>OY365746.1:15150000-19950000 GCA_959347395.1 Mechanitis mazaeus | reverse complement strand
ACAAAAGAAATAGATATATAATTAGACTCAGTTTAATATTGGACGTAAATATAAAAGAGTTGCAATTAAGTAAGTTTATACGTCGACTGATATACAAAACGTATGGGACATAAGAAGGCCGATTTTTTTAAACCATCATAATACTAAATATTTGAAATCGACTCAAACATTCTACATCTTTATATAATGTTGCTGGTTTCAAATAAATGTGGCCATATGTATATATTATCTAATCAAGCTATTAAACCCCAGTTAAGAACATTATTTATTGAAAAACTTATTTGTTTGAATTTATTAGTCTTCAAGGTTTTTTTTATAATGCACTCAATTGTTGGTTCACAAGCCCAGAACAACCGTAAAGACGCACGCTTAGACTTAAAAAAGATTAACCAAATCCTTACAATATAATTGAATGAGCGTTGAGTTTCTAATAACGAAAACAAACTTAATAACAAAATGTTACTCAATCTCAAGGAACACTGAATTATATTATAAATAATATGAATCTCCAAATCCATTCAAATTATTGTGTACTTTAGACTAAATGCACCGATGAATATAAAATACATGTCCATTGAAACAATAACATGACTCAGAGAGGTGTGATGTAGGGCGGCAGCTGTCATGGCCACCTCGGCACACTGCACTACACTTTAACGTTTATTATATTTACTACTCGCCTTTCTTGGTCCACGGCTATTTCCAGTCGTGCGAGCGGTTCACGCTCCAGCATCTCTACCGTCTCTCTCGCGCTCGAAAGCTCACATCTAAAGATAGGTTCGGTATTACATCACGGGCGTAGTGGGGCCGTGAGCTTAATATTAGAGTACATAGACAAAGATTTCACTCGCACCGCATTCGCTCGAGCCGCTCCATCCGATCGGTCACACTCTGTACGTTAGCCACAATATAAATATCGACTTAGAATTTTACGTCTAGGTCGAAATTTTATCGACATCCATTCCACGACATCTCTTGCAGAAAGTAAGAAAGTAATAAATATATCCCGGCCAGGTCAGTGGCGGAGCAGTTCCAGCCGAGCCCGGGGCCCCCGTGTACCGTGAGAAGCGCGCTTGGCAGGAACACTACCGCAGCCCGCAACCAGAGGCCGCCTCGCTCGAGCATATGCTGGGCTCGCTACGAGCAGACATGAGTCGCCAGGGAGTACAGACGCCTCAAAAGGGATGCTGCAACGCTTGCGAGAAGCCCATTGTCGGACAGGTGCTTACAGACACCGGCTAGGGGGTGGAAGCTTGAGGGAATTAAGTGAATCATGAATGACTGTCCTCAGGTTATCACAGCCCTGGGACGCACGTGGCACCCTGAGCACTTCACGTGCGCTCACTGCAACCAGGAGTTGGGAACTAGGAATTTCTTCGAGCGCGATGGTCGCCCCTACTGCGAGCCGGACTACCACAACCTGTTCTCCCCGCGATGCGCCTACTGCAACGGACCTATCCTTGATGTTAGTGTCCCAAGATACGATAGATATCTAACCTCTAAAATCTCTAAGTTGTATTTGTTTTACAGAAATGCGTGACTGCTCTGGAGAAAACCTGGCACACGGAGCATTTCTTCTGCGCTCAGTGTGGCCAGCAGTTCGGTGAAGAGGGTTTCCATGAAAGGGATGGGAAGCCCTACTGTAGGGCCGATTACTTCGACATGTTCGCGCCCAAGTGCGGTGGTTGTAACAAGCCCATCATGGAGAACTATATTTCTGCTCTGAACACTCAGTGGCATCCGGACTGCTTCGTCTGCAAGGTCAGTACTTCTCTAAATTCCTTTAGCCACCATCATATATAATGACAGGTACAGTATGATAATGATGCCAGGTAATGTATAAAAATATACTCTTAATGAGAATATTAGGTAATCATAACTCTGGTGTCACAGGATTGCCAGATTCCTGTTAAGGGAAAAACTTTCTATGCCATGGAGGGTAAGCCTGTCTGCCCCAAATGCGTGGGAGTGGACGGTGAAGAAGAAGAATAAGGAATGATCCCCTCAATACGATGCCCTCCCCAAATTCTTTCTTTCAGCTATGCTCGTCGCCGCGTTGTATGACCACAACACAAACATACACACACAAAACACAGATACAACACAATACTCGCAATACTTCCTAGTCTTAGTTTTGTAGGAAATAATATTTATATAACATATTTTTGTAAGATTATTGTAATGTTAAGTTTATAATAAAGAGAACAAAAATAAAAAAAAATAAAAAACAATAAAAACAAAACAAAACAATATATAATTAAACAAATGACACGGAGAGCGTCAAGGTCATGTGCGTACGCGCAGGGCAATGACCTCTTATCAATTGCTAGGTTCGACGAAGGACGTCGTCAAAAGAGTAAAAGAAATTTTAAATGGGGTCAAGATCTGAGTGTAGAGTTTCCCGGTCAGCTGATACTAAATATACATTATGACGTCATAAACTGAGACTAACGCGCTAGATAATTTAGTTCAATTCAGTCCACAAAGTCGTTTTATTTTCACGTTTATATTTTACAAATACATCATCATTTGCCAGCGACATTATGTTATAAAATAGTTAATGTAAAAACGTAATAAATATATTTAAATATAATTCAAGATAAATATAAATTGAATACTTGCCAAAATCATGTTAAATAAAACATTAAATCAAACGTTCTAATTTAACATTTAACAATAAAAAAAAATGTCGTAGTTTATAATAAAATTACCCACAAAATGTAGTCGCTTTTGATTGTAAATTTAAAATGAGAATATTAAAAATACGTTTCGTTGAAGAAAAAAAAATATTTGAAATTTATTCATTTATTTATCCTTATTTTTTTAACTATAGCTTAAAAAAATATCGTTGCTCATTGCTAAAAAAAAAGAATTTTCTATAATTCACAATTTTTTGTTATCAGTTGAAAAAAAAAATTAAAATAAAAACAAGTAATTTATTTAGTTTGTGTCGACTGTCCTTGGACTATATTTACTACTCGTCTTTTTCTTTCTATCGTGTGCTTCTATTTTGGTCAATTAAAGAAATCTGTTGTTTTAAAGTTAGATTTCTTTCTCCGCTCTACTTGAAACAGCAAGTTGTACAAAATATATACCTACAGTTCGGCTATTTAAAAATGAAAAATAAAGATATAAAAAATATACCTATGTCTATTCAAATTTTCGGTCAAATCCACATTTTGAACAGAAAACAAATAAAATGAAGATCGCACCGTATATGTATACCAAACTGTATTCTTTGCGTTACTGAAACCGTTTCACATTCCAGGAATGTCAACATGGCAGTTGTACCACCATAAACGACCTTGTAATGCCATACCCAACATAGCCCATAATCCAAATTTCAACCGATTTCCATGACACAAATTTTAATAAAATCATGCCAGTGCCTAAATAAATTATTTCAAATTATAGGAATGTGCTATACATATAATAAAGATCTGCCACTTCACAGGAATGCCGCGAGCCATTCCACGGTGGTTCGTTCTTCGAACACGAGGCGCAGCCCTACTGCGAGACGCACTACCACGGCAAGCGAGGCTCTCTGTGCGCGGGCTGCCACAAACCCATCGCGGGCCGCTGCATCACCGCCATGTTCCGCAAGTTCCACCCCGAGCACTTCGTGTGCGCCTTCTGCCTCCGGCAGCTCAACAAGGGAACCTTCAAGGAGCAGAACGATAAACCATACTGTCATGCCTGCTTTGATAAACTTTTTGGTTGATTTTTAATATATATGTATATTTATTGTAATCCGAGCACTCTTATGCCGTTATTTTAACCGTTAAACAATACATGCATACTGCCAATTAAACTTCCACTTTTGTATACAGAAAATATTGATTCGAAAATTATATTTATTCCTATCGATATTTCATAAAATTAAAAAAATATATCTTGATACTTTTACTATCTTCTCTGACGTAGCTTTTACAAAAGTTTATATAACCAAACCAATATAACCTGACACGCACAATTTTAATAATTGCTCATTTCTATCTAGTATCAATGTGTAGCACTGTTATGTAGTCACAAGCGGTAGATAGATGGCGCTAGCAGTAACTTATATAAATATATGAATTATATATATATAAATACTTAGCTTGTTATGTAATTGATATTGAAAATAAGAAATATAACTGCGTTTGAGTATATTGTATACAAATAAATTTCCATTATATAAATTTCATAATATAATTATTAAAATTCTTCAATAGAAAAAATTTAATGTAATGAACTGTTGGTTCGTGGGTCGGTACTAAATTATATATATGTGTGTCATGTGGTCAAAAATGTCGTAGACGTTTATTATAATAGAACAGATAATAAATTAATAAAGAATCGGTTTAATAAATAAGGTCATGAATTAACATAAAATATTTTATAACATAGGGCTTGTACACACTTTATATTTTGCTTTTATTAATTATAAGGTATAAATGCTGAATAAATATCAATATATTTCAATTTTATGATATCTTTTGTAATTAATTTATATGCGTTTTTAATTAATTAGTTAAGTTGAATCTTCCATTAGTGTAAAGTGAGTCTGTATAGTCAATTGCTACATTATATGAGATTGATTTAATTAAATTACGTTATCGGTTTTTTTAGTTTTTAGTTAGTTTAAATTGAGCGCCAAACTCCATTTTTCTTACAGTTTAACGATTTTTTATAATTTTTTAATTCTATATTTATAAATCGTAAATTTTTTTGACTAAAAGACATTTTTGTCAATTTGTATACCATTTTTTTTTTATTCATTTTCTATACATTAGAATTCTGAGTTGTGATTAATATTTATTTACTTCGTGTAGTTGGCCTTAAATATTCTAGTAACATGTGTGGGTTCACATTAACCGCGAGTTTAACTGATGGTTAGTTAACAACGAGAGACGATTTTATTGAATCTGTAATATTTTAACAAATATATTTAATGTTTTGATGATTTTCTTGCTTTTTATTTCTCATAACTAACTTCTCTTCCTCAAATCTGTCCTCTCTTTTTCTTTATGAGCCCTAAAGGTTGGTAACACTGTATTTCAAATGAGAAGACAAGACAACTTACCCTTAAATAAAATATTATAATATGTAGAAGATAAAAAACAGCGGATATATTGTGCCGTCATTTATTTATTTATTTATTTAATAGGAAGCCACGTAAAAAGCACAAATCAATGATGTGAGAGTGAGAGCGTTTTATAAAATTTTAATAACGAGTCGTAACTATTTTGGTGATTAAATAAACCGTCTTTAAATAACGAAACTTCCGATTTTTTTTTAATTCTTTCCAATCTATCTTTGTAGACCTGGTAAAAAGGATTCCAAGCAATTGAGTAATATTCAAGTTTACATCTAATCATATTTATTTATTTATTTATTTTATTTTGGAAACAAACGGTATAATATTAATACATAAAATAGCAAACATTAAAACACTTGACCAAAAACAGTTTCCAATATTACAATAAAACACATAATAAAATTAGGAAATAAGATGCACAGCGTGAACAATAATTAGAGAATAAATAATAATGAAAACAAACAATTGGTAGGTAACTATTGAATATATATATTCTGAATAATAATTAGAGAATAGGAAGACTACAACTACTAAATAAAAATAAAATTAATAAAATTAAATAATAACAATTTTGTGCTTGAATTTCATTGCACAATCATTAATTAATAATTTTTAATCTAATCGCAATGAAACATATTGCATCACCACTGAAGAATACAGGTTAAAATCATTCTTAAGGGCGCTCCACATTCTCAAGAGAATCTCACGAGAACGCGAGAAACGTGAATGTGGAAGCGATTCCGTATTCTTCTCAATCGCTTCCACATTCACGTTTCTCGCATGTTTCTCGCGTTCTCGCGAGATTGTCTTGAGAATGTGGAGCGCTCTTTATACGTTATCTCCCCAAAAAAAATGGATCGTAGAAGATTACACATAAATTTCGCCATGATTCAATAATTGGCCAACATTTGATATCATATTGTAAATAAGAAGAATCAATCAACAAAGTTGACAGCGCGAAAATGTATTCTATAACCCAAAGCATATTACCAATTTTTAAACAATTTAATTTTATAGAAATTATGTACTGCGACGACGTGAAGAATTACAACAAATGGAAAAGTTTAAGAGGTTGCGGATGATTATGTAAAATCTTATAAAACATCTAGAACTCTACTGAAGTCTCACGTATAACTAGAATCTAAAAGATCAAGAGAACTGAAAAAAAAAGTATCAACCGTTTTGATTACTGTTTTGTATATATTTTTTAAAACAAAGTACAAGTGATTACAAATAAAATATGTAGGTATATGTAGATCAGTCAATAAATCTATTTAAAATGATAAGGAATTTGTTTTTTCTATAAATGGGTAAATTTAGTTTAAAAAGTGATTTTAACGCAAATTCATTAATATTGTTTACTGAAAATAACCAAAAATAAAGGATGTTCTATAAAAACAGATCTCATGTGTTCGTTATTGCATTAGAGTAAAAAGGTTAAATAATAGAATACAAGCCTATTCAAAGGAAATTTATTTCGTTTTTGGAAATCTATTTGTTAATCTTATCAATATGCCTATTTGAAGGATGGGATAAGCATATAATAGGAAATGAATTATCAAAACAAAAATCATTCCTATTTTAAACCAGTGACCTTGTTTCTAGAATTCTCTGTAAATCGATAACAGCCATCAATTATGCCTTATCGCGTGTACCGTCTACTCGTACCTGCCAATTATAAGTATGTCGTTACCAATAATTTATTTGTTCTACTTCAAGGTTAGGATTCATGTCGGAACGCATTGTTTTGTTATTAATTTATTGTCTATGTATAATTTTGCCGCTAATAACTACTCCAAGGTTAAGACTTATTGTTTTATTTTTAATTTATGGTCTATGCATGATTTTTCACTTAAAAAATATTGCATTAAACTACGTAAAATAAGTGACAAGGGAAAAATATTTCAAACACTCAGTATAAGGAGTTTTATTTTTAAGATAATTGAAAAATAAAAGATATATGTAGATTTTATCAACGATATTTATTTACAGCACTTAAATATACATCCCTACGTGAAATCTATGAAACTTTAACTTTATATATTACTTTAAACATTAATTAATTTGTCAGTAGTTTAACTTATAAGCAACATAAAAACTATAATTATTTTGCCTACAAACTAGTCAGTCTTTGGTGAAAATAATTTTGAATTTTCTTCTATGCCAAATCTGGGAATAGATCAGGAAATGAATCACACCAAAAATCTGACAAGTCCATAGACTCAGGTTCACTGAGCGGAGAAGAAAGAGACTCATAACCTAAGTCAGAGCTAGAATTAGTATGTGAAGGGGAAACTGCTAATACATTATCATCTTGTGATTTTATAGACATTGGCATCGGTGAAAGTAATGACATATCACATTCTAATGTGATATCGAGACAATTGTTGGTTAATGTATTAAAATCCATTTCATCTTTGACTGGAGTCACTTCTTCTATAACATGATCTTCACTTGGAACTTCGACTGTAACACAATCATTGGCTTCATAGCTTGCATAGAAGAGGTCACCTTTATCACCGTTTTCTTCTTTAATAGTTTCTGTATTGGGGTAGGGATGTGCATATGAGTGCTGTGACATTATTCTGTCGACATCTTTTTTTAGAGTATCTACGACTCTACTTTGACTGGATTCCAATTGCTTTGCTGTGGTCCCCACCATTTCAGCTCCTTCAAGGCATTTTGTATTGCTGGTGGCTTTGTCCTAAAAGTACAAAACATACATAAAAATGTTGCTCTCTTGCACTAATTTAATTCTTTATATATTTTGTTCTCTACAACTAAAGTGTTTTATATAATGTAACAATGTATTAGTCATACATTTGCATAAACTGGTTTTCTTAAAGTTGTTATATATTACATCAGCCAAGTAATTTATATTAATGTTTTGTAAAAGACATTTTTGTTAAATATTTATATTACATACATCTTTAGTTTCTCCCAAAGCATTGCCATCGATCTCTTGGAGGAGATGGTCTGCAAGTTGGTGCAGAGTGTCCAGGTATTCGGGGGATTCCAGATGCTCGAGTAATTCTGAGAGAGAACATACATCGCCATCAGCAGGCGAAGCGCGGGGAGTGCCGGCGGGGGCCCCTCCTAAAGAAAAACATAGTTTAATATAATAATAGTTTTATGTTTTGTCAACTTGTAACAGCACAAGCAAGTTGTAAATGTTTTAATCTGATCTTATGTACAATTTTGACCAACCTTCTGCTGAGGATGAGACTCCGCTGGTCTCGGGGCAGCCGCGACGCTCCTCGCAGCCTCGCGCAAGGCTGCGTTCTCACTCAAAAGTCGCTCGTTCAACGCTTTCAAACTCTCCACCTCGCCCAAAAGTCGCTCGTTCATATCTATGAAATGCTGTATATGGCTCTCCATTTCATCCATTTTAGCCTTTTTGCGGTCTCGTGAGGTTTGGGCTGCTACTCTGTTCTTTAACTTCCTGAGTGATGTAAGAAGTAATCATTTAGTTAATAATAATCTACATATATAGAATATACTAGAAAGTTTATTGTTGTGACTTCTGAACCTTCAGTAACTTTTTATAAAATAAGAATTATTAGAACCCATTTAGTTAAACCTTGTCATTAGTGTTATATATATCTTTTAATATCAGTAATAAATTTATTATGTAAAATATGAACATTGCTAAAAGATTTACCTAAGTAGGTATTTAGTGACAAATGACACGGTAAAAATTTTTGACTTACTTTCTTTGCATCTTCTCCTCCCAAGTTAGATGGTCCAATCTTCTTTTTCTGGACGGTGGACTAGGAGAAACATCGACAATAACTTTCGACTCCATATCGTCCACCGCCAAAAAATTATTAGGTACCGTTATAATTATCGGCGTGCTCATCATTTAACTTAAGACTTTATACACACACCAAAAACACCACTTAGAACTTTTAACTTAACAATCGCATACTTATAGAAATGATAACGAAACACATTGGTTAATTAAACCTTTGAGGATAATACTGCGTCTGTACGCGAAAACTGTATTCGTCATACATACTCGAGCTCATGTCAAACAATAATGGTGATTTTCATTCTAGAAAACATGTACGTGCCGGATTGCGATTGGTACATTTAACTCAGTAGGCGTTGACCATATGCGTTAGAGAGAGATGGCGATTACAGGATAACGTTATCTCGTTAAAGCAATGAAATAGACCGTATTATTGCGTAAATTTTTAGTCAAACAAGAATACATAATGATTAGATAGGTGTTGTAAAATACCAGAATACAGTTATGAGTCATTGTACAATAAATTGACACTAAGTGGTATTATTGATAATAATTCATTTATAAAAAATGTAAATCATTCGGATTTATATAAAAAATCGTATATGCAGGTATATAGTTTTAATGCTTATGAGATTGGTTATTATTTAATTTCATTTTCTTCTGCGTTATTAACACCGTGTTAAAGACGTAAGACTGTTGTCTTTTATCAAATTTATTTCAAATATGAGGTTTGTGTACGCTGTTATCAGTTTATGACTCATTAAACCAAAAAAAAAATCAGACTAAAAGAATAAAGCATATGTAATTTTTAACTGGTCTTTGTCATTACCGGCCGGTACATTGTATGTGACCTAGATACAATATACCTTTATAAAACTGAAACAGCCAGTATGACCTACGTTACCCTTTTTTTTTTTTGTTCGTTGGATAAATCCGTTACGGATACCCTGTCGGCCAAGAAAGTGATGGCCGAGGGGTTATCTGGGACTACCCGGGAGTATAGAGGACGCTGCCATTTTTAAGGCTACCCACTAAAAAACCAACGGTTGCCCTCATCGCCATAGTGGGACGTCACGGGATTGCGTTAACACTCACCAATGACCTACGTTACCCTTGTTATTATAATTAATATATAAAAAAATTACGTCTTACGCAAAAGATTTAGCACAGGTTTTCCTTAATTGTTTACAACTTGACCCGCAGTTATGAGATTTCCAAATCTCGTTGTTTCGAGTTATAATTCGAATAAATTTAGAATAGGATGACATTCAGGATTTGTTTGATTCTCAAAATCAGGAGTTGACGATAGGTAAGTTCATAGAAAAGCCTCAGTTTCATTGAAAATGGGTTATGTTTTAAAAAACATCCAATCCAACGAAGAGCCCATTGCCTCTACCAAATCAAAAATAAATAAAATATTAGCATGCTATGATGAAATATTAATTGAGAAAAAAAAATGTTGTAAAAATACCTTGTTAGATATAGGCAAACCTTCTACATCAAAATAACTTAGATCAGGGCTGGCGAACCAATAGCACGCGTGCCACAAGTGGCACGCTTGAAAGTTTTGATGGCACGCATAAAAACTAAATTATTTTTAGCTTTTTAGCTTTTTTTTAAACATCGATAAAAAAATTTTTTTTCAAGAAGATTTTCTTTCATTTGTTTATTGAATTATTTTTACCCATAGTCTCACCACGCTATCATTTCAAATGAAATTTTATTGAGGCAAGTTACCCATTTAATTTTTTTTACTTTGTTGCACTGACATCCAAAAAGGTTCGCTTTCCCTGACTTAGATTAATGAATTTGTTTATATAATCCAATAATTTAATTATTTTTATCTAAATTGCCTTTTTCGCTTCTGGCTCCAATTAAAAATAATTTCAATGCATGACTTACGCGTTTATTACTCAATAGCGTAAGTTTGGGGTATTTCTGTATATAAATTTAAGCGAGCTTCAAACTTTAGTGTCAGTAATAATTAAAGTTTAAACAGTGCATGGCACTTACTTTTAACTGCAAATAAAATAGCATAATGTTACTTTATAGGAATCGAGTATCAAGTCACTTCCAAAACAAACCGATGGCAATTACAACTAAAAACCTGAGAGTTGGACCAATACCCAGTACCATCATGAATTTAGGTGCCCTAATCCTCATCACTTTCAGAAGAACTCGTCCCACGACAGCTTAACTTCCGGCCCTTCGTAACGGAAAAAGATGTAGTATAGAAGCCAATAGCCAAAAGTTTCGCTATTAATATTGAATGTATAATGTGTATATACTTTAAAATGTTGTTATTTTGTATTAAAGAATTATAAATGTGGATTTTATTATCTATGTGATAATAAATAATTTATTTTTATTAGCATAAAACAGCTATTTTCAGTAGTCTAACGTTTGCTTCAGATGTAGGTTTTTAATAAATATATAAAAGATTTTTAATTAAAATTCCACGAAATCACAGTAAAAACCTGGTGATTTTTTTATTGTTTCTTCCTACAGAGGATAATTATTGGACAAATTTGAAAAAAAAATGATAAGTAGTTTGAAAAATCCTAAATTTAGGTATATTCAATTTATAGGTAAATTAAAGGTACTTATCTAATTTTTAATTTCACATAAAAAAATTGATTTTGCTCTGTTTTTTTTTTACAAATGTAAATACATTGTCGTAGCAGTAACATTTAAAAAAATGCGTGCGATGCGTGGGCGTTAAAAATTAAATGTTCACTTTTAACGTAAACGCAAAAGATAAAACTTTGAATAAATATTCAATTTAATAAAGTTTTGTTCATAATTTTAAATTTCCATACCTATAATTGATAATTAGTTGTTACTAGCGCCGTCAACCATGTCTAACTCATGCCATGTCTATCGTATACCGAAAATATCTGTAAATCTATATATTTTTAGTTTTAAATATTTATGTTTTTAAGTATTGCCCTCGCCAAATTTGTGATTTTTTAATGTTGTCCAAATTTGTTATCTATATTAGGTTAGTCGCAAACACTTTTGTCAAAATCGTAAAAAAATCGGAATTCATAAAATAATCAAATGTCAACTGTCAAAACTTGCTTGATTCTTTAAATCTCGTCTCAGAGATCTTTAAAGCAAAATTGTTTTGAATTTTAACGTTTCTGTATTTATCTTTTACTTAAATATATCCTGCTTAAATCATAATAGTAAATATGGCTTCTACAAGTGCAGATTCACAAACAACAATTGCACAAAAATCATGGGTAATGGCAAACAATATAGAAACGGTATCTAGTGTGGATGATATTTATCGATACGATAAAAAACAACAACAAGATATTCTAGCCGCAAAGCCATGGGAGAAAGAGTAAGCGATTTCCATGATATTAATACTGATTGAATTTTAAATTAGCATTGTTACTCAGACGTCTTTCTTTACAGTCCACATTTCTTTAAAGATATCAAAATCTCGGCCCTTGCATTACTAAAGATGGTTATGCATGCTCGCTCTGGAGGTACTTTAGAAGTTATGGGACTTCTTCTAGGTAGTTCAATTTTTTTTAATTTATAATTCTTGTAGGTTGTAGATTACTGTTATAGAATTTAATGTTTATTTACCATTCATAGGAAAGGTTGATGCCAACACTATGTTAGTGATGGACTCCTTTGCCCTCCCTGTGGAAGGCACAGAAACCAGAGTGAATGCTCAAGCACAAGCTTATGAGTACATGACTGCTTATATAGAAGCCGCTAAACAGGTACAACAAAAAAACATATTTCATACCTATTTCATACCTAATGAACTGCTATTACTACAATTCTAATTACTATTTCACTTAGGCTGAACCAAGAAATTACACCTCATATTAACAATGCCTTATGCTTATAGTACATTTAAATATAATTTTCTTTTAGGTTGGTAGACATGAAAATGCCATAGGTTGGTACCACAGCCACCCTGGCTATGGTTGTTGGTTATCTGGTATTGATGTCTCAACGCAAATGCTTAACCAAAACTTCCAAGAGCCATTTGTAGCTATTGTTATAGATCCAGTTAGAACTATATCAGCAGGAAAGGTTTGCCTTGGAGCATTCAGAACTTATCCTAAGGTTTGTTTTATTTATTAGGTATGAGTACTATTACTCTTAAAATGGTCATATTATTTATAGTTTAGTGATTGAATACCTAAGAACTATAGCTTTTTTAAATTTGTATAGTAATCTTATTATGTTTAACTAGTTAAGTGAAGATTTGAGTAGGTGGACTTTTTTTTACAACTAGTTGTATGTGTGTTTGTGTAAATATTCAATTAGTTTGCAAATGAATTTTTATTAAACTATTTCTTTTGTCACTTTTTAGGGTTATAAACCAGCTAATGAAGAACCTTCAGAATACCAGACCATACCTCTTAACAAGATTGAAGACTTTGGTGTTCATTGCAAACAGTACTACTCACTGGAAGTGTCATATTTTAAATCTTCTTTAGATAGAAGGCTTTTAGACTCACTTTGGAACAAGTACTGGGTGAACACATTGAGTAGTTCCAGTCTAATTACCAATGCTGATTACACAACTGGGCAAATTTTTGATCTTTCTGACAAGTTGGAACAGAGTGAAGTTTGTTTAGGTGAGTTTATATATTGCATTCAAAATGATTTTACAAGTTTAAAATAAATACATCCTTTCATGTTTTAGGTCGTGGTGGCTTTATGATTGGCACAGATCCTCACGAGAAAAGAACTGAAGATAAACTAGGCAAAGCTACAAAGGATGCTTGCAAGACTACTATAGAAGTTATTCATGGACTGATGGCCCAAATGATCAAAGACAGACTGTTCAATAGTGTCAGTGGCAGACCATCTCCCCCTACTCCAATGCTTGAATGAAGTTAACAAACATATTATAAAGTTGTCACTTTGGTATTGCAGTTCTTGTCTAACTTTGTAAGAAACAAAATAAATATAAAGTAAAAAATCATATGTATTTTTATTAAATGTTACCGTCTGAAATAAAATTATTTTTTACCTATTAACTTGCATATAATTTGGTTACATTTTATTTTAACACGAAGTTTCGAATGCTTTGCTGCAATCGTGTTTATGCAATTGAGTTTAACCCATAAAAAATAATTTTATGTCAAATGTGTACTCGTGAAAATCTAAGAAAATACTATGTAACCTTCTCTTTAAAAGTAAAAACATTTTCAGCACGACTTTATTCAATCATAATATTAAAGTATTGTTCAAGACACCATTGTAGTACATAAATATCAAAATTACCTCATATACTTCTGCATGAAAAATGAAATAAATAAAACAATTATTGATTATATAAACATTCTCAAATATTTATTAACCAATTTACATAAAATCATTATCATTATGTACATCTCATAGCTTTAGTTCATTAAATCATAACATCTTGTTATGGAGGGCCGTTACTTGAATCAGATACTAAGCTAAAAAAAGCACCAAGTCGCGATATTTAGCCAAGCTCTTTATTATAAAAAGTTCTTATTGAGGATTTCAACTTTTTAAATTAGTCTTTCTTGAAGTAATACATTTTATAAAACAGACAAAGAAAATGTATAAACTATATCATAGGATTTTTATTAATTAATTGAATACTTCTTGTTCTTTTCCAATGCTATAATGTAAAACAAGTAAACAGCATATGAACTAGTTATAATGTTTATCAATAAAATGTGGTTAATAACTAACATAAATAGATAAACTATAATGAACTAACCATCTAGTTAAAAACCCAAACAATAATAATTGGGAATAATCCATAATATATCCTCTTGTTATCAGAGATGTTACATTATTTACATTGTCACAGAATAAAAAATTCTCAATAGCTTAGAGGAACAGTACTAACCTAACAACATATTAGCAAAAGAAGCGGTAAACAAATCTCAAAATAAAACTATTCTTAACAAAATGCATGAAATATTGGTCTACTGTCTATGTTATAAATCAACTTATATAATAAAAGACAAAGATCAATGACTACGTTTTTACACTCCAATGAATTTAGAATATTCTAATGTATCACACAATATAATATGTTAGATTTATTTTTATTAAGTACATATCCATAAAATCATTCTCTGATTAATTACTTTACATATGTTACACTTAAACAGTTATGTACAGAGCAAGACACAGAGGATTTTATATAACTTCATTCAAATTATATTTTGGTTAAAAATTTAAAATATCTTACATTATTAAACTATTAGCTAATAAATAGGTTTTTTTCAACAAAAACTTTTGGGCCAGAATGTTGTTTGTAATATTTTTTTAGAGTCAATAATGTTATTGAAGTTACTTTAAATATAACGTCATATTATATTATTATAATATTTGATCCAGGTGTTTGTCTTTACAATGCAAAAAATTTCATTTATACATTGGGCCCCCAAATTCAATATAGACTTAAAATGTTAAAAAAACTACCTAAAATTGGAATGTTAAACAAATCTCTAAGTGACAGCTATTCTTAATTACACACACTATGAAATTCAGTACTTTTGATAGTAACATGGATTCTTTATCAAGTATTCGCAAAATAACAAGCTGCCATTTTAATTAACATTTTCAATAAATTTTATACAACCATCTAGAATTTAGGCCTAAAACTAACGACCCACAGATCCAAATTGTAATCAACTGACTGATATTCATATTTACGTATTCCAGATCAGTATGTGTATCATTATTAGTAATAAAATAAAAATGATTTAACAAGTCCATTTTAAAGATTACAATGAATTCAGTAATAACATCACACTTTCTCACTTCAACTTAGTTTAATTTGATATAGTCCTAACAAGTTCAATAGGTCGTAGCCAACTAGCGGTCTGTATGTATGTTTGCGTGCGTGTGTCAGTTAAATAGGTCTGGTGGGAAAGTGTTCACTTCCGCCTGCTCCAGGATAGGATTGCCGTCGATCGTGTAGGAAACCCTTATTCTGAGACGAAGTGGCGTCTGTAATGTTTAAAGTAATTTTTTTAATAAAATCATAATAATATATATATACATAATCGGTTTGGAGGCGATATGAACCTCCTTCAAATATGTTTTATATTAACTATAAATTAAATATACCTTGGATGGATTACTGATTTTGAGGACTTGTGTAATTTCTCCCTGCGGCGTGAGGACCGTTCCCGAAGGTGACATCATGTCTAGCCGGAACGTCTGAAATTAAGTATAGGAAAATTAATATATAATTTACTGTTTATTGAGCGAAGCTCTCTATGAGAGACTTTACTGCATTCTGTGTGCAAGTATTAATAAAAACCGGTATATCCGAAAAATTTAAAATTTTGCACACTGATAGACATCAGTCTAAGGGTTGTTTTTAAAACAAAAACTTTTCACAAAAAAAAAAAACAAAAAATGTAATAATGTGTCTCATCTGGAAAATTAGTTGAAGACAATGTATCGACGTCTTGTAAATGCAACTTCTGTGTTGTTTGCACATCGCTTTGCTTAATTAGCTAACACATACTGAGCGTAGCGAGTCAATATTGAGGTTTGGTTCGAGCTCCTTGTTTATATAATCAAGTTATGTAATAGTCTATCTTTTCACAAATAAGGTGAAATCAAATGTTTTGTTATGCGAGATTTGAAATATACTATATCGGAGTAGAGATAAGTACCCTCGGCACGGCCGCTTGGAACAGGAAATCAGTGATAGTGCTGTGGTGGTGGGAGCGCGCTCGCATGGTGAGCGCGGCTGCTGCGTCCCCGCCCGCGCCCCGTGACACTACCAGCTCCACCACCACACCCGCACGCTCCAGCGCCTTCACCACTGTCTCTGTCTCTGTGGAATACCAGTAGCGATAACAGAGCTGTGGTAAGCTTAGTGAAAAATTCAATTTTACATTATAAAAGTGCTTTCCAAAGCCTACTGTAAAGTGGTGTGCCTGTACCCATATTATCTTTTAAAGTACATATTCAAAGTACAAAATATTCGGACAAAGTTTAGAAATAAAGTAATATTTTATTGAGAAATAAAAATCTCGTCCAAAATAATTCTAATTTTAGAATAGTTCTTTATAAAGAGTTAATAAAACCTTAGTATAATAACGATAATTCCATGACTCACCCAGCGGTGTCGTGGGCGCTGCTGTTGAAAACAATCCATCAAGCAACAGAGCGGGCGAAGAAACGTTGTTGTTGGCGACACTTACGGGAGCACTGCTGCTGAGATCTAGTCCGCTGAGAAGATCCAGGATGTCCTATAATGCGACCATTTCAATTGTCATGAAATATATTATTGTATGATTCTGTAAAAAATATTATGTAACAAACAATACTCACATTAGTGTTCGAGTTATTGTTAGTAGTGGCGGCCGGTGCATGCTCGACATCGCCGTTTGATAAAGGCTCCGAGCCTATAATTAGATCCAGTAGCGCATCCTATAAAATCAAAATATCACCATGTAAATAAGGTAAGAACATATTAAATGTTATGTTTTATTATTGGTTTATAATTTTATATGAAAATTGAAGGCACTTCTAAAGCATAGTTCGTTTACAGTGTTCTTAAGTATATGATATCGTCTTATCAGTTTTAAATAGTGCGTGACACGACCTATATAATAATTTTGGTAAAGACAAGCCTATCATCAGACATCGCGATGCGCATGCGCATAAGGGCCCTTGTAGGTGTCAGTAGTCAGCACCTGTTCGGGTGCCACGTGTTGTGTGTGTGCTGGAGGCGTAGGTTCGTCGTCGCTGTCTTCTCTCGGGGCGGCCGCCTCCATGGCCGGCATGCGCTCTAGTAGAGCTGGTCGTAGATGCGCGTATTGTCTGTGAACAGCGTCACAAACAGATGGATTATATGCGCATTGCAATATTAATGTAATATATTGAGTTATAATAAAATCTATGTTGCCTAAATATGTAACTTTTAAATTAATACATACTTGTAAAGTTGTGATAATTCAACTCCTCTCTGTTGCAACTCAATATGGATGTGGGAACCGAATGTATCGATGATTACACGGATTTTACTGTAAAATAAAGTTGCATGGTTGTAATATTGTCTTAAAGGCATGAATGAAGTACTTTATATGAATAACAATTAATATTTTTATATTTTTGACTTACTCCTGGCTAGGCCTGGTGTTGAATCTCGTAGACAACTTAGCTAAGGACAGCAATAGATACTCCTTAGTGGTTATAGATAGTTGCGTCGACCACAACAATTTCTGGTAAATATCTATTACATATTCCTCAGACGGTCTTGTGAAATCATCTATAAGAAAATAATAAAATTAATTATGCATTAATTGATATAATTATAATTGTAATTTACGGTGTACAAGTACAATAATAATTGTAATAATTCCTTACCTACTCCATCATCATCAACCATAGAAATAGCATTGCTGGCCTCAGATACCAACATGTCTCCATATTCCCCAATGGTCCATGCAGCCACCTTTAATTTTATAAACATCAATACAATACAATAGCATACTGCATAACTGGAAGATTTCATTCAAGATTGTGATTTTTAATGATAATAAAATATATACACACATATTTAAAAATGTTTTTTTTTATAATTTCATAATTGGATTCACCATTTAGAAACAATATAAGTTTTTTATATGTTGAACGAAAACTAAGTGATCCGTGTAATTTTCGGTACAGGGACATTTGCAAAGTAAGAATGGGCGTCTAACGAACAGCCACTACAATACCTGCGAACTTTTAGAGAGTGATGCTACTGGTTGAACAAATTAGGCTGTTCTGCCTACAGATGCATGTTGGAAATGGTGTGTAATGCAGTACCTGTATTAGCGGCTGTCTCTCGGTGGCGTCGGCGGCGGTGGCGGAGCTCTCCAGAGAGGTCCACAGGCGCATGGCGGCGTAGGCCTGGCGCTCCCCCGGGGCTGACGACACGATCTGTATAGTGTTGGACACCGTGTCGTCACGGAGGTAGTTGCCCGCCTGGAATCGAATGCGTAGTAGATTTAATTGAGGGTAAAAATGACATTTGACTGTTATGTATATTTTTTTACTGGTTGTATATTCTTTCACTAATTGCCTAAAGTTTTCTTAGCGTCCGTATTACATTTCTTATTTTTAGTTAATTTTAATCCAAATAATATATTTTGCAATCATTGCATATGTCTATATTCTGGAACTCACCTTGAGTAACACCTGGAACAGCGTGTCGAGGTGCCATTTGCTGGAGGGCGCGTATCTTTCAGCGGCCAACACCATAGCGCTGGAACAGTGCGCCTTGAACTCGGCGTCCGAGCGCTCCAGGAACAACAGCAGCTCCTTCATCATGGCGCGGATGTTTTGGCTGTTGATGAGCGCGAACGAGAGCTCCATGGCGCGACGACGGATAGACACGTCCGGGTCCTGGAGATGGATTGCTATTATTTATCAAGTCCAACAAATTGAACGTGAGTATCCATGGATAATAATAATACTATGGTTTATATTTGGAATATAATAAATAAATAATAGTATTCTTCAAATCTCTTCATTCTTCTTTCAGACTCAAGACAAACAACTGCCAATGTACTGTAGACTGTAGTACCTTTAAGCACTCCAGTATGGTGGTCCGGTGCCTCTGTACGGCGGAGGTGTCCACGTGTACGGTCCTCAGCAGAGTGTTGAGCGCCACGTAGCGGATGTTCTTGTCGTTGTTGAGGAGGAACCGACCCAGTATGTTGACAGCCAGGACGCGCAGACTGCTCTCTGACTTGATGTCCATGATGGAGAGCACGGTCTCGTATAGGATGGTGTTACCGACGTTCTTGCTGGTCTCCGTGTTGGTGGCCACCTGCGCCAGGATGTCGTTCATGGCCTCGGAGGCCTCCGCGTCGTTCTTGCCCAATATTCGTAGGAGGCGTAGGATTTTCACCTGGAAATTATAAAAGTACTTGATAGGGAGTTTTGATGATGGATGAATGAATTTTGAACGATTATTAATAGACATTGATCTGTCGGGACATATTTATCAGAGGCAATATTCTAATAATTAAAAATATTTAAAATTTAATTTGGATCAAACTTTTTCTTAATAATTTCAATGAAAATTTGAAGTTTATCACATTAAAAGAAATCTGTAATTTATGAGTAAGGTAATTATTTGTGATATTTAAAATGGCAAAACTAGATATGCATTTCGAACATTTTAAAATTATGAAAAATGAACCCCAAAAAATATATTACCTGCAGGAACGGATCTGACACCCCACTGACGTCATGCTCCGGCGAATACCCCGCCAATATCAGGTTCTTCAATATTCTTACCAAATTAGGAACAATCTAGAATAATACAATATGTAAGAACGCAGCTAAAAATCACTATCTCCCAAAATGCACACAAATAAAGCAATATATTTACATTATCCAGGCAAAGTACTAAATACATAAATAAACGATTCACCATAACATAGGCAATATTTATATATATTGAAACAACCCCCTCCTATTTCCATTAATTTAGTAACATAATGTGCAAGGTAGTGTCTTTGTAATGTGTCATTAGTAACGTGAGAAGTATTATCATAGAACTACTACTACATTTATACTGTACATACGCTAGATACTCCAAATATGTGGGAATACTATACTTATACTATGGGATATACCGACAAAAGCTAACATACTTCCACCGATTTTAAAGTAATCAGAAGTCTTACAGAGAGATCTCAATCTTTTGATTGATAGTTTCAATTAATCGCAAAATGTTTATATATTGACGTATGTGAAAGTGATCACGAGAAAAAGAAACCCGGCTGAGATTGTTCTTCACAGATCAGGACGTTTTTGGAACCCTCTTAGCAGAAGTTTTAAGTTAGAGAGAGTCCTTATATAAGTACTTATTTCGATAAATATCGTATCCAAATATGCTCTCCTGACACTTCCATTTGAAGTACTTACACAATTCATTGAAATTGATTAAAAGTGGAAAAGATATAAAAATTTATTGAGTGGGGTCAAGGGTCAAAGTTCAAATAGTCTGTAAGACTCCCGGCACGCCTACTGTACATATATAGTAATATATATAATATATACGACCAACACAATGGTTATACAATCATGCGTTGTAATTCAGTCCGGCGGTAGTCGTGCTTGAATATATTATTTTTCATTGAAGTTTCATATGAAAAATGTTATATGAATATTATTTATCAATATAATCAAACAAAATTGAGCTTTTTATGTATATAATAAAGTTTATTTCCGCATGACTATCACCAGATTGAACTAGGTGCTTGGATCAGCGTTTTTACCTCGCGCTGTCCGCTCTCCTACGGGACAACACAAACAATACATTAGTATCTTACAATATTAAACTATTAACCTAATATCTTTACATAACTATTTATATACTGGCATAAAAATTATTTATATATATGTATCTTTTTTTTACTTATTAAATATTATAAAGCATTAGCGTTATATTCAATTTTTAGAGCATTTTTCAAGACAAAAAAAGTGAGGTAAATAATATCGATAAATAACAACGATTTCGATAAGATGTATATATAGTGCTTATTCTATTTACATTTGTTGACAATTATATAATTATACAGCTTTACTCACGCAATTACTTTCGGAATTTCACCGACTAGTTTGAAATCCATTCGTGGTCCTTATTCATGAGTTTCGACTGGACATTTCGGAACTGTTCCGAATGGGTTAGGAACTAGTCGGGAAAATTCTGATAGTATTTACGTAAAAACAGCCGGATAATTATATATATCTGTGCAGATATTTATATTTTGAGTCCATAATAATAATGTTTAATAATAATTATTTTTTTTACTCTTTTACCTATCTGATATATTATCATAAAAACACATTCCGTTTAAAGATTAGGTTTAAAAATTTTCTATATCAACATGTAATAAACTATGGAAATACTAAATTATTTATTTATAATAACTTTATTTAACAAACAAATTGAATATTTTAAAAATATGAGATATTCTATTCATTAATATTCAAAGAAAATGAAGTCTTAAGAAATATCCAATTAAAAATGTAATAAGATTCAAGGCGCTTTCATCCATTTTCATTTTGATTGAAACCCGTTGAACGAGATTGATTTACTTTTAACGGAAGTCAATTTCTGTAGCAACTTGCTCAATATTACCGTCATGAATATTTCATTTATTTTCAATCCAAAACATGCATTACTATTTTTGTGGTCCGATCTAATGCTATAGGATTCTAAAAGTGGTATATTTCAAATTCAAATTCAAAATATCTTTATTCAAATAGGCATTTACACGCACTTTTGAATCGTCAATTATTACATTTTATGAGACCCAAAAGGTCCACTTCCGATTACTGGGCGAATAAATGTATTTCAAGTTTTATTAGATACGCTCATAAAAAAAAATTCATTTGGAGATCGAGGAGGTCCTATCCTTCAGTTTTATCAGATATGTTCATATTTTTTTTATACTCGGCGACCTCTGGAGGTTCAAAGGACCGACTTACGGTTACGGGAAGAGGTCCAAATTGTTACCATTCATCTTCTCCCATCAAGGAGTTCGATTGCGTATTGCATGTGGGGCAACGTTTCGTTGAGTTTCCGTGACGCGCCACCACAGACAAAATGACAGAATAGGGAGATTATATAATTAGATTGCAACTTTTTACACTGGTATCGTTAATTATTTTGTTAATGTATTCTCTATTTTCATAAATTATGTACACATTTTACCTATAAATTTACGTAGAAAATCACATACTTCATTTTGAGATAACATTTTTACTATAAAAGAATTGAATTTATATACAACTGTTATTTTAGTTTATTTTTTTCTTATTTATTATGTTTTTTCCTTATCATAGACAAATGAACATACAGAACGTATAGAATAAAGTTACAAATAAGTTGCTTAAGAAATAGGTTTCCGTTAAAAGTATGTAAATTTTATAATAAATATAATTTTCTAATTATATTAGAATATAGATAAATGGAAACACCTCCATCAAAGTACAATAGCAAACATTAGACGACAGTCAAAATTGGAGCTTATACAGTGTAGTGAAGGTTGTAAATACCTTTTTGAAGTGGTTGAGAGTGTCGGGACTGTTCTCGCACATCTCCGTGATGAGCGTCACTCCAGTGATAAGAACTCCTGTGATAACGATGTATAGTTTGTTTTATATTACAGCTATATTAAGAACTAGGCAGGTTATGCAATACTATCCGTTATATTCGGTTCCACTCGTAGACAAAGATTTAATTTATTATTAAATGAGAACAGTAGAGTAATGCTAGATAGCCGATAGCCTTCCTCATGAATCAGAAAAAATAAATTATAACCAGAATTTTTTTTTTCATGTGGTAGTTACGAAAATTAGCGCGTTTAAACAAACAAACTTTTCCGCTTTATATTAGTATAGATAATATTATCTTTAAAATTAGTTTAAAATTATCTTTAAAAGAGTTTAGCAACACATACAAGTAAATTATTAAAAGCAATGAACAAAAAAGTCAAAACATCTTAAACGAAAGAAATTAAAATTCGTTTTTTTTTCTAGCCTACTATTTATATACACTATATAATAAAAAATTAAAAACGACTACTAAAAATGCAAAAACAAACCAAACTCACCATGATTCTTTTCCGTCAGCAAACTCCTGGTGGCGGGTAGGAACATCTCCATGAGGTCCGGAACCCGTCTGATGATCCTGAAGGCACAGAGCGCGGCTTTCTTCTTGATGTATGCGTTGGGTGACTTGATGAGTCGCTCCACCTCCGAGGCGAGGTCTCGGGCCATTTCCGGTGAGGCAATGGCGCCTAGCGTACACAGGGCCAAGCCTACTACGAACTGCGTGTTGCTGTTCAGGTCGCTGCAGACAACATAACTTCATATGGGAACTTGGATCAAAACAATTCAATCTTCGTAACTAGTCATTTTTGTGGTATAATTTTTAAGCAATATTTCGAATCAACCCTCGGAATGGACTTTCCATTACCTCACTTTTATTAAGCTAAAAAAAAGTGAAGATGTTTATCGCAAACGTTCTGTGTTCTATACGTACGTATATATACGTCGTGAATTATAAATTTACGATTTTAAGCAAACAATTTCCAGGAATTTACATAAAAAGTGCGACAAATATATTCTTGACATTAGTTTTCCTCACACATACAAATAATAAATTAATGAAGCGTGTTAGTTTAGTAAAGATTACATAAGTGCATGGAGCAGTAAGACTGCATTTGGCGATAAAGTAAACGTAATGTATGCAAATTAAATAGCTTGAACAATGAGGATTAAAAAGTCTGCGCAAGTACGTCAAGTCGGTTACAGATCATTAACAAATATTATGAACAATAATATATTCTTGTATTTAAATATCGTGATCGATGATTACTGTGAACACTTGTACTGTGTACACGTCAAATACATCAGAGAGGAGCGCGGAAATTGTGAAGTCGCGGCGTGAACGTTTCACGTCGCGACTCCGTCATGGTTCGGCTGTGTGATTGATGTGAGTACAACCCAATAAGTCCTTATATATTTTTAACTATAAGGAAAATGTTTTGAATAAAACCAATAAGCTATATATAAAATTAACTTATTTACCAAGATGAGAATATTGTATTAGTGATGACAAATTGGTATAAAATGATTTTTACTAAGTTACGCGACAGAACACTGATAATTTAATGATTTTTACATAAAATTTACGTAAAATAAGTCATTATTTTGAACATGGTAATAATATTTATATATCCGAATAAGAAATGATAATATTATTTTTTAAATAATAAATAATTTTATTCATCCACGTAACGTAAAACGTATATTAATGTCAGTATAAAGCAGATGCTACAGCTATAGATATAATATTATTAGCGAGCTGTTTCATCCAATTTTCCTTTTGAAAGGATTTTCAAAAGGCTATATAAAATACCAATACACATTTTTTATTAAAACCTCAAGGAGAGATCGAACCCGAACTGGTTTTAATTAGAGTAATCAGAGCGAGGAGAGATCGCTTCAGAGTCAACACAACATCCTTAACCTCGTATCGTAATTGGGACACGACGGAACAATGTAATAAGAGGTTACTTTATAGAAATTAATTTAATTTTGACTTTAAGTTTTTATTATTTTGTCAAAATAACGATTTGGTGTTACAGTTTAGGGTTTTATGTATGTTATCAAAATCTGTTCAAACAAAGTCAAAAGCATGACTACTGCTTCACGTTACTTTGGACTGCTTTATGTCAGATAATACGCATATATCTATTTTCTTTTAAGGAAAGGTTGAGCTAAAGTTATTTTATTATCCAGGACGGGTTTGTGAAGGATACGGAAGGGTGTAATTTCTAACGAAAATTCCTTAGGATAGAGTATAAAATAATTTCATATAATAATATTGAACTTTCTTTCTTGGTTAATTTTAGATAATATTTTAGAGTCAGTGAACTTTTAATCTGACATATTTTTAATTTTTGAGTTTCCTTATTTGTTATTAAATGAAACTTGCTTAGAATTTTAATGAATTGACTATTGATATATTTTTTTTATATTTTGTAAATTTTTTTTTATTTTCTCCCTATTCAAAGTTTTCTTGGACTTCCACAATTATGTCAAAATCAAAATTAAACATATCGAATTCTAGTTATTTTGGAGGTTAATGAATTTTGATGTTTTTTCTATTAAACTAAATGCTGATAAATAAATTGAAATATATATTTGATAATAAACCGTTCTGATTTGTTGATCAGATGACAGACAACCAATCATAACTCTCGAAAGTGCCTCAAAACATTATGTTCGTTATTTGACACAGTATTGCAACAGGACACTGGTCTTGGTTGACAAAATTTACTAAAAGTAATATTAGCTTCTGTACCGTATTAAATAACAAAGCTTTGTTACAAAAATAGTGGTTATGTATGAAATATTACTCCTTGAGTCACCCTTACAAGTCTGTACATGTAAGTGGAGAAATCATAACTTCATGTTTTTTTATTATGTCCTGAGTGATAGTGTGATTTTTTTTTGTTATACAGGATGTAAAAAAGTATATAAAAATGAGATACAGTGGACATTTGTAGTTTTTAACAAGGTGTACATTTTTTCGTTTTTGAATTGGTTATAATTTTTAAGAAACATTATAGATTTTTATATTGTTTTATTAATTTACAAATTAGACTAGCACCTGTTTCCGGATTGGCATCAACTAGCTGAACACCCTGTACATTTATTTCAAAAATGTAATAAACATATAATATTGACATATTTATAGACATTTTGAATCTACAATCAAACAAATTTCAGTATAGCTTGAAAACTATTAGAGTTATATTAAACTATATACAATATAAATATATATATATAATACAATATAAAATCCTATAAAGTAATCTATATAAAATGATATCAAATACTAAATCAATGTTCATTTGATTATATGTGAATGTGTCGTTGACCTAATAATGGCTTCTTTTTTTATTGGACCTGGTTTTTTGTTCCATGAGGCGTGAGGAAAGAAATACCCCGTAATTAATGATAAGACGATTAACTACGCTGTCGTTGTTATCAGTGTTTAAAAACAGGCTTTATTTTTAAGGATTTTATGTTATTCTAAATGTCAGTTAGTCAAAAGCTGCGTAGAATTGTGAAATTTAAAGCATATTTTGATACAAAAGCTATCAGAATTCCTTACCTTAGCAATCTATTATTATTATTTTGTAAAAACCTGGTTTTTTATAATTATTATTCAAACAACAAAAAACATTTTTTTTTGGGAGTAAGCCTTAGGTTTCCTAGTTCAATTATTTTCTATTTATATAGATTTGCGAGTTCGCATTACACATTCATTCGCTTTACAAACACAAATATAAAAGTACTAACTTTTTCAAGCAATTAGTGATGAGCAGGTGTACGTCTTGACGCTCGTCCAGCAGCAGCATAGCACCAAGGTAGCCAACGCGCTTGTCGGTGAAGCGCGTGCTGGCTATCAGCTTGAGGCACTCCAGCTGTCCAAAGTGGGCTGGGTAACCCAGCATATGGATGTAGAGGAGCTTGGCTATGTTTCGACATCTGGGAAAAAGGGGTGTGGTTTTATTTGAATTGATAGGATTTTGTACCTCCAAATAAAATAATCACAAAAAACCAAACCCACCTCCACACACTATCCTCCTCTCTGAATGTCGATCTGATGTAAGCACACTCCTTGTTAACAACACTCCGTTCTTCTGCTGCAGTCCTAGCGGCTCGGATCTGACGGATCAGATCCCGAAGCCGCGTGGGAGTCTGCATGCGCACTGAAACCGGCGCGACTGTTACACGACACACACACAGAAACAATTAATCAGTATTTTTTATTAATAAAGTTTAGGATGTCGATATTTATAGAACAATCAAGTAATTTAGAATGACATTATGATTTTTTCAAAAATTTGTTATTTTCGTTAATAAAACAATGGCAGCCTATTTTTAATAAATTTTATATCTTTTTCATTATCTTTTATTAAAAAAGTCTGGAAAATAGTAATCTTATACTATATGCCAATCTAATGTTCTAGAAAATTCAACATAATAATAAGCATTAGTTAATTGCAGTTTATACAAAGTGAGTAAATAAAATTGTTATCTTTACAATAATAATAAATAATAAATATACAGTGAATTAAGAAGTCAAAATACACTCCACAAATATAATAAAATAAAGTTTTAGGATATAATATATAGTGTTTATAAATGAAGCTAAGTGGAAAAGGTGTTTCAAAGACATTATTTACCTGAATAGTTAATGTTTTAGAAATAAGTCAATCTACTCACCTCTCTCAATGGCCTCATTTACCACTTGTTTTATTGTGGCAATATTAAATGCCGGGTTGAACCTGAAAAAGAATCTATATAATATCTTTAAAAGAAACATGCTGAATTGGTGTACCACAACATTAAAATCATCTTCTAAATTGATATTGTTCCATCCTACATATATAATTGTTAATGTTTCTTTAAACAATTTGTGATTTCAAGGTACTTCTCAGTCAAATATCAATAAAACTTTTATCTCTCTTAAGAGCATTCACAGTGTTATCTTAATCAAAACACTATTAGAAAACTAAAATACTTCTCTATTAAGTTAAGGATACAAAGTTTTAAAAAAGATTTATTTTTAATTTGTTTAAAAGTTAAACAATTCATAATGATTTACAAAAGATTTCAGTCAGTATTTTACGAAATTGATATTAAAAGTTTATATGTAAAAATTACCCAGACTCCGAGCCGTTCATCTTGGATTCTTTACCGAAGTTGTTTTTATTGGTAAACCTCTAGATAGTATAATATTTCTGGAAAATCCACAATTCTACCCTGACAGGTGTAACGTAATTTGTAGAATAAAAGTTACTTTTGCAAAATGTTATTATTTTAAAACACTTAAATGTGATTGTCAAAAAAATAAGGAATAATTAGTAGACATTAACTAGATTTATAACCATTTTAACTTGTCGCAAACCTTAAAAATGCAAGTGAAATCGCATACAACCTTTTAATCAACAATATCATGTTTTCACTTAATGACAAAACCGAACCATTACTTATCTTTTACACTGAATTTGCAAACGTAATAACAAAAATTAAAAGGATAAATCTTTTAGTATGACTTAATACGAAAAAATTACGGCAGCCGCCAGCTGACATTTCCTGCGTTGCAAGAAATTCAACATGGCCGTCGACATGACATCGCAGCTTGTCCGTTCCTATATTCGCACATGACGTTCAAAAAACATTTTTTTAAGTTACTTCAATCTTAATAAAATAATATTTACATCAAAGTTATATTCTTAATGTTTTGAGAACAAAGAATTATTATTTTTATATCAAGAAAACTGTTTATTTAAACTCGATATTATTTGATGAGAATTTGTTTTGACTCGTTCATAACTGACAACACACCGTGTACTTACAAAATTTGAACCACAAAGTATATACTACGTGGAAACTAAAATGTTATAGATTTGGTATTATAACAATGCTATCTATGTTCACCTAAATAACACTATCTATATAAAAGTTAATCTCTAACCATAACATAAAAACAGGTTTTTTATTTTACACTCTCATTTTTATAAAACCATCGTAATTCCAATTTCGGCTTTACAATAACATACCTTCGGTTTTGTTCTGGAGGTAATACACTCCAATCAACTTCATACATGGGATACGCCATGGTTAAAAAGAATTATTGCACATCAAACTTAAATCCATTAAAACATTTCACAAGTATGTCACATTAGTTACCGACGCAAACTACTGTTATCAGGTGTTTATCAAGTGCAGGTGCTCCTCAAATATCTAGTAATTACGTATCTCTTATCAGAAGTACATTTATCATTAAAAAAGGATAGCAATATACACACAGTTCGTTTAATATTTTATTTTCAAATGTCAATAAGTATGTACAAAACAATGGGTCGAGCCACATTATCTTAATCGGCAAACTAATTAATATTCATTGTTGCAGTGTCAACGTAATATATATATGGTTCACATAGTTTCTCGTTTGCATTCACAAATTGTCCTCATGATTACGCGCAGGTCTGTCAATACTGTTTCTTTTAATGCAATCCACCAGCCATCTGATACCTTCATCAACACCATCACTGAAAACAAAAATAGAACATCTCACAATGCTACTAAAATAAAACCAGAAATTTAAGAGTTTCTAATAATGACACTTACTAAACCTCAAACAAATCGGTCTAGTAATTAAAGCACAATAATTTTTTCGTAATATCAATCACATAAATGTTATATTAGAACCAATATTAGTGTGACATTACACGATTAATTTTAGGAATTTTTAGATTTCGTAAACTTTATGGTACTTGTCTTTTAAGGCCACCGCAGCAAAAAGTGCTATAAAGTTGCGTATTATTAACGCTACTGCAGTAAACATTTAGTTAAATATTATAAATAACATTTATGAAAAACAGAAAAAGATGAAATTTCATTTGTTTTTATTGAGCCTTTTTTTTCGTATCCAAGCTTTTATTATTACACGACCCCCCTCGAATTAAAGAGCCGGTTATATGGAATTCATGTTAACATAGAAGATGCTGCAATTTTTAAGGTTACACATTAAACCAGAGGGTTGTTGCCGCCGTCATAATGGGATACCATGGGATCGCTTTCGCATTCAACTGCGGCGCCCAGACGGAACCATAACGGAGAGTGTACCCCGCAACGCACGCACCCTCTGATCTGAACCTAATAGCACATTTCAATACGCGCTAGAAGGATTGAAAAAACAAGCATTGAGCCTTATTTAAGTAAAGATCATGTAGTTTTGCTATTATTATCAAAATAATAAGATTTTTTTTTTTTATAAAACCTTAATTTTTGTTCATTGAAATCAAATATATAGTTTAATAGTTTTATGAAATAAAAAGTGGATGGAGATTATGGGGGAATAGAAACATTACATAATAATACTTAAAAGTGAACTTCGTAACTCTTACTAATAACGTTTTGATTGAACACAGCTTGATGTCTAATTAATTTAGATAGATAATTTTGAAACCTTATAAAATTGTGGTAACCAGGAGCGCGAACTAGACCTCAATTTTGACTCGCTGCGCTCGCAAAATCTCGCTATGTTAGCATGTTGAGCGAAGCGAGGTGCAAACAGCGCCAAAGTTGCATTACAAAACCTATACTTATTATTGTACTCAACTATTTTTCAAGGCAAGACACATTATTATATTTTTTTGATTTTTTATTTTTTTTAAATCACCACCAGACTGATGTTTATCAGTGTGCAAAATTTGGAAATTTTTGGGGCATACCGCTTTTGATTGATCCTTGCACAAAGGTTGCAGAAAAATCTCTCATAGAGAGCTTCACTCAATAATAGCGTTTACTTCAATATTGATTTGATGTATTAATTATTAAACTTATAAGAACTCAGAGATTTATTTATTACTTTTGTGTTTAAATAATATTTTTTAATAACTAATCTATAATATATATAATTTTTTTAATAAATAAAAATAGTAAAATAAAACAGTTACCCCATTAAAGCTGATGTTGCCATTAACATAATATCTCTTGCTCCAATCAAGTGAGCATTTTGGTTGAATATTGGCTTAACAGTATGAACACCCATACAGTCCGGAATGTCTTGTTTGTTAGCTAGCACCAAAAGAGGGATCCCAGAAAGATGTTCCGAAGCTATCATTCTGTCTAATAAAAGTAGCAAAGTTGTCTATTTCTTTATTATGTTTAAAATTAGAACCAAATATACCATTCACCTATAGTGTAGTCCTGTATCTGTTTGTAAAATTATGTATTTCAATGAATTGAACTTAAACTTGTAAATAATTTGTGCCTTTTATTATTTGAAATAAAACATTAGATATATAATAATTGAATAGAATCCTCAAAATACATATCCAATAATATTGAAACAGATTAATGTACATAAAATATTTTCATGAATATTTATAAATTTTCATAAGTATTAAAAGACCGTGAATTATTAAATTGAACTATATTAAATTGATTAAATTCAATTTTATTATATAATTAATAAGACCTTACCAAAAGTTTCTTTAGATTCTGAAACTCTTTCTCTGTCTGATGAATCAACAATGTAAATAACAGCATGGCATTCAGCATAATACTAGAAAATTAGACATACTCAGTTTGCATTGTGTCACAAACTAAGTTCTATAATGGTTCTATATCAGGGATGGCAAACCAATGGCATATGTGCCAGAAGTGTCAAGTTTGAGAGTTTCAATGGCACACACATAAACAAAATAATTGTAGATCATTGATTGATAAAAAATATTTAAAGAAGAATTGTATTTATTTGTTTATTTACATATAATTTCACCACTCTAACATATGAATGAAATTTTGTGAAAAAAAAAATATTTTTTCAAAAAAGGTTCGCCATCTCTGATCTACATCCTTGAAATAGATAATACAAACCTTATCCCATAGGGATTGTAGTTCCTGTTGACCTCCTAGGTCCCAAAAGTTAAGTCTGACTCCATCTACATCTATTTTGCCTATATTTAAACCTACTGTAGTTGTTATTCGATTGGGGTTCATTGATTTATACTTTTTAGTAAATTTTGTTTTAGCGGCCTCCAAATATGTCTGGAAAAAAAATAAGATTTATATCAAGAAAAAAAAATTACTACTAATAAAAACGTAAAAAAGTTACAACTTATTTTTTTACCGTTTTACCCGCATTGTCGAGACCTAGAATTAAAACAAAATATTCGTCTTTTTGAATAACATAATTATAGAATCCGTGAATTAAAGTGTACATTCTTAAACATTTTAAGTATTTATAAATAAATAAAAAAAAAACAAAATCTGGAATGACAAAAATTCTACTTAATCAAGAATGACAGGGCACGTCATTTGACAATTATTGTTTTTATTCGAAGCAGCAAAGGTACAAAATCATACAGACGAACAGTTTGATTTCGTTAGACATAACAATAAAGGGATACTTAAACGAATTGTTACTTTCGATAAAAACTTTAAGTTTTATGACAATAAAAAAAAATCGATTTGTCTCAACTTGAAGTAGGTAACTAAAAATGATTAACAAAAGAAGTTTTACAGTATATAAATCTGTATTGTCCAATACAATACTATACTAAAAAGCGAGCAATTTTGACGTGGTGAAATGTAAAAGAACTATTTGATTTCAATTAAAGTTAGTATCAAAAAATCTTGTTGTTAAATTACCATGTGAAGCTTTTATCATAATAAAACAAAAAAGGTGTATTAACCATAAGAACTATAGAAGAAAAAAATTCAACTTCAATTTGAATTGGGAATAACAAAAATCTAATTTATTTTACAACAGTAGCACCACAAGCACTGACAAGCTTATTGGATACTTAAATGATTGCGAATTAGATGTCAAAATGCCACCAAAAGATATGAAAAAAATTAGTAAATCAATCACCCAAAAATCTAGTGTGTATGGAGAATGTGAAGAAGATTTAATTTCACCTCGATCTGTAAGTCTGTCGTTACTTCTAAAGGGTGACAGTCCTGGTCCTGGAGAATGGTTATTTTTTACTGTATTTAATGGCCAAATAATCTTCGAATCAAAATGGCTGAATAAGAACTGTCTTCATTCTGACGCTTTAGCAATTGACTTGAAGCAACCTTATTATCAGTCATTAATTGCCACCAGTCCATTAATATTCTTGTTACGCTTCGCAGGTGGAAAGGGAGCCAAAGACCCCGATCCCTTACTTAATGTTGACAATCGTGCTGGGGCCACAGTAGATTTATTTCCTTTTGTTTTAGGCGAAGAAGAAATTAATATAAATGTTCCTTTCATCAATATTAGTTCAGGAATAAATATGGATTGTTCAGTTGAACTAACTGCTAAAAGTCCGGGAAAAAACGAGTGTTGTAAAATTCCTCTTATGCTCACTATGATTTCAGCTCACTGTATGCCAGTCGCTAGAGAGGGAACGGTATGCATTAGTGCAATCAGTTTAAATGATATCCATGAACCGGCAGCTGTAAATTTCGGGATGTCGTTAAGTAATTTTGATGCTACAAAGCTTGTATGGGCTTCAGCGAGCAATGGAGGATTTGCTGCTAACACTGCATACAGTATTCCAAATGAAGATATATTTATTCCCGGTGACTTAGAGCCTCAATGCACAAGTATGTGTATTTCATATTATTGGAATGCTGTCACACGCGTTCTTTTAGATGTAGATGATTTCCGAAACAGACTAGCAACACCATTTTTAGTAGAACTCGCAGGAGTTCCACGATTTGGAAAAGTTGATGTTAGAGGACGTTATATGGCGATTGTGGATGCCGGTGTATTATTAGAATCTGGTCAGTTTGGAGTAACAGTTGGCGCTAGGCTTTTATACTATAATGAGACAGACTTACCGGAAGGCGTTGGAGCTCTTTTAGAACTGCCACCAACAAGTGCTAAAGTGAGTACTCGTGAAGTAGATATTTTATTAGATGAAAATGGACATAGCCCTTATATTTTATTGAGGTTCGATTTATTTGAACCATTAATAGCTAAAACAAAGATGTCAACTCTTTTTCAAGTAATAGGGTTTCCAACTCTAAGTGCTCCTGTTGCACCTATGGATGATTTGCGTGCGGATTCGTCACCTGAAGAACATGAAATAGATGTGCGGCGTATAAGAAAAGAGGGTGGGGCTTTATCGGTGCACAAAGAATTAAATGGGCTAGCATGTAAAGGCACGGTACAAATGAATCAAAGTATTAAGAGAACGGCAGCAAATAAGCTATTGTTGCGAATGAGATCAATGCTAAAACAATTTCCACCTGGGGACTGTTCATATATTGATTGGCAGGATACAGTTACTGCCCAACACGCAGCTTGTCGCCGTGCAGTGACGTCATCGTTTGCTCCACAGCGTCCTCCACTACGTACCACATCGCGCATTGCGGCGGCGAGGAGTCGGATAACAGGAGACATGAGAATTTCAGATGAACACATAGAAAACAATCTTATAGCTGCACCAGAACATCCTAGAGTTTTGCTTTCAAAGGCACTTCGCTGTCTAGAACAAAGAAATGACACTGAAGCTAGAAGTCATATTTTAAAAGGATTGAGTTCACAACCTAGAAATAGATATTTACTATGGACATTTGGGGGAACAGAGTATAATAAAGAGGAATCTCATGGAACAACAGCAGCGGCATTTCGTATTGCCGTTAAGGGTGATTCATCTGATGGCACAACAGGAGTTATTGGTTGGGCAGCGTTACATGCTTTTTATCATTATAACCAGAATATTTACGCTGCCTTTGTGGCCGCTCGTAAAATGCGGAAGTGTTTTGAGTTATCAAGTGATTGGAAAAAATGGCTTCAGCGATGGATAGACACGAGTGGAGAAGAGGAAATACTATGGATTCCTACTAATATAGATACTAATAACCCTTTGTTGATTGCAGCTGCATTTTTCTTATGCTTAAGATGTTACAGCTTTAGTGAAAGGCTTTTAAGATGTATAGAAGAAAACTGTGCATCTCGAGGTTTACCTTCCGGTTTAAAGACAAAGATTACTGTAGACATATTTTATTTAAGGTCTGCTTCACTCCTTCTGCAGCGTCAATTAGATAAAGGCTTGCTGTTAATAGAACAAGGAATAAGGAAGTTTGGGCCATCAGCATTGATGTCGCAAATTCGTGCAACTTGTTTAACTTGTATACGAGGTTGGGACGGGGACTGTGAAAGTGCGTTAGTAGAGGCAGAAAGCCAGGGAGCAAAACCCTGTCCTTATTTATTATTACAGGCTGCATTAGGAGGGGTGAAGAGCAATCCAAACGTTGCTCTGCAACGAGCTGCACGTGCACATAAAACTGCTCCGTCAGCCCAATCTGCGCTTGTTATTGCTCGTATATATATGAATATTAGGGAAGAAATCTTAGCTGAACGATGGGCTGCTGCAGCGGTGAAAATAGAGCCATTTCTTGCTGATGGTTGGGCGGTTCTGGCCCTTCTAGCAATGTACAGTCAGAATATAGACAAGGCTAGATCTATGTTACGAACTGCTAAACAAGTAGGTCCTATTAGCTCTGACATTAATGAAGAACTGATGAAAATAATGAAAATTGTGTGTATTGAAACACTACCTGATTCATTAGTAAAAAATATATGTTTTTGTGAATATTATTAGTACTATAATTTTGTTATTATACTATTCTAAAACTGAATGCATCTAACAGAAAGAAGTTTTATTTCAAGTTGTTATTAGTAGAAACAACGCCTGAAGTCATTATAATTTTAATTGGTTAAACGTTTTCAATTGCACGATCATCTAATTAAATGATCTCTCTTGAGTAATGTACGTTTGTCTGTTGTAGAAGCAATACTTCTAGTTATATAATATGGTGGCCTACCATGAACTCTTAAAACTGTCATAGAACTTCCGTTCCAATATTACAATACTTTAATTCTTGTAACTTTATTTTTTGAGAAGAGTAAGTAATAAGTAACACGTTTAAAAAAAATATTGCAGAAATCGAGTAAACAATATTGTATTAAAAATATTGTGGTACGAAAATGAAAAGTAAGATTGTTGTAATATTACTTATAAGTGAGGGTGGTAAGGCCCAAGATATATCGTTCTTGTATAATTGAGCAATAAATGAAAGTTAGAAATAAGAAAGAATGATGTTATTTATGACTTGATGTTATTTAATTTTTTTAATGAAAATATCAGTTTATCTGTTACAAAATTTAATATAATTATACTTGACATTGTAATTGGTCATTACACAAACAATGCTATGATTTATTACGAAAGAATTGTTAAATGTATAGGTAATTTGTTTATAAACATGATTTTGTCTATAAAAATGGGGCTGCACACTGTTTACAGGTGCCGCTTTTATCGTAATATTAAGTAGGTCACTCCTCAAGTGTTATCAGTTAAGTATGATAAGGTATAGAAAAAAAAAGTATTAGTTTAGAGACCTAGAAATAATGAAATATAAAGCTCAGGAACAAGCGCGCCCAAATAGAAGTGTCACTAGCTATTAATACATCTTTAAGCCAGTCTAACGCAGCAAGTGAACCAATGTCGTCAGCAAAAGTAGGTTAAATTACGCCACCCAAAGCATTATTCGTCACAAAACATGATTTTAATCATCGCGATAAACTGATAAGGTCTAATACAGCGAAATTGAAAAGTTACTCATTTTCTTTTAAGTTTTATTCCATACATAATAGGTGCATGAGTGTTTGACCGAGATAATCAGAGTGCAGATAAATGCTGATTTAATTCTGTGCGTCTGTGTGTCATTGCACCGTCAGTCGTGAGTTACGCGGCGAAGCAATATACAAACATTCCCAGAGGTGATACGGCCGTTGGTCGTGTTTTGTTTTCATTTTAATATAAGATCTTTCGACGAAACAATGGCTCTTTCATCGAATTGCTGGAAATATCTCGTGCTGACCTTCAATATTTTGTTTGCAGTGAGTATTTTATTTCATAAATGTCCGGCTTTTTGTGATTCCCGTTACGCTGATTCGCTTCTTTGTGTTGTCATAACAACTTGCGAACAAACTTCATAGAAGAGTACTATATTTGTATTTTTAAGATTTTTTTACAATATCTTGTATTTCATCTTGGATAACAATAACTTTAGTGAATAAAATAAAAGGAAACATCGTGCTTGTCATGGAAATAAAAAAATATATAATTACTCATGTTTTCACTGTTGAATTGTATTAAACACTTTTCTCTGTAGTTTTCTTTATACTGTGGCGCTAGTTTCTATTGGGTTTTCATACAATTGCGTAGTTTTCATTCATATTGTGTTTATTGTTTTACGGTTAACATAATTTTGTCGTATTATATTGTACTTTTTTATCTCAACAGATGTCAGCTGTTGCACTATTCTGTATAAGTGGATTTCTTCTCTACAAGTTATTTGTTTATAGACATTTTATAGGAGTAAGTGTGGAATACCCGGCAATATTGTTAATATTGATGGCTATAATATCATGTTCCATTGCCTGGATTGGTTGGAGAACTGCAAAATCTATGCATCAAATTCACGTCATATTGGTAAATATTAGTTTTTAATTCAAAACCATAATTTAACTCTTTATTTATAAACATGCCTGTTATTAAAATTCTAAATAAATATTTATATCATTATTTTAAAAATATGTTTATATTTTTTTACATTTAGCGCCATCTTTTAGAATGTTCTCGTACTACTTGAATGTTTAGTGTAGTCTATTTTAAATCCCCAAGATTGTTATTTTTCAGGCGGCGTTGTTAATAATACTAGTTGTGGTGGTCGAATTCTCCTGTTTTGTGTGGGCCATGGTGGTGTGGGACAACATTGAGATAGATATCAAAACTACTATGACGTCCTATTTTATGTTGACTAGCGAAAATAAAGACACAAATTCAGACGCAGTTAGATGGGATCGATTACACGTCCAGGTACATAAGTGTATTAATAAATTGAATATATAGTCGTGTACACTAGATAATTATATTGACTGCTAGGTTCCTATCTTGGATTGTAAAAAAATTTAAATATTTTTTAAATCTAATTGAACTACAGTTAACAGAAATTTTAATAGAATGGGTTTTAATTTAAAAGTTATCTGTATTATAGTATTTTAAATGACTCCTAAAAATCTTTGTAAATATATTATTTTAGTTTACTTTTTAGTTCGAATGTTGCGGTGTAAGTGGTCCCAACGACTACAGTAACACGGGCCACGTGCCGTTCTCGTGTTGCGGTCAGGGTCCGCTGGACTCCGTACAGCGCCCTTATACCTCGGACTGTTCCACGCTGTACCAGCGAGGATGCGGGAAGCTCTTGCATGAATACGCAAGACAACAACTGCTGCAGGTCGCCATGACGGCGCTCGTGGCCTCTTTGCTACAGGTCAGTTTTTTAATATCATTATGTTGTCACATAACAGTGGCTCATAGATAATATCCATAGATATATCGGCTTCTAGAAAAACTTTCGATTAAAGGCTAAAATAATTATTTCAATTTTTATTCTTAAGCGTTTTATTACTTTATTTTTTGCGATTTAAAAGGAGATTTGGTAAGTAAGAAGTTTGTTTTAATTATTTTACATTATTGCTACATATATTAAATGAGTCAATGATATTATCACAATTAGTACTTCTAATCTATTCTCTAGTAGTATAGTTAATCTTTCTATAGTCTCAGCCTGTAGTTAGTTTTAAGGAAAGAGTAAAATCCTGTTAGTGACACTTTTTATATATATTTAGCCCGAAGCGGTCCCTACGTTCACCATGTCTGACCAAAAATCTAATCTTTTCTTCCGTCTACCAGAATACAGTTAATATAAACAAATAGTCAATATTTAGAGAGATTATTGCAAATATAATTTACATATACTTGTGAACTAATGTTTAGGATAATTTAATTGTTAATAATAATTCAGGGCACAAGGTCCTACCTAAGACGCAACAAAATTTTATAATACGTATCTTATTAAATATAGTATTAGAAATACCGATGACATCGGTGTCTTCATTTCTATTCTCTAGGGGTTCAATTGTCTTTGAACAGCCTACTAATATAATTAACTAATTAGATTACTATTAGTTTTCTGACAATGTGATCGTTCGTTAGTTTATTCATTACTAGCAATAGAAATGTATTGTTTTCAGCTCGTGCACAAAATACACATTATTATACTATTAAATAGGAAAGTTCGAAGCATTTTAAAATGTCAAAATAAATCACAAATATCGTATTCGTTTTATTTACGACAGTGATAAATGTGGTGTGGACGAAATGCTCTTTTATTTATGTTATATATTATAAGGAGTAACAACTTCATATTTTACCTATTAAATACCTTATTACTAATTTCATAATACTATTTAGTGTTATTCTCTACTATTGTACCTATACGCTAAATACTAGTATATTCTATAAAAATAAAATTTGATCTTTATGACAACAAAAAAATTGCCCCGTAAGAAATTTTGTTGAAACGATAAATGAGAAACTCCGAGGCGTAATATTACTAACATAGACTTCCCTTAAAATTACTTAATAAGAGATTTTAATATTTATTTTCAAAGTTAACAAACTTTTTCCATAGATGGCGTTACAATCAAATTGAAAGTGTCTATAAAATGTAAAAGTTATCATTTGAAACTAACTCTATATCTCTCAGCTCTAGTGTCATTTCACCTCTAAACCTCAATTTTTTAATATCCTCATTTTTTTGGTTCATTGAATCATGAAAATTCATTAAATGAATTTGGAATTCCTAATTAGTATAAAATGAAGCTTTAAAGGTTTAGTAAAAATAACTTTAATGGAAACAGCCTTGCTTTTTTAATGTTATAATAATTGAAATATTCTGAACATGGTTAAATGTGGTCATGGAAATTTAACACATTTAATAGCTTTTATAGTATTTAATCAATGTTTCTCAGATACTATTTTTTGTATATACATATAATATATTGTAATGTTATGGTGGATTTTATCATAATATAGCATCATGAAACAGAAATCATATCGCTTGAAGAGTTACTTTGGTATCAAGGAATTACCAGCGTAGGATATCACTGGTTATGTAATTAGAATATATTGTTTTCATAAGATTGAATATTCATGAAATAATGAATAATAATGAATTTCATGAAATATTCTGAAAAAGGGTAACATCACTGTCCATCTCCACATTTGTTTCACCATTATTTGTAACATAAAACAACTTTACTTTTATGAAATATAACATAATATATATATATATATATATATAGTAGTAGAGTACAATCAGAAATCTATATATAATATTAATCACATAATTTTAAATACGAAAACTTTACTAAAGGTTAACAATGGAGTATGAAATATGGAGCCAGTTCGGAGTTGACTGACTCCTCAGACGCGAGCAAGAGAACGGAACTTAGATTATGATACCTTTAAGAAATTATACCTCTCATTTATAGAAAAAAATCCTTAGAAATTAAAAGCCATTTAGTATTATTTTGCACAAATTAATGCATAAGCGATTTTCTATAAATTATACATTCTTAACACCTAATTGAAATTGTTAAATAATATTGACTTGATACTCATTAAGTTTTAATTAATAGTTATATAGTAAAATTTTAAAAAAATAATAATTTGTTCGCTCGCCTGTTGCCATGGGAAGCCCGATGTTTGCAACTTTATTTTCTAGAACGCACTGCGAGCCAGGATTAGTGTCTATGTGTATGTAAATGTGTTAGTGTGTGAAAGTGCTAGTGTGTACTGTCTATGTAGCAATATTATTAAATTCACACATACTTATCAGCTGGATGGTGCCCATAACGAGACAATTATTTTCAATTTCCAATTAGAAAAATAAAAAATACATAAAAAATAACATCAACAAAGCATAACAATGTAGCAACGTTTTTGGAGTCGTTTTAATAAATTAATTATGGAAAAGAAATGCATATATAATAATTGACTTGAGGGATATTTTATTTTTTTAAATAATAAAGAACAAGAACAAGAAAAAGAAGACGAGAACAGAAAAGGGAAATGATATTCTCTCTCATCTTTCGCTCTCTCACTCATTGTCAGTAAAAATGCAATAGCTACTTTCACACCGATCTTCTATCTCACTTTTCATGTCACTTCCTTCCCTATACTGTTATTAAAATTGTTGTTACTATATAAACCTTTACCTCTTTTATCTTTCGCTCTCTCACATCTACTACTTGCTGATCTCTTTCTCACTTACATATCTCGTCTTCTCCATGCCATTATAGAATTCTTTTTACTATGTAATGCTTATATCTTAAAAAAGAAAAAATATTAAAAAACGTTTTATACATACCATTTTGTAATTTTAGTGGCATAGTAAGTTTATGTAATGCTTTTCTCGTATATGTAGGTATAGCCACTAACCAGTTTACAATATATGTATTATTTGAAATATTAACAACTTGTATACTTAAAATTTCAGATATATCACCGTTAATTTTCATAGTTATCGATTGTCTGTTTGATCAAGAATTGCTATATTTTAAAACTTCGAAAGATCAAACTTAAATTTTTAGATATTCAATAAAGGTTCAATATACTTATAAATGTTATATCCAATTGGAAGGTGTACACAATTCTCAATAATAACAATATGTGACTCACTTCGTTCACATTTTACGGTTTTTTATCGGCTTATAGATGTAGAACTAGTTTCAAACCACACACACACATATATATACCTATACACACATAAATATATAGAACTTAGCGTTTTATGTTTGATAGTTGTATGTGTATCGGTTTTACCAGCATACTATGTTTTAATGAGTCATTCAATTTTAAAATATAAAATAAATAAGTAATCATGACGAAGGCGTCAAAATAATTTGATATTAAGTATTCTTTTGCAAGTGTACCAGTGTTGTCATGACCTCACCACAACCGTAGTGGGCAGACGACCTCCATCTGCGCACGCGCATCCAAGCAATTCAAGGCTACTCGCATTGTTTCATGTAATAAAAGATTAATATAATACGTATTTCGAAGACTAGCATACCATGTTTAAAATAATTAATTACAATACATCCAACAAGTTAGTAATTTTATAGGATAAGAGCAGTAGTGTAATACTAGGTAGCCGATAGCTCTCCTAGTAAATTTGCCTATAATAGTCATATAGAATCAATAACGTTGCTTAGAAGATTAAAAAACAAATTGCTTTTTAATATTAAAATAGATAGTTTTGTGTAGACACTATGGAGTATATTAGGAAAAAAAACACATTTGAAGATGCAAAAGAATAGCAAGATCTATATGTATGATATCTATATGTAGACGTTTTGTGATGGAAAAATACCAATTGTTCCGTATTTCCCAAGTCACAATAAGATAATGTTGGTAATGTTGGCAATAAAGGAAAACCAAATAAGTATTATTAAGTAAGTTTTAATAAGATAACAGTATATTTAAAGAGCTGAGTAATACAAAAAAATATATATAATGTCTATAATTTTCGTAATTGTATGTTATAATTATTTACTTGCAGTTTCTAATGACTTCTTACCCCCCTCTCTTCTCGACTGAAACTATATTCAATCTATCATTATTAAAAAGTATTTTTTTTTTTAATTACCTAAGTCAAACTTAATTACAGTAGTTCTGTTCATTATAACTATAAGTAAAACGGTAATCACGTGTAAAAGAGGATATTGGGAGCTGAAAATATCCAACATGTTGACTTTGATAGTAAATCAATATAACAAAATATATATATTGTATAAATATATATACTATATTTCATCAAAATCAGGTGAACAATTCATTTCACCAATTTTTATTATATACTAGCTGTTCCCCGCGGTTCCAACAGCAAACGAGTGATTTTATTGAGCGAAGCTCTCTATGTTTGCACCTCGCTTCGCTCAATATGCCAACACATACCGAGATTTTGCGAGCGTAGCGAGTCATAATTGAGGTCTGGTTCGCGCTCCTAGTTTACTATTATGAAACCTAAAGAGTAGTACTGTATTGCTAGATAACCTACAACCTTCTTTATGTACCTGCCTTGTATAATCAAAGAGAATTTTTCAATCAGTTGTTCCGAATGTTAGCGTTGTAAAACAAACATACTTTTTAGCTTAATAACTTTAGTATATTTATATTTTACTTGTGTTTATTTAATTGTGAATTATATAGACACATCTTATCATTATATTTTTGCTTAAACATATAAATTATTATTTAACTTGACAACATCCGACGAACATATAATCTTGTTTCCGATAATTGTGACTCAAAAAACAAGAATGTTATTATTATTTTAATTAGAGTTATGATAGTTTTTATATCAATTATACACTAAGTATATTATTTAGGGTATTTTCCAATACATTACAGATACCTGTCTTAATTATCTTCAAAATTCTTACCATTTTTGTAACTAATTATCTACAGAACAATGTTGTTTCAAATGTCTGTCACTCACTTTATTTTTCAGGTGTGACTAGTTTTTTGTTCTTTTAAAAACTGAAATTGCAATAGATAATGCTAACGCAGCAAATTTTAGAATGTCATTATACTTTTAGAATGAACGTTAATAATAATAATTAGTTTATTCTCAATAATATGGTGAAACTTTTTAAAAAATATGTTTAATTATTTGTTTGTTTATTTATTTACTTATTTTTTTTTAATTATTTGTTTTTATATATTTATTATTATTTATTTAAGAATCGCCAACGATAGGTCACATTTATAGTAATATACTTAAGTTAAAATAAAAAAAGATAAAATTCTTGTAATAGATAACTACAACTTACAGCATATGTGAGTTAAACAGAACAATAAAAAAAGTGAACACCTCAAACCATATAAAATAATAACACAAAAAAAGAAGTTAAAATCTTTGTTGTAAAAAAAAAATTATAGTTTTTCCAAATTTATAAAGGTTATCATGCAATATATCCATGTCAAGAGACCTCGGTAAATTGTTATATAGACGAGTCATTCTTGTATGGGAGGAGTTCATTTCTAGATTTGTGAACGCAAAGGAACGGAAAATAATTTGTAAGTGAAACTACGAGGCAACCTACTTGGACTATAAACATAACACGTAGGTAGATATTTAGGATCTTAAAGTCTTTGCAGCAATCGCGTAGACGCAATGTAATGCATTCGAAATTGCTGCAAAGCGTTCGAAACGTCGGGTTAAAATTAAAATGTAACCAAAATTAGACGTGAGTTAAATGCGGAAAATAGTTTTATTTAAAATGTGTACTCGTGAAAATCTAAGAAAATATTTCCTGCTACGTTTTTGTTGTGGATAAGTCCGGGGTAGTTGGACATAGTTTTTATTTAGCCTTGTTAAATAAAAATCTTACACGTTATGGGAGAAACTTTTATGTGTAATTAAACTTTGATTAATCAACTTTAAGATACTTAATACAAAAGTAACAAATTTAAAGAGATCACTTTAAAAAATATATTTTAAAAAATTACATTTGGCTATCTCTCCCGAATTGTCCGGGTGAGATAGTCATATTATGACAGAGAAGATGGCCATAACTTATATCTAGGTATAACAGTTTTAGTCTTTAGTCTTAATGTATGTTGTTGATCAGTTTTTTCTTCTTCTTGACACATCTAGAACACATACTTTCAAATAAAGTGCAATATTTATACATCCAGAACACGCACATTGCCCTTAACCTAGTCTTCGACGAGAACAATTTAATAAAAAAAAATAGAATAATTTTCATAACAGCCGCGACAGTTCTGTGTTTTCGTTTACTCTCTATTTCTTATTCTGATCAACATCAAAGCACATCAACACTACGAGTATCAGACTAGTCCCAACTACCTTCGCTTGATCGCTTCCCTTTCGATTGGCCATCTCTCCTTTATGACCATCTACTCCGGAATTACCCTAATGTAAGTCCAAAAATATTTTTCTTTTTGACTATAGAATCCTCAGGTCTGCTAATATAATTCCTATAACATTGATGTTGATAACGTTTCTTAATAGTGAGGACTGTCCGCTAGTCGAGCTCTTGTGTGACATTACGAGGTCACTTTTAGTTATTAAGTACTAACACTAGTTATTAAGTCTTTGTTTAATTTTTTTACTAACCATTATGGATCTTTTGTTATCCGAAATAATAAACATTTTTATTTTTTTATTTTTTTAATTCTTTTAATAAACTTTACAAAAATTATTGAATCCATTATCAATTTTATTTTTTAGTTTATATCTAACTTTATATCTCTCTTTTAAGATATAAAGTTTTAAAAATACCATACGTCCGTGTCCTTAACTAAATATTTCTTAAAATTTTATTTCTGTCTAGATATTTTCGTATGTTTTTTTTTATTTTTCTACTTTGTTTACATTGGATTCATATTTACAAGAAGTTCGCTGAAATTAGCATTAAACACATTATACTGACTACTCTATTGAATCTATTTTTTAGTCCATGGTACAACCTTGCTCTTAATTGAATAAATGCGCGCGCGCAGTGACGTCATCGCTCTTCTTATCTTGGATATGACATACTGGTATTTAATACCTAAAGTAGATCAGAGGCCCTTAAAATAAAAATACTCTGGTTACTAAGATAGAAACTGATGTAATATTGTCGTGAAACTCTGATTAAACAAAACACTACTGAATATAGCACAGGCTAGATGTGTTATATTTAAACAATCTTTTATCTTTATTAGGGTATCTTCTCTCTCCACTCAGTAATCATATTCTCTGTGCTCCAGATTCCATGGTCCTATTACCATCAAAATGTGGGTAGACATTCTAAAAATTAACATTACCCTAACATTATTTTATTAAAATTATTGTCATTAAAAAAATAGTAAGAATAGATGTAATAAGCATATTAAAAGTGCAGAGGATGGTCTAATCAAGCCCATATACGAGATGGTATATCACCTGGAATTGCGTGGGAACATAGCGCATAGTAACTCCCCTATCTCTGTCTATTCCATAATCATAAAAGGGGACAGGGAACCTAGTAAGAGATAATTGATTAAGGCATTTGTGAGTGGGGAGATTTAAAGAGATCATCTCCGTAGGGGATTCAGAGTTAAATGATTACGTTTGATATGGAAGGGTTATAACGATACTGTTATGATATTGTGAGGACATGTCAGTGTTTATATTCCATATATTTATATATTTATTTATGCACTAAACATTCTCAACAGGCATTCTCAACCAGCAACTCCTTAAAGTTAAACAGAAAAAAAATGTAAGGGTGCAAATAGAATACAAAAAAAAACAACAAAACAAGAAGCAATAATAAGAAACAGTATTATAAACGACAGGGAGTAGAAATACATAAAAAATATAGAGAAATAAAAAAAAAACAAAAAAAAAAAGACAATGTTATTGTTACTCAAAACGCAGAAAATGAATAATTGGACAATAAATATTACAGGATGTAAGTAACAAAGTAAAAACGCACTAATTAGATATATTTTTATAGTTTAATTTTGAAATACTTAGATATGTGTTAAAAGTTATCAATATAATGATATCGGGATTCAACTTAGGACTTCTCGCACAGCTGGTACAGTTTTAGCTAGTTGTATTATTTGAGTCATTTGACAACCGGGAATATCCAAGAAATATTAATAAATTCAATAAATAATTTCATAAATAAATTAAATACAATTCATAATTTTTTGTGTAGATTTTACTGAATTTAAATATTAATTTTAATTCAGATCCATTCAAATTCAAAATGGAAAATTCATGAGCTATTAATTATGTCATTTAAAACCCACTTGAGGTTTTTGGAGGTTGCAATTATTTTAAGTGGATATTTTGGTTTATTGAAAACCGTATAAAGACATTCTTATTAGTATATTTAACCTATATTAGCAATTATATGCTATTTTTACATACATCACAAGTTATGAGCAAATTCATGAAGTATATTTTTAAACTCACAACTGGGGTGCCAGTCCGAGGTACTGTTTACAACTCCTCTCCCTCTAACGCGATGGTAAATACCAAAAAAATTCAGATCATAACCACTTTCACAATAATATCACATTCAGAATAATATTGAGTTGAATAATATATATTGAATATTATTGCAACACCATAAAAATACAGATATGAAATTATGAAAATGTTTTGGTATACAAATAGATGGTCTTATTTTGATAAGATTGACTTTAGGCAAATATAATAGTGCATTGCATAATACTGTATAATCTATAAATATATGTACATGTATATACAATGAATAACAGTTATAAGGATAATATATTCTTAGAAATACTGTTTATTTTAAACAAACGGTATTAAAACTAAAAAATGAAATAATAAGTTTGTTTAAATTGTAAGCAAAGGGCTCATTCTTTTATTCAAAGTGAGGTCACACGTTTTATTTTGACTTTTTCAAACAACAAAGTATTAAAACAATAGTCCACTGTTAAGTTTATAGACCGAATATAATAGAACTTTGTTAGATGTAACGGTTTTGTAATATTACACAATATAATCATGATACCAATATTATATTAAAAAATGTTATGTCAATTTTTTTATTTGAAAATGTATTTGATTTTTTTTAATAATAAATATTTATTAGTAGCTTACTAAAAGAATCATACTAATCATTTTACTTTATTTTGAAATGAACAAGCAGACAACTAAGTACTTTTATATATAAGTACTATAAACATGATTTTTATGTTAAGTTTATTTGAAATTAGAATAAATATTTATAAAAATATATTATCACGAGCAGGACTTGAATCTGCGATAACTGGTATATGGTCGAGTCACTGCGACATTTGAGCTACTAGACCTATTCCATTATTCATAACATAATGCAATTTACTAAGCAGTAGGTTTTTTTAAAAGCTTCAAACTTTTTTTGGGGGTCCAATAATTCTTAATAAATTGGATAATATAAGCTTAAAATAAAAATAGGAACGAACCTTATCTTGCCAAGAGTGACGTTAGAGCTGGATAAAGAACAAAATAAAAGTGGATCCATCCATCAACACTTTGCTGATGGGTGGCGGAAGTACCACAAACACATTTTAAGGAGACTTGACGTGAAAAACTTACTAAAAATTTGTTTTTTTTTTAATATTAAAATATTAATTAAGATTTTTTATTATTTTTTTGTCTTTGTCTTAAGGGAAAGTGGTTTTAATTATTTTATTTTTTTATCATTTGTGTATTAGGAATAATTAGGATAACATATAGTCAAATAGTTATCGAACATATTACACATATAAACATATAATTAAGAGTAGGTATGTGTTCTTAGGATATAGTCTGCATTTTATATTTATTATTGAACTATTTAGTTTAAATAATTCATTCATTCAATTCACATTCATTCAATTCATCAGCATGTTTTTTTTATTATAGTTTCAACTTATATGTTTGTATGTTGATTCTTATGTTTCTTCATAACTGCTAAATGTATAAACACTAATTATTGAAATAAGGGTTTTCAGAGAAATTTATTCTATTTTAACTTAATATGCAAATGAATAAATATTACTATCGATTGAAATTGTTTTTTTTTTTGTTTTTTGTTTTGCCTACAATGTTTTAACATTTAATGTTAATGTTTTACATAGTTTTACAAATTGTAGATGTATTATTAACTAATTCACGGATACATATCTTGTCTTCTCGTAACCAAATCAGATTTTTTTAAATATATATCTAATAAAACTCTTATAATTTATAGTACTGAATATTTTCTTTTTCTTTACTTATTTTCATAAAGCCCATATCGGAGTTTAGTTTTACAAACTTGCTAGCTTTTGACAACAAATATCTATTATTTTCCTTGTGAGAAATATCTTTAAAATTTGTTGTGTTACATTACATAGTAGGTGATTTTTGTGTTTATAATATATATCACAACGATAAATTCATTGAAATTCCATTCAAAACTATCTAATTATATAATACCATATTCCGTCAGTTTGTCAGTTTGTTTGTCTCTGGTTTTGCTGTGGTGGTGTGGTGTCACCGAAACTCAACGAAACGTGCAATACGTCAATCGAAAGCTTGATGAGAAAATTTAATGGTAACAATTTGGACCTCCTCCGATAACCGGAAGTGAGTCATTAGGACATCCAAAGGTCGCCAAATGTAAAAGAAAATTATGAACGTATCTGATAAAACTGAAGAATAGGACTTGAAATACATGCATCTTATCGTCAACCGGTTACCAAAATTGGGTGTTTTAGACCTCCTACTTCCGAATGAAATTAAAACAGTTGCATACAAACTTCCATATGCTACGGTGTATTAAACATCTTGCCGAATCAACTACAAATACACCACGTCCTAGAATCCCAATGCGTTAGAATCGGGCCACAAAACTAGTAGTAATTTAATATTACCAGAATAAATTATATACATTGAACTTTATTTTATTATTAGCGGTAAATTAAAATGATCTCATAGTGACGTGACGTAATGACGTTTATTAATTGGGTTTCTCCGGTATTCTCGGTAAATATTATGATTCAGAACGTCATTTAAAGATGATTGTATTTTAGTGACGTTTTATTGTAATATAATCTGTAATGTACTTGAAGTGTACTTTTTTTTATTGTAAATTCTGACAACAATGAATCATTTTTTTTTTATTCTACGTTTGGCAAAGGATAACGAAGCTGTATCTATGTGCTGTGTATATATACACACAGCTTGACATCATGATGTTGGAAACATCTTTCTTATATTAATATCGTGGTGGGATACTATTTTGTTATATATAAAGAGTTATAAAAATGTGTTTTAGAAGAGTTCCTTAATTATACATACAAAAGTTATCTTCACGGAATGATCTCTCAATGTGGGTAGCTTATCACAAGTATACGGTGTACGGTACATTGTAGCGTGTACCTCGTCCCTTCGTCTTCTGTAACTCGGTCTACTCCACTGGGTCAAAGTGAATTTGCAATTTTACTCATTTGCAAATATATATCTATATATCATATATCATATATACTACCATTACTAAGTCAAACTTTTGCTGGCTTTCAAAATGAAATAAAAGAATTAACAATAAAACCGGTCGCTAACGCACGAAAGCCTACATTAACGAAAGATTGCTAAGTATGAGTGAGATTGCAAAAATTGTGTCAAGCGCAAAAGAAATAATAATTCGTAGTTCAAAAACTAACTGCAACAGCTATAGAATGGACTGTGAAAGACTAAAATTTGCACATTTTGTATCTATTAGAGCATTCATGTTTTACTACATAACTTCCACCCAAAGGCAGCTAAGAGATCAAAATTTCTAACATACTATCCTCTACATTAGGCTATTACAAGTTTCAGTCCTGAACTATGTACCATCTCGGAGTTATCTTGTTGACGAACGGACGGACAGACAGATATCCCAGACAAACTTATAAAGTAGTGTGCTGTTTAATAACTATTACGGGTCAGTTATATCATATGTACAGATAAATAATGCTGTTATTTCTTTTTCAGAGTACGGGTATATTTTGTACTTTATTTCTCGCCAACGCCATCAAAGAAAAGCGAAGAGCATCTATCCGGCAATCCATCTCTGTGCGTGAGAACTTTGCACCAGATGACTCCCTCCTCGCCTCGCCGACTGCTCCAACTCAAACCTTACCGAAATATTGACTACAGGTTACCTCAGCATTTTTGAGACTAGTAATGAGTACGGGGAGTCAGTAACTGGGGTATTTTTTCTTAATAGAAATCCGTCCTCGCAAATGAATTTTGCAACTTCTGGAGTAAGATAAGTTACTTTTCAAAGTAGCTTCATGTAAGAAAATGCACAAACTTAGTTCTACTTTCCTTTTGTGATGCGTATATGAGGACTGAATTATTATTTTATTAGATAAATTATATGACATTACAAATTATTAATATATGTATACTTTTATAAATGTCAATTAAAATAATAATGGGAACAATAATTCCTTACAATCATCATGACTTCTTATGACTATTATAGCATAATTCTAGACTTTTGAGTACTCTAAGTGTCAAATATATATAGTGTTTTGAAAATTTTGAACCTTCAATTACTTTCAATTGGTATTATAATTTATTTAATAGACTTCAATACTAAACATCGAATTCCTTTCCATGGAAGAGTTAAGCAGCCATATATTATATATAATATTATATACTATTATTATATATTATATACTAAGGACTATTAAGCCCCTAAGAGTCTGAGTTAAAATCTATTTTGACATATCTTTATGACAATTAGTACACTCGGGCACTAAACAATACTACCTTATATCACCTTGAGATTAATAAATTGCATGATGTGATGTCTATTTAAATATTTAAACTGGAATTTTTTGGTCTCCTCTTTCACAGCTCTTAGTTACTCTTAGACCAGTAACTCCAATTTATTTCTGTAATAACGTGACTAGCTGTACTACACAAAGAACTATAAGTATTGATTAGGTTGTTTTAATTGTCACAAATTTGTGAGTGAGAATTAATTATTAAATGTATTATATATAATATTAGATTAAATTATATAAAAAGATTTGTTCATGTCTAATTTTAGTAATAGATATGATTGGTTATTTTTCTGATGGTTTTGACTATTAAGGCAGAAAATGATATTTAGTATAGTTGTAAAATAGAACTGATAATAAATTAACCATGGCTAGGCCAAATATTTTCTTTTTTAGACTTTCTAGTAGTCTGGTCGAAGTTAGTTTAAATAGAGCCAATTCCAACAAAATGTTTGACACTTTTTTACATATCTATTAGAATAGTAAATATTTTTTACCACTAAGTCTAGACTTAACCTCTGGAGTGTCCGCTCTGGTCACCGTGTGGTAGGGCCCTGCTTGATACTGCCAACGAATAGGTTAGTCTAAACCAGTTATCAGTATATTGCTAACGTAATGCCTTAGAAGTAAGTCTTTTTGTAAAATATTATGTTAAAATTAAGGAAGTTTATATTTTTCACAATATACACAAATTATAAACATTTTAGTTTTTTATTGTTTCTTGTTATTAAATATTTTTACCCTATATTCCTTTTCTATTTAAAAATAATAATAAAATTTAGAAAATTTAAAGTTACATTAAAATATTATATGATATATATCTTTAAATCATTTACCAGCAGCATTATCAGCAACTTGCAGCAGACAATACGAGATGTTAAAAGTATCAAGGCTGTAGCGGAAGATTGTGTTGGGGATATAGATGAAGACATTTGTGTCTTTTAGATGGTTTTAAGTCTAGCGAATTAACAATACTTTTTCTAAAGTACTTACAAAAACTGCATGGAAGGTGTGGTATAATAGTAATAGGGAGGGGCTGTTATCTCTTAAAGAATCCACCGGCTCAGAGTCAGCAGAGCTAACACGCAAAGGCACCTCTTCGCAGAGGCTAACAACATTTAAATTGCAGCCCCACTAAAATAACGAATCAAGTATGAATGTTTGTTATTTCAAAAAAATTAAAATACTTTTTTCATAGCCATTCAGCTGGTGACTTTTTACATATTTACATACCGGAAGACAGTTGTATTCGAAGGTAAAGAAAATGGAGACTGAAGTCTGAATACTGTAAAAGCAAATATCCTTGAGTGGGTATACCAAAGGAGTTTCTTTCGAAGATACCTTCTAAAGAGTTTTCCAAAAGGTTGAAAAAAATGAACCATCGGGCAGTAAATGAAGGTCCTACGAAAATTTTTCTTCTACCTTAAGCCGAAGAACATTCCTGTTCTCTAAGACTCTTTAATAATTCCAATGTCGTTCCCATTATATATCACTGATTCGCTGAAAATTCTGGTTCTTCAAGATTTCCTTGAAAATGTCGCTAAGTAGTAAATAATCTAGCCTATTTTTTAAGTTAATCCCCTAAGCCTAAGTTGGTAATGCAATCACTTCAATCTTATCTATTTGAACTTCCAAACTTCTCTAATAAAAATGTCACTTTAGCAAAATCCAAATCTTCTGTCTGAACTCGTTCTTTTCCATACTTGCACTTACTTTAAGTGCAGTATTTTAATAAACTCAATACACCAAGTTTCAAGAAAAAAATATGATGACCTATAGGATATTAAATTGTATATAATGTACTATATCATAGTTCCAAAGCCTAAACTCTAAAGGGTCTTGTAATGGAAAGTAGTGACGCCTTCGTTTCCTACGCTCAACTTTCCCTCGCGGTTTGCTAAGTAGGTAGTAAGTTTTACTTGGTATGATACTACTTTTTCTTGACGAAAGCGAATACCTTAATCTTTTGCTATATACAAATAACTTCAATAAAAAAATACTTCATTACAGTATTATTCCGTTATAATATAGAAAGAGATATCATAGAAATGTAATACGTTGGGAAAATTCCGCAAAGCGAAGACTCCAAGAGTGTTAATAAAAGAAATTGAATAAAGATAAAAAATAAATAAAAATACATATAAATAAAGATTCTAAGGTTATAATTTAATTCTTTCAAGGTCATACTAACTCTAATTTAGAATTAATGCCTCGCCCCTTGTAATCTATATTCAATTAAAAAACAATAAAATTACGAACGAAAATTCTAACTTCAACCTTCTGAAACCAACCAGTCTTGTGTCCGTTGATTTGAGATTTACATTTATCAATTTTAATATGTCCAATCTAATCTAATTATATGTAATATGTATTGTATTTGTGAGAAAATCTGCATATTACAAAAGAAAGTTCTTTAAATCTAGTAAGCACGTAATGGTACGTGCCTAAATAGTCAGATTATAGAAATTCTTAATGCGTTTTTATGCAAGGAATAGACACATTATTTCCTTTATATAATTTAGATATTAATTCCATGATTTTTAACATATAATAATACTATATGTATCTGATATCATTGTTATGTATTTAAACCTTTATTTGTGTTGTATTTTTGCCAGTTTTTATACATAATGTTTGAGAATATAATCCCAATTACAATTATGTTAAAAGTATATATTATTGTTATTCCATTTATCTTTTTCAGATTAAATAAGAAACGTTGCTGAGATGTCTTTCCTCTAGTCAATTCTTGTAAGTTTGTTAGGGTGTAAACTCTAAACTTTATACGTTAATGTATAAAATATTATTTATTTTTGTTAAAAACAATGGTTAGTAATCCAAATTAAACGGTAAAGCTTAAGCGGTAAAGTTTAGGTGCAGCAGTTAACCTCACATACGGGCTGGATCGACTGTATAGCTGTAGCTACTACACGGACTTACCTACTTTAGCGAAGATCGGCGTATATGTGTAGTTTAACTCGTCTTTCTTATTGTTTTCAGTATTATGATCTGCGATATTCCTTTTTACTAGTGAAATATTTAATAAGATTGACTTTAAAATCAATCTTATAGGTATTTAGTAAAAGGAGTCGGAATATTTAAAATAAAGCTCATCATTAATAAATAAATGCAAAACCTATGTTTTTGTCCAAATAATCAAATAGACTAAAATATAAAATTTGAAATATGATATGTGTTAAATTGTTGTGTACAGAATAATGAGTTGTAACAATCCTAGAACTAATTTCTTTCGATAAAAGTCACATTTAAGATGAACCAGAACGAGACGGATAAAGATTCTATCGCAGTATTGTAAATGGATGCGAGCAGGATAGCGAATGCGGGGTCACGATTCATGAGTAAGCACGCGGGTAGCGGGAGGGGACAGCGTCGCCATCGCGATCTCCCGTTTATTTTCATTTAGTTGCTTTCGATTCACCATTGAGGTTAGTTTGTAACACTACGACGTGCCGATCGCGTAAACAAGTCAGTCCGTGAGTGACCTCCGTTTGTGAAGTTCTGTGTGTGACTCAATTGCTGTGTTCAATATGGGGTGTGGAACTGGTTTTGTGAAATATGTGCTGTTCTTCTTCAACTTGGTAGTCGCGGTAAGTTTGGGTAAAGGGCGGGAGAACCGGTTTCCTCGTTACTATAATGGTCAGCCAACAGTGAAACCCACGGTTGTTCGACGTGGCCCCATGCTCGCTTGAGTGACGGAATGTAGTTTTTGATCCCTTTTTTTATTTAATCGTTAACCGTGACTGTAGTTAAGCGTTGGGTTCAATCTGTAGTATTCAAAAGTTATAGTAGAAATATTAAAACTTAAAAGAGATTTGAAAAAAAGTCGTTAATTTTTTCAAAATTTATCGTTGTCTTATATATTATTAATGATATTTATTTCATATATCTTCGTTTTCATACGATCCTTAAGTTCGAGAAGCAATTCGGTGACATCAAACCTCTATTTTCTCTTTTACTCATAAAGAACAAAGCCTAACGAGAAAAAGAAAGACGTCTTTCAACTATGTCGTTATACCTACAAGAAGCGTCCTTATCTTTATATTTAAAAAGTTCGTTCGTACCGTGTCTAGGTAAGGTTATTAAGAATTTTAAGGCGTAGTTCACATTTTAAAACTTGCAATGTACACTAAATATTTCCTTATTTATAGTGATTGAAAAATTCCAGATGATTTAATAATGATTTAACATCTTTATCTTAATTGAATAAACAATGATTTAAGCCTTCCTATGAAGTTATAGCCTCTAAATGACTCAATGTTAGACATATTGAATGACATCAGTCCTGCTTATATCCGCACACAATACAAGATGTAATACGTCTCATACTTCGATTTGCATATTTCGTATTATGTTTACCTTTGTTTATTTAGTACTGTATAGTTTTTAGTTTAGAGAAGTTTCTATAGGCGTATATATTTTTTTATTTCTCCGACCGAAGGTTGCGTGTCATGAACTCGTATTCGCTTGGCCCCAACCAACAGGTGTTGTTTATTAATATATATTGATTAATAATTTAAGCAAACTTTCACGGGATCCCGTTGTTTGAATGAATATCAATTATATTTTACGAAACTTTTAATTAAACCGCAATTAAATTAGAAACAATTAAAAATATTAAAAAATATTCTATTTTTGCTAGTTACTTGAAAAATTAAATATCAATGACGTCATCAAACTTATAGTGTGATATTGGATGCGTAACACGTAAATGTGCCAGGGAAAAGTCCCTGAAGAAAAAAGAGACGTGACTCCAATGTGAGGAAAGGTTTTGAGTTATTTTGTCATATTGAAGGTTATTTGTACAAAGTAAATTTTATAAAGGATAAAAATGTTATTGACTTAATCACCATCTATTGCTCACCTTGCGATTTGAAAAAGAAATATTAAAAAAAAATAAGATTTATAAATAGCATTGTTTTTGTTATTGTTAAGAAAATTTTAAATGATTGTAATTGGTTTATCGGTATCTCGAATGATTCTCTTTTATTATTTGTTATATGCAGCTTTAGATCTATAGTAATTTCCAACACGAGATCGGAGTGAGATGACATCATGGAACACACAGACGCCTTCCCGGCGCCTGCAATTATCCAAGCTACTTACTAACCTATACAATGGATAGGTTTCCAAATTCCCTTAGACTATTATGAGATACATGATGGTACACACTGCAACGAATACCTTCGTATATCTTGCTTGTATACTATAATAAATTGTAAGAAATTTTAAATATCAGGTTTCAGAACAGAACAAATTAGAATCATCATTGGTTGAAATTTGCCTTGAAGTTTGAAAATTTTAACGAAAAATTAAAATAAAGAAAATCATCAAAATGTAACAATAATTATCAACTTCTATTCTTATCTTCAACTACCAATTAAGTGTTAATTTCGTGAACCTGTTTTAATTAATTCTAATAAACATTGCGATGCCATTTATGTAATTACTTTGAACGGACATTGCGTACCGCGTTCTGTGACCTTGTAAAAAGTAATTTTTATTTTTCATTTACTGTTTGCTGTATGTACTATTATACATGTTCTCTTCAATTTTCTGACGATTAATTATTTATAATTATTTTGAAAAATCAGGAGAGTATCAAACAAAACTACAAAAATATGTTAATCACATTGTTTATATTTTTGTTTTAATTTTATTAAATGTATTTTATAAAACAAATATTAAAAAACGTTTATATAAACAAAGGATCTTACGAAGAAGGTTGTCTGAATTTGTTCAAAATTCATGTCTTTATTTAGAGACATTGAGTATTTTTTTATAAGTCCAACATTGTACAACCTTACTTAATATACTGTTAAGGAGAAATATTTTGTATATTGACATAAATTCAGTAAAATATTGCTAAACTATAAAGCTGTGTACCCCTCGTCGCCAGGGCGGCGCCAGACTGAAACATTTATTTACACGCAATATTTCATCTCTATGCAACGACCTTGGCTGTACTAAAGGATTTTCCTTAAGAGAAACACAACTTTCAATATTACATGCATAATAAATAAACAATAATTGAATTAATATAGTCTATTGAATAATACTTAATCACAATTTATAGACTTTTATAGAAAGTTTTGTACCATAATTTGACAGATTTAGATGTAACTTTTCGATTTCACTAATGCCCAGGTGTACTAACGATCAGGTTCCAGGTGTCGTTAGAAATCTTTAAATTTCTAATGTCTTCACCTGTGTCTAGAATGTTAATGAGCGTCAACGTGATCAGTTTAAAACATCACTTCCAGTTGCCAGGCGTCCGGATAAAGCTGGACATGGGTAGGTTTTTGATTGCGTGTCCGGCACAAAATGGACGGTGTCCAGCTTGTACCTTATGTTAAGCTTTTTACATTTTGCTTTGGCATTCGATTTTATTTATTATTGCACTAGAATTTAATAAGATTTATAATAATGATGCTTGATTTTACATTTTTTTTGGTACCTATTAATACTGAGAAATTATATAATGTAGTAAGTCCGGACTTTCTACCCAAATCTTCGGCTAAAATAGCTGGTCTGTCCGGCTATTAGGTTGGGCAACCCTACTTCCAGTCAACTTCCGTCAAGCATTTTAATAGCTGGATAAGATATGACCAATGTGTTGATATGCCTTTGTGCATACATATGATTATTTCAAAGTATTTCTAGCGATTATATATCTATATATAATCTATTTTGAAAATTATTAAAAAAAATTGTCATTAAAAAAGTTATACCGTAATTAACATTTAAATTAATAAAACTAAAAATAGTTATTATTTTGATTCTATTTATGGAAATTCGATTTCGATTTTGTACTTTTTCACATTTATTAATGTATTTCAATTATTCTCATTTGCAGGTAGTCAATACCCCTTGCGATATACACAATATATTTATAACATTTAGACAAGAAAAGATATTATATAATTAATTACCAAATAAAAACTAAAAGAGCGATGTTAGGTTTTATTTTTAAATGTACATGTCAATAATACATATATATTTTTCATATTTCTAAAACACATCCATCAACAATGTTTTACTAGTCGCATTATTATTACTAAATAGTGATATTACTAAATTGGTAACAAATTCATTAGAATAAAACTATTTTAAGGATATAACTCGCGTTTACATTTTTAAATTTAACATAGGGCATAGAGTTCAGGAACCGTTGGAGGTAGTTGACAAATAAACTGACTGACTGACAGACACTATCATCTCGTCTTACCGCGAACAAGTTTGCTGCAAAGAAATCGAAACGTCGGGTTACATTTAAAAATGTAATAATAAACGCGAGTTATATCCGTAAAATAGTTTTATTGAAATGTGTAGTACTCGTGTAAATCTTAGAAAACAGTAAATTAATTAGATTTTTATTAACCTGAGTTGAGCCTTCAGCTTTCTAGGTCAGGTATAAATAACATTACCAAATTCTGCCCTTCGATAAACTGTGATGGAAAGTAAATAGAAAAATGTACTAACTGTTTTTTTATTTAATTCCGCAACATACAAACTCCAAACTATTATATAGAGTGTATATAATTATAGTGTAGCTTAGACGATATAGCACATAAGTACTGCTCGCCCGCGAAACTTCGCCTTTAACAGATATTTTTGGAATTACGAAACCTATGACAGGTTTTATTTTTATTGCATTTCTTTGTGAATTGCAAGTCTCTCATCTATATCTGGTGCCAAAACCTTTGTATTTGAATATTTTTTTTATTTTTCTGCACATATAGTTACGGCTGGAACTGTTCAAAATGAGACCTTAACCGATTTTTCTTATGTATAGTTGTACTCCCACAATCACTGGGACAAAATCGGCTTACGCTATATATATATAACATTGAATATGTGCAAATAAACATGTGATTTCTAATGGTGTTTTTAAACCAGGCGTAATTCCGAACAAAAATGAGCAACATGGTCTATTTTGAGTAAATCTAGGTCGCACACGGTTGACGACCTGTGCTGTTGGGTTTTTATAGCCATGGCCGATAGAAGCTTACTGCAAAACTGATTTGTGCACTGAAAATAATTGCATTTCTATAACTTTGTTTATATCTCAAATAAATCATACACTTTCTTGAAAACTGACTGTTTTTAAAGAGATAGCAAGCTGATTTGAAAGAAATATCAAGAGATATTATAACTACCCACTTTCGGACTACGTATATAACTGAATTATGTATTAACTAACTTCGTGTATTATCATTGTAAATATCAATAGCAAGACAAAATATTTTTAAAATTCATTTATTTCAGATAGATGTTATATTGTTTTATTTTTATTTCATACAATTTCAATCGTCAGGGCATCGATAGTTTCATGTCACGTGTACATTTAGGTCAGCAGTTCGATAGCTCTATAACACTGGAAATCAAATACCTTTCATTACTAGATAATTAACTAAATATGTTATGTTGTACCCACCAAAGAACATATATACTTTTACATTTTTTAAGAGTTCCTTAAAAAATGAAAAAGTATATATGTTCTTATATATAAAACGTTCTGTATAAATAAAATTGTACATGTAAATAAAAATGTACATATTGTTAAATTAAAATGTCTTTATAAAATTAAGGTAAATAAATAAATAAATAAATAAATAAATAAATAAATAAATAAAACGTATATACGTTTGTGTGTTGAGATAATATTATCTCATGTACATTATTGTTTATTATTTATCTTTATTGTAAGTAGATAATTATACAAAAAAAAATATTACGAACAGTCCTTTCATTTTCAATGTAAATTTAATTAAAACACCTTTGTTCATATTTTGAACAAAAACTGAAAACTCGTTAACTCGAAGATTACTTTCTATAACAAGTAAACTTACAAAACATGTTTTAATGCAATTACATACAAGACATGGTATAACATTTTACCTCTTGTAAGATTTGGATATTAAATATATACAAAAATAATATAACGTGAATGAATGAAGAATATTTCCCCGTTATATGTAAATTTAAACCACTTTATAAAATCTTCAGGTACCCTCAACTTATCTTTAAAAACTTAATATAATTCTTGCACAAACGCTTTTCTTTGTAGTCTGCATCTTTCAAAGCTCATACGGGTCATAGAGTTCTCTCCGAGTTCATGCCTCACCGCGCTCCACGTCATATCATGTCTTTGACCCCAGGTCATCGGTTTTGGCATTTCAGAACTTACAATCATTAGCGCTGCGCACATAATTAATCAGACTACAAATTGAATGTAGCTTAGTTTACTATTTCTATAACTTTAAAAATTGTATTAAAATCTACTTTGAAATAGTTAACATACAAGATTTCAAAATTATTTTAAATCACTTATATTTTTTTTTTTTATAGTTAATTATATTATCCAATGAACTGGTTAAACAACAGTTAAATAACTAAACCCACTTACAAAATAAAAAGGCGTAAGCTCGAAAGTAAATGTCGTTTCGATGACGCAATTGTATGCGTGTGCGCAGGATCGCTCTCCGACCAAACGTTATGCAATAGCTTGATTATCGCGGCCATTTGCGTGGGTTTAAATTGTGACACATGCCTTATTTATTAGTATTAAATACTTGTACTATACGATAGTGCTTTTAATATTCTTAAATAGGATTTAAGATATGCCTGTTAGTGGACCGACCACACCCGTATCAAGGTTCTCATCTGTTCCCTTCATGACATCAATAATATTTTTATTTTGTTTATTGTTTGTTCAATTAAACGCTCTGGAAAATAAGATAAGCGAGTGTGGTGAGAGATGATCTCAAATCGTAACGTTCAGAGACTTCCCGTTCGAAACTATGAAGAAAAGTGAACGTGGGCTCGAAATAATTAACCCTCATTGCGCCTAATTGAGCGAGTTAGCGAATGAAGTAATGGCAGTAGATATGGCTTAAATCATTGTACACATTCTTGATGTCTTTTAAACTACTTATTCATTTCTGCAAGTAAAAATATACAATATATTCAAGCAGAAATATTAAACAATCCAGGTGTTCGAAATCATAGGAATTGCAGAATTCGAACGCTTGGTTAAACAAACAACTTTATTTGTATAATGTTGCGTGTTTTATATAGAATAAAGATTGCTTACACTTTCGTTTTTATGCTTACGAAATTAAGTATTAAGTCTTAACATTTGTATTCGTTTATGCATTTGTATCTCAGTTCATTGTTTCTGATGTCGTATTGACCGAAAAGATATTTTGTATTCAGACCAGACCTAGACCAGACATTGGAAAAAGATTATTGAAAAAGTATTTTTTTTTATTATAAAATTCGTTTGTTATAAAATTAATATGAACTTGTTGTTTTTAACGGAGTTTTAAGTTATATTTCCTCACAATACTAATTACTTTATTTTCAGTGGGCATTATTTTTGTGGTTTTATATACATTTCAATAATAATTTTTGTTAAAATATTCGAATTGTAGTTTTAAAGATTAGCAAAAACATATGTAAAAAATTTACTACAATATTTTTTTTAATTAAACACTTTATTAAAATTGCGACTAATGTACAGACAATTTATAATAAAAATCATTATAACATACAATTACAGACACAAGTATAGCAATGTCTTTCGAAATAACGTTTCAAGGAGTCAGTAGTCCGGTATATCTATTTGTACATTTAAACCGTTTTCGTGTTATTTATACCACACAGACGTGTTAACCATTCGCGTTTAACTCTAACTTTTAATTATATCTTGTCTGTTTGTTTGCTTGAAATTATATGTTACTTACTTTTTCGTCGAACAGTGCTCAGTACTATGTCTTCTATAATATATATATATATTTAAACAAAACAGCCTCTATCTTAACCCGTAACAGCTATAGCAATACAAAATTTTATGAATTTGTTTAGTTTCAGAAATTATAGTGAATATTTTGTATCGTGTAACATTTTTCTTTAATAATTAACGTACAGGTTTTTCCTAGTCATTACATACATTACTATTATATGTATAGATAACTAAACAATAATATATCTTGAAAATTATCCTCGTGTTTATACTATAGCAACGCTAATACATATCTTAACTTATACATGTACATGAACGCAGACGAAAGATTGTATATATATAATCTATCCTGTGCACACTGATAACTAAGTAATTGGTTATGTATTTAGAATAACCGTAGGGACATAAACACAATAAAACTGTTGAGATGTGACTTTGTTTTAAGTAAAAGAGTAGTTATTAATACTAATTAATAGTGACGGGTTATGTGTTTCCTCACAACCCAACAATATTTTTATTTTGTAGAAAACAAGTTAAATAACTAAAAATATATTGGATTAAAATTATTTAATATTTTCAAACCACGAAACAATGACGTGGTGATAAAAAAATAGTATTCAGAGCTACTGAGTGTTGTGAGTAGTTTGAAAGTACGATGAGGGTTTTTGATGGGTTTTCAAGAGGCTTTTTGGTAGGACAAGGTCTGTAATCCTAATAAAGCTGTGCTTGTATTAACATAATTGATAGCCTATAATAGTACATTGCATGTATGGTTGAATTGTTTTATTATTACGAATTCATTCATAATTGTTTTAGGTTCATCAAAATAATAATCTGCCTGCCCTTGTCCTAATTATTTGGGGTAAGCGCATATTTTTAATAAATCGCAATTTTTATTAATTGCTACAGTTTTCAGACTCGTCCCCTGCATGACGTCAGCCCTCTTAAGCAATGCGTGTTGGTAGGAAAACTGGTATTACATGAAGTTTCTCCCTTAGCCGAATAATACCGTCCGGAAGACACTGGGCGGTTTTATTTTATTACTCAACCATTCGGCAAACGTATACAAAATAAGTCGTGTAGAAACGAAAATAACTTTCCTACCGGGACTATATGAAGCTTATTTATAACTAAAATTATCTATAATTCTTTAACCACAATATAATTTAATTAATAACCACAAAAAATATTGCTACAGTAAAGGTAATGTACAAATAAAGACATTGAAGACTTTGAAGACATTACATTCGATGCCAACATCTGTACCCACTACGTTTTCCACGTTCCGCCACGATGGTATATGAACACCGCTTAGTATAATTTTAGATTTTAGTCATCTAAATGATTTCCACGGGAGTCAAGGCCAAAGTATCTAAATTAATATCATACATTGTAAAGCTACAGAAAAATGACAACAATTGAGGTTATGTTCACATAATATGTAGCCGCGTTGTTACTAAGTTAGGATCTAATAGGTTTTGTGGTCGATATATTAATAATTGTCCTTGCGTGTGGAGTCACCAACAGTGTTTACTATAAACTTACTAGTATAACTTCGAATATGCTAGTTTTATAATGTGTCAAGAAAAAAAAACTTAATTTAAAAAACCACCAGGTTTGAACTAATACACCAAAATGAATAATTTACACATTTTTTGTGAATAGACATTAGGAAGCATTTACTGATATAAGACCTAGTTATTTTGCAAGTAACCTACTCTAGATATCCTTGGTCGTGTCCGTTAGTAAGTGATAATTATCGTCCTATCAATACTATGTCACATACATTCAAATTAGAATTCCAGTTATACACCATTTTTGGATAATTATATATACATATATTTATACTAATATAAACGGAAAACTTTGTTGGTTTAAACGCACTAATCTGTGAAATTGCAGGACGGGTTTAAAAAATTCATTCTGACCATAATAGGCAGGTTCCTGATAGCTATAGGTAGAAGGATTATACACGAGTGAAACCGCGTTGCACAGCCAGTTTTGTATATTTGTAAGTCTTTTTAATAGATAAGAGCACTACATTCTGAGTTTGTTTAAAACGACCTTCATCGCTATATATAAATGGCTAACCAATTAACACAACACATCCAAAAAACACTGATCAGATGGAAATTCTAGTAGTATTAGAATTTACAGGTTAATGCGAAAATAATATAACAAAACAAAGAAGTTTCCCAACGTTACTTTTATTCTAAACTAGTTGTTACTCGCGGTTCCACACGCGGGCTCTTCACTAACCTAAGTGTTGTAACGTAAAGGTAGATAGCCCTCAAAGCGTTTCTTTCTTATCCATCCCGTAGTTTCTAAATTAATTACGGCGTTTAAACAAACATACTTTTCGCTTTATAATATTAAAATAGATAAACACTGTCTAGTAACTTGCATGTAAATATGATAATCCTGTCTAAATATAATAACAAAGTTCATTTCTCCCACGCATATCAACTCGATTCATAATATAACATTATAATTGATAATCGTAGTATTGGACGATATATTTTGATGTAATTTTTGATGGAATGTAAAACGCTTGTTCAGTTCACTAATTGTATTTATATATATATATATATATATATAATTACATTCGGAGTATTATTGTTACTATTATTAGAACTACAAAAATCTAAACTTGCGAAAAAATTATCGGCGCATATAAAATATATATATATTTTACAAAAAAATATATATATAAAATAATATCCAGCTGAGTTTGTTGTGTGGTTTTTCTCCCTTAAACGTGCGTTTCGAACATAACATTAACTTTTAACTTGGAGTGTCCAGAAAGACTTATTAAGATAAGTATGGTATCAAAAGTAGCCATGACTCTTTAAATTGTGGACTCTTTAAAGTGGAAAAAAATATAAACAAATAAATAAAGTAGAAAAAGGTATAAATAAAGGCTAAAAATATATAACAAAAATTGTTCTCAAAAGAACAATTAACTCAAACCATAGATCGCTTGTTTGCATTCAAAACTAAACAAACTCTTTGCAATTTCAATGTTTAGTAATAAAATGTTTAAGATTTATATTAATTTAAGCAGTATATGAAAGATTTGTCTGTTGTGAGATGTAATCAAACACCACACTTTCAGCTGACCCCGATGTCCACATCTGGGTATTATGCAACGCCTCCAAAACTGCTTGATATCAGAAAGCATTATCTCAAATAAAAGAAACACAAATCATATTTTAAACCTTCAAACTTTTCCATTTAAAATATTAGTATATATTATTTTCCATTACCAAAGGACAAAGACGGAAATTGCGTACATACCCATAGATATTAAATTTGCTCTTATTACGTTAATCATAAAGACTAACAAAAGTAGTTGTGAGTTATTGTCCATTGTAAACCACACTGTGTGGTATTTTGATTATATATTTCTAGAAATTTAAGACATATTGTAAGCTAGGAAGGACGAAAGTCGAGTGTACAAATAATGCACTCGGTTCATTGTAAGTTCAATTTGAGCAGAAGTAGCACACTGCACGGTCTTTAGTTTTGTCTAAATTCTTAGGTGTTTGAATATACAAAACGTGTTCGCGATCCAGATCTACGAGGCTGAGTTATTGTCTAGCGTTATAAATATATATTAAAGCGAAAAACACACTCATCACGAAATCTTGAAAACCTACTAATCTAATATAAACTACCTACTAAACTAATAAAAATGAAATTTGTGACTAAGGTAAATTGAAGCTAGAAGATTTTTAGAAATTCCATTCCTTAATGTAATTTAAAAAAATATTCTAGTTCGCTTTGTATACTTTTCATTCACACACCATACGAGCGAAGTCACAGGCGGAAACAAGTGATATAAAAATCATATAAAACAAAATAAACGAAGACTCAAATATGACAGTAAATTTGTTGCATTTTTATTTGGTGATGATAATATCAGTTGCGTGTTTGTCATGATAATTAACATGTGTCCTTGAATCTCATAATAGGTATACAAATGGATATAATATCGATTTTTTTAATAACTTGAAAGTTATTTAGCGGTTTTGTGCTCAGTGATGTGGAACCTATCGTTGGGTTAGAGGAGGCTTTAGCTATAAGTCGAAACGTTATTACTATCTTAATCGCATTATTACAATGTACAAATAAATAATTAGTTCAGAACTTGATTGGGATACGACCAATTATAATATATTATATTGACTGGGAATACCTAAAATGGTTTTGGCTAAAATACGATTCCTTATATTTATTAATACGTATTTACTCTTAAAATAACATTTATAAATAAACTAAAATATGATAAAGAGGTTATTTTATAAAAAATATAGCATTAAACAAAATTTGACTCAAATACTTGGATATTTAAGAAATCTAATTAAAAAAAAATGTAAGCAAAGCTATGCTGGTTTAAGTCTTGGTTTTCATCTCTCGAAAAATAATATGGCAATCATATATTTCAAAAACCAACTTTCCTGGTGAAATAGGGGTTGCAAATTTGTATAAAACTTCGTCATTTTTAATGTTGGACATATGAAATTTTGGATTTAAAGTTGCAGTTAGGTAAGAGTTATGCATTCATTAGATTTTGAAAATTGTATTCCAATGATATCAAAATGGGGTTGAAAATTTATATGAAGTTTGTGGTTTTGCTTTTGTGTTGGGCAAGCTATTAATAGATTCGTTTCAAACGTCGGTTGTGATTAGTTAACATTGAACGATTAAACTAACCAATCTTAAATTAAAAACGCGTTACCTTGATATTGTCACAGTATTTGTAAAATTGGAATTCGTAGGAAAAAATATAATAAAACATTGTTAAACGAAATCTCACCTCTCAATGAATAAATTACATTTACCAACAAACCAACGCAAAATTTTTGTTGATCATTCAAATTGAATGTAATATGATTTTCAAATGTTATCACGATACTAAAAGACTATTTTTTCCAGCTCTTCGGCTTAGCGGTGATCGGCATCGGAGTAGCAGTTCTCCTGAACTGGTCGGTGATTAAGGAGGAGTTGAACGGCCATCTCACGGTAGCACCATGGGTCTTCATAGTGATCGGCGCAGTGATGTTCGTCATTGCCTTCTTTGGATGCTGTGGAGCCATCCGAGAGAGCCACTGCATGGTGGTTACTGTGAGTTTTCTGATGAATTTTAAACATACCAGTGTCATAGACCATCTTCTTTGGTATAAGTATATCAAATACGTGTAAGTAGTAATATACGATTACGTCCTGCATTCTTTAGGCAATGAGTATTCAAGTAGTTATTTTTGATAGTTACTTTTGATATCGTCATAATTATATCTAATATGTTTTTAATTAATATTCTCTTAAGTCGTTATACGTCGATTTTTTTCTTATATCTCATATTTGAATATTAAATAAAACATCAAAACTTATATAATATTAATTAAATTTTTTTTAGAAAAATTAACTTACATTTTTATAAATGTTTAATATTTGAAACACTATAAAAAAATGTATAATTTGTTGGTAATTTCAATTGTTTATAATTAAAAAGAAAAATCATATACCGTTAAGTATAGCCTCAGCATACCTTTACCATTGTTAACATTTACAATGGGAAAGCATTTTTAGACATTGTTTCTTTTAAGAGGAATCCATTATCAGTAAACGCAACTTTCGTTCTACTAACTGATTTTAATTACTAACTTCATTATGTTGGTATTTTTTCATCATATTTAATCAATAATGAGAACATATAAAAATTTATTAATATATCTGCAGTATGCCATCTTCCTGTTGGTCATAATCATCGTGCAAGTGATCCTGGCTGTGCTGCTGTTCACATACGCGGACACCATCAAGGATGGGCTCGTTAGGACCATCAACTCCATCTACGACAAGAAGCAGACTGACGCCACCTTTAATGTCGCCTTCGACAACATTCAGCAACAGGTACCTTGTTATGAATGTTACTAAAGAGACCTTCTAAAACAGATAAATATTAAAAATCATCTGATCTAATAATTAAATATTTCATGAATTTCTAAATTTTTCCTTAACTTTACTCGTGTTACAGCCGCGTATGAACGATTTTATTTACTATTAGGATAACTAAGCAATAGCATACTGCAGTATAGTCTATACTCTATAGCAGTGTTTCCCAACGTGATGCGTACGCCCCACAAGGGGGCAATTTGGGAATTTAGGGGGGCAATTTGGGAATTTTCGGACTGTGAATTTTAATATGATTGGCTGTTTGTATAGTTAAAATGTTAAATTTTGGTATGTAAGGGGGCAATTTTGAAATTTTGACATGTTTAGGGGGCAATTTGAAGATTTCTAATGAAAAAGTGGGACATGAACTCAAAAAGGTTGGGAACCACTGCTCTATAGCCTTTCTCATGAATCTGGTTATCATAATCAGTTACATTTACTCAAATCATCTGCAATTGGTATAAACAGTTTTCCCATTATAAAAACAGTACATGTAAATCTTAACTCAATTTTGCTTTCTGTTAGTAAATCATCAGTAAGTATCAGTTGGTCCTGTATAATAAGTTATCAAATCAAACATCATCAAAATGTGTAAAGTAGTCTTGGCCTGATTTGTGAACAGAGAAATAGACAAATAACAAAACAAAAACCATATTTTTATATGTATTTTATTATAATCTATAACATTTCAGTTGGAATGCTGCGGCAAGGATGGCCCTTCAGATTATGGCCTACTGGCCTTACCCCCCTCCTGCTGCTCCAAGGTTGGCTCGCTTGGCAAGGTGTTGGGCAACACTTGCACTCTGGTGGACGCTAATACCGAGGGGTGCTCCTCCCGCGTGGGCTCGCTGTACGTGAAGTGGAGCAAGCCCATCGCTGGGATATCTATTGGGATAGCTTGTATTGAGGTATGTAGGCGAAATAGTTCAACATTCAGACAATTTTTTACGAGCCTTTAATTTCTTATTTTCAAACACATTAGTATTTTTAATATCAGATAAATTAGTGTGTTATAAGCTGCAACAAACCTTTTATTTTTATTGTATACTATATATTACTCGTGTTTCCAGTCGCGTACAACCGATTTTATTTACTATTAAGATACTAAACAGTAGTAGCGTAATTCTAGATAACTATAAGAATTCATGAATCTGCCAATCATAATTGGCAAGACGTTCAAACCCATACTCAGGTTAGTGTGTTTAAATAATTTTTTTGGCTCTTTAATAGTATGGTATAATTATTTGTTTTCAGGTCGTGGGCGCTCTTTTCGCACTGTGCCTCGCCAACTCCATAAGGAACATGGACAGAAGGTCTCGCTACTAATATTTTGTATTAGACCTGGTACCTATGACACAATTTTTTGGTTCTTTTTAATGCTATTGATGGGTTGTATTCACTGCATGGTGGTTCGGTTCATTCACCCCTCACACACCAAGGGTTATAGTTTTTTTTATTTTGTGGTGGTGGCCAGTTCTAACCGACTCAGTCAGTTATTTTTGTAAATTTGTAATTTTGTTTTGAAAGCACAAAGAAAGTATATATTTTTTTTGTTTTTGATAATATTAGTGGAAGATAATTGGGTTTTTTTATTTCATATTAAAGTATCAATGTGAATTATAAAGAGAAAAAATATAATGATACCTTTTATAAATGACACAAATCTTGTTTGTGATGTTATTTCTTATCTGTGGTGGTCATTTGTGGTTAACAAATTGCTTTATGTGTTTTTATTTTATAATTTGGTGTGACAGACAGTTAATATTACGGTTTAATATTATAAGTCATAAAAACAAGTTCACAAATCTGTTATATTCTCTGTCTGTGTTAAATATATAAGTACATTTTGGTGTATGCTTTTACTAAAATATGCTATAGGGAAAATTTTCATTCTGAGAATATTTGTGTTTTAACAAATTTATTTGTCTTCTGAGTGTGTAATTTGTCTATGTTCTTAAAGTATTTTTCTTCTCAATATAAGAGTTACAAGTTAAGGTTCATGGAAATTTTATAAAAAAAATATATATAGCTTTTTGATATAATTTACAGTATTCTTTTCTAAAATTTTAAATTTTGTTTTGCAATAACTTTAAGAAACTTTTTGTAATTTTGGAATGCCAAATAAATGCTCATTAAATGCTCTCATGTTTGGCAAATGTGTATTCATTATAATAAAAAATATTTTGCAATAGTTCTTTTATTCTGCATATTTTTAACACTACTGTGGTAAGTAAATTTTTAAATTACTTTTTGATACTAATAGCATGTTAATTATTTAAGCTTTGTTCAAAATTCAGTTACCCGTTATGAAAATTATACAGAAAAGAGATGGTTCTGACTTTTGTACATTGCATTGTTTTTTTTTTTTTGTTTTTTTTTTTATGTGAAGGATTGTAATGCACAAAAATTAATAGGCACTGGAAGTTACTAATAGAAGAAAATGAAAGATAATAACCTCGTTGTGATAATTTTTAATGGAACCAGAATTGTGTTTAAAATAAATACATATTACTATTGACAAGTCAAATAATATGAGTTCTAACTACAGGTACGTCTGAAAAGAGGACATCACGAAAAATAACTTCGAATAAGAACAATAAAATCGACACAACATACCATATATTTTATGTACAAGTTATTTTTAGGTATGATAACCCCACCTCAATATTTACAAATTCAGAACTGTTACCATAACAAAAATTATATCGCTAGAGTCAGTTATAGTTTTACAAACATTAATTATAAAGAAAGAACACACTGTTTCAAAATCCACTTCGTTTCAGCACTTACCTCTTGGTAATTGACTTTGTTACACTTGTGTAAATGTACTAGTATATGTGTGCTACACTTGTACTTGTATGTGTGCTATACTTGTACATGTGTATGTAAACGACTGCGTGTTCTGTAACACGCTATACATTTATTTATAATGTTCATTTTTTTGTTTTGTCATTTTATAAAATTTATTGATAATAGGTATTGTTAAGTTAGTTAAGCGACTGTTTGATATGTTACAAAAATTTAAAATTATAACTATTTTCATAATTCGGCTTGTAATTTTTAATGTTTATACGTCCAATATTATATACATTTATAAAGTATTAAAATGTATATATATCTAATGTAACTTGCATAAACTGTAATTTGGAGAAATTGTCTGTTTGTTATTTTGAATCTCTTATACATTTTTGACGATACTGCTTTTGTGAATGTTTTATAATGTATGAATAAATAAATCTCAACCAAATTATTGTATTATTTTAACTTTAGTTTAGATTAAGGGAGAGAAAGAGAGATTAAGATGTTTGTTTGTAATTTTTATATTTGATATATTCAAATAAATTTCAAACTACACTACTACTGTACTGTGTTTGCAGTCAGCCATATTCTGTTGTGCTTTATTAAAGTGCAATTTTAAAAGCACGTTTGGTAAAAGTCTTTTTATTATTAATTTAAGTATTTATTCATTGGAATTGTTGTGTACTAGCTTTCAACAGTTTACGGCTCACAAGAATAGGTATCCTATAGTAATAGTACCTAAGTAAAGTATGTATTTGCAAAACATCTCCATTACGTAATGAGAAAAATGCATATAAGTTTGTTTGCGACGTTGACAATGCTGAGTGTATTTTAAATTCAAAGTAAAATGAACAATTGTTGAATGTCGTACATGAACATTGAAAATGTTTAAAATGTTCCATATCGCATACTGAATTTCAATATTATTCATTGACATGGGCTTTTTACAAATTCACTTAATTTTTAATACGGTGCACGATTAACGATAATCGATAAGAATATCAATAATAAACAAATTGCATTTTTATTTAGCCAAAACGGCAGAGGTTTGAATATCGCCGCATTGTGGCCAGTCTTTCGGTCTTTTATCCGATATATTTAAAAAAATGTGCAATGGAAATCCAAAACCTGATTCCTCCAAACCCTTACTAAGACCAAACAACCAGAAATTTGCCCGAAAAAGCCAAAGTCCAGTACCTACAGTCTTTTCTTCTCTTTACTTCAACTTCAATCTTCAGACTGCAAAACTTAGAACATTTATACCGGTATCAGTGTTTCCTGAGTGCACTTCAAATTGCATAGTATTATTATTGGGTGACTTTAGACAGACTTTCCGTAAGATATCCCATTTCCATAAATTTGTAAACACAGCAAGCACAGATGAATTCATTCGAGAAGTTTTATCGAAATGTTCCACTTACAAAGAGTGGCTTATTAAATGTGCTATATTAAAAGCTTAAACTAACGAGGTCAATGCCTTTAATTAGGTATTACATTAAAAATAAACTGCTAGGTGAGACAACTTACCTATAAAACCATCGACAGATGCTGTAATTAATCGAGGTTGTAAATATATCAATTTCCTAAATTCTCTTGATTTGTTAAGCATGCTAAAGATAGTCTTGTTTAAAAATATTGGTTCGTCCATAATTTTTCGCGAGTCACCGCTACATGGAAATGGACTTTCAGAGAATGAGATACCTAAGTAGTTTATGTAACAAATTTAACTAAAACTAGTTGGGAAAATTCCGATAGTATTTACATTTGGGTTTTATATATAATAAACATCAAACACTTTATTACTTAAAAATTATGTTTCTGTGTAATCTAAAGAAAGCTAAAGCGCTGACTTTTAAAGTTGGCAATATTTAGTTTTAAGAAGAAATGTCAAATGCGACGGTCAATCAGAACCTTTTACGTGAATACAGTTCACAATACTATTAATACTTGCGATGATGAAAGTGATGATTCTTTTGAACCATCATATTGAGTCAAATGAGTTTTTAGAATGAGTTTTTTATTACGATTCGTAAATAAAATTAAGATGGGTGATTTTTGTAGTTTTCTTTAATATAAATCCGTTTGTTAATCAGTATACTTACATTTATTTATTGAGTAGCAAAATTGTTTTTCGTTCTACATTTTATATCAAGATTTTTTTAATATGCGCTTTTTGCCGCTTTCAAATTTCATTCGGTCGGTATTGTAAACATAATAGACAAGTGACAGAAACTGAGCAATAGCACTAGTTGTGGCATTCTAATATATTTTTTTAGTGTTACATAAAAACACATTTATTAGGTAGCCCATTAAAACCATCGACAATTCTTTTTATATGCCCTCAAAATAAAGATTCTATCTGTGTATTAAAAATTAAAATTTGTATTATTTTGTACTGCGTGCATAAAAATTTTTAGGCTGAGAATACAATCTATAATGCTTTGTGCTCTCAAAAGGTCTCGATACCAGAGCCGTAAAATATAAAAAAAAAGCGTTGTTCTTGCTAAATGTCATTTCTGAATTATCAAATGTCATTTCAGGTTGTCAAATTGAAGATTGAAAGGTTCGTTGAATCATTCCAATGACTTGAATCGCCAGATTTCAATATTCAATGTAGCTAGTGATTGTTTGATTCGTACTTTACATTTTTCGTTTTCGTAAATCTGGGTGTTAAATTATCTAGTAACTAATGTAATTTTGCATATCGATTTAAATGTTTGAATGGAATAGACGGATAATTTATTTATAATAGTGATAATAATGATTATAAAACTTTCTAAAATGGATTATAAAAAATATTGTGTTGTGCTTCTAATTTTCGCTCTCGCGATAGTTCAAGCTGTTGGTTACGACACGGAACTGTACGAAACTGTTGCCTGCGATAGCACTGCATGTTTCGATTCACTTCACGGAGCTCTCGGAGACTGTTCTTGTAACGTAGACACAATCGACTACTTCAATAATGTAAAAATATTTCCTCGCATTCAGAGCCTTGTAAGCAAAGATTATTTTCGTTTCTACAAGGTCAATTTAAAAAAGAATTGCCCATTTTGGGCGGACGATAGCAGATGTGCTATGAAATATTGCCATATTAAAGCATGCTCTAAAGAAAGCGTACCCGGTTTTGAAAATGATTACGAAACGGAATTTGAGGAGGAACCACCGGCATTAAAGTATTCCCTAAAAGGTCAGACTCCTTGTAATGGGGATGCTGATCATGATCCAGCCCTAGGATACCTGAATATGACTTTAAGTGTAGCAAGTCAATTTGAAATAGCTAAATGGAAAGCGTACGACGATTCCGTCGGCAATTTTTGTGATTGTGATGATAAAGATGCTGATGCAGAATATGTAGATCTGTCTTTAAATCCTGAAAGATACACGGGGTATAAAGGTCCATCAGCACATAGAATTTGGAGAAGTATTTATCAAGAGAATTGTTTTAGACCAAAGGTAAATCCATATCAATCATTTCCCTATGTTTTAAGCTCCGACCTGGGCAATATGTGTTTGGAAAAGAGGGTATTTTACAGAGCAGTTTCTGGTTTACATTCTAGTATTAATATCCACTTATGTTCCAAGTTTTTGCTTTCTGAAAAAAAGTTAGGTTTTGCTGCACCACCAGAAGGTGAATGGGGACCAAATTTGGCTGAGTTCCAACGTCGCTTTGATCCATCTCAGACATTTGGTGAAGGTCCAAATTGGCTAAAGAATTTGTATTTTGTGTACTTGTTAGAGATGAGAGCTCTGGCTAAAGCTGGTCCATATTTAGAACGTGAAGATTATTTTACTGGTAACCCTGTTGAGGATGAGGAGACAAGAGATGCAATATGTAACATGTTGGGAGTAATCTACACTTTCCCAGATCATTTTAATGAGTCGTCTATGTTTAACGGTGGAAGCCAGACTGCAAAACTAAAGCAGGAATTCCGGGATCACTTCTGGAATATTTCACGAATAATGGATTGTGTTGGGTGTGACAAATGCAAGCTTTGGGGCAAGTTGCAGACTCAGGGCTTAGGTACCGCTCTTAAGATTCTATTTTCTGGTCAGTGGGAAAGTTTTGATGAAGAAGCAGAAAAAGGCACAGTAGTATTGAAGCACAAGTCACACAAAAGATTACAAAGAACGGAAATAGTTGCACTGTTTAATGCTTTTGCACGATTATCAAATAGTATAAGAGAATTAGAAAACTTCAGAAACATGCTCAGGTGAGACATTTATTATATTTTTATCATTATATAATAATAGCATTGTTTATTACTAATAAATTTTTATTAGAGTTATAACCAACATATAATAAAGAAATATACTTTTATGTTTCAATTTAAATTATTTTAACAGTGTTGCTTTTTTATTTTTATATTGTTTTGTTATATAAATTGTTTTCAATTAATTTATTAATTATAATAGCCTATTGGGTGTCTATAAATAACTTTTTTGCTTTGCTTGTAGTAACTTTGTTGTATATGCTAGCATTCTTATGGCTTTTGTACTAATGTTTGATATTTAACTTTCACTTATCACGTCATCACGAAATAATCTTTACTAAAAAATCTTATTTGAGTAATGTTAATTTATAGAATGAAAGACTCTATTTAGATAAAAGAAAAAAAATCGATAATATTATTTTTGTACCTTTTGTTTAGTGGAGTTAATAACTTTTTTTTTTTTAAATAACCATATTTTTGTAAATATTCTCTCGAAAATGTTAAGTAGACTATATTGTGTATTACTTCTTAGGCTTTTTATCTTTTTTTTACTATATGTTATGTAACTTCTCCGTTGCGACCTACAGTGGTACAATACAATAACCAACGAATGAATCTCACTGTCCCCTCCCGTTTTTTGTAATATATTTCCCATTATGCAATAGCTTTATTTATTATAAATAATTAAATAAATTTTGGACGTTATAGGGAGCTAGTTACAAATTTACTTAGCCCTTAAATTGATAAATAGATGTTTTATATAAGAAAAAATCTGTTCTATAGAGTTATATGTCTATTAGAAATACTCTATTTCTTGTTTACGAAATATTGTTCTAAATATAAATAAAATTTCACCACATATAGACATTTCACAACAAATCCAAAAGCCACGAGTGACTCGCAGGTGGTTACGTGGTCTGCGTCACATAGACGTAAACGAGTGTATCATTATCAGGTCTCGGTTTAAATAAAAAGAGGATTCATTTATTATGCAGTTCTTCATTTAATTGTTAAAATGTTATTATTTGAAATTGACACATTTTATAACATGTTTAATTGAAAATACATATATAATAAAATCTAAATTACTGTTTATATGTTAGTACGACTTCACCACGAGAATAAATTATTAAAATTGTTTTTTCTTTTTGGTATCTTGGTTCTTTTTGGTAAAGACCAAAATATAAACACTATGTCAAGGTTAGATTAGATTATTACTGACACAAACACCCGCATAAAAACTAAGTACAAAGCATATTATGATTATAAAATTATAATAATAATAAAATTACGTCTGTAAGTATAAAGCGAACTAAAACGCACATAAAAAGTAGTATAAAAAAACCGTTAATAAAATATTTTTTGAGACAGTTTTCAACTCATTTGTAGTGTATAAAATTATTCACAATTTCAATATTTTTCTATACAAATTTATTAGCGCACGGAAATCGTGGAGCGTGAATCATAACTTTTTTTATCTGTGTTCATCAAAATTACGTGTCTTTTGTCATATGGATGAGGTAATCTTGTTTTTCTGTTTAAATACAGGATGCTTTTCTTAGATAACAATGGCGGTTTCTAGAGTAAAACTGTTATCGAGTGTGATTGACTTGATGTTAATTTGTTTTGTTTTGACTTAGAATCAATGATTAGAAAGTGTAATGAAGTTTTTTGATAAAATTCATACTGATTTTGTTACTTGATAATACATAGTCGATATCTGACTTTGAGTTTTCTCATAGTAATCCCTCTGATGGGAGAAACATATAGACAGTACAGTTAATGTGATTATTAAATGTGTGAATTTTCATTATATAATAATAATCTTGATATTATCTATTGCAGTAAAATACACTTTTTTATATTTATTGAAGGGATTATGTTTAAGTGTTTATTCTAATTAATAATTATGTAATATTTTTCTGTTAAATGGACGGATTTGTCGTTATTTATTATATAATTATATTTTTGGGGTTTATCATATTGTAGAGGCATGCACTGTGCACGTTTCAATTAATTTATATATCGACGTCGGAAAGAAAATTTGTGGTATCTCGAAAAATTCAACTTTACAGTAAAAAATAAAAAAAAACAATATATCTTAGTATAAGAATAATGAAGAAAGTTTAAAACCCGATCATTCGAAGTGATATTTTTTTGGTGATTCGAATGCGCATTTTTCGAGTTAAGACAAAATTGCCTTCTAGCGTCCATATTTTGCAGGATATTTATAAATGTTTATATACTAAATGTTCTAACAGCGTACACATGGATGGACAGAAGAAAACGTATAGCGGGACTGGTGACACGAAAAATGAGCGCTGTTCGTCGGGTAGCTCCAAACCCAGCCTCTGGAGTTAAATTTTTATATATTTAATAGAAAAACGAATTTACTGACTGAATATTATCAAGCATTGTTTTGTCTCAAACATTTTGAGATTATTATATTTTTTCTTCTTAGGATGTGTATAATCATAATAAGAAGTTTTATACAGTTTTTTTTAATTGTATATTTTAAGAACATCACAAAACATTGACCAGTGAAGTTTACTTGGTGAAGGTGGAGGTATTTATTAGTAAACAAGATATGTAATAATGTTTGTAAAGGATCAAATCGGTCATGAACAATGCAATTATATTTTTTGCATATTGGAACATCCTCTGTCGAAAATAAAATTTATTTCGACACGCCCGACGCCCACTCCACAATGTAACTGGTTTGAAATCTAAAAACCATATGGCCCTATAGTGATAGCATTGTATAATATTGCTGTACAAAATATTATTTATTTACAAATAGATTAGATATTTTGTTTTGTTTATCTATAGTTTATTTATATTGGTCTCATTCTCACAAATTATTGGATAGCATTTCATTCATTATTCCTTTTTTTAAATGATTTTGTACAATTACTTAAGTATTTCTAGTCATAGATAATATATGATTCATGGATTAAAAGTGGAGATCAGCTTTATAAACAACAATCTGCATCTCTCATGCTAAATAAGGTTTATGCACACGATGTTTGTGATTTTTTTAGATGTTGGAGAGAAGACAAGAAGATAAACACTCAGATTTTATTGTGACAAAAATTTTTTTCCTTTTTTTTTCAGATGCATTTTTTTTTCATATGCATTTGTTTTTCTTATTCTCTTCATTTTCTCATTGGCCTTCCTGTGTTTAGGCTCTTATTGGTATCACAATAGATAACTTACCCTCTGGCTTAGCTTTTCCAATGTTTGCTTCTGAAAGGATCCAGGGGCGGCTCTAGCTCGTGTAGCGCCCGTGTGCAATGAAACACTGGCGCTCCCTTGGCTTGACCCTCCACCGCGGCTATAACTATCACCCGCTTCTTAATGTTAATGTTCAATAAAGAAGCCACCCATAGGGCGCTCGCATTTGATAACTGCCGCCACCGCGTTGACTGGCCGCTTCTGTCATATCATTGTTGTACCATGATGATCCAGGAAGATGCTCTTAGCTGTCTCAGGGAGCGCTGCGGCGTCCCCTGGGACGGCGGCGCCTGTGTGCATTGCATACACTGCACTATAGCTTATGCCGCTACTGAAAGGATCTGCCCTGGGTAGACAGACGGTGACAATTTACTTAATAGAGTTGTTAAAAATTCATCGTGAAATAATGATTTTTTGGCATTATAATGTTTCTTCGTGTGCTAAATTTTAAAGGTGATGAATTGGTATAAAAAAATAATAAAAATACAGTCGACAACTTTAATATTTTAAGCTGGTTTTTAATTGAATTACCGTTTTTTTCTACACGAACCATAATAATTTTAAAAGTATTAAAACATTAATAAATGAACTAGTTTTTAAATAATTTCGAAAAAATTACATTAATAATTCTTTAACGTCACAAAATGTTTTATGTTCCTAAGGATATTTATATTTGTATATAATGAATTTTTTATTATATTTAAAATATATATAATTTGATATGGTTATGAGTTATATAAGTTAGAACTCATATAAAAATCGTTTAAAAACACAACAAAATTGTTTTGTTCAACAACTGTAAAACTAATTTGAAAGTATATATATAGAATTTTACTGTTTGTTAGTTACAGTGGAATTCTATTAATTGGATGTAGTTCTGTTACGTGTTTTGCGTTAACACTAATAGCTTTCATTTAAAGTTTCTGAAGTAATAAAATTGGTTTTTTAATTTCAATTGTGTATAATAAGCCTGTGATGTTTGAGGTCTGTCATTAATACAGTAACCATAATAATTGTTTATCATTTTAAATAAAATTTATCTGTATACAACTGTGTTTTAATTGTGTTTTGCTTGGCTTACTAAATAAATAAAAAAAATCATATTGTCTATTAAATGATTGTTTCGTATTTCAGGTCGTTTGAAGAAAACCAAGCTTTTCTTACCTGTGAGAAGATGTAGAAAAGGATTTTTTCTTTCACTTTTGTTTTTTTATAGATTGATATTTTTTTTACATATTCATTAAGTTTCCACTGGTGGGGACATTTTTTCAGTAATTTCCAATATAATCTCTATAAACAATATTTTATGCGAGATTTTTCAGAAGTTAACAAAAAAGCGTTATATATTTAGTTTTTTAAAATATATTTATCTCTATCTGCATTTAAATTGCATAAAATAGTATACTAATCGAAGTCAGCCTGTCGATAGGTTCTAAGTTAAATGAAATCAGAATAAAAAAATTGTTAATTACTAATTTATTTATGTTTATTCCAATTATAACAAAAAAGTTTGGATTTTGGACATAGGTAAAACTATTCTTTTTTAAACCTGAACAGGTAAGCGTTATGCCACAATTTTTTAACTTGTCTTGTCTCGTTTGACATCACACGACTTTAACATATTTCGTTCTTGTCGCAGACAAGACGACAAAAATGGAATCGTATGGATTTACTTCGAGATTAGGAATAACTGACAAATCTTACAGAAAATCAAGTAAAAGTTCATTAGTAGGTTCATATTCATACAATTTACTACACTATACACAATGAGTAGGTATTTTATAAACCATTCTTAGCTTCATAACCAAACAAAAGAAATACAATTCACTTTGTGTATCTTTGGCAGCACCAACGTATCTTAAAATAAGGTGCTTTAAAACTCACAGTTATAATAATCTTTTACACAAATTAACTTTAAAAGACAAATAGAAACTAACCTCGAGTTTCCTCAAAGATTGTCACAGACTACATAGACGTTACTATGGATATTTTGTGGTCGTTATGCGGGACTTTGCTGAAGATAAAGTAAACGTGAAATTTCTTAAGTCTGCTTACGCCACTATAGTTTTGAAAATTTAAAATGGCGTACAGAATGCCGTAGACGAACTTATCACGAAATTTACGTATCGTAGGTGGGACAATGGCATCTGGCATAAGGCCCCTGATATTAGACATGACTAGTCTTAGGTGTGCCACGCTTACATAGCAAATACCTATTTACTCTAGATTTGAAGACCCCTAGATTGTAAGTAACAGGAAACACCGACTCCGGCAGAGGGTTCCAAACTTTCGCCGTCCGCACAAAGAAAATAGACGCGAAACGCTTTGTCCCGTAAAAAATTGGCAACCCCAACCGTAAAACGGTGTAAACATAACACAATAAAGTATGTTTGTACGCTAAAAAGTTAATGCAATGAGAGTTCCTTGCGATCGGTTTTAATAAAGTTATATCAACAGCTCCATAGAAAAGTTAATAACAGTTGTTTTTCATAATAGAAAGAAATTTCCATCTTTTCTGGCTATTGACGGTGTCACGTAAAAAGAGAAATTTAATAGTGTTAACATGGTCCTTCAAATCTGAATGTATGTAAAAAGCAACCAGCGATATGTTTATTTCGAAATAATTTATATTTCCGAGTTTCATATAAAACTTAATTTAAAATATAAATCAACTATAAACCTGATTATCTTTTAATGCCTTCTCTACACAATCAATTTCAGGCAAGCACAAGAACAAGCATCATTTATAGGCCCTATGTTAGACTGAAAAATTTCGATATTTAAAAACATTTTCTTATGACACCTAAAAATTAATTGGTATTTTGCCAGTCCGGGAAAAAACATTGGGCACTGAGGAAAACGATTAAAAGACAACTCAGCACTCCGAGTGAAAGATTCCATCCGGGTGTAATAAAATTCGAAAAATGACAATATCTTTTCGTATTATCAAGGACAATATCGTGAGAACATGATGGTTGACTACATTTCAGACATCAGATGACAAAACTCTTACTCTGTACAATTTTTTATTATTAAATATCAATTAAAAATATTTGATTTAAAATTTGTTTTTGTTTTATATGCAATTGAAATAAATACTGTAGTACAAATATTATTTAATTACTATTTAAATTGGTAACAGGTAGATAAAACTTGATCATTTTTTGGGAACTTGTTGAAAAATTTTATACGTTGCCCCATAAAAGAAGAAGAGTCGAGTTTTTTAGACATATACCGTGTATATCACTTGCTGGATGCTTAGTAAAATTATCAGAATTCTTATGAATTCTTTTTTAAGATTGACCTGCTTAAAGAATTTTATATAAATAATCTCTAGGGCCATCAGCAGAATTGAGTTTACTAGTCAAATTAGGTACATGTAATAGGGCATCTACGTTGATTCCAAGAAAAACGAATCAATTATTTCCAACACTTCCTCATTTGACACCACATTAGTTAGCATCTATTTTACATATTGAATTGTAAATCTTATAACTTATGTGTTTTTATTGTTAAGTAACAGATTGTTTATACTAAACCAATGCACTTTATAAGGGAGTTTTGGTAACATCGTCATATATTACCTGATTGCCTCTATAAAAAATAAAAAAAAATATTATCAGCAAACAATACTGTCTTATTTTGTTTGTCAACAAAGGAAGATAGACCTATTATATAAATAAGGAAGAGAAATGGACCGAAGAACTTAAGCGACCCCCATCTCGATCAGAAACCCAGACGATCTATCCATTTACTGTAACTTTCTGCGTTCTATAAAACAAGTAAGAAATAAAAAGTTTTAAATAATGTCGTAATGGTACAATTTCCTGATTAATGTTTCGTGCTGGACACAATCAAATGCCTTAAACAGAACACAGAATACTCCAAGATCATGCTGAGATTCCTCCCAAGGTCCAAATATAACTTCTTTATTAAAGACACCAGGTAGAGGGACCTATGGTAAAACCGATATTTGTGTTTGTTTGCTGTAAAGTAAGTTATAATAAGTTATAATCTAGCACTCATTAAGCATGATATTTAGAAATATTTTATTAAAGAAGCTAGTATCGATATTGGTCTCAAAGATCGAGGATCATCAGATTTTAAAATCCCATAGAAAATACAGTAGCTATAGAAGTCGTTAATTTTCGAAAGCAAAGCCTCTGCTACCTTGTATGACTGTATTATTTGATTATTTGCTACAAAATTAAAAATGGAGTTTCGGGCTTTTGCTTTTCCCAGATTAGTATTTAAATTTTATTCATGCAATTATTTATAAGTTTTCTAATATAAAAAGTGAAATTGTAAAGTGTAATGACCTGAACCTTGAAAATGTTGTGAAAAAGAGTCACTGTGATTGAATTCCCTCTCCTTGTATATTTTTGTCTTCTTTTATGATTTGTTTTTTCGCCTTATCATTAAACGACGACCACTTGAAAATGCAGCTTTTAAAATAAATAATGCAATAAAATTATTTTTAACGGATTTAAAATACGTATTGGTTACATTGTGATATAATTTTAACCGATGTTTCGAATGATTTGTGGCAATCGTATTCACGGGAGGAAGAGATGTAGTAATCAGTAAGTCAGTAAATTAGTCATGTACGTCAAACGGTTTCTTGATTTGCGGGTATAAAGTTCCGGACAAAACGCAAAACAGTATCTTGAGGTCTGACAGTGCGGTTAAAGACTTGAGACTACATTATTTATGAGTGGGTCCCACGTGATAGATAGGCTCCAAACATATTCTCTATTAAAATTAGGATATTTTTTTTATTTCAATAGCCTTGGGAATTTCAATAGCATTTGTATGTAGCAGGGTTCCCTAGCGAGGATTTGTGGTTTATCCAACTAATATAATGTCTGGGCTTGTCTATGGTATATTCACACATTGCTAACTTTAATGTACGCATATTCTTGATATCTAAGATGTTTTCCCTAACTCTTGTACCGATGCTCTTCTTCGTTTGACAAACCACAATCTGACAAATTTATATACCCCGGCACATTGCAAAGGAATATTACTTTTAATACGTCTCAATTGGCTCACTTTTCTATAAGGTTTGTAAAAAGTTTTTATAGATATCTTTTTCGAGATAAAACCAATTCTCAACTCCCTTCACATAATATTATGGTAGGGCCAGTTGCCGTTCAACTTTGAGAGGCTTGATGTGGCTTCTGAGATGCGAGTTAAATCCGTAAAAAATATTTTAATTTACATGTATACTCGTAAAAATCAAAGAAAATAATAAATCAATATTGCACTTACATTCGAAAAAAATTATTACCTTAAATAGTTTATCAAATTGTATGTTTAGATGTTTTTTTACAAACTCCAAATATTGGCATTTAGAATGAATATCAATTTTAAACTCGTCGATGCACCGTACAGTTATAGGAAAAAGCACAATTCTTTGTCATTGGAACTAATAGAATTATATGAAAAAGATGTGAATTGTCCACAATTATTAGAATTTAACATATTTATTTCTGATGTTTTGACAAAAAACCGTAGAAATATAATTACAAGTAGACAGAACCAGTTTTTCCAGTTGGATCTAAGAATAAGATGAACAAATTATATAATTTTAATAATGATCTGAATCTAATGGGGAGAACAATTATTTAATATTTGTATGAGATGTAGTTTTAATAAAGTATTTTTAAAACCATCGTATATCGAATTTAGGAGTACACTAACAACAATAAAACTCTGCATAGGCACAGACAGAGAGACCCACAATATCCTTAAATAGAAGTTTGTGAATAACGGCTAAAAAGCCTCGTAAAGCATTCATCCTGCAGAAGGAATCACATGATGATTTGTAAAATTACAGAATAATTGATAATTCTTAAACCAATGCTCTATACACATATGTTAATCAATTGTATATCATTTCAAAACTAAATTCCAATTTCAAAGCCCATCAATTCTTGAATGTTTCGATGAACCAGGTTTATGAAATTATTCGCATTAATATTCTAACTAAAATTGCTAAATGATAAAATCTTAATATTTTAGTGTTTTGTTTTTGTTACATTTTTGTTTTGTTTCTTTTGTCCCCCATTTTAAATGATTAGGATTAGATTCTTAATTTAATAATGTCTAATTATTATTACAATCTATAAAAAGAACAGTCTTAGCAACCAAACATTTATCTCATTGAAAATATAATAAGATAGCATACTTGCTGCCAGTTCACAACTAGTTCCGCACTGTGGACGGTGGGTAGTGCTGATCGAAGCATTGTTGCTGAACGAGAATTTTAAAGGTGGCCAAGGGAAAATAAAACCAAGTTTCTGAAAATGAATGGATTATTTTTATTTAACACTTTTATTGTATACCACATTACAATTTACAAGTACATGTTGTACAACGAGGTGGCTTTATCGCTATGGAGCTATTTCTTCCAGACAACCTCATACGAGTAATGAAATAAAATATTGAGAAATGTAGAAGGCGGTGCAAAATAGATATACTTAAAACTGAGTAATTATATATTGATACTTTTATACATACATATAATAGAACTTACTACATATAATATTTTTAAAGTAATAAATAAAATTAGATATTATAATATTAATTTACTGGTTGAAGGTAAAATGATTTTAATTTTTTTTTAATTACAATAGAAGGTGATTGTCTAAAGTTTAATGGTAAGGCATTCTGATTATGGACTACCTTAAGAATAGCCCTAAAAACAAAAGAGTTTTTATGAAATATGGAATTATGTGATGGAATTTTGAGTACAAGACGATCGAGAGAGACATACACATCTATTATCAGAGTCAACGAAAATAAATTAGTTTTTTAAGTAAGAAGGACTAGAAGGATTAAATAAGATACAGTACAACAGGGAAAGAGTGAAAATTCCAGCGAAGTCGAATAGGCAACCACTTGAGAACTAGGAAATTGTGAGAGATGGTCTTATTTACGCAACCCAAATATGAACCTGATGCCAACTTTTTGGATTCTCTCAAGTTTATGTAGTTGTTCTTCAGACAAATTAAGATAACTTGCGTCGGCGTAGTCAATTATTGGAAGAAGAGTTTTGCAAGTATAATTTTGGTGGGAATTGGAAGTAAAGATCGCAGTCGTCTTAAAGAGCTAATTGCAGTGAAAGTTTTTTTACTTATTTCCTTATTTTGTGTCTACCAGGATAAGGAAGACCAAGATTTTTAACGCTCTCACTGTAAGGAATTATATGACTTTAAAATGATACAGGTGGTAAATAAAGCCAATCAATTCTAGATATAAAATTAGAACTTCCAATAATAATTGTTTGTTTTTTTGCAGGATTAATCGTTAGCCCGTAACCTTGACTCCACTCTGATATAAGCTCAAGATCCCGATTCATGACAGAAACGGCGATGGGAAGGTTTTCTAGGGAAGCTGAGTTTAAATATCGTCTGCATACATGTGAAAGAGAGAAGAAATTGAGAGAGTTAATGTATTTATAAAGATATAAGATTAACCAAAACAACAACAACAGCCCGCTTGGGATACACCGACATGAATGTCACTCCATGATGAAATATAATCATCAAGGCTAACTCGCTGCTGGCAACCCCGAAGGTAACTGTGAAACCAGTAAATCATTAATGGAGATATTTTAATAGAGCGAAGCATTTAATGAATGTAACATAGTCATATGTGTTTCTTATGACATTCTATAGGACACTCAGAACTAGATTTACTTTGAACATTTAATAAAACCTACAATCACAGATGCCACTACAAAACTTCAGGGCCTATGGGTCACTGTCCTCGCTGTCCTCGACAACTCTGCCAATTTTTTTCATCCTACCATTTTTTGTCTCGAAGGAATAGCATTAGTAACGGAACACACTTTTGACCAGTAAGAGTTTCGCTTCGCTTAGCTTATTAAATCAATTATATTAGGGTTAGTGACACCTGTCAGAAGTCATTATACAAAAATTTTACAAAATTTTTTTTTAATGCAATTTACTTAAATTAATTTACATGAAATTAATTTAATTGAATCATTGTTTATATAATTAATTTAATGAATATCTTACCTCTTTTTAAGTGACAAATAACTTCTCTAGTATTCTAATAATCTGTTGAATAGTTTAATAATGTTATTTTTTTGATCATTTTTTTCTCTTATTTATAGACAACAGGGTTGTGTTAGGACAATGAGAAGTGGATACAGCTTTATTTAAAATCAGCGGCAAATTTCAAAATTGTTAATTTTTAAACAAAAAATCTTCTTTTTGTGTCAGGGTTACTAAAAACGAGTAAATAATGAGGAAAGGTTGGATATTATTTTATTTTTTGACATTGATTCCTCTCCTGCATTCTCTTGCTGCCTATCCTGTCGAGCGAGGTGCGGGCGGTTCGACGACGCCAGTGGCTGGTGGCTTTGATTGATTGATTGGCTTAACGCGGTAAATGTTGCATAAATTAAATTGATAATATAATTTGTGGCTTTTATAATTGTTACACTCATAATAACTTTTGAATTTTATGAATGGTACAGTTCATAAAGTAATTTACGTGAACTTATATTATTTAGAAAAAGTCATTAATTTGGATAAGGATTTATACCGGCGTTACTACCGCATGCATGGAAAAATAATCGTAACTATAATAGTCAGACATACAGCGTTAAGGACTTTTATGAAGATATTGATGTCTTCTATAAAACTGTAGTACATCACTTTGATATATTATCAATCATTTCAATAGTGCATGATGTAAGGATTTTACTTGGTATTTTTTTACATTTGGATTACAATGTCGAAGGTTGCATACGGTTTTTACGTTTTTGTAATATTTTATCACCCATTTTGTTTTTCACTAGTATTTACAAAAATAATCATTCTAATTTATATGTGAATGTGTTTTTTGCTTAATATTCTTTTAAAGTGTGAACAGAAAAGTATATAAAGTTTTTTTCAAATCCATTTTATTAAATAGCATCGCATTAGTGATACGCTTTTCATAAATATCAATGATATTATAAAAAATATATAATATTAAAAGTATCTGTATATCAACTTCTAAATGTACAAAAGTTCCAAAAAGGGTAGATAAAATATATTATCTGAAAGCCCAAAAAGGAGTCAGGTTTTGGTGGAAATAAAAGACTTCTTTTATCTGAACGGAATCCTTTATTCAACCCATCTGCAGTAGATTAAAATACTGTTATTCTACGTATTTTGTACTGTTCAAAGTACCTACCTATGTCAATTAATTCTATATCTTAGGTTCGAACTAACAAATGCACCCTCTAACCGATTGTGCCGTTGAGGGTAGTTACAAAACAGTTTTTCAGTACTACATACATGAATATATTGATGTACAATTTATGATAAATGATATCATGCCAATAATAGCTATACATCTAAATCGAGGAATATATAGGAACAATTACAATATAAAAAAATATGATATTGTATCCCAGTTTGTTGTAGGGGGAAAATATTGCCGATTTACATAAATTCTTTAAAAGTTTCAAACTTATACATGATTCGAATACACGCAGAGGTTATATACTATTTTTAACTCTGTAAAATGTATAAGAAAAAAAGACAGCGGACCACCGATCTACATTTATACTATATTTTTACGGTTTGCAGCGTTACATAACTAAAAACGATATAAATAAATAAATTTAACGTTGGTTTTAATCCGCAGCGTGTATCCGAATTAAACTAGGGATGTACAATATATACCAATTACATTACGTGGTAATATAAATACTAAGTTAGTTTATATTTTAGATATCGTTCATAATAATAGCTATATATCTTCCTTATTGTCTTCGATATTAACCATTAAAAAAAAGCTGGGGACAATAAAACATATGTCAAAGTATTAGTGTCGCAGCGTAACAAGTGGTGGCAAAAATCTGTATTTTAGTGTTAAATTGCTTTGGTTCCGTTACATAACTACACATAATAATATAAGCCGCAAATATCTAAAAAATTCACAAGGTTTATAACCGCATTTAATCAAATACACGATAATAAGACGAATATTAATATATTTATTTGAATAAAATTTAAGAATTATAGAAATTAAGTTTGTGGTTCAAAAAAATCCTTAATACTCGTCGGTCTTATTTGATAACAATAAAAAATAATACAAATTCATGATATGTACCTAAGTATACACAAATCATCGATAATTAGCAACAAAAATACAACTCAATAAATAGCTTTCAATGATCTAATAACATATATACACTTAACATATTTTAGTACCCTTCGTTTTAATGGATTTAAGGTTTTTTCTTTTTGTTATAGAATGACTTCTTTATAATTACGTTTAATACTAATTCAATACCTACGTAAATTAAAATCATCGATATTTACATAAGTACCTAACATTACATGGACAAGGCCGGAGTCGGGCGCTAAGTTCTCTTAATATTATTATTAAGTTCACGCTCTGACTCACGACCGAGTTCCCTAAAGGATAACATCACTCTTAACCAACATTAACGCTTTTTCGGTTAGAAAGGAATCCATTTAAATGTATAAGAAAATAAGTGGGACTTACAGTTATATACAAATATATCACATTACTTCGAGGCCGCAGCTTTCATTTACTTAGTCATTTACTTATAACGTCTTCTTACCTAACTCATATTTATTGGCTCGAAGCGTATACAGACACTGCAGGAAGTAATCAAACAAATTTTTCTGGTCATCTGTCATTAACAAAAGCATTCTTCAAGCGCAAAAGATGTAAAGAATTTAATATGCCATAAAGCATTTATTTAATTAAAATTATATTCAAATAGTATAATAACTCATGAAGAATTCCTTGCGCCAATTTAGAAATCATGTAATTCACGCCTCGATAGGTCCCTGTCCTTCTATTTCATACCAATTAAGAAGAAGGTTAAGACTAGGTGATCCTCAATAGTTATATCGAAATACACCTACGATCTAGTACGATAGGGCGGACACTAAAAGCTGCAGCCTTTGCAGGCATCCGGCTACACTAGTAACTATTTGGCTCACGTCACATCACTAAAGCTGACTACAAGTCGCTAAAAATATTGGAATATCACAAGCGATGTAGAAAAATATGTTATGCTGTATGAATTACGATTACAGGCTATTTCATCGAGTATTCTAATTTATAAATGAAGACAAAATAACACTATCTCCAAAATTACACAAATACACACTACCGACTCGTAACATCGACCGATAAAATAAATGTTTGTTTACTACAATTTCAATTTATAATAACACAGACAATAACATCTCAAAAAACATCTGTGAAACATCATTGAAATTTTATTGAGAATATCGAAAACAAAACATTTATTCCATCGCACTAGTCCAGTCTATTCGATATATCGATTCTGGCGTCCGGGGACGATCCGGCCGAGAGGTCGTCGAGAAAGTCGAAGGTGGCCACGGCGGCTCGCTCGGGCTCCGCGTAGCGCACGAAGAAGCCGTCGCGGCCGAGGATGGAGGGGCGGCGGTGTTTGGCGTGACGCAGCGCGCCCAGCCCGCGCACGCGCAGCGCCGCCGCTGCACCAACACAGGTTAGCGCCTCGCGCGCGCTCGCCCGACTGCCGGCGCCTGAGCCGACCCACCCTCGCACGCGCACAGCCCCGCTACTACTGCGCCGCTCCGAGTATTGGCTACGTTTCTCGTTTCCACATACTTTACTTTTTTTTTTGAAATCCAAACAATTGTTTAACAAGTTCTAAATTACCAAAAGGTTCCTTATTTTAATTTCGTTTTGCTATATAAGTTAGAAAATATTTTGGAAGTTTCTACTACTTCATTAATATTATTTAAATTTAAACATTTCTAAGAAGTTATGTATAAAACGTAGCCAATAGTTGTTACTATAGATTAAAATTTCAAAAGATTGACTACAATCTTGATCAAGGCTGGAGAGGCGCTTCTATTGTAAGATCTACTCGATGAGGCGAGAGTGAGATGGTGCGTGAGTGAGAGAGGAAACAGTGACGTGGCTTGTGACACAGACATGACAAATATGACTAACAGGGATCGCACAGGTCACATCGATGACATTCGACGACATATGAGATCCCTCGGCAAACACACACGTCTTAGAAGAGTAGGAGTTACTTGATAATAAACACAATTTTTTGCTAACTCTACGATTATAATATTTAAATACTTCGTTCTACTAAAATAAAACGAATGCGTTCACATTAATGCCATAATTTAATCAAACAAACAATTAAATATGAATATTATAATTTTCATAAATATAATATTATTGAATTGAATGTTACATTTTTCTCTACATTTATTCTAATTTTATAATATTCACACCACACATATTAACATAGTAATCACAGAAAAGGCTAAAAATAAATAAAATTAAAATTCCACCACAAAAAGCATTGACAAAAAACATTTATTAACAAATGATGTGAAGATGGTGTTTATTTACCAAAATTTGCACGAATTAGTTACTAATTAAGAATATTTAATTACACACAAAACTTGTAAAACTATAAAGATTAGAATTTTAATAAATCTACAACTGGACAGAAATTTATCTTGGAATATTGAAGACAATAGTATGAACATATTCATATCGTGTTACAATTAGCCGTCATGCAACACTTAGTAAGGGACAATAGTTTGAAAGTTAATATAACTTAAGTGTTTAATATTCGTAACTTCAAGTAATAAGTAGTCAAACTAAACACCAATGACAGAAAAGGGTGCACCGATTTTAAACCCCTACTAAGTTAACTTCTAGTTTTACAATTTATCTTACATGAGAACCTACTCCCAGATTAATTAAATGCGCATGACAAATGAACAGTGAAAACGAAACTTAATAATAGGCAACATAGATAATGTCGGTGAGTAGAATAATATATATATCCATTTTTTCAACTACCCACCGAGCACTATCACTACTAACTCGCCAGGATTAATATTTACCGGTCTTCTGTCTGCGCGAGCGGTGCAGGCGGTGCAAGCGCGAGTAGGGCGGCGGCTCGGCCGGGGACGACCCGCACGACGACGGGGAAGAGTCGCTGGACGCCAACATCACGTCCAGCAAGTTGGCGCGAGCCTGATACGCATCAGGTGGACCATCAGTTCGAGGATTAAAGGATGTTTTGATTTTAAATATATCCACGTTAAACTATCCAGTGAAAAATCCTTCGATGTTCAGGTATTATTTTTCGCATAAAATATTATGTTTACACGTTTAAAATGTTGTAATGTGAGTAAACGTAAATTTTGTAATAAATGCATTTATAATTTATATTACCTTGGGATCACTGAAGTCAATATCTTTCTCGACGTGCACCCATCCCGTTGGGGCCCACAGCGCGCTATCCTTCTGTCCGTAAGGTTTTTCTTGCCCCTCTTCAGTTTTTACTTCATTGGCGGCAGCTGCACCTTCGCTTTGGCGGATCATCCTACGAGATAAATGAAGAATAATAATTTTAGAACATTCTCATATTTATTTTTTTTAAAGTGTATTAAATAATTTTTCACTGTACCTGTTGAGCTCTTCTATGACTTCTTTGGAAGTGGCAGCTTCGTGAAAACTAAGTGTATTTTCTTGTTTCACAATAATTGGTTCTGGAGGTGGCGTGACTTGTGTTGGTGTAGTTTTGCCCTTATCCACGACCGGAATTTTTGACCTCGTCCTGTGTGGTGAGGATGGCGGTCTCTTGCCTCCTAATAATGTTGGTATTCGACTTTTATCATTTCTGCGTCTCACTTCTTTATTAATGCCCTCATTCTTATTACTTATTATCACAGTTTCAGCTGTAGATGTACTTGTTGTATTAGATTCAGTCATTTGCGGAGAGCTCGTCTCGGGCGATGAACTCTCCTCTTCTTCGGGCACAGTTCCCAATGCAGCCGAAGTTCGTCGACATACAGTCAACGTTTCATCCACAAGAGATATTTCATTTTCTGTGGTAAATTGAAGACTCGTAGATTTAGAAAGACACGTTTCTACCTCTTTTTCTATTGACCCTTGCTTGTTTAACATGATATTTACAGTGTTTTCTTTTAAAGCAGAGTTATGCTCTATACTGCGACTAGATTCAATATCACAAGGACGTTCATCTTTCTCTAGGATAGGTAGCTCTGCATCTGTTGAATTGTTTATATCGATATTTCTATTTATTTCATTTTTGCGCTGAACTTTTAAGAGGTGGTGGTCGTCTATTTCATTTTCAGCATTATTGACCCGCGATATATCGTAGTAATCCTCGGACTCAGCGTAAGGATCTTCACGCTCTATGAATCTAGGAGTAGATCTTGGCTCGGATACACTATCACAAAATGAAAGTCTCGTTCTATCAATGGCAACAACATCGCATGAATCGTTTTCAGAAAAGCTGCCAAATGAATCTGGCCTTTGTCTGTCTTCTGATATTTCACTGCGGGGATCGACAGATTCATCATCAAAGTCAGCAGAAGCATATGGAGGAGGCAATTCTCGTATTTCAGAAACAGGACGGGATGGCATAGAATCGGATTCTTCTCTATCTCGACAGTACTTTTGTTGCTCTGCAATAAAATTTAGGACATTCTGAAGCGCTTGTTCACGATCTTGTAAACCAACAGTCTGAACATCAGTGATTCGTAAGTGGTTGGCTGGATCCTGTGTTGTTACACCTTTTGAAGAATTGGATGCTAAACTTTTGGTGCTTTCATATTTGACAAGTCTATAAAAATCCCTCGTAAAATCAAGACCAACGTTGGCGCAATCACCATCTTCACTTAAAGCTGTACTAGATTGTTTCTCAGGCGCATCAGAAGCGCTCGACCAGGATCCGCCAGGGGAATGTGTTCCAGAATACTCCCACCTTTTTTCAGAGCTTTCAACTTCTTCACCTATTCTACACTCATCGATTTCAACGGTCGCAAATCCACAATCATTCCACAAACAATCACCGACATCTTCCTCTAACTCTAACGCATCATCTTCTCTGATGCTTGGTAATGTTGACAGAGATATCTGACCAGGCGTAGTTATCTCTGCAAAAGGGGATTGCCTATCTCTAAGGTCCTCACACGATAGGGATAAGCTCCAGTCTTCTAATTCCGCTCTATCGTACTCTAAGTCGGCTAGATCTCTATGCCTCTGTTGCAATGCAGATCTCGCGTCATCCAACTCTAGCCAGTGTTGGACGTAATCTGCGTCATACTGCGATGCCTCAGCACGCTCGTCAAGTGTACTGCCCCACGATACTCTTTCAGAACTCGTGGTGGATGCTAAAGCCGGCCGTCTCAAAGGCCTTTCTGGAGCAGGTTTCAGATCTAAAACTAAGATGCCCGAACTCGGTGTTGGAGTTTCTAGACAGCTCGGGGGACACGATGTGCTGGTTAGTAATTTCAAGCATAAGTGGGAGTCCGAAAAACTTCTCACAACATGCTGAAAAGGTAAAACCGGCCGCGACGGCGGGTAACTCCCTCTAATACCAGCAAAAGCTACACCTATAGGAAAATAAATATAATCAGCCTCAGCTATCAGTCTGGCTCGTCGCCGAGATTCTCTAGGGTTAATGGAGACAATCGTCTGGTTGTCCGTTTCGTCGGACGCCTCGTTGAGGTCGGGGAGCGCGCGGTCGGCCGCGTGATCACTCTGTCGGGAGGCGTCGGCTTGCACATCACTAGACATGGTGGAGTAGCCCTCGTCTTTCGCCCCACTTTCAGGAGATTCAGCACCCGCTTCACCGTTTTCTTCTTCCGTTACTTTTTCCCTTGTCACCCCTGGAATAGTTGATATTTATATCAAAAGAAAACCATCAATAAAACCAAAAGTCAGTGAGTGTTGAGAAGCCTGAAAAATTGCGCCTCATAAATCTGTAGAAATTGCTATGAAACAAATGGTCTAACCGGGTGCATGTTCAGTGGCAGGCGCGCTGAGGCTGAGAGTGGCGGGGCGCGCAGGCGGAGCCCACAGCGTGGGGTCCACCGCGGAAAGCGCGCGCGCCAGGTTGGCGGGAGTCACCTCAAGACCCTGAGAAGATGAGTGTCATTGAAACGCTAGGGAGGAGTGATAGGGAAACGCTAACGGTTCTTGTTATTATTTTCATAGTTTATTCCTATAGGATGCGAGTAAATATTATTACAGTACATGAATATACTATATATCATAACAAAATATTTAACAAATTTTCTATACCTTCAACTCAGTCCAAATATCGGCCAGTATTTGATGTCTTCGCTTGTCGTCCTGGCTGAGGGGGTGAGGTTGCGTTACAGGCGGAGCGGGGGGAGGAGAGTCGCGGAATGACACAAGCGAACCGCACGACCCCACGTCCACGAGGTGTACTATAACAGGTATAAAGATACAATTAATAAATATTATGACATAGATCTGTATTAATTAGTAGAATCCAAGTTATAATAATAAAATTAAAAATGTAAGCTTATCTTTTTAATGTGTATGTGATTACCTTGTAAGTCCTTGTTGGCGTGTGGCGTGATCGGCGTGGCAGGCGAGGGTCGCGGCTGCGGGCGCAGCTGGCGCACAAGCAGTGAGCTCAACGCGCGGTTCTGCGCCTCCAGCTCGCGGATACGTGCGCGCGCGCATCCCAGTTCTTCGCGTACGCTCTGTAGTATACATATGGTGCAATATTTTTAGGAGTTCAAGAATGATGAAGCTAGGCGTATATTTCTATTTTGTGGCTAGGAGTAATTACGAAGTAGTTTTTAAATGTGTAATACATTTTTTGTCTATTAAATGATTTTAGATTTTAATATTAATTCTAATTTAGTATAAAAAATAAGAAATAAAAATTCTTTTAAAAGATTTATAAAACCTTTATAAATCTTAGAAAAGAGATGAACGAAAATGCCGCTTTAAATAACGAAAGGCAGATATATAAAAATATATTTGGAACATGTTTCTTATATACGTTAATTTGGAGGAGGGTAGGTACTTGTCATTTCCATTATGCCGTTCTGAAACATCCCTCGTCAGTCTTAGAAATAAACGCGTATATTTTAATTATGCTTCATTAGCTAAATTAAATTCGAGTAAGTAATTGACGGGTGGTAATTAAGCCGCGATGGAAGATACGCGTAGCATAATTCTAAATGTTGCCAGTTTTAGAAATTTAATAAATTTATATGATCTTTATTAATAGAAATTTCACAAATTTAGCAATTATTTATGTATACTTTATTTACTAAATAGTAAAATTCTACTTGTATAAGTGTTAGTTAAATTGTAATATTGAAATGTTAAAACCCAAATTGTAGTATTTTAACTTTGTTTCGTTAAAAACCTTAATATATATAGAATTACTTAAAGTAAGTATATTTGAAACATGATTGATACTGTTACTGTTATAGATATATTTACCCTTCATAAGTAACATTGGTAAGCAATATTTGATGCAACTATTGTAAAGTAATCAACGTCATCTCGGCGATTAGAGATGATAGATGCTCGCCCCTCCAGTTTATTGATAGTCTACCATGTGTATGTTTCATTATGCAATTAAACAAAATGGTATTTAATTAACCGTCTATAACAGCAGACTTGTTAATTTTATCCGCTAATAGTTTCTTTCCTTTGATGTTTTATATATTACTAACAATAAAATTATTTAATTATAAATAGTAAATAACAATATTTGGAGATGTCTAATTTTATAGGAAAACCGACAATTAACTTCTGGAACCGTTAAATCTAATATAACAAATAATTCCTGGTAAGCACTTAAAAGCTGTCAACACCAATGTGCGACATCTTTATTTGTAAAGTTCTGAAACTGAAACCATAGACATTCGTATTCCATTTAAACAATCATCCACATTAACCAGATTATGCCAAGATTATAGTGGTTCAGAGGCTCGGTAGAATTATTACGGTGCAGCTTAGCCTAAAGTGTCCCATTTCATACAATTTATGTGCGAATGTTTGGGTATCCACGGGTGTTTCGTGCCTATAATTATGAGAAAACAATTTCGGTTTCCATCTTAATGCCCACGCGGGATTAAGAGATTTAAATTGCAGACTGTTTTTTGTGAGTAATAATTTACAAAGTTCTTTAACGTTTTTTTTATACAAATTTAATTTTTTCGTCATTCGATTTCTATCTTCAGAAAGAGATAAATCTTTAGGGCTTATGTAAAGTCATCTGGATTACCAGATGACTTTACATAACGCGTCGGATATCCGACGCGTCTAGTAAATACTTAAGATTATAATACACAGTTCGAAATGAGTTAAAACTTTTTTGACAAAGCTATGAGCCTTTACCTTCTGTGAGAGCAATGCTCGTACCACTTGTTGCGCGACATCATCAAGGCGCTTTTCGTGGTCACTGTCTTGCACGCCAGCAGACAGTGCGGAGAGCTCACCTCGAAGTCTCTCGTTCTCTGCTGATAGCACCGATAGCTGGCTTTGGTAATGCGCTGCTGAGGCCTAGAAAAGAGTTTCTGAATTAACGGAAATCAGTGTTTTTTGGTATATTGTTCTTGGATTGATATCACATGAAAAACAAATTTCAATAATATTTTAACATTAAACGATACAAGTATTGATTTTATATCTCATTGCAAAAAAAAATTACGGATTAAGCAAAACTTGTCCAAATAAAATTATTATATTGTGTTATATTCAGATGTCATGAAAAAGATCTAATTAAAAACTATTTCACCACGTTTGAATAAACCTTTTGATAAGGCGCCATTATTTCTGCACAACCCTTCTTTACTAAATTTTAAACGAATGGCTATAGAAGATAAACATTTCTATTGAGATATACATCTCTCATCAGAGCGAGTCGACGTCAAAATGTTTTTGTATTTCCAATATAAAACACGACCTATCATTCGCACTCTTAATTAAACGGCCACCCAGGGCAAATTAAACAAACCAATTTAAATTGATCCACCTCGGTATTTGTCCTTCTCAATTAAAACTGTAAACTGGACACCTAAACCGTAGGGTTCAGCTACCATTGGTTTCGGAAATAGGGAATAATGAGCCTGACAACTTTGGCATGTATTTCCAAGTGATAGAGTTCAAATTGTGCTAAGATGGTTAAAATAAACTTGGGCAAGAGGTTTTCATTAGTCATCAAGGGTAGACAAAGGGTCTATCTGTTTGTGAGTGTGTCTGTAAAAACACGCGGTTGATACAGTGTCGGAAGGGTGACGAGTCAATGGTATCGTTTCGTGCATTTCATTTCGTCATGGTCTTTCAGTGCCGAGGTTTCCAAAAATCCTTTGTTCTGCGTGTCCCCAGTAATTTTGGGCTTTTGTTTAGGTTTTCTTAATAAGTATAGATAGGTAGCGGACCGCGAAAATACTTCTTTTATTACTAAGTAAGTATTGTGTTGCATTGTGACAAAAATATATATCTCCTAACATAAGTATTTAGCCCAAGTATTTCTCATTTATTTCACAAAATGTACACCAAAATCGCAGATGTTTTGTAGAACCAATTAAATCGAAAATTGCTTTTCTATCAAATTCCGACAAGAACGAATACATTTTCGTCTTTGAGACGTTCTTAATTAATTAGAAATAAATGTAAAATATGGAAAATATACTTCACTAAGGCAGGTACTTACCAATAACCGCTGTGTCTTTTCTATTTATTTTATTATATTACTATTATTTATTTTAGTATATTTAAAATGTTTTTAGATTAATAAGACTAAATTTTGTTTTGCAATCAAACCTTTCAATGTCATTTTGGCGCTGTCACTGTCATTGTCTCACTGATTGGTTTGAACAATGCAACTCATAAGATTAATAGTTGTAAACGTATTAGGCCACATATTTTTAAATTAAAGAGGGTATCGAAGTGATTACATTTACGGCAATATCTGGAATTAAATTGCGTGTCATTAATCATGGTATGCTGTGTAGTGTGTGTGCCTTTGGTCGCTGACGCGTAAATGGGGGTCCGGTGTCGGGAGCTTTGAAGTCAACTTTTCATAATGTTTTGTAGTCAAACGGTCATCGAAACTTTTCTCCGTCATAGTCCTTAATTATAATTTTTCTAAATAATAAGACGTAGATCTGTTTATACTTTTTTTGATCATCAAGGCAGATTTATTATATTTATATTAAATTTCAATACATATTTTTTCTTCTCTAATTAACTATTACAATAAGAATAAATACTCAAAGAAACTTTGAGTGCAGTATAGTATTAATTAAATGGAATGCAAATAACAGGTCATTTATAATGTTAACAGTTTTGAATAATTGATATAGTTGATTCATTATCTACAATGGTGCCACTATGCATCAGTGGCTGCATAAATCTTAACTCATCCAGCCGCAGTAGCTGAGAGGAACACGAGGATTGTTTCCATTGTTTTTATAGACGTTTTTTCCGCTATTTACTGTCTATTATGTGTGTTTGATTACATATTTAGAAAATAAACATATTGTTTTCGTAAATAAAGCCGTCGCTGTCAGGACACTTCAAGTTTTATTATAAATGTTATTCATCTTTTTAAAAAAAAAGAGATAACCACGCTGAGTTTCTGTAGTCAGCTCTTCTCAGGTCTGTGACAATTATTTTCCGAGCTGGTGGTAGCTTCCCATTGAAAATATGCTTTATTAGAAAAAAATAAATATGTATTCAACAAAAAAGAAAATTTTAAATTTAAATTGTAATTTATATTGCAATTGACTAAAAATATGTTTAGTTATTTTTGTATTAGGACATTGAGGTCCATTAGTATTATATACATTTAAACCGATTAATTTAGAATCCGTCAGGGGCTCTTCTTCATGAGCTCTGAATATGGCGGAATCGCGGGGTGAACTGTTCTCGAAACTAGTCAGGCAAATTGAGATAAAATTATATTTAATGTTGTAGTAAGTTTAGGAATGCTTAATTCATCTAATTAAGTAGAAATAGTTAACATATATTTCAAAAATAATGAAAATTAATTCATAAACAAGACTTTCGTCGGAGATCATCCGGAGCAGCTTTGTATTTCTAAACGTCAATATCATTTTGATTTCTTTTAATCAACGTACTGCATTGAACAATGGATACATACTAATTGGTTTCGTTAGCACTACAGAGTAGCAACCGGGCTACCTCGGAGGCAATGCGGCAACTCAATTACTAAGACGCCGCTCGACCGACGCAAAAAGCTGCAACGCGCTGCAAAACGTTACAAAAAGCTGCAAAGAGCTGCAAAGAGCTGCTCCGTTAGCAGTTTACATTGCGTTTTTGTGGGAAAGGTTTTTCGATTAGGGAATATCCAGTGACGTATTTGTATCATAAAAATATGTTTTTTGTTTGGACATAAATTATTATATAAAATATATCTTTGTAATATAGTTTTAAACAATACATTATTACAATGAGCATATCTTTAAGCATCAGTTTACAAATAACATAACCAAATACGAGCCAACACAATTAGAACGCTCGTGTACATGAGTGGGACTCCGGGGAGCTCAAACGATGCACCCCGTGACCAGTGCTAGTGATGGACCACTGAGGAATCGTAAAATTAAATATAAACTTTATATGTTATAGAAAAATATATGAATCACAAATATTAAATTATATAAAAAAATCTAACACTAAAGGAGATTTCAATCAGTGAATATTAGCTTTTAAAACAAATAATGTAATGTTTTTGAAAATAAAACTATTACAAATTGAAGTAGAAAAATTAAGAAATATATATAATAAATAATATTTAGTTAGCAACATCGATATGAACACGAACCACCCCTATGCGCTGCCCTCACTAACTGCGCCCTTGCACTTCGGAAGGGTGAAGCTGAATTATTGTTTAGAGGGAGCCTTTTAAACCGGGAAGCCCCAGCCATTGTGCATAGTCGATTTCCCGCTTTCCGCCATTTTAATATCTCTACATTTGTTATGGTTGCGCATTATCTATGTAGAACTGTTGTAACAGATTATATTTTACATCGGTAACTAATTAGCTTCTAATTTTATATTTCATTACTAATTAATTTATATTTTGACTGTATTCTCAGAATTGTATAAGTTAAGTATTCGGTTAATAGAAAATAATAAATGAGGAAATTGGGGTAATTTTAGTTTATATAAATAAATGCTATTTATTATTTATTAATTTATTCCATACTTTAATAATTAATAAATATTAAAATACCCTTTGAAAGAATTAAAATTAGAAATGAATGAAAAAAAAAATTATTAATACGATAAAATATTATCAACCGTTCTAATATAATTATTAAAATTGGAGTTTTTTATAAAATGATATAAAAGCGATGCGTTTATAAAATTTCTTTAATATGAAAAAAAAGTTAATCAAATGCCTCTTGTACTTTATATAAAAATGTAATTTGTAACATCACTCGCAATCTACAACCAATTTTTAAATTTAATATAATTTAGGACGAAATTGGTAAAAATCTTTAGAAGCACAAAAAAATTACAAACAACTCATAAAAAACTTGGGAAATCCTTCAGCGTTCTGAAATATTAACTTTCAAATTGTTCCCCAAATATTTTCTAAGCTGCCAAATTAAAAATCCACTACGGATCCCGTTTATAAACACAGTCCATTATAAAATAACCTTCCGTTTGGAAATGTGATAGTACTTAAAAAGGGATCTGATGGTTCTTGTAAAGCTGGCTGTATTCGAAGCAGGAATCAAATACAAATATTCAAAATATTTCATTACCGGACTGTTTGTCCGTCCCCCTCGATATGTATATAGATACATTGCATAGAGTACAAACTTTGACGTTCTGAGAATATTTGCTATCCTGCTTTGAGGGCCTTTTCAAGTATTGAATGGCAGAGAGTAAAATTCAGTATATGTTATTAAATCTTATAAGCTTTTGGCAGGTTTGTCCTATATATGTGTTATTTCAGACAATAGAAAAAAGTTTTTGTATTTAAAAAAGTTCTATTTATCTGTTGTGTCGGACTCGGTCATTGTTGGTTGAAGGCCCTCATACGTCACATCTATCTGTGAATATGAATGGGCTATACGAATTTTGATTTTTCCATTTCCCGTCACTTTAACGTTCTACCTCAGGCCCTTATTGTGTGGGATGCCCCCATTTTCAATATCTGCTTACCATGTATTGTCAGCCACTTCGAAGTTAGGGAGTTGTTGGTAAATTTGCCCTAATATTAAAGTGTGGTGTTAAAATTTTTTTGACGGTTTCGTTATAATATTAATATTATAATGTATACTTATGCAGTTAAGAATTTTCTCAACTCTTGAGGGTATTATATGTGCGAGAGTGCACTCAACGTTAGCAGATGTATTAACAAGTTTTGTCACCAAACATTGTGGACACTTATATTAAGGAAGGCCCTTACTAATTACGCAAAAAACAGGGCCCCCTTTCAAACACTCTGCTCATAATCCCTCAAAGAACGTCCAATGACCAGCCCAGAGCTGTGTGATCTCCTCACCCTTGCTTACATTATGGTACGGTAGTAGGGGAAGAGGGGTAATTTCGCGAATCTGGGGTTCAAGTTATAACAGTTTGTGTGCTGGTACTTTCGTAAATTAATTCCTCTATCTGAAGGGGCAGATATAAGCCATAATCCAAAAATGATCGGGCCCTTCTGTGATAAATGCTCTTTAATGTAGCCAAATAGCCCATGTGTATAGATTGTGTCAGAAAAAACTAACTATACATTAAAAACTACAAAATAAACCTCTTGTAATGTTTAAGATTACAATAATTTAATTAATAATTTTCATTAATGTTGTAAAAGCCATTACGTGCTTATTTTACACATAACATTTACAGTTCAACTTAACAGTTACCTTTCCCAAAATCGTATCAGAACCAAAATAAACGAGCTGCAAACAATTCAACTGCAAGTTGTTTAGCAACACAGCTATTTGAGATAAACGAGGTATGCAATTTCCATTTTGCTTGCACTGTAGTTAAAGATCGTTTTGGTAATATGAGTAAATTAATTAATATTTTGGATAAACGTTCTAATGCAAATTTGTTTAGTTTACAATTTTCAGCAGTTTTTCTACTTTATGGCCTGTGGATTTTATGAAATTTTCTAATTACTTTCAGCTCTGAAAATAAATTTAATGTTCAAACCGATAAGTATTTACTAACTTAAACCTACTGTTAGGACTTTTCTTATTACTAGACTTAAAAAAATCTAGAATAGATAGAATTTAGAAGCGTCTTCATGAAATTTAAACTCTTTATATATGAAGGGAATGTCTAGTATTTTATTGTTTCTTTAATAGACCTACCTCCAGCGCAGAGGAGAGCGAGGTCTTCTCCTGCTTCAGAGTTTCCACTCGTCCTTTGTATTGCACCAGCGACCGCACTGACTCCTCCATTCTGAAATGATTTATAAAAATATAACTAATAAGTAACATATATTATTAAAATTAATGATTTAATAATAACCATACAACGGAGTCATCCGGTTCGTATTGTTAGGTTGGGTTATATTTATATAATTTAACGAATAAAAATAATTTGTATATGTATGAAAGTTATCGATTATCCGATTAGTTATAATTTATTGTTATCTAAACCACAGTATTATATATAAATTTCTGTCATTACTATGTACCGTCAGATAAAAAATATCACGAGGGTGTACATGCAATCGATGTAGTAGTTCAGTAGTAACATTACAACTTATAAATGTAACTTATAAATATACATTTTAAAATAAAATGCTAGAAGCGTTAATCAGACCTCAAAGTTGACTCGCTGCGCTCGCAAAATCTCGGTATGTATTAGCATATTGAGCGAAGCAAAGTATAAAACAGCGAAGTTGCATTAACAAAACGTCGATGCATTCTGTCCACAACTATTTTTTATTATTACATTTTTTGTTTGTTTTTTATTTGTTTTTTTAAACTAACACCAGACTGATGTCTATTACTGAGCAAAATTTGGAAATTTCCGGATATACTGTTTTGATTTAGGCTTTTCTGCACAAAGGATACAAAAAAGTCTCTCATAGAAAGCTTCGCTCAATAAAACACTATATTAAAGTATAAATGAAGAAGGTTGCAGATACTCTTATAAAGTTTTAAAGTCGAGTGACTAATAATAATAAGTTCCTAGTCACGAGCTTACAAAACAACGGATATAGTAAATCTCACTTCATTATGCGGATCCACTCCAGAATAATTCAAAGAATAAGATTTGCATACACTGAGACTTTATTTTTTTGTATGTAAATTTTGGAAGACGAAAATAAAGTAGAAAATACCAGATTTAAAAAGATAAAATCTTTAAAAATAACGTCTAAAAGAGTTTTTATTTCTTTATTTACCTGTCATTGTCAGAAAGAAAATAAGTATTGTAATTTATTAAAGCATGGCAACAGTATTTGTAGTATAATTTATTAAAGCATGGCAACACTATTAAAAATACATTCTTTTTATAACCTCAAAGTTTAAAAATAATCTTGAACTTTACCAAGTTTTTAATTTAAAGTGGTTTACGTTTGCGCCTAAGAAAGTCGGTGGAGCTTAAGAGATAATTCTTTAGACAAAGGCTCCGAATAATTCTACTTTAATTATTAATACACAGTTGAGCGCAGATTAACGGTCTCGAGACCGCCGACTGTTTTGATTATGAAATGCAACATTGAACATTCAGGATGAAATATATTTAACAAATATATGACATGAACTAGATTTTAATATACAATATATTTATCAAAATACAGGTAAATGTTTAAGAAATATCTCGCTTTCACGGTGTTGAATTCAGTGAAGCAAATGGGCACAAGATGGAGACCGAATGAATGAACTTTTTCAATAACACCGACGAAAACGAAAGTAATGGGATGTGATATTTCTCTGTTGATTCTTGTAAAGGAATTCATTATAATTTAAAATGTTAGAATAAAAGAAATAAGGCCACGGAGACTTTTTTAATGAATCATGAACTTTTCATAGATGCGTCGCCTGTTTTCTTTGATATATTTGTTAGATCTAAGTTTCTTATTTGTGAAATAAAAATATGACGAAAAGAGCTTTTTTCTGAAGATAATCATTGATCGCCCTCAATGTTCTAATCAGAAACACTGGATAGAAACAATGACGGGCCAAATAAATTAATTGTATTTAAACATTTGTATAATGTAACTAACAATAACTAACCTAGTTTATAAGTAGACATTGTTACTAACATACTAACACTATATGGATGATCTTATCTGAAATAAATATTTATTATTATTATTATTATTAGCAATTTTTAAAACTATGTTAATGAGTCCTTGTACGATAGAGTAACATTATTCTTTTTATATATCAAACTTCATCATCATCATCATCATTTCAGCCTACGGTTGTCCACTGCTGAACATAGGCCTCCCCCTTATCTCCCCCTTATATCCTTATTATATCAAACTTATTTTAAATAATATTTTCTACAAAAACGATTGCTGTAAAGACTTAAAACTTTTAACTTCATGAAGTTCATAATGTAAAGAGTTGTTATATTAACATGCTATGGTATCAACAAATTTTTAGAGTTACAAATTTGAGATGTCTACGGCATTTAGATACATGAAAGTTGCCAAGGTTTTCTAGTATTTCCCAAGTGAATCTAGAGAAAAAAAATATAAGGGGTCGATCACCCGAAGTTAGGCGTCCGCGGGCTTATTACGATGTAATTTAATGTTTTTTACTAGCAACGTTTTTTGTACAGGCGATGTTTTACTGCCGACAGTCACGGCAGCCTATCGACCGGACGCCATATTTTGTTTTGACGATTTTAAATATTGAAGTTTTGTTTGAACGTCAACACGCCCGCCATTTTTTATTGAAGCGTTGATACAACGTTCGGAAATTGAATGAAAATAAATTACTTTGGGATTGTCGTAATAAACAAAAGTGTATGAATAGGTAAAAATTATATATCTTTTTCTTAAATTTTGGAATATAAATAAAATAAAACTCCAATTTGAAGTACAACTAAAATATTTTTAATTTTTATGACAAGCGCAAAAATTACAAATGCGATTAATGATAGACAGTGTTACCTTAATAAATTTTCCAAAACGCGCTCGTAATCCTTTCGGACGTGTATTGTAAATATGGCAACACTCCCCCAGCGACAAATTACTCTCCCTTGACCAGATGAGCCTCGTAAATCTTGCCTATTAAACCTGCGCGGATTTAGGATCGATTTGAACGATTAAATATAATAGGAGTATGAATAGAGGTGATAAAAATAGTTATTTAAATAGCAGCTTTATTAATATGCGACTTATGGAACAGATGCCGTATTAACACATTTTTTTTATAACGAAATATATGTATAAAGGTAATTTTTGTACATTTTGCTTTGTTTTTTTAAATTATGACGTATTACTGAGGATATAAAATAAAGATTATTATCAAATTGAAATATACTGAAGCTTTCATATTGATTTTGACAAATAAATGATATATAATTTCTTATATAACGTATACATTATATTAATGAACTATGTACCTGTCTATACATTCCAGGATGTATGTAACGAGTCGGTTTAGTTGAAATTACTCATTGAAAGTTCAGGACAGGCCGAATTTTGAGAAATAGCATGTGCAATTACTGTTACATTTAGGGGAATATTGGAAGGGTAGGGAGAGCAAAAAAAGAATACATCATTAATAAGAAGTTAGATATATGTTTTTTAAAAAGAAATCAATTTAATCTACACTATATATTTTGCATGTCTATTGAAAAAGTGTTGACGTTATAGTTTGTTCAACATCACACTCGACATACAGACATACACTAAAATCCTTATATACAATAATGTATAAAATATAATAAAAAATATTAATAAATAAAAAGTAATAATAGCTTGGTAAAATTTTATATATATATATTAGTGTATTCGTATCAGTATATTTAGGTGTAGGTGTCACATGGAATGATATATTGTACGGTTAACCTGTAATAAATTTATTGTTAGCCTTTTAACCGCACTGTAAAGCTTAAATATCTGAATTATATCCTTTTTCGGTTTTGTCCTAAATAACCACGTTATTTTCATTGGTCTTTAGATAACAAAAATGTATTAAATATAAATGTTGTACTTGTTAAATTAATAAAATTATATAATCTAATATTCAAATATTTTGTCTAATATTTATAAATTTATATTTAATTTCACCCCATGATTGTTATGCGGACTGTATTTTACCAAATTTTGCCGAAAACACACGCGACTTGTTTCACGCAAGTCCGTAATGACTGTACTCTGACAGGTGATAATGAGATTTAAACTGCAATTTAATGATTCATTATTATCGGTAATATAAGGTTCAGTTTTTTCTTTTATAATATATTAAGTATAGTAACGTAATGTATAGTTAATACTCTTTAATAAGAGTCCCAACAGTTGTAGAGACAAAGTACTTTTGTGGTGAATATTAAACCACTTGTGGGTCAGCGTTTTTTCAAGTAAAATGTCCCTGAAAAGGGGTCCAGCGGTTTTGAACAACAATTGATACTTGTTTTTATATATATATATATATTGTGTATTTTTTCTTTTTATAATTGCTTTCAAATTACAGCATAATTGTGAAGCAAATCCGTGTAAGATACGAACTTTAATATATTATAAGGATTCATCTGTTCTCACGTTGCATTATGATACAAACTATCACATTTTATTGTTTTTATTCTTTATTTTATCACGATTTTAAAAAAAATATATTTATAGCGAATTGATAGTAATTGTTTAATATTAATATTTATTATATATTTGAAGTGTATTTATTACATTCGTGTTTTTATGTTAAAAAAAATAAGTAGAATAAAATTATTAATATATTACCATATTTTCACTTCCATTGGTATCAAAATGGGCCATAGCACCTGCGGCACGTATCAACCACCATTGAACCACCATTGAATACCTCGTTCAGTGTGATATGAATTTTTTAATAAAGTTAAAAGGGTTTTATAATACACTAAGAAAAAATAAACATATACTATATAGAAAGAGGACTTTCTCATAGTTACGTCACGTCGCAAATCTTCTTAAAAAGAAATTTCATTTCTCTTTTATATGTGTGCGTAAATTTTAATTCTTATTATTTTAAAAAGAAATTTCGTTTCTATTTTATATGTGTGGGTAAATTTAAATTTTTATTATCTGTTACGTTAAAAATAAATAATCTCAATACAATTGAATTTATTATGTAACATGTTTTGTTATTTAATTTTGGTTTCCCGAACCCAAATTTCTGGTGTAACGAAGGATCGTTTTAACAATATTACAATGTCCTTTTCCTACACCCAATTAGAACGATCAGCCCTTAGGCGATAACGTGAGGGCAAAGGTCAGAGGGTTGCAAGATTAAGGATATGCATGCATACAAAATTTCGTAGATATCGAGACTAAAAGGACTTAGACAAGTGAGTTAAAGGAATATTGTCTTTGTGGTCAGTTCTGAGAGAGTTTTTATCAAATATCTTTAAGTTTTTTAATCATATTATAGTTCAAAAGTTAGAAAATTACCATTAGGTATAGAAATCATATTTACTTTATATGTAATTTATATCTATATGTAATATATATTTATTTATTTATATTTGTATATATATGTATTTATGTATGTCTATAGTACCTATTTCTGCCCTTTGAAATCATCTTTGTCACACTCATGGGTAGCTGGTAGACATCTCTTATTAGAGATAAGCTTATCCAATGTTATTCTTTTTGTTTCTTTCCTAATGTAATTTTTGTTTCACCTGGTACATAAATAAACAATAAAACAATAAAAAAAAAAACAAATTCAAAATCGACAATTTCGTTAAGGCGAGTTCGCGATAGCTCAATCGACGGAGACCTGAGACTGTCCCACTGCTGGGCATAGGTATCCTATCTTACTATAGAAACGGTGAAGTGAAACACACTGATCCAATGAGAGTTGCAAGTCTTAAACAACTTTCTAAATATTGGTCTTATCGACCGATAAAATGTTAGATATCATAGGATTGACACTGATACTGAACAATTCACAATAAAAGTAATGGCGCTGCACTTTTATAATATTTAAACAACAATAATAATTAGGTTAAGTTACGTTTTTTATTAAATCCTAAACATTAATTTTAGTCCCAGCAGTGCTTTGTAAAAAGGAAATTCCTGACAAAAGGACTTGAGACAAAGCCTATTTTTAATGAATAGTAAACAATCCGTGTTTTCTTTAGATATTATTTCTAAAGAATCTGGAGCATTGGGGTCAGTAGTGCTGTAATTAGAATGGTTGCAGGTGATTCCAGTATTATATATCTCAAGATTTTTCTCGCGGTTCCGCCTGCAGACAATTAACAATGAACTGCTATTAAGACATAGTGTTGTTTTATTCACTCTTTTACCATTGTTTATTTTAACAGATTTGATCAAAATTAGTTTTAATTGAAAATATTTTTTCTTTATAAATAATATATTCTATTAATATTAGGGATAATACAATATAATATAGAGTGAGAAGATACATAAAATCAACAAACAAAAAAACGAATAAATATAAAGTCATATAAATATTATATAAAATCTATTGTTTATTTGCAATTAGAAGAATATTATTAAAAGAAGCTAATGGTTAGTTTAAGTGCGTCATAAAAAAGCTGTTGGATATTTTAAATATTGAAGCAGTGCTCGTTCTGATAGCTTTCTTTTATATTGTCGTCCTTTCACATAAACTGCTGCAGTTTACTCGACGTTGCAGCGGCGCCGCGGCTGAGGAAATTGACGTGACGGCAAGCATTTTATAGGTACTTCTATTGAGATAAATCAATACACAATTGGATTTGTAGCTTCGCTTGCTTTGATTTAAATCATATAAATCAGCAATTCTATGCACTAAACATGCCTATTTATAAATATATGTTTTGTTTAAGATTGCAATTTAAACGAAAAATCTTCTATGAATATTTGCAAAAGAAAATTTCTAAATACGTTACAACTACCGAAGGTTTGGGAGAGCAGATCATTGCATGTTCAAGAGGAGAGACACTGTTTAGGGTATCTGGTTCTCGTTTATTATACAACACTAGCTAGTTTACTATTTTGTATATTAATTTAAGTTCTTATGTACAATATATAAAATTTATATGAAATAGTACCTGAAGTAGATTCAGAATTAATAGTAATTTAATAACTATTATGTTCAAAAAAACCAGTACTCTATGTATATATATATATATATATATATATATATATATATATATATATATATATATATATATATATATATATATATATATATATTTTGTGTCTGGGTCTTTGTAGACATTGCACCAATCTTTAGTAAGCCGGTCCGAATAAAACTTGCAGTCTAATAACAAGAGTAAGAATCTAGAAACTGTATAAATTAAATGTTAGTTTAAAATTAACCTTCTTGATGATTTTTTTAAAACTTACTAAAAAGAAATAATAACTAAATCGCTATTTCAAAGACGTACAAAACAGTTCACTTATAGTCTGTGAAGTGTACTAATTGTAGCTAATATCTCAACCCTAACTTTTAGTTTAAGACGTACCTTTGTGAGCTGTAATTACTCCCTCTTCTACTTCAAACTAAAACTCAATAGTGCATTCGTAGTGCACATTATAAGAGAAGTGCACTTAGTACTTACTAGTACTAAGAGGGATCTGAGTAATGTCACTCATCTACATTAGTGTACTGCGGATGTCAAATGTAGTTTTTTTGACATATTTTGCTTAGATTTTGTTTCAGGTATTTTTAAACAAAGCAACATGCTGGAGTCACACAAAACTGAGTAAAACACACAGCCACTAGCGAAATGCAAGTAGAACGATAAAATCCTCCCTTCGTAAAAGACCTCACAAAACACCTTTGAAGTCTTTTAAAAGATCCCACTGTCAATATGCTTAAGTAAAATAACTTATGGACTTATCGCTTGCAGCCAGAAAGCCCGATTAAGCCGCCCATTTTGCTTTGAGCTCAGACGATGTATTCAATTTTCATTTTCTCTCAAGCTTTCCGCGTGGAGAATAGACATTGAAGGATCAATGTCTATTGGTTTTCGGAAATTTCAATTAAAGAGGTAACAATGGTATAAGAAAGGTAAGATAACTTTAAAATGTTAAAAATAAAAAATATTTAATTGAATTGAATCTTACTTAGTTATTAACGGAAACTTTTTCTATTAAATAAAAGAAAAAGTAAATAATCAAGATAAAGAAACCCAATCCAAGATTAGTCACACATCTCAAGATATAATATTCATTCAGGTACTAGCCGTCCGCATCTGCGTCCATTCGGTAATATCAGCGAGTAACGCCCACATCGGAATAGCCGAATAGCCGAAATAGCGGCGATTAGCACCGTAATAGCTTACGTAACGGTCTTAGCCGGCCGTAATGTTGCGGCTAATTTATGTAATGTTATAATTGCGGTACCTTACATTTTCTGGCTTATGACGTTTGGTTATGATTTTTGTTATACGAAGGAACACGTGTCATAATGTGTTTGGGGAGAAGCGCTTTCCACCGCTGCATGCAGTGATACAGCGGTGGAAAGCGCTTTGCAAACCTTTGTTCAGAGTTATTCAGATTCTGATGTTAATTATTTTGTTTTTTCAAATTATTACTGTTTTATAATGAGTAACTTGATCTATTCTGTCTAAATAAAGCTTTTAAGTGTAAAATGATAAAAGTAAAAAAAATATATTTTATAAAAGGATTACAATTGTTATGTCCAAAACATTATGTTAGTTATACAAGGCAATTACTTAGAAAATAATAAATAATATTTATAAAAATATCGTCAAGTTTACATCTTTTGATAACAAATAAAGAATTATAGCAATGTCATCTGGATTATTTTAATCAAATTTTTAGTGTATTTCGTAGAGAAAATAAGTTTTGTCGCAAGACAAAGTTTGAAGTGTTAAAATACATGTTCATAAATTAAGTTAAACTTCCGACAATATTCAAAATGGCGGTGCTAAAACATAATTCGCTAATTCTACAAAACTTTACAATGAGCTTCAAATTCAAAACATTTGTAACAAGATTGTACATTTTGTCACACGTATGCGCCCTTTAATATGTTTTATTGTTGAATACAGAGTTATTTACGGCAATTAAAATAAGACGCCATGTTGGTGAAAGTTCTCGAAGATTCTCATAATGAGAGCGACGTGTGACAGCGATTATAACAGTACTGACTTAAGTCTTAATGTTTTTAATATTAATTATATATTATTATTAATATGCAATCATGTGATCTTGCGTAAATTATCTACATATATGTGAATAGTGTTCAATATACATATATAAATATTAAAGAATTAAAAATATGTTCTATTATAATAAATGTTCTAATACAAAAAACAAAAAACTCTAAAAAAAATATTTACTATAAGATTATATATCAAACCAAATGACTTCCTATTTACGACTTAATTTTTTTTCAGCTAATCTGTCTGGCCGGGTGTCTGCGCTCGCCAAACAAAACGTTAAAGAGATTTCCTCCATTCGTCTCAAGAAATGAACCTTTCAAGGTAAAGATTGTTTAAAACGTTTCATTACTGAGAGAGTTCAGACTGAAATTGAAGAATTTAACGAATGCGTCCTCACGTTACGTCGTCTTATTAAATGAATTTAGAGTTTGATAATGTTTGAAGGCTTCATTTTATGCGTCACTCGATGTCATATTAGAGTAAATGTTACACATGACAGTCGTTAACCTTAAAATGGATAACAGCAATCCCAACATTCTTACCAACGCAATTTCACATTAAAACAAACATTGGAACACAAAGCTAGAGAAAGTAAAAGTAAGTTAATGTTATGGCGGAAGCCACGCGCGACGTCGCGGCGCCATCACAATAACACAATCATGTCCTGAACCACTGCCAAATACATCTCATAAAGAAACTGCCTATTTATTGAAATAGTATAATAATAAAAAAAATACTTTATTTTATTTATTTATGTCTTTTTCATTTTGAATCCATATCGGTGATTGAGTGACGTTTAATTAAAAAGTCAGGAGGAGTCTATTTTAATACAATACTTATCAAAATATGCCATTTTGGGCACTCCTTAACTTAAAAGTTAAGTATACGATGTTAGTAATACGAGGGTTCCAAAGGCTCCCTGGACCGACAAGAACCAAACAACAAGCTCAACTGGATATTTTTTTTATTATGCTCATGTTTCCTAAACGTCAAAACATTGTTTTTTTTCAATCCATATTATTGACTAATGATTTTAATCAATTCATATTGCAATTCAGCTTGCAAGAGAACCAGTCATCGCAAGCAGCACCTCTTCTTGAGTATAATGCAAGGGTCAGCCATCATTCCTTTCGCCATATTTCACTTATCTCAAATCTAAAATAAATTTTATAAATCCATATTTTTCGAAAATATTTTTAAGTACTTTAGCCGAATCTTCCTCTAATTACAACCCCATCACTCATCTAACCCTGTAGATTATCTTCCCTTATTGCTAATACACCTTAGCAGGCCATTAGGTGTTTATGTAAATTGCCCCCTTCCCTCCCACTTCCATTCCCCCTCGCATCTTCATTTATCACCTGTCTATCAAATGTCTTATATAACGTTTAAAGTTAGGATACATAGAAATAACGAACTCTTAATAAAAACGAAAATAACAATAAAAATATATAATAATAGGTAATTATTGTTAACTGTATAATAGCATGATTTATTGGAAAAAATAACATTTTCAAGAGATATTTCTCGCTTCCCTATAATAAAGTCTTTTAGCGTCGACACAATAGATCGAGGTCAAAAGGCTTCCTTACAATAGCATTGAAGGCTTTTGTTCGTTCACTTGAACCTCAAGCAGCATTAACTTGAACCGACAGAAAAAAAACCACGTTCCTTGTCATTTTAAAACTAAAAAGGCTGCGGCATCCGTAGGCTCTCCATCTACTCTACGGCATCGTAGCCAACGATGAATTCCCTACTAAGTTGGCTAGACCATGTTAGGTAAAACGTTGTTAGAAGAATAAATCAGTACTTTATACTTTTATTATTGATATTTTATAAATATTACAGAAAATAACATTTAACAGTCGTTATAAAATCTTGCAACGTTTAATATAATCATAATATTATGCATTCCTTAGAGATGCCAAGCAATAAGTCGTCACCGATCATGCTGAGACGCAGTTCTCGACACATAATATATCACTGCAATGATATTACCTGCGACCATAATACGGTGGGGGATTTACGAATAAAAATGTATAATAAATCTTTTATCTTTAAACATCTTTTAGGTTTAATATTTCAAGTTCTAGAATCAAAATTTTCATAGTATATGTAATAAAAATAGTTCGATGTCAATTTTATTATTATTTTTAGATATAAAGGGACGTTTAGATGGATATGAGAAATGCAATATATTATTATATATCTCATATTCATCTTTACAGCATCCACGTATATGTGGGTAGCGGTGGAGTCATAAAAATGTGTATTCTGGTGAGTTATACAGACGTATTTGATTGAAAATTTGTAATTACTGAAAACTGTACTACGAGTTGGTAAGTAAAATATTATGTAACACTTTTAATGTGAATTATAATTTTAAAGGTATACGATTTTTTTAATTCTATAATAAGTTTTGTAACAGGTTTTAAGAAATAATGTTTCAAAAGAATGTTGTTGTGTATCTTTAATGTTTTACTTGAAATTTAAAAAAAAAAGTAAGAAAACATTCTGCTTTTTCACGAATAATTCGTGTATTCTGTGAGATGAACAAAATCGACTTATTAAAAAGACAAGCTTATTAAAATCTTAGAATGAAATAAAGATGAGATATACGGCAGTTCTGTTTACGCCTAGTTTTGAAAAAAAAATTGCAATCCACAATATATATTTTTTTTTACTTAAAAGTATGTAAGCCTAAAGATCCTTAGGGGAGAAAAACCTAAATGAGAGAAATAATAACTAGCTGTACATATGATGTATTCTCCAATATACGCTGGTATTTATGTAAATCTAACGGTCTCATGTGGTAGTTTCGTTCGTTTGTCTGTACGCCAGCGTCACGAAAACTATCGAGTCAATGCGATCGTAAAATGAAACGGAACGCTTGGTCTCATATTGAATTTTATGGGGAATAAGTAAGTCATTTTGTCCCAAACTTGGTTTTTAGGGTTTACATAAAATATATATCCTGGTTTATCGATATTTTTATTCTATGTAATAAACATTTTTGGAATAAAATAGTTTATCGTATATTATTACAATATGTCGCTCTGATCAAAAAAATAAGAGGTACATGTTTAAATCAAAATTTTCAATAATTTGAATTTGAGAATAATAGCAAAGATAGTTGAATAAGAAAAAGTCTAAACTGAGGGAAATATATACATGAATTTAACGTATTGTTGTAATATCAATAACATAATACAGGACATGGAAAGATAATATAATCATATACACCGTATTATGTATATAATATATGTATATTTTAATTATAAACCAGAAACAGATATACCAGTAACCAAGGAAGGCGCACCTATTTCGTGATGAAAGCAATAAATATTTCCCATTCGTCAAACTTCAAAGGTTGTGATTAACCCATAAAACTCGTTTGGGATATTGCATCCAGAATTGCGTTAAGGCGCCCCAGCACGCCAAGGTATTATTTATGGCTTCCAGAGCCTCTTTGTTTTTTTATCGGCAGACTATGAAGGTTTTATGTACTTGTTTTAATAATCTGTGCCGTCACGTAGCTTACGTGGTGCGGAATACTTTGGTTGTTTATATTTTTTAACCCCCAAATTTTGTTAGTCATTTAATAAGCAATATTTGTATTTTTTTACTATAAACATACATTTTGGTGTAGACTTACATTATGAAAGATTTTTAATTAAATTTTCAAATATATGGCTGGAATTCTTCAGTTAACAGAATTAAGCTTATAACTTAACAAAACGCATGATGGGCTGGTGTTTAGAAATCATAAAAAGTTAATTAACATTTTTTAGATTTGCATTTTAAGATGTAGGCCAAACTTCGTGATACAGTTTAACTATAAAAGTTCGAAGTTGAAAAACCATATGAGGATTTCAATTGTTAAACAAAAAACTTTATCCGCTCAGCAATGTAGACAATTTTTTCATTTTCCGTTCTCAACTATATTTTTTAAATACATTTAAATTTTGAACACATAGTTGTAATTAATATTGATGAATCATATCCGCTTCCACTGCTTACATTGTCTCCTCCTCCTGTGAGTTTATAATCTGGATAATTAATTTACGTCCTTACAAGACGCAGTTCAAGCAGAGATTAAATGTATAATGTTAGATCGTATTTTAGCTAAATTGGATGATATAATTTGGGTAAATTATATTATAATTAAACCTATTTTATAATAGGAACACATAAATCAGTTTAAACGGTATCATTTTGTTGGTAACATAATATAATTTTACGTACAAAAATTTTCGAATATATTATCTTCAAATCATTCTTTAATCTTAAAATCTGAGAATGTATTTGATATTTAGGTTTTCGAATATTAAACCATAAAAGTTATTTAAAAATAATTAACAGTAGGCAATGTAATAAAATAAATTTCCATATGAAAAAATTAAAAACTATATGAATATGTAAAGAAATACAAAGCTTTGTGTAAAAGATTAAGATTACGTTAATACTCTCTATAAAAGGTTAAAAAATATGAATAACATTTGACTACTCAGGAAACTAGTAAAATCTAAAATATTTCCGGAAGAAAATGAAATTTTAGCCCTATCTTATAGTATGGTATAAGTCATAAAATCCAGCAATTTCATTGATAATGAGATAATTATTTTCATTAAACATAAACATATGATCCAAACAAATTATAGTGTGAAATATTCCACAAAAAAGAATCTCTACATACAAATTAGAAGTATATACGAGTAATTGATTAGATTAACACGCTACCGCTTATGACTGGGGCCTTACAAAAGGGTTGATTGTTCACTGACAGCCGCAGCTTAAGTTTCCGTAATTAAATATTTCATCTGATTAACTACACAAAGGACCGAAGAAAGTGGTTTAAGGTACGTGGGGGGTGTAATTTTTAATTTTCCCGTGACGGACCAAGATTTAGCGGCATTTGAGGGGGTTATAAAGATTTAAAGGAAGGGGTAAAAATGTTTGGAGAAGTTATTACCCTAGATATTAATCTGTATATTTTTCGAATATATTATTGCAAGATTTGAACGAAACACATCATTGATTATTAAAGTCTAAATCATTAATTAAGTATTTAATACATATAAAACTGCTAAGAGGCAGTACTAAAATAAACCGAGGCATAAACAGTTTAACTCGACAAAGCTCTGGAACCGAGCACTTGGGGCAAAAGAAGTAAAACAAAAGAGTCACAATACTGGTACAGACGTAACTTTGCGTATAACGAAGCGTTTGTGCTTCTAGAAACTTCCACTGAGAACTTTAATTACAGGACTTCTACTGTAATATACTAGGGTATTGTAGAACTAATATAACTCTTAAGATATGAACCATAAAGTTCTAAACTGAATAAATAATTGCAGTTGCTATGTAGAGGGAATTTCTTGAGCTTTGAGTAAGAGGTAAGAGGGAGGGGGTATTATTTCTAATCATGTCGTCCGAATGCTCGATGAGCCCAAACTCATCAAAGAGTCTCAAGATTAAATTATTTTACAGCGGTATAAAACATTTGCGGAATTAGTATAGGGTTTTGGTGATGGTTATATTTAAAACAATTTTACCGGCGCAATATATATTACCATTATTTTAATTGATTAAAAACCAGAATAGTTTTATGATAAACCTTCCCATTCTTCACGTAACGCACGTACCTGTAACAAGAAAAAACTTTATTAGTATAAGAAAACTGAACAAAAAAGTTTTGTAGCTATCATACAAAGTCAAACACACGCGAAAGCAGTTGAAAATATAATAAAGTTTGATCTTAAAATTTCATCTCAGCTCATATATTTTTAAGTTACCATCTCGTTCCATCGATTTACAAACTTCCGAAGTTATTATTGGCTTTATAGAAAATTTAATTTCCTCCTTATGAAATTCTAAAAGAATATAGAGTGGGCTAAAGAGGGGGGGGGGAGAGAGGGGGCGAAATTATACTGCTGACGTTCAAGATTGAGATTTAGGAATATTAATGTCAATTCCTTTAATCCAGTGTTTGTAGATGAGAAGTTCTTTATTAAATAACGTTCTTATACTTATTAATAAAATTATGGTTTTTGTAAGTAAACATATATTTTCCTAAAGACAGTAATGAAGCATTATGCTTTAAAAAATTTAACAGAATATCAAGAATCCTCTCAGTTTAATATGGCTTACGTCACAAAAATTACCAGCCCTCCCGTCCCCTGGGAACTTTTTAAATTCAGTTTATTTTGTCATTAAGCTGTTTTGAAGAAAATTTTATATATTATGAATATTGTAAATAGCTAAGGAGTTTTTGATTTAGTTAGGGCTGGCACAAGCGACAAAATAATAAGGATATATATATATATATATATATATATATATTTATCTAAATGAATTTTTATAAACCAATGAATACTTATGGCATAGTACTCTAAGTTATTGTTGGCAGCCATGGTTGCCTAATTTCAGATACCCATAAAACATTACGATAGACAACGAATGGTATAGACATGACAGTGCCAAGAATTTTTGGCTCAAAATTATATTATTCATCTTAATATATGTAGATGTATTTTTCTACTTAATACAACTTGAGGTCATTGATATCGAATATTGATATCACAAAATTAATGTTATTTTGTTATTTTTTTTTCTAGTGAGTCAACTGGAGTTATACTATTAACATCTTAAGATACTTTAAAAATTACTCTCCCTTAATAAAATATAATAACTTCAGTCATAACGAGATTTCGCTAAATACGAACCCTTCTGAAACGTTTAAGTGAGCGAGTAAGATCTTCTTTCAAAGACTTTATTTTCTTATAAACATAACAATTACAAAAAGAAGTGAAAGGGATCCAACGACGTCTCCTTTTTAGGTATATTAAGTAGACTTTTATTTGAGTCGCTCGCCTAATCAGTTTTCACACGTCACAGTTATAATTGTGACAGACAGATAGAAAGGGTTGCTAATTACATTGTGAATGTCAGTTTTAATGGAGCTTGTGGTTACGTGACTCAGAATTTTTTACGTTTCATAAATTAAATAATTAAAGATTAAACGAATGTTTATTAATTGCATTAATTTTTTAAAGCAATCTTTTTCAAAGGAATGATATAAGAATGTATTAAAACATAAATGCATTTTTGTAACTTCCAATCCACAGTATTTGTGTTAAAATTGTCGCTATTGAGAGAACATTTGCTACTATGTAAACTTATTGATATGTGATATATTATTCGAAATTGATATTAAAATATTCTAATTTAGATTTTGACATTTCTATAATTATAAAAAAAAAACTTTTTTTGGGTTTTATATGACGTTCAAAAGAAAAATTGCTGTCTGAAATTTATATAATGTAATAAGGTATTCTGCTTTTTTTAAATTCCCCTTATAAATGATCCCTTGGGAGTCTCTTTCAAGACGACCCCAGAGTGCCTCTGTTATATCATATTAAGGGATAATTATCTCTGTATTCATGATTGCTTGTTTGCTAAGAGATCTTTTCAACGGCCTCCCTGGAATATTAAATAATCTATGGAATAATGAGCCCGGTACAAGAACCTAAGGGGTTTGAATATTTAAACAACAATTAATAAGAGGTCAAATAATTTATTCTAAGACATTTTGTATCATTTTGCATCGATAAAATCGCTACGCTCGCTACGACATGTAGCACTAAGCTACGCTTTTGCTACGAGCTACGATTGAGTCAAGACTTCCCAATCGAGTTGTTAAAAAACATTATCAAGTACACTATTTTTAATTCACAAATTCTTCTGTATAATAAAAGCAATTGTTTTTTCTAATAAATTATAAGTAACGAAATATCAGAACGAGAGGCAAGTTGCCAACCCGTGCCAGCAATATCCGGTATCGCCATTTGTCAAAAGAGATCTTGAGATGTATCACATACGATACATTTATAGCATTTTCATAACAAACTTATTAAAAATATAAAACGTATAATATATATAAGAATTTATTTAATGGTTGTCAAATGTTATGGAATGAATTTTTTTTCGGATATTTCTAAATATTAGACATTCTCAAGCCGAGGTATTTAAATGCTTTTGTGGTATTCCAGCAATATTGCGAGCTTGTAAGTGAAAATTATTTTTCGGTAAAACATAATAATAAAAAAAAAGCGGAATAGAAAAATAGGTATCGATCAAGCAAAGGTACAGGATCTTATAATTCTTTGCTCATAAGAAAGGTCTGACAAATCTATATTTGCAAGCAAAATTTATATATATTATATATATTTATATATATAAAATGGTTGTACAAAAGACATGTTTCAAAGGATCCTATACACACAGTGCCCGGGTATTTAATTGGGTTGGAATATTTGTAAGCGGAGCCCGTTTACACTGTCGTATCCGTTCATGGTGCAGCTTGGAGATCGTTTACACTGTTCAAACAATTAATTGAATTATCATCAATCTCTTATATATAAATATATGACTATAGTGGCCTTGATATATTTTTTAAGCTGACTATCATATTTTACATAATTTGTGTTCTTATCAATGACATGTATTTTTTATATTTAAAATATTGTGGTTATTTAATTAGATTGACGTCAGAGTTAAATCGAGTCGACAAAGTGTAAACGGGGTTCAAGTTATAATGGTTTGTTAGCTCGACCCTTCGAGCCACTGGTTGGTAGACTGTTTCTTTATTGATAAATTGTATTTGCTTGATGTTCGCAAATATTTAAGGGTATCGGAACTGACGGTGGGTTAGCGGATCATCCGATTACTGTAATACGTAAACAACTATGTATATTATGAATTTGTTCGACTATATATATTATAATCCATATTTGAATAAATTAGTATCAGAAAATATGATGAAAATAATGCTTTTGCGTATATATAACAACTTTTTACAACCATACTGCGAACCGCGAAACAGAATAACGATGTTCTTTTTTTTTCTTTTTTTTTTAAATCTGAATTTTATAATTGTAGTTGTAATTAAAACCTCATGCAAAAAGTTTAGTACTATTACAAAATCTTGTTACCCTAATTGTTTTGAGCAGTATATATAATATGAGTTAGTACTATAATCATAATATTTCGTGCAATTGTTATCTTAAAATGAACATAAGATACTCGGGCACTAATGGACAAGTCAGTGAAAAAGAGAGAGAGAGAGAGAGAGAGATAGTCAATATGCATATACGCTTTTGTGCATAGCCATTTTTTTATTATTTCGCTGAAAACAAATAAATAAATATATATTTCTTTATGTATATAATATGTATATATTTTAATTTACTTTCATATTAAAGTGAATTCATTTGTAAATATAACCGGAAAATACTATTTATTATGAAGAAATCATTTGAATAACACATATAATTCATCTGTCCGTAAGCGCAATACTCGTGTAAAAACGTGAGTCAACACTAAAAAAACAAGTGCAGGCCTCAAAGGCCTCTAGCTGGCAATATCCTGTGAGCAAACAGTGTCCGTTCGTAAAAATAGCCGCAGGGCAGCCTTGTATTACAGATGAAGTTTGGCTCGGACGTGTAAGTGGAGCTGTCTCCATCTGTATTAGTCGTATGTGTCTGGTTGACACTGCTAATGACCACAGATATACTAACTCCTAATAAGAAAAAGTAAAAATCTAATTTGATATATTATTAACCGGTTAAATTATTTAAGATTATTATACATTTCGATTTAAATATATTAAATTGACTTGAATTGAATTAAATATATAAAAAATAATTTGACTTAAATATATTTAATAATTATTATTATATAAATAATTTTCTTAAATTCAAAATATATTTTTTTAAATGTTACAAATTTGGTTGATTTCCGACCTCCTTTAATATTTTTTTAATTTTCTCAAACAAGATCCAAATTCGATTAGAGTCAAGCGTTGCAATCTTATTAAATTTCTTCAAAACTCAGTTGGATTTGTGTTATTATGAGAAACAATAAAGAGGGAGACTAAATGTCTAAAAAAATTATATTCATCTTTTCGTAGATGTCTTACTTGATGAATAAATGATAAATATATACTAAAACAGTACTAAACAATATTATTATATGTAGTATTGTTAGTAATGTTAAGTATATTTAAAATTTTTTTTGATAAATTATCTTTATAAATGTTAGTCATAAAACAAAAACAACGAAGAGTTCGCAACTGTTCACAGAAAAACATGAATTGCAATACATATATGTACTTTAATAAAACTAAATATATATGAATATTAACAAATGAATATAACAGCAAGGCCTGAAAAAAAACATAAAATAAAACAGTAAACATTATACTTCATCCTCTTTCTTTTAATTTCTTTCTCTCGACTTATGAAATAACTTCTTTCTAACAAGATTATATTTTACGAGGGAACAATTCGGGGATAACGAATTTGAATGTAACTGAGCTTTTGTGTTTCAAATGCAAAGATAAGATAAATATATTTATTATATAATATTATTTTGTTTGACTATATATTTTTTATACGAGAAGGCTAAAAAAATATACTATGAGACAATAACATGATAATAAGGTAAGAAATAAAATAATAGATATATAATTTAAATTATATTATTTAAGTATGGTTTATATATTTCATCGAAAGGAAATAACATTTATTACAATAAAAATTCCATAAATATTGTATGAGAGATATGAATCTAATCTATATCTCCGTATCTATCAGTAAATCCGACAATTTGCCTAAACTATGTGGCAGTAATCCGCAGGGGCGTCCATGAATATTTTATAAGACTCAAATTCAATCAAGCCCCGTGCAAGATCAGAATTAACGTAATACATTCATAAATAATTTAATAGATTAAGTTTCTTACTTTTGTAAGTAAATCTAACAATTTTTTATTAGATATACTCTTAATACAAAATACAAGAAATTAATTTTAAATTTCGAGAATTTGAGTTTGAGATTTCGACTATTATTTAGAAGATATCAAATCTTACATGTCGAGCATATTTTCAACCTATATTTTAACTTCACAATTCGAGTTTCGTTTTTGTGAATTTGATGCTTCAATGCTGTACAATCGCTAACAAAATTATTAATATTTTCTAACTTATTTTTTTAAAAGATATTTTTTTGACGAAAATCTTAGTTTTTTGAGAACTTTATACAATTAATCTATGGTTTGTTTCTTGCATAATATCAGTGTTATAATGTAAATCCGCAGTAGCTTGGTCGGAAGGCAGTAAATCAACCTCCGCTATAATGTTTATTCATAGCTCATCCAACGAGAGCGAGTCTTTGTTTACATTCTGAGCTTTTCAGTACATTTGAAAAAGAGCATTATATTCTGAACCATATTCTGTAGGTAACTGTACTTTATAAAGAAAAACGAAAAGAACTCCACGAACATGACAGTACTGTCAGTATGATCTTAGTATTTATTGACGTACTTATTCACTACTAAATCATAACATCAAAGTTTAAAGAAATCTGTTTATTTTTCGTCAAAGGCTAATATTTTCAGAATATTATCTGAGGGTAAGTAAATTTGAATGTAAAATGTAGCGAGGCTCGGGAGGCGACAAAAAATGCCTATTCAGAGTGTTATTATTTTTTTTTGCGACGCAAACGCGAGGAGAGGCGGATGCGAGTTAGGATTGGTGAGTGTCTTCTCTTACAGCGATATGTTAAAGATATGAGTTTTAAATTTTATTTTATTTCCCGTAATTTATATAAAGGTTTACATTTCAAATATTAAAGATTCTGAAAAAAAATTGTACTAATATTATGAAGCGGAAAAGTTTGTTTAAACGCGTTAATCTTCGAAACTACTTGTTTGATTTGAAAATTTTCTGAGACAGACAGATTCATGACGAAGAGTTATAAGCTATCTAGTGTTACGATATTACTCATAGTTATCCTAATAGTATACAAAATAACTTGTCCGCAGGTGAAACGAGTTACAGCTAGCAATTTTGATCGTGAACAATTTTGTATAAAACATAACTCTATGTATGAGCGTAGTTATATAATATAATTTATTTCATATATATTTTTTTAAACTAAGATCGCTGTAACTATGAACCTACAAAATAACTGACTAGCATTAGTCAGATTGAAAGTAAGTGGGTCAGGCCTGGATTTGGCGCTAGCGCTATTGCCTGATTTAAATATAAGGAAGGGTAATAAGCGATACTTCTTGTATGTATGGTTTGTATTGAATTTGGAGTAACTTCCTCATCAATATATTTTTATATTGGTGAAACATGTTTGTTTCTATAAGACTGTTAGTTTAAAGGGTGGCCGCTTTAGTGCATTGTGCATCCTGTGCATCCTTGTGCATCCTTATGCATCCTGTTGATGCATGAGACCGTGGACAGTGATCACCTTTCTTCAGATGGACTGTATGCTTGTTTGTCCACAATTTAATACAAAAAAAATCTAAGTGAATATAAAATAATGGATAAACTTAATTAGATAATAAGATCTCTAACCGTCTGCAAATAAAAGAAACCTAATAAAGATTCTCACAGCCCCAGACGCTATAAATATTCATTCAGTGTATTTATTATGTAAAAAGATGGCCAATGCGGTGTTTTCTTTAATTATATTAAATATTTAACTTAAACTGTCTTAAAACTTTCCGAACTGTTTCATATTGGTGTAATATTATTATATTTATTACAATACAGAAAAATATCTTCAATTGTGCAAATAGATCTACTTTCTAATCCATAAATAAACCAATTCAGTTCAATAAAGTTGGAACTGATATCATGGAATCCGGGATTCGTAATCAAAGATCGACAACGGGTGCCGTTGAATCCAAAATGTTCATTTGCAGTTCCAGACTCCGATTTTACTGGAATTTTAGCGGACCTTTCCGTAAAGTTCCGGAGGGTGGAACAGTGACAATTTATGACGGGCGCTGACGACGCCTAATTCTGAAAGGTTCTCATTAAATGAGACTAAATTCCCACATTCACTTATTGTGACCGTTTTTTCGCTTCTTTCACTGATTCTTTAAGTCTCATCTTCCTAAAGCTTATTCTAAATTGAAATAGATTTGGATGGCTTATCAAATCTCAGTTTAGTGTTATTGGATTAAAGTAGTACAGCAATATTTGAGTTATATAGCATGTTAGCAACTTGGTCACTCATTGGTGCAGTGATTAGAATTCTGGGTATTGTGCCGATGGTCGTGGTTTCCATTCCTACAAAAAAATATTTGTCTTGATTTTTTATTTTTCTGTGGTTTATGTTTCGAAAAAATATAATTGTTTATGAACATGTTTCATTGTTCAGTTTTGGATTGTATTGCTTTTTGTTGAATTATTTAATATCTATACTAATATTATAAAGTGAAAATGGTTGTTTGTTTATAAACGCTTAGAAAGTGTTTGAAGGATTTGAAAAATCCTTTCTCATTTTGATAGACAGATTCATAAGGAAGGCTATGTGCTTTCTAATTATGCTATTGCTCGTAGTTATCCTACTAGTAAATAAAATCGTTCGTACGCGGGTGGAAACGGGATTAGCAGCTAGTTAATACATAAAAGTTGAAGCTAACGATTATGGCCAGTTGGAGACTTGACATATTTTCGTATTATAATAGACAACTTCATCAAAATGTCAATTAACAAATTAGTGTTAACTAACAGTGCAATATTTCTAATTCATTTTACGACGCGCGTGCACGACGACGCCATTTACGCAGTATATAAAGTTTACACTCGTATGATCAGCCGAAAGATAAATTTGTAAATTAAAATTAGTTTCACGCAATTTTACGCTTTATTCCATATAAGCACGAATCAATTTTGTGTAAAGCTTTTTCGGGTGCGCCTTCAAATAATGTTGGTTTACAAGAGGTCAATGCGCTTCACCAAGTGGGTCAGATAGTGACAATTCTGGGTCACAATTGCCTTTTCCAAAATGTTTTCCTGAAAATGAATTATTATAGTACTCTCTTATTTATTATGGCTATTAGCTATAATTGTAAATAAAGTAATATTAATTTATAACTTTAATCAATTTACAATTTATTTTTTATTAAACAACAAAGATATTTTGGTGAAACTTTTTGATTTAATTAGACAAAACAGTTTGTGGTAATATGATTTTTAAATACTATGATATATTAGTAGTTAATATTATATATTATATATTCTATATATATACTGGTTACAATTATTTATTTAAATATAAGAATAAATATGATTAAATACTGCAATAAGGAGTCATGCAAAGTTTTTAATGTAACTAATAACTTAACGATATTGTATAATTTTGATATATAAATTCATTTATTTTTGTTTTGTTTTTGTTATTACTGTTTATATTTAACGCGTCCTGGTTGCAAAGAAGTCCAGGAGGATAGTACATGTATGTACAAAGCCAGGTAACAGATATATATATATGTATAGTCCCCGACACGTGTTTCTGTCTACATGAACGCAATATACTCAAAAACTAGCCAAATATTTTTTTTGTTAGTATCACAAATAGGTAGTGTGATCCCTAAGAAAAAATTAGTTATATAATTCATTATGGTTTTATGTAAATTGACTGTAATATAATGATTATTTTTGAAAGGGATGTATAAAATATTTCATTATTAAAGAAAATTGAGAATATTCAAAGTAAAAATAACTCGCTTTTTATGAACAAAAATAGACGCGGGCGAAGCTGGGTCGGAAAGTAGTATATTTCACTAACCATCTCGTTAAACGGAAGTAGGAAGCGCTAGATTGAGTCCGCAATGGTAACTATGAAAGTTGGGAGCAGAGAGCTATTAATATTTAAATGTGGTATATAATAAAATATAATGACACTTAATAATAATATTAAAATAGGGTGATAAAAAACCTGCTTTATTTGAATTATATTAATATAATAATATATTATTTTAATAACAATTGTATGAATGTACGTTTCTAGTATAAGTTGCCAAGACATGTCTCTTGTTAGTTTCGAAGTGTCTGTGTAAAGACTAGTATCAAATAAATCGTCTTAAACTATTTACCACTTCCAGACGGATATTTAATCCGTGTAAGTTCTAGAGAAATCCGCATGAACGGATCTTAACTTAAATTGTTGCAATCCGACTCGAGTTAGACTAAGTATGGCCGCTGTAATGCCGAGAATCTCTGCATCTACCGCACTGGGTTACTTTGAACTTGTCGGAAAATTGCATTACTATAAAGTTATCTTATTAATAATATAAATGTAGAAGTTTTTATTTTTGCTATCAATTTATTTACATAGCAAGGTTATTATCTCGCAAAATATAAGGTAAAAATAACGCTGAGTTTTTTTATCAGTGGGTAGTGGGTGGTAGTTCGTTGTTCTTATCCTTCTTCCAATCAACGGAAGGAAATGAGTCTTAAAAATAACTGATTAAATAAGAAAATTGGCTTAAATTACAATATTCTAATATGTTAAAAATAGGATTAACCTTGATTTAGAAGCATAGAGAAGTCGTTCAATTATTTCGGTCAGAGGAGTCGTTATTTTCGAAGCCTAGATCCTATCCTGTATGCGCATAAATTGGGCGCCGACGCGTCTGTTAACTCGTTCTATAGTTTTGTTTTCATAGATGTTGATAAACTTGGGACATGTTGGAATTTTAAACTGGAATATATTCGTAACAATACGGAAATATTGTGTATAAAATGATTTAGTTAGTAAGCTGTTGTTCTGATGTCATGTCAAAGAATTTTGTATGTAATCCAGATGAAACTTCCTCAAAGTTACAACGTTCACTAATTTATTCTGATAATAAATTAATACTTAAGATATTTTGCATTCTGATGAGCTAGTTCAGCATACTTACTCGCTCTCTGCATTTTAAGCATTTTCCTCTTCAAATTCTCTTGTAATACAAAAAATGGCATCGTTTTAACGCTTTTCATTCCAAAAATCCTAACATTTTTTTAAATGTTGAAAAAACCTGAAATTGTAATGTATATATTACATAGAAATAATTTTATTTTGAACTCTTTTGCTTGCTAAATAACAAAGCAATAGAAAAAAAAGTGAATTAGTAGTTTTCTCGCTCAAAGAATCTGATTATGACATTACAACTAATACATTATTTAAATAAGGTTTTTATTTAAAAATACTTCGTATATCAGCTTTATTGCTCATGAATATAGAAAATTACCATCCAAAATCCATTATAATTTTCGAATTGCAAAATGGCGTCGGGGAAACGTCTATCGGAAACGGGAGGGCCGCCATTGTGTTCCGGAAGTCAGTAGTGCAGCTGGGCTGTCCCGGATATGGTTGTGGTGAGGACGTACTGACCACTCCAGGCATGTGCCATTGGTAATTGATTTGAAAAATATATATAATTAATGTTATATGTTATTTGTTTGTTTACATTTTGTTTTCAACAATATTTTGACTCTTTATTAAAAAAAAAAAAAACAGATAGATAGATATTTTATTGATTTATATTACAAAGCAAATTTTTGAACTTTAATTCTAAATATTTACACATTAAAAGTTAATTACATTTTATAAACACATTGTTGTTCAAGTGATTAGCAGCAAGTTGTGTTTAGTTTCTGCTTCGTCACTGGAAATGTAAAATACGAGGGACGTGTTACTAAGATTAATGAGCGTAAATCATTTATTATTATTCAAAGATTAAAAAACGTTTAAATGGTCGTTATTTGGATTTCTGAAATATTACTAATTAAGCTATAAAAACATTCGTAGTAAATATCCATCGTATTTATATATATATCATTTATTGTCCATTCTGTTAGCATAATAATATAAATAAGGAAGCAAAATAAGAAAAAATCCGAAGTCTGTCTTCACATCTTAGCAGAGACATTAATTTAAGAGGCAACGGTGTGGTTTAATCGGCCATTATCTACAGGCGAGGTTAATGGAGCAGCCAGAGAAAGAAAGATAGAGACGCGAAACATGGCAGTACTGCTGGGTGATAGTGGCTATGATGCATGTTATGTTATAAACACATACATACATAGATAACACACACATACATAGTTATGTCATAAACACATACATAATAGCAATAATAACAAAGTTTAAGAATAATAGTTATTATTTTTGTAAACTAAGATTCCATACCACTAAATTTTTCTGTCAGAACTTTCTGCCACAAATATAATATATTTATCTGGAAAGTTTTTTACCACAGATGTATTCTATCGATGGCGAGTATCTTGTATTCTTATAAATCAAACACAAAGAAAGCACAAATTGTGCACTAAAATTGTGTTATCTCAGTGAAGTGACGTGGAAAGGCGATAACTGAACACAAAAACGACAATTTTGTCATATAAAATATAACCAATGTTCCCCTATATTTCTGTGAAGCGTTATGCCTTTGTTACTGGATATAAACGTTTATGTAAGACGTGTAGGTTTTATTTATAATCGGATTATGAAACGAGAAAAATGTGCACGGAATTTTTCAAAAGTAGAGATAATTGGTGACATGAGTATGCTTTTTGTTAAAAGTTTTAATGTTGGTAATACAATTGTTAAGAATACTGCAGATAAAATAAAGAACAGAAAACTTTATTTGTGTGGGGGTAAATAAATGTATAACTTATTAGCACAAAGGGTGCCCAGTTTCGGAAGCTGTGGATCACAACGAGATGTCACGTTGGTATTGAACCCAAATAGATAAATTCGTTCATGCCAGTGGTCAATATACGAATTACAATTTAAAATGAAAGCTGATCTAGATCTTAACATACTTAAAATATATATAGTATCATTAAATATTTTCTGACAGATTCAAACATATTATTTAAAAAAAAATATATTATGATACGATCGCTACAAATTAATTTAAAAATTATATATTACACCGCAGGCGGTGCAAAGAAAATATAAAAATATAGAAACATTCATGACTCCAGGGCTTGACATGTTATGAGTTATCCCTTAATACTCGTTACTTGACAAACTTCTCTGATAGCATAATGGGCTCCAAGTCCCATGTCGATGTTTTTCCGTCGATATCGAAATTTCTATGAAATTCTCAGCCCGGGGCTTCGCGATAACAATACAAGGGTATTTGTGCTATGATGCTATTACATCCTTGTTTATAACAAAAATAAAAATAATTTATATTTTTGAATTTAACTACAATAAATCTTCCCAAAAAAGTTATAAACGTTATTCTATCACATTTCACTATTATTTTTCTTTCAAAATAATAAATGATATCAACATTTAATCACTAGAGACATCTGTATCTTCACAGACGCAAAAAACTTCATTATATTGCTTCCAAGCGATAATGATCTCTACAGCTGTTAAAATTGATTTGAAAATAGATTGCAGAAATGCCAGCTGTCTCCGGAAAGTAGTCTTCTTGATTTCAACTAAAATATATTATTCCTCTTAGAAAAGCAAGTTTTTTTTTTAATTTAAACTCAAATTTCAAATTCAATTTAATATAGTTAATGAATCTATATTAATAACGATATATTGTAAATTAAAAAACATATATATTATATATTATTATTTTATATATTGCTTTCAGTAAAATACTTTAGCGTATTGTATTCATTTTTCACTCTTATAAAATATGTATTTGTAACATTTTTTCTTATAATTAACATATTTTGTATGTAATCGTCGTATTTATATTTATTGGTTGTCTTTTTACTGTATCCTTTGTGAGGCGGTCTGTATCCTTCTTCTTGTATCCTTAAAGCGAATTCTCGGTTGCATCAAACAACATTCTCGTGAAGGGCGGAGGCTGCAGCTCGCGGGAGAAGCGATATAGCAAATAATCTAACTTTAAGTGCTGACTTTGTGAAACTTTTAGAATTCTAGACAAAGCATTTCATGAAATTTTGATAGCGCTCACTTTGTAACCAATTTTAATATATTTTTCAATTGTTTGAAAATTTTACAAATACATTTAATATAATAATATGATATTATTAGTAATTTTGTTATAATACACTTTTTAAAGTTAGATAGAGAAGAAAAATGTTTTTTTTTGAACATCTATCTAACTTTAAAAAAATGAATTTATACAAAAAATTTACATAAAAATAACATTCTCTATCAAATTTATGTGTTATAAAAATATATTATTATTGTTAACTAAAAAGATGTATTGTCGGCGTAATGTAAATACGCGGAAAAATAAAAAACAGACGCTTGTAAATTAATTAATGTATCTTGTGCTCTGTTCTGACGTCATGCTTGAGGTAACAACTAATTTAATGAAATAAAAACACTGACATCAACTCTGCCTTTGCAATGGAGCTGTTCCAGCTGTTCATAAATATAGGATGAAAGCATGTCTTTATTGCTAACAATGACTCGTCCTTGTTACTTGGAATATAATTTTTATGTTTAATTTTCTTTTAATTTGATGGTGCTGTGATATTTTAAATAAATATAGAATGTAAAATTTATAGATATCAATAGAATTCGAATCCGCGACCTCGGAGAAACCGTCTAGTTGCTCTACAAATTGAGCTATCGTATCTCTGGGTTTTTTTATTTGATTTTAGCATTCTGTTAATCTGTATTTGTACGGAAATGATAAACAGTGTGGTAAATATATTTTCAGTATATATAAAGCTAACAATAGATCAGTTTGTTTGTTTGAAATATGTAAAAATGTTGAACTGGTATATCTATAAGTCTAGTCTAGTATAGTCTAGTCTAGTCTAGTCTAGCTCTTTGTTGAGATAACGAGACATTGTTAGTGCAATATTTGTTTCATAAAATTTCAAATTGCTGCTATTATTTTTTCAAGATGTTTAAATTATTAGTATCTATGCAATAAAAATAAGAAATTGTAGAAGTATATAAGAGTTATATATCTGTAGGCTCGTAGACAAATTGATTTCTTTTTCGTTCCCCAAACTAAATACCACGCCTTTTTCATGTTTTCCTTTAATACCAGTTGTGTCCTTAAAAGCTTTTGAGACCCACTATTAAGATACAATACTAAAAAGTTTTGTGATAGACCATTCAGGGTGAGAGAGCAATATATTTATCATAAGAATAGCTAATAACATGTAATCAAAAATAATTAGTTGTATAATACCGGCTAATCTTATGTTAATAATAAAAAAGAGAAAAAACTCTTTTCAGTCCGCGAGAAGTTGGCAAAAACAACTTGGACTAATGAATAGTTTAAATTAGTCTATGGCTCTAACAAATATTAATTGTCATGTTATGTATGGAGTAATATTTAAAACAACAAAGTATGTAAGTATGAAACCATTTATTATGGTCAGTTTCTATTAGAGGATTGATTCAGCTCTCATGAAGCCTGAAATGTTTGTTTCAGAACACACTTGGATGGATGACACTTCATGACCTGGAGCTGAATCTTGCTGAAAGAACCGACTGAAAAAACGTATCTTGATGTATTTGTCTCCATACTTATTCTCTTTATCACCTCACTCCATTTTAGTATCAAAAAAATATTTAACACCGACTGACGCGAAAATAAGAAAACAAAAAAGATATTCATGTAAAAGTGACAGATTCCAAATTCAAGTGTAACTTTGTTTTTTCATTGCAACAGTATTTATGGCCAGACTGTATATATGTATATTTGTTTATGTATAATTTGGTAGATAATTTTAACATTCAATTGGAATAATAATTTGTGTATAATATTACCGGAAGTATATTCCACATTTACGGCGCATCTCATTAGACATGGAGCTCACAATAAAATCTTAATGAAGTTTATTCACGAAGCATTACACAGATAGACGAATTAAGTTTCCATCTTAACCAAAATACTATTAGCTTAAATGAATATCCATTCGAATATGTGTCTTATCGTTATTGATTTAAAGTCCTTAGTTTATCAATCCACTAATTATTATGACCTCATTAAAACCAAAGCAACACTGATATCATTATAAGTAGCAGGTTAATGAAGCAACCAATTTGCATGAGCTGTCATTTTACCAAAAATAGTGTGAGATCAAGGCCAAAATAAGTGGTTGCGGCTGTGCTAAGATATAGCTGTTAATTTAAGCCCCTTGAAGGATTTCAGAGTGGTTTCACTTCAGCATCAAATAGGGCTCGAAGTGGCCATGGCTCTGGCCAATATTAGTAGATCTCTTCTTGCTCATTGTATGCGTTGTTTTAGAGGGGAGAAAAAAGCGTTGTTAGTTGGAGTAGGGTCTCATTAAAGTGGTTTGTTGGTAAGGGTACGTCTTGACCGCAGTTCCCGTCTTAGCGCACTCTGACATACACACTGACATAAATTGGATGCTCTTAACGATGTCTGCGATAGAGCCTTAAAGAGGAAGGCCCTATAATATACTTTTATGATATGAGCCTATATATAGTAGGAGTCATAAAAATTATATATGTAGTTGTTTTTGCCAACAACTACACCCGGGCTTAAAAGAGGTTTTTAACTCTTTTTTTATTATTAGCTGGTATTATATACAACTAAGTTTTTTGATTACATACCGTTACCGTCAGAAGACACAAAAATGTAAATTTTTATGACATACTAAGACAAGTGTAAAAGTACGTATAGAATGAAATGTATGTAAAGGTATATACATTTATGTCATTTCATAATATTATCTATAAAAATAAAATTAATACAACATGTATGAACCACGTGTGATCAACTTCTTTGTAAGATTTGTAATATCCTTTTTATCTGAACACGTAAAATAATGTTACTATAAAAAAAATAGAAAATTTAAAAGACTTAATAATTAATACTATTTGTTAATCTAAAACATTGTTTTATAGACTGTTATTGAGAATGTTAATTATAATATAATTCATCAAAACTCCTGGCAATTAACAAGGCGAGTACACAGTATGTAGTACGTCTGAGTTCATTCCCTGAATTATTTAATGTTTAAAAGCGAAAATGTAAGCTTCATACCGATTCTATTAACATATGTTTTTTTTATCCTCTACGCAAAAAATAAGGGCTTGTATTTTTTTATTTTTTTTGAAATTATGGTTATTTTGTGGGTATATTTGCTTTACCCATATTTCATTCGCTGACTATATACCAGCTTTACTATATACCACCTATCTAGCTTATATACATACATATACATGCATATATATATATAAAATTAAAAGAAGTAGTGAAATTTGTATTAATTAACAAATATAGAAAAAAAAACATTTGTCAATTAATTCAATTATATACTCACTAACAGATTAACAATGTTTGTTAAAAATGTAGATATTTTAATTTAAATCAAACAAAAAAAATTGCAAAAATGAGAAAACATTATTCGAAAGGGTTATATTAATTCATTTCCCGCGGTTACGAACTACGTGACTGCATACGGTGGGGGTTGCATATAGACCTTATTGCTTAGAAAAATGCTTTAAAATGTTAAAACAATAACTAAAATATGTGCTAATATGTTTTTAAAACCTCTGACACGCCTTTTAAAAATATATATGTTTAAATATGATTATTACATTAATGTCCAGAATACTCTTTTTCTTGATATAAATAAATTCTTTATCTACAATACAACGTAGAAACTATGTTATAGAATATTTACGCCATGCTAAATTCTTTCATCCAGTGAATGTGAATAGTCCTCGCCATGAATGCATGGGATTTCTGAATAGTGAGAAAGAAACCGTTTTTCAAAGCCATTGTGTATTTATAAGCCACTTGAAAGATTTCCTTAAGAATTTGTTTTGCTATAAATGTTTAATATTTCTTTTATTTTGTATATGTTTGTTAATAGAGATTACCAAAATTTTATTATTTTCAGGTATAATTAGATATTTACTAAAAACAATAAAAATCCGTCATTCGCAGTCCATCAGTTCCAAAATCCAGATTTACGAGGACCAAGTTTAGGGGCCCTTAAACGAGAACAATAAAAACTTGAGTTGTAAACGAATACGGTTCTATATCCCCCAATATATATAATGTGGAAATATATTTAACTGTTAGTAGAGATTCTATAGAAAATAAAGTTGCTTTTGATCTAAAAGTATATAAGTATATATTTTCTATAAATAGGAAAAGAAATATCCATCCATTATTTAATGATATAATGTACTCCAAATACAGATTCATTGTTGTGTGTACTCGTGTGTGTCGAGAGGAATTTAATTAATTAGTTCAGATTTAATTGGATATTGAAATAGAATTTTTATTGAGCATTGATATCTTTGAAATGTAAGCAACAAAAATTATTGAGCGAAGCTCTTTATGAGCGACTTTTCTGCATTCTTTGTGCAAGCGTCAATCAAAAACATTAAAAAATTTATCTTAACAGTGACATGCGTTGCCGAATTTTGTAAAAGCTTTTAAATTTTTTCCTTTTTTTTTTTTTTAGATTTTTTAATATTCTTGAAAAATAGTGAAGGAGAAAATGTGTGCTCTTCGGTGCTCGCTTCGCTCAATATGTTAACACAAACCGAGATTTTGAGAGCGCAGCGAGAGAAATTTGAGGTCTGGTCGCGCTCCTAGTATATTTTATGTTTCTGTTCAATAAATTAGTTATTACTCTGATTTGTAAAAAAAAACTGAAGATTTAATGATATATTAAATATATATTATATGTTTTATAATGTATATTGTTATAGGAGAATTGTTATAGGAGAATTGTTTGTCCTTCCAAATTGTAATTGAAAATTCTGGAGTCTAGAAAATTCGATTCTTCGCAACCGTCACTACCAGGAGCGCAACATGTTATAGGAGATCGTCTGGTTTCCATAACTACGAGCAGCGGGCTGGAAACGTTCTATTATTTCTCCATTCCATTGTGATTCGGCAGCGATTTGCGAATATTCAGAATTCACTACGCGTACGAATAGATCAAATATCGTTTTCAAATTTAGAATACAAAGTCTTTTCGTTTAAGTAACATTTTCAACATTGTTATGATTTCGTATTTTAACAGCGTTATTTCTTAACAAGCTAAGAAATAAAAAAAACTTTTCTTTTCTTTTACACAATTTATTCGTCTAATCTCAAACAGTAACGAATTTCTCGTCTATTTAATCTGTGCATCAATTTAATTGCATTAATATATAAATACGATATATAAATATATATATTGGTTACTTTTTATCACTATATCTCAGTAATAACAAAATCCAAGCACTTTACAACATTGATAGAAGAACCGGGACAGTCCAGAAGAGTTACGGGGTCAATGTCCTGCTGTCCCGTAAATCCGGGACGTATCTCTGGATAGATAAGTGAACCCCTATTTATGCGCTTGTAATGTGGGTAAAGAGATTTTTTGGATTTATTTTTTAATTTATTGTTTCTAAGAATTATAAAAAACATATATAATTTACTAAAGCTATTATATATAGTTATAATGAACTAGTTAAACTAACTAACTTCATATGTTGAAAACCAATCAAACTAATAAACATAAAGTTTGCTATGTTGTTATATGTTAGGACAGTTTAATGGAGGTTGTACATGCTATAAATATTTTTCGATAATGACAATCCTAATTGACGATATGTCCACTATTGGTCCAAGTCTGCGTAAAAGAGTGACAAATTTGCACACTTTTTAAATTCAATATATAAAAATATGTTTGTTTATGTAATTTTCGAAACTAGCAGATAGATCTGAAAAATTATTTGAAACTTACATGTATGAGGAAGGCTCTAACATTACATATGTATGTCATTATATATGTCAGAAAAATAGAACATATATAGGCTTATTGTACAGGTTGTAACATGTGTATAAAGTTTGTATTTTGAACTGTTACTGAAGTTACGTTGTAGGTATCATGATGGACTTTCCAGACAGACAGTGTGGGAATTGTGTCTGCTCGCTGCGGTGCGCCACCAGTGTGGTGAGACCAGTAAATTCAGTATGCACGAAACACGTACAATTCGTACGGCAGTTAATTTAAAACTACTTAGCACAGCACTAAATAAATCAAGAGGATGACTACTGCATTTTATTAGTGATGTACAACTGAATTTATAGTAATTAATTCTATATATATTAATGTTATAAATCTGAAAAGCTTATTTAAACAGGATTATCTTCAAAACTATTGGATGGATTTGAAATATTCTTTGATTATGATAGGCAGGTTTATGTGGAAGGTAATGCTATTGTATTACGCTGCTGCACTTAATTAACCAAAAATCCGCGGCTGAAACCACGAATAACAGCTAGCTATGAAATAAATGTAATATGTTCATTGTGAATGAATGATTGAATGTTATCGACTGGTTCTGTTTAATCAGTCTGTGGCCGTGTGGTGCTGTTCACCCTTCCGCAAATAAGGAGTCTGACGCTTGACTACACAGAGCCGATTAGTTTCTACAATTATGGTTAGGCACAAACATTGTGGTTGAAATTAAGTACATTTGTACGTATTCATTAAAGAAAGAGATAATAAATGACGCTTCTTTGAAGCTGTCATAAATAAGAATTCATGCGGGTAGCGGTAGCTCAATAGTACAGGGAAAAATATCTCAGGAGTAGCAGATTCGAATATGCTTGTTGATATTTTTTAAATTCTATATTTGAAATTAAATTATACATATTGAAATTGATTTACAATACTATTTAAGCTCCATCTCTATCTAATAAACTTAGACGGAAAGAGACGGTTAGGTTATTTTTTTTTGCAAGATTCAAATGACTAGTTTATATCAAATTAAAGGCTTTATTGTTCTAGCACTGAACATAGTAATTAATTTTTTTATCATCTAAATTTTCCAAACACTCATGTCATTTAATATTAATTATAGTCTATATTTTGCTAACATAATATAATCTGATTTTAAAATGACGCCATATTGGCAAAATCTAAACCTCTCGCGTTCTGTTAATTAATTAATTAACTTTTGAATTGGATATGTGTTATTATTATGATATTAATAATTTATTATTTATTTTATGTCAGAGTGATGTAACAGTCTGACCCGTTGATGACTTTGAGGCCTACACATTGTCAGTGTATGTATGTCACAGGTAAGATATTGTGAGTAGACTGATGAATGGGTCTCTGTTATTTGCTTTCGAGTGTTAAACGGCGCAATTAGAGCAGCAGTTCAGGTGTGAGACACTTTGTGATGTGTCATGAATCTAAGATTCTCTGAACTAATGAGATCTTAATAAGTTTTTTGTATTTAAACTTTCGTTATCCGTCATTACTATCAGTACTCACGTGTACTATCGGAATTTGCCCGATTAGTTTTGGAATCGCGGCGTGAACAGTTCAGAACATTATGCCGTGCTCATTGCTCATGAATAAGGACAACAAATGCGTTCGAATTTAGCCGGGCAAATTAACTCATTTGCGCGAGTGCAGCCAGATAAATACATATAATAGTAATCCACAATATTGTTTGGTTGTTGGTGTATACTAAATATCCCAATAGATATGATACAATTGTATTTTGAAAATATATTGACTTTTTTCGTTTCTATCTTCAACTCTCAAATTCGAGAAGTTTTCTGTGGATTTGTGTGCAGCACAAAAGCTTTCAACCTGGACTCGATGTGAGAATGCAATAAACGCTTCAATAATTCTACTTTTGGATACGACTGTTATTTTCGTATTTTATTAAATATATTTTGTCATGTTCGTCCACCGACCACATTGAAAAATATACCAAACTTTGACATTTTAGAATTTTAGATATTATAACTGCAAAGGAAATGATTTTTCGCAATATATACTTTTTGGGAGTCTATAAAATATATATTATAATTTGTTTTAAATTACAAACTTTTAATAGGGATACAGACAGACTAAAAAATATATAAATATATAATTGATCTTCTCTAATTTCATTCTTTAAATATATATAATAAAAATATACATGAACAAATATAATATAATATTAATTAAATTTTACAATGAATAAAATAAAATCAAGCTCTCACTGGCCACGTGCAAGCACTAGAGTGTACTTATCTGTAGCACTCGTAACTCTGTAATGGTTTTCGAACGAGATAACCACAGACTATGAAATTAAACAAGTTAATGATATATAATATGTGACATACAAAAAATTTTTTTATTTGTACATGTATTTTATAAATTCTTAGTGTTGAATATTTCTAGAGTAACCATTTTCCGACCAAAGAGCTGTATCACAAAAGACTGAGTAGCAATAGCCGCAGGCTTACATGGCGAGATTGTGAGGCAATCGATTTACTTTCACCCATGTCCGCCCAGACGGCTGCGTCTTACTTGCATTTTTGTTGTCAGTACTATTGTTGAGAATCTACTATAAGGACTTTGTAGAGGTTTTATTTGATTTTATTTTTTTTTTGTGTGCCAGTTTAAGTCTCTATAAAAATATTTATCTATTTTCTTTTTTTTAGTTATTTGTCTGTTAAAAAGTGTTATATTTTTTAAAATAAATCTTTATTTTATCCTCATAAAAATATATTGAAAAATAGCTTTCGTTTTATTCGCCAGTCTCCGCAATAAAATCGCACTCCTCGAATTACAGAGGGCGATAAGCCAAATCGTAAATTCGGCGTTGGCCATGACAGTGCATCCATTGTGCTTTGAATCTCAACTCACTATTGGTTTTAAATGACAATATAGTCAAAAAGTAACTCTTTAAAACTCAAAATTAAAATATAATTAAATAAATAATATCAAGAAATAATAAATGTGTATTTAAATGTAATTTAATGTATAGAAAAGTATAATTAAAAGCAACATTTAATAAATTCAATAGTCATCGTTCGTAGCTGACAGCTATGGCTGGCGGCCATTGTTCGATGTTTGTTTGACACCCCTCGACATGCCAAAATGTGATATGAATTGAATTTCAGTTTAATTTTTTATTTAATAGGTATAAACAATTAATTTATAGTCAAGAAAACAATAAATAAATATTTTTAATTATTTATAAATCTAGAATATATTTTAAAATCGGATCGAACCTGCGTATTTTCGGGCTCCATCACAACGGTTTGACAACTGAGCTACCGTGTCTCTGCTTCTTCTTATTTAATTTTTTAAATTGTAATATTCTACTTTCAAATCCATTTAGGGATGTGCCACATTCTTAAAATATTCCTTAAAGTTTTAATATTAACATAAATATATCTTCAACGGTCCTATAAAAATAAAGTTTAAAACCTGATATAAATCAAAATGAATCAATTAATCCGACTGAGCGGTTTAGCGGATTATGATTTCATATGCAGGATTTAAATCAGATTTAAATCAATCCAATTTGGGTAATTGATTGTATTTTTAAGCAATGCCGTTTTCCTAGGAAAGTTATTTGAGTTTAATATTAAAAAATTATTATTAACTTTTATTACCTCGAGAGATAAATATAAAAAAAGCAATAATTCTCCTTATATTTTTAAGTACAAATTAAATTGCTTTAATAATATATATTATATTTTAACACCTTACAATAATTCTAGTAAAAACCCAAATGGTAGTAAAAAACACGAAACGTATTTAACGACTACGAAGGTCGCACTAAATAACATGAAGCGGCATTGTGAAAATTATGTCTTCTCCATCCTCTTTTCGCTTATATATATTATATGGTTACATCTCCCTCGCACGCATGGTTGCTGTCAGGCGAAGTAAGCAAAAATTTGTGTTTATGGATATTGAATGGCGAACATTTGTGTGCTTTTTTATGCTAAGCTTGTGAAGTCAGTGGATATCATTTATTTGGTTTACTTACTATTTACCTTTTAAGCGCTTAAAGCGCTACAATTATTGAAAACCAAAATTCACTTGTGTAGCATTTTGAATTTCATAACCAATCAAATAACGTGAGAATGCTCAAGTTATATCTTGAGGTTATCGGGTTAACCTCAAGGTTTTTAGAAATAACCAACACGATCTACAAAGGCCTTATAACGCTCTTATAACACTTATAACGGATTACTTATAACGGCTTTCATTAATAGCTTGTTTAAGCGCGAAGAAATTTAGAAACAGGTCATAATCCGAGAAAGGCCGAAGGTTATCGAGTGACCTCGGTTGTTATCAGTCGACCTCACCTACAACACGAGCGCTGGTTATGTAACTTATATTTAACTAGGGCAGTTACGTAAAAATATTTTAATTATAAAACTTTTTACATTTTTATATACGATTGAAATATGTTCAAACGAGCTGTGCAAAATGATGCCATGAAATATCTTATATATTAATGCAGGAAGCGATTTCGTTGGCACACTGTAGCTCGAGAACCACTAAAGGGAAAAATATCGTTGATGGCTCAAATCAAAGGTCTCATTATGCTACACTGCTGAAAAATAGTGACAACTCTCAAATCTCATTAGCCTAATTGCAGTCATTAGTCAAAAAATTAATTTTTCCCATAGACTTTGCATGGGGAAATTTTGCGCGCGCTTTTTTAGTAGCTATTTTTTGGCTTTGTTCCCAGCCGCACGCTGCTAACTAGTAATGTATAATTAAGATTCGCTTTAAAATTTCGAACTTATTTTAAATAAAAATAATTAAATATTTTTGCAATTTTTTTATATAATTCAATGAAGTTTTATTTTTAAATAATCTGTATTCCGAGGGTAGCTGAAGTTGCAAGCGCTGATGAAATAATTATAAAAGGATAAAGTGAAAAATACTTAAATCCATGCGGGGTCACGTTTAGCACCGATTTAGTGAATCTGCAGAAAAAGATAATCGTGCCATGATTTAAATTACCGGTTCATATAATACTTTATAAGCGGTTTACCGGTTAACTTATGCTTTGCAGTCACTAGATAATTGACTTATGGCGTCATATACGTCATTCTAATTTACACCATTTTGAATTTTTTAAACAGTACCTTTTATTTTTAAATTTTTATTGTATTTGCGATTTAAATGTTTAATGTTAAATTTAAATTAAAACTAATTTTTTATTACATAATCAGGTTTATCAATACACTTCTTAGCTTTGTTTTTGTAAATTAGAATGAATAAATTGTGATATTGGATTCAAATTGCATATTTTTAAGACATTTTTCTCTTAGTATAATACGATATCGAATTTAGTAATTTTTGAATGAAGATAAGAAAAGATAAAAATTCTTTTAAAGATCAGTTAGTCAACAAAACCAATACTTTTTCAATGCATATGCATAACTTATATATACTAAACAGTTATAATACGGGTGTCTCGGACAGCTCAGATTTCTGATAATCAAACCGTCTGTCCAGCCACTTCAGATAATAGATACAGGGGTTGGAAATTGTTTAATTAAGTACATAATTATGTGATAAATAGGAAATATTTTAGTAATGTAGATTTGGTTTGTAAATGAACGCAGTATCAGTAATATCTTTTCATTTTATTAAGTTCCTGGTTCTATCTTGATGCTTCATAATGCTTGATGCTTCGTAACTCGTCAAATCAGGGTTGAGCAAAGTCATGTCCACTCTAAGATCATTAGAGGCCCTTAACAAGCAGTGGGTCTCCTATAGACTTTATTTTACCGCAAACTACTAAATACTTTTTCCATATATATCTTACAAATGTAATTCCTAAATTTATATTATTTATTTCTTTGTAGAAATATAATTAAATAAGACATACTGACATAATGGCCGCCCGGCCTTAATATTATAAGATGTTTAAGAGGATCGCATTAGTACTGACGGTGTGTTGACTTCCGGTGGATATTCTTGTTATCCTCTGCCAATGTCCTAGTTTAAATTAAGACCAATTAGGATATATTCTAGATCTTTAGAATGTACTTGTTAGCAAGCGGCTTCGTTTGAGAAATTATAAATAAATTAATTATAGCTACCAAGGTCTAGAATAGAATTAGTGATTTTCTTTGCTTTTTCTAAACTAAATATTAGTTTTTAAGAAAATTAGAGAATATAATATATTAAACCGCAATTTTATTTACGGTTAAGTTTCGAAACAGTGTCATCCTGAAAAAAACGGTAATATATAGAGTGCTAAATTCCTCGAAGCGTACGGTACTGTGATACGGTAGGTCAATTGGTAAAGCCATGGAACGGTTTCCTAAAGGTCACCAGTTCGAATACTGCTCATAAATAAATTTTCTTAGATTTTCACGAGTACACATTTGAAATAAAACTATTTTTTACGGATTAAACTCGCGTATATTTTGGTTAGATTTTAATTTTAACCCGACGTTTCGAATGACGTCCCGTCTACCCGTGAACACGATTGCTGCAAAGCATTCAAAACGTCGAGTTAAAATTAAAATCTAATCAAATTATAAACGAGTTTAATAAAAAAAATAGTTTTATTTCAACTGCTCATACATATTTAAAAATTAATAAGCGTTACATGGCTATACATGTTTATAGACAATTTCAGACAAGTCTCAACGAGTCCAGAATAATTATTATATAGTATATATAAAATTGTATATCTGTCTGTTTTGTAAATCTTACTTGCGTGTTCACAACTCTATCAACAAATAAAACTAAGCTAATTATGATAAGTATCGATGAAAATACCCTTACGAGTTTACACATCATATCCAGCGAGTCAACAACCTCGTAATACGCTTACCGTACTTTGTTATGTACCGGGAACAGAATTACATTAATTATTACAATATATATAAACTATACAAGTATATATATTTTTTAAATTTATATTCAACCTCTAATATCTTGAACCTCTTTGTAGTCATTTGCAGATTTTTGTTACAAAAAAAAAAAAAAAAAAAACAAGATGGCGAAATGGAAATCGTCTAACGGATAAAATTTTTTGACATCCAATCAATGTGGAGTTGATCAAAAACGAAACAACTAAAAGGAGCAAGGAGGAAAATAATTATTTGATATTTCTGTTTGTGACAGTAAAGATTTTGGCATAAATCTGAGTCTGAAGAAGCGGAACATTAAAAATAAATAAGGGGATCCGGTGGAGCGAATATTTGTCCGGTATTTTGGGTTGTTTGTGACACTTTTTGGATTATTATTACGAAGTAAATGAAAGTATTAGATTTTACCCAACTTTAGATGTTAGTATTTAAATACAATTCGTTTTTCTGCTGGAATGTTTCTTCCTGTCATCATAGTTTACTAAAATATATATATATTTAAACTAGCTGTTACTCGCAATTCCACCCGCGGACGAACAATTTAAGTAGTGGCGTAATACTAGATGGCCTTCCTGATAAACCTGCCCATCATCAACGGAAATAATTTTTCAAATTACATGTAATCAAGCAAATTTTTGATTTTTCTCTAATTCAAATATTAAAATTATTTATAAACTTCAAAAGTAAATATGATTTTATTTAAAATCAACTTGTATATAGTAAAAGCATCTACTTTATGCTACGAAACTTATCACCGTTATAGGTCATGTGAAATAAACGTCATAGAGCACATCAAATACCATTTCGGCCTGAAATACCGAAGGAAGGTTCGAGCAACCCCAATTTGCATGTAGATGGCGCCACTAGGGCGGATTCCCGCGCTGAACTGGGCTAAAGTGATTTAAATTTTCACCATAGACTATAAGAGGCCTTTGTACAAACATAGATAACGTTATAACACGAATTTGCATTTTTACTTTTGTTATACAGAAATACAGACAGATATTATATCTTTATAATAGTCGCGATGATTTGGGGCTTGGTATTACAAGATTAATTGTTGCTAAGGATTTTTAAAGAATCTTTTTACTTCACAGTGATAACTTTGACGAAAAGGTTCCCATTTAGACATTGTTAAATAATATTTTGCGTATAAATAGAAATTTGATTTGATTTTAGGAAATAAATATACATAACTTCAAAGTATGAACTCTAAAGCGACAAAAAAACTGTCCTGTTTTGATGCAACAGATAACTTTGAGTATTTATATGTTAAGAGGTTTTAAGTGAGATAATTTTGTTTTTGACAGTAGAAAGCAATGGCCGACCCAATTAATATCTACCCACTTAAGGTAATATGTCACTTGGTAATGTCAGATGACTTTTCGCCCAGCAGTTTATCAAATATTTGTTTTCTCTAATGGTACATTAATCTTATCCAAGTGTTCTTGTTCTGACATGTCCTCGCTTGGACGAGATTTGTTGGTCTAAGTGCCATTGGAATATTTCTTTATATATATGTGTTTTAATCATATGCTTGTATTTTTATAGTTTAAGTTATAATAGTTATATATTTACCTCAATAATATTCAAGTATTTTGTTTTGTTGTTTACCTGAAACAAATGAAATTATAAATTATTAGCTATGAGGAGTAATATATAAGAAAATATTAAAACTTAAGATGAAACTAAAGTTTGTACATTAAGGAAGAAATATATAATATCATAATAATTATATAGAATGTATACTTACGATATTTCTCCAAATTTAAAAACTTTAAATTTAAAAAATATAACATACAAGTTCATATCAATATTAAAAAACAATTTTATCAAGATGAGGAACATTAATATTATATCGATTGTTTTATACAATAATAAAATGCGTTACTTAAAACACTTCCATAGTATATCGAACCCCCCCTTATCATATCTATCGTAACGGGACGATCCAATAATAAAGTATGATTTTAAGTGCCTTGAGGGCTAGTTTTATTGATGTCAACAATAATAACTCAAGAGGTATCGCATGGAACACGTATTTTCAAGAATATACACACATACAGATGACATGAAACCTATTGTCTTTCATTTGATGTAATTTTGAAAGCTGATTTCATTACTTAAAATATTTTAGAACAAACAAAAAAAAATTCAAAATATGCTATAGACGAAATTCATATTTAAAATTTAGAAAAAATACAATTATATGACGCTTAAGAATCTATCCTTGAAGTTGTCAGAATATCATATAAACGGGTTCTAATCTTAAAATTACAAATAAAAACTCTTCAGTTTAAGAGGGAATCGTTAGAGTATTATATGTGTTAAGTATTGCTCATTTAACATTTAAAAGCATTAAAAAGAGTAAGTAATTAGGCAGATACACGTTTTCCAGTTTGTAATTAATATTCAGATCCGTAGCAGCCGATTATTCGCTATCATGCAATCGGTCACCCATCATTGTGAACATATGAAAATGTTTACGAGTGTTTGAAGTACGTGATATGAATTATTCAGAATTACTGTCATGTTCAATTTTATTGTTAATGAAATTTGGTCATTATATATATGAATGAATCATATTCATTTTACGTCCAAGCAAAACAAATTGCTTTTAAAATCGATTTAGGAATAAATCGATTCGCGGAAAAGTTTATTTTGAAATTATAGAGCTTACTTTTATAAATTTGTATATTTTAACTTTATATGTATTTATTATAAAAAGGAATCTCAAGGATCTTAAAAAAATGGATTGTAAAAGATTTATGATTTGATTTATAGGTCAGTAAATCAAAAGGTTTTAGGTTTGATGTATTGAGAACAATGGAGGGAAAAATAGTTTTTAGCGGGCGTTATACGGGTTGAGGCGCTTGTATCAAATGACTGGAGTATTGAATTGCAGTAAAGCTTTGTTTGCACGGGATTTAAAATTATTTATAGAAATAAATAGAAAAAAGTAGTATTAGGTGTATGTACGTTATTTTGGTCATGTAAAAGAAACAAGGATAATAACTAGAAATCGTAAATAGAATGTGGATGAAAGAGAAGATAGTAACCAATGACGACATGGATAGGTTGTATAACAATAATATAAAAAAGAAGAAAATTTTTCAAACGATGACGGAAAAGTCTAGAAGAAATTAACATATTGCGTCTACTAGAATCAAATTAGAACTACACTTACATTTCGTCTACCCGTGAATACGATTACTGCAAAGTATTCGAAACGTCAGGTTAAATTAAAAAATGTAAAAATAAACGCGAGTTATATCCGTGAAATAGTTTTATTGAAATAAGTATTAGTTTTAGACGAGATGATGATGTCTATTAGTCAGTTTATTTGTCACCTACCTCCAACGGTTCCTGAGTTTACGGATATAGAATATTTATTACAAGAACATGATATATACATACAAATGTTATATATGTTTGTTATATACACATATTTCGAGGAATATTGTCTATAAATTGCGAGGAGCGCAGTTTGGTAGGGCAGAAAGAGAGAGAGAAAGTCAGACAGAGTAATTTAGCTATTGTGACTGCGTTGGTTAAGCGTGAGATCTTTAAATAAGGTTATATCTTTTCTTATATTCACTTTCTACATTTTTAATAGTTGGTGTATCTATGAGAGAATATACTTCAGTTGTTACGAACCTGTTGTATTCTGATTTTTTTTGTCATTTACAACTTGTTAATATTTAATAACAAGCTATTACACGCGGTCCCATCCATGGACGAATTCGTTTATTAACTAATTAGATAGCCTATAACCTTTATCATAATCAGACAGGTATTTTTTAATTCATTAAATCGCTTCGAATATTAGCGCGTTTAAACGAAGAAGCTTCTCCGCTTTATAATATTAGTATATATAATATTTAATATATAATAATAGTAAAAATATTTCTTTCTTGCCAAAACATACGTTCTACAAAATATCGTTTTACACACTATTACATTAATACTACACTTTCATTATAATTCTAATTAATATATAAATACTACAACATGCAGTAATCAAAACAAAATTTGTTTATTTGATTTGTTAACTGAAACAAAACAATTATTTGATCGCTGACAACACACATTTCGATCATGAAAATGATTAACGAGAATTAGTCCTATCCCTTTCACTTCTCTAATAAACAATAAAGAAGAAAAATAAAAAATAAATATCCTTTTAATCTGGAGAAACTCTGCTTCACAATAATTGGGTTTTGCTAAAAGCTTTCTTGAAAAAGTCATAAATTGCCGTACACTCGATAAATAGTTGAATAGATTTATTATATAATAAAGAACTAGGAGCGCGCATCAGACCTTAATTTTGACTCGCTGCGCTCGCAAAGTCTCGGTATGTGTTAGTATAGCAAAGCGAGTTATAAAAAGCATTGAAGTTGCATTTACAAAACATGTACGCATTCTGTCCTCAACTATTTTTCACATTATTACATTTTTGATTTTTTTTTTAAATTTTATTAATTTTTTTAAAGCCACCCCCAAGCTGTTGTCTATCGGTGTGAAAAATTTGGAAATTTTCGGATATACCGTTTATGATTGATGTTTGCAAAAACGATGCAGAAAAGTCTCTCATAGAGAGCTTCGCTCGCTCCGGTCGTTTACCTCAAAAAAATCTTCATAGATGTTGCCTTTCGTTATTTATTACATAATATGAAAATAACAAGTAGGAATTTCTCAAAGAACTGGTTTTGAACGTTGCGGAGAGAGAGAATAATTACCATCATTATGTAAGGCTAAGAGCAAAAACATTATGCCAAGAATTTGTATACGTCATTAAACTAAGAATTATTTAAATTTGAATTTTATACTAAAACGTATTTAACTGTTGGTGATAATTAACTTCCTTGTGTTAAATACTTTATAACAAAATTTTTTTTTTTGATTCAATGAATAATTATATTGATACAATAAAATAAATAGTTAAAAATGTTAAAAAGATTGCTTAACAAGCTTTTCTTTCTTACATGTTAACAAAATACTATTGTATTGAGTGATACAATAACAAGTAATGCCTAAGTTCTAGGCTGTTTTGAATTTTTTGCTAAAATAAAAAATATTAATTAAATTCTGTTAATTATAATTATCCGGCTGTACTCACGAAAATACTATCAGAATTTGCCCAACTAGTGTCGAACCCATTGGGGGTTCTTCATGAGCTCTAGGTGTCAATTCATGAAAGATTAAATACATAAATTCTGTAATTTCCAGGTTAAAAACAAAAGTGAAATAAGAAGGAGAAATATGTTTTTTGTATAGTTATATTATAGAATGATAACCGCTGGGGCGGAAAAGTTCTCGAGTGGCGACCACGAACCGGGAGACCCAGCGTAGGCAGGCCCCCTACAAGATGGACCGACGACCTGGTGAGGATTGCCGGAGTCCGATGGATGAGGGCGGCCCAGGACCAGTCCCTTTGTCGCTTAATGGGATCCCTCATTAATGCGACCCTATGTCCAGCAGTGGACGATTTCCAGCTGAATGATAACGATGATAGTTATATAATATGTTTTTTTAATCTCTACTTTTTTAATTTATTGGTATATAGTAGTGACGGGTTGATGAACGGGTTATAAGTGTTATAGAATAAAATAAAATACTGTAAAATAAAATTTGTTCGCTTATCTTGGTTAGCAGTACTCATACTACTAAGTAGTGTATGTAAATTGTAATAAACTTTTTCTATATATCTGTCTTAGCTTATCCTAGACGCCATATTTTTTTTTACTTATTTATTCATTTTTTTTATACAGTCTAAGTTAATGCTTGACTATATTCCACCTGATGGAAAGTGGAAATGTAGTAAAAGGTGGTAAAGCAGCCTGTTCACTCTTCATTTGAAGACAGCCACATTTTATATAGAAAATTTTTTTGACAGTCCTATTTATATAATTATTAATTGAATCTTTCAACATATTTGTAGTTTTTTTATACATTATAATATTAAAAATATTTGGAATGGAAAATGGACATTGTTATATATGTGAAAAACAAAACTTTCTAATATTAATTTAAATAGTGTAAAAAAAGCCAACACTTCTGTAAGAAAATCATGAACTGAAAAGATTGGCTTCTACAAGTATTGACTTCTTTAGTTTTTTAAACTACTTCTACTGGCTTACTTTTATAAATTAGTTATCTATGTTCCCACTTAACTAATAACCTACCTTTGATTTATTTATTACCATCTTTGATTTATATACTTTTTACTGATAGTAGACAAAATTTAATATATTTATGAAAATATTCCAAAGAGACTTTAATATTATGGGATGGAATTTTTTTTTGTTTAAAGGCGTTATTATCGAAACTATGGGATGGTTTTGAAAAATTCTCATATCTCATATTACAAGCAAGCAAGGAAGGTTATTAGCATTACGATACTATTCTCAATTAAAATAGTAAGTACCTATTTATTAATTTTAAATCAATATCAAAGTGCTATGAGATTTTATTTTGATACCATATTTATCAAAATAAGGCCTTCCTTGACTTGTCTCCAATTTAAAAGTAAAGGCCATTTATAAAATAAAATCGTTCATCCGCGTGTGGAACCGCGAGTAGCAGCTAGTATATTTAAAAACCTCCACAATATTACAAACACGCAGCAAGAACATAATTAGTTTTGTAAAACCTTATTTAAGTGTATTAGTAAAATGAATTGCATTTTTGGGTATAATTTGAAATGGACTGTTCATCATGTTATGACGTTTATTGCTTGGAACGAACTTTAAAGATATTACCTTTTATAATATCGCGGCCATCTTAATTATGCGCATGTAATTATATTGTTTTTATTTGGGAATTTGTTATAAAAATCTGGATTTTATGGTAATTTAATAGATAAAAATACTCATATATTAAGTTAGTCAGTTAATATAACAGTAGTATAGTCGTAGTAGGAACATCTTTCTGAACACAACTGAAAAGGCAAGATCACATGTGATCCTCTAATCTTCGTAATCCCAGCTTACACAGGATATTCAGACGAGACATCAAGATTGGGATACAATCTTTTTTATAACATCAGAGTATATTTAGTTTTAAGAATGTTTTAATCAATATGAATGTGGGTACATCATATATACACATCAGTTTTATGGTGATAAAACATTAGTTTTTTTATACTCATATTTTAAAGAGGAAAGGTTTGTAGGTATAAATTTAAAAAAATCACCACATCAATCCCAAGTGATTCCTGAGTATATATGATTATCTAAATATAAATAAAATTATTAATGCGCAGGTAAAACCGCGTGTAACGGGTAGTATAACAAATTAAGTTTCTTGGTGTTAAAAACAGTAAACAAACAAGTGCGGTCGTCTGAATGTTTTCCTCAAACGTTCGATCGACTTTTAACTGATTGTTTAGGAAGTGTGCGGAAACACGCACGTGACCTGAATGACAGCAACCTTAGCTAACTTAGCTAACATGAGAGAGCAACAGAGATATATTCTGTGTAACATATAGCATGAAATCATACTAAAATATTCATAATAACACTATTATATAATTTTAAATAAATTAACTGTAATTTTTAATAACGGTTTTATTCAGTGACACTCTTCCAAAGTTAGTATAGAAGCCCCCCAAAAATAATTTCTATTTAAATTATTCTATATTGTAATTTTTTTATAAAATATAAATTGTTATAAAATACACAAAGTTTGAAAACAGAACACAGTTGCCGCGCTCTTCATAGAGAATCAAACTAAATAAAAAATCATACGCCATTTAAAAAAAGAACAAGAACCATGGAACAAAACAACTGAAATCAAATCCAATTCTCGAATGTAACTTCGAATTACTCGCAACACAGAGTTTCCGGGAAGCACAAAACGTCGCACACAACATTGCACTTCGCCGACTCGGTCTGTCAAATACAATTAGTGCTAAATTCGCTTAACGTTTAATCAATTTGACGACTGCTCGTTAGAACAGCGCAATTACTCTGAAGTCAGAAAAATATGTTAGAAGATTGAATAGTACTTCAAAGAGTCATTTTTGTCATATGACTGCTGAAATTTTAACCAATTATTTAAGTGCCAGTGTATTAAGAAAGAACATAACATTTTTTTAAATTTAAACACAATACCGAGGCTATATTTGATAACAATTCGCTAAGCAAGTCAGCGAAATAATTCCGACAAACCAAATCAACAGAGCAACCAAAACTGCTGAATAAAGCTCAAAAAATGTTGCCAGTAAAAATTCATGTAACACAGCCCAATTATCCCAAAAAGGGTTAATATTAATGAGATACAAGCCTTACCTGCTCCACTAATGTTTTGGGTAAATGTTTGCGTTGCTGACTGTACTGATTAAGCCTGGCAACACCATTGTCGAGTCGAGTAACACCGTGGTATTAATTTAGGTTGAATGCATTAAATTATTCCAATAGGCGGTTTGTTGACAACTCCGAAATGTGGAGAGTAATTCAAGTTTGAAAGTACAATACTTATTTTAAACATCAGAAAATTAAATATTCGTTATATTTTGTTTTGAATGTAAAAAAAAAGAAAAATATTGTTTTGTTTTATTTGGGTTCGTTAGAAAATGTTTATTTAATAGGTAAATGTATGATTAATGAACATATTCTCAAAGCAGAAGCAGGTTTCTCATTGTTGACACTAAATACCGAGAATAGTGCGCTCATTGTGTCTTGAGCAAACATTGGAAGTTTGATAGGTAAGGTTAGTTAGGCCGTATTAACATACCCAGGGGTATGTTTGAGCAGGAGGACTAAGCTTCGGATTTATGTAAATACCAGAAATTATGTGCTTGGATCAAGGAAATATGTATCTTGGAGAAATAACGGATATATTGTCCACAAGGTGGCATTGTTGATAACATATATTTTGTTATATATTATAATATAATTATTCTTATTTTACTCCTATTTCTGTTTCATTAATTTTATGCACATTAATGAGTATTCGTAATAAAGGACTATATGCTATAAAACTCCCGAATGAAATCGTATATCTTTCAGTGTGTAATTCAATTATACGCAGCAATCACATCCCCACCACATAACAGGTGCATTTTATACTGTCTATGGGGCTTGTACTAGACGCTGTTAGGCTTAAGTTATAAGAGACAGCGGTTTTTGAATCCGAATTCTTAGGAAAATGCTAGACCGTTTTTATAACATTTTTTGATTAAATTAAGGAAGTCTGAGAACAGGATGTTAACTATTTTTCATACCTCTAAGTTATGAAGATGGCCCACCTCAAAAAAGTTTTTTTTATTATGGTTGTTTTTTCATTATTCGGTATTAAAAATACATACAATTCTGAATTTTCAATATTTTACGGCGAGACCTCTATTTTTTAATAATTTTTCGAGTTGTTTAATTTTTTTTCTTTTATAAGGCAAAACAACGTTTTCTGGGTCAGATAGCATACTATATTAGTATACTATCGTATATTTTATTGTCAAAAAATTTAAGAAAACTATAACAAAGACAATAATTTTAAGGAAAGTTATTTTGGACTCTCAGCTCCATCTAGCATTTAAATTATACTTGATATACTTGTTATATGTGTATTTCTTATAAGCTAATATTGTTATTGTTTTGACATGTACATAGTTTTTCTGGTAACAGCTGCTGTGCTCTTTGGTTCTTAATGTATATTTATAAAGAATGATAGAAAACGCTAACCTAGTCAAAGATAATCTGTATACTCGTTTCGCTTATCACTTATCGTTAACACAAGCAGTCTATAAATCGTGGAACCCTTCAGACTTCACCGCGCCCATTAACACGGACCAAGTTAGATTTTATGCGCCGCCAAGAATAGAGAAAACAAACACGCTTCGGTACAGTTCTGGCACTTTTGGGATGGTTTATATGACATGGGATTTCAAAACTTCCTGTGTTTTTAATATGACAATGTTTTTAGACAAATAACACTTATTTTTTTATTTAAGCTTTCGTGATTATTATATATAATTAATCGGCTGTACTCAAGTAAATAGTATCGCATTTGCCCGACTTGTTCAGAAAATGTGCATGCCACGATTTCATCATGCTCAGAGCTCATACGTTTCGATAGTATTTATATATACGTTAAATAAATATACGTGAATGTATTTATATAATATTTAATGTCATGTTTTTCTCTAAAAATATTTATTAAACGTTACTTTAAAAAACTCGTTACTTCATACAACAATAGAAAAAAACAAAAAGGAAGTTGATAATTATTATAAAAAAAAATTACGAATGCAGTTACAATGAAGTCTTTGAAAAAATCTTTAAAAAATATATATTATATTTTACATACGCATGATTAAATCATTGGTTTTAGCAATAAACAGATATAAATATATAGTTTTATATTAGATTCTATAAATTTACAGACCATTAATGAAATCCATTTCACTAACGTTATTGAGAATATTTTTATTTATAATGTATGTATTTTACGAGTTTTATTCAAATATTTTTTTAATACTGTGACATAGTTGAATACTCAGTTTTATATTATTGTATTAGAATTATACTACATATGCTGAAAACACTCCGGAAAAAATATTATATATATTTTAGTTGTCAAAGGATATAAAAAACCTTCGAAATTTAAAAATTAAAATATTGTAAAATCTATTTCTTTTTTTCGATTTAAAATTAAATTATAATATATATTTTTTATTTTATTTTAATTTAAAAACATTAAATTTAACTGTCAATTAGAAATTAGTAACAGAACATTAATATTTATTTTATTTTTATTTATTAGCTGTAATTAATTAATAATAAAACAATACATAAAATTGTTTGTACATACAAGACAAGAATTTTATGTTTTTGGTACTGTAATAAACCTCTTATTCCCAGGGCATCCCAAAACCAGTGAACCAGTATGTGGGCACCTGATCCCAGATTTATAGCGGGGGGTAAGTGATACAACTGTCACCTGCTCCTCTACTGTTTTAATTTGCCATAAACATACAGACGTATTGTAAATACGCTATTCTGCTAGTAGTTCCTGAGTTACCATTGTGTCTTAAGTAAACACTGATTACACATGGAGGTGTAGTGTTTGTGTGTGTGTGTGTGTGCGTGTGTGGTGCGTGCATGCGTGCGTGCGTGCGTGCGTGCATGTGTGTGTGTGGGTGTGTGCGTGTCACAATTAACGTTTAACTAATGATAGCTCATTTGGTCGAGGTAGAGAATTGAATATTGTAAAAGAACAATAAACCAAAGAATTTGATGTAAAATTTTACTATGTTGAAATGTTATTCCCGAAGCTAAAATACCAAAATTAACAAGAGAAAACATATCAATATATTTATAATAATTAAAAGTCCTATATAAAATGTCATCATATAATACCTGTCAAGCGCGTGCCGTACGATATTTCAAGATGAAGGCGTCAATAAAACGAACAAAAGAGACAGAACAATGCCCCATAGAAAACGCCATCTTTTAACAGACGCCAACAACTTCGATACTGTATTATTACAGAAATACGTACTCGAGTTGTTAAAAGATATAGGATGTTCATATAAGAATTAAAATATTGTATAATTTAATTAATTATTGTGATACTATATTGGGGATCTTTCATTATAATTACTTTACATACATTTATATTTATATATAATAAAATTAATTGAGATATAGCACTAACTATTAACTTAATTAATTCCCATTGTTTATAATATTTAGTACTATATTAGAACTTTGAGAAACATTGATTGAGAATGAAATCTAAAAGCGAACCAAATAAACAGTGTGTTAATTAGTTTAGGTGAGTATAGACACGATAGCTCAGTTGTCAGAGCGACGGGATTGACTCCCAGAAATCACGGGTTCGACTCCTATTGATAATTTTTTATTTCTATAATTATTTAATAATAAGTATGAGATGACTCAATTAAAGTAAATTTTATATGAATTTTATTAATGGCACCATTTGTTAAACACTATATATAAACAGTATCGATGGTATGAGTTCGAGATTCACGTGTCAACCACAAACCGATTAAGCTAAGGTCTACAAAAGGCTATAACCCCTTAAATGCTAATGGGGTGCTATAGACCCGCAATGAATAAGCGCTAAAGCCTATTTCTATGGACTCATTTGAAATGTTCATTACCAGGGAAGATTAGGTGTATTGTGTTTTGATTTTGGGTTCTTCCTTTGTAAGCGGATATCTTTATGTCGAAAAATATGGCGTCATATGGCCAAAATAGAAACTTTTTCAAAAAAGAAATGAATAAACCCTACAAATAATTAAAGGGTTTTCAAAATTTGAACAAGAGTTAGATAACATTAAAAATTGCCCGAGAATCGAACTTTTGACTTTCAGGGTCACTTTAAATCTAAATATCAGAGAAGAACCACACAACAAACTCGGAAGGGTATTTTTTTATTCTGATCACTGTTTCACAAACGTCAAAACAATAGATATTGTAATTATGATTAGCCATTTCTTTTATTTATCCAAATTTGGCTTCTGGCTATCATTAGTAATTTGATGTTAAATGTAATAAAGGTGTCAGCTGGTCACATCACCCACAGTTGGAGCTGTCCGATCAAACTTTGAGTTAGATTCGTTTGTTTTGAACAAATACATCCGCAAAACGCTCGGTCACGTGTTCATTGAAATGCGAATTTGAGTTTTATGCAGAATTGTTAACGAAAATATTTAATGTATTCAGGGAAAATTATTTGTTCAAATCAAACTGTTATTTATATATTAATCGTATAATAAAAGTTTTGCTTAGAGACTAAGTAAAATTTGTACTTATTTAAATCATATGTTGACATAAATTATTCCTATAAAACAAAACCTTTATGGACAACGTGACAAGTGACAACGAACATAAAATTGGAATGAAACAAACTTCTGACATTACAAATTCAAATTTAGAATGAAATCAACGTCAATAACATAACCACGACGCATCATATTCAGTAAATGTTTCAAATTTCAAGCTTCCCTTTAATATTTGAATAGCGGATTCCCTTCGCAAATAATTACCTAAATTAGGGGAGAGTTTTACGCACACGTAAATAATTTATTACTACTTTCACCTGAACCGCAAATGTAGTCCGATTTAGTCTTTACCTCTCCGTAATAAGGTATACATTTGCCTGCGTTTATTAATAAGTAATGTACACAACTTTTAAGATACAAGTTTCGATTAAGCCTCAAATATTCATAAGCGATGTTTATAATTAATTCGTATTTGTATTACATTGCAGTTTTACTTGTAAGCTTTACAACATACGTTAAGAAACCACGAGATTATAGAAAGTAATTAATGTTTTTAGTACTTATAATGTATTTTGATTTTCGTTCTGAAATGTTGCAAGCGCCATGATGATAAAGTACTGTCAGTTGTCGACTTTGTGTGAAACTAACACCAAATTATCGAAAAATAAATAAATATAATATAATAAAAATAGAATAATTGCTTTTTTAAAAATATTTATTAAACTAATAAAAATATCTCAATTTTAAATTTTTGCGATGTTGATGAAAATAGTTCATAAATTAAATATTATATGCATTTAAAAATAAGTGTTTGTTTTCTTATCTGTGTGGTTGTGTGTGTATGTGTGGGGAAAAAGGTTCCAATACACTCCTACCTTTCTTCAAAGTAGGCTAAGCTTAGATAAACACCGGGTTTTCCATTTTACTCTTCATACGATTATCGGTGGCGACATCTGTGTATAATCTGAATAAGTTTAGATTTCACAATTTGAGACGCGCAGGTCTTTGAATTTATATTTGTATATACAGGATGTTCTTTTAAAAATTGAATGAATTAAATGAAAATAAATATAGAATTACTAAGAATGTGTTTTTAAATAATTTCTTTGAAAAAGATATTTAATATTTTTTTCAAAGAAATTTAAAATTATTTATAATAATATAATTTTAAATAAGTTTTACAATAAATTAATATTCGTCTTAATTTACCAAACAAGTTTAAACTTTGAAAAATTAACAAAATCTCTAATCACCCTTACGGGGTGCAACCCCCATTATTATGAGTTTTCCCGAATTTTCCCTCAGGTTTTCATTAGTGGGGTGCGTTTTAGTGAGTTACGCAAACAAAGGGAAGGGGTGCCGATAGCAATAAGCTGCAACGTGCAGCTCCGTTTTTTATTTAAGTTTAAATATAATAATTCAAAGCAACATGGCTTGGTTTTTTTTGAATAATAGAAAAATCGTTAAATAACTAACTAACCAACTTAACTGTCTTTGCAAGTCAACTGTCAGGAACCTTGTCATGACATTGACATATTCCATGTACGTTCAGAAACAAAACAAAAGCGAGTTAAACAAAATAAATAAGCTGAAACTGTTTTAAAAGGCAACGATTAAGAAAACCATAACAATTAATATACTTTGACAATACAAAGTGGATGTAAATGTGTTTTCTTTGAAAACTTCGCACTCCATTTGAATTTGTATTAAAAGTGTGATTAGCTGTTTGGTGATACTTGTTTGAATGTTAAGTGTTTTGAGTTAAGCTTTATTATTTACGTTTATTTATAATTTTTTCTAACATTTACACGAGTATCACACATTTCATTAAAACTATTTTACGGATATAACTCGCGTTTATTTACTATGTATTCACATATCAGACCCATAGACACAGTGCGTTTTGTGTGCATCCTGAACTCTAGCTCGTAAACTCAGGAACCGTTGGAAGCAGGTGACAAATAAATTGTCTGACAGTCACCATCATCTCAAACGCGAAAAATAAACGCGAGTTATATAAAATAATTAAATTTTCTTTTCAATTTTATAAAATAAATATAATGTCAGATATTTTGCAGTAATTTTGTCATTTTTGTAATTTTTCTTATTTTAAATACGTTCCTTGGATAACATCTATCTTAATTAACATCGAGTTAAAAATTTTATTATCATATATGTAAATAAATGGTTAACAAATTCAAATATGATCTAATAAAGTTAAATTGTTACATTCGATACTTTTGAAAGTTTCAGTAGGTTTCAGTCCTGAAGTTCGTGCTCCAGGACACCTGCGAACGGTCTAGACAGGAAAGCGAGGGACGGTTTTTAACTAAAACTTTTAAGTGCTCGTTATTTGTTACAAAAGGAGTGAAGCGCTCAATTAGGATGTCACTAGTAGTTCATCTTCATTATCATTATGAAAGAAATTGTTTTTAATTTACTCTTTATAGAAAAAAAAACGAATATTCGATAATATTTAGTAATTTGCTAGGCGTGAACTGTTCACGCCGCGATTCCAACATGTTTAGAGGTATGAATAAAGGTCCTGAATGGGTCTAACTAATCAGGCAAATTTCCTTATTATTGACATAAGTATAGTCGGATTATATTTAATATCAATCATGGATCACGAAAGTCCAGTATTTTTTAACGGGTAATAAAAAGCGGCTGCACTAAAGCATTGGCTAACAAAGGAACCGTCTAATGCACCCTTTCATTGTAAATGTGTCATAGCTTTGACAGAAGCAAACATCAGAGTGGACCGAGGTGTGACGTCACGGCTGACCCACGACACGCCTCTAGTTCTATGAAGACATATTAATAATTAACGAAATTATTTTCATATTGCATTAGTACAATAAATGTAATTAAAAAAAATAGGTTGAAGTTTATATTTTTTGTGCTCAGTGTCGCCTCTGGTTTCCGGTTGGGATAAAGTAAGAATAATTGAGGCAGGATGTGCGGCGATGGATGATCAGCGTTAAGTGGTCAATTGATAGCCATGGGTGGTCGAACTATCATTGACCCTCGCCTGGTGACGAATTTTAAAGAACATTTCTTTTACGTAGTACAAATTCATAATCTCAATATGCGATAATTGTGTAAAATGGTTTTTTTTTGCTTTGTATATTTATAGCCTCATGAACCTGCGTGTCATAACGAGAAAGAATTTTTCAATAATCTGGTATTACCATTCTGTAGCTTCGAGGATTAGCGCTTTTAAACAAACTATCCTTTTCAAATATAAGTATAGATATGAGTTTTAAAATATGTTATATGGACGTGAGATGGTATTTCAAAAGTTGTTAAAGGAAGTCAGAATATCGTTTATAAAAATTCTATTTCCTTTAGTTGAACTGCTAAATTGGTCTTCCTTATTACGTTGGAGTCGTTGTCAAATGCAAATCAGGAGGGGTGTCTTTTTCAGGGGTATTGAAATATGACGGCAATAAACTGCAGGCTGGTCGAGAACACCTGACGCTATGGCCACCCTATTATCGAATAAACAGAAGATAGAAATGCAAATTATTAGCATATATGTAGTAAATATGTATAAAATTAAATATGTGTTATTTTAAAAAAGGTTGGTGTTTTATTAAAACTATATAGTTATTGCATATTTATTGCTTTGTGCTAGTGCCAATTTTTCTTGTTATTAAATTATTCCAAGACGGAAAGTTAAAAAAAAATCTAATTATTTTATATTAACCACCATTACAATAAAAGTACTTTACGATTAAATCAATAGTATTTTTTTTACATAATTCATATATATTGCAAAACTTATAAAAGTGAACGAGAATCCCGCTAATCTTTTTGTATACACCGCTTTTTCTGTAATAAACAATCGAATTCATTTACTCTACCGTGGAAAATAGAAGAAATCCAAAGGACAAAGTCTAATCTGTCAGCCATGATTCATTTGACATTTAATTGCATGCCTGTATTGAACATTGAAATTTAAAAAAGGAACGCTAATTGGAAACATTTTTCAAAGCTCTTGCCCTTGGCTATTCCATTATGGTGATGAATTTCGTTATAAAGTCCCGTATACTTTGATAGATTTTCGTATATCAACTCTTTATTTTTACTATATTCTTCATATAAATTAAATTATCATAGAAATTTAAATTTTAAATTTAATTTTTTTTTTAGTTTTATTGAAACATCTGTTTGCATTTTAATTTATTTTACACATATTTTAGAAGCTCGAAGTCGCAGCCGCCATTTTGTAAATGTGACATTTATAACTAAATTGAAGCTAAACGAATAGACAAAGTATTTAGTGGATAAGGTTTACCATTAAAACTCGAAAGTGCGTTAAAACTGAATTTAGTACTACAAAGTTTTTACATTTCACAAGTTGACTCGTTTTAATTTAATTGTCATCTGAGGGAAGACGTCTTAGTTGGTAATTCAGTAATTTGCATAACAAACGAAATGAAACAAAGTCCGTTTTGAAATTTACGCATCCGCTGCTCTGTACTGAGGATAATTTATGGAGTGGTAGTATTTACATACATATATATGATATCCACGCCATATTATTTACTAATACTACTACTTATGAAGCTTCCTAGCTGCTTCTGTCTGTCTGGATTAAAAATTATAAACTAAAAATTTTGAACGGTTTTCACCAAAAGATGGTGTGATTATTGTGAAAGGTTTATAAAGATGTATAATTTATTTATTTTATGCAATAGGGGGCAAGGAGCAGGCGAGCCACCTGATGGGAAGTGTTCATCGTCGCCCATGACCACTTGCAGGCCCTGACTTGTCTGAATTGTGTTGTTGGACTTTTAAAAATGTTTAAGCTCATTTCTAGATGGTCCCGAAGTCGTATTGGTTCGGAAACATTGCAAGAGAAAGCTGCCTCCACAAGGTGGTGGTGCTTGGCAAGAAGTGTCTTTTAAAGCGCATTGTGGTAGATGGTAGTCAACCACCATACCACCCGCATCACCTCGACAGCTGGCAAGATGTCGTGGTGGTGTGGGTGGTATTGCAGATTATGACGTTAGGACGTGCGGTTTTGGAACTCAACGGCGGTTAGTAATCGTAACAGCTCGGAGCACTTTCGATAGTAAATGTATAGAATACACAAAGATATGAAATATCTCTTCGCAGGGACAAAATGTCAAGCCGATCGGTTTGAATTGAATTTTTTAGTGACACCAAAATCTCGTCTTATTGCCAACACGTTTGCTGCAAAGCACTCGAAACATTGGATTTTAAATAAAATAAATGTAATAATAAACGCGAGTTATATTCGAAAATAGTTTTATTGAAATGTGTAGTACTCGTGAAAATCTTAGAAAACATTATACGTTAAGTAATTCAATTTTAAATAGAAACCAAATGACCAAAATTACGTAAATCCACTCTGGCGAAGCGACAGGTGACAGCTAATAGTATATATTTTAAAGAGTACATATATCTATGAACTTAGCATCCAAATAGCACTTGTTTTTAGCATATGATCAATAAAGCCATATGCAATTATGAATGTACATTTTTTTATAAAACACATCGTATAGCAACCCCAATATGTTTATAGTAGCCCCGAGACAGAGGGTGCAGTTACAAATTCAGTTGCGGTAACTGTTTTGCAAGGGGTTGTAAATAGTATTTACTGAGTTACTAGTGAGTAAACTTTTTATTGTTATTTATACACATAATTATAATAACATACATATTAACATCTGCTAAATTGAAATACATTATATTTGCTTTTTATTGTTTTATTCCTCTATAGAGTTTAAAAGCTATTTTAAATAATTATATTATTATTTGATAACCGAGATGGCACAGAACGTAAACACAGGTCTGACATCAGACAACACATGCCTTGCTAAACTAATTTATCTGTCTGTCTGTCCTCTAATTCCATAACACTTGCAGCCGTGTATCACAATCAACAATACGTAATGCTCTTTGTATTTGTATCGTGTTAGTCCCCTTAATATATTTATTTCTTAAAACACAATTTGTTATTTATAATTTTTGCGCATTTTGCATTTTGTTCTCAAATAATTTTCTTTATATTTTAAAGCTAAATTTTTGCGTGATAAATGTTTCCCATTGAAGTCTATGGGGTTTTAGTTTTTCCTTGATTATTCCTCACGACATCGAAAATGTAAAATTTTAAAACCACCACCAGACTGATGTCTATCAGTGTGTAATATTGGAATTTTTCGGATATATCGTTTTTGATTGATGCTTGCACAAAAGTCTCTCATAGAGAGCTTCGCCCAATAAATATAAATTCTATCTTAATCACAAAACTGTGGTTAGAACTTCTTACTGTGTTTGAAGCTTGAAGGTTGAAGGTTTATGTCTCGAAATCAGTACAAAAGACTGGATCAAACTTTCAGTAAAATACTTACTGTAATCAACTTGCACCGGCAAAGTTCGCTCATTGTATTTATATAGGAATGAACGAGTGATTGTAACAATGAGTCAAATAAATATTGACAGAATATTGTACAAATTTCTTTACAATAGTTTTGTTTACGGTATGTTCTAATCAAATTTTTTTTTATCACATTTAAAATGATTTATATTGTCTGTCATTTTATAAGTAGGTTATTTAGTCTGTATTACACCTATAATTATAGTCTATGGATTAAGTATAAAAATGATATATGTTAAAACAAATATGTTTGTTTTTACAGGAATTAGTTTAACATATAAAAATAGAAGACCAATTAGTGTCTTAGCTACAACAAAAAATTAAACATATTATTATATTCATAAAGATAAATAGTATATTTTATTATTAATAGTTATTTACTCTTATGGATATTGATTTTATTAATAAATTTCTGTTATTGACAGATTGTAATTAATGAAATTTCATTTCAGAAAATAGGTTAACGTCTAAACCATCTTATCCTAATACTGTCATAAAATAAAATGAAATTATCGACAAATTGCGAGACTTCAAAGACTAATAACTTCCGACGTTTATTAAGAAACCACTGCAGCACGTTGCACTAATAAAGTCTTGTCACTCGGTCCGCCATCTTAGGTAGGGCGCCATTTTGTGATGTTCATGACGTGTGATTAACACGCGCACTTAATTACTATTTGGAACTTGATATGACGGTAACATATGAGTCTCTTATTAAATCTACAGTGTTTGGAATATATTCATTTTGCCTACTTAAACGTATAGGCAACACTTATTAGATAAAAAACTTTTTGGTCTTATTTTTTTAAAACACCACATTTTGCTTTTTTTATTTACCAAATTGAAAGGCTATTTTTATTTGCTTTATTATATATTTTACATATTAGGTGTTTATGAAGAATTTTATAAGATTTATCTGTTTAACGTTTTAAATTAGTTTTGATTTGGTTAAATACTGAAAGAAATATACCTAGATCCTAGACATAGATCCTAATCTAATCCTATTTATATTAAACGACAGATCAAACGGACAAATAAAAGACATTCCTCAAGACGACAGGGACCGTTTGAATACTTCATACATCAAGAAGACCCTACAAATGAAATGGCAAGGACAATTTCTCAAGACATGATTCTCGGGGGGACACTTGGAATATCCAGGACCCTAAAAGTAATCTTGACGATTATTAAAATCATATATCTTATGGGTAACGGTATGCACCCTGATTTCTTGAGGTGCATTCCATTTTCTTGATTTATGTATTGAATTTAGGTAAGTGGTCACCGTATGTGATATTTAACTGCTTTCAAGATTCATTTTCTTATAATAAAAGGCTTCAAATCAAACATGGAACGTGAAGAGAGAAAACAGAGAAACATATTTAGTTCCTAATATCAACATAATGAGACTATTTTTTTTATATTGTCTTTTTTTATTCTAAAATTTCTGCTTTGTGTACAATTCTTATTATTAATATCCAAGAGAAAACTCCATCGCAATAAGTCACGAACTTACCTACTACGTGAGATCGTAATATTATTGTAGGCTTCATGCCTTTCATTCCATCATTCTTGTATTTCATTACCATTCACCCATTCGGAAATTCATTCAATGAATCTACAGCAGGTATTGTTTGCAGAATTGTTATAATAATTTTTGTTTGATTGATTGTTAAATGGAATATTACAAGGAAGTTTTTATACGATCGTTTTCATTCCATAATGAAAAGAGATGTGAAGTAAGTATTTGAAGTCGGATAGTCATATCACAAGTACTAGGCTCTCACAAGGGAAGAGAAGTTTCATCTCAGCACAGATTGCAGTGCTCTCGTGCCGACTGTCGCTCACAAGAATATTATTCTTACGAAGAAAAAGTACGAAAATTCCAAGTCAGAGACCGAAATTTGCAAGCTCTCATTCCTTACTACCTTGAATGCAAACTTTGAATGAGAAGTTATTTCGCTCATACGGTAGATTCTAATATAAATATCAAAGTCAGAATTTTCGGGAAGAAAAATAAACGAGATTTTGAATTTAATATCAAAAGTATTACATTATATTATATATATTTCTAACAAATATGTTCAAAATATTTGTAAACGAAACAAAGTCAAAAGAAATCGATACAGCTATACAGCTACAGTACATTGGAATTCGTGCGGTGCCTATAGATGAGTATTTTAATCTAAGACTCGATTAGACTAGACTTGTAAACTAAGTCTAAGAAATTGAAATCTAAGAAGAAAGATCCCTCTATATATATACATAAAGTGTGCACATTAACCAAGGTTAAAACAGGGGGTGGTTGCTGTGGAGTGATTTATGCTATTGAGGGCTAAATCTGTTTAAATTTAAAACGGAAAATTACATCGTATGCAAATACGTTCCACCCTGCAGTTTCAGTGGATATTTACTCTTAACAATACAGGTTATATTTGTATTCATGAAATCATCTTTTTTCATGTTAAATATTCTAGATATATAAATAACAAATTGATATTCAACTCAATTATATTACATTAGAAAATTTTTATTATTCTCCTCGAATTTAGTAATAATATAAAATATTTAAATTTCATTAGACTCAATAATAATCGTGTCTATGTTAATAATTTATGTTATTTAAATATAATTTTTATGTTACGAAGTTAAATAAAATTCTTCAAAGCTAGCAATATAAAATTCGTTTCCCACATTTGACGGCCATCTTAATTATCACAGATAATTAAATTTTATGCTTGCACAGATAATATAAAACATTCTCTTTTCAGAGCTAATTGCGATCCATATTAAAGCAAACAGTCAAATGAAAGGACGACAAGAAGCTGTTTGGACAAACGTAGCTTATTCTCTAAAACTAGAAATATTGTTGAAATAATTCTTAATACACTGTAGTAGAGGTTATTGTTTGGACTCTAAGGTGTCTTTTAAAGTTGGTTTAGATGTGACAAAGATGAGGGGACGCGTTTCGTTTAATTTTCATTGACAAGTGTTGCCAAGTCTGAAGTTTGCAGTGTTATTTATATTGCGGGTGTTGCCAATTAAAAAAGTTTGTCTGTTAAAATTTGGTTTTCTTTGTTAGATAGAAGAGTTATTTACTGTTTGAAGTTATTTATTTCTTTATAATTATTCTTATTTTACTTCTCTGTACGATTTAAATCTTTTGATATAAATATTAAAGTTCCTAAAGTAATGTGTGTTGGAAATCTAACTAAAGTTCAATAACGTAACATATATTGTATCTTCAATCTCGCTATTTCTTTTACATAGCCGAGATCTTGTTATTAGATGTTAATTGAGATATATATATATATATATATTTAAGAATTGCTCTTGAAAACAATAAAATTGTAATAAAACCAAAGAAAAGCAGTTACATACAATTTCATTTGAAAATAATCTAACATAAAAACTATTTTTAAATTATATTGCCATCTAACAAGTAAAGACACCAATAAAAATGTAGTTTAAGTTAGAAATAAACAGTAACAAATGAGTTTATTAATAGACGCTCATTTGGAAGTACTGCAATGACAGTGGCTGCAATTTACATTTTATGGCTACATATAAAGATTTTTAATGAAGTCAATAATATGACAGCATACTATATAATGATAGATACTAGTGGCTCGCTCGTGAACATTCGCCTTTATAAATTTTGGAATTTCAAAAATCTACGACAAGTTTGGTTTTGAATTCCTTTAATCAAGTATCAAGTGCAAGGCACTATTGGCGCCAAAATGATGAAATCTTTTTCTTTCCTTTAATCATTTTTTTTAGGTTTCGGCTGGAATTTTTCAAAATGTGACCATAACTGATCTTTTATCTGCAACTAACGTCCCATAAAAATTGATAGAAAAATTAATCTAAGAAGACACCGTAAGTAAATCACAAATTATGCAGTAAGTTCTGAATTATTGACCTCAAAAAAAAAATGTTAAAAACAAAATCACTGTGATGTTATTAACCTTTCCGTGTGAGAAAGAGTCTAGGATACAAAAAATAATTAAATACAGACAACTTGTACAGCAAATCTAGCCATGTCTAAACGTCTAATTTTTTACTAAATCTAATATCTTAAATCTACATAAATATCATAATGCTGAAGGCCAAAGAATTTGTTTATTTGATTTACAGTATTAATCTCTAGAATAGCTGATCTGATAATATATTTACAAGTAATATTGACAATGTATTTAAAGTTTATATTGATCTGTTTTTTTCTGGTTTACTATAAAAACTTTTTCTGTAGTATAACAATCTTATTCCTCTCAACACGAACATAGTCGCGTGTCATAACTAGTTAATAAATGAAAGCATAGTTCAAATCACTTGAAACTCCATTAAAGAAGTTTATTATATATGGTTGTTTTATTTTTATAGACATTTCATCGAGGGGTTAATTGAGTTGATGGTTTTGTCTGTTTGTTTTTGTAATATTAAGGTTTGGAAATACATTAATTAATTAAATTATTATATTGTCAGTAATACATTCTAAGTTTTGTTATAATATTGACATTTTGTTGGAAGTCTAGGTTTTAAGTCTAACAGTATCTTAAAAATATGAAAAAAATCTCTCCCAAATGAGAAGCTTTTACTTTGAGTGTTATTAAGCTTTACTTTAATAATGACAATCAAGGACATGGTTCAGGTTACAGAAATATTTCAAGATCGTAAAATAAAAACAAAGGGGCGCGAACTCCTTAGTTTCAGATTTCAAAAGACACTGGAGACACTTACTAGAACAGCTTTCAGACATCTCATTTTATAATTGAATGACTTTTCAATAGTGAGATTTTGAAAATATAAACTATATATATATATATTTTCGATCTAGTTTATATATATGTCTGTTTGATTACTAAAAATTTTTAATAAGTTCAGTATAGTAATAATGTTGATACTTAGAAATCTAATTAATATAAAATTAAATATAAAAATACTGTTTCTGTAATATTATCCTTTTAAGAGACACTCAAATTATAAGTAGTGATTTGAAGCACTTGGAGGTTTTATATTTCAACCCCTACTTTAGGGGTGTTGGAGAGGGGATCGAATGTCTTATTATTTTAGGTGGATAATCATTTCTAAACAAGTACCATCTGTTACAACCCAAAAATAAAATCGATCTGATATTATTAATATTATGGTCCTTCAAGCTGGATAATCGTTAAAAATATGATAACAGAAATTGTTATTAAAATAAACTATAATAATAAAGATAAGATAAAATTTCTATTCCATAAATTCCGTTCAAGTACAAGCTGCATTAAATTAACTTGCATCATATGTAGTAACGCATACGTTTTAATGGTTTTATCTCATGATTAGGAAATGCACCCTAATACCATGAACATACGGTTCAATTAACAATAACCCGTACTTTTATCTATTATATCAATTGTAGAGTATATTTTTTAATTTGAACTCTATAGCAATAACTTGAAGATCTATTTAACAATGGTGTGTTTTTATGATGATTCTTCTCCCGTTTATTATTTATAAGTTTTTGAAGGGGGATCCCCAAAATAGACCGTGGATTAGGTCGGGATCGGAAGCTGAAGTTCATGGTTAAATCGTATATTCTAAGAAATGCTTAGAACATAGTTAGAAGATAGTTGTTTAATGTTTATTAAGTATTATATTTTGTTATTGTTTTTTTATGACATATTGGGCAAAGCCACCTGATGGAAAGTGTACATCGCCGCCATTGAGTACTTGCAGGCCCTGACGATTTTGAAATGTGTTGCTGGCCTTTTAAAAAGCCTTTTATAAGTTCGTTTCTTGAAAGTCCCTCAGTCGTATTCGTTTGGAAATACCCCACCAGAAAGGTGATTTCACAAGGTGTTGGTGCGTGGAAAGAAGTGTCTTTTAAAGCACATTGTGGCTGACTGCCAGCTGTCGAGGTGGTGCCGGTTGTAATTTAATTTATTTTTAAAACAAATAACAGCAGAAGCAGTAATTTTTCCGGTACTTTTGAAGATTAAGGCATTTAAACATACAAACTTTTCGCTTCATCTATTTGGATTTTCAATATATCAAATATAAATAAACTATATATACTCAAACTCCAAAAAAGTGTATTCGTTATTTAATATTGTTATATTAATTTTATATTATTATATAGTTATAAAATAAAACCTGAATTTCAAAGCAAGGACATATTTGACAAAAAAATCAGAATATACACATACCTTTGTTTTAGAACTTTTTTAGTAAAAAAAACCCTATAAATGTTTTTTAGACCGCATTAAACGTTTTATCTGGTGGGGTTTGACGAATTGTATTTTTTTTACTTAACGCCAGATGTACGTTCACAGCATCCAGTGAGTGACGCTGATCCTATGATGTCCGGTTCGCTGGCAATAGCTTCATTTCAGCTTTGCTTTCGGTTTCGTTGAACTTAATCTTTTATTAAAACGTTATTTGTTTGTATTTGTAAAGTTAAGGTTTGTTTTAATGGCTGACATTTTTTAAATATTAAAAAACATTAACATACAAATAGTTAAATTAATAAGTTAAAAAAGCATAAACTTTTTTCAGTTTTTCTTCAAGACTACTTTACGCAAGCAAATGTTTAATAAGGATCGTTATTATTATATTATATTTGTTGAAAAAAAATTGCATGTTTGTATATAAAATGCATTTTAAATGTTGTAGGATTACTTTTAATAAATGTTATAAAAAAATATATTTTCGACAGGAGCAGGACTCTATCTAGAACTCTAAGACAGAATCTAAAAAATCGTACCGTAGCTTTGCCAATTGACATATAGCATTACGAATCGACATAGTATATTATTGAGCGAAGCGTATCTATTTTATTGAGCGTAGCGAGCGAAGCGCATAGTATTTCATGGGAGACTTTTCTGCATCCTTTGTGCAAGCATCAATCAATAACGGTATATCCGAAATATTCCAAATTTTGCACACTGATAGACATCAGTCTGATGGTGGTTTTAAAATTTCAAATATTCGATGTCGTTGAGGAATAATCACGGAAAAACTAAAATCCCATAGACTTTAACGGGAAAAAATTTTAGCGCTAAAATTTAGCTTTGCAATGCAAAAATAAAAAAAAATAATAATATTATGTTATGAACAAAATACGTCGACGTTTTGTAAATACAACTTCGGTGCTATTTGCACCTTGCTTCGCTTAATATGCTCAAACATACTATATTTTGCGAGCGCAGCGAGTCTACATTAAGGTTTGGTTCGCGCTCCTAGTACTTCAGTTACACACGTTATTATCCGCAGATGGATTTTTTCATTGACTACGACGATAACTACGAGTAATAGTTAGATACTAGTTTAGTTTATTATATACATTTATAGTATAAAGTATATATGTATATTTATACGTATTAGGGTGTAATTATTTGCATGTATGTCTATTGCTTATTTATAACTTTGCACCACCTGCCTTCAAAGAATTATTTCCTTTATTATGGTTGCCTGAAAGAAATCGCCTAAGGCGATAAGGCCGCCCATTGTACTGTGTTTTTTTTTTGTTCTATTTTTTTTGTAAATTTATACTGTTATTGGTGTACAATAAAGAATATATAATAATAATAGTAAATAATCTATAGTCTTCTCCATGAACCTCTATCAAAATCTTTTTAATCCAATTTGTAGTTTTTAAGTTTAACGAGTACAAACAAAAAATCTTTTATATTTTGTATTGGAAAGGAAAATTTGAAACATTTATAAAAAAATTGAAAACAGAATCAGATGTATCAAATATAACAAATATTTTGTTTTGTTAAAGGAATAAATACATTAACGATATATATATATCAATACGTGCTCAAAATAATTGAATCTCGTACTCCGTTAAATTTAATGACCTCATAAAATCCATTTACAATCGGAGTAATCGAGGATACAGGTAATTGTATTAACAAAATGTCTTCCATTGTTCAATAATAATAATTTAAATTTATTTTAAATTAAACTATTTAAAAAAAGCATGAATTTTTATATTAAAGCTACAAATATTTGTTGGTAGAAATCAAAAACTGAATCTCAGTCGACGATCTGTCGCCGATATCAGGGTAATTTCTCAGTTCGATAATTAACGAAGTTTAGTTCCATTTTCAAATTTACGGCGCCGGTAATCAGAGCAATGTCATTGGATAGCGATAAGCGTTCCTCCGATTGGCCGATGGGCCGTAACTGTTAGAAATTCGAACTTTGGGATTTACGGCATGGATTCTAATAGATTTGACCCAATTTGCGAAGGTTCGGTCTCGTTGGATATTGAATTTTTTCGCCTGTTTTCACTTTAATGAACTTCAGTATTAAGAGGCACTTGATTATATTAGTTAGGTAATAAAATAGAAAATTAACTAATAAATATTTAACAACATTTATAAAATATTTTAACGAAATGTGTAAATTCAGCTTTAATAGTATAAGAAAACAAAAACTTAAATAAGTTCAATTGGGGTTTATAAAAAAACATAACTTTACTGTTGCTTATATCTAAAAATAATGGGTCGTTTGTAACTTTCACTAGTAAGTACCTGGCAATCTCCCGCTGTGCGGCGTGCAGTTTGCCAGCAAGGCGCGCGGCGTCGGCCTCCGCAGCGCGCGCCCTCGCCTCCCAGTCACCGCGCGCGCGCCGCTCGCGCTCCGCATCGTTGCGAGCCGCTCCCTCGCGCTACAAACAAATTAGAACACTTGGAATAAGTGGATACTTTTGACCATTGATATTAACAATATGAGAAGTAGGAAGGTGAAATAAATAAATAAACATTGGGGTATTAAATAATATTTTATAATCGCCTAATAAGTAAGTAACTACTCCTGTGAGGCAGCCCGTATACACATAAAATCAATTTATTGACATACGTAGATTCCAAGCAAAGTGGTAGAGCCGATGGAGAGTCGAGTGTATATTAATGAAATTTCCTGCACTCTACAATATAACATGATAACTTTATTAGAATCTTCATCAAGCATATATTACAATATAATACGTCACATTGAATATTTAATACATTCACTTGAAGATAACCTAGACAAAAGGGCTTTAAATCCTATCAAAACGCCGACACGTGTCGACGTCATCTGCCATGCGTGACGTCACAAGTGGGCGACGCGGCAAAATTGGATTTTTATCGGATTTGACGATAAAATACGGTTCAGACTACCCGTCGGATACAGGCTAGGATGCTGTTCTTTGGAATCTTTATAGTATTTAGATGGTAAATTTACCCATTACATGATATATAATCCAATTTCTATGTAAGCTTTTAGTTTGCTGAAGCGAGTATGATAAAGTTATATGAAATTATTTTTATCATCGCACAAACAAAACCTATAGCGAGTGTGTTGTTATCTCTATAATAAATTATATATTTCGATATATCTGCAACTGCCATTAAGATCACGGATTCAACATAATTATCGCCCCCACTTGCTGTTCTCAATTAATGGCCAAAATAAACGTTTACGTTACAAACGCTATCGCGAATTACCTGCAGTTACTTACTTAAGAAGATTTTATCTTATTGTTTAAAGTTATAAGCTTCAAGCGATCCGTTCACTATCGTAACAATAATATTAACTATTACATATAATTATTTCGCTGTACTCATGTAAATACTAACGCAATTTTCCCGACTTGTTTCGAACGCACTCGGGGTCGGGCGAAATCGCGGCGTGAACAACTCACGTTCACATTTATATGAATACAGACGGATAATTCTTTAACAGTAATCATGAATTACAAAAGTTTAAATGTTCTTGCACTTAAACTTATGTAATTCATTATTACTATTATACAATATTGTTATATCGAAAAAAAGAATTGTACATTATTTTTTTAGGTATCGAATTCTTATTTTTTATATTTATTTGAATCTAAACAATTGTGAAATAAAACGAAAAAAAATGGTGGCTTGCTTTTTTTTGTTCGTTGGAAAAATCCGTTGGAAAAACTCCGTCCGCCAAGGTGATGACCGGGGGTTATGTGGGACTACCCGGCAGCAAAGAGGATGCTGCCATGTTTAGGGGCTACCCACAAAAAAACCAATGGTTGCCCTTAACGTCCTAGTGGGACGTCACGTAAAATAGTTCATTAACCCAACATCCCTTTCAATGTAATGTTGTGCAATAGATAACAAAAGTTGTAAGTTGAAACTAGATAAAATCGCTAACTATTACTAAAGTATTTGTATAAGTATATATTTAACTAATATAACTAATTCAACATTTTTTTACTTATAAATCTAAAGATACTAAGAATATATTTTTATCAGACATCATAGAAATTTTTATAATTTTTTGCAATAAATGCCAGCGCTTATGAATTAAAGTCGCTATTAAGTTGGGTCCTAGCTCAAAGTTTGATGAAGTTTTAATTGAAAATTAGTCTCGCTCGTATCTTGGCTTCAGTTCATTTGGTCTCAGTAGACCGCGTAATAAAATATACTTTTAGGTATGTCGTAAAGAGGTAGGAAAGTTGATACAACATTTTGAAATCTGATAAGAACGTATGACAGTACCTAATAATATAAATTTTATATTTAATATTTACTTTCTTACTTAATTTCGAATCAATTTTTGTAGTCTTATAATAATAATACTTAGTGGCAGTTTTTGTTGTAGTGCTAAAACAGCATTAGAAAAACATTGATTTACAATTAAAAACAACATTAGAAAAACAAATATACGAAATAACAGATAATTAATTAATGCGTAAATCTGTCAAGTCTGTTTATACTGGATTCGGAAAAACACCGTTCAAACTTTACTAAAACGAAAATGTAATAGAAATGTTTGTCTAACCAAAAACCTAATGAAGCACTCGTTTAGAAATAGTCCAATACTTCACGCCTGTCAAGCTGTCAACTGTCAGGGTGACAGTGACAGGGGCGGCGTATTTTAGCGGTAATGTTTCAAGTTGTTATTGTATAATATTTTTCTAACTTTATCAAAAGATCGCTAATGATATATTATTAAAAATAAAACAGAGGAATATGTTTTAGTAATTTTTAATAATCCTATTTATTAACTTGGTTTTTTAAACTATTTAACTTTTGTGCAACTAAACCTTTTTTACCAAGAAAGCATTCTTATATATTTCTTTAAATTTGTTCCAAAATAAAATACTAATTAACTATATTTAATTTATTGAAGAGTTTAAAGATATAAGCATTAAAAACGCAGAAACATCAGTTGAGTCCGTCGTAGCGGAGGCGACAGTGATGGATGACTGCGTTGAAAAGACGAGATAAATATTTATTTTAATAAACAAACCCATTTATAAAGTCAAAAATTATGTTAGGCTCACTCCAAATGATTTATTTTGTGTTATATTAATAAAATATCATTATAAGGCCGGTTTTCGATATTGAGCCCTTAAAAATGTTACGTCGACAAATATCGTAGGCTTTGGGAGTCACCCGTGAAATTCTCAAAGAACTTGCCACCCTTCTTAATTCTAACACAAACATACTTTATTGACAACTACCCTGTAAGCTCTAGTTTGTTTAGGCGTCAGATATTATATGTTCCCCTAAAATGGTGTCGGCAAATAAATTAACAAATATTTAAATGGGTGTAGTAAGGCTGTACTGTATTTGTTTAACTAGTTTTTAATCTTTATATAGGACTTAATAGTCTAATTCCGTAAAATTAATAAAATAAAAGTATTTACACGGATTAAACCTCACGTATAATTTGGTTACATTATGATTTTAACCCGATTTCGATTACTTTGCAGCAATCGCGTTCACGGGTAGACGAGATATAAGTGTAAGATCGAAACGTCGGGTTTAAATCAAAATGTAACCAAATTATACGCGAGTTTTAATCTGTAAAAATAATTTTATTTCAAATGTGTACTCGTGAAAATCTAAGAAAATACTAAATTAATAAAAGTTTAATTCATATCATTAATTCAAATTTTCTTTTTTCAACTTTGATTGATGGCAAAAATCTAATTTTCCTACTTGCACTATTTATTTTTTTACGATGTGATGACGTCATTGGGCAAAACAATGACTTGTGATTGGTAGAAACGTCGCCACGTGACCGACACGCGCCATCTTTACTTGCAAAATTAGTTAGGGGATCTTTAATTAGAAAATTTGCATAATGTATTGGTAAAATGCATGCGGTAATTGAGTGTAAACAAAGAACTAGTGACGGAGGTGCAAAATTTTATTACTAGCATCAAATAACAAAATGTTTCAGCAATAAAACGTATACGAAAGTTTTATGCAACAATTAATACTTGTAATATCGATACTTTTACAGAAAACCACTACCAGAAATGAGTAATCAGTAAATTAATGAAAAAAACGGTTTGTTTGATCTTACCCCATACAGAAAAAAATGAGTCACAATCACCCTATAGTTAGCAACCCTCGAATATAAATAATTCAATAAAAATACGTATGTACTGATTTGAACTTGTGATAATAATCTGCTTACTATAATTCAATATACGCGGTAACTTTGAAGAAAACGGATTTGAAACCTTAGTCTTGAAAATCACATTTATATGGAATTTATTTTATTTTATGGCTTAATAATATTACATATATTTATATATTGAGGCTGTAAATTTAATAAAAAAATAGATATATTTTTACTATATATTTATATATTAAGACCAAATTTTTTCTTCTTAAGAAAATGTACAGTAATAACGGCTCTCACCCAATACTTGTTATTGTATTTCTCTATTTGTTTTTTTTATAATTATTTTTTCAGTGTTACATGCGTCATAAGGACTTGATTAGTAAACATCCAACCGCACTTTATTACATGATTATGGCAACACTGCTGAAATATATATCGCAAATAATTAACAAAGAAATACATGTTACATATTCAGGAATATACATTAATTACAAAATTATGAACATGTTAGTTCAAAATTGTTAATTCAAAACAAAAGGTTTGCTTTGAAAATTATCATTTATTTAAAAATATGCTGCGTTATTTTTTTTTACCTAACCTGACGTGATTTTTATTTTTTTTCAAAATCTTTTATAATTCATTACGTTTCAATGTATTTAAAAAAAAATAAAATTTACGGATTTCAATATCTAATAATGACTCTCCACTTGTCAGTATGTATCTCCTTTAAATACATATATCTACGAGTATATCCATTTTTAATATAAATGTTTTATCGTAATACTGTTTTAAATCATCTGCTAATGAGAGGCGTATTCAATGGACCAATATGATTAAAATTATGGAACTATCGAAAACAATTCTCATTCCCTACTATCGAATAATAATTTTAACCTTACTATAATATTACATTGACATTAATAAAAAAATATTTTTACTTAACAAAAATACTTGAGTTTAATTTAGTTCTGTTTTGTAAAGATAATAATTTACAAATACAAAAGTTATCTTAAATAAAAAAGAAAAAGTCAAATAAAAGATTATCTTATTATCTTTTTAGTATTAAATATATATTGTATATTTAAACGTTTGAGACATACTCGATAGATAAAATCTAGATATTTGAGCTTCTTGTTCCTAGGAACTAGAAGCTGATCATAGCAGCATTAATTGGAGTAACCGAACCCTATTAATACGGACGGACAGACCTTGATTGGACGCTGGAATAATTATTGTTGAGTTTGATATGTATAAGGGAAGTGAATCTACATGTATAAGTTTATATCAATATGGCTTAATTACATTAAAAGATAAAAAAAATTATTATACCTATCCGCACACACTCACGCTCATAAACACACACAGACACACGTACACACCCAATATTTTTAGTTTTGTTCGTATTATTACTTCACTTTTATTTATTAATATCTATATTGCCTGAGTTTTATTTAGAAACGATAGATTTTGCAAATTTCATCGATACTCATTTCGCATCACTATTAATTTATATACAGCTTTCGGATATTAGTTGCTTTACACACATCACAGACTGCTTTGTCAGGATATATTATTGATAAATTTAAGTTTGTGTTAAAATTATATAACCCTAAGGGGGTAAAAATTCCTATCCTATTATAAATATTTATGTTTTGTCCCGTTAACACCTTTCACGTAAATCATTATTAAGAAAGTGACAAAACAGACAATAAGTTCTACTGAATAAAAATATTTTTAATAGTAAAGCAGGAATAATTAAAAACATTTACGTACACTAAAGCTTACCAATAACTAAATTAAATTCAACCAACCTTCAAACTTCGCCCAACATTGAATGCAATTCTCTCGTAAGAATACCAAGAGTTTTAGTATAGAGGACAGGAAAAACACTATATACTAAGATCCCGCGCTGAGGGTTATAATCCCAAGGGAGTGTGTACTGTCAGCAAAAAAATTGCGGCAGTAAATAATGGTTTACGATCTACATTTATTATGCTGGCTGTATTGACAGCGAATATAAATAATTTATGTTTTTTTTGTTATGAATTAAAGGATTACAACAAATATGAAATACTAGCTTTTACCTGCGTCTTTGGATGCGTGGTGTGACCCTAATAACTTCGCTATACGACGCCCCGCCTCCTAGTATATAATATAATCAATAATTGTATATTATCGTTATCTTTAAGTAACTGCAGCGGTTTGCACTGCTAAGATATTTTACTCAATATTTATCTTTATGATCAAATTAAACCAAATGTCTGTAAATTGTCTTTTATTGTAAAATTTTATCAAAATCCGTTCAGTAACTTTTATGCAAAAGAGTAACAGACTACATCCTCAAAACCTTTTATAATATATATGAAGGAAGCAAGATTACAATTATTTTAGAAGCTGACTCTTCTTTAACTGTGACATAATTTTCAAAACGAATTTTGTGCTATAAAATATGCATAATGCAGTTTCCATGTTCGCATCCCGGATTTGATATTATAACTTAATGTTGCACTTCATCCCAATTCCTGGCGTGGCCTGGCGTGGTTTACGAGCGTCTGGTGCAAGCGTCTAGGTTCAAGGTCGTATTTCACTTTTAAAGTTATCTGAATTGTTGTATGTTGAATCTTTGATTGTATTTATAAAACCAGTTTGTACCAGTTTACCACAGTATATTTATCTATTAAACCAATTTATTTATTAAAACCAGTTTAGTAAAACATTTTTTAGAGTAACGATAGAAAAGTCTAAATAAATAAATATTGCCGTCAGATAAAAATAATAAGTTTATAGAATGTAATATAACGTTTAATTAACTTAATAATAATGTTAACGTTTAATTAACTTAATAATAATTTATTTGCTGACGGTATAAAATCCGAAGTTTGAGAGTGGCTTAAACAAGGGAAATTCGGATAGTCAGAACACGGTCCGCTGAATGTTTTTAACGAACGAGTCCAATGATGAACGGAGACAATGCGTTTCTATCTGGTTTAACTAATTGGTAATATGTTTGAGGTTTCAAAAAATGGGTTCTAGCATTCGAGAATTTTAAGAAAAGTTGTGAGTAATATTTATTTATTTTTGATTTATTAAAAACTTTTTTATATTTGTATTCATAATTGAGATTACAAACCGTAACTTTCGCGAAGAATTAGTAATCAGTGAATAAATATGAATGATAAAGACTTTAAATATATGTTTTATTTAAACTTGTCTGATTAGTTATTATATTTCTATATATTTTATTAACTTTCTCAATAACATACATATGTTTTTATATATGACAACTTTTAATCCGCATCAACTCTTTCTTCTCGGACAAGACGAATGCTAATAAATCTGAGCCGTGGGGTTTGTAGCAGATCTATAAAACTGTCACCAATATATCAGAATAATATTTTACTGACAGACATATAGTATTCATATATATTTTCGGTATGTCATTTATAAATATTGAATATCTATACTAATATTATATGTTAGAAAAGATATATCTTCGAAACTAGTTAATTGATGTAAAAAAATATTTCTGTTTATGATAGAAAGGTTTATGATAGCATTACGCTGCTACCGTTAATTATAAATAAAATAATTGATCCACGGGTGAAGTCACGCGTAACAACTAGCTCAATTATACAACTAATTATTATGTGAAATAACAATGGCAACAGAAATAGCAAATAATTTATGAAAGATTTTTTTTATATTTAAATTTTGTGATGATAAGTTATTAAAATTATCCGACTGTACTCACATAATTACTATGGGAATTTGTTTTCTAGTTTTAAACCCATTCGGGGTCATAATGCCACAATATTGAACATATTAAATATTTTTTTACGTTATAAATTTTAAATATTGTTAATTATTGTATTCTAGAGCTGCGTGGTTTAAAAAATGGAAAAAATATATTTTTCCTTTTTTTTTTATTAAATAGTGTCGGTTTACAATAAACAAAAAAAATCATAGATTGTTATATTTTTTATTTATGGACATTATTTTAATAAACGTACATTAACTAAACGCATAAAAACGTTTTATTATATAAAATTTAGTATTAAATTGCAGCGCCCAGAAAACCTTTTTCTAGTATATGATTTCAAAATATATAAATAGTGTGAGTGCACAACTCGCACCACACATCAAAGTTACCCCACAAAAACAACGCAAGGGTGGATTTGCAGAATTAAATAAAAAAAGAACCAAACTGGACAGGGAAATGGCGTCAGTTTGCTATCTAATAATATTATTATTGTTATTGGTTTGACGTTTCATTAGATTAGAGATAGTGGGAAAATCTGCTACAATTCTGGATTTCAGATTAAATATTTCTTATAACGCCTTATAAAATAAATTTTCTTATTATTGTTGTCTTTAAAAGCAGCAACGAATAGCGTACCATATCAAACACATATATTTACCTCGACTAACATATATTTTTAAAATATAAATATGTTTTAAACATAATGCATTATTTACTACATATAATATTATATAGATGTATTGTCCGGGGATACGTTCGCATTAAGAAATCCAAAACTATATATCAATATTTGAGACCAGCTAAAAGCACCCTTCTGTTTGTACAAACTTCTGTACAAACGCATCGACCTATACATGATGCATGGACAGTCAATAGCACAGCTTTGAACGAGCATGAGACAACCAACCAATGACGAGACTTTGATTTTTAATGTATCGAAATTGAAATAAGTTGTCAGATAAACATTTGATTCATTTTTCAACATCAATACGTTGCTAGTTTTTTTTAAAAATCATGTTAGTCAAGTTTATTACTAGAATGTTTTAATCTAATTTAAACAAAATGATATCTATAATATCCGTACTCACGAAAATAGTATCGGAATTTGTTCGATAAGTTTAAAACCCGTTCACGGCGTGAAAGTTCACGCTTCACTTCCGAAAGTTTATGTACAAATATAAATTTTATTGATAATAATTAATTAATATCCAATTAACATTATTACTTTATATCAAAAACCTTTAGTGTGGAAAGCGGTAATATAATGTTCGAATCAAATATAATCTGCGAGTGACATCCTTGATAGGTCATGACGTTTTATTGGACGCGCAGTACTTTGATCTAGCCGCCTCACGTTTACTATTACCAATTAGATACGCGTGTCACACAGGGTTGTCAATTATAATCGGACTATTTTATATAATATTTATGATGTTTATAATTTTGTAATATTTTGTTATAAGTTATTCCTATTATTTTTAACATGTTCATATTTTTATAACTATATTATTAGTGACCTCATATTTATACATAAGATTCATACATTGAAGTGAAAGAAGGTAGATTGAAAATTATTTAAAAGGTTTTTATTAAAAATTAATATTTTGGTTCTTTCAACTAATATATTAAAAAAAAAATAATTACAAATGTTATTGATACTATTTTCTTTGCTACGTTTTGAGTAAAAAAAGGCTATAGTATGAGCAAATTTTTTTACTATTATAATAAGTTGTAAGAATGTAACATTTATTTTTGCTTTGTTAAAATATACAAAGTATATAAAATAGTAAAACTGGCGAAAGAAATCAAAGGTGAAAGAAATAATACATTTAAAGTAATGTCAAAAATAATTAGTTATTTGGACAAGTAAGCAAAAATATGTTCAATCAAGTCACAAGATGGCGCGTATAACTGGTATGAACCGGATATTGAATTTTCCCGCGCTCATTCCGGAATTCGTGGCTCATACTGCCCTCCGGATTTTTATCTTGCTTGTAAATATACTTTTTAAATGTACAATATTTTTTAAATGCATATCTATGTTTATGTAATAATGTGCGTAATAACATGTGATGATAAATGATGACAAATCAATTTATCAGTGATTTCTGATAACAGATAACGCAAGACGCACGATGTGTGTTTGCGTAATAGTTCTGTAATAATCTCATGAACATTCCTGATTATATTGAGTTGTCAGATTTGTTGAAGATTGATGATGGAGGTCTTGAACTGATGCTAAATTTCATTGAAGTCGTATTGGGCTAGTTGTATGTCTTCTAGATTTTTTTCTCGTTAGAGTAAGATAATATAAACAAATCAGTTTATTAAACGAAAATTTTATATATATTTTTTTTCATTAAGTGCATGGTCAATAAATATATTAATAAATAAATATACACAACAAATAAAATGTCTTTATGTGATACCTAGTTCTTTATTTATATTAATCTTTGTTTGTTCTAATCTTTCGCTTATTCTAATTATTTGTTGCTGTAATATTTTAATTTCATCCACGCTCTTTTATTATACGTCATCTCAGATACTTATTTCTTTGTCATTCTTTGTAACTTGTTCATACAACCCATCCATGTTTTATTGAATCAGACGTTCAGAAATCATTTTTTTTTTCATTTCGTTCATTTTTTTATTCATTTATTTTGTATACCTAAAACGACGAATTTAAAAACGTGGCTAGAACGATAAAACGTGGCCATTAGTAGCTATCAAGTGTGTTTATTATTTAGCTACGTCTTTTCCGAATGTGTTAAAATTTTGAAAACGTTTCAAATTTATCACATGACCATTAAAACCACAAACCGCCCCAAATTGCCACAACTTCATATATCATAAAATATAAGAGGAAAAAAATATTTTCCGACAAATAACATTGATTTACAAGTTTATTCGCGACAGAAATAACACTCGCTTTAATGGCGTATGTCTTGACGGAAATTCCTGCAATAAACTTGGGATATATATCAGAATTTTGGGTGTACAGACATTATGGATAAAGGTATATGACAATCTTATACGTTTATAAGAGTCTATAGAGTGTACTGTTGGTGAGTATATACCACACTAAATATGCTATACTATCTGAAATAAAACCATTTTTTACGAATTAAAACTCGCGTATAATTTGGTTACATTTTAACTTTAACCCGACGTTTCGAATACTTTGCAGCAATCGTGTTCACGGGTAGACGAGATGTAAGTGTTGGACTTTCTGACAGACACTTACATCTCATCTATCTATTAAAATGTAACCAAATTATACGCGAGTTTTAATTCGTAAAAAATAGTTGTATTTCAAATGTGTACTCGTGAAAATCTAAGAAAATACTGTGCTATATTATCTGTTTTTATTCGTTTATATTACTACTTCTTCAAAATGAACTCGCCTGTCACAATTAGAAAGAATTCTTTAATTTCGTCATGTACTTTCAAAGATTAGTTTGTTTAAATAAAAAAACTTTCCATTTATAATATAAGTATAGATTATAAATATAGTAAGATTATAAATACAATAATCATTTGTTAATATAATTTATTAAATACATTGTTTCTTCTCAATTATGATGAGTAATATCTTAGAAGCCTTTTATAATAAGCATAAATCTATATTTTTCGTTTCACTATGTTAAAATTATTAAATGCTAAGGCCAAATCAATAAAGCTGAATCAATAAATAGCATAAGCTCAATACAATAAAAAAAATTTGGAAATTTCAAAAATACTAACATGGTTGACACCGGAGACCCTGGTCTTGTTCAATTTAGATAAATTGGTGCCCATCCGTAGCCATTAAAGCCACTCCGTTCCAACAACTTCAATTAAAATTGGACCTTAAAACCGTACACATAGAGTCAAAAACATTACACAAGAGTTTAAGTTAAATATTTGGCACATTTAAGGACACATTTGTTTGGTCTGTTTCTTCACTAACACAGAATGTCTTATATTGAACACATCCGATAGTCACAAGTTCACAGGCAAGCTGAAACGAAGAACTCACTTGAATAAAGTTGTTAAAATCACGGATTTGATATAGAAGTTTAAAACTAATAAAAAAAAAACACAAATGTGTTGTAATTTTAAATTCGCGATGTTTATTTCACAAAACATACCCAAAAGGGGAAAGCAGATGCCTCCATTCAAGTCTGCCTACACCTCGTGGGCGGACCAGAAACGAATCAATTGGTATCAATGAACGCTGCTTGACTTTCAAATGGACTTGTTAAGCTTAATATTGCAGTTACTATTATCGAGAAAATTGTATGTAATAAAAACAATTTCTAGTATTTTCCATTGTCTGGAACGACTGAATCCTAACATTGTCTATTATCGAATACGGCAAAGTTTTTGACAATTCTTAATTTAAATTATCAACATCACCTTTTGTTTTTTTTTATTACCATAGTTACCAAATACGACGATAAGTTTCAAATAATTTTTAGTTCTTAATTCAAATTATGAACGTCGTTTTTATTAGTTTTTATTATTATACTATTATTACCAAATACGACTATAAGCTTCAAATAATTTTTAGTTCTTAATTCAAATTATGAACGTCGTTTTTATTAGTTTTTATTATTATACTATTATTACCAAATACGACTATAAGCTTCAAATAATTTTTAGTTCTTAATTCAAATTATGAACGTCGCATTTATATATTTTTTATTATTGTCCAAATATTACCGAATACGACTATAATCTTGGAACGAAATTTATTCCTTCTTTAAATTATTAACATTATTTTTTGTTATTATTATTATCAGGATTATTAACCGACTTGTTATCATGATCTATTTAATGTAATTTCATAAAATTATATGCATTTATTAGCATTACTATCACATAATCTGGTGGTGTAAACCCAATGAGTCATTCCGGTGCAGTTGTTTAATATTCCAACTATTGCTGTTCTACTCCAATCAATAGCGAAAGAGAAATTTATGTTATATTAACAGAAAAGCGTTCTTTAATTAATATATTATTAAAGTTTTAATATTATTAAAATTAATAATACCTAAGTCTATTATATATATTGATACACAGTGCAATTGAAAAGTATTTAATTTTAATGCAGACTACAGATGAATATTGATAATTTTAAATGTGAAAAACGAAGAACTGTCTCCCGTACCCCAAACAGAAAAAGCGAATTAACTCACCATATAATTAATAGTAAAAGTTATAAATGTTTTAATTAACTACGTTTCTGGTAACGAATTTGAATATAATAATATATATAAAAATCTGCTCTGTGAAGTTACAATCAACAATTTGTTTATAAAAGTAAACAGAATTTCCATTACAGTATTTTCATTCACCATATTTGCCCAGCGGGCAGATTGTGTTTGTTTCTGCCAGTTTAATTATTTAACCATAATCGATTCTCATTACACTATAAACAAACTAATTATTATTCAATTCATGCGGTATTTATCGTACATTATATCCATACAATAAACAGTTAAAAAACATAAAAAAAAATAGATAGTGATTAAAAATAAAAATGTAATCACCTTGAAAAACTGATACAAAATAATTTTTACTCCTTATATGTCCTTTTACACGAAAACACGTGTTATGTTAATAATAAAAAACGTGAAAACACAAATTGAATTTTTTAAACTGCATACAAAACTGAGTTCATTAGCCTTTATTCAAGTTCACTATAAAAATAGTTGTTTGGGGATAGTTTGTGAGAGTCCAACACGTCTGAGCCGGCACTGTTCCCTCTAGCCACACGTCTGCTCTGCTCGGCAGCGCACTTCTCACTAGCCTTGGCCGATCACTCTTACCCGCACTCACCCTTATTTTCGGCGCTCCGAGGGCGCAACTTATTTGGCCTCTTTGTTGTATCCCTAAGAGGGGTAAATTATTACGGTTTAGCGATAACATAATAGAACTGAGCACTAAATAATCGAAAGGATAACGCTTTTTACTGATCGTTAAAATATTGAATTTCCAATAACCGTACGAAAATTGAGGGAAACCAGAAATAAATAGCTCTCTGACTCTCCTTGGATTTTGGGACGAAATATGTATGGAGTAACGAAAATATAGACATTATTAAGTCGTCTATATAATTTCAAGTTTTAACTGATATAGTTAATAAAAGATTTTAAATATTGTTTGGGAAAGGCTATAAAAGCCTAAAAAAAATGTAATTTAACAGATATAAATAAAAAAAATGTATAAGTAATCCAATATAATTATTATATTTAATATAATATAAATCTAATATAAAACAAAATCAAATAAATACTAAAACAACTAATATAATATTAATTTTATTACATTAATTTATGAATGAACCTAATTACAGAACAGCTGTGAACAAAATGCAACAGACCAAAATAGATCTAACATAAGGAAACCTTCAAGTTTAACCATCCACGGCATTTTAGATACACGACTTTATACCGTAATAGAGTGGGCTAAGAATCAAAATAGTTTCTATGCATATAATGAAGAATATCAGACGTTAATGAGTAGTGTACTCCAAGCGTGGGACCACCGCGATGTGGTTGATATTTATTTACATTTACATTTGTTACAATTTTAACATAATGACTTTTGACTACAAAATAGATAGATAGAGAGAGATAGAGAAAGAGAGAGAAGATATAGAGAAAGCAATTATGTTTTATCAGATTTTTATTAACAGATCTCAAGTCAATTAATAATTATCCAGCTGTACTGTACGTAAATAGTATCGGGATTTTACCAACTAATTGAGAACCGCTTGAATAAACTTGAACTCAAACTGTCGATCCTTATTCATGAACTCTGAGCATGACGGAATCGCGGCGTGAACAACCACTTCACGCCTCGATTCCGTCATGTCTGGTCGGACAAATTCCGATAGTATTTCAGCGAGTACAAATTGATAATAATTTATTTTAAGAAAATTTAAATACAAAATATTTTTTCTGATTTAATTATAATATATATTTATAAATCCAACACTTTATTTGACGATTCAGTTTTCAACACATTTATGAATCAAAATGCAAAGTTTAAACAGGAAAGTTATTTTGATTTACGACTAACGGCATCTGAGAAACTCCATTAGATTCTAGTGGTCTGTATCTTATTAAATTTATAGCCCAATGAATACTAAATTGTAAATTTTGTAATGCCACGTTTATCTCGTTAACTAATCATTAACATTATATCGAATAACACTTTTATAAACATTATATTTTAAATTGAATAACAATTAAAAAAGCATAAATTATTAATAAATTTCAAATCTCTATTGTATCGCATTAAGCCATATTCTCTAAAAAACAAATTCTTCATGTCCCAAATCATTAAATCTTTTTGTTTCTATTCTCTATCTATAATAGCCAGTTGAGTAACAACATAAGAACATAAAAAAATATTGTTAACTTCTAGTGTTATACCAAATTTAACGCAACTTTAGTGATCTATAGATTTTTTTATGGAAAAATTTTAATCACTCGAAATCGTTCTCGTAAACGTCAACTTAGATTTCGTTTGGCGTTAGCGATCACAAGTTTAACTTGTCTACCAATTGTCTATTCGTTAAAGTGACACTATAATTTTTTTTTAAGATAAAATATAAGACAATAAATACCACCTGGAACTTCTGTAACAATAACATAAGTTAGTATTTCTCGAGTATCACTTCAATCCCAAAGGCGAAGCCAGGACTTCGCTTGTAAAGTCAAGTTGAAACAAGCGATCGATACGACTAGAAGATAATGTAGATAGATTATCGCCCGCACCTTGAAACATACATGTAAGCGCAAGGAGCTTCCAGCGATAAGGCACTATATACATGATATGAAAGCTAACAAAATAGTTCATTAAAAATATATTTGCAAAATAAAGAATAATAAGTTAAAAATAAATAAATTGGTTCGTGAACCAACCAATTAAATTGAGCTCCGCCATTTTTTTTCAATGATTAAAAATTTTAAATAATAGTGTATAACGTAGTTATTATCTAGATATATATAAGCAAGACTAAACTAGATAAATCAATTTCAAAACCCGGACATTTTAAGCTAAACGAGTAAAGCCGAGAAGTAATGTTATATTTCAAACATTTAAACATCCTTAATAAGACAGACGTAACACATGCTAATAATATACGTAATGATAACTATTCGTATAACAAACTTCAGACAACCAAATTGTCTAGAGTGGAAGCCATAGCTGTATACAAATATTATAAACTGAAGACTACTTTTGTTTGGTTGAAATCTTCGAAACTACAGGATGTTTATTAGAAATTCTACTTGTGGTAGGCAGGTTCCTGAGAAGGGCTATTTAGCATTATTCTACTGCTCTTAGCTATCCTAATATTAAATAAAATCGGTCGTTCGCGGATGGAACTGCTAGTAGAATTATAATAGCTCTTTTATTATAAATAACATCATAGCATCGAAGTTGTTTTATTATAAAAAATAGCAAAGCATATTTTATTGTAGGTTTAATAAAACAAAAATAACCGTAAAGCTTTTTTTTTTATTCTAATATCAAGATCAAAATTAAGTAATGATCATTAGATATTATTTTATACACATTTAAATTTAAATTGCACGAAATTTAAATTTTAAGTTACAAATTAAATTTAAAATACATGACACAATTAAATTTGTTAAAATATTAATACAGTTCTAAAATAGTTTCACAAACTAAGCCCCTAAATATAAATAACTGAACCAACTTCATTTGTATTCTCTAGATTTCACTAAAGAGCAGTTTTTTCGTCAGTAAGCCACCCAGTTTGATGGATCGTCGGGTTTACTGTCTCCCGTAATGAGCCCCGTAATCGGCCGGGTTTTATCTTGCATGCTTGACGGATGCCTCCAAATGTATACCTAAATTGACTGAATATGCCATAGACTTATCACAGACTGTTCTGGACAAGTTCTGGAAAACCAAAATACAAGGTAAATATTAGTAGTAGATCAAATGTATTTGAAATTTATTTTGTATTTTAAGGTATTTCCGTATATAACAAATAATACGTTTTGTATGAATGTAGTGTAATGTGAAGTGGGTTCCATCTTTACTGTCACTTTGCAGAGCGTGTCAGTCGTATTTCTTGACAAGCCCTTACTAGGAGATCTCTAAATTATTAATGAAAAAAAAATCAGCCGATATTTATCCTTAATTAAATAATAATGTATAACGAAAATGATAGACTTCTTTCATACAATATAACGGACAATTGTCAAATATTGGAGGTGATTTTCTTGTAGTAATTATTTAAAAAAAAATTTAAAGTTCACGATCAAAATATTGAAATACAAAAAAATTGTTATTGTCACGTATCTATAATAATTAGACTTATGGGATTGAGGAAATTTGAGTAGATATTAATGTCTTCTATACAAACTGTAGTACATCACTTTGATATATTATCAAAAATTTCAACAGTGCACGATGTAAGGATTTTTCTTGGTATTTTTTCACATGTGGGGTTCCATTATCGAAAGTTTCATACGGATCCCTAACATTTTTATAAATATTCTATCCTCGAGTTAATTAGAAATCATGTAGTATTCTAATAGTAAAATAATTTTAAAAAACGGTCTAACAGTTTCTATTCAATACATTCAGATAATCAAATTTGTATTTATAATATTAGTAGCGATGTGAGATGTGAAAATAATATCTCGTAGTAGGGACCGTCAAGTTTCAAATATCTGTCTTATTGTGACGGGAGATATCTATAGTATTATATATACATTCTCAGAGCTTGAGAACAGACAGCAGGTTAAAGAAATTATTGTAAACCAAGCGTTAAGACAAAGACAATAAGGACCGCGAAATAGAATTAATATTATGTCTACGTTGTACTTTCTCTCGCTAACATAAAATAACTTAAAACTTCTTATTTATATCTATAATACAAGATTAATTTTCCATCATTTTATAAAAAAGGTTTATTTAAAACATTTAAAAAAATATATAAAATATGAATGTTTCATTCTAACACTTTTAATATATATTAACATGGATCTTAACAAATCTAATAATGCGAATGAAAATGTAATTTTCCTTTCAAAAACTTCAACCTACTAATCTAGTTTCCAGCGCCATCTAGTTTCAGTTAATCGAGTTACTAGATTGCGAGCACGTACAACTCCATTGTCATATAATTCTTTGACGCACCATTTCATTGAGTGAGTGTACACTTTGTCGACTAATTTGAAGCTTCCATTCAGAAAAGCTAATTGTAATAACAAACTTTATTCTGGTTTAAAAATATTTAAATATTAATAAATATTTATAATATTACTTTAATTTCATCAAAATTATCTATTATATAGCTATAAACTCTAATCCCATCTTTAGTGTGAAATTTTCAAATTCAGTGTTATGGACGCTGTTAAGCAAATCTACAATCGCAAAATTTAATTTCCACCTAGCTATTATGGTAATTATAAATAATTAATATTGCTTATTTTGAAAGTTATAGATATTTAAAATAAAATTAAAAATGGATTCTTTGTATCAGTCTTTTCACTTCTGTTACTAAAGATGATTAATTTTTATAATATTTATATCTGTTATGTAATCACAAATACACTCTAGCCCAAAATTTACAGTCACTTCAGCTCGAAGGTAACTACTCATAACATTTTGCTGAATCAAAAATACAATATTAATATTAACACTTACATCTCGTCTACCCGTGAACCCGTGAACCCGTCAAAAATAGTTTTATTTGAAATGTGTACTCGTGAAAATCTAAGAAAATACTATACAATATTAATATTTCGTTCAGTTTTACCCAGCTGGTTCAAACTGAACTTTCTCAGTATAGTTATACTGAAAAAAAAAGCTGGACAAATGACTTGGTAAGATGGTGCATTTAATAAAGATTCAAAAATTATACAACGCTTGCTGACTTATTTCTTAAACTATATATTTTTTTTATTATCAATAAAAACAGCCTTGACATTTTTTTTTGTATAATTATAAGTATTTCTAATGTTTATAAAACATTCGAAACATTTATAATTAAACCAAAAAAAACGAATATTTATAAAAAAATCAACGACGTATCTAAGAAAAAGATTTTAGTAGAAAATTTGAACGAATCATACAATGCAGTATTTTTTTATTTCAATTACGAATATATCACATTCAAATTTGTTACAAATGTTTTCTAGTCGATATGTATATTATATAATAAATAATAAATTAAAAACGATCGAAAGTATCACTAATCGTAATGTCTAGACCAAACTCAGACCGGAATGTTAAACAGGGGTTCCGTATAGATGAAAAACATCTATTATACCCCCATTACACCAGACGGGCAACGGCCTGGCTTTTCACGATATTCTATACAAATATAATGTTTACTGAAAGCATCAAATCCATATCGTAGAGACAGTTTGGGTCTAGTTTGTTTTTTTAAGATTTTTCTTCTATAGAACTTATTTTCTCTTTTTTTTTTTAAAAATTGATGTATTTAAGACACTAACAAACATTCAATAAAAAGTATGTTTTTTTTATTTTTCAGAAAAGATTTATGGAATTACTATTAATTAAACATATATACTTAATTATATTTTAATTATATAATATTGTATATTCAATATATATGCTATTGTATATATTTATATTTTAGTTCTTTTATTTTAATTGTATAAAATATTACAAATAACAAAAAGTATATACATATTCTTAGTACAAATATAGAAACTGTGGACTTAAAATTTATATTATATTATATTATATTATATTAAACATAAGTGTTACATTTTTCAGTTAGTTATAACCACATGATAATAAAACGTTTCAAAGTGATTTGTTGTGACAAACTTCCTTGTGGTACTCTTACTATGATAATAAAGAATAATATTTTTTTTTATTGACACTTACAAGAAATATAATCATTTTCTTGGAGGAAAAGCTTAGACTATAAAAAAAGTACTAATAATATAATAAATTTTTAAATCTGTACAATATCAATAAAAATGTTCAAATCATATAAAATTACCGCGACAGAAATCAAAACTGGAACACCATGTATATACCCCACTACGATTAACATATATACATAAAAGCGAGAATTAAGTTGTAGTTTGTCTATCTACAAAACGATCTTATAAAAGGAGTTCCTTAAATATTTTTATTTTGATGTTGTGGGCTATACTATTTATTAGATGGGAGACATCTCGAGGAGGTGGGACATAATACCGACAGGTAGTATATTGGCCATAAATCTTTCAGGATTCTTAATACACGTAACATATTCTATTTTTTACAGCGTTGATTGAAATGTCTAGGTCTTATATAAACTCTAAAATACTTATTACAAAGTATACTAGTTCGTTTTCTTTACTAATTGTTTATGTAACCATACATAGGGGTCTATCCAAAACAACTACCATCTATAGGATATAAAAATACCATAAAATTTCCATTACAACCCGCGCTGGGATGGCCGCTTGCCTCCTCGTCAAAGGTTAAAAATGCCGTCGTAAATTACGAAAATGTGCCAAAAATGGAAAAAACAACACACAAAACGATATATTTATAATATAATTTGTATTTTAAGTGCCTTGTACTACATCAAGTTTCTACGAGTTTTATATTTCATAGAAAGGAAATTTTTAATATTTAAATAATAATTATATGATATAAGACTGCAGTTTAATGAACTTATAGCAAATTATATTCATTTCATACGTAATACATAAGGGAATTTGGGTTCAATAAAAAGCAATTCCGTGGGGGGGAGTCTTGCTCTCATACTAAAACACTGTTTAATGTTTTAGATATACCATTAAATCGGTCTCATAAAACAACGCTTATTATTTTATGAACATTTTACAATGTTTTTTGTATCACTCCCATCTTCGTGTTTACATTGCACACGGTAAGATTGGATCAGTTGGATCGTTCTTCAGATTTTTACTTTAGGAAAGATTTCATTTAATTGTCTATTTGTTTCATTATTTTTTAAATCCTAATTTATATAAAATTTTAAAGTGGCATTATGGTAAATTAATATTATAAATTTTTAACAAAATAATGTCTTCATTTTAATGAAAAAACCTTAGACATCAAATTTAAGCGAATCTAATAAAGTTTATTTCTATGAATTGAGGAATCCCTCGACGTTCCCAAGTTTTGCGAAATGAATGACACGTTGCTATTAGCAACTATGCACGGCTCATTTACTTGGTATTTCATTACTTCTGTCTGAAGCAAAGCTCACTTGACAAGGGCCAAGCGACCTTAAATAATACCCAATAACAATTTATACCAATCACAACCTTATGATCATCAAAATAAAGATGAATAAAACTGTATCTAAACATTTGCAACATAACAGCCAAAATTCCGAATATGCATTGTAACATGCAACTTTGAATTTTAATGTGTAAGAAATAATGGTTATTTGTAACGCAAAACATAAGTGAATGGATTTGTTCGATAGCTAACAGGTAATTGTAGATGTGACCGCTGTTATGCAGTTAAATGTAAGACTGAGATTAATGATAGCTGATTTAGTTATGAAATTCTAAATAGTTTAAGTTAAATTATCACAGGTTACTTGATAAAACAGATTGCATAAATAACGAGAATAAGATAACTATCATTAAATATTAAGATTAGCTAGACTTCAAGAGATAGATAGAGATAGAGAGATTTATTATTTTATTTGGTATTCTGAGCTTATCTTGTTACTATCAATGTGCAGTACAGTGCAGTCTCTATAGTAAAGTAAGAGGTAATAAAACATTCTCTGCGATCACTAACACGTGATACCAGCTCTTACAGGTGAATTATTTCAGCAACAAATCTGTACATAACGCTGAAGGTAATCATTTGGAAACTTTTCTCTATTCAGAACCAGAAATTTTACAAAAAAGATCCAGGGAGGTGTGTCAATGTGTTTTCAAAACCAATATTGCAAGATACTGAAATTTTCAAAAATTTGTTTATTACCATAGTAATAGAGATGAGATTTGAGGAAAAGGTAGGTCAAATAACCCTGGATTGGGGACAACAACGAAGTGTTCATTCAACCATTATTTCCACGTGATTTGACGTGTCATTGCTGTCCTTGCTACGGCAGATAAAGTCAGGAAAAAATCAACTGTGCTAAATGAAAATTAGGTTTTTAAAATTTGGTATTTATTGCTCTTATGTTAATAATTTATTAAAAGCTGTTAATCGCTGTTCCACCTGCGTGCAAACGTTTTTTTTTATTTTTACGTTAACTAAAAATAACATAATGTTAGATAGCGTAAAACCTTCATAATCCTACCTATCATAATCAGAAAGAAATCAATTTCATCTAGTGATATGAAAGATCAGCCCGTTAACAAAATAAAATTTTCGTTTTGTTTCATTTTATAATATTAGTATAAATGTAACAACAGATATGAAAATGGTTTTTACTCTTACTAAATCAAATAAATAAAATATAATAACACTATACTGTTTTAAAACTATCTACACTATATGATTTATTTCATGAAAACTTACCAAAATAAAGAAAACGATTTGCTGGTATTTCTAAACATAATATAAGGGTGTGTGCAGACGGCAGTCAAGATGTACCGAGCCTGCCACCGGCACACCAGAGTCCGGAACTAATGCCGACGCTCCATCAACTTATAAAATATGAAACACGAAGGCAACTGTTTACAGCATGAACAACACCTATTAAATAAGATTTCATTCAACTCTTAAAATATATTTTTAATAAATTTAGTCAATATAGTATTTATTACTGTCATTGTATATAATTTATTTGTAATTTGTAATTTGTAATTTGTATTCACGTTAATTGTATAGGAATTTTTCCGATTAGTTTAAATTCCATTCAGGATTCATATTGATGGAGCATGGCGGAATCTTGGCTTTAACAGTTCAGGTTACAGCTGGATAATTATATATAATAATACATTATGTAAATTTAAATACAAAAATTATTTGTTAATTTATTGAATCGTTTCAACAAGGAAGGTAGGTTATAATATGTGGGTAGTGAGAAAAATATTTCAATTTTTTTATCCCTCACATGAGAGAATCATCACCCTAAACGAAAATCTATATCACACTTAGTTGATACGATAAGAACATAAATCTGCCACCTTCAGAAGTGCTGAATCACGTTAATAAATTTCAGGAAACCGAGTGTCACCCCTCTTTTGACGATCTTTGCCAATAGAAATATTGAGGGGCCCACAAATTTACGATAAGCCTCCTGCTCTTTGAATCGATTATTAAATGTTTTACATGTATCAAGATCTGTCAATCAAGTTTGAAATATTCAAGTGCGATGGCTGAAGAATTCTTAAAGGGATTTGTTATCTAGAAAATCGTGATAAGCAAACTCCATTGACGAAGATTGCATTAAAACGTCCAGATACGAAATGCGCAATGATCATATTTATTTTTCGATACTTGATAAAATGCAATATAAATATAACCAAAGTTTTTTTTTATTTATTTTTACGTATAATTTTAGAATATAAAACATTTTTATTATAATAATTTAAAGAACACAAAACAATCACCAATGCTTTGGAATATTGAGCTAACATTTTTCATCTATACATGTAATGTTAATTACAACTTACAAAAAAGTATAAACAAAAATGATCAATAAAATCATGTCTGTTATAGCCGTACGTGAAATTATTTATAAATATGTTTAACCATGTAAAGCTTATTCAATTTTAAAAAATATGTATGAAAAATTTATAAATACGAGCAAGATTTCGAACCTGCGGCTTCTAGGAAACCGTTCTATGGCTCTACCAATTAAGCTATCGCAACGCTATTACGATTTTTAAAGTATATTTAATAGACGACACATCCGTGCCGATTTATTTGGTTTTATATAGAGTGCAAAATTCTTTTTTCTTTTTGGAATTGTTGAACTCAAAACAAATTTAAGTAACCAAGACGAATAAATTCAGTAATCTTTTTAATAATAATAAAACAAGAATAAAGTCCTCTACCACAGTTTTTTTAAAAAAAAAAGTCGTTACACTATGATACTATACACTGTCATTCAAAGATAAAAACATCTTGAAAGTTGGAACGCTTGAAGTCAAAACTGGAAAATAAAAATAAAATAATATGTTTAGTTTAAAATTTAGTTTAGCAATATCTTATCAAATGTCGTGAACAACTCAGTGTGTTGACGTTTTTTGTTATCGCTACATTCACTTCCTACAGTAACATCTCATATTTAAAAAATATATAAAGATACGAAGCCAAAACTGTTTTTATTAAACAGTATTTTGTTTCACTCCAAAGACATGTTCAATATTCACAGCTGTCACAAAGATATGACTGTATCTAGAATTAATATTATTACACATCTTTTGTATTTTAGTATTAAAATTTAGGAATACCATATGCACTTGTTTTTTATCCAAATCTTTGACTATGGTCATTAAATTAGATGCTACAGTAGAATCCATGAATCTCAGATTTGTTCCATCAACAATAATGTGGGTTGCACTCTCATTTTCAGCACTTTCAGTATACACTTGTAAAATATTACGTCTTACATGTTCTGCTGCACAATACGATAACCTTTCTGGTAATGTAATGACTCTCATATTGTTCTGATCTCCTGTAATAAGAGTCTTTTCACATGCAGGTCTCGCTGTTGCAAACAACAATAGCAAAGCATCAGCCAATATTCCAGTTACTATTCCATATTCTAAGCCATAACCCAAACTAGCAATCAAAGTTGCAATGTAGACAAATAACTCTTTTTTACTAGTTTTCCATAATCTGATGATTATATTAACATCTAACATATAATACATAGCAGTTATAATCAATGCAGCCAAAGATGGTTTAGGTATATAATAGAATGCATCTGTCATTACAGTTAATGCTAAAATTAAAAGTAATCCAGTAAATACACCACCAAGTGGCGTTTGAACACCTGAAGCATTATTCAGGGCAGTGCGTGTGAAGGAACCTGCAACCGGCATACTTCTCACAAACGATCCTACAATACTGCTCAGTCCAAGGGCAATCATTTTTTGCGTAGCGTCGATTTCAGCTCCAGCGCAAAAGGCTTTAGCAATTGCTATTGTTTCCAAAATCGAAACCATTGGTATAACTAGCGACTCTGGTCCCAGTATGTTCAACATATCAGTAAATGTGTATGTTTCATTTCCAATAGTGGAACTGAAAGGCGGTAGCTCTATTTGAGGAAAACCACCGTTAATAACTCCAATTAATTTAATTGGCTCAGTGCCTGTTGATAATTTAATAATATATGCGACGGCCATACCAAATATAACGACAACCGCATTTTTACCAAGAGATATGAACCATCTGATTTGCTTTGTCCAGCTGTCTGTGCGACTGCAACCCTGTCCTAAGTATTTTAGTAAAATAAGAATTAATATCGTAACCAGTCCTAATGAGGAATCCCAATAATTAAATGTTCCAATATTTTTAAAGAAATTTACAACTGACTCTACAAAGGAGAGTCCAGCCGCCCCATCAAGCCCAAATAGTGACTTTAACTGCGCAGATGCTATTTGCAATGCGGCTGCGGATATAAATCCACTGATCACTGGAATAGATATAAATTCAACCAAAAATCCAAGATTCAGAACACCCATAGCAATAATAACTAAACCAGCCAGAAATGTAGCCAAAACGGCAAAATCGGCTGAGTAGTTTGAAACATATTTAGCTATAAAAGCTGCCATGATCGCAGTAGGTCCAATTGTTATATCCTTGCAGCTTCCGAAAAAAAGATACACAAAGCCTCCCGTCAATCCCGCATAGAGGCCGTATTCTGGTGATAATCCTGCAACTATGGCGTATGCGATACCTTGAGGTATAGCTGTCAATCCTACTGTTATTCCGGCGATAATGTCTTGAATTAAAATCACAAAACTATACGTCGGAAGCCATTGTATAATAGGGATCCGTTTTTTCAATGTTTTAGTAGAACAGACTTCTTTGGTATATTTTACAATTTTTCGTCGAACTGGCTTATTTGAGGCACTCATCGTGTCTCTCTTGTGACTCTTGTAAGACCCGATAACATACTAACTCCAAAACGCAGATGTGAATTGATATAGTCTGTCTCTTTTGTCTATAGATAGATTTATCTTTACACGTCGGTCGTTCCAGATAGATAAAGCAGATCATCTGGATTTACATAGATACACTTACAGATAATTCGATTGTTCCGTTGCTATATTCAGCTCAGAATCATTTATAGCTATTGTAACAAAAAATAATAATAATCTATCTTAAAAACACATGCTACTGATAAAAATAAAAATAGGTAAGGTTAAAAGTCTTATCTTAGAACACAACAGAGTGTAAACTTTTAATTCCGCCCACATGTAGTAATGTGTCTTGATAGTATCGACTGTTTGTGATAGGGTAGCGGGTTCGACCCGACTTAGATAAGGGTGATGAAGGAGAGCGTGGCCTTGCATACAACCAGGACATTACAATCACAAACTTATATCTTTCATGTGTCAAGCGAAATTTATCTTTATTCTTTATAGATTTAACAAATTAGATTTAACAGACTTGTTTCGTTTTATTGTGGTCCCACAAGAGCTTGATAGCATTTTTTATAATAAATATAATTATTTTAAAAACAGTTACATTTTAATGTAATTTTTTTTTAAATTATTAAATTTTGAGATATCAGTATCAGTCGTTTTTTCATGCATATTACATAATAAAAAACAAAATCGCTTATCTGAACAAGGAAAAATCATACTAAATAAGAAAGATGTACATAAATGTAGTAAATGTATATTATTTAAGTTTGATTGTGAACTTTGTTTTTAATTTCCGAAAAAAAAAATGAAATCACGACATATGAAATATAAGATTTTTATTGTTAATAATTAATCATTCTAATGTATATTTTAAAGTAAAATACAGTTAAATGGAGTATAATGTTTTAATTACAAGAAGGGAGAGATAGTAATCAATTATCATTGAAATCAATTTGGTGTTAAAAGAGTTGAAGGGGGTGGAAATAAAAAATACATTTTGATTTTTTCTTTTCTAATAGAGTGGCCAAAGGTATACTGAGCCATGAAATCCAGTGAATAAAACCAAACTTCCGGAACGTATGAAGAATTTATTAATGATAATATTTTAATACATGTAATATTTTTAAGTGAACTCGCTACCGTGATTTAAGAATTTACTAACGCCATCTTCTGATTAAACTAATAAACATATAGACTTATACGTAACAGTTTATACATTAGACATATCGCCCCCAAGGACCAATAGTCCTTCACAATACCTAACATCAATGTATTTTTTCTAGAAATCATTTACAGGCAAGGGACACAGCTTAGAAGCGGGACGCTGAATTTCGGAGTTTTTATAACGTAATGTAACGACTCTAGTAATTTTATCCTTTCCCGGATGAATTGCGACTACACGTCCGTAGAGCCATTTAGTGGGAGGTAAGTTGTCCTCCTTTACGATGACAATATCACCTGGTTTTAGGCCGGGGACTTTGGTCTTCCATTTGTACCGTTGAAAAAAATGTGTCAGGTATTCCTGGGACCATCGTCTCCAGAAATGTTGTACCATTCTTTGGGCAAGCTTCCAACATCGGAAGCCACTAAGTGTCGTAAATTCATAATTTTGATCCGGAACATTCATTAGAGGTTCACCCACCAAAAAGTGACCGGGTGTCAAGGGCATTGGATCATCAGGATCAGAACTACTCTGAGAAATAGGACGAGAATTGAGACATGCTTCTATCTGTGCTAGAATTGTTGCAAGTTCTTCGTAAGTGAGGGTTGAATCACCAATCACTCGTCTGAGATGGTGTTTTGCGCTTTTTATGCCTGCTTCCAACAGTCCGCCAAAGTTGGGAGCATGAGGAGGAATAAAGTGCCACTCAGTACCATTAGTAGCTAATGAGGCTGAAAACCAGACAAGAAACTTATCACTAATAAGTGCTCTTTACATATATACTCCACCACACGGATATGGAACACAAGCACCTAAAGTAGCAGTTACAGTAAATAGAGCAAAAGAATACAATAGAAAAGAACGAAACAGAACAATTGAAATAGGAGGGGGTAGATGTGGCTAGACTCAACTGGGAAAAAGAGGATGGAAAATTCCCGCACGAAGCTGTTCATGGAAATTATTCACCTCTTTTATTAGAGAGTGTGCTGAGAATTTTCTATTAAAGAATTGCACATTAATTGATGCCGCAGTAGATCAAACTATGCAAGAAGTGACTATGTCTAGTTCTGATGTCTTAACAAGAGGAAGACAAACTTTCTGTCCCTTTCAAGAGCAAAGTGTAACTGCTGCTCAAGCATATGAAAATGCTTACAATTTTTTCGAAATGAATGGGATAAATGACTGTCACAGCTTGATAGGATGGGTCAAAGGAACTATGGAGTGTTTTGAAAAAGAGAATTTGAAAAATGTTCAAGTTGTAGAAAAAGAGATCACAGTAACTAAATATGATAAGGCAACAAAGCAGAAGATAAGTACAAAGAAAAAGAGATTAGTAACAAAAGTTACAACCACTAAGAACGTAAAAGAAACAAGAAAGAGGATGCAACAATTGGTGTGCAGATTTGCATCTTACATAAAACATAAAGAAAGAGGAAAGAAAGATAGAAGAGCTATTGCATCTGGCACTATGTTCGTGAGGGCTTTCTTACATATAATGGAGATGAATTCTCTGAAATTGTCAGAACATTTGTCTGGATCAACTATTTCTATAGGAGGAGAAGAAAAGAAGGCAAAAATAACAAATAATCTTGAAGAATGTATGTTAAGTGGTGGGATAGCAAGCAACTCACATATGTCAAGGGACTGAAGATGCCACAAAATGGAACGAATGCTTGTCCCCAGCAATATTTGCAATCTTGCATTATTATTTGTATAACCCTGAAACCAGATTGAAACTTGGTCTTTCAAAACCGTCAGAGTATGCTAAATTATTCAGCAGGATATGTCTAGTTGGCCATCTTTTTCAATCATGGAAAGAGATACAAATAGGACCAGGAGTCATGGTGGAAAATGAGGACAATTATTCCAGGATAGAATGGAAAAGGGAATATCTTGAATCGATGAATAAGGAAACCAAAGAATGGTTTGAAAAGCTGGAACCAAGAGTATCTAGCTGTGGCAGATTTGTTAGAGCAAGTCCTGGAATGCTCATGGGAATGTTGAATGCAGTGTCTACAATAGTGGGTTTATTGCCAGGAAACATGAATTTTGAAAAACACAAAATGAAAGTAATATGCATGCGCGCTCAAGTGATGATTCTACTACTAAATATCTTGCAGATAACCCCGAAGACAACAAGAGATGTGAGTGATGAGATGAATAAACAAAATCTTTCTTTGGCTGGAATAAATTTAAGCCCTGATAAGACATTTTTCTTCCCTGAGAATATTGGAGAATATACTTCTTGGTATTTTTACTCGAAATTTGTATCCCAGTATGGAACTGAAGTACCGAGCATAAGACCACAAGGAAAGAATCCTTCTGATGATCTATATTTTGTAGCAAAAAGTACGGCAACAGCTATCCAAACTTTGACAATAAACCATATGGGAGCCTCCATTAGATTGCGACTAGGAATATCTGCTTGCAAGAGATTATGGTGGATGAAAAACACAGGAACCAATCAGAGACATGGGGTCTCTTTAGAAGTCCAACTAATAGAGGATGGTGGGAAAAATCTTTGAAATTGTGAGAATTGAGACATGCTTCTATCTGTGCTAGAATTGTTGCAAGTTCTTCGTAAGTGAGGGTTGAATCACCAATCACTCGTCTGAGATGGTGTTTTGCGCTTTTTATGCCTGCTTCCAACAGTCCGCCAAAGTTGGGAGCATGAGGAGGAATAAAGTGCCACTCAGTACCATTAGTAGCTAATGAGGCTGAAAACCAGACAAGAAACTTATCACTAATAAGTGCTCTTTACATATATACTCCACCACACGGATATGGAACACAAGCACCTAAAGTAGCAGTTACAGTAAATAGAGCAAAAGAATACAATAGAAAAGAACGAAACAGAACAATTGAAATAGGAGGGGGTAGATGTGGCTAGACTCAACTGGGAAAAAGAGGATGGAAAATTCCCGCACGAAGCTGTTCATGGAAATTATTCACCTCTTTTATTAGAGAGTGTGCTGAGAATTTTCTATTAAAGAATTGCACATTAATTGATGCCGCAGTAGATCAAACTATGCAAGAAGTGACTATGTCTAGTTCTGATGTCTTAACAAGAGGAAGACAAACTTTCTGTCCCTTTCAAGAGCAAAGTGTAACTGCTGCTCAAGCATATGAAAATGCTTACAATTTTTTCGAAATGAATGGGATAAATGACTGTCACAGCTTGATAGGATGGGTCAAAGGAACTATGGAGTGTTTTGAAAAAGAGAATTTGAAAAATGTTCAAGTTGTAGAAAAAGAGATCACAGTAACTAAATATGATAAGGCAACAAAGCAGAAGATAAGTACAAAGAAAAAGAGATTAGTAACAAAAGTTACAACCACTAAGAACGTAAAAGAAACAAGAAAGAGGATGCAACAATTGGTGTGCAGATTTGCATCTTACATAAAACATAAAGAAAGAGGAAAGAAAGATAGAAGAGCTATTGCATCTGGCACTATGTTCGTGAGGGCTTTCTTACATATAATGAGATGAATTCTCTGAAATTGTCAGAACATTTGTCTGGATCAACTATTTCTATAGGAGGAGAAGAAAAGAAGGCAAAAATAACAAATAATCTTGAAGAATGTATGTTAAGTGGTGGGATAGCAAGCAACTCACATATGTCAAGGGACTGAAGATGCCACAAAATGGAACGAATGCTTGTCCCCAGCAATATTTGCAATCTTGCATTATTATTTGTATAACCCTGAAACCAGATTGAAACTTGGTCTTTCAAAACCGTCAGAGTATGCTAAATTATTCAGCAGGATATGTCTAGTTGGCCATCTTTTTCAATCATGGAAAGAGATACAAATAGGACCAGGAGTCATGGTGGAAAATGAGGACAATTATTCCAGGATAGAATGGAAAAGGGAATATCTTGAATCGATGAATAAGGAAACCAAAGAATGGTTTGAAAAGCTGGAACCAAGAGTATCTAGCTGTGGCAGATTTGTTAGAGCAAGTCCTGGAATGCTCATGGGAATGTTGAATGCAGTGTCTACAATAGTGGGTTTATTGCCAGGAAACATGAATTTTGAAAAACACAAAATGAAAGTAATATGCATGCGCGCTCAAGTGATGATTCTACTACTAAATATCTTGCAGATAACCCCGAAGACAACAAGAGATGTGAGTGATGAGATGAATAAACAAAATCTTTCTTTGGCTGGAATAAATTTAAGCCCTGATAAGACATTTTTCTTCCCTGAGAATATTGGAGAATATACTTCTTGGTATTTTTACTCGAAATTTGTATCCCAGTATGGAACTGAAGTACCGAGCATAAGACCACAAGAAAAGAATCCTTCTGATGATCTATATTTTGTAGCAAAAAGTACGGCAACAGCTATCCAAACTTTGACAATAAACCATATGGGAGCCTCCATTAGATTGCGACTAGGAATATCTGCTTGCAAGAGATTATGGTGGATGAAAAACACAGGAACCAATCAGAGACATGGGGTCTCTTTAGAAGTCCAACTAATAGAGGATGGTGGGAAAAATCTTTGGAATTGTGAGAATTGAGACATGCTTCTATCTGTGCTAGAATTGTTGCAAGTTCTTCGTAAGTGAGGGTTGAATCACCAATCACTCGTCTGAGATGGTGTTTTGCGCTTTTTATGCCTGCTTCCAACAGTCCGCCAAAGTTGGGAGCATGAGGAGGAATAAAGTGCCACTCAGTACCATTAGTAGCTAATGAGGCTGAAAACCAGACAAGAAACTTATCACTAATAAGTGCTCTTTACATATATACTCCACCACACGGATATGGAACACAAGCACCTAAAGTAGCAGTTACAGTAAATAGAGCAAAAGAATACAATAGAAAAGAACGAAACAGAACAATTGAAATAGGAGGGGGTAGATGTGGCTAGACTCAACTGGGAAAAAGAGGATGGAAAATTCCCGCACGAAGCTGTTCATGGAAATTATTCACCTCTTTTATTAGAGAGTGGGCTGAGAATTTTCTATTAAAGAATTGCACATTAATTGATGCCGCAGTAGATCAAACTATGCAAGAAGTGACTATGTCTAGTTCTGATGTCTTAACAAGAGGAAGACAAACTTTCTGTCCCTTTCAAGAGCAAAGTGTAACTGCTGCTCAAGCATATGAAAATGCTTACAATTTTTTCGAAATGAATGGGATAAATGACTGTCACAGCTTGATAGGATGGGTCAAAGGAACTATGGAGTGTTTTGAAAAAGAGAATTTGAAAAATGTTCAAGTTGTAGAAAAAGAGATCACAGTAACTAAATATGATAAGGCAACAAAGCAGAAGATAAGTACAAAGAAAAAGAGATTAGTAACAAAAGTTACAACCACTAAGAACGTAAAAGAAACAAGAAAGAGGATGCAACAATTGGTGTGCAGATTTGCATCTTACATAAAACATAAAGAAAGAGGAAAGAAAGATAGAAGAGCTATTGCATCTGGCACTATGTTCGTGAGGGCTTTCTTACATATAATGGAGATGAATTCTCTGAAATTGTCAGAACATTTGTCTGGATCAACTATTTCTATAGGAGGAGAAGAAAAGAAGGCAAAAATAACAAATAATCTTGAAGAATGTATGTTAAGTGGTGGGATAGCAAGCAACTCACATATGTCAAGGGACTGAAGATGCCACAAAATGGAACGAATGCTTGTCCCCAGCAATATTTGCAATCTTGCATTATTATTTGTATAACCCTGAAACCAGATTGAAACTTGGTCTTTCAAAACCGTCAGAGTATGCTAAATTATTCAGCAGGATATGTCTAGTTGGCCATCTTTTTCAATCATGGAAAGAGATACAAATAGGACCAGGAGTCATGGTGGAAAATGAGGACAATTATTCCAGGATAGAATGGAAAAGGGAATATCTTGAATCGATGAATAAGGAAACCAAAGAATGGTTTGAAAAGCTGGAACCAAGAGTATCTAGCTGTGGCAGATTTGTTAGAGCAAGTCCTGGAATGCTCATGGGAATGTTGAATGCAGTGTCTACAATAGTGGGTTTATTGCCAGGAAACATGAATTTTGAAAAACACAAAATGAAAGTAATATGCATGCGCGCTCAAGTGATGATTCTACTACTAAATATCTTGCAGATAACCCCGAAGACAACAAGAGATGTGAGTGATGAGATGAATAAACAAAATCTTTCTTTGGCTGGAATAAATTTAAGCCCTGATAAGACATTTTTCTTCCCTGAGAATATTGGAGAATATACTTCTTGGTATTTTTACTCGAAATTTGTATCCCAGTATGGAACTGAAGTACCGAGCATAAGACCACAAGGAAAGAATCCTTCTGATGATCTATATTTTGTAGCAAAAAGTACGGCAACAGCTATCCAAACTTTGACAATAAACCATATGGGAGCCTCCATTAGATTGCGACTAGGAATATCTGCTTGCAAGAGATTATGGTGGATGAAAAACACAGGAACCAATCAGAGACATGGGGTCTCTTTAGAAGTCCAACTAATAGAGGATGGTGGGAAAAATCTTTGAAATTGTGAGAATTGAGACATGCTTCTATCTGTGCTAGAATTGTTGCAAGTTCTTCGTAAGTGAGGGTTGAATCACCAATCACTCGTCTGAGATGGTGTTTTGCGCTTTTTATGCCTGCTTCCAACAGTCCGCCAAAGTTGGGAGCATGAGGAGGAATAAAGTGCCACTCAGTACCATTAGTAGCTAATGAGGCTGAAAACCAGACAAGAAACTTATCACTAATAAGTGCTCTTTACATATATACTCCACCACACGGATATGGAACACAAGCACCTAAAGTAGCAGTTACAGTAAATAGAGCAAAAGAATACAATAGAAAAGAACGAAACAGAACAATTGAAATAGGAGGGGGTAGATGTGGCTAGACTCAACTGGGAAAAAGAGGATGGAAAATTCCCGCACGAAGCTGTTCATGGAAATTATTCACCTCTTTTATTAGAGAGTGTGCTGAGAATTTTCTATTAAAGAATTGCACATTAATTGATGCCGCAGTAGATCAAACTATGCAAGAAGTGACTATGTCTAGTTCTGATGTCTTAACAAGAGGAAGACAAACTTTCTGTCCCTTTCAAGAGCAAAGTGTAACTGCTGCTCAAGCATATGAAAATGCTTACAATTTTTTCGAAATGAATGGGATAAATGACTGTCACAGCTTGATAGGATGGGTCAAAGGAACTATGGAGTGTTTTGAAAAAGAGAATTTGAAAAATGTTCAAGTTGTAGAAAAAGAGATCACAGTAACTAAATATGATAAGGCAACAAAGCAGAAGATAAGTACAAAGAAAAAGAGATTAGTAACAAAAGTTACAACCACTAAGAACGTAAAAGAAACAAGAAAGAGGATGCAACAATTGGTGTGCAGATTTGCATCTTACATAAAACATAAAGAAAGAGGAAAGAAAGATAGAAGAGCTATTGCATCTGGCACTATGTTCGTGAGGGCTTTCTTACATATAATGAGATGAATTCTCTGAAATTGTCAGAACATTTGTCTGGATCAACTATTTCTATAGGAGGAGAAGAAAAGAAGGCAAAAATAACAAATAATCTTGAAGAATGTATGTTAAGTGGTGGGATAGCAAGCAACTCACATATGTCAAGGGACTGAAGATGCCACAAAATGGAACGAATGCTTGTCCCCAGCAATATTTGCAATCTTGCATTATTATTTGTATAACCCTGAAACCAGATTGAAACTTGGTCTTTCAAAACCGTCAGAGTATGCTAAATTATTCAGCAGGATATGTCTAGTTGGCCATCTTTTTCAATCATGGAAAGAGATACAAATAGGACCAGGAGTCATGGTGGAAAATGAGGACAATTATTCCAGGATAGAATGGAAAAGGGAATATCTTGAATCGATGAATAAGGAAACCAAAGAATGGTTTGAAAAGCTGGAACCAAGAGTATCTAGCTGTGGCAGATTTGTTAGAGCAAGTCCTGGAATGCTCATGGGAATGTTGAATGCAGTGTCTACAATAGTGGGTTTATTGCCAGGAAACATGAATTTTGAAAAACACAAAATGAAAGTAATATGCATGCGCGCTCAAGTGATGATTCTACTACTAAATATCTTGCAGATAACCCCGAAGACAACAAGAGATGTGAGTGATGAGATGAATAAACAAAATCTTTCTTTGGCTGGAATAAATTTAAGCCCTGATAAGACATTTTTCTTCCCTGAGAATATTGGAGAATATACTTCTTGGTATTTTTACTCGAAATTTGTATCCCAGTATGGAACTGAAGTACCGAGCATAAGACCACAAGGAAAGAATCCTTCTGATGATCTATATTTTGTAGCAAAAAGTACGGCAACAGCTATCCAAACTTTGACAATAAACCATATGGGAGCCTCCATTAGATTGCGACTAGGAATATCTGCTTGCAAGAGATTATGGTGGATGAAAAACACAGGAACCAATCAGAGACATGGGGTCTCTTTAGAAGTCCAACTAATAGAGGATGGTGGGAAAAATCTTTGAAATTGTGAGAATTGAGACATGCTTCTATCTGTGCTAGAATTGTTGCAAGTTCTTCGTAAGTGAGGGTTGAATCACCAATCACTCGTCTGAGATGGTGTTTTGCGCTTTTTATGCCTGCTTCCAACAGTCCGCCAAAGTTGGGAGCATGAGGAGGAATAAAGTGCCACTCAGTACCATTAGTAGCTAATGAGGCTGAAAACCAGACAAGAAACTTATCACTAATAAGTGCTCTTTACATATATACAGGGACTCCACCACACGGATATGGAACACAAGCACCTAAAGTAGCAGTTACAGTAAATAGAGCAAAAGAATACAATAGAAAAGAACGAAACAGAACAATTGAAATAGGAGGGGTAGATGTGGCTAGACTCAACTGGGAAAAAGAGGATGGAAAATTCCCGCACGAAGCTGTTCATGGAAATTATGTCACCTCTTTTATTAGAGTGTGTGCTGAGAATTTTCTATTAAAGAATTGCACATTAATTGATGCCGCAGTAGATCAAACTATGCAAGAAGTGACTATGTCTAGTTCTGATGTCTTAACAAGAGGAAGACAAACTTTCTGTCCCTTTCAAGAGCAAAGTGTAACTGCTGCTCAAGCATATGAAAATGCTTACAATTTTTTCGAAATGAATGGGATAAATGACTGTCACAGCTTGATAGGATGGGTCAAAGGAACTATGGAGTGTTTTGAAAAAGAGAATTTGAAAAATGTTCAAGTTGTAGAAAAAGAGATCACAGTAACTAAATATGATAAGGCAACAAAGCAGAAGATAAGTACAAAGAAAAAGAGATTAGTAACAAAAGTTACAACCACTAAGAACGTAAAAGAAACAAGAAAGAGGATGCAACAATTGGTGTGCAGATTTGCATCTTACATAAAACATAAAGAAAGAGGAAAGAAAGATAGAAGAGCTATTGCATCTGGCACTATGTTCGTGAGGGCTTTCTTACATATAATGGAGATGAATTCTCTGAAATTGTCAGAACATTTGTCTGGATCAACTATTTCTATAGGAGGAGAAGAAAAGAAGGCAAAAATAACAAATAATCTTGAAGAATGTATGTTAAGTGGTGGGATAGCAAGCAACTCACATATGTCAAGGGACTGAAGATGCCACAAAATGGAACGAATGCTTGTCCCCAGCAATATTTTGCAATCTTGCATTATTATTTGTATAACCCTGAAACCAGATTGAAACTTGGTCTTTCAAAACCGTCAGAGTATGCTAAATTATTCAGCAGCATATGTCTAGTTGGCCATCTTTTTCAATCATGGAAAGAGATACAAATAGGACCAGGAGTCATGGTGGAAAATGAGGACAATTATTCCAGGATAGAATGGAAAAGGGAATATCTTGAATCGATGAATAAGGAAACCAAAGAATGGTTTGAAAAGCTGGAACCAAGAGTATCTAGCTGTGGCAGATTTGTTACAGCAAGTCCTGGAATGCTCATGGGAATGTTGAATGCAGTGTCTACAATAGTGGGTTTATTGCCAGGAAACATGAATTTTGAAAAACACAAAATGAAAGTAATATGCATGCGCGCTCAAGTGATGATTCTACTACTAAATATCTTGCAGATAACCCCGAAGACAACAAGAGATGTGAGTGATGAGATGAATAAACAAAATCTTTCTTTGGCTGGAATAAATTTAAGCCCTGATAAGACATTTTTCTTCCCTGAGAATATTGGAGAATATACTTCTTGGTATTTTTACTCGAAATTTGTATCCCAGTATGGAACTGAAGTACCGAGCATAAACCCACAAGGAAAGAATCCTTCTGATGATCTATATTTTGTAGCAAAAAGTACGGCAACAGCTATCCAAACTTTGACAATAAACCATATGGGAGCCTCCATTAGATTGCGACTAGGAATATCTGCTTGCAAGAGATTATGGTGGATGAAAAACACAGGAACCAATCAGAGACATGGGGTCTCTTTAGAAGTCCAACTAATAGAGGATGGTGGGAAAAATCTTTGAAATTGTGAGAATTGAGACATGCTTCTATCTGTGCTAGAATTGTTGCAAGTTCTTCGTAAGTGAGGGTTGAATCACCAATCACTCGTCTGAGATGGTGTTTTGCGCTTTTTATGCCTGCTTCCAACAGTCCGCCAAAGTGGGGAGCATGAGAAGGAATAATAAAGTGCCACTCAGTACCATTAGTAGCTAATGAGGCTGAAAACCAGACAAGAAACTTATCACTAATAAGTGCTCTTTACATATATACAGGGACTCCACCACACGGATATGGAACACAAGCACCTAAAGTAGCAGTTACAGTAAATAGAGCAAAAGAATACAATAGAAAAGAACGAAACAGAACAATTGAAATAGGAGGGGTAGATGTGGCTAGACTCAACTGGGAAAAAGAGGATGGAAAATTCCCGCACGAAGCTGTTCATGGAAATTATGTCACCTCTTTTATTAGAGTGTGTGCTGAGAATTTTCTATTAAAGAATTGCACATTAATTGATGCCGCAGTAGATCAAACTATGCAAGAAGTGACTATGTCTAGTTCTGATGTCTTAACAAGAGGAAGACAAACTTTCTGTCCCTTTCAAGAGCAAAGTGTAACTGCTGCTCAAGCATATGAAAATGCTTACAATTTTTTCGAAATGAATGGGATAAATGACTGTCACAGCTTGATAGGATGGGTCAAAGGAACTATGGAGTGTTTTGAAAAAGAGAATTTGAAAAATGTTCAAGTTGTAGAAAAAGAGATCACAGTAACTAAATATGATAAGGCAACAAAGCAGAAGATAAGTACAAAGAAAAAGAGATTAGTAACAAAAGTTACAACCACTAAGAACGTAAAAGAAACAAGAAAGAGGATGCAACAATTGGTGTGCAGATTTGCATCTTACATAAAACATAAAGAAAGAGGAAAGAAAGATAGAAGAGCTATTGCATCTGGCACTATGTTCGTGAGGGCTTTCTTACATATAATGGAGATGAATTCTCTGAAATTGTCAGAACATTTGTCTGGATCAACTATTTCTATAGGAGGAGAAGAAAAGAAGGCAAAAATAACAAATAATCTTGAAGAATGTATGTTAAGTGGTGGGATAGCAAGCAACTCACATATGTCAAGGGACTGAAGATGCCACAAAATGGAACGAATGCTTGTCCCCAGCAATATTTTGCAATCTTGCATTATTATTTGTATAACCCTGAAACCAGATTGAAACTTGGTCTTTCAAAACCGTCAGAGTATGCTAAATTATTCAGCAGCATATGTCTAGTTGGCCATCTTTTTCAATCATGGAAAGAGATACAAATAGGACCAGGAGTCATGGTGGAAAATGAGGACAATTATTCCAGGATAGAATGGAAAAGGGAATATCTTGAATCGATGAATAAGGAAACCAAAGAATGGTTTGAAAAGCTGGAACCAAGAGTATCTAGCTGTGGCAGATTTGTTAGAGCAAGTCCTGGAATGCTCATGGGAATGTTGAATGCAGTGTCTACAATAGTGGGTTTATTGCCAGGAAACATGAATTTTGAAAAACACAAAATGAAAGTAATATGCATGCGCGCTCAAGTGATGATTCTACTACTAAATATCTTGCAGATAACCCCGAAGACAACAAGAGATGTGTTATAATGAATAAACAAAATCTTTCTTTGGCTGGAATAAATTTAAGCCCTGATAAGACATTTTTCTTCCCTGAGAATATTGGAGAATATACTTCTTGGTATTTTTACTCGAAATTTGTATCCCAGTATGGAACTGAAGTACCGAGCATAAGACCACAAGGAAAGAATCCTTCTGATGATCTATATTTTGTAGCAAAAAGTACGGCAACAGCTATCCAAACTTTGACAATAAACCATATGGGAGCCTCCATTAGATTGCGACTAGGAATATCTGCTTGCAAGAGATTATGGTGGATGAAAAACACAGGAACCAATCAGAGACATGGGGTCTCTTTAGAAGTCCAACTAATAGAGGATGGTGGGAAAAATCTTTGAAATTGTGAGAATTGAGACATGCTTCTATCTGTGCTAGAATTGTTGAACGTATGGATAATTTTTAATGATAATATTTTAATACATGTAATATTTTTTAGTGAACTCGCTACCGTGATTTAAGAATTTACTAACGCCATCTTCTGATTAAACTAATAAACATATAGACTTATACGTAACATGTAATACAAAACAAAGTAAATGTGTGTTATGACAAGTGTTAATTTAATCTTTAATGTATTCCGGTTTTAATATTATAACCATGTTAATACAGCTTATATATTAGACAAAAGTCTTCAAAAACAATGTTTTTAACCTCAGTTGAGTTTAAGGTATTTGACAACTTAATGATTTTTTTTAATAAAAAAAACCTTTAATTTTTAATTATTAATAGTATTTTTAAATTGTATAATTTAAATGTAATCGGGAATAATTAAACCGAAAAACAGTATTATGAATGATACATTTTATTAATAAACTAATATTGATATAAACATGTGTCTTACAATTAACATGTGATAACACTTCTCGAGGGGTGACTCTAAGACCAAGGGTTATTATCTTATTTGATATATAGAGGAATTAGACGCAATTCAGAACAAAGCCGTGTCCTGAAATGCTGAAAGTTTCAGGGTAAAATGGCGTAACAAAACCACTAACTGTTATATCATTCATGTAGCCATTGAGATTCATATCTTACAGAAATGTTTTAAAAGTATTTATAATTTGTTAGACAATACTTACATTATATAATAATAGAAAATAATTGTTTACCTGAAACAAAAAAAATATTAATAAATACACAGAAAAAATAAATTGTTTTACACTTTACTAATTATGTAAAATATATTTGAAAAATAATAATTATTAATTATACATATTTAATTTATTTATTTTAAAAAAGCGCCTGAATGATCCAAAAAAAATATATAAATACTTATTATTTGTATAAATTTAATATTGTTCAATTATTGAATCAATCAATCAATCAATCAATCAACAAACTTAGAACACATTTAGTGAGCATTAGTACATAAAGCCGATAGTTCATCAACGTATTAAGCCATCCACATCAAATACCTTGCCCAATAATAACCGGGGTTAATTCGCGTTTGTCTCGTAAACCGAGCGCGGTGGGGTGGAATCAACCCCCCGATGATGAAGGGTTTATGCTTTCGTTAGCTTTACTAATATGTAAACGGCTGCAAGCTTCGTTGTAGTTATATGCCAGCACTTTTTATTTATATAATTGTATAAATTATTATATATCATTAATTATCACTTTTCCATTATTAAACACTTGGTGTTATTTATAGTAATGTTTTCTGAATTTATAACTTTTAAATCACCTTTCATTTAATACCATACAAAAATAAAGTAAATATTTTTTTATTAATTTGATAATACAATTAAAATTAATATAAGATGAAATGATAATTCTAAATAAGGAAAGAACTTTCGATTCGCAATTTGAAGTTCTTACCATACAAATATAAATACAAGTTCTAAATCAACTCGGTCTATGTAAGCTTGGATGAACTCTTATTACAAGATATGTTTAGAGAAAATTGAATGATCGCGTGTTGCCGAAATGATCCAGGAGTCGTAAAGTTAAATGAAGAATGGAGCCTTTTGAAAGATCTTCTGCTTATATACCGTGATCAATTCAACTAACCACAATATTTTTAACCGACTTCGAAAAAGGAGGAAGTTCGAATTCAACAGGATTTTTATTATTATTTTTTAATTACAGAATTATTTCGATTATTTTTTAAAATTTGAAATCTGCGTTGTTTTTTCCGTGTGGTCTCATTTTAATTTAGTGATGTGAAGATTATTTTCGAAGACACACCGAAACTCTTCAAAAAATTACCGGAAATGTTTCATTTCAATAAATTTCAATTGTTTGTTTCATTACAATTGAGGCAATCGCATTGTTTTTAATATTTTATTATATAACATCCACTCTTCCATGATGAAAGGCAGGAAAAGGAGGTAATAAAAAGAAAAAAATCTTTAATTTGATGATTGAAACGGATTAGGAAGTCGGTAACTTTGATAGATAAATGAAAGAAACAGGTACCAACTTTTAGGACACAATATCTATGTTTTCAAAATAACCTTATTAAGAATCTCTTTAGACGAATATATTGTAATGGTTTATTTTTTTCAATAAAAGCTCCCAGATAACTTGACCTCTGTTTATTAGTGTCGTCATATATGGAAGGAGCTTTTTGTATTGGTTTGTATATCAAGAGGATCTCGTTTCAGATAAGTAGTTGTGTACTCCGATGCCAAATATTATATAATCAGGTTTTTGTACGAACTACAGGCCTTGTCTGCCAAAAATCAGCGTCTAGACTTGAATACGACTAATAAATTATAATAATTGGTCTGTTTAAACTGAAATACACGAATTTGTAAAAAACGACATTTTTTGAATATTTGTGTTAAATTGTTTTTTTTTATTTACCTTTTAATATAAAAGAAAATATACGTTTTCAAGTTATTTTGCAATACAAAGCGTATTTTTTTGGCAAACATTTTTTTTAGTATCACCCGCAGTGTCAGTGATGAAAATAAATTTATTTCTTTTACTTTTAACCGCTGAACAAACCAGGGGTGCGGAATATGATATAGTGTTCGAAGCAGAACATTTTTTTTTTGCGTGTGTGAAATACTTTGGTGAATGTCGAAAAAATTGCCTTAAATAGTCCTTATATATTTTCCATTCAAAATACCAGGAATATTTTAAATATATTCTCTAATATAATATAATATTTCATACTATATATAGCCCTAAAACATATATTTTCCATTCAGAATTTCCATTCAAAACATCCGGAATATTCTATATGTTTCTTTAATTAATATTTTCGATTATACTATTTTTTTGACATATATTCAATAACTGTAAATGATAAGATCAAGGCTTTTATGAGATGTTACATTCAAAATAACTTCAGTCTCGCACTGGAAGCAACACAAACAAACGATAGTGTCAGAGCGACGCCGGGCGGCGAGCTTGTGTCGCTCCATCAATGTATCCGTTGTGGATGTATGAATTAATGGAGGCGGTAAATTGATTTAGTTTTACACATATTTTATATAATAATATCGTAGTCTATATTTGTTAACACTTTTTTAAACATTAATAATTTAAAATTAATTCAATTTATTTTATTATTAGTATTTAATGCTATGGATATTTGCAAATCCTTTGCTTTCCTTTAGGATAAACTAGAAGAGAGAAAAATGGATTTTTGGAATTGAAATTCTCAAACTATTTGATAAATATTATATAGTACTATACAAAATATTTCAGTTAATATCTTCTCCATTTGTTTTATAATTTACATCCATGTTTATAATTTTCTCGTCAAACCGGCGCCAATATGTAACTTCATGTTCAGTTTACTAGTATCTTTTATTATTGACATTCAATTTTAGGCCTACCGACACAGCAATTAGTAAACAAAGTTGCTTGAACACAAATAAGGAAAAGGCTATATTTTCTACTTATCATTAATAGAATTAACATGATTATAACTATAAGAAATATTAAATTTAATTTAAAATATTTATTACACTAAAATCACCTCTCTTCTCTCCAAAATAATGGAGAATATCATAAACCGTCAGCTCCTCGCGTACCTCGAGGATCACCAGTTGATCAATGACCGGCAATATGGCTTTCGCCATGGTCGATCGGCTGGTGATCTTCTGTTATATCTCACACACCGTTGGGCTGCGGTTATTGAAAGCAAGGGAGAGGGTCTGGCAGTTAGTCTGGATATGGCGAAAGCCTTCGATCGAGTATGGCACAAGGGGCTTCTTTCGAAGCTTCCTTCCTATGGGCTTCCCGAGAGTTTATGCAAGTGGATCACCAGCTTCCTCACTGGGCGGAGCATACAGGTCGTTCTCGACGGTTTTTGCTCGGACCCCAAGCCCGTGAATGCTGGTGTACCCCAAGGCTGCGTGCTATCCCCAACCCTGTTCCTCTTGCACATCAATGATATGTTGGATATTTCCAACATACATTGTTATGCGGATGACAGCACTGGGGATGCGGTATATTCCGGCCGTGCAGGTCTCTCTCGGGAAAACGTCGACGAGTGCCGAAAGAAACTTGTGTCTTCTATAGAGACCTCCCTGGGGACGGTCTCAGAATGGGGTAAACTGAACCTCGTTCAGTTTAATCCCCTAAAGACACAGGTTTGCGCGTTTACCACTAAGAAAACCCCATTTGTCGTATCGCCGCTCTTCGATAGCACACCCCTCGATGCCTCGCCAAGTATCAGAGTACTGGGACTCGACATTTCGAGCGACTGTCGGTTTCGTGGTCATTTGGAGAGCAAGGCCAAGTTGGCCTCGATGAAATTGGGTGTGATCAATAGAGCGAGGCAGTATTTCAATCCTGGCCAAAGACTTGCGCTTTATAAGGCGCAGGTTCGGCCACATATGGAGTACTGTTCTCATCTCTGGTCTGGATCACCCCAATATCAGCTTCTGCCTTTTGACCGCGTACAACGGAGGGCCGTTCGGGTTGTTGGGGACCCGGTGCTCTGTGAACGGCTTGACTCTTTGGCATTGCGTAGAGACGTGGCATCTTTGTGCGTATTCTATCGCATTTACAACGGGGAGTGTTCCGAAGAGCTATTTGATCTGATGCCTGCCGCCGAATTCCATCACCGCACAGCACGTCACCGCCTGCATATCCATCCACACCACCTGGATGCGTGGCGATCTTCTACTGTGCGGTTTTCAAGGAATTTTCTTCCACGTACCACTAAGATGTGGAATGAACTTCCTTCGGCGGTGTTTCCAGATCGATACGACATGGGTACCTTCAAAAAAGGCGTTTACTCTTATCTCCAAGGCCGGCAACGCTCTTGTGCGTCTTCGGATGTTGCAAGAGTTCATGGGCGGCGGTGATCACATTTGACCTGTGACCCGCACGCTCGTTTGCCCTCCTATAACATAAAAAAAAAAAAAAAAAAAAAAATGGCGGTCTTAATGCCAAAGCATTCTTCACCAGTCAACCGACATAGTAACCAGAAAAAAACATAGAGGGACACAATATAACAATAAAATATAGTATAATTAATATCTAATATAAAATACGATTTTACTATTTATGAAATATTAATATTTTTTTGACGAAATTTGTGATATAATTAAATAAAGAATATTAATTAAAATATAAATTAATATAACAGAAGCCGCTATCAAACAATACAAAACAACTCCTCATCGTACCCTCGTCAAAACGACTCGTTTACCTCTCGACGTTTTATTTTGGTATTACATTGACATCTGACATGTTTTTAGTATTTTAGTAATATATACTATACTAGCTTTTGCTGTCAATGTTTTACAATTAAAAATTCGCTCCAAATAATACACAAATATTAAATTTTCATAAAAATGTAAGAAATTGTACAGGAACAGATTATTGATAAATTATAACGCGTCCAATTTAAAAAACTAAGATTAGGCTGTACACACATTAATATGTATCATTATTTAAAATCCATTAGTGAATATAACTCCAATTTATAAACCGCAGCCTGTCCGATGATGGGATTTAGTAAAACAATGCTGGTGGAAAACTCCATAAAACGCAACGTAAACCCATTATCACCACCGGAAATTCAACAGACATTTTTCAACTGTCATTTGTTATTTATAACCTTTTTGGAATGTTGGTTGAAAAGTGTTGACGTTTTTTGCTTTATAAAATGTATTTTATTTTAATATAATACATTTTACATTGAAAACTTATTTTATCTGTGAAAATTGTAATCTTTAATTTTATAGTTAATCACAATTTATAGTTAATAATAATGTATAAAACATAATAAAATATGTACAGGGGTTATTTTAAAAATAATAAAAATCTAAAATAATTGAAATATCAAAAATATATTTCAAAAACCTTTCAAATGAAAGCAAATGATGGCCATTTATGCTTCAGTCCAAAGAAATCAAACGTATCTAAAGGGTGCATAAAAATGGCGTCGCCGGGAAGGCGCCACTATCAAAACAGAAATTCTTAAAACGTTCTAATTTTAATAATATCAATAAATTTTAAATTTTAAATTTTATTTAAAAAATATATATTATAAGAATTAGATTGTACGCTATTATATAACATATTTATTGTGAAATATGTTATAAAGTTTTCTAATCTTTGCAATTTTTACAAATATCATAATAAATAAAAAAAGGAAAGTATTATTGTAAGCCTCCAATACTGTTTTATATACACAGAACCGGAGTATACAGCATCCGCCGGTCCGGCGCCGGCTCGTTTAATCTCAAGAAGTGCCGATCTATGAGTTATCGATGCCTGCACCCCAAAATATGACAGCCTACTAAATTTTAGGCAAACTAATAAATCGTGTTGAAGGCGCAAGGAAATGAAAAAATTTGAAAGCAAAATTCGTAGCTTTAGAATTCACGCAAATAGTTTTAAGATTTTAAATATCCAATTAGAACTATTATAACTCAAAGGTTTTTAAAAAATCTATGATTTATAGCAAAAAATTTAATGACAATAAACTGTATATGATAAAAGAAAACAACATAAATATTCATGTCTATTTATCAACTGTATATTAACAAAAAAATATGTATATTTCAAATGCCTTTGCTTAAAATTTAATCATATCGTAAAAATATAACAATATATTTAGATCAAGGTAAGACGAAAACTGAAATTACATAGATTTTAGATATTGAATTTCTGACTCGCTCGCGAAAAAAGCATGTGTCTAACGTTATTAAAAGTTCTCTAGTCAAGAAGTTTGATTTCCTATCGTTACTAATTTGCGTTAATTCAGTTTCAAATCACACACATTCTGATAAAGTTCCACTGTAATCAGCTTTTATTGAAGCATATGTAACTTAATTATACTAAAACGTATATAATAAGATATGCTCAGTAGTCGATTTATTCTACATATATACTATATATACATATATATGTTTACTGAGAGCGGTTTATTTGTTTTAATAGAGAAAATTTGATATGCCTCTATAGCTATTTTTATTTCCATTGTTTGTTTGTTTTTTTTTTATGTCCTTTGAACTTAGCAAGTTCAAATTTTGAAACTCAATTTTGCTAATTTTGATAAATCTCTCTCTAACAAATTAACAAACAATTCAACTCAAATCAAATCTTGTAAAAAAGTAAATATACTTTAGACATTAATGATTCCATTTCTATTAAAATATAATTAGTCCATGCCATAACCAAACCTCAATCCCTTCGCCGGGACCATTATAACCTAATAGTCCATTCACTCATTCACCGGCCTTTTAAGACGCATTCAGACTAACAAAGTACGCTTCATTTGCATATGTATCAAATGTGCTTTCAATTTGTCCACGTTTTGTCGGTTTATGGCAATTTGGAGCTTTTATTGAAATTATGATTTTAGATTTATCGGAATAAAATTATTTAGAGGCTTATTTTTTTTGTCGAAACAATATTTTTGGGTATTGCCAGGCTGTAATAAAATATAATTGTTATTTTAAATTAATCGTAAAATGACTACACAAGAGTGAGATTATAATAACGAAATACAATTCAAGATAATTAGTATTTATTGAATTAAGAAAAGAAGACAAAGTAATATAAAAAATAGAAAAAAGAAACAAGTAAATCGGCGAGGCATCACACTCGTAAAAGTTATAAAACGTAATTTCTTATAATTTTTTTATTTTTAACAAATGTTTTTTCTTTTTTTTTGACAACCCGACATATCCAGTAGCCAAAAGATTTGTATATATAGTATTTTATTAATATTATCTTACAAATCTTAACTTTGTCGGAAGAAAAGCGTTTCATGATAATAATATTTTTTAAATATATTATTTTAAACATTAAAAAGACGATGACTTTCACAAAACTTCAAACATTTTTTTTCCACACTAGAGAAATAATCTTTGTTTGGTTTTTAACTGATGTAACATAAATAACACCCAGACTTAAAATAACAATTTGTGGAGCAATCAAAAAACTATCTCGTGTGGGAATCGAACCCATGATCTTTGGCTCAGAAGATACAACAACAAACCACTAACAACTAAATAAACCGTCTCAAATTCAGTACATTCCTCAGACTATTTCTTTTTATTTAAATTTAACACATGTAAAATAAAAGATATTAACTTGGACGAATAATCTGTCCGCTATTAAGACATTAGACCTATACTTATAAATAATTATCTTTATTGTTTTAAAAATTTAATATTTTTTATATTAACCATATATCTTTTATTCAGAGGTAGTCTATTTAAACTGTAACTCCGTACAGCATAAATCATTGAAACTGGTGATGTTAACATGAAAAGCTGAATTTCTTGAAAGCGGGTCAAAGAATACATAATTGATGCTGAGGTCCGAAGTAATGAAGTGGAAGAGATATGCTGTGTTGGATGACTTACGATACAGGTCGGGAACTTTATATATGTTAGGGATACCATGTGACTAACAGATTTATCTGACTTGTATAGAAATAAAAGCAATTATTCAAGTAATACTATCTTAAAATTCCAAATTACGTCATATTTATGTCAGAATTTAATAAAAAAAACTGTTTTTCAAAAGGACATTGTACATCAAATAATACTCCTGTCAGATCCGAGTACACCCTACCTGATCTAGTATTATGTACTAGCGGTAATTTCCCAAGCCATCAATCAGGACAGTATTATGTGAAAGATTGCCTGGTTAGCAACAATTGCGCTCGACTCTGGAAATGTATCCTGAAGCCACATTCCTTTCAACAAACCCTTTCTGCTACTTTTACTTTGCTTTTAAAAACATTAAAACTCAATAAAGTATATTAATTAATTATATATTTATTACATTGTAAATAGTTTGTTTTTAATTAGGTTAGTTTGTTAGACTTCGAACTTTTTACGGTTAGTTAATTGCCTCATGAGAATAAAATTATTAAAAGTTGAGTAAAATAGTTATGTCAAAATTATTGACAAGTGGAACGTGTGAATGTGATTTGTGAGCCGACTGGTGTGAATATAATCTGTAATGAAATACGCTTGATGGAAGACGCCATTTAAAATGTACCCTTTACACCGCTGTTACGTGGAATTTGGTGCATTTTTGTAATACTTTTTGGTGAACCAGTTTTTTAGCGACTGGTGTTTTGTAAAATAAAAAAAAAATAGTAACTTCTGTAACAGTAAAAAATGTTAGTATAGGCCAGTTTAATAAAATTTATAAGTCAGAGGTTGATTTGCAAAGAGGAGTAATAGGTTTTTGTTCTATATATATATAGTAACTTATAATTACATCTATAATAATAATAAATGACCGAATGCACCTTTCATGCTTTGTAACCACGCCTTGGGTAATGGTGTATAAATAAACCGGGTTCAGGGGGTAAACATTTGGTTTAAATAATTAAATCTGAAAATACGTGGGAATCTGTAAATGATACGAGATGATTTCATTTGTTCAGTTAATGAACAAATGAAGTCATCTCGAACTGAACGCTCGGTGTACATTATGTATATTTTATATTTGTCACTTATTTAATGTCGTAATGATGTTTTTTTATTTACTTACAAATAATATTTAAAAACTATTTTTTGTATAACATCAATTAAGTTTTCCCTTATAAAAAAAAAAATAAAGTAACATCCAATAATTAATAAATAAAATACGAGTTTAAGTTAAAAATCATATATAAAAGAAAAAATATATATATGAATAATAATACTTCTTTTTCATTTCCAGGAACATAATATTCATTTTATTTTTAATTTAATAATAAAAACATGGTAATGAAAATATTTGAAATTTATTTATTTATTTATTTACTTTTCCAAACAATTAAAAATATATATAATATACTAATAGATATTATTATTTAGCTTTTTTTATAATTAATTTGAAAATAATATTCAAACAATAAAAATTGTAAAAAAAAAATGAATCAAGATTTTTTTTTGTAATATTAAAACTTTTACAACTTTAACATTTTTTTTGTATTAACATATCGAATTTTCATTCATTGTTTTCAAATATCTGTATAAATATATATAAAATGCGTTTAATGCATTTCTATTAATGTAATAGGATAGACATCACTATAAAACGACCTGGCTCCAGCCCTCGGGTTGTTTGATCTTATCCCTCTTGTATTAGTTTTATGAAGAAACAGGTAATTTAGATGATGCATTATATATGTTTAGGATTATAAGCACTTTGCAAACAAACTGATTGTTATTTCTTTTATAACAACTTTTAAATATTTTTTCGTTTTTCTAGTTATTCATTTCTGCTAATGTTCATAAATATACATGTTTATATCGAGACAAAATCTGTATTAATATACATTTTTCGTAATGTTTTTGAATTGAAACAAATATTATATATATTTTTTAAATTTATTCACATTTACAGATTTGTCTGTTTGTAAAAAAAAAATCTTAATAATAAATTAAAAAATAATTTTTAATATTCACAAAAAAAAAACAAAATACACTAGATAGATTTTCATGACATTTGCTAAGGTTAGATTTTTGTAAATAATAATAAATATTTAAATAAAAATTAATTAAAGGCGAATATTATTATATTATTTATGTATAATAGACACAGTTTCCACTGTCACAAGAGTATTAAGCAATCTGAGAGGTAATGTACAAGTTGAAACTAATCCGACGCCCAACTTTAAGCTTGGTTGGTATTGATTTTAGACTAAGCTGTTTATAAGACTTACGTACTGTTAATGTATTTTGTAGGGAATAACAAGATTTATTGAGATAGGGTTGTTTAAGACTTTGTTAATATAAGTATATACTAGCTGTTGCTCGCGGTTGCACCCGCGGACGAACGATTTTATTTATTAGGATAACAAAGGGCAACCGTTGGTTTTTTAGTGGGTAGCCTTAAAAATGGCAGCATCCTCTATGCTGCCGGGTAGTCTCACATAACCCCCCGGCCGTCACCCCCTGGGCCGACGGGGTACCCGTAATGGGTTTTTCCAACGGAAAAAAAGCTTTTTGATATTTGTACTCTAAATACGAATTTCTATTAATAGTAGATTTCATATTTTTCTTATACAATATTGTATGGTTTGCAATTAAAAGGTTTTTTGTTTTATTCCTGAATTACAAATTAAGAAAATTCTAATATATATGGCATTAAGAAAGGTATGATTTAATAAAAAGAATTAACGTTTAAGAACTGCTATTCATTCTGAATTTAAGTCTGCGTGTTGTCTGTCGCTCAGACAATCTTTAGACTTGTTATTTAAGATAACTTGGTATTGAAATAAATAATTAAAATTGTGTTATCGATCTAAGATTTTATTTATATATTTTAAGTATTGTCAAGCATCGGTGGTTCAATGGTAGAATGCTCGCCTGCCACGCGGGTTCGATTCCCAGCTTATGCAAACTGTTTTTTATATAAAATATATTTATATTTAAGACAAATTTTTCCTACCGAATGGTAATAACAAAGGCTTAATAAAATTTACCATTTTTAAATGAGATATTTCTTATTATTTTAAAGTATAGAATAAAAAATACTTTAAATCGAAACATTAGATATAATAATATTTAAATAAAAAATAACTCCAAATTATTCACAATCGCAAAATTCTGTATTTCTGTCGTGAATGTCGCAAACCAAAATGAATATTTATAAAAACTCCCTCGACACAAGCTTATAGACAGACAGACAGAATATATGGATTACTGATTAAATATTTTGAAATTTTTATGTATTAAAAGTAAGAATTTAATAAAATAACAAATAAAAAGTATTGGTTTATAATTTATAATAATAAAAATGATTTGATTTTTATAACATGAATAATAAATAACATCGCTGAATTCCCTTCATTGCAAGACATTGCAATTCGTGACCTTGTAATTAGGCTTTAAAATATCTCTCTAAGCCACATATCAAAAGCTTTTATAACACAAAATAAAAATATTGTTACATCCGTTGTATTAGAATATATTCATGTATAATTAATGTACCAAAATTTTAATTTTTTGGCTATTTATATCAAACCCTTGCTTGTCATTCTGGACAAGGGATCATTTGTAACATTATTTGCACCTGCGTCCATCCAAGGTGGACTTCAAACTAATTGAGGGATTACCTACAGGCAGTTTCAATTTTCATGTTACCATTGTTTAATACTAGCTGGTCCCGCGACGTCGTTGCTCATAATATCACAAGGCGCTATATACATTTTAATAGAATTATGCGGTACTGGTATTTATTTATTTAATTAATTTATTTTATACTTTAAGAGGAAGAAATATATAGTACACACTACATATAAAATAATACTTAAATTAATGAAACACACACATACACAATGGGACCAAAGTAACTAAAATTATAACAAAAAAAATATAATAATAGTAGTAAGAATTCTTTTTTTATTTTTATGTAGGAATTAGACATTTTAATGCAGTAAAAGTTTTATTTAATTTGGACCAGGAGTTTTAGCTATCACCATACCAAATTTCATCAAACTCCATCGCGTAGGTTTTGCGTTATGAATGCATAAACAAACTGACAAAAATTTCAAAAATTGGTGATTTGTTATCTACATCGATTACTTATTAAATTTTGAAAACATATTCCATGTACAGAAACAGGTTATTTATAATTTTGTTATATATATATAGATATATATACTTTTAAAACATCATACTGTAGTCAGGATACGGTATTAAGGAATAAATAAAAAAAATCTAAAAGAATAGTCAAATACTTTTTGACAAATTCCTTTAAATATTAGAGTAGCAAAAAAAAAATACCAAAACGAACTTACTAATTCATACTTAATTTTTGAAATGACATACGAGGAATTATTAATAAATAACATTTAAATATTGAAAAGTACACATCTAAGTTGTACATGAACTAAGTAGTTATGTGTTAGTACACACACACACACAGGTACACAGCATCCGACCCTACGCTTGATCGGTCAATGACCGCTACTGAGATGTCGCGACTTGTTTTTAATATTTACATTATTTATTACATAGTTTCATTTATTTATATTTTATATTTGCATAGTTCGTTCGATACGTACACCTGCTCCAAGAGATCCGCTAACATTCAAATTATGTGTATTGTTTCGTTATTGTTGGAGTGAATTTCGTAAATCAGTTCCAGGATAAGTATGTGAATTTTGTCAGGTATTGATAGCGTCATCGTGATAGAATGCCAAATTGCATTTTTATAATACTATAAAAGTCCAATTTTTATTTAAAATATATAATTGTTTGCACTTACATCGAGTAGGTTCATTCTTGTAATAGTTCATAAGTTCAATTAAAGTTAGTTTAAAGTAGGTTTTGGTTTTTTTCAACCTTCTGACTATATATATGTAAATATTTTAATTCCTTAAGGTTTGATAAAATATTTTACAAAGGACTAGAAGAACAATATCTTCGTTTACAAAAGAATTTAACCAGTGTTCGAGTTCAAGATCAATTTTATTTAATATTAGGTAGCTTCTAAGCCTTCCTCATGAACATGAATTTTTAATACATCCGGTAATTTCGAAGATTAGCAAGTTTAAACAAACAATGCAACAAACAAATCAACATTACAATATTAGTATACATTTATATATTTTTGTGATATTTCAATAACATTGAAAATTTAATTCTAAATAGCTGAAATTAACCCTTTCTTCCAGTACTTGATGTTTAATATCAAAATCTGTGTTTCTAATACAAACAGATACAAACGCAATTACTAACACATGTTGATTAAAGCTTTGATAGTTATCGCTACGGAGCAAATATCCGAGTGAAATGAATCAATCCCCACTCTAATTAACCGCGGTATGCGTCAAAGGCGGCGCGTGCGCTGGAATTTGCGTGACCGTTCAGATGGACCTACGAGTCAGATGTTTTGTTACGTCTATTGTAATATAGATTTTATGTACATTGTTGTAGTTGCTAGTTTAGCTTGAGTGATTCGGAATAAAGTTTTTTTATAAAAAGTCTGAAGAAGCTTTTCATTTCGTCTTTAGTGTTATGGTTTTAAGGTTGTTATCCGAATGTCAAGTATTTTAAGTTTTTGGATGACGTCCAGCTCGTCACCTAAATATTTGCGTAAGTAATTTGTTTTGACTCGTGACGTCGCACCTGTGTGTATTAATTGAAGTCTTCGAATATTTTCATCTTATATTAATATCTCAAAAATTATATTCATCTTAAAACAACGTTTTATTAAATAGTTTATTTTAATTTTATCAAAAGTTTGAGCAATCATAAATATTACTTATATAATATACGCCTCTTTATAGAGCGTAATCACAATTAGTTCAAATTAAACTTAATATGGAGCAGTAACAGTTACATCTCAAACTAATCAAACTTCAGAGATTCAATTAGATACTACGAGATGACCCTACTTACCGAAATTTGGATGACTTGTCCCTTTCATGTGTATGAGTCAAATAGTTTATTTATTTAATACATACATTTTGTTTCACTGGATCTATTAATTCGAACTAGTTGTATATTTGAATGAGAAATTTATTTTAAACAAAATGTGTTTTTTTTTTAATTTAAATTTGATTGATTGAGGTATTTATATATCTTTAAATTTTATTGTTTCACAATATATAAATGAAAACATCAACAAAAGTTTTAACACTTCCTTTGTATATTTGTTTTAGAACTCGGATCTTGTTTCTGGACCGCGAAACAATAAAATCGGCATCTATTTTTGTGACATCAAAGTCTCTTTTAGGAGAAATTGTGAGAAAGTGGCGTGTGCGCACCTGCTCTGTCCTTCTAGGAAATTTGTTTAAAAATTTTGGGTGGTTCTTATTAATGTGACACACGGATAAATTGTTTTACTATGAGTCAATTTTAATATACAATTCATAGCCTTCTCAAAATATACTGAATATAATGATTATATTTATAGAAATATTGTGTATATGTTGTAATTTCTATTAAGCTTTTAATATTAGCTTATTACCAGACTATGAGCTTATAGTAACATAAACAAAACCCTAAGGATATATTATGTTGTATATTAGAACATTCATTTTGCAAACCCTACAATACCGCTCATATATTCGGAGCCCGATACTCGCTTCCGGCTAGTAATGGAGGACATTTTTCAAAGTGATTATTAGTGCTCGGTAGACGTACGTCAGCAGTTATTTTATGTCAGTGTATGATAAATCAGATATTTTACGGTTTTCTGGATCGGCAGATTTTATAACTGTTTATGGTTTGTGAATTCATTCATTCGGTAATGTTATGGAAAAGAGGTTGCTATTTGTAGAGATTATTGGAGTACAGTGACTTTGAACAAAAAATTTACTAATATTGAAGTAAAACATTCGTTCATTAATTCAGTGCAACTCAGATCAGTTCAGTTCAGTTTAATTCTATTCCATTCAAATCAATTCATTCGTTCATGCATTGTCTTTTGGAAAATGCGGTAACAAGGTCACACACAAAGTATTATCGTTTTAACAACAATAACGTAGCCTTAAAACTTGAATAAATAACTATTACAAACAGCAAAGACATGTTTCATATTATTATTGACATAAATTTGTAATGAATGAGTTGTTGTCTCCTCAAGATGTAGATCTTGTCATTTGTGAAAACTCTCGTCAGACAAAACTATTCCATACAGGAGTTTTTATAAAAAACGATTGCTGCTTGTGATTCTGACTTTTGTTTGTGCCAAAATGATTTAATGTATATAATTACAAACCAGAGAACTGTGTCATTTAGTGAGGACCTCACAAAACTCAAAAGTTCAAGTTAGTGTGTAATGGTCTTAAAGTTTTTTTAAGTACATTTAAAAATAATAATAATTCGATACTCATTAAGACTTTCCTTTATTAAAAGTTCAAACAAATAAATAATACAAAAGATATTCTTTAAGAAGTCTCAAAACTTTTCAAAGTATTTAAACTTTGAGTTCTTGATTGTACGTTTGTTTTAATTTCTCGACCTCTATACGTATCTTTAGCTGTTCATTGTAATATATTCTTTGTGTCAATACACAGAGATGTTAATTTTGAAATGCTTCAAAAAAATATATATAAACATATGAAGTAAGCAATTTTAGTCCTTAATATTTCAGAACTAAGATTAAATTATTGTATTTAATTCTTATTGCTATACAAATAAGGTTCAAATTTGGGAGAAGTAAATAAAAAGTGAAAAGTCAGTTTTTAATATAAATTCTGTGATTTAAGTCCGCGTGTCCAGACAATCCAGGCTTTGTCAACTATTTTTCAATGTTTGCATTTAATTATACGACTCCAGATAAAAATGTACATCTCTAAATAAATGCTGAAGAGTTTTTTGTTTAAAGGTTCTTTATTTTTCACTTTATTTTTCATGTGACAGGTTATAATTACTATTATATATAATTATTCGGCTATGCTCAAACAAATACTATCAGAATTTTCCGGATTGACTTCAGGCCGCGATTTCGAAAAGATCTGAATAAGCACCCTGAATGGATTCGAAAGTAGTCGCCACTTTCCCAGTAGTCATTTTTAGAAAAATTTGCAAATTTCGAGTAATTCTTTTTTCCCAAGATCAATCAGTAGTTCAACTAATGGTTGAAATGTAGTCGTTGCAGGTAGATGAGGTATAATAAAAACAACTTACTGTAGTATAAATGATTTGAAATAATTTCATATAATTCTTTTATTCACGAAAATCCCAAATTTCATCCATCCAGAATACCGCAACATGATTTTATTATTTGATATATATAATTAAGTTCTAGTGTGTGCGTGCGTGAGTATGTGTGTGTGTGTGTGTGCGTGTGTGCGCATCTGTGTGTGTGTTTGAAAAGCTTCTAAATACCTTGTTTCTATAATAATTAAAACGTAAAACATTAATTAAAGTAACGGGGAATTAATATTTATTTGCGTTTCTCGTACCTCAAAGAACTTTCACCGACCCCTGTCTATAATGGTGTTTTCAAAACAAATATATTTAATACATAGTCACGCTTTCTTATTAACAAGGATTAAGGTTTAAATTGGTGTGATTAGTAGATTTCAGTCGTGTTTTCAACAAAATGTTAGACATGTCCCGTGATTCAAAATCAAAATAACATGTATTTCATACTGTAGGGTTAATTTTGATACGAATATTTTTTATTTATTCCTAATTTACATTAAAATAAATTAATTCCAAGCGTTTTTTTATTTCTTTTTATGCCATTTATAATTTAATCTTAAAAAAAAGTATAATTGTAATATTATATTCCGAAAGATCTAAAATACATTCTCAGTTGTTTGAAGTTGATGTGAAAACCTATTTAACTAATCAAATTTAAATGTAAATATATTATATTTAAATTAAAAATACGGTAGAATTAAAAAAAACAAATATACTTTCATCCGCTCACTCCCCTGTCATCTCTAACCTGTTATCAAAAATGACTAACATTAAATACTCGAAAACTCTACTATTAAATCATTTACACAGACGTAATGAAAATTAAAGTCACACGTGTCTTAACCCCCGTCGATCCTTCATTAAGGGGAGTATATTGTTTCACGTCACCTTCCTAGGAGCGTCTTAATTAAGAAAGGTAACCTCATATGTTATGTAATACAAAATTCGTTTGATGTGTCCTTGTTTAACAGGTAATGTTTGTTTAAACAGTTTAGTATTCTGTAAATTATAATAAACATTTTTTAACCTATGAATGGAGCAGGTAAGAGACATCTTTGTATTTACATGTATACCTGAGCAGGGAAGAGACATGAATTGTATTGATAATTATAAATATATAATATGTTTTTAAGACACAAAACTGTACTTGTTAGGAATAATGTATAATATTTTATATGTTATGTTCAAAGAAAATAGCACACAATAAATAATAAAACCAGTAAAGCTTATAAGAATAATTGACAAAGGAATCTCAATGGCTCTTAAACTGACCACTGGATGCCATCACATTCTCAGCATTTCTAGTCTACCTTTTCTTATTGAAGGACGTCTAGACGTAGATCGGAATTCTAATTAGCAGGAGACTAATATAGCGATACGTAATTTGACATTAATAAATTGTATTCAACTTGTATTTGACAACACAATAAGAGAAATGAAATTAAAATAGGTTTATTGGTATTATGCGCTAGGTATTCCTTAATGAATATTTTTTATAACTAAAACATTACGAAACTTAAAAAATCACAATTCTTTATTTATTTTCATGATTCATATTATATATAGTAATTCGGCTGAACTTGCGTTAGTTTTATCAGAATTTTCCAGATTGGTGTCGAAGTCATTCGTCTCCCTTATTTATAAACTCGGAACATGGTGAAATTCTATAAAATAAGTAGAGGCAATTTCGTATAAAATTAACGTGAGTACAGCCGGATCGTTGTATATAATAGTAATCTTAGATAGCTGTTATAGTTGCGTACGGTACTTGAGTATACCGTATTCCCAAAGCCTTCTCATTTTTTCTCGTGTGAAACTGTCATCTGTCCATCCTCATTCCTTATAGGGAGCAATTTTGTTTACTCCAAATTTGCATGGGTGGTAATACCACCAAGTGGACAGTCAGCTCGTTTCCCACCAATCGCAAAATAGTTTGCCACAGCTAAGATTTGAAACTGCGATCAATCAATATAAAGAACCACTTTGCAAAAGTTTATAGTTGAAAATATGTAGTTATAAAACTTCAACCTTCCTAACATCACCTTAATCTAGAAGAGGTTTAAACTATTTACATGAAGATAAATACAAGCGATGGCCAATCTTGTTAATCTATAAACTTTAAACGTGACTCTAAAATCTCTGAAACTTTGAGCATACATCGTCTGAAGGTTTCAGTTACAGTTCAGATTGGATAGTTGTACCCCAAACTTTTTAAATTAATTTGTTTAAATATATTTTGTGAATTATTAAATTTCTCTAGTCCAATAGATAATATTATACTGAAATATCAGAAAGGTGTTAATATGTTTTAAAAATTCGAATCCTAAAATTTGTAAATAAATATGGAATGTCTAAATTATTGAATTATTAATAATAATAAAATTATTAATAGCTTAACCAAAATTTTTTAAATACATATCTGAAGAATGTTATATTTGAAATGATTAGTAGTACTCCAGCAATGTGTTCAATCCATCCTTTTTAATAAATATATTTAAAGAAGCTACCAGCAAACACAGTGTGCAATTATCTTATTTTGTACAAAGGGTCTACAAAAGCGACTAGTTTCTTTTGCCAACATATTTTTTAACAAAAAAAGTCGATATAATGAAAAAAAAATGTTAGATTCTGCGGATGGTCTCCAAAAAATGTACTGTCTCGAATGGATTAATCGTCCAGATTTGCGTGTCTAAAACTAGCAAATTACAACCGTTTTAAAGAAGAATTATATAAAATAAAATAAAGAATATTGTAAATTCACAAACATAGGAACATCTTAAATAGATATTCCAATATCAATTAGCCCCTATTTCTAACTCCTTAGATTAAAGCAGACAAGGCAAATAGTCTGCAGCGGTCAGTCTGTATGCTGAGACCTGGAGGGTCCGCAAATAATGTTTTCACGCCATGATAACATTGTCTGATCGGTAGGATTATAATTTTGATATGATGGATACATCTTGAACTGTAACACGTCAGTATTATTACATAGTACCAATTAGTAGATTATTTTACAATTTAAGAAAATAAAAATATATCTATTAAAAGCTTATACAAATGTCTGTATTAAATTAAATTCGTTTCAAACACAATAGTATACTAATAGCCTTATTTTCTTTAGTAATTACGTTAAATTAAAATACACAAATGAAAGCCATTTCAAATATTATTAAAAAGTATTCATTATTTCCAATTCATATTCATTTCTTTTCAGCAACTTTTTACCGAAAATTCGGCTAATAATCGCAAAAACGCAAAACAATGGAACACTTCCAATCAATTTTGCGCCGACAATCCAACTCCCACGGGCTTGATCACCGCCAGACGACTGATAAAAAATATATTCGAAATTGTTGCTTTTGCGACTTCCAGCATTTTCCCGCTTCAATACAGTTATTTTTTTAATAATTTTAACAGTTTCGTCTTTTGTTATAATGTTTTCATTTCACTAAGTAAAATACCAAATAAGTTCGTTTAGCTTAGCTTATCAAAATCACTGGTATGGATAATTGTTTCAATTTGAAGAGTATCTAACAAAGGATGGATTAACTCCCCTCAGACGGTAAACAAAGAATCAATCAGGTTTGCAAACCTCTAGATATAACGCAAACAATTTTAATGTTACCGTCATTGTAATCTCCACATTAATAAATGGCTTCCGAGAATCCAAAAGACAATTACTTTTGGATAAGATACTTTATTTAGGTCGCAGTTCCACCGCTGACGAAAAATTTTATTTACTATTAAGACGTCTAGGAGTACTAGTGTCATGCTAAATAGCATATAGCTTTCCAAGTGAATTTACAATAATCAGAATTTCGAATACATCCAGTAGATTCGGAGAAGTATGTTTAAACAATCAAAATATTCCGATTTATTTAATTGGTAGTAAAAATCATATAGAAATATTGTAGCTTAGTAATCTAGACATGCTTAGGACTTGTCTAGGAAAAGAAAAAAACAAAAATTGATTTGATATTACGGTTAAAGATTGTCATCAGCTATCAAATCAACCAATCAGAAAGATTAATAATAATATGATTCGCGTACGGGTAGACAAGACACTTACATCTCGTCTACCCGTGAACACGATTGCTGCAAAGCATTCGAAACGTCGGTCTAAAAATGTAACCAAAATTATACACGACATTAATCCGTAAAAAAATATTTATTTCAAATGTGTACTCGTGAAAATCTAAGAAAATACTATAGATTTAAAATGGGATTTGAGACATATATCCACATTACCTTTAATATTTAAATTTCGTCTTAACACGGATAAGTCTAATAGCTATTAAGCAATTTTATTACCTTAATTGTTATATAAAATCTCCTTAAATTTTGACATATTATTTAATTTTTCTTGCATTATAACCATCTTGAAAAAGATAGTACACATATAATATTCAATTTAAAACATAGTAATCCACGATTACTTTTATACATATATATTTGTCCGGCTGTACTCGCATTGATTTAAACTACGGGCAAATTTCGATAATATACACGACGTGAGTACAGTCGGATAGTTACATATTATAAAATTATGAGTATAATGCTTCCTACCTTAATAAGTTTATTCTGTAGCTTGGAGACGGACATGCGCTCGCGCTGTGTCCGACGCTTCTCCTCCTCCAGCTGGTCTTCCAGCTGCTTTATACGTTTCTCCAGAAGCTCCTGAAAACGCACATTTTTATAAATTTAATATGTTATTTAATGCCTTCGTTTGTTATTCTTTATCAAGGGTTCTAATACTTCATGCTTGTTCTATACAGTTTAACAATTTTAAAATTAAGTTAAATAATGTTTTTAAGTAAACGCCCCTCGTTTGCTGCCTGAATTATTGTCTGAGGAAATTGTTTGCTCAGAGCTAACCGGATGTGACGTTTCTCCTGTGCAACCGGAAGCATCCTACTTGACTTAAGCTTACCAGGAGATTAAATAATATCCAAATATCATTAATAATCACTATTTGTAAAATGCTAATAAACATAAGATTTTTATTTATTGATGTATGAAGAAAACAAATAAAAAACAACTTGAAAAAATATATAAAAATATATTATTTTTCTATATAATATTTATTATATAAATATATTATTTTTCTATAACGGGTGCTGCTTGCGGTGACTGGTCGTCTTGCTGGCTCAGTTTCATAATTATAGTTGAATTTTATTTGACTAAATTGGTTTTTATAATTTAGCCTCCACAAGGAATTGATTGCGATGGTTCTAGTTGTTCGTAAATTGTTTACTATATATGGACGTTTGTGAAACAGTGATCACAATAAAAAAAAATCCAGCTGAGGTTGTTGTGTGGTTCTTCTCAGACCAGGGCGCGCTTGGAACCCTCGTTGCTTTAGTTGTAAGTTGGACAGTGACTCTACAGAAGGGCTTATTTCGATATGTAAGGCATCAAAATAGGCCCTCCTGGCACTTCCATTTGACGTACACAAGTGATCATATGGATATGGATTGAAAGTGGAAATATATAAATAAATTCAGTAAGTGAATACAGGTCATTAACATTAAAATGTCATATACATATAACTATACACGGGCTCATTAACAAAGGGCGAAAACTCTAAACAATTCCCAAGATTTTCCCTTTTAAAATAATTTTAAACGACTTTAAACTCTAAACCTATTAGAATACAGGCGATCGTTAGTAACACGAATAAGACAAAGAGATGCCATAAATTTTTCTCATAGACTAAATAATAAATTCAGTAGAGCAAGTTTAATATATCATAACTACAGTTTAGACGGAAAATAGAATTTTTAGATTAAAAACTTTTTGTCTCTGCCCATGTCTGAAGGTTTAAAGTTTTATTAGTATTATAAATGATCTATTGTACTTATATATTTTACAGATGCATTGTGAAATATATGTTGTACCGAGTATATATAGAATAGTAATACATGTATTATTAAGGTTATTGTTCAAAATAAGTAGAATATGTGTCTACTCTGTGACAGCGACCTCTGGTGTCACAGAGCGCATGCGTTATGTAATAGCTATATGATGCACGGAGGGGGTGAAATCTTTTGGAAATATCGTCAAATAAATGTCCATAGTTATTGGATATTGATACAGAAGATATATTCGCACTTCCCTTTATCATTTATCAGAAGATTACCCCCAGCATAGATTTGACGTTTTAAATTTTCCTGGAATTACAACTCTCAAAAACTAAGTTATATTTTTGATAATTATTTATTAAAATTTAGAGTAATTTTTTTTATAGTTATAGTGCATATGATCATGCACATTTGTAAGTCAATTGGTTTAGTGTTTAGTGGTTGTCACTGCCTTCTGAGCCAAAGGTCACGGGTTCGGTTTCAATACGAAACAGCTGTTGGTGTAATTCACAAATTGCTGTTTCGAGTCTGGGTCTTATTGTATCTGTAATTTATATGTTCGTAAGCCCCCCGTTACACAAGATTATTTCTCGAAAGAAAAAAAAATCGTGGCATAATATATGCCAAGCTTCGACGCCTTTTTGATGAATTTTATAATCATAGGCTTAACATAACTACATATAGATCTTCATATTAAAAGATAGCAATATTCACAAAAGACAAGAATTTACTTTTATATATATACCAAAAAAACTTGCATCCTTAGCAGTTCCTAATAGCAGAGGAAACATTTCAAAGCCGTCCTTCCAGCCCTCCATCATTTTTCATCCAGTCGATAAATTCATTGCCCGCCCACTCGAGATGTCAACTTTGAACGTTTCATTCCCTGAATTTTTATCCCACATCAGTAAATAATAGATACAACGAATATTATAAATATATTAAGTAATTTTCTACTAAAATTTATTATAGCCAAAATATATACAATTTCAGCATACTTTCAAATCAAAATCATGTAAACCTGTATTCTAATTATGAAATAACTTTATACAGCAGGGATTGCGAAGTAATGGCACGCGTGCCACAAGTGACACGTTTGCCATTACTTGTAAAACAAAATAATTGTAAAACATTGGTCGATAAAAAATATTTAAAGAAGAATTGGTTTTATTTGTTTATTTAATTATACTTACGTATGGTTTCATCGTCCTAACATCTCGAATTAAAATTTTATTGTGGCAAATTTTTGTTATAACAATTTTTTTTTGACATTTAGGCACGGACATCAAAATCGCCATCCCTGTTATATAGCGATAGATAATTTGACACAAATAATAATATATTTCTCTAAATTTAATAAAATTAGGATAAAATAAACGAAAATATAGAATATATATGTCATCTTAAGCCAAACGAAGCTTACAAAGAAAAACTGTTCTATAGTTTTGCACTCCACTAACATAGCTATTACCTACCACAGATGTAAGTGTCCTATTGTACTACTTCCATTTGTCTACGTGACGAAGGCTTTTCATTGTTAGTGACGATCTCACTACCGACCAATGCATTACTTACACCTAAATCAATTCTACCTTTAAAGGTAGAATTGATTGACCAAACATAGTGTTAACACTATGTTTGGTTTTTCCTGAAAACATTGGATTTCAATTTTCATTTTAATATTTTTATTTGTCTTTATTTTATAATGTGGTTTTTTTTAATTTTCATTAAACTCATTTAAAAATCCTTATACATTATATTGTTTATATTTTGGATAAAGTACTTCCATCACAATAGGTTGTGATTTAAAAGTATATGTATATTAGAAGTGAAATGATATCACTGTGATGTCATATGTTGACATCAAATAAAAATATTCAAGTACATGTCACTTGTACGTCATACAAATTAATTACCTGTAAGTATTTGAACATAGACTTAATTAAACCGGTATTATGAATTCAAAACTTATCAAAACGTATTAATTAGCCTCTCGTCCCTCGTCACCGTCCCATGAATTCTCTATCGTCGATCCCGTGACCACTTCAACAATGGCGAGATTAACCCGAATTAAACTGAGGCCTCGTGCAACCATGGTGCTATGGTGTAAGTTGAACATGTAAGTACTTTTTACCTCCACTGTGGTGTAAATTAAATATCCTGTAGGTAAACTTTCATGATCCATGATTAATATATATAATTATCCGGCTGTACTTTGCCGATTTGCCCAATACCAATTCAATTCACGCCGCGATTCCGAAATGCTCAGAGCCTATGAAAAAGAACCCCGAATAGGTTCAAAATTAGCCGGGCAAACTCCGGGCTAGATGATCAAATATGATACTAACATGTCTCCACATTTTACACCACATATAGTTTATAGTTACCATATATAAAAAAGGTTATATCATTACGCGTGAATTGCAATGTTATGTCGTGTTACTGGATTAAAATAGAATTAATATATCTAAAACCAAATAACTAGATGATTATAATTATTATTAATAATTAATCAAAGCTATACTTATCTTTATCAAATAAATATTAACAGCTGTAATAAAATATAAATATAGAGGTTTCCGCTGCCTCCTGTGTCTTAATGTTACATATTAGAAGTCACCCTCTTTCATCCATCATTAGCGGACAAGGCTAATCTAACGTGGAGAGCACTTCATCAGAGATCAAGATAATTAACGCCTGGTATTGTTGCTATGTATATAATAAAAATTTCGTGAGATATATTTTTCAGTTATTTCTTCTTTATTTATATAAATCCATCTCTTACAACTATCATATTTTACCATTTGCGACTTTTAACGCTTTAAAAATGAATCCCTGAAATTTATTAATTATAATTTAGTATAAACATTATTGTTTTATAGATGTAGTATGAAAAGGGAAAATAAGATTGTTGCAATATTACTTAAATATATTGTGGTTAAGTTACAGTACTCATTGCTAGTCGGTACTCTGCTTTCTAACAAACGATCAGTTGCTACCACTTGGCAACAGACTCTTAAAGAGTATCTACTAAGTGAGATCAAAAGTAACTAAATAATATTTAAATACTTTAATACGTTTAACATTTAAATACGTTAACAATACTCTCCAATTTTCTATTATTATGATGCCTTAAACTATTCGATCGCGTCAAAGTAAACGTAGAATTCTATGAAATAACAGTTTACGCTAACGCAATGGTTAGAAAACTCGCGCTCACACACTGTATGTTTCAACGTTTGAGCCAATCGCTAAGTAATTAACAAAACTACGTAATTTGTTTCGTAGAAGTTCGTTTTGAAACTCTGTCGTAGCCAAAGCTCAACTTTTTATAACTGAAATCAAAGCGTAATTGAAATTTAATTGAATTCAGAAGTTAAACAGTTTTCATTGTTTGTTATTGTTTCATGTATTTTTTCCGTGTTCAAGAATACTACTAGATAAAAGTAAAAAGTTTTCTTGTATTTTATAATTTATTAATGTTATCAAAAAATCTACTTCTAGTATTTTTGCATGTATTTTGCGACAAAAAACTTTTCAATTTATTTCATTTTAAGCAGACCCTTTGTCCTATTTCCATTTGGCCATTGGGAATGTCAGGGTCTGATTGATGGAATTTAACCCTTCCAATGGCTCTTGAGGGTGGACTTGATGTAACAAGCAATACAGTGCACGTACAATGAATCACTATTCTGAGGAATTCGTGATAAAAATCTAAACAAAGATATTAGTATCTTCACAACAACCCTTGCCTGGTCTATAGTTGCTTAACACAAAAAGACAATTCACAAATATTAAAAAAAAACAAGAGTTATCAAAACCTCTGTAACAAGCTAGTCAGAACAGAGTCATTTGACTTAAAATACATATCTTTGCGCTTTCATGTTAAACAAAGAGTATGTTCCACGAGATGCATTTGTTAGGACCCACCTGCGCTAAGATTGATGAGCTTCGTTTGAAAGTATGCAAGCGATTTTAGTTCTTATTACAATTGTATTAGGGCTTTTGTGATAAAAATTGTATAAAGCATTGTCGTCTTTACGTTAAAGATAATAAGAAGCATTAGGTGTTGTACATTGTTGAATAATGTAATACGAAGGAGCAATTTGTCCGTCTATTCGTTTATGTGGGAATAAATCTTGTATGTTAGTCGTTCCAATATAAAATAGCGTAATATTATATTAAATATTATTTATAAGTATTTTTGCTCGAAAAAATAATTTTCAAACAATCAAAAATATTCAGTTTTCCTAAAACACAGATCTTAAAGATCGAATCATCATTAATTTAAGATTCAATTCAACTGTCAAAAAGTTATATGTTATTTATTAAGTTAAAAAAAAAATTTTTTTCTATTTATAAATATGTTAAAGAAGTCTACAGGTTCCTATGCTTCTCCATCGATCCATTCTTTGAACCTTAATATGAACCTATTTGAAAAAAAATCTAGCTGTTTTGACCGTATTTCTACAGAATGTCATTGTTAATTAAAGTAGAAGTTAAAATATGTTTTATAAATAATATTTAAACAACTACACTCTGTAAATACGATCCTTCAATAACTTTGAACAATATCTTGAAGCAAGCACAATGAAAAAGGACAATCATTTTATTACACCAACAAGTTCATTGACCTCCGTTTATAATAATAACAATAGTAAACTTATGTGGTTGTATTATATACTTTGTTACACTTGTAAATATTAAATGAATTTTATCGTTGTAAATATTTTAAATGATATATATTAAAATGGCTATATGACAATATTAAACATATTTTGATTGTCCCGCTAGTTTCAATACCAATATAATTCCACTATCAATATTAATTGGAAAGAAACTGGACTATTGTCACTTATTCAGTAAAAGAGTGACTTATCTTTTACTGAATAAGTGATGATTTATGACATACTCACTATAGTGTTAAATAGGCTGGACTATGGTTAGTTATTCAATAAAAGATAACTCACTATTTTGTTATACTCATTTCACCGTTATAGAAGCTACATAAAGGACACTTATTTAATAAAAGATACGTCACTATTATGACATACTCACTTTAGTGTTATATTTCAGCTGGACTATGGTCAGTTATTCAATAAAAGGTAACTCACTATTTTGTTATACTCATTTCACCGTTATAGAATCTAGATAAAGGACACTTATTTAATAAAAGATACGTCACTATTATGACATATCCACTTTAGTGTTATATAAGCTGGACTATGGTCAGTTATTCAATAAAAGATTACTCACTATTTTGAAATACTCATTTTACCTTTATAAAAACTGGACTATGGTCAGTTATTTAATAAAAAATACGTCACCATTATGTCATACTCACTTTAGCGTAATATCCACTTCTGTCGCTATTGAAAGGATAAGAATGTCTATGAAACATTTCTGAGTAACCAAAACATCACTTCAAAACAATAACTAAATAATTGTAATTATCAATACATTTACAAATAACACTACTGTCCACATCAAGAAAATCATTTTGACACCGAATAAATATTAAATGACTGGTTATTATTTATTATTAAACTAAACACAAATGATACATTTTAATACATGAGACACGCACAGACTCAAGACAATGGCAGAAATAGCATCTAGAAGCAAAATATTTATTGTTTGAACTCGTCTCGAGGCATATCACATTGTGACTGAATGTCTTTCATCAATTATATTGTACAGAGTAGTTTGATATAGATGATATAGATGGAATAAAGTGAGCCCTCAGAGAAAAATTGTGTTTATGTATCAGATATTATAAACTGCAAATGCTAAAATGATGAAACCTTTTTATTAAATTTTTTTTTTTTTTAGTTTTTCGTACATGTTGGAACTATTCGAAATATACCATGATCGATTTTTTTATGTACATCTATAGTTTCATAATCACTGGGACAAAATTTATGATATTCTTTATATATAAGATATCATAAAATATGAAAATAATTACAATCCAACAAAATGGGTTTAAAAACTCAATACATTAATTAAATGTCAAACAAACAAATAAACTATTAATTCCAAAAACAAAATAAAACTACAACTTTGACCAGAAATATAAAATCATAGCTGACATAATTATATATATTTGAGTACATTGGTCTGTACATATAAATTTACATAACGTCTCGTTGAGGCACTCAAGCAATGAGTGGTCTATTGTACACCATGTCTGTTGAACTACAGCGACGCAGTGACACACAGTTTAATATAAACACTACTATTGTGTTTACGTAGATTTAGAAGAAAGAAAACAATATTTCTGTACAACAAAGTTTTAAACTTAACGTGTGCATGTGTTTGTGGCATCGTAGGACCCAAAAAGATGAACCGATTTTAATATTTTTTTGGTTTTGAAAGGTTATAATTTCAGCCATTTTAAAGTAAAGAGTTATAATAATGGCGTGTGTTTCATTTATTATAAAACAAAATGGCTTCATTGACACAGCTGTTAATTTTAGAACTCATTTTTACCAACTACCATGTCTTTTATACCAAAATATATGTATAAAGATGATTAAAATTTTCAGTCACAACGAAAATAAAAACACACATACAGAAAAAAAACAGACACAAAGAAAATTCGAAATTAGCCTATCACGTAGAGAGATTAAAAAGCGCACGCAAATCACATCACAACGGATTTCGTCAAAGGACCCATTTGCGAAATTTGTTATCCATTACGAGAATTGAGTTGACTTTCATATACATCTACTGCATTCTGTTCATGTATTGTTATGTATCAAACATTTATGTAATACTTATATGACTATTTTGTTACTCATTATAAGATATTGAATAGCATAATATGTTTAACTGGTTGTAAGATTATTCTTTGACAATTGGCCTTTGTATATATATATATATATATATATATATATATATATATATATATATATATATATATATATATATATATATATATATATATATATATATATATATATATTGTCAAACAAAACATTTCGTATATTTCTTTGCATTTCATTGAAAAATAGGAAGAATATTCTTCTTAGACCTTATATAATATGTAATGCCACAGTTACAAATAATTAAAATATATTATACATAATTATAAATGTAAATAAACTGCAAGTAATATAAGAATTTCCTAATTTAATATATATTTGATGTTTTTATTTATATAATTTAAAATGATATTATATTTTACAATAATTATAAATATATTAGGCTTTTCATACGATCTGATTCACCGAAACAATTTATACATCAAGAAACCTCACAAATACTTAATTTTTTAAGTATTTATTTAACAATTTATGTACATATATATATATGATAAAAAAATACGAAAAGGAATTCTTACAAGGGCACTTCTTATTTTATTTTGAAATCTCTAACAGTGATAGAGAGTAGCAACAGTAAATGAGAGGCAGATTATTTATTATATTGAGATATTTCATACAATTAATATGAATATTCAAAACTACAATAAAATATACAGAGTAAATTAATAAAAATACGCCAAAAGCGATATACAAATAAAAATTACATATTTATCTCAATTAATTGAACGCTGCTTAAAACAAAATGTATATATTGCGTCGTCCATTTTATTTAATATATCATTAAACTTATTAAAAATTATTTTTTGTTCATAATAAAATTTAAATCGATTACCAAGCGTGTCCTTTATTACATGTCTCCTTAAAAGAAAAAAATGTCTTGGCCACCGTCCAGCTCCATAACAGAATTAATTACTGCCACCAGATGGCTCTGCACGCAGGTGGAGTACATCACTATCAAAACTAGCTTTCGCTCAAAAGTATTTGTGGAGTGAAACCTTAATTAGTTTTATATTTGATCTGAAAACGATTTCATAGTTTTTATCGTGTACATGGTAGTTACAGTTAACTAACATTTTATTTCTACTATATTATTATGTTCATTTGTTATAAAACTTTTATACTAATATAATAATAGAAAATAAGCTTTTTTTATTTTGTATTTTTTATATTTAAAAAAACTAAAAAATGAAAAATTTATATACACGAGTTACATTCGAACCTGCGGTCTCTGGGAAACAGTCCGGTAGCTCTACCAATTGAGCTATCGTATCGCTGAATTTTTCGATGAATTTAGTATTTTATTAGATAGAATTGAAAATACCATTTCGAACATTTAATATATCTATAGAAGATTGATAGAAGTCAATGAATCTAAGTAAAAAATATTTGAAAACAGCCATGATTATTGCTTCATTTTCAAATTCCATCGCGATAGCACGCTCTAAATAAAACATTCATCACCCATAAAGGTTCATAGGACTGGTCCAGAGTTTTAATTACAGTTGGATACAATTCCAATTTGTTAGTACACCCGCCCTAAGCAACGCGAAATCGATATTTTAATCGGAACGAACATATCGGCTGAACCATCTATTAAATGACAGTCAAAATATGATTGATTGCTTTTATATGCAAAAACTGAAAACTGTATGTAAAAGTACTTATATATGGACCCCTCGCAATAACATTTGGTTTTTATTTTCATCACATACATTATTTCATAGATTAAAAAAATACAATAAAAATATCTATGTAAATATCACGTGGTTATAATAAATATGTTTTTCTGAAAAACTTTTTAAAAAATATGAATAAGTTTAAAGTTCATGGTACGGAGGCATCTAAAATGTAATATTCTCATACATTCGAGACATTCGAGACTTCCATTATATAGATATGTCTACTAGACTAGTCTGTGGAGGTAATTGGCCTTGATCAGCTGAGCATAAATTGTGATCACAGACCAGACGCCAGAAATTAAAAGAGAATAAAATTAGATAAGTCTTATAATCTTTTGTTCAAAATTAAAGTTTTGTAAGAAATTGCGTGCTAGAAATATATAAAAATGATATTGAATAGTTATTTAGTATTGATTTGTTTTTTTAATGCTTAATTAGTTCAAAAAAAATTACTAAAACGGTATCAAAATACTACACAATACACTGTATACCACTCAAAAATCCTACGTACCTACAACAAGTTCTATGATAAGACAGCAAATTACTTGCATCATGAACCACTGCCAAGTCAGCCAAAGCTAGCCAAGAATTTTCCAACAAACTTTTATTATATAGAGCTTATTAAATTTATTGATGGCGACCTTTTTTGGAAAAGCTGACCAAAAGCACAATTAATCATATAAAAAGGAACTTCTCTCATGGAAGCACTTGATAAAGCACCAGCTTTGCTCCAGTCATTATCCTTAAATTGGGTTCAGGGATAGCAAATTGGGGAAAACATGCAATTAACAACATCATCTTAACCGGATCATTACATATGGCAGTAAAACGCAAAATCTTCACGGAACATTACTGCAACGCAACCACTTTAGTTAATGCTCCTTATATAGATAGAGGGATGTTATCCCCCCCCCCCGTTATTGTTATGTGTTATATGGAAACCATTGAGCACCCCTTTTAATAGCGAATGTGTCTTTATGTTCATTTGTCGTAATCCTCTTAAAAACCGAAACATATCTGATTATGAGGTTCTTTTCGCTCTCTTCTCATCTTCTCAAGTTGTGTCTTATCATTTTGTTATTGTAAATACTATATAAATTATATAAATTAAAACGATAAAATACTCAACATTAAATCTTTATTAACAATGACATATTACAAACATGTGTACAACCTTTAATGGATTAGCACTTTCATTTCAATTCACTTTCACTTCAATTGTCAGTACTGTTCGGTTTTATTTTAGTATTTTTATCTAATAAAATAAACATACAGAATAGACTCAGTACTAGCACCCAGACGGCGTGGCAATACTCTTCTATAATGAACACAACATATGAGGCTATGTTCATTGCGCTACTTTAAAATATGTTCAGAATAGATTTTCATATATTCTCACAATAAGATTAAAATCACACTGGTTCAGGATTTAATACACCGAGAACAGGTCTTTAGCATTATTTGCTTTTGACAGATAACACAGATAATGACAGTTTATTGAGAAATAAACAACATAATATGAATCTGTCATAATAGTTTAGATAAAAACTTTTTAGAACAGAGTTCCTTAATTCGTAAATTTTTTAATAAATATTAGATACTATGAAGATAAATTAAAATATACAGTACCTTTATACCAAAGAACCTAAATATGTAAATAATGCAAAATGAAGATTCATGCTTTTTACCATACATATTGGAGCAACCTTCAACAAACCATATCTGTTATTAATATTAATATCACATTGAAGCCGTGTGTATGTATGCACGTATTACTCTATAAAGAAATAAAGACAAATTTTAAATATTTCAAATTAAATCGCTTAACCATTACATAATTTTCAAAACCACAAAATGTCTATTCAAAAATCTTCTCAGGATTCTTCTTACAGCAGTGTAACAGTCGATTATAAACTATAATTTATATTTCTTTTTTTTACATAATTTAATACACTAAGAATCACTTATATTGTAAATATAAGTGTATTTTCGGAGGTAAGTAACCGTTTGCGAGTTTGTGAAAGGCGAAATATTTGTTAACGCCGATTTTTCAAAGACGTCAAATTTTGTAAGGTTTCTCTAGCATCTTATATTCCTAAAGCAGCATTTGTATATCCATCTCTATGTAGAATATTTAGGACTCCCGTCTGCATGTAATCCAGTTTTAGGACCAAAATTAATTCATTTTACGCCGGCTCTTTATCGTCTCTGAGTTCCTATAGCCCTAGACGCTTTCGCGAATTTGCATTCATTTGAATGAGACCTTTTGGTCGCCAAATCAACATCTATGTATTCAAACGGTCGAATTAATGTGTTATATATATATATTCTTTATATAATAAATAATGAGTAAAAAGTAACAAAGTGTTATAGAAATATAACTTCTACATCCCGGATTTTGGCGAGGGTTGGATATAATTGGTCTGATGCACCTTAATGCGTATTTAGTCGCACCAAAATTGTTTTGAAAGCCTCTGAGTAAGATTGTCTCCAAAATTGCTTTTTGAGAAGGGATTTATTTATTGGGTAAAGATTTTGGGAAATTTGTTCTAAGTTTTGGGACCGAAATACCAAAAATAGTATAAAATGATTCCTATATTGAAATAATAAAATATGTCACATTATGCAGGAAAGGTTCAAATGTTTTTAAAGAAACGGATTGGGGAAGTTTGAAATGTTTTTGACAGGGACCGGAATGTTTGAGACAAAAACGGTTTTGTTGGGACGATGTCTAGTTTAAACTGTTTCGAAACGTCTAAAACAAATTTTGGAAATGTTTTCAATGTCTCCGAGGAAATTAAATATCAGAATACATTTTAATTTAAAAGTTATCTGATACAAACCTTTTCAATTATTTCTGAATAATTTAGATAACAGTAAAAGTATAACAAAAAACTTTTATCATTTTGTGAATATTTTATGTTTTCGAATAAATTTAAATACATTTTTAAGGATTTATCAGACAAATTATAGTAATAGATTGTCTAGAATAATCAGAAAAAAAAAATGTTGCAAACAGCGCCACCTACCTTGTCCCCGTCAAATTTTTCGGACTCGTCGCTACAAGCTCTGATTTCATATTTCTCTCTAGATCCGCGGCGCGCTAGTAGCGGTGTTTGAGGCGGAGACAGCGCCAAACTGTTTCTGGCACTTCCAGATGGCGATTTTATAAACTCAATCTTGCCACCTTCGACACAGATGTTTGGAGTCAAGGGATACATTGGCGACATTGCGACATTAGCATTTGCTAGGTGGTTGTACATTTGATTGTCTTCTAAAGGAAGGGACTTTGGTTTATTTTTCTTCCGGTATGATGAGTCGTAGGCTAATACTTGACTTTTTTGTTCAGGATGAATTTGCCGCACCTTCCCGGGAGGTCGATCAGGCGGTTCCGGAGAAACACTGCCATCGGTTCCAGGGCTCTCATTTCTATCATTGTTGGATATTCTGAAAATAGAAATATATATTATGTATAGAAAAATATACGTGATTAAATTTAAATATACATTTTTGAAATATTTTCCTGCGTAAAGTAAAATTGTAAGTTTCAACAACAAATTCACTCATATAAGTTCCAACAAGCTTCTATTACGATATCACACTGATGTAACTCTGAAACTTGCCAACAGGTGGCGCTAATCAAAAAACCAAATAAATATTATAACAATATTTTTATTTTGACAATTAATCATTAATAAAAAACGAATTTAAATTAAGCCATCATCTAGAGAAAAGTAAAAAAAGTAGTTTACAAAAAAAATTATCGTAATATACCCTCTTATTTAACTATAGATCCCTTAGAAGCAACCAAGTTCTGAAACACGGTATTAAAATTTTGTGCAACGCTGACTATATATACGATTGAAACCGCTCTTTCGTCGGAAGTGTATTCTTTAGTGTGATGCCACTACTGTACTTAGATCACTAGCTTCTCGTTAGCAGGTCTACAGCACGTGACGTCACGCGCTCGTTGTCAGGCTACGCTTCTTGTAACGTGCGCTGCGGACGATCGCCCGCGCGGCTGCGACGGCCCGGCGGCGCACTTTCCTTGGGCGGCCTTCTAAACCTCTTACGCGGTTTTAGTTAACTCGTTAGCTTAGCTCCGGTTAAATCTCGAGCACTTCCATACTATGGCGTCGAGAGCAATACTCGAACGCCAGTTTTTTAACGAAAATTATATATTTTTAATATCATAATTTTTTAATGTAATCAAAAACGACATGTTTACTCTACATTGCTCCTGTAATTTTTATCTATCTGTCAGTTATTTTTTTCTAGAGCATGTAAGAAAAGCTGACGTTATCTTTTACTCTAGATTTATAGATAGTTTACCAACTTTTGAGCTAGTTAAGTCTTACGAGGTTACTGTACAAATATATTTTCTAATGTTAGAACATACCATCTCGTTACACGTTTAGTAATTATGTCGGCATTAAAGTAAAAAAGGGATCATCAAGAGTCATTTGTTTGCAGTCGTCTATTTAGTTCATTTCTAAATACGTCTGAAAGGAAGGAAGCGTTCTTTTCATTTACAAAACATCGTAAATGCATATTCAATACACGATAAATACGATTCTATGACTCTTAAAATATGGTTTGTTTTAGTTACCAAATAATGAACGTTGAGAATGCGAACGCTTCTACGGCAATTTATTTGTCACCTTGCTTCTTTTTTTTGACATTTCGTGTGCGACCACAAAACCTTTGGACTTGAGAAACAATACAGAATTAAATATTAATAAAATAACTGAATATGGTACTTAAGTAATAGTTTTATTCTTTTGTAATAAGAATAAAACATAATTATGACATGATTTGTATAGCTTTCAAATCTTCATAAATAAATATCATCTTTTTACTGCGGGTAAAGATTTAGTGACAGAAAATTATAATATTATAAGGAAAAAAATCGTTTTGTTAATTATTGGATATTATAACAAGGTTAAAACATGTTATATGTTTTTATTAAATACATATAGTAAACACTTTTGTGCTGTGTTTCACCTATAGCGTGGGAGTGACGGGTGACAGATAAAGCAGTCAACGGAGACATCAAAGAGACGAAACGGTTCTAAAAGTGTGTGCTTCCTACTTATGAATACATACACAGTACCTATGTGTGAGTAAATATTAGATAAAGTTATTTGTTTATAATCGTTAAATTACACGAGCAAAAGATATTATATTTTTTATATTTAACCTTTAGCGATCCAAGATTATTATTATATATAATTATCCGGCTGTACTCACGTAGATATCGGATTTTGACCGATTAGTTTCAAACCTATTCGGGGCCCTTATTCATGAGCTCTGATCATTATGATTTAGGTGACCTCAGTAGGATACTATATCATATTGATATGTCATAGCAAACAATATTTGTTAGAAAGAAGTACTATTTGTTTTATATTTACAAATATATGCCTCATAGTATAATTTTTAGATAATACTAATAACAATGTAGTTCGCTGTCGATACAGCACGCGTACCCGACTTTATTATTAAAAAACAGACGTACCTACATAGAGTATACAAGCTGATATCAAAATTGTACCATCCAGGAGTAGTCACAAGAGCAAAGAGTAAATCATAGCCATCACCTGATGATATTCAGTTAAATGAGACTACCACTCGAAAATATCGTTGAAGAACTTTAGCAATTTCAGTAAAATATATATTATGTAACATTCAAGTATATGTTACAAACACGTAATCTACTCTAGATACTATTGGTTATGAGTAACCAAACCATACTCCATTATACTTCATTACGAGTGCATGTCTGCTCATCCCTCTTCAGCTGAGAGGTACTTGCTTTGATAAGTCAAGTTACAAGCATACCACATTCTGCATTTTGTACATGTGATACACCATACTTTCATTTCCTATATTTCTACCATTCAACGAAGAATCTACCTGTAAAAACCTAATTAGATTTTTGTGTGGACTTTAAAAATAATATTTTTAATTGTTTATGTTATTTATATATATATGTTATTTATAAAACGTGTTAAAAATAATGAAAAAATATTGATATAAAAATATGAAATAAATATTAATGAAAAATTTATTCTTCAATTTAGCGTCTCAAATTCAGCAGTTTTATTGCACAGTTCTGATAACGAGAGTCTTATCAAATTTCATGTAATAATGAAGCAACATTATTTTAATAATGTAGTGCACTCACTAGTTAGTGCAGCCACTCCTTAGTTTATGTGTTATGTGCGTGACAAAATCATATTCATTTAACTTTTAACAGTATGTAACTGGATCAAGTTGATTATAAGGGTCAAAGTTATAACTACTCTAAAACCCATTTGATGTAAATTAGCCTATTTAATAATATATTTATAAAATAGTAAATGTAAGAGATATTTGACCATAAATAATAAATACTTACAAAAATTTTAATACAACAATTATATATATATTTGAAAAACCTTTTTTTTTGACAAAAAAAAACAATTTCCTATAAGGAAAAGAAAAAATGTATTTTATGTATACTTTATGTTTCAAATACACTTCTTTCATTGTAAAATATAAACATTTTAGTTAAGTTTCCGTTAACATATACGTACATACATCATACTATTGTATGGTAGAAAGACACATCAAAACAATCTGACGGTAGTCATAGATGTTGGGACATTCTTAGAAGTACCTATTTTGAAATTTAAAATTATTTTTCAGGTAAAATTTTGAAGTTTGAAATGTTGTTTACCACGTTGAAAACCACCAACCCATGGAAACTATACTTATCCGTTGGTAAGTATATAAAACATAAGTAGATTTGTCTGTGGGTCCCCGGACATCACCTGCCCTTCAACTAGCAACTGTCAAGATCAAACCATGTGAATTATTGATGCACTAAACACAGCAACGGTAATGACTAAAGAAATAATTGTATACTAACTTTGAAACAATAAACTAAATTTAGCTTATTAAACACCCGTAAGATTCTAGTCGTACCTTGTTTTATAGACTTCCGTTACGACAACGGAAATATAAATTAGTAAAATAATTTGCAACAACATTCACATATTATTTATAAACAATAACTAATCTTGTAAAAGATTTGAGACATTAAAATTTGAGATATAAAAATAATTGTTTTAATTTATAAAACATCTGACACGCGGTAATCGAGCTTGCCGCTATGAAAAACTCCTAATCGGCAAATTATAACTCACAAATTAATTAACAAACAAAAGAAAAAAAAATTAAAATAATTAAATTAATTAATTAATTAATTAATTTTTAAATTTTAAAAAATTTAAAAATTCGAAAAATTTTTTCCATTTTTCGGTAACTTCGGCGGCCGATCTGACCACCTTCCCGTTGGACAATCAACATAATTTTGAAAAGTGAATCTTACATTTAGATGCTGATTCCAAATATATCTTTAGTTTTTCAAAATTCGAAAAATAAAATTCGACAGACACACAGACACACATACAGACGGACAGATCGGAAGGAAAAACTGAGTTTTTCGAAAATATGTCTGTCTATACTTATATTATAAAGTGGAAAAGTTTAAAAGCACTAATCTTGTAAGCTTTTAATGTAATTTTTTTCTAATTATGTTAGGCAGGTTGATGAAGAAGACAACGCTGTCTAGTATTACGTTACTACTCGTAACCGTTCGTCCGCGGGTGGAACCGCGAGTGACAGCTAGTATTCTATTAGATTCTTAGCAAGAATGCGTTGACGTGTCTTAGGTTCGTTTCGTTTCGTTCGTTTTTAGGCTTGTATCAAAGTGTGTTTTAGGGTCTACACACATTACAGACATTTATCTCTAATTTGGTAGTCCCTAATTAGTTCTCTCTCAACAAATAGTTTAAATTATTACTAAAAATCTCTGATATCTGTCGACACTAAATAAATACTAAAGTCAATAACCAATTATAACAAAAAAAGAGTTACGTAATAGCAACACTATAACACATAATTATAAACGACAAATAGTCGGATGTACTTATTAACATATAAACATATAACATTTAATATCTAAGGTATTAAAACTGTATATATTATTATTATTTAGTACACTTAGAGTACTGTATAGAGTCGTGTTTCGATCAATACATTATGAAATAGTCTGACCACTGCATATTGTTTAACGGTATGCTTTTTGTGTGTACTAACATATTACAAACTCTATTTACAGCCTCACGTGTACGTAACGACTTGAAAGAAGTCTCTAGAAGCATAAAGTAGTTTTGGAATAATTTAATATTAAATGTAATATTTAATAATAAATATTAATTATAAAATAGTATTTTATTATATATCGTCGACATACCGTAGAGTGTAAATTAGGTAAGCATTGCGCAAGGCAATTCAATATGGATATCGCACAGAAATTCCGTAACTGAATCCATTGTGGTATTTTGATCGACATCTTTATACCACTGATTATTTACTTGTACGTGTCTCAATGTTAGTCTCATTAATTTTGATATAATGAACATGATTGTGTGTTTATTTGTTACAAACATACTACGTAACTAAATATTGATTTATAATAAACAGCTAGTAGTAGCTAGGAAAATTATATAAAAATATAGTTATACATTAAATACATTCATACAGTTATTTTAGGCAGGATTTTATTGTCTGTTAATAAAATCGAATATATTAAATTTATAATTATATTTTAACCGAATTTTCCATAAATCGCGTTGATACACTTTACTGACATAACAAAATTATGTTATATAAAGAGAGTTTTGTACATTATACAAGAATATAAAATAAAAGCAGTTAAATATGGAAGTTAATTGCGAGTGAGTTCATTGCACTTGAACCATTAAAAATACTGGAGGCTATTTAAATGATTAGTTAATGGAAGCTGTAAATATCATTGAGATAATATGCTTAAGTGATTTATTTTAGCCGCTGAATTCGACGTAAAATATGTTTGACGCGAAAAAAATTATATATTTTACAGTTATTTAACTCTTAATTCAAGGCCGATCGATATACTTTCCATTGGATTAAAAAAAATCTAAAAATAGACATTCCAAGTTTTTAGTAATATAATGCATATTGAAAATAATCTGAATCTGAATGATCTGAAAAAATATATTGTTTAATGTTATAAAAAACTAACAGTTCAAAAAGAAAACAACTTATTCAAAATATAAACAATTAAATCAACACAAACAAAAAGCTTAAGAGTGACAGTTGAATAGAACTGATTCATTCCCACGACGTCACGACACGATAAATAAGTCGTGACTGTCTCCTTTCTCTTTTTGGAGTGACAATAAAAGTTCAATCTCTATCTAATCTATCTTCATTGTCTTAGTGTCATTCAATTGGATTATATTTGGTTAGATTTTCAGACGAGTTATGTTGAAATTTATGAAATTTTTAAATATTCAAGATTTATTTTTAATTTTTAATTAAAGTATAAGTAATTATTTCAAAATTACTGAGTTTCACATAAGACTTTGTGACAAATAAACTGACTGACTGACAGACACCATCATCTCGTCTTACCGCGAACACGTTTGCTGCAAAGCATTCGAAACGTCGGGTTAAATATAAAAATGTAATAATAAACGCGAGTCATATCCAAAAAAAGTTTTATTGAAAAGACTTTGTTCTTAAATTTTCTTATTCATTTTTCTCTTTAATTTTTATTATAAAAGTTTAAATTCTATAACAGAAATTCAAGCACACTCTGATGGGAAGAATTTCAAGAATTTCTATCTTAGCAGATGCTAAAAATACCAATATCAAAAATGTATTTTTTTTTTATTAAATTTTTTATTTGTTTAACTGTTGGTGAGAATATATATAATTAATTACTAATATTTTTAGTGTGTGTGAATTATTGTCCAAAATGATTGTCACATAATTAAAATAATTATTTACAATACCAATATTATTTAAAAAAAAAAGAGAGTGAAAAATTCTTTGCGGGATTTGCGTTACCACAATAGTTATTACTAACATTCAAAGCCACTAGACAACTTAACCTAATTTCAATGTCAAACTATGTATGACTTCAGAAGTTAGTTGTAAAACAGATGCGACCAAGCATTGAATGCAAATGTAGGTTCCCATCAGAAATGCGGAACAAACGAGACCATGACCTATAGTGCATTGCAACCGGTCACGCACTCCTGCAACCCACAGATTAATGAACAGATATGACACTTATTAACTATGTTTTATACCTCATGTTATTATATGATAATAACTGGATTAAAATATGTGTATTATGTATTTATAGAAATATACATTATATTTATTATAATTATAGTAATATGTATATTTATATTTATTATTTGTATGTTTATATATAAATTCAATATATTGTTAGCTTTTTATCTATTTTCTTTGTTTTTATTTTATTTATTTGTTTTAGTATTATATTATATTTTTTTTGTTTATATATTAAAATTATGTTGTCGATTTAATTCGATATTTTTTTTTTTCACTGTATTGTTATATTGTGCCCCCTCTATGTTTTTCTGTTTACCATGTTGGTTGACTGGTAGAGAATGCTTTAGCATTAAGTCCGCCGTTTGTATGATTTTTTTTGTGCAATAAAGATTTTTAAAATTCATTCTCTGTGGTCGTTACCGAGATATACACGGTTGTTTTTGTCGGTCCCGTTGGAAAATAAATTTAAGTGTTAAACGAACTATTACTGCTCATTATACTATCCCAGTGTTTAATTTAGACTGGTTTTTAATTATATTGATAGTGTTTTTAAAGTATCAGTGAATTATAAAACTGTTTTGAGGCAGAACATTAAAAAACTTGTTAAAATATTGTGAGTTTTTGTTGTGTCGGTTAAAAACGCGTAAGCGCCGCGATCTGCACGGCGCTTACGACCTTTGGAGCAGCAACTCTTGTATAAGAGGCAAATCTGATATAAGTACGCTCTTTGAATAACTTTTCTATTAAATTTATAATTATCACAAGCGATAATTCCCGATATACAAAACCAAATTACCCACATATAAAGTAAATGCAGTGAAAAATAATATAAATAATAACAAAACTAGTTTTGTGTATACAATTAGTATAAGTATCACTACAAATACCAAAATAAAAAAATAAATAAAAAAAGATGTCGTCGAAATGCCGTGTATGTGATGCTAATATATTAAAAAAAGATGAATTCAGCTGTGCCGCTTGCTTGGACACTTTCCACTACACTTGTTTAAAAATTAGTGATGTCAGCTTTAAAAGGATGACAGCTAAACACAAGGAATCCTATAAATGTCCTAGATGTATGGAAAAAACATCAAATACTACATCTCCTAGGTCGCAATCAGTTAAAGAAAATAATGTCTTGGATAATTTTGAAGTTATCTTAGATAAAAAACTTACAGAAATGAAAAATTCTATTATTTCTGAATTGAAACAAACAGTTATGTTAGAAATTAAAAATGATATATCAATGCTCACAAATGAACTTCAAAATTTAGCAATTTCTCACACTAAATTACAAACAGAACATGATAATTTACTTGAAGATAGCAAAATTCTTAAAGTAAAACTGTTGAAGTTAGAAGAAGGCCTGAGCGAACTGACCTGTCAATATTCTAAACAACAACAATGGGTGCGGCAACAGAATATTGAAATAGTAGGAGTCCCGGAATTAAGAAATGAAGCTTTGTGTGACATAGTCACGAATATTGCTAGGCATGTTGGTATTCATCTTCATGAACAGGACATTGAATTTATTACCAGAATAAAACCAAAACAAACTATCAAAGATCGTCCTAGAGTGATCGTCTGTAAACTTAAGAATAGATCTCATAAGGATGGCATCCTAGCCGGTTTAAAAAAAACTCGAGGTGTCACCACCCAAGACATTGGAATCACGGGAGACTCAAAGAGAATTTTTGTTAATGATCACCTCACTCCACAGAATAAGTTTTTGTTAAATAAATGTAAACAACTTGCATTTGAAAAGGCATATAAATTCGTATGGACAAAAAACTGTTTCATCTTCGTACGAAAAAACGAAGTAACCCCTGCAATGGCAATAAACTCAGAGAAGGATTTATTGAAAATAGTTTAAAAATGTATAATTCGCTCATTATGTTCATTGCTTGTATTATTTTTGATAAACTTTTGTATTATTTTGTATTACACATTCAGACACATTACATTCACACACAGACATTTTTCACATTCTTATTCTTATATACATACACGCAGACAGGAATTACTAATACTTTAATTAATCAAACTTATATGTTTGGGATATACAGGGTTAAAATTAGTCGTACTTATAATTTATTATATATATATTTAATTTATTGTATGTTATATATATATATATATATATATATATATATATGTATATGTATGTGTATATATATATATATATATATGTGTATGTGTATGTGTATATATATATATATATATATGTATGTATATGTATATATGTATATATATAGGTATGGATTACAACACTAACTTTCTAAATGTCTCATTCAATTAATATTTATTACCAAAATGTTCGTGGTCTCCGCACTAAAGTAAATGATTTTTATCAAAGTATTTTGTTGAATAATTTTGATTTAATTTTTATTACAGAAACATGGTTAAATGATAGTTTTCTATCTAGTGAAGTCATTGACCTTCGGTATGACGTATTCAGATATGATAGAGATAGCAAATCTTCTACCAAAAATATAGGCGGAGGAGTCATGATATGCGTTAAAAATATTTATCAAGCTCAAATAAAAAAAAAGTTTTCACGGGAAGGTGTCGAAATGATTTGGATTACAATAGGTCCTCAGGTTTTTAATGGCTCACAGGTTCATGCAGTGCATTTTGGAGTGGCTTATGTTCCTGGGGGCTTTCAGCACTCGTATCGTATATCTTTAGTCCAAGACTCACTTAGTGAGGTAATGACAGCACATCCCAATGATCATGTTATTCTTTTAGGAGATTTTAACATGCCCAACATACAATGGACATCGCCGGAACCAGTTATATTGAGAATTGGTACAAAAGAAAGTTACACTACCGCTGATAACTTTTTAAATGCACTACAGTTTCATGGGCTATTACAGCTTAACAAGTACCTCAATTGCAGTTCAAATATATTGGACTTGGTAATCACAAACATACATTTAAATATTTCTGTATCTACTAACCCTCTTCTATGCGAAGATATTTATCACCCTGCCCTAGAAATTGATGGTTGTGAAATATTGATAAAAGAAACTTGTCCCAAAAAAATTGTTAAACAAAAATTTTTCAAAGGTGATTATGTAACTATAAAAAAGGAGTTAGCTTTTATGGACTGGAATAATATTTTTCTAAATAAATCTATCGAGGGATCTCTTGACGCATTTTACAAGATATTATACAAATTAATAGATAACTTTATACCAACATTTTTATCGGGTGGAAAATATAATTATCCAGTCTGGTATTCTAAGGCCTTAATTAAAGTAATACAAGAAAAGGACAAAATTCACGCTAAGTGGAAGAGATTCAATAACCCCATAGATTACGCGGAGTTTAGTCTACTAAGGCACAGACAAAAAATAATACAAATGAAATGCTATAATACTTATATATGGAACACACAAGAAGCTTTACTAAAATCACCTGAACTGCTACACAATTATGTTAGATCAAAACGAAATAAGAAGTGTACTTATCCTAACACTTTATATCTGGGGAATGAATCATATACTAATGAAATAAATATCTGTGAAGGTTTTAGTGAGTACTTTAAAGGGGTGTTTGTTGATGCTGCATCAAATTACATAAATCAAAAGTATGATACATCTACCTTTTCAGATGAGAATCTCGAAAGTATTAAATTAACAAAAGCTGACATTCTAAAACAATTAACTTGCTTAGATATACGAAAGGGTTCCGGTAGCGACGAAATCCCACCAATATTTTTAAAGAATTGTGCTGACGAATTGGCAATTCCTCTATTACATTTATATACCAAATCTATAAAGGAGGGAATTTTCCCCATGAAATGGAAGGAAGCTCACATTGTACCTGTGCATAAAAAGGGATCAAGATCTGAAATTTGCAATTATCGTCCAATATCAATTTTGAATGTTTTGGGTAAAATTATGGAAAAAATTGTACTTTGCAAAATACATCCTATTCTCACACGAGTTATACCACATAATCAACATGGTTTTATGAAAAGACGTTCAACTATTACTAATTTGGCAATATTTACTGATGAAATTTTACAAAACATGGATATGGGAGAACAGGTTGACGTGATATATACTGATTTTGAAAAAGCATTTGATCGCGTAGATCACGTCATTCTTATGCAGAAATTGTATGCGTTGGGAATACGCGGAGACTTATTTCGTTGGATGAAGTCTTATATTACTAATAGAAAACAGGCAGTTAGAGTCGGCGGATCTCGATCTAATTATGTTGATATATCTTCGGGTGTGCCACAAGGATCACACTTAGGACCACTACTTTATAACATTTATCTTTTTGATATAGGTCACTGTTTTAAATATTCTAATTTTCTGATGTTCGCTGATGATAAAAAAATATTTATGAAAGTAACTAGGATCGAAGATTGTTTAATGATTCAAAGTGATCTAGATAGATTAAGTCAGTATTACAAAATTAATAGAATCAATGTGAATATTGAGAAGTGCAGCCAAATCACATTTTGTCGTAAGGATAAAGTTATCGATAATACATACACAATAAACAATTGTCCTGTAGGAAGAAGTACTCTTGTTAAGGATTTAGGTATATTATTTGATAGTAAATTATTGATGAATGATCATATAAATTTTATCATCCAAAAAGCCTATAAGATGTTAGGATTTGTAATGCGAGTATGCGTTCCTTTCAAAAACATAACTTGTTTAATAAGAATTTACAATACATTAGTAAGAAGCACCTTGGAATATGGCAGTTGTATATGGAATCCTCAATATGCAAAATATATCAGCGGTATAGAGGCAATTCAAGAAAAATTTATTAAACATTTAAACTTTAAGACATTTAAAACCATTAAATCCTATAAGAATAGTTGCAATGAATACCATATATCTTTATTAAGCGACCGCCGTGAACTGCTTGACATGAAATTCCTTCATGGTCTTCTATCAAGTGATGTGGATTGTCCGGAGCTGTTGTCGCGACTCTTTATAAATGTACCTTTCAAACGAACACGAATAGCGAAATATAATCTTTTTTACGTACCCTTAGTCCACACACGTTACGCCTCTAACTCGTTCTCATCACGTATACCCTTAACATACAATAAAAAATACTCCCACATTGATCCTTTCCACTTATCTAAACATGTTTTCAAACAACAAATTATGAAATCTCAATCCTGTCACCCATAATATTTAATATAGAACTCAAACACACACACACAGCCACATACACACGCACACACACATACACACACACACATGCACACACACACATGCACACACACACACACACACATAACCACGCGCTTACTTGTGCGTGCATACACAGTATATTACAATACATTTTGATACACAAAGGTTTTCCATTTGTTTGTTTAAATCAATAGTTTTTTAGTCTCTCAACTTAGTTTGTAATTTATTTATTATTATTATTATTTTTTTTTTTATTTTTATATCCATTGTTGACTGTTTATTATTTAACGGGTCCATAAACATCCATCAGTGTATAGTTACTATTATAAAAATCAGAAGAAAACTGTTATTGGCTTTATGTTTGTATATGTTGTAAACTTATCATATGATTGTTAATTTGCTGTTGTTTTCTCAATAAATAAATAAATAAATAAAATAAAAAAAAAAAAATTAAAAAAATTAAATTAATGTAGACCTGATTAATGTTTTTCAACGGTTATTTTTTATTTATTTAATTTTCATGCAAAATAAGTTTGGTTTTTGACTTTAGCCTGCATAATGTTGAGCACGAATTTATTGTAAGATGTGATATCCTTATCTAGAAGGACCCAGTAGAGAGTTCTAACGATTAGCTGTGCTTACAATAAATATTGCAGGGAAACGTTTACGAGACCTTAGAATTTGTAAACTGAATTGGTATCTTTCTGCCGAATCTTAGTTGTTGTTAGGTGATGGAAGAGTGATGGGGAATCAACTTGTGCAATTCCATTGCACAATTCCCTAAATGAATCTGATAAAAGATGGACAGGTTGACCCCGAAGTTTTACCTCAATAAAGGTGGTTTCATCTACAATCCTCTAGGCAGTTCTTTCAATCAATTTCAACGCCTTTAGATGGTATTTAGCTATGGAATGGCACCATCCCAAAGACCAGGACCCTCTTAAAAGAACCAATATGTGTTGGTCTTCTTTATGTTGATGAGGAACATGGTAAGCGTTGAAAAGTGCGAGGGGTGGGTAGTATCATCCAGTTTTGTTGTTCAAGGTATAAAACAAAGCCATTATAGCCATTTCAATAGCCAAGATTAAGCGAAATATATATGATATCTAATGTTATTCAAAAATAGTTCGAGAAACTTCGTATATATCTAAAATAAGTAAACCAACTGTATAAAACCAACAACTGCAAGTCGCAAATGTAAATCAAATGTGCAAAGACATCGCTTGCACAAACATTTTGATTCAAGTGTAACAGACTGATTGGAGTGTCTTAAATTTAGTCTAACGGATAAACAGAGCATGAACTCATTACCAATTTCACTGTTGAGTTATTACCAGCTTCCCCGAGTGTAATGCACTTTTGGTAAAACAGTGCCACTGTCTTTTAGCACTCTGCCCCATTCGAGGCAATGTTTACACTGTTCTAACTCCACAAATCTGCCAAGTTTGAAAATGATAAACATTTACTTACACTCTATCGAGATCTTTATTGAGTACAGATTAAAAAAATATCTATAAATGTATACTCATTTCATAATTAAAACATCACTTAAGTGAAAAAAATGTCTTCATACAGACAGATTAATTTCATTTTACTTTATAATATTTGTCTTTATAGCTTCATCATTATTATAAAATTTTTTTAAATAATATTTTCTGTATAAGTTTATTAAAAAAGCCTCTACATTTAATACCTAAAGCAAAGAACTATTAATATTAAAATGTAGAGTTATCGAAGGCAGATTGATGGTTCCTTTCTATGGTATATTATATAGATATTAGTTTGAGTACAGTGCGTTATTTCTGTCCCTGACTCAACAATAGTTCTGCGAAAGTGTATTAATAGTGCCCTACGTGAGCTTATTGACTTGGAACACATACATACATACATTCAAACATACATACATCTTTTATAATTATCTTTTGTCGGCTTATAAAATTAACACGTGTAGATAATTACGTTGACTTTCAATCAATTACGATTTATGTAGCCAAAAAATAAAATATTTATCTTACTAGAACAACAAATCAATATAGAATTCGAGGTACGAATATATACAGGATTTGTTTCAAATATATCATATATGTTTGAAAAAATCTTTTGCTTATTAAAACACGACACTTAAAAAATATATATTAAGAAAATATATACAACAAAATAGTATAAAAAAAAAATTAAAATTGATTAGATACCTAAAGAAAAAGTATAAATAATAACAATTCTTTTATTATTCTATTATATATATGTAATACAATACAATAATAATTATAATAAATTATAATTAAATTGAAATAGTCATGTGTATAATTTAAAATATCATTATAATATCCTAGTCATAAACACTAACTCAGGCTGCACTTAAGTTTATCTAACTTGCGTTTAGAAAATTGATAGTGTTATTAACAAACTACAGGGGTAAATAAACTTTTTCTTTTAGCACAGTATAATATAGTTATGGTCAAAAGGATTTTGCAGTCTCGAGATATAATTCTTATCTACTACAATACTTCTGATCGTAAATATTTTAATCTGTTCTTAAAAAACTATTAGGTTTTTCTAATAATTTTTAGTACTAATTAGGCGATTTTTTTCTTAGTTTATTTTCTATATATACTCATTCGTAAAATATATATTTTTAAATTATGTTAAGTAAATGATATATATCAGACGAAGTTTTTTTTTAATAATAAATGTAAATAATTTTCACAATTTAGATTTTCATGGAAAAGTACTTGAATAGTTATAGGATAATTGTAAAATTTTTCGATTTGTATCTGTTAATAGTCTACACTTTTTTCTCCTCTTATAATTCAAATAATATAATCATAAAAAATATATAAAAACAGTCTTTTTTTGACATTTATTCAATTTCTTTTTATATTGTACTGTATATCTTTAATTTGATAGGCATATTGCGTGGGTTGTATATAAATATGCAATCCGCCATTTGCGAAAGCCATTTTGGATTGATTCTAGGTATATATTAATATAATTGGAATGTCATTGGAGCTAGAGATGAATACTTAATTTCAGTTAAATCGGTTGTGGAAAACCGTTTCAAAATTCTGTTCCAATATTTGTCCTTCAATTACAAACTAACAACAACACAAATCATGTAAATATAAATTAATACAAACTTACATAACATTTACAGGTAAAAAATATTAAAACGTCAACCAATATTTTAATATTTTTTTTTTACAAAAAAAAAAATTTTTTTTTTTTAATTTGTGAAACAATTTAATAATAATAAAAGTGTCATGTGAGTACCCCTGAGGGAACATGTCCCAGGTATTAACAACTGGCTATTTAAAAGATCATTACAACACTTTGTATACAGAAACTGCGTACAAAAATATTGGTATCTATAAATAACGAGGCGATGAACTCGGAAAAATGTTATCACCGCAAAGTGTATGTTTTAATTAAACTTCTTAATAGACAGGTCTTACTAGATTTAATAAAGTTTTCTTACATGTCAAAAACATTTTGATTTGGCTTTGTTTACTGATTTTTACCTATTTATGTTAATATTCATATTAATGAAAGTTGTTTTGAAGTTTCAGAAGGAAATATAGATTTGGATGGTTATAAGAGTATCCCCGAGAACATATTTAATCGCGTTATATGAAAAAGATGTTCTCCACTAGGATGGCATATGATAATACATCTCATTTATTATACAAACGAACACTTCTATTTAAATTTTTCATTTTACTGTTTTTTAATTGTTATATTTTTCTTTTTTTTTTTTAACTTCTCTATGGGTTGACTGGTATGGCAGCATTAAGACCGCCTGTTGTACTTTTTTTTGTTTTGTGGTACAATAAAGATTTAAAATAAATAAATAAATAAATATTTTTAATATGTTATATATATTTTGTTACAAAATTAAAAAAAATATAATCAAGAACGACTTAGACAAGCTCAATATTAATTGAGCTCGTCTTAACAAAAAAAAAAATCTTTACAAAGACTTAAAATAATTTCACAAAACATGTCAAAGCTAATCATTATTACTTTGAAGATGACATACGCTGTTATCATCACTGAAACTCAGTGAAGTAAGAGGTTATACGTCACGTGGGGACCACAAAGGGATTCAAGGGAGAAAACACACTCACTTGTTTTCGAATAAAAACTAAACTATTCATATTTTTTTAATGATTATTTTGATTAAATTTATTCTTTTATTTTTTTATTTTATTGAATTAACATAACATAGTGTATGTTTTGCTCGGAATAAAGATATTATATTATTATTATTTTTGTTTAATGTATGTTTTTTTTTTCGCAAATATAATTTTATGTTTATAACATTTTTGTTGTGTCTCAATTTCTGCATGTCCTTCCATTATTCAAAAACTGCTAGTTTGATCCTGGTGAAAATTTGTATAGGCATAGATATATGATTCTAAGGAATGCTAATGCTTCTATGCTAAGGAATAAACTACAATACAATATCTATTTCTTGTCAACTAAATAATACATTTTTACATATAAATTAAATAGTTTAGCTTTTAAACAACATTTGAATTTGAGATTTCCTACTTAAGACTGATTAAATATCATTAATTGCGAAAAGGTGTGAGTTCTGAAAACAAAACGAGTATGAACCGCTATAAGAGATGAGATTTTAAAAGAATATAGACTTTTTGTTACAATACACTATTTATTATTTTACCATAATGACTGGGATGATCTCGGGTTCACTGATACTTTGTATGAAGTAATGATTATACATACATTTTCTTGTTTAAATTAAGAGTGCAATTACAATAGATTGCTAAAAGTCATCGATTACATATTCCAATGAATATACGAATATTCGTTATATATGCTAGATATTTTGAATAAGTTTTTAACATGTCTGTCAAGTTTGACATGTCCCCTCTTTAGGAAACAGGTGTTCTAAAAATTTGGGACACCTTTCGGTAAAATGGTGAAAACTGGTAATTTGTATGTTATACCGTAGGGGGCTTTCATCGCGCCCTTGGAATAGGAAGGGATCCTATTACACCATGACGACAAGCTAGGATGAGAAAGAGAGTTTTAATTGACTCTGGGCAATTATAAGAAAAAGTCACTCCAAAATAGATTGGCCAAAGAAGTTTATGTGTGAGTCAAAAATATGATGCAAAGAAGGAAGTCTCCACTGAGATGATGGATGACTTGAGAGCGTGAACAATTTGACATATTGGGTCGATACCAAATAATTTGGACTAGTCCAGCTGCAAGGTAGACGACGGTAAGGTTGCCATCGTAAAAGATTCTAAGAAATGTATGATAACATATAACAACCAAAAACTATTCAGGTTTATAATATTATATCTTAAATATATAATAAATTATTTCTCAAAACATTTTCGTTTATATTTGCACTTGCCTCATGTCTATAAATCAAATAAAAAATCTCAATAAAACTGACTACCCAATACAATATATCTCTTGGACCTCAGAGGTTGGTGATTTTATCTCTCATTTGGAATTTCGAAGCAATACTGTATAAAACGTGATCTGAATTCGTGTTAAAGTGAAACGATTTCGAATCACGAAAAATATTTTATTTCTTACCATCTGTTATGTCATCAGATAAGCTGAAATAAAGTAGTAATAATTTTTATAAAAATGTTTTTTTTTAAACTAAGAATGCTAGTTAATTATCCGTTAAATAGTTAATTAAACGCTAGTTAACATTGTATCAATTATGTCAATATATAGTTCCGCTTTGCACCTGTCGATATAATAAAATAAATACCAACAAATATAAGACAAGTATCAGAATGACTTCCTCTATCCACTGCATGTTTTAAACGCAAAAACATAATATGTGCTATTGAAAAGCAGTAATGAACGTATAATTTTAAAATGAGAACGTTATAAGAAACTCTCCGTTAGGTATGCGCTGAAGCACGAGCCCATATGACATCTGCTCGCTGATTGGTCGGCTTTTTGTTCCACATTCGAAATAAATCGAACGTGAGCACCGAGTGAACACTATGTGTGTAATTATAAAGATGGGCGGACGTGTCTCGCACCTGCAGGCATTGTTTAAATATATTGTTTTTGCAGACGAAATTACATAATTCGTAAAAGGAAATAATACTGTTAGGGTTGAATTAAAATTATATATAAAGAATATGTGGATAATGTGTGGTTTTTATAAAACATAACAGTTAACTACACGTGTCAGATGTATTCGAAAACACCTTATATGTTTAAAATTTGTCAGTTTTATACGAAACAAATATACATTGAAATATGTAATCGGTGACTTTTAATAACACTTAATGATATGCCTTACATATATTTATTAAATCGCTTGTATTATCCTTTAAAAATATGAGACAGAAGATCGCAATAAAGATTATAATGAAACGTTATTCCATACATTTAATAAATATTTCTGTCTGTAATATTACTCTTTTATCACTTTAAGTTTAATTAAAATTATAGTAAAAAAAAACTTTGCTTTATATGAAAAATACACATTTAAATTATTAAGTTTTTGACTAGATTTAAAATATATGTATTAAAATTAAAAAGTTGATAATGGTTTGAAATTTCAGAGAATTATAGATAGTTAATACAAGCAATCCAAACACCATCACCAATAATTAATCACCATTGCAGTGGTATTACCACACAGCTCTTTGATGTACTGTCTCGGGTTTCTGACGGACAAGCACCACCTGCCTCCACTTCCTGTTCAATGGCTTTTTATTTTATGGCATTTCCTGGAGATGTTCCCGACAGAGTAGTTAGTGCACAGGTAATTTGGTAATCTACACAATTATATTTGAGCATTTTTTGCAATAACAGCCAAATACATTTTACATTAATTAACATTAATAATTGTGGCGGGAATTACAAGAAATTAACAGCGGCTTTAGCGCTTTTATTCAGCGAGCCAGTAGCTTCAGCCTTTTTTTCTTTTCAAATTAAGATTTAATAAACAATAGCAATCAGTACTTTAGTCCAAAAAACTGGTGTCATTAAAATATTTGCCTCTGCGAATTTGTTATCTGTGCTCAAATCCTTCATTGTTTGGTGAAATGACATGTGATTAAACTTTCTTATATCCATTCAACAAGATTTTTATTAAACTAAAACCGGCTCTACTGGCTTCCATTACACCATTCACACACATATATACATACCTACATACACACGTACATACATCATTGTTTACAAATAACAATGAAGAAATAAATATTTTTTTTTTTTATTAAATGACAAACAGTTACTTGAAGGAATGTGTTTTAACTGTGAAATTAATAATTGTACGTGAATACTGTTTTTAATATATCTTTCGATGACACAATTTCTGTCTGTATTTTTAGAATTAGCGTTCAATTTTAAGCTCAAAATATATATTTTAAACGTTAAGCACTTTTTTGTATTATGACTTTTGTGATTTATAATTATTATTATCTATAGATATGCAGCTGTACCTACTCAGGTATATTTATTTATTTATTTATTTTTTATTTTTTTTATTGATTCATTCATTCACTCATTCATTCATTCATTTCATTTATTTATTTTATTTTTTTAATTTTTATTTATTTCTTTCTTTTATTTACTTATTTACTTGCTTACTTATTTATTTAATTATTTATTACATAACAAAATGATAAGATACACGTTTTAATACAATTACTAGCTTCGAACCCATCCAAGGCAGCTATTCTTGAGCTCGGAGAATGACAGAATCACGGCGTGAACCACACACACACACGGCATATATGTAATAGTCATTTAACGTAAATACCGGACACCTATAGATTAATAGTATTTTCTTAGATTTTCACGAGTAGATATTTGGAATAAAACTATTTTTTACGGATTAAACTCGCGTATAATTTGGTTACATTTTAATTTTAACCCGACGTTTGGAATGCTTTGCAGCAATCGTGTTCAGGGTAGATGAGATGTAAGTGTCTGTCAGTAAGTCTGATGACTAATTAACTGACTGACTTGAATCTGACTGACTGAATATGACTGAGTTTAATCCTCAAAATATAGTTTTATTATAAATTAATATTTTTTGTTTTAGAAAATTTTATGAGCTGTAGATAGACATCAAAATTAATTTGTGCTGTCTAAAATATTATAATATAATTTGTTTTCGGCATTACTGATGTCAAATTATACCTTTGATGCTGTTGTAAGTTGTTTAAGATGAGAATAAGTAAAACATAATTGGTAAAAACATCGCCGACACTCGTTTAAAAATAATTACTCATAAGTTGTAAGTAAATACCTGAAACAGTTAACACAAAGAGATCTTTACATTCAGTTAGTTTGTGTGTACTGTGCTCAAAAAAATTATTGAAAGATTTTTTATTATTATTATCATTGTACTCATATTGATTGATATTTGTCTAACAAAAATTTCACAAAATATAATGAAAGATTAATATGTTTATGATGAAACATTTATTTCTTATTTTTTGTTTAAAACATCGTGAGCTAAAAATGTGGATTAAAATTTATGTAAATTGTTATAGTTTAACTAAGCTCAATCAAAATCTGATCAGCCGTTTCAAGATAATATTGCGTCATATGTTGCTGTCAACTGTACTAAGAACCATTGTAATTAGTTATGCCAAAGCCTCCTACTCTGTACCGTGCATACTAAATACGCTATTATTATTTCTATATTAAATCGTCAGATGTCAGTGAAGTGACCACTGCGAGTAATAACCGCTGATAATGACCAAAGTGTAAAAGTAAAAGCTCATATCCCGCTGAGTACACCCACACAGTGACACTTGAGCGTTTTAAAATAAATACAGTACTTTTATTTCTTAAAGGAAGCAACTGTTTAAAGGAAAAAAAGTAAAGGTTAATTATAAATGATCTGTCTTTGAATTATAAATTAACTATCAAATAATATTATGTTAAAATAAAAATATATTATTATTTATTTATAAAAAACTTTCTCCAAGGAAAAAGGCACAATGGATGAACTTAATGCTTGTAGCACATTATGAAACAAAATATTTTTTCGGTTTATTATGAAAATATATATTAAATTGATTCAGCGATTTAGAAACGATGCCACAAACATACATATGTATCCTTGCACTTTTTAGACTAGGATGGCCCCATGTTTCTGGGAAGGAACCAGCTGAATAAATGACAACCTACAAGTGGATATCACCTGCACCATATCCCCGAAAGGGGGTAATACCACCACAACATATTTTCAATAAAACGTTAATAGCGCACCCCCCCCCCACTCCAAAAAAATTTGAATAAGGGATGACTTTTTTGGAAGCTACAAGCAACTAAGTCTTGAGGACAAAATAGATAGATAGATAAGCACTTTATTGCATATTAGACAATACAATTATAAAAAATAAAATAAAAAAAAAGGAAAAACTTATATTAAATGAAACACGAAACTTACAATATTAATGTTAATATATTGTTTTCATGTAAATAAACTTTTAGTATATCAGTGGTTTAACTTTAACTTCAAAACACAGTTCATCTTATGAAACATGGTATCAATTGTTGATGAAGTCAGACTAAACAGATCTGTCTGTTTGTTTGTTGTGATATTCACTAATGCATCGTAATGCGATTTATTATTAGATAAATATTTGACAGAAGATTTTTTTTAAACACATAAAAATACTTGCTTTTTAGTTGTTTTAGTTTTCCGCTTAAGGTACATACCAAAATATTATATATCTATGTAGATATATAATAACAAAAAATACTACATTTTGGAATGTTTAACATATTAATCAAAATAATATTTTAATAATATAGTAATATTAAAAAATATGCCCCAATTAAGTAATGGTGGTATTTTCCTACTTTTTATAAAATGTTGAATATATAATAAGTAGATAATAGAAACTTGAAAGTAACACAGAATATTTAATGAAGATTTCAAGCATGTTATAGGACCTTGTTAAAGCTGTCAAAATCAATGCGGGAAGCGGAAATGAAGGTAAATTATTGGAATTTTTATCTTTACATGTTGTATATATAGATAATGTCTTTCCTGTAAAATGTAATTTGAATTATCTAACAAATACTTGGAGCGTGAACCAGATCACAGTCTTGACTCGCTGCGGTCGTAAAATCTCGGCATGTCTTAGCATATTGAGCAAAGCGAGGCGAAGACAGCACCTAAGTTGTATTTACAAAACGTTGACACATTCTGTCCTCTACTATTTTTCATGATAAAAAAAAAGTTTAAAAAAAAAAAATCTAAAAGCTGATAAAAAAATTCGGCACGCGCATGTCATTGTAAAGCTAAACTTTCGCGCGAAAAATTATTCCCATTGGAGTCTATGGGTATAGTTTTTCCATGATTATTCCTCAACGACATCGAATATTTGATTTTTTTTAAAACCACCAGACCGATGTCTATCAGTGTGCAAAATTTGTAAATTTTTAGATATACCGTTATTGATTGATGCTTGCACAAGGGATGCAGAAAAGTCTCTCATAGAGAGCTTCGCTCAATAATATATTATTAATATAATATACTAGCTGTTACTAGCATTTTCACAGACGAATTTTTATTTACTATTAGGATGACTAAGAGTAGAAGCATAATACTAAATAGTGTAGGACCTTCCTCATGAGTCTGCAAATAAAAATCAGAAATTATTTTATAAGTCAATGCGATTTTTACGAAGATTACATTAGATTACATTAGATTAGATTACATTAGATTAGATTAGATTAGATTAGATTAGATTAGATTAGATTAGATTAGATTCAACAAACAAACATTTCCGCTTCATGATAAATTAATATAGGTTCATTTTTTCAAATGAAACTTATTTAGAATAGTTTGTATTCGAAACTATTCTCCGTGAAACGCAAATGCGAACGATAAAGAATCAATGCCTAAAGAATACGGAGAAGAAGTCTCATCGCAGTTGTTTGCGTTAAAATCTATTTTTTTTTTAATTACTATAAGCCTCTGACACGCATTTGTTTAACTTGAAAAAAAATACATTTAATAACATATAACATATATAGACCTGTAGTATATGAAATATAATAATTTTTGAACTTGGTTAAAATATAAAAATAATAAACCGTTCAATTATCTTAATACTGTTAGAGAGATATATATATATTCTTTTTCTAAAAGGCTACTTCTCTGAAGTTTTACTTCTGTGTGAATTGCACACACACATACAAATACACACACTTACACAGCTTTATTTATATTGTGTTGCTTTGTTCGTGATACTCAATTAATTAAAAAATAATACAAGTTATGGCCCGGTTATAAACACTTACAGAATAAGGCACATACAGAATATAATTGCTTAAACACTTAATCAGAACTGGTTGTTTAGGGTTCACATAATAATGACATACAGTTATTATAATTTTTTAAATATAATTTTAACAATTTAATTAAATATTATTTATATTAACTAGATATTTCCCGCGGTGTCACTCGCTTGTACACCTAGTACCTAATGTTTGTTTGTTTAAGATTAGCGGTCTTAAACGAACAATCTTTTCTTTCCATTTTAAAATATCAGTATGGATAACCTTTTTATTAGTATTATTACAGACAGTATATATATTTTTAAATGGTTTAGTGCACATATTGTGCAAACCATAGAGAAGATCACGAAGTACAGAGTAAGTTAGAGAAAAGAGTAAATAAACATTCCTCCTCTTACAACCTACCAACAATATCATTTATAATAAAAGACAAAAAAGTTCATACTGATAACCCTATAAAAATATTTTTATAATTCTTATCGGAACATAAAGCCTTTGTTTGTCTGTCACATAAACTACAGAACGGTCATCACCCGACCGCACGTGAGCTGAGGTTACTTTGTTTGCTTGCTTTTGTTTTGACTGTTAACAGACAAGTTGCTTGCTAGAAATTGAATATTTACACCAATTTAAATACATTATCATGATGAGCTGGATTCGGGGAATTTGAACTTCAAACATTATTATTACATATAAAAATATGAATATTGCCAAATAATATTAAAAAATGTGACAAACTTTGACATTTTTGAAAGTTTTATAGATACATATACATAAAACACCTAAAATAAAACAGTAGTCTTACAGTCGACGCATTTGATCTGATGCCTCTTAGACCGTCCTGACTTTTAGGTCAGATATATATCTTAAGTTTTTGTGGGATACAGCAATCTTTGAGAATATAGTTACACTGGTACATGTTTTGAATCAATAAAAAGAATTACATCGCTCTTCCCACTCATTTAAAATATTTTATTTTGTGTAGCCATATGAAGCTTATTAAATTTTAAATAATTATATTTTATATTATATATTTAACAAATACAATTTGAAAAATTGCCTTCTAGCTTTCCTTACGCTCTTCCAATTTTCGAGATATGACTCAATTAGTTTAACAGAGTTCGTAGGTTCGAATCCTGTTCGTATCAATAAAATTTTCTGTTTAAATTTTTTTTTTTTCAATTTATAAGGAAAAGTTATTCAGTATAAGCGTTAGGATGACATTATTGACAAGTCCTGGCCATATTTTATTAATTTAATCAATTTTTTTTCTAAAATTAAGTAACCTAGCAGTTCTTTAAAATATATTATAAATTCATCATTAATTCATTATTTTTAATATTAACTTATTATTAACTTATTTTAATTTACATTAAATAGTCAGTCATTCAAACTATTCTTTTATATATATTAAATAAATAAATAAAAAATTATAATTTTATAATTAATGAAGTACAAAATGAAGTTTAAATGAAAACCAAATGAAAAACAATATTATTATTTAAATGAATCGAAAATGTATGCTCATAATGAATGAAGTACAAAATGAAGTATAAATGAAAAACCAAATGGAACAAGACTAGATAAAACAGATTTATTATAAGAAATCTTAAATGAGTTCAATCAATTTGAGAAATTATCTACACGAGTTCTACAACTTGTGTCAGATAGAGAGTTATCAAGAATTTTGCATAAAAATAAGTTGTTACATGATGAGACCAGTTCAGACCTAGACCAGTATGGTATAATAATTAATAAAACTACTATAGTATTATATATAGTTTTATTATATTGTCCTTGGGGTCTATTTACTTAATAGCTATGTCTCGCGGTTCCACGAAGGTAATATTTTATGAAGTATTGGGATAACTAAGATATTTTTGACAGTCCATCCGTGAGTTTCAAGATTAGCGCGCTTGAAAATATCCGTTTTTTCATATTAATTTATATTATAATAGTTTATTTTATACTTTAAAATATAATCTAAAGCCGCAGTAATGTAATACTATAAACAGCTTTCTCCGTAATCATTAAATAGCAACAAACTCAATCAGGTGGTGCATGCGCGTGCGCAGGAATCAAGCGATTAGTCACAGGTGGTGATAAATCACAATACATTCAACTACGAATGTGTTGTGAATTTTAATGTTACTATAGATTGAGGTGCAACTAATTAAATTATATTATCATTTGTTGGTATATATTTAATTGTTTTTTATTAATACAAAATACACATATCTATACTAATATTATAAAAGTTTATATGTTTGTTTGTTTGAACGAGACCTTTGAAACTAAGCTAAGGGTAAACAATTCTAATATTACTTATAAAATCGTTTCTCCGAAGCCGTGAGTAAGAGCTAGTATAACAATATTTACACAATAATTTTCTTTGCTTAATTCATGTAATTTAATTTTCAATTCAAATATTATTCTTTACTTTTCATATTAAACTTGTAAGTGGAACGAGGAAGCGACAAGCTAAAGTCAATAGAAAGTATATGGTAGTCATCCGGATTTGTTTAACTTTTTATTTATATTTGAGAAACATATGTTTGTTTGTCAGTCAAGATTATATCACAACTTCCATTCCTCGCTGCCCTAATAACCGGCTAATGAACATTGAAATACAGGAAATTGTAGGTTAATGAAGAGAAATTACTAGTGAAAATGTTTATAAATTGCTTGAATAATGTATGAAATTTATACAAAGATATTATAGGTAGGATTTATTGTAACGATATTAAACATCTAATATTAATAAATCATAATATAATTATGAAGATATTATTAATCCATGAACAATAAAAAAAAGAAAGATAGAAAGAAAGAAAGAAAGAAAGAAAAAAGTCAAATTTGGAATGCATATTATTTTTATGACTTACTAAAGTTAAATATAGGGAGAAAGTTTCTGCGAAAGTGTATTTTTATGTTAAAAAATACATGATATGTGATATATATAAAAAGGCGAGGCAAAACCACGGTAGAGGCTTGTAAATAATGTTACGATGTAATGAGTATCTGTCGGAAGCCGGAAATACTGCACATGCAAATATTTTATAGATATACTTATATATATATATATATATATATATGTCGCGGAACATTTAATTCATATCCTTCTAATCATTACACTATGAGACAAAGGGTTCCTTATAATTTATTATTCAAATACAGATAGTACAGACAGACAGTGTAATGTTTTGTTTTGTACATATCTCTATATAAAATAAGCTAGTTTTATAATTTTGGCATTACCTAAAAAAAAATGTTGAAATTCCTTCCTTATTAACGGATTTTTGAAAATTCTGAAACAAAGATTTAGATTTTCCAATTTTGAATGAACTTGTAGCTTTTATAATATAAAAAGATGGAAATCTTGAAATTCTTTCCTTTACGAATTTTAGAAAATTCAAAGAAATTCGAATTTCATTTTCGAAATTCAAATTTAGAATGTATAGAATACTAGTTAAATCATTGAAACAACGGAAGAACAGTTTAAATCGAACACGACTCAGCATTTTAAACCACATTTTCACGAAGCATCCATTAAGTTTCCATTCTAACTAATTTAAAGTAACTTGTAGCTGAGATAGCAATCACGGCAGCGCTCACGAGCACGTCGATCGCAGAATGATTCTGTGTTCAATCTTGGATTCAGGGCGAACGGAATTGAATTGATATATTAATTAGCTAACCTCGCGGAAGAATTATTTTATTAACTTAGTATTTTCTTACATTTTCACGAGTACTCATTTCAAATAAAAATATTTTTTACAGATTAAAACTCGCGTATAATTTGGTTATATTTTTATTTTTTATTTTAACCCGACGTTTCGAATGCTTTGCAGCAATCGTGTTCACGGGTAGACGAGATGTAAGTCTGCCCACAGACAGTCAACAAGTCGGGTTAAAATAAAAATGTAACCAAATTATACGCGTATTTTATTTACTACTTGGAAACTTCAGAGCAGAAGCTATATAGCTAAAAAAATTTCAAATCCAATCATTAGTTTCGAAGATAAGTGCATTAAAACAAACAATCTTTTCAACTTTGTAATATAGATACAAAAAATAAATATATTTTTTATTTAGGTTAAACATGTCTGAAATAAATACTTCTTCATACTTAACATTAAGTGAATGAATACTGACTGTACGTGTTTAATTAGTAGGTTGTAATTGAAACACATGTTCCCATGAACTAAATTAAGATTTTCTCACGTACAAACCAAAGATGAATTAAGTAATAAACTTGTTACGTATAAGAAAATATTATTACTAAATATAATATTTATATATATATTTGTGCTTAAAATAATAGGTTTTATCTGGCTTTGCTCGCTTTTAGACAGTTAAGTAATTTTATTAGAAAATGTAGTTCTTGTCTGTTCTTTATATAGCTACAGCCATATTTCATCAATTTATATATGACAAGCTAACAAACAAACAAAAATATATATTAACTTTATAAACTAATTCATCGATTGTTCAAAACTCCTCAAACTATAAAAAAATGATGTCTAGTGACAAATCATTGTACGATGTAACTACTCAAGCCTTATACAGACTCTTCCTGTCGTGCTTTTAGGGTTCTCTAGTGTACCTACGTAAACCTTTTATTTTTCTTCTTCTTGGTAATCCATATAAGGAAAGTTGTATTAAATTGCAGTCTTCCTATATCGTCATAGATAGACCGTAGAGTTCCGTAAATAAATTATAGCCCTTGTAACGTCCAAAGACTACAAATTTTATTTACAGTAACTCAAATAAAATATTAGGAATTATTCTTAATTTAAAAAAAATATATATATAAAGTAAAAATATATCATTAATTACATTCTTTTCGAAATGAGAGCGTTTTTATTAATTTATTCTTTATTTGTAAAATAAAAACTCATATTAACAATATTTATACGGAACCAAGATAACATATTTTTAACGAAGTATCCTATTTTTTGCTTCACTGGGAACTTGATATGAGCGATGAGTCACAGGTACCAACCCTTTGTGAGTTGGATTGACAGGTTTTTGTTTAGATATATAGGAGTTGAACTAACTAGCTTAAAATATTGGTATTAGTAAAATATATATATCAGTATTATTTAAATATGACAATGTACGCCTATGCCCAGCGGTGGGTTAGGTGGATACAATACCCACTCATAGTACAAGAAACTTATTATGTTTAATTATATATAATGCAATAAAAAAAAATATATAGAAACGATATAGAAATTAAAAATTTATTTGTATTATTGTATAGTTTGTAATATACTTACTCTTTACTGTGTAACAATATATCTATATTATAATAATATACCATAGTTTTATGAGAAAAATACTATGCTTGTAATTAATTTAAATAATTTATTGATAAAACCCCATTATAGGACCAGGAGAATTAAAAATCTGTAGTTACAGGGATACTTCAAACGAAAAATTACCCACACACATACTTACATCTCGTCTACCCGTGAACACGATTGCTGCAAAGCATTCGAAACATGAGGTTAAATTAAAAATGTAACCAAATTATACGCGAGTTTTTAATCCTTAAAAAATTGTTTTATTTTAAATGTGTACAATCTAAGAAAATTCTAATTTATCCACAGCTAACACCCCTAGAGATAAAATACTTTCAAACTGTTCATTGCTGAGTACAGTCGTGTTAGACATCACGCGTTGCTTGTGGTGTGTCGATAGACTGTTTGTAAGACTTCACTCGCGTATGGACAGGTTGTGGAGCAGGTAAGAACAAATTACTGAGGTTGGTGACTCATGAAATAAAGAGTGACCATGCTTTAGTGCTAAACATATCTGGCGTAAATTACACTAAAATATTTTTAAAGTTAAAATAAAGTTTATTTTTCAGTTTATTCAAAACAGAAATAAATGAAATAGAATAAAATTTTTGGCTTTATATTTAATTAGATTAATAGTCATAATATCATGTTATAGATATTATAGTTAATGTTATAGTATGTACGTTTTTACTGATATTATATAGGAGAAAAGTTTATTGGTTGAAATGCGCTTATCTTCGATACTACGGAATAGGTTTGATAAATCTTTCTGATTATGATAATCAAGTTCCAATGGAAACCTATAGAAATGGGATCATAAGCAGGTGAAACCGCAGATCACTGCTAGTTAATACTAGCAGATATTCACAATTAAATATGTTCGGCATCTTCGAAAGATACCGAACATATTGCCACCCCAGCAATATACTATTCCGGTTATGGAGTTACATTAATAATCACGTTGTATTAATAACATTCAGTGGCGCCAACCGAGGAGGTTTTTTATATAATTTTATAGCATTAAATTAAAAATAAATTAAAATTGAATAAACCACTTCACACGGAAATGAATATTATCGACAGTTTCAATGTTAACGAGTACATTGAGGTCTTGATGGAGGTGATTAAATTCATATTTTGATATAAAAAAGGGACTTTTGAATCGATCACGAAAACAGATTAAGGATTTTGAGAATTTCGATAATTGAATTTACAAATTGCTAATGTTTTATTTGTGTTTTTTTGTAATTTATCTCAGAAACGAACTGATTTTTAAGATGGCTTTTTGTATCACATTTTGATGTTTAAACACATGTGTTGCCTTTGAGAACCTTTGAGAAATAAGTATGAAGGAGTCTAAGACAGAGAGAAAAGGTAGTTTGGACATCCAGCCATTTCAGTCACCGTACAAAACCTTCATAATATGGCATCGAAATGGTTATCTTTAGTGAAAGGGTGCCATCCAAGCCAGCAGTATAAGAGCAACACAGCTTGGTTCTGTTTTAAATTTTGTAATATTTGTATAACACAAACATTACTAGTTAACTAGACAAAGTTTCATCACAGTTACCAAAGCTGTCGCATCACAAAGAGAACCTTTGGTTTGTTTACAACGACCTACTTGATACGGATATTCCTAGATAAGGCTGTTTATACACTACAAATTTTCAATTCAATTCGATGAGAACTTTGTACGTAAGTCGCAGATAGCATTATTATTTTGATAAAAGTTCGTCAATTAATTACTTAGTAGTAGGTTGAACGGTGTGACGTCACTGTTTTGTAATGGCGGCAAGTGGTCAAACCTTTTCTTTGTAAAGATAGGTCGAGGATGACTTCTGCCACGAACCTGGTCACTTGGTTTGTTTGTCGTGATTGGTGCGTGTGTCAAGAGGTGAGGTTTTGGTTATGTACAGTATAGAAGCGAAGTTTACAGCATCAGTGTTGTTGTGTTTCGTTGTATGACATCTGACAATGTGGCCCCGTATCCCGTACCACCAAATCTAAATGATGATAGCCTTATCGCTCCACTATCGCCACATGACATATTGTTTTTAACGATAATTTTATCTTAAGAATAGTAAAGATATGACTTAAAAAATATAAGAATTTTATAGAAATATATATAAAAGTTAGTTTCCGTTAGAAATCTTTTGTTAATTAACAGAAAAATATATAATCAAATTAAAATTTATGAAAGAATTAATTTAATTTCCACTCAATACAAAAAAAAATAAAAAATCTAACAATATCAATAATACATATTGTGACAAGAAAGAAGAGAATTTTATGTTTACTTTTTTTAAAGATTTTATGTTTTAAAAAAATGTAAGTAATAAAAACAAACATTAATTTCACTTGGAGACGACATGGTTTCAATTTCAATTTATCCAAAAGTAGAGCAGTGCATGAAGTAAAAGTGTCCTTATAAAATAATCAAATACCTTCACGCTACAATATAGTCGATATTATCATACGGGCACTCGAACCTGCGACTTTTACCATTCTCCCCGGCTACTGAACCATATACTGAATACTGGATACTGAACCATATCGTATGTATTTTTACAACCTATTAATAATATTATTATATATAATATATATTTGCCCGAATAGTTTCGAACGCATTCAGAGTGCTTATTCATGAGCTCGGATGATGGCGGGAAATTATTTACGTAAGTATAGACGAATCACGAAATTTTAAATAAAAAAAATTAATAATAATATTTCTCAATAATTCGATAACTAAATATATTTAATAATTTTCAGTTTTATATTTTATTTATTGTTTTTTATAGGTGGTGATATTTACATTTAGATGTCACGAGGACGCAGCGTTATCCTACGAGTAAAATAAATATGTCATAAGGTTATTGACCTAAAAATATTTAATTTCTGTACATCCGAACTGATAACAATCAAACATGTTGAAATAATACGAGTGTATAGCGAGCCTTATGCGTTTCAAATTACACTGTTTTAACCATTGTACCTTGACCTTTCTTCACATGAAAAAAAGCTTTTTTGAAGCTCACGTTATGATAGTTTAGGAATAAAAAGACAAAATGCTAAGCTTAAATTTACAAATATTAACACAACGGTACAGTATTCGTTTTGTCTCAAGCGTCTTTAATTACTTGACACCATTTTGTATTTAAAATTCAATGAAATTAAAATCAACTTCAGATATTATAAAGCGTACAATCAATTTACATTAGGGGACAAGTTTCCATAGACACCATCAATCACACCATAGAAAAAGTATGATTACGAGCTTTGAACAAAAAACATGACTACAGACTACTTTGCACGGAAAATAGATCAAGATAATATTATAGGATCATGGGAACATTTATAAACCACGTAATCACGTTAAATCTATACTAATATAAAGATGAAAGTTTGTTTGTTCTTCCATAGTAAATTTTAATCTTCGAAAGTGCTGAATGGATTTGAAAATTCTTTTTAAATAATAATGCGCACGTTCATGAGAAAGGTTATATTAGATACGCGAGAAAAGTCGAAGGGCACCACTAGTTATAATTAGATTTTCTGTTCAAATAATACTAATTAAAATCATACGTATTAAAATACTATAAAAATGTTAATACTCTTAAAGAAGAGAACAAGAAAGATTACATTTTTTACTTAATTACAATTCATTCATATCACAGGACTGGGTTTTTGGGGATGTAATAACTTATAGAATACTACATGTAGCGAATTAAACTACCATTCTTAGGAAATCAAACCATCAATCAATTAGTGAATCAATCAATCAATCAATTCATCAATAAATAAGTCAATCAATCAATGAGTCAATCAACCAATCACTCTATTATCAAAACCGGGCATGTAATAACTTATTGAATACTATTTGCAGCCAATTAAACTACCATTTTTAGGAAATCAAACAATCAATCATCAATCAATCAGTCAAGCAATCAATCAATTCATCAAACGATAAGTCAATCAATCAATCACTCAATTATCAAAACTTCTAAATTGCCTAAAATTTATAGTCATAAATTTTGAGTTTGATTGCAATTTTGAACCAAAACAATTTATATTTGACAGTAAATAGTTTTTAAATATATACCGTTATAGGTATACACAAGATTTTTTGTTCTCATAATACTTGTAGTTTATATACAATTTATTCAAACATTACTCGATTGTTCTTATCTGGAACTATTTATGTTGATCTAGAACAATAACAATAAAATATAAACAATAGGATGAATTTTATACATAACACACGTACATACATGCATATTATCAATATAACACACAGATACAACGCGGAATGGAGACACACATACACATTTATATGGCAAAATAGCAATACAAAATACCGCGATTTTCGAATAAGTATTTGTCATTTGAAAAGTCATTACTAATATTATGTGTAAAGCAATCTTGTATTATTATTACTTCGTTAGTTTCTCTAACATGCAATGATATTATAGCTATTATTATTAAAAATTATTATCACGAGAGTCATAGTAGAGAGAACTCAGTACATGTCATTGCGATGCAATCAGTGTCCAAAAGTGCATTGTTACGGCTCCGGTCGCCATCATTCCATTATTCACCGGACTGTTTATGTGAACGCTATCTCACGCATGTTTAGTCTGTGTCATAACATGGCCCGTTATATCATGTCATTGGAAACAGAAATTATTCACAAGACTAAAGACATAATAAACAACTTTTATATAACGAGAGGAAAACACATTTTTTTTGCATATTTTTTATTTTAAGAATCTCAAATAAAAAGTATAAGACACAAAAAAAAATCTTGTAATATTGAATATGACGAGAATTTTTTTTTTGCATAAGAACTTTAACTAGCGATGTCAATTTTAATAAGAAAATCAAAAATATTTTTTTTGCATTGTGTGTGTTTTTTGTTCACAAAGAACCTTAACTAAAGATATTGAAATATATATTTTTTTCCGTGTTTTTTTTAATTAAAAAAAATTAACTAGAAGTAAAAGATAGAAAACTTTAGTTTATTAAACTAGATTTTTTTTCTGTTTAATTTTCTTGAACTTTAAATTAAGATGGGTGGAACTACTAATATGACTAAAACCGATCTGTTAAAATCAACATCATGATATACAGACAGGACAAGTACTAAAATATATATCAAATTTATAAATATTTTTTTATACAATTACGAAAATTTTTGCGATTAAATTTTTTGCGATATTTTAATTGTTGAATTTATTCATTAGATCAATACTACGAAACTATGATAGTTTTAAGAGTTAATGGCAGCTCTCGCAAAAGGCAAACCCTAATTAAACTATATTTGTATCAAACATAACAAATCTCTAACGACACACCACTTCAAAACTCGTGCAAGGTATTCTGACAAACAGCCGTCTCAGTATAAGATATCTTCTCGTTCGACAAGTTACTAGCCTGCGTATAACAGATTTATAAAAATATTCATTGCAATATATATTTAAACATATATATTTTTGTGCATTAAAAAATTACTTTCCATTTTCGTACATCTTTTTTTTTTTTTTCCGTTGGAAAAACCCGTTACGGGTACCCCGTCGGCCCATACATCTACATAACAATAAAGTTTTCTCAGATTTATGTTGTAACTTTGATATATTACTAGTAACTTGGTTCTTAACTCTAAAAGAAAATTATATTATAGATTTATAAAAAAGTTTTTATAAATCTATAATAGTTTCAAAAGTTCATAGTAAACCTGGCCACAGCTTATGAAGACAGGTGTTTGAGCCCTTACCTGCAAATAAAAACAGAACATATATAGTTAAAATACAAACATACAAAAACATTTTATTAACCAGGTTTAAATAAATATAACTTAAACAACTGGTAACTTAAAATATATACTAATATTATAAACAAGTTGGTTGGTTTAAACGCCCGGGGGTTGAAGAACAGTCTGATTATAACAGACAGGTTACTCTTATTTACCTAAATAGTAAATAAAATTATTCCACAGGTGGAACCGCGAGTAACAGCTAGTGTTATTCTTTAGAGTATAATCTACCGTTACATTTAACGACTCTATTCGAATCAGTTGATGTCAAGAATTTATAGATGTCGTTAAACGTCAGAATAATGCATTCTTTCAGCACAGACGAATAGATGGACGGACGGACTGTTAGTGTTTTATTAGTGTTTAACATTAAATAGAGCCATAAATAGATATAGTTCAATGTAGACAACAAGACAGTACGCTCTCATGAAAACGAAGTTAAATTACCAAGTAATTAAGCTTCAGTTATATGGAAACAGTTGTTCTTGAAAAAGCTTAATCTCCTAACTGTAATATATACTGAAAAAGTTACTTTTAGCCCAAATATTTTTAGAGCATTTTCAAATTTTATTTGTTTAGCAAATTAATAATGACGCTGGAATATATTTACCTTCCTGATCAAGAGACTTATTGTAGTCACTCTGATTGGAAATTGTTTTTTTTTGTCATATTTCTACGGTTTGAGGTCTCCTGAGTAATTCTCGATACTTGTATGTATGTATGTGTGTGTGTGCGCACGTTTGCTTTTGCGGGTGTGTGCATGCATGCGTACGTCCGTGAGCATTTACAAAATATGTATGTGTGTGTGAATATGTAAGGGTTTTTTTTTACTTAAAATCGAAATTGCTATTTTCAAAACTAATTGTACAATCAGGGTATTTAAGCTACCAATCGATGCGTATTCATGTAACATAAAATTTTAAAATGTTTCTACAAAATCGATTTTCTTTATTTTTTAATCTGAAAAACGTGTATTCGTGATTTCTCAAACATTAATTGAACCATGGGGTGCACCATCAAGCGACGAGTGTTAACTATACCAAAAACTCAAAAACGACAACAAAAAAAAAAATAAAAGAAACTGATTGCTTTATTGTGTTTTAAGAAAATATAAAAAAATTTGCTGTATCTGATGGAATGGATTTCATAAAAAAAAAAAACAATTTTATGATGAGGCTCAAATACTGTTTGAATTATGTTAATTCCAAAACCATCGAAAGTCAACTAATAATATTACGTCCTGTAAATATACTAATATTTAATAAACAGGGCTAATTAAATATTATAAAGACAAAAAACCAAAAATAAAAATAATTAACAAATGATCGTTGTATATTTTTTTTAGCTTAAGCTTTGAATTTATTTATTTATTAGTATTTTTAGTTCAAAATATGTATTATATAATTATTTATTTAATAATTCTCTTAAATGAGCTAAAAGTGTCCATAGTTTCTGTATCTCTTTTCCATGGACCTTTTGTAAGCAAGTAAAGAATAACGTTTCATATAAGGTTTACTCTAAAAAATAATGTTTATATAAAATAATAATAAACAACAATTTGTGATTATTTTGGAGATTGCGTCGACAGCTTTAGTAGTATAAGCTGTGTCACAGCCATCAGCGACATCTAGGAAATACGTTTTAAGTTGTTACATATTTTATTGTAGTTTGAGTGAAGGAACATTAAAACAACGTAAGGTTATATGTATATAAAATAAAAAAACTTGACTATATTTTTTTAAAATTTAGAATTAGAGTTATTGCGGAAACAACATACAAACATACATTTTTATATCTGTCCAAAACTTGTTTTCATGTATCTTAAAGTTAATTAAAAATTTGTTTGAAGAAACTACATTCTTTAAGAACTTCTTCTAATACTTAATCAGATCTCTTGAAAACATAATGAACCAAGCGATAATAGACTTTATGAAATAAAATTAAATTTATATCTATGTGATATTTACTCCCACGTGGTATGAATCGCGTGACTTGTGCCATAACACGATGGTGAAATAGATGGCTTTTGTTTGAGGTCAACCTTTGACATCAATTTTCTAATTTATTGTCAATTTGAATAATTATCGTTTTATAAATGAAATAGCTATTATTAATTAATTACTTAAAACTTATTCGGAATTAAAAAATACTAATATATTTGAGTATATAGAAAGTGTTACTTTCCACCTGGGGCTGGACGACTTTATTTACTATTAAGACTAAGAGTAGAATTGTTATACTAGATATCCTTCCTCATGAATCTTCCTGTTATAATCTGAAAGAATTTTTCATTAACGCGTTTAAACAAACAAAGTTTATAATACTAATATAGAATAATTATTTTAAACAAATATTTAAACCACAATTTTAACCTTTTTGTATATTTTGGATCTTTTTGCATATTTCTTCTATATTTTTAATATTTTTTATTGATTTTAGAGTATTAGTAGTTCAATAGACGTACCGATAAGACACGCAGTTAATACTTAAAATACATTTCTTTTTTTTTATTATTTTTATATTTACAAATTAATTTATTTAATTGTTGTATTAAGACTTTCGTGTTTGATTACTGAGCGTTAAAGAATCGTGGCGTGAACTGTTCACGCCGCGATCCGCGTGCTCATGTAAATATTTGACTGACTTGTTTCGAACTCATTTGGAGACATAAGCTGGGAGTGAAGCAGTTCACACCGCGATCATGAATAAAGGCCCCGGACGGACTCAAAACTAATGGGGACAAAATTAACATGAGTACTGCCAGATAATTAATTATATATATGTCAGCGTAAAATCGAATATCAGACCATAATTAATTATTAATTAAATTTTTTCCATAATTATTGTTCTATTTATACTTGGTCATGTTTACTTCTTGGTTAATTATTTTAAAAAAGTGTTGTTATTGACTTTTTACGTTGTGATTGTATTTTGTAGAAAAAAGTCATTTTAGTTTTGTTTTAAGATAATTGTTGTGTTCACCAACTAAATTATAAGTTAAAAGTATTTAAATTATAATCAATGAATTATTGGATAATTACAGTTGTTATCTATAAAATTAATTCAATATTCAGTACTGCATTTGTTGCGTAGATAACTTCATGTTATTCCTATGATGGGCAATTTAGAGAGTATAAAAAGGCGACATTGTAAATTATAAACAGGCATTGTGGAGTGATTGCTGAAGCCAAAACTATACTCGCTGGCAGTTTTAATTCTTCCGTCGAAAGTTGGAAAATCTATACAGATTTACCAAACAATAAACAGTGTGTAAACTCATATTTTGTTTGAAATAAAACTATTTTTACGGATTAAAACTCGCGTATAATTTGGTTACATTTTGATTTTAACCCGACGGTTCGAATACTTTGCAGTAATCGTGTTGACGAGATGTAAGTGTCATATTTTGTTGTTTTTATGGATCATGATAAGAGACATGAACAAAGAGATATCAGCGACTGACGTCACCAGTATTTTTAATCGACTAGCCGCTTTAAAATTTGATATATAAAATGTTTACATTATCCACTGAAATACAAATGGCTACCTACAATTGCTCTTTTTATAGTTATAGATAATGACCGAGACGACTCGGGTTGCTGAAACAAAACCCGCAACCGTTATAGGGGTTACGGTTCTGATTCGTGACAGACAGACGCCAACCAGAGAACAGTTTATTGACCCCAGTTATTTTTATGTTAGCGACACTAACTACGATAAACTAGACCTGGACCATCACAAGATTAGCAGGAGATTACAGATTCTCCTCACTCCCATCGGTAAGTGCATGCTAAATTAAGCTTGCTTAATTTTAAATTACACCTCCAAGAAAGTAGAAGTTATTATGAAACTGTTTAAATATAATTAGATGTATTGTTTTTTACGTTTTACTGTATTTACTAGTACTACTAAAACAATCTGTCAATAGAAAACCTAATCTTAAATTAGCACTTTTTCCCTCATAAGTTCTAGGGTTAATTAAATTAATAATTGGCTCGTCATGAGTGTTGGTTTTTTAGATTCAGTTTAAAATTCCGCATTGATTGATATATAGAAATATATATTTTTTGAAGATAATTTTTTTTTTCAAATATTATAACTATATAGAAATAGAGAGTAATAAAATTACATAAATTAATGATATAATTATTATTTTTTATTTTATAATAGAATTATATTACTTTTTATAATATATGAAAATAATAACATTCTCGATTTATCTTGGATTCAATAGACAAAACGACAAACAGGGTTGAATATATGTATGTACGTATATGTTTGTAGAGCTTGTATTGAAATGAAATTCAAAAGATTATGAAACACTTCAACTAGTCGCAACTTCTGCCTTTTCTATGGAAAAAATAAAAATTTCAACGAACATGTGCAAAATAATATTTCGTAAAAGTTTTAATAATAACGCTAACAAAAGAAGGATAAGTAGGAAACAATTTATCGAATAATAAAGTGCGAGGGCTAAGTATTTAGCACACGTGCTGGTACAATGGCACATCCCTCTTATCTAGCGACCACCCTTCACTATTGTGTCAATGCTTTTATAATTGGAATATCGATTAAATAGATACAAAGGTCTGTTCAGACTAAACTAATTTCATAAGTGACAGTTTCCCCCCAAAACGCAATTCCAGTAATCACTCCATCTGGTGAGGGATTCATCTGAACCTGTTATTAAAAATATACTAATCTTCCTTTTGGTACAATTAACTGTTAAAAAATAATTTAAGAAATGTTGTATTTATTTATTTATTTATAACTTTTCTATTTTGAAACCATATCAGTGATGACTTCTGTACGTCAGTTTAAAGAGACAGGAGTCAGGCCCATATTGATAGCATACTTCTCGAAATAAGCCCTTCTGGACAGTTCAATTTAGGAATTAAGGATAAGAAGGTTCCAAACGCGGCCTGGTCTAAGAAGAACCACACAACTAACTCAGCCAGTTATTTTGTTTATGATCACAATTTCACAAACGTCAAAAGATTGAAATTTTTTCTACAACTATCGCAATGAATTCAATATGTGTCAAAAAAACTATTTTACGGATATACCTCGCGTTTATTTTTATTTTATTAATTTAAACCGAACGTGCGATGCTATGATGGTGTTATCATCATCGCGAGTTATATTCTTAAAATAGTTTTATTGAAATGTGTAGTACTCGTGTAAATCTTAGAAAATTCAATATGAATGCCCAAAGAATTTAATAAATAAATATTATATCAATATAATAATAATATAATAAATAATATATCAACCAGACATCGTAAGCAGCACCAGTTCACGAGTACAGCGCAAAGGTCAGCCATCATTGTCATTCTCAAATTCTTAGAATTTTTGGTTATGTTTATAATATGGTAACTGTTGCCAACGACCTCATATGCTCCCTACCTTTATACTAAAATTATGAAAAGCCACTTAAATTTATGAAAATTCATACACCTCTTTCAGCTTTAATGTAATAATATACCCCACAAATTTTTTATTTATCCCGTTAATGTTAAAATATATTTAAATTTCAATTTTCTAAATGTCGACACATTATAAGCCGTTATACTGAATTTCACCAAAACCCGTTCAGTCATTGTTTTCTATCAAATAATTTTCTATCAAAATAACCTTCCAAACTAGGAAAAATGGTCCAATTATTAAATAATGAAGTGACCTCGAAATATATAAATTAATATTTATAAAGATATTAATTGTTAATTAAAAAAAACAAATAAAACAAATTTATTTTGTTTGTTTTCTTTTTAAAGTATTCGATTGATATATATTATATATAAAATGTTGAAGGTGAATGTTATTTTTATAAAACTAATCGTAATTATAATGCCATACGTTTTAATCAGTCCCGCATACCAAGGCCAATGACCTGAGAAAATTTAAACATAATACTTTGATAACGCTCATGTCAGCAAGAAAATACTACGTACACTAGACAACTAATGAATTAGGACAGGCTAAAACAACATGTATCTATTATGAAATAAAGAATAGTATTGATTGTAGATTTTGTTGATATGTTAAGGTGTAAGTACAGTGCGTTGTCATCATATGTAGAACCAATAAAAGAGAAGCGAAAGATTATAGATAAGAATATATATATATATATATATATATATTAACTTATAAATAGAAGTCATCGCCAAAATGTATGTACGCGCCTAACTTCAGAACGACTGCACCAAATAGGATGATTTTTTTTTTTTACGTGTTCCTTATTGTCAGGACAAGGTTTTCATACAAAAAAAAAAAGACTTATTTTTTTCTACATTTAAAAAGGTTAGAAAATGATAATAGTAATTTTCACACAAGGACCCGCTTAAAAGAAAAAAAAATAGAGAAAAAAAAATCGAAAAAGACAAAAAAAATCGGGCTTATTTGATTTTACTAGAAGGGCTATATTTCCTCAGTCGCAACTAGAGAAATAAAATATGGTTATACGAAGGTCGCCGGGTCAGCTAGTATATATACATAATGAGTCAAAGAACACTTGCATGGAATAAAAATAAAAAATAAAATATTTATTTTAATTAAATGATTAAAAGCGCAGAGTGAATAAGCAATAGCGATTATCATCAAGACTCAATTACTTCATTTTAATAATAATAATAATAATAATTTATAATTAAAATTTGACACAAACAATAATAGTATAAATAATTTCAAAACATCTATTATCTTTATCTTCAGAAATTTTTTAGTTATATCCGTCTGAGATATCGATAAAAATGTTTAATAGCTGTACTGACGTCGATAAGAATGAAATATCGATAAAGTACTTCCCTATTCTCTGGACATATTTATAGGCATATTATCTTCGTTTAACTTTTACTTCATATTGAATAAAAGGAAAAATATATAATTTTTAAAAATCGTATTTAAATTTTATATTTTATATTATCTTTTGTTTTTTCTCAGACAAAAAATATTTTATTTCTATATAATATTTTCCTGACATACATTAAAATATACAAACTTGAACATATATATTAGTATAGAAAACACTATTTATTTCGATAATAATATTTCTCATATAAAAAAAAATGTAAAACTACTGCATTACAAAAATAAGAATTACCAGAACAGACAAAATTAATTATTTAAGTAAATATTAATAATTTGTTGTTGGATTATAATAAGTATATTTCTATTTTATATAATAAATATGATTAGCTTATTCTCATTTGGTAAGTCCCTAACAGTTCGTTATCCCTTTAGTGTCAGTAACGGGACCTGCAACGGGAGCTGAAGATAACATTTACTTGACATCAATCTTACATCAATCTTATGTCAATTTTTAATATGTAATATTAAAGAATTAAAAAATATTAAAGGAATTTAATATGTATAATTTTCATTTTACGACTGGAAGTTTGTACATTCATATTATATAATATATTTTTTAAGTATGTTTTAATTAAATTTTTTGTCACTGAGAACAAAACCGAAAGTTCAGATTAGACTAAAACAATCCAATATTTTTAATAGGAATAAGAATCTGCTACTAGACTTCCTCTCTACAAAACCATACGTCAAACTCGTACATTTTCAAATATTTATTTTGTTTTTTTTTTATTTATTCTCATTTAGTGTTAGGTATATAAGTAAATTTTTCGTTAATATATATATATATATTTTTTTCTATATTATTTTTGTTGTCTAGTCCATGTTGTGTGTTGTTCTTGAATAAATGTTTTTTTCTTTGTTTCAAATAGTCACAGAAGTTTAGGAAGAATGACATAATATTTATGTAAGGTACCATAAATTCACAATCCTAGAAAGGGGTTTGACCTCATGGGACTTCAAAGCATGGTGTGTAGGCTTAGAGGTGATTATTGTAATGTTTAGTGTAGTATTTGTGCACCCACGCTGCTCTCCATGGAGTTAAGCAACCGCCATGTGGTTTGACATATTTTGATATTTGAAATATTTTCAAGTTATATTTTATTTAAAAGAATGGTTTTAATATTAAATGCATAGTCTTAATACGGAAATGGTTTTTATGAAGGTCGCGACCGTGTCGGCATTACTGATATACTTAAAAGGGTCAAATGAGGTCAAACAAAACACATTATGATTAGTAAATGGTCTGTAAACAATTACGTGTTGTGATAGCGATAATACAATAATAACCAGCCAGTATCAGTTGATATCCTTATCTAGACATAAGAGCAGAGCACAAGGTTCGATACCGGTTCACACTTTGTAACAGGCACAATTTAAATTAATAATATTATAACAAATATCAAAACTATTCATCGCAGTAATATATAGCGCGCCACACAGTCTAGAGCCGCGGTAAGAAGTATATTGAGGGGCCATTGTTGAATTGCTCTTGTTTTAAAGCGTGGGTGACCTGTATGTGTGTTATGTGTCATCTATTTATTTTGATGTATGTGTGCGATGTAGAGTTATAGATGTGTGAATGTGTATTTTTAATTGTTATATTTTGATCATTTGACAAAGAAATCAAGAATGACTGCCAATTTGGATTAATAAAAAAAGAAATTTATAAAAATACATGCTGATTTTTTGAACCTTAACTTGGTCAGTAATAATAGTAGTAAATTCATTACCGACAAAAAAATATATATTTGGAAGGAAAGCTGAAGAAATTGTGTATGAATAAACAAAACTTTAACAAGAATATATTAAAAATTAGAAAAGCAATTAAATATTAATTAATAATACTCTTTGTAACGTACGAACATTAATATTTTCTCTTCATTATTAATATGCATTATTGTATATGCGTTCAAAGAGATCTTTTGTTAGAAATCTACTGTCTGTATATAAGAATATTAGTTGTTTGTTTTTCAAACAACTAATCATTTTTTTTTAGTAGATAAGATGTAGTGATTCGAAAAATATATATACTAAAAAAATATTTATTTACAATTTTTATTATTAATTACCAGCTGTTTTATTTACTATTAGCGTAATATTTTGGAGCCTTCTTCATGAGCCCGCCTGTCATAATCAGAAAGAATTTTTAAAATCCATTTCGTAGTTCCGGAAATTATTGTTTAAAATTTTCCGCTTTATAATTATAGTGAATATATGTATAGAAGCTTTTATGAATCTATTTGAAATTCTAAAGTTTTTTTTTTGTTGCAGTCGCAAGCAGCACTGACAATATATTTAATTCATAAAACTATGCCAAGAGTTTCTTGTGTAAATTATTTTATTTATAACAAATCTATCGGAAAATGGGGGCATTATTTAAAAGATTTTTCTTATTTCTTTGAATATGCATACTTTTTTCTTTATTCCTTCTTCTATATCAAGTATTTAATTGTTATTAAATTTTAGGATAGGATGACAAATTTATCAATACGAGCGGGATTCGAATCCGCAACCTCGCTTATTTTGATCGTATTGACAAAATTAGTTATTGTATATATTTTTTTTTAAAATATATGGTTATACATTTCTAATACTAACATAAATATAAAATTTTTTTTTTTTTTTTTTTTTTTTATGGAAAAGGAGGGCAAACGAGCATGCGGGTCACTGATAAAATGTGATCACCGCCGCCCATGGACTCTTGCAACATCCGAAGACTCACAAGAGCGTTGCCGGCCCTGGAGATAGGAATAAACGCCTTTTTTGAAGGTACCCATGTCGTATCGATCTGGAAACACCGCCGAAGGAAGCTCATTCCACATCTTTGTGACACGTGGAAGAAAGGTACTTGCAAACCGCACAGTAGAAGAACGCCATGCATCCAGGTGGTAAGGATGGTAATGAAGGCGGTGACGTGCTGTGCGGTGATGAAATTCGGCGGCAGGCATCAGATTAAATAGCTCTTCGGAACACTCCCCGTTGTAAATGCGATAGAAGACGCACAAGGAAGCCACGTCTCTACGCAGTGCCAAAGAGTCCAGCCGTTCACAGAGCAACGGGTCCCCGACAATCCGTACGGCTCTCCGTTGTACGCGGTCAAAAGGTAGAAGCTGATATTGGGGTGATCCGGACCAGAGATGAGAACAGTACTCCATATGTGGCCGGACCTGCGCCTTATAGAGCGCAAGTCTTTGGCCAGCATTGAAATACTGCCTCGCTCTATTGATCACACCCAATTTCATCGAGGCCAACTTGGCCTTGCTCTCCAAATGACCACGAAACCGACAGTCGCTCGAAATGTCGAGTCCCAGTATTCTGATACTTGGCGAGGCGGTGAGGGGTGTGCTCTCGAAGAGTGGCGATACGACAAATGGGGTTTTCTTGGTGGTAAACGCGCAAACCTGTGTCTTTTGGGGATTAAACTGGACGAGGTTCAGTTCACCCCATTCTGAGACCATCCCCAGGGAGGTCTCTATAGAAGACACAAGTTTCTTTCGACACTCGTCGACGTTTTCCCGAGAGAGACCTGCACGGCCGGAATATACCGCATCCCCAGTGCTGTCATCCGCATAACAATGTATGTTGTAAATATCCAACATATCATTGATGTGCAGGAGAAACAGGGTTGGGGATAGCACACAGCCTTGGGGTACACCAGCGTTCACGGGCTTGGGGTCCGAGCAAAAACCGTCGAGAACGACCTGTATGCTCCGCCCAGTGAGAAAGCTGGTGATCCACTTGCATAAACTCTCGGGAAGCCCATAGGAAGGAAGCTTCGAAAGAAGCCCCTTGTGCCATACACGATCGAAGGCTTTCGCCATATCCAGACTAACTGCCAGACCCTCTCCCTTGCTTTCAATAACCGCAGCCCAACGGTGTGTGAGATATAACAGAAGATCACCAGCCGATCGACCATGGCGAAAGCCATATTGCCGGTCATTGATCAACTGGTGATCCTCGAGGTACGCGAGGAGCTGACGGTTTATGATATTCTCCATTATTTTGGAGAGAAGAGAGGTGATGGCGATAGGTCTGTAGTTAGCCGGATCCGAGCTATCACCTTTTTTAGGGATCGGATGGACAAAGGCACACTTCCACGAGACCGGGACTACGCCTTTGAGATAGGAGTGCCGAAATAAACGCGTTAGCACTGGAGTCAACTCAGGGGAACACGTTCGTAGCACCAATGGGGAAATACCATCCGGCCCACTCGACTTATGAACATCCAAGGAAAGTAGAGAACGACGAATGGTTTTTTGCCGGAAAATTATTTCCGGCAATGAACTCTGACACCGCTGGATGGTAGGCGGTGTTTTCCCTTGGTCGTTCAAAGTCGAGTTTGAGGCAAAAAGAGTGCCCAAGAGATCGGCTTTCTCTTTTGCCGTATGGGCCAGAGAATCATTCCCCGTGTGCAATGGCGGTAGGGACGGCTGGCAAAAGTTACCCAGAGTGGCTTTAGAAAGCGCCCAGAACTTGCGCGTGCCTGGTGGGTACCTTGCCAACTGATCCCCAATTTTGACGACATGCTTGAACTTTGCTCTAGCGATTTGCCGTTTGAAGAATCTGGAGGCACGATTATATTTCCTCTTCAGAACTCTAGAGTTCGGATCCCTTGTGACTATCGATTTAGCCCAAGCCCGGTACGCCTGCCGTTTGCCGGCTGCTGCAGCCCTGACAGACGCATCAAACCACGGCCGCGATCTGCCACCAAGTGGTACCACAGAGCTTGGAACGAATAGTTCCATGCCCTGTAGTATCACATCAGCTACAGCCGCAGCGCAGTCACTGGGATCATCGGAAGAGAAACAAATCGGCCCCCATGGGTAGGATGCAAAAAAAGACCGCATTCCATCCCAATCTGCTGACTTGTAGTGCCAAACGCTACGGGTCGCAGGTGTTGTGCGAGCCGGACGTTGAAGTGGCACTACACTCCGTACCAGGCAATGATCGGAGGACCCAAGGGGGGCCTCAACAATAACCTGGTACTTTCCGGGATGTGTAGTCAGCAGAAGATCCAACAAAGAGGGCATGTGGCTGTCCACGTCTGGTAGACGGGTGTGCGTCTGAACCAACTGGGACAAACCATTTGCCAGAGCAAAGTTAAACACAGATCTCCCCGCGTAGTCAGTGGAACGCGACCCTAGCCACTCGGCATTGTGCGCGTTGAAGTCCCCGAGGACTATGACTTCAGCTGAGGGAGTCTGTGAAAGCAGTTCGTCAATCTTCGCCTGAACATGGCCCAAGAGTTGCTCCGTTTCTGCATTACCACTGTGGGACCTGTAAAGGCACGCGTAGACTCTGACATGATCGTCCATGTCCACGCGCAGCCAAAGTAAAGACAGATCCCGACCTTCAAAAATCTGGAGGCGACGGTAGCAGATATCCTCCCTCACGAACACAGATACCCCGGCATGTGGTATAAAATGATGTTCTAGTTTATACCCGGGGTATGAAAGGTACGCTGTGTCGCTCGGTTGAGATATCTGCGTCTCCGTCAAAAACAACAAGGCCGGCTGCGCCGTCTCAAGGTGGTAGTGGACGGCGTTTAGGTTAGAGTGAAGTCCCCGGATGTTGCAAAAATCCACATTTAAAGTGGAGCGGGGTGCCGCTCTGTTTCCTTGTCGTTTGCCCTCTGTAAACACAAAATGCGATACTTTGCCCGCCCCAGATACGACGGGCTGCCCGAGCAAAATCGGAGAGTGGTTTCCCCGATTTTGCTCGGGGAGGGATTCTCCGGCTTCATGAAAGCCGGTACCCTCCTGGGGTATATTTATTTTAGTAACCGCATTCATGTTTTGGCGGAGAAGAGGGGAGGGGGGGAGTTGGGCTTCCGGAAGCTCTCACTCACCGGACGGAACATAACCAAATAAGTTTGGTTACTTCACGCCGATCTTTTGTGAGAGGGTGGTCCTTCCCCGGACGAGCCAGCCCAATACGAGCTGTAGTCAGATGACTACAGCTAGGCTCTACCACCTAAATCCACTGTGTATTAAAAAAAGTTGAGATATTCGTAATAATTGTTATTCAAATTCATTTGGCAGAGTTCAATACAAAAACTGCAAACAAGCGGGAAAATGGAATTGAATGTTATTTAGCAATTTCGGTTTGATTGGTTTGACCGAATTTTTGATATCCGTTCGATAACAAACACTGAAATTCATGAATTGTATTTTTGAATTTCAATTAGAATCCTACAATTATCATATATTTTATTCTTCATACATTAGTCAGAGTCAAACAAATTACATATTGTTAATACGGATACTAAATTATTTCAAAATGATTTTTGATATTTTTAATTATATTTAATTAATATTTGAAATAGTAAAACTGGTTGGTAAATAAAAATAATTGTCTTTATTTATGGACGTACTGTAAAAGTTGTTAGGTTGGTAGATCTGTCAAACGTAAACGAAAGGTGACAATTGAAAAGTTGTTAATTTGGTACTTTAGATAAATGGTTTATATATCATAGACAATTTAAACCAAAATACCTAATTGATAAAAATTTCTTCCTTAAACCTTTGTCTTTAACAAAAAACAATTATAATTACGTCTTTTTTGTGATTTGATATTATATTAAGATATTTAAACTCTCTTTTTCCCGCGACTTTATCTAATAACTCAGCGGTGAGCCATTAAATAGATGAATTATTAGAAAAAGATTTAGTTTTATCGTAATTATAACTTCATGATAACAAATAAATCCCACCTTACTAACAGTCAACATTCTATTAACAAAAACAACTCAATAAAATATAAATTTGCTAGGTATATGTATTTTAACAGGCACATTTGACATCTGTCAGTTTTAGCTGAGTAGTGAGGTGACCCAAATGATTATTACGATAAATGTGTAATCGTAATTAAAAAAGCGAAAAAAGTGCTAACTTCGTACGATAAATAATATTTTATAAGCAGGGTTACGTTTTTGACTTTTGTTGACGTATCAAATGTTGGATATTAAATTGTCACTAACTGTACTTATATGTAAATCAATACACAGACAAACTTGCGTATAAATAAAGTGTGGAAATTGGTAACGAGACAATTTGCTACCGATTGTGATTTGTTTTGAGGTGACGTAACAATACTGGCCACTTACCAAAACATGCATATTGACAAATGACAATAATAATGATAGCATATTTATTGAATTTATATATGTTGTATTTATTTTATATATTTGATATAAAATGCAATGTTACACCTACTGCGCCTTCACACCAGCACCAAGGGTTATATAAAATTGCAATTAAATAAAAATTTTTATATATATTTTTAGGATTAAAAATATGGCTGGCTGTCGCAATGTTATGTAGGAGTATTGAAAACTGACCTCGTGGGCGGGGACATTACACAACAAATTTTAACAGTAATAAAATTTGTGTATAAATCACGGTTTAGACGAGCCTTAGAGATTAATTATTTGACCCAGTGACACCATTTTATCGAAATTCCTATGTTGTATTTTTAATTAATAAAATCGTTTAGATTATATATAACTAAGTGTTATTTAAAAACTATCGCTCACACTAAGAAAGTTATTTAATTAAAATTAACCTAGTTAGAAGAAAAAGCGCTTTCTTTTAAACTATTCTCTGCTGTTTGTGTTTTTTTTAGTTTGTAATTTAGTGGGTCATTGTTGAACATTTTTGTATAAAAATTATGCGGAACTCTATTGATGTTATTAATTTCAAGTATAGAATTATTATATTATAATTTATTGATAATCATTACTCTCTCGTACACTTAAACGCAGTTTAGGTCTAAACTGTCGTCATAATAATAAAAAAAAACTAATCCCTTTTCAACAACTAAGAATATATTAATCTTTGAGATCTTTTTTAAATTTTTAATTTGTTTGAAAAGTTTGTTTAAAAAGAAAAGAAAAGAAAAGAAAAGAGAAGAAAAGAAAAGAAAAGGAAAGGAAAGGAGAGGAGAGGAGAGGAGAGGAGAGGAGAGGAGAGGAGAGGAGAGGAGAGGAGAGGAGAGGAGAGGAGAGGAGAGGAGAGGAGAGGAGAGGAGAGGAGAGGAGAGGAGAGGAGAGGAGAGGAGAGGAGAGGAGAGGAGAGGAGAGGAGAGGAGAGGAGAGGAGAGGAGAGGAGAGGAGAGGAGAGGAGAGGAGAGGAGAGGAGAGGAGAGGAGAGGAGAGGAGAGGAGAGGAGAGGAGAGGAGAGGAGAGGAGAGGAGAGGAGAGGAGAGGAGAGGAGAGGAGAGGAGAGGAGAGGAGAGGAGAGGAGAGGAGAGGAGAGGAGAGGAGAGGAGAGGAGAGGAGAGGAGAGGAGAGGAGAGGAGAGGAGAGGAGAGGAGAGGAGAGGAGAGGAGAGGAGAGGAGAGGAGAGGAGAGGAGAGGAGAGGAGAGGAGAGGAGAGGAGAGGAGAGGAGAGGAGAGGAGAGGAGAGGAGAGGAGAGGAGAGGAGAGGAGAGGAGAGGAGAGGAGAGGAGAGGAGAGGAGAGGAGAGGAGAGGAGAGGAGAGGAGAGGAGAGGAGAGGAGAGGAGAGGAGAGGAGAGGAGAGGAGAGGAGAGGAGAGGAGAGGAGAGGAGAGGAGAGGAGAGGAGAGGAGAGGAGAGGAGAGGAGAGGAGAGGAGAGGAGAGGAGAGGAGAGGAGAGGAGAGGAGAGGAGAGGAGAGGAGAGGAGAGGAGAGGAGAGGAGAGGAGAGGAGAGGAGAGGAGAGGAGAGGAGAGGAGAGGAGAGGAGAGGAGAGGAGAGGAGAGGAGAGGAGAGGAGAGGAGAGGAGAGGAGAGGAGAGGAGAGGAGAGGAGAGGAGAGGAGAGGAGAGGAGAGGAGAGGAGAGGAGAGGAGAGGAGAGGAGAGGAGAGGAGAGGAGAGGAGAGGAGAGGAGAGGAGAGGAGAGGAGAGGAGAGGAGAGGAGAGGAGAGGAGAGGAGAGGAGAGGAGAGGAGAGGAGAGGAGAGGAGAGGAGAGGAGAGGAGAGGAGAGGAGAGGAGAGGAGAGGAGAGGAGAGGAGAGGAGAGGAGAGGAGAGGAGAGGAGAGGAGAGGAGAGGAGAGGAGAGGAGAGGAGAGGAGAGGAGAGGAGAGGAGAGGAGAGGAGAGGAGAGGAGAGGAGAGGAGAGGAGAGGAGAGGAGAGGAGAGGAGAGGAGAGGAGAGGAGAGGAGAGGAGAGGAGAGGAGAGGAGAGGAGAGGAGAGGAGAGGAGAGGAGAGGAGAGGAGAGGAGAGGAGAGGAGAGGAGAGGAGAGGAGAGGAGAGGAGAGGAGAGGAGAGGAGAGGAGAGGAGAGGAGAGGAGAGGAGAGGAGAGGAGAGGAGAGGAGAGGAGAGGAGAGGAGAGGAGAGGAGAGGAGAGGAGAGGAGAGGAGAGGAGAGGAGAGGAGAGGAGAGGAGAGGAGAGGAGAGGAGAGGAGAGGAGAGGAGAGGAGAGGAGAGGAGAGGAGAGGAGAGGAGAGGAGAGGAGAGGAGAGGAGAGGAGAGGAGAGGAGAGGAGAGGAGAGGAGAGGAGAGGAGAGGAGAGGAGAGGAGAGGAGAGGAGAGGAGAGGAGAGGAGAGGAGGAGAAAAGAAAAGAAAAGAAAAGAAAAGAAAAGAAAAGAAAAGAAAAGAAAAGAAAAGAAAGGAGAATAACAGAATGTTTTCCAAACGAGGCACAGTAACAGGTAAGTAAAGCCTAAAAATATTTAAGATATTTTTGGAAAAATTTAATTGTTCGTAACCGGAAAAAAATATATTTTCTTAAAACATCAGTTCTTTTATGCATTTAAGGCACTGTGATTGCATCAGATAAAGCATTAATGGTTCCATTAAGTATTTTAAATAAATTATTAATTTAATCTGGACTCTATATATCATCAATAGAGTCTAAATTTCTAAATTTTTATTTCAACGATCCATCTTAAATTGAATGTAGGTGAAGTGTCAGATTTTTTGCGAACGCTATTAGTTAATTATATCGATAAAGTAACATATTAATATTATCGATTCTCGTGATAGTTAAATAGGATTCATAATTCGAACCCAAAAAAATATAGGCAGGCAGACGACCCATCAGACTGTCAAGTGCTCAAGGTTCACATAGACTATACATTTAAATTCACTTGTCGAACTCCTTTGCTATACTTACTTTCAAATTGTAATGTCAGATTGACAATGTCAAATTATAGCGGCAAAAATACATAACAAAATTTGTTTTTTGTAATGGCAGTACTCAACACAAATGCATATTTACAGTAATGTTAGATACTGACAGATACTGTTTTATACATACACTGAGCTTGTGTGAGTGAAGTTATGTGTGTAAGCACAGCACACATGCACTATATTTATTGTAAAACAATACACTCAAGTCATAAAACGGCAGTGGTTAGTTAATAAACCTTTAGAAGTAACCTGTTTTGCAAATTTTATTGCTGTGAAAGCAAATTGCATTTCGATATAATTTATAATTTTAATTATATATATTACTTTTATTATGATATAATTCAAAATAATCATTAGAACATATGATATATGTATTTTTTTATATATTGATGAAAGTTGTCATATTTTTATAATTTTTCTTCATTTATATTAAATTTCTAATAACCTTGTAGTGTAACAACGCTGCCATATTGGCGAAGCGCCCAAGTCATGTAAGATTGTCGAGTTTACAGTGACCCTTCAATTTATTCGTCATTCCTTTTCAGGCATATTCAGTGATAATATTCGGGGCAATGAGAGAGGTCTATTAAAATGGATGAAAGCTCATTCATAATGCACATATTGAAGTTATAGTTAAAGAAATATTCCATAATAGTTTTACTAAATACAATGATATGATATAAGAAACTATAAAAGTTTAAGCTGTGAAAGCAAAACTTTCAGTGAAGGCCCATAAATAACACACTTAACACGTAAACGAGAGTTGATCGTAAAGTAATAACGACATGTACGGGTTATATAATTTATATAAAGAATATTAATATATCCCTTTGAATTCGAGGCCTTTTTCGCTTGCGCGAACCAGCAACACGAGACGATTTCGACCAAATTCGGGAAAAACTACAAATACTTTAAAAAAAACTTTTAAGGAAACAGACGTATAGAAATAATAAAATTTTATCAATTCACACATTTATATATTGAAAACAACAAACTTTATTACATATTACTCTCTAATTCGTTTTGGTGTGATATTATATGAAACAATGTCCTAGGTGTATTTTGTCAGGACACGTATCGCAGTAACATGTGAATATGAATATTACGTACTAACTCGTAAATCAACACTTTGCTTGTAAACTTGGCACGTTTATTTTGTCATTGGATAAAAATATTTTTTATTATAATACTAGTCGAAAATGGATATATTCGAAGAATAGTTTAGTTTAATAAGCCAAATATAGCGTGGGCTATCTTGGCTACAAGTCAAAAATTTCGCTGCGGAAGACGCTCACGCGTGGACAAAGCGAGAAGGTTGGATAGGAAAAATTTGTATAATTAACAAACATTGAATCAATATTAAAATATGTCTATCTCTGTCTAATAAAATTAATAAAAAATATCTATCTGTCTCTGTCTAATCCACGCCGTTAAGGAGAGGACGATTACCTAACGAAGCGGTATGAAGCAATAGTTAGACATAATCTAGCCTAGATATTAAACTGATTTGCATACGCCCCGTTTATCAACAACGGACTTTGTTTAAGGGTTGTCACATATATTCATATAATTAATTTTTTATGTTCTCTTATTTTTTTTTATTTCATTTAATTTAATTTTTGTATATAGTTTAGTATATATAATGTTTAAATGATAAGTATTCTTAATAGAACATGGTTTAGTGATATTAAAAATAATGAAAGGATATTATTAATTACTAAAAATCTTTGAATTATACAGTTTTAATGGATAAGAGAATGGTTTTAGTATTTTTTCTAAAATAAATTACTATTATTATTATTTTATTAATTGTTGTAATTGGCAACCCTATTAGTTACATATAGCTTGTTAACTTTGGCATTGCAACACTAATTAAACGTTTCAGCAATCGTTCGTGACTTTGTCTTAAACTGTTCACCCTATTTTGGTGAAAGTTTCAATTGTAGAGAGTAGGAGCAATAGACAAGTACTGAAATCTTTGCCTCTGCCATTTCTATTCTATACTAGGTCTATGGTCATATTGAAATCAAAGAAGAATCAAACAAATCACATCTAGTAATATCGTTGAAATAATGAACATTAAACACAATGAATTTACATCTTTAAATCACAATTAAAAGCTTTAATCAGTATTGTGACCCAATTATGACCCAGTTATGACTTTGGAATACAGATACACAATATATATAGTAATAAAACTCAAGTCAAATACGTTATATAATATATAATAATGACAAATTGATTGGTGACTTCCAATCGATCTCGTTGCCAGTAATGTAAGATGTAAATTGATCATTTGACTTCCTCTGTGACCTTAGAGTTTAAATTAGCTCGATATTTTGTCTGAGAGGACTTTAGATCTTTTTGAAGGTTAAAATTTTTATAACTTGCTCAATTTTTTAAAAATCATTTAACATTTGAGCTTCAGTATTCAGCCATTAAACGAAAAGCATATGACATCTGTCAAATATTTTTTGATTTCTTGCTCTCAATCTTATCCTTAAATTAATATCAATGAAATCAAATCGTTGGTGAAAGTAATTTTTTTTTAAAAACGTTTCATCGTCAAAGCTACCACCAATTTTAAGATATTGCCTGAGAAAATCTAGTGAAACAAACCTCCACTGAGTTTCTTATATAATAAATAACAAATCTGGTAAAATAAAAAATATATCTAGTAATATTTTATTTCCATTTCTAGTTCTAATCCATATATAGAAGCACATTGAATTTAACTACAGTACATTCTTCACGGTACGACCTTGGCATTGTTATAAATACAACCGACGCCAAACGAAGAATCCTTGCATTGAAAAATGCAACTTTATATAAAGCCGATTGTAGAATAGATATGTTTATCAAAAATATTTAAAAACTTACCTGCTATTAAAGATATTGTTTAATTTGTGTTATTAACTATATAAAGTATTTTTAAGATATGTAATACGTATATATATATATTACATTTCTTGTGAATTCATCTTTATTAAAATTAACATATGAAAATATCTATATATATATATATATATACGTATGTAGTATGTATTGTATTTCCGCTGATAACAACTATGTTAGTAATCATTACTATAAATATTTTTCTTATAAGTGTTTGATAAACATTGACATGTACTTAATTGTAAATTTCTACATTTAAAAAAATTATTAAAAATTTGTAATTTTTATTATAATATATAATAATATTAAAGTATAAGAGTTTGTATGTTGAAAGGCGCTTATCTTCGAAATTACAAGATAATTTTGAAAATTCTTTCTGATTTAACATTATATTAATACTCTAATTATATTAAAGATACGTAAGATATTTCGTATAAGATGAGAAAACGACTAACAACTAGTTTAAAATAAATATCAGATCACACATCATTTACTATAAATTTCAAGACTAAAATAGACAGACATACACCTATAATATTATCAAGCACGTGGATAACGTATCCATTGCTATGACGTATTCAAACAGCTGATTATGGCTTCTGTTAATTAATATGACATGCCATTACTTGCTGATTTGAGTACCGGAAACGGGACTGATAACAATGTATACAGAATGTGAAATATTTATTTGAAACTAACAACGTAACACGTATTGAAATATTTTCGAAAAACTCAGTTTTTCCTTCCGATCTGCATGTGTGTCTGTGTGTCTGTGTGTGTGTCGAATTTTATTTTTCGAATTTTGAAAAACTAAAAATATATTTGGAATCAGCATCTAAATGTAAGATTCACTTTTCAAAATTATGTTGATTGTCCAACGGGAAGGTGGTCAGATCGGCCGCCGAAGTTACCGAAAAATGGAAAAAAAAATTCGAATTTTTAAATTTTTTAAAATCCTATCATAAACTACATAAAAAAAATAAAAAAAGCCATAGAAGTTGTTTTGTTTGTTAATTAATTTGCGAGTTATAATTTGCCGATTAGGAGTTTTTCATAGCGGCAAGCTCGATTGCCGCGTGTCAGATGTTTTATTATTATATATATTTAATTATCATAATTATAATAAAGTATGTATTATATAATATTTATTTGTTTATAATTCTGAAATAGCTTTTTTTGCATTATTTATTATTTCGTGCAATAAAGTATTAAATAAATGAATATTCTAATAGTTAGATATTTACGGTATATTTAGTAGTTTTTGATTTTCTATATTATTTAGTCGTGTAAAGAATACCTGTGTGTGCGTGTGTATTCGAAACTACTAAGCCAGTTTTGTATGACATGTTCCAACTAAATACATAGTAATTTTATTTTAATTGATAACAAAAAAATACACTAACGGTGGGAGTGAAAGTTTATATTTATATTTTGACCAAGATTTTTGTTATTTTACAGTCCGTTTATTTTTATGTTGATATTGAATCTTGATTCTGATTCTGAACATTGTTTTTAACTTTATTAATTTTTATACAATATGTTTGTTTATTTATTCGCATTTGCTTTTTAACGAGTTTTAGTTCAAATTAAAAAAAAAATCACTTAGCAAGAAAAATTATTGCCTCCTGACTTCTATGGAAAATTATGATTCGTCATATGTGTTGGTTTTTTAGATTCAGAATAAATTTCTGCATCGATTGATATATATAAATATTTTTTTGAAGAAATTTTTTTATTCACCACATACTACAACTATATAGAAATAATAAAAAAATTTCGATAGTTAATCCTAAAATACTACATTCTCAACGAAGTAACCGTAACAGTAAATTAAGTCGTTTATATATTCAAAACATTTAATTTTCTAAAAAAATCTCTCGTCTAATTGAGAAATGAAAACACGCAGCATCCAAAAATACAAGATTGTGATATACAGCGGATAAACAAAACAGAACACTAAGATCTGTGTTACGTAAATGTATACGCGAGTATTTTAATACAATGTATTATTATATTTTGATTTAAAATTAATAATTAATAATAATAATAATATTTTTTTATTTTAATTAATATTTGTCTTATTATTTGTTATCAGAACAGTTATCAGATTCTCAATCAATCATCATCAGGTATAGTCTGTGATAAATTTCTATACCTAGTATATTTTAACCGGTAAGTTCACTGTCTTGCAAAATAAATATTAAGTATATTAAAAAAAAATCAAACAGAAAAATAATTTCATAGACTAAAATCATCAAAATATGTGATGTTTTTACTTAAATTCAAATTTTCAAAGATGAACAACTCCAAAAGAAGGTATTAGATTTAAAAAAAAACAAAAATAAAATTAAAAAAAAATTAAAATGTATAATTATATATAATACCAATAGATCATACCAGAGAATCTTTATACAGTGAACGAACTCACCTTCAAAAATATTTATGTACATGGCCACAATAAAATATTTTTTGTTTCTTAATTAAGCCTTTCAAAGAAGATGATACACGTCTTTCAACGCTCTATATCGAATCTTATCTTATCTTGTCATTAAAAAATCCCACGGTCTTTAGAAATCCATTCAGCTTAAGAGTAACTAGAAGCTTTATTTATTACTATATTATAATTCATAAATATTGCATAAAACTAATAGATTTGTTGAAAAAAATAATATTTTAAAATTAATATTGTACGGAACTCTTTGTTAACACTTTAATATCTATAATTTCGTGGAACCAATATCGTACTCGAATTGTTACCGTCTTATTTTAACGAGGTTTATTTCTAAAACATTAATACATTATTTCCTGTAGATAAAGATGAATTTTGAATAAATTACCGGATGGGGCTCTGACTTACTCTATACCCCTGGTTTTTTCGGATCGGGGGCCCTTTCAGTTGGGGGCCTATGGCATTTTGAAACCCTATTAATACACTGCACACAGCTAATTAATTACTAGTTAATTTGTCAATTAAATCGCACATTACATATAAGCAAAACCACAGCGGGGAATTATTATTATAAATCACAAACATTTGGATGGAAGCCAAAATTGTATAAGTATTGTTTGTAATGAGTAATACAAAAGTAATGACTACTGACAATTTGAAATAAAAACCCGACAATAAATACGTCAAGCATATTGTTACTTCATTAGCTATATGGAAAGAAATAGAAAATATATTTTATCTAAATAAGCAACATAAATATATTATATTTACATGATATTAAAATTTTTAACTCAGTATCGACGTCATCTCTTTCCATCAACTAAAAATTCTTGAATTTATCAGAAAACTTGAAAACTATATCTAAAAAGTTTTTGTACAGATATGACGTGAATTTACAAATAGGAAATTAAAAAAACACATTTATTTATTAATATAAAATATTAATTATCAATCATGTACTTTTCAATTACAATTTAAATATATCAGTTATAAAAACACTTTTTTTTCCGTTGGAAAAACCCGTTACGGGTACCCCGTCGGCCCATATGGGTGACGGCCGGGGGGTGATGTGGGACTACCCAGCAGCATAGAGGATGCTGCCAGTTTTAAGGCCACCCACTAAAAAACCGACGGTTGCCCTCTGCGCCGTAATGGGACATCGTATAAAAACACTAGCTGTTACTCGCGATTACATCAGCGGAGACAAAAGATTTTATTTACTATTAAGATATCTACGAGTCGTAATATTATGCTTATCTCATAAACCTGTCATAATCAGAACAAATAGATTTTACAGCTTTATAATATTAGTATTTTCACGAGTACACATTTGAAATAAATCAATTTTTTACGGATTAAAACTCGCGTATAATTTGGTTACATTTTAATTTTAACCCGACGTTTTGAATGCTTTGCAGCAATCGTGTGCACGGCTAGACGAGATGTAAGTTACATCTACAAAAATAGTTTTATTTATAATATTAGTATACTTATACCAAAAAATTACAGGAATTCGTGTAATAATAGTTACAAAAGAAAACCGCAAGGACATTCATTAATAACATATTTAACTTGGAATGTTTTACAATGAAAGAAATTTGCAACAAAAACCAGAATAGAAAGAATTTTTCTCAAAAATTTTTTAAAGTAGTCCAAGTAATTTTATTGTCGAATATTTTTGTGGTTTAGATATTTTAGTTTGTAATTAATTCGTTCAAATCGTGACCGTAATGTCAAAAAAATTTCAAACACTCCGTTTTACTGAGTACTCTTGGGAATGTTAACTTTAATTCTAACTTGAAGTTTAACGTACTTAAAACAAATTATTTAACCAAACAGTTTAACTTAGATATTAATAGTTAATAATATATCACGTATAAACATTAACATTTTAATTTGACATTAAAAAATTAATTCTATACGTATATTCTTAAAAGTATGTAGTAATGAAAATAAACAGAGATTTGTTAAATGGTTTTACACGATATACGTTACTTATATATAATGTGTTATGAATGTAATTTCAATAAATAAGTTGTTTTTGACTGTTATGTTAATAATATAATCCAAAACAAAGATATTAATTTCAAATATTTATAAATTTATGGAAAATCATTCTTCATTCGTAGAATCTGAAAGGGTAGGTTAGAAATACTTATTGCTATCTTGTTTGCTCAAAACTCATAACAAAGAGTTATAAAATATGATATTTGCATAGATAATAACATTAAACATAACATTGAACTTTTCACGAATTTTTCGTACCGCGGTACGTTACGTGTTCGTCTAGAGCACAGAACATATTTTTTATAGAATACATATAACATGACCCTAACAGACAGTCACTCCCCTTTTCAATAACCCCAATAACCCCTAGCTATTATAGTTATCACCCTTTCAACTTGCTGCTTTTTAGCTGCGTATTAATCATACTTTGAAGATTCTTAGCTATAGATCGGGTTCATCTAATAAACTATTGATAGTAGTATATATATTAGTATTACTAATTTAAAAGGACGAGACAAGTACATATATATATATAGTTGTATATCTGTTTCTTGTTATAGATTGAAATAAATTCTATTTCAATCGATAAAAGAATAGTAATTAAAACAATTTCAAGTCCTTTAGCGTTTAGATTTTATAATAAGATAATTAATGTTGATTATAAATGATAATGCATGTTGTTTTTATTAATTTAATTAGAATATCTAAATTATATAACAAACTAGTCTCCGCCCGCAGCTTCGCCCGCGTGTATTTCGATAATCATGATGCTTTGTGTTGCTATTAAAACATAATTTATAATGAGAATATCTCCAATTTACGTATTATTTATTTAAACAAGTCTATTTATCGTGTTCATACAGACAGCAGACTGGAAAGGTGCTTCATTTTATAAATGTATGATAAAATCATCAAACACTGAGCACACATATATAATTACAAAATCAGTCCAATAATTAAATAAAAGGCAATTATAGCAAGTACCCGCTTCAATGAAGTTAATAATTGACTACGTCTGTTAAATTATTAATACAATGGTTCCTTATGAACCTAGTAATATATAAAATTAGTAAATTTTATTAAATTTTAAGTAGCAAATAAAATGAAAATGATATTAAAAATAAAGACAAAAATAATAATTAAATACAGTTTATTAAAGAAATATACTAATCAGTTTTTACTATCTATTCTTTCCTGATTAGTTTCAACCACATTTGGTATCTTTATTCAAGAGCTCACTTCACGCCGCGATTCTTCAATGCTCTGAGAACCTCGAATGCATTTAAAACAGACAAACAGTCAGACAAATTACGATAGTAATTATAATATTTATGTGTAATAGAAATCATGGATAACATAAAACATAAACTAATCAGTATGTTTAAAGTTTATTATTTTGTTTATATTAAAAGATATTAATACTTTGAATGTCGTCAATAATTTATTTAATATCGTGAGTATCTAATTTTAGGATTATAATATATACTTGTTGAGCGAAGCAAGCGGAGCGATCGAGGCTATGAGACTTTTCTGCATCCGTTGTGCAAGCATCAAGATTTTGCGAACTCAACGAGTCAAAATTGAGGTCTGGTTCGCGCTCCTAGTTTTCAATGTGACCGAGTGCGCCTACGCAGCCATTTTGTATTAGAACTGTAGTTAAATTTATGGTAAATAATACATAGATAAGGTTTGGTTAGTATTTTATTTTTTAGTGATTTATTTGTTAATGTGTTAATATATTTGTAATTAAATATTAATTATAAAAAAAAAACCTTTTTTATTTTAGATGATAATAAAAACAATCTTTATAGATCCTATTATATGTATATTAAATGAGATTTTTTTATATATATTGAGACGAGACGTTTATTGTATATATTTTAAATTATTATTTTAAATATAATATTTTAAATTGTTCGTTTGTTGGTAGATTTCTGTCTAATATATTTCATAGAGTATGTTACTTTTAGCATCTGGCAACCCTGATGGAGTACTCAGTTTAATATTCACAAGTATTTTACATATATATAAGTATCTACAATTATTTCAGAGGTAATTGTTACTAAAATAAAATTAACATCACATAAATAAAAATAAAGATATTGACTTGTTTTATGTAATAATTAGTAAATAATATTATCGTTTCTTTTAAGTTTCGACATTCCGTGAGTTGATTTGGACGCGTAACAGTCTGTCATTGTTCAAAGTTTTCGCATCTAATAAAAAAAAATACTGTCAATACCATTGTTTGAAGAAAGTAGGTCATTTACCTTTTAGGTTTCCACCTTTTTATGAACACTCCGAACATGTTGATCGAATCCGACTCACAAACAATAACACATCACTGAAATCACAAGCACAATAGTTAACTGGAGAAAATAAAAATAACTACTATACGAATCAAGCACATCAAAACATTATAAATCTAAACGCCATGCTGTTTGCAAACACTTGATAATTAAAGAGATAGCACAGAGGAATAGTCGATTATCGATTGAAATGATTTCGTTAGAACGTCATTTGTTATTAAAATATGCGCTGACGTCCACACCGTCCGGCGGATGCAAGGCGACTGACTGGCTCACTTGCAATATGCAGCTTGTGTCCTGGTGGTTTTGTATTAATAAATTTAAGATGTCAACCATTCGCTAGCTAGTTGAAGCTGAATGGACCGGCGTTGCAGTCTTTGATTTGTTGCGGGGTATTTAATCTGACATGCAAACAGTTTATCTTGTTTAACAGCGAAATTTATCGAGAATTTTGACATTGTTTACGAAATTTATTGCGTAAAAATACAACCATTTTCTATATATATTATATTTGTTTAGAATTTTAAATGTGCTATAATCTGTATAGGACACGGTTTCTTTATAGGAATATTAACCTTTGTATCTATATTTATTTATTGTTATAAGAAATGTATCTGTTTGTTATTAATGATTAGATATTACATTAGTACAAGATAAGAAATTAAAAAACGTTTTTATTAACCCATATCTATGTTATCTTTTACGATTGAAAGCGTGAGAAAAATGCAAATAGTGCTGTGTGGGAAAAATCGATAGTAAGAAAGTGACGTACTGGTGACCTAATTCTGAATAACCGCAATGAGACAAAGAATATAGCAGTTTTTATAATTACTAAAGCAATATAAAACGATACATTTGCGGTATAAATCTGGAAATAATCATTAGTTTTTATAAACCGCTGTTAAACTAACCGTAAATAATATGTAAATTCCAAAACAAAATATACCATTTTTTTTGCCGATTTTTTTTTATTTTTTCAAATGTATGTAAGGTTACCATTGTATGTTTAAAAAATATATATGGCCTTACTACTCATACAACAAAAATTAGAACAAAATATATATTTCAGAATGTTTTATTAACTCTCTTTACGTAAATTATTTCAGAATGTATACCTTAAACAATATTCTTAATAATCTTTTATTGATTTCTGATTAAAAGAAACAAGAAGGAAGAAAGAGGGATGAGACATTTAGTTCCTCTTTCGAGGTCAAGGCTAACCGGCTCCCTTTATTCGTACAAAATTTTAGCTACTTTAAGCTAATGCAATATCAAGCCGGTCCAACTCGTAGTCATCTTATTAATAGCTTCATTATTATTTATGTAACGCCTAATTCACAGGTAATACTTGTCAGTGACCTCCAAACTAGTTAATATATCGCAGAAGTCTGTAATTTGTGTCTGCAGTTTTGTCAGCGTGCATATCAATGCAATTTAATAGGCTGGCAGCTTCAAGCTCAAACTTTAAATTATTAAAAATACAATGTTGTTTAGAATGTGGTATGTCACAACAGACAATACAGGTTTCAAAGTATTCTATACTATCTATTCCCCGCTTTTTTTTAATATCCATCCAAAGTTATAAACACCTATTTACGAGAAAATATATAATGCTGGCGACATATTATTGTATTGATTCATATTCAAGACCACACTCCCATTAATAAATTATTTAACAAAGAACACATAAAAAAGATAATATATACAAAACCATTTTTTAAGCAATAATTGTTATCATGAAAAAGTGAACCTGCTACCTTCAACTCCTTAGTCAGTAGAACAACTACATAATTTTTTTAATTTTTTTTTTTAACTTTCCGTTGGAAAAACCCGTTACGGGTACCCCGTCGGCCCAGGGGGGTGATATGGGACTACCCGGCAGCATAGAGGATGCTGCCATTTTTAAGGCTACCCACTAAAAAACCAACGGTTACCCTCTGCGCCGTAATGGGACGTCACGGGATCCCGTTAGCACACACCGTGACGCCCCGGAATAACAACTACACCAACAGACAATCAAAAGAAAGACTTGATATAAAATTATTTATATATAAAAATATTTCATAACTAATCATAGCATTTTATCCTATATCTTATTATCCAAAATGTCTGTGACAATGATATATCAAAGTAAATTTGTTAATAAAATGAAAATAATATAAGGTGTATTCAAGGAGGAATTTGTGAAAGTGAAATCAGTGGCATATACTGGAAAAAACATTTCAAACATTTATCTACTCTTTTAAAAATTCGCTTGAAAAATCGTCCTTTTGGTCTACTGGTTACTTGTCCTGCCAGCTGAGCAAAAGTTCATGGGTTCAATAACCACACAGAGAAGTTGTGTGTGTGTTCTACAGATTGTTGTTTTAAGTCTGGGTGTTATTTGTATCAGTTACAGAAGAAATAATACCCGGCTGAATTTGTTTTGTTGTTCTTCTCAGACCAGGGCGCGTTTAGAATCATTGCAGCGTTAATTTTTAAGTTGGAGAGTGTCCAGTGCCTATTTTGATAAGTATGGTATCAATACAGGCCCTCCTGACTCTTCAGATTGATGTTCACAAGTGATCTGATATTAATTCAAATTGGAAATATCTAAATAAATAAATAAAGAATCCAAGATTTGAAAGGGTTTCGAAAATATTGATTTTAAACGATGTATGTTCACAATAAACCAACACAATTACTGACAAAAGCCTGACGTTCTTATTACGATACTCACGCCCCGTGGCAAGAGGTCTTAGAATATTCCCATGAGAATAACTTGCTTCAACTTCTTTTCGCTTTCTTGTTTGTTCACTGCTCTATGGAATCAGACTTCTTTATTGTTAATTTTAGAGATGAAAAAGTATGATTGAATTTTAGTAACAGACGAATATACATATATTTTTGTATGTAAACTTTCGTGATCCATGTTTACTATCAAATATAATTGTTTGGTTGTACTCACGCTATTGCGAGTACTGGCGAAATTTGCCCGACTAATTTGAACCTATTCGGGATCCCGCCGCGATATCGCCATGCTCAGAGCTCATGAATAGGTTCGAAATTATTTGGGTAAATGCCGATAGTAATTACGTGAGTTCAGACGGATAATTATATATAAATACTATCCATTTTAGGCTTATTTACATTTCAGGATAGTATCTTAGAAATCGTAGGTTCAATTCCTGTCTGTTGCTAAAATTTTCATTTATTATTTATTAAAAAAAAGTTAAAAGTCTGTATTATAATATATTATTATATATTACAGCTGAAACTTACGAAATAGCTGAAGCAGCGAAACCCGAAAATTTGATAAAATTTTCATGCATTGCAGATTGTTACGTGGAAAGCTGATGAGATATTTTACAGCAATATTTTAAATCTCGTGGCAATATTTTATTTAATATTATAATAATGTCATGTTTTTTGAGTATTATAATAATAAATCAATACTAACATTTTAATAATAAAAACATATATTTTAACATTTATAGTCCTATAATAATTAATTTTGATCAAGAATAATATTATCAAGATCTTAAAAGTATAATTATTCATGTAAATAAGTTATTAGTTTAAACATATAAAAATTGTATTCAACTAAAAGTATGCTGGTTATCTTCAAATGGCTAGACAGAATTTCTATAATGATTTTATTTTTGCAACACTAAAAACTATGGTAATTATTTGTCTTTACTCTTTTGTATTTTTTCCGTTAAGTTAGTCAAAAAAGGAAGTATATCTAAGCTATTTACTTAGTTATCAAATACATTAAAATTGGGGAAACTATAAAACGGTTAAAAATAACAATTACCTTTCGTTACAGAAATATTTTTTTTTAACTTACAGAAACGTTACAGAAACATTTTTTTGTAACTTACAATATCAACTTTATCGCAAACTTCCTGTAAAAAAGTAGAGATAAAGTTGAAAATTTGATGTTAAAAATGTTCAGTCTTGAAAAAGTAGGTCGCGCGGTTACCTCCCTTGGGAAATGTCAAGAGATTAGGGCAGGGCTGCCAACTGAGATAGTCTTTGTTCCTTGATCTCGTTAAGTGTTTCAGCAATCCCCAAAAAATGTTTTAATGTTCAAATTAATACAAGTATTAAGAAATATATTCGTAACGTAAATTATATATGACAAAATAATATTACTAATCTTTTTAATATAAATATTATTCAACACCTTGAGTGACAACCCTTATGAATTTTAAAGTAGCCTCACTTGGCTATCACGGTAATGCCACTTCAGAAGCCTAGACTATGCAACATTTTTCCAACACTATAAAATCTATTAAACAAGCTCACTTTAAAAGGTTCCTTTTAAAAACATTAATATTATTTTTCTATACAAATATATTTTTTTAATAATTTATATATATCATAATATAAATGTTAGATAAATATTTATAGAACCGAAAAAAAATCAAAAATTTAATATATATAATATTTTTTTCCAAAATAAACTGAATGTTTGCGTAAATATGCAAAAGCGAACATATTTGTCTGTGATGCATAATTAATAATATTTAATATCTGTTGTTAGTTAAGTGTTTGTAAGTTATTATAAAAGACATGTGACCGCCCGCGTGGTAAATTTCAAAACCAAATACGTCAATAGGTAGACAGTATTGCTGGCGGCGGATGGTGAGGCCGGTTCATTGCACTTTTTGTGAAGCTTATAATAAATGCAGCGAGAACATGCGACTGTTCAGCTTTGTGCATACTAAAGTATGTAAAAAATGTGTTTTTGCATAAATAGTGATTTAAAGTGCCTCATATAACAAGGATTTAGCTTTCTTTGTCTACTGAAAGCCAAAGAATTTCTGCAAAATAAAATGGCTCTCCCTTTAAGTACATAAAAAAAAATCATTATTTATATAATATTATCCGGTTTCTTTTATTTATTTGATATATAATAATAAAGGACACTCAAATATTTTTTCTAAAATTATCATTTTGTATTAAATTTTCTAAGCCAATAACATAGTACCTATCTGTCTTATACATTCTTTATATATTCAGGAATATATTCGGATATCCTAGTCTTTAACATATTTTAGTTGACTTTGTTCCCTTTGCTTTTGGGAGAAAATTACTTATAAATAATAGAGCAAACGATTAAACTCATGTATAAACCACTTTAGCCACAATTATTCACAATTGCTATAAACGAGGTCTGCCATACTATCGTCACGCCACGTTCCATCAATGGCTGGCTTGCGGTAAATCCTAGCTTATTTGTATGGCCTAAAGCTAGATTACTGGGAATTATACCCTGTACAGGAGTAGGAATGAAACTATAAATGGTACACAGTGTAATTTTAAATTGGTCTCCCTTCTACAAACTGTTGCAATTTTAGGCCAATTTAAAACAAATTTTAAAAAATGCTTACTTTAGCTATAATACAAATTTTAATAATGTTAATTTAATTGAATTTTCTTTAATTTATCAGTGAGTATAATATTGTTATACATATATAAATTATGTTATACTTCAAAAGTAATATCAGCTGAATTATTTTAATTCTTAAATGCAGGCATCGGTGGTTCAGTGGTAGAATGCTCGCCTGCCACGCGGGCGGCCCGGGTTCGATTCCCGGCCGATGCATATTTTTTATATATGTAGATTTTATTTACCTACTAAAATATTAAATTTCTAAAATATTGTTTTTTATTATTTAGTGACTAAAATAAATTATAATTAATATGTTTGTGCACACGATGAGCTCGTCTAAAATAGCGCCCAGCATCATTCAGGTCAGTGAGAAACGATACCACTTAAAATTAACCAGCCCACATTACAATTTATGTCAAATCCGCAGTTAAATATTATATTATTATAATCATGAATTAAGCTCAATTTACGTGTTAATTCCCTTAATCAAATATCAGTAAGTTTTCAATATTCAATTCCATTACAAATTAAAGTTTTGGGTTTCAAAACTTGTTTTAAAATTTTTAATTTCCAATATGCATTACGCGAACTTAGTTATTAGTTTATTTACAAATAATTTTATATTCTGTAGATATTAAAAAGCTAACCGGTTGTGCAGTTATGATTTCTAAATTAAGAATCATTGATAATCAAACGCAGTAGAGCGTTATAATATACTATTCATAAACGGTAGAATATGAGCATCTTGGTATTTAAATGTAACTAGCCTACAAATTTAGTCTTTTATTAACATCCGATATGGTCTAGTGGCTAGGATACCTGGCTCTCACCCAGGAGGCTCGGGTTCGATTCCCGGTATCGGAATCATTTTTGTACATTTTTTTTGATACTTTTTTATATCTTTTGTAGATTTTAATAAAAAAATATCACTTATTTTTAACAAATAAAATCTATTATCACCTTAAATCAAATTTTTAAAATAACTGCCTTAAATGTTTCTTGATAAGTACATCGATAAGAAACTTGAATGTATGACAAGTGTACCATTACCAAACCGTTAGAGCCTACCCCACCATCCCGGTGAGCAGCGGAGCGGCGAGCCGTGTTAATTCATCAACCGCAACCTTTCCTACCATGTTGCATCTTATTACTTAATTCTACCGTAACAATCTGACGAATGGTTATAAAATAATAATCTATTTATATAATCTCCCTGTCATGTCTGTGTGTCTGTCTGTGTTTCTGTCTGTCTGTCGCGTGCCCTTACTCAAGGAAGCGTCGTAGAGACAAGTGTAATATATCATTCGAAAGCTCTTAGCTTAAAAAGAGGAGTGGCTATTATGAAATTTTGAAAAATTTTGAAATTTGTCGAGAAAAGCTGTAATTTTTGTCTAGACGCCTGGACATCACGGACGGGCCACACCAGCCAGTTATATTATAAATACATAATGTTACCGACCGCAGCGGTTTAGAATAGGACAGCCATATATTGAACTAACTTAACTTATATTAGTGTTAACCTGCTTACCATCCATTTAACAGAAATGTGGAAAATTTTAACTAAATCACTTAACTAACAAAACTAACTTACTAACCAAGACTCCATTCTTAGGGTACTAGTCTGTCTGTCTGTCCGAGCTGGGTCGCATTTATGAACACCAAGAGTTCATAAATGCGACCCAGCGATTCGTAACTAAAATTTAAAAACAAGATACATAAACATATCGTGACAGATAACATAGACACAATTGCTAAACCTTATTTAGTTTTCAATTTTATTTTATATTTTCGAGTTATAAGCTAATCTTTTTTAAAAAAAAGAGAAATATTTCAAAAATATACAAAAGTCTAATAAAACCTTAGATTTGTTCATTTAAATACAAAATTGCTTTTAGAATGAATTGCAGAAAGTGTCCAGTCATTGCGTGCGTTGATCATTCTGAGCAACTAGTCACAGAGCCAATCAATAATTATTTAGTAAAAAATAAAAATATATAATACTAGTATATCTTGCTGTTTTCTTCTGGAAAACAAACACGGATGACCTTATAATAGTAACCGCAGGTGCTCAGAGGGCAGCTCTAGAAATATATGAATTCTATGGAGAGGTCAATTTCATACATCAAGATACACCTACAATATAAAGAACATCACACATAAAGAGCTCTTTAAAACATAAGAAAAAGAGATAAGAATATACATAACAAATTTATTATTAATCTATCGATAAACAAATGAATTATATGAATTATAAAACTAGAAATCTATTAGAACCAGCTCCTATCTTGTGGTAGATCCCACGCGTAACTTTCAAAATAATTTGACGTAACGAATGACACTAGAAAAACCTTGAACTTTGCTTTTTGCTTGTTTACTCAACAATCAATAAAGCAGAAGGTGATATTTTAATCACCATAGCCCTGATATCTTGAGTTGTCCTTTGTATTTATAAAACATATATACCAATAATATATACACTTACAAGGTCATAACATACATCATGAAGTCATGTGTAAGAACACATCATGACATGTGTATGTCATGACGTTATAACGTTAAAACATTGCTTTAAAACATATTCAATCCACCATCATCGTCACTTTTTAATCGATTACAAAAATCGATAAACCATCCATAAATTATTGCTTTAAATCGATACTCGATATTTTTTGCTACGTGTTTTTATGTGACGGATGTTTAACAACAGTCCGTCGGGTGGTGAGTGGCACCAGCCACCAGCTGACATCTGCAATGCGAATACATCTGCCTTACAAGTAACCTTTGAGAAATTAGAAACATTTAAAGATGGTATTTTTAACCTCCACATAAAAACACAGAAAAAGAAAATGGGGGGGACAGTTAGTAGTTCAATATCAAATGAGTCGTTAGCCAAGTGCAAGTAATAATTTATCATTATTTTATATAATTTCATATATTTATTATTCTATTCCACTAGCGTTCATGTCTAGCGTTTTTGTCTGGGTGTTAAGGTTTAAAATTTGAACTCATATATATGAAATCAGAGAACCAAATATCACATAACAGTCATGCAAAATCATGGAAGAGAATGACAAGTTTCGACAGAATTACTTCGCAATTCAGTACATTCAGAAAGGTTTAATAAAAAGATTCACGTGGACCTATATTGACTTATTAAAATAAACAAATAGATAACGCAATTGACCAAAGGTCTTAAAAAAAAAAAAAAAAAAAGCTCAAATGCCCAAAACACGTAATTCTGAAGAAGCTTCTAGATTTATTTTATCCCACAATAAAGAAATTAGATTGTGATGAGATGTAAATCGTTAGTTGATGAAATTGTAAGAGAGATTGCATATAAGTGTCCCGGGGCAATAGGGCAAAATGAACCACCCTGCAAAATAAAACATACAATTACAAGAGGTTAGTTAATTTTATAAATATATTTAATATTAAAAGGATACTGGATATAAATAGTCACAAATTCTGGGCCTATAGATAAATATAATTATAATTATTATTACATTACATTACCTTGTGGATAAAAACTATAACGACCGTATCTTGGACGAGAACAAGGGAGCGTCGCATATCCGTGGATAATTATATAAAAAAAAGTACTGAGCGGTCAAGAGCCAGTCTTGGCTTTAAAATGGTCCCGTAGCTATTACCTTAATGATACTTAATTTGCAATACTATTATTTCAACAAAACTTTTGCTGGATCTTTATTACCAACGCTGTAATTAATTTATTTATAGCCTTAAGAAGCTCTGACAACATATATTTATATATACATATTAAAACACAACAAAGGAGACTTATTTAAAGCATGTATTTAAATTAAAACAGAGTTCGGAGGATTCGAAGTTTTTACCTTTAACATCAGAGCCCTAAAACATTAGCGGGGTGGCCACCCAGCGTGAAGCCCTCAAAGGCTTTGAGCTCTACAAATAGAGAGGGCCAATTGTCAATTAAAATCACAGCAGGTGGCCAGAGGGCAGCTCTAGTAATAGATTAGTTCTGTGTAGAGCCCAACTTCAGACAATCAAGAATTCACTTACATCTCATCTACCCGTGAACACGATTGCTGCAAAACATTCGAAACGTCGGGTTAAAATTAAAATGTAACCAAATTATACGTATATTATAGTTTTATTTGAAATATCAAGAAATTTAATAATTATCTGATTGGTTTTTTGTTCCAACTTCAAGCTAACGTTGACTAAGTTAAGTCATGTGCCAAAAAAAACATATTACTATATATTATTAATATATTACTAGCTTGATTTAGACGTATTTTATTTAATACATTAAAAAGTAAACAAAATTTGCATAGGAAAAAATTCGGTTACAAAAAAAAATCGGTTACTATTCGGTTCAAAAATAAAATTAAAAAAAATCGGTTCCTATTCGGTTGCAAATAAAAATTTGTTTGAACAAACTTTTTAAAAAATAGTTCAAATTGAGAACATGTTTATAGTTAGTGTTGGTTATTGAATCGTAATCTGATGGTGACGTCACATGATAACTGTGTCACTGATAAGACTGTACTTGAATAAGCGCCATGTTCTTTTTAACACTGAATATATTATGTTATTACTAAGTTTTTATAGTCTTGCGGTATAAACCAAGCTGCCGCCAAGACATAGGTGGCGCCACGTTGGAAAAAAATTTAATATTAGGGAAACCTAATATGTTTAAAAAAAGGAGTGGTGGGGTTTTTGTTGGATTTTACGCTATCCTACTGTGCCTGTATGCATTTAAATAACATTAGTGACGTGGTCAATTAAAATTTAAAAAATATCGTTATTTTTTTAAAATGATATATTACCTCTTTTAGTTACATAGCTATCTGTTAGAACGATTTTAATTAATATAATTCTGAAATAAAAGTAGCCTAAGGTAGTCCTTGTTACATCAGCTATCTACCAGTAAAAGTCCTATCAAAATCGGTTCAGAGATTAAGAACAAACAGATAGACAGACGGACAAAAATTGTAGAAGTTATTTTTGGTTACTTTTACTACCATGTAAATATATATATTTAGTAAAAAATGTTGATTTTAATATTACAAATAGAGGCTAATTTTATTTATTTGTAAAGAATAATAATATTTTTATATTAACATAATTGATAAGTTAATAATGGTAAGAATACAGTATTAGAAAAATTGTGGCTGGCTTGTCAAGAGCATTTGTGTCAAAAAGCAACATGGTTCAAGCCTTTGGGTGATTTTACAATATGGACAATGCTGTCTGACATGTAGCGTGCTTGAATACTTTAGTCTGAGACTCTCCCTGAGACTCTCCCGTGTAGAGCAGGTAAACATTGTTAGCAAAGAAATATTATAAGGAGAGTTAGTTTCATTACAATATCTGCAAACATATACAGACAAAATATTATAAACTCATGTTTTTTTTTTTTATATATATCTTCTTATATACAAATATGTTTGTTTTTGGTTAATTATATAAAATTAAAAACTATCTGAAAATGCCCAAGTTTTGAACCAATTCTTCATGAGCTCGCAGTATGGCGCATTCACAACATTACATAATGTATGTTTGTGAACTGAAGCTTATGCCACAATGACGTCATGTTTTTACGTGAGTACAGATAAATAATTATATATTATAAATATTTTGTTTTTTAGTTGTAATATGAAGAAACAGCCATTGTTATCCTTCTTCACTATCATCCGCCATTTAAAACCATTTGGAAGGTATTTCAGTCTTAGAAAGTAATTACAAACTAAAATTAAGATGCACAAATTAGTTATATTTTCAGAAATTTTATATTCAGTAAGTGAGTGAGTTTTTTTTTTGTTATGATTATAATTTTCAGATAGAGTTTGTATGAATAGAAAAAAATCTGGTCTTTTATAGAAAACTGCTAAAAAGGTGATCGTAATAAATACGTCAGATTTGGTTTACACAGACAGACATAAATACAACCTTAATTTGATATAGAGGTAACATACTTCACTTCTAAATAGAACGCGTAACTCCGAAGCTGGTTGCTAGTATAGATAAAATTTTAAATATATTGTTTGAATTAATAACATATTGTTAGTATTTTGTTTTATTCATAAGGTTGTCAGTATTTTAATTATGTATAGAGTTAAAACGATCAATCAATTAAAACGATAATATCGCTTTATTGAATCATCTTGTAAGAACTTTCACTCTTAAAGTGTAACCCACAACGCTAATCAATAACGTGTGCGTGGGTGATTGAAATCTTCATTACTTATATAGTCTTATCTGTTAATATAATACTTACATACTAACGCTATATTGTAAGATCAATATACCCATGTCTTCACATATGTAGGATATGGAAATGTGCACGAGGATCCAGTGTTGTTGATCTCAATCAGATTTCAACCATCCAACTGATGCTAACCATCTCTATTGAAATTAGAATTATTATTTTAGTAACGGGACTTAATCGTCACGAAATAGGTATCAGATACCTCTTAATTGCCCAATATTTTGGCCAGGTTGCACCGGCCGTGGTCACACTGTCTTAGCGGTGCACGCTCTCCGCCGTCCAATCCATGAAGTCGAAATTTCATCGTCTACCCCCACGTCTTCTTAATTATTTAAATTATCTTTCCGTCATGTACAAATTTTCCCGCTAATAGAATTATGTTTCGTTAATAAAATAAAAACACATTATTCAACGTAATAGCTTGAAATTAAGATTTTTTTAAATTCCAACAGCCTCGTGAATCATTCTTGTATCTGTGTTCACGAGCGAGGATCTTTGATGTATGAAATCGAAGAAAGTGGCCACTTTGTTCTGTTTTCACACTCGGATTACTTCTACATACGCCTATTTTTCGCATATGAAACATGTTCCCTAATTCTAGTACCGATAAGCAATATAATAAAATATTATATTGATAATAGCATTTTTTTTAAAGCTTTATTATTGGCAACCACTTTACGGTTGAACGAGAAATTGGTTAAAGTTTTCAAGCCTATTTGGCTATCAGAGTTAGATGATTGCAATAAATAGTAAAAAAACCTTTCACGTCTATTTAAACCTTACGAAATATCAAAATGTAAAACATATAAAATATTAATTCAAAAACTAAATTGTAATTAGTATTCAACTCTTTTTATAACTGAAATTAAGCATTGGTATAGAAAAGTGTACACCTAAAAATATAAGCTAATATCGCAAACACAAAAGTGCCCCAAGGAAATAACTTAAAAACTCAATTCAGGATTTTATATTTTTTCCCACAATTGTTCAAGGACTGATGTAGTTTTAATTACAATTATATATTGCATAATAGAAAGTACATAGATCTAATTACGTAACTATAGCTTACAAAGTGTGTAAAATTCTCGTATATTTTTATTATTTTTTTTTACAGTTTAGAAACTTAAAAATATAAAATAAATTATTATCTATACTAATATTATAAAAATTAAAGGTTTGTATCATTGTATGTTTGTACCGAATAAACTCAAATACTGTTGAATTATTTCTATAATAAAAACCAAAATCATTCACGCGAGTGACAGCTAGTCTTATATTTATAACCAAACTTGAGATAGTTTTAAATAATGTAATTTGTAAGCAACGTCAGAGCGTAGTGCTAGTATACATTGTAAATATAATAAAGGGAATGTGATATTCATATTTTTATGCATACCTGAGTGTTTTTTGAATTTGACACCTCGCATTAGCTGACTCAGACGTAATCAAAAACCGATCCCTAACTGTCGCTAAGGCTTACCTATTTTAATAGTCATATTATATTATATACTTAGTAGTAGAATACATGAATACATACTCATGTATTTTAGTTCAGTTTTGAGTTTCAATGCACGACTTTTAATCGTAGTACAAATATAATTGTAGACTTGCTGGGAGACAATGAGTAAGTTTTCCCCAATTAACCATTTCGGCGTGAAAATTTTGGAGGCAGAACAAAAGGAAAGTTATTTTAGTATTTTTTGCAGATTTAAGTGAAATCTGTGCCAGATTCGACGCAAAAACTTCGTAAAGAGATTTCTAAATTCTTCGCAAAATATAAGTCAATAACTAATTTATATATACGTATTTATGTATGTCTGTAATACCTATTTCTGCCCTTTGAAATCATCTTTGTCACACTCATGGGTAGCTGGTAGACATCTCTTATTAGAGATAAGCTTATCCAATGTTATTCTTTTTGTTTCTTTCCTAATGTAATTTATATTTCACCTGGTACATTAATAAATAAGTAATTTGAATAAACAAAATATTTAATTTAAATGATGTGGCGCTATGCAGCCCTAAAATCCCACTAGTGGAATTCACATCTGGGCAATGAGATAGAGCCGCCTATTCATAGGTCGTTGACAGGTACGTGGTTGGTACGTGGTAGAGCATGGTGATGGGTTTGCTTTTAATGACCATCTAAATCATTGTAAAGCAGATGTTACAACATCCATTATTAATTAAAACTTGCTAGTTATTAATAAATATTTTATTTTTGATAAGATAATAATGTGGGTACAAGTTTTAAGAATTGTATGTAGTTATAGTATTTTGGAAATAAAAAAAAATGATCTTCAAAAAATAAATTTCTATATAAAAATCTATTTTCAAGCGGATTTTTATACTGAATCAAAAAAAACACACCCAAGTCTAGCCAAAATTTTCCCTAAAAGTAATTAGTGAAAACTACAAATTAAATTAATATAATTAAAATATAAAAAACAGAAATCTAAATATTCTTAATAACATTTATAACATATTTAAAATTCAAATTCGCCAAAGACACAGGTTCAATCATTATAATTAATTTATTGTAAGAACTAAGCAATGATGAACTATAATTTATTTTTATTATAGTAGGTATATATAATATATTAAATATAATTTGTTTGTTGGGTTGTATTCGATAATTTTCGAAACTGCTGAATGGATTTGAAAAATTCATTGCTTATGCTACACGGTTATAAGATAGTCTATTTAATGTTATGTACTTTTAGTATCTTAATAGTAAATGAAATTGTTCGTTCGAGGATGGAACCGCGAGTAACAGCTAGTCTATTAATATAAATAAAATATCAATAATTAGACAGGTGATTCAACAGCTGCACATAACAGGTGATTCCTATTACTGTTATATAGAATGTAACATTTAAAATACATTCATATTTATAATTTTATTTACATTAACATTCATTTCAACAACATATTTATAACCTCATTATCAATTTCTCGACGTCATTTTATCGTCAAATTGGTGTTAGTTATTGACATGTTATTTTCATGACATTTTAGTTTGACAGGTCCTATCAATTAGTGATCGAAGTTGACGCAATTTAATTGTATAGAAACTTATTTTTAAATCACCGTTTTTTATTCTATGTTGGAATGAAAATGCCCTTTGAGACGCAGGCATGGAAGCTCTGCTCAGTACATCAGGTTTTTTCTTAGACGAATAGTTGTATTTTTGTGTACATATAATTTTATAAACATTAAAAACCTCAGACTCCAATGACTTGCTGTCTAAAGATATGGGAGGGAGAAAATTTACAGGCGAAGTAATTGGCAAAAGCAATTGTGTTAATAAAATACAAAATTAAATTAAATTCGAACTGATTCTTTATTTTAAAAAGTAAAAACCATCTCGACAAAAAAGGCTTTCAAATTAAAAAAAAACGCATCATAATCGGTCCATTCTTTTAGGAGCTATGATACAGTCACAAGACAGACACAAAAATACGTCACGCTCGTGACTCCTCTCCTTTTGCGTTGAAGATTAATAATATTAAAAAAAAAATTACAGTTTATTCTATCAATACATAAGAAATCAATATTAATTATATAAAACGGAAAATTTTGCTTATTTCAACGAGCTAATCTCCGAAACCACGGGATGGATTTGAAAACTTCAAAAGTCAGGTGCACTAGGAACGCTATGGTCTGTCTAACATGAGTTACACAGACTACCACTCTTAGTTATACTAATAACAAAATAATATACTTCGTCTACGGGTGGAACACCGAGTCATAGTACTTACTTAATAAAAATATTTTTTTCTATGTCACGGACAAGCTAAAATGTTATTTAGCAATGTACATTTTAGAAGATTAATTTATAATTTTTATAAGCGACTTTTAATAAAAATTTTAACTTATGATTATATAATGATTTTGAATCAACTTGTTCTATCTTGTTACTTCTCTCCTGACCGCTTCAAACATCATTTTGCAAACGCACTCACTTTAATTTGAGTGCAGTTGGATAAAAACGTAGTACATACCGCGTTTACTATTTACTTGTACATTTTTAAATATTAAAGTTTATAAACAAGGAATAGAACCTGCGACCTCAGGGATATTATGATTACGGTGTTATATCATATTTAATAAAATAAGTGAGTGTGATATTTGGTACATATTTATTTATTATTATTATTTATATATTTATTATTTATAAACAGTCTCAGATACTGACTACTTACTGCAGCTGGTTTTGCTTATTTTTTATTTGAGTGCTTCATATCATTTTCATTCTTAATATATGTAAATTGTATGTATGTACTTAGTTTTACTAACTGGTTAAATAGTTTATTATCTACACCTGCTCCTGGGTTTGATTCCCGGTTTTATTCCAAGTGTATTTTATCTTTAACCAAGCTATATTGTAACATTGTAACATAATTGTTTCATATTCTTTGCAAAACCACACAAAACGTTTATAAAATATTCTTAATTCCATTCAAAAATAAATTATATATTCCATAGAGTAATTTATTATTCAAATTGGTGAAGTAGCCTTCGTGTTAAATATTTAAATATTCTTACTATATACATATAAAATTTATGATATTTTACTATTACTATAAGAGATATTCATGTACCTTTTAGGTTTCCACCTCTTCATTAATACTCCAAACATTTTAGACGCGTTCAAATATCACTAAAAGTATCACTAAACTACACAATACATATATATCATTGACTAAATCACAACAAAATAATTGCACCTTACTTGCACATCCCCAAAATACTGTATGATCTAGACACAGGGTACGGAATCAATAAGTTACGTAATACAAAAACACTCTCATAATACACAAAATCATCGATTCACATACATCAATTCAACATCGAGTGTTCTGAAATAATCGATTTACGAAACAATCGTTCGCACATTCACCATTCACCACGGCCGCGGCTACACTGAATGAAGTAAATTTTATCGAGTTTTGCTAGAATCGGTCGACTCAAGTGACGAGTCGCGACATGTTGCTCGATTAGTTGGGATTCCGGTGTCAAGTGTGTTTGGTCTATCAGCTGCTTGTTTGCCATCTTGGTGCAGCCATCTAGCGGTGACCTTTGTCCTCGTAATAATGAGAAACAAAATCTAGTTCATTAAATATTAGTTGTTGATATCCACCTGCGAATAAAGATTTTTCTAACAAGATCGCAACGTCACCTATCAAGTCCAGATTATGTGATTTCTTTTGTTAAAAAAAGTTTTTGTTTGTTTATATATAAATATATAATAATACCAAAATTTTTTATAATCATTTTGTAATCATATACAATTACAAAAAATATGGAATATCATTTTTACAGAGTAGTTATCAGATTTTATTTTCAAAAATTTTTAAGGTTACTGTCCATTATATGTAAATCGCCAGGTAGCAATATCATCGTGCTAAACGTCATCAAAAACGTTTCAGTAATTCAGACATTAAAAGCCAACCAAACAAGCATTTAATTATAATAAAGTTAATACTAGGTGGTACCTCCAAAAGGTATAAAATGTCAGTTTACTAACCTCATTGTTGACATAATCTACATTCCTTATACATCTGTACTAACGAATACCTGAATTATACAGCTTTTTTACATTTAACAAAATTTGTACCGACAGAAAGATATATGTGGTGTGAACAACTGTCTTAATAGTTGCAAATGATTTTGTTTACATAGAGTTCATTGACTGATAAATTTGTGGTTATTTAACATTAATTTGATATGTTAAAATGTAGGATAGTTGGTATAGTAGTTAATTGCACTGATGTTATCCAAGTGACTTAGGTTCAAATCAAAGTCAATCTTTTTTTTAACGACAAAGCATAAAATACTCAAAAAGAATTTATTTACGAAAGCAATAGAGTGTACTATAGGAAGTTAATATAATAATTTCTATCGAGGTGTAATGTATAAAATAACCCTTAAACATCGCCTTCAGTCTAACCTCTGATCAGTAAGGGGTCCCTAGGATCAGACTTTCTGATCAGAAATTTATATTTGTATGATTAAATAAACCCTTAACCAAATCTTTTAAAAATATAAATAATATAATGAACGATTTGGAATGTTCACACTCTTCTAAATAATGTAATAGTTCGAATTGTGTCTGTATTAAATTATTGAACAAATAAATAGTAAAATAGAACAGATACAATATATTAATTTTAGATATGACGGTCAAATCTAATGATTTGTCTAAATTGACCATTAATATACGGTATACACTACAAATGTTAGAGCTTGAAATTTTTTGTAAAAAATTCTTCATAAAATATTTGTAAGGAGTTCTTTTGAAGTGTCAAACATGACAGCAATTTTCGAAATAACAATTCTAACCGCCAAAATCCAGTATAGTTTCTACGTGTCACAATCATAGTTTACAATTATGAGATATTTATTTAATCTATGGTTTTCTTGCGAAACGTAAATAATTACATCATATTACATAGAAAGCAAATTATAGTCAATAATAAGGAAATAAATTGGTTGCGAGAACCCGCAAATGTCAAAGTAAATGTTTTGATGTTATTAGATATTACCGCATTTACAAACAATTCAAGGAGTTATTATGAGTTGGTTATTGTAAGGTTATTAAGAATTGGTTATATTTTTGTGTCCAATCACAAGTATTAGTATTTTGTTTCGTGTAGCATTATATTTACTTCATTTATATTTACGTCATTTAAAAATCATGAAATTAAACTAAAACATATATTAATCATGATGTATGTCTATTTTTAAATAATAATCGACTTTAAACAGTATTGTATAATAATTATTGTAGTATAAGGAAAAAGAAACTAACATGTGCTTACCCCAACATATATAGGAGCCACAAATGTTATTACAAGAGAAGAGGAATAATACAGTCTGAGCTAAATGCTCGTCAGACCACATACACAATCATATTTCACGCTTTCATCACATTTTAGCACGCAACGCTCAGACCATCCGTATTTGTCTATTTGTTTCTAAATTACACGAGCTAATAAAATCTCGAGGATACAATAAAAATCTTTTTCACATAGACTAAACAAACACATATACAATTTTTAAAATAACGTAACCAAACTTGTTATCTCACTCACGCCCTCATTGATATCTGCTCTAATACCATACAAATCATATTTTAAGATACTTAACTTGTCACTGTTATTACTTTCTCTGGATAAACATAAAGAGTAGATAAGTCTTCAAAGACTACCAATCGAATATCATCATTTAAATCGAAATAACAGAGAGGAACACAATCGTCAGATATAGATCTTTAAGATATCATCTATATATACCTAATTGACAGAATAATGCTATCACTGACATATTTACTCGAATGGACTATCAGATAAGTTATAATTCTGGCCATTTATCTCTCTGAATTATTAACCACACATTTAACTGCGAATATTTGCAAGATATTGGAAGCTTTTTAGGTTTTACTCGCGGTTTTTTTTATCATCTTTCAAGGTATTTTTTGTCTCTTCGTGTCTCTCAATATAAAAACATATAAAACGTTTTTTATTAGTTACAAAATTATTTTTTTTTTTTTTATAAAATTAGTATTTATAAATAATCTACTGTAATCAGAAAAATTTGTTTGTTTGTTTGAACGCACTATTTCTAAATTAACCAATGGAAAAAGAAATCTAATTATGATAGGCAGGTGCAAGAGGTTCAGTATTGAATAAAATGGTTCGCCTGCGGTTCGAACAGCTAGTAACAGGTATAATGAGACGAATATAAAAAAATAAATAAAAATTACTCTGATAATTTCATTTCATTATAGACCCACATTAAAAATATATTTAACGCCATTACTGATATTAGGCGATTTCAACTTCAGCTTAAGTACCTATTTTCATGGTTGTTATGATATTTTTTTCTGTTGTATCATGTTGTACAGTGCTAGAATTATTTGCAATACTTGTAATATTCGCATTAATATCTATTGCAACAGTGGTGCCTTCGTTTTTGATAGAAACTGTCTCATTGCCTGCTGACGTTGAATTACTGTCAGTTACTTTTGTTTCATAGGGTGTTGTAGTATTAACGTCATCACCTTTTAATTTACTTTCTTCAACTTTTGTAACGGAGGTTTCTTTATCACCACCACTACTACCACCACCACCACCACCGCCACCAATCGTAGATACAGCTGCTGTTTTAGTGTCAGAAGCGTCATCAGTTTTACCTTCGTTTGATGTTTTTGTTTCATCAAAATCCGTCATTTGTGTTGACTCTTCTTCCTTTTCGGTAGAATTTCCCAATGTATCTAGAATTATATCCAACTCCTTTGATTGCTGTGACGATATTAATTTCATTTTTTCATCCCAAGTCAGATCTCGGACGCAAGTCTGTATACATTCTAGTTTATCTTCAAATATGTTTCCTGGACAATTTGTACTCATTTCAACACAATCTATTAAAAGCTGGTCATATTTAAAACCTTGGGTTGCATTTTCTTTACAATTAGTTAAATCCTCCGGTGACAAACATTTAGCTAGAAATTAGATGTTATTATAGAATAATGTTATAATTTATATTAATACATGATTATTTAAAAATATATTACCATTAGATTTCCCTTTCCTTTCAAACACCACATCTTTGAAAATGCAAGACTCTGAGCACTCTTCCTCGGTGTCGAACTTATTTCCGGTGGGGCAGCCCCTCCAAACTTCCAATTCGCATCGGGAGCCAGGTTTGTAGTACGAGAACACGTTTGTGGGGCTTTCGTTGCAATCGCTCGTATTTAATGTTTGTAAACAGTTAAATGACATCGCTATAAAATTTAGTAGTATTTATACAGTTTATTTACTTATATAATTATATTATATAAAACTGGGAATTATATCTACTGCAGTAGTGGCAGCGGCACTAAGATAGAGGTTCAAATCGAAAAGACGTAGGGACGTCATATACAGGGGTATATGACATAAATCGTAAACTCTTGCAATATGAGAAATATCCTGCCATAGGAGTTTATAGAAAAGCAGTCATATATTTTGTTAATTGTGTTAAACATAAAAAACAATAAAAAAAAACAATAATGTATTAGCACTATTATTTTAAAGTGTTTTGGTAGATTTAATGACTTACTTGAATAAACATGTCTTATGTTGAAAAATTGGAAAAATAAATATAAATTCAATATGGTTTTCATATTAGACAATCTATGGACACGTTATACATTGTTTTAAGAGAACTAAATTAACTCAACGATAGTTTTATGGACAATAAAATAGTAAACACGTTTATGAAGATCTAATTAACATTTTAATTAATTATTATTACGGTAAGAATAATATTACAGATAAAAAACTTAAAAAATACATGCGTGTTGTATACGGTTTGCAAAAATTGCGTGTAATAAATTATTTAATTTTTTTTTATGATTTCAAGAAATTCTAAAACTTTTAATATAAAAAAATTAATAACACTCTCAACATGTTTAGATTTCAGTTATTTCATCATTATTTTCATTAGTAGATTGCAGAAACTATTTTAGACTCACTATCAAAAGAAATACAAATTTTCCTGTTATTTGAGTCTTATCCTGATTGAACTACTATGAATATATTAAAAAGTTTAAAAACAAGCTTCTGTTAAAGTATATTAAACTTAATTCGATTTCGTGTTTGATTTTTTTCTATTCACGCCTTTTCATTTCATACCCAAATTGGGTGGTTTTTTTGATTAGGTGAATTGTCATCGGAACTAAAGGTGCATTCATAATTTCTATTCAATTGGTTGAAGTTAAGCTTACAAAAATTTCACAATTTATTTTTCACTAACAAACATGTCAAGTTAAATAAAAAATCTAATGCTGCTTTTTGACTCTGAACGAATATTTTAATAAAAATATCATTGCATCGGCCGGGAATCGAACCCGGGCCGCCCGCGTGGCAGGCGAGCATTCTACCACTGAACCACCGATGCTTAATATACTTGAGAAAAATATAAACACATATCCGAAATGAATATATTCACATAAATATAAATTAATTAAGACTTGGTTTTTAAAGAAACCAAGAACTAATTGTATTAAGATTTAACTTTGTTAAACGTTTAAAGTATATACATATGTCCCTTTTAATTTTTTTTTGTTTTTTTATTGATTTATTTAATATTATAATTTTTTTATTATTATATATAAATTTATTTTATTTATTGTTCTAAAAGTAGTTAATGTGGCATTTTTTTAAAGATATTATGAGTAAAGTGTCATCTGTACATTTATTTTGAACTCACTAAGATAAAAATTAGTTGTCGTGTAGACGAGGATTCGAGCTGTAATAATAGATGGCGCTGTTGTAAAATTCAAAATATTTTATGTAATATTTAATTCGAATAAAATTGTAAGTGGGATAAAAACTTTATAGTTGCGTTACTGAGTTGAAATGATTCAAGGTCATATTAACAGAGTATATTATTTGCTATTTTTGGACGAATGACCACCAGTTCCTATAGGTGGTGTTGAATTCAAATAAAAATAGAACTCATATGTATTGTCCAAAATAATTCATATTCTTACATTATATTCATTGAATTCGATAGGGCACGTTATAGATGAGATAACAAATATTGGAAGACGAAGCCGCTAACAATAGCTAGCTTTTAATATGTATAAGAAATGATAAGACACATTTTCTCATAGTCGTTTACTTATTTTTACAAATATTTACGATTCCTACAAGTAATTCTTATATATATAATGACTTAAAAATCCTTTGTCGGTGTCCTGATACAATGAGATCTGTGTTCAAGTTTCTGATAAAGTGACTTTGTTTTAAATCTTCTATATTTTAGTACCAAGTTCTCAATGGTTAGCGAGGCAACTTCTTAAACTTAAGAAGATTTATTAAACTTTAGTATTAGTTTTTGTTTTAAACAGAATATTTGGAGATTGTGTCAGTTCTGAAGTGGAAGACGTTGGTGTATCTTCTGTCTTCGGCGTTGGTTTTTTCATCTTCCTTGTTAATATAGCACCAAGTATCACCAGTGAAACCTAAAACATTAATTTATTTGATTTCGATATTCAAATCTTTTAAGTATAGTAATTAAGAAAATGAACTCACCATAACTACAATATGAACAGCTGTAACAGCTATCACACTCTTTGCCGTCTCTTTATACATATTCACGATTGGAGTCCGACACCCGAGGTCGTAGTACTCCTGTCTTGCTTTACAAACTTGTCGCTCTCGCTCTTGCACCAGTTCGGAGCGTTGTGGGTCGTAACCGGGACAACAGGATATGGGTACATCAGGTGCGAAGTATGGAGGGAGGTTCGGGTTACGATAATCCTGGGGGCTGTATACTCCGCAGCATCTAAGCTAGAATTTTATTGTTACATTTTTAAATCGTTCATAAAAATTATGGATATCCATTTGATAAAATTATTGATTCATTCAATCTCTTTGTCAAAAAGTATATTTTATTTGATATATAGATTACACAAAAAAAATAAAAATAGCCGATTGATCTAGTGTTTAGTCCTTAGTAGCCCTGTCTGCTGAGTCAAAGGTCATAGGTCAGATTTTTGTGTAATTCACATTTCTATTTTATTTTTCTAGTGCAGAATTTTTTCAAATAAATAAAGTTTATGATAGAGAAAACCTTACATCATACTGTATAGCTGCCCACAGCCTGACATGTCTAGGGTTGTCTTGTTTGGCCAAATTGAAGGACTCTATTAGGGATCTGCTGATGTTGATCTCATCTGTCTCCGTCACTTTCACGGACACGCTGATGATGATTACTTCAATTAAGGCGAGGACCAGCAACACCAGTGAGGCCTGAAGAATTTAGAAATGACATTTTTAATAAAAAATCTATTGGGATTGTACATATCCAATATATTAAATTATAAGTATTAATAAATCTTTCGTTTATTATTTTTTTTATTTTATTAGTACTTTTATAATATTCATCAAAATGAACTCAAAGAAACAATTTCGTATCAAGTTCGAGCTAGTATCAGTTGAACATTAAATACAATTTATTTGCTACTCGTAGTGACGTACCATAAGTTTGTATATTCTTTAATTATTAGATTATTGTTTGATATTAAAAAAGCTAAATTCATAATCTTGAATCATGCCGGGATATTAATTAATTTAGTGTTTGTGAAATGATTCATCTGATATCACTGTTTTTAAATTCTTACAAATAAGATAAGACAACAATAACTAATAAACTAGTTTATTACATTTCATTAAAACTATTGTTGGATATAACTCGCGTTTATTATTACATTTTTAAATTTAGACGTAAGACGAGATGATGGTGTCTTTCGTCTTACCGCGAACACGTATGCTGCAAAGCATTCGAAACGTCGGGTTAAATTTAAGAAGGTAATAATAAACGCGAGTTATATCCGTAAAATAGTTTTATTGAAATGTGCAGTACTCGTGTACATCTTAGAAAACATTAGTTTATTACATTGAATTTTCCTTCAGTATACTTGGTATATCAAGATCTTGAAGGTAATTCACGTCGCGTGATATTCCTGAAACAAAGGTTTCAGTGAACTTGAATATATTTTCTTCAAGGTTAAAAGTTATTTACCTTGATATTCTTGGAAAAGCGAGATAACAAAAGCAAAAAGCTTTTAAATCCACATCGATTATAGTAAAACATGTTTTATGTTACTAAAACTAAAGATTGCGTATGTGTAAATATGTATGTGTGTTATAAGTGTGTATGATATGTATACATACACACAATTAAATGTATACGCACATATGTGTATGTATATGTACATATGTGCGTATATATTTCATTGTAATTAAGGATATCAAATCGATTGTAGGTATATAAAAAAAAAAATTTTTTTTAGAGAAATAATGGACAATATTTGTTTATTGTTTATTAACAACAGTATTTATTTCAAAATTTTCTTTTAATTTGAATTTCATATTAGTCCAACATAATAATTATTAAAATATTATAAGGTGGAGGAAAGAAAATATGTCATTACAAAAATCATATAAAATCAATTATTTATATAACTAAATACTTACTAAAATCTAGGTTTCTAAACAACCTTTAATGAAGTTTAATAAAATGTTAATTACTTCTCAACACGCTAAATTAACGTTACATATTACTAGCAATTAACTTTAAAATCATAATACAATAACTAAATGAGTTTATAGTATATTGAGTCACTGCATCGTATTTAACTTTTTAATTGATTCAATTAAAAATGCCGAACAACTTGTATACAAAATATCTGGATCTAAAGTACAGACAGAGTCAAGAATTCTGGAAAAAATTCCATATTATATACCCAACTTACAATTCCACTTTGCTAAGGAAGTAAGAAATTTAGATTTTGTAATAAAGTTAAGAATCAGAAAACTTGTAGAGATTCAGGAGACAGCTTACTAGGATTTAGGGTGACTTATCACTTGTCTCGGTGAGTGCTAACGCGATCCCATGGCGTCCCACTAAGGCGATGAAAGCAACCGTGGGTTTTTTAGTGGGTAGCCTTAAAAATAACAGCGTCTTCTTTGCTGCGGGTAGTCCCACATAAACCCCCTTCCTCATCACCTTGGGCGAAGAAGTTTTTCCAACGGATTTTTCCAACGGACAAAAAAAAAGCTAGCCGCCATTTTTTTTCGTTTTATTTCACAATTGTTGAGATTCAAATGCACTATAGATAATATATTTAAATGCGAACAAAGGCTTAGTAATTATTAAAAACAAGTTAAATTACCACCCGTAAAGAAAATAAATAAAAAAAATAAGAATTCGATACCTAAAAAAATAATGTACAATTCTTTTTTTCGATATAACAATATTGTATAATAGTAATAATGAATTACATAAGTTTAAATGCAAGAACATTTAAACTTTTGTAATTCATGATTACTGTTAAAGAATTATCCGTCTGTATTCATATAAATGTGAACGTGAATTGTTCACGCCGCGATTTCGCCTGGCCCCGAGTGCGTTCGAAACAAGTCGGGAAAAATGCGTTAGTATTTACATGAGTACAGCGAAATAATTATATGTAATAGTTAATATTATTGTAACGATAGTGAACGGATCGCTTGAAGCTTGACGTCGACACGTGTCGGCGTTTTGATAGGATTTAAAGCCCTTTTGTCTAGGTTATCTTCAAGTGAATCTATTAAATATTCAATGTGACGTATTATATTGTTATATATGTCAAAGCTTGATGAAGATTCTAATATAGTTATCATGTTATATTGTAGAGTGCAGGAAATTTCATTAGTATACACTCGACTCTCCATCGGCTCGACCACTTTGCTAGGAATCTACGTATGTCAATAAATTGATTTAATGTGTATACGGGCTGCCTCACAGGAGTAGTTACTTACTTATTAGGCGATCATAAAATATTATTTAATACCCCAATTTTTATTTATTTATTTCACCTTCCTACTTCTCATATTGTTAATATTAATGGTCAAAAGTACATTTATCTCTTGGCGGACGGGGTATCCGTAACGGATCTTTCTAACGAAACAAAAAAAAAGGGTGACTTACCGCATGCACTGGTTTCATTTGTTTCCGTAAAACCGCAACCATAGCATAGATGGTCATGGACAGAGTGATGGCAGCAGTTACGCTGAGAATGATCATGGCCACCAGACGACCTGACTGCTCGCTTGAAAATATTTTCATGGCGATGGCGGTGCTCACAGTCACGACGATCACAGCGATTGACAGCAACTGATTAACATAATTAACACGATTAATATGATTGACATAGCTAAGTCTGATAAATTTAAATGATACAGCTTTACTTATTTTGGAGAACATTCTTGATACAATTTTAACAATCATTTCCTCTTACATCGTAAGTAAGAATTATTAACTTGAGTTCAACTGAGTTGTTGGGATCAACAACAAATAATTATTGGCAAAGACCTCAAACTTGATACTCACGATAGCAAAGACACATTGCACCACATAGGCTATCTTAAGCAAAAGGCAGCAAGTCTGCTTTTTCTTCTGCGGGGTGCCATGCTGGTGACCAAGGCCCTCGCCATTCTGGGTTCCCGGGGCCTCGCCCGCCGGCTCCGTGGCTGTTCATAATTGATTTGTTATATACGAGGTTTTGAGGGTTTTATAAAAAAATTAAAAAAATACTAACTCTGAACTGATTACCCAACTTATTGGATTTTGAAAGAAATACTATAAGTGGATGGAGAAAATAGGATCCAAAACATTAAGAGACTTGAAGACCCTTACTTTCTAACAAGATAACTCTAATTGGTTGGACTTACCTGCAGCTGCCGCGTTCCCCATAGCGAGCCAAGCAGGGTATGGTGCCCCGTCAGAGCATCCTGTATTTATAAGCAGTATCACAATGGAGTATGGACCAATGCTTGAATAACAAAGTATAATAGCATAGTAATTCATGTATCTCGTTTGCGGTATTTGGATTTAAGATAATTTTAATTTGTTATGAGACAAATGGTTTAAATATGTTCGTATATATTATTTCAATTTTTACGAGTCAAATATTCTATTGTAGTGCATGCAGGTTTTGATCTTTTTAGAGTATTCCAATTTTTTTTTTTTTTTATATTCTAATATAATTAATAAATATTAAAAATTAAGATGTTTAGGTATTTCTGATAAGTCAATATTCGGATGAATAGACAGCTTTTACAAGCGCTACAGAACATAGTTCTTACATATCTATACATATAATGAAACTGTAAATTACCTGTTTCTGTACAGTGAATATATTTTATAACTTTTAATGGGCAATCGATATAGATACAAAATTGCTAATTTTTGAAAATTTTGTATGTATGTTTGTTTGGCTTTTGACGAAATTTGGTATAGTTAAACGTCCTGGTAGCATTTAATATCGTTACTGGAAGAAAATGTCTAATTCCTTCAGAAAAATACAAAAAACCAATGTTACCACTTGCTTAAAAATACTCTATTGGAACCAAGAAGTTTTTAAAACTTGCTATAGTTGGTTTGTCGTTACTTGAAGGAAATGACTTAAATCAGACTTTCCCTAAGTAATTTAAAATTACAACAATTATAAAATTTGCTGTCATTAAGAAATTACTACGAACTAAACTACTCATAATTAAGTAAAACGCTTATTTAATACCTATAAGCTTTCTTGTAACCGCTTTACCCACGCAAAATTTTCAGGAAGGAATGAAATGTTAAGCAGTTGTAACAAACATATGTTATTCTCATGATTAAACAAAAAAAAATGTGGGTTTTAGCGATAAAAAAAAGAGTTACGGTTGGGACGTGTTGTTGGGAATTCCTTGCCGCTTCTGCTCCCAGCACAAATACTTGCAAAGTCCACACTTTAATTTTTCGTTTTTCCAAAAGATTTCTGTACATCTTCAATTTTGAAATTATTTTAGTGTGAGTAAATGAATTTTGTAGATTTGAGTACAAAATTCATTGTAATTAGTACGAGTTCCACCGCCTAATTTGTAGAAGTTGAAGACATTAAAAAAATATATCAGCAAAACGGTCGATTATACAAATAAAAACTATTTTGTCAACTTTTATCGGCGTTAAAACAACGACGAACGACGTCGCGGGCAGAGCTAGTAGGAAATAAGAACTGGTAAATTTTACACTTTTTTATACACTATTTTTGTTACTATTATACTCTTTGAGTATTTTTATTACTATAACTATTACACTATTTTAGTATTTTTTAAGATTTCAAATATTGTATTAGATTAGATTATTAAATACTTTGTTTCATGTTTTGTTTAACAGAAAACTCAGACGTCAAGAAAATATATATATCAGTCAAGTGTATTTATTAATAGCGATAAAAATATGTTTATTTACTAGACAAAATAACATATAAATATAATACAGGTGTTACTCACGTCCCTCCCGTGAACGAACGATTTTTTTATACATATAATAAAACTGTAATTAATCTGTTTGCGTACATTGTACATTTTAAAACATTTAATGAGGGTGTAATAAGTAATCGATATAGATTCAAATTACCAATTTTTGAATATTTGGTCTGTTTTTCTGTCAATATGTATGTGCACGTATCACACAAAACCTACGCGACGGATCTTGATGAAATTTGGTTTGGTAATAGCTGAATGTCCTGGTCAACATTTAAGATATTTTTCCAATTTCCAATTCCTACTTCAAAATACAAAATACCAGTTCTACCACTTCATATAGATACGCATTGTAATATTGAATTATTACATATTTAAACATTAAATTAAAAGTACTACAGAAAAATAAAACGAAATGCTTACGTCCTATAAATTAATATTGATAAGCATAATTAGATAGATTATACAGCGCCACACCGTTGTGTTTTTTCGAAACTTCAAACGCACTATATCTTAGAAATATTTAATAACCTATAATTTTTGTTATTAAAATTGGTACGAGTTCCGCCTCATAATTCAAGATAAAATCAAGACGATACAGAAAATTTATAAGTTAGTCAATCAATTGTACAAACAATAACAATGTCAACCTTTTAGGCGTTAAATCAATGCGCCATACGAACGACGTCGCGGGCAGAGCTAGTCTTGAATATAGCCTATAGCAAGGATATTGAACCCTTTTTTGATGTCCATACCACAAAATAAAAAAAATATTTTTCGATTAGGTAACAAAAAAAAGTTAAATGTTAGCGTGGTGAAACATTTCCATTAAAAGGGATAATTTATAAAAAAAATGTTTTTGTGCGTGCGATCAAAAGTTTCAAACACTGCTACTGGTTCGCCATCCCTGGCCTATAACCTTTCTTTTCAAGTTGTCTATCATAATTTACAATAATTTTGAAATCCATCTCCTAGTTTCGAAGACTAGCGCATTCAAACAAACAATCTTCTTTATTTATAATATTAGTATAATTCTTAAAACCATTAAGATTGTTTTTTTTTATGTATATTCCTATATATGCTGACAGCTGTCAAACTACGTTTTAATATAAATAATATCTTACTATGTTGTAATGTATCACAATGTTAGATATATAATTGAATTAGAAGAAACACACGACTGTAGTTATAATAACTGAATCATGACTTATTTGTACGTTTCACGTAACTGAATAGATTTTAAGGGCAATATCATCATATATTATTTTATAAATAGATAAATCATCATATATAATTTAAAAAAAAATTGTGCTTAATTTTCTATTGAAAAAAATCATCATGCGCAAAACAAGGACATTTTATATATTATCGATAAACATCAGATAACTATCATAATTTCACCAGAGATAGGTCTAAAGTACACAGTATGCAAGTCACCAGGCCAGGCCGGATACCCAAGTACAGTCTTCCTCTTCAGAATGCGGACGTCCTTCTGAGGTGTGCGTATACCTCCTAATACCAGTCTTAAATTTGCAATGCATTTTGACTACGGTAGAAACACCAAATTTTATAACAATAAAAACATTACTTACTTAATAAAAAATAAAAATAATAAAAAAGAAAAATAATAAAAAAGAAAACCTTATAAATTTAGATATATGAAAAAAAATAATAATAAATAAATGTGGACTCTTAAAAATCTCTCTCTGTCTCTTTCTTAAAAAAAATCTTAAAAAATGTTAGTAGATGTTAAGATGTTTACTAGTTTTGTCTTGTTTTTTTTGTATCAAACAAAGATATCTAACATCACAAAATTTACGGTCGACGATAAATAAAAAAAAATTACTTACTGTGAGTGTGTGTGTAGCAATTCAAAATCCGAGAATTCTGGTGATGTATAAAATATCCATAGATAACTAATTTCGAGAAATCAACATTTTCATTATTAGCTCTGGCCATTGTAGGACACAATTAAATAAAAAACTCAATACCATCTTGAATGCTGTTGCAATTTTGAGGTTCTTTATCACGTCATGTCTGTTGCCTTCAATATTGATAACACACTCGTCCGTAAACTACAAACGCGTTAAAGAACCTATTAGCTTTAGTAATATACGATGTGCGTCAGTGTTAAATATAATATAATTCTGATGAAACAATTACATGAATCGTAAATATTTTATGCCATTATAAAAAACACATTATATTAGTGGTTACGGAATAATAAATATATTAAGTATTACGACTGAATTTTGAAAACTAAGTTTTGATCGCGACTTTACTTTCGACAAACCGAATGACAAACTTTTATACCAAAGTTTGGTGTGAATTTTAAATAGAACGTTCCTTTTGATTTCTGAACCAACGTACAGACACACAGTACAAGTTTTATAAATCTGCAGTCTGTAAGATATTAGACAAAGAAGACAATAATTTTTATATAGCCACTTTTATTTCATTGTTTTTTTATATATTTTATAGAGCATAGAGTAGACAGGCTCTTTTCCCAATCATAAATGTACAACCATCCTTAGAATCCAATAGATTTCAAAAAGAGGGGATGGAGGATGGTTTTAATTTTAATATCTGCCTGGCTTGCCTTCAAATAATATATATAATGAGTCATTGAGCTGTATTTCTCACTTCTTATCTTTGTTTAACCTAATAATGCTATCATGGTGAAGATTATTTAATATTAAATTACAGTATTGAAAATTAAATATTAACATTTAAAGATAATTATTAAAGTTTTTTTATTTTCTTATTTATTTTTTTCTTAACATCTATCTTATTATAGTAAAAAGTTTTAACTATAATTGTTGTTTGTTTTTTCTTTTCGTGATCTATGATTACTTTACTCACTGTTCGTGAACTGTTCACGCCGCGACTCTGTCATACTCAGAGCTTGTGAAAGAGACCGTGAAACTGCGATAGATAAAGATAATATATATACAATAGTATTTAATTTATGATTATTCTAAATCAATGCTTTCAATTACTTACTTGATCTAAGTCAAAGAATTTCAATAATAACGTGTGTGAAAAACTACCAATATTGCTTTAAAGCGTTTTAAGGGCTGTTTTATAAATTTATCCTCTTATCTCTCTTTCATAATTAAAATTATATTATATATAATGTTATGCTATTTCTAGATCAGTAAGACAGCCCAGGTAGCATTAAGTGAAGTCTGAAAACTATAATAGTTTAAAAATAAATCCTATAATACATTAACTTAACTTCTGGAGGCTTTAGAGTTATTAAAATAAAAGCTATTCATTTGTAACAAAAAAGAAGTAAGTCGCAGAAATTTGCGTTAATTATTGACCAATATGTATTGGTTATATTGTAATCAAAGGAAAAGTAATATTGTTATAATATTACTTTAAAAAGTGAAGGTCCGAAGTCTTTTTATTCGTACAATATGTTCTTATTATCAATCGTACGTTTTCGTACGTGAAGCTAATAATCAGTGTCGAGTAAAATTCATTATTTCATTGCTTTTTGCTTACGTACGGTCAGAATCGTAACCGATACAAACATACTTATAAACAAACTCATATATAAACATAAAAATTGTAATAAAAGGTTATTAAAATAATATATTATCTTATTAATCTAGAAGCCACTGCAAGAGATCTTTGATTTCACATCTAAGATTAAATAAAAATATACCTATTAATTCTTCTGTCGCATATCCTTAATAGTTATTTTAATACGACTGCTATAATTATTAAACTTATTAGAAATAAAAATGTACTTTTAATAATTTAATATAATAAAATATTTTTTGTGAGGACTCTTATTTATTACCATGGCGCTGTTGCCATGGCAACCACACCACAACACACCGCACAATAGCACCCCACACCAAGGACGAAATTTGCAACTTTATGTACAATAATAAACCAAACACGGTATTTTTGAGAATTAAATGAAAGACCAGAATAACAAAACCTATTGTAAGGATTACTGTATTATTTAATATTATTTATTATTATCATTTTCATATTGATATATGTTTTAATATAGAGATAATAAGTAGTTGTTTGGACTAAGATTCAAATCATGTGTAGTACGTCTTTTCCAAAATAGAATAATAAATTGTAGATTTAACCAAAATAATGAGAATCAACGAGGCATAATAACCTAAATTATTATTATTATTATTATTTGAAATTGTATCTATAAATAATTAATTAACTTTTTTTGTTTAAAGTTAATGATTTTAGTAAGATTGTTAATTATTTAATTGTATTAAACAGCATTTTTGGGAGTTATAAAACAATGAATCTATTGTATTCAAGCGAAGAAGTGCTAATTACTCGTTAAATAAAGTGAAGTGTTCATACAAATACATGTGTTTTGATTCCACTCGACGATTCCTAATTCTATAATAATTTATATCTAGTTGGTATTCATTATAATAGTTTATTATAAGTTTACATTTTATCACTAGGTCCACGCCAGCGGGGTTCGCCTCGCGACGCAGCGCGCGCGAAACAAAAACGTTCTATATATTAACTCTATGGGACACATTTTATCAATTATCTCGAAAACTACAATTACGATTCGGCTGATTTTCAATCCAGATCGAGTTCTGCTCATTTTGCGCATGTGTGCAAAATTTCGTGCGTGTAGCTCGTAAATTGAAGGAGGAGAAGGGTAACAAAGAGTTGAAAATTTGAGTAGTAAAGAGCTTCGATTCACTCAGCTTAATAAGAACTATTTTAATATACTATTAGTTTATTAAAAACTGTATAACATAAAGTCTAGCACTTCTCGTGAACAACAAAAGTAATTTTTTGCTTTGAAGATGTCTTCGTACGAAAGAAAAAGTAAGGTCGTTGTAATATTATGGCGAGATGGCGGCAAGGCTCCAGAATAACTGAGTGTACCCGCTAACAAAACTGTAATAGCAAAGACGCATTACTAATATTTTGCTATATAATTTTCAACAGGAACTATTCTATTACTGATGGTATGATAAGATTTTATTATGTTTTATAAAATGCAAAACAAATATCCTCAATCCCAGTAATTCAAAAATGCTTTTTATCTTTATATTATAAGTATAGAATAAATAACCTGTAAAAGTAACTACATTTGATAATTAGGTATAACTAGTTATTTCTTATATTTTCACGAGTACACATTTGAAATAAAACTATTTTTACGGATTAAAACTCGCGTATAATTTGGTTACATTTTTGATTTTAACACGACGTTTCGAATACTTTGCAGTAATCGTATTCACGGGTAGACGAGATGTAAGTGTCTGTCTGATAGGTATAATTAAATATCAAGTCAAGTAGAAGTTAAAAATTTATATCCCCTTGAATATAATTAATTATGAAGTGGCACATAAAGTTTATATTCTGATTCTTAGAAAAAACCATTTGCCATTAATTTTGTATTTCCCCGAATTGAAGTCGTCCAATTATGCAAATTATACTTTTATTCTAGGTTTTTATATATATTTTTGTCAGGAAAGGACAATTTTTATAAATTCAGTCTATTGAACGACGGCCTCTTTTCTACGGTCTTTTTTCAGCTGCCTCTTTTCTACAGCCTCTTTTTAAATTACAAAGGTTATCACACAATAAAACACAATATCAGTTCACAAGACCATGTACAAGTATTGCTGTGATATTTCAGTAGTTTCAATAACGAATATCAAATTTTATATTTGTATATACTTTGTTAAAATTATTTAATAAATCAATGAAGTTTGATATGAAATAATTATCATATTTTTACGCTTTGGATTCTTAAATCTGATACAAAAAATTTTACCAACCCTAGGAACATGTAGTAAGGCGAAAAATACACTGATGGCTCCACTTTTGAGGGTACTTCTAGTTTATTATTATTCCTTATTACCCACTAACAACATATATAAAAATATGTAATAACTAGGAAATATAAAAGCTTTTTCATAGGAAAACTATAGTTTGTGAAAGTTTTGTTTTGTGATTATTTTTAAGTTTATTGTTCAAGAAAAGGATAGAAGATGGTAATCTTCTTGTCACCGTGAAGTAAACCATGTCAATGACTACGCTATTCTAAATAGGTAAGGATAATGCGACACGGAATGACAAAAGATCTTAAAGTATTGTCGCTTTTGAACTAAATTAAATAAAAGTGTTTTTTAAGTTTACTCGTAGTTTTATTTTATTTCGTAACAATATACCAAAATATATTTTTAAACTTTTTTTAGTATATTTTATTTTGATATCGACAAAAGTGTTTTTATAAGTTCGTAGAAATGGTAACCCACCCCTGCATGCTGACAATTTTATTTCTGACGAATACATTTGATGAGATACATAAATTTTCCTGGAGAAGTTAACATCTGATACATTGACAGCGTCAGCCGACTTTTGGCCTAGTGATTGTGGGACGATAACTCCCCATAAAATTCGGTAGGATTTTGAAGAACTCCAACAGGAGATGTGAAATAGAGAGAACAAAAAAATATATAAAAAGATTTCACCATTTTAGCGCCAAATGACGACAAACGAGTGACTTGCATTTTACAATGAAATGAAATCAAAAGAAAACCTGTCTTAGTTTTCTAAATTCCTAAAATATCAGTGAAATAAAGGCCAAGTTTTGCAGGACCCACTGTTTCTTAATTAAAAATTACAACAAATTGAATTAAAAAGAATGATTTATTCAAATAACTTAATTAAACAAACAACCGAACAGATAACTAATACATATATTTCAGAATTAGTATAACTTTTAAAATTCTTAGCCTTACTGTAATTTCCTGTTACAGAAGGCTCTACAATTCATGGCCTTTCCTGGCCATTGAATGTGTCATTGACCTCAGGGTGAGAGAACTTCTATGGTTCGTATTCGTAACCATGGTGATTTGTCATATTCTTACAGGTAATATTAAGAATTTTTATGTAAGATTATGATAGATAAAAAATAATATTATAAGTAGACGCCCCACCTTGTTTCGGTGAAAATATGTTTATGGAAATTATCAAAAAACATAGTTAAATCACTATTCGTTGAATATAAATGCAGTTTATTTTATAATTTTCAACAATTTCAATATCTTTGTTAAAAAAGATTCAAATTCAAAGATTAAAAACTCTTTCAAGTTATGCGTTACATCTGGTTGCAAATATCTCAAATCGATTTTTTAACAAATATTTATATAGTATTTTCTTAGATTTTCACGAGTTCACAAATAAAACTATTTTTACGGATTAAAACTCGCGTATAATTTGGTTACATTTTTATTTTAACCCAACGTTTCGAATGCTTTGCTGCTATCTTGTTCACGGGTATTAGGGTTAATTAGTCATCTGATGACTAATTAACTGACTTACTGACAGACACTTACATCTCGTCTACACGCATTACTATATAGTTAGTTTATTACTATAGTATATTACTATATATTACTATATATTACTATATATTACTATAGTATATTACTATAGTATATTACTATATATTACTATATATTACTATATAGTAATATTTAGTAATATAGCGAGACGTAATCTCAATTACAATCAATTTGATAAATTGATCATTAATAACTCTCAGATAGACATTATCATTGATTATAAATTAAAATTAATTATTTCATTTATTTACTGTTATAACCTCTTGTTCTGTTAGGATTAAAATAATAAAAACATTCTTATATATTATATTATTATTAGCTATAAAAAAAAATTGTTCTTGTCTCGTCAGTGTCAAAGCTAAAGTTGAAATTATGATGACATAAGAGTTAAATTATATTGTATAAATACTCCCATCACTTTGTTTTGAATAATTTGTCCAGGATTTTTGTGGTATTATAACTTTTATTTATAAAGTTTAATTTTCATCACTTCTTTCTTAGTTAATATTTTTTTGAACAGATTCTTAATTAAATGCTGTTTAAAATACTTAAGATCAATACCCTTAACTTAGACCAATTAATTAGATCCCTATCTTTGTTTTATGACACAACAATTAGAGGTCAAAGTAATTTGGGGGTGAAATATGTGCGTGATTTCAACCCTCACGCGATACCCAATAGCACATACTAAATACCGAACTGGCTGTCGATTACAACACTAAGCTCCTAGCGCTGGCCGAAAACGCCATAAGTTCGCTAGAGTCCAGGCCGCGCGAACGCGTTTAAAAAATTACGTTCCATTTTCAAATCGTGTATTTGTTTGTGACATTTTCATTTGTTATTGTTTGAAAACAAGATGGAGGGCTGCGGAATGAAATGCATTAAATACCTTCTAGTGGTATTTAATGGTTTGTTTTTGGTAAGTTTAAAAACTTAATTATGTATAAAAATTAATGCAATAAATGATATTGTTTTTTAAATTTAAGTTATATTATTTTAATGCTTCAGTTATTAATCAAAAAGTACTCATAATGACTAGTTTTTGTTATTATAATTATTGTAACTGTATTTTGTACAGTATGAAGTCATGAAGTTGACATATTTTTAGTTTCAGACAGTAGGTCGATGTTATTTTTGTCACGCATTCAATAATTTCTCGCTTCAATTTATATTAACTTTACCAGTAGCTATTCTTGATTTTTTTATTATGTTAATAGATACTATTAAATTATATAATAATTATTGTTTAATACTATTAATACATACCGTATATCGCAGAAGTCATGTATCCTGTCACTTTTAGTAATTGTTGATAAATAAGAGTTAAAACACATTTCACTCCAATAGTTTCAAGACCGAGAGTTGCAGACCTTAGGATCCTATTTTAGGTCTTCCAACATTGAAACAAGCTTTATTTGAAATGTAAACATATTAAGTAATATATGTATTTTTTTATATCAGCAGAACGTACGGCCTTTGTTTGCTGACGATATTTTTTAAGTCTTAGTAATTTTCTAAGAAGCTTCTAGAGCAAAATTATAGTTAAAAATACAAAAATTTAAATTACCTAACTCTTATAAATAAAATGTTTAAATATAAAATTATCTATTATATTATAAACTTTGTTTTTTGAACGCGCTTATATTCGTAACTACGGGATAGATTTTAAAAATTATTTCTGTTTATGACAGACAGTTTATAAGGCAGGCTATCTAGCATTACGCCAATGCTCTTAGCTATCTTAATAGTAAAATAAAAATAAGTATTATAATATATTTATTATAATACTTATTTTTGTGTCTTATTTATAATTTTGTCTTATTGTAATATATTTTTCATCTGCTATAATAATATTTTTCATCTGCTATAATAATATTTGAAAGACAATGTACTATTTAAAACTCACTGATATTTTTGATGCATTATTGGCTTAAAGAGCACTTCCTTTAGACTCTAGACATTAGCTTAAACGTGTTGTTAGCATTAATTATTGGCTACTCCATTAATAAACGTTTCAACACTATTATTATATTATTAACAAAAAACTTTTTAAAACAAATGATATCAAATGAAATAAACACTTTTCAAATCAAATCAAACATAATAGATGTGTTGAAGTAGATAGTAAAATACAATTATAAGTAAACTAATTCTTTTATAAGTTATAAGTAAAATTAGAATAGTTATAACTAAAAGAATATTGGTTAAAAATCATTATAAATAATAAATAATATATCTATAACTGCACTCTCTCAAACTGTTAAATATTTATTGAAATATAATCAACATAAGTAATTGGTATTTCAGGAAAATATAAAGATCATATTAATAATATAAGGGCTCTAAAAAAATTTAACGATATACATTACATTAATTTTCAAATTATAATTGACAATTCAAGAGAAACAATGGGCATCGGCTAACCTCGTGTTTCCGAAAATGACCGACACATCCAAGCAGTATAATGATATAGAGCATCAAGAGATCTTTCCAAATAATCCAGACTATTATGTTTTTTACGAGATAAGAAGTATTTTATGTACCTATAGACACAGTATAGACTGACAGTATAGACACAGTATAGACTGTGTCTATTGACTTTAAAAGAGAGAACTTATGAACTTATTTAAATGAATCAAACTTAAACAACGACAAGCAATAGATAAAGTATTAAATTTTTAAATTTTCGGGAAGAATTACTAAAATATTATAAGTAGAATTGAATAATATCGCAATTATTTCATACTAAAAACTATTTTTATAAAAAAAAAGCAAAAGTGTGATACAGCTCCATATAGTTCTACAAAACAGTACCGCTTGTCCTTCCTGCTTACAATACTAATACGAATGTTACCAATGTTTTCCGATGCCCATTATTTATTTTTAAGTACTGTGCTTATATACTCGTCAAAATCATTACCTCTTTTGTCGTACTTAGGTAAAAAGTAATATATATTATGGAATATTTTACTTCCCAACACAGAATCACAATATGAAAGGAAATGAAAATAATATTATAGTATTTAGTACCTGCAGTGTCATGACTGAATCACGGAAGTCAATGGATGAGTCATGCACTCATGACGAAGACCTGATTAAACTAAACTCTATTACAAAATCATTAACAATGCCATGTTAAAAAACCCTAATATTTTTTAACAAGAAATTATTGCGTTCAAACATGTAAAATTAATTAAATTAAAATATGTCAGGTCATGACATCACAGGTTAAAAATCCTGAATGAAAATGAATGATAGAACACGAGGTGTGATTAAACGAGTACCGGTAGGTAGCAGGTAGGTAGGATGGTAGGTAAATGACTCACGCGATACTATCATCAACTTAATATATTACCAGAACACTACAGCGGGAACTATTTCCATTTCCATTTTCATTTTGTTTTGATTTTAATCTGTTTTCCATTTGAGAAATTATTTTTTGTTTCTATAGATAATCTGTGCTTTATTTTGAAATGTTAATAGACTATAAAGCATTTTTTAAATTATAGATTATAAAATACTAATTTCATAATTTCAACTCAGTTTTTCAGGCTGAATAATATTTTTTTTCTTTTCCTGCTATATGAAGGCTTTTTTATAATATAACGAATTAATGCTAGTGTTGGATTTGTATACATTGAGTACATGACGTGACAACCGGTGCGTGAAGGTTGATCCAGTATTTTAGTAATAAAATCTAACAAAACACTAAACAATATAGGGTTTTTAAATATTACTTTTATTAGATTAAAAAAAATAATAATTTAAATTTAAATTATTAACACTTTCATGATAAATTATCAATAATTTAAAAAATATATATTACAGTACAGCTAACCTCAGTGCTATTACTGCTGTACTATTACAGTACTATTACTGTTGTTACTTCTACAAGGATCATAAAAATCCATTTATATATAACTAACTACTTACAACCCGCCACTTCATTTTCATAAACTATATAAAAGTTATTTAATAATAATATATTGTAACAATATGTGGTATATATAGTGGATGATGAAATCATTTTCAATATGGGATCATTAATACCGGAATTAACCACAAAAATCCAAAATATACATATACATATATATATACATATACATATACATATACATATACATATACATATACATATACATATACATATACATATACATATACATATACATATACATATACATATACATATACATATACATATACATATACATATACATATACATATACATATACATATACATATACATATACATATACATATACATATACATATACATATACATATACATATACATATACATATACATATACATATACATATACATATACATATACATATACATATACATATACATATACATATACATATACATATACATATACATAAGACTGTATTTTATTAATTATATGTCACGAAAGGCGTCGCTGAGTCATTTCTCTAATGAGTCTCCACTATTGATGAACTTTTGTAATATCCATGGTTAATATCATATATTTTAAACCTAAGTTAAAAAAAAGTATAAAATAAAATTAAACATTTCATAATAATTATACAAAAATTTACTCACAATTTAGCCTATAAAATGATTATTTTTTGACAATTTTGTATTTCCATAACAATAGAGTTCAGTTCTAAAATACTATTCAGAATACTAATTAATAAGCTAATCTTAATTCAAGACACTACTATATTTGATAAATAAAATGGAATCTTATGTATGCAGTTTAGAGTTCAATTTTAAAGACGAATACTTCTAACTTTGATTAATATTTATAACTATAATATGAGTAGTGTTTATTGAATCAATCGACACTCTCGCTAAGGACGTGTTGCTTCCTGGATTATTTGTATTCATTTCAAATATCAATTGAACAAAAGACGTCAGATTATCACAATAATTATTTAATAAATACTTAATCACGTGTTAAAAAAAATTGGAAAACTACAACACACTTATACAGAAACTAGGCTAACACTCAAATAATTGTATAGTATATAGTATATAGTATATAAGTTCTTGTAATATAGTATATACTTTATATATAATAAGTTCTTTATTCGGAAGGTTTTTTGGCTGTCACTAATCTTTTCAACGTATTTGTTATCTAAGTCACATGTTCTAAAACATGTATGTATAATTAAAATTGTTTTTTCTAACATATATATTAAATAATAGATTACTAACGATTGAAGGTGATTGACGAATCATCTATTATTTAGGAACTGTCCTAGTCTCAGTTTCAGTTGAAATATTTTTCTCTTTAGTAACGAATACCACAACAAATTTATCATCAACCTTTAAGGTCTATTCGATTTTGACCATAGGATACTTTTTGTGTCCATTGAAGAAAGAAACAACAATGATGAATATGAAAGAATCACATACGTGTATTCTCTATGAGTTTTATATAAAAATGCCATCAAAATAGCAATTACTTGGAATTAATCTTAAATTTTTATAAATATTGATTAATAATATAAATGAAATTTTCAAACAAACACCTATAATTTGAATTTTAAGTAGAAAAATACTTATTACTTAAATATTCGCTCAATATTGTTTAAATAATTGATTTTAATTAAACTTTAATGTTAAAATTTTAAAAGGCTATGTAGTAAAACATAAATATTATCTGGCTTATTGATTGGTGCTGAGTTCTCTTTGTAATATTCCATGACCTGAGCTTGAACGGGTCATAAAAGCAGGTCACACGAGGAAGCCCATCAAAGTATCGATTTTAATCTAAATTACCAGCAAACTCAACAACTCACCTGTTAAAGTGAGTATTCAGCTTATAGGTCAGACTTCCTTATTCTATTACTTGTGGATGCCCAGAACACAGGTCACTATATAGTTTTGTGTACATATTTTCATACTGATAGACCTAAACCAGGGCAGCAATTCAGGTCGCAATTTGTCCTTCAATTTTCTTAAAAGGTCTTAGGTTCTGACGTCTGAAATCATTCCCACTTTAGCGCTAAATTGTGTCAATTAAGCAATTTACTAAACTAGACTACTATTACAGATATTTAGAGATTCACGGTTCTAATATTCGTTTCATTTCTCAGGCAGGATTTAGTAGTAACGACCGATTTCTGCTAAAATTTAAAATCTACTTTCACAACACCTGTTTAGATGAATTTAGTTTTTCGTTTGATTTTGCGTTTGAGTCAATACGAAATGAACAGATATTTTATAATATCAATATGATACCATAGTTATAAAACAGTATATATATTTGTTACTCTAAGTAAATTTACTGACGTAGATTATTGGTATGTTTTTTCAACAATGTAAGTTTTAATGAATACGGTTGGCGAGTGGTCATAATGTTTGAAGGTCGAGTGGTTTTAATTGAGTGTCCGAGCATTCTGCACGAGTTATGGACATTTGTTAATTAAGATTATCTAAAGATTTAATTTATTTTATTATATTGAGTTTTACGATCCAGAATATTTATAGGATATGATCTATATAAAAATTTTAAAAGGTGCAGCAATGGTTAGTCAAAAAAATTAAATAAAAATAAAGTCACTTTTATTAGCTCAAATTGCATTATACAATATCAGACTATTTGCTCCATTCTAAAAGATAATTAAATGCAGAATGACCGGTAACAAACTGCAGGGATACTCTATACATTCCTTTAATCATTTAGTTGTATAGTATTGAATTTTGCATTTTTTCGTAAGCCAATACACAAAATGATCTTGCAAATGTCTTAGCTTTTATGTTTATTTTAGACATATCCTAACTAACCCACGTTTGGCGCCAACGCTTTCCTATATGTTACGCAATCAGTAATCCATTCACAAAGGAACGTAAAACACTTATCCATTGCCAAAGAGTGTGATGTTTGGAAAGATTAAATGAATAAAGTCAATATAGTACAAAATAAATATTATTTAACTTTATAAGAACTATCGCTACATAAAACAAGACATTCTAATAAACCACAACATAGATTCATATAAGAAATAAAATTATTACGTAATTTTAGTAGTGGCCCCAGTTTCTTAGTGACCCATTTCTGCAGCGACCTCTTTCATGCGATGGCGTGGTCGTGAACATTATAGCAATAGGATGGCATACATTTAACTAATTTAAACAGCTAATTGGGATACTAATTTCAAATTATGGTTTTGTTTGAATATGACAGAGGTGTGAATTACTGATTAATTAAGTTAAAATTACTACTTTTACTAGCCCATGCTATTAAAAAAACATCTGACACGCGGCAATCGAGCTTGCCGCTATGAAAAACTCCTAATCGGCAAATTATAACTCGCAAATTAATTAACAAACAAAAGAAAAAAAAAATTAAAATAATTAAATTAATTAATTAATTAATTAATTTTTAAATTTTAAAAAATTTAAAAATTCGAAATTTTTTTTCCATTTTTCGGTAACTTCGGCGGCCGATCTGACCACCTTCCCGTTGGACAATCAACATAATTTTGAAAAGTGAATCTTACATTTAGATGCTGATTCCAAATATATCTTTAGTTTTTTAAAATTCGAAAAATAAAATTCGACAGACACACAGACACACATACAGACAGACAGATCGGAAGAAAAAACTGAGTTTTTCGAAAATATTCTTGTAATTTAAAGGCTTATCTAGGTTACGGTCAAATTAGTATGGGAAGTTTTCACAAGTAACATTCTTTCGTTTTTTAAAAGGTCTTGGGCATCGTGATAATAGCAGCAGCATGTGTCGACATGGGGATGATCAAGGGGTTCGCGGGGATGGAGGGGACGACGGGACATGAGACGGATATTGTACTCATAGTGGTGGGTGTCCTTATCATCATAGTTGCAGCCTTTGGCTGCTTTGGCGCCTGGAAGGAGAGTCCTAAGATGTTATATATTGTGAGTATTCCATTCAATCTTAACTCTGTTTCACTCTTTTAAATCTAAAGAATTAAAGTAATATTCTGTATTATCGTGTAATACAGAAATATATTAAATAATAAGAAACAGAATTAATAAAATACTAAAACTATTTATTATGTTTAAATTACTTAATACAAGAGATAAAAAGTTTTTTTTTGTGATGGAAGTACAATTTATGAATAATCATGGCAGTGTTATTTTAAATAACATCGATAAACAACGCATTTTCTTTATTGTCCATCATTTGATTGCTGTTCAACATGTACGAACAGTTAGATCATGAATCATACATAATCATTTGTTGGTCGACACTTATAAATACATGGATTTATTTGGCAAATACATAACATACAAGTAATTTGGGAAGAAACATTATTTATTGGAATATACATAGTACTGAAACTAAAATTTTAATTCTATATTTCAGTTTGCGGCTTGTCTTATCATCATTATTCTTCTGGAGTTGTCCGTGGGCATCGCGGCCGCAGCTCTACGTCCTCAGATCGAAGGCACCATGAAGACTCAACTCAGAGCTTCTTTCATTAAAAACAAGTCCACTCGGGAGGAGGATTCTTCGTACAGGGAGTTTTGGGACCGCATTCAAAGCAGCGTAAGTTATTTTTATTAGATTATACAGAGAGACTAATCGATTTGTTAAGTTTTAAAAATATTTATATCTTTGTTTAGGTAATATTTTTTTATTGTTAATATTTTTTCTTAAACTTTTATTATCTTTAGATTTTCAATACGTAACACAGAATTAGTTCTTTAAATTAAGTTCACACAAATTCACAGAACCAGTTAAATTAGTTCTACTTTTAGAAGTACAACCGATTTTGCTAACTAACAAAACTAATTAAAAACAACCCAAACCCAGCTGGAATGCTGTGGAGTGACCGGACCCGACAACTACGTGGCATCGGAGCCACCCCTGAACCCGTCATTCAGCTGCTGTCCTCCGGATGGATCGAGCAATTCGGACGAGATCAAGCGCTCCGACTGCATCTCCCTCAACAAGTACTATCAGACGGGGTGCGAGGACAAAGTACTGGGCACGATCCATAGCGCAGGCATGACTGTCATCGTGTGCGGCATCCTGTTCTGCTTCCTGGAGGTGAGTCAAGTTTCGAATTTTGCCAAAGATCACAACATCATTTAATATCAAATAGGACGAATTCTCCGTCCTATTTAAAAATTTTAAAAAAATAATCATCTCATGCGATAAGTCTCGGTCAAAGTATTCATTCATAGCACCCTTTTTCTTCTTCTATACTTACTCCCAAAAACATCGACCCACTAAGTTCGCACCGTATTTTTTAACGCTTTTTCTCACTACAGATACTAGCTATGCTGTTATTATATGTTATTTTAACATTAGGTTAACATAACATCTAGAACCACATCTTTAATAACAAATAATTACTATCGATAGTGTCTATCTGTAGTAATGTGGTTTAATAAAAGAGTAAAAAATAAAGGGCCCAGTACTGAACCCTGATGTACACCGACTCTCAAATTAGCTTAATTCCTAAAAACAACTCTAGTTGTATAACAGCATAGCTGTTTAATAACCTTAACGTAAAACTCTTTAAACTTAAAATAATATATTAATCTGAATCCATATAAGATTTGATCGATTCGGCTAAATTCTTCTGAAAAGGAATGAAATCCTTTTGAATTAATTTTTTTATAGGTTGGTGGCCTAGCTAATTTGCTGTTTTCATGTAATTTTTAGCTATTTATATGAAATGTATATAAGGTTTGAGATTCTACTTTAAAGAAATTAAAGATTATAAATTAAAACTTTTCTAAGACCAAGTTAGTATATTCTATAGAATAAAATATATATAAAATACTTCATGAAATCGACCCTCTGATATGCAGGATTTTTTAAATATTTTCTATTAAGTTTCGAACTTAGATCCTTTCAATCCAATAGCAGAGTCAATAATGAATAAATTTCAGGTAACTGGGATAGTTCTGGCTCTTTGGCTAGCGCACTCAATCAAGACACAGGACAAAGGACGAGAGACCGCTTAGAATAATAATAAATTGAGCACAGTTTTGATGATAAATATTTTGAACACATTTACCACAATTGTGGGTAGTTTGTGAATAGCATAGAGGCTACTTAATGTACGTAGTAATAACTTTTCACACTGAATTTTCTATTGGTGCTATTGTTTTGAATTTATCATTTTGTTAAATAACGTTGTGACTTTGTCAAAAACAAACAAAAAAACTTTCTGAAACATATTATTGACTTTTAATAGTAAATTTTAAGTGGAGGTTGGGTAACTTCGAACTGCTAAAAATTTCTATTTTCAGTTTTCAGATAAAAAAAAAAGATTGTCTTTTTCACTCACACATCTGTAAATTACAGCTGAATTTTATAAAAATACAAAAATAAAAGCACTATTTATAAATATTTTAATTGTATTGCATTTTTTTTGAAATCACACCAAAGTACAAATAAGGTTTAGAGTAAATTGTATGTAAGGCACAGATAATGTGGACATTATGCATTTGCTAGTCAAGAGTTTTGTTATTATATAGATTTATACATTATTGACTATAATAATTTATATTTTAATTGATTTAACAAATCATATATTAATATTATAAATAAATTATTACCATTACCTTTAACATTATTTGCTAATATACATGTAATTGTAATTGAATACATATAAATTAAATATTATTTTTGAAATAATTTATTCCTTAACTTAAATAAAAGCTAACCTTCCCTTTAAATTAGATTATTAGAGTGATTATAAATGTTGGTAAGTTAAATAATAAATATCAGTGTTTCAAAGTGTTTTATTATTTATCACCCTTAATTATTTAAATTAAATTACAAACTTCTTTTACTTGTTTATAATTATTCAAACATTATCATAGCTACAGGTACAGATATAAGAACGAGCAAAGCAAATCACAAAAGCTAATAGTGTACTTAAAATGTTTTATATTAAAGCTAAAGATAGACGAAAGAGCAGATCCATGTTATGATATATGTTTAATATCAAAACAATTTTTTTTATCAATAGACATGATTACACTTACGAGTATTTACTTTAGTTGCAAGGTTCTGAAGGAACAATCTATGGTCGAGGAACCGACAAGAAATACCATGGATTGTCGTACGACGCTCACGAACATTTGAAAATTTAAATATATTTGTCACTTCTGTGTTCCCATTCTTGGGGATCAGGGAGGATAAAGTAGAAAGAAACAAAGGAAGAAAGGAACTTATTGTCAGAAAATTTATCCATCACTTATCTAAGCGTTTTGTGACTCAAACTTTTTACATGACTAACACTCACAATAATATCCGATTTTCACCCCTTCTAATACATTTTTGTTTAAGACAAATCCGACATCCAACCACCCCCAACAATTTATGATAGTGTGTTCAAGATGCCTTTGATATTTATGAACGCGGTGTAATAGCTATAAATAATATTAAAAAGGTAAGAAAAGATATTTTAAATAAGATATGCTTTATTGGTGGGAAAATATAACTTTTCTTAATACTCAAATTTGAATACGCAATTTTTTGGTGCAGTTTTGCAAATATGAGGAAATATGAAAATTCTATATTTATTTTTATTATATTTTATTTTGTATATAATTTATTTATTAGAGAGACAAATTGCGTATGTCAAATATTTTTGTTGGAGAGAAAAAAACTACTCACTACTACAGGCACACAGCTTTTTTCAGCCGAAACTAATAATATATTACAAGCTAACCTTACTTTGCTATCTGACCAGTATTTCAATTCACAGATAGATTTGCTGTGATAATTCTACAAACATATTATAACAGACGCTTACATCTCGTCTAGCCGTGAACACGATTGCTGCAAAGCATTCGAAATCAAAAATGTAACCAAATTATACGATAGTTTTAATCCGTAAAAAATAGTTTTATTTGTAACGAATTAGAATTTCAATCTAAAAAATCAAAAATTAATTAGTATTGAATTAAAATTTCAGGAGTTATTTTTTTTAACTAAGCATCTTCACAGACAATACACAGACTTTTACAAAGATTTTGAAAGTACTAAAAGCTTTTTTGGGCAAATATAAAAACACTAATTGAAATTTTTGTTAATTGGTCCCACTTCGCCACAGCTGTTGTAAAAATATAAGCATTTCTCATATTAAAAGTTATAAATTTATTATGAATTTCTATATCGATTTTACACCGATAATAAAAGCACTACGTTTTATCACAGTTACCAGCTATTCTGACGTTATTCTTACATTACTGTATAGAATTGTATTATTATTGAAAAATTCTTACTAAAACAGTTAAAACTGTGACGAGTTAATGTGCTTTTTTTGAAAATCTATTTTAAAATCGTGTATAGTGTATTATGTATATGTATTAATCCAGGTATACTAGAGTAAATCGTATTGAAATATACCCGTTTACTTTCGACCCATTTCGGGGCCGTTATCAAAGAAATCTGGGCATTGCAAAATCGCGGCGTGAAACAATTCACTCCGAGCTCTTCAATAAGGACCCCGAAAAGGTTTATAACTCGTAGCGAAAAGTCTAAAGAGAATCAGTTCACGCCGCGATTACGCTATGCTCCAAGCCTACAACAAAGGATTCCAAAATAATTCGAAACCAAACGGGAAAATTCTGATAGTATTGACCTGAGTAAATATATATATAATGAAATTGTGTACTTTAGATGACATAATATTGTGTTTGATTACAATACACATACATATGTATATCTACCATAAAGATATAAAAAGGTCTGCTTTTGTTATAATATGTATGTGTGCGGTATAGTTGAACACAAGAGGTGAATATATTAACTATTTCATTATTACGTCTCGAAATGCGCTTGCAAGTTCTGTTGAAGTTTGCGACGTTCATGTCTAACTGCACGCGCCATCCACAGAGCCAGAATAATGCAAATTATCTAGAAATAAAATTTGTTAAAGAAATTTTAAAATTTTTATTATTAAAACGTAATAAAGATTTTTATTATTAAAACGTAATGTCGTTAATAATGTTGCCCACATAATTTACTTTCAAATAAATTTTACATTAACACTTACCTCTAGCAAAGTAAAGATAATTCCAGTTGATGCAAAAATATTGCCCTTAAAAGCTTTTTTTTGTCTCAGCACATCCTCACATCCCTGTGTATAAAAAGTTTTGTCTGCAATGCAAGTGGAATGCAGATGTCTTCTCGCACCGCCCTCGCGGAGTGGGTGTGCGCGGGCGCAGCAAGATGCTGGAATATCGCGTTCTAGGATAGCGTAGTCCTGAGGACCATCCACTCCACAACATTGATTCTACATGAGAGTACGGTAAATTTATTAATCTCCTCCTTAATTTTTTAACAATATTTTATAGAAATTCTCTCCACCAAATTACTCATACCTCAGACTGTAACTTGTCCCAGAAGGCTTTTTGGTTGGGCCCTTCATCGTCAACGGTAATGTTTTTATAAAATTGCACCCTTAGCTCACCTCCCCCTCCAACCCAGGCATTAATTACCGCACTGCCCACCCCTACCATAACCTCCACAGATACGAGGAAAATCAAGAAACAGGCATGCTAAAGAATAAAAATTACATAAAATATAATTTCTTGTTAAAATCTCAATTTTTATATAAATATAGAGTAAAAAATCTATAAAATGTTCAATCGCTACCGTGCTAGTAACCCTCTCGATGAGTTTTGTTTTCTATATATCTTTCTTGGAACGAACAGATCCAACATCTATTTGGGTACTATCGAAAATCTTAACCATTGTTTATAATTTTGCTGTTACATAACGTTTCTTATGCTTAAAATGTTTTATACGCAAATTTATACATATTACATGTTACTAGACTTCTGTACTAATTTTGAAAGAAGTGTAATAGATGTTGCGTCCGTCCGATAGTAGCTCAATTGGCAAAGTAACAAACTGTTTCCCATAGACTGTAGGTTTGAGTCCTACTGGTGTCGACTAATTTACCATTTTATATTTATTTAAATAGGCTCACCATATGTCTTGCCAATTTCATACTCCATTTTACCTATTTTTTTTTTTGAAGTTGTCAATGAACTAGTTCAGGTAGTTTGGTATAGAAATTATAAGAAAAGAGAAAAAGAGTATGCCTCGTTAGACATCACAATATCCGACCGCAATCTATTTTTAATTAGTCAAGTTTTCCTGGTGTATCGATTAGTCAATTTAACTGTGAATTAAAATTCCTACCACGTAAAGAATCTTCACATTTTCTCTCAAGGAGCCCACGCATCCCAGGATAGCAGTGATGACCAAACCAAATCCTAGAGTTAGGATGAAGGATAGCACTACCCGGGAGAGGGCAGATGGTTGTTCAAGATTTGATTTTCTATCCCGCATGTTGATCACACAAATTGCCATCAGGATCAATCCAAATAACTGCATAAAAATATAAAAGTGTTAGAAATATTCGTACGAATGGATTTATTTGTGCTAATATAATAGAAAGGAATGATGCACTTTGTAAAAAAAGTTTAAGTTTAAGTGAATAATCAAACTATTGATAGAAACGTATCTAGCATATACAGTAGTTCTCTAATAATTTAATAAAGGTGCGTTAAAAACATGTGAAACGGTAAAGATAAAAAAAAAGTATCCAAAGAAATAAATACCAAAACTAACAAAGAATTAGCGCCAAGAATATCTAATGTGCGCTACACAATTCACAAAGATTGATCAGTGATCAATAATTCTCGAAACATCGATCGGACTCACAATGAAAATTATGTTGAAGAGCGCAAGAAAGAACTTCATACATCGGATGCTCCTGGGTTTCATTTTGAAAAGAGCGAATGTCCGTTACCTGCGAAGTGTGGGCGTCAAGTGACCTAAAGGGTATATCGATCATGCATTTGACGCCGGTCATTATGGCTATACGATGGTGTGATAAGCGGAGCGTGCTATGCATTTGTTTTTTTTTAATGGATTTAAACCCATTTGCAGGGTGATTGCGTGTAAACGATGTGCATGGTTTAACATATTCTGATCGGATTTTAGATTATAGAAACTGTTCTGTTATCTTGTTTCTTTCGCTGTTAGTTATATGTTATTGTGGTATAAATTTTCGTGGGATATTTTATTTAAAAATTATTTTCGCCTCGCTTTTATTATTTTCTTTATTAATAGCAAAATCTAGAGCGTGAGAAAACAGATGTCAATTTCCCATATACTAAGTTTCGTGGTCGTCTTTGTTCCCTTACATATGGTCGGACAAATTTAGACCTTCTGAGCGTTTTGTATGAGTCATTTCAGATCGAGTCATTATTAACAAAGTATTCTCATCGATCGTTTGATAGAATATTTAATCGCATTAATATTTTACATTTCATTAATCACCATAAAGTTTCCGTAGCATATGACATATGTTTTTGAAGCATATCTTTAGGCGTTATTGATTTAGAATTAGAATAACAAACACTTTACAATATATGTTGTACGTTACAATTAGTTTTTAACTTTAAAACTGGTAGAAGTGGTGATTTTGAATATTCTTGAAATATCTCTCAAAAGTAATCTTTTTGTAAAGTGTTTTTTTCTCTCTCAAGTATATAATAGTAGTAGTATCTAATAGTGGTCAAATCACGTCATGAAGTACTTCAGATCAACATGAACTGAATACTAACATATAAGGTATATAAGTTTTTGAGAATGTTAATAAGTAATACGTTAAGTAAAAAAAATACACTCTTAATTTAAAAGAAGGATTTATTAATTCTTGACAAATTCTCGAAAACAAAATTATACAATATCTAGAATCTTGAGGAACGCTTGTAGACTTGCACCTCATCTCTTACGTTATTGGCCGCCCACATGGCTAGTAGCATCCCTGCGGCCTGAAATCAAAGGACAGATCAATTGAACAAAAATTTTATAGTAATTTAAATTTAAAAATAAAAAAATAAAGAATAATTTATATTAACTTAAGTTAAGTTAAATAAGTTGAACACTTGTTATTTTTAGTATACTTTAGTTTTACTAATTTTATTAGTATAAACGTTTTTTATTACAAAGATTTGTTTGAAAAATACTTGTACTTTTTTATAAATGTCTAAGGATGTTTTTATAATATATTTTAAAGAAAGAAGAAAAACTCTTTATCAACCTCAAACCAGAAACAGGAAACAGCAATTCCTATGAGCCAATCGGCATCCGATCTCAAGACGTAACGGATTTCATCTTCACACCCCTCTGTATAGTAGGATACAGATCTGTAAATAAAATAAAATAAGTTAGATCTATTTTAAAAAACCTAATTAGAAATTAAATATTAACATTAAACACTAACTCGATACACATTCTGTATAACTGTTGCTGTGCATACGCAGTCCTCGCGCGGTATGCTCGCGCGCAACACGACAATCTGATGGGTCGCTGGATGGCTGTATAGTCTTCCGGTCCATTCAGACCGCAGCATTCATACTAAGAAAAATTTGTTCAGAATTCATGAAGTTCATAGAACAATTTGATAATGCTAATTAATATGTGCAAATTAGTCTATAAAAACAAACAAATTTGGAGTGTCAGTTTGTTATATTAAAATAACTATTTTTTGCAACGAAAAATGCATTTGTCCATATACGGTACAAAGACCACAATTTGTTTTTTTTGTCGATATCTTTTTTTTCCTAATTTGTGGAACGGCTAAACCGATTTTAAAATGACTTTCACTGGCAGAGAGCTGATGTAATAAGAAGTAACTCAGGATACTTTTTAGAATTATCAATTTCCACACAAACGAAGTCGCGGGCACAGCTAGCTATAAATATGAATAAATATGCATTTCAAAACACAAAAGGTATATAAAATATTTTTGTATTTAAACTTTCATGATCCATGATTAGTGTTATATATTATATATATATTTTTTATATGATAAAGGAGGGCAAACGAGCGTGCGGGTCACAGGTCAAATGTGATCACTGCTGCCCACGAACTCTTGCACCATCCGAAGACGCACAAGAGTGACGCTGGCCTTGGAGATGAGAATATACGCCTTTTTTTAAGGTACCCATGTCGTATCGATCTGGAAACACCGCCGAAGGAAGTTCATTCCACATCTTAGTGGTACGAGGAAGAAAGGTCCTTGAAAACAATATATAATTATTCGGCTGTACTAAATTACTATTGGAATTTGCCCGACTAGGTTCGAACCCACGATGTCCCTACTCATGTACTCTGAGCATGACAGAACCTCGGTCTGAACTGTGAACATGCCGTGATTAGTCGATCAAAATCCGATAGTAATTACATTTTAGATATATTTTATTTACAGTCATTTGCAAATCATCCCAAAGTTTTAAATGAATGATGTCCTCGTCTGTGGTGTTTCGGAAGAAATCTTCTCGGAGCCATTCTGAGACTCTGAACTCAAGGCTGTATCTCTGGACTGACACATAGATAGCGATCATTATTTCAATCACCACCAATATCATCAGAAAACCAATATACTGAAAGTAGGAGAAAAATTCATTGTATTTTTAATTCTTTTTATCATGATTCCATATAGTAAAAATTCTCTTACCAAATATAGCATCTTCACATTTCCTCTCACAGCTCCTATGGATCCCAATGAAGAAACCAAGATAAGTAGCAGGCATGCGACGCTGATGATGACGTCACCAACAAAAGTACCACTCGCTCGTTCCTCTCCATACTGCTTCACTATCTTTGTGTCAACTATTGCGAAGATTAGGGTGCAAAGAGCCAGGAGCTGGAATCCGCATTTTTAACTTTTCAAACTGATTTTTACTAAGATTTTAGAGAGTTTTGTTGATCGTAATGTTATTTTGTTCTTTCTTACGAGGTTAGAGTTTGTGTTTTGTTTTTTCCTTTCTAATATATAATTGTAATGATTACATATATTTTATATTAGCAAAGGAGAAGCAAGTGTATAGTTGGGTTTTATTTTTGAATATAATTAAAGTATATGCAAAGCTTACCATACAGCAACCATTTAAGATTATCAACAGGGTTTTAACGCAGCTTCGGCTAATTTGTGAAAAATTCAGAAACATTTTATCTTTTTTCAAATAATTTCTAACAACACTCTCGCTTGAACAAGTATTTGACATTGACTAAGCAATGGTCGATTTTATTGTGTAGCCTACCATATACAGTAAGCAACATGCTACTTATAATTTAAGGATGGATGCCATTTTCACCCTTATGTCATTGAGTTCAAACATCAAAACGAAATGAACATTTTTATTCATTAGTAATTAAAACTAGAACTGAGAACTAACAGCTGTATTAAATAGTTTGATAAATATTGATATTAAGGTCAAACTATTGAAGATATAAAATTTAACCTAAAATATTTAAAAACAATAAAATACTAAATATGTATTAAAAAAATATATCTTCTTGAAGATATTAAAAATACTGATTTTAAAACCTGTCTTTAAATAAATTGTATTTTAAAAACATTTTGATTATTAAAACGGTATATTTATACACAGATTATTTATAAAAAAATTTATATTACAGTTATAGAAATGTTAAATGTCTTTGCAGTTCCAAATTAAGACAGGGTAGTCGCAAAAACGGATATCAAAATTGAAGTAGTGCAGGCGATCCAGGTCTTCGAAGCAGCATTAACTTCCCAGCCTGTGACTGGACTCCTGGAAAAAACATCGTAATTTATATGTAAAACTTTTAATTTTTCTTTTCTCTCTCTCTAAAAGCCTTAAATGTTTTTCTTTTATGAATCAATTAATTATCAACACAGACGGGACCCGAACCTGCTTCATTTTTTTTTGTTTCATCAACAAATTCATGAAGAATATATAACATTTTAACTTATTGTAGAGCAAAGTTATATACAGGTGTCCGGTTATTAATAGATAACATTGAAATTACTCGAAATTTCTACAAATTCTGGATTTATAACCGTACAGAAAAGATCTATCATAATTAGTATAAGTTATGAAAGAAGAATAAAAAATTTTACCCTATTTTACTTTCATGATCATTATCAACTTAATTAATTTCATCTCATTTTTAATGTTTTAATGTCACTACGATAAACAATAATTCGTTTGACGAACACTTGAAGACAAATATACAAGATCAATAATTAAAGAAAAACTAAATATAATTTTGAAATAACGACAGATTCAAGAAGATTTTATAATACAATTTATAATATCATTATAAATAATGAATTATTGCTATTAACGTATGGGAGGAAAAAAAATATTAAATAAAAATAATTGTAATATGGGAACTTTTAAGTAAAATTTTACCCGAAAAATAAAACAAATACTAGATTGTTGTAAACATCGTTTATCCTTAGATGTTGGCTATGTCTGTCTATTAGTATACTTAGCATAATAATATTAAAACAACAAAAAAATTCTATGAAATCCAAGAAATTAAAATTAATTTAATTTAAAAGCTTTTTTATTATCTCGTCTCATAAAATTGGTAATGTTAAAAACTATATTTCTCATACTTACCGCAACTTTTACTTATTGTTACAAATAACAAATTAATTAATTAAATATATCCTTTTTAAATTAATATTATATAACAAAAATTTATTCCAAAAAACTAATATAAACAGTGATGGTATCAGGATAATAAAATACTAAAAGTAGTAGGACATGGAAAAAATATTTTTTGTTCGTATTTATTTTCTTAAGGTATTAGCAATTAGTAAGCAAGGAGCTGCGTCTTATAATATTTTTTCATTGATGGGGGGGGGATGCGCTTACTGACGTCATTACAAGGCGTGACAAGGGAGAAAACGGATCGAAGAAAACGTGACAATCGCCTATAATAATTTGATTAAATAAATAATTTCCTCAACCTTGACCTTTTTAATATAATAAAAAATTATCTGTATAGTAATATAAATTATTTATCTACATATACATTGCCATTACATGCCTTCATGAATTATATTATTTACACACATATTTACTTGCTTTTTTTAAATTGAAACTCTTTTCAAGTGGTTCTCATTTAAAACTCAATGTAACGCAAATTGCGAACGATAAAGAATCACATACATTGTCTAGGGAGAGATTAATAAAATGAAACACAAGTTTTCTTCGAACAATTCAAACATTCAATATATAAAATCACAAAAGAACTTATATGACTTCAGTTTAAAACAAATTATCCTGAACGAATATAAGCCAAACTCAGTCAATACTGTCTAATGACGATTCACTAAAGTAAGGTTTAATTAAAAAGCCAAAATTACTAATTATAATTATAATTTCAGTTTAAAGCTTACCACCGTGATCTAGGTATTAGGGAAGCGTAGTTACCCCCATCTAGCGACAAATGGCTGCACTAAGGTTTCATTAACAAAATCAAACGACCTATATAATATCAGTAGAAACCGTAAATCGTGCTTTAAATATAATATATTAAATATGTTCAACCTCGTTTGGTGTTCAAAAATTAATTTCACACCGAATAGTCGAAAGTATAAATTTATTTTCAACGCGTCAAGAAATCTTGTCTTAGTGTTTTGCGTATTTCTTATTTAATTTAATTAGCTAATTTTCTTTAAGCCTATAATGACAAATATTTCTTTAAAATAAAATGCAATATAATACATGTTGTAATTTATAATAATATGCAGTTCATATATGTAAGGATTTTTTTTAATACAGAATAATTTTTGAATAAATTAATTATTACTTAACCTATAAAATTATTTTAATATCTCTTTTATTCTATATTCGTCTATTTCTCTAGAAGGATATTTTTTTGAGATAGGTAAGGCTGACTTCTTTCATGTGAACTGAAAAAACACCTTTTGTGGCTCATGTATTTTGTAGATATTAATTAATTAATTTAAGTTTTAATTAATTAATTTAAGTTTTTTAGTTTTATATATTTATTATTTCAGTTTTCAAGTTTGCTTTTGCAATAGAAAATATTGCAAAATATCGAGTTTGTAATCCTTATTTTGAGGAGGAGTCTAGCTGTCGTGGCCTAACATGTCCAGGGTGAATTGCAGAAAACGTAATATATTTGTGAATTCTACGGTGTATTACAAAAAATGGAAATATAGAGGAAGGGGTTCAGGAAGTTAAAATTTCAGGTGACGTATTGTATGAACGGCCTCTAAAAAACTTTTGTATCATAAGCAAGGTCTTCTTGCTACTTAAGATAAGATCCAGCTGTTTTGAGATATATTTCATTGTTATCGAATCACGTAAACACAAAAAATGTGAAGGTTTTTTACCGCAATACAAAAGATAAATTGTATATCACCTTTTAAATTTAATCTATATTTACGTGACTGATAATGAATCTACCTAAGCTATAGGAGGCAAGGGGGAGAGGGAATTCAATTTTAGTTAAGTTAAGTTTAATAAATATTAATTAGAGTAAGACAAAAGAGTGTACGGGAAAGCCTGCAACACCAATGTAATTACAAGAGCCATTGAAAAAGAAAAAGAAAGGAAGATGGAAGGGAGGAAAATTTGGGCTCATAATTTGAATTTTATTAGAATTAATAAAAGAGTAGAACTCGCTTAATGCATCACATTTTAAACGATTTCTCGCATAATACGTAATTTTACGTCAGTCTTACATAGGCATGTTTTTATACGATTCTTAACGCTTAATATGGTTGGTAATATAATTTAATACGCTTACAAAGTGAGCGTATTGTATCTCGAGGTTTTCAAGGGAGAAACTTTTCATGGTGGCAAAGCAACTAATTTAAGGTCTATGATAATTATGATGGGTCAGAAAAGTTACATTTGCTAGTGATTATTAAGGCGAAAAATAAAAAAAGGAAAAGTCGTGTAAATAAGAATTAAATTAGTTTAATTCTAGTTAGTTAAGATTATTCTCCATTTCTTGACAAATTCTTTAATGTTAAAGTTTTAAAAATTTAAAAACAGAAAGGCATTTAGAGAAAGATAGTTTCAATATAAAGTTTCAATCGTAACCAAAAGGCTTTTAATAAAAAGTATCTAATATTCAGTCATATTAGTAACAATTACAAGATTCCAATAACTCCACAAGCAACTCTTCCTCCAGCATTGCCTGTCTTTTTCGAGTCGGGGTGGTCTGATCTGCCAAAGTCATCAGCCATTTCGTGCAAGACGACCGCCCTTCCAAGGATGTTGTGAGAACCGAACAGAGAAATCATGCTGTCTTCAAAATTAAAATGACTGAACTTATCCACATCAAACTGTACGTTGCCCAAATCACCGACATGACGAACTTCGTCTTCTGGGTGACCATGGTCTTTCTGAAAACATTAATTACAGTTTAAAATAGTTAATTAAACAGTTTCAAATATCTCTTTCATATTTCAACTCACCATTTCAGGGTTAAAGTGCGCTCCAGTCGAGCCACAGCCATGTGTGATGTCTCCAGTCTCGTGGATATGGAAACCATAATGTCCTGCAGGCATTCCATAAAGAGAACCTTCCACTAGAACCTTGCCATTCAACTGGGTGAATGTAACATTGCCGTGTACATCGCGTCCATCAGGACTTGAGAGTTTGACGATAGCACGAAGAGGAGGATTACTCTATAATATATTTAATATAGTTAATTTTAATACTTCATTATTACACGTTTGTCATATTATATTACTAAAGGATTATGCATACACACTTTTGCATTATGGGCTCCAACGAAAACACTCGTCGCCGCCAAGAACAATAACTGGTACAGCATATTTATGTTTTAAGTCTGAAAATAAATCACTTATATTATATTTATTTATATTATAATATATTTATTATAGTCAAAAGTTCATAACTTATATAATTTATTATTTAAACCAATATAAATGAGAAATTAACAGCAAAAGTATAATTTGTATCTGTATTGTAGAAAACATATACTATATTTTAAAATAGATTTTAAAACAATATTTTATGTTCCACGGTTTTAACAAAAATACTTAATAAATAAAACTATTTTACGGATATAACTCGCGTTTATTATTACATTTTTAAATTTAACCCGACGTTTCGAATGCTTTGCAGCAAACGTGTTGAACGAAACGTCGGGTTAAGTTTAAAATGTAAATGTAATAAACGCGATTTATATCCGTAAAATAGTTTTATTGAAATGTGTAGTACTCGTGTAAATCTTAGAAAACATTAATACTTAATAAAACCGGATTATAATTTAAAATATTTCAAATTATAAACTTATTTGTGTAAATAATGCAAATATTTATTTTATAATAAACTAAAATACTAATGACCAACTTTTAATAAAATAATTGTATGAACAAACGTGCAAACAAGAAAATATGGTTCATAACTACAAGACGAGATTCATGATGATATAGTCTCTGATTTAAGATTAAATCCTATTTCCAGACTATCTTGATACGGCATATCAAAGTTACACTTTCATTCTTACCAGGTCCGCCACGTGCTCGGCGAGTGGAGCTGAGCGAAACATTGTTGCTGAATGAGTTTCGTATATTTGTAAAACAAGCAGAATAAAAAGTAGCCTACTAAGAACTCTCGCGTACGATTTCAAAATTTTTTTACATGTTAACTCTATGGGACACACTCTAACCATTTTATAAAAAACTACAATCGCAAATGGCACCATAAAACTTTTGAACCTATAAGCCATTGTTCTCGACAACTCTGCTAATTTTCGATATCCTACCATTCCTCGTCAAGGAGGAGTAGCATTAGTAACAAGACACACAATTATTACCATTGTAAGAAAACAAGAAGCAGATGCAAATTATTTTTAAAATTTTCGAGTTCATATTTTTACAAGATACTAACAACCTTTTGATTAGTTTTTCTGTTCGTGAATAATAAGTAAGTATAGCTCTTTCCAGAATTAAAACAATCTAAACTTTAAACGAATGTTAAAAAATCGTATAATCATACACTCAATCTCTAAGTGTTTAAGAAAAAGTTAACAAAAATCGTAATGTTTCATTATTAAATATTGTAAGTTTCTTTTAGAATTGTTTGTTATGTATGGTAGGATATCTTTAAGCCTTTTTAAAGTTAAAAGTTTCTACAAAACCCTTCATGGATGATATGAACTGTTTTATGGTTTTATTATTATTTATTATGTTCTCATTTTTATTTAATGTATAATAATTAAGATCATTCTTCAAAAAATGAAATCTAAAATAACCAGTTACTGTTATTAAGACTAAACGAGTTCCCTAACACGAATAATAATATTTATCAAATCCTTTTTTCAAAACAGGTAAATATACACAAAATGTGCAATAAAAATGTAGATCCGTGTTTGTTACCTGTAGTAGGGGCATTGACATTGACATGACACTTTTTCTTAAACAAGTATTTTACAGCTCTATTATCGATCTTTTGAGAGAAGATTGATTGAAACGACAACAATGTTGCCATTAAAGAATAAATTTATACAATATATTTTATTCACATGAAAAATAAAAGAAATGTCTAGCCTTCATTTAGTCACATATTTACAAACGACGTATAAGGAACTTTAACAAATAAAGCTGAACGATATTTATCTTAGAAATTCTATGAGGTCTTGTAATGTAAGAAGACAATAGACGTCCTACACATTCGTCATGAATTAACGCAATATGACCCTCAGATTATATTTAAACGTATTACGTCTCATCACACCTACACTCATACATATCTTATTACAATTTTATAACTTTAAAAAATTGCGTGCAGACACATTAACAAAACGATACTAATATATTTAATTATTCGGCTGTACTAAAAAACGTAACGTTTTCCGTTTTCTACGTGATTATAGCCGAATAATTATATATAATAGAAATCATTGATCACGAAAGTTTAAATACAAAAAAAATAATACATTATTGCAACCCGCAACTCTATTGGTAACCCTATAACTAAATCAAGAAGATGTTATTTACAATTAAGAACAATAACAAAGAATAATTATGAATATAACAAAACAAGAGAATTATAAGGAAAAACTATTCACTTTTTGTTCTCACAAACTGTTTCTTGTATTAAAAATATGTAGTCTTCATACACCTGCACGATGGAGGCATGAGCTAATATATCAGATATCTATTCAATCATCTAACAGTACTTATTAGATATGTAGTGATATAGAGATACTTATATAAAGAACTTACGACCTTTCTTGATTGTTATTTTATTTATTCAACACAAAAAAGGTCCCACCTTTTTAACTTTAACTAATGGAATTAAGAAAATTAATAGCCCACATTTGACATTAATAAAGTTTATCTTCGGTGTTCGGTGACGTATTTAAATATATGGATTTTTTGTTAAAAAAAACAACTCCCGCAATAGAGTAATATTTGTGGGTTTTCAAAACAGACACAAATAACACCCAGACTCAAAACAACAATCTCTAAACCATGCAAACAAGTGTCTCGCGTGGGAATCGATCCGACTACCTTTGGTTGAGCAGACATGGCTACCAACCACTGACAACTAGACCAACCAGCCATTAAAATAATGAATCGATGCGAACTTCATATATATGTTAATTTTGTTTATATTTTGAATATCATAAGTCAAATGTCTCTCACATTCATTCTTATTCTACATTCAAATTTAAGAAATCAATTAAGACAAGTATGTAATTTAATAAAGAAAATTTTAATTTAATTACTATCATCTTCAAAACTGCTGACATCAACTATTTTTTCTACTCATATATTTTTGTATTTAGTTAAAAGATTGTTTGTATATGATTTATATATAATAATTATGACGTGTTTCATTCATAATGAAATATTCATGTCATTATTATAATTGGGAAAAAAATATTATTCTAATGAGAGGAGACAAGGTTTTCAATCATACAATTCATGTAGTTTTAAAAAAGAAAGTTCACTGATGCAAATTTAAATCAGTTCTTTAGAAATTATTTATTATTACATACATTATTACATACAATTTTATATAAATTGTAAAAAAAAATTGTAAAATTAAATCGTTTAATTATCTTGTTTGTTCATAATTACAATACAAATGTGAATTAATATTATTGTAAAGTTAAATAATATTTTTTATATAATTTTGATAGTTTCAATTATGGGATAGATTAGCCTCACTGTATTCGCACGTGTTTGTTAGAAATAAGAAATTATTGCATAGCCTTATATATTATATACTTATAAAAACCTATCAAACCAGTTTATATATTCTTAGTAATGTAGGTCAGTTATTATATAAAAACCGGATTTTCAACAATAATTTTATTCATGTCACACCACAAGTTTAATTATAACAAATATATTAAGTGTTTCTCAATGAAATGTCATAATGACGTTTATAAAATATATTATAAATATATAAATAAAGAAAAAAACTACTAAATACTTTTACTAGAAAATACCTCAAGATAATTAAACTATTGAAAATATTGTGCAATTGGCCACTGAACTCAATTAAATTGTTTACGACACTGATATCTTATTTAAGAGGAAAAATACTGATGACGAGAAATTTCAATGAAGATTAGAGTACTTAATACCAGCCATGGTGTAGAAGCCTTTGCCTAAAGGACCATGAAATTAAAAAAAATTAAGAACATAACTAATTTCTAAAAAGGGTTTAAAAGCGTATAACTAATATAAAACGATCATTAATTAAAAATATGTTAAATTAAACCACAGCTTCCGAGGCGAGTTACTAATAACATTTTTGGCGGGCTGAGCCTCGGAAATATATTTTAACCATATTCACTGATAAGGTTAATTTATCGGTAAATGTATTTAAAATATTTCGATTTATTTTACAAATTAGGTATTTATTATTATTTTTTTAAATTGCTACGCCTTTAATATATTTTTATCAATGCCTATATTAAAGCTTTAATCTTTAAGTTCTAACAATATCTAATAAATAATATTATAGAAGTTATAGAATTTTACATCATATCAAAGGAATATTCCTACCAATATATTGATATATTTGAACATATATACCAATATATTGATATAGAAGTATAAAGATAAGTATAGTAGTGACGCGCACTTTTCTATTTATGATCTTAAATGAATGAAGTTCGGTTTCGGTTTCGGGTAAAAAAAATAGTGCGACACTATTAGAATCGTGATTAAACATCTGAGAAATACAATTAAGTGGTTACTTATAATAATAATGAAATGCAAAATTAAATGCATATTAAAAACAAAAAGGAAATTATTATTATTGTAAACACCTACCACGATAATAACTGCATATTTCAAACGAAAACAAATTTACTTAACCTCGTAAATAAATGTAAACAAATAAAATAAATATTCGATAAATATAGTCATAATATTTCGGAGATAATATTCAATATTACAAACATATTTAAGATAAAGATAAAAGAATAAATATTATCTATTATTAAAAAGACGACTTACCTTAACAAACTTCTGATCTCGAATGCTTCATTGTAACACCCGGCCACATACAATATATTGCTACTAGCCGACCAAAATTGCTTGATCTATTCTTCTCCACTTAACTATAAATAGCAGCTTTAATATTTACACACGATGCACACAGAAAGGGTTCATGCTATATTGGTTTATAGACCGGTTTTGTCATACAAGTAAGCGGCAAAAACCAAGACTAATAGAGATGTACTTCGACTATTTTGTGATGAAAATTGTTAATTGAAAATTACTTAAGATTTCAATTCCTTTTTACAATTTCACTATTATTTGGTATGTTATTTTCTTTAGTTGAACTTTATAAGTATTTTTAATGATAAATAGTGCTTTTTAAAAATTTTTTTCATAAATAAACATTTAAAGAATATATCAAAAAAGTCTTTACTAGATACATAGTTTAAATTTTTGAGACAATTTTGTTTTATGTACAAGAAACAAGACACAACACTAGTGCCCTGTGATACTCAAGTTGTCTATGTTAGTATCTGTGTAGTATAAAAAGACGATAAATACATGTTTAAATAAAAAGATAGAAACTCGCTGGATCGGTACAACAGTCAACTATGAACTATGTAACCTCTAACTACATCTGTATTGTTATAAATTATTACACACAAGAGCTCTAAATCTTAGTTAAATAAATATAATAGTAAAGAATAATAGTAGTATTGGAAAAGTAAAAAACATTTTTAAGATAGTTGTTCGAATGTATATGTATAAGGAAAATCAACAAACTTTATATTATTATTTTTATCAATATCGTCGAAAAGAATAAAAATAAAATCGTGACCTGGTGTAGGAATCCTTAGCAATTTTTCGTAAAAAATCAGATATTTTTATTTTATTTTATATGGATACAGAACATTGAATAATGAGCGATAACAACATTTTATTTAATAAAATTTGGATTGGTCTATTTTCAAATTGATATATCTTAAAATGTTGGAGTTTTAGATTCTATGACCCAAAAAAAGGCGCAGAATAGAGGAAATGATGTTCTTTTAACATCTTGACTACAGCAGACACGGACTGGAGGGAAATAGCAAAGAAAACAGAGCTAAATAGAAACTTCTAGAGAAAATCCGCTTTCCGAATATTCCGAGGATTTCATGGGTTTTACAATGCATCCATACCAAGGGTGGGATCAAATTATATAGTGGTAGTCGTCTTCCTAACGGTATATCCATAGAGGACAAGCTCTCAATAGCAACAAATGTATTGCATGCTACGTGAACAGTTCTCATGGAGTCCCTTCGATCAGATATCCTCAAACGACTTAAGGAGATATTTACCCTAATTCTACAGATCACTTCTTCTGTGATAATCCTAAGCAAATGAGTTGGACTTTATCTCGTACATTACCCGCACATCTCGAGCACTGTGCCGGTAGCGAACTCAAAATACTGCGACGGGACCGGAATTGCGAAACGTCTTTTATTCATCATCCTTGAATACTTGAGAGTTAGTGCAGGTCTAGAGACCTTGTATAAGAAATATAGGCCAATTATTTGGTTAAATGAAAGAGGTTAAGTAATAGTAAAAGCAGAATAGACCTGGGTTCTGTTCTGTCAGAGTTTCGGTTTAGCATCGTTGTTTAATATAGAGTCGTTCTTTAATTGCATACCCTGAGAGCCTTGAACAAAGAAGCCTTTTTATGACGGTCAATCATTGGATCATTGAGACTGCCAACGTTTAACCCGTGACCTTACGGTCAAAGTGAAAAGTGTTTCCGTGGAGCCTGAATAATTTGATGAGGATAATTGTTGAATTTTAGTTTGTCTCCTGGTGTTCTCTATGACCCAATTGACCCTACACTACCATTTTTTTTATTATATTACACGAAATCTCATCATCAACCACCAGGCAGCGACGAAATGGTATGCGAAAACATGATAATTTATTATAGAATTTTATTTATTAGTTAGAGGTAGTTTATTGATGTCGTTTGTTTAGCATTTATATTTTATCAATATACTTTTTTAATCATTTTATTTTATGTCAGACATCCTTATAATACCCGTTTCTCAAGAGATTTCATATTTTTCCTGTACACGTCTTCATAAGATCGATGATGCACCTACCACTTTTAATTTGTACCTATTTGGGCAACGAAACAACCACATGACATGAACAACAGGTTTACTTGGCATATTAAACAAGCCCCACGACCATATTTTTTTATTTATAATGAAATAAGCACGGAAATATCAAAAAATATATATATATTTGTGGTTACAAATATATTTTTTTGTGATGCGAGAATGGCGATCTTGTCGCTTCCATTCAAATTTTTTGATTCTAATATCTTGGACTCATCTTTACAACTATTTTGTTGAACAGGAGTTTTGGCCAAACTTAACGATTTTTTAGAAGTGAATTGAATTCATATTTCTTTGTCTTTCGGTTTTCCGCCATCTTTCGTCTGGAGGGTATCTCATATTTTATCCATTTTATCGTCTCTTAGTGCACAATCGGAAACATATGTTCTGGTCTTGCCCTACACCACGATCGTTCATCGAACAAAAAGGGGAAAGAAAAAAAAAAGGCGAAAATAACAAAAAAAAAATCATTGTATGAAAAATTATACTTAATATATTTAGTTATTTACGTGTCCCGATAACTAAGTGATTTTTAAGTCATAATTAATTAATAAACAGAATATTCAAGATGCTGATATCTTTTACTTCTCAGGAGGAATTCCATAGTTTCACATATACATACAGTAAAAATGGAGTGGTGATGGTGGTGCTATTGTGGTTACGATAACCTTGACAGGTTAGGTTTTGGTATTTGGTATTGGTGATGTTTATTAAAATTCAATTATTTAATTCACTGATAAACATCTATAAGTTGTACTAATAATTTTTTGTATGGAATTTAATAGCACTCTTTGTATATTCTCATTTTTTTATATATATATACTAATATTATAAGAATTATTTTTGTTTGTTTAATCGTGCCTATTTGGAAATCATTGAATGAATTTGGAAAATTCTTTCTGGTTATGATAGCCAGGTTCACGATGAAGACAATAGGCCAGGGATGGCGAACCATTTTCGATGTCCGGTCCACAATGTCCAAAAAAATTGAAAAAAAGGTAACGTGCCACAATAAAATTTCATTCGAAATGTTAGCATGGTGAACCTATACGTAAGTATAATTTAATTTATTCAAAATTTTTACCATTTTTTTAAGAAAAATAGAGTGTATATTAATTCATTTGTATCAAAAAAGATAACTTAAAAAAAAACTTTTTTGCGTTCCATCAAAACTTTCAAACGTACCACTTATATATTTATTTATTTATTTCTTTATACATAAAATACAATGGCGGACTTAATGCCATAGGCACTCTCTACCAGTCAACCAAGTATATATATATAATATAGCTATAAGCCATCTATCTTTACGCCACAGTTCCTGGTTACAACAACAGTAAATAAAATTGTCGTCTGCGGATGGAACCGCGAGTAAAACCTCGTCTTCGTATAAACTGTTTCTACGACTATATTATGACATTTAATGGTTTTCTATCTTCAAGTAGATATGCAAGTTTTTTTTAAATTCAATACAAATCTATTACAATAAGGATGAAGATTCTTTTATTATATGAAGTCGATTATGCATTATTTATTACAAAATATACAAATTTATTATGTAATCGTACAGACGCACATACGTATTTACTTATAATTATACATAATTACTGTTTTTATCTAAAGCCTCAATATATAATATTTTTGTGTCTACTGTTATTATTTAACTATTTACTTAAACACAGTTTAAACTAAAGCATTTAAACTAAAAATCTCAGTTCGGTACAAGTTGTACTATATTTAATACTAAATATCTTAATATCCTTGATCTAATTCAACTTAAAGTTCAATACCGTTCATGTTGGTGAAAGAATATATATACTTGTATTAAATGTTCATACATCAGCCTGCGGCAGAACGCAAGTATGTATTTAGTAATACCATGAGGTAGCAATTAGAAGGTCGACTTCGACTTGATGAGAATATATGTATTTATGTATGTTGTATGTATTTGTGTGAGTATTTTCTTTATCCAAATGCTAAAAATACGTTTACATGTAGGGTCCTCGTATATCAAACTCAATCTCAGTGCCCCATACTGACTAATGACTACATATATACAAAACTATGTATGCCCGCGTATATATATGTATGTGGTTTTAATATTTAACATAATTGTCATACCTTAAAATATTTATATAGTCACTTTATAAAAATAAGGTTTACTATAGTTCGATATTTTAATTGTACTGTAACTTACAAGTAGGTAACTTACTACGTATATACGAACGGCGTATGAATTTTAATATATTATATACTTGAGCAATAATATCAGAATTTGAGACGCAATTTATCGGGTTCATATTTTTTAAATACATTTACAATTGTCAACATATTAAAATTGATTTATAATTGGTTGGTAGCTTGCTTTAATAAAATAAATAAAAATTGGTCAATCGTAAATTCGCAAATTAAATTTTTAAAACAAAAATATTATACTCACATATTGTTACTTAGTTATTTCTCACAACGTAAATATATCAAATAATATCGGTAGTTTGTTATAATCTATAAAGAAAATACAAAACGTTTACAGAACAAGATCACGAGTTAAACTGACGATATCACAGTAACGATAAGAAACTTGAGAGAACTCGCAATACCTGAGAAAGTGGCACAGCCTCCTACTAACAAAACATTAATATTACATTGGCACTTGCCACTGTTTTTTGTTACGACTGCTGGATTGGGGGAGAATAATTATGGGGAGTTAAGTTGGGGGGAGTATCTTTATATGTATTATATTGTATGTAATCCGGGGATTTAATTTCTGACACGTCAGTTAAAAACAAGGCTAATTAATTTTGGTATTTAGCAAATACAATTAACAAAGTCAAGCTTTTCATTTCAGATATAACCGTAGGACTTATCGTACATCTTTAAAGAGTTACGTGGACCGGCATTTTACATGGATATTGTTTCAGTATTTGACATTTATACCCATATTAGGTACTGAAAATATATATAATTAAAAACAATTTTTTAAACTTAATTTTGACCTCAATTAAAAAAAAAAATATGAAACTAATTTTCAATGTAATTAACAAAAAACACATTTTAATTTCATTTGTTTATTCAACTAAATATACTTCTTTATAACAGGAACATAATAATGATATTTTATTTAATACTTCTGAAAAAAGTGTAGCGTATTAACAGAATTTATCATTTTTATTATCTGGGAGATTGCTTTTTATTTCCATCAGGCGTTAAATAAAATAATACAATTTATTGCAGTAATCAGTGGCCTCTTGACTTGATTTAATTGTTGAAAATGAAATGAAAAATGTAAACTACATCGACTACTCTGTTGATGACGTCTTAATTCATTAATCTATCCAGGCTCCGGGGTGTTTCTATTGGATTGTGTAGTGGATAAGGGGGGTGCTGGTTCGCCTTGAAGCTGTGAGAGGGCGCAGCGGACGGCTGATAACATCTCTGGGGTGGATTTTCTTCCACGGGGCGCGTGCGGTCGGTGCGGCCTCGACAACCTCTCCGTTGTCGCTGTTCCTTCTAATATTTTTTTAAAGTTTTGAATCAAATAATACATGTCAAAGCCACAAAACGAAATAGGTCTGCTATATTTAAATTATGATTATATATTTAATTTATTCTATACTAAGTTATAAAACGTACGATTGACTCTAGCCCGGTCCGCTGAATCATCCAGTTTTTCGCAACACGTACAGAAGTAGCAAGGAATACCCGGGACTCCGCAGCACAGGGCGCCCCACAACCACCTGTTCAAAGTACTGCCCGCCCTCGACCAGGCCGTTGGTCTGTCTTGATGGTCGTATACGAAATCCCGATTCATTATTTACTCCCACATTATTATTTTTTGTTTTAAAGCTTATGTAATGTTATTGTACTTGTTTGTTTTGAAGTTTGACGTTTTGACGTCGTTGTTAGGTTCGAGTATATGGCTGTTTATATTATTCATTGTCTCATGATTATTTAAAAAAACAACAAATCATACAGTTTATATTAATAACTTATTAATAAATTATTATACGTGTAAATGCATACCTATTTTTTTAAAGACAACCCCTAATTAATTCAATTATATTAATAAAAGCAATATATTACCTAATGTCAAGCTATAAGACAAACACCTCATTTGAAATTCAAGAAAAGGAGTTTGGACTTGTTATAAAAAAATCTATTTCCGTTATTTGTTCCCTGCAGTTTATAATTAATGAAATTTATTAATGTTATTTGTATTCCTCACAAAGTCTTCCTTTATTGAACTAATTTCAACATTTTTTTCATTAAAATATTGCCTTAAAAATTATTTCTATGTCATAAAAGTCCTGATCCGGTGTGTGGAGTACCTTCTAAGGTCATATATTGGAAAGTACTGCAATATGTCGTCATGCATTTCCGTACTTAATTGAGAGGCGAGTAAAAAGGCTAATTTGTTGATGTATACCGCCATAGCCACATATATATACGGGTTAATTTGCACAGAAATTACACGACCCATTACCCCATCCCCCTTTTAACATACAGACAGGGATGTTCTGATGCAAAACGAGTATATCCGCTTACGTCATGGACACCCCTCTTGTCCGAATGAAGCACTTTGCTTCGTCTTTTTTATTTAGTACAGCGAAGGAATAATAATAGTGTAATATGGGTATCTTCAAGACAAGAATGAATAAGTTGGAACTTGGTTAATTCGTCTTAAAACCTACAACTACTTTGCAATTTCCTACCACATTAATTTAGATTGTATTAATAAAAAAATATATCATCAGAAATAGTTTCAAAATTATTCTAAAGCAACATAATATGAAGGGTTATAAAATATGTCTAGACTGTTTCTAGCGTTGTAACTAAATATGTAAACAGAAAACAAATACTAACAACTAATGATACATTTTTTATAATTATCGAACATTTTAAGAATCTGTGTGTACTGAATCGGTCACTTTACCAACCTATTTAATAGAATATTTTAAATATAAATATATTATATAAAGATCTTTTTGATATTACTATGTAAAAACTAATAAATTAATTACGATAACCACAGTATATATTTCTACATGTGCACGAAGTAACTGCCAACTTCCAGTCATTGAAGAATGGCGTATCTAAACGACTGTTACGTCACGCCTCACAACCACGGAACCTTGGATGCTCACGAAGATCTAATGACAACCATCCTCACGTATATATCTATTACTTGGATGTAAAAAATACCACTTATCACCTTTATACTGTACATCAAACCATTGACAATCCGTCATTTGCAAAGTCAACACGCCTATCAAATTGTTTCCGTTATCAAAAATCGCGGGAATTATTGAAAATAATAAAAAATGAACTTAGGCTTTCATATATTTATCAGCCAATTCTTATGGCTTGTTACTGTGTTAAATGCAAAAAATTATCAACCAGCCCCAGGCTATGGACGAAATGTGATGGTTAAAACCCTCCCAGCTATAGACGGCTACCAGAGTAACGTTTATGAGGTCCTCATGGAGCCATATTTATATGTAAGTATAGTCTTATTATTATTATTTCAAACACTACCAATGATTACTTGTGTACGCCAAATGGTAGCGACAGAAAGACCTACTTTGACACTATACTTTTCTGTTGAGATTTAATCAAAGATTCTATATTGCTCCTAATAAAAGGGAGAAAAATAATGAAAATAATATTTTTATTAATATGATATAATATATCATATTGTCTACATATAATTAACAATGATACAAATATGATAACTTCTTATTGTGTAATGATTTTTTTTATTTCTTAATAATATACCAAGTAACGGCTGAAATTTTTAATTTATAGTAAATTTAACCGAATAAATAACCTGATATTATTTGTAGATATATCTAAGGTTGATTTGAATCTTGGGTCGTAAATCGATTATTAATTTGGGCTGTAAGTTTTTACAGCAGTTCATTGTACTTTTATAAATACCTATTCAGTTTTTGCATCTTGCTATAGATGTTTGAACGTAATATGTAACTTAAAAGCTTTTTTATCAGATCAAATAAAACTAGTAGCGACTCTAAATTGTAATTTGTCTGTTGCTAATAAAGCCTTCTAGAAACTGTCTAACTATTAATAGTATTTTTATTTATTCTTCGAGGCGTGATGTAACAAAGACCAAAACCATAAAATAACGGTTTTTAATTTTACTAAAAAAAATACTAAAAAGTTATTTAAAAATACTTCCTATTTTTGAAATGTTTAAATAAAATACTCACATCATTAAATTGAGTTTGCCTCTGTATGATAATAAAGATGAAAATTACAAAACATAGTAATTTAAAATAATTTCCAATGTCATTATGGTGGTTATCACGGTCACCCATCCACCTGTGTCAACACCACTAAATCCAATTTTAAATTTAAAAAAATACATACAAAATGTTTTGTTATAGGAACTCGGAAACAATTATCCGTTAAATAGTGATCGTGCGCAGAAACAGTTTGCAATACCGATTGTAAGTATCGATATTATAAAATTAAGTTATTAAATAATTTTGATGTGTTAATAAGAAAAAATTAGAGAAATGGAAAAAAAAATCGATTGAGAGAACTCATTTCAAAACCATTAATAATTATAATATATACTTATATATATATAAAGATCTTGGCCTCGCTAAGACAATCAATAATATTTTTCCAGAACGTACGTCAAAAACAGCATTTGTAGGTTTGTTTCAAATTTGTTTTTCGTAGAGAGAGGAGAGTGAGCGTGTATTCGCATTTTTAAGGGCCTCCTTAAACGTAGGTTTATCTATTAGAGCCCAGGTGTAGCTGTGTCGCAAGCCCATGACACTTGTACTTCTCGCCTTGCAACGTGATGGGACCAGCACCCATACGGTTAATCCATCTAATAAGAAACTGTCTGGAATTTATGAAAATTAAAAAAAAACTGTATTGAAATAATATCTGCTGGGTACTATTATAAAATATTCGATTTTATAGATTTTTATGTTAAAATAATTATTTATTTTTTATTTTGTTTTATAACTCACCGAGCTATAATTTGAAATTTGAAATTTTCTGTAGCAATTGTATTCAAGGAAAATCAAAATCTCTGTCTGTTCTACCTCCAATTGTTTCTTATTTCTTGGTAATTGAGTTCTGGTATTTCATTTTTATCTTATACTAGATATTGATGTTTTATGAACACTGAAAAAAATTCAATAGATTATAAACCCATTTATTTTGAAATGACATTCTTTTTCTTTTTTATAACAATCACAAGTAAAATACAATAGAGTTATATCATTGGTAATAAATGATGGCGACCATTTCTATAAAAAAGTAACTAATAAGTAGAAAAAATATATAATATATATTATAATAAATCAGTACTCTTATTTCTTATTAATAAATTTGTAACGAAATTTGCAAAATAACGGTTTCTTACTACTATCGTACAAGTGACTCGCCCGCGAAATTTTGAGTTTTTCAAAACCTATGACATGTTTTGCTTTAATATAATTCAAAAAGAAAATGCAAGTCATTTATCTACATTTGGCGCCATAATGAGGGAACCTATTTTTTTTTATTTTTGTTTTCTATACATCTATGGCACTTAAAAATGATACATTAATCCTTTTTTTATGTGCGATAAAAAAATCCTCACACTTATGATTACAAAGGCATATACAAAATATAAAACAACAAACAAATATTGTTTTTAACACAAAGTTTTTTTGCGCCAGAAAACAATGATTAAAAATGATCAATTAAATGATCATATGCAAATAAACCAGAGACATTAAACAAAATAACACACCTCTAAAACATAAACGTGACCAGATCAGATATGCTCAATGTTACTCCCAGCATCTTTAAACACATAATCACGATTTTCCAGGGTCTCATTACTATTATATTAAGAATATTTATAAATTATAAAAAATCGAAAAACTATATAAAACTCTGCCGTACTCGTAATTAAAATAATGTCTTATAAGGGCTCATTATGCATTAATAGCACCTTATAATACCATGGTTGTCTAATTATCATCATCATTTAACCAGGACTCGTCATCCATCTTTTTATGACTTTTCTTTTCAAAATATTAGAGCTACCATTTTTTTTTAAGTTTTTTAAATATAGAATAAAAAATCATTACGAACTAGAACTTGAACCCTCGACTGCTAAAGTGTAGTTCTCATCACTCTGTTCACTGAGCTATCATGATGTAATCCTTGTAATCTTTATCGGGATTATAATCAGATTTGGCAGTTTGAAGATATGTTTCTAACATCAGTTAGAACTTTTGAAACAACGTCCTAAAAAATTTTAAAATATTGACTCGAACAGCGATATTAAGCCTTCGACGTGAGAATAATTTTAACTTTATAATTATTTACGATTAAATAAACTTAGCATGGTTTCGGATTTATATAGAAAACTTCAAATACTAGATTCGGTTCTGGCATGTTTTGATATATTATTTTACAAAATTAGTAACAATAAAAAAAATTGTTGAAGTTCTCGCCTAATCCTGATAACGACAATTAGAATGACACTTTAATCAGTTACTTTGTGTGATTTTCAAATAATATACTATTAAGTAATTAAAATACAGGAATTAAGAATATAATTGATCACGGATGCCTATAAACAATCGTGGTAATGAAACACTTCCTTTAAAACACGAGTCAGTTATTAATTCCGTATTAATTGTTATCTCATCTCTCAAGATTAATTAAGATATATTATATAGCTATTAAAGTATTTGAATGTTTTGTGTGTTAAGAGATTAGAAGAAATAATGGATATAATTATTTCAATTATAAGTACAAATTTAAATACGTAACAATTTTTTTATACGTTTGATAAGGTTTTTAAATTATTAGACAAGAGTTAACCTTGGCATAACGTTTAAAAATATATATTATAATTCTCTAATGAACTGACTCCATAATAATATTTTTGCTTTGATTCATTATCATTATATTAGAAAAGTATTTATAAAAAAAAATACACGACACGTAAAATAAGAAAAGGAAGAAACTAATCAGTTTCTTAACTCATAAAAAAATGCGTGTTCGTAATTACTCGTAAAGACAATAATTACTATTTTTTGTTATGTGTGCCGTGTCAAGGTAGAGACTGTACTCGTTTGTTTACAATTCAAAAGACAATTACTGTATCGTCGATGTTATAACTTTTATTAAAGTAAATATTGAAAACTTTTAACGGGGCTTCAGAAATTGGAGCAACACTGACTGAATATTTAAAGTCTTGGATCGTAAAAGGTATATTTGGTGTACCGTCTACACAGTACGTATCATTTACTGGATTTTGTCCTCAGTCTGTCACGACATTCCGCCTTCATTATCACCCTTACCACCTGGATACATGGCGTTCTTCTACTGTGCGGTTTGCAAGAACCTTTCATCTCTCATTCCTCGCTTCTTTTTTCTCGCTTCCTTCGGCGGTGTTTCCAGATCGTTACGACATGGGTACCTTCAAAAAAGGCGTTTATTCCTACCTCCAAGGCCGGCAACGCTCTTGTGAGTCTTCGGATGTTGCAAAAGTTCATGGGCAGCGGTGATCACAGTTTATCAGTGACCCGAATGCTCGTTTGCCCTCCTTTTCCATTAAAAAAAAAAGACATCGTTTTGGATTACGTGTTAGTAATGCGAGATCCTTTGCAAATACTATTATGGGTTGTGTATTTATTATGAAATTTAAACCGATTACACTACTTTTTCGCATGATTTGTTAATTTATTTATATAAATGATATAACTCAGAGGTATAGAATATTTATTTTGACATTATGGAAAATTTTAATTTGGAATCATATGAAGCAACTAATGTAACACCACCAGAGTGAAAATCATCAATAACTGTAGTACCGACCTAAAGACGCCTTTAGTCTATCCTACCAACCATCTTCTAGCTTGTTATGTAATCTTTATAGACTCAAAAATTAATTGGATTGATTTGAAACTGCGTCTTCTGAGACGGGACAGTTGCCAAAGTCGAAAAATATTTAAAAATAAATAATTTTTTGGAGTGAAACGCACCTGTATATTGACTTAAATTATAATTTCTTACTAATCTTTCAAGTATTAAACTATAAATCTTTTCCGGGGGCAACGGTCAACAACCATAGAAAAAATTGAAATATTCTACAAAGTATTTTTCCCATAATGTTTGAACCAGGGAAAAATATGTTTAAAAATATTGTTGAGTTTTATTTACTTAACATGACAACTAGGTTTATCAAAAAATATTTATGTTGAGACTTTTCCTCACTGGAATTACAACTATTATTATATTTTAATTAATCGTCACTTATAAAACATTTCAGGGACCACGCCCATCCCCCGGCCTTCTAGCAATAGCGCATCTCCAAGATGATGGATTATCAGGAGTAGAAGGGGAACTATTGTTTACACAATATATAGCCAACGGTCCCGTGTCTATCGTTGGTAATATTACCGGTTTAGAACAGGGTCTTCACGGGTTACACGTTCACCAGAGTGGAATTATCAAAGACAATTGCAGTCAAATTGGTCCACACTTCATTGCTTACTACGTAAGTTATTTTAAAGTAAACATTAGTTGATTAGTATATCACATCACAGTACTTGTATGTTAAAGCCAACGCAGCAAAAAGTGCTATGAAAATGCGTATTATTAACCACACCGCAGCAAATATTCATTTAAATGCGTATTACGGATTTGTCAATAAACAAAACAAGATACAATGCCCGCCGAAGTATCCCGAGATCACACAAGGCGGAAAGTTAGCGTCCCGCGCCGCCTAGCTATCGACGAACCGCCTCAACGGTAAATAAACCAGGTTGAGAACTCCAACGCGCGCTTCCATAGTTGGATCAGGGTTCTATGTGCTGCCGGTGCGTCACGGTGTGTGCTAACGCAATCCCGTGACGTCCCATTACGGCGCAGAGGGCAACCCTTGGTTTTTTAGCGGGTAGTCCTAAAAATAGAAGCATCCTCTATGCTGCCGGGTAGTCCCACATTACCCCCCGGCCGTCACCCCCATGGGCTGACGGGATACCCGTAACGGGTTTTTCCAACGGAAAAAAAAGGTCTATGTGCTATGACCCTGATTCTAGTTGCCACAAACATTTCACCCATAGCTGCCAGTACATTTCGGCACCTTCACCTGAAGCTTTCAGAGCGGGTCACTTTCCAACAATGTCAGCGTGATAAACGATATCGTACGGTACCCCCTGATCACCCTCACTGCAATGATCCTCTGCGATTGCCGCAGGAACATAACCAAACCTGTTGAATCTGTCTTGATTTAGGTATTAACGCCACGACAGCATAAACACTAGTAATACGGTAACTTTATATTATACGGTACTTTACAAAATCTAGACATTTGTAATCTGTTGCAATAACAATTGCATGCCTAATGCTCGTGTTCAAAATTCTTGTGTTTACTTTTCTAACCGAACCAGTTTTTACTAGATTAGGCTTTTGTCCACTTTTTTGTTTGTGTAAAATATTTTATCTTTAAGTAATGCATCTTGTGCTATTCATTTCAAATCGCAAATACGCATTTTTGTAGCACTAACGCAAAAATGGATAAATTTTGACCAAAAATTTACCAATGGACCTAGCGTTTTTTTGCATTTTTCTTGCGTTGACGTTAACAAACAAGTACCTGCATCACTTCTAAATCCCACTATAAGGGTACTAAAAGCTTCCTATCTCCTTAAACAATATTTCATACACCATTTTAACATAAATTACTTGATTGTCATGTCCCAAAAATTAACTATAATTTAAAATTATACATCTTAGTCTCGTTAAGAATTTTTCTGTAAAATTGACTATCAAAAAAAATCAGATGTCAATTAATTTTTAGGGCCGACACGGTGGCCCTCGAGACCCCGCCCGCCATGTTGGCGACCTTGGCAATATAAAGGCCGAAAACGACACCGTTTTAGACGTCAAAATATTAGACTCCCTCATATCACTGACGGGACCAAGAGCAATTGTTGGAAGGTCCATAGCCATTACTAAATATGAAGATGACTACGGAAGGGCCAGCACTGAAGAGAGCGCACTCACGGGGTCATCAGGCCCGGTTATCGCTTGCGGCATAATTGGTTATGTGAATTAATGTCATACAGTGTGTTCAATAGGTTTAATATAATTTTGTGTTTATTAAATGCAATTGTGATTATTTTTAAAAGGGATTATAAAATAATATTTTATATACAGCATATGTTAATTATTTATTTTATATATTTTATTAATAAACTAATACTAACTTACTACTAATATTAACCTTTAATAAAACAAGTATTAAAACCAGTAGCTTTTATATGGCCATAAAAATATATAATCTTTATTGCAAGTTAGAGTTCTTATTTTGTCTTATTTTAAATATAAGACTAGCTTCTGTCCATGACTTCACCCGCGTGGTGTGTGGATAAAAAGCACACAAAAGCGAACAACCTTTATTTTTTAAATTATGAAATCACAATTATAAATGGGATTAAATGTGAAAGAAAACCACACATTTCAAATAAATTTGCAACCCCTATTTCACCCTCATAGAAATTCCATTTCCAAAATCCCATTAATCACGAAATAAAACATTAGAAATTACAAACTTGCAACCCCTCTTATGCGCTGTATTAAATATTTAAAAATCCTTTGTTAGCCGACGTTTCCTACTTACCATTTACTTTCCGACCAAATTTCATATTTATTGACGTAGAATCATCATAGAAGAATCATAGAAGCATCATCAGCAAACAAGACCAGCTCTTTGTTTAATTACAAAGGTGGACAGATGGTCGATGTAAACAAGGAAGAAATATAGGCCTAGGAATGAACCTCGAGGAACCCACGTATCAAATGGAGCTTCAGGCAATCTCATCCCATTCACCTCATCCCTTTGAAATCAAAAACACAAGTAGAAAATTAAAAGTTTAATATCAATGTTTTTAATTTTATTATTTTTGTTATTATTACAATTTAATGTTTCAAGCTGTTCACAATCGCTTGAGATAGATCACATTACTTTGTTATTCCTTCCCCTTCTTCAAATATGTTTCTAAAGTAAGAAATCAGTTCAAATTAATGACCGACCTCTTATAAAACCGAACTGTTTATTGTGAAAAAACTGATACATTAGGAGCTGGATTTCTATAATAATTTCAAAAGCAGAATCAACTTCCGTTTCTGAATAGTAATGAATGGTTATGTATGCGAGCTTTGCTATACAGATGCTTTGCAGATCGTTTTAATTTTATTCACTGATTAAGTTTCTAATGTTTTTTATTATATTTGTTAAGAGGTGAGAATAAATTTGTGATAAGATTTTTTTGTGATCTGAATCTGGTAGTGGTAGAGGAATTATTCAGTACAATTTTTTATAATCATTTGTGGGAATAAAAAATAATAATAAATTTATAATTTTACATTTTATTATACGGCAATATAAAAATAACGAAATATTAATATTAAATAACATTACAATAGAAGAGCACCAAGATTTGTGTTAATTATTCTTAATTGTGATGTTTCAAACCTAAACCAAACTAGGAAATAAAATATGAAAATATGCATTAAATATATCGTATAAAGAAAACACTGGTACAAAACTAAATAAAAACTATCTTAGCTTTATGTACTCATAAAAGTATAAATAAGGAAGGACATTTGATTTGTCTCTTGTGATTTCTAGTCACGAGTTCATTCCAAAAAATACAAAAGTTGTCTATAAAATAGTCGCAACAGTGCATTGTGTTGTTTTAATTAATAGTGTGTATAAAAAAATACTATTAAGTCATACATTAACAATTCGTGTCTAATAGTACTTTAAATATTTTTATTGGTACATCAATTAAAAACTTATTAAACAGCTTTTTGCCGCCAATCGGTGCAACGTTACCAACCTAACGATGTATATATTGCCAAAATAATAAACTTAAATTAATTTTGACTTAGTTACTGAAGACCGAGGGAAGCTACAAGGCTTTCCACTTTCGCGATGTAGGCCTTCTGTGCGTCCTCCTTGGAGAGACCTTTCCTGGACAGCCAGGCCTCGAATTTCGCTTTACCCTTAAGGTCGAACATTCCTGGTTTGTCTGTAACACAGAAAATATATAATTAAATATATTTTATTTAATTGATAACTTTTGTGACGTAAATAAGGCCGTATATCCAAATTGTAAGATTAGTGTTGTTTATGTCTCGCATAATCTTGAAGTATTTTTAATTTTTTTAATTGTTTTACAAATTATATCATCATAAGACCAATGAAAATCAATGAGTAATTTGTCATCTTTATCAATATAAGCCTTGGGCCACGCGTTTCACGCTTGGTGATAAACAAAAAATTGTCTTATATAATATATGAGGCCTTCTAAAAATATTTTTCTATATTTCGGAAACTGTATCTATTTTCTTAAGTTATTTAAGTTTCAATCACCTTCACCATCTGAATCTAAGAACTATTGTTAGGAAGATTCAAGGTAAACAAGCGTACGGTTAGTTTATAATTACGTTTAACGGCAATTATTTGTTATCATGCGCAAGTCACAACTGCTGACCCGAGAACATCGACCATGACAAAATAATGTTTTCTTTCATAATACATTAAAATTAAAAGTCGATTTTACTCCAAGTGATTAAACTGCACATTATAGGCTCTCATTTTGCAGAGCTTCAGACGTAGATGTACAGAAAAAATAGACAAAAAAAAAGGAAAAATTAAAAAGGTTTCATTATTTTAGCGATAAATGTAGAATGACGGAATTCCTAAAATATCTGTTAAATAAACGCGAAGTTAGTAAGACCCACTAGTAGTTAGTAATTCTATTAATATCTTTTTCAAACATTTTACTGTTCCATCTGACAGATACATCATCCTATTCGATTTTTAATTTGATACACTACAATTAAAACATTAAACGGTATTACCAACTTAATATAATTGCGACCTACTGTCAATTATCCAGAACTGTTAATCTTAACATATTAAATATTTGAAGTAAACAAGATTATAAATTAAAACTGTCGCCACAAACATAATTTATTGTTTTATTATCACATCCGTTAGTCTTGGTCTTTATCAGAAATTATTGATATCGAAGTAGATCGATAGATAAACTAAACCTATTTGTTAATACTAAGTTAAAAAAATATCATCGATAAATATGAGATTCCGGAAATTTAATGAAACTATAATATCGATAAATCTAACATAAAAATAACGTAAACCTTAGTTTATACATAAAGATTAAACCATACTTACTGTTGATGAAATATATATATATATATATATACATGTACTCAGTGTGTATTCTATTATATATATTTTTTTTCGGAAAACCACAAGACTTGGTCATAATTGAATAGGTTGGAGTGCAGACGAAATGGCACAGCAAGTTGTGAACAAGTTTGAAACATACTTCATATCAAGTGTCATTAAATGCAAAATAAATATTAGTTCAGATTTACTATTCAAAGAACTAAAACCAATTTTAAATATACTCATTCGGTATCCGGTATAAGAATTGTATGTATATATGTTATTATTATTTTTAACAGGCAAGACGAATGTTATTTCCTCAATAATTCCAGTGGTATTCCCAATCACATGAGTTAAATAAAAGGATATATTAATAATAATTTCCTTATTTAAGTAATCCTATTCCTTTTGTGTGCGAAATATTATATACTTAATCTTGGAATAATAACACTGGGTATTGTTCTGGGTATTACACTTTATACTGGGTATAGCTTTTGCATATAATTTAAAATGGATTCAGGTAACATAAAAATGTTAACAAAAAAAAAAACAAAAAAAATGATGTATAAATGCCAAATTAATTAATAATAATAATTATTATTCTCATTCGACTTATTATCAGAGGTTTTCAAAGAAAAATAGAATCGCGTGATACAATACGTGATTTCCCGTAAGAAGAAAGAGGAAACGAAGCGAAACGCGACAGAAGCGAAGCAGAGCAAGACAAAGTATTCGATTATTGATTATAAGAATAATTCCAGCATCAAAGATGTTTAATAAGAATTTGAAAAATGTAGAAAATCTATTTCCTTATTTTTTCACATTTCTTTACGATCTTTTGCACATTTACGAAAAGTAATTGCCATAAACATGAAAGTATATGTAAGAACTGTACAAACAAAAAACAATAATAATACTTTTGAAAGTAATCCTTATGATTATTATAATTTATACCCGTTTTCATAAACAACTGTTAACTGTAAGGGGTCTACTAAAAAGAATGATGCCCGTGTTCGCCGTCAACCCCTACCTGGTAAGTGTGTGACTCAGCACTGATTTCGTTTACAGCGACTATACATGAACCATAAGCGATCTTTAGAGACTCCTTAGGATTTTATAAGTATACATTTAAAATAAAATATTTTCTTATTCTAATTTGCCTTAAAAAAACATATTTAAAAAGTTATAATATATTATTATTAGTAAAATATTATTAATAGCGCAACTCTGACTATCACTAGAATAAGTCACTTAAAGAGCGCACAAAAAAATTTAAGTTAAGGGACTATTTAGGTGAGGCTTACCGCTGAGGGATACTTACTTAGGAAATTGTTACCTGGCCACTGGTGAAGAAGGGGTCTTAATGTCATATAGATGATTTTAATCAATTAAATTGTTACAGTTAAAAAATTATGTAAAATAAGTATTCTTTGTATATAAAAGTTAAATAGATAATTAAGGGTATTTTTAAGCTTCTAGCGTACCACATCTGATTTTTACTTTACTATTTTTATATTTTTATTTACTGTTTTTATTTACTGCTTCTCATAACAAAAAAATATTTATAACATTATTAGACAATCTTATAAAATTATCAGAATATAATCTAAATTTTTACATTTATATCAAACCCGTTTAACAAAATAAGATTTTTTTTTTTGTTTTTACCCTATATCCATTGTGCAATGTTACGTGATATACCTACTATAAAAACATTAGATTATACACTTAATAATAATAGCTTTAAAAGACAATGGACTATTCTACTCATAAATATTCATTGAGAATATTTATTATGATACATTAACCTAACAAAAAATGTGGTTTAAATTCTGTAGGAATACAATTATGAGATTAGCAAAAATATTGTGATGAATATTTGTGTTACTACAAAAAAATATTGTGATAAATATTTGTTGTTGTTACATTTAGATGGTGGGTTTTCCCTTTTCTATAAAACAAACATAAAATGAACTTTTTCAGTAGAGAAGTTAAGGTGTGAAATCATAACAAACTCACATTTGCTTTTAAAATATTATATAGATTAAAACTTATGAAATCTTCAAAACAAATCAAGCACAATTCATAAATATTCAATATACTTACTGGCAGGATCAGCATCACCAACCGTTGCCTGTTTGAAATATCCATAAATTTCTAGAAGGTCTGAGTCACTGGGGAGTGACTTAAGCTTCTTTACATTAGCAGCTGCCTGGTCAAATTGCTGAAATAAAAGAACATTAAATGAAATATATTACACAATTATGAAAAAAGTATTATTTAATTTATACTTCTGTAACATTCAAATATAGAATTCGACCAAATTTTAAAAGAATGAACAATTAAATCAAAAGTATGGTCGTACATTTAATAAAATTTACATAATATATTATTCACAGTATTTTCTTAGATTTTCACAAGTACACATTTGAAATAAAACTATTTTTACGGATTAAAACTCGCATATAATTTGATGCTGATGACTGCTCATTTTCTAAAGCCAAGTTAAAGAAATAATATAATAAGTATAAAAATTTTACATCACGTTTCTGTATAAAATTAACACACTTTCTTGAATAAGTGAAGTCTGAGTGAATAATGAAGTAATTATTAGTCCAGATTGTGACATACTTTCTCAAATATGCTCTAATATTTATTGATTTAAATACAAAGGTCTTGAACCAAGATCACGGACTGATATGAGATAATTTAACACATATCGCAATTATATTCTATATTTAAATAATTGTCCATAATAAATCTCCAATGTCAGTAAGGACGCGTGAAGGTAAAACTTGCAGGAAATGTAAAATATAGTTGATAACTCTACCACAAATAATATTTCGATGCCTTACCTCTTGTAGGGACATGGTGATTTGTGAATCGGCAAATGGAACCTATAATAAAAACAAATACAATTACTGAGCAATTCTGGGTTCTACTTAATCTACGTGACCGGTGATAATGGTTATCGTAAAATCCTACTAAGAATATGAACTATCTTGAATACTAATATCAAACAGAATTGATGAAACTATAACAAAAACTATAAACTTAATATAATTAAAATAATACATGATTAAAAACTTACTTTAAATAAATAAAACACACCTGCTCTGTAAGAACTGCAGTAGAAGACTGTCAACTGTCAAATAACAACTCACAACTGTCAACTGAAGCGTCAAACAAGTTTTAATTAAGGACGATTACGTACCAAAATAATTGTCGGACCGAGGTTGATTGTCGCATGCGTATGTTATATTTTTATTTGATAAATTTTTATTTATTTTTAATTAAGAGATGAAATGAAAATTATTAATATGCTATGGATAAAGTAAAGTTAACACTATTTAAAGGTTTAATGTCAAATTAAATGCTTTTTTAAGTTTATGTTTGTATTTTGTTACATATTTGATTTTACGTTTTAAAATAATATTTGGTTGTAATTAGCGATTCATTTAATATCTCATAGCCTAGACCAGTTCAACCAAATTGAATATCGTAAAGGGGAAAATGGTATTTTTATATTTTTATAAAAGAATTTTTTTAAATATTATTAATGTGTTCTAATGTGTTATTCTCGGATCGGATGTAGTGCGACAGCGTCCTTAACGTACTTACAAATTGTACTACAACTAGGTCAGACCATTATTTCTCAGTAGTTCTCATTTCTGGTGCAGTATTGGAGTCTGAATTGGTCAGTTGTGGCTGTGTAGGAAGTGTAGAAAAAAATTATATGGGTAATCCAAACGTATGTATGAATAGAGTAACTCATAATTCATAACATCAACATGTAAGGACAAATGAATCGTAATACACCTTTAATCTTTATCAGTACTTGGTGTTATCAAAACTCTACATAGGAAATATTTAGGTCGTTGAAATTTATGAATACCTACACAGTCTGTACTTAAGTCACAATCTTTATTATAACAACAGCATTGTTTATAAAGACTTATCATTATACTTAATGCTATTAGGAATTATAATAATAACTCGTGTTACCATAATATTGTATAAATTATTATTTAGATTTAAAAATATTAAATACAAAATTTAAAAAAAATAATAGTAAATTTTATATTATTAAACTTTAAAATTACGATGAATAAAATAAACTGTCTGTTTTTAAAATACTTGGAATGTAAATTCATGTTGTCCTAAACTCATGCATTATTCTGCTTAATAACTTCATTTTATTAAACCCCCTCTTATCATACTATATAATGACACAACATCACATTACCATGCATAAAAATAAAATATTTTAGCGCAACAAATTAAGAAAAACTGAAGTCCAAAAATTGTTTTATATAAAAACTAGATTCTCTTAAAGACAAACATAATTTTTAACATCTTAAGACGTTATTTCTCTATTGTATAAAATCAATCAAGATATAATTTTATTTCTCTTAATGTTAAACAAAATCTAGAAGAACAACAAAGTTCTACGGGTGTTTAAAATATATATATATATTTGAAGAGAATTTTTGACATTTATTCAGTTATTGTAATCTCTGGGGCCCTACTTAAATATCTAAAAGTAATATTAATAATCTTAATTTCTTTTTAGTAGAAAAACAATAATGCTTTACTCATAATTTCTGCAAATTGCTTTCTTTTTGAGGTTCATTACTCTTCTTCTGAACTTCTTCATTACTCCTCTTCTAAAAACTCAAAGGTTATATTGAAATAAAACTTTGTTAAATTACGATGATTTGTAGAGTTCAGGTAGGCCTCCAGGTCCAAGTCCATGTACGACATCCTTAAATTATAATTTTAATCACATCCCATGCCGACTGTACGCATTGTTAGTGTAAAGAACTTTTCGAGGTCTATCTTCTTAACACTTCGTATTTCAAATGCAAAAATATTATAACTAAAATCATCATATAAAATATCATATACAAAAAAATATTTCCACATAGAAGACCTTGAGAAGTTGGGTCTTATGTTCTCCATTTATTTTAGGTTTACTTACAGACTAATAAAGATTCTAGAGCGGTCTATTAGACAATATGTATCTTATATATTACACGAGAGCCCTTTCAAAGCTATAAATCCTTTCTCATTGATATCTTAATTTCAATTGCAGTTACATTTTTTTTAAACTTTCAGTTAGTTCATAGTATTTTTTTTTATTTATCTGTACTATAAACGTTATGACTTCTAATTAGGCGGTGATAAGTGGCTTAGTGATGTCATCGTTGACAGGTAACCGATTAAAATTAAAATTTAAAAATTATCTTGATAAATGACGAACGAAAAAACATCCAATTTACAATTATTTAGTGCCGATTTACAATATGTAATATATGTATAGAAGTATAATAAAACCATTTTTTATAATTAACCAAATAATTTAATTAACAAAGTTATTAAATAATTTTGAGATATATAATACAAGGAGATACAATTTTAGAATTTAGATTTTTTTATTAATATATTCTAAACTATACTATCATATATTTTAAGCATATTTGGATTGTAGTTTCTCTGCTATTTCGACGTATTGTTTTTTGGCATCCTCCTTTGAGATGCCCTTGCGGTCAGACCATGCTCTGAATTTGGCCTTCTCTACCAGACCGCTTGGCTCAGCTGGAGAAATAAGTCATTTTATTTTTTTTTTATTTGTAGCAAGTACAGCACCAGAATGATTCAATTACTTACAGATGTTAACATCTCCGAACATTGCCTGCTTGTATAAGGAGTAAAGAGATAGGTTCTCGCTGTCACTAGGCTTTGACTTCCAGTTCCTCACGGAATCAGCGACTTTTTGGAATTGCTGGAAAATAATAGACTAATGACAGTAGTTCAAAAAACATGAAATTTAATTAATTTATTTAGAAACCTCATTTCAAAAAATCATAACCTATTTTGAAATAACAGTAATAAAAATAGTTATCATGAAATTCATTCGTAAACGTTAAATACCTGTATTTCAACATTGTTATCAGAATGGTCTATCAAAGATAAGCGGAAATGATGGATGACTTGATATCTTTTAATCATTATAAAAGTTGACATGTGATTGATATAATTATTATCATTTAATTATTTTATTTACCAAATATTATGTTGTTATATTTTACTACATAACATAAAGTTGAACCACGATTATCAACTCCGATCAAATAACTAACATGTACATACGTAGATACGTATGTATGTAGTTACATATATACATGATTGACGTCCAATATTTCATACGTAATTTATATTTTGATAAGTATATTTATTTTTTGTTATATTTAATAAATACCTAACAATGTTTTTTAACATGTACAAACACTTGGTCTTCACACCTTCGATTATCAAAATTTTCGCCTATACTATTTATACTCCTTACTTAATATCATACATATTTGAGGTATGAACTCACGTACGTACATACCACATATACACAATTGAATTAAATGACTTCCTTGAAAATCGACTATTAAAAGACGAACGATTTTACTAACTCTTAAAATAACTTGTAGTAGTAAATAACTTGCAGTAATGATCCACAGATAAGCCATCATTTGGAACATTACTATCATAATTATTAAGATTTTTTTTTAATTCATTAGATAGTTTCGTAAATTATAACGTTAAAACAAACAAACTTTTTCTGCTTTATATTAGTACAGATAGTTTTTTATAAGAAAAAAATACGTAATTATACATAATAAGATATTAACAAGGCATACATCTAGTGCATTCAAGCTAAACTCAAATATGAACTATAAAAATGGTTAGATAATTAGCTAAATTGTGAATAAAATAAGTCGTTTTTTTTTTATTTTGCAGATATATATAGCTAGGATATTGAAGTTGACGCTCACCTCGTCGGAAGACATTTTGAGGAGATCTGCAAAAGAAATTGGGATTGATTAGCTTATTATAATTTTTTATTCAGTATTTGTTTTTTATTTATTTAAAATTTCGTAGTTCTTTTGATACAATGTTTTAGAACCCAGTGTTATCTTATAAATGTCACGAAACTTTGGTTCTAGGGATTTTTGACTATATTTAATAATTTTTTTGTATCCAGTTCGCCTAATTTTTTGTAATTAAATAAATGGGCTTACCTGTAAACAAGCCCTAGATTCGATCAGTAGTAGATACTATAAGTAAGTATATATTTTAAGTTTTTATTTTAGAGAATAATTGGGTAAAACGAAGGTAGGTTAAGTAAATTAATTTGACGGGAGAAACATACTGTTGACCTTATGAAATATTATGAAGTTGAAGTGCAAAATATCTGTACTAATTTATAACTTAAATTTGAAAAAATATGTGTCTTACACTACGGAATAAACAAATAAAAGTTTACAAAGAGTATAACGAAATGAATTCTACATAAATATAACAAATGGTTATATTTATGCCTTTATTATTAAACTGTCCTTGGCCCACGTATAGCCAAAAGCCTGCTTCATGAACATGCCAACCATAATCAGAAAGATTTTATCGATCCATCTCGTAGTTTCGAAAATCAGCGCGTTTAAACAAACAAACTGTTCGATATAAGTAGCTATTGTTGAGTTCCAACTACGATCATTATCTGAACCAATGTCCTTCTTGTTCTAAATAGTGAAATATTATATATCCATCTCAAACTTTCTATAGGTAAGTAAATAACCTTTTGTTAATAATTTCGCTTATAAACGCTATAATTCTTAATTTATTACTTAGTACGCCAAGCTAATAAATTAATTCGATACAAACGGACGGCCATGTTACCGTTTATATTTTGTAATGGCGGTTGGCGATGACATTCCTGGAGGTCAAGAACCATTAGTAGCTAGCGGCACCTCAGACCGGCTGTCTTTACCGCGCTTTCCAACTTTCATTGAAATATACTTATATATCCACCTTACATAGTATGAATACTAAGATTTTAATTAGTTAATCATATTTCTAAACTAACGTACATTTTTAAAATATCAAAAACGATTTTGTACTATAGCCTTTCTGAAGACCCTTTCTATCATAATCAGAAATAATTTTTCAAATCTATCACGCTGTATCGAAGATCTGCGCATTTAAACAACGAAACTTTGTAATTAGTATAGATTATAGATATAGATTATCATAAACGTGAGAGAAAATACAAGCTTGCATTAGGTCACTACTTCACCGACTACACGTCGACAAGTCGGTGAAGTCATGTCCGTTTAGAAACCGAATAATCAGTTAGTCCGACAGTCGGCTAATTTAAGTTTTAAAACTGAAAACTGAAAACTGAATTTTTTTTATATATTTAAGAATTTAATTATTTTTAAAGACACAAAAGAACTATGACACTATGAAACACTAAAACTGTTGCTTTTTGTTTATTATTAGCACTACACTACAGTACCATTAAAAACATTAAACTAAAATAAACTAAATACGTATTTAAGAGTCTTAAAACAAATATTTAATTGTAGTTTAAAGTTACCCGCAATTTACAGGTCTACGGTTTAAGAAATTTATATATATTTATTTATTCATTTATTTAGGAATATAAATAAATTATATATTATATTAATAAATAATATATAATTCGTTAAAAAAAATACACTTACCGGGATTGGCAGGTGGTCGATATCAAAAACTAAAATGAAATATTTTTGCGTTCAGCGTTCGTTAAAAGTTTGCAAGAGTTATCCAATTTGCTGATTATAATAGGGTTGTCACGGTCGTTGTTTTTGGTAAGTACATTTAAAAAGGATCACGCGCAAATTAATTTAAATTAGTAACCGACTCTTAATTAAGTGTCAGGCAGTTTTGGCCAAAAAATTGTTTCGTTTCATCCATGAAATGGCTGTCACTCGAGGGTTCGTGAATTATCGTGAGTCGTCGGCAAGCTTTGCCATTAACTAGTGCTCACCCGCTTTGTTAGAAAGTTAACTTAAAAGTTTACTATTAATAATATAAAAAAATAAGAATATAAATTACGTTATAGTTTAATAATTGTCTTTTTTTAAATCAAAACTATAATATAACTGTATATAAGCAAATAAATGTATGTAATGGATTTTTACACACTCATATTGTTAACTGAAGTATAAAATAGAATTTATAAATACTTTTTAAGAAAGTTTTGCTTTCGGCTTCAGTTTTTATCTTTAGGCTTAAGGCCTAAGGCTTGGTATTAGTTTCAGCTGAAAAGCCTGGTTCTGTAAAACAATTAAAAAAATTTGATAATTGACATATAGGATAGCTACTTCATTATAAGTTTAAATAGATATTAATAGTATATAAATAGTAGCTTAAAAAATTAATATATTTTTTACAACCCTATAAAAAAGATTTAAAGATGTTTTATACGTACATAACCTAATAATCTTAGTCTATATAAGAATTGTTACATCGTAAAAATTATTTAAACAAAATATTTTTGTGAAACATAAGTACCTACTTACATTAAAATATAATTCATATATAGAACTAATTGATAACGTTCTTATCTATTATCAATATCAATTTAATTTCGTTTTATTCCTTCGTCGACTGTAAATCAATCACATCAAAAATCCTCAAATAACTAGATAATCCTAACTATTTGTACTGTAAAATAAAGATGTAGATAGGTCTGTGTACCGATTACGAATTTTGTAACCTACTCAATCGTAATGCGTAAACTTGGATTTGTGTGAAGTAAGAGTATAATTGAGATGAGCGAAGCGAAGCTCTTCACTACTCAAAATTTCAAGTCTTTGTTACCCGACTCCTCCTTCAATTTACGAGCTACAGGCACGAAATTTTGCACACCTGCGCATAATAAGCAAAACTCGTTCTGGATTGAAAATCAGCCGAATCGTAATTGTAGTTTTTGAGATAATTGATAAAATGTGTCTCATATAGTTAACATATAAAACGTTTTTGTTTCGCGCGCGCTGCGTCTCGTGGCTAACCCCGCTTGCGTGAACCTAGTTACCTTACTTCCGATACATGGAGTTGCTCGTATTTCATAAAAATCGACGTTTACATTTAGTTTCGAGAAGATCTAACAGCTAAAAAACTCAAACTATTCACACAGATGCTTAATCCACACATGACAGCTCGTACATCTTGTTTAAATGTCAAATGTTATGTTTACTTTTGTAATTACTATGCTATCACATAAAAAAGAAATATTAAAACAGTATGATGTCATATTTACATAAATATTCAGTGAACCGTATTTGTTATATGAAATTAGACTTAACCTAGTTTTACAGTTACATTAAAAATTCAGAAATATCGTAGTGTGATGTTCAATAAATCTTTAAATATATCAATATTTCAAAGAAATAACGTTTAGCTTTAAAAGTAAAGATATGGTCATAATTAAACATATTCATTATCAATGTTGTAAAAAATAATATCTCACATATGCCTATAAACTAATTATCATGAATAGAAATATTTCCCTGTGTCAAGATATTTCGAATAATTTTCAAATTGTCGATGAAATTATCTAGACACTACGTTCGAACCGGACACAACCACACAAATTTTGACGAAATCTAATTTGGTAATAGCTTCAAGATTAAAATTACTTTTGACTTTGGAAGTCAAGATATTGGGTAATTTTTTTCTTCGATACAATCTTCATGTTTAATTAAAAATCATTAAAGTTTGTTTCTATTTTAATCTCTTATTATGTGAGCAAGATATTTAACATAGTACGCAACACCAATTGCCATTTTTAAAGTCTCGTTACATTTTATTGAAAGAGGGCGCTGGCATTCTTTCCGCAACTTCTTTAATGTATTAATTGTCTGTCAGATCGATACATCCTGACACATTCACTTATATAATGAACTGCTGCTTTTGCAGGGCTGTTTGACGCAGGTCAGAGCATGTTATATGACACCAAAATATTTGTTGCTCTGATGTGACAAAACAACAAAATACCGACCGTTACGAATTGTTTCCCGTGGTTATGACATGGATGTCATCTCCGTAGCAGATCACCCTTATCCTAGCATTCAGCGAAATCCAGTTTTCTGGATTTTTTGGCTTTTGCCAGTCTAATTCAATATTCCAAAGTACTCATCCCAACACAGAAATCTTAGAAACTCCACACTGGCCAGTCCCGTGTTCAAGCCTCCAAGCGTCGAGAATGAACGATGAGAAGGTCTAGTTTATTGGATTTCCCAAAAGTTATTTCTAGAGTAGACCATTTCTATTTCACAAAGCAGTGTATAATTTATGGTAAAATACTAATATAATTATAATAATAGACTATTTATATAAATAATAATATAAAACTACTAAATGCATTAACAATATAAACACATTTTTCTAAATAGGTTTCACTAGGAATTGAACGAAACCACTGCCTTATTGAATTTTTAGATCTGTCCTGTCTAAATAATGGTATATGGTAATAATGTGTCCAGTAGGAATTTCAGAACCAACTTCATTGTAGCGATATAAGAGCAGTGCAAACTTAATACCACCAGATGGCGTTGCTCCTATGTCATACAAGTCAACGTTAATGCTAACGCGATGGAGTTGCATGAAAAGCTACGCAATCGTCGGCTTCTGTTCATGTACTCTTTTTAACCATGCGACTGGATACAGAAACTAGCGTATATTTAAAATAACAATAATTGGGCCTTGAATAAAGTAGTTTTTGAGGCTGATTATAATTAAGAACTGTAAAGCTGATGTTATTAATCAATCACTTGATATTGATAAGATTGCGCGATTTGTTATTAATAACAGCAATGTTTTGAGATATCAGCACTCGTCCTTTGACAACCTCTTACGTATTTTTAATTAAGTACAGTTAATATATTCAATTATCACAAATTGATTGTTTTATCACTTTTTATTATTATTACCACTGAAAGAGGATATAATTAAACGCTTAGCTTTTAAGTATCTGCAGTATTATGGAGTAGTTATCTACTTCTAACATTATAAAGTGTCAGCCAAATAGGATAGGTCACTCTTTTGGCTCTTTGGTAGAGATATTTAGAAAAAAAAAGTTAAGATTACATTTTACTATTAGAGTTTTAGAGTATTAGAGATCGAGCTCGTTTCAAACGAAACATTTACGATTATTTTACCATTATGATTTATTCATGTAGTAGCAAAAGGCGGAATTTATATTATATAACCGAAAGTTACTAGGTTCGATCTCATGATGGACTTTTTGTATCAAATACTTTCCTTGAGGCTGGAAACTCTTTTGAAGGGTTTAGAGTATAATATGTAGCAGTATATTTCTATAGTAGTTTGAAATGGTTGAATAAAATTATGTTTTTTGTTTTTGTTTGTAAAGAATTTTTTGTTTTGTTGCTATTTTACAGATAATTTTCATAATACATATATTACTTACCAGGTAGGTACGGATAAATGACTTCATCTATGGGCCTTAATCCTTATATATAGATTCGGCAAAGTTAGCTTAAAGACAATGTTTTAGCCCAAATAAAAGAAATCTCCCATCAGTTCCAAATTAAATAAGTATTTATAATTTAATTAATGGTAACCTCTTCATGGAATTGGCAAAATTATAACAATAACACAAAGATAATTAGCATGGCACAACCGCAAAAAAATAATAATCCGAAAATAGTGTCTCTAAGGCTAATTATTAAGCTGCCAAAATTGAGAAAATAAATGGTTATCATCTTCTACAATTTAGATAATCTGGCATTTAAATAATTTCTATTTAAACATATACTGCCGTTCGTAATATAATTTTGTTAATATTTTTTTGTTTCAAGTTTAAAATGCAAAGTCTACCAACTAACATGAGACTAACAGATAAAACGACATCTATACATATACATAGATTGTAATAATTAGATCTTAATTTTTTTTTCTGCTCAGATATTGACTCACATTATCCTTCTGGCAAGCCTTCTTACCAATTTCGTCCTATTTCAATTGTACCTATTTTATCAAAACTTTTTGAAGATTCGATAGACAAATATGTAATTCGTTCTTTGCTCTTAATAATCTATGAAATTTATTCTTATTAGACTTCCACCTTTTGCACTACATGATTCTCCATTACTCTACTCCAATAAAATTTACTAAAAAGGTCAAAATCATGGTATTATTTCCATTATGATCTCCTGGTGAGCACAAATTGGTGAGTTGATGAAATTAGTAGAACACTTCATCATTATCTTTATTTTAGACGGTTGTGGGTTTTCTTAAGAAATATTAATATATTTACTATGCTAGCACAAACTTTTCTTCTCTCTAACCGAAACCTCTGCTGAACTACGCTGACGTCTATTATTTGGATGCTTCTACTGACTTTGTAAACAGCTTGTTCAACTCAAAAATTTGTGTACCCTTTTAAGTTACGAACTCCATGTGACGATATTATGAAAACAATTAAAGTAGCTCCCTATTCGCCACATAATGCATATTATATATAACATATTAAATAATATATCTTATTTACTTGAACATGTTTAAGCTCTATACTTAAACCGGACCAAATTGCTTGTGTGGCCACACTGCTTGTGTTAAAATCATTACAAATGCCTCGTTTTATACAAATTCTATTATTATCTTGGAATTCTCTCCAAGAAGAGGTCGTTTATACTTTGCGGTTTTAAGCTAAAATTGAGTTCATGAGTATCATGTTTTATTTATGTAAATTAGTACTTATATATTAATACATTTCTACTGTAATTAAGGTATAAATGGATGTATATGTATATATATTGTATGTCTGTGGTTTATAGTATTTATAAACTTTTTTACGAACCTTTTTTTTTGTTTTCATCAATGTTATATAATTTTTAATTTATTATCATACCATTCCATTTATTGATATGGGTATAAATCTTTTATTCGCTGAAGGATAAGTGGTAGAGATCTCTTAAAAGAGATAAGTTAGATTTTATTACATAAAATAATTTAAAAATCTAGTTAGTGTGACAAGGAATAAACAAAATAAAATGAATATAAAATGACATTAGGTTATCGGCTACTCGTATTAGAGGGAGCGTCTTCGATTACGAAGAAACAAAATCGATTGTCAATCATTGAGTGCTATACTCATAAGTAAACACTTAAAGTTACACTGATAATTTAAAATGATAACGAAAAAACCAACTAAAATATTAATAAGAATATTTTTCAAAATAATTAATTTTTCGCAAAATTATTATAAACGAATGTTTTCTTAAAACGATCTGTTTCAAGCAGCACAAAAATAAAAAATATGTACTCTCCTGATTTAATACTTATACAAATGTATATATTTTTCGTTTTAATTGTAATTAGGAATAACCCAAACAAATGTTTGTTTTCCTGTGACATTAAGAAAATCTTCCTGAACGAAAACTATCATGTTTACTTAGACAATAAACAGAACCCTGCTAAATCTTATATATTAATGCAGGAAGCGATTTTGTTGGCACACTGTAGCTCGAGAACCACTAAAGGGAAAAATATCGTTGATGGCTCAAATCAAAGGTCTCATTATGCTACACTGCTGAAAAATAGTGACAACTCTCAAATGTCATTAGCCTAATTGCAGTAATTAGTCAAAAAATTAATTTTTCCCATAGACTTTGCATGTGGAAATTTTGCTCGCGCTTTCAAATTTTTTGTATTATCTATTTAGACTAGCTGGTCTTAGCATACTAGTATCATTAAAATGTGTACAATATTTTTAAGTAAACCGCCAACATACAAGCATGTCATGTGGTTAATGAATGAATGAATGTAAATATTGTTTTTTGATAAATATTAATTTTTATTGTTTGTATAGTATTATAAACTGAATAAGTTTCATGTTACATGAATTTATTATAACTTTCGTTCATTAATCAGGATTATTAATTTGTAATATATCATAATTCTTAAAAATAATGTACAAACGTAAAATCAAAACTCAGTTATAGATATTCATCATAAAATGTCAACTATTATTAATTGTTAATCGCTCAATCCATCAAAATTATTTATTTTTTATGACGACTAACATTTTATCAGTTATATTTGGTATTTTTTAATTCGTACCAGTATCGCTTACGTGGCTTAATGAATCCTTCATAAAATTTTATTCAAAAGTTTATCAGACAATATCCTAGAAACTAAAACGCCGAGAGACTATGAGACGAGACTAAGTAGATAGTGTTAGTAATTTTGATAATTTAGCTTAGTTGAATGAATCTAAATAGACTTTTCAATAAGATGTTAATAATAATCATAATTTATTATAAACAAAACTATAAACAGGTTTGACTAATGACATAATTTACTGGTTTTCGGTGTTCAACATTTTTATTAAACTTACAAATCCTAATTTTATTATTTATAATTAGTTATAATTATTTACTATTATTTCTTTTTGTTTGAAATTGTTTTTAAACAAAGTTTTGTCACCTTTATGGTATTTGGTGGTTAATACAAAAACTGTAATAGAAGTTTATAAATAGATATTAAAACAAATCTTACTTTGCTAAGTTTAGATGTAAAAGTAAGATGTTAATACCATAATAACTCGGGCTATATTACCTCTAATTATCCTTCTTTCACAGAATAAGACATATATACAGTAGTGTATTGAATACCAATAGGCAATTTACATTTTCATAGCCCATAGACAGAATAATTTTTCAATTATATTTTTTTCAACTATTTTCAATGCTCGACTAAACTATAATTTCTGTATATTCTACTCGTATATATTTTTTTATTATTGACCAAAGGTTGATGTTTGTAATTTGTCAAAAGGTATCATCATGGGGTCTGTAGGAGGCATGGTCACCGTAGCGGCCAAGATAGGTCTTGTTTTCCCCTCCTTTAGCAATAGTACTTTAACTAAAGACCCCTCCCCGGCCTGGCCAGTGACATTGCGGAAGAATATATCCGGATTTACGTTTTCTCCAAACATTTCCTCTACTTTTGTGGGGAATTTCAGCTGACTTCCTGGCGCTATGAGGGGGACCTACAAAATAAATACAATAATGTAATAGATCCATATAAGTTTTATTACTAAATATACTTTCTCAAGTGTTATTACAATATTACTTCACTGTGCAAGTGCATGTAAATGTTAAGAATTGGGTATATTTAATTAATGTTTTCTAAGATTTATACGAGTACTACACATTTCAATAAAACTATTTTTCGGATATAACTCGCGTTTATTATTACATTGATGAGACGAGATGATGGTCAGACACCATCATCTCGTCTTACCGCGAATACGTTTGCTGCAAAGCATCCGAAACGTCGGGTTAAATATAAAAATGTAATAACAAACGCGAGTTATATCCGAAAAATAGTTTTATTGAAATATATTTAATTAAATTATTTATTATTTATGGATTTATATCATGGGGTCCTTTTGTAACCCCAAGTAAAATTAATGTTTATGAAAATGTATTACTAGCATTAGATATTTGTAACTTTTTTATAAGTGCATTAAATAAATATAATAAAATGAATTAGAGTTACATTTCTTAAAGTGACTCATTTGTTATCTAATCCTCAAAATGAAGGTTCTTATCACAGTTTAAAGGCGAAAGACGAACGGAAAACGAGGCACTGTGGTATGACTAAAAAAATATTTAATATAAACAACTATACTCTGCTCGTGGATTTACTTTGATTTTATATTCAACAATAAAGTTAATTTATGATCTTAGAATTGAATATTGAGTTAATTGTTTTAAGGTTTTGTTTGTGTTTTATAATGTCTTGAAAGGTTTTGGGACAGCACGCTCCGGGCTACACGCAGGACAGGAAAATGATCCTCAGTAAATATAGCGCACACAAGTTGCACGAACGCAGCCAATCCGCGTTGCGCACGCGTGCTAGCCGCATGGTAGAAAAGCATGTATAGGTAAAACAATGCATGTTTTAGCTATACAAAACTTAAAACTTGCTATTTAAGATAATTTTATTTTTTGGTTCAATAATTTATATATTTTAAAATGGCTTTTAATGGGCGGTCAGTGTTACTACAGTAACTGAAGCAACACCATTCTAATTTTTAGATAAAAAGATAGATTGGAAAGTTCGCACTCCATCACTAGACGTAATAGTCAATTGCTTTTTAAATAACCAAAAGAAATTGGACTATGAACCAATGAGTAACATAAAAAAAGTTAGTATTTATGACAACTAAGAATCTAGAGTTACATCTATACAACCTTAATATAAAACCTTTTTAGTTTATGATCTTAATAATAGCTTTCGTCAAATTTATATACAAAGACATTGAATTGAGTTTTGATTTCAGAGGACCCTTCAACTTAATTTAGAGTAGAGATGAACCTAAGAGTTACCAAGAGAGATATCATCAAAATATCTCATGATGACATAGTAACATCTCTTCCAAAATATACAGATCAATATTATAAACGCATTTAGACCTTCAATAGCAAGAGCACAGAAGGATACAACCATTAAAAGCAATCCGTATAGTTTGTTTAAGAAGGCTCGTTTAAAAAACCAAAAAAAATCCTCTATCTAGTTTAAAAACAGCTCCTGATTCAACATTAAAAGGGGGCTCTTAAAGCTACTACTGGGTTGCAAGCCTTAGGCACATTACACTCCCTGCAACGCGATGGGCCCAACAACCACAATGTATCCATTGCATGCTTGCTTTGTCTGTCTTAATTGAATTGAATTAAAATATATGACGGATTAGAAAATATTGAATATATATTTTAAAATATCGATTATTAGTTTCATTATAAAAATACAACTACAAATTTTGCTATAAAGCGTTAGTAAAACTGTAAACGTATGGAACCGCGAAAACGAAAGCGGTAATTATTGTGCTTATCATAATATAAGGGGTGTGCGCTGTGCAAATGTATGTTTGCGCTTGCAGAAGCAGTCCCAGGCCTCGCTTGTGCTGTATATTGTAAGTCAGTGTTCACCTTAACATGAGGGGTGTGCACGGTGTATCCGCAGTGCGCCTGCAGCAGTACGGCCAGGCCGCGCGCTACACGGTCTGCACTCGTGTTGTGTACTGTGAGAGACACACGAAACACAGGACCCAGACCCTCCACCTGGGAGTTTCCAAGATACGATGCGTATATTAGTAATATTTACATATGAATTATCTAAGTAGTTACTCGTTACCCGTTTAGGTTCGATTTAGATATATTATTTTAGTCTATAGTAAAGACTATACAATATCTATATACTTTTTTTCTTTTTCATACAAATCAAATTAATGCTTGACTGCTTTCTACTTTACTTACTACTAAGAGGAAATGTCGAAGGTAACAAAACGCATTTACTTAGTAATATTCACTTTCACTATTCACTTTCAACTTAAAGATACCCACAATGTACACAGACTTAGGGAAGATGTCCCAAACCGTGGCTTTACGAATAAAAAAGACAAGAAAAATCAAAGGCCAAATAAAGAATGCCACATAGTGTCGATTTTCAGCATGAACACATTTAGTCTTAAACCATGGACGAACTTTGACAAATATGGGTATGTCAATAAAAGGAATGACAAATTACATTGTTTGATATATATATAAACATATAAAATTCGCTATAGTATTCGGGTAACTCAACGATCCTACCCAGAAGAGAAGCAAACCTACTTCTAAAGATTAGAAGCAAAAGGTAACACATTCATCTCAATATGCTGACTTGTATTTAAACATTCGTCTTACACCATGGGGTTTGAAATCTGAAGGGCCATAAAGCAACAAACATTTCACAAGACTTTAATTGGAAGGGCAGGAAACCTTAACACGATACCTGTTCTGATCATTTGTCATCAGTAAGTTAGGACAGTTTACTGTTACATCGGGAAACTTAGTCATCTTCCTCACCAGCTGATAGAGATTCAAGGCAAAATTTCGCCCCTTTCTTCCAGCGTGTACGATCTTCTGGTACGAGAACACATAGTCCTGATTATAGGCATTAAAGTCCCAAAGAAAAATCGCTGCGCGAATTGAATGACAGGACAGATGGAATGAGATCACCGCCGCCCTCGAACTCTTGCAACATCCAAAGACTCAAAGAAGGCGTATACTGGCCTTGGAGGTAGGACCTCGTTACCTGTATCGTATCGATCTGGAAACACCGCCGAAGGAAGTACATTCCACATTTTAGTGGTACGTAGAAGAAAAGTCCTCGAAAATCACACAATACAAGAACGTCACGCATCCAGGTGCGGTGATAAAATTCGGCGGCAGGCACAAGGAAGACACGTCTCTACGCAATGCCAAAGAGCCTAGCCGTTCACAGAACACTGGGTCCCCGACCATTAGAACAGCTCTCCGCTCTACGCAGTCAAAAGGTAGAAGCTGATATTAGGGTGATCCGGAACTGAGATGAAAACAGTACTCCATTGCCGGACCTGCGCCTCATAGAGCGCAAGTCGTTGGCCAGGATTGAAATACTGTCTCGCTCTGTTAATCAATCTTATCGAGGCCAACTTGGCCTTGCCCTCTAGATGACCACGAATCTGACAGTCGCTCGAAATATCGAGTCCCAGTATTCAGAAACTTGGCGAGGCGTTGAGGGGTGTGCTCTCGAAGAGCGGTGATACGACAAATGGGTTTTTAGTGGTAAAAGCGCACACTGGTGACCTTTGGGAATTAAATTGAACAAAGTTCGGTTCGCCCCATTCTTAGATTATCCCCGGGGAGGTCTCTATGGAAGACACTCGTCGACATTTTCCCGAGAGAGACTTGCACGGCCGGAATATAACGCATCCCCAGAAATAGTGTGTAATAAAATCCATAAGCGAGAAAAAGTAGTTTTCAAGGAGACACTGACGCTTGAGATTTTGCTCCAGAAATCCAGGTACGTGGCACTCAAAGAAAATTATATCTATGCTGTCTCCAAATGGTGAAAGGCATTAAAGCAGTCTTAGATGTAAGTTAGTAAGTTGTTCTAAGAATGCGACTGCTGAAAAACCTGTTCCTTTTGCTTAACAGATATATGTTAGGAAAAAAATTAGAGCCCTCAATAAAATAATATATATTCCTCAGGCTACTTTGGATATTTAGTAAAATAAGAAATTTCCGGAATTCTAGCCAAATGTAGTCTAGTAGCCAACCAACGACTACTAAATGTCGCTCGAAAATATATAAAAACTGCAATCTAAGTGTTAAAAGGTGAAAGTCAATTTTGGTCACCTCGGCAGACAATCGTATAAGCTCCATATTCCCAGCGCCAACACCGTTATCAGCTCTGGTGTAAGCGTGCAGCAGGGTCTCAGCTGTCAGTAGCCGCAGAGATTGCAGCGACTGCTGGAAACTCTCGTGCATGGCTGGAAAATAGAATGGATGCAACTAAATATTCTTTTATTATTGTCATCTAAGACACAAAATTTATAGCCACCCCATTTTACATCTTCTTTAAGTAAAAATAACCTTTAGCATTGTCTCTTTCTCGCATAGCTTGTTCCAGAAAAAGTTTTGATTTCTTTGGTATGAGCCACGGTTTTTGACTAATCGTTTCATTTGGTTCTATGCCCGCAGCGCCATTGAAATCAGCTGTTCGTTTTAGTATTTTTAGCATAAGGTTTCCATCTGAAATTTATATTCTTAAAATAAATGTATACAGTCAAAAGAAAAGAATAAAGGAAATCATATAGTATTTTACTTGTCGTCACGATAGTAAAGACATGTTCCTCCTGACCTAGTTGACCAAACTTCATCACTGAGACGACATCTGGAAGATAACACCTTCGAATAATTCACATGCTTACCCATGAAGAAACAAATAAAGTAAAATTACTGGTAACCGTGAAAATTTAGTAGTAAAATCTACTAAAAAATATTTACAAAGAACTTGAATCGGTGACTTGATAATGAGGTAAAATTATTGTTCATAGGCATATCACGAACTTTTAAATATTTCAAATGCATATTACATAAATTGCACTTGTGATACGCCACGCTAGTTACATGGTTCCAGGGAAAACAACCGGCCTAAAACTCTGACTAAACCATCAAAATCGAGCAATGGCGGCATACCCCATATGAGGATAGACGGCATACCCCATATGAGGGTAGACGCAATGGTTGTAACCAGCTGGACTGTGTTTTTAATATTAATAATAAATAATACATTTGATGGAGACGGCAATAGCCGATATGGCGGGATATGGCCGGCATAATTTGGATATCGCCGGTTTAATTTAATCTAGGTCATAAATAGTCATTGTCAGAGTGTCAAAACAACAAAATTGACAATGTTACATATATTAAACATATTAAATAAAGGACAAAGAAGAATATATAAAACAGATGAACAAATCGCAGTTTAAATATATGTATCGTATTTATTATTATACATTAATATTTTTATTTCCAACGAAGGGACTAAGTAATCATTGTCATGTCTGGAATCTAAACAATGGCAACATACTTAAAAATTTGAGTTGTCATCCTTAAAAAGATTGTCAATAGCAGGAGCTCTTTTCAAGCAGTGGGAGAGTGCTCTTCAATCTCACCTCTAATGAATATGTTATCTCTTTTACACTTCCCGTCGTAGAGCGCCACGTGTCCAGATGTCAGCGCCACCGCGCACAGCGACACGCCTAGGTGAGATATCGGCACCAGAGTCAAGGTTATTGGCCGGTGGTCCAACACTAAAGACCATTGCTTTCTTCCCTAAATATTATAACTCTATTATTCGTTAGTGCTTAACAGTTTCAAAGGCAAATGTACTTTAAAGCATAAAATTTTGAGATATTATAAAAATTCTCTTTACTTTGTTCAGTAGAATTAATTATAATTCAATTTAACATCTAGGAAAGTACACAAATATAACATTAAATTATTTTTCATATGTTTCATTTATTGAAATACCTTCCTGTTATAAGAAGCAAATGTGTTATCAGCGCATATGACCATGATACTGTTGTCTGTGGTCATGACTTCTATCCCAATGATGTGGTCATCTGTGTTGAATAGAATACGACCTTCTTTCCAGTCTCTTTTCAGCAAGCAGACACTTTTCTCTCTTATATATTGAAAAAAAAATGTAATAAATAGAGATATTAAAATATTTTAACAAAATAAAATATATATAATTGGCTCTGCAGTGCTGGTGTGTAAAAAAAGCCTAGACAAATTTAAAAGCAATGACTAATGAGTGTGTTGCCCAGTTTATTCTCAAAGGGACTCAATGCCGTGCCTTAGCTAATGCCTCTTTGAGAATACAGTGCATTATTGTTTTAAAATTCACCTTGTAGCTACAGTTATTCTGTAGTCAACATTATATAACCCCGTGGTAACTATTTGGCTGGGTGTTTTCTTAATGGGGCTTATATTTACCTGTACATATTGGATGATAATCAGAAAATAAATTATTATGAAATTATAAATACAGGTTGAAAATCTTACCACATTTGTTTGTGTAAAAGTCTGAGAATCCAGAACAATAATTTCTCCATCCTCTGTTCCCAATACTGGGCAACTTGCTGCATGTTTGTCAACTGAATACAATCTTATACTAGAAATGCACACAATTTCACTTATTTTTCTCTTTGGTAAATCTTGAGTGTTATCTAGAAATTCTAGCTGTTGTTCCAAGTTAAGGGATAAGAAGTCCCTTGATTGCATACTTAGTACTTTAAGTGGCATATTAAGCAAACTCTCTGTGAGGCTCAGAATTATTTCCTCTTTACGATTGGCCGGGTTTATGAGCTGGAAACAAGATCTGTATATTTAAAAAATATTATTAATATTATAGTAAATAAAAATAAATACTTGTTTGAATTAGTGATTGTATTGTAATTTATATAATAGTTTTAAACTTATTTCAAAATTCCTATTTACTTGTTTCCAAATCTCCAATTCACCCACATTTAGTTCTATAGTTGGGAGGTAAAACTTATAAAACATCTTCAGATTCCTATAGAAATATAGACATGAGGAAAATGCGACCACAATCAAAGGCTGGGGCCGTGGAGTTGTATCACTTGTGTAGAAACTAAGAACGCCCAGAGGCAAATCTGGTAAAGTCAAATCTGATATTTGCATTGCCCCTTTGAAAACCTGGAAGTTTAATATGAGTATAATACCTAAGTTAATACGTTACTTTTACATATACAAACTTTTGGGGTCATGGATTAAATAAAACAAAGAACTTTCGGAATAAATACAAAGCTTTGATTTATAAGAGCTGATGGTTATTTAACATTATGGTCGCACCTTTAGCCTGGGTCCGTCTTCCCCTCTACCAAAGTCTCCTACAATAAGTTTAACTTCATTATCATTTTGCAAATCTGAAAACGCAATATTCGAAGGCAACGTGTTAATATTTATATCGTCGGCGCCTACTTCTACGTCTAACCATCTACTCATGCTTCCCATTTTATATTATTTCGGTTAATTCTAATTGAATTTGTATTTTTTAGACAAGATTGTTTACATTAATCCTATCATGGTAACCATAGCGACATAGAGTGTTGACATCCATTTCTACATACTCATAATAAACAAACACGTCTAAGTCACATACAAGAGATAAAACTTGAATTAAATTTTAAAAGGAAAATTAAAAACTTTCTTTTGGAATATGTGATTTTCAAGTAAATTCAATATATTAGTTGGTAAAAACAATTAAAAAAATACCATGTCAATTTTATACTAAATATCAATTGTCAATGTCATAAAATTCGAATCCTTGATTGACGTTTGGCAGAGTTGTGTATTGGTATTATTTATTATTCTTATTTGCAAGACTAATATATTGATAGTTTCTCCGTTTTTTCTTATTTCATGCGCTTCAACCACACTTATACTTTATTTCTCTTTTGCAATTTTTAAAAGTGTAAAATAGTTATTTTCCATAAGTTCAAAACACATTCAACAGATGGTAACTAGGTAAGTAATGTTATTATTTTACACATATCTTTAGATACTTATAAAGCAATATACAAAAGATACATACAGTATTATTTTAAGAGCTTAAGCTTATATATTTAATAACATTAATAACTGGTTTTGAATGCTTTTCTTAGTAATTTAAACTCATTTAACGGCTTAAAAAAAAAAAATAAAGGCGCTTGACAGTTGTTGTTATAAAGGTATTAAATATCATTTTCAAAACAAATAAATTGTTTGCACTTTTTTTATTGGAGATGAATATATTTTAGTAACTTCTTAAGATACTTATATGTATGAGATACTTTCATACTTAATAATTTACTTATACATATATTTTAGGAACTTAAAGTGTTATATAGCTATTGTTATTATTTTGATAAATAATAATATGATTAATATAAAATATATTTTATTCAATCACGTTTCTATGATGATTCTATGACAGGAATGGCAAACCTTTTTTGAAGTCCATGCCACAAAGTAAAAACAAAAGTTTTTTTAAATAGGTAACATGCCACAATAACATTTCTTTCAAAATGTTAGTGTCGTGAAACTATATGTAAGTATAAATATATAAATAAATAGAAGCAATTGTTCTTTAAATAATTTTTTATTCATCAATGTTTTACAAAAAGAAATATTCAAAATAAGCGAATAGGTATTACAAAATAGTACTACAAATGCACATATAAAATTATAAATTAAGTATAGTTTCATAATTTATAAATCATAAAAAAAATATTTAGCTTCTGTGCGTCACCGTCAAAACTTACAGTAGTGCCAGTTGTGGCACTTGTACAATTGGTTTGCCATCACTGTTTGATAATGATTCAATATCATAGTTTATTGTATTGTCTCTTCTCTAAATTTCCTTTTTAAATACTTTTATTCATTACTTCATTTCTAATAATTGTTTTTTTTTATTTCTAAAATTATTTTTTATTTATCCTCATCAGATCTCATATTACCAGTTGTAAATTACTTTGTATTCTGTCATATTTAACTGTGCCCTAAAAGTTATTATCCAACACCTATTTTTTTTCTGTGAATACAAGAAACGTGTTTAATATTCCTCAATTATATCCAATATACCCTACTAGCTGTAACCTGCGATTCCCCTTGTGGATGGATGACTTTATTTACTAATAGAATAATTTAAGCAGTATTGAGTCTTTTTTTTTTTATTCGTTGGAAAAATCCGTTACGGTTACCCGGTCGGCCAAGAAGGTGATGGCCGGGGGGTTATGTGGGACTACCCGGCAGCATAGAGGACGCTGCCATTTTTAAGGCTACCCATTAAAAAACCAACGGTTGCCCTCATCGCCTTAGTGGGACGTCACGGGATCGCGTTAACACTCATCATGACGCCCAAGCAGTATTGAGACTCGATTTCATAAGACCTTCATGAACCTTCCTTTTATAACTAGATATACTTCTTCAAATTTATCAAATAGTTTTGAAAATTAAAGCATTTAAACAAACAAACTTTTCTACCTTATAATAGTAGGGAAACCACTATGGTGGAGATATTCATTGAATCATATTAATATTAAGTACTGCTCTGGTTTCATATCTGTGCAATTGGTACTTCCTCCAAATAGCAACAAAAACAAAAGTTTTAATATTATCATAGATCAAAATAGACCATATTATGTGTAGATCCTCCCTCAATCGCAATTATGTATAGCAATCTCATAGACAGATTAAAAAAATGTTCAAGGTAAATAACAAAACAAGTAGGTAAAGAACATATAAGTATGTTCTTATTAATTAATTTTATCAATTTCTTATAAAAATCAGTATTCTAATTAATTTTGCAATGAAACATTTTTAGATTAAACCATAACCACAATTATAGCTAGATAATTATAAAATTTATAGTATAAGGTGATGTAAATCCAATTCCTTAAAATACTTATTTCTTTTTAAAAAATTTCAAAACAAATTCGTTTTTAACCTTTTCATTGGCTAATTGCATGGCAGCCATTCATAGTTCTTAAGTAATAGTTGCAGAAGTCAACCTAAAATTTTTGTTTAAATCTTGTTAAATTCTTAAATGGTTAGAAAAAAAAAAATTAAAAACATTAAATTAGTATATTATTGTATGGATTATTATTACTTAAGGAAAATGCTACAAATATGTTTCAATCATATACAAATATACTATGCACTGTTATAATGGTTTTGCGATGAGTCACCAGTGGAAAGGCTAGTTAGTGACAGTAGACAACTTTTGGTTTATTTTATTCTGTTCTTCTTAACGTAGAGGAAATGGTTACGCTTCATTTGAGTCATAAACCTGTTTTCTTTTCGATTGGTAAAAAATATTTTACCAAGTATTGCAAACCAATTAAAGCTATGATGAGTAATATTTGGAAATGTTTATTTTAATTCAGCTTAACAGGCAAAGTTCTCTTGAGTCGAAAAAATTTAATTATTTGTCTCTCCATAAAAATTGACTAAATTTAAGATTTCAAGTAGAGAACTAACTCTAGACAATTTATAAGTTATTTATTTATTTTGATATCATAACTTATATAACGTTAAACGAACACTAAAAAACGAAATGAAATACCTACATCACAAATTACCACGTTATGACAACATTTCGAGTGAAATGGTTTAAAAATGTATTTACAGCTACAATAATCTAGAAATGCGTTGTTTTCTTGATAAAATATATGGAATGTTATTCAACGTTACGTTTTAATATTCAAGTCCAGTTACCATCAGCCTCAATCGTTTTTTGCAGATTCGAAACGGTTGCCGAGACTGATGCAATCACATAATGGTCCAGCAATCAATAAAACTGTTTGGTAAATAACCTTTTACTGTTTGTTGACAGCATTGTGACTCTTATCTGCCTTCGTTCTCTAATTAGCCAGGAATTTAAATTAAAGCTACACTTATATTAAAATAAGAAACTTGGTTCCGCAGTTACATGATATTCTTGGAATTTTGTCAAATCCTCTGGTTATACAACAATTACTTTCAACTGTTCAACCGTATATATCATCTGGATCAGAAATATTTTATTTAATACAGAATGATTGAATTAAGTATAGTAGAATGTTATACGTATATATAAAATATGTAAAATACAAATGTTTATCATGATAGAGATAGAAGAAGACTCCTTTTTTTTTCTTTTTTTTTCCGTTGGAAAAACCCATTACGGGTACCCCGTCGGCCCATGGAGGTGACGGCCGGGGGGTGATGTGGGACTACCCGGCAACATAGAGGATGCTGCCATTTTTAAGGCTACCCACTAAAAAACCAAAGGTTGCCCTCTGCGCCGTAATGGGACGTCACGGGATCGCGTTAGCACACACCGTGACGCCCCAGAAGAAAAGACTTCTATATAAGCCTATTTTAAAGTGAGTTTTCTTAATTGTCTATGGTGATAATGTTCAGCAACTTTTGCTATTATAAGATTGTTTTTATAATTGATAAAATATACATTAGATAGATTTTATAATTAAATCATTGCTTAGGTTTTATATGTTTGTATTGATTGTAACACAAAAATCATTTGCGAAAAATATACGATCTCAATATTTAATACTTTAATCAAATTTAAAATTCTTATTTAAAAAAAACAAACAGTAATATATTTTCCTTAAAAATCATTCTATTCTTCGAAAATTAATTTATATTAGTACGTATTAGAAAAAAAAAAACTCAATAAATTTATTTTTTTCTACTACTAATATAGTATACCTTCATCAAATGCAATACAAATGCAAATAAATTTATTCACAAAATTTGACTACTAGATACATTCAACAAACTCTTCAACTCTTGTAAATTAATTTTCAAAATATCTTTTCCTACTTTAGTTTTTAGATCATGAACACTAATTATTTAAATATAATTTCATATCACTGCAGATCCTTGGCCGTATTAAACATTGTTTGATTAGTGTCTGATTACTTATCACGTTTCTTGCGTTTAGATAATGTGATCTCAACTTCGTCATTTGCTAGACTAGTTGTAATTGGCTCACCCTAAGCCATTGATCAACCATCTTCATTTTCCAGACTGTTGTAGTATGTCCATTTTCAATAACTTACCAGAGATAGCACTTAGATTGCTAGATATAGCAATATAATATACCTGATAAGGTAAATTGCAACCATCAATGATATGATTGCGTCTTCAAGCTACAGTTACAGATATGAGCTGTCTGTTTTATTTTTAACATAAATATCAAAAAAGCTACTATTATCAGGTATATTATATTGCTATATCTAGCAATCTAAGTGCTATCTCTGATAAGTTATAGAAAATGGACATACTATAACGGTCTGGAAAGTGAAAATGGTTGACCGATGGCTTAGATAAAGATCTACCCATTGCAGTTTGTTCTATATGGTTTGATATCTAAAATTTTAATGAAGTAAGACGATGTTAATCTGAATGAACAAAAAAAAATGATTTCAACATTTTGGTGCCAAATCTAGATAAGTAACTTGAAGTTTATAATGAAATAAAAACTGTCCTAGGTTTCGAAATTCCTAAAAAATTTTTGAATAATAGTGAAGTTTTGCAGACCACTGGGTTTACAATAAAAAAATAATTTAAATTATGAAATAAATATATTATGCAAACTTTACCCACACTGCCAAAATTTCAATCTAAAGATGGTGTCATCAAGTATTTATTTTTAAAAAAGTTTTTAGGCAGAATAATGATTTTGGTTTTAATTAAATACATTAATCATTTGATCTCTTATCAAGTATGACTGTTAGAGATAATTTTTATTCCTAGAATATCCATGAGCTTTGTTTGTCATACTTTGTTTCATATTTTCAGTTATCGCCTCACATCCTTGTATGTATCCGCCTCGTTGATTATTTAAACAGTGCTTTATTGTTCCAGACTGTTCTGTGTCTGGATTTTACCATACATGAATTTACACAAGAATTTTGTACACAACAAACCAAAATTTGAAGATTTACGTAAACCGAGTGTTTTCTTAGTGTAAATTGTGCTTATAGCATTGAATATAAAATTTGCAATCACGACAGAATAAAAAGGAGAACCTTCAGTATATCGATAATCACTGGCAATCGTGCATTAAATTGGCTGCGCCTGCGCCGGATGTCTGCACGCCATCTCTGCATCTAATGTACAAATTCGACGGAACTGATAGATCTTTAATGTATTTCAAAATTGTATAGTAATAGTATATGAGATGTTTTTAAAACCGTAAAATTTATTAAAAAACCAAATTTATATTTGATAAATCATATGTTAAACTCACAAAAGAAAACAAACTATAACTATTTTTAAAATATCTATATTCATTTTACAAGTTGCCAATGACGATCAAAGAAAACTTATAATTTTGAGTCATATTGTTTCTAACTTTAAATAAACATAGAAATAAAATAAATGTAAAAGTCAACAATAAAGTAAATATAACTATATTGTTATAATTATGTTAATGCAATGCAGACTGCAAACAAATCTTAATTAGGTCCACCACCCGGGTAGCCGCTATTTATAGCGAACAATTAAAAACAATCTATCTCTACCTAACGAGATAAATCGTTTTGTAGGTCAACGACCTTCGTTAATGGTTTTGTAGGGATGATTTGTAATAAGACTATTAAAAATAATGATTTTTACGCAAGGATGTGGATATACTAAAGAAGAGGTAAGTTCTAATTCTGAATTCTGTATGCGTGAATGTAAACATTTGCGCTTGCACTGGAGCCTCAAAACCAAAACATAATAGTATGAGGCGTGCTGCGGTTAAAGCACTCAAGGTTTGTTGACTTACAGGGCTGACACGTAGCGGGTTATAAATTAAACATATATTTTAAAAAAGATATCTATGACATTTGCAAAAAACATTCTAATGTTGCTTGATAGGTCTAGGGTGGGTGTAGTTTATTTTATTGTTATAATTAAAGCATAACAAAATAGTGTTATAAGCTTGAACATATATATGTACAATTTAAAATAATAAACTTAATATTATTTACAAAATGCCGAGTTCTATGTTAAAAACATAGTATATCAAGACGACGTGACAGCTTGGTAACGTGATGCTGTCATCATTATTCGCCTAACGTTGTGAGTGCTGCTTGCAAAACGATCCTAAACATTAGCTTTCGACGCCCGCGCAAGGACATTTGGCGATAAATGTAATTCCGAACGCGTCCGATCAACGGACCTCGGTACACTCGTAAATAATAAAATCGAATATACAACAGCTGGTAAACATTACAGTATTTTAATGTTGGTATTAATGATCAAACGTCAGGTTACGTCACGAAACTTAGATTATTGATAATATATTTAAAAAATGTGTTTATTATTACAAATAATATTTATATATAACTATAAATAATATATTTTTACTTGCTTAATGTTGAAATATCTAACTATAAGGTACTTGGGCTCAAAATATATCTATAAACATAAAATAGAATATATATAGTAAGATACTAGATTTAAGAGATCAAATTCTAAGTGTCATCTACACAAATGAGCGGCATATCGTGAGAAACTTTTGAACATATTAATTACCAACTTTCTATATCTGTCGGCGTCTTTGCTCCACTTCACTTTCCAATATTCACATTTTGAGATCCGAAAGTCTAAATTGTAAGGGATGGAAGTGAATAAGTACGTATAAGATTTTTCTTATCTTGTCTTATTTTTATCTGTTGGTATTGGTTATATAAGGTTCTTAGAGATGTAATATATTTTGCAGATCCGCGAGTTGTTTTAAAAACTCTCTACATAGTGTTAACAGAATGCTTATGAAATTAAACATAATTACCAAAATTCAGAATTTTTAGCTTCTCTAATGCGCTAGACCCCGTTACTAGTCCAATAAGAGCTAAAGCTCCGGAGAGACGACTTTTTTTATTTCAACAAAGCTAAAGTGTAGGCAATAGTAGCTAACAACCATAGTGCAGACAAGTGTTTCGATTTAAAAAAAACACACTTAAATCGGTTCATCCGATCGGCAGCTAAACAAAGATAGACGCGAAAATATATATTTATGTTATGTTAAACAAGTCATGTGTACATCCCTTTAGTTTTGAGTTCTTATTTTTAAACTTAAATTGCTAATAAATAATCGTTATATCGTTATTTCGAGCTTTTAACCGTGTTTATAATTCTATGATACGAAAATGTCGATACCCTCGTATGGGACGAAACTGACAACACAGACCAACTAGCAAAACAAAATGAGGTATTAGTTAAACATGCGTGGATTTCTGGCTGAAACATAAGTTAGACAATTTTACTGAAAACAAAAAACTTGTGGACATTAAATAATGTCTATTATATATAATTTATATTGCAACAAACCACAGATAGAGATTTTTATTATTTTTTCCTCAAAAGCCAAACAGGAAGAGGGCTAATACTCGTGTTACGAATATCAATGTTCTGAGCAGCTGTCAAATTTGCTAGTTCACAATCATTAACACTATGTATATATAATTAAATAGATAATATAATAAAATAGATTACAATATACACACACAAGCATCTTTACAGTAGTTGATAAATGCCTACATATATTTATCTCAACTTTAATCTTGCAGCGCATATATATATATATATATATGGTCCCACTTTACCCTTATTAGCCCTTGGATGATCAAACACAGTTCTTAAAAAAAAATAAGAGCTATTTTCTATTAACACAAAATCTTCGATTTTTAGTTAATTAAAAAAATTTGCTCAATTAAAAATTCATTTGAGGGTTATATTTTGAACATAAAGGAAGTTATTAAATTATTAATTACTTATTAAACAAAATGACATTTGATAAATGGTATTTTAAGTATTAATATTGACATTAAAAATACAACTATATATCATCAAACCTCGATTAAAATAAAAGCAATCAAATATTGTAATGGCTGCTCACAGGAAGCGAGATAAATAAAAAGTATTAAGATACGCACAGACATGACGTCACACCAAACGTGTGCTTGTTCGCTGCGCATACGCACACGGCCATGAGTGTGGAATGTAATAGTATTTAGGCTCTGCATTATTTAACCATAAGTGTATTTTCTCTGTTTTAATTGTTCTAAACATGTTGTTAGTTATTTTAAATGTAAGTTTTACAAAAGGCTTACTTCGCCACGTCTAAAGCTTGTATATAGTTTATATTTATACAAGAACTTGTTTAGTTTCTTCTTTTTATGGTACAACTCTATAAACATTCTAAAATGTTGTATACAATTGTCAGTCAATAATAATTTGATAAAAAATATAAATCTAATAAGTTTTATATCAATCTTATAATATTATAAAGATTATTGGATCCAATTTTTATTTTAATAACCCTTGAGCCGCTAAGATTATTTATACAACTTTTAGGAGAACCCTACCAGAGATATAATTACAAAATAAAAACTTTAGTTTCAGAGAATGTTTCAGAGTTGTACCTTTATATAGTTTCATGTTAGAATTTCGTTGAACATTATTTAGAATAATGATTTATTTTGCACGAATATTAGTAACTATAATAAAAATATGTTTTCTAATAAATTGTAAAAACCAAGTTTTACGCAAGTTGGTTACATGTTGTGACTCATCGGGTGTGGATGAAGGGCAGATGACAAATATTATTATTATTATTATTATGAAGCAAGAATATAAGTTAATAAGTCAAAGATTTTTTTTTATTTCAAAGACACCTAGACTGAACTTTGCACTTATGAAACGTCATACTCTAGTTTCACATTTTCCAAGAGTACATCGATGAAGAAGAACCGGTAAGAAACTAAATGCAGAAACTAGTTATTTATAAAAATAAAATTAATCACAGTCTTGACGACTTGAATACTATAATTTCACTATATTATTACTATATTATTGAGAGTCATTTGAGTAATTCCAACATTCATCAAAAGATACTAATATATATGAAATAAAATTATTTTTACGGATTAAAACTCGCGTATAATTTGGTTACATTTTTTATTTTAACCCCACGTTTCCAATACTTTGCAGTAATTGTGTTCACGGGTAGACGAGATGTAAGTCAAAAATGTAACCAAATTATACGCGAGTTTTAATCCGTAAAAATAGTTTTATTTCAAATGTGTACTCGTGAAAATATAAGAAAATACTACTATATATATATGTCTATATATACCTCCTACTAATATTCCAATCGGATGAAGATAATGACCGGGTGATGTATATCAAGTAGACAAGCAAGTAGAGTAACAACAACATTTAGTTAAAGCACATGTTTCGTCTTCCGATCTCATTTCCGCATCTCATCTGTTTCCAAACTCCAGGATGGTTGTATAATTATTACACTTCTCATTGTTCATTACTACCGAAATTAGATAACATTTTTTTTGTCACAGAGCCTGGGAACATTTCTTTACTATTTTCTCTAGAATGTGATACGTAATTCTTTTGTATTGTCCGTCTGTTAATATGAGAGTATTATGAAGATGTGTTGGAGCTATTTGCGTAAGTGGTTAAATAATATAAGTATTAAAGTACTTAAATTTCTATCTTTATTTTTCTTTTTTATAAATCTTCTTTTTTTTTGGAAAGGAAACTTGATTGCATTAATTTTTATAGCAATGGTCCAATGTCATTATATGTTATAAAGATTAAGTTACACACTCAATTTGAACCCGACGTTTTAAATATTTTGCATCAATCATGTTCAAGGGAAGAAGAGATGTAAGTTTAAAATGTAAATAAAAATTATACGCAAGTTACGTTGAAAATAGTTTTATTTCAATGTGTACTCTCAAATATGTAAGAAAATATTAAGGAAGTTTTAGCAATAGCTCAAAGTATTTAAAAGTGTATAAAATAACATGCTTTGTACACTTACGTAATACGTATTTTTTATATTATTGTATTTTACGTAACAATATAATATAATCGTACATGACATGATAGATTATAAATAGAAATTCTTAATGAATCGTAATGATTCGAAATTTAAATTTTAACTTTTCTAGTAATTATATAAATTACAATTTTTTATGTGGTAGAACTTTCATTATTGAATACTAAAAAGATTGTATTTTGTTATTTTTTTCAAAGCACAAGATTTTTAAAACATATACCTCTTGTATAGTATTCATGTAAATTGATAGTGTGTATTAATATATGAATTTCATGTTTTATTAGTACGAAAGTTATGCTGTTTACTTCTAATGCATTCAATTTTTTTTCCAGCCGGACGTAAAATAAGTCACGCAGGATAATGTATATGTAAATTGAATTGTTTTTCAATAATCATGTTAAGTTTTATTTATCTATACTAATATTATAAATCGGAAAAGTTTGTTTGTTTAAAGGCACTAATCTTCGAAATTAGTGGATGGAATTGAAAAATTCTCTCTAAATATAAGATTCATGGAAAGTCTATCATTACGTTACTACTCTTAGTTATTAGTAAATGAAATCGTTGGAACGAATAGAACTGCGAATAACAGATAACTAAAAATATACATATCATAATCCTATTAAAAATTGGTAGATTTAACCTCCAGGTGTATGGCATTCAAAATTACAGTCTTTTGTTTACGAAACATTGACACAGGGCCCTTTTGTTATACTCCTTATGTCATATTTAACAGCCATAGCAACTCAGTGAAATAGCAACTTAGTAAGTAGCTCACGTCCTTAAAAACGATTAAACGCTCTCCCATTATCATTCGCCTTTACACCTTGAGTTGTGCAAATGTTAGCTTTCTCTTTTTAGTATTTGTCGAAGCCACAGCCCTAACTCAGAACACTTACTTGCGGTTCAATATAACCAATGTCTAACAATATACAATTTTCAATATATTTACTGCATTTTGATGTTAAACATTTTTTTGATATAAAAATCAAATCTATCAACTGAAAGTTTGACTCACAAATCCAAAAATTATGAGCCAATGAACTGGAAGAGAGTCACTTCAAAATGTAATAAATTTCAATGAAATTCATGAATTTCCACGACTGAATTTCTCTCGTGTTCCTAAACCGCTATATATACGATTTGGAACAAGAGTTTTCAACAATCAATTATCCAATAAATAAAACCCATGAGGTTGTCCTTGTTGCGGAATGTTTATTGTTCTCATTTGTGCAGCGACTGATAAAGTGTTAACTGCTTCAGAATCCTTGAAGAATCAGAGCTGTATCTAGAACGAACAATGATAATCGTTTTTACAACTGTTTTATATTATAATAGTTTCTTTATCTCATAAATATTATTAAAATATTATTATTAGATTTAGTATCACGAGCGTGTTTTACATTAAAGCCACACCTCAATATATTCTTATTATCGCTTTAATAATATATTAGGCAGCTTCTCACTAAATGCGGTTATTAAAAATATTTTATTTTTATATGTTATATAAAACTGGAATGTTCTTCTCATGTAGAACATACTTAAACTTCTTCGATAGATTATTTCTTCAGAACAATCAATTTCCATTTCAAATTTATAAAGAATGTATTTTAAGAAATTATCAGGTAATTACATTTCTCAGTTACGCATATCATCCCGAGAATTGCCTTCGAAGCCTCTCAGTTTGGCTCGGTCGGTGCGCAAGCGCACACGCGCACGCGCGTTTCTCGCAACTGTGAATTTATAGTGAATTGTTACTGTGTGTGTTCTATCAACTCTTTATAACCCGCTATAAAGGGATTGATGGTTTTGAACTGTGTTTGGATATTTCTATCATTTTTCTGGTGAGTTAATAATATCCTATGGATATCCAAGTATCCGTTATATTCGAGCGTTTCAAATCAGGTTCCACCTGCTGTTTGCTAGCTCAATTACGTCAATATATTTATGTGGTTTTATTACTCATTTATTTCACATAAATATGTTGGTATGCAGTTAACATTGAAAGTGCAGCTGTAAATATTTGTAAAATTTTAACAACTTTACGAGTTCACAACGTGGACTTTGGTTCTGTCCGCTACATTTAACTTTAATTATGATTATTATATTATCTTAATACTGTTATCCATTGAGTAATAACCTATCTTCCAGTTGTTGCTTGTCTGTACAATTGTTGTCTGTGCTAGGGGGTAAATATGATATTATTGACTAATGCTCCCACCTGATACCTGGTGATACTGGCTCAAAGGTCAACAGAATCCATGGGCTAAGTGCCAGTTTATTATAACTTGTATTTGACATATGCCATAAATTGCTATACAAGCTAAGCTAGAAACATTATGTAATATGAAATGAATTACATAAATGACTTTGATTGTTTGTCTTTTTCAATTTATCAACGAAAAAACTACTTCTATTACTAATTTTTATTTCTCAATTAATAAATTTGTTAAACATCTTGTGGGATATTATGTAAATGAACGAGTTTTGATAAATTTACATATTTTTTATATCAATCATTTGTTAAATAACCGTATTCATATTTTAAGAGAAATTTTAAATGCAAAAGTTATTTTGCATATCAATTAGTTGTTATGTAAAATCAGTTTTGATATGAAGTTTAGTTTTTATATTGCACCAGCGAACGAACAATTTTATTTACTATTGAGATAAAAAAAGCTTAATGCTAAATAGCCTATAGCTGTTTTCATGAACCTACCTATCATAATCAAAAATAATCTGTCGAATCCAACCATTAGTTTCGAAGAAGCGTTAAAACAAAGTTTATCGCTTTGAAAAAAAAAATTAATAAATGCTTTTTTTGTTATAATTTTAAGATTTATGCAAATACCCTACAGAAAAAATAATTTTATTATATTTTATACCCTCATTTAAATTGTAGTTTTCCCTCATTGTAGGGAAAATTTTGGCTCGTCATGAGTGTTGTGCTATTTTTTAAATTCAGTATAATATTCCACATCGATTGATATATAGAAATATTTTCTTTTTATTTATTTTTTTTATTTCCCAAATACTATAACTATATAGAAGTACAAAAATATATATGTTTGAAAACACAGATAAACCTATAAAATATATCCATCTTTCAGAACAGTCAGTTACAAATTTAAAATAACGAGTTTTAGAGTAATTTGTTTGTAACAAGGAAAAAATACAAGACATTTTTTACATATTTATCGTTTTTATAAATAAATGTAAGGTACTGTCTTGTTTAGAAAATATATAGGTTTCTTCTTTCTTCATAACTTATATAACTTATATAACTTATTTAATTTGTTATCATACAAACAAATTACATATAATTATTCGGCTGTACTCATGTAAATGCTATCGGAATTTGAACTACTGATTTTGAACGCAGATTACTTCTGCTATTCTCTGCTGCACTTTATTCCTCTGTACTTGTTCTTCATTTATAATAAGTACTGTATATTTCATTTTCCTACAATTGTATATCGTGCAAAGATACCAACACCTCAGATGACAAGCATTAATAAAATGAATTATTGTTGTCTTTTCTTTTAATAAAAGAACACTGTATAATATTTACACAGCTGCCTGTATTTCAGGTTTATAGTATTTAGTGTTTGTTTTAAAAGTATTATTAAGCGACTTCTAAAAAGGAATGTTTTGAATTTGTCATCGATTCGAGTTCTGTCAAGGCTTAACTATACATACATCAAGAGTACATCAAGAGTTATCTCATACAAATATTTTTGGAATTATTTTACTTTATATAAATTTAAATTATAGGCACATAATTTAATAGCTAGTAAATTACATACATTTTAATACATAATGTTACTTACTTTTCCTTGAAGTTTCTTGTAAGTTCATCATGGATATGGTCTTTTTTTTTTTTTTTTTTTTTTTTTTTCCGTTGGAAAAACCCGTTACGGGTACCCCGTCGGCCCAGGGGGGTGACGGCCGGGGGGTTATGTGGGACTACCCGGCAGCATAGAGGATGCTGCCATTTTTAAGGCTACCCACTAAAAAACCAACGGTTGCCCTCTTTGCCGTAATGGGACGTCACGGGATCGCGTTAGCACACACCGTGACGCCCCGGCGAGACCCCCCGAATGAGGGTGCCCCGAGCAACGTAGAGCACCCTCCCATCGCAGGCCTATGTTAGATAAGGGGGGTCACCCTCCCCCCTCACCAGGCCTACAACTGGGGAAGGAAGCGGCGGGCGTATTCCCGCCTCCTTCTACCCAGTCTTCCCCGACGGAGCGGGTCAGCGGACGAGGCTGACTCCCTGACCCGCTCCGCGGCCTCCTTTGCGGCGATGACTTGCTCGCAGAAGGAGGCCATTGCGACCCAGCACCTCTCGCTGCTGACCATCGCGCTGATAACGCGCGGCAGCGAGAGGTCCCTGCCAATCACGCCCACCAGCTCAGTGCGCTGGTGGTCCCAGGCGGCGCACTCCGCCAAGGTGTGACGAGCCGAGTCATCATGGATATGGTCTTAGGAAATGTGCAAAGTTTTAAGTTTCATAAGTGCAATATAATTTAAGATTTAAACTCATTATTTAGAAGAGGCTCTTATCAATAAACCTGATTAATCTCATCTTTGTTGATATAATAAACGTGACATTTTCAATTAGGACCTTATCTAAGTAGAATATGATAATACAAAACAATCTATACGTTTTTCATTTAAACAAAGTGTGTGTGTGTGTGTGTTTGTGTGGGTATGATAAATGTGTACATTTTCTATTTTTTGTTAACATAAGGTTAAAATGTAAATTGTATGCTGAGTTTGTTTAAACAATTTCTGTTTTGTTCGCGTTTTCAAGCGATCTGGTGTCAAATTCTCTGAACTGAATGACTGACTGATGTTATAATGAATTTAGACACTTACTGTTACAATGAAGTTAATAATATAGTTTGTTGATAAAAATAAATATGCTTTATTCAACAAAATGATTAATATAGTAGAATAGTTATCTAATTAATCTATAAATTTTGTACTATATTTAACAATTGTAAAATTTGTGATTAATATTTCTTTTTTATAATAGTGTATTTTTTATAAAAATAAATTTGGCTAAGTGCCAAATAAAAATTTTAAAAAAAATCAAATATTTTTGTTTTGTTTTTAATATACCAATATAGATTTTGATTCCCTTTACTTTAGGCTGATTATAATAGTTTTTTGTTTTTTTCACCTTTATTGATTTTTGTCAATTATAAAAAACAATACTGCTTAGGTTACATTTATATTTCTTGGACTGTCCATTAATTAATACTATTAATAAAAATATGATATATTTTTTTAACATACCTATTAATGTAACTTATAAGTCATTTGAAATCTCGTATAAAAAAAATAATAAACAAAAAAAATATATAAATAAAAAGAAACAAAAAATAAAAATAACTAAATAAATAATAATAATAATTAATAATTAATGTAATCTGACAAATACAAGTGAGTGTAACCAAGGCTTATATTTATAGCCAGCCTACATTAAAGAGTAATCTCAGACCGTCGAAAATCGTAATTATAGTAAGCGCAGACGGTTTTATAGCTTGTAATTGAACAACCAATAATTAATAAATAACCATCAGATATATACATATATAATAATAAAAGTTACAAAAAAAAAAATGAAGTCTCACTTCTTAAAAACCAACATTAAAACAAACTCATTTTTGCAGTTTTTTTTTTATATACAGAGATAAACTAGTTTTAATTAAATTTAAATATGGTATATAACCTGTATATTATAATATATATATTGTCGTGTTATCTACAAAAATAAAATGTTTCTAACATCAGTTACATATATAAGAAATATATTGGGACTAAGTCTTATTATGACTATATTTCTAATATGTGTAAAAAGCCAAAGTTGAAAAACAATAATCAGATACATACATTAAAGCAGAAACTTGCGTTTAATTTCAATTTGTCTTTATCTCTTTAATATCCTAATAACTATTTTAAACTACCCACAAGAGGTGCATTTAGACAATGTTAATATTATTATAAAAAAATCCAAACATGCTACTATATACTATAAGATTAATTTATAATAAGAAACACTATTGCAATACACTAATACAATAACAAACTTTTCCTGTTAACATCTTCATCTGTGATTGGAACATTTTAAAGAGTGAGTTAGTGAGAAGCATGTTCATTCCAGTCACGGGTGGGGGGTGGATGAACTTGCGAGATCCTTGCACGTGCTCTGCAGTTATTTTACTTCATTCCTTTTAAATTTTTATCCACATTACTTGTAAATAATTCATATGATAATTAAATAGGTTCGAATACACATTTGTAACATCTATTATGATTATTGATAAAACTAATAATATCATTATCAAAATATATTCTTGGTTTAAGTATAATATCTGTTTTATAAAGACTAGTCAAATCTTTTAAGCAAAAAAGTAAATTGTCTTAATAAAATCATTAAACGATCACTTGTTAAATTTATTTATTAAAGCACTTAAGCGCTATAACATCAACAATGCAAACAATTTCTCCAATCATTTTTTTCTAAATGTTTTTTATACCACGGAAGCACATTCTCTTTTCTAGTTACGAAATCATTGTTATGATCGATGAAAACGTGCGCCCGCGCAGATAATATCTATTCTATATGTGCTTGCATTATTTATTTGACAATTCATTAATTGCTATAATTTTTATTTATGTTGTTGAAAGGAACGGAAATAAATTAGTAAGTCAAATTTTGACGACATTTTAATTTTTTTACATTTTAATACAATAAAATTGGTTACGAAAGAAGACAAACTAAAGAAAATAAGAAGGAATTTTATAAGAAATATGGATAAAGTGCGTAAAAAGTATATAAAGGAGTAGTGCGTATAAAAATAATGGGAATTTAACACCATCTAGAAGTAATTGAAAGTATGTAGAATGAATATGGTTACAATTAAAAAAAAATTTGGACCTTTCTTTTAAACTGATAACAAGACTTTTATTTATCTATTCCCCACAGATTTGATAAAGTCATTTATATTTTTCACTAGCCTGCTGACCTACGCGACGAAAAAAGTGTAAAATGCACGTGTACATGGAACCTTTTTAGTGTTGTTAATATTTTAAATTGCTTAGAACTTATAGTATGTGCTTATAGTATATACTTATATATGTGTAATATACTTTTCATTATAAAAAACATCGACTCTCATATCGCAGCAGTACATCCCGTCACTAAATTCGTCGACGCGTTATGTAATACGCCTAACATTTTGAATTTTTCTTTCTATTATAATTTATTTGTAGACTAAAATATTCTGATTGTGCTTAATTTAATTTACTACAGTTATTATACATTACGAATGTGGTAAAACTAAAAAACTAAAATATAATTTGTAAACCGCGTCAAGTCTCAAGAGAGAAACGAAACGTTAATGACAGTGTCACCCGCACCATCCTACAACGCACAAGATATAATGTTTTTATTAAAAAATATGTAAATTTCACTTACAAATTAAAAGTATTCAATGTCATTTCGATTTAATATAGTGACAGACGTCGACTTTGTACATTGACCTACAATGCTGATTTTGCAAGAATCTAATGATTCACGGCCACAGTACAAAAATTAAAGAAAGCCTCGTATGACGCCTCAGTGCAAATTGAACTTTTTCTTGACGAAATATGAGTTGAATTTATGTAAACATTATATTCTAATGATTCCTATTTAATAATGAATCATTGTTTTCGTAATGAAAGTACTTTAATTTCGATATTTTGATCATTATCTATGACTATTTATAATATGTGTATTTCATGTTGAACATTTCTATATACGGAAGGAAGTAATGACTTTGGGGCTTGAGAAAAACATATTCTGATTTTTTTTTTATTTTGACAGAAAGCACAAAATATGACAACTTTTTTTCAAAGACTCTATCATATAAAGATTATAAAAATTTAATTATATAGAGTACCTAATGACTCAATAAACAAAAAAAAGGTCTTAAAAACAAGTTGTTCACAAATAATTACTAAACATCTTGTTTTTTGTAATCACGTCACATTAATGTTATCGGGATTTGCCCAACTTGTTTCGAACCAGTCGGTGGACTTCCATCTCAGTTTGCCCAGAGAGCTATTGAAGAAAGTTCGATTCCGCCATGCTCTGAAGTAAGGAATGAACCCAGGGAGTGAACGCAGACAAAATCCATTAACTAATTAACTGACTTACTGACAGACACTTAGATCTCGTCTACCCGTGAACACGATTGCTTCAAAGCATTCGAAACGCCGGGTTAGATTATAATGTAACCAAATTATACGCGAGTGTTTATCTGTAAAAAATAGTTTTATTTCAAAATCCAATAAAATTAACATGAGAGTCTTGTAATATATAATAAACATCTTTATTATTAGTATAGGTTTAGTAACACATGAAAAGATCTGTGCCGTACGTCACTGGAGACATCTGGAACACAAGCATTTTTTTAAACTCGAGTTTCATTTATTAAGACATATAATAACTGATAGCACTCGCATAATGTCTTCTTACAATGATTATTAAATCGGTAATAATATTAAGTGCGATTCAAGTATATTGTAATTTATTATAATTTTATACATTTATGATAGGGTGAGTACAAACTTTTCTAAGTTCCCAAACTTTATTGTGATATTAATAAATATGTTAAGGGCACTAAACCCTCTGAATTTAATTATAGATTATTATATTTAATTATATTGTGTGTATATCCCTTATAAAAATTTGTATTAAATCGGCTACAGCCTATTCTAGTTTTATAAATCCTGGTATATATGATAACAGAGATAGTAGTCTATCTAGTAAACTATTGTATTCACAATAGTTCATGAAATGCCTTATTATGTAATTATACAAATTGTTTGCTTTTGTTTCATACTTTGTTATAAATCTTCATAATATAGATAAGTAACTCGTAAATATTTTACCTTTCTGTTAAATTACATTATTATAATGATTTCTAAGAAGTACACGAGTACTACACATTTCAATAAAACTATTTTACGGATATAACCCGCGTTTATTTTATATTTTATGCCCGTAAACTCAGGAAAAGTTGGAGGTAGGTGACAAATAAACTGACAGACCGACAGACACCATCATCTCGTGTTACCGCGAACACGTTTGCTGCAAAGCATTCGAAATTAAATTAAATTATAAAATGTAAAATAAACGCGAGTTATATCCGTAAAATAGTTTTATTAGACATCATTATACTTATTAATACTGATATAACGGCTATTGTTCTTTAAATCATTGAAAACAGTGACTAATCGTCTGTGTGTACAGCTGACTGTATCACTGAAATAATTTAATATTATTAATGTGCAACAAAGGTAACTAAATACAGGACAATAGAAAACATTTGCGACCTCTTAATTTGGAGTTGGAATTAATTAAGCCTGCGTCAATTATGTTCAGCGTTCTCTTTATATAATACTTAAAACAAAGCAATATCTTATTTATACCTTTTAAAGTATATTAGCGGTAGATGAAACGATGCTATACGTCAAGATAAATTGCGATCCTGTGACGTTCCACACACAGGATGCGTGATTTTTTAGTGGGCAAAGATTCCTTTGAAAATGTGTTTTCTAAATTAGCACGCAGTGTTTTACACAACAACTGCGTTATAGATAATCTTTTGTTGAAAAAATGTAAATAGATATAAGTTTAATAATTGAATACAATGTTAATTTAAGCGACAACAGCTTAGCACAATGGCCCACACAGTTGTTAATAAATCAAACATTCAAACGATTATATTAAAATGTCTCTCCAAAGAGGAACAACTCACAATGGATGTCATGAACACTTCCTTGCAAAGAAACAACGAACTATTTCTTCATAATATCCGCTTGTGCTTCCTATTACTATAATTGTTGTTTTACACAAATAAATTTCTCAAACGCATTCAATATCAAGCATGTTTTACATCTAAAAGAGAAAATTTAAGCTATATACGGCTTTGATTTAAATATGAACTTTGTTTTGTATAGAGTTCATGTTATATTGGGCTAAAGATCTTTGTGTCCTTAATAAGTTTTTGGACTGAAATTCATATTTTTTTACTAAAATTGCTAGACTTATCTTAAGTTTCTACTATCTTCTTAGATTTTAAGTTCAATTGCATCCTAAAAACAGAAATGTTCGAGAATCAATATTGAATATCGTTAAATCTATCTCACACACACTACTACAAACACAAATCTATCGCACACACACTACTACAAATATAAAACGGTATATTTCCTTTATTACACACCCATTTGTGTTTTCCTAATATAAAAATAAACTAATTGACGTAATGAGTGTCGTGTGAAACATGAAACATTTGCTAATAACTTCATTATTGTTTCAGAATCTTGCGCCCGCGCAGTTGCAGCCCAGTTGCAGTGCGCAGCCCGCATCTGGTACGTGTTTAAGTTGAACTTTGACCATTTCCTTAACCAAACATTGTATGTACATATTTTCTGCAATACTGGCAGGATGAGCGTTATTGGGATTACTTTGGTCCATTTTAACACCAAAATGATCATAAATACCTGTCCTAAATTGTTTACAATTATATATTATATCTTATAAATATTTATAAATACGATGCACCATGTTGTGTCTGTTTAGAAGCGTATATTTTATGATTCATACAGAACCTGTGATTTTCTTTCGCTGTCTTTGATTACTTCAGTAATTTTTAATTTACTTCAGTAATTTTTAATCTAGTACACTCCAAAAAACAAACATACTGCAAATAATATAACCAGTAGGTATTTAAGACCATGATCTCGTTTGAGTGCCTCAAATATTTACAGATCTATACATATTTGTTCGTTAAGAGAATTATTTCTCAAGGTTTTTCAAACAAGATAAACTTGTTCCTTTAAAAAACGTTTTAAATTCTAACTAAAGTCTAGTCATCCAGTAATCAAAAATTCAACTCGTTGAGAAATAAAGACATCAAAAATTTTATTGATAATAAAATATATATTGTAAAGAAGTTATAAAGTTTATTGTATATATGTAAATAAAAAACGGTTGCGATTACATTTTATTTTCTCGTGTTAATCGGTTTGGAAACTTGAGCAAGTTGAATCTCTCTACAAAATTCCATCATTACTCACTCACTGGTTTTGTTTCATAAAAACTGAAATGCCAAAAGTAATTGCGGGTTGGATAGATCGTAAGCGATGAACACAAAGAAATACCATTAATATATATATATATTTGTACATATTTTTCAAACTAATTAAAGATATCAGTATCAATTTTTCATTGCCATTTCCCAGATAGATCCCGTATCGTCTTCCGCTTAGAACAAATATTCCTATCTTAAATATCTTAAGATATATTAAGCTTATTATTGAGTTTGTCAATATTTTATTATTCGACATCCATGCTAAATTAAGTTTAATATTTATTTCATTTAATAATATCAATTTATTTCTCTTTATATATCACAAGTATCTTAACTCCCTTCAGTAAAGGGCTAAACGACATTTTAGGTAGGTTTGTAAAAATAAATTGAAGAAAGTTAATATTAAAAATTAATTACAAATAATAGTTTTCAATCGTTTCATGAATCATCGATAATCTTCCTTTTTTCTAGAAGCTGTCTTTTTACTTTTGGGAAAATCAAGTATTTAATAACATATTTCGACAATACGCGTTAAAAAATTCTTGAGTAAATGCTGTGCACTACTTAATGAAGTTCTGCCACTTAATATATAAACCTAGTAATTTACTTAAGACCTTTATAAGCTATTCAAATAAAAGGAACATCACTAACACCAAAAATGTTCATACAAAACTTATTCTTTATATGGTTTTGGGGAAGTTCTTTTGTAATTTGTTTTCCTCACAATATATCTATAAAATATTCTGGGTTTTCCCTTAATTGTCTATTGGCCACCCAGTTCTTAGTGCACTATTAGTAGATCGAACCCTACAATTATTTAGTCGTCGATACTAATAATAATACAATTTACTTATAAAACAAAATGATTAATTTATTTAAAATATTTGTATCAGTTTTTTATACACTTTCAAGTTTAATCGGGAGTTTACGAAAAGGAGAGTAGTTTTAAACGAGTTCATTGACCTGACTTTCCCTCTTCCTGACTTGCCTTTAGGTGAGGCTTTTCATGACTGGTTTTGTTTGCTTTTTTATTGAATTGTTGACATTTGTTGATATGTAGCTTGTTTTCTTATTTGTATTAATAACTGTTCAACAGGATTAAAAATCATTTATGTGAATTATCTCAGTCTCGATTTTTTTGTGTTTAGATTCGTGATACATGTTAACTATTGTAAATATTATACTGTACTAGTTTCGAAGTCATTCTGGGTTCTTATTCATGAGCTCGGAGCATGAGGTAAGCACGGATGAATTGTCAAAGTCCCACGATGTATCTTAGGTGTTCAGTCCACGCAATCCTTTTTTTTTTTATTGGAAAAATTCGTTACGGTTACCGTCGGCCAAGAAGGTGATGACCGGGGGGTTATGTGGGACTACACGGCAGCATAGAGGATGCTGCCATTTTAGGCTACCCACTAAAAAACCAACGGTTGCCCTCATCGCCTTAATGGGACGCCACGGGATCGCGTTAACACTCACCGAGACGCCCCGGCAGTCCACGCAGTCCTAGCATACTTATAAAAAATAGATTTGTGACTAAGACCGTGTTAGTATTAAAAATAGTGTTCACGGAATGTTCTATTAGTCAATTGCGACAGATCGTGTAGTGTGCGATGGTTTTTATGTATATTTTGCAATAAATTCCTTGCATGTAATACTAGATTGCAGCCTAACATGCCGTCAGTGTACTATTTCAATATATATTATTATGAAAACAATATGCAAATAACTAAATTTATATAGGGAGATATTGTTACTTTCTTGAGTTATGATTCAGGGTAAAATATTTTTGTATATTAACAATTCGAGATTTTAATAATAAAAAAAAAAGTTTTTTTTTTAGCATTCTTTTTCTTTGGTTTAAAAAGATATAAAGAACTGTTCGGTCTTATTAGCAAATACTTTTACTATATATTTTTTGCTGTTAATATATAAAAGAAACTAACGATATGAAGTCACACGGTATAATTATGTCGTTATAGTATATAATGGCAATGTTTTGTAACTAGCAAAACCTATCAAGTATTGCGCTAATAGAAACTATATGGAGGTCAATGTACACTGAAATCTAATTATTTGTATTGCTATGTACAGTACACTAGTGATATTACTATACGTGTATATACTTTAGTCTAGACTCAGGGATGGCTAACCTTTTTTAAGTCCGTGCCACAAAATCAGAAAAAAATTTCAGATAGGTGACGTGCCACAATAAAATTTTATTCGAAATGTTAGGTGGTGATTAAACGTATTATAATTAAATAAACAAATAAAAACATTTTTTATCAATCAATGTTTTATAATGATTTTATTTTGTGTGTGCCATCGAAACTTTCAATTTTTTATTGTGGCACGTGTGCCATTGGTTCGTCACCACTGGTCTAGACAGTTTAAACTTAGGAAAAGGGAGAATAGCAAAAGGATTTGATATGTACGCGCTCATTTTTTTATGCTTTGAACTTCTAGTTATCGTCATATCCAGAGTAGGAGTAATGATAATTAGGATACTCGTCAAAATTAAACCGTATTATTTTTAAGTTTATTAACTAACCAGTTTCATTCATTGCCAAAGAGTCTTCCGCTGCCATAGCAACAGCAGTCAACTTGGAATATAAGAAACAACTGCTGAAAGATAGTGATCTTTAAATAAAATACAAAAATAAACATTAATTAAGATATTGAATCCTGATATTGAATAAGATCGTATAAATAAAAAAATCTTAAACATCTTAAAACTAACTTAATATTGAATGAATACTACGGTTTATCTCTCTAGTTCACAGGTGAGATGAAAAATTCCTCAGCCAGTCATTACCGAGGTCGCCCGGTCTTTCTAAAGAACATACTATTATATATATATATATATTATTAGACTATTCAGATTTAAGTAATTTTAAAACTGTTTCAAATAACGCTTGTCTTTGATCGTGACTAATAAATTTAAACTATTAATGATTTATTTTGTCTAACTGTCTGTGGAACTTCGATATAAGTATCAAAACTAGGTCATATCATGTCAATAACAAGTACTTTAAAATATTAACATCCGAATATTTATTACCCAGTTTTGATACTTGCGCGGTTCACCTCCTATCATTGCATGGATCAAAGACATAATCTTTAATAATATTTGAAATCGTCCGGTTACGTATAGAAAATTATTAAAATATGTATCCTGCTTATTTATTAATGCTAAAAAAATATATTAAACAAATTAATTTTTGTCTAGAACTTAGTAGCAATAATTACTACAATAATTTACATCAAAACGTATAACTTGAGTATAAGACCCTTTTCCATTTTAATTTAAATTAGAAAAATCTTTGTTATATAAAGATATTTTTCTATTTTATTTAAATTAAGAACATCGTTATTATATACAGATATTTTTCCATTTTATTTTAAATTAAGAACATCGTTATTATATATAAATATTTTTCCATTTTATTTTAAAATAAGAACATCTTGATTATATATAGATATTTTTCCATTTTATTTTAAAATAAGAACATCTTTATTATATACAGAAATTTTTCTATTTTATTTTAAATTAAGAACATCGTTATTAAATAATTTTAAAATAAAATGCATTTAATTGGTTATGTATGATGCAATTCAATACACATAGAAGGGCTTTCTATTTTATATTTGCGAACAGAAAGTTATAATATACCGGTTTAAAAGTTACTCATTCGAAATGTAATCGAGACGCATCCATTACACAATTGCTAGGAAGTAAAACAGAGTTTCCGACCTAGACTAATAAGTGTAACTAACTATGAATGAAAAAGTATAAAGTATTGACGCAATATGTTTTATAATAATAATAATAATAATAATAATATTTATTTTTAAGACAATTACAGTCCACTTGTTAGTAATAATTGAACACTTACAACAATGTTAGTACTTAGATAAACATTATATATTCTAGAATTGTATATTGCACCAGGTTTCTGTTTATCTTCTTTTGACTGTATTTCTATATATGTGCAATAAAGAATATTATTATTATTATTATTATTATTATTATTATGTGCCTTTTGACGCTATCTATATATTACAAAGCGGAAAAGTTTGTTTGTTTAAACGCGATTCTTTTATGTATGGATTTGATTCTTGCTGGTAACAAGGTTAGAGGCTCTTAGTTATCGTACAGCTAACGTTTTATATCAGAAAAGATACACCCGGTGACATTGGAATATATATGTTAATTAACTGACTTACTGACAGACACTTACATCTCGTCTACCCGTGAACACGATTACTGCAAAGTATTCGAAATGTCGGGTTAAAATCAAAATGTAACCAAATTATACGCGAGTTTTTATCCGTAAAAATAGTTTAATTTCAAATGTGTACTCGTGATAATCTAAAAACAAAAATATATACATGTTCGATATATATCGATATATTCGACGTTTTCGTAATAATTCATAACATGTCTTTTGGGAGAATGTTTTTATTGTGTCAGGTTAGTAAAGCTATTTTGAACTATGAACAAAGAGTTATACATTCTATTGAATATCCGATATTAACTGACCATATATCTATAAATATTATTTTATGTGTTTATGACACTTTATTTTATATTAAATTAAATTTGGATTTGCAGAAAATGTCTGTTAATGTTCGACTCTGTAACAATGTGTCGGTTGTCAAAATCTATTATCTTTTAACAACAGATAAACAGAAATATTAAACATTAGCGGCAAAGGAGTCAGTTTCACTAAGAGTGATCTCAAGTATAGTAAGTAACTAAGTAAAATTATATAAAACAATAAAATGTTTAAAGAACTTTATTATCAACAAAGACATTACATTATCACTTATGTGATAACAATAAATAAAAGTATTTACTTACAATTCATCATCATAACCATTTCATGCACCATAATCTTATATATTAATGCAGGAAGCGATTTCGTTGGCACACTGTAGCTCGAGAACCACTAAAGGGAAAAATATCGTTGATGGCTCAAATCAAAGTTCTCATTATGCTACACTACTGAAAAATAGTGACAACTCTCAAATCTCATTAGCCTAATTGCAGTAATTAGTCAAAAAATTATTTTTTCCCATAGACTTTGCATGGGGAAATTTTGCGGTTGCGCGGTTTTTTAGTAGCGATCTTTTGGCTTTGTTCCGAGCCGCACGCTGCTAACTAGTTTTATTTATTAATGTATAATAATCCAAGTTATGCTTAAGTAAAAATTCACAATTAAAAATAAAGCAACAAACAAATAAACCCAATTGTACCACCTCATACATCCAATAAAACCTTTATGACGAATTAAATTCAATCATTGTTCAGTAAAACATAATCGGATAATTGTTTTTTAAATGTATGAAATTACTCAATATTTTTTATATGTGAGGGTTAATACTTATGCAATGCAATATTACTTATTACTTTGTATAAACAAAATACTATACTATACAATATATATATATATATATATATATATATATATATATATATATATATATATATATATATATATAGATAATACACATTATTATATGTAAACGAAAGTAATATTGCATCTATATTTTCTTCTATATCAAGATCATATATTTATATTCTACAATCGTAACTATTTCCCCATTGGATCATTTATAAAGAAAGCTAGTCATAGAAGCTTTTTGCTCTAATAAATCAATTATAAGAGTAAAAAATAAAGAAACTTTTTCAAAGAATCAACCATAGATAAATTACAAGTCCATAGAGTAGTGGCACGCATTCCATAGATAATGACACTGTTGCCGTCCGCTCAGAGCAATGAGCCTGCCTTTTGTGTCCATTAGATTATTATTATAGACCCTATTCCTAGAAAATAACTGATAATTAGAAATAACAACCCTTAAAATATAGCTGCTTAATCTACCTTAACTTAAACAATCGGGATTCAATATAATATTATTTTGTTTTCCTTAATTATTGATACAACATAGATATGACATACATTAAGTTAGTTAAAATTATAGACAAACAAAACCTGTGACAGTTTACTAAAATTGGTATTTCAACAATTCCCATGAGATAATTTGATTTAACAATAACCTTATTACGTATAACAGATAACTTTCGTTCGTCTAATGATCTGTTTGAAACAATGAGATAAGTTTTTGCGAAACTATTATCCTTCACCCCTTTATTGCTAACAGACTTGGCTTTGGCTTTATTTTAAATCATGTACTTTCTATTGTTATTTTAATCAGATTTTTATTTTATCATTTTTTAAAGCTTAGCAGTTTAAAGAATTAGTACTTACCATGCCGTGGCTACTGGTTTCAGTTCCGACTGTGGCACGTTGGTGAACGGACGTGTGCTCGGTGACTTCTTTCAATAATAAAACATGTGTTTGAAATTCGCCATGCACTCCCGCAGAGACTGCTATTTATAACTCTATAGTAATGTGTTGTGTAGTGAGTGTATTGGATTTGTGCTCGTATAATTTTATTGATATTACAAATCTTTCAACATCGGAAAGGTTTGTTTTTTTTTCGTTAAATAACCTTATTTTCGTTAATGACGGTTATAAGAAGATTTTATTCGGCTTATGTCGGCTATATGTCGGCTCCTTGACTAAAATTAAAACTTAGTAAGTTAAAAACAATATTGTGACTATTAAAAAATCATATTAAGCTTACCGTCACTCAAAAATAACACTTTGACTTTTTGTAATAAATAAATTTGTTAATAATCATATAGCTATTTAAATTATCATATAGCTAATAAACCAATATTTATCAAAGTATTTTTCGTGTTATTGTGAATATTTATCTGTAAATATTTAATAGAATTATATGTTACCACGTACCTAGGTCATGTACCTTGCTTGTGGATCGATTTCAACAACTCGTTCAGCCAAATCATTTTTAATATTTCAATACTTGGTTATGTTTCGTTTATTTTAATGGTTTTCGGAGTATACATTGCTTACAATGTGATATGTTTTGGTTTACTAGTTTATTACCCAACATCTGATTCATTTTATATAGGACACAGAGTTTTAACTTGGATATACAAAAAATACCTCTCTTCAACTTTGAGGAATAAAAAAGGGGAAAACCCTTAGGTACTCCGTTATTTATTCAAAGTATTAAATCTATCAATATATCAACAGTTGGAGAAGTTTCCTATCAGTCACAAGCATGTCAGTGTTAGTGTTTTTTTAAATATGGTAACGAACTTGCGTCTTTAATTTATAAGGATTCGTCTCGAAGAATGAAACCTTTGAAGTACAGTCTTGTAGTGATTAGAAACATGTGAACTTGGTGCAGGAATCATTGGCATTGGATAGACATTATATATTTATGAAATCATGTCATTTATAATTAATAATAATAAGGTTAATAGTATTAAAACTAGACATGAAAGATTATTTTGAGAATATAAATTTTATAAATATATATTTATGTTCAATCATTTTTAATTGTAAATTTTAATATTATTATCACTAAGAAACAAGTGGATTTAAAACTGGATTTTTAGAGTAAAAATTATTTTAATGTTTTTTTTATATTAAACTTATTTTGACCTGCCTTCGACACGGATATGAGTCATTTCCATGTTGATCATTTCTTTTTATTAATATTTTGCATAACGAATAGTGAAGAAGAACATCATAATATAACATCATATTTATAAAATTAACTGCTTCTCGTATACGGACTGACTCGACAGTTTTTATATCAACCAAACAGATCACTCTAATTTTGTGTTATAAGTAAGTACATTTCGTGGGTAAAATCTCCCGGTCTCCTCTATCTCTCATGGGCGGTTAAACCTGCGAAAATCTTAGTTTTTGAATGACCATGGGCAAAAGTATCACCAACAGAGGAATAATAATTCAATAATATTCATATAAAAATATAAAATATTTAATGATATATATAAGTTTATTTCGTTGTTTGCATAAGAGTAGAGTAACATTAATAGATTGAATATTAAATTGTAAGTGAAAGTTTAATAGATATCTTTCGAAGAAGTAATTAAAGTATTGATTATTACGTTTTATAGTTACGTTTCTTTAGATAACTTGTCCATACTCAGTTTTCGTGACTATATGTTTAATCTCAGTTCAATTCTAAATAACTGAAATGTGGGGTATAGGTCTATTTCATAATGTATATATCCGCTATGAACGGATGTTTGCCAGTTATATGATTAATGATATATCTATAGATGTTCAGCTGTAATCACTTTAAATTTATCGGAATTTGAACGACAAGCTTCGAACCCTTCTGCAGCCCTTATGCATGTGCTCAGATTATAACGAAATCGCGTCGTGAATTACGACTAAAGACTTATGTTGTTGGATGAAGTTAGAATAAAACTATTATTTTATGATTTCACACTTCCAATAAAAAAAATTAAAAATATATATTTCCGGTTAATATTAAGAGTAAAATATGGAAACTAGTTTTATCAGAACATCATAAGGTCATCTACACACGTGAGTGTACGCAGGACGGGCTAATGTTTTATATACTAATAACTTACTACATAGTATATTTAATAATATACTTTCCCAAATTTGTTGAAACCGACCAATACTTCTTGATAGCCTTTATTTTGTGTTCTGGAAGTGTAGACAAATTTTAATCCCTTGCGGTCGGTGTCCCCGCAGCGGGGACATTTTTAAATCGCCGTTGAAGTCGATGTCCCCGTGGCGGGGACAGTCTTAAATCGTCATGGAAGTTGATGATCCAGAAGCAGGAACATTCAAAAATCGCCAAAAAAAAAAAGGAAAAAGTAACAAAATAAGTTTGAACATATTCTGGGTGTTTTGATATCCATATATTGACTTTAAATCCTGTACGAAAAAGTAACTGCGAAACGCTAGATTTGCTCCGACCTGCTGGTACTCCCAAAAGCGAAATCTGCCGACCGCAAAGGGTTAACAAACACAACCATTTTTCATAATAAGTGTAATTCAACTAATGATCCATATTATCCAATGATAAACCTTAAATTTTACTTTCCTTTGCTGTCGGAATTCCTCCTCGTGTATGAGCGCAAGTGGGTCAGCGTCGCACGCGAGCGCCTGCGGTTAGCTAAGTATTTACATTGTGAAGTAACATGTGCTTCAATCGCTGCAATATCTCTAATTAATAACCTTAATACATCTGCAATAAATTTATTTAAATCATTAAACTATAGAAAATCAAAAATAGCTTGAGTTTTAATCCTCTTTTCAATTGTTTTTATTCTTCCTCGCTTAAGTTCTCTTGAGTAAGAATTCTAGAACCTCGACAGGTTTTTGTTTTACTTGGCAAGGGTCCATTACAACCGGTTTGAGGGGCCCATGCCCATTCAATCTGATGTTACTAGGTCATCAAAGCCAGTTCTACATTTTTGAATGAACAAATATAAGTTAGCTATCAGATACTACTGATTTGGCCCACTCATTAATATGATAATAACTTAAAATTCTGAAACAATTGAATAGATATAGTTTTAAAATAAAAAAATCGTAACGATGATTGCAGAAGTAATATACTACCAAGAAATATTTTACCTGATTACATGATAAATTGTTTTGATGACATGATAAATTGTTATCATGTCTACTAATTAAGTGATGACTATAGTCAATTATGTCTCATTATTAATATTGTTATAAACATTTGACTTCTACTTGATAAGTAACATATAATTTCTTGTATACATTAAATTATAAACTGTCTGTACTGTCTGTATTGTTTCGAGTACAATGGTTATTAAAACAAACGTTAACCTTGAGGATCACATGTTAGATTTCCTTTTACTATCTTCGCACGCAGTAGTAGAAGCTACAGAAAAGCAATTTGTTTTTATTAATATTAGCAGTGCGAACCATACCTCGATTTGGACTCGTTGCGTTCGCAAAACCTTGGTATGTATTAACATATTGAGCCAAGCGAGGTGCAAACAGCACCGAAGTTGCATTTACAAAACGTCGACGCATTCTGTCCACATATTTTTTTTATTTTATTACTTATTTTTCTTATTATTTTTATATCTTGTTACTTTATTTTTATTGTTAAGCTAAATTTTCGCGCGAAAAATTATTCCTCAAGGACATCAAATTTTTAAAAATGTTTTTTTTAAACCTGATGTTCATCAGTGTGCAAAATTTGGAAATTATCGGATATACCGTTTTTGATTTGTGCTTGCGCATAGGATGCAGAAAAGTCTCTCATACAGACCTTCGCTCAATAAGTCACACCCCTGCTTATTCTTCTACATGGACAGACATTTTGGTTTCATTGAACTAGAGAAGTACAATGTCTATTAATACAGCTTTTTAATGACGATCTAATGTTAAGCTATTGATATCAAACTATTCCGATACATTTTTGCTCTGCTCTTTACGATCAAAGCTACATTACACACAGCTAAAACAATTTTAAACATTAATTTCATTAGTGGCTTTTTTCAATGTTATTCTATACTGCAAAGTTAAAAACATTGGTTAGGATTTTTGAAAAAAACCTAGTAGATAGCACCTTCATCCCTATAAAAACTCGTATATAGGATGCTAAATTCATAAAAGCGAACTATATAGCTAATTGGTATTGGTAGCTCAATTGGCAGAGCGACGGGTTGGTTTTGGAGAGATCAGTTTTAATCCTACTCCTATCGATAAATTTTATGTGTATTTTTTTATTTTATTTATTTACCATATAACATACACTTACAGTACAATTTATCAATATTTTGTAGCAGCAAAGAAGGATGGTTTGAACATTTAATTATCCTGGATATCTCACTAGGATATCCTGTGCTGAGACATCCAGTGAACTCTGATCGTGCTACTACTGCACCTGCGTTTTTCTTATTGCAAGAAGTATAATATATATACATTTAAAAAAATAACATTAAAATATATTAGTTGACATATGACTGACCATGTTAACTGTTCAATGCGATATATTATGTAAATATGATGACATCATTGTTCGTTTTATGTCTCCCATATTTCCTTTGAGATATTACATTTATATCTCAATAATCTATAATATTCGGGATTTATTAAAATACTTTCATTTACTGATGTTCATAATTATATATTTTGTTATTATTTTGAACTGAAAATCACTTTACATTTATTTCATTTTATATTTAGCATAATATTGATTTTGTCGATGTTTCTTAATATAAAAATATTTTCTTTTATTCGTGCGTTGTTCTAGCCGCCATATAATTTGATAGTAAAAGTTTTTTATTAGGAATGCAATCGTCAGTCTTCGAAATGATAGATTTGATAAGAACAATGATTATTGGTTTTTCTATTAAACATTTCCTTAACCCTTGAGCCAAATTATAACATCCAACGTAACTCCGGATTATTTATACAATAAATTAACAATAGGTAAAGTGTTAAGAGTTTCCGTTTAATTGCATTACGTTGTTCAAGGTAACCGCCGCAATAATATAGCAGTTTAGTGGATAACTTATCAGAGCGTGACGTATTATAACCATATAATATTTATAATATAATTCTTCTTTTTGAAACTTCACAAGCTTTTTAGGATTATAGTCTATTGGGCTGTAATGAACACTCACCCACCCCTTATCTCATTTTTTAGCCCAATATGTGATTATTTCCATTCTATCATATCATTTCAGTGCACGCACTCATTCGGTGTCTTCTTCGCATGCCAGTTTTTTTGTGACCATTCATACTTAAAATTCCTCTTTACATCCATATCATCTTTATAACATAACCTTACCACAAAATTGATACATTATGAGAAACGAATATATTTTTTTATGTAAACTTTCGAAAATAACTATGTTATGTACAAAAACATAACATTTTAAATTATGGAAGTTATTTAAACAATGGAAGATATTATAGTAAGCAAAGGTAGTTAGAAAATTATCATGGCTTTGTCATCAGGTAACTTTGCTTTGTAATATTTTCAATTGTGTAAATAACTTCCATAATTTAAAATTATTATTTTTATATATAACATATTATTTTCGAGTCGTCGACCACATGAACTGTTATTTCTTAGTTACAACTGTTTCACAGCGTTTTGTTGAAATAAACCAAATATATTATCCAAATCAACAATATAAGAAATACTTGTGAAGGAAAATGTTTCAAATAATATGTTTATCTTACTTTGATAAAAATTTTTTTTTTTCTGATATTTACTTATTAAATGTGAGTCTGTATCATCTATATTAGAAAGAAAACTCTCAATTTATGAAATTGTCATTAAAAATGTTAGCCATTCGTATTTATTTTACATTTAAAATTTTGGAAGTTGGTTTATCCTTTTTTTTTTTGCTCGTTGGAAAAATTCGTTACGGATATCCCTTTGGCCAAGAAGGTGATGGCCGGGGGGTTATGTGGGACTACCCGGCAGCATAGAGGACGCTACCATTTTGGTTTATCGTGGATAATTTTATATGTGACAAGGCTATTTAATACGATTTGCGTTTCAAACTCCTAATAGTAACTACCACATTTCTATAGTAGTTTAAGTATCAACTTACAACATCCAAACCTAAATTATTTATACAATTTGTACTTGAAATTAATATAATAATAACACTCTTTTAATTTTTCTATCAAAGTCCTAATTTGTCGTAATTATTTCTGATATTAAAAACAAAATAAACAGTTCATGCAACGATCGAATATGGTCTATACTAGATACAATGATATGAAGTAACCAAATCGATCGTAGGCCTTTGAGTCATAGGCTATGGCAGCCAAGATAGCATTGTTTAATATTTCAACATTATTTTGATAACATTTATTTATTATCTAAATATACTGTATTTTGAATTTACATCAACCGGTGCTTGGAAATAGATCCCTTTTTTATTACTATATTTCTTATTTAATCTTTCATAATTCATGATTACTATTATATATAATTATCTGGTACTCACGTATATGCTGTCGCAATATCGAATATCGTAAAGAGTTCACGCCGCGACTCTGTTTGAAAAGGATGAAGAGTCGAAACTAATAATAATAATAATATACTTTATTGTACACCCGGATCATACAAAAATATAAACATTAAAAACAGAAATAACAAAATGGTACAAATTTGGCGACTTTACCGCTAAAGAGCAGTCTCTTCCAGGCAAGCAATTGGAAAGAGGAAAAATATATGACAGAAACATTATGTGGGTGTGCTTAAACACCAACATAGAAAGAAAAACTAGTAAGGCATAATCCGATAGCATTTACGTCAATATAAAATTGTTACTATATTAAAAGTAAATATTTAATACAGTACAGTCAGCTTCAAAATTCGATGACCATATTAAAAGTTCAAAAATAGCTTTACCAAAATTGCTAAACATTACAAACGCCAATATTGAATGAATATCATTAAGATTCAAAATACCTAAATATCAAGGTTTCAAATTCATCAAACACGTTTTGTGTTCCTAACAGATTTTATTTAATTTAACACATTATATTGTTTGTTCTTGCTTTAAGTGACAAAGATAGAAAGATATTAGTAACATCATCAAAGTGGATTTTATTAAAAAATAATTAATAATTGAACAATTTTTTAAATCATTAATATATTCTTTTTGTAATGTGTCATCAGTGTAAAACTGAAATGCACAGAAAGAGCCGCTGCATTCTCTGTCTCAACTTTCATTCCGTGACTGTGACAAAATTATAGATTTTTGTTAATTATAATTTGAACTCTAATTATGTTCATTCCATATTGGCATTAGTCATGTTCAGCAGTTTTGATGTAATATAGTGTATAGCTATTTTGAAACTTTAAATATCGTCATCGACTTTTGAAGCTGACTGTACTTAACAATCTCTGACGTCCGCACTTTAGATATGGGGATAGATATCCCCATATCTAAAGTGTAATTACCTAATTGAATAAACGTTAGAAAATGACATGTCGTGTCAACAATAGCTATAATATTGTATAACACTTAGTAGTAATGGCCGTATCAGTTTCTATCACGTCTTAACTTTCTATGAGCTTTAGGCGCGTGCGCATGCTAAATTAGTAATTGGCGACACGTGTGGTTGCGCAACCTGTTAGAGATCGCTCCATTCATACTTCCTGAGGATAGTATTGTAGTAATTATATTATTATCGGTATTTCAAGTCTATTTATTTTTCGATTTAATATAATATTTTTTATTAATTTATATATTTAAATTTGTCAGTTATATTACAAATAATTGTCTTAATTGTTAAGTTAATTTGAGTTAGCTGGTATAAGAAATGCAATATTAAAATTTAAGACCTGTTAAAAATATGGGAATATTAATATTCGGATACAGCTTTCCAATGCTTATAAAATACATATCAATGGTATAGCGAATGAAGTTAAAATGCAACAGTATAGTCGGTAACAAATAGTAATCGAAGTTTTCCCAGAACGGTGAAAGCGCCTGACCCCTGTGTCAGAGCACTGTTAACAAGTGAACTGAGACGTGAGCTACTAGAGTTAATGACCTTAGTGAGTTGTTAAATATAATATAGAGCATGTTATAACTTTATTTTATATACTAGGTCCACGCAAGCGGGGTTAGCCTGGCGAAAAACACGTAAACAAATACGTTCTATATGTTAACTATATGGAACACATTTTATCAATTATCTCGAAAACTACAATTACGATTCGGCTGATTTTCAATATAGAACGAGTTTTGCTCATTATGCGCATGTGTGCAATTTCGTGCGTGTAGCTCGTAAATTGAAGGAGGAGTAACGTAACAAAGAGTTGAAAATTTGGGTAGTAAAGAGCTTCGCTTCGCTCAGCTCAACTATGTCTACCTTTAAGCAAACAATTTGTGTTCTATACGATAAACATGGTTCTGTAGAGGATTCCGTCAAGGACAATGAAATCAATAAAAGAATGTTTTATTATTATTATAGTCAACACTTTTAAAATATGACGATCGATTGCGGAAATTAGACGGCAGGTTGGTCTAGTGCTGAGATGGTGAAGCTTTTTCGATGTCTGCGCCACAAAGTCAAAAATAACTTTTTTAAATAGGTAACGTGCCATAAAATTGCATTCGAAATTTTAGCGAGGTAAAACTATGCACAAGCATAATTAAATATATATATTTTTTAAATTTGATCAATTTAATCAATGTTTTACAAATTTATATCATAATTTATAAAATAAAGGTAGATTAATAATTTATAAATCATTTCTATCAAAAAATTAACTTATAAAACAAATAATTTTGTTTTTGTGCGTGCCATCAAAAGTTTCAAACGTGCCAGTTGTGGCACGCGTGTCATTGGTTGGCCATCTCTGGTCTAGTGGTTAATAGTTGGTGGCTGGTCGCTGAACCAAAGGTCGTGGTTCGATTCCCACACGAGATCCTTGTTTGTGTGTTTCACAGATTTGTTTGAATCTGGGTGTTATTTGTATCCATTATTTCTGATTGAAAAAAAATATATTTCTCTAATTTGGGGGTCGATTTTTGTATTTAGTTTGTACACGATGTTCAAATTGTGGAAACAGAATTAATTAAATTTTTTTTAATTAATTTTATTTATTATTGATTTATTATAATTATTTTAAATTTATTATACCACCTGAAAAAAATGTAGTTAAAAAACTTACATTCAATGAAGAATTCTATTACAATGAAGCACAAATTTATACATAAATGTCTGTACAAATATTCAAAAAAGATTGTCCTAAAAGTAAGCCAAATATTAAGAATGTGCTACATAGAAACGGTGGCTTGAAATCTGCTAATTTAACCTACTTTTAAAGTCTGTTTTCACTGCACGCTCTTTACCAAACGATAGTTATAAGTTATTTGCAAGTCTATCTTTGTTTATGACAGCCATTGTTATTTAAATGCACCGTGAAATCATCGCTTAGAATATTTGGAGACATAATAGTTGTTATAAACGATTTTTAATGGTGTTCTGACAAATCGAGGAAACCTAAATTATGAATATATGCCAGTATGCCACTTTAGTCTGACTTAGTAGGTACATTATATTCCATACTAGTATTACAAATCAGAAAAGTTTGTTTGCTCACTCGCTAATCTTCTAAACCACTGGATGGAATTTAAAAATTATTTCTGATAATGATAGGCAACCAACAGGCCATAAATATCTATCATTATACCACTACTTTTTGTTATACTAATATTTAATCAATAGGTCGTCCGTGGGTAGAACCGAAAGTAACCGCTAGTATTGCTTTATAGAACAGTAAAGTGTTTTGCTAGATGGCCACTAAGAACAGTATGGACAGTAAATACACTCGGGTGCAATGAAATCGCATATGTGAACAATTTTTGAAAAATTTGGCTTATTTTTTTTTGTTTAAAATAATTATATATTTTTTACTATGAAATTATAGGTTATTTCAATACCTATCCAACGATACCATATAAGTGATAATCAGTTTACCTTTCTGCCGAAAAAGAAGACAAGAACAATTTGTCTGTATTGCAAAATTTTTACTTAAAAAAACCATTTGAAAATTAGGGTATAATTAAAGAAAAACACATTAATTTACTTAAAAATCATTTATTAATAAGAAGTGTTGCCGCCTCTTGCTCGAATAACGGCTTGACATCGATTCTCCATTGACTCTATCATGTGTTTGATGTTATCTGGCGGCACAGCGATCCATTCCTCCTGGAGCGCATCCTGTAGCTCCTGTAAATTGACTGGAGGAATGTTTCGGTTTCTTACTCGTCCTATTAACTCGTCCCACAAGTGCTCAATAGGGTTAAGATCCGGACTCCGAGTTGGCCACTCCATCACGGATATATCCACCTCTTGCAGGTACATTGAGCTGTAATCGCCACGATTTTTAATTTTTTTCCGATTTTATAATATTAAGAAAAGTGTTCTTAAGACTTGCATCATTTCCTCCAGCTCTCATTTTTAAAAAGAATTTTCAAGGTACGGAATAATATAATAAACAATCTTTGAGACGCAGTGGTTTTCGGAAATAAAAGGAAACGTTAAACAAACCCAGAATAATCTATAGATCACACAGAGTTGTCCTGTGTGGGAATCGAACCCACGACTTGGCTGAGAAATAAAGGTCACTAACTACTAGACTAACATGCCATAAATATAAATTATTTTTCATTACGTGAACTTGAAACTATTTACATGTAGTTAACGAGTTCAATGAACTTTACCATTTTAGTTCAATCCGGCCACAAAAACCTTATTTGAGAAAAATCGTAGGCGTGATCAAATAATTTTACTAAATGTTACCGACAGGTTTTTTTATTTTTTTCTTTTTACAAAATAATTACTAAGAATCAAAACAATGTTATTGCTATGAATAGGCGAGGAACAAATTAGTTGAACTATGTGACACTTTGCTTGTATTTTTTTTGGGTAAGGATAAAGTTATCATTTATTAATGCAGCGATTTATGTTATAGTATTGTCAGGAGAAACTAAAAATTTTTTTGAACTTACAAGTTTCTTCTTGCTTTTGACTATTTTTGACCATTTTCTTTTTAATTTTTTTTCGCGAGCTGCTACTCGCGGTTCCACCTGCGAACGCAAGCTTATATTTGCTATTAGGATAATTAAGAGCTTTTCAGATTTTCAAAAACAGGCGTACATCGAAGTCGACACTGTGTGAACATATAATAGACAAGCACAAACACTTTCTAGGATTTGATAAACCAGATCCTCGCTCGTGAACTCAGATATATTCCTAGAATGATTCGCGAGGCTATTGAAATTTAAAAAATATCCTAACTTGAATAGAGAAGATGGTTGGAATCTATCGATTACCTGGGATCCTCTCATGAAAAGTATTAAATCCTACCATCTGTAAACACAATGCTAGATCCATAGACACAGTTAGTGCGTTTCGCATACACCCGTAAACCCCCTAAACTCTATACCCGTAAACTTAGGAACCGTTGAAGGTAGGTGATAAATAAATTGACTGACCGACAGACACCAACAGCTCGTCTTACCGCGAACACACTTTCTGCAAAGCATTCGCAGCGCCGGATTTCAATTAAAAATATAATACTAAACGCGAGTTATATCTGTAAAATATTTTATTGAATTGTGTAGTACTCGTGCAAAGCTTAGAAAAGAATAAACAAACAACCCATTTTTTTTTTGTTGTATAAACAGAATAACAAATATATTTTATAGTAAAAACACCACGAGTACAATGCTATGGTTAAATCTTAATTGTTGCAATTTATTTTATAATACATTAATTATTTCTCGACATATAGCTGGGCTTGAACAAAATCATTGAAAAAGTTACAAAAATTTAAAACAGATTTTTTATTAAAATATATCTGACATGTTAAATTATAGACAGAAGATTTGTAATTATCTCGATTACTATCATTAAACTATCTATAATTAAACCCCTCATAACTAAACATGTAGTCTTTATAGACTAACGTAATAGTTATTAATTTTACGATACTTTCGTAAAACACGATTACGTATTCTATATATAATTACTTCTGAGGCTTACTTGATCGCTTTATTTGTTTCAGATGGCGTAGAAAATCGGTTTGAGGTATCCAACACAAATCCTAGTAGACAATCTAATGGACGGGGACTCAATAACAACGAAAAATTTAATTTCGTCAATAAAAAAATTTAACACGAATGAAAAAGAGCACGGCACTATTAAAGCACTTTTAAAAAACTTTATCCATCCCGAAGACAGCATGGCAATAAAACAAAAACAAAACTTTAATGACAAATGTATTTACTCAATACCCATAAAGCAGATTCTGCCACCTGAAAGTGAAAGAGCAAATAATATAAATGATGCAAAAAAGGTCTTTTTAAATGCTAAAGTAAAATCGTCAACTTTTCCTCAAAAAGATACGAAGAAAGAACCAGTTATACATTATGCTCAAATTGCAACAGTTACGGACAGTGATGATACTAGAAGTACTGGAGGAGGGTATAATGTAAAATTGACAGAAAGGACTAAACATAAAACAAATACCTTGCCAATAGATATTCCATCTCGTCCGACAAGAAGAATTGAGCAGCAACTTAGAAAAGTGAGCTTTAAAACTAAAAATGCAACCGCTTCATACAGGCGACCACCAACAGTTACCAAAACAACAATGACTATCACAAGCAGTAAAGTTTCAGAATTGACGAAAAAGTTTAATAATTTAAATCATGAATTGGATAATATACCAATAAAACAGTCAAAGTTAGCTAAGACTATAGAAAGTTTGCATACAGTTTCACGATACTCTGCCAGTAACAGTTCCACACCTTCATCTACTCTTAGTTCAAGTCCAAACATAAAAATAGTTTTACGCCATAAAAGAAATTCCAAAAAACGTGGAAATAAAATGAGGTGTTCAAGTGTAAACTCACTTGACAAACTAATAGTAACACACGGATCTTTAGAAAAAATTCGGATTATTCGATCGAAGTCAGACGGTAACAGAATACCTAAATCGTCTAAAAAACGTTTAAAATATCAAGATTCCAGCGAACAACAAAGTGGCTCTGATTGTGTAGATGGTACACCAACAAAACAAAAAAATTCTCAATCCCCAAACACAGAAGTTATAGAAATACCTGAAAAGAATGTTGTAAAAAACGTCATAAAAAAATTTGAATGTGAAATAAGATCGCAAACAAATAACGTAATCAAAAGAGCAAATAGCCAAGAACCTAGTATTAAAGTACCTGTAAATGAAAAGCCTAAAGTACCTGTAAAAAAATCGTCACTAGTTTTAACAAAAAATCTTGTATTAAAGGATGGTGTGCCTAAAATAAAAACTATTAAACCTATTATTGGTGAAACACTTTTAAAACCAAAGAAACCTACTATTGATAGAACAGAAAGTCAAAAAAAGAAAGAACCTCTTTATGATAAAAGAAAGTTTAAAACAAGTTACATACATTCTGATAAGTTACCGTTGCACCTGGTAGAAATTATTCAAGAAGATGCTAATGAAAGTGTTACTACAAATATATCAGAAGTATCAGCAAACGTTACAACTATTTCATCTACTAATATTTCACTAGATGATGAAAAATCATATCAAGAGTTAAATGCGCCAATTACTCCCAATGACTCTTTTTTGTGGCGAAGAAAAAGCTCACAAATATATTCTGATCACGAGAAATCTGGATCTGATAGTGCATACGGTTTTGTGTCTGTGATAATGAATGAAAGTACCATTAGCTGTAGTGATGATATTAGTTCATCTCAGAAGGAACAATCTCAAGAAATAACTGAATCTCAAGAAACTTCCAAAAATACAGAACGCGATAGTGATCATAATTCAGATTTTGAAAGTAATTTGATAGAAGCTTGCAACAAAGAAGTTCTTATTGGATATACTTCGAAAGTTAAACAAGTGCAAGAAATTGAAGATGACTATGAACCACTTGAACCACAAGACGCTGAAAATGTCGTAGTAATATCAGTTACAAGTGATAGGAGTTCAAAAATAAATTGCCCTCTCCCTGATATACCCAAAGAAGTTGAAGAAACTCATGAGAGCAAAGACGAAAATATTTACCAATGCCTTTTAGAAATGAGATCTCATCCTGAGGGCGATGAAAGTAGCCTTCATAATTATGAGCAATGTGGAGAGCAACTAGAAGAACGAACGAGAGGAGACGGCGATAGCGATGATGGGTACGAATACTGCAAATCGCCTGTGAAACCCTACTGCCACACATCTAGTTCAGGGATTCAGATAGCTGAACATTACAATCCTTATAAATCTGATAGTAATAATAAAAACTACACAATTACAAAGTCAGTGAGTGGAACGTCCACAGTTAGTTACGAAAAGATAGGTTCCGACAGAATTTATGAAAAAATTCCTCCTCGTCCTCCGAAATCCAAAGAAACTAGTCCTAGCAGCAGACATTCTTTTGTCTCTGATTATGCGGGCTACAATGACAGTGAGAATATCTATGACACGATCAAACACGGCGACGGGGCTTCGTTATCTCATTGTTATGAAAGTATTCCGAATAGTCCTAGCATGGTAAAGCTCAGAAACAATTTAAAGAAACAGCTAGCTTCCGCAGTACAAAAGCGATTGTCATTCGATAATGTGTCAAATATTAGTCACTCAACTATTTCCAGCGAACAGAAGACAAATAGTATTTATGGACAAAGATCGGTGATAAGTTACAATGGCCAGGAGATAGCGTTTCAAGTGCCCAGCAGTGAGACTAGCGTGAGCGACAGAAGTGACAGGAGTGATGACTGGGTCGATGTTTCCGACGAGGAAAAGTCCGAAGAAAAAAAAATCATCATGTAAGTAACGACTTCAATAATTGTTTATAAATTATTAGAGGAAGTTGTAGTTGTAGTATTTTTGCACGCCTACCAGCAATGTCTCCTGTCCGTCGTAAGATTTGCTGGTAGAGAATGCTTTTGAAGCATTAAGCCCGCCTTGTGTGCATTATTTTGTGCAATAAAGAATTAAATAAATAAATAATTCAATTAATAGATTTCATGTATATTGGATAGTTCTTAGTTTATATTATGTTATATTTTATGAAATTCTAGTGATACTGAATTCTGATAACTGATAGTATACTAGCGCTTAAATTGGTGACCTATAAAACTAATCATGGGTGATCGGATATCACATAAGTTACAAAAGTGCTAAGTACACAGCGTTATCTAGTATCGATATTAAAATCGTGTTTATGTTATTTAGTGTGAATAAAGTTGGGAAAAGTGTCGGATCACATAATGCTAAAATATTTTTTTAATGGATCTCATAATTTGCAGAGTTCGAGAGCGCAGAAAGAGTCCGGTGAGCTGGTCCCAGAAGGTTCGGGACCAATGGCAACATTCGCCGAAGCAGAATCATGAGAAAGGTATTTTTTTTTAATTTCATTTACTGTAACAGTATATAAAAAAGATTACTATTAAATTATATATATTTAATTCAAAACCAGAAAAACATTACATCTTAAAGACTTCATCAAAAACTTAATTTTAAATTATTTAAAAAAGGGGTGAGCAACCTTTTTTGCTCGGAGGGTCGCAGTTTCAAAAACAGAGAGCCATATAGAAAATAAAGTGCATATTCAAGGTTCAAATCATGTTTTAAACGTGATAAATGTTCGTATTTAAGAAATTTAAAACTTATTATACACTTTCGTTATCCTTAAAACTTTGTTTTTCGGAATTTTTTGAAAAACTAAAATAAATTAAATTTTTATGTGCCTCGAGGGCCGCGGGTTGATCATCCCGGATTTAAAAGAAATTGCTTGTTAAATGCCTACCACTGACAAGATCGACGGAACATTAAGTTTAGGTTAATAAGAGCCATCTGTGTTCAGGTTTCAACACTTAACTCAATATCCTATCGCATCGCAAATAATACACTAGATGGCGCAAGGAGTATATTTTTAAGACAATTGAATGTAATGTTACCATTCCTTACTAATTCTTTTATTAAATTTAAATAACATTAATTATTTGACACAAGTACGCATTGAAGTAAGTACGCAAATTCTTCGGACCTGATTTCAGACTTCTAGAAGACAATTGTTTAAATAATGAGTTTCTTTCCGTGTTGTTTTTTATTTATTTTGCAGTTATTTTAATTATAATTACGAACGATCTCATAACATGGTTGCATAATAGAATTAATTACATGTTTTGTTTGTCTCACACTTTTATTAATTTAGTGATTACTTAAGAACGCCAAAAAGAAGGTTGTTTTTTTTTTGTATATTTGTAACCATTAATAAGCAACGAGACAAGTTCACGAACTTACAAACACAATTAATGAACGCACGCGCCGCCATTAGTGGGCGTTAATATAATTGTTGCCGGATTCTTGCGCCGACGCAGCCGCTATCTGGAACATGTCTCAAACTATTTGCTGTAGACACTGCTAAAATTGAAATCAACTTGCATTTTAATTTATTGTTCTGACGCACATATATTCACTTATTTTACTTATAAATAGTAATATTTTTTAAGATAAACATGTATTTTAAAATCTATATTAATATTATAAAGATTAAGCTTATTTCTTTATTTGGTTGGTTGAACGCTCTGATCTTTTAAACTACTGGATGGATTTGAAAAATTGATTTCATGTTCATTAGAGCATTACGTTACTGCTTCTAATTATCTTAATAATATATAAAATCTTTCGTCCTCGGGTGGAACCGCGAGTAACAACTAGTTATTAAAATTTACCTTGTGGTCGGTGTTGGTTTACTGTTATAGTTATCGTAGAGTTACACATTAACCCCTATTGATTTTCTAAATGTAGGCTATAGCAGGGTACGTTCATGGCACGATAAGAACTGACCTATTTAGATTAATACTACGTCATTCGTTATTATAATATTATTTTACTTTTATTTTAAACACACTCAGCTTCATTAAAAAATCAAATCAAATCCTGTGTTTATCGTTGGGAATGGTCGATGATAATAGATATCCACTAAATTATTTTATTCATCAACCAACCAATCGACGACCAACAGCCAACATCAACCAACTTTTGACTTAATCAACTTTTTGTTGTGTAAATTATAATCTGACATAAAACGGATGTTACCTCCAGTCTTTCCTCTCACCACATATCATCCGACTGAAGGCCAATGCGACATTCCTTAACAAAGGAATATAGACATAATCGCTGTCATTCAAATCAAAACAAATTTCTCACGTAACTCTTGTTACTCATCCTTGACCGTAAAAATATGGCCAACCATTCCAAACATTCCACCAATGTTGTATGATCTCTCTATGGATTACCAGCATTAAAATATAGCTAGTAATCATTGCCAACAGAGTTCTTGTTAAAGTGGTGATTATGATGACTGCACGCAATGATGTGTGTAATTCGACGTGATTTGAACATTCTCTGACCAACAGTTGTTTTATTTGGTAATTGTACGCCAAATACTAATGTTTGATGCGTATCTCGCATTTATCTGATTTGCAATATCTTTGCAACCGCTTGAGAAATTAATTACGTCTATAGGCATTTGATTTTTTTATAATATTGAATGGTAAAGACTGAGTCTTTTAATGGTAGGTTGTTAAGGAAATAAAAATTATTAATTTATTAATCATATTATTTCGTACTATTTATTAATCATATTATTTCGTAACAGCTTTGCAATTTGGTTTTACCCGCGTCAATCTGAATATCGTATAGGAAAGAATTTTTTAAATCCATCCCATACTTACGAAGATTACTTCGTTTAAACAAAGTTTTCCGCTTTATAAGTAGACATTTTGTAGATTTTTATTTTTTTTATTTTATATATTCGTTTATATGTTGAATATAAATATGTGTTAATTGGACAAACATTCCTATATAATGGCTAGTAAATAATGAAATGAAAGTAAAACCAACTATTTATTGTCATTGATTTTCCCACTTTCATATTTTCCACGATTTCATATATCTTTGTATTTGTCGTCATAATTACGTATTTAAATATCTGTATCTGTTATATGAATTTAAACTTTGCACGTGTTGCAAATTAATTTTTCAAAGTTCGGGGTTTTCTAAAGTATTAAGTGAATTTAAAAATATTTCATAGTAAATATTTTTTTTAATATATTTTTTTGTAATAACTAATTCTCGTTGGTTTTTTTTATTCAGTATTGATTTGTTTTCTACAAAAAAATGCACTATTTTAGTGATGTTGAGACATTCTGTCACAATAGAGTTCTCGAATTAACAATAGGTTAACAAAAACTAACTGTTACACTTATGGCGGGAAACCAACTGTCAACAAAAATTGCAAATAATAAATAGAAAGTAAAAAAATATCAAACTTTTAACTCAAATGTAATTGTTATTATTTTATTATTTATTTTATAAAAAAATTAAATTGTTATATTGATTGAATATTGCAATAACAAAATACTTTCACTAAACAATCCCAAGAGTCGATCCAACAGTCGTGGGTACTGGTAACAATGGATCATTTATATGAAAAATTCTATTAATATATTATGTGTTATTGTCTATTGGATAATTACTGTTTTTTAATTAAATTGTTTAGAAATAAAATATATTTTTTATAAGTTGTCAGCTACCCAATTATAGTATATAATTAAAAAGCTGAATTTATCAGCACAATGTTTTTTAATCTGGCAATAAATAAATACCTAAATATCTTAGAATATATAGTATAAAAAATAAAAGGATTTCGCCATATTTTTCGTGTAATATATAACCTATTAAAATACGCTTTCAATTTTCCATAAATATGCAATGAAAACGAAACGAAGATTACAGGTTCGAGTGCCTCAGAGTAATTTTTGTATCTTGTTATTCTTAATATGAATAAACGTGTATTTAATTTTATTATTTTGAAATATAGGGAATTTCCTAGTAGCATTTAGAGTATAGATTTAAGTAGTTAGAAGTCCGTTAGTTTACATAAAAAGTATCCTACCTACTACTATTATTATATAAGACTTACTACTACATTTATTACCTCCTAGTAATACGTCTTTTACATAACAAGTCTGAATCATATCTATACAGTATTAATATTTAGTTACAATGACTTTATTAGTACACTCGGGTAGTCTAGAGGTATAGATATTTAAATTATCTTCTTAGTTTTAACAAGTTAGTATTCTATCATCATCAATCACATTTTGTTAAAAAAAATGAGAAAGTGTATAAATTATTTTTTTAAGAATTAATCATTATCCACTGGAAAGTATCAGACTACAGATAGCATTAATATTATAAATAACAGTATATAAATAAAAAACGATATATTGTAATATTTTGTTTGAAAATATTTCTACGTTATATATGGTTTCTTGGTTTACAAAAATAATGCTAACGTTATGTAAACTAAATAATATTTACCCGTTATATACAGTTTTAACCCTGAGACTACAGTTCACGCTGTGATTCCGCCATGCTCCAAGTTCATTAATATGAACCCCGAAATGGTTTGAACCGTCTCGTAAATTGCAATAGTTTGTACGTGAGGACAGTCGGATAATTATATATAAGATCATGGATCACGAAATTTTAATTACACAAAACATTTAAAAGATTTATTTAGTATCAAGTGATAGTGTAATCATCGTGGGATCAGTTTGTGTTCTAAGTTACGTCATAAATTCCTATTTCTTACCTAGTTTCAATGGAGAAACTAATAGCGACATTAGATTGTGTAAGTTTCTGTTTACAGTTTCATTATTAACAAAGTTTTTATATAAATTAGCAACTAGAGATATAATGTTCATTCAAAAAGTTCTCTTGTATCAAGATTATACCTTACTAGCTATTACGCGCGTTTCACAGACGAACGATTTTATTTATTAATATAAATAAGATTAGTACCGCAGTGTTAGAAAAAAGCCTTCGTCATGGATCTGCCAATCATTATCAAAAATATTTTTAACACCCGATAGTTTCAAACAACTTGTTCAGATAAACCCAAAGAGATTTTCCAGCATTTATCTTGTAGTATACTTTTTCAATTTTACATAAATGGAAAAAAAAATTGTAACGCGTTTAAACAAGTAATTTATCTGTTTTATACTACTAGTATAATGTGAAGTCTCTGATTTAATCTAAAACTTCAAACTTGTAACAATATTTATATTTAACTTTTGATAGTTTTCTAATAATTAATAATGTGTAAAAGTTATAAAACCAATTATAAAAATCTTTTACTAAAATAACGTGTGAGCGTACATTAATATGATTATTTTTTAACTTACAAATAAAACTATTTTTGACAGATTTAACTTGTGAATATACGAGACACATTTCGTCAACACGTGAACACGATTGCTGCAAAGCATTCGGAACGTCGGGTTAAATTTAAAATGTAAGCTAAATTATACGCGAGTTAAATCCCTAAAAAAAAGTTTTATTTCAAATGTTAAATTTTAGCTTATATTTTAGTTAAAACAAAATAAAAGTATTCATACTCTAGAAATATTATACTTAAAGAACACATGGAACACTAAAAGACGTTACATAATTTAATAATCATAAAACGAATAAAAATGATATTTTCCAGGTTATTCAGTAAATTCGTAACATACTGATAATTTCTATATGTATATAGAAATCGTATCAAAACTAATTATTCGAACAATTACATTTACAGAAATGTATCCACAGTAGATTGCAGCATATTGGCCTAGATTCTAAAACCAGTACAAAATGTAACTCCATTTATTTTGGGATTATATCTCCTAGAAAGCAGACATTGCCCTATATTGTTACTAGTATATTTACAGTTGTAGGTTTTACATGGTTTGTTATCTGATAGATGTATTTCTTAAAAACTGTCATATTTAAAAAGGTTTCTTTGAATATATCAGCAACTTAATTAAATTTGAGTGTTTAAAATAACAATCAATATGTATTACTGAAAAATAAAAAACAATCGCAGACATTGGAGGACGACAATATTGTTTTATAAATGTCGTACGAAAAAAGAAAGTACGAATTTATTAATGTGTTTTTAAGAAATGGGTAAATAATCTAACTTAAATCAAATCTGTTATATATAATACAGATTCACTACAACACGCTTTGAAAAGGAATTCGTATGTTTATATCACAGACGCGGGCAATAAAAACTCAGACAAAGGGCATTTGAAAATAACTACCCATAACAATGCTTTAAAAATAATAAACCATTCCAGAGGCAGCAGGTTCAAATCCTATATTGGTGTTTTCCATTCTATATTATTTGAAATTGCTAACATGTTTATGGATAATTTCAAACAAGAATTCTTAAATATCTCATAAAATAATCGTTAGTCAACCACAGAAGGTGAGGATGACGTAGCCAAGTGCCATTTGTCCATGCATTCTGGTAAGTATAAAACAAGTTTTATTGAAGGGGTGCTACGTAAATGGCGATTCAGGTGCGCCCACGCCATGGGGGGGAGCGCGCGAGTTAGCCCTGCGCCTGCGCACGCGACGCACGCGTCGGCCGTTCGTGTAGTGAAAGTGTTGAAATATCGTGCTATTGTGGAATATTATTTAGATAATGACGAGTTGTTATTTTTTTTTCACGGAGTTGTCAGTGTTTGTTACGTTATTTTTTTTGTTGTAGACCAAAAATGGACTCAAGATCGGGAGTAAAAATATGTTTTTGTGCATTGACTTTACTTTGATTTATTTGATTACTTAATGAAATATTGTGGAGAAATTTTTTAAATGTTTATCGTAAACTTGCGCATTACCGACCGTCACGGTCCGCTTCGGTTCATTAAAGTTACAATGTGCTTGCTCAAGACTGCTTTATCTTACTTTTTATTTACACACTAGCTGTTACTCGCGGTTTCACCCGCCGACGATTTTATTTACTTTTAATATAAACAAGTGTAGTAGCGTAACAAACAATCTAGCAAGATTACCTCTCTCATGAATCTGCCTGTCATAATCAAAAAGAATCATTCAAATACATTTGATAGTGTCAAGATTAGCACCGTTTAAACAAACAAACTTTTCCGCTTTATAATATTAGTATAAATTAAACGTTCTTACCCAATAATATTTCCAAATGGATAAAGCAAGTTAAATATTTACCCAAAATGCTTAGTATTTATATATATAAGAACTATATTGGTTGATATAGTTAATACAAAAAAATCTCACAAAAATTTATTGTAACTTCAAACAGTAGCTTTCAAAAAAACAGAGAAATTTTATATTGAGATCTCTACATAGTTTTTACTTATGATGTAAGATATAGCGTGCAAAACGAGATATAACAAACATTCTATAAAACAATTCGGAGAAAATCTTAGGATATCGAAATCGCATATTAACAGGTTATTTAGACTCTTATAATTATCGTAAATTAATAATGAATATATAATTTAACGTTTTGAAAAAGTCGTCAAAAATATCAAATTAATTAAAATCTTGATTTAACAAAACAATGATACATTAATCTGTTATATATAATTATTTAAAATGACATATAAATTTACATAAACAATGTAAGAACAAGTCCAAGATAAGTATATTCTCTGGTCTCGGCCCACTACCCTCCAACTGCCGGAACGCTGATACTAATCCTTGAGACATACAAATATGGACACTATTTGAAAAGAAAGTAGAAAATACATCCAAACATTTATGGCTTTTAGATGTGAAAATTACGTTATATTATTAATTGCTTAGAAAATGTCTTCTTTCATTTGCCTGTTGTATTTGCGTAGTCATTTTCTCTTATATGCACATACAAGAGTCATTTGTTCGAAGGTATCGCACAAAGCAGGTATTGTCTACATTTTCTTTCTATATAGAAAGTCTATTGCGTGCCTAACGTTAGACAGAGGATAAAAAAAAAACAGATTAGTATATTAAATTATATCGAATATTGTTTGATTCATTGCATGTAACAAATAGCTTTTACTCGCTGTGATGCGGTATTATTTTATTTATTATTAATATAATTAAAAGCAGTAGGATGCTAAATATCCTTCCTCATGGATCCGCCTAACACAATCAGAAAGAATTTTTCAACCCCATCCAATATTTTCGAAGATTAGTACGTTTAACCAAACAAATAAACCTTTAATCTTTATAATATTGATATAGATATTAAATTTCTAAAGGACAATTTTACGAATAGATCTTTGAATAAGTAGATGAAGCAGTCGCCTGAAACAGGTTTAGTATTGCAATGCAATGCTCTGATTATCTGTTGTTATGTATCTCGTGTATAGCACAGAATGCTAGATGGAGGACTTGACTTGTATCTCGTAATCTATAATACAGATATCTCAGTCCAATTCTTATGCTATCAGTAATTAATAATATATATCAAATGTGCTATTTTTGTTAACCGTATTTATTTATCCTTTGCCAATTTTATAACATTTAAAATGAATAATTGGTCATACAAGGTACTTTTATAATCTTAAAAGCTAAGTGAAGCATACCATGTATTATGTAGCACAAGTACAGTCATATAAAACTGGGGCAATCAATATTTATTAATAAATATAAAAGAGAGTTATTCCAAGGCTTAAGTAAATCAATTTATATGTTCTGTAAAATTATAATATTTTAAACATTGTTATAACTGACAATGATGATTATTCATCTATGTCTGTAACTATGGTTATATAGTTACATCTTAGACTGCTAGATATAAAAAAACAAGTTGCAAATCTGTAGATTCATAATATATATAAAAACTTAAAAAATATCTCTCGATCTCGAGTCGACCGACACCGGTTGACCCTGAAGTGGTAACAGCTGCCTTGTCGGTTTTTTCGTATCTAAAGTAGTATTTATACCGATTGCAGACCGTTCGGTCATTTTGATTAATATTAAGTAAGAAGCACTGACTATTCCAGCGCTAATCGAAAATTGATGAAATAAAGTATAAAAATGTGGAAAAATGGTGTCGGAGCGGCCTCCAATGAACGGTGGTCCGCCGCTACTGAGGACGTTACGAAGGAACTGTGGTGACCAAGGTGTTGTAGTATTGATTTGGCTTTGTTGATATTCATATCGTTAACATATAAGGCAAACATGATGCGATCTATAAACTCCCGTGACTCAGTTATTGTGACACGAAAATTTCACTTGCCATTTGGTATCCTCCGAATAAGTATATATTTCAAAATTCTGTCTATTTCATTTAATGGAAATGATACCTTTGATCTCAAAAATTAGCTTTGCTATTTCAATGCCTTTTAAGATTGGTTGCCCTTTCACATTTGTAATCAGCCTTAAATGCCACAATTGTTCAAAACCAAAGCGGAATCAATACCTACATTACCTTGACTGGTTTTAGTATCCGTGACGTCACCAACTAAAGTGTATATGAAAACTAGTGCTAAATGTTCATACTATAGCCAGAATGACGAGGCATCCAAGGTGTGCCAGGACGTAGATGAGAAAGTGAAGTTTATTGATGCTCTGGAACAAACCTGGTGGATGAGTGTGAGGACGGTGTTAAGGGATGGAGAGTTTGAAATACAGGATCTGATTGCATTTTTTGGTACGCTTTTTAAATCACATATTACACTTATATTATTGATATTAAAATCATTGCAAAGATTGTTAGATGACGCTATGTAAAACTATAAATTATATTTAATTCTTGTGTGCGAATAACCTGTTATTGAAATGGAACCATGTTTCATTGTGGGTTATTTTTACGGCAGGTTCACTTTCACTGGACTCGATCTACAGTCATAGGATGTTTTCTAGATATCTTAAAATATAGATAAATATTTTGAAATTTATAGTTAATTATGGTTCATGTGATTTATGTATTAATAATACATTAGCAAGCTATTACCGGGTATCCATTATAGTATTTGATTGCTAATTATAATTGTTTCCTCATTATGTAAATAATAAACTATAAAATTAATTGTTTTTTAATTTACTATATTTAGAAGTTGTGTTACCGGATTTATGATTTGTAAAAAAATTATAAAACCAGTCAGCAAAACGAAGATGAGATAAGCTAATCGTGTGATGTCACTTTCTTCTCTCTTGGTTACTCTTGGTTAATATAATTTATGAGATAAAAAGAAATTGACGACTGAAGCAATGATAGAACAATTACACAGATGTTGCGATGCTTTCGGCCAACACAAATGCTGTGCATAAACCATTGCACAAAACGCAATAAAATGTCAAGGCCTTCCTCGCTTATATAACCTGCATGTAACAATCACGCACGTCTTGTTATTTCGCAACCTGACTTCCAACAATGAAGTCTTTCGGACTTGTTAACGAAAACATACGGTTTACGTAACCAGCAACGAGACTTGTCATCTCGATTCAATATGCAATTCACTTTTATCGATTCTTTAACACAAATGTCTATTTAAATATGAATCATTTTTAAGGAAATTGAATTTCACGTGGCTATAAAATTATTTGTTGTTAGAATGTTTGAATATTTCCTTTTGTCTTGAATATTTCTATTTGAAGAAATGGAGCAAAAGGCCCTTGTATTGTGTTTAATAAAATATTGTGAATTATATTTGCTTATAATAAGTTCTCCCAAAATGTTGCTTTGGAAAACGTTTCAGAGGTTGTCTCAACTGTATTATTGTTTTTGTATCTTTCAAATAAAACAATTAAAGCTGGTTTACAAAAATCTGTAATTGTCTGTGATATTTTGGAAGCAATTTATTTCAATACATACCAATATAACAATGCTCAAATTTCAGATTGCGACAGCAGCGACTCGGGCCACGTGTACGAGTCACTTGAGCCCCCACCGCCTCTCCCCGTACAGATTCCCCCGGGAGATGACTTCGATTCTTTCGACAGTGACACTGACACGGAAGATCATGAAAAGGTCAATATTACAATATTAATAATATATATTACTATATCATCCCGCGATCATTGTCATGGATTATAAAACAGCAATCAAATATTAATTACTTATATCGATATTAAAAAATATACTGATAAAATGATGAAAATATAGGGTTGTATGTATTTTTTAATTTTGATCCTAAGAAATAAAATTTAAAAAAAGATACAAAAATAAATAAATAAATGGGGTGGAACATCCTTATCAATTAGGGATATGAAAAATAGTTACGTTCTATTCTCAGACCTACTGACTATTCACAAAAAATTTCATAACAATCTGTGAAACCGTCTCTGACTAGTTTGCATCAAAATGACTCAGGAATTTAAATATATTAGATAGTATATGTAAACTAAAAGTTTAAATATACCTTTAAAGATTGGTAATGCCTGCTAGGGCTAGTTTAATATATGCAGATTAAAAAAAGAATTAAAAAAATTAAAGTAAAAATTTCAACAAAAAGTTTTATAATACATGGTTTTATTTCAGACTCCACCGGACCTTCCTCCCTCCCTGCCCGCGACCCGGCTGCCCACACCCCCTCACGGTGGGCCTTACACACTCACCAAGATTGCGAACGCGGCTCAGAAAAAGATGAGACAGATTAAACGGAATCTCACAAAAAGATATTCTGGTGAGTAAGTTTATATTTTAAAAGTATGTAATATATTAGAAAAAGGGAAATATGTCATAAATTATATAAAAAATTTATTCCGATACCGGGAATCGAACCCGAGCCTCCTGGGTGAGAGCCAGGTATCCTAGCCACTAGACCATATCGGATCGTGGTTTGATTGTTGAATAATTCTATAAGATGAAATGTACGGGATAAATTATAACAATTTGCTTATAAATAAGTTTAAAAATATTTTAAACTTATAACAATTTTTGTTTACAGTCGCAATGGACGGCAAGCCGTTCACGAAGTCTTCCAGCAATCAAAACGGGACATACGATACACCAAAAAATCTTAACAAATCTAAGTCTCCAATCTACGCCAACTACGAACGACCTGAAACGCAACCCGTTCATACCAATGTCAACTTCAACGACACCAAGAATGTTCTTCAAAAGACTGATAATCCTGCAGCAAAAATAAGCGGAACGTTTAAAGAAGAGTTGAAGACTGTTATAGCGGAGAAGGGTTCAATCAAAACCGGAACGTATGAGAAGAATAAAAATGCATCTGGAACTAATAGAGGAGTGTACGAAAAGGCATCATTTAAGACTGCTGAAAAGAGGAATAGCAATGGGGATATACCCCCTCCATTACCCGATAAACCTCCCCCGGAAAAGCCCACAACCCCTACAAGCGATACTAAAAATAGCGGGACCTTGTCTAGAAAAGCCTACTTTTCGTTTAAATCTAGATTTAGAAGAGCCACGTCTATGGCGATAGATATTAATTCTGATGTTCCTAGCGCATTGAAGATCACCAATTCAACGTTCTATTTGACTGACTCCATCGACGGGGACTCCGGCTTCAGCAACTGGTTTGTAAATTTAAAAAATATTAATTATTTACATTTAAACCAATAACCAAAAATACCTTCAATATTAAAAAATACAAAATAATTTTTCTTAATCTATATTCGAGGAATACAATCATCTTCTAATTTCACAACTGACAAGGCACGTAATTAGAAAATAATTAGAAGTGCTTTCTAGATATTATCAAATTGCCATAAACGGTGAAAGGACCGGTAAAAGCACTCGATATGGAAGCATGCTTAGGTCAAGAGACTTAAACCTATATATGAAAAAATAAATAATATCTGTATTATAAAAGTCCAAAATAGAACTTGTTCCCCTCTCATTCTTTCTATTGTTGCAGCAGCGAGAGCGACCGCCGCGAGGGTATGCGCGCCGAGTCCTCCCCCTGCCTGGCGCTGGAGAGGCCCGCCCTCCCCCCGCCGCCTCCCCCCGCGCACCCCCCCGCCAACAACACTGACCTTAGCGCTGTCAATGAAGGTGTAGTCATACACTACGTACACTAGTCTACACCCGACACTGATTCCACTTAACTTACAATGTTACTTATTACGCATTTAATTTCATATCAATTGTATCGACCTAAATTTTAAATTAACTTTGACGTTTCAATTTTTTTTTCTATTTGGAATCTCATAAAAAATAAATACGTAGATTAAAAATAAATGTTTCGGTCCTCACCTTAATAAACTTATTATTCTTTACAATATTTTAAAGTCGATTTTCAATATAAACGGATATTTATTTTCTATACCTGTTATTAGAATAGCAAACGCTAACCTGTGAGTTATTTTCTATCAGTTACAGAATAGTTCATTGTTTTTTTCAAATAGTTATGAAGACAGCGCTAAGTAGAGGTCAGTATCTCTGTGTGTCTGAAAACAACTTATATATAATGTTATTTATTTATTTATATCTTTTATGAAAGTCATCGAAAAAAGCCCTTTTGAATATGGCAAATTGTTAATACCATATTTTGAATTAGTTTTTTTCAGACAGCAGAGGTTATAGTTGCGGGTCTCACGTCCCAGCAGCTTTGTAATATTTTGCACTGTCTTTATCTAATGATTACACTTCGTCTGAATGTTACACTGTCTCTAATTATTACACTTTTATGTCTATATGTTACTGTCCAATTTAATTACACTTCTTATATTCATTTTGTCTATGGTTGTGGATTAATATCGAAAATACTTTCTATTAACTATTTTTGTATTATGGCTCTCGAGATCCATGTTTACTATTATATATAATTTTCCGAATGTACTCTAAAATTTTATTAGTTTTGCCCGGCTAGTTTCAAACCCGTCTGTCATCGTTATTTCTGAGCTTGGAACTTGGCGGCATCGCGGCGTGAACTATTAACTATAATCAATAATGTCCTTAATCAAATCATCTATCATCATTCTTGTATGAGGGTAGCAAAAAAAATCGTTAAAATAAATTCAAATTGAAATCTATAAAATAATATATATGAAAATAATATTAAAAATATTATATTTAAAGCCTAACAATATTATTATATAACGTCGTGTTCTTTAATTTTGCTCAATTATATATTGTGACAGCGGACTGGAATCATTTTGCTATTAAGTATAAAATAACCATTTTCCGCGCTATTTAATTACACAGACGACCTTAGACATCATTTTCAACCTTCTGACAATCGTGTGGGCAGACGTAAGATTATTTATTGTTCAGTATAAAATCATGATTTGCACGCGATACACGTTCTCTGACTATTAATACTTTTAATTTATTTTTGAGCACTATACTTGTGATTTTCTACTAAATGGGACGTTGTTTTTTATCTTTTGATAATATTAAAAAATCTTGCGTTCTATTTAGTGTAATCATGTCGGTATGATATAATAGCGTTACGCAAATGCATTCAATGACGCCATCCGCACCCAAGCATGGATCTTGTGAACAATGAACATATATTTCATCAAATGAAAAGTATGTTATAAGTGTATATATATTAAAGTACCCGGTACCACGCACTCACGCCGCTCTCCCCGCAGAACTGAAGCGCCTCCTGCCGACACTCTCGCGCAAGGAGCGCGGCCCGCGCGCGCGCACCTCTTGGTACGCGGAGTGCGGCACCGGACACGCCTCCTCCTGGTAAGTCCATTCATTCATTCAATCTTTCATACGTACGGTCATTGGCTACTATCGCTCTTACAAACAGTAGATTACTCTGCTAATTTTTCAAATTTGATGGCAATTCCTACTTTGTTTTGCTAAAAAATATTGTTGTGTAAGAACGGCCTCTCAATAAGATTTTTTTTAATTTGAAGATTAAATATTGTTTACACCAACATCTGTAATCTGACTAACATCTGTAACAGCTTCAAAATGGCTGGGCTTTTTATTTTAAGTAGATTATGTACGTTTAAAAAAAAGTAAACACTCAAAAACTGAACTAGCTAGTGAACGTTCTCCATCAGATTTAATTAAATGTTTTACGAATTTCAGTTCAAGAACTCAGTTTCGTTGTTGATGATGCTTACCAAGAAACCTAATTCAAATTGAGTCATCTATTCTTTATTATAAATCTATTACAAAAACTTAACAATTGTAAGATAATAAAAGATATATAAAACTATTATAAATGAGTACCTAGCAATAATAAACAATACAGTTTATATTTGACGTATGTAAGAATATGCCCTTATATAAAGCTGTCTCCACTGTCGTCGATTACTGATAGCGATCGATGGTCTTGTAAGCGATTTGAATAGAAATTAGAAAAACGCCGCTGTTTCGCGAACACTCTGGATAGCAAGCCTAATTATTAGATGAAAGCCAAGACAATCAGCATGACAAATATAAGGATATGATTCTGAAATTGTTATCTGGGAACGGTACGATCACTGTCGCATTACGAGTTTATGACTCACGAGCCTGTTCTCATAGCGTTTGTTCTATGTTATAGACGTCAGCGGATATATATCCGATAGTGGGTGAATTTAAAACGTATTTCATTTATTTATTTATTTATCTTCCACTTTGAATTAATACCAATGATCACTTATGTACGTCAAATAAAAGTGATAGAAGGGTCTATTTCGATACCATGCTTATTGAAATAAGCCCTTTTTTTGAGACACTCTCTTACTTAAAGCTAAAACTACGAAGGTTCCAATAACGTCCCGACCGGCGAACACAACAAACTTAGTTGGGAAATTTTTATTATAAAAATTGTTTCACAAACGTCAAAATATTTAATAAACAATTTTGCGAACAACTGGAATCACTGTAGTTCATTTCGACTTGAAGTTCCATTGTTTCTAGTAAAATTAATATTATATATTGCCTGCGAAACTACCAGTCACCTCAAGCAGTCCAATTACGAATATAATGTGTCAGCCATCACGTCCCTTGCCAAATTTGAGGAAGGAGGGCAACTATAAATTATTACTTAGTGGTTTAAAAAGATTTCAAATGTATTGAATAAAAGAAATGGTCTTGCATTTTAATAAGGTTAAAATATAATTAACGTTAATTACATTGGAACAATATAATCATTATCGTCCTTAATAACCTAATTCTAATTACTGAACATTATAATTTCAATTAAAATTTCCCGCTAATCTCTCATAACTTGTGAGGATGTGTAATTTGCGGTGTGTTATGTATAATGTATAGTTGTGGTCATCACACGCTTACAAATGCACTGGTAGTCGTGTAGCCGTTTTGCCGCGGTAATGTTTGGTTACGGACTATATGCTTTATAGACTATATGTTTACATGGACTATAACTTGCATTCTACATATAGTAGAACATTAAATATGAGTAGTGACTTGTGAAGTGTTATATTTGTTCGGAAAGCATCCAAAAGGTCAATATGAGTTTGGTGTATTCATTTTTGTTTCGGAAAGTTTTCTAAAGGTCAATATGACTTTTTGTATTTGTGTATTCATTTTTGTTTCGAAAAGTATCCTTAAGATTGATATGAGTTGTTTTGTGTATTCATTTTTGTTTCGGAAAGTTTTCTAAAGGTCAATAAGAGTTTTTTTATTTGAATTCATTAATTTTTGTAGAACTTATGACTTTCTTATTTTCACTTATGGATTCTCATATAAATAAATGTAAATGATTATCAATTTGGTTATTATACGTGACAGTGTCTTTTGAAATTTATTCGTTAAACCTGTTCTACGGCAGGAATGGTTTCGATCGCGAAATATTTACCAGACGATACCACGAGAATGTGACGTTTCGATTGTTATAAAAATAATATTATCTTTTAAAATTATTACTTATATATTGTGTTTGAGTGTTTACCTCCGGAATTAATATTTAAATGAAGCTTGTAAGTCAAAGGATCTTTATTTAAAATTTGAAATTTAAATGTATTTATTCTTCCTTTTAAATTTGGGTCAAAATATAAACAATTATAGTAGACGTTAATCAAATAAGAATTCTATGAATTCTCTTAATGTTATCTGTATATTAAATAGTATATGAAAAACATATTTCATACGTATAATATGGACATTTCAACGAAATAAAGTTAATCTCGTTTTAATAGAGAAGAATAAAATCATTTTATTTCCTTTACTATTCCATTTAAATCATGTTATCCAAACATTTCATCCAATTTGGACCAACATTTGGCAATCAAGTACGCAGAGGTTTGTCTATGGGTCAAATAAATAAAAACATTTAATAAAAACAACAGATACTCTAAAGCTCAGTCTAGTCAAAACGCAAACTTGTCGTAAATAAAAAATGCAAATATGATATATACTTATTTGTTATTCGAATCACAAAAAAATACTGCATCTCATGATCCCGGTTTAAATTTTATAAAATTCTTTTCTTAGATACACTGTTGATTTTTTTTTGTAAAAAGTTCAATTTTTAGAGTTTTTTGGCTCTGGTATAAACTTACATTTGCAAGATAGCACAAGATTGCTATCTGGCGTCGATATAGGTTCCAAAATATGATAATGATATCATTCCAGGTACTCGGAAGCTGGTCTGTACCAAGCGGGCAACATCTCGACGTCATCAGGCGCGTCGTCGGGTTCGCATCCCGCCTCCCCGCTGCCGCACTCGCTTTTCACGCACGAGCCACTCTACCAGTTTTACAACGCTGCTAAAGTTGAGGTCAGTGTCCCCATGTGACATGAGTGCAATAATTTTGACACTTATACCATGAATGTGTAGAAATTAGGCTAATATCATTTTATAATCCTAGGCAAAGGGATTTAAAACTTATAAGTTGTTCCTATTATATTATTTGTATTCAGACTTTCGCGATTAGTATTACATATAAATATCCGGTTGTGTTTGGTATTACTTTCTACGAACGGAATTTGTCAGATATATGGAAATTGCTTATTTCCAGTGATAATAATGTAAAAAACAGGTGGGACTTTAATAAGTAGCAAAAATATACAAGGATCGAATATTGAATTCGGTTGATAAACTGAAATATATTTTATAAAACGTTGTTTAATGAAATAAATCTAAGAATTAACTTTGGTAACCAGTAAGTGGCTAGTGACATCATTTTATTTCCGCTACTTATGACGATATATAGAAATGTACCTAAATGTTACAATTTTGCGGTATTTCTGTTTAAATATTATTCCTCGAACTATTTATTTGATATTTTGGCATTTTCTAAATTTAAAAAGTATGTACAAAAAACGTTTCGTAAATAATATAAAATGTGACAAATTGTACTTAATAGTTCTAAACAGGATGTTTATTTATGAATTCGCAAAACATTATAATTGAGTTTATTTAGACCAACAGACAGTTTTACCTCTGATAATAACAGCGACCTTCAGCGTATCAATTCATTCCCATGTTCGTTAACTAGAGCTATTAAGATTTTTATTGGTCCAAAGTCAATTGATATTTGTGATCAAATAAAGCAAACTAAGAGACAAGGTTGTTCAAAGTTACTTTGTCGTGTTATTGTCAAGGTTTAATTTAAATTATTTGGATAAATCGTTCATAACGGTCCATAAAACTAATAAATAACAGAATCCGATTTTAATCTATTTCGAAGTATCTAATGCTATAAATATTTTAACTACTCAGTATCCAATTCTGTGTTAACTCAATACATACGCACTCAAGCGACGAATTGATTTTGATTGTTGTAATATTTTTTTTAATTATCTACGCAGATATATTACGTTAACAATTTTATTAGATAATAACATTAAAATAAACATAATATACCAAAAATTATTAACACGTGATAATAATTTCAAAAAAATAATAACAGTCATATGCTTGACGTAAATCACTAATACGAACCTCTCCAGTCTGCGTGTCGCGAGACGGGTGACTCTGACTCGGAGGCCTACGAGTCCCCGGGCGGGGCGCGTCCGTCCGCCATGGCGCTGGTGGCGCCCGGGCCCGCGCGCACGCTGTGGTGCGAGGTGCCAGAGGTGCTCAACTCCGCGGTGCTCAGTGAGTACATACATATAGTGAGACTGACATAAGACACGTGTACAGTTGACTTCACCTCACTTCTTCTCTCCTCTATCTCCACTTTTTCCATCCTCTTCTGTCCTCTTCTCTTCTTGGGTTTTTAAAAACCGTACATATGTTCGGTACAAATATTTGTAACATTTTGTGAATAAAATCACTTTTATAAAGCTATTGCACTATATTTTCCAATTTCACCTCACCTTGACCTTACTGCCGTGATAGACGGTAGATTGAAACTTACACAGAGCTCTACTCTGTCAAAGAAAATCGTTAAACCTGTCTTCATTTAATGAATGCTCACTCAGTTTTAGATGACGAGTTCAGTTTCTATAAATGTCTTACCTCTCACGTGTAAAAGATTTTTGATATTTAAGAGTATAACCGAATGTAACTCCAGGTTCCCTAGCCCCGGCGCAGAAGCGTCTCCAAGAAGCCAAGTTTGAGCTGCTGACTTCGGAGGCCTCATACCTAAACTCCCTCACCGTGCTGGAAACTCATTTCGTATCGCACCCCGCATTCAGAGACCCACAGGTGCTGCCGCCTCACGAATGGGACACGCTGTTTGCTGCTATACTGCCCGGTAGGAGTATACTAATAATTGCTTAAAATATACTAAATAAAATGTTATTTTAATCAGTTTTTCGCGAATGATATCTCTAACAATAATATAGTAGCAACATTAATATATAGTAATTTATAAAATAATAGAGTACCAATATTTACTAAATATATTATCGCATTCCAGTACGTAAGTGCTCCCAACTCCTGATGGCGGACCTGGAGCGCTGCTGGCAAGAGAATATCCTGCTGCAAGGCATCTGCGATATCGTACAGCGCCACGCGCGCGCTCGCTTTAAGGCCTACGTCAAGTACTGCGAGAACCAACCCCTCATGGTGAAAGCGCTGCAGCGGATGAAGGATCGACCTGCCTTCGCCAATGCTCTGAGGAGGTACTGTGCCGATTTACTTATAACTGAAAGCTTTAGTTCCACGTTCGTTTTCTAGGTGCAATATGCAACCGTGCCGCCCTCTACTTACCAGAACACGTCCAGAAAGACTGATGTAATATCTCCCACAGACAGGAGAGCCACCCGGCGTGTCAGTCGCTGTCGCTACACTCGTTCCTGCTGCTGCCGATGCAACGCGTGACGCGGCTACCGCTGCTGCTGGACGCCGTGCTGCGGCACCTGCACGCCGACGATGGAGAGTACGAGGGCTGTATGCACGCGCTCGCCACGCTCAGCGACGTAAGGGACCCCACAGACTACGAAATACGCCAGCATAGCAGTATATGGCATAACTAATGGTGTCCCGCAGTTCGTGTCGCAGTGCAACGAGGGCGCGCGCAACACGGAGCGCGTGGAGGAGATGTGGCGCGTGGCGCACGTCATACACGTGCCGGGACACGTGGGCCGTCTGCCAGACCTGGGGCCAGCGCTCGCGCGGAGGGACCGCAGGTAAGGACACGGTGGCATGAGATGATTAGATCGGAAGTCGAGTCATACACGTGGAATATTCCTTTTGTATTCTTAACATTTATTACACTCTTCTCTCAAATATGTTATAACATTTCTGTACGTGTTCCAGGCCAGTGCGATGGTTGGTGCGCTCGGGTGAGATGACGCAACTCGTGTGGAAGACGGACGAGCTCAAGCTGACCTTCGGGAAGAAATTCCACAAAGTGCCGCTGCATCTGTTCCTGTTTAACGATCACCTCGTCATCACTAGGAAAAAGGGGTGAGATGCTTGCTTAGACCAATAAAGAATTTATTACTCAGTTTCATCAAATAACAACACCACGATCATTAATCATCAATATTGGCTATTCAAAGCAATTACTGTGTAACTATATTTCTCATCTTACCGTACTTCCGCAGCGAGGAGTCGTTCTCTGTGGTGGCGCACTGCCCGCGCTCACTGGTGGAGGTGTGCTCCAGCGAGGCGGCCGGCAATAAGCACGCGCTGCTGCTCACTCTGCTAGAGAACCACGACGGAAGGACACTCGAGATGGTACATAATTGTCCTACGTGAAGGCAGGACGTGATGATTGAAGTGGTTATTACTCATAATTTCTCCCGCAGTTGATGTCGTGTGCGAGCGAGACGGACGTGCACCGCTGGTCCGAAGCCCTGGCGCCGCCGCCCGCGGATGCCGGGGAGACGCTGTACGCGGGCTGGGACTGCCCTCAGGTGGCCGCCGTCTACCAATACACACCGCACCAACCGGACGAGCTGGCGCTGGCCGAGGGGGACATCATCAACGTCACCAGGAAGACTAGTGAGGGTAAGGAACAACTCAACTTATAACAATTTATACGAAAAAAATATATCTTTTCATGAATATATAATATTCCATTCATAAGACGCTGAAAAATTAAACGAATAAAAAATTTAATTATATTAAAATTAATTAATTAAACTAAATCAATTATCTATTAAAAATTAGAGATAAAATGAAATCGTCTTCGTCATAAAATAGTTTTGACTTCGAAAGTAGAGTATAAAATGATGCAGAACTAAGTGAAGGAGTGTCCCGCAGGCTGGTACTACGGAGAGCGCACGCGCGACGGCGAGGCGGGCTGGTTCCCCGGCGCCTACTGCGCGGAGGTCGCCTCCCCGCACGTGCGCGCGCGCAACCTGCGGCAGCGGTACAGGCTGCTGGCGCTCTCCGCCACATACCTCGGCCAGAAAAAGAAACCGCTCCCGTGATACACGCACGATAACAACATTCATCTCATCGTCGACTGAAATTGTAAATACTTCGATGATATAGAGACCCCTTTGCGTTTCGTTGAGAAGAAATCGTCCGTCCAGACACTGCCTTCGTTACTTATAAGATAAATTTGTACCGTTTTACATTTATCTCTATTAGATTTCTTAAAAAATTGCACCGCCTACGGAATTTATGATCGGTGTCTATCATTGTTGTTGTGTTAAATATATATTGCTTATCCTCTTTAAGAATAGCTAGCGTTAAGTCTGTGAAGTGTACAGTTACGTATGAGATTCATATAAATTTAATGTACAGAGAAAATGTTTGTGGAAAATGTTGTTTTAAGTATTATATTAATTATGAAACTATTTATGCTAAACGAATCTTATATAATTGGCTTCAAATTAAAGCTTACGTATTTTAGTATATATTCATTGTTTTCTATTTAAAAAATTGACTAGTCAATCAGGGGATGAGTGAACATTTTCAAATTATGACCAATATTTATTCGAACATTCCGTTTGTGCATAATGAATAAGTTTATAAAGTAAAGAATGTTAATTATAATAAAAGTATTATTAAACAACACTTGCATATTACAAAAACTATGTTTATGTTATTATTTTAAACCTTAAACATTAAGTAAGATTATTCAAACAGTAATTACCATCAAATATAATTTTCATAATACAATGGTGATATTATTTTTGTCCCCTATTATATAAGAGAAAAACAAACAATATAGACATGTTGAAAGACTATAGATTGTTTTTCCTAATTTATTGTGATGAATGTTGACAGTTTTAATACATGACTCAGATCTTTGAATACATTAACAATATCTAACAAAAGACATTTCATCATTTCTCAACTCTATAACATTACAATTTTTTATTTAATTATTTATATTCACCACACCTACCAAGAACATTGATTTGTTGCAGCGTTTATTCAATAAGCCATTAATATAAATTATTCACAGCAGCATGATTAAATAAATAAAACAAACTTATTGTTTGATTATGAACTTTAATATTACATCATCTAAGGCATTTTGTTCTTATGTAAACTATGGAACTTGAAAAATTCTCACATTTAGAAAAACATCCACACATTAAAATCGCATATAAAATATATTTTCATCTCAACTCTGTACTTTAATAATATTTTTTTAAATTAAATGTTAAATTATTATTACGAATGTAAACAAAATACAAAGAAATTAAATTAAAAGAGTATAAATAGCAATGATTCAATAGCAGATTTAAAAAACTTAAATGTATAATTGTACTTATTATATGAGTTTAGTAGAAAAATAAAAAACATTAAACAAAAAAAGAGATCAAAAGATCAGAATCATAGACAAATATATTAATTTCAACAAGGAATGAGTTCAGTCAAGAATTGCTTATTGCAAACATTTAACAATCAAATTCTAGTTTTTGATGAATTATCCTTTACCTCAAATAGTTTTCTTACAAAAAACACTTGCAATGTCCCTGTGGCGGCTATTGCTATAATTTGTATAATAGACCATCTGAAATATAAACAATTTAAAATTATTATAAAAAGCTCCTACAAAGTAAAATAGTTTATTTATATTGGGATTACTTGTTTATTGTGAGAGGTACATTAATATATTTTTAATTAGACATTTATTAGATAATTATATACAGTATATTTATCTTTAGTTATAGCTATATATAGTTATAGTTATATCTGTTAAGAAAGAGAATTTTCCTAATAATACAAAAATTATTAGGAAAATTCATTATAAATATATGAATATTAACATTTTAAACCCTATATAATATATAATAATATAATGAATTTTCCTAATAATTTTTGTATTATTAGGAAAATTCTCTTTCTTAACAGATATATACTTATAATAATAGGAATCATTTACCTGAACACATAGGCATTATTGTCTACTAATAAATTGTAATCCCTGGACTCCCTAGCCCTTGAGTGGTACTGATATTGCAAGATGTCATTCACATTGCGCTCCACAAACTGAATTGAGTTCTGAAATTAATAATTTTTTTTACACTTCTCACATGGGCTAAAAAAAAACCATTTACAATTACTTATCGAACGTAGACAAATAATCAGCACTTAAAGATAATGAAAACCTTTTCAGTTAATTACATTATTTCATTTGTTTATGCGTCTAGGAGTTTAATTTAATCGTTAAAACATTATTGCTTCTCTTATCATAATGCATTTAATTTTAAATGTTGTCTTAAAAACAATGACTTACTGTGAAATTTTTGATATTCATATCAAGTTCTTCAACTTCCTTTGCATATTGTTCCCATTTATCATACCTAATAACAGAAAGGTATAAGTTGACTAGTTTCCCCGCAAACCTGGAAAACTGGTTGTCTATACACACTGCATAATAACCCCCCGAACTCGATTGGTCTGCATATTCGGCACTCTGTCGCCATTCATATGGATGGACTATCTGACCTTTTGGATGCCTAACTGCGAACCCACACATCCCATCACCACCTTTTAACACCTACAAGTTATATAAACATTAAATTTAATAAGAGGAACTACCAAAGAAGGTACATCTTTAACTTCCAATTAATTTTAAATTAAAGCTATCTTCGTCACACATGTTTCAATTGAAAGAGAAAGGCTAATTACTTGGTAGCTAGCGTAAAATGTTGCGCCGGGTTGAACATATTGGAAATAACAATCTTCTTTGCCAGCGTCGATATGTACTTTATAGTCCATAGTCACCGCAGGTAAGTTTTCATACCATGGTGCCGCTGGTGTCGAAGAAGATTCACTGGCATGTGATAAAATGGTAAATATTAATATAATGACAATAAACAGATGCCACGTCTTTCGAACCATTTTATAAACTTTCACAGACTGACGATTGTTGACGTCTGACAATAACTGATAAACTGTCAGACTAACAGAAATTACTAAAGTGATAAAAATGACGTGTTTTGTTATTTTGTAATTCGTCTAGAAATAAGAAAAAGCTATAAAATATTCAAATATATTATTTATAAAAATATCTTTTGTTTTCAGTTTATAAATTGAAATATTTTTTTATAATATTAATTTTTTTTTATGTTATACAGATCAAAGCTTAGACCATAGAAAACATTATTACAGACTAATGAGTGCTATGACTTATGTGCATCTTTATGGCATTTCAATTTTAAATCAGCTGCTTAATGTTTGGAGTTTCTGCTTAAACATTTGAAATCAAATAAAATTTATCGTAATACTATTTTCCATATAAATGTAAAGACCTGTTGATAAAAGATATTAATTATTAAGGTATCTTCCATTGTAATATCATTATGAAAGCTAGGTTTTTAACATTTTTTTCATATATTGGCACAAAGTTTAGGTTAGTTCACAATCTCATATTTTCATAAAAAAAGAAAATAAAATAACGCAAGTTATATAATATGTAACATACAGGTCCTCAGAAAAGATTTGGCACAAAGAAGCACGAAATTTTCCAGATCCAGACAGTGTACAAGGTTTAATGGAATTAGCTTTGCTTAAAATTAATCCTGTGAATTATCCCAACATTACGCTATCGAGCCGGTAACATACATAGTCTTATACATATTCCAATATACATATATCTGCTTGTACTCACATAAATACTATCGGGATTTTCCCTACTGTTGCAAACTAGTTGCGAACTCATTCGGGTTCCTTATTCATGCTCGGAGCATTCACATTGTGATTCCGTAATTATTTATCCCAGCCAGATAATTATTTGTAAGTGTAATTATGGATCACAAATGTTTCAATACAAAATCCAGTATACAGGTATATAATAAACTGTAACAAACATTAAATTTACAATTTTATTAACAATTTTATTAGCTTTTAGTAGCCTATGTAAAGTGCATATACTAAGTTCATAACTCGTATAATATTTTTGTAGCACAGACGGAGGGGTTCATGCACTTAATTCAAGTGCTCATTTTGATTTAGAAAGATATGGCAACAACGTATATGACCACCACTACCTTACATATGAAATGAATAAGTTTTTTGCTAAAAATGGAATAAGCATATACATAAGAAAATGCCTGCGAGTGAATGATGATTTTAGTGCAAGATTTAATGCTTTATCAAGAACCTATCTATATAGGTATGTTTTTTTATTATTTTTCTTAAGGGAATGGGTTACAACTAGATCATACACATATTCAATGTCCTATGTCCATTAACATACACAAAAATAAAAAAAACTTGCAAAAATACAAAAAACTCTTGAGAACAGAAGAAAAAATATTGAAGGAAAGAGTTTGCAATCAAGAACTTCTTCTCCCTCTGTGTACAAAATTAACCTTAAATCATATTGGAATACTAAAAAAAATTTATTCATAAAAAATACTGATATATTTTAGGCTTGCAGTAATAAAACCAGGCTTAGATTTAGAAGATAAGTTCTCTATATCTTCATTCATACCTATTGAGGAATGGAAGAGGTGTCACTTCGTAAAGTAATGCAACCTTATGACTAATATATTTTAACTTATTTAATTGCAATATAATTAACTATTTTTTCATAATTATAGGGCAAAACAGTTTGATATTGAACTGTTCAAAAAAAGTGCTAAGTATTTTGTGGGCTACCATGATTTCACTACATTTAAAAAATTTGATAAATTAAAAGAATACAAACATAATAGACGAGAAATTTTTAATATAGATGTCAAGAGCGGGGCACCTTCTGTAACAAGTCACTCTAGCAACCAGAAAAGTCACTTTGATTACTGGGATATTGAAATACATGGAAGAGCTTTTGTCCATAATCAGGTTAGTATATTTTTTAACGAATAGCAACTAAAAAATTGATAGGTAATCAGAAATTTTAGATGAATGTAATCTATTTCGAAAATTTTTGCAATAATAGTACTTTTACATAAATTTCAGATACGCCGTATGATAGGTACTTTGATTGCAGTGGCCGTTGAAAAATTAAAGCCAGAAGATATAAAGCTTATGCTACAAGTACCATCCAAAAATTCATGGCATTCCTTTATACAGAACTGTCCTCCTGACGGATTGTATCTGTCGAACGTTGAATATAACCCAGAGCACCTCATATTTAATCCAACTAAAGAGGTATCTGTAAACAATGAGTTTCCTGAGTGAATTAAGAAAGCAAAAAAATAAACTTAAAGACACAGACACAGTTGTAACACGTGCTGATGGCGTCAAATATATTGAAGGTTCTGGAAGTGTTTTGGTCCACAATTTATATGGGTTTGTAGTGGATACTAAACCAGACGACATACCTGTACTAATTGTAGATTATTTGTATATAGGCTCCCAGGACTGTGCTGTAACAAGTGTAGTTGAGAAGTATACAATACAACATATTCTTAGTTTAGGAGTAAATGTAGAGTTACCAAATATAAGTCAAAAATATGTTCCGGTTCTGGATTTACCAGAATCTGATATAAAGCCAGTGTTATCTGAATGTTTTCCGTATATTCGAAATGCTGTGGAAATGAAAGAAAATTTGTTGATTCATTGTAATGCTGGTGTATCTCGGACGGCTATGGTCACCATTGCTTATTTAATACATTATGATTCCATGAGCTTTAACGATGCTTATAAATTTATTAAGCAGAAAAGACCAGCCATTCAGCCCAATGTTGGGTTTATAAAACAATTGCAAAATATGACACTTGCCAAATTGATTTAATATTGTGTTGTCTACTTTTATATTTGAGTTTTTTCAAAGGATATAACGTTAAATTTAAATATATATTTAATTTTAATATGAATTAGTTTTTCTATAATAATTATATGAATGTATGGATAGTGAAACGTGTAAAAATGGTTTCAATATATTTATCTTTCAGAATTTAAAATAAATATACTTGTTAACTTATGTTTATTATTAAGAATTATCAAACTTCATCATCTATGTATAAAATAAAATGATCTGAGCACCATTTTTCAAAAGTTAAATAAAAAAATATATAATACTACAATGAAAAAAAAAAACAAAATATTTCAAAACATAACTTTATTCTAATAAATAACACAATTAAGTACGAGCATCAATTGTAAACGTTATGTTACTCCAAGCGCGGGCTCAAGGTATTGTAATATGGATGTTAGAGGTTAGGAGAACGGTCTTGTAGTGAGAGGAATTTAAATATCCAGAAAGGCACTCAGACTGTGCAGAGTTCAAGAATTTTTAAATTTTAACGACCACTAAGTATAAAAAAGCTAAAAATTACGTAGTCGTAACCGAAAAATATCTTACCCTCTAAGGTACACTCTCCTTACCTCTACAACCCAAAAACGTAAGTAGCACCAATTGTTATAATTATAGCCACAGTCAAGTTAGTATTAGCTACAGAAGACGAAAACCCATCGCGGTGGGATTACATTAAAAATTTAAAAGACTGACATCAAAGTCCGTTTAATATTAATAAAGACTTTGATTAAATTTGGGTAGTAACAAGCTGTACACGTTCTTTGTTAAGATATTTGTTAATGGGTTTTCGCCTTTGTTATTTTTTTAACTTTGCACAAATTATTGATCTCATTCACCTATATCTATTTGTCATTTTTAGTTTTTACTAATTATCATTTTATGAAACAACATGTTATATATGATTTTTATTAACTTATATTTTAATAGGCACATAAAGTATATGCTTATGTTTGTTAACAATAATATCAACACAGCATTTACAGATAATAAAAAGTTTCAATTTTAACATCTACCAATTTTATATACAATTTTCCATTTTATTTCAAACATTAAAAAAATTATATGATAGATTGTAATGATTACATTTTTTAAATTTTATAACAACCATTAACAATTTGAGACCATATATTATATATGGAATGTAAATTTTAAATCACTAATTATTTTTGTTTCTCAAAGCAATATAAAATTACAGGATTAATTCGAAGACTAAAGCATGTACAAACCTTGAGTTATATAAAAATTCATACATTTTCCTTAAACAAAATCCAATATAAATTTCAGAACCAATTATTATACACTATTTGCCACAGTAACACTTGAGGAATGTCGTTTATTTAGCTGAGTTTTAAAAGTATTGAAACCCATAAATTGCACTATTACAATATTAAAGTGAGGTAAATTATTTTATTTATAATATATATAAATCTGTAAAAATTATATTTATTGTGTTCAGATATTTATCTAATTGTAGCATATAATTAGATAATATATATTTTAAATATATCTGTTTAGATTTGACAATGACTGTCAGCTGTCATTAACCATCAGTCATATATATGAAATATAGTATATAAAACAATGTTCCAACGTCGTTATATTAAGTACAACTATGACCAGCACTCAGTCTTCGACCTTCAAACATCTTAAAATCAATAAAATGTATAAAATCATTTATATACAGATAATATTTATTATACAATAAACAACTGTCAATTTTATAAATTGATTTGCCACCATAAACTTAATCTAGAAAAATTATATAAATCTTGTACTTCATAAATGGTTAGTGTCTTTTTAATTATTTATACAGTTGTAGTAAATGAAAACAATAATGTTATATTAAAAACGAACATCTTTGAACACATTAAAAAAACGATATTGTTTTATTTCAATTAAGATTATTTTTATAGAACCCTAAGAAAAATTCGTATCGTTATTAAAATATAAAGTATAAAAGGCACTTACTGGCAATGAAAGTAAAATTAAGTACTTCAATGACTATTATATGTTACTTATCGTCTAGTAATTGAGCTCTGTATCAGTAAATGAGTACATGTTACGGCAATTTTGGGCTTTAAACAAATTGAAATGAGAACACTAACTCTCAACACGATAAACAATATTATCAAACTATCTGTAAATTTTTTATCAAAAAGACCCTTACAGATAAGTGAAACAACCTCTGCCTTGAGATAAATTTTAAATAAGTCCCTATATAACGATATTTGTTTTACAACTGGGCTCTATTAATCAATTAGAAGCTCTTAAGCGTGAGTCCCCGTGCGGGCAGGCTGTTAGCCTTTGCGGGGGCATCGCGTGCGTGCGAGTGCGCCACCGCGATGCTGAGGCATTGAGCCCACTGCTCCGCGTTCTTTCCGTCCTTGGGCTTCAGGATCAGAGTCTGATCTCCCGTGAAAATTTCAAAGGCCTTCGGGATATTACGAGCCCCTCGGGATACTTTGACCGATCGAATCTGGTTGATGTCTATGCTTTCGCCGCCGCTCTAGAAAAGATAATGATAAGTTTAGTTTTTTTATTGCACGGCCATAATTGAAAGATAAACGAGGAGCGCCACTCACCGATCCCTTGCACGAGAGGTGAGCTCCCGATAGAGTAAAGTAGCGAGTGCGCCAGCGACGGAAAAGCCGCCAACGACCCTTCTTTTCCCGCAGCTGTCCCTCGATGACGGGCGCTCCGTCCCCCAGGAAGCCGCCGGCGCGCTCCGGGTGGTGGCACAGGAAGCACCCCCACGTGGCGCGCGCGCTCACCTCGAAAACGTCGAAGAAGCCGGCGGCGCGCAACTCGTGCACGAGCATCTCTCGCTCCTTGAGCGCGGGGAATGCGCCCGTGACCAGCGTGAGGAAGGTGCGATTCTCGCAGTCCAGAATGTCCCAGCAGTGCTTGAGGCTGGCCACGGTGGGGTCGCGCGAGGACAGCGCGGCGGCGTGGCGCGCCTGCAGCGCCAGGAACATGAGGTGGATCCACGTGCGCGGGAGGCGCGTGCGCAGCGTGAAGGCGGCGCTGGCGTACAGGCAGTGCGGCCCGCGCGAGCCGCACGCGAACGACAGCCGCGCCTGCTTCTTGGAGCGACGCTCTGCGGACGGACACGCCGTTACGGGCCGACTCTCATGATTCGGAAACGACTAATATTCTATACGTGTTTTCGACCAACCTTCTATCGTACACTTGGCAGGTGGCGGTATCCTTAAGGAGACGTTGTCCATGTACGCCTTTATCTTATCCAAGTGTTTTTCACAAAAGTGCTGCACCGTGTCTCGCATGGGATAGGGCTCGAATACGCTTATCCTATGATTCGAGTTGGAGTTGCCGGAATTGATCATCGTGACGCTGGTGTTGTTCGCGCGTCGCGATGTCACGGTCACGGGACCTATCGGGATCGAGTTTGTGCCGGAAGTGGAGCAAGTCTGAGTCAAAATAGGACCGGCCGCCGTCGTTATTACGGACACTTGGCCTAACGCGGAATTATGTATGGCCACCGACGTCGGCACCAATGCGTCCGACGACTTGCCGGTATTCAAAGGGTTCACAGATATGGAATGTGATGGCTGTGATGAGCCAGAAATTATCGTGGGGCCTGACGCCGTCTGCAAATATTTTTAAAATAAATTGTATGATAGTTGTACATGTAATAGTTTTGTTAATTTCACACAAAAACCGGCACAAACACAAAAGCAGACGCATACGTACCGCAGGAGGACCGATCAGTATATTATGATGCAGATGCCTTGGTCGAGGAGCGAGCGGCGGCGATACGCTCACGGTCACGGCCCCGCCCCCCCCACTCCCACTGGACACGATGCCTGCCTTGCTTACTGGCTTATTGCCCACTACTGGGACATAAAAATATATAAAATGTACACTTCGGAGAGGAACATGAACAATAACCAGAAAGACAATAAATAAGTCAATTAAAATAATGAATTTAACCGAAAAAAAAAATGCTGATCGAGAGTTCTACATCGTGATTGAACTTATCTTAGATAACTTTTTAAAGTTGTCATATATTTGACCTGCCAAAAATTACTCGAGATATCTTGTCAATTATCTATTGTTTAGACTCTCTCTGTGTTATATAGAAACAAATAAGTTTTATTTTTGACAAAAATAAATAAAACTTACTCTGTGGAGGATTTTGTGCGTTAATTTGTTGAGATGATGACAACCGCGTCATACTCTTATGTAGACCTCCCACAGAACCACCTGGAAATAAACAAACCACTCAAAATAAAACATCCTCATTATCTTGCCTTTGTATTTGAAATATTTACAAATATTAGTACTGACCGGCAACATTTAGCCTCGTCATGCTCCTATGCGAGTTGGGTCCGGGGTGCAATCTTCCAGTACTTCTCGAGTCCCCCAGTTTGGCTCTTCTCGTATACCCTACCGGGGCCGCCGTAGACCCCGGGGCCACGGACGCCGCGGGGGATGTGGTAACCGGATTCGTGGCAGTCGAGGTTACGGCCGTTGTGCTCTGTACTGGGGTCTGACCTCCTAACTTAACTATTGTCACCCCGGTGGAAGTTCGGTTTACTTCACTGTGCGTTGATTTTGGACGGCTGCTAGAATAAATACTTTGAAATTAGATAATATTAATTTTATAAATTAAATTACTGTAGTGTTTAATAGAAATATATTATTACCTATAAGTAATATTGAAAAATTTAAACTGAAAAACAAACCGAATTCGAAAACTCCGCCCTCGTGCATCGTTACGCATCGGTGCGATAGCTCTATACGTCACTAAACATCTCGCAGCCGTCGTACCTGTTGTTAGCTCTGAGCGCCGCTAGCAGCCTGTCCGTGAAGAGCGCGGGGTAAGCGCTGCACAGCGCGGTCGCCTCCCGCAGCAGCGCCGCCTGCTCCGGACCCTCCGCCTTCGACAGGCGCTCCACTACGGAATTCAGGGATTCTTGAGCCCGCTCCTATAGTCGCATATTTGTGATGTTCAAGGTATTATTATAGTTAAGAAGATTATGAATCTGATCTGAAGAGTTGAATATTGATTAATTTTCCATCGTTACGTATTATTCGACATCGTAGGCTACGTCGGGACAGAATTAGGTTTTTTACTTAATTTGACACTTAGAACGAGCCTAGATAATCTAAAAAATAACTTTATTTATTTTATTCACTCCTTTCAAAACAAACGGGCTCAAGTTAGTTATGAGTTGAAATAAAGAATATTCAGCTGTAATGTATCTCATTGAGAAGAGTAATAAAACCTCCACGCGTACTGACCCGGCCGGTGCCCGCCAGCAGAGCGTGCGGGGGCCGCGCCGCGAGCCGCGCGCATGCGCTGTGCTCCGCCACTAGCGACGCGCGCGACCGCGACACGCAGCCGATCACCTGACGGCGGCAACACGTTCATTTCATTTTTTTATTTACAAAATCTTTGCAACTTTTTAAGATATGAGATACGACAATCGAGCAATTTTAATAACATAAATACTTTATCTCTAGAAATCTGTATTTACCTGAAGCACGTCTATACACATGCATCCCGGGTCTTTCTGGCTCGCGGTGTTGGGACACAAGTACGACAGTAACTGAGGAATAGCTGTCTTTAAAGCCTCCGAACGTCTTGCGGCTATTTGCTCGAACAGCGCAAATAACGAACTCTTTTCGACGGGTTCAGCGTGAGGTAGAAGAGACACGAGAGCCGTGACGTGTCCTTCTAGCGGTTCTGGGCATACTTCATATAAATTGGTGAGAATACGACAGAGCGGATAATTTCCTGAAATTAATAAAATAAATTTTAATTAAAAAGATGATTTATAATTCTTATTATTTTAATTAATTTTAAAATAAGAACATACCTGACATTATAGAATCCATAATAGTTTGAACATGAGGCTTCAAAAGGATAGCATGATGGACGGCAGCCAGTGATAAATATCTGGCCATGTGTCGAGATATCTCACGGTTACCTTTGTGCAGAAACTGGACCGCAACTGGCAGAAACAACTCCATTACTTCCTCATTGCTACTGGCTTCCTTATCAGCTTGAAGTGGAAATGAGACCTACAAGTAATGACTATTAAATGTTGTAATTTCATATACATTTCTGCTCATTTATATATACAGTTAATTAATATAAGTATGTATTCTAGAATATCAGACTCGGATAGAATATATATTTATTAATTAATATTGTTTATAATGATATACATTACATTATATATTAACTATAATTGATAATTTATTTTATGTAACCATACCAATACAATACATGCTATCACATCAGATGCAATTTTAGCATGAGGTGGATCATCATCTCGTAGATGTCCCACTGGCATCAGGTTATGATGTAAACAGGACTCTAGCAGTGCTACCAGGGAACCACAGTACTTCTCTAGTGTCCCAGTTTCTTTGATACATGATGTAACTCGAGTAACACATATTTCTATTAAGGCTTGGTCACGATCATTCCTGATATAATCTGTTCTGGATGATATGTCTGTTATTTGGTTTAGCTGTAAATATTATGGGTGAAGTTTTTAAGTTATCAAAATAAATTCACTCTGTTCATTAAGCAAAGATTGACATAACAATTCAAGAATGAAACAACAATATATTTTTTATTGAGTACCTTTCTAACACTCTTTAGGGTTTAAATTATAAATTTCTACTTCTACTTAATATATTTATTTTATTGAAGTAGGTGGCATTGTTAACAATACTAAAAACCAGTTTTATACTATTTCACTAGTTAGAAATACAACTCTTTCTCTAACCTATTTAAATATAACATGATATGATGATGACTAGTAATCTGGTCTAACCATAGTTGTAAAATAGTAATCAAGTTAGCAGTCACTCAACTCACCACTTCATTCAAATCGTTGACAATATCAGAATCGGGAATGGAAAAAATATCCCCTGCTCGAGTTAAATCCCGCTCCGTTAGCACGTGCTTCAGCAATTCATGCATTTTGAAGCCTCAATAACAACGTAACTTCAGAAATTCACTGGATAAATCACCAACAAACAACTTACAGCTTACTCGACACATCTACACGAAAGCTCTTTCTACATATAAATAACACTCGCTGCACTGTTTCCATATTGGTAAAAATGCACGTATTGATGCACTTTCTAATATTGTTGAAGTAATATAATGTTAACTCAATTTTAGTTGTAATAAAAACTTTAATGATTGATGATTTGTCTAAAATACCTAATTTCATGAAAGTATCGGTCGACTGGTCCTGTCGTCTAAACGTCAAACAAAGTTCAATGAACTTCATGATTGCAAAATCCCATAAACTAGTAATGTCATGATAAATTTTTAAACTGTTTAAATAAATTCAATTTTTATTATTTCATTTTCTTTTCGGAGCCGTATATAAAAATAATTATTTTATTCTAATTTATATTATACTATGATTGCATCAGCTATAGGGATATGGACCATGTGTCATGAAATCGTTGACATTAAAACTGTCAATTATCAAACAACAACTATGAATTATATGTTTATAAATATAAGACTTAAATTCAATTATCTTAGAAAAGTAAATAGTGCTGGAAAAATGAGAGGTTAGAACTTACAAAGAAAAAAGTGATAACTTATTGTCCTTCTTTATTATTAAAAATTTACATGTCTGTAATTTCCTATAACAATAAATAATAGTGAAAAATGCCTGTAAAATGTAAAGGTGCTTGTGGAAAAAATGCCATGCTCAAGGTAAAGAAATAGTTTTAATACAAAAATAATAATACTATTAGTCATATAAATATAACTTTACATATTTTCAGCGCCCTAAAACTGGAGATACATTGTGTAAAGAATGTTTTTTTAGAGCTTTTGAAACAGAAGTACACTTCACAATAACAAAAGGAGAATTATTTAATAAAGGTGATTCAGTTGCCATTGCCGCATCGGGTGGTAAAGATTCAACTGTACTAGCACATGTGCTCAAAACCCTTAATAAAAGGTATGACTATGGACTGAACCTCATGTTGCTATCCATAGATGAAGGCATCACTGGCTACCGAGATGATAGTCTGGAAACAGTCAAACAAAACAGAGATGACTATGAAATGGCACTTAAAATATTGTCATACAAAGATTTGTATGGTTGGACCATGGATGAAATAGTTGCTCAAATAGGAAGAAAAAATAATTGTACATTCTGCGGTGTGTTCCGACGACAGGCGCTGGATAGAGGGGCAGCCATGCTCAATGTAAAGTGCATTGCAACTGGACACAATGCTGATGACATAGCAGAAACTGTACTCATGAATGTGCTTAGAGGAGACATAGCTAGGCTAAAGAGATGTACTGCTATATCTACTGTAAGTAACAAATAAAATTTTAAATACATTAACTGTTAAAATCATCACATCAGATTATTCACATTATTGTATAATTGCAACTTTATAACACTCCTATTCTTAAAGTCAGTTTTTCATTATTCAGGGCAGTGAAGGCACTATTCCCCGAGTAAAACCATTAAAATACACTTATGAAAAAGAGATAGTAATGTATGCTCATTATAAGAAACTAGTATACTTTTCAACGGAATGTGTTTTTGCACCAAATGCCTACAGAGGGCATGCTCGGGCACTGCTAAAGGACTTAGAGAAAATCAGACCTACTTGCATTATGGATATTATTTATTCAGGTAATAATTACATTGTGAAAACATCTACTTTATAAATAAAAACATTTTATTATAATGTAGTTTTGATTAACAGGTGAAACAATGGCAGTTAAAGAAGAAGTCTCTCTACCCTCACAAAGGATATGTACAAGATGCAATTTTGTTTCATCTCAAGAAGTTTGTAAAGCTTGCATCCTTTTGGAAGGGTTAAATAAAGGTCTACCAAAACTGGGTATTGGCAAGAGTTCTAAAGTTAAAAAAATGCTGGAAGAATATAATGCAAAACAAAACAGTATAGAAGTCATTAACAATATAAATGATGACTGCATGAAAGGTAACTGTGTTTCAAGAGGCAAGGTCTGCAGGTCTAATACAAGTACTAAAGCTGATTCTTCTCAAGTGGTCTGTCACGCAAGTCTGTCAGACAATATAATTTCAAACAAACCTAATGGTACACATCAACAAAAAAATGAAGATTTATGTGCAACTAACTCTAAGCTAAATACACTTTTACAAGAATATGGTATAGCAGAGAATGAATCTAAAAATAATGAAATAGTTTTTATGACTGGAGATAGCAAAAATGAAGATTTTGAGATAGACTTTCATAATGAAGATATAAATGAAGAGGTGGACACATGTGCAGGCTCATGTGGGAAGATAGATTCATTGCATATAGGTTTTTAAGGTTTAATGATGTAAATAATAGATTTATATTTATTAATAACATTTTATTACATTCAACAGTCCTTTCTAGTGACAATATTGACTCAGTAACAATAATACTTAAACTTTAAAGATTCTAACAATTATTTACAAGACTAAACTAAGTTCTGCTTGTGTGGTTTTTTGTACTTGCACATACATGTTAAAATGAGTTCAAAAGACACCTAAGTGACTAGACTAGCCATATATATTGTTAACGTAATAAGGCATGATATCTTTATATGTTACTTATACAAACAAATGTACCTCAACCTCTTCTAATATACCATAATAGCTTTAATTCCAATTGTATTTAATGTGTTAAGAATAACAAAGCATCACACAATATCACATAGTCTGGGAGCTTCTTCAGGATGCAGCAGTTCTTCACATGGCACATATTCTAAGTGATGAAGGCAGGCGCACGCGACTCTATACGCGCCCTACAAACGGGACAAGCGTCGCTGATACGCTCCGAGCACTCCTCACATAAACACACGTGACCGCACGGCAATAGGATTATCTGAATTAAACCAAGAATTAATTACATTATTTTATACATACCAGACATTTATTACCGAAAAATATATATTTACTCGTGAGAAGAATAAGTCACCTGTCAAGCGACTTATTCTTCGAAATAATTTACAAACAAGGACCTTGCTAATTGTTAGCGGTAATTCCGTACTGTTATATTTCTATTTTATAATTATAAAATTTCTATTTTATATATATAAAATAGTTTTATATATATAATTATAAAATTTTTTATAATTATAAAATTTTTGGATAATACTTAAAATAGTCTTTACAGATACTAAATCTATTTTTTTCTATAAGTAAACTAACCTCTTTAGGATTCTCAGTACACACAACACATAGCTGCACTTCACTCAGTTCCTTGTCTCGAGTATGCGCTCTCCTCTCCCTCCTCCCCGCCGCCAGCTGCTTCTTTAGCAACTCTTCTGCCTGGCGACGTCGACGGCGTTTCATGTATTTATACAGTATGCGTCCTGATGCCACGGCTGCCACTGAGCCAAATAGGACAAGCAAGATTCTGGAATTCAAAGTTCTCTTCTTTCACAAGTGGAACATATATGTAGAATAATTTAAATTAATTATAATTATAAACATAATATCATAAATACAATATAAACAAATTTTAAACAATTCCTACACATCAATTTTATTTTTAATTCATTCAGAATGAGAATTAAAATGTTATAAACTTATAATTTAATGAATACAAAAATGAGAATGAAGTATTGACAATTATTATTGTAAAGAATATTTAGAATCACTATGTGTTCAATTTAACTTACATAGTAGTAAAAAACATGATGCAAATACAAAAATAAGACTACAGTTAAATAAGGCACCAATCCAAATCCAGTATTGATTGACATATTCAATTCATAGGTCACTTGCTATTATTACCAATATTGGTATGTATACAAGACATTGATCGATATTTCACTATTAATGGGTTAAATTAATTTTGTGAGCTTGGTTCCTTATGTGTCTTATTTGTATTCATCATTTGCGTGTTTTTAAATATTTAGCATACACATTAATAATACACAGTAAGTTACCTCAAAAAGTCTCTAGAACTGGCAAGTCTTTTCAACAAGCTTGACTTAGTAGAAGTAGTTAAATACAGTGGCAATCCATCTCTCGGAGGCTGAATCTTCAAACCTGAACTAGTTTTGCTCAGTTCACCAATAGCGGTTATATAGGAACCATCCCTTAACATTTCCTCCATGGTCTGAAGGCCCCTTTGACGTACCCCAGAAAAGAAACCCCATACATGATCAATGACACCAGGGGACATAGGTTCAAACTTGTCAGATATTACATCTAAATCTGTAGAATTAAATAAATACATTCTATATCTTGCAAAAAACTAAAAACTACGTTTTACATATAATATAAAATTTCCAAAATCATACCTAGGAGTTCTGCAGTCAATGCATCGACTACTTCAATACTATATTTGCCATTATTTAAAACAAATGGTGTAGAGTTGCATGCCTCATGTATTGTTCGTGTCTGGTCAGACCAGAAGCCCGCTGATGTTCTTGCTATAACATGTTCTTTTATAGTTAACCTAGACAAAATAATCTTATTAAATCGCTACAAGTGGTAATAAACTGAAAAACATTTATTATTTTGCTTAAACAATTAGACATTTACTATATTGACATCATATTTAACCATTCCTAAAATTATTTACCTTTGAATAACTCCTGTAACTAACTGGTTATAGTTGCTAGTGATAGGATTGCCAAGAGGCTTCACCAGACCTCGGATCACAACATATGGTATGACATGGTTTGGGTACTTTTTTATCTCCTTAGTTAGGGTCGAATCTATGTCTAAAACTGGAGCCGACTGAAAGTTTTTTAATATATAATAAATATCAAACTAAAATGTGAGCAGGTAAGTTAACTTAAAAAGAACAAGTTAAAATATAATATTAATTATTGAATACAAAGCTATGCTTTTAATTATTACAACAATCTAAGACAGATTCAATCATATACCTGCAATGAATCCAAGATATGTTTACATTTGCTCAATTGTTTAACACAAAATCCTAAAATCAAGGAATCTATTCCAAGAATAACTGTTTCGCCGATAATTTCGGATAAAAAATCCATCGTATCTTGTAATTTTGATTATAAAAGGCATTAAGATCTCAATAATCAAAATATTTTTGATAATTATCTAACAACATTAAATTTTCAATTATAAATATAACCTCTCCTAAAACTGACAAACTGGAATTTGCCAACAGCTGTCTATATACATCAAATAACTAATGCGTTCAATTTTTCGTCATTTTTTTCTCCCAACCTCTTGTTATTATAGTGATTAAAATAAATTTTTAATGTGTAAATAATACAAGGAAGATGAAGTAAATTGTTTATTTTTATATAAGATGTTTATACATTTTTGAATTAATTTCTTCGTCTTCTAACGCGGGATATACGCCAAGCATTAGGTTCTTCGTATTTGTTATACAAAGGCTCCAACCGTTGATTCTTCTTAAATTTAGACAGTTTCGTTGGATCTGAGAATTTGAAGAAAGCCGGCGCGAACTCTACAAGCCATTTGGGATCAATTGTAGTCACTTCTCGCATGTACTCTTTAGTAGTTTGCACCAATTCGTGGTAAATTACCCTGAAAATTAAAAAAAATATTTATATCATTATATCAAAACTAAAAGACAATTATTTCGGCTGTTAATTGCCAAGCAACATTTAAAAATAACATACCATTCCGGCTGTCTATTAAACAGTGCACTGGAAGGATGTATGTACACAACCTGACTATCTACAAGAGTTCTGTATCCCTCTTGGGGGTCTTTTTTGGCTGCATTCCTGAAGAAACCTGAACATACTGTTTTTTGTATGCGCACTGTGTTTTTACCCGCTGATACCACATCTAGCTTATGTCTGTGGGAAAAAGAAATTATTTTAATATTTACTTACATAAAAAACAATCGATTTTTTATTTAAAAACTTACCTATCCATAATACCAAGCAACTGCTTCCTAACATCTTGGGCCCGTTTCAATGTACGAATTTGTACAAAGTTTTCATAACACCAAGCATTAGAAAACTTGTTATTTTTCCAGCTATTGTATACAGCTAACAATGTAAGGTGGTCACCCTCGGCCTGGTTGAATTTAGCCTTCTTTTGATCGGCTAAGGCTTGTTTGTCTTTCGGTCGGTAGAAAACATTCTGTACGCTCAACATAGAGACTATTGTCAGAATCTCGTCAGAGCATTGTAAAGCAACAGACATGATGAGAATTTTTGAGAGGTTAGGTTCCAGTGGGAATTCAGCCATCTGTAAAAAAATATATAAATAAAACTATTTCTTACTTTATAAGTGATATCTATGTTATTAAACATACCCGTCTTCCGAGCCTAGTGAGCAGCCCCTCGGCGTCAAGGGCGGACAGTGAATGTAGCTGTTCCAACGCCATTATGAGGGACTCCACCGGCGGGGCGTCCATGAAGTCGAAATGCAGCAGGTCATTTATACCCATCGTCTTCAGTTGTAACACCTGGACAAAACCGGTTATCTCATTAATAATATTTATTTCTTACGATTTCTTAAAACCAGATTTAGATACTCTACTTTTCGCAAAACAAACTTTGCCCTAAAAAAAGCTAAGTGAGGGTCTAGTCCAGTGTTTCCCAACGTGGGGCGTACGCCCCACAAGGGGGCAATTTGGAAATTTAGGGGGGCAATTTGGGAATTTTCGGACTGTGAATTTTAATATGATTGGCTGTTTGTATAGTTAAAATGTTAAATTTTGGTATGTAAGGGGGCAATTTTGAAATTTTGACATGTTTAGGGGGCAATTTGAAGATTTCTAATGAAAAAGTGGGACATGAACTCAAAAAGGTTGGGAACCACTGGTCTAGTCCATATGTGTCTACTCACGGTGGTGGCGAGGTTGGTGCGCTGTATCTCCGGCACGGGCGTAGGCAGCATCTCGTCCCTGTAGGCACGCTCGGTATAGAGCCGGTAGCACTTGCCGGGTCCCGTGCGCCCGGCGCGACCCGCTCGCTGCTTGGCCGCCGCCTGGTGACGTCACAGCGCATTTAGACACATGAAACACTCATTACACCGATACCTTTAATGAAAAATCTGATAATACAATTTCATATTCAATGATTCAATTTTTTTTAACAAAGTAAGACAATATCTGTTCTATTCACCAATGACAAATACGTAAAAAATTCCTTACACTTACTAGTATACAAGATTTAACTTTTATTAAAGCTAAGGTGATTTGATATAAGGTTATGTTATGTAAAGAGTGTGCTTTTAAATGTATTGGCTTTGTCATCAAAATTTATAAGTTACGAGTACTATTGTATATTATAAAAATAGAATTGCATTCAATGAGCTTACCTGTGATATTGGAGTGACGACCAGTGAATCCATGCCGGTCTTAGAGTTATACACCTTTTGCTTCACAAAGCCGGGATCTACTACATAGTAAATTCCGTCTATAGTTAGAGACGTCTCCGCAATGTTGGTTGCTATCACCACTTTCCTAGATCCCGGGGGTGCGGGTTCAAAGATCCTCGTTTGCATCTCAGACGGCAGAGCCGAGTACACCGGCAGGATTATCAGTTCCGGTACATCCGGTCCCAGTGACTTCATTCTTTCGTATAATATCTCACAGGCCGTATCGATTTCCTCTTGACCGGTCAGAAACAGTAGGATGTCTCCCGGCGGTTCTCGAAGATGTATTTGCATGACAGTTATCAAGGAGGCATCTAAATAGTCAGTTTCCGGTTCCTTCGTGTATAAGACTTCGACGGGGAAGGTGCGACCGGGTATCGTGAAGATGGGCGCCTCGAAAAAATATTGCGAAAACTTTACCGCGTCCAACGTGGCCGAGGTAACTATGAGTTTTAATTCGGGCCGTTTCTGAACCGCCTGCTTGAGAAGACCGAAGAGGACGTCCGTGTGTATGGTGCGCTCGTGGGCCTCGTCCAACATGATGACCGAGTAGCTCTTCAGATCCAAATCCATGAGGCACTCACGAAGCAACATACCGTCCGTCATGTACCTGCAAAATAAATTATATTAATTTAATATTATAACATCAGCATCTTATATAATTATGTCATTTAAAATGGGAGTGCAATTCATCCAGCCCCGAAGGCATTGAGGGCACCCACTTGATGACGGTCTCGGGCCCGGTGCAGTCCTCGAAGCGGATGGTGTAGCCGACCTCCTGGCCCAGCCTGCAGCCGTACTCCTCGGCCACGCGCTTGGCCACGGCCATGGCGGCCACGCGGCGCGGCTGAGTGCACGCCACGCGCCCGCGGCGCGCCACGCCGCACTCGCACACGTACTGCGTGATCTGCGTCGTCTTGCCCGACCCCGTCTCGCCGATCACTATCAGGATGCGGTTGTCGGATATGGCCTGGAACGTGTTCAGCGATATATTGGATGGTCTACGGTACCTCCATCTATAATCAATTTACATTTATTAATTTTTCGAAGAAAGCTTTTACGCAATATTCTATTGCTGACTTTACACGTTCGTTTTATTTAGGATGTATGTTATGTTATATATTTCAATAGGAACAAGTCTTTTTTAGGAACGAAATAACCTGTACTTTTGATATAGTAAGACATAAAACAATTTTAAATTACTTCTTAATAACTCTCCAAGAAAGTAAAAAAATATCATAGAAAACATTTATTTTTTTGAACTATTTTAATTAATAAATTTTATTTAAAAGCCTATATGAACATAAATGAGTAGGAAAAAATTTATTTTTTTGAAATATCTTTGATATACAAAGTTTTTTTCTATAGATTTATAAAGAAAAATACAACTCACCTTTGTCAATTCATCTCTCAGCTTATAAATAGGTAGAGACTGTCTCTGCTCCAACAGTGATAAATTAGTTTTCTTTCCAAACGAGGATTTCTTTCCACCTATCACATGCTTCTTCCACTCCGGTAAATCCTGTGGAGTTATTCCCGTGCCTCGCATATTGGCGGCTAATGCTCTAGCGTCGGATTCTGGTAGGGGATCTATCCAGTTTTTATTTAAACCTGTAGGCAAACTCTCCATCTCCTGTTCCCTCTGAATCATCTTCTGTTCTCTTCTTTCTTTAGCTAAAGCCGACTGCATCATAGCTGCTTGGGCTAATGACCCGTCTGGATTCTTCACTATGCGAACGGGAGATAAATCATGAAGCGCTCGACCATGACCTTGAAGGAACGGCGGCTCCTCTTCAACTAATTCTATTTCTATGTCAGCCTCCCCATCTTCTTCTTTTGGCAGCAAACCAGTTTCTTCATCAAAGTCCGGAAGTTCACTTTTGTCTATGACGCCTGATGATATCATCTGTACAGTAGAAGAATATTATTAAAAATCTATTTAATACTGAAATTGCATTTGCAAAAACGAAACTATATCAAAGATCATACCTGCTTAATCTCCCACCTCTCGGGGCTGGAAATTCTGGTGACCCTCTTACGGCTGGAGTCCTCGTCGGGGTCGAGCTGCAGGCCGGCGAGCACAGCCGGGGGACGGTCTGGATTGCGGCCCGAACGCTCCGCCTGGAGACATTAGGTATATATTAATAAAATACCTTTACGAAACATACATTACTTATGTTAGTTTTATAGCACACATTTTAATTACGTTACGACAAGCATACTTTGTAGACTTAATACAAATTTGATATGTAATTTAATTTTTTGCCATTGTGATATTTAGAAGAGTTATAGAAAATATAAGAATATTGTGGAAAATGATATATTGTGGACAATAAAAAATAAATTTTGAGATCATTAGACATGCATATTTCAACACAATTATATTACTGTGTTAAATGGTGTAATAGTATAGAATGTACTTAACAGAACCATATTGGGCTAAAAACAAAGACAAACAGAAAAAATTATATAAATATTAGATTTTCATACCTCTAAATGTGCATGTGAAGTGGGATTCAAATCCTTCCCTGTTTCCTGACACACGTCCTTCATGGTTAACGATACTTTCTGACCCGTAACTGACAGCACTTTAATCTAAAAAACATTGTAAAATATGAGTAATATTGTATACAGTGGTCCAATGTTGAGTAGTCATCATTTTTCTGTTAGTTTCATAATATTATGCAATAATTTTTCTGTTAGTTTCATAATGTTATGCAATAATTTCATCTTACATTGACAAGTTGAATTTATGCCTAAATAAAAAGCCTCATACATACCTTGACCTTATCCCCTCTTGAGACAACATCAGACACATTAGTGACTCTTCCTTCAGCCCGCAGCTGTGATATGTGCACTAATCCTTCCCACCTTTTCCTCAATCCTTCCATTTGTACAAAGCACCCAAAAGGTACTATGTTTGCCACCCTCCCATTGTATATCTAAAATAAACAACCAAATTTAAATTTAATCCTACATTAATGATAAAAAAATTTACATTACCTATGCATATTAACTTACTTTTCCAGGCTCAGGATCATCACTCATCTCCACTTCAGGACTTTTCTTTCTTTGACCTCTTCCGTAATCATTGTCCTTGTATCTTCTTTCTCGTCTCTCATAAGAACGGGACCTAGATTTAGATTTTCTATTAATAGATCTAGATCTTTTTTGCCTATCTCTTGATCTGGATTTATGACGATGTTGACTCCTAGACTTTCTTCTTCTATCTCTGTCTCTACTTCGACTTCTTCTATCTCTGCTTCGATTTCGTCTATCTCTGCTACGACTTCTTCTATCTTTACTACGACTTCTTCTGTTTCTGCTATGACTTCTTTTAGTTCTACTACGACTCCTTTTATTTTTACTGCGACTTCTTCTTTCTCTAGTTCGATTTCTTCTGTCTCTACTACGACTCCTGTCTCTACTTTTGCTTCTTTTTCTTTCCTTCGACCTTTCCCTTTTTCTACAAATTTCAGAATTATTTTTGCTGTGCTCACTTTTTTTTAAATCCTCACCTTTACAGTCATCTTTTTTTTTACTAATATTTGATGGTGCCAGAGCTTCCAGCGCGGCCATAGCATCATCAACAAGCTCATCACCAGATAAAACTAATTTTGATTCAACTTTAAATATATCCTTAGATGTTACTCTGTTGTTTTTCTTAATATCTACTTTATCGTCGTCACTGTCATCATCAGATGAGAAGTTGCTAGGTTTGTCATTAGGAATAGCTAGTCCTGGAAATTTGTTTGCTAAAGGATTACTCTTCTTGTCATCTTGTTCAGGTTTTTCACTTTCACTTTCAACAGGTTTCATATGTTGAATAATACGAAGCAAATTTGTCATAAATGAGTCAGAAAATTCTGCACCATTTTCTATTAATGCTTTTTTGAAATTATCAAAGTTGGGATTCTTATCTGCTAAATCAATAATAAATTCAGCTGAAAAATAAAGGAAAAAGACATTTAATTAAATTGTATATAAAATAGTATTTGATGAGCAATACAAAATTAACATTATATTCTTAAAAAACATTTATTTTAAGTAGTAGGAATAATGCTTTTTCTAGTATGAACTGTAGGTCAACCTAGACATTTAATGTACAATATATAATAGAAAAGGCTTTCTAAAAGATGTCCTAAAAACTAGAAAAGATTTAAAAACTAAGCTATTACATATTTAGGAGATCAAAAAATAATACAATGATTCACAACGACCTAATCATAATAATAAGGCAAACCAATGGCACTGAACGTAAACAAAAAATAAGAGATCTCTCTCTGAAACTGCAACACTATCAAACCAAAATGAAGAAACAACATTATAATAACAAGCTTTGAGAATAAAGAAAAGTAAAACAAAATTAAAATACAACAGCAATCGTAACAGTAAGATGAAGAAGAAAATAGACATGTATCTGATTCTAACGTTGCTATACTCAACACCAGAACACTAAGAAGTGATGAAAGATGAAGTGAGAAAGAAGTAATCAAAGATGGAATTGGAAATTGCCCTAGAATATGTTCTATTATTCTTTTGTATGTAAAATGGCACATTATGTGCTCAATAGAAGTAAGAAGAGTGGGTGAAGCAGTACGGCTGTATGATAATCAGATACTGTGAAAAAAAAGGAAATATTACACGACGTACGAATTTAGTTTTTGATGAAAAAGACTTACAAAAAACAAACCGACGAATTCATTACAATATCGAAAATCAAAAATACACTCACACAGAAGCTGCTACAAAAAAATTAAGAACTCCTCCCATAACGACTAGCATGATATGAGTTTAAAGATATTTATTTCTCATGAAGAATATACTGTTCACTTATACAGAGATTAAGTATATACACTGAAGCAATGTTACTGATGCATGCATTACAATAATATTTATATCTAAGTTACACATACTAGTACTTATTTGTTTTTTTTTTTAACTTAATCTTATTATAATTATTTATATAAATATATGAAAACACATTAGCCAAAATGGAATGATATATAAAAATATATAACTCATCTATACTTCAGCTATAGGAAGTAATCACTAATGTGTAATTTTAACCTTTTCTTAAACTGCTTTATATCGTTACAATTTTTAATGGCCTCAGGTAAGTTATTAAATAGCATTACACCCCCACATTTTAATACCATAAGTTTTCGTCTGAGGCTGCCAGATTTGTATTTTGTAAAAATCCCTTAGGTTATGTTTTATTCTCTTTTTTGTAAATGTTATATTGGAATGTATATTACCAATAGTTATTTTTTTAAATAAGATTGCAAGTGTTGTAGGTCTACATTTGACTGATATTCAAAAGTTTAGTTTGTCTGGTTAGTTCATTAGATGGTTTTAGGTATTTAAAATGAAATAGAGCCTTAATTAGCTTATTTTGTGTTCAGTGCAGTTTACTAAGATGTGTTTGAGCAGCTGTTCCCCAAATTTCTATTAAATAGTCTAAGTGTGGCTTAGCTAGGGTGTTGTAAATGGTGGTTTGTAGTTAATATAATTGATATATATATGCATGATATTATCTAAGAATATATGCATGATATTATCTAAGAATATCTGCAATTAGTGCATCACAGTTAGCAAATTTGGTTTTTAGGACTGATGAGTTTATCCTCCAGTGAAAACATCTACTCATATTTCTCACCAGAATGTCTTTCCTTTTGAGGCGTTTCACATAGCTACAAATTGTTTATTAGCTAAAAGTGCTAGGGCGTTAAGATTGACTTCTAGTCTGTCCCTGTATCTGTCTGTGACTTTGGCTATTTCTTGCTTTACTGTAGGCATATACAGGTTTGGATTGCATTATGTTTTGCATTCTTAGCATGCACATGATGGAGTTACTTGCGCTACCCCATAGTCGGAGGCCGTACCCCCATAAAGGTTTTAACATGGAATTCTATATAATCAGTTGATTATCTATGGATAGTTTACTGTTCCTTCCTAAAAGCCCGAGAGGACACTTGTTTTTGATATTTATTACTTGTCATTCACCAATCTATAAAGTTATATGAGTCGATTTTATTGTACAATTCTTAATTTGCCAGTTTTGAAGCAGTAAATATTAACTAATATTAGGTAGTAGTTTTGTGGGATACAGTACTTGTTTTTACAAAGAAGGCCATTGTGCAATACTTTGTCCAAGGCATGATGTACATTTCAAAATACTGCTGAACAGTACTATTTCTCTTCAAGTGTCTTTCTAATTCTGTGACAGACTTTATGCACCGGTTCCACCATGGAATGGTACTGTCAAAACCCAAATTGGTGTTTTGGGATAAGGCAAATTTCTTTAAGTATAGTAAGTTCTTTAGGAGGTCCTTAAGAGTAGTTTCTCAAACATTTTGGATAGTATTGGGGGTATAATTGACAATTGACACAAAAATATTATTATTGTACAAATAAATTGTAAATGCCAAATAAGATAAATAAAACAACAACAACTAAATACTGGGTCCACATAGCACAGGAAGTAGGAATGACAACAGAAGCAGCCTAATAAGGCAGTGTCTGTTATGAATAAACCTAATTAATAAACTAGGTTAATAAACCTACGATTTTACAGTACTTTGTATCAATTTTGGAAAAAATGTAAGTACAAAAACATGAGAGATTAAGCAGTCAATGTAATAATTCATTTTGTGAAATATTTCTCAGAGATTATAGCGAAGAATAAAAAAGCATAACCATCTAAACTCAACATTACGTTTAAGAAACTTACCTAAATCTTTATCGTTCAAGCCTAAATGGTTGTCCAATTCTGTACATATTTTGGACACAAGTGAAAGATGCTCTAACTTCGATACTTCATCCATTTTGTTTAATGTTATATCTTTCAAATAATAATGTTTATTAACATAGTTATAATAAAAAAATGCCTATATTGAAATACAATTTTTTGTTAATTGACATTTCCAACTATCAGTGTTGTTAACTGACAATTGACAGTTGACTTTCATTAACTGCATATATAGGAGTAGGGTAACAAGAACCATTTTATAATGCACGAAAGTGTATCAATACGAGTACAACAAGTGATTCTGCGATAGGGTGAAATTTTTTAAAGAAAGCGCATTTTGGCTTTTCCTTTCCTTTCCTTAAAAAGTTTAAAAAAGTAAAACTTACTTTACATCATAGCATAAATTAACTGAATTTGATACATAGCTAAACTATAGAATCTAGTAAAATTATTAGGTAATGTATATATTTTGTTTAATTTGACTTGAAAGTCATCAACATGTAACCTTATATATTCATGAGTTTCTTCCTATCTCCGGTATTACAAACAAAATTACTATCTACATATCGCAAATATGCAGTTCAATTACGAAATAGGTCAAAGTATATTACAAACCAAAATCAGCATGACGACGGAAAGTGACATACAAGCTATAATTCAACCATAGCCTTAAAAACGCTGTTTCCAAATAGATTTCACAACAATTTTGAAAGATTTTAATATGTACTTTAATTAGATTACATTTTGAGACATTTTTTGTTTATATCAGATCAGTACAGTATAGGTATGAGTCTTTGCCTGCCTTTGGAGACTGAAAAACCAGTATTAGACAACATAACACATCAAACCACAAAGTACTATATATGCATCAGATATACAAATGTCACATGAGACATTTACATTTTAGAAAAATATTTTTTTATTCAGATAATCTGAGTTTCGGACGATAAATGTGCTTGCTGCCCTACTCTTCTTTCCTGACAATTCATAACTTGTTAGTTATTAATTTATAATTTTGTGTGAGAAGTTACAAAAGGCTTTTGAAAATATGAATTTCTAATGTTTTAGGCAAGTTATTTTCATTAGTTAACCTTTAAGAGTTGCAATTATCTTATAATATGGATAACACAGACCACGAACAAAATAGTTTCAGTCCTCTCACTGTTCAAGAAGTAGACGTAGATTTTTTACCGATTGTGTACGAAATCATACGAAGGTATATTTATAGCTTTTATTTTTAGATATATTTTTAAATATGTTTAACTAGAAGTAATTGCTTTCATTAATACGTAGTGTCGAACGTGACTTCCACGACAATTCTGCGAAAGTCCGGGAGTCTCAAGACTGCAGTCTTAAAGTACTTGAGCTGCAAAGAAAATTTGACGTCGCACGTTCCCAGGTATTATTATAAACATTTCATATGAAATCAATTGTTACTTTTTAATCAAAGATACGCCTTGTTTCAGATAAAACGTCTACCCGGTATTGAATTTAATAAACAGGATCAAATAAAACAATTTGAAATTCTCAGTACACAACTACGCCTCAAGAGAGAGTTATTGCAGAGGTACCGTAATATGTGCTCTTTTGAAACATCATTCAAGTGATCATAATGCCGTTACGAATGATACTCAGATACTTAGCAAATAATGAGCATCTTGTGCAGAAAATTGCTGAGTCTTATCCTGTAAGAAGGGCTGCCCAGCTAGCTGTATCTGTATTTTTCAAAGGGAAGGAGAAAATGTCAGATATTGACCCTCAAAAAGTTGGCAATCTTGTATCTTTCTTAAGAAAATTCAGTCAAAATGTTAAAGAAGGTATCGATGATGCTAAGAGACAGTTAAAAAAATAATGTTTATTGTAGTCTAGCCAAAATATTTTAAGAAATGATTTAGTAAAACAATAATTCACACTTTCAGCTAGTTTTATTTTTTAAATCAATAAAAATATCTTCTTACTTGACTATAAAAATCACAAAATCACATACAATGGTTCTGAAGAGAATACTGAAACTTGATATGGAGCCAAGACTTGCCACATTAAATGGAGGCAACTTGTACATGCCTAGAGATATTTTATTTATGTTTTAGTTTCAAATATATATGTTAAGTTTAAAATGTAGTAAATTACACAATATTATTTTTCTACCATAGTAAGATGATGCGTCCAGAAATAGCTCTTAATTAATTATATCAGAACAAACTTAAATAAATGTTAATTATTAAAAATAAACAACCTCCACATGTTTCAAGTGAGAGTGATAATTTTGTTTATTAAAAAACCAACAAAACCTTATAATTTCGAATTCACAATATAACACTGTGAATTTACACACCGTAACAAATAATTAAACTATTTAAACTAAAGTACATAAACCTAAATATACCAAACACACTCCATATAACTTTCTTATAATCTTATTATATAATAAAATGAATTACTAAACTCGAGCTCAATATAGAGCAAATATTAATTACTTCCAAGCTTTCTAGAGATCAAAGAATCTCTTAAACTAGGATTGTACTTCAAACCTATAGCTACAACAATGTTCTAGGAACATAGAAAGAGCAATTTATTATTGAATATTTTTAATGTAAATGTCGGGGGCGTAACCGCCTATCTTAGCGAACGTGTCAATGTTGCCATACAAAATAGATTAGTAAATAGTCAGATAGTAAAATATTGATTTTCTATATCTATAGATATGAAATAAGTATAAAATTTTGCTACGACGATATCGTGAATTATTGCAAATAAGGAAGGAGAATCGTATCGACGCTATCCAATACATCGAGATAGACGAATAGTCGCGGGCAGCCTCAGTTGGCGGCCAGCGCCGACTGACCCGGAGCATGTGGGTGCTGAGGATGTTGCGGGTGCTGAGGGTGCTGCGAGTGCTGCGGGTGCGGCTTGTCGTGTCGCTTGCGGCGGCGGGCGGCCGCGCGCTTGTCCGCCTGCATCTCGAACGGAGAGTCCGCGGCCGTGACGTCGCTCTCCTGCGTTGTCGATACGCATTAAAATATATAAATGAATTCATTGGAACTTTAAAATAGTTTTGTAGTCGGTGGAACAAGTTGGAGCAGGAGTCACCTGCGCGCGCTGCCTGCTGGCGGGGTGCGGGCGCGCGGGGGGGCGGGCGGGGGGGCGCGCGGCCGGCTCGGGGCGCAGCACGTTGCCCACCGCCTTGGTGCGGCCCTCGCGGAACACCTGCGGACACACCATGGACATATTGTCTCGACGCTATATTGTCTACTGTGACGATGGCACCGAAAGCTTAAGCTAATAATATTAGTTGTTTATTTTTTATTTTCAAATGAGTGGTGCGTGTATATGTTTATATATGTAGAGAGTGTTACCATCCGCTGTCCCCGTCGCAGGTACTCGGGGTGTTTGATGAAGCGGAAGCGCACCAGCGCCTTGTCTCCCGTGCGGAGGCAGTCGCGCGACATGGACAGGATGGATGCCGTCTGACGGATGCTACCGCAGTGAACTGGGAGGACGATATAAACTTATTTAAGCAATTAACTGCGTAACAAAAAAAATAGAGGTTGCCTCTTTTTAAAATAACAAAAAAACAAAGTCAAATCCACACAATCCCCGCCTTCTCTCTAGACTCCTTCATTTCATTTTACAAGAATGACAACACGTGACTATTGCCATATGTCCATAAGGACAGTTAGCTTGTTTAAAATATTTATAGTATGTATATGTAACATCCTGTAAAAGCATGTCCTTACCCATCGCCTGGTAACGCGAAGAGATAGTAGTGGGGTGGTGCAGCACGAGGATCTCTCCCTCGAACTGCCAGCAAGCCTGCGGCTCCAGCGCCGGAGATACCATCACCATACCCTTGCGGATCTGGGAGCGCTTGATCTGTACACACATTGGTTTCAATCTTAATACATGTTAAGTTTGAAAAAGTCCAGCAAACCTTAAAAAGTCACATTAATATTACACTAGTTCCTGTTTCATTAATCATTAAATGGGTTTTTTCTCAGAATAAAAACAGACAAAAACGTATAGTTAATTTACACTGCGAAAGAGCGAAAGGTTACTAATGCTACTTTCTTTTGCGTTGAATAAAATCATACGATTTCTTGTAAGGTATCAATTTGCCGATTTGCAGACGAGGCCATGACAAATGGTTTTTATTTTTTAAAAATTTTTATTCAAAGGTCATAAAATCAATGTAATTTAATTTATATAAAAAAATAAACATATAGTACTATTATAAAATAACTAACAAGAAAGTTCTATTATATAAAATTAATTTTAAGTTTTTACGCGTCGAGTTTTATCTTTACATTATAACTAAAGTAGGTTATATATAAAAGACATATAAATGAAATGGTGTATAAATATTTACACTGTATATATACAAATTACACAATTCTATGAGGCATAATTCCTAGCAAAATGCCTAATTATATATTTATAATTATTTTTTCGATAGGAATAAGTTCAACCATATATTTATGAAATTTCATTTAGGGTTATTTAGGTACGTACAATAACGTCAGACAAATCCATGAAGAATGTTTAATAACAAAACGTTGCCTCGGAACCATTAACAGGCATGTATCTTTTTTATAGAAGACACAGTATATATATTTGCTTTAATTTTGAGACATTACTTTTTATTAAAATTAGGTAATTTAAATATAATTATCCAATTGAATTAGTTTTCTTTATAAATTTAAATTAATTTGAAAATTACATCTTTATGCAATGTCTGCTAGTCACATTTCAAAGTTAAGGAAGTATGTGATATGAAAACCAGTTATAACCGATTATTTTATTTTTACACGATAAAATAGTTGACAACTTCAGAAGATAGTTTGAAAGTGCGAAAATTGTTATTATTATTTTTTATGCCAAAGGGGGCAAATGAACAGGCGAGCCACTTGATGAAAAGTGGTCACCTCTACTCATGAGCACTTGCAGGCCCTGACGAGTCTAAAGTGTGTTGCCGGTCTTTTAAAATGTTTAAAATATCTGATTCCTATTTGTTATAGGGCCGTTTAGTAACAATATTTTCAGTTTTATTTTTATTACAAAAACATTAAGGTTTTATATATGAGAGAATAAAATATTATTTACACAATTATTGTATAATGTAGATAATACTAGTGAGAAATACGACTTTACATTTTTTTTTGATGACTCTAAGTTCGTTTATTTACTTTTATTCGTCATCGGATGTGGATATAGGGTAAGAACTACGAAAATAATTTATATATACATGATCCCCTATTTCGCAGCTAATAATAAAGTGTTCGTGGCAGACTGCGCAGACCCACTGCAAACTCTGACAACGTTAACAAGAGGTATGGGTTCAAATCCCGGGTATCAATCAAGTAATAAGTAACGAGTAGAATCATTTTTTATTTTAGATTTTAATACCATCAAAAAAAAAAAAAGAAAACATATTTTTATATAGCTCTCTTCTTGAGAACCACATAAAAATATTTCTTCGTAATACAATTATGAAATATATTTGAATGAATATTTCAGTCTTTTTTACCGTCTTTATGTACAAGAAATATTACTACTTACTATAATATTTTACGTCACAAGCCGGATATATTAAGAAGTCATCTTTACACACAGATTTAAATATTATATTTTGTACCAGCTGGGCCCGCGACGTCGGTCACGTGGCGTATTGATGTAACGCCGGTAAAAAGTTAACAGAACTGTTTTTGTATAATTGAGATTTATAAATTTTCTTCATTGTGTTGAATTTCCACAAGTTAAGAGACGAAACTCGTACTAATTTCAATGAATATTTAAATTAACTTTTCAAAACTCACTTATTCAAACTTAAATTAATTTATTTCAAAATAGAAACTTTATTTATTTTTTAAAGTTAAAAAGTTTAAGTGTGGATTTTGTAAGAAGAAACCGCAAGAAACTCCCAGAAACACGTCCAAAACATATTTTTTTTTATCATTAGAATACACTTTTTTTATCATCAAAATAATATATGATTGTTTTCTACAAACTTCTTAACATAGAAAACACTTCCAAATAAGCCTTTTAGCTACTTAGGAGTAACGCAGTCCGTAGTAAATTCTTACCGATAGCAAATATTCGTGTTCAAATTATTTAAGGAAAACGTGGGTGAAGTTATTTCTCTATATAATTTCAAAAAAACAAATTGATGGCGAGGTTTGAAAGCCCTGTGGTGCCATCTAGTTTCGGATATTTTAAAATAAGTTTTAATTTTTTCAAATATATTAAATGAGCAGAAACTGACTATTTACAGTTTTAGTATATGTATTGATAATTCATGATGTTATGATGAATGTACTTATTACTTAGAGCGTAATGCTGTTATTTTATTACACACGCACACATTAAATATTTAGTGCATTTAGTGCACTAACTTCTTTAGTGCAAAGCTAGTGTTTGAGCCGCGCACTGCATGTGTGTGTGTGCGTGAGTGCGTGTGTGCGTACGTGTGTATGTGTGTTTGCGCGTGCGAGTGTGTGTGTGTGTGTGTGTGTGTGAGTGTGTGTGTGTGTGTGTGTGTGTGAGAGTGTGTTTGTGCGTTCGTGTGTGCGTGTGCGAGTACCTTCTTGAGCGCAAAGCTGGCCGTCTGTCCGCCGCGCACCTCGGCCACGCTCATGCGCTTGCGGTGTATGCTCTTGACGGTGATGGGCGCGAACCGACCCAGCGGGTCCGGGCCCAGCAGCAGCGTGTCGTTGAGGCGGATCACGCCCGCCAGCGTCGTACCCGACACCACCGTTCCTACGCCCTTATATCATATTACGATTAATAAAATATTGTCAGGGAGAAATATTATCCTAATCCTATATATAGCACAAAAGCATTCATCTCAAGAATATTTCTATTGCAATCCATTTGGTTTAACCCATGGATGTCAGTTAGGTCGAAAAATAACTATGATATATATAAATGTCTTACGGGCACGGAGTAGGTGTCGTCGATCTGGAACTCGGCGGGCTGGTCGTCCCGGGAGGGCATGCGCGTCTTTAGAAGATTGAGGAACATCGTCAGCAGTTCAAGGTTCTCGCCCGACACATTCGACACTTGGAATATTGGACATAGCCTGTAAACGTTAATAAGATTGTCGAATATTAGTTGTATTATTGAGTTAGAAAAATGATGGAACGACTCGAAGGCAAGTGCTAGTTCTGCTGAATTTTTATTGTATATAAATATATATATTATAAAACTGGAAAACGGTTTTGAGTAACATAGTCATTTTTTATCTACCTTTGAGAAACAAAGTTAGTAGCGCTGACGATGACGTCATCCTTAGTCTTCACCATCACCGGTACCTTACGGCACCCTGAAGACTTTAGAATCCTAATCAACAGCTTCAAATTATCCTGTATCATTAAATTAAAAAACATTAATGAAGATATTGAAATATTGTATTATAATATTACTGTGTTTGTGTGTATGTACGTTGGTGTATGTGTACCTGCAGAACGTTGGGTGGACACATGTCGATTTTGGTGACGACGACAAACACTGGAACAGAAAGCGCTAGCGCTAGCCCCAGGTGCTCCTTTGTCATTCCCACGATACCCGCATTTGCACCGATCTATAGATCGAGAAAATATAAGATTTTCTGAATTGCATTTTATTCATTATTATATTTATAAACAGGACCGTAGATCTGGGAGAAAAGGGAATCGTAACAAACGTGAGCCTCATCTCTTGAGACGAAGGACAAGCGGATCCTCCAGAATTTTCAGTTTTCATTCATCTTTTGACCAATCAAGTCACTCACCATCAGCATTCCGAAATCGGGAGCATGGCCAGTCATTCCAAACACAGTCGTCTTGAGGTACCGCTCGTGGCCCGCCAGGTCGATGAAGGTGATGACCTTGGATGACTTCTCACATATTTTCACCCAGTCTAGAGCACCATGCTCCGGCTTGTTCACCACGTTACCTGGTACGTAATGATGGTCACGACTATTTCATCCATAATAGTATGTAACGAATAATTATACTAACGAATATCAAATAAAAAAACCACAAGTGATAAAAATTTTATATTATCACTTAAACCGCATACTACATCAAACATAACTAAAATGTATTGTCTGTATACTGTTATAATATCCTTAAAGTTATCTCTAGCGATCTCCTCACCCATGCTGTCAAAGCCCAGTATATCATTTCCCACGGAGCTGGTCCTGCCGCTTTCAGCCTCGTGCTTATGTCTGAAAAGTCTCTGCCTGGCATACCCTCGTCCATTATCCAGTTCCCCGTGGGTCAGCACCCCCAATAGTGTGGATTTGCCCGCGTCCACGTTGCCCACTACCGCCACCCTGAATTATAAATAACAAATACATGCTAGGGAGTAGGAGTAGTAACTGATAAACGCTTTTCTTTTTGTGAATGCGAATGTTGTTAAAAAAAAAATTAAAATTATCATAACTCTTGGTACAGACCTGATCTCCATGAAGTCGTTGTGGTCGAGCTCAGTGCGCAGCAGGTATTGTCCCGAGCGGCCCGTGCCCCCGCCCCCGTCCCAGCGCCGCAGCTCCACGCACGAGATGCGCTCGCCGCTCACCAGAGACTGCAGCGTGGCCACCGACGCGCTGTACTCGTCCTCCGACAGACCCCTTCCATCTGCCCCATAACGGTTACTTTAAAAGTTTTCATAATATCCGGTGATCTAAATATCTTTATTGATAGTTAATTTTTTTCATTTTCAAAAGTACTATAAGAAAAGCAACTGTCATAAAAGACAGGTCCTTTCTGAGAAATAAATTCATCACATCACTGAGCACATCTTTTTGTATTTTGTATCTAAACCTAGTAATCGCTACATACAGGGATTATGATACCTTGAATATAAATATTTTTAGATTAATTTATATTAAAAAAAAGAAGTGCATTATGTCTGAATATTGGAAGTAAAATAACGATAAGAACACTTTCTTTAGTATAATAAAAAAAGGATTTTTCTGTCAATTTTTTTTTTTTTTTTTTTACACTGTCTGAGTTAACGCTTGACTACATTCCACCTGATGGAAAGTGGAAATGTAGTCATAGATGGTAAGGCGCATTAACTCAGTAACCTATTCACTCTTCTCTTGAAGACACCCACATTGTATTCAGATGGAAATACCGACGCAGGCAAGCTGTTCCAGTCCTTCGCCGTGCGAATAAATTAAGTCGAAGCAAAGCGCTTCGTTCGGACAGGTGGAATGTCCACAACGTATGGATGGATACTCTTTTTTAATATATATTTTTTTACTGAGATAGTAAAAAAATATATATAAAAAGAGCAAACAATTCAGTACAGTATTTATATTATATTATAAATTATCTACCTAAGTCATATTTATTCATAATTTGAACTTAAATTATTATCATTACAAAACAAAATGACTTTATCAAATATTACATATCACTGAATCATACACTGCTACATATAATGCATTATTAATTATTTTTTAATATATATTGCTTTTTCTACCATTCATTCAGATTTATATAAGTTGTAATTGGAAATTTCTCTGAAAAACCTACCTTCACCATGTCCAATGTCATAAATTATTTCTCCATTGCCAGATTCCAGCCTCTCAAGCAGTTGCTTCCTTAGCAAGTCATATTCATCAGCTGTTGGACTCACTAGGATCATCTAAAGATAACGCTAATCTTAATAATATGTAGTTATATATGATTAAGATACATAAAGTAAAACAAAACAGGTTGGACGTTTCTACATTTTTTGTTGTGTTAGACTCATTTGTGTGGCAACAGGTGATGTAATTATTATTTTAATAATATAAAAACAAAAACAATGTCAATCATTCTGAAATTATTTACACTTTGCTTTAGAAACAAAAGATATTAAGCATGTCACAATGATTACAACATAATAATGATGCAATATGCATTATTATGTGATATTGAGTAATCATTTAGTGAATAATTAGAGTGATTTAAAATTAAGAAATATTTTTTTTTTTCTGTTAATTTGTTAAACATAAAATGTTTTATTGAATATATATTTACAATGACTTTAAGTAACAAATTGCATCATAATATTTAATGTTTAAGTTGTTTATCTAACAAAGACATAACTATTGATATTTAAATACAAAAATTGTATAAACAGTATTAGGCAAACTGTGCAAATTGCAAAAAAAAATGTGTAAGATGAAATATATACAGAAATTGCTAAACAATAACACTGAATTAAAATATAATTATTACACTTTTGCCAAGTATAAAACCCTTACAATATAAAACCCTTACAATATAAGGGGGCCTTTGAATTATTAATATTCATAAAGTTTGGAGACTAAGCTCGTGTTTTAAATAACTTATGTTGTATTCTGAGAAAGTCGTTTTCGCGCGTTATACTAGACATAAGATTGTTACAGGTTTCACATAGTCTCGTACTAACTTTTCCTCTAATACTTGAGTAGTCGATCTCACTCTCTTTCTCTTCGATCTCTGGCACCGGGCTTTCCATTCTGGGGGAATCCATGGTCTTGTCCATTATTGCGCGATACAAAAAACAGTATATCCCAATATCATTACACCATCATGTCATCACAAAAAATATTAAACGTAACACTAAAGGGCTAAAGTGTTTTCACCAGGATACAATACCAATAATATTTTTTATTTAAACCATATGTATGTATTAGCACTATTGTATTTGCGAATTATATGTAAGGTTTCCAGTTAGAATCCTATTTCTGGAAAAACACAAGCAACAATAATTAGATCTCTTAACTCCAGATCACTGATTAATTTGTTAACTTGTAGAAAGTATAAGTTATGAAAATAGATTTCAGGAAAATAAAACAGATGGAAAATATGCCAACTTTTTGACAACTCAGCTAAGCGCCGTCGAATGGCCAAACGCGTTCCTATTTAGGTAATCAAAATGGTTTACTTAATAAATTAAAGACAGTGTAACTTATAACACTTATATTAAAAACTTATATAATATAATTAAATATAAAATTAGAAAAATATTTTGTGTATTTTATACAAACCTAAAAATTGTGTTATCCTTTATCTGTGACATTGTGACATAAATTATTTAAGATATAGCAAAATATGTCAGTAACTTAGTACTTGAAAGTTGGTACTACGTGTAAATTATTATAAATACTATAATTGGCAACAGCAACATTTTTAATATTAACATTGTAAAATATATTAAAGTCTTCATATAAAGTTAGTAACAGATAATATTTTCTCAATAAAGTTTCTAAACTAATAACCTTACACTTCTTAATAATGATTTTGTGGATACCTTGGTCATTGAATAATCAATATGGGTGATCTAAGTGCGTCTGAAAGTAGACGAAAGAAAAAAGTGATATCAAAATCTAATAACAAATGGATTACAAGACAGAAATCAGAATTTGAAGCTCTTCCTGTTACGATGAACACCAATAATTTAGCAATACATGGGGATCCATATGAATTTGGTGATATTAAAAAAGAAAATGATACATCTAACGCCGATAGTAATAGTATAGAGGAAGATTTACAATCAGAGTCATTGATGCAAGAGATAGATCCGCTTCTAATTAATTATGCGGTGCAAACTAGAGAACGGAGGAAAAGTTCAGCGTCTAAATCTGAAACTCCCGAGGAGAGAACTGTAAGGTTAGCAAAAATGTCCGCATATGCAGCTAAAAGGCTTGCAAATGAAACACCCGAGCAACGGTCTTTTCGACTCAAACGAATGTCGGAGTATGCTGCTAAGCGGTTAGCTCAGGAAACCAGTGAACAAAGAGCTAAAAGATTAGCTCGTATGTCAGCATATGCTGCTAAGCGCCTTGCCACCGAAACTCCCGAACAAAGGCAAGCTAGACTGTCCCGAATGTCTGCATATGCAATACGAAGACAGGCTATGAAGAAAACTGCCTCAAACTCTCAAGACTGTATTTCCACTCATATGGATTACAGTATAACAAATCAAACACCTTTCAGACCTAGCTCACTCAGTTAGATTATGTATAAATATGATTAAGGGATAAGTTACGTTATTTTGAATCATGGGAATACTAATATAAGAAAATCTTATTTTTAGATATATTATTATTTTAGAGTACAGTAATAAAAACTAGTGTTTTAATGAAAGAGGCAATATCCTGAATAGTAAATAATATTTACTCACCTGCTTGGTATATAATTTGAGACAATCTTTATAGTTCATGTATTTTAAGCACATTTAGCATTAAATAATATCCACAGCTGATGAATCAAGTGTGTGCTACATTAGAATAAATGCATTTTTATAGCAAAAAAAAATTTCTTAAAATTATATCTTTAAATAACTAGTGGTACCTTTCATTTTGTAATTTTAGAACCTAACTGGCATTATTTAAATGGGTAGGTAGATAGTGTCACAATTTCATAGACACCTGCTATTGTAACTCGTAATTGAAGAAGTCCAATTATTTGCATTTCTTTCCAATAAGATTTTATAGCTGACTACTATTATCGTGGTACTGACATCTACCTGTATAGTTGAGTTAAAACAATTATATTCACAAATTGATACCAAATTAAAAACAACCTTAGCAAGTCACACTGAAGTCTTCAATGTTTACTACATCCATTGTAGAAATTAGTTCTTGCATCTATTATTATTTTTTGAAACTGTCCTGTCTTTACTTTATTTTCTAATTCATTCTGGAGTAAATTTACATTGTTTTACATTGATTGTAAATGAGAATCATAAAACATAACTTTTATTGCTATTGTCAATTCATCAATCTTCTTTTAACACATTCTCTTACTTTTTCTTCCAATCATAATGCCTACAACTTCCACATATATTCTACTTGCAATAAAATAAAGTAAAAATAAACACTAAATTGAATGAACAAATTTAATAATAATTAAATAGGTCGACATACACATACTACATTTCTAAGAATATGTTTAAAGGTCAAGGAATGGTCTTATCAGTCTATAAAATTTATAATATAGGTTAATACTTTGAGAAGCTCTTAAAATATTGTTCTAGATGAAAGAGATACCTACAACAAAATGATTGTCCTTGTTGGATATAATATTGTCAATATATATTAACGTCACACACAGCAAATACTTGAAACCTTAAAATAGGGTTTAGGTTTCAAGTATTTAAATAGTCGACTATATGTCTTTTTGACTATTTACAAAAGTAAAAATAGTAAATGGTTGGTTTAAATAATATTCCAATTTTATATATTGAAATTATATACATTATTAATATGGAAAAATATACTGACCTATTAATTCAGGTTGTATAATATTCAATGCATATTTCTGTTTACTAGAATTAGAATTAGAATTGTTTTGCTCTGCTACCAACTTTGTTGTATGCTTGTTTTTATTTGGATTTTTTTTTGATATATCCTAAAAGAATATGTTCATACAATGATTTTAGTCTAGCTTACATCTATTATCATCTAAGACCCCAGTACTCTAATTAATGAAATGTAACAGAATATTTGCCGAAATGTTATTTTTAGTACACACCAAGAAACTTTCAATTAATACCAGTAGGAGAGAAAAAATGAATTAAAATCTAATAATTCCATATAATATTAATGTATCCATTTGTATTATTATTTGTTGATACTGAGATTACTTATATGCTACGGATGAAAAGCATTACTATACTGTGAGCCCAAGAGTTATAATTTTTAAAATAATTTAATACTATTTTATACTACAAAATCATCAAATACATTGAATGTCTCATAACATATAAAAATAAATAAACAACCTTAATATAACTACATTTTTTAGCTTATAAATTTATGTTTCAAATACTTATTATAATTAATATTATCTACAAATTTTATTACAATTTTTCAGTATGAGATTCATCACAAATAAAACAAAATACATAAATAGTAAAAACTTCAATGTACTATACTAAAAATATTTTCTATCATATATTAAAATAATACTATCACTATTAGTGAAGTTTTAATAAAAATGCTGCCTAAATCTCACTTAGTCAATCTTTTTTAAGAAGTCAATTTACAAAACCGAGATGCGAAAACCATAGAGGCATTACACAATCAAGTCTCTTATATATCTTCAACTCCGGGTCGAACCCCGTGTCTATCGACAAATACACTATAGGTGTATCTCGGTGTGACGCATCACGGAGAGCGTAAGGGCGGAGCGCTAGCATGGCGTATCGGCCGCCAGCGGAGCCCCAGTCAGCAGCTGCCGCGTAGAAGAAGTGGAGCTGTACGAATCACCGGAAGAACGCACGCTAGCTTGGGACAGAGGGGTACCTGGAACAGTGACATATGGACTAACAATTTGAAGCTCATAGACAACAATTTTTTTTTTAAATACTTGATTTCTGCTATAGGAGATTTCACAAATACATATATAAAGTCCTTTGTGAGAATCGAACCCACAACCCACAAAAATTGTAACTCAGAAGTTAGGGCGACTAACATCTTGGAATATACGATTTAAAAATATTAGTGTGCCTTCTAGACCTTCTATATTTTTAATAAAATTGACTATATTACCAGGAAGAGAAGTAACGTGATGCGGCAATGCCCAGCGTTGAGGCGCACACTCCCCTACAACATTGACTACCTCCTGTAACAAAAATTATCGTTACAAATAATCTTCAATATAATAGAAAAAAAACAACAACATTTATTAAAAATACAAATGGCATGGTTAAATAGCACAACTAAACACACTCAAAGGCAACAAATAAAAACACTACAATAAAAATTATAGCCATTGACGTTACAATGATTGACTATGAGATGTCGCTTCGGACACGGGTAATTGAAATAAAAAAGGCAGTGTCAAGGAAGGATACAGTAGAAGCGACACCTATGTTAAAGCCGTTAATGCAATCGATATAGTCGATAGTTGAAACTAGTATATATCCAATAATGATGTACAGATTGTCTAAGCTAAAATGATATAAAAGTGAGGATGCGACCATGAACCAATTCGAAGTACACTTAAATTAGAAAACCTCGTTGAATTTAAAAAAAAAATATCGACAGTACAGTGCAAAACATTTGGAGAAATATAATTATATTTGTATTTTCATCAAGTTAACATTAGCAAAATGTGACATTTTAATTTTATAAAATTTGAGTCGATTTGAAATCGTAATTATTACTCAACTAACATAGTTTGCAGCAGTCCTACTATTGTAATATAAGCTTCATATGCTTTAAAAATACATAGTTGGGCCCATCATTTCAGTTTAGACAATTAGTACTTTGAAGTCGAACGAATCTCGACCCTATTTTAAGTACGTATACAGACTACATCGATCGCACGGCGCTACCACTGCAACTCACGTGCGTGTCTACCGCCGCGTGCGAGTCGTCGGGCGTGTAATAGTCCGAGTCGTCCGCCGCACCCTCCGCTGCTTGCAAACCCAATACTACGCTATTTTATTTCACTACGAGGTTACTTAATTAGTAACATTTTTTTATATTAGTGATGAGTATTTGAATTTGTTTAATTTATTTGAAAAACATTATATATTGTTAAGCAATATATTTTTTAAAGCCAACTTCCCGATGCGTCTTGTTGATTTTGGTAAAAGGTATTAAATAATTTCTAGATTATTCTCGTAAGCAGTATTATTGAAACAGAAACCAGACTCACAATAAGCCCAAAATATTTAATACATACAAGGCAGTAAATGTCTAAAATTCATATTAATCAGAAACTACAAATCATAATTGGTTGAGACCCTTTAAAGTAACCTTCTAATAGAGGTCAAGATTAGTTTAGTTGGAATTTCTAACGTGAGGTCTTAATACTTACACAGGCGCTGTTTGTCGGTACGCTCGAGCTCGGTGCGTGCGCGTTCGGTGTGCTCGGTGCAATCGGTGCGCTCGATGCGATCGGTGTGCTCGGGCTCGTCGGTGTCGGTGTCGTCGATGTGCGCTAGCGAACCGCGGAGAGTGTCCGCGCTATCTGACATCTTGCCGATCTATATAAATAAAGAAGCAAAACTTTTAAGGTCTTTGTCAGAACAACAAAAACAAAAAAACAGTTTTGTCTGTATGTTTGTGCATCACGCAATCATTACTGCATGGAATTTAATATAATTCTCGACGATGTATATACACTTAATTTTACCTCACAAAAATATTTCATTCCGACTGTTGATTGTAAATACTTGTGTAGTAATATTATCAATTAAAGGAAATCACGTTAAAAATATGTATTGGAGTTTTAAGGTAAGTTTTAAAAATAATAAAACTCATTCATATTTTAATAGACAAGACATCATGATCTATCTAGACATGTACTCACTCCATTAGTGAGATGCGTTAGTAGAGGCGAGCGCCTCTCTGCGTCACTATCGGGTTCCACGTCTCCTCCCTCTCCCTCTTCTTCCTCTTCTGCCCCGATGACATCATTGGTCTCCTCTACGCACTTGATACTTTCTGAACGGTGTTCTGAGTTCAATGAAGTCTGAAAAGGTTTATTATTTACTTAAACAGATCAAAACATAGTTGTACATTATTTATTTATTATGTTATATTATTTGACCTTGATTTTTTGTTTTTCATTTAGTGTAAATATTAATATTAATAACCTTAGAGAGCGCACGTAGTTTAGTAATCCTGATTTCGTCTGTGCATTTTTCGTCTTCGCGCGCCAGCAACACTGACATGCGGAACTAAACATAAAAAATATATTATTTGACATTAAAAAAAAAACAATAATAATACAATCAAATATATACTAAAAAAAGGCCCTTTCAATAACTACTGCTCTATTTATTCGATATTAAAGGAGTAACAAATGAAAAAAAATAATCGATCTGGAACTTCCAGAGTATTGCGTTGCAAATTGAGTACCTCTGGTGTGAGCGGATGGTGGTGGTTGGGAGGTTTGCGACTGCCTCCACTGCCGAGCGACGTCGATGAACTACGTTCCAGGTTGCAGCGGTTCAATGCCTCCGCCGCCTGGAAAACCGGAAGGGTCAACCCGAGCGACGTTTATACGTTGTATATGTATTATAAGCGAAAAACACTACCTATTCACGAAATCTCGACAGCTACTGAGCTAATAAAAATGAAAATGGGCAGGAAAGTAAGTGGGCTAAGAAAAGATTTCTAGAAAAGGATAAAGGGTGAAATAAGGGTTGCAAGTTTGTATGAAACTTCGTCATTTTTAATTTTGGACACATCAAATAGTAGATTTAAATTTGTGGTTAGTAAAAAAAAAAATGGGATTTTGACAATGGCATTTCTATAAGGGCGAAATAGAGATGATTTTTTCTTTAGTTTTGGGCGAGTTATCAATAGATGGCGCTGGCGATAATTTTAAATGCTGGTAATGGTGTGTGGTTCGCATTTCATCATCCTGTGTAGTTATTGTGACTTCAAAATTTCAAAAAAGTTAGCGTTGTGTCCTTTTTATCCCCACAACACGCGGGCGTAAGTCAGTTTTTCTATATAAGTATCCGGTGTGATCGTCCGTGCGTGTGCACGTTTGACGTTCGGACGTGTGTGTGTATGTTCCTATATAAGTAACCCGAGTGAGCGTCTATGCGAGTGTGATGTATGTATGTGTGTGTGATGCGCAACGTGCGGGCGTGTGTGTGTAAGTATGGGGTGCTAGTGTGTCCACCTGCGAGGCGGTGTCGGTGTCGGGGCTGGCGATGGCGGGCGCGGCGGGCGGGGGGCGGGGCCGCGCCGCCGGGCCGTTCAGCGCCTCGATGAGCGACACCGGCTCGTAGCCCGCCGGGATGTTCTCCATGCTGCCCTGATAGTGGAACATTCATTGGATTGGTATTCATTTGTAGTATTTATACGTTATTATCGTCCATAATGGCGACAGACGGCGACTGTCGTAGTGGTACCGATGATTAGTTTTTAATTATAGGTTCGTAGTTTGATCCTAGGGACTACAACATATTAGCTTAACATATAAGTATTTTAAAATATATTATACGATGGATAGCACTCTGTCACACAGTGAAACCATTATACATAAACCTGGGTAAGCTTTCTAGAATTGGATAAGAGATATGGGCTTATCAATGGTAAATGTTTTATATCTTTATATCAAAAGGACAAATGCCGTGAATTATCAATAAATACAAAAGTGTTGCTGCACTTTTAAAGTAAGAATTGTATCCAATTGATTATGGAATAAAGATTTAATTTATAAGTTAAATATTTATATTTGTTAATATTATATTATTGAAGGCGACATTTACATCTGGTTGATTAGCAGCTGTGGGCAATGCAGGATTAGCGATTCTTTGTAATGCCCGTATCTGCAATAGAGCCCGGAAAGGTGCCCTGCAAATAGGGCAGTTGTTGGCCTGATAGCGTAGCGAGTCTGCACAGGAGTTGCACAGACACAGATGCCGGCACGGCAGGATGAGTGTGTCGCGCACGTCGCACATACAGATCACACACTCCGACCCACCATCTTCGGTCTCTTCGTCTGATGTAGGCTTTATAACAAAAACATATGAAAATAAATATATCCTACCTAAAAACTATACATTAGTATATACTACGCTAATGGGTCGCATTTATTTAACAAATATTTAAGGACCTTCGTAACCTATAGGTTTTTTTTTGACTTAATTTCAATTTAAACTACAATTTACTCCTCTACACTTGACGCCAAAATTATAAAACCTTTTTATTTTTTTTTTTACGTTTGGAGTTTTTCACTATGAGATCTCAACCAATTTTTTTGAAATACCATAGTTACTGTGACAAAAATCAGCTTATTTTATAAAAAAATATGTATTTGTATTCAAATTACTTTGCTATCGAGGTTCTTGTTCTCAATGCCATATATTTCCTGCAGCAAATAGCACAAACCGTCTACAAACAGTTTCTGTTTAAGCGCCTTTAACACATAAGTGCCATCTAAATGTTTCTCAATCACTGCTATGGTTGTATGAGACTGCCTGATTTCTAAAACATTCAATTTGTATACATTTCATTACTTTATAGAATTAATTGTGCTCATAATTGTAAAAAGTGAACTTTTTCATTTATGTCCATTACTGCATTTAATTAAAAATTAAATAATAAATGCTGCTATACCATCTTGCCCCTCATCAACTAGACAATATATGGCAATGGGAATGATTTCCCTATCTGCATTGTATACCAGGTCCTCCTCAGGATGCTTAGATGGGTCAAACACATGAGATATCTGGCAAAACTGTTGATTAGCGCCCTTCTTGTAGTAGTAGGTCTGGGATGTCATTGATGGGTCACGGGGATAGTAACTGAGAACAAATTATAATATATGATGTTTAGGAATGTTTCTGACTAGCCATTATTCAAACTTATTAACAAATTTTTAGTAGTTAAAATTTAAAACTGATTTTTTACACATCATTACATTACAGCTATCAATTATCTCTAGATAAAATTTTGTATATCTTTTTCAAATGGTTTTATCAAAGTATGCCATTGTGCCTAATAATCTAAGAAAACATACACACTTTTTGAATATTTTTGCTAATTTACTAGAAAGATCTTAACTCATAACGGTTCAACATTATTTATACTGAATGAATTCATCAAAGAAAATAATATATATATATAAAACACTTACACTATGCCAGTAGGTGTAACTTCCTCAGTACAAAAATAAAATATTGTAATTGCACATCTAACATCACAGTCAAAAGTGAATTCAATATTATAGTAAGTCCCTTTGCCATTACACTCTACAGACTTAATAACTCCATCACTGATTTTATTTTCACTTATTTTACCCACTGGCTCCGGACAGCGGACAAACCTCAAGGACTCTTTACGGATATTAATCAGGCTTTTTAATGTTTTTGTTGGCTCATTTGACTGTGGAGGTGGGTATGGGAACTGAAATTTTAATGTTAATTAAGAAAAGAAAAGTGATATTAAGCGTAATTTTAATTACCATTAGAAAGTGATAACTTTGAGTAGACAATAGAAATTTAAGTTAAAATTAGAAATAGTATACGTGATTCCATATTTTTGAAGGATATTTAGTATATAGAGCTATATATATATATAATATTAAAATGAAAACATACAGGGGTAGGTCTACTGCCGAGAAAATTAAGGTCAGCGTTTTCTCCAAATAAATATGCTTCCGGTTGTGGAGTATCGAATCTTTCGCCACCCATTATAAAATGAGTACCAAAGTAGTTACCTAAAAGATAAGTTCATATATTATATGTTTAAGCACTTGCTATAAGTAAAACTGTAAAGTCTATAAATGCAAACAATAAGGTCATACTAACCAGACCTCGGTGGATATTTATAAGCATGATTTGAAACTACATCGGCTTCTTCAACCCCTGCATGTTGTCTACTTGCTAATGCACCCATTTTTACATTAATGTTCTATATCTTAAATTGAATAAGTTAATTATATAAAACGTCTTGTATGCAATACAGGGTAGAATCACGAAAATATAAGAGGTTCCTAGTTCAAGAACTAAAAACTGTCACCTGTCATTGTGTCAATAGTCAATACTCAATAACAATAAAAAATTATTGTTAAAAAAATCATATAAGGTGCCAATAGTTCAGAACCTTTCAGCCGTAAAATAATTTTAACAATTGACAGCATCATGACTATTCAAAGAACTTTAAGTAAGATGGCAAGGGTTTTCGTAATGGATCAACCAAAACATAAGTTTGTGAGATAATATTTATTTTTTTGGGAAACTGTCTTTCTAGCTCTTCCTACTTTACTTCTTCAGTTATAGAAATATCAAAGCTCAGAACTAAATGTAAATATATATTTATTAATCAAGACATGTCTATTCTTCGGGGTTTTAAACGAAAACTAAATGTACCTTTTTTCTACTAATGTTTCTTTTTATTTAATTAGGCAATCCATGGTTATATGCACTGTTATGTATAACAGTGGTTGGTCAGCACATTTGAAATAAAACTATTTTTGATGGATTAAACTCGCGTATAATTTGGTTACATTTTAATTTTCGCCCGACATTTCGAATGTTTTGCTGCAATCGTGTTCACGGGTAAACGAGATGTAAGTGTAAGATTTAAGTAACTAGCACATTATAGGTTTACATATACTTTGTAATATGGGCAGTCTTTTTTGCTAATTATGGAACAAGAAATTTTCTTATAGAAATATGTTGTGATGTTAGGATACACTACACTCGAATATTTAATAACTATTGAATATGAACGATATATTTCTTTTTATTATGTTATAATTAAATTTTTAGGGTATCAATTTATTATCTGCAGCACATTACACCACTATGATCCCTCATTATAGTTATCTTTTATTTTCGTTCCTGTTTTTTTCGGACTGTTATTTTAAGATTTCAGGAGACCTGTGTATGTTAATAAATGCTTTGATATATTCTTTTATTGCTTGTTTAGTCCAGATAAATATAAGTTTGATAAATACATTAAAACGAATTCTTAAAAATAACAATTCATCCACACTAGAATCTTTATGTTTTCACTCCTACTTAATTAAGTCTTCATAGTTTCTAAAGAAAAGTCTTGTCTGTTTTATTTACGTAGATTCTTCTGCATAGAAAGTAGAATATACAGTTTCAACATTAAAGAAAAACTTATATAATCTGTATGATGTTTGAAGTTTAAACGCTCCGGTTGTCAACATTCCTTTCACGATTTAGGTGTCACTTTGTGAAGGTGATTATGGTTTTACTAAATTTTAATCGTAAAACATCTTTTTGAATTGTCTTTATTTTATGGTGATTTAATTTATATACTGTGTTAGTGATATTCTAAGTGTATATTTGTACTTATTTCAGATCACAATGGGGCGCCGACCAGCGAGATGGTAAATATTGTTTTACGGAGAACTGTTTCCATTTTATGCTTAGAGGTTATATTTTAATTAGTAATTATCTTTTAGCTATCGGTATTGTAAAAACAAACCGTACCCAAAATCACGGTTTTGTCGTGGTGTACCAGATCCTAAGATCCGTATCTTCGACTTGGGAAAGAAGAAGGCCGCTGTAGATGACTTTCCTCTATGCGTCCACTTGGTTTCTGACGAGTATGAACAGCTCAGCTCAGAGGCGCTCGAGGCAGGTCGTATCTGCTGCAACAAGTACCTCGTGAAGAACTGCGGAAAGGATCAGTTCCATATCCGTATGAGACTGCATCCATTCCACGTTATCCGCATCAATAAAATGTTATCGTGCGCTGGAGCTGATAGGTATGTTCTGTTAAAATTTTGATATTACTATTGGTATTAAATTTAGCTTTGTAGTATTATAGTTCTGTTTTAATTTATGAAGTCAGTATTTTTAGTGTTTTCCCCAATTACATTACTTATATATAGCAGCTGATGCACTTGAGTTCCTCATTTGAATTATTTTATTGTTATTTATATTTTCTTATAAGTATATTTAAGTAGCTCTGAAGTGAAATGCTTTATTTGCTCCTTTTCTTTATTCTAGCCACAAAAGATATTTTTTTTTATTCATAAATCATTGTGCAAATGTCATATATAAAATGTGTTATCTGATGAGTCATTATAAGAATGAAATAATTATGATGATTGAGCAAAAATATAGAAAAACATTGCTATAAAAATACAACAATAGTAAGTTGAATCAAAAAACAATTACTTTTGTAAATTACATAAAATCATGACAATTTATTTATATATATAAAGTTATTAAAATAATATCTTTTAAAGCTATACTTTTTATACTATAAAAGTTATTTCTTAATCTTAATGATGGTTAAAACTTGAAATTTTAGATAATATGAAATATTTTGATTACTGACTCTTATTAAATATATTGTATTTTCAACTGCTACAATAAGGAAGTTATTGAATTCACCTAATTTTCAAATCATTTATATTTTTGTTAATTTTTCTATTTTTTGACATACCCTGAGTAATTAATTGTCTTTTTTCGGCTCTATTATATTGATTAATGAGCTACGGTCATGGTATTCACGTAACTTAAAATCTGTTAGTTTTTTTTTTAGCAAAATTGACAAAATGGATTTTTACTTTAAAAATTAAACTGTACGCGCGTTAATCTCAACTAAGTGTTTTTTTTTTTTAAATATAACCAATAAAATATTTTAAAAATTATTAAATTACGAAATACGCTATATCTGCAACGTGTTGTGTAACTAATTTTATTAAAACTAATAATGACTTTATTCTTGAAAAAACGAAAATTTCTTAATTATTACAAAAACATTAAAGAGAACATCTACTTGCATTATCATTAATAATTTATTATAATATACCAACGAGAAATGTCATTTATTGTTAAAAAGCTTTCTGATCCAAGAACTTTTTGTGTATTGTAACATAACTATAAATATATTTTTATTTATGGATTGATTTGCTATATGTGGTTTAAGAATATCATTCATTTTAGGATTCCCTTTATGTAAAAAAACTAATTGTTCATATTTTTATTTAACCATTTATTTGATGGGGCTTGTACTCATTATGACATGTTTTTTCTTTAAGTATTTGTAACTAAGTTTAATGTTTAAATATATCAGACAAAATAGACAGACGTCAGTTAGTTGTGTTAATAAAAACAATGTTTACTTAATCTTATTTAAAATAATGGCAGGCTCCAGACAGGGATGAGAGGTGCTTTTGGCAAACCACAAGGCACAGTAGCCCGTGTACGCATCGGACAGCCCATCATGTCAGTGCGCTCCAGCGACAGATGGAAGGCTCAAGTCATTGAAGCTCTACGTCGTGCCAAGTTCAAGTTCCCTGGTCGTCAGAAGGTGCATTTTTACATCATTGTTTAGATAGCTTCAGTTTAAAAAAATGCTAATGTAAAAAGAAATACATTTTACAACTAATTTCATATTTTTTAAAGATCTACATCTCGAAGAAATGGGGCTTCACCAAGTACGACCGTGATGAATTTGAGCAATTGCGTGAGGAAGGTCGTCTCGCCAACGACGGATGCAACGTAAGGTACCGCCCTGAGCACGGACCACTTGACTCCTGGAGGAAGGTCCAAACTGAGATCCATAATGTTTAATTGTTCTCAGCATTAATAAATTTTCAATATCATATTTGACTTTTATTTTGTAAGACGATAAAAAGATACTACTACACATCTAATCTTTTATGTATGGTTACAGAAGTGTTTTGTTGAATGTACAAAACAATAGTTCAGAACTACTGATGCGAGACTAAAATAGAATAAATTTTCCTGTGTATATTATATACAAGCTGAATTTGATTGCCACAATTTATGTGTAAGAGTAGAAAAATGTAGGTGGACCTTATAAAATCATGACAATTCATCTGATTCATGTGTCTATAAATCTCAAATTGCATAACAATTAAAGACTCAAGTGTCGAACTTGTTATTCGTTAGGATCTGCTTTTTAAAATTTATATATTCTTTAAAATAATTCGTTACTTTAAATAGTTTTGGAATTTCTCCATTACAAACGAAAATAAAAAAAATCGCTTCCTTTTTATAACATTTATTTATTGCTTTCAGTAATTAAACAGTGTTACAAAACTAAACCTATATACAATCTTTACTTATGCTTACACTCGTTAACTGCTAAGATTTCGGCTTAAACACATGTTGTTAGCCGCAGTTATGAAATTTCAAGCTAAAAAAGACGTTAACAGACAGCGGCTAACATACCTGTGTTTTTTTAACAGCCGCAATGAGCGTATTAAGAAGGCATAGGATTGAAATTATAATGATTTACATTATAAAATTCGAGAAAAGAGTATTACCTAAACCATAAAAGTTCAGAAATGGTGATTATATATACCTTTGTGAGAAAAAGTAGGATGTGTGTATTAATGCAAGGATACTCAAACTTAAAGGTAAACTTACGAGAACTCCCTATCTAAGAACCCCCACAACCAATTTGGCCCGTTTTTTTATTGTGATAACTTTCATAAACGTAACTGATCGCTGTTTTTAAAAAAAATCTTTGTTTATGGTAGGTCGATTCATGAGGAAGGCTTTAGTCTATCTAGCAATACCCTAATGCTTCGAATTATATTAATAATAAATAAAACCATTCGTCCGCGGGTGGCAGCACAGCCAGTAGACTAGTAGGAACTATTCAAGCACTAACCTTTTGGTTACTTTTTCATTTTAGTTGCGTTGACTATATTTGAAAACCGTCCAAGTACTACGATTTTGGATTCTCTCGTTAGTTAAAGTTTACACTACCTTTAATGTTAATTGCAAAAAAAATTGTCAGGATAGTTATATGGGATGCCCCTTGCTTGATAAAGGCTATTATAGATATTAGATTCATCGAGGCTAATAGCAGCACGGTAGCTAGTCCCATAATTGTTTTAAATTTTATTTAATTTAGTATTCATATTATTTAGATTCATTTATTTATAATTTTAATTAAATGTTATGATAATATTTTTTATTATGGTCTAGATATTATCATTTTTATTTCAAGTATTGAAGCCAAACTGTGTACTGTTTAAAATAACACTTTATAAATAAACGCCGTATATCAGTGACAATCTTGATGCAATATGTATATAATATATATTAACATGGCCGTCACGAGGTAATTATTTTAATTGTACAAAATTAACAAAAATCATTTGCTACCATGATTTATTTTCTTATTGAATTCAATTCATATACAATATTTATATTATTTATTTACATGTCAATTTACTGTCTAAAAAACAAATCTATAGATTTGCAGGGTAGTTTAGGTTTTTTAACAGGTGATGAAGACTTTCTTTTTCTCTTTACACTGGTGTTAGTGGCATTTATTGTAGTTGGCCTGTGATTTAGTTCTCTGTTTAATTTTTGAGCTTCGTGAAAGTCAAGGTGTTCTGTAAACTTGTTTATTGCAACTTTCTTTCCACAGTCTGTACATAACTTTGTTTCCACTGAACTATCAAACTTAGTGAAAAAGTTAGCTATTGAAGGGACATTATCATTTTTATTATTGATTACTACTGACAATGACTTTTTGATTTGTGATTCTTTCTTTGTTTCTGTTGAAACTGTTCTTGTCCTATTTTCTTTGCGAAGTTCCTGTCTCATTTCCTCTCTTAAACTTAGTGCTAAATGGTAATCAGAATGTTCCTCAATCATGGATAATGATAAGGTCTTCCCACACTCTGAACATTGGATAGTTTCTACATCAGGAGACTTAGAACAAACACTGGGTATTACCTTAGATATTAGTGTTTGAGGTTTAAAAATTTCTAAATCTTCTTCTAATGTTGGCACAGATTTATTTATTAACTGCCTCATGTCACGAACACGTGCTACATCATCTGGGTCTTCTTCAAAAAGAGCTATACTCTTGTTGATTTCTTCATTTATAGTAGAACCTGAATATTCAGTGTCATTACTATCTTCAGCTGTTGCTACAATATTGCAAACAGGAGTAACTGAACGAATTGCATGTGTTTCTATACTGGCATCATTGTTTTGCTTTTTGTCCATAATTTTTAGTCCAGCATTCAAATATTTTTCAAAAAATGATTCTTGTTTATCTAAACTTGAATGAAGTACTTTGGTTTCATCGTCATTATTTATTTTGGTACTCAGTGCACTTGTATTAGATTTTAGTTTAGTGTCATGGGCTTGGAAAAATTTATTTAATACATATGCTTTGTCAGACTTAGTTTTAAGATTTATATGCTCCTCATCTTCTATTTTAACATTTGGATCACTAATTTGTAATGTTTCTTTAGAAGTTCCAGCACTAAAATAGTCTTTAATTTTTTTTGTTTTTTTAATTTCATTATTATCATCAAATTTTCCAACACTAATACCAAGAAATTTAATGGTAGCTTTCAAGGGTCTATTTGGTTCACCATCTATAAAAATATTTTTAGCTTGTTAAAGTAATAAATAATAAAAAATAGCAACATTTATAAATTGAGAAATTGTATGAAAATACAGTAAGATAAAGAAGGTACCTTTGGGTTTACAACCCTCAGCACTATCCATCACTAACTCTAATGCCTTACTGGAAAATAACTCCCCACATAATACATCATCAGGACCAAAGTTGTAAGATCTTGAACTGCTGGTGTCCTTTCCACTAGGTGGTTTTAATGAAAAACTCACAACCATTTGCTTTGGTGTCCTGTTGTTTTCTAATGCATCTTGTTCTAATCTATTTTCAATTTCATCACCCAAATCTTTAAGCCATTTTTTAAGGCTATCTAGATCCACTAGAGCTGCTTTGCCCCTTAACTGCTTACAACAGCCAATACTTTTAGGGTTAAATCTAGCTTGAACTGGTTCTAAGTCTATACCTCTGGCAATATTATATAACCATGAGCTGAAAAAACATAACACAGAAGTCAGTCATTTTATTATGCCAAATAAGCATACATTGCACTTCTAAAACATCAAACTAGATGCAGATAACATACATTATGGATAAGTTTCATTATAGGGGTAAGTTACTTATGTAATGTCTTTTGGCACAAAGATTACACTTTCTTACCCATTTTTTTCATCAAATCTAGCCTGAAGATCTTTTTCTGTGAAGTTTTGCAAATCACCCATTGTATTAATCTTGAGAGTTTCACAAACATAATCACCAAATTTTCCACCTAGGTGCTTCACTTTTTTTATTGCTAAGGTTCTAAAATTTTACAATTATTTTCATAAAAAACTAATAAAAATATAAATTTCAAAGAAAAAACGAATGTAATAAAATATCAATACTTGATATATACTTGTACAAAATGTTTATAGAATGTTTGGGCAGTAAAGTTTGTTTATTGGGTTTGTTCATGCCACAAACTAGCTTTGCCAGTATCTTGTTATGAGCAATACCAGCTGAGCATTGATAACCTGGGAATTGAAGATATAAGTAGATATTATACAATGATTTTAACAGTTTAAGTCCTATAATATATAAATTATTATAAGTTAGAAAACTTGCCATTCATACCAGTTTTTATGTCTGCATAATTTCATACATATTCAAATATTAATTTTAAGTATAACTAAACTTATATACCTGTTTCTTTATACACGGCAGCCCTAATCTCACTAACAATGTGAGCCCCAATCAGTAGCTGTTTGGCATGCTCGTAATCAAACTCAATAGAAGAGGAAAAACAGTTATGTACATCAGATATGAATGCATCAATTCTTTCATAACCAAGTGCAAATGTGTTTGGTATCATGCTGCTGTTAATGCTGTTACTATCAATATTTTGAAGTCTTTTTTGTACCTATAAAAAAGGTTAATATCATATTTGGTAACAGAACTTTATATGTCTTAAAAAAAACTATATATGAATACAGGATCTGTGATGTCTAAGTAAGCCTCATCGATGGATGCTCTTTCCAGCAAGGGTGTAAACCTTTGTAGTACTTTAGCAACATCTTTGCCTGCTTCTCTATATCTGAAATAAATTTGATTGTTTTAAAATGTTTATAAAAGTAAAAACTAAATATACTTGTTAATCATAATTTTTGTCTAATTTATTTCTTACTTTGTAATATCAGCTTTTCCCCTTTGACATGGTACTGATGGGAGTTGGATATCTGGGCACTTCTGCTTAGCTTCATTGCCTCGCATGTGTCTTGTAACACCCATGGCTCTTGCCACATAGTTTACAGCAATAATACTGTTCACAAATAATAAGAACCATACAGCACAGTTAAACATAAACAGAAATATTTTTTGTATTAAATATTATTACATGGAATATAAAATATAGACCACTTCCCTTACCCTCCTCCTTTCCATGGATTATATTGCACAACAGCAATTGGCTTGCCTTTTAATTGTGGATTTAGTTTTTCTTCGACTTGACAGTAAAAACAGTCCATATCTATCAGAACTACAATCCTATTTTCTTGATCCATGATGACTTTAAGCATTAATTAATTATAATAATCATTAGACACTTAAATCTTGTTCAGACATTGTGCACTACTTATATTTATGTTCATTTTTATTAAAAAAAGAATCCCGCCAAATACTTAACACAAGTCACAAAAGAAATTATTATGAAATGTTTTGACTTTTAAAGAATTAAAGTCAAACGTCACATTTTGTATTTTTCATAAAAAAGTAAATGGTAATAACGCTATACTGCCTGGTCTGTAGTATTATTACTTTTTAGTGAGATGTTGACATTGTAATTGTACCTGTTCATTAAACCTTACCTTCATAGTTTTAATGCTATTAATTTTATAAAAAATATATATTTTTAAAGCATTGTCACTAAAAGTTTGATATAGGATATCTTATTATTAGCATATTAACTTATACACTTTGTTGAATTTATTTATTCATTACTATTCCAAATTCTAATATTTGGAAAATGTATTTGAACATAAATACTTAAATGTCATTAATAGGTAAATTATGCAAAAAAATAACGCCATCTAGCGGTATTTCATGTACAATGTAGTGTTCAAGAACGAAGATCCACCTTTTTTGATAAATGTTTGAGCGGGTTCTTTTCTTTTTACATAATCGAACACCTGCCTGAATTAGTTTATAAAGTATGTTTTTGACCAGCTGTCTATAAGTATTATACGGTATAATACTTTCATGCAACTGTCTTTCTGTTTCTAGTGTCTACCGACTATTATTTACGAATAAGTGTTTACATGTGTGTGCAAGTATGTGTATGTATAGTAACGGAATTTGAAACGTTCCGTTATAAAACGTCTATAACGTGAAATTTGTCCACGAGTGGCTTGTTATAATATCTAAGTATACATTTTGTTCTTGATCTACCAGATAGAAATTGTAATTAATAGAAACTTATTTCCTGATGGGCTCTGATGAGGCACGGATTTTTCTTTTCGAAAGGTCTTTATTATTGACATTATAAACATGATAAAACCAAAATACAAACAAAAATATTTATTTGAATCAAAAGCCGTGGCCATATGTTTGGTTCCATTTTACATATTGGCCAAGATCATCTTGTGATACACTTGGTCGAACTCTTTGAATCGCGATCTTGAAATCTTCAACGGTTACGGGGCGAACCTAGAAAATAAAATATTTTAAATACAATTTGTCGGAGCGAAAAAAAGAATTAAAACTGATTTTAACTACATTAATTCAAAACATCACTCCATCATCATCATCACCATCACCATTAATGGTTTTCTTAGAAATCTACCTACGAGTTGATAACTGAAGAATTATGTTAAGATATATTTTTTTGTAGTAAACCTTTTATCAGGATTGATTAAAAATTAAGTTTCTAAAAGAAATAACAATTAGTTTTATGACGACAATGTATAAAGAACACAGCTGTTGTCTCAACTCTCTCGTATTTTTTCATCTACCCGAAGCAGGGTGGCTTTTTTACCTGACTGGCGCTGATGGAGGTGATGTCTTTGAGAGCGCGCACGGGTCCCATCGCGGCCTCGGCGCACAAAGATCGCACGTCTGCGCCTGAATACCCAGCGCACTCTTCCGACACAACTCGCATGTCTGCTGTCGACAGAGTGTGACGCTCGCGCGACAGCAGGTTGCCTATTATCTGATAACGGGCCTGGAACATAATATACCGTACAATAAATTAAAAAATGGTAATCGTATGCCAGGATAGAGTATATTTTATTAAGGAGCAAAAACAATGATCATCGCGCCACTCGCCTCCAGATCTGGTAACGGTATGTACAGTCGCTTGACGAGCCTACGTCGAGCGGCATCATCGAGTTCTTGAGGTCGGTTAGTGGCTCCTACGACCAGGAGGCGCTCCTCTTCACCTGAATCAGACCCGCAATATAAGTTTGTATTTGTTGTGTTATATGTTTTGTGAAGGTCGGTGTCGTTGAACCTGTAGCCGTGCCGTCGAACTGCACTAGGAACTCGGTCTTGATGCGTCGCGAGGCCTCGTGTTCGGCGTCGCTCCGCGCACTCAACAATGAGTCGATCTCATCTATGAATACCACCTGATCATCATTTAAAATTGGAACATTTATGTTTATTACAGCAACAAAACATTGGGTAGATAAAAGTTAAGTAGCTACTACTACGAATTAAAACTAAAATATACAGCGGGCTGGTGGCATCGTGCAACTGCGAAGAGAGCTCGCACCATCTTCTCTCCATCACCAATCCATTTGGATGTTAGAGATGAGGCAGAAATACTGAAGAATGTAGCATTGCATTGGGAGGCTATGCATTTGCCTGAAAATAATATTAATTTAATGTTCTATATGTAATTTAATGCATATTTAACATAAGTTTTTTTTTATCTATAATTTGAAATCCTTTAAGTTAGAAATAATTCTTAGTTTTTATCTCTGAGTGACGAACCAATAAGGGTCTTGCCCGTTCCTGGAGGGCCAAATAGTAATATTCCTCGTGGAGGTCGACGGAGTCCCGTGAATATATCCGGTCGCAACAGAGGCCACACTACTGCTTCTTGTATTACTGACTTGGCGAGCTGTAACCCAGCGATGTCGTCCCAGCCTATAAATAAAGAATTTCTTTTGTGAAATAGAAAAAAGAGTAGCAGACAATTTCAAATTAACATAATTATTAATAAGCTTGCTGTAGCAACCACATTGATTTTACCAATTAGTATAAATTTTATAATTACCAATAGGAGTTCCTTTGTCAATAATTTCACTTTCTATAAGTTCAATCATTTTTGGGTCAATATGTTTAAGTCTCTCGTCAGAGACTATAGGTTCACACACTTCTTGTTTTTCTCTGTAGTTGAAATTTAAAATATTATAACTTATGAGCCATAAAAGTAAAAAAAAAAGTAGCAGTTTAAAAACATACTGAGCTCCTAGCATTGGTGAAATAAACTTGGCTTGAGCCTTCCTAGATGCCCCAAGAGTACGTCTTGCTGCTGGATTAGATAACAGAAGTGCATCCTTGGCAGTTTTAATTGTTATTTTAGCTACCTGGCTTTTATGAGCTTTTTCCTCATCCTCTACAACATCTGAACTAGATACTGGTGTCTTTTGGTCTACATCCATTTCAAATTCTTTATATGCAGTTACAGTTGATGGTGCATTTTTTGTTGCTTGCATGGGCCTTTTGGTTTTAGTTCGGCCAAATGTGGGTTTGAAAAGTTGTCTTTCTTCTATGGATTTTGACTCTTCATCCAAGTTTTCTGATTGTAAGGTTTTAAAGGAAGTAAATTTTCCATTATATCTTTGGCCAATAATGCATTGACAATCTTCTCCCATAAAAGTTTTAGACTCTTGGTGGAGACCAATAATGGAACAATTTTGACAAGATGGTAAAGACTTTTCAAACAATAATAATGGATCAGGAAATTTGCTAAAAATGTGTAAATTGCAAAGATACAATATTCGAAGTAAAAACTTTACATGCTAAAAAATTTATAAAGTTTTAAAGTAAAAATAATATTCAAACCTTATAGAACACTTCCATGTGCAAGATTCAAGATAATTATTATGATTTGTATTTTTAAGAATTTCCCTACTTGAAGTTAAAATATAGTCCATAGCCTCTTCATCGAATTTACTAGAATTTTCTTCCCATGTATTTTTTAATAAAATATTTGAAGCTACATTGGAATATCTGTATGAAAACACATAAGTTTAATTCATTATGATAGAATATCAAGAAAAGGTGATGTTGTGATTTAAATCAGAATTCACTGATTCACTTACTTAAGAAGCGAATCCTTATATTCTTGAACGGAAATTTTATTTATTAAAGAAATATCGTCATCATGAGATCGTATACTCATATTAAGTAAATGAGACATATTATGTTATGTTTTGTTCAGTTATTCAACTTTACGAATTCTGGGTTATTCCGAAATGAGTAATTACAAAAAAATTAACAACTATTAAACAAAAATACAAGACAAACCCTTCTAGTTCCTCACCCAATTTCTATTACATTGACAACAAATTTCAAACTTCAAAGTTAAATACAAAAAAGCGCGCCAAAACAATTTCTTTTATACTAAAAATGTAATGAGATTAATAATATTTAATTTGATTATAAGTACATTATCTAATAAATTTAGAAATAATTGGTTCTTTATCGATTATTGTTTATAATACAAAGACTGAGGGGAATTCTTATTTTTAAAATTGAACGCATTAATAATAATATTATTTTTAATCTTATCTTTTTCTCCGATACCCATTCGTCCATTCCCCATCTCCCGCTACCCCGTCCCTCTCCCTCATTCATAAAAATAAGTAAGAGCGTCAGCCGTCGGCCATCGGCTGTCATTTGGATATTGTGAAATTGTCAAGTTAAAGTTATATTTTAATATTGTTTTAATAAGTATTCACTTTTTGTGTGTCTATGTAAATATCGATATTATATAAAAGTTTCACTACATTTTGTTAATTTTGTTGTACGAAGAAGAAACATGGTGAAGGTTTGATCAAGATGGGTTCAAAACCTCAAATATATCACGAAAAACAAGTAAAAGAGCTATGTGCTCTGCATGCACTTAATAATTTATTTCAGGTGAGTTATGTCAACATTCTCATATGCGTAAATCACGAGTAAAATGACCATGAAAAAAAAAACCTGTTACCGTCTATGTAAACATTTGTTTACTTCAGACACCGTTTTTAAATTATCGAGTCTTTTTGAATGAATACTTATTTTGTTTTTTAAAAGCGCTTTTAAGTAATTATCTCTATTCGTGCTAATAATTACGACTAACTTATTTTTCAAAAAGACGTTTCTTTATTAAGTAAATTATACTATTATAGTAACATTTACAAATATTATAAATTCACAGACTAGAAACACATTTTCAAAATCAGAGCTAGATACAATATGTAGCAGACTATCTCCCAATGTGTGGATCAACCCTCACCGTTCAATGCTAGGACTTGGGAACTATGACATTAACGTTATCATGGCTGCTTTACAGAAGAAAGGCTGTGAAGCTGTGTGGTTTGATAAAAGGAAGTAAGTTAATTATATAATTTTCATCTAATGTATTTGTTTTCATTTTATTTAAATATATGTTATTAACAATATATACTTAAAATTCCATGATTATAAACGCTAATTGTATAATATTGATATCTTATAATAAATTGAATAAGATTCATTCTAGATATTATGCAAAGATTTAGTTTTAGTAATATATATTTTACATTATTTTTGTAGAGATCCTGGCTGTTTGGACCTGTCCAACATATGTGGTTTTATTCTCAATGTACCATCAGATTATAAACTAGGGTTTGTCATGCTGCCTCTCCGACGGAGACACTGGATTACTATCAGACAGATTCAAGGAAACTTCTACAACCTTGACTCAAAATTAGATTCACCACAGTTAATTGGAAGAGTAAGATATAAAGCTGTTAAATTCTTTTTTTTAAATATTATTTAGACTTATCTGCCCAGCTGTATTCACATTAACTAAATTGAAATTTTGGACTTAGTTTTGAACCCCTTGCGAGTCCTTATTTATAAGCTAGAAGTATGATCTTCATTACCCTTGCGGCAATCACAGTGAACAGCTAGTGAGTGATTCCGCCATTTTTTGTGATAATTAAAATGATCCCTGACTGAGTTCAAAACTAGTGGGGCAAATTCCTATTTAATTAATATGAGTGCAGCTGGTAAATATATGGTTGTTATTAATTTATTTTTGATTTAGTTTCTGTGACAAAATGTTTAATTGTTATTAAATTATCTTTTACATTAGTGTGTTTATTGTTGGTATAATGTATAAATATTTTTTTTAATGTTTTTTAGAGTAGTGACCTCATTGCATATTTAAAAGAGCAGCTTGAATGTAAAGAAAAGGAATTATTTGTGGTTGTTAGTAAGGAAGCGGAGGAGAAGCAGTTGTGGATGCACCAATATACAGTAAATCATCTTCAGGAGTTGGATAATCACAAGGGACCTGACGTTTGTGATAGTGATCGGAGTCCATACAAGACCTTTGAATCTGAATGCCTACGAGTGACTGAAGTTAGAAACTGTGTTGTGAATAGTGACAACCTATGAGTTTTTACTTCTTTATAGCAACCTCTGTGTTCAGTTGTCTGATTAATGTTAAAATGTTGGTAGGTTCTCTTTTTAAATGTGTAGATTCACCATGTTTATTCAGAATGCAATAAATTTTTATAATCAATACACCAAAAATAGTTTGCATGACTAATTAAAATTGTATCGATTGGAGTATCCATAATTGGAATTACTTATGTACATAAACATTGAAAAATATAGAAAAATATCTTAACTTCATCATAAACCTATTATTGTAGGTGAATTTATTGTATTTTGTGTGTTTAAAATTTAAGGTTATTGAAAAGAGGGAGTAGTTATAAATTAGGGTAATGTGTGAATACAATACAATAGGGAGTATAATGTACTTAATATAACAAAGTATTTATTATTGAAATGTTTTTTTTTCAAGTTTATATTTAGTTTTTAGTGTTTTGTATTTTATCTGTTTTGTTTTAATTGTTGTTATTTTTTGTTGTTACTTTTTGTCTCCTCCCGAGACAGCAACATTACGGCCTAATGTGAAATTAGTCATAAGGGATTTCTAACAGAATTTTACTATTTTGAAATGGTAATAATTAATGTTACAACTTTAAATACATTTTTATAGATGTTGTGTGAATTCTAATAACAAAAAAAAAATAGTTATAAAATATATCCTTATGCATTTCAAATTTGATAACTATATTCGTTCCTTCAAACTACTTTTACCTGTTCATGGAATATCTGTTTTTTATTATATCAAGTACTTTTATTATATTTACAATAACAATATAACGCCAAATAACAACCAAAATATAGAATTTACGATAACAATTATAATGAGTGTCATTATTGTATATTTTAAAGCACAAATATGACCTACAAATAAAACACAAGTATTGTATGTTGACTATTTTTTATTATCTATATTCATAAATCTTCACGATTTAAGTTGATATTACAAAATCATATTACGGTGGGTTGTAGAATATTTATAATCCGTTAAGAAAAAAAATATATAACAAGGCCAAAGCAAAGACAAATGGTTTATATAACTTTTATACCATAAGCCTTGTTTTTTATTCTTTCAAAATGATAACATAAATACTTATTTCGATTTCTGACGTCTTCTACTCTTTGTTGTAAATAAATTATATTTTTTAATAAAAATAATAAGAGTCGACAACAAAGGATTCGTTTCATTCTACAAAATTAACAATTTTTTTTTGAATCTAATATTTAAAAGATTTTTGATAAGTATTATTTTTAATATATATAATTATATAGTAATTTCCTTATTTTATGTTTGAATATCTATTCCCTATATCACTATTTTCCATGAATTACCAAGTCTTTAAATAAACGATTTGATGATTTTTATTTCTATTTTTATTCAGATTAAAAATAAAAAGACGTTTGATAAGAATACATATATTTCAGTCATAGTCAGTCGAGACATCCGTCCCGGTGCAGTTGTTATTCTTAGAGAGCAACAGACGGTCAGGGTCGAGGCCAAGTGCGGTGACGAGAGCATACACGATCGCGCGTGTGTTGGCCGCTAAAGAACGGTGGCGACCTAGCACCCACAGCCTATCTGAAGATCGTGTAAGGATTCAGTTGATCATTTGAAATGGATGAATCATCTAGAAAAGACTGATATTGCAGATTGAATTTTTGAGTAAAATTAATGTGTACAAGAAAGTAAACCCTACATTATTTCCGAGCAATTTCAATATTATTTGCATCAATATACTCCGGTACCTGCATGCGCAATACTGTAGTTGGTGCAAGACCACACAAGCGCGAATCGCTCGTAGTCAGTGAAGAGCACGTTGTAAAGCCCCGCGCCGGGAAGCAGGCGCCCCAGGATGTACGGCATGCGGTTGTTGAGCTTGTATCGGAAAGAAGATGAGCCATTATGGCTCGGTATACCCAACCCGTAGTTTGTAGATGGTCTGTTAGTCCTGACAGGGGGCAAGTTATAATACAAGTTCTAATGAGTTGCATTTTTGAAGACGTCACAAAAAACGCTGAATGGAAACCTGTTTTAAATGGTGATACGGGTTTAAATATTCGCCTGCAGAATTTGCCAGGTATTTATAAAATATATCATAGGATATGGCTGATATATCTATAACTCATGTATTTATGAGGTATAAATAATAAATATACAAACTTATTAATCAAGCCTAGTTGAAAAAAATATTACCATCTATTGATAGTTTTTACGGTAATTAGCAAAAACCCCCGTTCATTGAGCGCCACGTTGAGCTCCGTGCAGCTTGCCGCGATCTCCATGAGATGAAATGACCGTTCCACTTCAAACCACGTACCTGTCATCTGAAAATTTCATATAGACTTTGTTTTTTTCTATTATGCATTAAAGCAGCTCACCAAAAAAAGGAAATTCTAAGGCTTTGATGAATAGTACATATAAAAATCTTAAAGTACCATGAACATCTGAATATTCATTTAAATTATTTTAGCTATATATTCCATTTCTCCTTATAACATAAGCTTTGTTTCTTTCTTCAGAAGGTTTGATTATTTTATTATGAATATTTTATTTTATTAATTTATTTAGGAGTTCAGAGTTCATCGACCACAATATCATGTGTGTGTAGGTAAACTAACAGCAGCGTCCAATCAGTAATATTGATTATTATTTATGAATATTCTACATGCCCAAATTGCTTGTACTGTTGCTTGGTAATAAAATAAATATCTTATATACTTAAGGAATTTTGAATATTTTAATTAAACCCTTTTACTTTTTATTTTTTTTTAGTATTGTGAGTGTATTTTTATTATTGATATTCATATTTTTTTAAAGGGAATTTGGTAGAAAAAAACAATTATCCGTACGGAAGATCGTCTGTGCACGTATGTGTAGGTGTGGGATAATGATTATGGTTGGGTGAGTGATACATCAAGGAGCGAACAGTTTTTGGTAAATAAATATTAAAGTTATTACAAATTATATAGGTTAAAACTGGGATAGATGCTCTACTTTTTGAAATAACCTCCTAATTCTAAAATTATTAAGTCTAAAGAAATAATTTATTTAAATTCTGCTAGATTAGTCCTTTATGTTACATAATTATTAGTTTTTATTGATTTATGAATTACAGATTTCCCAGAATATAGTTACTATATGGATATATACGGAAATTATACGGATAGTTGCCATGACATGAAATTACTAAGAAGGATAGATGCCTACAGCATGGGATAGATGCCTACGGCATGGGATAGATGCCTACGGCATGGGATAGATGCCTACGGCATGGGATAGATGCCTACGGCATGGGATAGATGCCTACGGCATGGGATAGATGCCTACGGCATGGGATAGATGCCTACGGCATGGGATAGATGCCTACGGCATGGGATAGATGCCTACGGCATGGGATAGATGCCTACGGCATGGGATAGATGCCTACGGCATGGGATAGATGCCTACGGCATGGGATAGATGCCTACGGCATGGGATAGATGCCTACGGCATGGGATAGATGCCTACAGCATGGGATAGATGCCTTTACTTTTATATTGTATAAATGAAAAACTGAACAGAATTTTGTGAGGTCATTCTTCTTCTAACAGCAATTGTCTCCGAGAAACTTTCGTTGATATACGAAAACATTTTTTGTTGTTTTTAATTTGCGTTAGAAGATAATTATAATGAGGTACAAAAACACCTCGTTTAATAAAATATTAATTTGTAATTGTCATTACAATAAGTTAATTCTTCAATTTCAGAGATCATAATTAAAAACAATTGCACTTTAAGTACAGTCGGAATTACACTTCGTATTATTATAATTTTAAAAATATTGTGCATCTATACAACTATAATCTATCCTTTTTGATAGGGATAGATATCTAAGTAGTTTTTTAATAAATTAAAAACAAAAGAGGTACAGTTTTAAACTTATAAGCACACTTAATGAAGCAGTACATTGACCTAAAAAATATTACGGAATTTATTACTACTTTTAGAATTATACACCGTAAAATATTAACCTTAATTTTTTAAATGTTTTCTTGAAGTTCGCCACGGAGATGATTACAATTATAAGTAGGCCCCACACGTGAGTTGCCTACATCAGTAGAAACATAATGTGGTTTCTCCTTTTTCCACCTATATTACCGACTTTTAGTTTCCAGTTGGGAAAGTTAGCTTTTTTTATTAATTTATGAGGCATTGTATCCCGGTATGACAACTATTTATATCTATGTTATTTAAATGCATCGCGCATGGAACCTTAATACTATATCTTTTCGAACTCATTTTTACAAACAACGACACATTTAAAATTGTAAACAATATTATGCAAATAATATGCAAAAACCCACCATCAAGAAATAACACAGGGTTAAGGTCTGCATTCTAGGAACTTAACAGAAGTTATAAAAATAAGATTGTGTTTATTGTTATTTATATGTAATCAAAAATATCTAATACTTATTATACAAAGCATAAATGAATTAATTGTTATATTTTACATACCCTGTTAATGTCATAATCGGGAAATTGGGGGTAAATAGGACATTTTCCTAAACCAGTACTGACGACAGTTTTGACAAGGGACCATAGTAATATTAGGTTGAATCTGGTTCCCATCACTCGGAAGTCGCTCATAGCATTTTAGACGTAATGAACTCACGATATTGTTTTGTAAACAGTTTGAATATTTGTAAATGCGTACGTAGTTTGGAACTGCGGACACTCCTCAAACTGACCCAATCGCGTTTCAAACGAATATTCATGTAAATTTATCAATTCAATTACAGTGGACGACACGTAAACGAGACGATAATATTTATATTCAGAGTAGTTACATTTTTTTTTATTTTTGTGATCGAATCTCAATCGAGCAAATAGCTCATATAATGATAACTAACTTTAGATATGGATTCTACCAAAATTAATTTTTACAAATAACTTGCCGATAGGGAATGAGGAAGGGTGGAAGAGATTGTGAAATATCTCCCTAAGATCTAACAAGTAATAGCCCTGCGTAGGCGTTTATAGTAGCTTCTGTCAAGGTTTTAACTACCTACTTTATTTATTTAAATACAATGAAAATTTTAAAGGAACCTCTTCTACTTCATAGGGTTTAAAATTGGCGTGTGATTACATATCTTGTGATCAAACACAATTGGACGTAGTACTAAAAAAATGGACCAATTGTTTTGAGTAGGTAGTACCAACTTCAAACAAAAAAGGTAATAAAATAAACTATTATAGCTACTTTGTGAGTGCAGAGTGGGAGCTGAAAACCGAAATTGTTTTTCCTTCTTCTTCGTATCTAATCAATCAATAATCTTGGAACATTGCATTTGCCTTATGGCAGGCAACTTTGCAAATCTTATTTTTGCAGATGTGCAGGAGTGATGGAAATTTCTACCAAGTGACCCTACTATTCGTTATACCAATCTAAAAAGAAGATTATTATTTTTTTCTGTTGCAACCTCTTCCTAAAATAGGTTATATGTCGTTGACGTCCCAGTACCAATAAAGGCCATAAACACGTGTTACAAATTAACATAAAAGCATCGCTAGTGACGAAGCATAAGTCACTAGTGTCGCTTGCGTGTGACGTCACAAGTGCACTTTGCAACTAGCGCCGCGCACACGAAAACAAACAATAATAAAAAACAATATAATATCAATATATATACATATTATGATTAACGAAATATTTTTATATATGTAAAAACAATCAAACTTATAAATTAAGTTGTAAATTGTATAACATACTTATAGTAGCTTATAGTTTAAATATTCCAAAAGACAATCTTGGTTCATTCATTTTCTATTTAATACTACTTTTATAATATTTCTATAGCTATAATTTACAATAATTGTTCTATAACATAGTGCCAGTGAAACTGATTGCATAATAATTTATGTATTAAATCATTAACGTGTGTAGAATAGGACTTATTTATTTTATAATGGACAGTTGGAAATGTTTTTTTTTATATTTAGGTACATTGAATTTTATTCGCAATTTCAGGTATTCTTTGTGTGCAACGATTGCTATCAATAATTTCATAATATTATGGTATAATTATTATGTTATTTGTAATCATCCTACAACTCATAAGTCTATTTTATAAAAGAAATAGCTGTCAATTTTTATTTACATTTTCGCCTGCATATATTTTTCAAAATGGAGAAAAATACAAATGAAACATCCACCTATGTAGGATAACAGTTTAGCTCGCATCGAACGGGGATCTTAAATTTTTAATGGCTTCTCTTAGAGTTGTACATTTGTAGTTTTAAAAAATTAGATTTTAATAAACAACACCTCCCAGTAGTGGATCCCGATTTCAGTGCGGCCCGTATCGAGTGAGTCATCCCTTTATTTTAAGAGCAAAGAGCACACATCCTCTAATGCAGCGGCCATCACCACTTGGTGTTGAGCGCCCCCTGGTCGGGCTGCAGCGCGTGGTACGCGGTGTGCAGCGCGTGTCTCGTGCGCTCGTGTCCGGCGGAGCGCAGCCAGGCGGCGTGCAGCGCGCGCGCGGCGCGGGCGGGGGGCCCGGCGGGAGGCCCGGTGGGGGGCCCGGCGGGGGGCAAAGCCTCGTGAAGCGCGCGCAAACGACTCAACAGCGCGCGGGAGGACGAGCCGCCCACGGGACGGACTTGCGCTCCGCCGTTCAGACACCCTGAGGAAGAGGGATTGCCCGATTTATTCTTATTTTTTTATTATGTAATAATAAACGATAATTTATCGGTAGCGAGTCACTCGATTCATTTCGTTGTATTGATACGATGAACGCAGTGACGTCACGGGTCACGTGGAGGGAAGTCGTTTAAATTTTATTTGCTTCGGCATAATAATAGTTGTCGAGCGAGACATCCCGAAGTTAAGACCGTTCTTCGAAAAAGACTTTCGGTTTTCTCTATGGGTATACCGTTCATTAGTGCTAATTACGACTTATATTAAAACTGTATTTCTGTATTGCCCGAAGGCTATAGCACTGTCTCGTAACGTAACGTAACGAGCGAGCCACTAATATATTTTTAGGCCCCACTTACTTCTCATAACACTTACTCGTGTTTTATTTAACACAAGCTGCCCTGGGATTCGAGTCCCCGTTCTCGCATTAATCATTTCTTACAACATAATTTGACCTCACCCGAGGGACAGGCCATGACCTCTACGTAGTGGTATGGAGACTTGCCGCGCTTCAGCTTCTGCACCAAGTTCTGTATGTTGCGGAATCCGTTTGCGATCGCGAACTTTAAAACTTCCTTGCCGTCCTTCTCTAATGTTACTTCACGAAAGTCTGGGTTTCTAAAATAAAACAAATTTAATGTATGTTTCTTATTTTTATCGAAATAAAATGTTTTTGTGATATTAAAATGGAATGGGATGGAATGGATGGCTTTTTTGAAAAAATATTAAATAGCGTCTGTATACATATCAGTGTTTAGAGGGGCGTTACGTCACAACTACGCCATATCGGAAGGGAAAACTGTAGCGAGAAATTAAAATGATTTTAGATTTTAAATTTTTATACGAGTGATATATCTATCTATATACATAAGCAAAACATACTCACTCACTCATCACGACAACAACTGAGCCAATAAAAATGAAATTTGAAAGGAAGGTACATTGTAACGAGGAGAAATCCGTTAAGAAAATATTTTAAGAAATTCCATTTTAAAGAGTTGAAATAGGAGTTGCAAGTTTATATGTAACTTAATCATTTTTAAATCTAAAATTTCACGTGTTGGACACATGAAATTTTAGATTTAATAAATCTTTGGTTAGTAAACAATAATAATGCATTAATGGGATTTTGAAAATTTGAATTCTATGAGGTGAAATAGGGGTTGCAAATTTATATGAAATGTGTTGTTTCCCTTTAGTGTTGGGCAAGCTGTCAATAGATGGTGCTAGCAATCATTTTGATTGTCGGTAGTGGTTTGTCGTTCGCATTTAAACATATTGTGCAGCAAATGTAATTTCAAAATTAAAACAATAATTTCGCGTTGTATACTTTTTATCCACATACCAAGAAGTGGCGGGCGTAAGTTAGTGTATTATTTAAGCCTTAGGTAGTGTATAAGCGTTATGTAGTATATCAGCCTTATGTTGTATATAAGTATTATGTAGTATGTTAGGACTTGTAAGTGACCTATAAGTGACGAAATAAAGATTAAGTAACTGATAATTAAAAAAGAAAGAGAATGATAAAATCAAAACAATTCTTAAGCAGTACGAAAATTGAGGTCACACAAAATTTTTATTTATTTTATAATCCAGGACTAGACGTTTTATGCGATTAGAAAAAAAAAAATTACAAAGTAATTTAAAAAAAAATATATAATTTCATTATATAACAAAATTTGTATAAATAAAAAAGATTAATAATTACTTTATAATTGACGATTAGACAAGAGAAGACAATAAAATCCACTGTTTTTTTATAAAACCAATAGTTACAAAATCAAATGAATAATTTATAACAGTTCATTCATAGGGCAATTAAGTAAGTTACGGAGTATTGTGGATCAGTGTGCAAAGGTCAGTATTGCGTTCTAGATCAATCTATTTTAAAAATAGACTGAACTCAACGTATTGTGTGAAGACGGACCAGTCCGATGTCGTGAGACTAACATATCACATTTGTATTTAACGAGTTAAGTTTAGAATTAACTCAATTTAAATAAAACTATTTTACGGATTTAACTAGCTTTTATTTTTACATAGACAGACGCCATCATCTCGCCCTACCACGAACACGTTTGCTGCAAAGCATTCGAAACGTCGGGTTAAATAAAAAAGAATGTACAAATAAACGCGAGTTACATCCGTAAAATATTTTTATTGAAATGTGTAATACTCGTGTAAATCTTAGAAATAATTAATTCAATTTAAGTTTGAGGTTAATTTTTATGTAAATAGCTTTAACACCCATCAATCCAATCACCATATGAGTCACCTTAAATCTCTGTACTCGAGCTTTGCATCACTTTCACCGAAGAGTTCCTCGGCAGCATACAAAAACACCTCATCCGCGAAGCCCCCTGATCCTCCTGCGGGCCCCCCGTGCCGATGCAGTCCGGCTTCTCCTGAGGCCCCCTCCTCTAGATTCCCGTCTACCCCGTCGGCACCCCAAGGCCAGTCCAGGGCGCTATCCTCGAAATCCGACAGACTCTTGCCCAAGTTATCAAGCATCTGTTCTAGTTCGACTGCAGCAGAATAAATTTTATTATTTTGCTGATATTTTTTGTTAATAGATTATGCAAGCGCCAAAACCCCAAAAAGCAATAATGTCAATAAATATAGTAATTTTAGCATAGAATAGAAATCAACGCACTGGCGGTAATAACACAATCCACATCATGGCAGTTGAGCACTTCGCTGTAGAAATCCTCCCTAGATGCCTCTAACTTTTTATCATAACAGGGCATGAGAGTGACATGGTACACCTCGCTCGGGATGAGCTCTCTTTTAGAGGACAGATGCTGCTTCACCACTGACCCCATGATCTGTTGTGGGGACTTGGTTGTAGAAATGTATGGCAGAATATAGCTCCCATGAGTCTTTTCTGCATAGCACACCCAGCCTAAAAACACAGAAACTGATATAAATATATATAGATATTCCTTATGAGTGATCATTTTATTTTCTGTTGTTATTTGTTTATAAATTACCAACTGCAAATGGATCCTAAAATGCCGAACACAATTTTGATTTCTAATTTAATGCTTATCAAGCAGATGGGAAGCATAAGTAACGTAAAAAATATATAAAATTGTTAATATAAATATATAAGAAACAAGGAACCTGGACAGGCACTAGATAACATCGGCAGCTGTTTGGTATCTGAGTCAGCATGGTCCCGGTACCGTTGTACAAACTCCTGCTGAGCTTCAATCAAGGATAGGTCTTCAGCTATTGTCATATCCAAAACCAGGTCGGCCCCCAGGGTCTTGAAGTAGCCTGTAAAATATTCAAAAATTTTTATATGTTAAACTAGCTTTCGCCCCCGACTTCACAGAGTGGTGTGTACACAAAGTACACATATTGAACTACTTTTTTTAAAATTATGATATCCCCATTACCACATGGGGTGCTTAAATATGAGTGACAAACCAGTACAGTATTTTTTGTTTATATAAAGATAAAGAATTGAAATTATATTTGTGTTAAAAAATTTTATAGTAAAAGTTTTATTTGTTACATTATTAAAACTTGTTTTATTACTCAAATATTATATAACATTTTTACAAATATGATATAAATCTTATGTTATTTGATATCCCGTTTAAGAAAAGAGCAAACTTAGATTAAGTGACAATCACAAAAAGGGAGCTTATCTTGTAAAAATATTCAATCTATATTTATTAGCACTAAAAATCATAAATTCTATATTTTATTACACACCTGCTAATTTTCTAGTAGCTTCTTCAGGGTCTAGATTATAACGGACAGCTAGTGACAGCAGTGGTTGAGGTGATATTGATATTACAATCAAACTCACATCCCTAGTCACACCTTGACTGTCTGTGTACTTGCGCTCTGATAATACTCTAAAACATAACATGGGTTTTTTAAGTCTAAAATAAAAATGTTACATGTAATAATAATATTTAACAAAATTTTATGATACCTGAGCAATTCATCCTGACTCTGTTTAGTGATTAGGACACTCTCTGCCGAAGTAATACATCCACTGCATGCAAGACAGTCTGCCAGCGTAATTTCCACCTTCTGCAGCTTCCTTTCTGTGCCAGAAGACAAGTCAAAGTAGCCATCTTCTCCAATTTTTATTTTAGACCCAGTTTTTGTTTTCTTTTTTTCTATTTTTACTGGTTTAATACATTCCTGTTTAATTTTTGTTATAATTTATTCACAATGCAGTTCAATTTTATTTAGTTGCAATATGAAGTTGAAAAATATAGTTTTCTGTAGTTATGGTATAAGTTATATGAATAATAGTGTGGTAACCTCAAATTAAATTTAAAGTAATTTAAACATAAGAAATGGATGAAAAATGACATAAAGAATATTTACTCTGGCATGATTTCAGAATAAAACATTTATTCTATTTAGCATTGATGAAATAAAATTAAATAAACATAATACATTTATTAGATACAGTTACGTCAATATATTATGTGTTATTTATATATAAGTGTAAAATTAGACATTAAACAAAATAATACTTTATTCTTAATATAATATTAAGATATTAATTCATGAGGAAAATTGAATTCTATATTATAGGTTATGTTTACCTGCGATGGAGTGATGAAATCGTCAAGGTCAGTCAATTGAAGCGCACCACTAAATCGTGAAGCCATAGCTACTCAATAACTTACATTAAGCAAGAAAAGTTTTATTTAAATTTTAAAGAAATTATATTTTATTATTTGAAACAGCTGACAAAACATACAATTGACAATATAATTTTTTTTTTTAATAATTTGACATTGACATATTTATTGTGGGTTACGAGTTTAATAATTAAATAAAACTGCGTGGTTTTCATTACCTTATAGGTAATGAAAGTTTGCCACAAAATTGTAACTTGTGTTTAAATAATTAAAAAATTCATGTTATTGATGATAACATGAATTCATGTCATTGACAATATATATAATGTAATTACTATTTAAGATTTTTTTGTGATTCGATGAATGCTGAAAAAATTTTTTAGTTATAATACTAATATTTAGCATATTTTTACCATGATATTCATTGAGCAGTTCTTAGAAATATCAAATAAGTAGTCAAAGTTATGAATTAATTCCTAACTATAACAGTCCTAACCAAATATTAGGACATTCGAGATAATTTCTGTAGTCAAATAAGTAATATTTCACATATAGAAGATAAAATTACATATGTCGTTCTAGACATCATTAGATAGAAAACATTCTATACTAACATTTGATGTGTGACTTTAATAAAGCTATCACATTGAAGTAAACAGTTGTGTAAATTTTTAATATTAATATCTTAGATCATAATTCAATAAGCATAAAGTTTTTAAATTTGTTTACTTTACCTAATTTGAAAAAAAAATGTTTATAGAGTTTACTAGAATTACCGCCATTTGCGCCAGCGGTAATGATTAAATATTTTTAAATATTTTTAGAAGTTTTAAATGTTTATTATTAAATAACTACACTAGAATCCAACCAATGTGATCATTTTGTTAAAATCAATTACAACAAGATAACAAACTTTAAAAAAGGAAATAACTTTTATACCCATATTATCATTAAAATCACACATCATAATGTATAGGTAAAATTGAACTGACTACGTACGCAATTACTTTTATAAAAAATAGTATTTAACTATGTTTATATTAATATTAATATATATTTTTTTATTAACTATTAAACTCAATATTTCCGTTAAAAATGTTGTTTGTTAGGGATTCATTAGTATTTAGTGAATTGGTAACGGAAAAGTTTTTAAAATAATTTCCTAAAAAACAATTAAATTAAGATAGATTAAGTTAATTCTATTGATTCCCATGGCGTTACTCTGATGCATAAATTGCAAGTGGGGTTCTCATGTACATATGTGTTTTGTCGAACAGACTTAGTACTGCCGCACTGCGGGTCCAAAGAGTACCCCGCTTAACAAACTTTGAAGCTTTATTTATTTTCATGCTATTGTATCGTGTGGCATACTATTGTCAGGTGATGCAGCACATATTGATACTAATTTGCACTGCAGAAGAGAGCTGATCGAGAAATCTATAACAAGAAGACAACATAGTAATTATTTGGTTTTATACACAAAAATATTTTATTTTTTTACATTGTTTGTATACGTTTTTGCAATAAATTTTCGACTAAAGCATTCAATTTTACATTTTACAAAATACAATTTATACGTTATCCTTTCGACGTATAACTTATATTTGATAATAAGAACACATTATATTGTACAGGATTACGTATATCGTTAGTGTAGTGTGTTAATGTGTGTATGGCATGGAAAATTATATTTTAGTGAATAACTAGTAGCCTAAGCAAGTTCTTTAACGTTGTCACTCTTAATACTTCTACGGTGCACTGTTCGAGTGTACCCTCACACCGCATCCCTCGGATATGGCGAAAGGGGTGGATGCAGACCCTTTTATTTTGCTCGTGAACGAATGCTGTTGTTAGCCAAGTTTGCAATATTGCCTGACTAAAGCCTAGTCGTTTTAGTGAAATAAATATTGACATTAATGAAACACAAAAAATATAGGAATGGAAAAACTAAGAGATGATAAATACTAAATCTATTTATTTCGGAAAATTTGGTATTCATGACCTTGTCAAGTACGTATTATTGTGAACTGGCAGTTAAACGTGGGAGATTTGAGTGCTGAGAAAAATCAATCGCAACATCCCGCCCACCTCCGGTTTCCAAGGCGACGCGTAAACAGTGGGGAGTAGACGCGTAGAAAGATACACGTCTGGTAGAGTGTCTACAATTGTTTTTATAATTCGCGTTATTTTAAAGATTTGGCAGTAAAGAGTTTTTTAAAAGAATGGGGGAAGAAGGAGCAGCTACTGGCGCAGTTGTCGAAAAAGTTGTACACACCTATCCACTTATAAGGGTGAGAATTTATTTATTTTCTGTGTTTTTTGACATTATTTATATTTTTAAGTATTAAAATAAAATAAAAATCTTTAATATGTAATTAGTGTTTTTTAAAAATAAATGACATATATAGAGTATTTTTAGTTGCAACCATAAACAAAAATGTAAATGTTTTAAAAAAGATTTTAAAGTAAATATATGAACAAAACCAAAAACGACAAAAACTAATTAATTAATGGTTATGCGACACCCACATGCCAATCAATAATTAAATTTCGGACATGTGAAGGTCTTAAGGCAGATCAGATGAACTCCAATCTTGCGCATCGGTTTATATATCCGTGTACCGTGTCCATCATATCTGATTACTTGTAGTTACTGAAATATAGAAACCTTGATCGTGACGCTAAGATAAATAATAATTATATTTTTTTTTAATAAATAATGTAGATGGATAAGTTTATAAATTTGCTGTCTCACATCATTAATTATTACTGTACTTAAGGTTTGTTATTATTAATATTAATATTATAATTTAGTAATATAGCAATATTACCACAAAATGCATGAGCCATCATTTTTGTTGCAACGTTTGTTTTGGCAGGTGGATTCATTGCATCAGTTGGTCTTTAAGTAAACACTGCGTTAGTTATAACTTACGCGTTACACTTTTAGAAAATCTATACATTTTAAAACAAAGCTCTCTGTATTAATATTATATTTAAACAATCTAATTTTAAAGAGAACTAAATATATTTAAAAATAGACAAAACAGCATTGCAACGGCAATTAGTTCCATATTTATTCTTCATCCTTTGTTGCAGCATACTGATATGTCGGAGGAAATGCGGACTGAGGCGGTTGAATTATCTGTAACGGCATGCGAAAAATTTTCTCAAAACAATGAATTAGCGGCTCGAATGGTCAAAGAATCGATGGACAAAAAATTTGGACCAGCATTCCACGTGGTTGTGGGAGAGAGCTACGGATTTGAAATAACTTACGAGTGCACAACCATTTGCTACATTTATTTTGGCGGCAATCAAGCTATTTGTATCTGGAAATGCTCCTAAAATATATGCTTTTATTAAATTCTACATTTGATAGGGTTGGCGTTCCGTCCGAATCTTAATAATATTTGCCATGACCTTTGTATTGATTGAAATTGAAACGAATTTAACTATCAAAATTAAATATTGAGTAAATAAGTTTTTCTTAAATATCAAATACTCATTCACTTGATATATCATTTACTTATAGTATTATAATATAGAAAATATAGATGGAGCAATATTTATATAATAACGAACAAGATAGGAATAAGGTAAGTATCTATCTTTATTTATACAATCAAAAGTAAAACTACTGTATTTAGGTTATTACCTATTATAGGTGATGGTTGATGATATTTCATAGGTACTGTTGTGTATAATATGTCTTAATGCCAAATAGTATTAAATAATTAAAACAACCAACATTTACTTGTTCAAGGAGGGTTTATTTAAAAATTACAGAATAACGAATGGTCGGATATTTAATTAACTTCCATATTTGAAATAATACTCTAATAATTATCATATAGATATTATATGTATAGATTTAATTATAAAACGTACATGTTCGAATAAAAAAATTGCGTTTGGGTCCCCATGCGTTAGCGGAACTTTATTAAGTGTTTAGTTGTATTGTTCATTTGTACTTACACGTCATGTACTTAGTACATTTTAATAGACACACCGTTTAGTTTTTATCATTTAGTTAAAGAAAATAGAAAAGTCACCAACAACAAAAGTTTCTAGTGGTAACCATTACTAAACAGTTCATTTATATTGTAAATTAGTCAAGTTTGGATATTGTCCGTGGAATCGTGACAGGCATTTTAATGTTAATGCCGCATACTTATGTCTTTACGGATGTGGTTTTTGTAATGTTTTTGTCAATTATGTTTATAATTAATATTTTAGTTATTTTTTTGGCGAATATTAAGACAAATTTGAATTTGTCATACGAATTACTAAATGTTTCTACCCTTTTTCAAACATATGTATTGTTGTAGTTATTTAATAGGTATATTCATTTACTGTAGACTGAATGTCTTTGTAAACAGGACCTCTTTATAATGCAGTTGCTTTCGGGCAGGTACTAGATGGTTTCAATGTCTCAATATAATATATGTTAATTATAGTAACATATACACGCTAATCTTGGTCACTATTTTCTTAAATATTCGATTTTTTTATATAATTAAACTAATTTCGCATTCTATAAAGTGTTTTGTGTGTTGTAGATATTGTAGTTGTAATATTAATTATATTCTATATTTTTACTATTTTTTTTATAGTTACAAACATCCCTGAGCGGGGGCGTGCCCTAGAATATGTACCAATTTATAAAGTATATGACATACGACCTTCCGTCACAAGCGGCCAAACTGCCTTTATTCTATAATTGCAATAAAGAAAAACATTCATTACTACATCAGTTGCTATTGTTTGAGAAATGCCTTGGATTCAAGGTCATGTCGCCCAAGTGCTTTTTGTGTTTCTATTAGTAACAAACACAAATATATATATATATATATATACATAATTTTAAAATAACTGCACTAAATAAATTTAGGATTGTATACATGTATTCTTTAAGTATCAAAGCAGCGGATGTAAGAATCTGGGTTTTGTTGTGCAACATTGTATGTAACATTGTACAACGCTAGACGAGGTCAGAAAAATATGAAAATTTTTGAAAGAATATCCTAATGTGGTAGATATTGCTTATTAAATGTATTTATCTATGTGTTTACGTTTAAATCGAAATAAATATTATATTTCCAATAAATTATTGTTTTTGTTTTGCTTTCCCTCTACGTTTTGTTTTAGAGAAACATTAAAGGTTTCTGTCAGGGTGTTATTTAAAAGCTCAATCTTAATAATATTGAAATAAAAAGAACTAAGGATTGCATGTATGTGTGTATTTTAAAATATTTAGATGTCGATTGATAGTCATAAAAAAAAATAGAAGTGACTACTCACAATCATAACTATTACACAATTTAAGAGTTCGCAAAAAAAAAAAAATTTTTTTTCGGTGTCTTAAATCCTAAAACTTGAAATTAAATTCACAACACACACTTTTTGCTGCCTAATGAACTATATGTATAATAATAATATTTACCTATCAATTTCGATTATATTTTGTTCTGTTTCAAGAACTCAATCGTAATTTTTCGTATCACCGTATAAGACACTGGATCGCAATAATCCGTTAAAAATGAATAAAATGGCCTCTTCTGATACACAAACAAAGTAGTGGAAGAGTATTCATTCCATAACATTATTCAAAGTAAAAATACAAATTAAAAATCAATATTTATTTATTATAATATATATTATAAATTTCAAAATGAATAATATGAAGTCCTGTTTCCTAGTAAACAAAAAATAATAATTAAGGCCCCAATCTAATGTAGACAACATTAAATTGGGGACTTATTGTGTAGATTACATTATTTTCATTACGTAAGTGCAATATCATGACGCGTAGATTTGTATTAATATAAACTAAATAGTAGATTCCTTATAAAAAAATTAGACAAACGTCTGATGTAGAGACCAATTTGGATTTAATTCGACGGGTCACTGGATTAATTCCTGGGGAGATAAATATATTTATATAAATACCGATGAATACCTACTTATATTTTTTAGAAGTAAGAAAGTATCGCGTATTAAATTGTATTAAAAGTATATAGTTGCAGATGAAGCTTCATCTGCAACTAACTATGAAAGAAAAGCTTTTCTTTGTATACTTTTATGGATCTCAATTATTATTATTAAATAAACCTTAATTATTATTTGCATTATTAAGTTAATCTTTACTCTTTATCTTTCTTTACATATATCAGGATGGGGATAGCTACCAATTTGTTTGGGTATGCAGTTGGTGCCAAAGTTGGTTCCAATATTTGTTCAAATATACAACATTCGATTGTATACCGACTCTTGACTTAATAAGGTGGAATCTTTGGGCGGGAGGCAATTAAAAAAATATTAATAACTCACTTTATATAATGATCGAAGACTCACGGTTACTGAAAGTCACGTGGGCGAAATCACTGACAGTATATTGTATATGTAAAACTCTTATAGCAGAAAATGTACATCATTTTAATTTATTATATAAATCAAAACTGAGTGGAGTAGTTGAAGGGAGGGGAAGGGAGGGTTTATCAAATTGTAATTACAAATTTTAAGTTCTTTTAATGTTTTTACTAGTCTATAAAATATCTTGATATTATATAGTATCGTTGTGTTTGTGTGTGCGTCTAGTTTATAAGTTTATATTGATACCACTTAGTACTGGTGTGTGTGTGTGTGTGTGCATGGGTGTGCATGATGTAGGAAACAGGACAGTAAAAAGAGGTGCTAATAAAATACGTCTTTTACATATATTGGCACATGAAGTGATCACATTGCACTTAATACAAACGTATAACTGTTGTATATCATCTAAACATTTCGAAGCATACGGTATGATCTCCGTAAATAGAACTCAGTCGTAGCTACAATATAATAACCAAAAAAAAAAGGGAAAATTATCCTAAAAGTCAATTATTCAAACATAACATTGAAAATCCTTATTAACATATTCCTCAGAAAAAAATACAATTATTTTTTACCAAAAAAAATACTGAATGCTATTTACAGGCTGGCTAAGGAACTTTAACATCTCTATCATATAACATATATTAATTATAAAATCAATACAATTTTGTTCCTATCTGTACTGGTTAAACATAACCAATTGTAAAACAATGCCATTGTATAAGTTCCTTAATAGAGCCAAGATCATAAAACATTATATTCTTACCATACTAACTATACATACGAACATGAACTCTCTTGAACGTCAGTATAAAATCTACTTAACTGATACAATACAGTATATAACTAGTAATCTAAAAATTTAGGAATAACATTAACATTTCAGGCACAATTGCATTACAACCTTGAGTACAGTCAACAACAAAATTATTAAAGTATATGTATAATGTTAGTTTCAATATTATTCAATAAAAATAATGTGTTTGTGACGCAGAAGTTATAAGAATAAAATGAATTCTAAATTCATTTATAGCTAAGAAAACGTATATACTTACCTGTAACACCTTTTTCATATGAAAAAATAGTAAGATAGAATTTTTAGATTTTTGAGATCTGTGAAATATATCCATAGAGCAGACAGATTTCAATTCATTATGTTGAATTACCTAATTGTGAGCTATTACCTTTCATAAATTCATGGGTATATATACACAGTGTCTTGTAAGGCAACCCGAAAACAGATGCTAGGCCCCTAAAAATCACAGGTGTCCATTTCGTTCCTTTTTAAATGGTCATAATATTTAAAATATATTTGTTTTTATTCTGATAACTATTATGACCTATCCTAGCACCCATTTCCAGTTTAATGAGAACTTACACCCTGTATATACAGAAAATGGTATATTCAATATATACCTTTTATTATATTTATTGTTGACTGTACTTATGGCAGTTAGTATAATAAGCACCTCTAGACAACAATGAAACCTAGAACTCTCCTTCACTCGAGTATACTATATTTATATTAATTGAAGGCAGTTTTATAAACACTAATGTGTGAATCCAACAACTTATCTTAACATTAATAAATTGTTATTACTATATATAACTCACAAAATATAAAATACAAGGTGAGCATTGTAAGATAACAGTTAAAGCCTGTAACAAACAATTTCTTACACTACATATTTACAAGAAAAAAGCTTTTATTAAGAGAAAATATTGTGGAAATTAATTTCTTTATACTGATTAAATCTCAAACTATTTGTACTTTCTATTGTGATGAAATATTCTAATTATGGCACCAATATTTGTGTTTGTTTTGTAAAACATACTCTATTCAAGATGATCCTTTTAACAGATAAATTAGATTTAGATAGAGAAATTATCTCGATAATGCTAAATCTAACAATCGTTACAGGATTTGTCAATGTCATTTATCATAAAAATCATGTTTAAAACAATTACTTAATTTCATGTCATAAGAATTATGACAATTTAAATTACAGTAGAGTACAGTACAGGACATTTGTAATTATACCTATTTGATAGTTGCTTGATTAATACAATTATTAACATACTGAAACTGGTAATCATTCACTCTGTCCAGTATATTTAAAGTAACTTCAACTGAAACCCTCTTTATTTATTACTTACATTATTTAAACTTTCACAACTGCAATACTGTATAATATAACAACCAGGAATTACTAAGTAAGAGACTTGTTTGCTTAAATAAAGTTATATAAAATATACATCTGTATAGGCATTATTTAATTTATATATTAAGCAAAATACTATACAACAATATTATACCATATGTGACCTACTACTGATTATGCAAAATGTTATCTTGTATAGCATAAGTAGAATAAGAAGTCAGCACCAAAGCAGGGAAAAGTAATTTAATATATGGTTACAACTGTTCATGAGATGTTTATAAGAATTTTTGGCGTCACTCGGCACTAATTCAAATTTGGAGTATGGAAACTTGTCACAACGTTATTTTGAAGAAAGGATCTAAATTGTAATTTTTCACATACTAGGTAACACTATTCACTGTCACCATTCACGTCTGTCAAAAGTTCATTTCACTGCACAGTACACTACAGCGTGGTGGAAGCGCTTCGCTAGGAGGGCGTAAAGTGCGTGACCAGAAGCTTAGTGGCCTTGGCCAGGTCGTAGGCCGCCGCCCGCAGCCGGTCCAGCGGCGCCCCCGCGCTGCACGCCGCCGACACCGCCTCGCCCGCCGCGCGCAGAGACACCAAAACCTGCTGCAGCTCACTGTCCGAGCACGTCTGCGGGGCGGAACAAGGAACTATTTTACAAAACTCGGGAGGTATCTTTCAAACTAGGAAAGAATCTTCCTAATGGTCAACAATCACTATAATATCTAACATTTTATATATAAAAGATTAACAAACTACATTTTACTAATGTATATCTTGAATACAAATATATACCTTTGGGAACAGCGCCAGCAGGTCCGCTACGCTAGTGCGAATGGAATCTGCGCAGTCCGGCAGCTGCGCCCGTCGCAGGCGCGCCGCCGCCCACAGCTCCTGTATGCAGCGCGTCACTGCCTCCGCCCGCCGCTGGACCTCCCCCGCCCCCGCCCCCGCCCCCGCGCCGCCTGAGCTCGACGCGCCCTCCAGCGCGCCCTGCGTCAGTGACCGCTCCAGGCCAGGGATGCTGGTGAGCTGGAACATTATGACATGTTAATCGGTATAACCGGAATTATTGTATATGATGTTGAGTTAGAGGCATTAATGTTTTATAAGCATTTAAGTTGTTTACTTTTATTAATATCTGATATTTCTACATTTAGGACCGATCCATATCTAAGTACCGTTTCTACCACCACGCGCAACTAATTAGTTAGTCTACTTTGGGGTAAAATAATATCGATTTCACAAATCAACAGGAGATTTGGTTTACTTTTAAATTAACCTTGTTATATTTGATGGTTTCCCAATATTTTATCAAGCGTTAAAATTCTAATTGAAAAAAGTAAAAATTAGTTAAATTACTGATTAGTACCTGGTGTTTAGTAACCTGCCAGTTATTCTTTGGTCCCTCCCTAGCCTCAAACATACTGACCGGACGTGTCTTCACCGCTTGCCTCAACTCCAAGTCTTCGGAGAGCGTCAGCGGCTCCGTTTCCAGGCTCCGGCCGCGCTCTTGAGGAGACAGGTCTAGGGTGTTATTGCTTTCGTTAAAGGAAGTCTGTGACGTCATGCTGTGGTCGTCGTCGACACTGCTCGTAGTCTTTAATGCGCTATTTTCTTTCGTCAATTGCTCGACTATGGTTTGAAGGTTTTTCAGCTGATTTTTAAGTTCCGTTATGGTCGAATCTCGATTGTCTAATTCTTTTTTGAGACTGTCGATTTCTGTTTTCCTTTTGGGAGCGCTCTGCCCCGGGGTAGGAGAAAGCGTTCGGGCCGATTCTGCTGTCGAAAATTCGAGTGGAAGCGATGGATTGTAAGTGGAGGACACCGTTTCGCCAGCCCGAGGGTCCAGATTTGACATCTGTAGTAAGGTTAATATATAGCAAAGGAGTTACACATATCAGTACTTTAAAAAAAACTTACATCTAGATCTATTGGCGCAAGAGCGGCGTAATCTTCGTCCGAAGCTACCGAGTCATATAATGGCTCGTCGTCCGACATTTGGGAGAAATGTTTAAGGTGCGTAGCGGACAGTAGAGGGTTTGAAGGACCACTGAGCCCTGAAATAAGTTTAAATATTTATTTATTTATTTAACACTTTATTGTTTACAAGATACATTAATGAAAGGTCTTATGGACACATTCACAAAGGGCGAGATTATTTCTGTAAGAGATTTCTACCAGCAAACCCAGGAAGTGAGAATGCATAAATATAAGTAGAATAAAAATAACAGTGCATAAAAACTTTTAAAGTGAATACTCGAACCGACACCTACCACACCGTATCTGGAGAAAATACCGTTTATTCAATCGCCCAAACCGAATACAACTATACCTCTAGGCTGCAGGGCGGCTATTCTCTGTCGCCTGGTGGCGTCCAGCAGCACGTCCCGCAGCAGGGCGGCCAGCTCGGGCGCGGAGAGGCGCGCCAGCTTCTGGCGGCCCTGGTTGCGCGGCGCCGACAGCGCGGGGTTCACCGGCAGGAACGCCACGCCGCAGCGCTCCAGCCCCGTGGCACTCGTCTGCCAGACTGCCGCCCGGAACATGGGTTACTAACAGATTAACGCTCGATATCACGTTGTGGATTGTGATGTGACTTACTCGCTTCCGTTTCGCGACGGTCTATCTCGTCGTAGATATCCATAACGAGCTCCTCGAATAGATGGTTGGGAAGCTAGAAACGATATCGAACGTCGTTAAACACATGTTTCAAATATAGAGTAACATTAAAATATTTATTTAATCTGTATCGTATGCTTATTATAAAATACTCGAAGCGCAACTTTTCAGAACGTGAAGAATTGGAATCGGTACTTTTCAGTCCATTTGTGGATTTATTTGTTAATTATAATTAATATGAGTATCACTTAACTATTCGATCCATTTTGATTATGTAAAATTGAAAATTTTATTAATGGGATATTCCCCGTTCCATGTGTAGGATTTTTTAGATCGGAAATTCTCTAATTCTAATATTGAAAAACACTAAAAGATATTTGACTCTAATGACTATATAACTAAAAATTAATGAATTTGTATAATTTTTAAGTGACAAGATTGTAGATTGACGGGATTGTAGGTTGACGGGATATGACGAAACCGGGCAGACGAATTCACCAGCTCGTATATCAAATAAACAATTACACCCCATTAACTACAATATTGAATCACAGAAACTAAAAAAATGATATAACAAGGATGGGAGTTTGAAATTTCTTTAGGGTTCTAATTTATTAAAAAGGAAGACAAAAGATTTTATAGCAGTTTAACATGTAGCTTATAAAAGACCCACCAGTTGCAGCTTCCCCCGGGCGGCCTTGGCGACGTCGGTCATCTCGTGCGCGTCGTGAGCACGGGGCACGATGTAGTGTCTTCCGGCGGCGTGGTCGGGTCGCTCGCCCGTCAGGAAGTGGATGAGGCGGTCCGTGGCCTCGTACACCAGCTCCGTCACGCGCTCCGCCAGCTCCGAGTGGCCGCCCGCTCTGGGGACGACGACGTTGTTGAACAGTTTTTTTATTTTATATTTATAATGAATGAAAGTCAACACGAATAGTACCAATAGTTTATTTCACTGTTATTGATTTGCAAAGTCGGGAATGCATTCAAGAGGTTTCCTCATTGCACCCACCTGGCGCTATCGGCGGGCGTGTTCCACGCGCTGTCCCTGGCGGTGGGGTCTGCGCCCCAGGCCGCCAACAGCTCCACCTGCGCCGGCTGCCCCGCCCGGCACGCTACGTGCAAACATGTACTGCCCTTTTCCTGGATGCAACATGAAAGGGTATTATAACAAACAAATGATTGGTGGAGTTAGTAAAAGAAAGCTCGTTCAAATAATTCAAAAAATTCGTCATAATGAAAATGAAATGAGAGTGAACAATGAAGATGGTCGAGAATGTGCTGAGAATGCAAATATAAAAGGAGCCCCTTAATTCTAGGTTGCAAGCCCCAGGGACTGTTTAACTATCACAATGTGTACAAGGGTCTTAATGTCACGGAAATGTCGGAAATACACAGATATTTATAACTTTTTAAACATTTACTCAACCATACATTTTGAATATTTAAAATGTTTTGAGCTACTTATATTTTGCTTGTCCGATGTACAAAAATTTTAATAAAAAACTTAAAATTCTAAAAATTAAAAACAATTTTATTTGGTAAAATTAATCTATTAACTAACATTTTACCATCGGACATGGTTATTAATAGTGTGACCTCGTTTAAATTGATCAATCTTGATAAATGTCTAACCCGCCTCAATTACTGAACAACAAGAAAACTTAAGCCTGAAGTACTTGTGTTAGATATAAAATAATATATGCCTTGATCCAAAAACTTTAAACAAACTTCTTTAAAATAAAATAGAGAAACATGTATCATCATCTAATTTTTTTTAAATATATATATATATATATATATATATATATATATATATATATTTAAAAAAAATTAGATGTATATATACATATATATGTATCTAAAATATAATAAAAATTGGTTTAACTGTGTAAAACGACTCACATACTATCCTCCTACTACCACAAACAAAAATGAAACCAAAAAACATTACTAAGATTAAAAACAGCATGGATGATTTTTCTGTATAGAGTCACTTATTTAAAAAATAATAATAATAAAGGCCAGATATTATACTCAAACTAAACTAGCATAATCTATAACAAATATTTATTTTGCTTAAATTTTTTATATTCAATTGTATCTCATAAACAATTATAATTCCATGTACTCTCAACCAATTTATGTAATAAATATAAAAATTAGAAGTAAACTGCTTAAAATTTTTAAATCACAGACCTGATTATAGTAGTTGGGGTCAGCACCCTGTGCAAGCAACCTCATAGCTGTGTCTAAAGATGAGCTTCTAACTGCACTATGCAGTTGCCTCCCCAGTTCACTTGGTGGCTCATCACGCCTTGCTCGTAACACATATGCTAGTCTCAAGTGCTTGGCTAGTATAAACTCAGATTTTAATGGACTGCAATAAAAATATTTAATATAATAATACATAAGCAACTATTGAATAATTAATAAACAGTGGCAAATCCATAATTTTGTTACTATATGACTAATACTCAAAATAGACAAAAATATAAGAAAAATAATAATATTAAAAATAATGTATCTATAAATTATGAATAAATAATTATCAATTTTAACTTTTAATAACTAACAACTAGTAAAACCTTACTGGAGAGGATCTTTAGGTTGTGGTTTCTTTCGTAAATGTTTAGGAGCTGAAGTGTCCAATAGAGAATGCTCCCAAATACTATTAACATTCTGAGCTGTAAGAGCTTGAACCATCTGTAACAAATAAAGAAGCTATAGATCATAGAATGTAGTCTCTGACACAATAATCACAACATTATCTTATGTACATACAGATAACAGTGAAGGTGGCCAAGACCCCTGCCGTAAAGATTTTACATGAGATATATGCCGTCCCATACTTCTATGGACACTGCAGCATTCCGCACACAGAAGCAAACCTCTGTTTATTGATGCCCACGATGGATCTACAAAGTCAACATTATAAGAGTATTTTTAAACGCTACGAAAATAATTAACAGCTATAAAAGAAACTGCAATCTAACCCGATGCCCCACAATCTGAACACACTTCCACCGATGAACGGTGTTTTGAACGAGATATCATCATGTATCGGTCACTTTACTCAAAGACCTAGTCTTAAACAAGCTAAAACCACATTAATTAGCTAGATTAACTACTTATCAACACATAATTAACTTCCATACAAAAATAAAACATTTTATGAAATGTCAATCATAATAATTATGATAGTCTGAACTTCTAACAGTAACGGGTTCTAGATAAGAAATGAAAAAAGAAACACAAATTAAATTATAAATTTTAACTTATAAAATAGACTTAAAAATAATATTAAATTTCTATCTAGGAATTCCCTAAGTTTAAAATTTATTTTAAGAAATATTTTTTATTTTTAAAGCTTTGATGTTATCTGAAAACATGGATTACGTTGTTCAATGTACACGTCACTCGTCAGAGTCGAAAACTAAAGTGACAAAAGTGTCAAATACATCTCTAATTTTAAATTAAATATATTCTTATTTTATAGTAAAAATGAAAATTCCGATAATTTTTGGTGTTTTAGCATATCTATCTATAGCTTGTGCCGATCAAGAAACGTTAGTTTTAGTAGATAACTTAAATATTAGAGAAACTCACTCGCTATTCTTCAAATCTTTACAAGGTAAGAAATCGATTTGCGTGTCAAGAAAATGCCGGTTGTATCAAAGTTTCAAATTAAGCCTGTGAAGACTTTGTATTCTATTTAATATGTGTATATTAATATAATTACTTATGCATTTTGTAGAACGCGGCTACATCTTAACTTTTAAACTAGCTGATGACGCTAACCTAGTTCTTTCAAAGTATGGAGAGTACTTATATAAAAATTTAATTGTGTTTGCACCATCCGTGGTTGAGTTTGGCGGGCAGCTCGATACAGAGGTCATCACAAAGTTCATAGATGATGGTGGTAATGTGTTGATGGCTGGAAGTTCAGCTGCTGGTGATTTGTACCGGGAGATTGCCTCAGAATGTGGTTTTGAGGTAAGATAACTTTGTATTTCCACTGATTTTCTTACTATTTGTAATAATTTATATGATATTTTTACTTAATGCAATTACAGTAATATATTGTATGATTACCATGTACATGTAGAAAAATGTTCTTAAATTATATAGAAAAACATTTCAAAATATTCAAATACCTTGAATGTCTAATTTTTTTTCCAGATGGATGAAGAATCAGCTGCGGTAATTGATCATTTCAACTATGACAGTTTGGATGATGGTGAACACACAAAGATAGTAGTATCACCAAAGAATCTGATCAAAGCCTCTACTATTGTGGGTTCTCAGAACACCCAACCTTTGCTGTTTGAAGGCACTGGACTGATACTTGATAAGGATAATAGTTTGGTATTGCCAATACTGACAGCTGATAGTACAGCTTACAGCTATAATCCCAAAAGTCAGGTATAGAAAAAAAGCTTGTTAATAATAATCTTAAACTCCATGAATTAATAATACAGACTGGTAACCCTTGAGGTTGAAGGTAGAAAGCGTGAGAAAAAAATATCAAATTACCATGAAAAATTTTTTGTAAATAAAATATTACTTATTGTAGGTAAAGGAATATCCTCATGCAGTTGGTCGTAAAACGGTATTAATAGCAGCTCTGCAGGCAAGGAACAATGCTCGCATTATCTTCAGTGGTTCCTTATACTTTTTCTCTGATGAAGCATTCAACTCTCCAGTAGCTAAAGTTCATGTAAGTTTTTAATAACATGTCACCCTATTTCATACATACAATATATTTTTAACTATTTCATATCTTTACATAGATAAAAACAAGCTGTACAAGCTTATCCAATGTCTAAAAGTTTGTTTTTCTATCTATCACAAAAAATACTTTAATAAATTAATTTTTCCCTGGAATTGTATTACTGGAACTTTAAAAATGCTGCATGCACCATCTTGATCTTGACAAGTCAATCATTTGACTAATAAGACAAGATATCTATAAGATAAATAATATTATGGATATGACAAGTGTTTATATTCAGATTATTAATTATATTTTATATTTAAATGACACTTCTTAAAATTATCTAAATTATACAGACATTTTCCTTGTAAAAATTTATAGCAGAGATAAATAATTATTTCTGTGTTTTTCTTTGTTTTATATAAAACATGAACAAAAATAAATTGTCAACATGATATTCATTGAAATTGAGTGTAGTTGTATTGAACAAATCATTGAATACTTATCAGTATTTTAAAGCCCAATTATATTTGCCAATAAAATGAATTAATACTTCAGATAATTACTAAAATCTATATCAAATTCTTAATATATTTTATTTTCAACTGGATTGATTCCAGGGTGATAAGATCAAAGCTCCTGTATCTGGAAATAAGCAGCTGTCTCTTCATCTGAGTCAATGGGTGTTTGGAGAGCGTGGACAACTACGTGTAGGGCATGTTCACCACCAGCGACAAGGAGACAAGCAATCATCCAATACTTACACCATTACTGACACAGTGGTATGTGTGTGCATTATGTATATACTAGTGTATATATAGCTGAGAAGTATGTATTATAAATATATTAACAAATATAAACTTGTCAATCAAACTTAAAACAGGTGTATAAAATTGAAATCGAAGAGCTTAAGAATGGGAAGTGGCAGCCATTTGAGGCCAATGACGTCCAGTTGGAATTTGTGCGCATTGATCCCTTCATTCGCACAAACCTGCAGAAGAAGCCAAATGGTGTTTATGAGGCTATCTTCAAAGTTCCTGATGTGTGGGGAGTTTACCAGTTTAAAGTTGACTATGACAGAGTTGGTTACACAAGATTGTATCATTCTACACAGGTGAATTACTTTTCTTTGTTTAATATATTAATAAAAAATATCTATTTATAAACAACACTTAAGTTAACATATTTTAAAGAGTACCCAGTAAATTTGTTTGCATTATACAAGGTTCATTGATCACAGTTTTTTTCTGTTTCATGTCTAAAGTCTCTTAAATAGAATTTATGCATATTAGGATAAAAATTGACTTTTTCCAGGTATCTGTGCGCCCACTTCAACACACACAATATGAGAGGTTTATTCCCAGTGCATATCCATACTATGTGAGTGCATTCTCCATGATGATTGGAGTCTTTCTGTTTTCATTTGTTTTCCTCTACTACAAGGAAGATATGCCTAAGAGTAAAGCTGAATAAATGTGCAATATATTGTAATATTCCAAAATGTTTTGTCATTTATATCATGATTAGTTATGTAAATGTTTATTGTGAGCACAATAATTGATGTGTGTTAATGTGAATTAAACATATTCTAAACACTCTTGTTTTAATACTTGATCATTAATTTATTTTTTTTAAATTCTAAGTGTAAGAAGAAAATCGCAATCATGACCATTGATTTACTACAAACCAAAAAGTCTCGAAAAAAAAAGCGACAAATTGATTATAGTTTTTGTTTTAAAAAATACATGTCTTGAAATCAATTACTCATAATATAAAAAATGAAATTCATTGCAGCATACCTAATTATTAAATACAATAAAACTACCTTTCATTCATATTACATCTTATTTTTTCCAAAAATCTACGTTATTATAGGTACTTTTTTTTTTATTTTATGAACGGGGCCATTTTATAACTGACATTTCTGATTCAAGACTTGAACGCAACGGTTTTAAATAGCAGAAAAAATGGCATGCATGTCATAAAACGTCTATTTCATTTTTAGTAAAAATAGTTTCATTTCAAACAACAATTTATTAATAAGTATTTACATATTTTAATTTTTATATTGTGGTGCCAAGAAACTGCTCATACTTTAAAGAAAGTATTTGTTATTTAACAACCCATGGAAATCGTGTAGGCAGTTGTTTAGTGTGCCCGTATTTTTCATATGGTCGTTTTTGTATTAGTTTAGTTTAGTTTCTATTTTATTCTCTAAAAAGTGGACGTATCTAGAATTGGTGATTTGAAAAAAGTTACAGTGGTCGCAGAAGTGATGTGTTTACATCTGTAAATTGTCATCGTAAGTATGATGTCATTGTAGTGACTGCCATTAAAAATATGTTGGCTTTGTGCCCACCCGTTTTCTACTAGTATTATAATTCTAATAATGTTTTGTGAAAACATCCACGCGGGAAAGCTCAACTAACCCTCTAGGTTAGATATAGTTGGCTTGTTCCACATAAATATGTAAATGTTCAGATCTGTGGATTAGAAAGCACTACAGTTCAGTATAGTTTAATTGAAAAGTTTTTTAAATAAATTAAGTGTCCAATACTATAACACTTTTCTGCAGTAATGGTAAATATGCAAGGTGACTATAAGTGGTTTTTACTTATAAGTATGTAAATTGTTGTTTGTATGTTAAGTTGTTGTTATTTATTTAAACATTAAGGTTGCTTGTGTAAAACCTTCTGGGCTATGTATGGGAGAAGCCATTCAAAGGCTTTTTAAATGTTACACAAATGATCTTCTCATTGATTTTATGGCTTAAAAGGTTTCATACTTAAGTAGATGGCTTTGAAATGATCTTATTTAAATAGTGTATTAAACTATATAGCATTATAACATAACTTCTTTCATGTTTTTCTACTTCTGTGGTAAGGTTAATTGTTTTACCTTATATAACTTAAAGCCACTTAAGTTTACTAATTAGTCTCCACCATAATTGCCTGTCCTAGATAACCTCATTACAACTCATTATGATAACAACTTTGGAAACTATGTTTTCTATACATCCTTTACCTAGATTACATTTATAATGCTCAAACATTGTAATTCTTTTATTTACACAACTCTATCAAGTTAATAAGGAAGTATCAGTAGTTAAAAAACTACTGATCACAATAAAAAATATTTTAAGAAAAATATTTAAAAACAAATAAAACTAACTAAATAATTAATCTAAATTACTAATGTTTCATTAACTTTATAACTTTTTTTCAATAGTATTTTCTTAGATTTTCACGAGTACACATTTCAAATGAAACTATTTTTACGGATTAAAACTTGCATATAATTTGTTTACATATTTTATTTTAACCCGACACATATTTTAAGTACTAACCATAACATATTAACGTTATAAAGAATCATAAACTTCTGCTCTACTGTGTAATGTTATCAAATTAATAATATAATTCTATATGACATGGTCTTAATGAGTATGCTCGTTTACAGCTAGTGCAGCGACAGCCAAAATGGACCCGTCGCGGCGCCAAAGAACTCAGACCAAAGCCACGGCTGAGGAACAAGCACTTGACCAGATAGCTAGAGAGGTTGGTTTTAGGCAATTATATATATTAACTCCTACACAACTAGAAAGAGTTGTTATTTCCTTATTATTTAATATTTTAAGTCAAATTTAAAGTCATATTTTATTTAAAAATGTGATTACAAAGTTTACACTTTAGGTATATATTTAATAAATGGGCTTGAAGTGACATACTATTGCCATTAATATAACCGTTTAATTAGAAGTTATCTAGAACCACTGCTTATATAACATGTTATAATGATAGTAAAAAAAATATTACAATATGTTAGTAAGCATTAAGATTCAAATACTGTTATAAATTTTATAGGGAATCATTAAAATTATTAAAATTAGTACATATTCCATATGTCTCGTTTTAATTATTAGTAAAGCAGGAAAATAGCGTATTATAATAAATATTAGGACTTACATTTGATATCTAAGGGGAATGCATTATTTAAATAAATTGTACACATTTAAAAGTTTTTAGAAATTTGTAAGAACATTGCTTAACGTTAAATCACACTTGAGGTTATACTAATTTATCATGATAAGATTAAATTTGCACAATGATTATGTGTTACAAAATATATCACATATTATTATCATTGATTGATATAAAGTGGAAATAATATATAAAAACATTAATGAAATTACTGAATATTTTGAATTATATAACTTATAATTAATTATATTTATCTAGCTATTGAATATACTTTGAATATAAAATATTTTGATATAATATCTTGTCTATTATAAAGGGGGGAGGGGGGATAAACTCAGGAGCAAAGCTCACCTGTTCCGAGCCGCAAGTCGACTCTATAATGAGCCAGACACGTGCATCGTTAATGCATACGGGAGAAAATACAGCACAGATAGATGAAATGTGCACTGCTTATATTATTTTTGGAAGTAAATATTACTTTATGATATTATTATTATTATTATTTTTATATAAATCGGAAAAACTTGAAGAAATAATATATAAAATACACTTTTAAATAAAAACAAAATAAACAAACATTTAAATTATATCTAAAATTTGAAATTTAGAAAGTTAATATCTAGTTTTGTATTTGTCTCTTTAAGGACATTTTATTTAAAAATATATTTTTCACCTGTAGGAAAATCATTTTATCGTCAAATAAGTTACTGAAAAGTCAAAACTTTTCTATATTTTAAATTAAGATTTAAAATATGACATTTCATTTCTATATTTTTAATTAAGATTTATTGTAACTACGTCTAATTGATTCAATAAGAAATACTTGTTATAGAACTCGTAAGGTTACATATTCTTATTCGGTAAAAACTGCTTAAGCTATATCTTAAATATATACCTCGACGAAGAAACATTTTTATATTTTATTAAGTGTATCGCGGTTTTGTCTTTATCATCATCTCCATTATTTTTAAATATTGTCATGTTTGACTAATCGGTCCGTCATATCAGTGTGCAAAGCACTTATAAACGTGGAACGAGACTAGATAAAAATACACATCCGCATTACAAATTGAGTACAGATATAGAGTACTGAGCTAGGTAGCGTGATTTATACTTGTGTCCTAATTATTATAATTAAAATGAAAAATAATAGAATTCTGACATTTATTATTGATATAGTTTAATATTCAATATATTAGGAATGATCGTAGATAAATTTTATTATAATATAAAAAATAGTTATGTGGCATCCCTCTTTTTAAAATTAGCGACAACCTTAGCAGATGTTCTCCTAATCTATTTATGCATGTTGCCATCAGGCTCACGACAGTCGCCTTCGCAACAAAACGACAAATCAAAATAGCTGTCCCGGCCCTCGGTTATTTACGAATACCTTTCTAACCATTATTTTGATTTTATTGCATTGTTGGTTATCGTATGCCATAACGTTAATTAGTTTTATTGTAGACATTTCTTAAATAACACTGAATAGCTGCTTTATTTAGCCACGACTAACGACCATTCGATTAGAAAGACCCTCAAATCTATTCGTTATAGATAAAAGGGTTAGGAACAAAAATAATAATAATAAAAAATGATTACTACTATATGAAATTATGCAACTGTACTCCCGTAAATTATCGGCATTAGCCCGACAAGTTTATAATATCGATTATATATAATACTTATAAATAATGTAAGTTTCTTTAATAGATTTTATTTTATTATATTTATAGCAACCCCAATCAGTGTTAGTTGTAAACCTTAATTTTTTAAATAATTTGAGTCAGTAATCGTCCACTTGGATGTTATAACGGTGTAAAAAAAAATATTTTTTTTCCGGTTAGTGTTTTATATATTATTACCGATAAACACACTTTCGTGCTTATAACAGTTACAATATAATTAAAATTGATTATGATAAAACAAATATTTTCTCCTTATTACTTGTGACCGCAAACGGCGTGACGTAACGCCCCTCTAAACAAGATGACAGTTTGCTGGAACGTAGCTAGAAGCGCGAACCAGACCTCAATTTTGACTCGCTGCGCTCGCAAAATCTCGGTATGTGTTAGCATATTGAGCAAAGCGAAGCGTAAACAGCACGGAAGTTACATTGACAAAACGTCGACGCATTATGTCCTCAACAATTTTTTTTCATTGTAAAACTAAATTTTCGCGCGAAAAATTGTATACTTTTATTTTATTGAAGTCTTTACTTAAGTTTTTCCGGAATTTTTTAATTTTTTTAAAACCACCACCAGATTGATGTCTATCAGTATGCAAAATTTGAAAATTTTCGGATATTCCGTTTTTGATTGATGCTTTCACAAAGGATGCAGAAAAGTCTCTCATAGAGAGTTTCGCTCAATAAAAATACTACTATTACAATATGACAGTCAAATTTAGTAGATAGGCAATCTCTATTTCATCCGTATCTGAACCGTTTCTGACATTCCATAAAATTTTTCATGTTATTTGGAATCTGTAATAACAAATTATAACATATATAAATATAAACATGTACATGTACTGTGGAGTCTATGACTAATGCTACATCATATTTAATTACTTTAAAATAATACTTACCTTAAATTGCACAATATTGCTTAAACGTAGAATTCATATTTGTACACTATACAACAGATTACGCATGAAAAAACATTGAATAGTCTTCACATACACAGAACGATGTTGTGCTTAGAGGGGCGTTACGTCACAGCTACGCCTTGACAGAAGTGATAGTTTTAGCGAAAAGATTAATATGAATTTTGTTATTTCATTTTATATTACTAAATGAATGATATTCTGTTCTTATATTTCTTTTAGATATATTTCATATATCTTTAAAAAAATATATAAAAACAAAGTCAACACCCCGTATTAGATTAGAATCAAGATCAATTATCCAAAAGTTTAGAAAGTGAATTTCTTAAAAGATTACATATTATAATGGTAATATTTTTTTAAGAACCAAATTATATAATACAATTAAATAAATATCGAAACACAATCACATTCATATTATAATGTATAAACAACGAGAGTGAGGTCTATTATATATATAATAATAATTATATTATTTTTTATAAATTGAAACATTCCCTGTTAATGTCCTTCTGTCTGTTACGTTTTCGAATATTTTTAATCAATAAATTTATATGAATAAAAACTGTTCAAGACACTAAGAAAGGTCTCACTAAGATATTATTATTTCTTTTCGGAACATTGGTATTCTTATATTCAATAGGGTGTTCTTGCAAAAGAGTTTTTGAGATAACATTAAATTAAATTTGTGTATTTAAAAACACTCTGTATAAATCAAAATCAGTACATAAAGATACACAAATAAATATGTACTTATAATTTTGTTAAAGAAATGAAGACTAGCAAAAGTCAAGAGTTATGAAACAAATGAAAAGACTAGAGAGAATCACTTGAATGTTAATTGAACTTTATACATTTTATTATACAATTTAACAATAATGAAAGAAATTTATTAATATAAAAAAAATCAATATAAATTATACACTGGTAGAATCGTCTCATGCTATATTGATTTGGTGTTCCAGTTTTTCGTTAAGACGAGGGAATGTCCTGGAGTCAATCAATAAATTGACCTAATATTACATACTTTTTGTTATTGCATTGATTGATTGCTCGATTGATTATTCGAATGATATCTGTAGATTTTAAGCTTGTCTTGTATTCTTGTCTTCTTGTACTTTTGTGTCTACGATATTAGAATATATATTAAAGTAACATTATAACGATAGCAATTATTGTTATTTTATAATATTTTTTAGGGAAACCTATGTTGTGGAAGTAATACATACTTTTTGAAACAGATGAGTTTAAATGACAAATTCTGAATATTAACTTTAAATTATCAATACATTTAGGATGATAAAAAAAAACATAATATTATATAACATGAGTGATATTTAGAACGGCCTTTTCGATAACTTCTTTATTATTTCATTTGTCTTGACCTATACATCAATTTAAAAACCAGTTTTATAAGATTTTTGTCCGTTTCGTCTGAACGAAATTGGCCTGGGCCAATTTTCAAAATGGTTAATTCACAGAGCGTTCAAAAAAAGAATTTGTTTTAAAATCATTCAGAAAATATTACTTTCTTGTCCAAATCTAGTTCTAGATGTATAATGTTGCTAACAATGTTTCCAAATAATATACAAACACTTGATTGAAAAAAATTTAGTATTCTAGAGATTTATTATATATTTTAGTGTGTTTTGCAAAGTTTTTTATTTCATTTTATAATGTAACGAAGTCGTTATAATTGACAGTTTGTATTTTTGTGGTTAGATATCTTTTCAGTATTTTTTGCTTTAAAAAGTGATTGCCTTAAATTATTCTTATATGTTAAAACAACTTAATGAGTATTAAAGTAGTACTTTATACAATAAATTAAATGAATAAATACTATAGCGAGCACTGGTAGTCCGTGTCTGGTCTGGGCTTTGACGTCAGATATCGATCGTTCTGTTCCACCCGGGGTGTGGGGAGGGAGATGGCTGATGCAACTCTGCAGCCTCTTTTGAAATATATTTCTTTTATATATTATATATTCGTTAATTTAAATTTAAAAACGAGTTTTATAGAAAATATGCGATCGAGAAATATAAAGAACGAAAAAGTACTAAATATTTTGTCGTAAATACAATATTTCTATTAAGTATAAGGACTGCCTTACAGAATTAACAATTAAAGATTACTTAAAATTAACTTTGAAAATATTACCTTACACATATCATATTAAAACATAAATTAATAGAGGAGGTGCACTACATTACAAGGACGTCAGCAAGTTTAAAGTTTTGTGGAATGGGAGCCTCCCGTACCCAACCCCTAGATGCAACTGCGCCTTATTTTATATTTGCATACAAAGATTATGAATTCAGAATCTGTATTCGTTTTTAATTCGATATTATATGGAGAGAAATTTCATCTGGTTTATAACAGGTTTTCTTAAAACGTTTTCTTTCTACTTTCGTTATAAGATTTATACTATGTACTCTCCCAAAATGTGTTCCACGTGACTTAGGGTATACACATTGAGAAACAGTTAAAAAAGTTTACAGTTTGTTTATCCAAGCAACTGTTCCGTTCTTATTTGACCTAGATACAGCGAAAGATTGCGTAGTCGATGAAATGATCAAATCAAATGATTATACTATAAATAAATAGATTTAATGCAGTTTGTACATATTCTACAGTAGTTTTCAGTATGTACTTAGCGGGGTGGTTCCGTGGGCGGGCGGCTGGAGAGGGGCTCTGTCGGGAGGGGGCGCCAGCGTCAACGACCGCCACTTGACTGTCTGCGAGCGCGAGAGGAAACCGTTTTCTGCTGTACCTCTGCGGTCCCTTACTTTGTTATTTACAACTTTGTAGGGCTTAAAATTTTATTAATACGAATTGTCACGTCGGAAACATTTCGAATTCTTCGCTTGAGTTAATTACCGTGCGTTATTTATTAACTCACACGTGCTTATAGCATCACGTTGATGGATATTCCCTAGCGTGCAGGTTTCAGTGACACGGATGACAGTGTGGGACTGCATTGATCGAAAATAGCCGCATTTTTATTTACGAGCGATGCTCCGCCCGCGATAGTGCTCTGTGAGTTGTGAATTATGGATATTTTGGTGTATTAAATTGGCTATAATGGTGAAGTTGGGGTTAGCTATGGTTGTTGGCGTGGCCCCGGCGCTGGTGTCGTGGTGGCGAGGGCAAGGTCCCTGGTTGTCTTTGCCGCTGACCCTACAGAGTCCCTGCTCTGAAAAATCAGTGAAATGGCCCCAGCGTAGATCACCTTCCCTCTCTGATTGTTTGGAGACCACTAGCGATGAAGACTCGTCGCGTTCTATTGTGTGCCACGTGAGGCCTAAAGTTGTAAGTAGATTGATAAGTTTCCTATATTATTTTAGCATAAATAATAACAAGTATTTTATATAAAAACAATATATACCACTTGAGAATTGAGAAATTTTTGCTATATTTTCTTAAATTAAAACGCGTTTTTTAAAATATGATATGATGAAAGAGGAAATGATTATTAAACAGTTATTGTAATTTCAGTTAGTTTAAAGACAACAATGATTTCATAGTACATTATCAATTAAAATTATTTATTGTATTAATTGAAGTTCCCTGCTCTCATCTTTAACGGTTCAAAATCATTCCATAGAAAGTTAATTTACATAACAAAGCACGCGACACTGAGAGTTAGCACTCACATAGTAAAGATCCGGAATGTAAACATCGAGTAATGGTTATGTTACATAATATTTTATGAGTACAGTATAAAATTTTCTAAAGGAAAGTATTTACTTCTTATAATATTTTATGTAGACTTGACATAAAAAGAATTGTATAACGTTGTCTGAATATGATTTGGGTCTAACATTTATTAATGTTAAGTGAATATTCAAAATTAGAGGGAAGAAATTATAGTTTTAATTTATTTCAACGTTTTGCTCTAGTATTATGAACGCTAGTAACATGCAGCAGTTGCATGCTAAGAAGTGCCTATTGAGGAAATGTACTTTTCAGAGTTATGACGTAATTATGACTATACTTATCGAATGACTTCATTTTGACTTTATTTATGCAATGATTTCAGATGTATATTTTTGATGATTTTTGATAATATTGTTTCCTTTTTAGAGTATATTGAAACGCTACGGTTCTTCAGAAAAAATGTCTTATTCAGAAATACTGTTTGTATCATTGTTCAAACGTTTGAATTAAATTATAGCTTACAGTAGGTTTGGCAACGAAATACTCAATTGCATTTCGTGAATTGCATAATGAGGTACAAATTCCGGTTGCGAGCACTTCTATAATTATACGAGTAATTTTTTAATGCATACATTGTAAGTAATTAAAGATAATAACATACTTATCTTAATGATGCATTAGGTCATATGTTGGTTTAAAATATTCTAATTTTGTAAATCCATTAACTCTGTTGAACATTAAGTCAGTCTATGTTACGTCTATACTTTTTGTTCATACTCTATGTGTGTGTCTCTAGTGTATGTCTGTTGTAAAATTATTTTAATGTTACGACAGAAATTTAGAGATTATCTAAAATTTTACTTTAACTTTAATTAATATTTGTTTCAATTTATTATTTACCATCATTTTCGGACCGTCTCGTTAGTTATTAGTCTTGATTTCTATTTCCTGTTAATATAATTATCACATATTAATAAAACCGGTCATTAAGTATAATATATAAATATATTATGTTTTTAACCTTTCTAATATTTTTTCTAAAGAAATTTATGTTTAAAGTGCATGCGCCGGCGCATTCTAAATTGAAGTGATAATTTGAATGGTTGAGTAATAGTAGAGATATGTGAATATATAAATCTTCCGAGAAGATAAATATAGATACAGTTGCAGAGAAACACATTAAAATAAAGTTATTTTTTACGGATTTAAATTTTGTATGTTTGTAAAAATTTTATATATATTCCGAAGATTATGGGTCTTATGCGTTAACCTCTAATAGTTGTTGAGTTTTCAGGTATAGAATTCAGAATCCACACCATTTGGACTTTGTCCTGAGGTCAAGTTCAGGTTTTTGGTCCATGGCTTAAGGAGAATAAGCAAAGGGTTATTTTAACTGGGACACCAGCATATGGGTATAGCAGCCCTTTAGGAATAGGGAGGAATGAAAGACTAGGATCACGGTGGAATAAACAATATCCATTTGTGAATGACTACCGATACTTCTATATTCTACCCCATACAAGGGCCAAAGATGCATACATTGCAATCAAGTTGGAGAGTATAGACAAATAATTTGTCTATATTCTAATTCTAACCCTGGATAAGATTATTTGAAGTATTTTTAATAGGTTTAAAAGAAAATGTTGTAGATTGAGGCGAGGTTTCCATAAAAAGTGATAATTTCTTTAACACAAAGTTGACAAACTGGTTTGGCGATATCCGAATATAGGAAGAGGTACATCGAATGAGTATTGAAACCAGTCATGCGGATATAAACAAACATATTATATGTGTATTCGCTGCCAATACTGATAGTATTATATGACATTAAAATTTAGTGTCGACAGCCTAAAAGCAATCGTCATATGAAATGACTATTTCTGTCATAAGAAAATAAATGTTTTTCTGCTGCTTTCTGATTTACCTGATTGGCCAAGGTGCTATACTCAAAGGCAACCCCACAGCTGTAAAAGTACAAATTTTTTGTAGTATCACTCCAGCTGGTATAAGAATATTAAAACTTTCTCCGTTTTGATAAACCAAAGATCCTCGCTCTATAGATAGATAGTCGATAGATTGGAATCTATCGAACGAATCTATCGAACACCTGGGATCCTATCATGAAAAATAATAAATCCCATGTCCGTGAACAGACTGCCAAGCCCAAAGATACAGTTAGTGCATTTTGTGTGCGTCCTGAACTCTATACCCGTAAACTCAGGAACCCTTGGAGGTAGGTGACAAATAAACTTACTGACTGACAGACACCATCATCTCGTCTTACCGCGAACACGTTTGCTGCAAAGCATTCGAAACGTCGGGTTAAATAAAAAAATGTAAAAATAAACGCGAGTTACATCCGTAAGTTTTATTGAAGTATTACAAGGGCTCTAATGCAGCCATTAATCAGACTCTCCCAGCCGGGTGTCGAAGTTGAAGCACTTCTTGAGATGTATAGTCTCAAGCGAGTTAGTACGGGGCGTATCTCAGAGATAATATCATATATTTGTCTTCTTTCAAGGATGTTGACCCTTCTTTTTTTTTTTTTTTCTCTCTTTTCTTTGGAAAAATCCGTTACGGATACCCCGTCGACCAAAAAGGTGATGGCTGAGGGGTTATGTGGCACTGGCAGCATAGAGGACTCTTCCATTTAAGACTACTAAAAAACCAACGGTTGCCCTCATCGCCTTAGTGGGACGTTACGGGATCGCGTTAAAACTCACCGTGACGCCCCAAAGAATGTTGACCCTATCCTATCCTCTATGATATGTTTTTTTCTTATTTTAAAAGATTTTTCCGATTACATGTGCTATTTAATAGTTATGTGATATATTCTATACTTTAATCTGTAACATTTGCATTTCTGTCCGTGCATAACATTTTAAGTTACATTTGATAGGTATTACGAAGTTGCAAAGAATAAAAGCCTGAAATTGTATTTTTTTATTTATCTACCCTATTACCATTAAAAATACGAGGCGGTTCATAAATTGCTAAATAATAAAGGACGTATCTAATCGTCTGATTCTTATGTCCTTTCATTGCAGTTTAACAATTTTTGGAGTCCCGTACCTCTAAAGAAAAAATACGGAACCTTGTTGTCCGTCCATCCATCTATCTGTCAACGTCCATTTTGTCAGGAGCGCGTAGAGGCTAAAATTTATATTAAATACTCAGGTCTACTGTCTCTTGTGGCTATGAAAAAAATCAAACTTCTAAGCAATAAAAAGATAAAGTTCTTTATGCCACAAATTTTGGAATCTCGAAACTGAATCAAAATCTACAGGGTACTTCCCGTGACGTCAGAATCTTGAAATTTGGTACGAAGCAACGTCTTACGCACAGATACAGGAAAAATTGCGGAAACCGTAAATTTTTAGTTGCATCATATAATAAAAATATTTACAACAATTTTAGAGTTACTACCCCTTTCCTCATGAACGCGTAGAGATATTAAATTGAAATTCATATCAAATATTCAGATATATAATACCTTTAAGTTTGTAACAAAATCAAATTTCTAAGTCAACGCAATCAGAAAAAACAGCAATTGAAGCATATTTTTAAACTCAATTACCCACAAGGGAATCAACACCTAAAAGCTACCTCCAGACCATCTACAATCATGAAAATTAGCATGGACCAATGTTTTATAGCACATATAAAGAAAAAATTCCGAAAACTTGCAATTTTTAAATACATCACATATATATTTTTAATAGTTATAAACTTATTATCCTTTTCTTAAACTATCACAGTTAATTTTTACTTATATACCTATAGGGTTGTACGGAACTCGCGCTGTGCGAGTCTGATTCGCATTTGGACGGTTATTATAAGTGCCTATCAGTAAGATGAACCATCTTTGGTTCATCTTACTGATAGGCACTTAAATTAAAATACTTTTTTTTAAACAAAATCAATATTTTGTAAGGAAAAAATTAACACCTATTATTATTTTATTGGCACAACAATATATTTACAAAAAAAATTCAAACTTTTTTCTTTCTTAATTTTAACTTTATATAAAAATTTATCTTTTGCCAGAAGATTATCTCAACGCACTTGATTATACTTTTCGTTTAAATCTAACCCTTACAAACCGTTATTACACACACTACAGTCAGATTACAAATAAGGACGCACACATGCATTGCGTGTGTGTATCTAGATCAAACATCGATCATTACCCTCTTACGAAACAACATCTCACGTGCGTGGTAAATGTCGCGGTATTTACGTACACCGGCCACTAGTCCCGTTGCATCTCACAGTTAATCGTACTCGATCAGTACTTTGCTACCAGTGTTTAGGATTGCGTGACATCTTTTCTCATACTCGGACAGTGTAGTTTGTGGTTCAGAGCGGTGATAAACGCTCTTGAACGGCTAGACAGCTGGATAGCACGTTCTGTTGTAAAATTGCCTTTATTTAAATATTCGTATGTTATATTATATAGTGATAAAAGTTTTTAACAATTGAATTTAAAATTCTATTGTATTGAGTTAGATGTTAGAATTTTATACAATTAATATTTTACTAAACAAAATAAACAGTGTTTGAAGAGTATGTTTGTGAAAAAAAAACGCTTTCCATAATTTAAACAAAAGAATAATTGTTTAAAAGTAATGTTCAAAAGTACCGTTAGTAAGGAATCCGTCAGCTGTCCGGAGCGTAACTGGTTTACGTATTGTGCCGGTCGGGATGCCTGTGACGTCACTGTCCATTGTGATTGGATTAAAATAATATATATATTTTAATATGTAGAAAGTGTGATAGCACAAGGATTGTGTTGGAGCCCCTTTCAATATTATATATTTTTTTATTTTAATCGTATATTCGCATTTTCTAGTAAGTAAGCGAATAAGATACCATAGTTGATACATATATTTTTACAGCCTATCAATAAATATAAATATTTAATTAACTAAAAGGTTAACTATATTACGCAGTTACAAATGTTATTACCATAAAGTGGACATTATTTATGCTTAAAAGTGCCAGATTATAATTTCTTACTTCACATTAATATTAAGTATATATAATAAGAAAAGTCTAAATTAGCTATCAGCAATTCTTTAAGTTCCATTTCGTTTTAACGTCAGTCCAAAGCAGACTAGTATAGTGCATAAATACGCTCTAGATTGAGAAAAAAAAACTTTAAAATTTAAATTTTCATAACAAGTTTATGATATCTAAGTCTGTCTTTTAAGTTTTTTTTGTCATCTTGATCGAATAGATTTTCTGCTCTTTTGGTGCCGTTTTTTGCGTAATTTAATAAATAAATATTTTTTTTTATAAATTCTATAAATGTTAGTTGACTTAGTTTGAATAGCAATATAAAATAAAACTATTTTTTACGGATTAAAACTCGCGTATAATTTGGTTACATTTTAATTTTAACACGTTTTGAATCACGTACATCTCGTCCCCCGTACACCCGTGACACTTACATCTCGTTTACCCGTGAACACGATTGCTGCAAAGCATTCGAAACGTCGGGTTAAAATTAAAATGTAACCAAATTATACGCGAGTTTTAATCCGTAAAAAATAGTTTTATTTCAAATGTGTACTTGTGAAAATCTAAGAAAATACTAAGCAATATAAAATATTATAATTTGCTATAACTTATAGCTGTATAACCAAACAAATTATCAGTTCCCGTGAAACAGTTTCCTTTTGATAAGTTCAGTGTTAACTCGTATGTATTGTTTATTTGTATCGTCTGGTTAGTACGTTGTAAATTAGTATTTATTATAAAGCAATAAAATTAATTTTGGTTTAAAATTTATATTTATATTTCATATTCTCGTCCTTGGATGATTTTAATTCTGAAGTTAGTTAAGTGTTTGTTTTTATTTATTTTAATGTTTTTTTGTATCTTAATAAACCATATGTTGTTAGTATTAATACGAAAAAAATTTAACGCTAATGATCTGAAATTACCAATTAATTTTTTATATTTTTACTTGTTTGACCAGTTTTTAATTTATGTTCAAAATTTTACATAATTAGGACGTGTTATCAAAATTCTACTGATCTAATGAGGTCAACCTGATTTGAAATATGGATTAGTTTCTGACTTATATACTAATTATTATTCTATCAAATTAATGGGTATCGAAGTTATACAATTGCAAGATTTTAAAAAGTCGGTATACAGGAAGAAGTATAAATTTTAATTTATTTTTGTTGCTTCTATATACATTTGTAAAAATATATTTATAAAAAATAGTGTTCATTTATTGCGTTTTAATTTAAAATATTGTTTTCTCTTTTTATAAAAGTATTAATTTCCGTAAACAACGCAACTTCATTACGAAACTTGTTATTAATTATTTTAATGTATAGCAGAATTTAATTATTTTAATGTTGTGATAGTGTTCATTAGTTTATTAAACCACATAATAAGACGTGTATGAAATATCGATATAAGGATTTAATAATAAAGATATATATATATCGACGTTACAAAGCAATCTTTTTGCAACCAAAAAAGGCAAATATGACATATATTCGTAATTCGAATCACAATAAATTAACATTTCATGATCCTTGTTTAATTTTTTTTCCAAATTCTTTTGCTTAGATACGCTGTATTTTTTGTAAATGTTTCAAAATTTATAGGTTTTGGCTCTGGTGTGAAGTTTCATTTATCGAGGTACCACCAGATTCCTATCAGGCATCGATATAAATAGATTTTTACCTGAAATAAATTGATAGGTCACCATAAGATTACCTATAGATATACACAACTAATAACTTATTTAACTATAACAAATGAGGCATATCCTCGATTGTAAAGGTTAGTGCAGGCTGTAACAATGCGCTATTAATCATGGGCGAATGTCGCGGGCGGGAAGTTAGCGTGCCGGTGCAGATGAACGTGCTGTGATTCACCCGTATTCAGGATATTAGGCTTAGTGCATAACGGTCGAAGAATTACATCCTTGTTTTCAATTAGCCCATTTTAATGAATAGCATAATTCCTTTAATTATTACAGTCAAAAATATATTAAACTACTTTGTACTCACCGTCTACCGTGGAGTATGTTGTTGTCACAATTAACTTGCGTTTTTTATTAAAAATGGCGTAATAATTGAATGCTCACCCAATTTAAGATCCTCAAAATCAAAATGATTAATATACTCAGAACATCAAAGTTATGCGTCTTTACTAAGCGCATGCGCAATACCGTATATCCGCTGGCCGTATTTTGGATTAAGGATTTGCCGTGATTATGAAAGCGATAGCGCAAAGATGGTAGCGGTGTAACATGCAGCTTACAAATGACAGTTTATCACCGTCACCGGCGCGTGCGCACGTGCGCCACGGTCTGTTAAAATTGACTTGTTTAATAAATGAAACTTAAAACATAACGTTCACCATTTTAATAATTAACAAGTGTTTATCAAAACAAGTATGATCACAAACAAATACAACGTGACCAATGGAAGGTGTGACGGTTTGTTATCTGTTTAATATTGTATTGTTTATTATAACAAAGAATAATTGTAGAAGTGCCATTCTCGAATGAGTACATAATATCGATAAGATTATAATATTTTTATCGGTATTCGTTACGTGCATTTGAAAGAAGGTTGTGCAAAAATTGCGTCCTTCCTTTCTATTCAAGTGGTTAAAACGTTATATAAAAGTGCAATATATTGCAAATGTTTTATAAAATTGGACTTGACGGTTATTGAAATTTGAATTGGTTTCTCAGAAAAAGTAACAATTGTGGAAATCACAATGCGATTAGCCATGGGTGTGCGAACGGCGCTGGTGACGCCCGAAAATAGTGATGATGAGAACGGTGATGAGTTTACAGATGCGGATTTCGGTGATACGGATGATGAGGTAGTAGTAGAGCGTGATACCGATTGTAATTCAAATATATCTATCAATGAAACTATGAATACAAGTGTTGTAGAAAAGAAAATTTCAGGTAATGACATTGAAAGTAATTTTGAAGTGATCGATCATATAAATAATATGAACGGTAATGATAGTGAAGAATTTAATAGTTTTAATTTAAACGATACTAATGAGACAAATGGAGAACATTTCTTGTCGGATTTAAGCAAAGATCAAAGTGACAGCAATGGCTCAATCGTGGGAATTCTTGGAGATCAACATAACTATGTACGTATGAATTTAAACTTTAAACTATACCGGTTTTCCCTTTAAGAATGTTAGAATAAGTCTGACCTTTTCCAAATGCTTCTTTGTTCTTTAAAACCTGCATAGCATGATTTTTGATTGCTAAATCTGAATTTTCCTCTTACTCATGTTATGACTAACTATTGTGAAAATGATAAAAGTATATAATTTTTCAAATATCAGAAAACAACATTATTCAATTAGATAGTAAATAATATAGACAAGGTTTTTATATCTTATCTCAAAATTTACCTACTTTATTGTCGTGAGCCATTCTGATATTATCTTATGTGAACGTTATTTAAGTTATACATAAAAGTGTCTAATATTTAAGACACTATTTACTTGTTTGTTTAGAAGTGTCTTTTATAAGATGTCTGGAGTCACAAGGATATGATCTATTGAAAAACATGTAACCTTTAGGTAAAATTTTAAAACTTCTTCGTTTACATAACTTGTAAAGTTGCGTGTATTGTATACATGTTATGAATTATTAAATATTCAATTGTCCGAGTGTCAGTGTGCTTGTGGCATCAGCTGGTGGCACTTGTGTGACCTTGGCGGTGGTTATGTCATCTCCGGATATAATTTTTCGCATCGCGACTAGGTTAATTCTACTTTATGTAAGTAATTTCCTTTTCTTAAGGTCCATTTTCCTTTGAATTACCCCTGTAATTCTATCTGATGGTTTGTAACATAATTAATGGCCTTGTTATCAACTTGACTCTCTTTAATAGAATTAATTACTGGCGTGTCTAAATGCTTTCAGGAAAAATTGAGATTTTCTATAGGGTCAGTTCACACTACCCCTAAAACTATTACTGTATAATTTTCAATATTACGTTTATTAATAAAAGGATGAGTGGATTATATTAATTATTCGTCATGGTAAGCTACATGCTATAATACCCAACTTAAATTCGGATAAACTGTTTAGGACGTCATACTTACATAATATCTACATATTATATACTCTAGAATCTTAGACTCTGAATTATATCAGCTAAGTATTGCCATAATATACCAATAATATTCTGAAAGTGTTACTTAGTTTTGGCACTGAATTATAAAGAAATCGATACTATATGTTTAAGTACTAATACCGGTTATATAACGAATTTTATAGCCATATCGATTTAATACTCGATTCTGATCCACATACTACAGATTAAAATTACATTCCGTTTCTTGAGTTATCAGTGCATACCGACATGCAGATTGACTTTGTAGGAAACCAATTATAGTTGATTGAAATCTCGTATGATACATCGATTGTTAAAGAATTGTTGAAATTTAGTATTGCATATTACGTGGTACAGTCTGCTTCAAAAGTCGATGACCATATTTAAAGTTTCAAAATAGCTATACACTATATTATACCAAAACTGCTAAACAGGAAAACTTAGAACTAGAACAAACTACATAATATGTTAAATTAAATAAAATCTGTCATGTGTTTGATGAATTTAAGAACTTGATAATTAGGTTATTTGAACTCTTATGATGTTCACTCAATATTGGCCCTTCTCATGTTTAGCAGTTTTGGTATAATATGATGTATATATGCTTTTTGAACTTTTAATATGGTCATCGATTTTTGAAGCTGACATTACCACGGAATATTAAAATTGTTGTATAGTAACAGATACTCTTGGCTTAGATTTCGGTAAACATCTCCTATTTTTTAAGTGTCTTATTAAATTTTAACCTTAAAATAATTTCTATTCAGGGATAATTATTTAGATTACAAAAAACTAAAATGAACCGTAACCACAGATAAAGTGATTGAAAGATAATTATTTTTTTAAATAACTATCTATCTTATATCTTTTAGTGTACACTAAGAATAATTGGAATACCACATGTATGTACCTGTATTTATTTATTTTATTACAAGGTACCTCGGCGACCTTGCGTTTCATTTAATAATTATTGTACTATGATATTAATTAATTTTTTTTCCGAGTACTATGAATCACTACTTTGTCTATTTAAAACCAAATTTCTCTAATTTTTATTTTTTCTTTTTAAACCACAAAAGGCAAGCGTTTGACAAAAACCTGCTTGATGTTAAGCATAGGCTGTAGTCTAAGATGTAGTACGCTTACTTAGTAAATTATGATATTAGGTTAAGTATTTTTTTTATTTAAGAGAATATTAAAATAAGAATTAATGTGAATCGAAAAATAGAATTAACATTTTTGTTAACAAAAATATCATTATTTTTCTAGACATAATTATTATATACTGTTATGTTTGTATGTTTATTTTTAGTACAATATATTTGTGTACTGTATTTTTAAAATGTTTTAAGACCGAGTCTCGTCACGATTCATCAACAAGTTAATCGTAAGGTCGTAATGTTTTCTAAGATTTACACGAGTACTACACATTTCAATAAAACTATTTTACGGATATAACTCGCGTTTATTATTACATTCTAAAATTTAAGCCGATGTTTCGAATGCTTTGCAGCAAACGTGTTCGCGGTAAGACGAGATGACGGTGTCATCATGGTGATGGTGCTCTGACTGACGCGAGTAGAAACATACAGACAAAAAAACTTCTTTAGCGTGTATGTCACATAACAATTACTATAGTGACCTCGTTACTATAATATGTAAAACTTTAAAATTATGTAAGCCAATTATTCTTATTGTGCTAAAATATTCGAACACTTATTCTTATAGTAAACTATTCGACCTTGTTAAACGAATTCAGCTGACCGTATTGCTATACTAAATTAAATCTTATTCTATTACAATAAATGATATAATTGTTTATTACTTATTTATTGTAATTAATTAAGTAGGTATTCCCTGGTATCGTGAGGTAAACAAAATAATATATTTGAATAAGTACGTGATATTGAGATTTGCTGCTCTATTTTCATTACTTGTCTTTTTGAGTATGATAGACAAGAATGTATAAATTAAAACACACGTTTAAACTAATTAATATTAATATTATTTAATATTCATATTAATTAGTTTCATTGCCCTCCACTGTTATGTAGTAAATCTAGTGCATGACTTTTGGTTTCTCAGAAAAAAAATAATATTATTATTGTGTGTGGCTAAAAACTATTAATTATTGTTTAATTTGCCAACCAAAATTGACTAGTTGGTAGTACATACAAGTAGATGCTCTAGCAGTTATTTAAAAAAATCCCCTCTCTGTTCAAGGTATTTTTGAATAGCTTGTCCAAATTTTGAGATTGTATTGAGTAGCTTCTGAAAAAGTGACCACAATAAAAAATACTGAACTGAGATTAATGTGTGGTTCTTCTCAGACCAGGGCGTGTTTGGAACTCGTAGGCTTAGCTTTAAGTTTTAAAGTGTTTTTACAAAAGGCTTTATTTCGATACATGTGGCATAAAAATGATTCCTTTATTTACGAACACAAGTGATCACTGCTATTGATTCAAATTAGAAAATAAATATATAAATATAGAGCGTTTTATTATTTTTAGCTGCCTTTTCGATTTAAGATTTTGAAATTATTTTAGAGAATGTCTTATTAAAACTTTTACTTAATACACAATTCCTATGCCACTATTAGTTCCAGAGCATTGCTTAAATCATATACACAAAAGAATCCTTTTCATTTCAATCAAGAATTTAAAAAAAAAGATCTATAATAAAATGTGCGTGTCTGGTTATAGAAAAGCTTGCATAAATATTATTAATTATATATATAGTTAATTTCAGATGCCTCTGTTTTTGTAATTTTTTATAATATTATTTTTATTATATTAAGCATATTCATTCATAACAGGACTTAATAAAAAAACTCTGTTATGGATTAATTTCAACAAGCACATTTTCCCAGCAAATATTTCAACAAATTAAAAAAAGTTAATAAGGATTTTTTGTGTGTTATCGGATTTTATATTAGTTCCGAATATGTAGAGAATGATGCCGTAGGCAATAAAATGATCACTGTCACTTCAAGTTTAATTTAATTCAGACTAGTATGGCTTTGAACAAAAACAAAAGACAAGCTCGCTAAGTTTCTGGCGCCAGCTCTTCCCAGGTCATGAATTTACCGAACTCATGGTTGCTATGACTATGTAAAAAAATTACTTTTGATTTCGTTTTGTTTGACTACCGGTTGACAAATTTTGTCTTTAAAAATGTTTGGAAAAGGTTATTGAACTGTATGACCTTGATAGTGTAATGATTTCGTAGGATGATGTCATCGTACCCTCTAGACGCCATATTGTCGTTTGCTTGCCATATGTGGTATCAACGGCACCGTCACTCCGGATGTCTCAAAGTCATCGCATAGTATTACTTTGTGTAAATTTATATATTTCTAAAACTTCATTGCATTCGGAACCATTTATTCTCTTTCATTATTTAATATTTAAATTCTGAAATTTTATAAAGTCTGAAAATTTTAAGATTTTGTTCCAATAAATACATAGAGAGAAAATGTAGTCTTTATATATAATAAAATAATGTAGGCTTTGGATGAAATTTTGATTATAAGTTATGACTTATAATCAAAAATTTATATTTATTATTTATATAAAATATTAATTTATTTATATAAATATTTTATTATTTACTCATCTAGAATAATTGCACCATGATAGCCGATAGAATACTAACTTGTCCTTTTTCTATTTACGTTATCTCAACATCCATTTTAGAAGCATTAATTTTTCTTATTCAAAAGTATAACACAATTTGCAACAATAACAATGGTTTCGTTAAAATACCTTTCTTATCAGATACCTATTGTTGAAGTCCTATCGGTTAATAGCACTGCACATTAACCCCTTTAACGATGTTATTTAACATAGAATAGTTTTCGAACACATACTGTACATATTTTCTATCATACAGAGAAACATTCAACAGAGATATCCTGATAAGGCAGCTGCAGGATTGAATCTAGATGTCTTTTCAGTTAGATAACAGTGTACTTGATAAAACAACTAAATTCCAATGCCATTTTCGTACCTTTTTCTCCTTTGGAAAAACTCTTTACGAGTACCTCGTCGGCCCAGGAGGATGACGGCCGAGGGGTGATGTGGTACTACCCGGCAGCGTAGAGGATACTGCCATTTTTAAGGCTACCCACTAAAAAACCAAAGATTGCCCTCTGCGCCGTAATGGGACGTCACGGGATCGCGTTAGCACACACCCGGACGCCCCGGACCATTCTCGTAGCTCTATTAACTATTAATTATTATCAATGGATAAATTTTCATTGTAATACTTAGTTAACATAAAATCTGTAGACAATAGAGAAGTTTTTACTAGTTTTTTTTCTAATTATTTTCAAATATTAGAGTTGAAATATCTTATGCAGATTCTATATTAATAAGCTTGTATTAATTTCTCGGTTATTATTAACAGTCAGTCGATTATATGAATAATTAAACACCGCACCGTTTTTTTACCTCTGCAATTTAATTATTATTATCTTCATTTATTCAGTAAAAAATTTTAGTAGGTATTGGATTGTATATCGATATCAAAATTGTTTCAGTTCACACATTGTACGTTGTGAAACTTTGTAACCAACCTTATGACTCGTCTAGACTGGGCGTAGTTCCTTTATACTGAAATATGTACTTTGTCTTATTGTATTCGAACAATAATACACACTGGTTACGTAAAGCAAAACTAGCAATGGTTAAAATGATTGCCTTGTAGCTCAAAAGGTGATATTTGATGACAGTTTCATTTACTAGAAATTGTATTGTTGCATTTTTGAATTTAACTAACATTGAAATTAATTAGAAGCGCGTACGTCAATTTTGAATTTTGTTTTTGTTTTATTTTATTTTATTTTACTTTGTAAAGCTAAATTTTCGCGCGAAAAATTATTTCCATTGAAGTCTATGACATTTTAGTTTTTCCGTGATTTTTCCGCAACGACATCGAATATGTGAAAATTCTTTTTTTAAACCACCACCAGCCTGATGTCTATCAGTGTGCAAAATTTGGAAATTTTCGGATATACCGTTTTAGATTGATTCTTGCACAGAGGATGCAGAAAAGTCTCATAGAGAGCTTCTTTCAATAAATAGATATCTCGCATTTAAAATCATTAATAGGTTTTAGCGTATAAATTATCTTGCGTTATAATAAATAATTCGGATTTTAATACACAATATATTATGATGGTAATATTTAAAAATGTATTGCAGGCGGAACAGCGTCTGGCGGCGCGTCGCGCTGCGCGTGCGGAGGCGCGAGAGATACGCATGCGCGAGCTGGAGCGACAGCAGCGCGAGCAGGAGGACCACGCGGACAAAGCATATGACATGTATGCAGGTGCGTGACTCTGAAGACATTGAAGAACAGTCGTTAATAACACTAAATGAATACACTATGTAACTTAACTATTAACATAGTATAAACAGGTGTTTTACAAAAATATTATTATTAAAAAATACAAAAATTTTACTATTATTCGAACCCTCTCCAAATGCAGTATGTCCTTTTATGAAATAAAAATTCCAACTTTTTATTTCAGTACACATGTCCATTCTATATCTATGGCAGGTATCATTCTTTATACAGTCCGTCCATCTTTTATTTTCTTTTATACGCCCCCTCACATAATGTATGTTTATGATTTGGTTATCATTTTTATTATTGTAATATCATTTAATGTATAGAGACCGTGGGGCGTCGTGGTGGCAGTCGACTCGCGACGCTGAGTCCCGCCGTGCACTCGCCGCGTCGCAGCTCCGAAGACTCCGAGGATGTCATCTGCGTCAAGGACCTTAGAGTGAGGAGTTCATATTTCCCTAAGACATACCCAACAGACACTATTGTAAACTGTATGAGTACCTAGCATTAAGGGCTCACGGAAGAATCTTTCAAATTCTACTCCTGAAGTGGTTGAAAACTTTGCAGTAAACAACCCTGATATGTCGGCATGTTTAAAATCTTATAGAAACACGTCTATAAAAATAAATACAGAATATTAATAGTAGTAATATTAAAATATATTAATTTAATATATCTTAATTACAGCACGAGCTAAAGGAAGTCGAGGAGAAGTTCCGCAAGGCGATGATATTGAACGCGCAGCTCGACAACGACAAGGCGGCTCTCGGGTACCAGCTCGAGCTGCTGAAGGACAGGATCGAGGAGCTGCACGAGGAGTACGCGCAGCTACAGGTACAAGTACACATATGCACGTGCACTTTATACATAATTTTAATAGATAGTGTAGATAAAACGATTTAACCGCCATCCTCAGCGCGAGCACCGCGAGAAATGTTCGAGCCACGAGCGCCTGAAGCGCGAGCACGCGTCGCTGGAGCGCGAGGTGAGCTGCGCGCGGGACGCCGTGCGGGCGCGCGACGCGGCGGCGGCGGCGGCGGGCAGCGTGTTCGTGGAGGCGGCCGCGGCGCCGGGGGCCGCGCCAGGGGAGCCCTGCGGCGCCGTGCCGCCGCTCGCGCTCGTGTCGCACGCCTCCAGCCGCCTGCTGGACGACGCGGGAGAGGGCACGCTCGGTCTGCATATTTCTGTTAACTGTGAACTTAGGGAGCTATTGCTAATCGAGTCCGGCGACAGGACACGAAGTAACATGCATTAATAAATAATTGGAGGAAGTTACCTAGTAATCACTAATGACTGCGAGCCTCATCGCATTAACTTCCCCATTAAGACAAATGTAATATTATTTTTTTTATATTAATAATTAATTTTATTAATACTTTAACTAAACTTATATACATAATTGCAGATTTAGCATATTTCATAATTTTAAAAATTATACCACTTATTCCTACTTTTTTTTATTTAATTTTTTTTTTTTAATAAGAGATATTCTTTATATTGTGATTATTTTTATTTCTTAACCATACGTCGTTTTGTATCACGATCACCTCAATTGTGCAATTAGGTCTTTTGAAATCGCGAATGCGGTGTTTTTAGATTTTTTTTTTAAATTAAAAAGTACTTAATTGATTTCGTTGGAGAACTAATCAGATCTAAATTAACTGCTTACGATTGATTGGTACCGAAATAAAGCTAATTGCATAATCAAATCATCAAAATTATTACATACATATACTCACACTGAAAATGAAAATAAACTTTCTGAAATTCAGTACTTTTTAAAACGTAAACATATTATAAAATACTATTTCGAAAATCGAGGTGATAATAATAATTTCGTTAATCGAGAATTTAATAAGATCCAGTAGTGACGTGTGTCCTACAGACGTGCGACTGTCGCGGCTGGCGGAGTCCCGCACGTCTCTGGAGAGCGAGGTGCGCCGCCTCAAGCTGCAGCTGTGCGACGAGCGCGCCGCCAGGCAGAACGGCGTGGCCGACCACCACGAGCGAGGCATGGACACCGAGCGTGAGTGAAGGATAATACGTCTCATACCCATAACATTTAACTCGTAAATCTAGTAATTTGTTATCCTACACTTGAAGAATGCTTTTCTACATATTTTTGTTTTTGAAGTATATAAAAGAATAAAAGGTGACAATAAGCGGTACAGTCAGCGTAAAAATTCGATGACCATAATAAAAGTTCAAAAATAGCTATACACTATAACTTATAACTTTAATGATATTCATTCACTATTGGCGTTTGTCATGTTGAGCAGTTTTGATGTAATACAGTATATAGCTAGCCAGACACCATCATCTCGTCTTACCGCGAACACGTTTGCTGCAAAGCATCCGAAACGTCGGGTTAAATATAAAAATGTAATAATAAACGCGAGTTATATCCGAATAATAGTAATCTTAGAAAACATTATTAGTATATAGCTATTTTAAAACTTTAAATATGGTCATCTACTTTTGTAGCTAACCGTACTTCCCCTACTTCCAGTGGAGTCTCTCCGCAAGTCGGTGTCGGAGGCGAAGGCCCGCGCGGCGCGCGCGGAGGCGGAGGCGGCGCTGCACGCGGCGGGCGCGGCGCGCCTCGAGGCGCAGGTCGCGCGCCTGCGGGCACGACACGACCAGCGGGACGACCACGACGAGCTGCTCAAGCAGGAGCGGCGAAAACTGCAGCGGGAGGTGAGCGGGCGACCTCTGGCGACACTAATGTAAACGACGATGTCTATTTTCGTAAAAAAATGTCAGAATAAATACGCAGTTTAGTGCACTCCTACGAAACTCGTACTATTTGTGTGATCGAGTCGCTTCAGTCGATTCGTTGCAACTATAAATCATGTACTAAAATTTTTTACAGGATGTGGTCGATTTCTGGGCTGTTATAAATAATGGCAATAGTTAATGGTACGGTTGCTTTGATGACCCCCGTGCATAGAGTGTGGCCCCAGTCTTAACTCTTTAAACGTTTTAATTGAGATCGTGTCGATTCCCAAAACGATATGTACATAAGTAACAGGCATGATTATAAAATTCCAAATTTTAACTATTTTAAACCAAATCAACTTCCGTATTAGATTTTATAGCACTTTAATATTTTATTAATTATTTTAAATTATATTAACTTTGTACCTGTTTTTTTTTCCACGTATTTTAATAAACATAACACAATTAAATAAATTTAACGAACAAACTTAATATCGACGTATCAACTGTAACTGGTATTTTTAATGTTTTTTGTAGGCACGAGAAGCGCTGAATAGAGTCGAAGAATTGGAAACCGAGAATAGTCACTTAACGAAACGCCTCGACAAACTCAAGAACGCCAAGTCCGCACTCCTCAAGGACCTGTGACAGAACTGTCAGACCGCTGCAATATAAATACGTCTGATATTCTGTCTGTGACAAGTAAACGGCATTTTAACGCCTGAGAACCGAGTCTAAGAAGATATATCGATTTAAAATTATGAAAAACGTTTTTATGATTACTGTGACATCTACTGACATCTATATTTGATTATTATTTCAATGCATTTTAAAATATTTTGGCATTTTATGATTGTTTTGGATTGAGTCCTTATAATTTCCATTCAACAATTTGATAAGGAATTGTAAGGGATTTTAAGGGATTGAACTGAATAGTCATAATTCTGTATATTATTTTTACTAAATGAAATAAATAATTATTTCGATTATATGTAATAATACAGTTTTGTAAATGAAATAAAAAAATAACATCATTTTTAATAAATAATGTTTTCTGAGAACTGCAATGTTTATGAACTGGTAACTCAGTAGGCTGTAAGCGAAAATAGCGCATTGAAGCCGTTATAATGTAAAAGCATCTTAATAAATAACACCACAGAGTTCATTAACCTTCATAACAATAACGGATTGATAAGTAATTTATTAAATTTTATTTATTTGAATTAATAAACATTTGTTTTGGGTGTAATATGTGTTAATGTATAAAATAGTAATGTTGTAAATGATAATCTGTATAAATATTATTTTTCAGTGCATTATGTTTTAAATAACTTTGATTATTTATTATATTCGGATTGTTTGTATAGCTTCTAATGTCTAGATCTTTTATTTAAGCTTGCCGATGCGACATATCGCTTTTATCTATAAAATTAATAAATAGTATAATATCTTTCTAATTACTTGCCATATGTAAAGCGAATCGTTATTATAATTATCAAAAACCATCAAACACATTTAAATGTCTTATATTATAGTAAGATTGCTCAAAATTATCTCCATGTAATGTGATAATTGGTTGCGAAACTAGACGTCCAAGCGCGATCTCCGAACCAGTATTTTCTCGAGAGATTCGTTATTTATTTTGTAATGTGTATTTAATTTCTTTCGGAAGTTACCATAGTAATTTACTGACAATTTATATATTTTCATATTATGATTTTAAAAGTCAATATTTTCTTTATAATATTAATTGTACATTTATTTTTATTATAAATCTGAAGTCATTCTTGAAGGCCTATTTCATATAACTACCAATCTTATATTTATATATTAATCAGTTTTATTAACGGACCTGAAACACTTTTTTTAATCTGAGCATATAAGGTATGACCACGATTAGTAGTTATTTGAAATATGATAAACACCTTAGTCACACGAACAGTGCCATGGTGCACCAAAATGTATTATAGGTATAGATCAATGTAGTTACATGTAGCGATTGAATTGCGGGTACACGAGCTACTGTTAGAGCAGGACGGAGCGCTACGGGCCGGCGGGCGCGGCCTGGGTCGTTCAGATATATTAGTAGTTAGTAATAATTACTTGTTTTATTTACAAATATTTTATGTCTTATGATTTGAAGACTGGATTTTGTAACAAGTATCTAATGAATGAGCATCTAGCTATCTCTTTTATAATGGCGGATGCTGCGTAATAGCAGGATGCTTTGTGGCTTGTATGAAATTTATGAATACAGTCGGGATGATAATAAATATAAGTAGGAATTATCATTTATATGATGTATGTATTTTGGTGCTGCATTATTAATTTATTTCTTTTTGACTAAGAATGACACATCTTTTTATAAGAAGCGAAACAGACCCTATGTGTAAATTTGGATACTTTAATTAAATTTCGCCCTGAATGCTGTTGTTTTATTTATATTTTACCATTATACAGGAATATTAGAAAAAGTAAAAAACATTAGTTGCTGATTTATCAAAATGTTTATCTAATTTGTATTGATAATAAATACATTCTATTATCGTTAGACATTGATCAATACTAAAATGAGAAGTCCATTCTAATCAACTACTATTTGAAACTATGATGACTAAATTACAAAATCTAAAATTATTATATACAATTCTTTTGGTTTTATAAGCTTCATAAAAGTATTTACAACAAAAAACTGAATTATGTATGTATATTCTGACTTACAATTGATAGAATTAAAAATAAAATAAAGGCATTAGTTTCCTTTTTGTTGTTAAATCTATTGTTTTTGAAGTTTAATTAAATAACGCCTATTTTTACTAACTATTTAATAATGACATGTTAGTTTAAATTAGCCTTACATTATAAAATAACACTTTCGACCGTTATAATATTATCTAACACTTAAAACTAGGATCAAGTAAGATTGGTCTTTAAATTTCATTATATTTTCAAAAAGAAATCACATACTTTTCAGATGATGATATAAGTTGGTTTTCCATAAATGGAGCACATTTCTATAAATGATAAAAATTACACTAATGGCAAACATTTATGATAATCTTTTCAATGTCACACAATAATTATTTTTTCAAATGTTGAACTGATTTAAAATTTTCTTCATCACTTCAAATTAAATCACTCTTAACAAAAGGCTTTTTTATAGGTGATGATTGCATTAATTGAAACAAATAAATGTGAAAATAATAAAAAAAATCTATAAATGAATCTTATAAAATGATATTTATATATAATATTTTATATGTTCCACATTTTATGTAATTTTGAATCCAATTCTAATTGTCATATATTATTTATTATGAGCTGTCCCGCCACAATTTCATTCAGTAGGAAATTTAGAACATTTTCTCTTAGTACAACTTCGAAACAACCTGAAATGTGTTTATTATATTTATTACTAATTTAATTGGAAATAACATAAAAAATAAATCAAATTTAAAATTTCATCCGTATTAGGTAATATGTAGGGGGGTTCTCAGGAATCATCAGGAGTAAAAAGTTAGAATACTATTTTGAGCACAAGCAAAAGCAAACCAAAATTAATTTATGTTACAAATTAAGTCATTCTAGATTCAGTTTGCTGCAAGAAAAAAAAATATAATAAGAAATCAATGAAACAATGTAAATTAAGAACATGTAAAAATGATCTACATTTTAGTTTTATTGAACTAATAGTGATTAATTTAACACATATTCTTATATCTATTACACCTACAGACACTATCTAAGGGATTGGATGCTGGTTGGGTGTGAGTCCCCCATGTTCAGGACTATGCTTCTGTTTTTTTCTCTTCTTCTCCTTTTTCCTTTTCTTTCGTTCTTTATCGTCATCATGCCTCTTCTGCTTTTTATGTTTCTTTTCATAGGTGTCAGGATTAGAAGAATCTGTAATATTATTATTATAATAATACCATACAGAGACATACAGTATGTGCTAGTATTTAATATTACTTGGAATAATAATAATATATTATAAAACTAAAATAAAAGGTTATGAATCTGGTAATTATTAATATAGATAAACCTTGTAAGGGAGTGTCTTGTCCAGGAGGTGCACCATCCTTATGTTTGTGTTTCTTATGCTTGCTTTTGTGTCTTTTTGGTGGTGTAGCACTCACATAACGGTACTGTTCTGGCAGGGGGCCCGGATGCAATCTAAAGCCTGCCAATTGGGAACTTGTAAGTGGCAATAATTCTTTGCCACCTATTGGTCGTTTTGCTATTACAGATGCTAAAGTGCTATTATCTTCTTGACCTGGACCATCAACTATACCAGGCAAATTAGGAAGAAAGGAAGATAAGGATTCCTTGAGCTTTTTACCATTAAATTTACTATAAGAATGTTCCAATCCATAATACGCCATTAAATTCGTGGCTCCTGTGAGTTCACATTCTCCTAAAAAAATTACTTATTGTATTCAAACAGTTAAACAAATTTTTAGATATAATATAATTGTAATATTCTACCTGGAGGTTCTTTCATCAAATAGAAAGGTCCACTGTGCACTATCGAGGGGTTCTTTCCAAGTGAGATAGTTGTTTTGAGGGTGCCTGAAGAATCTTGACGAGAAACCACGGGTGACCTCGCTCCTCGGGGCGAGGATTTCGGTGAATAAGGTTCTACCTTTCTAAACTGATCAGACATCATCTTGCATATGCATTGTCTATAAATAAGCAATAAAAAAGAAATTTTTCTAAATAAAATTATAAAAACTAAAACGAGAGTAATCTAAGTCCCTCCTCTTATCGAAACCTTCTAAATTTTCACAGATTATGCATAAGATTTATGCATAACATTGCTTTAATACAGATAAATAACATGTGTATTATGAAACAAATGTTTGAGTTTCATTTAACGAAAGGAGATTTAATGTTATGTTTATATTATGTAATTGTATTTTTTTCAGCTGTGAATATAATCCTAAATTATAATATGCTTTTTTTATTGATTTTCAGGTTTTAAAATTATAGACTTTCAAGTTTTAGCTTTTTAGAAGATTCAAACTAAAAGCTTTTATTTACATAGTTATTACAAACTTTTTTGTTAATTTAAGTAATATGTAATATTGAATAAAATTACTGTTGGAAGCTGACAATAAGTACAAAAACAGATAGTTATAGATACCACTTTATAAATTTACAATCATTTTACAATCGATATTTTTTAAGTTTTGAAAAAAATATAAGTAAATGTCTAAAAAGATAGATGAATTAATTCCACTAAAAACATTTAACCTGATTCATAATATGGTTTATCTTATTAACTAACGTGATAATGATATCAACTTAATAATTGTTTCTAAAATAATTTAAGCTCATAAAATGTTTTATGAAGGCTCCTTATTGGATACTTTGATAAACTACAAAAAAATATTTGTACATCATATTCAGAGACTTAAATATCATAAATATTAAAATTCTCTACGTCGAACGATCCTGTTTAGAAATAAGTGTACGAAAATCCTAATTTGGTTATTATTTTATTGTACCGGTTTTGTTTATGGTAAAAACCACGTGTTTTTAAAGATATTTTAGAGTGTTAGCACTATTATTAAAAATATTTTATAGACGTATTTTAGTCTATGGTTCATGAATTAGCTTCTCGTAACGCGCTACGCTTTTCGATAGTGTGTTTGGAAATAAACAGTGCGACGAGCTCAATTAAACTAATTTCAGTTATATAAGTGGTTAAATGTCTGAAAAATGTTTATGCAATGTGATATTTGTGGTACAAAAGAAGTGCAAAACTTCTGATAACAGCAATCCTCGCTCAGCGAAGTGACGCCATTTTACGGGAATGACCAGCCCGCGGCTGCCTCTTATTAGGCCTGATGTAAGGAGCGCTTTACTGAAACGGATGCATGGAAATAAATCCTTTGTATTGTACTCGTACTGGACGTACGACTTTAGAGGTAAATGCTATGTTACATTTGTGTTGTTGTCGTTCTTGTAATTCGAATCGGTTTCGATTTCCTCTTGTTTGAATGTCTTTTGTTTCTTTACCGTCAAACTGAGCACGTGTTTTATTTTTTCAGAAAACTATGGAAGATGGTAATATTGCCAATACTAAAGACGATAAAATCGCTACTGCATCTTTGGTAAACTTGTACAGTGAGCGGCCCGGTAAACTGACGACTAATGGACACGATTTCGCTGGAGAGCCATCCAGTTCACCTGACCAACCTTTTGGACCGCGACGCTATAGTGCCGATACTTTGCAAGAAGATAAGTTCAGGAAACGCATCAATCCTCTAAGAATACACCTGGGAAAAAGACCTTTTGTGGATAATTCTCTATCATGTAACAGTGCAAATAAGAAACGCAAACCATTTGTGAATAAACCTAGTGATATTCCTGCAAAAACTCTACCTAGAGTATCTAAGTCAATACCAAAGCGAATTGATCACAGCCACTATCATAATGTTGCATCACACAGTGGACTGGACAGTGAAAAAGACAAACCTGTGCCTCGCCTTGTGCCTAAGAGTCAGTTATTACAGTATAAAAAAGGCAAAGTGGAAAAAGGAGCCCAGTTGAAAGAGTATGCTCAAAGTCTGGGATTACAACCAATGGTGAAGTTCAAATGTCGAAAATGTTGCTCCATGTCTTTTAAAACCTTAGCCATGTTAAAAGAGCACCAACTTGTATGTCGAGCGCAAGCCAAGGAATCAGCTCTGAGCCCCGAGGCAGTACCTAATGCTGAAAATAGCATTGGAGGCCCTCCTAGGGTAACTCGTAAGGTTTATTTATGTTCTGCCTGTGGTACCTATTATGAAAATTGGAATCTCTTTTTACATATGAGAGAAGTGCATAATAGACACATATGTCTATTTTGCCTAGGAATGTTTTCAAAAGCAGAGAAGTTATCATCACATTTAACAAATAAACATAATGTTAAAGAGTTTAATTTTGACAGTAAAGAGGATTTCTGTAAAGTATACAATGGGACATTTTATTTAATGTGTTGCGTCTGTGATGAAATTTGTAGTGAAAAAGATGACTTTTTCAATCATGACTGTAATAATGTAAAGCCTAAACCTGTGCCTGTTCTTATTAGTAAGAATTCAATAAAATCAACTGCTAAAGTACAGAAAAACACTAGTGAAAGTTCACAAAATGGATCTGCACCAGGAAGTAAAGAGTTAGTGAAATCTGTGCACAGCAAAAAAGACATCAGTGAATCTAAACTAGAAACACCAACATCACATTTTCATAAAGCAGGAACTAGTATTAACAAAGAATTCAACAATAGTGAAACCAGTTTGAGTACTGATAGTTCAGTATCAACAATTAAAGATATAAGTAATCATTTAGATTCTTCAATTGAAGTAAATAGTGAAAGTGAAAAACATTCAATAAATTCTATAGATCAGTCATCAAATATTGCAATAGAATCAAATACAGCTGTATTATCCAATGGTAATGAACCATCAGATGCATCTGATGAAAGCGATACACCAGAGCCTGACAATATAGAACACCCTGTAGCTGACACTACACACTTGAAATCAAAAGAACCATCTCCACCGCCAATAGAGAAAGAAAAAGAGGGTGGTATCAAATTAAAATTAAGTCTAAATAATGCCAATTCACCAGTTATTATAAATTCAACTGTGGATCCAACTGTGGGCCAACAATATGTACATAAACCACCTTCTAGAAATAGGAGGCCTCCAAAAAGATATGAAAAAGATAAACCACCAGACCTTAATATGCAAACAAAACTTCCTTCAATAAAAATGACAATATGTGATAAAGCTGACAGCTCTTTTGTCAAAACAACTATCATAGAAAATAATAAAGAGACAATGTTAAAAACACTTGTAAATAATAATGTGGAACCAATAAACAAACTTCCTGAACACAAAGCAGAAAATGCAATTAAAACTACAATTTATGATAATAAGCTAGAAGATCTTAATACTTTAAATAGGGTACCAAAGTTAACTGTGAGAGTTCCTAAAGAATTTCTTGATAAAGATTCTTCCAGTGAATATTCTTCAGATAGTGATAATGGTGATAAGTATAATGGTGACAACAAAGAAAGTGTAGAAGCACCACCTCAGCAAATGGAGGAACCAAAATGTGAATCGATACTAACAACTCCTTGTGAAGTCCCAAACGATGACATTACTGAAGTAAAAAAAGATCCTGAATCTGCATTAGGTGAGGAAGTGCCACTAGAAGATCAGAGTTCAGTTATTAACGAGCCAAAAGGAGAACAATCACAACAGAGCCCCCGTGAGGATATTAATGTGGAGGATACAGATGCAATAGATGATGTTTCTGTGACTGAACTGACTCTAGATAGACCAATTGATAAATATCCATTAAAAGACCTTTTAAAGGTGTTTTTAGCCTCAACATTCATTAATTGTATATATTGTAACCATGCTCGCAAGATTGCGGTAAACTGTGAGCAGCTTGCACTTCATATGGTGGCACAGCATCGTTTTTCAGCAACCGTGAATAGTATTACTGCTGAGGAACTGATGCCTGAAACTATTATAGCTAAAGTTAAGGCTGGAGCTGTAGAGTTGTGTAAAATTTATATTAATTTGGATTCTTATGACAGTGTTGAGAAGTGTGAAATAGTCCAAAACAATCAACTTTTCGAATGTTTTCAGTGTTATTTTAGTACTGCTGTTCATAAAGATCTCTGTTTACATAATCGTAAAATGCACCAAAAGACAATATTATTGTGTGTTATGTGTAAAAATAATTTTTATTCTTATAGTGAGTTATTATGTCATTTATGCCCTGGAACATATGATTCTGAGTATGAAATTAAATTTAGATGCTGTTTTTGTAATGTAGACAATATTTCATCAACATTTAGGCTAATGGTGCATCTTAGAAAGATCCACCACACTTGTGATGTGTGTTTAGAATTTTGCCAAAGTCAAGCACGCTTGTCCAATCATGTGTGGAAACATAAGCTGCATCACTTATGCTATCGTTGTGGTATAGCTTATAGAAATAAACCAGATATTACTAATCATTTATTTTGGAAACATGGCACTGAAAGTGTTTTATGTAAGAGATGTTTGCAGAAGAAATGGCCTCATGTTTATCATTTTTGTACTCCTCCTACTGTATTTGTTTGTGACGAATGTACTCTTCAATTTACAAAGGCTGTATGTCTTAAGGTTCATAAAAGATTTCATTCTGAAGAATATCCACATATATGCAATGAAGATGGCTGCACAGAAAAGTTTGTATCTAAGAGACTTCTAATCAAACATTCAGACGACCATAGAAAAAAAATCATTACAGAAGATTTAACTGAAGATAAGCCGCTTGAACCAAAAGATTTACCAATTGAAAATCAGAAAGATCCAATTCCCGTTATTGATCTTGTTGATGAGAAAATAAAGGAGGAAGCTGGAACTTCCGATGTCAAAGCTGAGGCGGGAACTGAGCTTGCGTCAAAGAAAGTCAAAAAGAAAAAGATAAAAGACAAAGATGCTTTGTTATTGGATGTTAATTTGCCAGCGTTAAACCTTTCTGAAAGTGACAGTAGTGACGAATCGGACAGTAATTCTATGCCAGCAACAAAAGATGGCTTGGATTTGGAGGATAAACCTAAAAATGATCCAGAAGATGACAATCCTGTTATAACTAAGGAAACAGATTTAAATGTTAAAGACATTAATATAATTAAAGATGAAGAAAAAATTGAACCTTTAGAAGATAAATCAAATGAACAACAAGCATTAGAAATATGGGATAATTTTAAAAAGTATCAGGCAAAGGTTGAAAAGCAAAGAGAAAAAACACCGCCTCTAGTTCCTATAAGGAAACACGTTTGTGAATCCGATCATGACTATTGTGTTATACCAACCGAACTGAATGGCGACGATGATAGTGCTGATAAAAAGAAAAATAAAAAATCCCCTAAGAAAAGACACGGTGGCTTGTCATCTTCTAGCAGTAGCAGTAGTGACAGTGATTCAAGTTGTTCTTGTGGTTCAAATTGCAGTTGTTCATCCAGCAGCGGTTCGTCTTCATCTAGTTCATCAGATTCCGATTCTTCAGATGAATCTGGAAATGAAAAGAAAAAGAACAAACAATCGAAGAAATCTATTCCTAATAGAAGGATCAGTAATGGTTCAAATGTCGATGTTATGGGAATGACAGAAACACCTATACTTATTCCAGAAAAAACTGATCCACCGATAGCAGAAAGTGATTTGGAAACGGCAGAAAGTGAAACAGATGAAGAATTCTATGATGAACACCCCCAACAAATTGCTAACAAAATGCACAATGAAAAACGAAACCAGTTGTTGCTCTTAGCTTCTGTCGCCCCATCTGATGGCGGATCTATGTCTGGAGATGTTAGCCGCTGCAACACTCCTGTTAAAGAGGAAGACACACAAAAACCAAAAGAAGAAGTAAAAGAAACTGAAGTGAAACCTGAGATTGAGATAAAAGATAAAACCAGTAGTAGTAAAAAGAAAAGTAAAAAGAAAAAAAAATCAAGAAGCTCACGAAAACACGGTCCGATTAAGATGGTAATACCTAAAGAAATTATTACAAAACCAGAAGAAATAACACCGGCTCCATTAGTTCCTAACAAAATCACCATATCATTACAATCAAATACTGTACAATTACCAGAAACACCCAAAGTTGCTATAATACCACCGCCGCGCAGTACTAGCACACCAACTGCTTCGGTAGAAAGAAAAAGAGCATCAAAGAGAAGACGGGTGCCGAATAAATTTTATGGCTACTCCAGTGACGAGGAGGCATGCCAAACCCCTACAGCTTTAAAACCTCAACTTCCACCCAAGTTAGAATGGCGTAAAGAGGATTTACCCTCACCGGTGACGCACAAACCTAAAAAAGAAATTCCGTCAACAGTGATTCCTCAGAGAATGTTCAACTACACAGAACCTATCAGGCTAACAGCGCCAATACCAGATCCGGAACTTCCTAGGTTCCTTATGAATTCTGAATCGATGGAATCTAGCGATTCTGAATCTAGCGCAGAACCAGCATTAGAAATATTTCAACCTCCGGTTGCCAACCCAGTTCCGGTGGTAGTTCCGCCGCCTACGTATTTAAATTCTGGGACGTCCAGCTTGCCTTACGCCTTCCAGAGGCCGGCTGTAAGACAAGCACGCGAGGGCGAGAGCGTGTACTGCTATTGTCGCTGCCCCTACGACGAGGTGTCAGAGATGATCGCATGCGACGCTGAAGGCTGTTCCATTGAGTGGTTTCATTTTGAGTGTGTCGGTATCATGGTACCGCCTAAAGGCAAATGGTACTGCCCAGAATGTAGGAAAAATCAAAGTCTCACAGGTTGCAGATAAGTTTTATCGAAATTTAAGTGTATATAATTATGCTATATTGTTATCTGTATATAACTTATTGATGATTGTAGATATTTTAGCTTTACATGTATATCTTTGTAGTTAGTTTGTGTAAGTTAGGATATTAGGTCTGAAAAATGTATCATTGTTATAAAAGTACATGTTATGCTTGATTCTGGCTGTGCGGCCAATTCTGTAACCTGGCAAATTGTTACTGACATTCACATATACAGCAAAACAAAAATATAAATCCAATTTTTGATACCACTTTTGTATTATTATTTACATTACCTTCAACATTGCGTCTAGATGTTAATATTTAAAATGATAAAAAAAGATGATGTATTCTTTTTTTTACAGACACCTCGGTTAATAAATATTAAATACATAAAAAAGTTTTAGAAAAACTGTTTAATATTAAAAGCGTCTTTTTGTAATTGGAGACGACCTGTTAAGTCTAATAAGCGGCGTTTTATTTGTTCAATTGCTATATTGTTTTATAAGGCTCATTGGGTGAGACTAATTTATATTGGATATATGTTGAAAATATTCGTCCCATTTTGGTACCTAATTATTATCTAATTCAGTGGTAATATAATTATGGCAACGAACTATTTAATTGGTTATTATGAATTCATATATCTGACTTTAGATGTAAAAATAATTTACAATGCTAAATATAATAACCATACCAAAGAATACATAGAAATTGATAACTCACTGTAAAGTTTTGTAATAAATTGGTTAAGTCCTACATTCAAAATAATTCTTCGTTGTTATTATTCTAGTATTTGCTAATTATCAATAAATATATGTTATCAATTATTTTTAACGAACTGGTGAAGTTATAGTAGCCTTGATATTTATTGATTCCGTGATGACTCATGGAATAGTATTTGACGTAGGAGCTTAAACTTTGCATAGAGGTATTTTATTTTTAAACAATGAATAAGGTATGTTTAATTTTTATTACTTACGTTTTTTGTTGCCAATAAACTTTTTTTTGTTTTATTACGACGTTTTATCGAAGTGAGTTAAGTTTCGAAGCCATTAAGGATGAACATTTTATTAAAAACCATTGAAGATGCCAAAACTAGTTACATAATTAGGTATAATAATGTGCGAGAATACATTAATATCATTTTCCCGCATCACATTGTCATTTATAATGAATATAATGATTCAATTCAAAAAAGTACTAGTTCTGTGCTGGTTGTATCTAAAGTGTGTCAGTTGGAATATTCTTTAAAAATAAAGCAATGATCAAAAAACATTTATCACCTACTTATTTATTCAAGGAAGACAGCAGCTTATCATTTTTGTCTTTGATTTTAGTTCTGACAATGTCAAATTTTAAAGAAGGTATTTTTTTATTTTATTCCTTTTGTATTATTAATTTCTAAATTAATCGGTTGGTTTATACAAAAGTGTTAAAACAAATGGATTTTAAAGGAATCTGCAAAAATAAAGATACATGCAATAAGTTCAGTAAGTACCTAATAATTTTCATAGCTAGAATTGTTAATGTATGTGTGTTTTTTTAGTGGCAAGTTTGATTTTTTATTTTTAAATATACCAACTTTTAATAAAATTCATGGTGTCTACGTAAGTTCAATATAATAATATAAGAAATTTTAAACACATCACAAAGAAAGATATATCAGAATTAATAAATAAAATATTACCTTGTTTTTAGTACTGCGACTACGTCAATTATAATTGTAGGAAGTTTGCAACAACCAGCAAAACACGAATTACAACATATTTTTATAAAATACGGAGGTATCAACATAGGTACATAACGAGTTTTCAAAACCTCGATTATTAATACTAACCATTGGATACTAAAAATGATGAATAACTTAACATTTTTGTGACTAGGAGGTATTAATCAGAGATGTTGGCCACTGGGTACAAATGGTATAGCCATATATAGATTATCTAGGATCTGCTAACGAAGAGCGTGTTCAGCAAGATAAAATTTCTTTGAAAGCGTATTTTAATTGTTTTTATTATCGAAGGTCAAAAGTTGGTACCATGGCTGCTTAATTTAACGCATCGGGAACTCTACCAAGCTTAATCGGCGTGACGCAATTATAATCGCCTGGATATTTCTGTCTGCAAATGAATTGATCTTTTTTTTACAGTAACGTAAGTATAACGTGTTAGGTCCTTGGCAAAATCACCTTTCGCTCTTCCGTTCCGAATATAAAAGCAACTCAGTTAATGATATAGTATTTGTTATTCTAAAACTGCTTCTAAAACTACTATGTGATATAGATACGTACTATAATTGATTTTAGTCACTTTATTTTACAAACAACTTTCGGTGTTTAAACTTTTTAGTCTTTTAAATATAATATTCAATATTTGAATATAAAGCTACCGAAATTTCTCGCAACAACTGTGGAGAGACATTACGAAACGCTAAAACTACTTGTAGGGGGGGTGTAGGGTACTTCTGGACAGAGGTCAATACTCGCTTTGCCACTATAACGTATAATATATCATACGTGAAGTGGTAAATTTTTCAATAGCAAGAACACAGAAGATTAAAACTGCAATCTAATGATGTATTGAGTTTTGTAGAGGGCACTTCTAAAAAAAACAAAAGCCTCACTCTATCTTAGAAGCCGTTCCTAGTTGAAATCTCATTATAGACACGTATGAGAAACGATATAAAAATCTTGAGAATATTTGTGTTTCCTCTTCCTCAAGGAGAATTCATGGGATGCTAAGAAGCTTCGTATCATAAACTCACGTAACAAAAAATCAATTACTATTTATAAATATTGTAATTGAAGGAAGAATGTTCCTCTTATTCTAAGATTGGAATGGTAGTAAGCATCCATTGGGATTAAATAAATAGTTAATGATTTGAGATATTTTTTAAGCATTGTTTGAACAGAAATTCATATTATTAAGCCTACCCACTAAAAAAGCAACGGTTTATCCTATCTGCTTCAGGCTTCGTTTCTCCCCTGGCTCTGGAGGTCGCTCGCCAACAGTATCATCTTCAGCTATACACCCTCATGCGTGGGAGGAGAGGACATCAGAGCAGTCAGTCGTAGCCAAGGTTCCATAAAACGGGCCTGAGTACAGAGACCTGTGCAAACCCACAGCTAACGCCACACCGGTAGACCCGCCAGTCGCCTCTCTTCAACCGTACCCCTCTGTCCTTAACAACCGCCGGAGATAGGGAGGCACTCCATTGCATGCGAGCACCTCCACGACAGTTACAAATATAAAGGAGAAAAGACAAACAGACATTAGTGATATCCAGCGATATCACCAGGACGAGCTCAGAGCTCAGAGCTCTCAGGGCGTTCATCGTTGGGAATAGCTAAACTGTTTTACTTTTCTTTTCCGATAGAATGATTTAAGTTTTTTAGATAAAAACATATATATATTTTTACGTTTAAAAAAACATATCAGTCGTTTAAGATCTTCCTTAAAAAAAATAATAAGTCGATGAATTATTACTTTTTCATAGAGAATATATATTTTTTGGTTTCTTTAGGTTCGAGGCTAGTAATATTGATTCAAAATTATATCGATTTTGTTGCAGTGTTGCGCATTATTTTAATTAGGATATATTTATGACGGTGTCAGCAAAGGTGGAGCGATAAGGCCATCATTATTTGGACACGATGGTACAGGGTCCATATTGTCAGTGTGGCAAAACAACAACATGGACACTGTTACTCTTTGTTTCCTTACTGCACAGAAACACAATCTCTATGACAAACACCCACCAACCACGACAGCAGATGGTTTCGTATTCGCGATGGTACTAGTTCGGACTTTGCTCGGTGTCAATTTCCCAATTCCTAATTTTTCCCTACAACCCTACAAACCCTACACTGCATCTGTTGCTTATACATAAATAATGTCTTGTATATTCCTAGTATTCATTGTTATGAGGATGCATACGGAACATTGCCCTTGGAATGCAGTATATCTCAGCAATACTGTCTCGGGAAAACGTGGATGCGTGACGAAAGAACGTATCTCTCCTACTTATAGAAGTCCTAATTCTTAGGAAGGTTTCGGATTGAGGTAAATTGAAATTCATTTAGTTTGGTTTTCACAAGACAGGAATTTACGTTTATTATTGAAAAAAACCACTCTTTGTATTACCGCTTTTCGATAGCGTTTCCGGCCGAGTACCGCTGTGCGTACTGGTACGAACTATGTCGTACTGGCTAGCACCAGGATCTGTATTAACACAGGTTTGAAGATCCCTTGTTCTATGAAAAATTAGATCCATTGGCGTTGCGAAGGGACCTTGAAGCCTTATGCATTTTATACAAAGTTTTCACTATAATAATATAAAGGATACCCAGTAAATGTAAAAAAAAAAAATTAAATACATTTGAGTTATATAATTATATACTAGTTGAATTAGGTAGATGACGTGAGTATAAAAAAATTGTGGTTATACAAAGTTAGAATTCTCAAAGTGTTTATTAAAAAGAATACGTTTTGAATATCTTAATTTATTCACAGTAGGTATTGTGAGTTTAAAAATAGTTACGTTTTTTATCATTCCAAGTAAATTTCTATAGAAAATTTTATGTTGAAAAGTTTATATCCTTAAATATTACATAGTGGCCTCGAAATGCACAATGTTTTAAAAAGGGTCAACGTTAACCAACATTCAATACTTAGTATTTCTTAAAATTAGGAAATAAAGTATTTGTTTTTCAAAAAAACTGTGTTCATTTTGGCGCCAAAACAGTCGGGAAGAAAAATCCGAACCATGATCAGCAACGATTTTAAAGACAATATTATAAGGGCCGAATAACATAAGGATTCCCTTGGGATAATCAGTCAAATATGGTATGTTGTGTGTGTGTTTCTAGTATTTTGTAACTTAGTCGCAGTTAAATCAAAGTGCCGTAAAGTAAAAAAAAAGAAAAAAAAACATGAATACAAGAACAACAAACAACATTAACAATATCACAATAATAATATAGAAAAAAAAAAGTTTAAAGAAAATATAGAAAAAAAATCACTAAATGAAGAGAAAATAAAAGATTTTCAGTTGAACTAAATTTATATATTAAAATTTTGTTTAAAGTTATTATATGCAATTTATTACTATATTATATATTGATAAATAATACAAAATTTTAAGTACTTATACGCAATATACAAGGAATTATTCACGTTCTAGCTTACATTACTGCTGTAATGTACTTACGGTACCACAGATAACTGATGAGCAACAGAAAAAATATCTTAAACATTCGTTTTCGTATTGAAATCTAGAAGGGCAAGTTGCGTTTTATTATAAAAATAAAAGTTATCCCCTTTTTACTAAAAAATAATTGTAATTATATATTTACGTTAATTTATAAACGAAGTTATTATAATTTTTATATTAATATTATTATTATTGCAATTCTAGTAATAATATGTTGGTAATGCTTCACAAATATTTAAAATTTTGTACTTGATCTATTGCTTGATGTTTAAATTTCATTGATTTAAATACAATATCGTTATATTTCGCAGACAACATAATGGTTGGAGGTATTTGGTAAGATCTCTTGATGCTCTATCATAATACTGCCTTGATATGTCGGTATCTTCGGTGCCAGAGCTTGGTCGATGCTCATTATTTATCTTTAAGAATTGGACTTATTCAACGAGTGGGTATTTCGCAAAAAAATATTTTGACCGGGTGTAAATATTTTGACCGGGTACCAATTTTGTCATTACTAAATTTGATACAAATTTGTTAATTGGTTGTTTTTTTTGCTTTTCAAGATCTTAGTCATTTAATTATTTATTATTTAAGAATTTATTTATTTTATTAAGTTAACGTCGATTTTTTTTATAATTTTTTTTTGGGTTATATTAGTAACCCCAAAGAATGTTGATCGAAAAAAGAAATGAAATGCAAGTATAATATTTTGAATTCTTCGATCAACACTACCTTCTTCGATTTATTGTTGTATTTATTGTTGATTGAAACTTGATTTAGATTAAAAAATTGTTGAATTTGTATCAAGCTAGAAGTTTATATGTATTTTTGTAGGTCCAACTCTGTTTTGGAAAATATTCAGACAAATGACAATCTTTAGAATCTCCTTTTAAGGAATTGCGGATATTTTATCGTGTTCTCTGAATACTTAAAGTTGTTGGCTTACGAAGATTTTTTTTTTTGAAGAGCAGAAAGACATTTAAGAATGCAAAGAGAAATTTCATCAATAAACGGCGTTTGAGAGGATTTAACCATTTCTTTTTTAAAATTAAACATCACACACAGATCAATATTTCGAGATTAAACTGAATTAATAACTTAATTATTAATTCTGCTTAAACGTTACGTTAAAATCAATTTAAAATTACATTTATCCATATATTATGTAAAATTACATTTATCCAAGTATGGATTGAACACTTAATTATTGTTGGTTTCAAAAGAGCGACAGAAAAATAGATACTATAAAATAAAAAACGTGTCTTTGTATAATTTTACTTTAATTTAAGTTTTCATGAAACTAAAGTAAAATTATTGAAATATCTAAGTAATAATTTTTAGGTTGGGCACATTGAGTGATTGCTTTTCAATTAAACGTGCTATTCTAAAATTTTAAATACTGACACAGCTCCTCCATGTCAAAAAATGTATGTTAGTTGTGCTTCGAAAATTCTAATAAATGTTACAATATCTTTAACAGGTACATCCAGTAGCCCAATGATAAATCCCTTGTTAACATCAGACGTGTGTGTAGTACCGACATGGATAGGTAAGTGAAAAAAAAAAGTAAATTTGATTAAAAGAACACTAAAAACAAATTTTTTTAATCAGTTTTTTAAAATAAAATTAAAAGTATTAGCTGTTTACATTTTACGTTACCATGGCAACTCGCTGCCATCGTATTGTAAAAATTTTCCAGTGTCAGCCTCTGTAAGTTTTTGGAGAGTGCTGAACATACCGCTAATGCTCGTATCGATGTCTAGCGGTGCGTTCTTCCCACCCATATCGGTTTTCACCCATCCCGGATGCATTGACGCGACGAGGATTTGGTCCTTTTTAAGGTCAACGCTCATTGATTTCGTCGCTGCGTTCAAGGCCGCCTGAAATTATAATGACATTAGCTCCTATATAAAATATATGCTTCATTCTTGCTCAAAGGTAAATATATACATCATTTACCTTTGAGCATCGATATGCATAAAAACCTCCAACGTCGTTTTGTGCAATAGAACCTAGAACTGAGCTCATATTGATAACTGCAGCTCGTTCGATACCCACAGGCTTGTCCTCATTATTCAGAGCAGCTTGCTTTAAAAGAGGGAGCAGACTCTGAAAAATTGTTTCATCTATATCTGTATACTTAGTTTAAAAATAATCTGTAAAAAAATGAATACGCATTCTTTAAGTTTTTAATACAGGCTCGATGTTACTATAATCTAATATGGTATATCTGGTAATGAACCTTAAAATTTTAAGGTTTTTAAGTTTATACTGTGCCAAAGGACGTACAAGTTAGTAATTCAAAAGCCATAATGAAATATCGATTCACGTGAAGCGTTACACGTTCTTTAGAGCTTAGCAAGGCTTATATGTTATAAAGGTTTATGTATTCATATTTTGTGTTTGATGAAGATGATTATAAACAGTTTATAACTTTAACTTTTAATTTAAATTGTAACGGGAGTTAATATTACATTGCTTTTGGTTCTATTGGTGCGATTGTTTTTATATGAATTTTTTTTGGAGCGAACGCTTTAGACGCCAGGTTATAGGGGAGGCTACAGTGTTGAAAAAAGTTTTAAAAAAATTTTTGTTCCGTAAAATTTGACAAGTAAATGAGAAAACTAGCATTGATTCGGCATAGTATGTTTTATTATTAACAAAGAGACAACAGGTAATATAATAAAAAAAGGTCCATTATAATAATATTTTACTTACTTTGGCTAAAATAATTGGAGCTATGGTGTTGACCGTAAGATTGGTCAGTAATTGTTCTGGTTTAACTAAGTTTAATTTTGTAAATTTTGTGGATACACCAGCGTTGTTTACCAGTAGGTTTAAACCATTGTTCGCAGTAATCTTGGAAATGTCGGCTACCAAACTGTTGTAGTTTTCCATGTTTCTAACATCTGTAGATTATATAAGATAAAGGTTTTATTCGATAAAAATTTATCAATAACCAAAGCACCTATTATTTATCCTCTAAAATTACCGTAATTACTTCTCGAAAGTCTAGGTATAAAATATGTATATTATAATGAATAAGTTGTCTGAATAATCTCAAGCTTAATATCGAAAAGCAAAATATTCTAGGATAAAATTTTGGTAAATGAATTATCTTATATTTACCTAAATGAAGAATGTGTAGATTTTTATGTACTTCAGATATACTTTTAAGCTCCTGTAAATAAGAATTTATTAAATTATTATAACATAAATCGACGGCTACCTACTATTAGTATCAGAACTGTCTTTCACTTACTTAAAATTTTTTAATTATTTTTTTTGTCATACTGAAAACTGAATTGATAATTCAATTATATTTTGCACCTTATTTTTGTGGGCTTTACGAATTTTGCAGGTCGATTTTAATATTGCAAGCTTATTAATTAATATATAATAACGCCTTATTAGAATGAAGTCAGTTAACCTGTGTTTTGTTCACTAAATTTCGCAAGAGAAATATTTAAATATCCTTATTGAAATTAAATAGCTTTTAATATTATACGGATCTGAAATTTGCAGCAATTCTTTAATGAATAATTAATTTTAGTTTAATTTTTTTTTATTCTTCAACTAAATTGTGCAAGCCGCTCAGTGCATTCAATATATTATAGTATTAGTTATATTAATGGTTAATTTAACCAAGTTATCTGTACCTACCAGAAGATGTATATGGTACCTACTAGAAGATGGTGGAACCAAACGACTAGAACCAATTTATGATGAACTTCCCCTGTGAATGCCCACTTCCACGGTCGAATTTAGCGAATTTAGCCGCCAGCGGCCAGCAGATTGTCGCCGTACGGCAAAAGTAATACATATTTAATTTCGCTCTTTATAATTTTAGATGTTAGCCTCTAGCGGACAGGTCGATTTGATTTCATACGCTTGATTTTCGCCGTTCGATATTTTAGATACGCGAAAATCTTTTCGTGTATTCCATGCATTAATATAAGAAACATCTCGATTAGAATCGTCATCGAGTCCCTATATTTCCAAAGCAGACGATGACGTCATTTCTACTGTCATGGTGACGGTGATTTTTTGTCTCTTTCTTACGATTCACATCGCGCTTAATGAAACACGATTTTATAAAATACGCGATCGCAACTCTGACATTCAACATTTTATTGTTGCGCGTCCGAATAAACGGAGGCTGTGTTATTAGTGATAAACAGTTCAGTGCAAAGATTAAGTGAAATATAATAAACATGGCACCTATAGGTAAGTAAATGAGATCAGTTTATTTCATACCTCCGAAACATTGCGACAGGTTGCGAAAATATTTTCGGCCTTGTTGTTTTTAGTGAGATATTTCACCATTCCGAGTCCGAGACCGCGGTTAGCTCCTGTAATTAGTACAGATTTCATTGTGGGTATTCAGTTCTACTTAAATTCGATTCTAATTAATGAATCCTAGTCGTCGTATAGAGACTTATCGTTGATCGCACGTTTGCTGCGGTTTTCTGCACTTTAATAATTCGCCTGTCTCTGTCACTATTATTGTAAAGACGTCAAAATGACAATGTTTAATAATTTTCGAAGATTAAGTAATTTTACAAAAGATCTGAACCGTACCGAAGGGTTTCTTGTGTTAGCAAGGCGCACCTTGGCCAGTAAGTGTAGTGTTTTAACTATAGATAGCCTTGAGATATTTTATAACCTCACTTATCTTTTTATGATTTTAAAATTCAAACTTTAACTTCTTTTAAAATCTTAATTAAATGTAAGAAAATAACTTTACTTATAACATATTACTTGCTTTTAATATCAATTATAAATTGTAATATATGTGATCCTTTTATGTATTTATGTTTGTCATGGTACAATATCAAACCTAATTTACGTTATATAACTATGTGATATATAGTAATAGAAAGAAAATGAACGAAAATATTTCATGAACACCAGCTTAAGCATTCAATAACTGAGAAGTGACAGAAAAATCTACATTATATAAAACTTTTAATCATATATAACATTATAAAAAGTTTTTTTTGGTTTTATAAATATTTTTAAAATGGTTTATATTAAAAATTTCATAAAAAGGTTAAAAAATATCTTAAAATGGTTTCTTAGCTAATTTCAAGTTTGCACAAAACAACTACTAAACTTTTTATGTACCGTGTGATTGTAATGCACATTATAGATGGGACATATGACTATGACTTGGCTGTCATTGGTGGTGGGTCAGGGGGCCTTGCTTGTGCTAAGGAAGCAGTAAACCAAGGGGCCAAAGTAGCAGTATTAGATTTTGTGACCCCCTCACCCCAAGGGACTAAATGGGGCCTTGGAGGGACATGTGTAAATGTTGGTTGTATACCAAAGAAGTTAATGCACCAAGCAGCATTGCTGGGAGAGAGTATACATGTAAGTTTTGTTTTATTATCATGACCTCATATTTTGTTAACAATTTTTTTGCACTGTTATTAAAAAAGCAATGCTGTTTTTTTGTATAGTTGTATATTGTATTGTGCTACATAATTATTTTTTTATAGGGAATGGTAAGTGCTTGAATCCCTGGACCCCTTCCTTGATCCTGATCCTGAATTTTCTTGGAATCCTTGTGTTGGTAGCAGTATCTTTTCCTTTATATGTATTATACAATACATAATATTATTTAAATTCTCGGTTTACATATATATTTTGGCAATTCAAAGAGATATTCCTTAAGGGGTAGATCTTAAAATTAAGAAGATATATTTTAAGAGTTAACTCTAATATTTACTTGAGTAGTGCACATTAATTGCTTCCAAACAGATTCAAAAATATAAAATATACAAAAGATTACAATTTAATTGTAATTTGTCTCCATTTAGATATTTTCCTATAGACCTATTTTATCCAATCTTTTTATTGGAAAATTAATAAAAATGAACATGTTAATAACAAACCAATTCTTGTAGGTATGTGACATGTAAAATTAATAAATAGTATTCTTGCATTTTTTCCTTTATTATTTATAAATAAGTCTATAAATACAATTCAATATATTATAGTAATTGTAGTAATGACTTAACAATAAGGAAAGTTAACTTGCATTTGACAGAATTTATCAGCTCTTTGAAATATACATTATTATATACCTTAAATAATAAAGGTGGAATCCGTATTTTTCTTTAGGAATTTAATGGTTTGTCTGCATTTAAAAGATACATATCCTTCAATAAATATTTTTGTAATTTTATACTGTTTGTCTGTTTAATTATTTAAAAACCACCTGGTCAATAATGATAAAATACTAGTTTGTTATCTGAATTAAAATGTAAAAGAATCTTTTTATATAGTATTGGAAAAACATGACTCATTCCAGCTATAATTATGATAAAACAAGTACTGTTGGTACATGTTTTGGTAAAACTTGTATTGATTATTATTATGATATTCGGCTTATTACTAGTAACTATAGGTTAGGATATTAGAGTACACTAAATTTCAAACACGATAACCAACCAATTTTTTTTCTACCACAAAATATAATTGTATAACGAAATATATCTTGTTATTAATTAGTCTGAATATTATTTTAAGAATAGCAGTTTGCTTTTTTAAGATTACAGGTTATTTTTTGTGAGTTATTTTTAAATAATAAATCATATGTGAAATACAAATATCTAGCAATATAATTATAAAAAGGAAAAAAAATAATATGAAAACAAGATGACCGAACAGGAAATCCAAAAAAGAAATACGGAAATCTCAAATATTACATATGATGTTAATTTGATTTCTAAGAAAAAAAAAATTATATTTATAGAAAGTTTATGATATTTTTTGATATTTATTACAAATAACGGAGTTTTTCGATTCCTAGTCTTATTACAAAGTCAAGGTCAAATGAATTAATGAAATTTGAAGAAATACTTGCTCAAGATTAAAAATTTTCATGAAATGCAGTTACATAATTGTGATTATCATGTCATGTAATAAATGAATTACAAACAAAGCACTTAACATGATAAATTGTCTATAGACAATTGTATTATGTATATAATATATGCGTCAGCTCAATCGTATATTCTAAAAGTAGATCAATATGCATCCTAGGACATCCTAGCAGAAAAGAACACAAGAAACGAATATCCGTCTGAGTTTGAGTTTTTGTTCTCAGACTAGGGTGTGTTTGAAACCCTCGTGGCTTTAAGTTGGAGAGTGTCACAGAATCCTTATCGTCAATAAGTATGGTATCAAAATGACCGTACTGATCTTCCATTTGAAGACCACAAGCGATGACTGATCGATTCAAACTATTAAAAAAAAAATTGAAAATATAACTGTGTTTTGAAAAAACATAATTTATTCTTTTGTAACTCGATAGTTTAATGATTTTTAAAAACAATTTCTTATTCTTGTTTATCAACTTGAATATGTTAACCTATCATAAAGTATTGTGTATTTATTTATCGTCTTCGCTAGTTATTATTTATTATATGTTTTCATTATGCAGGCACGTAAAACTGATTCATAGTATTCCCTTAATGAGTTGCTTTGTTGCGTAACGTAAGTTAGACTTTTGCTTTGCTAGTTCATATTTTCCAGTATAAATAAACATATTTTATATTCTTTCTTGATAAAACCTACCTATTTATATATTTATTTCATTTGTTTTTATTTTTATACAAGCATCTTTTGGAAACATACAAAAGGTTTAAAATACAGTATATAGATTTAAATCTCGTCAGTAACCATTTCATAGCCTATTGTGCAGAGTTCAATGACATAGTTTTGTATACGTTCTATTAAGACGGATTCGCGTCTGTCTGTGCTCAAAATTTACGAGCGCGTAATAATTACATAGCTATATTTTTTAATATCTTGCATTTATAGCCAAAAATTATTTACATTTGTCCAAACAAACTTCCTATATATCCTTTTCTTTAGTAAATATTTAAAATCACGTTTGTATTTTTTTGTAAAAGATTTTGGCTTATGTCTAAATTTTTCTAATTTCGTCGTGTCGCATCTGATGAAATTCCTTCAAAATATTACTTTATTCGTCCCAATAATAAATAAATAAAATATATTTTTTTGTGCTTGCAATTGGTAAAATAGTCCAACGAGTCATTCGACTATTTACCATTGTTGTATTCTTACCATAAAAAATATTTATCATTAAAGGTTTAAATATAAATATATAAGTTTAAATCGTCAAGGTTAAAACATGAGACATAACAAGGACGCAAGTCATATACTCGCTCCGTTGAATAAACTATATCGATTACCTATTAGTACTCTCAAGTCAATTGCGAATTGCCGTCGGAAAGGTTAAGACATCAAACATAATGTTTAAAGAATCTTATGATATCCGGCTCTTAAAATAATTGTTAACAAAACGATAATAAGAATAATCTAGAACATTTTTTCTCTAAAAACATCGTCGTATAACAATTAATATCAACATAGCTTAGAATATCAACCTTGATGTTTATAGTTCTCGCATTTGCTACGCTGACGCTGATAGATCCTATAAAATTATTACCAATTTCCTTACTCTAATTGCAACATATATATTAAAATTGCAGCATTGCTTTTCGTAGACCTTATTACACTTTATTTTTTTTTAGAATAAAAGCTTAAAATTTTAGCCCTGATATTTATTCCGTAGGAAGCCGTAGCGTATGGATGGGAAGTGCCTTCTTTAAATCAAGTGAAAATAAACTGGTCTTCTTTAACCGAGGCTGTTCAGAACCACATTAAATCTGTGAACTGGGTGACGAGGGTAGATTTAAGGGAGAAGAAAATCGATTATATTAATGGTTTAGGGGAGTTTAAAGATCCTCACACCCTCATTGCGACTTTGAAGAATGGGAGCAAGAAGGAATTGACTGCTAAGCACATACTGATCGCGGTGGGGGGTCGCCCACACTATCCAGATATTCCTGGAGCCAAGGAATACTGCATCAGCAGTGATGATATCTTCAGTTTGAGCCATCCACCCGGCAAGACACTGGTTGTCGGGGCTGGCTGTAAGTATAAGTCATATTTATAATTTATTTAATAAATATTAAAATTTTTATATCTCACTTAATACACTTAACTCTTCCAAATGTATTGAACATAAACTTTGCTTTATCGCCAGACATCGGTCTGGAATGTGCGGGTTTCCTGAATTCTCTGGGTTACCCGGCCGCCGTGCTGGTGCGTTCGGTGCCACTGCGAGGCTTCGATCAGCAGATGGCGAGTATGGTCACCAACGAGATGCAGGAAAAGGGGGTCGTTTTCCACCATAAGTGCATCCCGCTTTCGGTTGAGAAGCTAGAATCTGGGCAGCTCAAGGCTCGCTGGTTGAACACGGAGACACAACAGCAGTAAATATATTATAATTATTTATGTTTATAAAAGCAAATAAAATTAGGTTTTCAGTATTTTTTATATTTAAATCTGTAACTTATTACTATTTATACATGTTTTATGTTATTTATTTTTTATATTACAGGAGTGAAGATGTTTTTGACACAGTATTGTTGGCGACGGGTCGGTATGCGCTCACGGAACAACTCAATTTGAAAGCTGCAGGAGTTACTGTAAGTTATGTATTTCTGAGAAAAAACCTCCCATACCACTGCGAATGAAGAACTGTATTTATTGTTACATCATCGGTCATTAAAAGTCCATTAAATGTTTCATAATACTCAGTAGTAACAAGGAGTGTTATCAAATATGACTCATGACCTTGCCACGAAATATTTTGTTTACTATAACACCTGCGACAATTCAGGATTATATTTTTCTCTCCGGGTATTGCTTAAACACAGATAAACAACTTCATTCATTATTTATTGGGGAACTTTAATACGTACCATCCGAAATTATCAATGACTTATTAACCGTCAAAACTTTCGAGCCCTTTATAAAAATCTCAAAAGTTCTGTCATGGAATTCGTTCGTTCCTTTGTTCTCATTCAATTTCGTGATTGTTTCAGTCGTTGGATGAGAGCGGCAAGGTGGTGTCTCAGTCGGAGGGCACAGACGTGCCTCACGTGCACGCGGTGGGCGACGTGCTGGCGGCGCGGCCCGAGCTCACGCCCGTCGCCATCCACGCCGGCCGTCTGCTGGCCAGACGTCTGTTCGCGGGCGCCAAGCAGCACATGGACTACGAGAACGTCGCCACCACCGTCTTCACGCCGCTGGAGTACGGCTGCGTCGGACTCAGCGAGGAGACCGCCATCGAGAGGTAAATGTTTTTATTATTTTCTGTTAGAAATTAATCCTACGTTACCAGTGGCGTAACAATAGTGGAAACATGGCAAATGCAACGGGCCTGAGTGGAAAGGTTGCCCCAGATCTGAAAGGACCGTGAATATAAATCATGTATGGGGTCCAGTGTGTGAATTTGCCATGGGCCTCACATATAGTTATTGTATGTTACTAAGCTTATAAAAAATAAGATAACATGACTTCGCATACTATAACACCAGTAAGGAGTTTTGATCAGTGTCTGTAATCTTTACCTTCAATTTTCTGAGATAGTTATCTTAAAATATATTATAAGATTAAAATCATAATTAAAATTTGGTTTTGGAATAAAATAATAGATGTGTAATTGTTACTAATAGGTTATATTCATAACATGGTGACCATTGATTGAGTGATCAACTATTAAGTTATTGGATGACTGCATTTATATAATAACGGTGTTATGAGTATGTTTATGATTCATTATTAGATAATAGACAGATAACTTTCTTAAAATATATGAATTATTTAAATTTATGTTCAATTGATATAAGTTTTTTTTATAAACATTTTTAATATTAATGAAAATAGCTTAAAATATTAAATAAGTTTGCAAATTTTATAATAAATAAATTATTTACTATAAATTTTACAAACTTTATGCAAAATTTATAATAAATAATTTATTAACTAAAAGATGTTAATAAATAGAACCACGTCAAATAAAGTATATAGTTTTATCTCAAATTATTATCGTTTGAACAATATCAGATAGTAAACGGATCTTAAGTGTTCGTTATCATATGAAGTAACTCGATTTATCGTATTTTTATTATCATTTCTTGAAATATACAATGAAATAGTCAAATAATAGACAATTTTTTTTGTATAGTAATACAAAATGAAAACTAAAATTATTTTAATATCTTTGTAGGAATAATTTCGAGTGTATGTTCGTAATTAATTCATCATATTCATAAACTTACACGCCATAGAGCATTACACGTTAGTATATCTATTACAAGAACTAGGTAGATTATAAAATATTTCGTAGTAATATAGAAAAATCATCAAAACGGATTTTCTGTAATATCTTTACGTTTTATGGTGTGCTGAGTAATTGTTTACTTTATAAAAAAATATACGTATGTATTTAAGCTTTTTTTCCACACCATTGTTTTGACATATCGACGCGTATTCATGTAACTTCATTTACTAGCAAAATCAATTTATCGGTTATTGAGGTTTGTAATTGTTTTTTAATAAACATTCATTTTTTAAACTTTTTATATACATTCTGTCTGCAATAACTGACTTGAATGACATAAGTGAAATAGTAATGATGGAATTCATTTTATTAAAACAAAATAATAATTATTTTTCTTAACCAGATATTTAAACTTGTTTTTAATTTTAATCCGGTTGACAGAAATTTTATTTGAAAGTAATTGACAATAATTATAATAATCCAGATACGGCAGCAACAACATCGAGGTGTACCACGCGTTCTACAAGCCCACGGAGTTCTTCATCCCTCAGCGCAACATCCGCAACTGCTACCTGAAGGCGGTGTGCGCGCGCGACGCGCCCTCGCGCGTGCTCGGGCTGCACTTCGTGGGCCCGGCCGCCGGGGAGGTCATACAGGGCTTCGCCGCCGCCCTCAAGTCAGTACACACATAGTATTTTCTTACATTTTTTAGTACACATTTGAAATAAAACTATTTTTACGGATTAAAACTCGCGTAAAATTAGGTTTGATTTTTAGTAGTAGCAGTATTCGAAACGTCGGGTTAAAAATCAAAATGGAAACAAATATTACGCGAGTTTTAATCCGTAAAAATAGTTTTATTTCAGTACACACATGCTTTACTACCATTGTATTAGTAGAGTGAAACTGTGACATTTATATTTCATTTACAAACGTTTATGGTAAAAGCCATACAGTTCTAGCAATTTCTACATTTTTTCGTGAGTTTTGTTTTTTTTAAATAACCCAAACAACATAATTTTACATATTTACAAAATATATTTTATTAATCTTCCAGTTCTTTTTGCGGTTATTAAAAAGTTTAATTGTTATTTATTAACGTTTATATGACGTCATTTGACTTATTACAAAATAAATATAAGTGATGTCTATAATTGTAGGTGTGGTTTAACAATGGATCAGTTAATGAACACCGTGGGCATCCACCCCACCGTGGCGGAGGAGTTCACTCGACTCAACATTACCAAGCGCTCCGGCAAGGACCCCAACCCCGCCTCCTGCTGCAGCTAGATAACAGAATTAACGATGATATTTGTGAATGTACTAGAATCACTTGAATATTAAGGAATACAAAATTACTTTCACTTTATTGGTTAACATTGCGTCCGATCGTTTTTCTGCTACAATTATAGCAGTTGTCTGTTTTAAATTTGTTTTATTGAAATATAATTATTTGGGTCCAGTTTTTCTTGATAATAACGTATTATCATTATTTATTAATATAGATATAAAATATTAATAATTAAATTTTACGTAAAATTTTGTAGTGTCACAAGTATTTGCAAGGAAAACTCAGAATTTATATTAAGAGTGTTTTTGCAACATTTTTTTAAATATTCAAATGTCTAACACTTACACTGCTAAGTTGATGAAATTAAAATTCTCACTATTAAGTCTTGTCGTATTTTGAATTTGTTATAAATAAAAGACATTTAGAATATGTTATTATATGAACAAGATTATAAGCAAATTGCTATTGATGTACGAGCTTAGAATTAATGAAAGTATAATATAATTGTTTAAATCTATGTCGTTGTTCATTCCGATGCGCGTGCGCATTATACTTGTAATCAGATGCCTTTTTTGATTTCAATTCTAATAAAGTGATATATTTTTATGTGATCTTTTATTTATATGTAATTATCCTACTGTCGACAGTTAAGTAGATTATAACTAGGTCCACGCAAGCGGGGTTAGCCTCGCGAAGCAGCGCGCGCGAAACAAACACGTTCTATATGTTAAATATATGGGACACATTTTATCAATTATCTCGAAAACTACAATTACGATTTGGTTGATTTTCAATCCAGAACAAGTTGCTCATTATGCGCATGTGTGCAAAATTTCAACGTGTAAATTGAAGGAAGAGTAGGGTAACAAAGAGTTGAAAATTTGAGTAGTAAAGAGCTTCGCTTCGCTCAGCTTAATAATATTATTATTGAGCTGTTAAACCAAAACTTGTCAATCGTCCGTAGATAACCCCATGGGTCTCGATGTTAATATATGTCATTATATATTTATATAGTATACGCTTTAGAATTGGAGTTGGCACAGCGACAATGGATGTGCCAACTTCGGGCCTTTATTAATGAGCAATTCGGGGCCTTTATTAAAATTAGCATGTCTGATTTGTGAACTCCGATAGTATTGAAGTGGGTACAGTAGCAATATTATGTTTAATTTTGTACAGCTTTTGAAATTGAACTTAAAGTAGTACAAAGTTAAAGATTCTTTATTTAGTGATATAACGAAAATATAGTAGAATTACGTAGTATGTATAATATGATTATAGTTAGGATTCTGCAATACATATGTAAGTGTAGATAGATATCATTGCTTCCAATAGTACTTTTTGAGAATTATACAATTTTTGGTATAATAACTATGGAGGAATTCGATCGTATTAAAATGAAAGAGTAATCTGTAAAAAATGGAGTATTATTTATTCTAATAAATATATTTGGTTTAATTAACAATTTATTTTCGTCAAATCTACATCTTAGTACACTGGTTTTAAAAATTATTCTAAACATTATTTGATTTGAAGCTGTATAAAAAAAAATACCAATTACCAAACTAATTGATACTTGATACTAAATTGTCAACGTATAATTTTATCTCATGTCACAAAATTATAACTCAATGGATTTATGGAAAATTTCGGCGACTTCAATACAAAACTAATTAAACCAGACATCCGAGATGTAGTGTAATATCAGGGCTCGTCGTTAGTGAAGTATCTGGCGATGTCCGGTGTGGGTTCGCACGGGAACCAAACCACAGCAGCTGGCAGCGGGTAGTAGGGGTGCGCGCGCACTGACGTGTTGTCGAAGCGCCAGAAGCGCGGCCCGCGGAAGAAAAACGTGTCTGAATGTCAAAAGTGTGTTGTTTCAGTATTATTTTCATGGAGCTCGTAACGTGTGCAACGTAACATAATGATTTACATTTCAGGTCGTCGGGTTATATATCGACGACAGAAAGCTATCTTATAACTCAAAAAACGCGAATATGAAATACATTTGTCATTCGAATTAGAAAAAAAATACTCCATTGCATGATTCAAGTTTCAGTTTTCTAGGAATTTCTTTTGCTTAGATAAGACGTTGATTTTTTAGTAAATATTTCAAAATTTATAATTTTATGTCTGTGTATTTTTCAAGATACCATAAGATTCCCTTCCAGCGTCGATGTACGTTTCTCAAGATGGGCCCACCGTGTATGTCTTCACCGATTTATTTTGAAACAAATGTATAATATATCTTTAAAATATTTTGTCATTAACGTCATGACAAGTATTTGTCATAATAACTACTAACCGCTGCACAAAATAATCTACACGATAGTTGTATATTCTTAAAGATATATGAGACTTTCTCGACATTATCGACCTAGATGTATTCTTAAATACTAATCGAATTACGACCTGTAAATTTAATCGTAATATACGCCTAGGTTTTTTTTTTGTAATAATCACATTGAATCATATGCATGTTATATTACTATCAGCTTGTTAGAGCTACCTCCTTTCCAGATAATAGCCGCATCCACCGGATATGGCACATCTCTCCACGCGGACATGTGTTTAGGATATCCTTTATCCATAGTTTTTGTGTCTTCATCGTACCTCCAATACCTTTCGTCATCTATGAGATAGGTCTTGTTGTTGTAATTGGACAGAAATACTGTTGTCAGTTCCGCAACTCGAGGTGGCAATTTGAAATCTGTGATCAGTCCTCTCTTGATAAGATGGAAACGTGAATTAAACTCAAAGTAACCCCGACCTGCAAGTAGAAAATAATAAGACCATGTGCAATAAGCTTTATAAGAAAATAATAATACTGACTGACTTTATTTTTTTATACGTTAAAATGAAAGTTATTTGTTTTTTTATTTTAAAGTGGGTGCTTCTGCACTCAGGTCATTTCATTTTACATGCATAGTGCCTGTTATCTTTGCGAATAGCAATACATACCCGAAAATATAACAATATGCCCGTCCCTGTTCTCGTATATGGTGCGTATGACTTTGAAGTGACGCGGCAGACCTACAAATACGTCGTGGAACCTCTTCGGGTAGCCTTCTTCAATTATCTTCTTTTCGGACAGAACCCATACCCACTGGGAACGATAATACAAGTGTGTTCTTACATAAACCAATACAAAAGCAAGAGACGTTATTTTCTAATATTTTATTTACAAATTGATTAGAAATTTTAGTTCCAAATTTTTTAAGTTCTAAGGATTCACTTTAAAAATACAACTTTATTATATTATGTATTGTAGTTCCATATTTTATTAATCTAAAATAAATTAACAAAATTATTTACGATGTGGCGATACTTTAAGATGTGAGTTATTTTTCTCAGTCTATTAATAATTTTAAGTAGTTCGAAATGTAATGTCGTAATACCTCTTCCTCAAACACATACAGTTTGCCCTGTATGACCTGCAGCGTATCGTAGTTGGCGTAGCAGAGGTCTGGCAAGTCGTCTTCGTCGCTATCTGCGACGGTGGAACGCGGCGCCAGCGTGGCGGTCGGCGCGCCCTCCGACGACACCGGGGACTCCTTCACTAGGGAGCAGTACAGTGCAGATGTAATAGGCAGAGGTTATGGACTAACTTATTATATAATTTTGTTTTAAATTTGGTGTTAATTTTTTTTTATGAATAACTTACTCCATTTATCTACTACTTACTTGGTAAATAAAATGACAGATTATATTTTTATGGAATGGTTGTAAATCCAATCAAGTAAATATCGTTTGGAACCCTCGTAGTCTTAACTCTTAAGTTGAAAAGTGTCTTTATTAAGGGATTCTTTCGATAAGTATGGTATCAAAATAGAAAGTTCCATTTGACGTATACAAGTGATCACTAATATTGATTAGAATAAATTAAAAAAAAATACACAAATATTTACAGTACTTTGTTTTTTTAATAGTAATGATGACTATAAAAATGTAAAACTTTTTAAATGTATACGTACAATACAGTTCCTGCATTCCCAAAATGTCATCTTCATGCAATTTTTCGACTGGAACTTGGTAGTATGGATACATAACAGAAGATTTGACATTCGAGTGTGACAACCCTAGGGCATGACCGATTTCATGGACGGCCACTGCAAAGAAATCTGTGACGTCTTCGTCTTCCTCGTTAGGGTTATCACCCCACTGCTCATCATCATCGAAGTGCATCGCACCGTGGGGAGGTGGGAATGCGTGGGCCACCACGTGCCCTGGTCCATCAAAAGGAAACCTATGTTAAGATTTAAAACACATTAACAAAATATTAACTGTGTAATAAATCGTACAACAGGTTTTAAATGAAAGTCATACCCGTCTCCATGATCTTTGCTAGCAAATGAGACCTGTATATCGGCAGCAGAGGTGAGTGGCTTGAAGCGTAGGTTTCCGTGCGGCGCCCAAACTGCAAGAGCACGTGCCATCAGCGACTCCACGCGAGATTTCTCAAGCGTGCTTGATCCATTGATAACCCTATAATATAGAATTAATAAATTTTATGTAGTTGTTTAACATTATTAGCATATTTCAAATTTTATTAACCAATCAATATTTTTATTAAGTAGTGACCTGTAAGTGATAGCTTTTTTTCCCCAACCTTGTTGAAGGATATATCTTTTGTTGCGATTCGTCATTGTTTCAATATCCCTTACGCCACAGCGTTTTCGTTTAAAAAGCTGTAGATATAAAAATAAATATTATTATTTCTTTTCGTTATGATTAAATAAACAATTCTTCAATTAATGTTCTTTATATAACTAATTTTTTCATGAACCTTTTTAGTTTCTGCGTCAAGATGTCCAGTAGGGGGGAGACCAGCAAACTTTTGCATGCTTTCTACAGCTTCAGAAATAGATTGAGCGGTATACGTTGGGGATCCATATCCTTGCTCAGACAAGTACCCATACTTTTTCATAAAGTTTACCTAAAATTTAACTTAAGATGATTAAGGCTTAAATACAAATTTAAATCTTATATTGTGAAGCTAGTTATAGAACATTCGATGAATAAACCTTATGGAACAAGTACAACCTTATGGAAAAAGTAAAAAAAAAATGTATTTTTATAAGATTTAAGCAATTACACAGTAACAGTTCAAAGTAGTTCTAACTTTAGTTATTTATTTACTCTCTTAAAATATATTAGATAACATACTCTTATACACGAATTTTAATAATTTTCATTTCAAAGAAAAACATTTTTATAAAAGAAATATTTTGTAACAAATATTTATCTTTAAAAACTAGGTCACTGTGACACTATTTTTGTCAAGATAAAGATGTGCGTGGAATTATAAATACATCTTTATCTTAAAATTAATTTGAACATAACGAACCTCCTCGTAGGTGACTACATCTTCTTCCAAAAATATAGTCCGCCCTGACGCCAAACCCAAAACGATCACTAATATAACAACAAACACACATTTGTGCGGTTCCATGCCTACAATTAAATGGACAAAGAAAGCGACTGAACGTTTATACCCTCCCGACCTTTGACGTCTGCCGATAATGAATATATTGTATAAATACGACTCTGGTTAACGCCCTTTGCCTTGCTTACTCATATTTCCTACTCAAATTGCAGTTTTCATGACTCAAGTCAAGTGAAAAGGCAATGTTGACTGAAATTTCAATTTTATGTAGTTCTATAACCATCGTGTTTTATTCGAGGAACTATGATAGTAATTCTTTTATGATACCGACGTAATTTTTGTTATATAGTTATATATATAATATTCATAAAAATATTGTGAAAAACAAAGTACATATTTAGATTTCTTTGAATGACCAATAATTCTTTTGTGTGTTGTTGATAATAATGATAATTGAGCGAAGCGAGCGGAGCGCTCTACTAGAGAGGTTTTGCATTGGTTTTACAAAGTTGGCAATAAAACGGCTTTACGGTTCGGTTTCAAATTTTGCACATATACCATGCTGATATGTGGTTTGTAAAAAAAAAATTCAAAAAAATTCATTGTCGTTGAGGAATAATATCCAAAAAACATCACTCGCATAGACTTCAATGTAAAAAAATTAGCGCGAAAAATTGAAGTCTCATTGTGGATGCGCGTGACGAATTTTTTTTAATCGAATTGTACTGTCACCCTGTTCAATTTTTTTGAATTAACGACATCCCACACCAAGACGAAGCCTTCGGCTTGGCTCGCTTCGCTCAACATGCAAACGGCACCCGAGATTTCGCGATCGCAGCGAGTCGAAATTGAGGGTCTGGTGGCGTTCCTAGTAATATTTATTATTACTTTAACTTCTATATGTCCATAATCCGAACATAATTATTTTACAGTACAACATGCATTATTGTCTTGTTACGAGAAATAGTACATACATTTAAAAATATGCATATCATCGAAAATTGTCCCTTGGTGTTAAAAGAAATATAGTTATAGAGTGCAAAGCAATCTTTACTTACTTCTTTAGTTTTTTAAGCCTAGTAATAAGTATGCTTTAGAGTACCGAGTAAGTATATTTGTTCTTTTTGCCTAATAGTTATTTTCTGATGTGGTCTTTAAATATATGTACAGAGGATAAATTTCTGCCTTCGTCTGCTTCTTTCTCGCTATATATATTTTATTAGCTGATCGACCATTAATTCCAAGCTCAGTAACATGATCCTAAACGCTCAAGGTTTTCGAGAGACCGCAGACGGTCTTTTCATTTTCTCTACTACACCTAATATACTGTTCGGAATATTAGTGTTCTCTCTGATTCCACTGGATTAAGGAAATTAAGGATCCAAATAAAATACCTTTGAATTTAGTTTTTAACATAGAACCTTTATATATCTATTAGTTTTACAATAAATAAACGATTAAAACATTGCGGTGACGTGTGAATACAAACTTTTTGTAATACGAGTTGATTCTGACAAATATTTTCTTATACAGTCATAGATTAACTTAAAAATTTTATGCAATGGAGAAAGAATCTTCAAAGGTATCTCTGAACAACGTTCGCTCGTCCGGTACAAGCGAGGTGGACCTTCGGAAGCTTTACTCCCTGTCTTTATCACAGATAAGAAAACGTTCAAAACACGCTGACCCGTACAATTACAAACCATCACCATTCGTAAGACTGTTATTAATATCACTAAATATTAGATATTCATTAGCTTATCTTACTTATCTATAAAAACACTAAACTTAAATACTTCACTTACTTGCATCTTCCCTTATCAAGTAAGACTTACCCAAGTCTTCATTTTTCTCCTACAGAACATACGTTGGATTCATGGATATAACTCCAAAGTTGGTGTGATAAACCTGAACGATAATAACTCTACTCTTGCGTTCTTCGCTGCGGGTAATTGTGGCATCATCTACAATTGGACCAATAACACTATGATGATTCTTCAGGGACATGTAAATTATATATTGTTAAAGTTTATTGACATATTCACAGTCTTTCAAAGATTAAAATCACAAACTTTGAGATCTTATAATTTAATCTATCCAAGAATACATTTTGATGACCAGAATACAAAACAATACTTATAAATCATATTCCAGAAACATGTAGTCACATGTATAGCATCAGACGAGAAAGGCAGTTGGTTGGTTACAGCCGATTCTGGGCCGGAAAACGTTATCATTATATGGGACAGCAGCGATTACTTTCCACAAAGGACTATTTTTAATCCACATGGGAATGTGAAGTTGGAAAGCGTAACTATCAGCTCGGATGCTAAGTACCTTCTAACCCTGGGATATCATGAGAAAGCTACAATTTACTGGTGGATTTGGTCTTACGGCCTAGATGTTCCCCACGGTATTCACTTTTTAAAGCACAATATTTTTATATATGTACATATTAAGTAAAACTTTCAGACAAATTTTACATGTACCACTTAATAACTTTTGCCGAGAATTCCAGTTATTTACGCAATTACATAAAATTCTCAGTGTTCGAAATACTACTAAAGTACGATAGTACTTTATAAATCAGTAAAAGTAACAGCGTACAAATAACAGAAACAGATTACTCATTAATATCATTGTCTATCCACGTTACACGTTACTTAGTACTATAGGCTCGCTAGGGCGTCACGGTGTGTGCTAACGCGATCCCGTGACGTCCCATTACGGCGAAGAGGGCAACCGTTGGTTTTTTAATGGGTAGCCTTAAAAATGGCAGCAACCTATATGCTACCGGGTAGTCAGACATCACCCACCCCCGTCACCCCCTGGGCCGACGGGGTACCTGTAACGGGTTTTTCCAACGGAAAAAAAAAAACTATAATATAAGCTATTCTAAACATAACTAGGGAACTTTAACTAATAATCAGAAATTTTTATTTTTAGCTACGTTGGATGTAAACATTCCTAAAGGGGGAGTGGTGGATATGGGATTTAATCCCTACAAATCTGATCAGTTCCTTTTGATGACAAAACATGATATTTGGATCTGTATTTCCGGAGTACGTTCTTATAACTATATATTATATTCAACCTTCATTCAACGAAATTTTTTTCTGAGATATGTTTTATAAATAAAAATACGGAATGTTGTTTTAGAAAGTTTTTGTTATTGAGCGGGGGCTTCTCAAAGAAACTGATGACTACGAATTGAAGATAAGAGTACCAGAAAAGAAGATCAACCCTGATAACGGGTCACTGACTGCTTTCACATTCGTACAAGAAACTTCCCAGGTTCTTGTAGCTACAAGTCGGGGATCAGTCCTCGTGTATGGATATACAATAGAATTCTCAGATAAAGTAGACTCAGCGAATTATGAAAATTTGAGGTTCATTAAAGTTCTTAAAGTGGAGCAAAAGAAAATAAATGTTATAAAAAGTATAGACGGGTGAGGGTTACACTTTTATTTTAAAGTTAATAGTAGTGAGCAATTACTCATCTGTATTCACTTCGTGTTTGTGGTTATTTGATGTCTCACTTTTAAGTATTAATTTAAGTGCCATAAGAAATTAAAAACTTTTCTAAATTCTGGTATCTTTTCCTAAATTAACAAAATTGTTCAAAGTGGTAAATATTTGTATGAATAAATTATTCCTTATATCTTGCTAGTTTTTCAAATAACTATAATTTACATTTTTACTATTCATTAAAGCCATTATCAGTCATATCTTTCGCAATCAGAGTTAATAGAAGTGTTCTGTCTGCACTTTAGAATTCCCAAATACATTAGGATTTGAAACCAGGACTTTTTTGTGACAAAAGACTGATGTAATTATAAGATTAGAACCAGATTAGAATCATTTTTGTTTTCAGGGTGATAGTAACCGGCAATAACGTTGGAGAGATACACTTTTATGATAACCAGATAAAGTTGTTGTACTGGGTTCATGGCTTCACTGTGGACTGCGTCAAAGGTTTAAGTTTCAACATTACCCAGAGGAGTTATACGATCCTCGATCCAAAATGTTAGCACTGTTTAGATTATAATTTTTTTCTTCTCACTTTTTTAATTTGTTTACATACTCTAATTTGAATGAAACCACTTTTAATCTTGATGTTAACATAACATCAAGGTTAAACGTAATACAAATTTATTTGGTGGTTCCCGAAAACTTAAAACATAAACTGAATAGAAAACAAAACAATAAACAAAGAAAATAATAAGAAATAGACTAAAAAGAATTAGAAATTTACTATAATAATTGAAGACACGGCATAAACGCAGCGTTATTATAACTTATTTAAAGGTAACAAGATCTGTCCATGCTGGGAAAACGAAGAGACTGAAATAGATCCAACTACGGGACAATTGTGTGTGAAACTTCTGAAAAAAGATATTCCACTGGATGCAACCACTGAAAACAAACCTTTTATTATCAGAGACTTCATTGTGTGTGAGTAAATTCTTAAGACATGAAATTAATTCCTTTTTTTGTAAACAAACGGAAACGGAACGGAATAAATCTTGATTCATCAGTGAAAATCTGTCTAAAAATAGGTTATTTTTTAGGTACAAACACAGAAGGAGTTGGTTTTGCGGACTTCATTACAGAGAAGTTAATTACAATCTTAGATAACAATGTATCGAACGCCTTGTCGTTATCTGTACATCCAGAAAAGTAATGAGTTATTTATTTTAATAGCTTTACGCACATTTATTGTCTGTTATTTTCTTTAAAATAAGCAGTTAGTTTTTTAGTTTGTTCAATTAAAAATATATATATATATATATTCCAGACCATTAGTTTGCATCGGATACGCTAATGGTATTGTTGAACTATTTAATTTCGTGGCCCATAAGCTGTTCATACGAATCGATTTGAGTGAACACTTCAAGGTTATTGTTCCACCCAAAGAGGATTCCATCAAAGGGGACGCTGAGGTCACGAAGCCGCAGATTTCAATAACATGTTTGAAATATTCGCCATCAGGTGCTTGTAGTTTAAAATATCATTCTTTTTAACTGTTAGATATAAATTAATACATTGAATATATTTATTTGATTCATACAATTTTATTTTTAGGCCTACATTTAGCCTGTGGTCTCGATAATGGTGAGCTGATATTTCTGGACCCTACGACGATAAATCTTATAACTCAAAAGCCACATAAGGACACAAGCTATGCAATCGTCCAGATTAACTACAGCTGTGATTCCTTGACACTAGTTTTGGCTGTAAGAATAACATTATTATTTGATTTTTTTAATATAATTCTAAAACATCATAAGAATATTTCAAAAACAGGATGTGGGAAGAACTGTCTTAGTTTATAAATTCGACTGTACTCATTTTACGTGGACATTTATTGGGAAACACAGGGCACATTACAAAGATATTATATCGGTTTTCTTCCTACCCACTAAAAATAATAATGGAGAGTATAAACTTTTGTCACTTGGAAATGATCGCATTATGGTAGAGTACGACATTGGGGAAAGTTCCGAAGAATACCTAGAAGTCCTGAGTTTAGATAGAGTAGATCAAAGTGCCATGCCTCTTTTTGGAATTCCATGGCCAAATCCTCCAGGTATTGACCCTGAATTATATCGTACTGATTTGCCAATGATCCTTATTGCGAATGATGAGGTAAGTGAGTGATATAAATTACATTTACTATAAAAGTGTTTTTGTAACCGATGGATTTAATTTACAAGTTCAAATACAAGATAGTAAACTATGAAACTACAATGACATTATCAACTTTGCTTGGTCCAAGATATGAGCATCCAGTGCGCAAAATGCAGCTAATCATGAGTACGAAAGATGACGTAAAAATGCAGTACCTACTCTACGCAACGAAGAATGTTATCGGCTTGCAGAAAATGCCCTTAGATGGTAATCCATGGAAACATACCGCCTTGCTTGGACACCCTATTCAGGTCATTAATATGTTTGACCAATCACAATCGTACAATATACATTATTAGGAAATTAATCGTTTTACGAGTTTAATAGCTCCTTATACTTATATGCATTATTTGTAAATTAATATTTACTCTGTTACTCTTTGTTGTTTAGATCATAGAATTGTGTTTTCGTGAAGATAGCGGCACTTTGTTTACACTGGGCGCTAAAGATAATTGCATGTATCAATGGGCTGCTAATTACAGGTCTAAATTATATTTGTCTTATATAGAGTGTAAATATTTTCATATTTTATTAGTGAAGTGTAAAAATATTTATATTATTTAATTTCTTTAATCCTGTGAAGTAGAACACTAAATTCCCTAAGTATTTATAGTAATAACATGGCTGATGTCACTTCAAGCAGGTCAGTAGAAACTACAACCAAACTGGGAGGTATAGATCTGGATCCGTACTACTGCGTCATAGAGAACGGGCGGCCTGGCTGGCTGTTTCAAGAGATACGCGATCTTTTCTACTACATACAGATCCTTTGCCAGGGCACCTTCTCGCCAGCTATGCGACGGGTCAAGGATTTTATACCAATTGACTCCCTTCCTGATCTGATGCGAGCCTTGGGATACTTTCCTTCGGATTATGAGGTATATCTGGTGCTCCGAACTTGTAATATTGATTTCATTGTAAGCAATCTATTCTATCTATTTGAACTCCATTGTTATTATTATTGTCTCTTATTCTGCATCAAATTCTAGTTTTATTGTATTTCTTGTGTGAAAAATATAATAATAGGTAAGTTATATTCATAGCTATAGCTATCCTAATTAGTGATTTGTCGTAATTCATAACATAATCATCTAAAATTTTTTCAGGTAGAGAATTTGATAGTAGAAGCAAAATATAAAGTATATCTAAAAGAACCAACAACTGAAATTGACTTCGACGCATTTGTTAAATTATACATTAACCATCGTCCAGCTTTTGGCGATAATTTCAAGAAAATCAAAAACGCTTTCCGACATATTACTGAAATGGAGAATAATAACATCTCTATAGGGCGAAATGAATTTATTAGTATTTTATCCAATAATGGTAATTGGTTTATAACCACTTCACATTAATTAGCTTCAAATAATTATTTAAAAATATGTTGCGGAATGATTATAAATTATAATGAAAGTACTTACTTATACGTGCAGATATAATTTTATTTTTATTATTAGGAGAATGCTTTAGTGAGGAGTTGTTATGGTATCTTCTAGCAATATTGTATGGGCACTCCTATGAAGACAGATTTGCCATGACCCCAGGAGACTTTTCCTTTTTACCTGAGGTGACTCATATAATTACATACTTTATATAATATAGATATATATATATATATATATATATATATATATATATATATATATATATATATATATATATATATATATAATCTATATTCTAATTCACTACAATTGGTTATTACAGGAGATTAATTTGGAAGAATTAGCGGCAAATATAATAGGATTACAAGATCTCGATATATTGTCAGAGCAATACTCTGTGAAGGATTCTTTAGCTTCACAACAGACAGGAGACACATCCACAGAGTCAGATGAAGCAATAAATTATTCATTTTTTTGAAGCAAAACTTACTAGTAACGACAATTATGTTGTAATAAAATTTATATTATATATTTAAGTTTTTATTTACAACCGATGGTTTTTTTTAATTATTTGTTTTTCTAAATCAGTCTTTACTGATTTTAGATAAAAATTTTTTTTTTTTTTTGGATATCATTTTTTCTTTTATATATGTATATGAAAATTAATATTATTTATTTATTTATTGACTACTACTTGATTATGTAATTTATTATAATCTCTCTGATTTACGAAATCGTTTTTCTATGTAACATCTTTGTTCTGGCGTTTTACGGTGTCCTGAGTAATTTAAGATAGTTCTTAAAAAAAGGGTTTCTGTGTAATGTGTATGTATATAAGCGTTACCAGTTAAAAAATTCGCATCGATTGATACAAATCATGTGATCTAAAAATCAAAAACACAAATTTTCACACTTTAATTTGTTATTTTTTCCCTCATAACTTCTAGGGAAAATTTTGGCTCGTCATGAGTGTTGGCTTTTTAGATTTAGTATAAAATTTCGCATCGATAGATACATAGAAATATTTTTTTTGCAGATATTTTTTTTTATTCCCCTAATACTATAACTATATAGACTTTATGACTACATATTCTCACGACCTAATTATGCCATAAATTTCGTTGTGCTACCATAGATTACTTAATCTTAAAACGACTATTACACTTTTTATAGCGTAATAAATTAAAACTACAATATTTTTTTTTTGCGACTATAATAAAAGTAATTAATGATATGAAAATAACAATAAATTAGCTTTTTTTTGCAATTTTTCATATCGCTAGACGCGTTAAGAAGTTCTCAGGTCAAAAATGGGCATGCTTGTTTGATCCCAACTAACCCTTAAACCAATCAACTTTTTCATATACTTTAATGTTGTAATTCAATTATTAATTATAGTATACGCAGGTTTTATGGAAGGTTTGCGTGACATCAACGATGAAGTAAATCAACAGATGCATAACTGGGTCGTTTAAATGTTACTTATTTAATACTAGCTCTTTCTCACAGTTTTAAGATCAGTAGTGTAATATTTGATCTTCCACATGAACCTGCCTGTCATAATGAGAAATAATTTTTCAAATTCATCGTGTAGTTTAAAAAAATAGCGCGTTGAAACAAATAATCCGCTATATATATTATAGATATAATATATTATATAAAAGCGAAAACTCACTCATCACGAAATCTCATAAAACTAAATACTGAACTATTAATGATGATGTGCGTGATGTGTAACATTAACATTTGCAGATAGTAATAATATACGATACGATACGATTTATAGTAAAGTATATTTTAATAGGACTTTAAGCTCACGGATTACCCGTGTGAGTTTAAAATTCTAAAGCAGTATTACGTTTCGTTGTTTTAATAACTGTTTTCAATTTGTTCTTATTTCTTTGCATTCAAAAATTTTTAATTTTAAAATAAGTTAAGTTATGTACCAATAGTAATAATATATCTATGCCTGTCAGTGTATTTCTCATAGAACCTTCAAATCGCTACGATCTGTTAAAAGGGTTGAAAGACTTGAGTAACATGTTTGAGGTATCGTAAATTCTACGTGAATGAATGAATGAATCTATATATATTATCTATCTATATATATTAATATTGATAATATTGAATATTTCAATAGGTTTTTTTTTGTTTTGACTAAAATAAACTAATGAATTAAGAAATAACTTTAAAAGACCAATATGGTCTTAGAATTTATCAATTATTTTATTAATTTTTGGCCTAGCGTGTTTCAGATTAAATTTTTAAAGTAATCCATATTTTGTATTTTGTATAGGTATCTAAATAGTTGATTGAACTAAGATTCAAAACATGTGTAGTGTCTTTTCCAAAATAAAATAATAAATTGTAGATTTAACCAAAATAATGAGAATAAATGAGGCATAATAACATAAAATATTATTATTATTTGAAATTATATCTATAAATAATTAATTGAGTGAAGCCTTCTGAGACTTTTCGGTATCTTTGTGCAAGCATCAATCAAAAATGGTATATCCGAAAATTTCCAAATTATGCACTCTGATAGACATTAGAAAAAAAATTTCAAAAACAAAAATACAAAAATGTAACAATGTGTCTCATCTTGAAAAATAGTTGGAAGACAGAAAGAATGCGTAGACGTTTTGTAAATGCAACTACGGTGCTGTTTGCACCTTGCTTCGCTCAATATCTTGACATTTTGTGAGCGTAGCGAGTCAAATTTAAGGTCTGGTTCGCGCTTCTTGTTTATTATTTGAGAAGGGGAGTTTGTATACAAAAGAGTATATAACTAGCAGTTATTGGACAGTGAGTCTATTGTATTCAAGGGAAGAAGTGATAAATACTAGTAAAATAAAGTGACAAAAAATGAAAATGTTTAAAGATATATACTCTATACTTAGATTTATGACCTACACAAAAAGATGTAGATATTTTTATCATTAATATCTTGTTTGACAAATCACACTGATATTAATTATAAGCATGTTAAAAGTAAATAAATGTATTTAAATTATTATTTATTTATCAATAATTTATTATTCATTAACAAATCTTATTGCCATATCATTTTATATATAAATGGAATTGTTTCAAGTACATATATATTTGTATTTAAGTAACTATATTTTTATTTTCTTTAATTATGGTCTAGTTTTGAACCAAACTAAAAGGGATTTTGTATTTTTTTTATGATAGTATGCATATCAATTTGAGGCAGAGCTCAAACTTTTTTGTCAACACATACAGTATGTATAAGCATTTTTATGTCCAATTTCCAGAGTTCAAGTTTTATAATTGTATTAGGGTTGTTACTAAAATTATAGGTTTGACTTTTTCTTGGCCACTTATGTCAATTTTATAATCTAAACAATATTTCAAAATATAAAATACAAGCATACCAAAATGATTTTAATAAAGATTTGGTTTTATTTGGGTGTCCCAAACAGCATAAAAAAATGTAAAAAAAATTTTTTTCTTCAGTAATTTAATATAGTTTTTAATTATTATTTAATTCTGTGATTTACTTTTTATTTTTATGCTTATTTTGTTAAGCAATGAATAGACATAATAAAAAAAATCTTTTTAACAAGACATCTTATTATAACTTTAAACCAGAATATCTTTAAGAAAAGTCACCAAATTAAAATGTATCTACATTTCTTGGAGAATATTTAACTAATACTAATAGCTATATTGTATTGTTTTAATATTATTAGAAATGTTATCAATTACTATATTTTAAGTCAGTTTTAAGTATATTCAATAAATGGCAAAAAAAACATACCAAAATTGTACCAAAATGTAAAGTGAAAAAAAGTTTATATAATTATATATGAAATACTTAAATTATTAGCACTGAATTCCATGGCTGTTATAATAAATGAAGTTTGATTAATAACCAGTCTTAATGAATACCCTTACCAAATAAAATGTCTTTACATTAAAAGATAAACTTAAAACATTTAATTCTCCACAAAATGCTTGCAGATGAACCAGTAATTATCTCCATTTGGCAGTGGTAGATTCTTAAATAGGCTAGCTAAATTGCATTTTTTTAAAAGCTATTAAATAAAGAGTATTAACTTATATGTACCATATAAGCAAAATATTTGCAAATTCACCATAGGTTATGCCTCAGACAAGATATCCACAAATTTGCAATCCATTATTAAATAAATCACTGCAGCATTCATACACATATTATACACTCAGATTTTTGTATAACTTGTACACTTCACTTATAATTGTCTGTTCCACTTTTATCTCAGTCATTCTTTAATCTTTTAGCAGGTGTTGTGGTACCACTGCTCTGTGAATTAGAATCTTCGGAAAAGTTCATATGTGTAGACGTAAATTCTGTTGGCCCTTGTGAGTCACTGACTGTTGAAAAACCTGCAACAGCATGTAATATATATAAATAAAAAACACTGGCTAACAAAACATTACTTTTTCGAATATGCCAACGATTTATAAATATATAATACCTATTGACATTTTATAACAAATATTTTAGTATGAACTTACATGTGTTTGAGTCTTCAGCCATGCCGAAATTAGAATTTGAGGAATCGTGCATCTTTTTGGGTGTCAAAGTGTTTTCTTTATTTTCACGTTTAGCAGCGTGTTTCTTTTTTTGCTCATTTGTAGATATGGGTACCCATTTATATATTTTCATAGTTGTTTCACCGATAGTCACCCATTTCTTTTCCCTGAAAATTCCTTATTGCTTATTACATTCATAAACATTAATATTATATTAACATACAGAAATTCAATTTGATATTACCAATGGCGAACTTTTTCAACAGCTTGCATTACTCTTTTTATGTCATCTTTTACGCGATTTCTAGTTTCGGCTCGCACAGATCTTGACATGTTAACAAATATTATAAAACAATATATAAAAATGTATCCTTATACGAGTTAAAAATTAGGCTGATAAAATAATTTAGCTGCTGTCGATGTCGAAACTTTGCTAACATTTGCGTAAATCCGCCATTTCGACTTGTATAGTTTGACAGTAGATTCATAAATGAAGGGTGCATCTGAAATGGTTGCGTTCAAAAGCTTAAGAAAGTAAAGTACTAACAATTTATTTAAAAACATTTAAGAATTTGACCAATAAAATTTTGTAACCACCTCAATGATAGAAATTGTATTTTTTACTATAAAATGTTTTTGATATCCTGTTTTGTTATAATACATAATATTAATAATTATTATCACTAATTGTTTTGTTGAAAGTTAATACGTTACTTAATTTTAATACAAGTATTACTGAATATATTTACTGATTTCTTTTAAATTAAAATTCTATTATTAGAGCTCAGAAGTAATAACCATTCGTAGAATATTAAATAAGTGATTGGAAGATATTACCGAAGAAAATTTTGTGCCAATCACATTCGAGAAACAAAAATTGTAAAATCACACTGTTGATGAAAATCGTAGCAGAAACCAAAAACATGAAAAATAGTCAAAAAAATCTTACATGATAAATTTTACAGGATCATTCTGCCGAATAAAATAAAATTGAATATATATGTAATAAATGTAAGTCTTACACAATGAAGTCTTAAAACAGGTAAGAATCAACTTTTGTTAATCTAGCATACTTATATTAATATATCAACGTTTTAATTGTTTCTGAAATTCAGCGTAGATAACTTTGACTTGGATTAAGCGGCTGTCAGTTGTTTTACGCCTAAGGGTTATTAAAAGGGAACTGTAAGTTTATAATTTGAATATATATATTTATTTTCACGCGGCTCGGACTGCAAGGATGTGTTCGCGATGGCTGTGATGCAACGGGACGATAAGGTGCTCTAAGTTTAATATATATGCTGTAGTTTGATTTGTTATGCTTTTTTTTATTCTGGGTTTTTATTTTTTGTATATTAACTTCACGATCACCTTTTTTTTTAAATTGGCTTTTATTTAGGTTATAACCTAAGGATTTTAGGTTCATAATTTATTTAATTGATTGTATCAAATGAGCAGAATCAATTTAATGCACAATTTAGCAAACTTTACAACGGTGAAATGGGAGTACCGTTTATGTTTTCCCCTTTTGCTTTTTACTTCATATTTATTTATAATCGGCCTATTACTGATATGAAGTCTAATTAAATGTGTACTCTAACTGTTTGCTTGTAGCTTGCACTTATGCTTTTATTTTTTGTTGCAGTTGTACCGTGCATGTTTTTGAACCGTAGAAGTGGTATTGTAACTATATTTGGCATTGTCCAGTGTGAGGTACAGCTAACGAAAACCGTGCATCTTTCCTTCCCGTATGGCTGCATTTGTTAATCGTACAATATCCATGATGGCTGGCGATGGGCCCCACAATGTTGCTATGAACAATGGCACTGTGCGTGTCAATATGTCTAATGTGGACTCGCCGCTGCAGATATTTGTGAGGGCAAAAAAGAAGATCAATGACATATTTGTTGAAATTGATGATTATGTTAAGGATGCAGTCACTTTTATGCATGGTAAGTTAACTCAATTTCCTTATTTGATCAAATATTTCTATTTTAGTATTAAGTTTTTGTTTGCTATTTTATTACGGTTTTTCTGTAATAACTTTTTTTTTGAGAAGTAGTTTCTACATATAATGTCCATATATATATTTTATTGTATGTAGCCATGAGTCATACTGTTATACAATTTAAAACTTACTATATATAAAAGTGGGAATGTTAAATAAAATATGCAAATACAAATTAAGAAATTGCTAAAGTACAAGTATTTATTGTGTTAAGAAACAACATTAATGAAAAGCTTTTATACATGAAAAGATTGTCTTTATTGTTTTTAAGTTCTTCTTATAATAAACATGGAAACTTATAACATTAACATTAATAATTTCAGCGGTGTCTGGAGAAAATGGTATTGCTACTGTACAAGACCTAACAAATGTGGAGTCTTATGTTAGTAAGGTACAGGCTATAAGAGAGGTATTGAAACGGGATCACATGAAAGTTGCATTCTTCGGCAGGTGAGCTAGTATTTGTTTTCATTCTAGTTTTATTAATTTAATGTGGCACCATTTAGCTATTTATATTAAAGTGATAACTTTAAATTATTTAATTAAAGTAGGACTAATATTCGTCTGATTTTACTCATGCCCAAATTATGATATTATCTGTCTATAAATAGATAAAAGCTCCGATTATTTTTGGGCAGTTTCATACTTTGACAGAAGCACCCGAAAGTATTTATTCAAGCATTTTTTTGTGTATGTGAAAATTATTAAAATTATTCTCAAGATACAGCATACAATATAGGGGCCTAGAAAAAATAAAGTCAGACTATTTGAAAAATAACAAAAAGATACCATAACCACTTGTATCTAAATTCTCTTCTTCATCATAGACTGCTTGAAAACCTTTTCTTATTATGAATAAGTATTTTTATAAAAGATATATAAAGAAACATAAATGTTGATATATTTTAAATTATTTATAAAGCTTTTCATATTAAAATTATATCATAATTAAAAAATACAATACAACAGAACAAGTAATGGCAAGAGCACAGTCATCAATGCAATGTTGCACGACAAGATCCTACCCAGTGGCATCGGACACACCACAAACTGCTTTCTGCAGGTGGAAGGCTCCGACACCGACGAGGCCTTCATGAGGACAGAGGGCTCTGAGGAAAAACTCAATGTACAGGTATGTATAGCTGCTGCAGAGAGACAGGGCTGGTCAAGTAAAGAAGTTTAATTAATTAATTAATTTGTTTTAGAAGTTTTATTTATCTATTTGTTATAATAGGTTATATATTAGGTAGATAATAGGTTTATTACTTTGTTATAGTTATTTGAATCCTAGGGTATGCAAGAAATAATTCCTTAAAATCTTTGAATGCGGATTTGTTTCTTCATTTAGTATTTAGTAAATTTGTAGGCAGTTACAAAAATAGAACAAAAACTGCTCGCAAATGGCCAGTGGTGTAAATATGATAGTATTTACTGTGTCATGTTGCTGCAGTCGGTGAGCCAGCTGGGCCACGCCCTGTGTGCGTCGCGGCTGCAGGAGTGCTCGCTGGTGCACGTGCACTGGCCGCGCGAGCTGTGCGCACTGCTGCGGGACGACGTGGTGCTCGTGGACAGCCCCGGGGTGGACGTCACGCCCAATCTGGACGAGTGGATCGACCAGTACTGCCTGGACGCAGACGTGTTCGTGCTGGTCGCTAACGCAGAGTCCACGCTCATGGTTACTGTGAGTGGATATCAGCTTTGCTTTGTTTTGTATTATTGATATCTACTGTAGATTCTAATCCAGTGTATACTTAGCGATGATGTAGGTTCACACTGGAACAACATAAATCGATAATTTTTTGTTCCAGGAGAAGAATTTCTTCCACAAAGTATCGACGAAAATATCGCAACCGAATATATTCATACTGAACAATCGATGGGACGCTTCCGCTTCCGAACCTGAATATTTGGATCAAGTAAAATTGTTTGGCTTTTTATTTTACAATTATTTTACGAACTAATACATATTTTGATATAACGACACAATATCTCAAGAGCTGAGATGTCGCAGCTTCGAACCGTGCTTGTGTAGAGGATTTTTAATTTAAAATAAAATTATTGTATTAACATAAAAAAATACCCGATCCAACACCACCCGCCACAACATTTGGATGGAATGTTTTCGGGAAACCTATATTTAGAATGTCCTGATTGATAATGTGCTTGCTATTTCCAGGTGCGCAGCCAGCACGCCACCCGCTGCGTGGACTTCCTGTCCCGCGAGCTGCGAGTATGTTCCCCGCGGGAGGCCGAGGAGCGAATCTTCTTCATCTCTGCCAAGGAGGCGCTGCTCACGCGCATGCGCGAGAGAGAGAAGCCCGTCTCGTGTAACTTGAAAACTAATGATTGTTATAATATTTATTTAATATCTGGGTAAAGTATCATATCCTACTCTATATACTGTTTCTTCTCGCCATAGCACCAGTGCTGGCGGAGGGTCACCAGGTGCGCTACTTCGAGTTTGTGGACTTCGAGCGTAAGTTCGAGGAGTGCATCAGTCAGTCAGCCGTCAGGACCAAATTCGCGCAACACTCCCGCCGCGGAAAGAACATCGCGGGAGACGTTATGGCGCAGCTGGAGCGGGTGAGGGACCCAGGATCACTTATAATTTACGGAAAAAGCTTAAGATTTTAAGTCTCTAATTGACACGGCAATGACATATATTTTTATTAATTTATTAAGAACTCATTATTTCTACAAATCGTTTCATTTCGATCTTAAGGATCTCCCAACATATTTTAAAATATATTTTGTATTTTAAATATATATATTTCAGGTATACAGCACATCATCCTCTCAGAAGTCTGCTAAAGTGGAGAAGCAGCGCATCCTGCAAGAACAGCTTACCGCTGTCGAGGAACAGCTCACCGCCATCACCAGACAGATGAAAGACAAAATCGGACGCATGGTCGAAAGCGTTGAACATAAGGTGGGAAAAATATTATATATATTTTTTTTAAACAGTATGGCAAACAAGCAGACGGTTCATCTGGTACAAAAGGTACCAGAAGATACCAGAAGGTACCAGAAACACCTGAAGACACTCTTGACAAATGAATAGGAAGCTAGGAAAGAGCTGCATTCTAAAATTTAGGTTCTGTCTAAGTTCTATCAACTACAAATACAACTAGGTACTAAATTGCAATAAGATACTACCAGACTAAAGCAGCTACTACATTCTTTATTATGTTATTTTAGTTTAAAAAAAAAGAATAGAAAGAACATTCTGAACTTAATAAAGCTAAAGTCCATTTCAATACTTTTAATAAATTAAAATACTATAATGATATATAAGTGGTTCAGCTTAAAATATGTTTTTGGTAACCTTTGTACAATAATTGTGTAATAAATACTTTAGAAATATATACTATACTATTACATTATATTTACAGGTTTCGCTTACATTAAGTCAAGAGATCCGTCGTCTCTCCGCGCTAGTGGATGAGTATGAAGCCCCTTTCCGCAACGAGCGCTCCGCCCTCGAGCAGTACAAGCGCTCGCTGCACAGACACGTGGAGTCCGGCCTGGGGTCGCGACTCAAGAAACGACTGTCGGCCGACATCGGGCAGGAGATGGACACGGCGCAGAAGGATATGGCGGGTGGGATTTATTCACTCAGATAACGTTGCAATGTTGTGCAATTTTTATATGAAATGTTAATTTTACATAAACGATCTTGACATGAAACTATCTTACCATTAATATTTATATTTTGTTAATACCGGTTTTTTTATAATTTACAGTTTTGTCATTTAAAGTAATTTTTAAATTTCACAGAACGCATGTATAGCATCCTGCCTCCCAACAAGCGCGCAGCGGCAGCGTCCTGCATCATCCCCCACCAGCAGCCCTTCGAGGTGCTCTACCGCCTTAACTGCGACAACCTGTGCGCCGACTTCAACGAGGATCTCACTTTCCGCTTTTCGTACGGAATCACTGCACTCATACAGAGGTTCCAGGGACGGAACACCAACAGAATCGCTTTAAAGAATCCTCCCACTCACACACAGGTAATATGTGTAATATGTAGCGTAAAATATACTCTACGAGTAGTCGTTTTGTATCTCATATTCTCGCGGTACGAGGGATTAATGTGATTTATTTTGTTCACTAGATCCCACCAACCATAGGTCCCGCGGCGCCCTCTATGGAGGTGTCTCGAATGAGCAACGGCAACACAATGGGCCCCCTGTCGGCCGAAGAGTGGGGCATGGTGTCCAAATTTGCACTCGGGGCCCTCACTTCGCAAGGAACTATGGGGGGCTTACTGCTGTCTGGACTAGTCAGTATAATTACTAATTATAAAATTAAATAAACATTGAGAATTCCACCAAGCTATACAACAAATGCACTTTGTCAGCAAAAGAAAAAGAAAACAAAATAGGTCCATGTGGCCCTAGGCTTATCTTTAATATCCTGTCGTGTGGCGCGTGCAGCTGTTGAAGACGGTGGGGTGGCGCGTGGTGGCGCTGACGGGCGCAGTGTACGGCGCGCTGTACGCGTACGAGCGCCTCACGTGGACGGCGAGCGCGCAGCAGCGCCTCTTCAAGCGCCAGTACGTGGCGCACGCCACGCGCAAGCTGAGGCTCATCGTCGACCTCACCTCCGCTAACTGCTCGCATCAAGTGCAGCAGTGAGTACACACGCACCCACTGACAGACACGAACACAGACCCTCTGACAGGCACACCTAGGAACTTTCTTTTTTTATTCTTTTGTCTGTGACTTCATCCATTGTATGGAGGGCAGAGAAGAGAGTATCTAGAACGTTAACCCATTACATTCGTTGAGACTCCACTGAACGACCTCGGCAAAACATGCATCTGATATATAATTGTAAAATGCACTTTTTATATTTCTGCTATATTTTTTAGTAAGGAAGTTTTTTCAAAATTTTCTTAAGTTTCTTAATAAATCAGACATAAATTACAAAAAAAAAATTGTTTAACTGATTTCAGGGATTAAAAACAATTAATCAAACAAAAAGCCAATTACTGTCCGTTTACAATAAATGTAAAATATATATTAAATTAAATTTTCTATTTTCAGAGAGTTATCGACGATGTTCGCTCGTCTGTGCCGGCTGGTGGACGAGGCGACCACTGAAATGGACTCGGAACTGAGTGAAGTTAGAGAGGCCATTAAAATGTTGGATGAGGCTTCCACGTCAGCTAAAAAATTACGCAACAAAGCCAACTACCTGTCACATGAGCTGGAACTATTTGATGACGCTTTTCTTAAGCACTAACGGAGAAACGGTGAGCTACATGATTAATAACTACATCCAAGATATAATTGTCTAAATTAACAATTCAAAACATTTAATTTCTTTGATTTTAACCGCATACCCAAATATTATATTGATAAGTTAATTTAAAGAAACTTTAACAACATTTTTAATAGACTTGAATGAATATGTATGTATGATCTATCTTCGATCTCCGATTTCTGATCTCTGCTCCTGATCCCTGATACCCGATCATATTTCTAGGAAAGTTGGAGCAACCGTGTTATTAATTATCTTTGATTGTGATTGCAGATATTAAATACTAAATATTAAAAATTAAAAATACTTAATATTAACCACAGTACTCAAAATTGGTTACAGTATGATCATAATTCTGTCATTTTATTAAAATGCCCATGATTTTCGAAATACTTGGGATGGAATTTTTTCTAATTTTTCTCATAACTTACCATCTATTCTCTCACCCGGTTTCGGCTTGACTACGTGTTTTGGCACACCCTGTATAATAGTAATTATGTATCACGTTTAGTACATAATATTTTGACTTATATAAATAGGAGACAAGTTATTAATTTTCTGGTTTTTATACGATACAAAAAATATGAATAAAGTGTACTTTATGAAAAAAATAATTAAACAGATTTTTGAAAAGAGAAATTGAAAAAAGTCTTTATTTAGCAGTGAAATATTGTTTTAAATGAAATAAAACAATGAATTACAATCTGTGCACAAAAAATAAATCAATTTTTATTAAAAGAACCTCCGGCTTCATAAATCTTTAAACTACAAAAGTTCTGAATAATAGATATGTTTCTAGTAGATTACATTTTTTTTGAAGTCAATGCTAATCAACATAAATTGAAATAATTTACATGTCTCCTATGTTTTACTATCAATAGAGCCCTATTTTTTCTTGAAATTATATGATTGTTATGTTGTATTATGATTGTTATATTGTATTATGTTCATATTAAAATTAAAAGATACTATTATTTAGAACTTGGCAATTTTCCATTTTGGAGTCGGATTTTTTTAATAGTATTTTAATGTATAGTCAACTTCCGGGTACATTTTTTTATGACACATATATCGAAAAATTAGTGATAAGACTCATTGGGATTCTTCTTTGATTTTTTTTAAGCTTGTGCAATATTACAATTAATAATAACCTGAGGTAAGTTTAAAAACCGCAAATAATTTCATAATTAATATTTTATTTCCAGCTGTAGGAGCGGGTTCAAGTCTCCGAGTATATTTCATTATCACTGGTGTCAGCAGCTGTTTAATTTGTTTTAATGTTTATTGTCTCTAGTTCCACGCTCTATAATATCAACTTTAACTTGTAATAAGATATATTTTTGAAATGTCAACAAGTTAACTAAGGTTTGAACTACGGTATTATAGTGTACATAGATATAATAATAAGTTCTAGTAATAAATTCTTGGAGATGTTGAATTTATCAATTCAATAAGTATTGCATCCAATACTATAAACGTAAAAATGGCGCGTGGAACTGGAGATTGTGTGCATGACTTATTTATTACTGTTACCTGTTAGATTATATTTAGTATCTTGTCTCATGAGTGTATATAGAACAGGCTGAGACATGAGAATATACCTTAGTTGATGCGTTTGATATTCTTTTAATTGTCTGCGAGCACCAATGGCTTATGAAATCTAAACTTTATTTAGGACACTGCGGACACTGAAGTGTATCTTGAAGTATCCAAATATCGGTTATAGAGTATGTCTACTTTCCGTAAGTACAGATTGAGGGAGAAAGAAAATATTCGAAGACGTCTGTTGTTACAATGTAAATGTTTGATATTAAAGAATAAATAAATGTATAGGTCGCCTATCAATATTTCACAAAAACAAACATTTCGTAACTAATCGAGTTTAAGTTTCGTTTAGGCCCTGAATGTAAACATTATGTACGGAAAAGATTTGTTATAAACTTTGAGCCTTGAATGGAAGCTAAATATTGTATATTTATTCGTGTATAGTCGAATTGTAAATTATTTTCGTTGTTGTTTTCTTTGTTTACCAGCTTTTAATAAGGTTACTATAATGAAATCAGGCTAGGAATAGTGTTGTGGTTGACAGGCTAATATGTACCAATTAAGTGAAAAACCGTAACAAATGACATTCTTATTTGTGTCTCAGGTTTCAGCCACAACTCAAGTTCCAAACTTTATTAATGTTATGACAAGTGTCATGTTGAATATATTTTAGCTTTTTTAATTTCCTCTATTGTTGATGGTGCTACGAACTGGTCTGCATAAAATACACTAAGCAGATGTTCGTTGATAATTAGAACATTTTTTTGTAACTAGACCATTTTATACACATAATATTTTTTTTTGTCCTTGAGATTCGACAGTAATGCTGTTAATTTGAGATTATAACCATTTGTCATATTTTATAACGAGTTACCAACCTTAGACAAACGGGTAAACGAAATATGCCTTTTAAGCGTTTAATATTTAACTTTTTTTGTTCCATTAAGTATTGTCAAACTTTTTAACGCAAAAATATAGAGCAGATCGAATTGGATAAATTTTTCACTTTCTGCTTTTTAAATTTCCAAGTTGAAATCCTTAAAAATATGTTTGAATTAAATAAAAATATAGCTTAATAGAATTATATAACGGAATTGTGATTGTCAATGCGAAAAAAGTTGTTAAATTTTTAATTATGAACTGATTCGTGTTTGAAAAATAAGTTATTTTAATATTAAGGTTAAGAATTTTATGTTGTAGCCTGAACCAATTTATACTTTTATTTTAAATACGTCGGACTTGTCTATTATAAATAAAATTTTCTTGAACATACACTATTAAATAATATTCTCCTGATGCCTAGACTTTGCATTCTTTTCTCGATTACGCTCGTTTAGACAATGTGTTATGAAAACAAGGATCAAAAACAGCCTTCTATGGGTTAAACAGCTGTCTAAATTCGTTGCTTATACAGCGTACATCAGGGGTGGCCAAGTCAAGATCTACTGTTTTGCCTTTCTAAATCTTTGCGATCTATCGACTACAAATTTTCGTAATATTTAGGATGGGAATAGGTAGATATCGATGTTTTCCTTGCCCGCGATCAACTGACCTAGGGATCGCGATCGACTTGGTCTTTAGGGACTCGATCGAAAGGTTGACCTCCCCTGGCATACACTATAGCTCCTATCAAGTGGTGATTTTCAGCTTTCCGGATTTTCCGTTGAAAACCTCATTTATTAGTAATATTTATTAATTGCTTACATAATATAGATACAATTCACGTTTTCAATTAAACGTAGTTTGATAAGATTACCCTGGATATCTCACTAGGATAATGTACCACTAGGAATTCTAATGATCAACTTTATGTAATAAAATGACATGAAAAATAAAATAAATAAAAAATCTACATATAAATAAGATCTAAATATTCAATATATCAGCCGATTTAATTGACATTTTTGCTACTTTTACGACAATCAAGATTTTTTTAAAATATTTATTGTTAGCATTAGTGGAAATGAAAAATTTGGTTAAGTCTACTAGTTGTCAATTAAACTTAAAATTTTAACAAATACGAGTACATACCTTGTTAATATTTTTCTTAGAGTTATTTGTTTAACGCTTTAATTGACCAGTCTCGAAATGAACTGATCTTATTAGTAACTTGTTTTGGTGTGCAGTTACTGAGGACACCTGATAGTACCATTTAAAGTTGAGCGGTTATAAGTTATGTTCTTTGTTTTTGATATTGAATTTCAGAATATAACAATTAAACAAAAAATAAATATCCAACATAATGACAATCACTGTTCCAACTATAATTCTACTAAGATATTATTGTATACAGTTTTTTATAAATTCAATCATATAATGTAAAAACAATGAAATGACATTAGGCATATTAAAGTGTTTATTTTAATGATTTTTTTAAAACCGTTATCTAATAATTTTCTGGTACAATATCCTCAACAATGTCAGTACCCAGTGTAATGTTTTTTTATGCATATGATTAAATAACTAGGGCTGAAATAAAAAGCCTGAAGCAGTTTTATGAAATAAATAACATTAATAAACTTGTTATTAGGTACAAAGTATCTTTGAATTGTATTTATGTTACCAACCACTTGCAATGGGTTCATTGCAAATGGTTAGTCGAGGTTGAAAACTATTTAGATCGATTTTGTTGTCAAATGTAATTAGTGATGCGTAATTAGGTGAATTTTCTTATGTAAATAAATAAAGGTTTCCTTTATATTATGATGTTTTATTTATATAACTTAAAATGAGATCAACATTCACATGATTCTGGGACTATAAAAAACGTAACTTGTCTTTTTATCTGTTTTGATAAAACACATTAATTATATGAGAGATTAACAATAATAAAATTCTAAATAATAACATAAGATTCAAAATAAAGTGTCTCATTACTTTTCTAAACATTTCAAGGCACAACATTATTAAGTTTTTAAACAATTTAAGAAATAAAAAAAAAAAAAGATTTCTACACTGTGTATACTAAAACATCTTCTAATTCCATCTGTGATATTCTTGCCATATAGTGCTGTCTTGGTGGTAGCTAAGAAAAAATCTCTATATACTATATCAACTAGAACAATAAATTCATTTAAAATCTTAATATACATGATTAAATTACCTGTTCAACATCTGATTTAAACACATTTTTATTGAAGCACACTATGTCTGTGGCTGTCTGTCCATAATACCTACATACTGACCTCACCTCCTCCTCAGAGGTGAACCCTAGCCATTGTTGCAATATCCGAGTTGGTATAGTCAGATTTTTGCTATGATATGCACTACTAATTATTTGCAATCCTCTTCTGGAATAAATATAAAGGTTTTAATAATTAAATAAAATATATTAGTATTAAAAACTATTAAAAGAAAATATTATTATTTATTGTTTTATAAACTTACTTTTGTAATGTTGGTAGATACAAACACAGTGCTGAAAATGTAAGTGGACACATTCTCTTTGCAAGCCTCCAGACTCTTACATAATTTCCATCCATATTTGCCACAGCTATTTTATAAGCCAGTTCCAAAGCTGACATTCTAGGAAACCAAATTATGTGTATTTTATATATAATATTACTTAAATATTACAGATTAAAATATAGTTACCTCTTAAAAGAATCTGGTAAGTTTAGGTATCTATAAAGTGGGTGTACATCATGTAAATTACATAAAATGTACAGGCTTTCTACTAAACACCGATCACATGATAATATACTATTGTCGTTAATGTTACAATCTGACATTTTTTTTACATAAAAGTCAATATTTTTTGTTTTGGTCAATGCATCAGAGCAAGTAAGAAACCATTTTATACATTCTAGTAAATATTTCTTATTAAGCACTGCATCATATTCTTTTATTGGATACTGACACAATCTGTAAATGAAATCTTTTAAATAAGTTTTAGCTTTGATAATGATCTTTGCCTTAATTAGAACTTTATTAAAAAAGTATTTATTAATCTAATTTTTGTTAAAATAATGTAATAAATAATTGAAACAATGCTTTCATTATTGTCTGTAGCTTAAAAATTGATTTAATAAGTATAAAAGAATATAATTGATTGGTTTTGTTAAGTACATGTTGATGAAACTTTTTCTGTTAATACCTGTATCCATAATAAACATAAAATCTAATCATAGGCTCTAACAGTTTCACACACTCCTCAGGGGGTAGGCTCTGAATAGTCATATCCTGTCTCACGGCTCTCAAACGATCATTCAAGAAATCATAAATTATTGAGTTTTTAACATCCTTTCTTTTTGGGATACTGCAATGTTATTTGTTTATTATTACTTTTATTATGCACAGATTAAATCTAATAAAAAATATAACTGAATTATAACATGTTTATGACATAAACAACTTACTTTAACAAAAGGTATTGTGTTGTTTTCAATAGAATCGGATATGGTCGAAGGTGCCTAGGTACTGCCATGTTGGAATCTGCAGCTGAACGGCTATAGCATTTTACTAATTTATGGCCACTATTTGTCACTTCTAATATATGCACCAGCTTCTCCCTTTTTCTCCTACACATGAAGAAAAAGAATACTGTATATTTAACTTAAAATAATATATTAATATACTATACATCTACCAGATTTTCCTTACAGGTTCATTTCTTCTGGTGGACACATGTCTAGGCATGTTCCTTCGATACATATTAATTTATCTTCATTTTTGTGATTTTTTAAACTCATGACTAAAGCATTTATAACATAAAACTATTAATACAAATAAAATTGACAAGTAAATATTATCTTAGATAAATTAAACTTTGACCGAATTTAAACTTTGAAAAACTAAAAACTGACAATTTATTACCGTTTAGAAATTACATAACATGTTTCAGGATTATTTAATTAGCAAGAATTTTAGTAATCCGGTAGATAAATTTTAAAAATTACTGAGTATAATAAAAAAAAATTAGCTTAGTTTTCTTTTAATTATAATGCACCTGTACCAACCCCAGTGAATTTCCCAATTTATCCTGGTTTCATCCCTATTAACACCCAATTGCCGTATAAGTTGAGATAGCACATATTTTTACGAATTTTGAATAAATCGAAATGCTAATTGCATAATTTTATTTTCAATATGAAAAGATACCACTTAGACTCAAATGCTTTTATCCTCATACCTCTACATATATATTTAAAACTGGCTTAACATTAATTATGTAGTTGGAAATCGTTCGTATTCACCATATTTTAGGATACCAACGTCGTGCATAGATAAAACAATTATCGAACAATTGTCTAAATATTTGTTATTAGCTTTAATCGATTACTTTCATGTAAATCAAATCCAGCGTAAAAAAAGGAACGAGGGCACGAGTATAATTTAATTATTAGACATTATATGTTCTCTATAAGCATTTTTTTGACATTGTTGTTACTTTTATTTGGGCTACTGGCTGTATCAGACTGCTCCCTTAGAATTAATTACTTGCATTGAAGGTCGCGTTGCCCACCTCCCTGAAACATGGCAAGGGGTATAATGGCTGATCCTCGCATTTTGTTGCTTATATGAAGGGCTTATTACGAAAAGTATTATAATAAAACAGTTTCTCCAGCCAATTTTTGAGGATGCTGCCATTTGCACAAGTGAACATTGATATTCAAAGTGAAAACGAGATAAATTAATAAATAAACAATTGTCTAAACCATCCATCTCGGAAAGTTAATTTCCACACACCTGATAAGAGACCGGCGACTGAAACTCAGCTTGATTGTCTTTCATTAATTTTTAAACATTTTAAAAGGACTAAGACTTTGCTATGATTCATTAGTTTAAGAAAGACCCCACAAAAATATAGTAAATAAAAATGGTTACTAAACAATTAGAAAGAAGGTCTACTATTTTACCAATTATTTTTACTATTCTTAAACTTTTGATCAAATCCCAAAACAATTTATATCCTTCATTCATGAAATTGTGTCATCTAATACTAATCGATATATCATGAGCTTCCCATAAAACTCATTAAACACCATTCTGTATTATTCTCTATTTCATTAAAAAACAATCATATTTTCCATACAGTAGTCACCATTGTTGTAAAGTCATTTATATCATATTACCTTATCTGGAAATATTAAATTTACAGACAGCTTTTAAAATTTTGCTTGAATTGACGAAAGATTACAGTTGAGAACATGTTTAAAAAATGGATACCAACAGTTTTGGTAATATCGATATTATTTATATTTGCAGCTTATTGTGTAAGTATGTAGTTAAATTTACATTAATTATTATCAATAAATGAAAAAGTGAACAAAATATCAAGAAAAAAGTACACTGGCTTGAGTTGTATTAATACATTACATCTAACCACCATGATCTAAATAGACGTCAAGCTTTTTTCATACACGGCTCCTTCCAGGGGAAGGAGGAGTCGATTGTATTTGACTCCAGGTAACATAGACGATTCTGACATTTTTAAGGTTACCCACTAAACCGTCACCCACTAAAAGTTGCCGTCGCCACGCCGCCCTGACGGAACCATCACGAAAAGAAAACCCCACAACGCTGGTACCCTCCATAAGTCGCAGATTTGTTATAACAGGGCTCTCGTACTTCCACCCAAGCCCGCTAACAGAAGGAAGTCGATGCCCCTTTCTAGTCAAGTCTAGTCTAGTCTAGCCTAGTCTTTGGAAGGGAGGTCCATAAAATCGAACCAGTCCTGCCATTTGACCAGCCCAACTATAGAATGCCCGGGATCTGTACCTAGTTCCAGCTACCAGCTCCAGTAGAAAGAAATTTACCTGTCATCCCCCCCAACAGCTGCAGCGCAAAAAGCACAATCCTAGCCCAAAAACGGGACCCAACCACGAACTCGAAACTCTTCTACCACCAATCACGGTAGTTAGCAGAGACCCGCAAGAAAGCGGCAGATGTCGGGAGCTCACCAAACCTAGACTAATGTTCACCAAGAACAACCATGGTGTCTTACTTGACGGGCACTAATCTTCGTATCATCTTTTTCTCCGGTTATCTTTCGTTAATCACGTTCTGTTCAATTTGCTCAACGGATCCAAGCCCTAGGCTTGTCCAAAAGCCCTCAAACACAAAACTACTCCACAGTCAAATCGAGCACCAAAGACACACCCGGAGTTGCCTTGTGCTGAACCCTAGTATAGATAGCCCGTGCTTTTATACCATAAACGCTCCAGCCCACTTTGCAACGACGGAGGCCGAAATAAAGAAGCTCGAGCCTGCCATGGCGTACGGACTATCCCGAAGAATAAACTGCCTATCCAGTCAGGTATAGTTCGGGTACAAACCCTCATTGCTGACCTTCATGGGGCATTAGCCAACGACTACAAGAACCTGAAGGAACTCATACTACTTCCCATACCGCTTCCCATGCCACAGGACGTACCCGAACGGCATGGCACACGATCTCGTTGTGCGTGGCCCCTTTTGCCGTGCCTTCCAAATATAAGGCAACCTTGATCCACCCACAGCTAGTTTCGACTAATTAAATGAAGTTTTAAATAAAAACTTCACGAACAACCTATACAGTTTCATAAAAATCTTAAAATGCGTTCTAAATATAAGCTTACTTTGTTCAACACCATCTAATGGTGAATAATCTAAGGTTTAATTATAAACTATCTTTATAATTTCAGAAAAATCTAAAAACTTTGGTCTGCATATAAGCCAATTTAATTCAACCCCATCTGGTATCAAATAATTTAATAGTCTAGGTTTAATATTAGGCTCCTATATTTTTTATTTTTATTTTTATTTTTGTAGCAGTGGTTAGCGAATAGTTTTTTTATTCAGTTTCTTATTAGTAAAAATAGGGAAAATTAATAAAATTAAAATGATTAATATTATAATGTATGTAATGCAATATATTACTTCAAAATTAAAAATGTTTTTTGAACTTGGTTCTAATATAATACCTTATTCACAGAATTGAAAACCTTACATTTATGTGAATACTTCCTTCTATATTCATATTTTTCTCTAGTAATCCACTTTTCTGAAGTTTATTTTCTGCCGCGTGAAACACACCTTTAATAAATTTTCACTCACTTCCTTATCATTCCCTTTTTAGTAGATACGTCGATCTAAATTAAATTTTAAGAAATACTGACATGATTTTTTACAGGGATTAGAAATTACACCGGAGCGAGCAAAGGTGGTGTATATGAATGCTAAATACTTTTACAATTACAACATTATCGTTAGAAGATTCAGCAGATCTAGTCCGTATCGCATTAATATGGAGATGACAACAAAACAGGCATGGAATAATAATGTTACGGTTTGTATTATTAGTACTCGTCCTTTCTACTTTACAAAATAATTGGTACATGAACACAATATTCACATTATCTTATTACCGTATTTGCTTACACTGGTCAGCTTCCCTCTTAGTTAAGATTTTTATGTAGAAGACACATTGAAAGATCAGTAACCTCTATTAGTGCTTTAGGAATATTTAAAAGGCATTTTGTTGGCTTTTCTTGATTAAAATATATCAACTCTGTAATAATTTTTCAGGTGAATATTATTTTTAATCAGTATCTTCACAACGAGTATCGTCGTTCATTTATTGAACTACATCACAAGTTCTGTGATTTGATGCATTTTGATAAATTTATTGGACCTGTCGTTGTCGCAATTGGTATAAGCTGCCCAATGCCAGCAGTAAGTACATATATATAAGAAAAACAAATTGTTTACAAGGACAAATATAAAAATTTAAAAGGCAGATACTCAATCACACTTTCTATAGATAAGGAAATATTATACAAGGAGGTAGGGAGCGGTGACGGCGTGTGGACATGACGACAGATTTTCCATTAGTGATGGAAAATCGCACTCTTAATTCTGTCGTTTTACTTGCAAGGCATGCCAAGAAATGTTTCACAACTAAAATTAAATGTTTGGTACACTGTTGTGTAAATGTTAGCCTAATGGAATATTATTTACTTATCACTCTATAGATAATACAATAATTATATTAAGCATTGACCTTTTAGGGAACACTACGCTTAAGTAACTTTAGCTTTAACATGGACAAGTTTCCTAATGTGTTTCCGTTTGAAAAAACTCGACTTGACGCAGAGTTAACTATCACAGCTACTAATGAGACGATGGCGAAGGTGTATCATTACATCACTTTCAAAAATAGACCTTAATTTAATAAAACTATATTGAATTATTGCTCTTTAATTTTATTCCAATTTCTTGTTTGTGTTATAACTAATATTATACTGTAGACTAGATATCTATTTCTATGAAAAGTTTGCTATTAAAATCTATACATGCCTACCCGTAAATAAAATGTAAAGTTATTATCGCTTGGTATATAAAGCTTACACTTTTATATAAGTAGGTGCTAAAAGCTTATTAAGCTAAAAATTTTATGATATATTGAGTAGTAGTTGGCAGCGATAGCATTATATATTAAATCATGTCATATCATATCATATCATATCATATCATATCATATCATATCATATCATATCATATCATATCATATCATATCATATCATATCATATCATATCATATCATATCATATCATATCATATCATATCATATCATATCATATCATATCATATCATATCATATCATATCATATCATATCATATCATATCATATCATATCATATCATATCATATCATATCATATCATATCATATCATATCATATATCATATCATATCATATCATATCATATCATATCATATCATATCATATCATATCATATCATATTACATCATATCATATATCATAGCATATCATATCAAATCATATTATTATATATTCTTTATTGTATAACCATAGAAAATACACATTATAGATTTGCAATTACTTATTGTAAATACAAAAGGCGGTCTTATCGCCTAAAGGCGATTTCTTCCAGACAACCTCAATGATAGGAAATAATTATACGTATAAGGAGGTGGACTAAATATATAAAAATTATGAACGTACATATAAATATTTACACACTAATACGTAAACGTAGTACACATATAAATATATAACATACATATAAATCAATAAACTAAACAATATAAATATAAATGAATTTTGTTGTAAGAAATAACAGGTATATATATCACACTTTACACTTAAATATATGATAGAACACGATATCAGTTATTAAGTCGTCTCATCAGACAAATAAAGATTTTTGACAGACATCTTAAATGTTGCCAAAGATTTTGACCTGCGAATGTCGATAGGTAGTGCGTTCCATAACTTTGTTGCACGGACTGTGAAGGAGTGGTTATAAAATTTAGAGTTATGGAGTGGCATTCGGATAATAAGTTGTTGAGATGATCGTACATCGGCCGCGAGTCCAATGAACTGAAATCTCTCCTTTAGATATGGGGGAGTGTTTGGGTGAAATAATACACAGTACAGAAGAGAGAGAATGTGTAAATCCCGGCGCCGACGAATTGGAAGCCACTTGAGTTTTTGACGAGATTCAGAGATGTGATCATATTTGCGTAAGCCAAATATGAACCGTATAGCAATATTTTGGAGACGCTCAAGCTTATTAAGTTGGTCCTCAGTAAGATTGGAGTAGCTTGCATCGGCATAGTCCAGAATGGAAAGAAGAAGAGAGTGTGCTAGCAAAATTTTGGTAGGAATTGGAAGAAAATATTGCAGTCGTCGAATAGAACCCATCGAAACAAAGATTTTTTTGCTCAACTCTTTGATATGACTAGTCCAAGACAAAGTTTGATCAAGGTGTATGCCTAGATTTTTAACAGTAGAGCAGTAAGGGATAGGAATATTATTATATGTAATGGGGGGAATGTTTTGAAAATCAATTCTTGCAATCATACTTGGACTACCAACAATAATGACCTGGGATTTCGCTGGATTTATTTTAAGTCCGTACTGCTTACTCCACTCGGAAATGGCAGTCAAGTCACTATTTATGGCTGATATGCAAGAGGTAAGATTTTCGACTTTTGAATGGTTATAAATTTGCAAGTCATCTGCATACATGTGATAGAGAGAGGATATGTATTTAGTAATAGAATTTATGAAAATGGAGAATAATAACGTAGATAACACGCCACCCTGAGGTACCCCAGCTGACACATTACACCAGGACGAGAATATCTTATCGTTCCGAATGCGCTGTCGACGGCCGGTGAGGTAACTCTGAAACCAGTCTATTACTGATGGAGATATGTTAATAGAACGTAAAAGTGCCAGCATGATATCATAATCAACGGTGTTAAATGCGTTGCTGAAATCTAGTAGAGTCAAGATAGTAATCTGTTTCTTGTCCATCGCTAGCCGAATGTCATCAGTGACTTTGATTAGCGCCGTAACTGTGCTATGACCGGAACGAAAACCGGACTGGTAGGGACTGAGAAGGAGATGTTTATTAAGGAATAGGCTCAATTGTTCAAAAACTAATTTTTCAAGGACTTTTGAAAGGAAAGGTAAAATGGAGATAGGACGGAAATCACCAAGGTCTAAGGGTTTAGCCTTTTTAGCTATGGGAATGATTTGGGCTTGCTTCCAAATATCTGGATATTTTCTAGTGGAGATGGAATAGTTTAGGATGTGAGTTAATATTGGAGAAATGATATCTAGGATGGGTATGATCATATTACGGCTAATGCTATCAGCACCAACGGCATTCGATGAAATGGATAGTACGTTCTTCTTAACATCACATTCAGTAAAAGAGCAAAAAGTAAATGGCAAAGAATCTGGAGTCTTAAATGATGAAAGAGAATTAAGAGTACGTTCTTTATCGACTTTGTCAATTAAATCTGAGGAAGAAAAATGTTTGTTAAGAAGTTCAATGTCTACATTGCATGAAAGTGTATTCGGTAATTTACCAACTCCAAGAGATTCAAGAAATTTCCATGTATTAGCAGTATTGCCATTTTCGACTGACTTGTGTATATGGCGTCGTCGTGAATCTCTACACAATGTATTGCAGCGATTGCGGGCCTTATGATATTTATCACGATTCTTATCATTATCTTTTAATTTAAATTTAAGTTTAGCATTATTTTTTTTATTCATCAATATTTTTAGCTTTTCTGTTAGCCAGGGTGCAGGAAGGTGCTTTATTCTAACGGGTCTTATCGGAGCATGCCTGTCATATAACTGCGTTAATAGATTATTAAAAACTTCGACCTTTGAGTCGATAGAGTTGCAATCAGTGATAGCAGACCAGTTTAGTTGACGAGCATCGTCACATAGACGGATCTTGTCAATTCCATCAAAATTGCGCCGCAGAAGTATATTGGATTTTGATTTTTGAGGACGGGCCTTATAAGATAAATAAATTAAATCATGGAAAGAAAAAGCATCAGCGGAAAACTGACCGTGTTTAGAAACCAAATCTGGTGAAGATACCATTATTAGGTCAAGAAGAGAGGGTGTACTGCCAGGAAAGAAATGGGTAGGTTTTAGAGGTAAGATATAGAGATTACAGGAGTCAATTATGTTCAATAACTTATTAGTTCGGTAATTGTCTTTTTGTACGCAAGTGTTAAAATCTCCCATAAGAATTGAATGACCGTATAGGGGAATATATTTTTCCAATAGTCTTTCAAAGGAGTCAAAATAATTAGAGATAGAGGGAGGGCAGTAAAAGACACCAACAAGAATTTTGCAACTAGATAAAATCACTTCTATTAATAAATGTTCAGGCGCATCAGGAGTGGGTGGTTGTGCAGACGAACTAACAATATTAAAAGGGATGTGAGAGCGTAAATAGATCGCTACTCCTCCACCCCCCCTGCTGACACGGTCATTGCGGATGAGATGAAATCCTGGCAGTGCATAAGAGGATGAGGGTAAACTTGGCTTAAGCCAAGATTCAGAAACAAGGACAGCATGAATGCTATGAGACTCAAATGATGCAAGCATATCAGGATAATGGGCCGGGATACTTTGTGCATTAATATGGAGGACATTAAAATTTTTCAAAGAATCTGAGAAACACGAGTTAAGGGCTACATTAAGTGGAGGAAGTGTACTGTGTAAGCTATTGTCATCTAATGATTCATCGCCTGAAGACATAGAATAAAATAGATCACTATTAATACTAGCTGTGGACGACATGCTTTAAATATAGTATAATAATGTATATAACCAAATCGTAGAAAATAAATATAAATAAATATAAATTATATAAAAATATATATAAATAATGAATAAATATGTTAAGAACTACAACTTAAAATAAAGTTAACCTTAATATTATTAAAAATTATAACTAACAACACCCGCCAGCCAAACCATACAAAGGAATAAATAAAAATACCTGCATTTTAAGCATGACACACTTAGATTAAAAAAGAAATTTATAAAATAACAATTCAAAATTAATTACTCATAAAGTTAATAACAGCAAAATCACATTTTCAAAACTCTTATTTCTAAGACTACTATATAAAAAAACACTAAAAATAAATTTTGTAATTTCGTCTAAATTTTGTATTTGAGAGATTTTAATAAGTTCCTAAACGGAATGGTATAGGTACCACGTCATGTTATGACAATTTTTAACGCTAGAATAGGCTGTATAGTTTTCGATGTTTGCCTGGTCCGAATTGCTATTGGACAAATTGAAAAACAACATGTTATGACAGTAAATGTCATTTGTCAGAATGTTTACTCTAGTATTTATAGGTCTCATTGCTAATTTAGATCGTTTAACATAAAAACAAAATTATTAAATTTAACGAAGAGAGAAAAAAATAATAAAATAAAAAAAAAGTATGACCAGAGTGAAACACAGGCAACTGAAAACGAATACAACATGCAAATAAAACAGATATACATTAAACCTCTAACAAGGAAAATACTTAAAAGATTACTTTTTGAGGGTTCTTTTCGCCCGAGCTCCGAGATGTGGCTTTCCTTTTGGCTCAGAGGACTTTCCAGAAGGGACACCCGTAGCTGTCGATTGGGAATCTGCCATATTATGGATGTTGCTAAGCTCTGCAGTCGATGATATGCTGTGGCGCTTTCCATCTGGACCAACCACCATAATAAAACCATTCTTTGTCCAGCACTTGGTTACTCCGAAACGCTGTCTTGCTGCCATAAATGTGTCATGCCTTGACTTGGTTAAAAATTCAGTGAGTGTGAATCCTGTATTTTTTAAATTGGTCTTAGAAAACCAAATTTTATTTCTAAGATACAGACTTTTAAATTTTATCACAATAGGCCTTGGTTTCTCTACCACTGTAACACCTATTCGGTGACAGCGACCAATATCCTCTGTAGAAAGGTCTGGCATTTTTAAATAATTACCTAGACACTTAACTGCACTTGAAGATACATTCTCCATTTTGTTTTCTGGTACACCATGAAGCAGCAGCATTTTTCTTCTACTTCGCATTTCAAAATTATCTTGTTGTTTAGATAATAACAGCACCTGTAACTGAAGACCTTCAAGTGCTGATAGTACAAAAGTTCTGAAGGAACTAAATTGGGCTAAAATGTTGGAAGTTGGACTTGTTGCCGGGATGGATGAATTTAAATTTTGCTGGAAATCTGCCATTCTTGCATTAAAATGCTGAGTCAGTTCCTGTATGGTATCCTTAATAGTCTCCATGGTGTTTAATATGGATAACAATTGTGAAATAGTGCTGTCCTCAGTCGGTGATTATGAAGTGGTGGAAACCAAATATTTTTTATTTATTATTGTGAAATTCTTTAAAGGAAACACTGCTGGCAGGTACTATTAGTTTTATATCATAATTTATTGATGTGAAAAGCAATTTTTACACTTATTAAATAAATAAAAGCACAGGAGCACAAAATAAACGTGTTAACTTTTTTAGCACCTACCGCCCAAAAAAATTATATTATTTTATATTTTGAATATAGAGTCAAAATATGCTAACCAGTGAAAGTAACTAAACTTACTGCTAATTTCCAGATTGTAAATTCTAAGGATTGTTTACTCTTTTTATAATGAGCAAAGTATTTATACCAGCATATTCGATAGCAGAATACTCTAGAAAATTATGATAATCTATAACAAAGTAATAATAAATGTCCAATAAATTTTTATTAAAATTATTGACGACAAATAAATAACATGTCTATGTTAATTAATTAATAATGTTTACATTACGATCAAATCAATCTTATTATAATATTACAATTTAAATTATCCAAGGTGCATGTAAATATATTAAACATAGTATAAAGTCACAAAAACGAAGTATTTTGTTGTTAAACTAATGGATATGACAGAGACAGCAAGATGTTAGCATCTATACAGCGCTTGAATTGATTACGACATCAGAAGAAAATTTTAATATGATTTTACTTTATTTTTATTATAGGATTAAGTAAAGCATTTAAACCTTTGTATAAATAAAAGTTATAAGATAGATAGTTTTTCGAATTTTAGGATTTCAAAAGTACCGGTTCTTGTATAAAATGACATGTTTTTTACGAATTATTCTGGATTTATGATTATTTACTTTTTTGTATTTTTTACATGTGTAATTATAAGTTAAAAAAAAAAAAAAAGTCACAAGCGAAAACGTGGATCCGCCAAATTACAAAATGTTTAAATGTAACGATTGAACGCGGCTCTCTTTACGTTATACGTGGGATGCTAAACCTGATCGTATAAAGTGGTTTCTGATATTACTTCCGACGTCTATCAAGAACAAGCAACAGGATACTTTGAAGAAAAGGGAACTCTGAAACAAAAGAAACTCTGGAACGATCGAAGCAATAGTAAAAAACATCCTGGCTAGTTCGTTTTTGCGTCTTCATGTGTCATCCAATGTTATCAATGAAGACCCCTTACACCGAACCCAGGATCCTAAGAGACAGACCTACCAGGGCCCAACTAAGATAGCCATCCTGTTTCACGATATCTTGTTTCAACTTGCTATCTCTGCGACACCATAAGATCTGTCCCCTGAGAATGGCACCAGTAAATATAAAAATATTGCTCCACCCCAACATAAATCATTTAATTGATTTTGCTTTATTTTTCTCGTAAATTTAAACAAATAATTATAATACTATATTTTCACTTTGAAAATAATATGAATTTGGTTTTGGTATAATAACAATTGAATATAAAAATATCGAAATGAATTTTAATGTATGAACATCTTATTGATGGGAGTGGAGGGGAGGATAAGCTGTCACATGGTAGTCGTGTATAAAATTCGCAAAATGTACAAAGTTTACAGTCACACAGCCTTGTGTTTTTTCTGTTAGAAATCTAACTCTAACCTAATTCGCTACGATGGTAAAAATCTTTCGGAAATATATAAGAATTCATTATTTTATATTATATAGGTGTACGTTTCCTAGCACCGGCAGCACGCAAACGGGCGGGGGAAGCTGATGGAATCGAATAATATATCACGAGAACTTTAGCTTGTTACGGCTTCCCCATCGTCTGTAATTAATAAAAAGTAATACATGTGTCAGTCAAAGTAAGATATTACCGGAAGTTTATCGGTAAAAAGCTTCGCTTTGCTTAGCTCAATAAATACATTTAAGCTATTTAAATAACTGTTCAATATTTTAAGTTTTTTCATAATAAAAGTATTTTTATTGTGTACAAATATCGATAATTAAATATTCATTATTATATTATAATGAATTTTCTTAAATAATTATTGTAATAGTGAAGTACGAATAGAAGGTAATTATTCTATAAATATATTATTTATTTTTAACGTTATCTATCTATCTTCTCTATTATGTTATATATATATTTACACTAGAGATCTATATTAGAAGGTCGACTTATTAATTTATTATGTAAAATTAGGCGCTTCTGCCTAATTTTACATAACAATTTAAAATGCAATCACAGCTTCGAAATTCTAATGGTCATCCATTGTTGCAATTTTCACAAAATGAAATAACATTTTTATTTAGTAATTCAGTTGTATAAATAAATCAATAAGTGGTCTACCTATTTGAATAAACTTTAGGACACTCATTCGAAAAATATGGTTTAACGTTTATTAAAATATAGGTTTTTAGATCAATTATTAAGTTCCGCTGGGTAGAAAGCTGATGGTTTATTTTAGTATCGACAGCATAGTCACACGACAGTAGTATATTATAGTATATTAATCGTGTTCTTTAACACATGATCGTATTCCCAATAAAACGTTAAAGACGCGTTCCCAAAATAGAGAAGTATAAAATAGCAGTACCACATTAACAAAGCTTGATCGCGCACTGACATAACTAAACCAATTTTGATATTTTATCAGCTAAAATTAATAACTTCATACTATAAATCTTTGATATTGTATTTAATTTTCGTTTTGTTTTTAATAAATAAATAAATAAAATATTTAGGTACTGGAGACAGGAAGGCATCCTGAGAATAATTTCTACCTAAATCGTACTTATTTAAATGAGTGACCAAATAATCCAGATTTAACATCTACTTAGCAAGTCAGCGGTCATAATTAGGAGCGCGAACCAGGCCTCAATTTTGACTTGCTCCGCTCGCAAAATCTCGGCATGGGTTAGCATATTGAGCGAAGCGAGGTGCTAACAGCACCGAAGTTGCGCTTACAAAACTTCAACGCATTCTGTCCTCAACTATTCTATTTTATTTAAGTATTTTTTTCAAGCTATATTTTCGAGCAAAAAATTTTCCCATTGAAGTCTACAGGATTTTAGTTTTTCCGTGATTATTCTACAACGACATATCGAATATTTGAATTTTTTTTCAAAACCACTTCCAGACTGATGTCTATCAGTGTGAACAATTTGGAAATTTTCGGATATACCGTTTTTGATTGATGCTTGCACAAAGGATGCAGAAAAGTCTCTCATAGAGAGCTTCTCTCAACAAAACAAGGTGAATCTTGATAATAATTATTATAAAAAATCGAGTTGCAAAATACCGAAGGTTACTTAGTAGTCGCCAATGGAAATTTTTATTCAATAGGGATTGACAATCCTTACTTGTAAAAAATCAATGTATAGGTGTTAAAAAAGAACACTAGGTGTTGCCAGCGTATCGTTGATTATTTAATTCACAAAAAAATATGAATTAAATATCAAAACTAAAATATTTATAAATAATCACAAATTACAAAAAATAACAAGAGTAATGATAATAATATATGTATTTAATAATATTATTTTGTACAAAAGTTGTTGTATACAAATTTATTTCTATAAATATGTTTATTTTGACTAAACATTTAAATATTAATGAACTGTATAATTATAATATTCAATTGTAAGTTTAAAGTTATAAATATAAAAAATATATTTTATTGATTGTATTAACTAATTTGTTTATTTAGTATTAATAAGATAAATGGAATGGATTGTGACATTTAAATTCATACATTCATTCATTGCATAAACAGTTCAATTATTCTTAGCTAATATAGAAATATAATATACACTGGAATAACATTAATATTTAATTAATTTTCTTTGCTTTGACTTTTTCCTTTCCTTTGGGCTTGGAAGGGTAGATCACGAACAGCGCCAGTTGGACTGAACACAAAGCTAGGGCTACTAGGTTTTGAAGCTGAAAAAATAAAAATATTATATTCTAATAATAATCTATTCACATCCTAAACTGAAATATTAAACATTGTAATAAACTATTAAACATTTAATCCATTATATTGATAATTAACGTTCGAATAATACAATAGTATTTTCTTTTTATATTTCACTTTATAACGATATGAAAATTAAACGCGACACCTCCTATACAAAAAAACTATGATCCATTTTCGTCAAAATTAAGCATTTAAATTATTTTAACACATATTTCATATTTTTAGCGATATTTGTTACAAGAATTGTTTATACTATTATAACGAAAATAGTAGATGGGTAAAATACGCCATTGTTTAAATTTTTACGCGGGAAAGTCAAAATTCTTTTTTTCCTACAGACTATAAATAAATATTATACCTATATCGATAAAAAGTATATGCTTTTTGTGAGATGTTATTCCGCACGATATCTGAATATTTAATGGCACTAATTCCTTTCTTTGTAAACAGTTTCGTGTTAAGTTTGTCATTTAGTTTTTACGTGTCTATTTTAATAGGGTCACTGTAATTATATTATTATAAAAATTAATAAAACATTATTATATTAATTGTGGAATTTACTGTATTTCTAATGTATTAATAAAGTATAATTTTTGTATTCTTTTGATGTTTTTTTGGGGTTATCTAGCCTAAACAAAAATGTTTTTTTTTTAAAACAACACTAATTACTTTCGCTATTTGTTGTCTGTTGTGTAGTATTTCAATATACCTCAAAAATGTCAGTATCAAAATTAGTTCAGGTATTAAAATTAACATTATAACAAAAACCTTGGTAGATAGGTTTTTATACCTTCGAGGTATAAGAAAACAAGAAGGCAAATTACAAAAAAAAAAATGAATTTATATATAATAACCCATATACCTATATATAGTAGTTATTATCTATAAACCTCGGCTTAAGTGTAGGTATCTTATCTTAGGTACTCTTCTATGATACTGAAAAGTGAGAACATTATAATTACTACTTAAGTAAGACAGGGATAGCACGAGTTTACAAAAATAAATATGATTGAATTAGATGATAATTTTTTTGTTTCATAAATAATAACCTCTTTCGTAATTTAGAATAATCTATGAAGTTATTAAATTTATAACAATAGGTAGATATGTCACACTTATTTTCTTATCTATAATGAGGCTGAAGAGTTTGTTTGCTCGAACTGACTGAACTGTGGAGATACGATATTACCTCACCAAGTATTGTTGGCGCTATAAAAATAGTATTATAAGTATGGGTTTGACAAGATAATGCTATACTAGTGATTCTTTACAGTAAAATATCGTCAAAGAAAACTAAGATGTAGTAAATAATGCTAAACTTACCAGTAGGAACTTGTTCTTGAGTATAATGCCGTACAACAACCACATGAAGGTGACGATGGTTCCCGAAAAGATGATAGGGAACGGCATCCCCTCTGTGCTCTTGTTCTTTATTATTTGTTTCTGGAATGATATTATTGTGTTTACACTTGTTTTTTTATAATATTTTCACTGTTTCTTTAGAATTTATTGAAAATTGATATTTTATTTAGATGTTATTTAAACATTAGAAAAGAATATTTTATCCATAGTTTATTTTGTGGTTTTGTTACTTTTCCTTAGCAACAACAAGAGGTCGAAAAAATAAAATGTTTTATTTCAAAGCATTTATTGCACTTAGGAAACTTCAGATTCTAGTTGCACCGTTGATCCCAAGAGGGGATCCCAAGAGAGGATCCCAAGGGTAGCAATGTCCTTGGAGAAGAACCGACAAGAATATCTACTTTTGAATTTCTACACTTTGAACCTTAAATAGTTTTAAAAAGTAGAATATGATAAAAATAAAATGATTAAATAAAAGTTTATTCTTAAACTTGTTCTATGAATTCGTACTTTATAAAAATGCTACTTATTCGTATTTTTTTATGACTACGTTTATTTTATTACAAATTAAATATTCCTACAAAATGAGCCTTATTTTAGGATAATGTTTTGAACCTATATAAATAAATTACTAATTTTGCAAAAAGAGCAAGTAACCTATTTAATTCTCAAGGCAATACAATATTTGCTATTTAATTCCATTGCTTGCAATAACGTCAGCCATTTTGTCTAGCTGACCTTATCATATAATTGGTTGAATATTTTTAATAGACAAGTCTTTTGTTATTGAATTGATTTGAATAACTCTCACTTTTGGATGATTTATTTATCTGTATATATTTTTTATTTAGTATTGATTTAAGAGTTAGTCAATTTCTTATATTAAAAAACGTAAATAAAAAGTGTAAGCTTCACTAAGAGCAAAATTCTAAGTAAAACGTATTTTATTTATATATTTTACCTTTTCATTTTCGTTACATTTTAATTTTAACCCGACGTTTCGAATGCTTTGCAGCAATCGTGTTCACGGGTAGACGAGATGTAAGTGTCAGACACCACTACCAAATGTGTAACCAAATTATACGCGAGTTTTAATCCGTAAAAAATAGTTTTATTTTAAATTGACTTAACTATAAAAATTCATAAAAATACTACTCACCAAACCAAACAGAGGAGATGATATTAAAAAGAACATAAATGCGGTGATAATTGTTCCAAATCTGTTCTCAACGAGCGCTGGGTCCTCGATCTCACTGTACGCGATGAGTGCTGCCGCCACCGCACCCCCTATACCCGTTTGGAACCACACCTTGCCCTTCTCGGTAGAATAGTTAAAGTACACCATCAGGTAAACTATGTTGATAGCCAGACCCACGAAGTTCACTTTTATCATCATGTCATCGCGCAGGATGAAGCCGAATTTTAAATTCAAAATGCTCCTGTGAACAAATGTTATCATTAAATAATATTTCGTCTTTTAAATAGCAATATGTGTTTTACTAATTTAGAATTTGAAACGTTAAACAATTGGAGCTGTGAGGGTTTCACGTGCTCTCACAAGACGGCATATCTCTTAGTCGATCACTCATCAGGTTCTAGGGAATATTTGCTTAACCTTAATTAGTGGATACACTACTCCGCCTTCAAAACGTATATTTGTATTAAAATAAAATAAGGAAAAGAGTACACTAATTCGATTTCTATATAATTATAATAAAAACCGATTTTTAGCTAGAACATGTACAAATGTTAATAAATTATATAACCAACTCGATATTTTTAGTGATAATGTTTCAAAGTTTATCAAAAGTTTTAAAGTCAAGTCCTGAATTTTTTATGTAATTTTTTGTTTTATTTTTTATCGTTGTTTATCTTTATTTCTAAAATTATTTTTAATTCTAAGTAATTTTAAAAACATAAATATTTTCGATATTGATTTTTCAATTTAGTTTCAGTTTTTTTTTTATGAATTACTATAATTTTTTTTGTTTATTTCACTCCATGTATAAACACCAGTGGAAACTTTGCTGGCAAATATGTATTATTATTACCTGTACTTTTATAGATGTAATATAACTGCTGTTTGTTTCCCTATACACAATAAAAAAAAAATTAAAAAAAAAAAAATTACGCTAATAGCTGAGCTACCTGTATAGGTATACAAGAAAGTGATAAGTCGAGGGGGTTTAACAACAAGAAGGTGCCGACACCTAGCTACTCACAATAGTGAAAAACCAGAAGTATCAAAAACCTGGGGCTCTCTCATGAAACAAATTAAATCCCACATCTGTAAACACAATTTCAGAATACTGTTAATGCGTTTTCTGTTCATCCTGAACACTGTGCCTCTAAATTTAACCATTGACATGTGACAAATTCACTAACTCATTAGCAGACATGTTAACGTGAACACGATTGTTGCAAAATCATTTGAAACGTAAGGATAAATTAAATTTAACCAATAATAATGTAATAAATAACAAATAATTTTTTTTTATGTAAAAAATATATACAAATAAAAAAATAAATAAAATATGTATACTTCTATTATAGAAAACATTATTTAATTTAGATATTTTTGTGACAACAATTTAATAAAGTGTTAACCAACATGTGACTAATAACAATCGCCAAAAAATATTAGGCGTAGGACCTAATTAGACTTTTTATTTTGGTTAACAATAATTTATTGATTATTTAAGTAGGCCCCCAAATAGTGTAAGCCCAGGGCCTCCAAAATGCAACTCCGACCCTGTTTAATATTAAAATGTTCTTGGAATGTTATTAGTTTATGTAGAAGTTTTTTATTTCAAATAGCTCTACATGCCTTAACGAAACTTGAAACAACGAAACGGGACACGTATCTTTATCAAATGTATCATTTCTCTATAACTTACATAATAAGACCTCCAACGAACATCATAATACCAACTCCCTTGGTGTTGCCTTGTTTATATATGTCGTAGCAGATAAAACTGCCAGAAAACATCTGTGCTGTGGTGACGATGCCTGCTATAGAACCCACTAGGCTCTTGTAGGGCTGCAGGATATCCGATAAGGCCTCCATGATTCTGTTGAATAAAGCTTTCGTTTGATACTTAGTTATTTAAGTTGAAACTTATTATGGATAATCAATCAGAATAATATAGTTAAATATTTGAGAGAACTCAAAGTTGGTATTGAAATAATAACACAAGGAATAGATTGTTTTTTTTTTTTTTTTTAATAAATTTGATATAGATATTTTATTATTAACGTGTTTAAAATGACAATATTTTATTTTGGTAAAAATGTAAGTAGCTTCAAATATAAAGAAAAAATAGACGCAAGGAGTCTTTCATATTGCTCTACAATCTAAGATAAGCTCGATCGAGTCACTAATCTTATATTTTTTTATTCTAAACTTGTTCAAGGTCATTATGACAGGACATAATTTATTTGTTTTATCAATTGTTTGAAGACAGATAATTATTAGATAATATTTGACATCTCGTCTCCCCGTGAACATGATTGTTGCAAAGTATCCGAAACGTCGAGTTAAATCCTTTAAAAATATTTTTATTTTAAAATCTCAGAAAATACTAGGTAATTATTAATTAAAAAGAAAGATAAATTTTAAATAAAGAGGTATAATAAAATAAGAATAAAAAAAACAAAAAGAGGTAAATGTAATAAAATTAAAATATTTAATCAATTAAGTAAATATAAAAATATAATATATATATACGTTGCTATAAAAAAGACAATATTTCTTGTCTAATACACAATAATTGTAATTCTTATTAACAACCGCGACAGCACACTATATAGTTACTTAAACATATATGTATATGCATATGTGTACGTACATAAATATGGTTTGTTAATAATGGTTTTGTTTTTTTATGTTTTGTGTTTTTTGTCTTTGTTATGATAATTAATTATCGATATAATTGTATTATGGAAGTGCGATATCCAAATCTCAATTTAGATAAGTTTCATAAAAAATATAATAAAAAAAGTTACAACTAGAATAAAGTTGATTACGCTTTTATAATCGAAGATCATTATTTGTAATAGTTTGTTATTTGTAATGGTACTACTGTTTAATCTGAATACTGTTACCAACATGAAAAAAAAAGTTACTTATAAGACGTTAATATAATTTACGTAAATAAGGTTGACAAAAAACAAGGGCAACAAGAGCCTGGTTTTTAAATTATTTGTATATTGATGTTGATCTCGAACCCAAAAAGTTTTTTGTTTTTTTTTTTTTATTAAGAACAAGTTTTTAATGTTTTGTATTTTATCTTTCTAAATTTTAAGGAAAAATATTTTTGGTGAATCTAAGCTTAAGAGATTGACAGAAAAGGAAACCTTATAACTGAAACACGTAGATTTTTCTTTTAATACTGTCAAAAAGTATTCAATCTAATTGCAAATTTTGATTCGAAAAATAAAAGTGCGAAAAATGAATGAATACTTAAATAAGAATCTAAAAGATAAAAAACTGATAAGGGTAAAATACATATTCTTATTCTGCAAATCATCGTAAAAATCAAATATAATATAATATAATAAACTCTGTGAGAAGGCTGTTAGTAAGCTCACTATATAGATATTGACTCACTAATTTTGTAATAAAGTATAATGAAATGGATTTAGTGAGAAAAAAAAGGAGAACGTTTATCATATATTTTTTAAATATTAAACATTGTGCTTATTTAAAAACATTAAACACTATTACACGTTTTGAATAAGATTCATTTCATTAGCCTTAGAAAAGTTTGTTCTAATGTTATGAAGCTTACTCACCACTTACCATTCAAATTCGTAAAGATAAAATCTTGGACCGAAATTCGGTTGTTTTTTAAAAAAATTCAGATCTTATAGTCTATAGAATGATACGTTTAGTTTATAGAATTACAATGAAGTCCAAAAATGCGGAAAGATACACCAATTCTGAAGAAAATGAAAAGACACAATTGGTCTGTAGAAATGATATACATCGATCACCGCCAAGTACTTAAATATTATAAAAGATGATAATGAATGAATCATTGCATTTCGATCAATCGAAATTTGAAAACAGTAAAAAAATTACTAAATTCAGTAGTTATTTCACGGAAGCTAGCCACTTACGAGGCGGGTGGTACATACAAAATTCAATTATTCTTTCCATTAAATCATTCCGATGTTATAAGATAAATAAATTTGAATACATTGTTTTTTGACAAACCTATAAGAACACATTATAGTACAGACTATGGAGCTTAGGCTTAGTCAACTTAGTCAACATTTTTTATTTCACATGGCTTAGTCAATATTTTTTATTTCACATGGGATTATTTTGCACTTACTTTAGTTACACGGTTCAAAAAGGTTGATTGAAATTGAAAGGTTGACTTTAAATTAAACTTTTTCCGTGAAAATTATATTCTGAATTAGATTTTTCTGGACTTAACACGAATAACTAACATACTTTTCTAGCGTAATTCTTCATATCCAAATACACACACTAAAATCATGTGATTTTTTTTTTCTATTTTATATTCGAGATTCTTGAGTAGGGACATTATCTTTAACTATATATAAAGTAAAATCTTTTCCATTATATTATAAATGTAGGAAAAAATATTATAGATGAAAAACTTGTTTAAAATACCTTTGAATAAAGCAAAAACATTTTCCTTCCTATTATAGATACAATATGTTGACAATATTGCTATGTTAGTTATATCTGTACATATCATTACTACAATTATAATATAATAAAAAAAAAGTAAAAAAAAATATAGTAAAACTTGTTACTGTTGTTGTTGTAAATTGTTTTTCTTAGATCAAATTAACACTAATATTTTTGAATTAGGTATATTTACTTCTAGTGCGTCTCCCAAATTAACAATTTAATAGAACCTTAACTTTTGAGGAATTAAAATAGAAAAACGCCGTTAAAATGAAAATATAACATATTTGTCATAAATATTTAGGTATTCAAATAATAAATATTATAATTTATAATGCACAGCTGCGTTTAGTCAATGTGTCCGATGATGGTTCGAATACGAAATCAATTTATTTATAATTCCTAGAATATTGTAATGGAAAGCACATTTACTTCTTTATTTCATTCTTGAAAATATAGAGTTCACAAAAATTTAAGGTCAATTTGTCGGATCTATATATAAAAGGTTAAATTAAAAAAAAAAAAATTTTTTCTCATTTGCTTTCTTTTATTTCCTATTTTTGTGTGGTTTACCAAACGCATTCATTGTTAGATAAAAATATAGCAGTACAACTATTGTGTAATCAAATGTATATACTTGAATTAATAAATAAGTGAACATTGATATTAAAATTAGCGAAAGATAAAAATAGAAGAGTCTACAAAGACGAAGAAACGAGGCCGAGAACATTATCCAATATTTCACTATTAATACAAACAATCAATTAAACGGTCGACAAACCCGTTTCAGTTTTTCTGTTAAACCATCGTAAAAGTCATACATTTAATAAAAAAACCTACGCAAACATAGGCAAATGAAATGGTGTAATTCACCCAATAAAATTCAATTATCAACAAATCACAAACAAACCATTTAAGGCAGTGTGGGTTACTTGGGTCACTAACAATCACATCCTCACATTTACGATCTCAATTGGAAGTGCGTCACAAACACACCCACAATTGCCTTGACGTGGAAATTGCGAGGTAAGGCGAATCATTCTATTTTTATTACGAGGCATACATTTTCATTAACAACAATTTTATGTCTATTTGAAGTCTTTATAAAAGCAATAGCATATGTTAATAGTTCTGAAATTTAATTCTTATAAATAAATAAAAAAACATTGCGAGACTCGTGAAAAATAAATTTAAACAAGATTAATTTTGCGATACACGAACGAGTTTTGGAGTATCATGCTTATGACCTCTACATATAAGTTTCAAGGTTATAATGTGTAACGAAGTATTATAAGAAGTTTTAATTGTTTGATAATTTATTATGCTATTTGTTAAAAAAATTATTACACAATGAAGGCAATAAATAATTACTTTTAAAAAGACATTGTTATTTTATTGGTTTCTTTGGTACAAAAAAGTTTTTATCATTAAAGTAGAAAAGTTGATGTGGCGTTTCTAGATTTATAATTGAATAGCGTCAGTCTTAATTAAACTACCCCGATCAAAAGAAAGGGGAAAACATCGTAAAAGAATTTCAATTTTTATATGTATATATTAATTTTAACCACATATTTGAATACTCAAATATTTTACATTATATTCAAACCCTAATTCACAAAAATCAAAAAATAAAAAAAAAATATTTTAAATATAGGTATACAGTTAAAACAAAATGAAAATCATACAGCCAAAAATGCTAATAAAAGAAATTGGGATTTTAAATGATAGTTTTTTAATTTGTCGAGTGTAAATTTTGATAATCCATTCATTAATAATTTTCGTCATTTATCAATAGAATAAATATAAAAGATCTATTTAGTTCAAAAATGTATCTCTTTATGTTTTACCAAAACGAAATATTTTTAGGTAACAACTAGTGTCTTAAAACTAATTGTTAATGGTTCCGCGCGTTAATAATGTCGCAATAATAATACGTTTTGTTATCATTATTTTATTTCTATTTGTTCACTTGAAAATCACGGAAAAACAACCTGACATATTTTGGTATTAAGTGTTGATATCTTCATATAAAAGTCAACATCATTGAACAGCAAATTAGAATATTTTTCTGATAAAGTATTTTTACGAAAATAAAGTATTATTTGAGCTGAAATAGTAGGTGTAAACGATTAAAGTATATATTGTAATAAAAAAAGGAAGAGTATAACTTCTGGGCCCTTACCTAAGCCCCAAGGGACTGCAAAGAGCAGTAATGAGTTAAATATGAAAACGATACGGCGAAATTATAACCAATGCATATAGGTATGTCATTTTCAAGACTTAAACTTAAGTAAATATATTAATAATCGTAACAAAACATTTAATTAATTTAAATGGAATTATTTCCTTCTTACTTATTCTTAATCCGTATATTTAAGTGGCAATCATTAAATCATTTTGTTTTGAATATATTTTCATATATTATTCTGTTTATACACCAACTATATCTGTATATAAGTGCTTATCATATTTCATTTGGAAGTTATAATGATAAGACACGAAGAAGTTTTGGGCAAACGAAGAACTAATTAAAAAAAAAACATTTAGCACCAAAAATAGTTGTGGTGTAATAAAAATGACACCACAATTATTTTTAAGTATTAATTTTATAAAAAAGAAAAACATATGTGTGAATTGCAACATAAAATATTTTTCTTACCTTAATTATATTGTACTTAATCTAGAATTATGATTAAACAGTCGAGTAGTTTTAAAACCACTATTACAATAAATTAAAAAAAGTTTGTAATTTTATAAAGGACTTGAAAAATATTCTAAACTTTGACCATTTGAGATTGCATGACCACCGTCTACGTGTCACCAAGTTCACGTCAAAAACTCAACTGATAAAAAAATAACGATTGTCAGCGATTCATATTCAAATATGTCAAAGTCATTATAAATGACGTGTTTCTATGAATATTTAGAAGGAGTAGAATAAATATGAAGAATAAATATAAATAGTGGCAATCACAAACCACTAAATAATAGTCTAATAAGTCGTCGTAATGGCGCTAGTAAATTATAGATATTAGATATAACGCATTAGCAACTTTATTAGATTAAAATAGAATATTAACTTATTTAAAAAGGGTAACTCATGGTTCTGTGGCTTAGTTGACAGAATGATTTGGACGGATTTCAGGAAGTGGCAAGTTCCAGTTCTCCTTCATTTCATTATTTTTTATTATTATTCTTTTAAATAAGCCACAGAGCTATCGTATTCTAGTTTATTATTTTTAAGTAAAAACTTGCGTTCATGGGTTCGCGTCAGCAACATAGTAATGCGTGTGCAACTGTCTACGCACGCGCAAGAAGCCAAAACGTGGTATGTACGCAATTGCATGTATGTGAAAGTTTGATCCTTTTTGGGGATATAAAGCGTCGTAACTTCGCGTCAGCGACATGCTGTGGTAATATCAGTATAAAATAATGTTGAAAATTAATTTTATGGAAAATTATACGAATATTAAATAAATATAGTATAAGGATATATTACTTGTTATTTTTTTATTATTTTATAATTTTGAAAATCCATATTTCTTCGTTAATGAAACTGGCGCTTTGTTTTTTAACGAGCGTTTGGATTTTGTGCAAGTGTAGTAGGTCATGCTTATAATAGAGGCTTTAAGCTTATATGTATTATGTCTAACGATAATATGTAATTTTTAAATAATTCCCATGCTTATATGAGCAGTTTTGTAGGTCATTCCGTATTCAAACCCTTGTGTGGCGCTAGCATTACAATTTATTATCTACCGTGTTGTGGAAAACTGTGTCTCCCAATCTGTCAATGTCAATAATAGACAGTTTGTAATTTTCCAGTTTTCCCAAGATTTTGACGATTTTTCAGCCATCTCGTTCTATTTTATGAGTGATAAGAAATTCTTAAAATTATTCGTAATTAGTATTAGTAATATTGCATTAGTTATTTTGTTTTAGAAACGATGTTAGAATAAATATTGTTCTATGAATATTGCGAAGATTTAATCTCTGGGCTAAGTCGTAAGAGCTTAATAATATGCAATGGAAATACAAAAGCTTGAAGGGGCGATGGCTGTATGTGCTTTTGATGGTGATAATACTTCCGATAGTTGTTGCCCAGAAGATCGGTGACCCTTACAAGATCCTCGGTATCCACAGAAGAGCAACGCTGCCCGAAATACGTAAGGCATACAGGCAATTAGCTAAAGAATGGTTCGTATATTTGTTATTTTATTGACTTCTATTGATTAATTGTTTGAGATATAGGTCATTACCCAATTGTAATGTAAGATGATAATGGAAGTTTTTATTTAAGTAATTAGCAGCTTATGAACTATTTTAAAGTTTTAAATGTCTTTAACTTAGAATTAGAATAGTTTAGTCTCATTTTTTTAATGTTTACAAATGTCTACAATTAAAGTTCAATTCTCCAGAGATATTGCTTATAGAAGACAGTTTTTATAATGTAACAAATTGATAAACTAGGTGTAACAACTTGAAATGTTAATTTAATATGCTTATGGTATTTCCTGCCTTAATTTTTTATTTTAAATATATAACTTGAAACAAAATTTTTACATTTTACTTCATTTATATATAGGCACCCAGATAAAAACGAGAACCCAAATGCAGAATCGAGATTTGTAGAAATTAAGCAAGCTTATGAATTACTGTCAGACACGGAGCGAAGGCAAGCATATGATTTGTATGGCATCACCAATGAAGATGACCACATGTACAAACAGAGACATGATTACAGCCAGTATGCTAGGTTTAGGTATAAACATTTATTTATTAAAATTATTATATTTAATTTTTAATATTTTTATATGGTATTCCAAAATAGTTTTTAAAATATGTTTACTATATTTATGCCTGAAAGCAAACTTTGCAACAGCTTAATAAATGTGAATATGTTATATATTTGTTCTAATAATCACAAATATATACTGCACTAAATGATCAAGGTTTAAGTTTTCTACAAAAACCTGTTGATATTTTTTTATAAATATTATAAAATTTATAGTATTAATGTGAAGTTGCATTTTTTAGATATTTTTTAGATTGCTTTTTACAGTGTTCTACATGCCTTTAGCATTTGAACGTTGAACATATTTTGTTAAGTATATTATGTTACTAACGGATTTTCCACATTAAATTCTACAAAATTTTATTGTGGTATTACATAATTCATTTGTCATCATTTTTCAAATTTGTATTTGCAGATATGTTAACATTATATTCCTTAAAATATCTTACAAATGTATTTAACAAACAGTGTCCTTTTGTAAGGAAATAAAACTTATGATATGTACTTACACTTTATTACATCTATTTCAGCAATGACCCATTTGAGTATTTCAGTACTCATTTCAGAACACAGGATCAAGATATAACACTCTTCCACAAGCTATCTGTTACTACAAGGTAAATACATGCTTAATTCTGCTTGATAAATTCATAAAAGTGATATGCAGTACAATAATTTTTACAAATAGGATAAATATAACACTAATTCATTGCAGACATTTTGAGAATAACATTCTAGAAAAATCAGTGCACACACCTGCATTGGTCCTGTTCTATACTGACTGGTGTTTTGATTGTGTACGGTCAGCATCATCATGGAGAAAGTTGGTTGAATCCCTACAGCCATTGGGGGTTACTTTAGCCACAGTACATGCAGGACATGAAGCAAACCTAGCTAGAAGAATTGGAGTACATGGTGTACCATGCCTCACATTTATCTTGGATAAGCAGGTGTACATTTATAAGGAAGGGTTGACATCCTTACCTAAGATATTGGGTAAGTTAAATGTGTTACAATTAAATTAACTTAATTAAACTTATTGAATAGTGACATCCTATTCCTGACTGTATTTTTAATTTGTGTTTCTTTTAGAATTAATTTGATGGAAATTTTCATAACAAACTGGGGCATAATACTGAATTGCATAGATGTATTTTTAATATTATTTTTTCAACAATTTCTTAACAATTAACGATGAAAATTCTTTTACAAAATAATACGTGATATATATACTCCTTTGTGACCGACTTGCATAGTTGTATTTTTTTTTAGAATTTATTCGATGGAAATTTCCTTACAAGCTAGTACGTAACATTAACAATGGAAATGTAGACTCCTTTGTGACCGACTTCGAAGATAACAAAGTGAAGGCACTAATATTTGAGGAGCGACAAAGTATTCGATTAAGATATCTCATCACCGCCTTTAATTACAGAAACAGAGTGTCGTTTGCGTAAGTATATGCTATGAAACTATTTGACACATATTTACAGACTACATATTGTTACCTACATATTGTTTTGCTTGAATACGATATATATATTTACAATTTCTTTGTAGATTCGTAGACATAACAGCTCGTGACACTCAAAACGTGACTTCCCGTTACAAAGTCCAGCGATCAATGGACACAATGATATTGTTGAAGGAAGATAACTCGGAGCCGGCAGCCACGGTCAGCACCATGGAGATACCCACGCAGACCCTCAGACAACTCATTGAGGCCAATCAGATGTTAACTCTGCCTAGATTATCTTCTCAGGTACTGATATTTATAATTTATAAAAATAGTCTATTCATTATTAGAATAATTAATTTGTATTTTTTCTGATAATTAATGAAACGGTTGCATTTAATTAATTACTCCTACTTCCCATAGGTTACATATCCGATATGACGTCACTATAACGTATTGTTCCAGAACGTTCTAGATACGTTATGTCCCGTGGAATGGCGCGCGGCGCGACGCGTACTGTGCTGCGTGCTCATCGCTCACGACGTACGCACACACGCACACAGCCTGGCTCAGCTACGCACACTAGCGCGACAAGCGCCCGAACGGATACGATATGCGTATGTGTACGCACACGCACAACCAGATTTTGTTAACGCGCTCGCTAACGGATCTGGTGAGTTTAAATTTGGAATTATGTGTTTTAAATGTAATAAAACATTTAATGTAATTCAAAGTACGTAGTCTCCTACGCTCACAAATTTAAAATGTAAATGATTATAAATAAATAAATTTTAGGTATCGATCTATCGACACTGGAACATCGTATCGTAGTAATATGGCGCCGGGAGGCGACTCGCATCCAGTACGAGTGGCTGAACGAGACCTGGCCCACTTGTCCCCACTGCCATCCTGAGGGATTAAAAGGAGAGGAAGCAGTTCGATTCCACGAAAAGTTGAATGAAACACAACAAGCATTGGATCAGCTGGTGAAAAGGCTATTGAAGCCCAGCGAGGTGGTGGCTTATGAAACCAAAATTCAAGTAATTTAAAGTTCCGTTTAATAATTTGCCTAGTTGTACAAATTGAACTTGAAGTAGCGGCAAAACTTTTTGCAAATTTAGACGTTGTTTATTAAAGCTATCAGTCAAGATCATATATTTGCAATAATGGATAATGACATCAACATACGTCAGAAACAGTATTGACAAGTCCGTTTTAAAAAAATACAAAATATTGAAAGTGCATTTCTGTATCTGTTTTCTTCCTAAATTCTTTGAGCTGTTCTACATTTTTGTCCCGAATTTATAAGCGTTAAATGGAATTTAAATTCTTTTCTTATTAGAGCTCGAAATAATTCATGCGGGCAAAGTTATGGGAACTTAATAAATATGAAAGCAAAAAAATTTTTCCGTCGTTTCTGTGCAATTTACACTTATTGTAAAAAAAATACCTTCATAATATAATTTTGGACATTACGTTATTAAATTTCATCAAATTAAAACAATTGTGTGTCAATAAATTAATGATAACGTGTAACCAAGTGTGTATCAATGTGTGTAACAATTCCAATGTGTCTTTGTGTGTTTTACGTGTGACAATATGTTATAAACATGTTTGTAATATACCAAGAGTGTTTCAATGTGTGTGTGTTTGTGTATGTGTGTGTGTGTGACAATATGTTATAAACATGTTTGTAATATACCAAGAGAAGCCAAAATGATAAAAATAATAATAATAATAATAATAAAAAATATACCAAGAGTGTCTCAATGTGTGTGTGTGTGTCCAGGAGCTGGTGGACGAGTCCCGTCCGTCCGCGGCGCGCCGTCTGGCCGCGCGCGTGTCGGAGTGGGCGGAGCGCGCGCTGGCGGCGCTGCGCTCGCAGCACGCGCTGTCCGCGCTGTCCGTGCTCGCCACCGTCGCGCTCGTGCTGGCCGCCGGGTACTTCGTGGCCTACCTCATGTACGATTTTTTTTTTAATGGCACTTTGCCTCTGGCGTATTATCGTTTAGTTTTAAATTTCATTTAATTGGCGTTTTATATTAATTATAAGTCAGATTTAATTTCTGAAGCAAAACATGTATTGGTTTTATGAATTGTTTTTTAGGGCAATGGTTTTTTTTTTATATCATTATTGTAATGATGGTTTTATTTTTTTATGTCAGAAGGTTAGCTTGTGAAATTGTGATATGCTAATATCGTTATTAAAGCACCCTCTATGTGCAATATAAGAGAAGTGTTTAACGTAATGACAGCAAAGACGAGAAATAAGTTATAGTTGATATAGTGATATACTTAATACTGCTTGGTGTCGGATAAATGTGATACTATCTCATGTATTCCCATGGAAAATAGTTTAAGCAATATTGTAATTGATATTTTATAACCCATATTAGTGACGTCATCATTTCCAAAAATTTCAATGCTTTTCAATGTCACTTTTCATTTAATTTGGGTCTACTATCACCTTTTTATTATAAAACAATGCACCCAATGATCCACAGTCGAGTGGAAGAAGAAACCGTACAGCGCGAGAAAGAAGAGAGAAGGAGACAGAACAGCGGAAAACGAAACGAAGCTCAACCCGAGATGAGACTACACGAGCTGCGAGCTGAGAAATACAATGGATTAGTTCGGTAATGAATCATTATTGTATTTATCATTATTTTATTTGTGTTTCTAATGATATTTTTTTAATGATTTTTTTTTAGGTTGCAAAAGCCGGGGTGTAGGACTATTGTATTGTTGGTTGATTCTCAAAGTCGAGTTCAATTGCTGTCTAAATTTCACAAGATTGTGTGGCCGTATCGCAAGTGAGTTATCTATTCATAAAATATATTATATCAGTACATTTTGTATTTTATAAGGCTGAATAATGTCGAACACACTTAATGTGTTCATTTACGACCGAACTAATAATCGATCAACTTTAAAAATAAATCAACATAAATCGTAAATCAAATCATAAATCAAAATAAATCAACTTTATATAATGACAGTGATAATATCCCTCTTACATTTTACAATCGGTGCTCGGACAATATTTTTGTAAAAGCTATCGAATAACACCATTTATTAAATCTATACCACCTGAACAACTTGGTTTTGCGAAAGAACGTTCAACATCTACAAATATATCAGTATACACAAATAATGTTTTAATATCACCGGAAGGGAAGAAGTAGGACGATGTTATTTATACTGACATTGAAAATCCTTTCGATCGTGTGGACCACGACATCCTATTGCAAAAACTACAAGCTCTTGGTTTTCGTGGCCATCTTTTCAGGTGGTTTTATTCATACGTGACAAGGAGAAGACAAGCTGTGGTTTTGGGAATAGGTCGGAGTCATTATGTTTTTATAACATCCGGTGTCTCCCAGGGTTTCATACTGGGCCCCTTTTTATACCTACATATACGATATATGTACTTCTTTTAAATATTAAATTTTTTAAATGTTTACAGGCTACACGAAAATCTATTTACCAATTGCATCAATATCATTTGAACAATCTATAAAAAATACTATAAAAATAATAGAATTAGTATTATTACTTCAAACAAATAACCTTTTTTGGTAAAATAAATAAAATAGACTATAAAGTGAATGACATGGCGATCCAAAAAGTTTCGACTGTTCGTGATCGGCATTCAGCTTGATTAAAAATTGTTATTGAATGAACATATACCATTAATCAGGGATAAAGCATACATACAGCTGGGTTATTGTGCTTGTGAATCGTTTCATGATATCAATTGTATTGCTATTCTTCATTCCTCGTATATTCACACATAATGAATGTCTCAAATAAGAAACTAATCTAATAAACATATCCAAGATCATGGACGACGCGTCTGTGGTGTGATAATTAATCAGATTCAGTAAAAAGGGCAATCTGGCAGGAACAAGACGCTGGTGTTTTCATTCCTGTGTGTGGAGCGCAACGTGGAGTGGTTCCGTCGCGTTCTGCAGCTGTCGCTGGGCGGCGGGCCTGAGCTGCGTGTCAACCGGCGGAACTGCGTCGGCACCGTGCTGGCGCTCAACCCGCACCGCAAGTACTTCTGCATCTACCACGCCAAGCACCCCGAATGCGTCAAGCCACATAAGGTGATGCAATACTGATATTACTGGTTAAAGATGATGCGTCATCAAATCAAATACTATTAATATTTCCCTAACGATAGTGTTGCCATTTTTTATGTCTGTTTTTATGATTTGTCTTCCTTTTTGAAAATCAAATCTATTATACTGACCGTATTGATACTAATTGATATGTCAAAAATGTCGCCCTGTCCTCATGTATAATAAGTGTCCGCTAATTCTCCGATGCCTCCAAAATATCGTGATGTTATCGTAACGTTGTCGCTACTATGTCGTCAGCGCATGAGTCGCATGGCGGCGTCGCTAGGAGCTCGTGCCGCGGACCCTGAAGCCGGCGCTTTCATCGGCTTCACCACCGATCCGGACTCCTCCGATGACGACTGCTACGATCCACCGCTGTTGCTGCAAGGTATGAAAGAGACAGAATGGGGGTGTTGCTTTAAGGTATGAAAGAGACACAGATAGAGCATTGCTTTAAGGTATGAAAGAGACAGAGAGAAGTTGTTGGTTCAAAGTATAAAAGAGACAGATTGTTGCTTGAAGGTATGAACGATACAGAGATACACATACAACTATAGAGTTCGGTACTGTCATAATTGCAGTGAACTTATAATATCCAGTTCAGTTCATAACTGATGTAATTATGTAACCATATTAGTTTAGTAGCTTATTATACAAACATTTTAATTACGAATTCTACATATTTTTTATATTTTTATTTTACTACAGTATCCTTGAAATCAACTATAGGATTCTAGTCAAGGTTTAAAATTGATATACTAACAAAATAATGCTATCTTTAAGATAATTTTATTTTTTATTTACAGAAAATCTTCTCGATGGGCTGGAGAATTGGCTCGACAGACTATTCGAAGGCAGCACCCACCGATACTACGTCAACTACTGGCCCGACATGACCACTAAGTGAAATGTTATTATATTTTTTTGGTTTAAATTGTTTGGTTTGCAGAGGATTTACGACGTTTTGTCGTTACTATTACGAGCCTTTTCTCTATAAGCTGATACTGCCCTGATATTATAAGATTTTTTCGACCACGTATATGACAGTTGGTTTTTATTATTGATATTGGTATGTTGGTGCTTAATAAAAAAACAGTAACTAAAGTTGTTTTTGATGTTGTATGTATTATTTATTAAAAGAAATTATAGTAAACATGCTAGCAGCTGAGTTTTTAAAATAATAAAAAAAATAGTAAGTTTTGAAATTCAATATAAAATTAAATAAGTACGGTGCCTATCATTGTTAGAACTGAGAGCACACTAGTCTAGGACCAGATTTTCGGGACTCGTATCGATCAGTATTTATTTATTTGGAATAATGACTCAATTTAACGGGGTATCACTTTAACTTAAATATTGATCTGATACATAATGTACTGTTATCTGGTTTTTGATTATATTATTCACATTTTTATATCTGTAAATAAGGCGTTCACGAATCACGGCTAGAATTACGACAGTATTACACCGCACCATAGATAATGACAATAATCGCCATAGTTGTAATTATAACCATAGATAATCAAATCTAGTTATTTCGTGTTATTGGCGCCAATATTGGCCAAATGTGAATATAACTAGCCAATGTTAAATTTTAAGGTTGTATTTATTGGAAGTTATATTTAATTGGAATGTTCTATTTTAGCTTTATTTTGATTATCAGATCAGTATTATTAATACTGAGAGAAAAAAAGTTCTAGCAGCTAGATATTCTAGATCAATCATCAAAAAACTAAGTACTAAGACAAGAACTGCAAGGAGGAAATTGTTAAATACAGGAGTTGGAACTATATTTGTATGAGTTACTTTAATTCTTAATATTTGCTCTCTGTTTAAATACATGTAGACTAATAAAGTCAAATAAGAAAACCTATCTTAAAATTATAAAAAAATTAATAATAATAATTTATTTTAATATTATTTTTGAATTATGTAGACATTGAATTCATTTTAACCCTATTTCTTTAATGTAGTACCTTTAGTGATGCATACATATGATTAATGTTGTATTAAATTTAAAATATTTGTGTTTGTATATAGTATGTTCTATGTATTTTGCTAGTCAATATGTCAGTTTGTTACCAAATGATAGTTTATGTTAAATATATATATGTAAAATTGTATTTTTTCATATCTGACACAGAATAAGACAAATATTTTCTTTGAAATTGAGACCTACAGAATGTAATCTAAGTCGACTTTAATCCAGCAACGAGTGCTAGGCTTATTATTATTATAATTAGTAATATTAACTTATAACATAAAAAAACATGTATTTAAAAATTATGACTGTCTAAATATTTTGTTTTAATTCCCATTACTAAAAATTTACTAGTATTTCTCAATTTTATTTGTTATGTAATCCTAAGTAATGATTCGTTTTAAATATCTAAAGTTAACGAAAAAAAGTCATGACTGTATTTGCTTTTAATTTTTCTTATTTCCTAGCACTCTTTTCCGGCTGGTCATACTTACGGTACACCCTATATACTTAAATAAGTTTTTGCATAATTTTTCTTTTGTAATAAATATTCATATTTTTTATCTTTTCTATTAATCAATTTCAAATTAATATTATATTTTTACACCCACATAATATTAGTATCTAGGTGTGCAGTTTGTCAAAATGGGGTTTTTTAATGTGTTACATGAATTTTGAAAATTATATTCAGCATCATTTCCAAAAAATATATATTTGAAAATAACCTGTTGTTGTCACAATTCCTTGTATATAACCTATTTAAATTAATTCCGCATGTTTGTAATTTATCTCATTAGTGTTTTATTGTATGTAACCTTAAATTATTGAGCGTCAAGCAGTACAAAATGTATATCAGTATATTTTATTAGATTATTTAAAAATATATCTTGCCATGTTTTAGTAATAATTTAGACAGATTTAAGTAGAAATAATTGCTAGAACTTTATTATACACCTGTTTTGAGTATGTACTTGAAATTTAAATTGTGTTTGGAACAATTTTATCAAGAGCAAAAGACAAAGAATTTTTTATATTGATTTGAAATGTTTTAGAGAGTCAAAGTAATAGTGTGATCTGTCCTTTTTCTTAATTTTTTGTTGGTTAAAGATTATATACGAAATATAAAAAGATATCAATAGAAAGCCAATCATTTCTAAAATTATTTATAAATTGTGGCCATTTAGAAGCTTATACATAAGCTTAGTATAGAACAAATAGAATTTAATGTACTTCTTTCCTGACGTGTGAGACCCATACACAAAAAATCTAGCATTATTATAATTTTCTACATAATCTCGAACTATAATGAATTTCGTCAACGTTAAGTATTATTGTTATTTACCATTTTGGGTGTCTGTATATGGGTTGTTTGGAGCTTTTGTCTCTACACTAAATATTCTTTTCTATATTTAAGAAACACTAATTCTTAATCTTATTCCAGTTATAATTTATACAATAAAATTTCATCTTTAATAATGATTTTTATTTAAATAAAAGACATGTTTAATAATAAATAATTATTTGTACAACAAAACAATTATATTGATGGTATGTAAATGTTATCTACTTGCTGCTGAGAAATGCAGTGTGTTCAGCACATGATTTAATTACTTTGAATTCTTATCTGAAACAAATATTTCTTTGTTAAAAAGTTTTTAAGTATAGTAGCTTTCGATGCAAGGGGATAACAGATATTAATTAATCCTTTGAGTGCTGAATAGTCACGGCCTATGCAACTATGTGGACGGACGAAGCCCGGCTGATGCTGATGTCGTTGGGGCCTGGATACTGATAATAACTGTTAAGCGCGTATATAGTGTACATAGTTTGTATGGATGGTTTCGATGGACGCAGATGTGCGCCCACAGCACTCAAAGGGTTAATAAAAGATAAAAGTATTCCTTTTAAACTTGCCCCAAAGAGAACTGAAATTCATTCTGTTCAACTGAATGCATTGATTTAGATGTTGGAGCATCTTCTATATAAGTTAGAAATCACTATATTTTTATAGTTTTAAAGAATCAATATTGATAATCAGACATAGGCAATTGTTGAGATATACCAAATATATCCAAATTTTATAGTTGTATGTAGTTATATTATTATGCAGTTTTATTGGGCTAAGGCAATTAGTCACTATAGCAAATATAAAACAATACATTCACATATGATAATTTCACATTAATTTTTGAATGTTTATAACAAAATCAGCCATCAAATATCAAAACACTAGAACTCTTAAAAACCACTGTAGTGGATAACATACATTATTATTTTAAGTTAGTGTAACTCCCTGCAAAAATAATATTTTTTTTTATAAACCTGGAAAAAAAACTATTGATGTTATGTTTTTGGCATACTCGGTATTCTAACATACATATGACAATAGTGGACCACAAGTTAACAACATATTTGTCTATCTATCTTTAATGTATTAGAAGACTAAGTTATTATAATCACATTACTTAATAACACAATTGCAAGAAAAATAATCTGAATATATCAAAAAGGAAAATTCTAATTTATTTTCATATTTTTTAACTAATTGATCATGAACTGTTTTTATAAATACCTCTATGCTTTGTTTTGAACAGAAGTAACTTTAACGTTACTCTTATAATCTATTGTTTTACCAAATAAACAAACAAGACAAAAATATTATATAAGTACCTGTTATCGCAACGAACTAACTCCTATGCTGTATTCTTCTTTTTGGGATTTAACTCAAATTCACAATTTGCATATGCAAGTCCCACACCCATACCCATACCGGCAATGATAGGCCACCTTCGTCTACCTAGGAATAGCACTGACGATAGGGTACCAAGGAGAACACCACTTCCTGAAATTAATAGTGTTTGCACAAATGTATAAATCGACATAATAATGATAAGCCGATAATAACATTTACAATAACTTAAAACAAAACTATACCAGTCTTTATAATTCCATCAGTAAGACACATGTCCAGCTTCGCTGAGTACTCACTCTCTGCGTCATCCTTTTTGCCTTTAGCCATGTTATTTGTTAAATTTATTACAAGAGTAGTACTTAATTAGAATGAATTTCCAATATTCTTCTAGAAGATATACTAATGTTTCACAAGAGCACAAATAACAATACCCTTTACATAATTCTTAAAGCCCTGAAAAAAAAACTGTCAAAATTACAAGTTGTGACATTTGTCATATGTATTACGGGCAAAGGTTTTTTTTATTTACAATAATAAAACATTTGCTAAGGTCATACTCTAGACAGCCCCTTTTTATTAATTATAACATGTATTAAGAGTTAGTTGAGGTGGGTGAAACATTTAAATAAACAGGTCAAAAAAAATTTAAAACTTTTTCTAAAAATTAGCAAATCTCAAATTGTACTAATCTGTATATGAACTGCAACTTTTAGTAAACACACAGGAATGTTTGACATACAAGGAGGTACACGGTAGGACCGAGTAGTATAGTATAGTAGATCGAGTAGGATGAGTACGTCGGACTATTCTGCAATAATAATTATTTATTTTTAGGTCAGGTAACACTAAAAACATTACAGATTGACATTTAAATTGTTTAATATTGACCAATATTCAGATTTAAAAGTGTATACAAATACTCTTACTTTATTGAAAAAGTAGATTTAATAGCTATGCAGTCTACACGTATTGCCAGAACATGTTCAATAAACATATTTTCAGTAAGATTTACAAATACAACCCCAAATACGAAATCTGTACCAGCACCGATTCCTCAAAATATATCAAGCGATATGATCGGACCTCCCGATCCTGTGTCCAATCTTAGAAGAATTATATTTAAGAAACCTAAGGAAGAAACAAGTTTAGAAAAGAAATATAGAAAATTAAGAACTGACGTACAAGAGTGGAACCAAAACTTCTGGACACAACATAACTCGAGATTTTTTCAGGTACCTTACGTAATGTATAGAATTTTTAATGCATAAGGGTAACAAGAACATTTAAATATGATGTTATATTTATTTATTTATTTAAAGGCATACTAACAAAATTTATATAGTAACACAAATAAAAAAAGTGAAACATTTCTCTAAATAAATTTAAATTACAAGTATGCTCATTATTATAAATTATAAAACTAAATTAGGTTTAACTGTAACAAAATTTAACATTACAAAATACCTAAAATTACAGATTAAAACTCAAAATTTCAGTATGTATATTTTTAAACGTACCAAGACTTAGGAAAAATGACTAAATGGTGTTCATGAAATAGAAAATCATATAATATAAAACTTTGTAAAATTGACAAATTGCCACCACAATAGTTTTTCATTATATACAGCGGTTTATAGTTATGAGTTCTAGCTGTGGGGTGTATTAAATTTGTATTTATTGTTATTAGTAAGGAAGAACAATCAATATTGCTATTAATCAACTTAAAAATAAACATGAGTATCATTTGTTTCATTGTTCCAATGTTTTCTTGTTAAATTCTAATTTCCAATTTTTCTTCATACTTACAAGCCATATTAAGAGTTGTATTAAAAGTATCTTTAGAAACTTCTGAATTTTTTTAATTGGCCGTACATTATGGTTACAAATAGGATACCAAATTGAACAATAGTAATCTGTATTGTTTTGGACAAAACCAAAATATAAAGTTTTTAATTTAGTAGTAATATACCATTAAAATTTGGTATTCTGGTTTATAAAACTTAGTATTAGATGACTTTACCAATTACAGAATTAGTTTGATTTTTAAAATCGTAATTGCTTTTCCATGAATACTCTGAGATTTTTTATTTCTGATATATGATTTATTTCCATTGATTTACTATGAAGTGTCAATAATTTTTCTTTTTGTGAGAAATTAATGTATTGAGGACTGAGTCGCCCCCGTCCGTGGGATAATGCTTCTTGACTATACCCCACACTTGTCTTTGGATAGTGCTAATTAGTTGACAAACAACCTTTGGTGGTAGGCTTTGGCCGTGGATGGACCATCCAACAGACTAAGTCGCACCGCCAAGCGGCTTGTTCCGCGCCGTGTTTCGGCGCGTAGTCTGGTGACGAAGTTATGGAAAGTCAGGTCAGAGCAGTAGCGTTGCGAATAAATGCCGAATAAGAAGTACACTGACATACAAGTATCTGGGGACTAGTCGTGGAGGGTAGCGGGATCCGAGGCACGGTGCACCACTGACCGATCGCAGTCAATAGGGGACCCAATTGTGTGCTCGCCACTTATGAAAGGCTGTCACTTCGTCGGGTTTCGTCGTAAACGCCTCGCTCTACTGCCGACTTCCTACCTATTTCAATTTATAATAAGAAAAAAGGCAACAGAAAAAGTTTGAACCGGCGGTTTCACCCTCTCCCTAAAAGTGCACCTCAACAATATTAGAGGGATGCACACAAATCCGTTCACTATCATCTCGAGACAGACAAACCACATCTCTTGTTTCTCACGGGGACCCAAATAAGATGTCCATCCAGCGATGACATTTGTTTTCTGCGTCACTGTAAATTTGAAGACCCCAGTTTTTCGGTGAAATGGATACTGGTAGGCTCAACCTGTGTTATTAGGGGATTTTAATGGCCATCACCAGGATTGGCTTTGGCCATACCTAAACACCATCCATGCGGGGAGAGAGACGAGACGTCTTGCCCTCTCGTTAGACCACCCACCATCCAATGAGCCACTGGGGTACCGTATGTAGACTCTCACACACCTTATTGCGTGGACCTTCTGTTGATGACTGATCCAGACAGGTACTGGGTGACGATTTCTTCGCCGCAGGGTAGCACTGTCTGGTGAAATCTGTATCTATCTACTCTACACCCGATCCCAGCCTTAAAGGTACGAGGTGGATGTGACGATACAGGTCAGCAGATTGGAATGAGATGCAGTCTTTCTATGCATCTTTCCCTTGGCGGTCTGTTTGCTTCTCTTCGAGTGATCCCAGTGCCTGCGCAGATTTCATCACTGATTTGCTACCGATGGGAATAGAGTATAAAAACATCAGGCATACTTAGCCTAGGCTGAAACTCGACAACGAAGGGCATGGATATTCGCAGAACTCTACTGCAGAAAACTGATGGGTCACTCGCTCACTTCGCTCTAGTCCAGTCACTCAGAGAGGCTATGGTCGAGCGCAAAAACCATTCCCTCCAGGCAGTCACCGAATGGGGCCATGCCAACCTGGTAAGGTTTAATGCAGCTAAAACCCAGCTGCCTTGTGCGGACCGCGAAAATTTGAGATTCTCTGCCGGAGTCAGTGTTTCCTGATAGTTACAATCTGGGGGTCTTTTAAACTAGAGCAATTAGGTACCTTCTAGGTAAGCGCTATGTCTTAGACAACAGTCTTGCTTAACATCAGGTGGACTATAATCAAACGTTTACCTTTTCTGGTTTAAAAAAAAAAACGTTTTTATATATTTAATTCCATGTTATTATTTTTACACCATGGTAGATATGTACATTTTTAGTAATGAAATCTTAAAGAATTTGATATAATTTTAAGTTGATTTAAGAAACATATATTTTTTAATAGCTTTGCTAACAATAATTACTTATTTTTGTAGGAGAGAGAAGCATACTTAAAGAATAATTTACCAGATGGAAAATCAAGTCTCACAGCAGATGAGATGAGTGTGTTCTACAAGGCTTTTCTTGACAAAAATTGGCAAGCGCACCTAAAGTATAACAGAGAATGGTACAAAAAAAATGCTACCTTACTAGTCTTAGCCATACAAGTGAAGTTAACAAGAATATTAAAAATAAAAGATTAAAAGTATAACTGTTTTTTCTTGGACCTCATTTTCATAGCCTGTACAATAAGGAATATGTAACTTAAGTTTTATTCCTAATATCAAGATATTTTTGTGCAGTTTTATTACTAGCTTAGACATTTTATTATCTATAATCAAAAAGTTTTTACATATAATTGTGTATATACACAGATTATTATTTTTGCCACTTTGTTGTTGACATTTCTAAAAAATAATAGTTCTGAAAAACAAAATGTCTAAATGTGATAATAGTTTTATAATTATTGTGTGTTTTTAAAATAATGTTTAAATTCTTGGTAAATGATATAAGTGGACATAGTTTTCATGTACATGAAATCTTTCGGAAACAGTACTTTTTATAAAAATGTATATTGCATTCAAATGGTTGATAGGCATGGCTTTGACCATGTGGCTCACCCTGTGTACTATCGATATTTATCAAAATAAAAAATTTGATATAAAAAATATAGGTATAAATTAGCGCTTATAAATGAAAATTAAGAAATCATTATTTCAATAATTAAATTATTTTTCAGGATTTAAAATCAAAAGTATTTCAGCGCCCCTGTTTAAAAATACAAGCAGAACACAAGAACATTCATACAAGAGTAAACCAATTTTAAATTTAAAAGCTTACAATGGCTTTAGTAATGTATTTCATTACTCGATGTTCCTTGCCGGGGCTTGCATGGTCCTAATTTACAACAAAAAGAATTATATCCTAACATTTGCTGCAGGGAGATTCAGAGGCATAAATATTTTTGTCCTGAAAAATATTGTTACGCTAATAAAAACTGTTATTCCTTTTGCGAAAGCTTCTTTGTTAAAATACATGGTAATAATATGGAAAACAGCAACTACCATTTTAAAAAATGTAAATGAATATTTTACGTTTAGGCCACATGACTATAAAAAAGTTAATCTGGTTTTACTTGATAAATTAAAAGAAATAGGACAGGAACGACGAAATTTAGGTCAACTTCTGTTGGCGGCTATTCAAGAGAATAAAAATATAAGAATGCGTTATCAGTTGGAGAGCATGGCCAAGAACAGACTCGCGCGCCATATTGAAGATACCCAAAAACAGATAAAAGAAAACAGAACTAAGTATGTTAATTTTCAGCAATTGTATTTAATAACACATCAAGAAAATACTTTTCTCAAGAATCGTCTGAAAAAAATTACAAAAGAAAAAGATGAGGCAGAAAGAAATCTTATTAAGCTGGTGAATCAAGTTTGTCAATCTAAGAATAATGACCTTAAAGCATACTGCAGCCGATTCATAGTTCGCACTAAGGATAACTTATTAAATTCAGATGTACAAGCTGAAATACAGCAATTCTTAAAAAAATCCTATCAATTAGGTCTGAATGACAAGAAATCTGAAATCTCGGTAAGCAACAAAATTACAGAATGTTCCAGTCGAAATTTTGAAATAAACGAAGTTTTGGAGAGCGAAGAAAATTTGATAGATTTAGTAAAAGAAGCTCCAAAATTAAGAGGTCTTCCGGGAGAATGCGTCTGGACAGTAAAAGATAAAGATGGAATTATTGAAAAGCTTTACGAATATGAAACAGAATTTGACAACGGCGATACAATCCGAAGAATAAGACAATATTCAGTTTATCACGATAAGGATTGTTTGTTGGACTTCTCTAAGTAAGTATAAATAATAAAAAATACATTAAATGTGCTATTTCAGTATATATCCCATTTGACTTAAAATACGTAGTTAGTGAAGAATAAAAAAATATATATTTTTACAGCTCCACAACTGTTATCAGAAATTCAAATTTAGATATGACTGGCTTGCAAACATCTTTAGTTAACACTGAGAAAACAATAACAAGTCAAAAGTTCCTAACTGGTTCCGCAGCGTTTCAAAGCTTTTTAGAAAATAACAAAAATATTGTTCTACATCAACCACTGTCTTCTTTTCGTCCTTCTTTAAAATGTTGAAGATTTTATAAACATGTTTGGTTTTATAATGTTATTATTCAGAATATATTATTATTTTTTTAATAAACATTTTCAGTTTCATCTAATATGAAAAACTATTTAAAAAGATATAAATGATGACACTCTTGATAATTTATTAAAGACAGAATAACAATTTAGACTCATCTATCATACTAACTTGTCTGTTCGGCAAAAAGTTGCAATGTTCTCATTAAATACAAAAAAATAAATTTTGTGTGTGCGCTGTAGCATGGTGCGAGTGGTCAGTAATATTTCGTTTCTCTCTTGACAGTTACCACGACTTACATAAATATGTCTTAATATTTTCTTTATACCACATTCGTAAAATAAAATAACTATAGTAAATTAAAACTACAATAAAATTTAATGAAAAAAAAATAAGCAAAGTGTTATGCGTATAACATAACGCCCTAGACGTATTTAGTGACGGATGTACTGTTACAATGGATAGTCGATGTGTTTGTATAATATGATACGAATATTGTGCATCTATAGTTCAATTCTTATTGTTAAAGAGTCTATAATTATATTAATGAAACAACAGAACATATATAGGATAAGATTGCTTAAAAGGTTGCTAAGAAAAAAATATTTTATTAATCTAATCTCATATCAGAAACGATTGCTAAAGCTCAGCAATCGTTTGACAGCATCACACGGGTTAACAGAAGGCCGCTGCACTGATGCGCTATAGAGCAAAAATATTGTCAGAAAAAAAAAAACCCTAAAAAATTGCCCTATTTTAATTGTTTTATATAAATAAAGACAGGACATTTAAAAAGACCTAGATTTATTTTGTGAGTATCGTAAGCATTAAAAATTAAATGCATAACGTCTATCCCTGCTTAAGTGGTACTGACAGATGTCACCCGCACAATAATATTAATTATTTAGGGCAATATTGAAACCTTAGTCAAAGTGATAAGTTCGCATTTGTCATAATAATAACAATTATTATCGATCCGAACTCGAAAATTGGCTTAAAGTAGGCACTTCGGTTTTGAGGCCGCTAAGAAAATTTAATTTTAGTGTGACAAAATTGTAAAGGAATTGGGTGGTAACCATTGTTATAAATTTGAAAAATTGATAGTAGAATGTGTGCTTTTGTTTACTTTAATTAAACCATTTTTATTAATTGTTTTTACAGTTAATTATCTTCAATAAGTTATTGGTCATTGTTCATATTGAAGATTTAGAGTCTTGCCCCTATGATGACAGAAAATTTGGAAAAGTTGGACTTACGCTCTATTTTTTGGCAATCTATATACAATGAGGATCTTAATCTTGAATATTCAGTTCCAATACCTACAACTATAGCAAATGACATACTAAATGAGCTTGAAGAATCATTATGCTATTTCACAGGAGATTTAGCCAAGATAAAGTATATTTAAACCATTATAACAAGCTTTAAGCATAGTATTTTCGTAGATTTTTTCGAGTACACATTTGAAATAAAACCATTTTTACGGATTAAAACTCGCGTATAATTTGGTTACATTTTAAATTGATTACATTTTAATGTCACAGACACTTACATCTCGTCTATCCGTGAACACGATTGCTGCAAAGCATTCGAAACATCAGATTAAAATTAAATTGTAACTAAATCATACGCAAGTTTTAATAAGTAAAAAAAAGTTTTATTTTAAGCTTTAAGCATTCTTAATATATATATTTTACAAATTCTTTACATTTCGTAAACTATTTATGTTTTACGTGTTTCATCTTTTACTAAATAGAATAAACGTATTATATATAATTATTGCTATTATTTAATGTAAAATATTTTTTTAGAATTTTTGGTAAAATTTATCCTTTACCTCGTCAACAAGTAGCATATGGTGATCCTGGGATAACCTACACATATTCTGGAATGAAAGTGCCAGCTTTGCCTTGGACGAATCCTGTGCTAGCTTTAAGAGATTTTCTGTTTAAATTAAAAGGCATCAAATACGAATTTGTCTTAGTAAATAAGTGAGTTTTAACTTATAAAGCAAGTTTTAACTTACATAAATATATTTCGTTATATTTTTTATATTACGTATTTAATAATTTGTATAAAAATAACAGGTACAGAAATGGGAAAGATCATATGGGGGAACATAGGGATAATGAACCAGATTTAGATCCTAAATACCCAATAGCTTCAATATCATTTGGAGCAGAAAGATCATTTATATTAAAGCATAAAGACACTAGGAAATCAGGAGTATGCAAAAAGAATTTGCCATCATGTAAGTTTATTTCAAATCTTCGTATTTGTTAATTGTTACAGAATCATCGATACTACGTATCTTGTAAAACATATAACGTAGGAGCCGTGCCTCACACGTTACTGTTTGTTTTGCTTTGTTGTGGGCGTCTTCTTCTTGAAATGGTGTCTCTATAACTGTGCTAACGCGTCTGCCATAGGTTTCTGCCCCTTCCAAGAACTGTAGACAATCTTTTATAGTGCTATCTTTAACGACAATTAAATGCTTAGCCAGATTTTCAAGAAATGATAGAAAGCACCGTTTGGCATAAAACCACGTGTCAGTTCCGAGGCGCTTATTAAAAGGCTCAAGGGATTTGATCACTCTTGATATACCAAATTCATAATTTCCTTTCGCGCAGTACAAGGTTCCAATCACTAGATTGACTATGCACAAATGATAGAACTTTTTTTGGGGATCCTCGAATATTTGTTGCTCTTCTTCTTTTTCTATTTTACGCATGATATCTTCAGCTTCCTCGTTTTGTGATGTCATGATGTATGATACACATAGGTTTGCTAAAACAACTGCGCTGATATTTAGAATATTATCGTACTGTTTTTTTACGATAGGTTCGTAGAAACTTGCTGCTTCTTTGTATTTATTCTCCTGCATAAATAGAACATGCGCTACATTTAAGCGCCAAACATCAGATTCGTTACAGAATTCAACTGATTTACGAAAAATTTTTTCAACCTGCCCATAATTTTCCATGTCCCAATATATCTTGGCTTGAGCCATTACGACCGGAATGTATCTTTCCAATGCTTCTTCATATTCAACAACAGCTTTTTTTACTTGATCATTATTGCCTTGAGACCGGCTCTCCTGAACAATCTTAGTCAATTTTCTTAACTGTTCTGCATGTTTTGAAGCAATGTCCTCATACTTTTGAAAAGCTTCTTCAGGGGAAGTTTGACTAGTTATAATTGCATCCAAGAAATCATAAAGATATGGTGTTAGGTATTTATAGGTAAATTGTGCATTTTCAGCTAAAATATCGGCTGCAAGGTCATAGTACTCAAATTTGCAATACAAGAGTAATAAATTAGCAAAAGTTTCATGCGGAAATGGATCTTGTTGGAGTAAAAAGTGTAGCTTTTCAAAGCCATCATTAGGTTTGATGTCTATAGACGTCAGAGCCAAGTTATGTAGAGTGACAGCATCCAATTCATGTTCGTGTCTAGGAGGCATGTCCGATAATGCCTCTCTAGCTGCTTCTATGTTCTTCAGTTGGTATTCTATAGCAGCTTTTAAGTTAAATACTTCAGTTAGGGCTGTTTCATGGAGAGTCAAAGTATTACCGACTGATTTAACTTCAGAGGTATCAGATTGCATTCCAACCGCCAATTCTGGGTGATCTCGTATACCTTTTTCGATAACCAGAGTGATATGCTTTAAAGCTTGAGGATATTCTTTGAGCTTAAAATAACACAACGCAACATTGTAATGTAAATGGGCATTAAAACCTAAAATATTTAAACTTCTTGAAAACTTTTGTAAAGCGTCTTCATATTGGTGTTCTTTATATAACAAACATCCCGTGTTAATATCTTTATCGGGATCATCTTGAGGATATGAATCTACAAGAGTTCTGGCGCTCATGGTGTCTTCTTCACCGTATTTGATCGCAGATTGCAATTTCGTGACTTTTTTCTCGAGTTCTGGGGTTGTTATTTGTATAGTGGCTTTATAAGCCTCATCAAACATTGAAGCTTCATATAATGCTTGAGCGAAATAAAGTTTATATTCTGGTACATCAGGATGCATAGCAGAAAGTTGCTCGTAACAATTAGCTGCTTCAACAAAAGATTGAGTTCTGAAATAGCAATACCCGAGCAAGGACAGTCCGGCCCTGTTAGGATTGAAATTGATTGCATCATTGAGAGCTTTGATAGCATCATCATATCTAGATTCCTTTATCTGAAAATCACACAAAAAAAAATTAAATTTTTTCTAAAACGTTTCAAAAAATATTAAAATTTTCTAAAACAAAAAGCAAAGGAAGCGCTATACTGTCTGTATGCTGTATACACTTGTTTTAAATAAAACAGCGTTATCCTGACGTGACGTAGGTGAAGCGTCTAGACAAAAATATTTATTTATATTCAATCGATAGTGGTGCTATGAACAAACAAATTCTTCAACACTTATCATATTTATTGTGTAAATAAAATGTAATGTAAATAAAATGTAACACATTTCGTATTAGCATTCAAAATGATAAACACGATGTTTCATGACAAACTTTGCTTTTTTCTTCTATAAAATCTATAGTGGTTTCGAGTTCAATATTCAATGATATAATAACTTTTACATTGATATAAAGGCGTCATTCTAATTTTATCGACATTGTTGATTTTATAACATATAACTTCTAAACATAAAAAGATTTTTTAAAAAGCGCTTTTTCTTGAAAACCTTCTTGAAAACCGCTTCAACGTTATGCAACATAAGTGTTAAATAAATTAATTTGTTGTAGAAAATCGGATTGATTTTAAAACGTAATATTGTGGCAACTTATGCTATGAAATTATTAACGAAAAATTATTATGATCCACTTAATGACAAATATATTAAGAGACGGTCAGATATAAATATATAGACTGGTGGGTTCGTATAAGACTAGTTTTAGCTCTTTAATACAAAAGAGTCACTACAGAAACACGACATCTGTGTTATTAAATATAACCACTTCGGCAACATAAATAAAACTCTTGGCGCATTAGAAAAGGTACTGTTACTTAGAGTAAATAATATATTTAAATATTTTCAAATATTAAGAACATTTTACCTAACAGATAATTACTTTGATCTTTTATATGTTATAAATTTTGTGAGTAAGAATTTACAAACTTTGTGGGTTATAATTTGAAGTATAAAAGCAATCTATTTATTTTAATAGTTTAAATGACAAACACCTGCACCTGCACATTTACTATAAAAAAAAAAAGATTTAACTCTAAAGTTGTATTTTTATACTTTTGCTCTGGCAATAAATGTAACCAGTGCATGGACTGCGGCTAACACAAGGTTTGTATTAGGTATAGTAGCCGCAGCCCACGTGCTAATATACATTTAATTTCTAAATCTATGTTTGACTAAAATCAATTTCTACATGGTTCACATAATGGTTTCACATTATTATTATTGTTGGTTGTGTAAGCACATTTATTAATTCTGCCCGCATCCCAATAATATCTAGTTGGCGCAATATACCATTTACCTCTACGGTCTTCTATCAGACGTTATCTTAGTCGAGAGTTGCTTTTACTGCTATGCCATTTTCACACTCTCTCTTCATTCATTATAACTATCGACATTCATAATTAAGATTCTCTCTCTCTCTTTTCTTCGCGTTACATGCTTTTCATTTGTCTTCTAATGTTCACATAATTGTGAGCATATATTTTCAGTACTTTAATAATAAATCTAATCTAGTTATCGATTCCTTATCACATATAAATATAGGTAATTGTAGGTCACAATTATTATATTAGAGTAGATGCAAGGCCAATTAATTAATTTTTTGCGCATTTCCCAGTATGTTATCATAACGGCGATGAAACATTTTATCAAATTTATTTATCATTTATTGCAAATATTTCCGCATGGGTTGGATTTAAGGGCTAGGTCACCTTATATAATAGATAAAATATAACAATAATTGATCATCGAGTTCGATAAAACTTGGTTTCGAAATATTTTTTTTGATAAACAAATACTTCCTACTTACGTAATTTATGTGGATCAAGTAGTGTTTCACACAAATCAATAATACTATTTATTAATAAAAGCTAGTTAATTATTTTATTACATAGAACATTATATACTCACCATAGTGTATATAGTTTTAGTGTATTGGCCATCAGATATTTGTAAATAATCCATTTTCTCCTACAAAATAAGAAAGATTAGTTAAACCACAAATTGAGATTTTCTTTTTGTTAGTGAATAGGTTGTCATGGCAACTATTTTAAATGTTTAAGTATCGTAACACGTGTATACAAATTTTATTTACGTTAGTACCAATCTAATTAAGTCTGTGAAAAAAAAATATTTATACAAACATTTTATAATATATGTATATATTGTATATCTGTGTATATTTTTTATTTTATTTTTTATATTTCAGTGAACATGACTTTGGAACATGGGAGTATATTACTAATGAATCCACCGACAAATGAATTTTGGTACCACAGTTTACCAGTCCGAAAAAAAATATTGAACTCAAGAATAAACCTAACTTTTAGGAAAATGGTTGCCAAATCTTAAATAGTTATTGTATTTTTAATCTAAAAACTGTAATAAACGGTATTATTTTTGCGTTATTTTTCTGTCCTTGATGTTCTTTTAACTAAAAAATATATTTGTATAAATTTATAAATATAGCATAGTTAAGCAAGTTTATATATTGTGTATTTAAATAAATATTTATTTCTTTTTAATTTAAGGTACATATTATCACATATCAAGGTCATGTGACCGAATTATGGTGTCGGAAGCTAAGAGTTAGAAGAAGAACTGTGGTTGTTGTAGTAATAATATTAATTTAATTAATAATAATAAGAACAATATTAATTTCCGATCCTTAAACATAGACGTTACTTCAGTTAACCAGTTCAAATAACTATCTCTAATTACTTTGGTAGCGCTTATGATTCATTATTAAATATACAAATAATTTTAAGTATCATTATATAATGTAATTTGTTGTAGTATGCGATGGTTATTGAGACTGACGTTTTTTCTCTATAACTTAAGAATATAATTTTTGAATGTGTGTTCTAGGGTTTAAATTATTTAAATGTCAATATGACTGTTATGACATTTTAGTTGAGCTGTCATATTGCTCTGAAAGTAAACCAAAATACGAACGACAATGAAGTATTATTTCACAATAGTTTATTTATATTTTAGTTACTATTTCTAAAATCTGATTGTGCAGTTCGTGTTTCGATTGTAATTACTTTTGACTAATTTATCCATCAGTATAAGGTAAGTGATGACGCTGGTAATAATTGTATCGAGTTTTACTTGCATACTATTACTTATCGATTCTTCAAGTACATTTGCGATAAGAACAGTCTATATAACGCTGAAAAATCGTTGAACGGCCACCGTTACAACAGTTTGCGATGGTGCTCTACTTATACACTCAGAATTTATACTTAGTTTCTTTGTTACGTCAAAAATGGGCTGAAATTTCAATTGAATCATTCTATGGTCGCCTTTTTGAATGTAGAGTCTTAAAATTAACATAGTTTATTGGAATAAGACAAGTTTAAGTCTTTGAAAATTTAAAATTATATAATTTAAATAAAAATGTGGTTTGGACCAAACCTTCAAAGATCTTATAAGTATATGGTTTTTGCAAGCAAGATGCCATCACTGCGGATAGATCAGAGCGATTTGAAGTGCAAGAATGGTTGTGATTACTTTGGTAACCCTCAGTGGCAAGGGTATTGTTCAAAATGTCACCGAGAACAGCTTCAGAGACAGCGACGAGCAGGTAAAATCCTTTGTGTATAATCAATAAAATATTAACATATCCAAGCTCGACAAAGCATTATAAAGTTTTGAAGTAATATAATTTTTTATGACCATTATTATCATCTAGTGATTATTTTTATTCATTATCTGGCTTTCTGAAGGTATATTTATAAAACTCAGTATCATTGTCCCTTTATATTAAATATTAATCTCTAATACCTTATTCATTGAATTATGACTTAAAATCTCGAATTATTTTTGATTAACATAAAAAGACTTAATAGATTTCTAGTTACAATATTAGGTAGATAAAACATTTACTATTACTCAATAAAATATTTGACAAAGAAATGTTAATTGATTGTGGGATCCATTAACACAATGCCATTCCTTATCACCACTACAATGATGACCTTTTAAGTAATATTCAAATCAAGATCTTAGACCATCATTAAAGATAACTAAACAAAACATATATATGTAATTGATATAATTTATAATACTAATTAAAATCAATAATTTATTATTTTTTTTACAATTTTATAGAATTAAACTTATATTTAAAATATTGTAACATATGCACCATTTTAGATTCACTAAAACTTTATACAAATATTTAAAAAAATTAATACAAATATAATTTATTTTTTTAATTATCCAAGTGATATATTGATTTGAAATGGAAGAAAATTCAAATAAATATTGTTATAAGAATTTATGTATATAAAATATTAATACAATATGATTTGTATAAGATATTATGAATTGATATGTTTTGACAGAATGTGTCTCAAGGGTAGTATTCATAGTACTTAAATGATTTAATATATATTTTCTTAAACAAGCAAGTATCAAACTGCTTGTAAGGTCATTTATATACAGGCTATTTATCTTGAATTAATAAAAATATTTCTACTTATTGAAATACACTATGAATCTCTATATTTTAGTGAAAACAACATCATAAATCAGGTTATTCCGCTTTTTTACTATTGAATCAAGACTTTATTTTTAATATAACAATAATATTAATATATTTAGTATTCAGAATCATTTGTACTTTGAGTTTATATTAATCTACATAGATTAAAGCACTAAGAAGGTTTTGACTTTTTATGCACTTGTTAAAAAAATTTTGTGATATTTATATAAATATCATATAATTTTTTATATAGCTAGATAATATGTGAAATTGATAACGTTTTCTGCTATTGTGAACATGTTCTAAAATTTTGTCCATTATCCTGGAATATCCTGAAATATATTGGTTTGGTATAGAAGTATTAAAGCTTTGTAATGTATGTTATGTACAAAATGTATATGAAGCATAAGCCTAATAAAATGGCTCGTTACTTCAAGCAATTGAAAGTAGATAAAGTCGTTAGAAAAAGTTAGTTTTGTCATAAATATATTGATACGCGGGATCTAAGTTTAAAATAATTAAATTTATATTGTAGATAAAATGTGATTTTAAAACATGTAGATGTATTAATTAGAGAAAGCGTCATCTGCGACGTTGCCGAAGCCGGTGCAGAAGAAAAACGAACGTTCATTAAAGCTCTCTACACACTCGTCGTTCTCCAAGTTCGAGGAGAAACGTCTTCGGCAAAGCGAAACACTGAAAAATAAAACCAACTTACTGAAATTCAGCGTTTTCAGTAAAAGTAAAAGTAGTGGTGAGTTGCATACAAGTAATTTATTCGGATTAATCAATGTATTCTATAAAACTATTTTTTACGGATTAAAACTCGCGTATAATTTGGTTACATTTTTATTTTAACCCGACGTTACGATGTTACGTTGTCCATACAGACACATACATCTCATTTACCCGTAAACACGATTTCTGCAAAGCATTCGAGAGGTTGGGTTAAAATAAAAATGTAACCAAATTATACGCGAATTTTAATCCGTAAAAAAATAGTTTTATTTGAAATATGTACTCGTGAAAATCTAAGAAAATACAATGTATTCTATTTTTATTTATTAAAAACTTACTTCTTTCACTTTAAGCCGCTATAATAATAACTCGGTTCTTAGAAACCTATAAAACTTAAATTATGAAGCGATAAATAATGTTATTAAAAAAAAGGTCTTCATCACCCATCTAGATGACCACGACCATACTCTAGAAAGGAAACCACCAGAGTTTAAAATCCCAGCAATGGTGAATGAGGGAATGAAGAGGGATTTCCAGGTTTGTTTTCCGAACTTACCCCCGCCAGTGGACCGGGACTCCAGAGCGTTTGTTCACAGTTTCATCATGGATGTTATTAAATGCTCCAACGCGATGACCGTGGATGAACTGTCCGAGAGGGTCCAGAGGCATTACCAGGTATGTCATACATAATATAATATATTTTTTAAAAGCAAATAAGTAATAGTATAATTTGTATAAAATCTTTTTCGGACTTCTTAAATTTAATTGATATCTTTACAATAATTTAAAGTTTAAAATAAATTTATTTGTTAGCATTTCATGAAGTACATGGACACTTCACCGCACTTCGCGAACACAGAATCCGAGGTTAAGGAGCTGTTGATAGATTTTGTGGAGAAACACGCCATGACTTACTTACACGAGTAAGTGTCCTTATAATTAAATGTCATTTATACATATCGATAAGTCGGGTATTAAGTATCAATAGAATAGCAAAAAGCAATATTTACAGAAAGAACTACGGTTTTATATATATTAATATTATCTGAAGTATCTGAAGTTTTTTGTTTGTTGATTAGTAAGGTATTCAAAATAATTGTCATATAAATGACTTTTTATTGAGAAAGGTTATATGGTACCACCAAGTTTAATGGATGCGTCGGTTTACTGGCTCTAATTTTATTATCAACTCTTACACTCTGATGTCTCTTGAGCATTAAACTAATTAACCATTACTACTGACTTCAGATCCAAAATTATTTCCATCGTTTTCGATTAATCTGGTAATCCTGTAGTCTCCCCGGGGTGGTGTTCTCTCCGCACGGTACGGACGACGAGCGCCTCGACCGCGCCATGTCGGAGCGCATCCAGCAACTGAGCTGGGTGGGGGAGAAGCACCTGGAGTGTAAGCTGGACCACAGCGGAGAATGCAGCCAGCTCCTATACAAGGCTATCGGCGGTGAGAAGAGACGTCTCGAATATTTTCTGAATCGGCAATTTTAACACACCAAAAGTCCAAAGAGTAGACTTTTGGGGAGTCAGTGATTTTCAAAGACGATCTCATCATAGAGAGCCGCCAAAAAAGTAGACCAGAATCCTACTGCTTAATCATCATGGTTTGGCACTATAGTCAGTGTGTAGAGCAGTCGCCTGTCCGCAGAGCTGCTGGCGATGGACGGCGCGCCGTGCGGCGGCGGCAAGCTGTCCCGCGTGCGGCGCGCCTGCACGCACGTCATGGAGCTGTGCGGCGCGCCCGCCTCCGCTGACGACCTGCTGCCCAAACTCATCTTCACCGTTAGTACACACATACACACGCAACGAATCCACGCACACACACGCAACGAATCCACGAACACACACGCAACGAATCCACGAACACACACGCAATGAGGATTCGTGGATACGCACACACACGCAGACTCCACGCACACATACGCATGTGGACACTGATGTCAAAAAATTGCTAACTCATGATGTTTTCAATAAAAAAAATTTTGCCCACACAAATTAATAGCTACATTACTGACAGGTGTTGAAAGCGAACCCTCCTCGTTTGGTGAGCAATATCAACTTCGTAACGCGCTTCTGCAACGCACAACGGCTCATGACGGGCGAGGCGGGCTACTATTTCACTAACTTGGTATTTTATTCACTCTGTTTATAATGTTATGTTATATAAAAATTGCCTCAGCACCGTTTATTTGTCCAGTGTTGCGCCGTGTCGTTCATAGAGAACTTGACTGCGGAGTCTCTTAGTATGGATAAGAAAGAGTTCGACTGTTACATGGCGATGCCCGCATCTATCGGAGGTAGCACTTGGGTGAGTATTTTTATTCCGTTACTGGTCAATTTCCATATATATATTTGAAACATTATTTTGTTGTTACTGTATAGGCAGCTGCTTTGTCTCTGTGTGGAGCAGTGAGAGAAGCAGAAGAACAACGACAACACGCAGAAAAACTTATGGAAGAAATCAAAACATTACGTGCTGAGGCAGAACAGATGGCCGTTAATGCTGAAACATTTGAGGTCAGAACATATACTATATAAAATTATGAAAATTTTAATGTAATGGTAGTAATGGCTGGTTTATTTTACAGCAAGAAATAGCTAAAAAGGTACAAGATGTCTTAGCGAAAACTCCGCTAGAAATCAAACCTCGCAGAATACCTCCTCGACTTGCTACTCTTCGAAATTCTTCCGCACCCCTCATTGATTTGGAAACACCAGAACCACTACCAGTACCTCCTCAAACAGTGAAAGAAATACCACAAATCAATATACCGGATTTGAAAGCAGAGAATAAAAGACTTGAGTTTGAACCTGCAATTAATGAGGAGACTGAAAATATTCTCAATTTTGATATAACAGATAAAAGTCCTCCTAAATCTCCACAAAACCAGCCTTGGGAGTCAAAACAAGTAGGATCGTTTGAACTACTTACACCATCACCTTTGAGTTTCACGCTCTTTGACTCAAAATCCATTGATGAACGTATGGACGATCTGATGACCCCAGAAGAGTTAGGTTCAGATCCCTTGGCACTTGGCTTGAGCAATATTAACTATGACATAGATTTATCAGACTTCAGTGGTGATAATAGCTTCGCTGAAGACACTCCAAAGGAACCTAAAGATCCTTTCAGCCCTGACGGGATTAAAAAAGAGCCGTTATTCGATCCCTTTGCTCCACAAACGAGTCAATACGCTCTACTGGAAAAGTTTGACGAATTTAGTTTAGTTGAAACAAAAACGCAAGAAGTCTCAGATACATTTGAAGTCGTCCACAGGTCAGATGATTTTAACACGGTTACAAAAGAAAGGGATCCTTTTAGTCCGATTCAAAAAGAATCTACTTCGATTTTGGATGAAAGCGAATCACCGACTGGTGCCTGCTTGTTACCATCTCCATTGCTGCCACAGACTAGCAAAAAAAATTAAACTAACAAAAATTCCACTTTATTTAAAGGGACTACATATATAGGTATGATTGTGATACAATTATCCTTTTCATTTTAAAAAAATAATAAACATCTACGATATTGTTTTGCTTTACTCAGTACATCATAGTAATAAATATAAATAACCTATAAATTGTATAAAATATATTTTTACTTTATTTATCGCCATTATAAGTTGTGTTTGTTCAAAGTAATGGTCAATGTAATTCTAGATACAATAATAAAATTATTGCATCAAATAAATTAAAACAAAGGCATTTTTATTTTAATTAAAACTACAATACATACATTACAAAAATTTATTTAAAGCAGAATCTTTCATAAACTTTGCTTCACCTAAAATGTACAAAAGATTAAATAATAAGTATCCTATGTAACTGATCCAAGCCACTGCTAAGTGACAAAAATATTGGGAGTAAATAGTTAATCTAAAATTAAGTAACATATATCTTGCATAAATAAAACAACTACCAAATCTTAAACAGTAAAGAAATATTTAAATTTTTTAATAAACCAAGGCTGCTTACACATTGTGAATACTTATTTACTGTTAGGATGCAAATAGAGCTGTGCAGATAATTTGGTAATAACTGAACTGGCTGAATGTAATGAAAGATAGCAATAATTACAATACATTCACACTAAAATAATTGTTTACAATGGAGTATAATATAAATGATTTAGGTTAATTGTTTATGATACTGAATATTTGTTTGCTATAAACAGAATTATTAATAATTATTACACCCTGCCCTATTTGAGATTTATTAAAGACCTAGCTATGGCAAAGATAACAAAAAAAAACTGGAGAACTAAATAAATTATTTAAATCATGTCAGAATGTAGTGTTTAGCATTGTTATTTATTTAAACACATGTCCCAAAATACATAATATATTATACATATCTATTCCTACATTAGACATTGGTGATGCATATTCCCACTCATGCATATTCTTTATTCCTAGTTTTCAGTGTTTGTCAACTTGTGACCTTTCCAGCACTCCTTAAAAACAATTAAATATATTTTAAACCATACCCTCATGCATATATACAAATTATATCATAGAAATTATTTGTTCATTTGGAATATAATAATCACATGTTAAAAGTACAAATCAAAGTTGTCAACACCTTTCACAATCAGATCACTGAATTTTCTTTCACTACTTAATACTAATGCTGAACACTTTAACAATCAAATGAAGACACCTTTTGGCATATTACAATTCTTATAAATTTGGTAATTAAATATGAATATTTGAATGGATGAATTTTACAAATATTATTCAAGCATACTTAGCCTGTAGTACTTAAAACAATTGTGTTTCACAAAATATTATTATCATATATATTATAATAATTATTATAAAATCTATCTATATTTTTATTTCTGTTCTGGTATCCTTTCATTGGCTTGATAATATTAAATAATACTTAACACTCAATATTATAAGTTCAGTTTGGTACTTCTTCTGTCTACTAAATAGGATGGCAGTGTATATTAGGCAATAGATATTGTGACATTTATCCCGAGGTTTCCATTGTCAGCAAACAGTTGTGCAAGGGAGGTGTCAAACACTAGACAGTCAGAGTTCATAATAGCTGAGGACACACCCTCATGGATTGACCGTGGCATTGCTTCCCAGGTAAGCCTTCGCCTGTGCCCATTCAATTCAAGCCTATATGCAAAATTTTCAGCTTCTTTGCGTGAACCTATTAGTTGAACAATGGCAAAAAATTGCTGGTGGCCATCAAATTTTTCTTGCTTCTCTAGAACTAACATAAAATGGTGATTAAAACAAGACTGCATCATCACCCAGTCAACTGCTCCTGGCAGATTAATATCTGTGGCCAGGAATACAATGTCTTCTCCTTGAAGAGTAGTGATACTTTTATGAGACATCATGAGATGGGGCATCACTTGGTCAAGTCCACCTTGCCATTTGCATGAGGCTCCAGGGCAAGGACAGGAGTAAGGCCTGAACTCACATGCTTCTTCATGTTCTGCCTTTTCAGTATGAACTAAGGTGACTGTGCAACCTGTGTTAGAATGTTTGCAAGGAAACATCACGTTACTAGCAACTTTTTCCATGGCGAGGTTGCGTATGTTGCCAAGGGGGCCGCGGCAGGTCGGACAGCAGGACAGCTTGGGGCGACAGCTCGAGCACACGAGGTGCCCACTTTGGCATTGCAGGATGGGTGGCAGCACATAATCGAAACACACTGGGCACTCGAAGAGCGATGCTAGATCAGCGGACATCGCGGTCGATACGTTCACGACCCCGGGGACACACACGGGCACCCCGGGGACAGCACAACTGGAACTGCTAGCTCCGCGCCTCTTGTTGTTTGTGCTCATGTCACCGTCACGCGCACGTAAAATCCGTCGATCAGTGATCAACAAATTCCTACGAAAGTGTCTTAGTATTTGAATTGTTAATCATTTGTACCCTTCTACAGTTGACTTTTTTCGTCTGCTTGTATCGTTGAAATAAGATTCCATCACAGCTCCGGAGACCAATGTATTATTTTTTATCAGTTCAAGTATTGGTTACAATATTCAAAGATGTGGTCGATAATCCATACAGCTGAAATTTACGGTCGTATTATAAATCAACAGAAATTTTGAACCACAATATTAATCAATCATTGCTATATTACTTTATATCGCGAAAACAGAGAACTGTATAACATTGGACGTACCATTCAATGTCGACCATGAAGAATTGTCCAATCCAAAATAAAGTGACAGATAAAAACCATGATGTCATATCATAGACAAGAAGAGTATAGTATTTATTGAATCATGCTTAGATCTTCTTTATAAATCTATGAGCCTTTCAGTAAGAGTTCAAATAAACAAATTAATATTTAAACTATATATTTACTTTTATTAAACGAATTGGAATGAATCTGTTTATTATATAATTGAATTAATAGCCCACCGGCTGCACAAAACTGTGATCTTTAGTAAGCCGTCTCATACAACTAAAACTTGAGCCAACATCCTGTTTTCAACATTTCATATCTTATTATATACATTTTATTTATTCGATGTTCACTTTTAATAATAAAAAAATATAATTGTAACATAGTTAGTATGATAGAGAATAAGTTAGTAACTTCTTCATTTAAAGTGAGCGGCGTAAGTACATTGCACTTACGAAATATTTATCTCTATTTGCATTGTTCACAGAAAATATCCGATAAGAACTTCCAGCAGTACCCTTTAAAGATTTTAATTTTTTTACGATGTTTCGTGTTTCATTAAGAGTCAGAATGAAATTGATATGTGGGATCAAATTGGAAATAAAATAAAACTGTGATAGCAAGGAGTAAAGAAAGAAATTATCCTTTTACTATATTTATTAATGCTCATTGTATACGTAGTTTATAATCAAAGAGTTTTTATTTTGCTAGAGACATATGACACAATGCAGAAGTTTATTGATATTGTAACGAAATACATTGCTCAGAATTAATTTATTATTTTATAGTCTACATTTAGGAACAGTGCTATGATTATTTCATGAAATCAAAGGCACATTATAAAAAGTATAACTTTTGATGACCAACTTGGCTTAATACTTAATAGCAAGGTCAAGTAACTACGTTAGCAATAGTCAATTGATCCATCTCATCCTTAATATACATACACAAAAATTCCAGTTATACAGAATATACGAAGGAGAACCCCTTTCTTACAATCAGATGGACCGAGTGCTCTTTTCATCTTTAACAAAACATATATTTTTATACATATATTTAGCATATTTTTTTGTTAACTTTAATTAATGTAAAGTTAAATTTTAATTCCAATAACAACATTCCATTATTCCATTTAATAATAACATTCCATTTGCTTCTTAATAATATGGATTCAGTTAGCTCAGATACTAATGATTATTAAGAAATGTGATTAGACGCACGCGAATTCCGAGAAGATTCGTGTTTTGTAGATTGTAATATTCATTGTATAATGCAAAACAATTCTATTGCATTGTTAAATTATCAGTAATAGCGAAAACGCGATGATTTTAAGATGATTGAGGTTAGAAATTATAGAAAATAGCAAAATTACCACAACATAGAAAAAAAAAATGTTTTTATTAAATGTGGTTCATCTAAAATTTAAACTGAATGTGAAGTTATTTTGTATACTGACAAAACTACATCATGTGAGACAAGGAGCAATTTCTCCGGATGGGGCCCTTGCTTCAACAATATATATAAATAATCTCAACAAATGATGTTTTAGTATTTTTTTCATTTTAAACCTCTATGAGAAGTAATTATAAACAGACGCTACAATAATCGATTTTTAGTTACCTTTAATTTAGAACGGGGGCCCCTTCCCGCTGGGGGCCCGTTCCATTTTGCCGTCATATTACCCTTTCGTTACGGAACTGGTTATACAAAAGATATTCCGTGGGCAAAAGAAACAGCAATGACCAAAGACTAATACTTCATGCACAAATAAATAATAAATATATTTAAGGAACTTACCACTACTTCTAATAGTAATATTAAACTAATCTTATTCTAGTTTTCGTACCGAATCTATAAAATCTATGTCATCTATAAAACAAATTTCGTTTGTGATTCCTTTTCTTATTATAAAAGTTACTACATGATTCTTCTCCTACATTAAAAAAAAACTTAAAAAGTAAAATTATGGAAAATCAAATTAAAACTTTTTTAAAGTATTATTATTTTAAAAGATCATGAATTATTCATGAATTATTGGCCACAAGAAATAAATAGTTATTTTAATAAAAGCTAAATAGAAGATAAATATAAATTTTTGAATGGACAAGATACAAAAATTTCCGATTGGATAAAAATAAGGGAAAGGGTATTATATCCCTTTGTATATCCACGAAAAACCACGACTATGTTTAAATGTTTATAACAGGCCATACTCAAACAGACTTGAGATCTACTATCTGCCTTTCTAATTCTTTGAGATCTACCGACTAAATGATCAATGTAAGATTGCTAGTACTTCAATTATTTTCGTAATATTTAGGACGGGAATAGCTAGGTACCGATAATTTCTTCCTTGCCCGTGTTCGTCTGTTTTACGGGCCGCGATCGACACGCTGGCTTCCCCTGCACTATAACAATTTCTGATTTAGTTTCAATAAACCATACTTATACTACTTTGAGATAACTTTTACATGATTGAGCCAGAAAAAGGAAAAACTATACGAAATACATTTATTTATGCAAGCTCTTATTTTTTTTATTTTCTAAGGATTCCTTAATAGTGTCTACACAAAGTTTCATGCGTCTAAATCAATTTACACTTTTCAGTCTGTAACGGGTATTTTCGCAACGCTATTTCTTGAATTTTTATATGATGTTGCGTGGTTCCCAGTGCAAATAAATCCTCAAGTTGGGCTTAATTATCGGTATATAAAATACTAGGTCTACGCAAACGGGGTTGGCCTCGCGTCGAAGCGTGCGCGAAACAAAAACGTTCTATATGTTTACTATATGGGACACATTTTATCAATTATTTCGAAAACTAAAATTACAATTCGGCTGATTTTCAATCCAGACCGGGTTTCGCTCATTATGCGCATGTGTGCAAAATTTCGTGCGTGTACCTCGTAAATTGAAGGAGGAGTACGGTAACAAAGAGTTGAAAATTTGGGTAGTAAAGAGCTTGTATATGTATTTTGTGATTTAGTCATTAAGCGAAATTACACCTCAAGTAGAGTTCAATAGATGACTATTTTCTTGGTAAAAATCGTATAATAAATCCTTTTTCTCTCATGCTATGAAATTTTGTGGCGCTTATTCTATTTCTAAAGATGTCAAATAAAGTAAACATATATGAAATTTTCCTCTTATATGCCTAATCTACAACGATTTATATCTCGACTGCTTTAGAAATTGATTGACAGTAAAAAAAAAGTATTGAGAAATTGGTTCGTATTTCATCTAGTACATCCGTCTTTATCGTTATCAGCATACGACATTCCCAGATGCGTTGAGAAGTTTAATCTAAGATAAATTCCTCAAATAGTGACAAGTTTGGGTAAACTGGGTAAATATTTCAACAGATAGGTTTTATTGTTTTAATTTTAGGCAGAATTTTTTTCAAGTTGTAAAGCGAACTTAATTTATTTCCGTAATTGTTTTGAGATCGTATTTGCCACTACCGTACGATTATTAAATATATATATATCCTATTAGTTTGTTGTACAAATGAAAAAAGAAAAACTAGTTATTGTTATAGAACGCCTTTTAGAAATAATTTATTTTTATCAGTCAAAATTATTGTAATTTATTGAATTACAGGTACACTTTCTAGACGTTTTTACCGCAGTATTTGTATATTTACTGGTATTCTAAATTTGAAATTTAAATTTAATTTTACAGCCTGAAAAAAGAAGTTTGTTACATTTTGAAGACGAAAATATATTAATATATAAATAATAATAATAATATATATGTTCATGTTGTCACAATGAACATAATTTTTATAATGACATAAGCTGTATAAAAATTTAATAGCATTACTGTAGGGAAATGAAAAAATGTTTGTCTACATGCTATTAAAAAGGAAAAAACATTCAAGGCACGGATGAGGCTTTAGATATAATATCAGAAAATAATATATTTAATACAAACGATTCATCGAATGAAAGCGAGTTTGGAGGTGAAGAAGATTAGAATTAAATGTTATTTGTAATATTAATATTATTCACTAATTATATATTGTTTAATTGATGTACCTGACTATCAAAATTACAAAAGAATTATATGAGTAATAGGTTATTTCTTAGTGCTGACGGTACACAACTATAAATGCAAAAATGTCTCAAAATTGATTTACCTGTACTGAGTTTTACACCCATTGTCATATGAAAGTAACCTATTTTTGATAATTGTAATCTTTATAACATAAATATATAGGTACATATTTATCAAGTATCAGTAATAATAAAAAAATGTTATTTTCAAAATGGCCGACTTTTGATTTGGACGCAATAATTCGGTGTCATCTGGACTTAAACATACTTAGGAAATGCATTCCTTACCTGCATTTCAAGACATTTCCTAATATTCAAAATGTCTTCGTATTGCTTAGGGTCTTTCTGATTATGATAGAAAGACTCATGAGAAAGGCATAGCCTATTTAGCATTACGCAACTATTCATAGTTGTCTTAAAAGTAAATAAAAGAATTCCGTGTGGAACCGCGATCAACAGATAGTATTATAATAAAGGAGTTTAAGTCAAGCATTCAGAAAAAAAATATCTTAAAATTTACAAAAAAAAATAAAAGCTGCAGACAACGTCACATAATTTAATCTTTTCTAAGATAACAAACCATTACACATTAATTGTTAATATATTAAGATAAAGATATTTCTTTAGATAAATTATTATATATTTATAATTCTTAGCAAAACAAATCTTCCTATCGAAGGTATCACAAGCGATGACGAGATGATTGTTTAAGACAATAGGCTTATTGTAAGGATAGTTTCCTCATAATACGCCTACGATGTACTGAATAACCGCGCTGTTACGACGCAAGAAAGTAAACATTATACTGCAGTTGTATATAACTATAGTAAAGACTATCGAAATCTGCACGCCTAATTTCAAACCCTTTGGAGGTCTTTATGACCCTTGAGAATAAGGATCAAATTCCGGTAGTGTTTACAATAGTAGAACAGAATAGTTATATGTAATAGTGATAGATAACGAAAGTTTAAAATCGAAATATAGTTTACATTTTATTACTATTGTAGTCCATATTTATATGGTTAAATTTTGAATATTGTAGTATTATATTGTTATGTGCATAACTAAAAATGTTTTAAGACTTAATAAATATAGATTTCATTGCTACTTATTTCGAAAGGCATCCTAAAATATCAAAATTATATCAATCAATCGTTATCATATATCCTAATTTCTCGCCGGGGCGTCACGGTGTGTGCTAACGCGATCCCGTGACGTCCCATTACGGCAAAGAGGGCAACCGTTGGTTTTTTAGTGGGTAGCCTTAAAAATGGCAGCATCCTCTATGCTGTCGGGTAGTCCCACATAACCCCCCGGCCGTCACCCCCCTGGGCCGACGGGGTACCCGTAACGGGTTTTTCCAACGGAAAAAAAAAAAAAAAAAAAAAAAAAAAAAATCCTAAATGACGTTTGAAAGATCTCAAATATCAAAATTATATTATTATAACATCCGGATCCACAATGCAAATAAATGTCAATATTTATTATTTTAGTGAGTCATGAAGTTTTGTAAGATGTTGAGATGTCACTTAGGTATAATTTAAACAGCTTCTTGTTCCGTTACACAGGTAGATTTTGTAATGTTGAAGCTACGTTTGTGCAAAAAATGTTTAGTTTAGTCTGTGTGCGCCGACTGAAAAGACGTCAGCGCGTTACTGTTGTGATTTGAAATAAGCGACATCGTAATTTCGAATATTATTAAAGGAAAAAATAAGTAAAACAGTGCAGGTTTTATAAAATTGTGACAGTGCGTTCTTTGGATTTTGATAACAATACAACAGGTAAATATGAATACAAAAGCATTTTATGTTTAATTAAGTGTTAGAAATAAAAACAACTTGATAATTATTATTTTACTCAAGATTAACGATACAAAGAGTAACACATTGTTATTCACGTTGAGAGATATTTTTCATAAAAAAAAAATAATTTATAAATATTAAATTTACAAAGTTGCGATCACCTATACGATCATTTTGTTAATGTTTGTATTAAATTTAGGATTAATTTGGCGACTGTTTTAGGTTGGTATAGGTTATTTGAGATTTACTATACACGTACAGAATATAACTTAACGTCTGTACGATGAGTTTTATTTTACAACCGTGTCTGTACAAAAGTTTAAAATAGGAATTGTGCGAAAATTTACGTTATAAAACAAAAATACTTTTTAACCGTAGGACAGTAAAATATTTGTCGAAATATCTTAGTGATAAATATGTTGCATTATTATATTTGTATAAAACAATACTAATGCTAAATAAATTATTTTGTAAAAGTAGCAGAACTAAAGATATTTAATCAAGAAAAAAATAGAGTTTAAAATAATAGGTACTACAAGATCATTTTTTTTGAAGTTATAATCAATACTGGTAATATTATATATTATATAACAAAAAGATGTCCTACTCTCAAAAATCTTATAGTGAAAATAGTTTTGTTTTAATTAAATATAATACAATATATGAGACCTAAGTTTTTAGAAGACAATAAGCAATTAGTAAAACCTCAAAAGAATGTGTATCGCAGAAGTTTTATTAAAATAATATTATTTTGAGTTGTCATGGTACAAAGAGGGATAGTAAGATTGTTATATATAATTTTCCGGTGGTACTTACGTTTGGTTTATCGGAATGGTGCAAACTGAATCCGAGTTCATAATTGGGATCAAAACTAGTCGGGCAAATTAGCCTCAGTACATACGATAATTATATATAATAATTATTATGGACTATGAAAGTGTTAATGTAAGAAAGTAAGATTGTTATAATATCCTAAGAGAAGAAAAACTAGAGCCTTGTTCCACTGTGTATACATGCCTTAGTCTTGGTTTATCTTTAAATTGTGTTCACATAAATATTCATAACATTAAATTAGATATATTTTTTTACTATAATCGCCACATAGGACAATGACTATACTAACTAGACCTAAAAATACAAATGTTAGGTCTATTATTTTAAACTATTTATTTCTTTTATTAACGTATCGTATAATAATAATAATAATTATTATTATTATTTTATTAAGAGCGGAATAAATATTAAATTATATGCTTAGCTGTTGCTAGCGACGGGGTTGACTCAACTTAAATAATGCCTAAATAATGATGTATTTTTTTTTATTGAACATAAGATTTTTTGGACGCAGTTAGAAAGTTATAATCCGATCAAATTCAAGATTGTAATTATATTCCAATTCAGATTTTAAATTTTTCATGAGAAAAAAAGTTTAGAATTTCTTGAAGTAAAATCACGTGAAAATAAGACGTAACAACCTATAATCCAACAAATGTCATTAAAATTCGATCAGCAGATATTTTAGGTGTTGTTTTTTTTAAAGATTGATTTTATGATCTGCGTCACATACATTTCACATATAACAAACTGTCTGTAGAGGAGTGTATGTAAAAATCATATTTTAAATATGCTCTTTAGGGAGACGATTATTTATTTACTATCAAATATTTGTGTAGGTTTGAATGTTAAAAAAGAAATATTAAGATATGTACGTAATATGCAGGTTGATGATTAAAATGAAAAGTATATTAAGACATAATGAGAGAATGACATGAAGAATGAACTTTTTAAAATGGCCTTGTTGTTTTAGTGTTCATTTATGTAAGCGATTAATGTTTTTTTTACAGATGATTTGAACCACGTTATTCATTATTTATTAATTTTTTTGTCTAATAAATTCAATTCAATTTACTTTTTAGTAAAAGATTTACTCAAGAAAATTTTTAACGTCATGCAAAGAAACGGCAAATATAAATATATTAATCTAATGACTTAGTCTAGTACAAATAATGTCTAACATTTCCAAGAGAATTTGCAAAGTTTTAGGGTACGTCACCTGACGTCATCCCTCCTTAGTAATTGCGTGTTGGTGGGATTTCTGTCTTACTTCCTCTCTTACTTCCTATCTCTCTCTTAAAACATTCTTAGTCCTTGGTCAGTCAAGGGCAGTGCTATTCTAAACTGAGACGGCATTATAAAACATCACATTAAAGTTTAAATTATCGAGCGAAACTCTCGGAGAGACTTTTTTGCATCCTTTGTGCAAGCATCAATCTAAAACGGTATACCCGAAAATTTCCAAGTTTTGCAAACTGATAGACATCACTCTGGTGGTGGTTAAAAAAATAGAAAAAAAAGAAAATGTAATAATAAAGTATCATCTTGAAAAGTAGTTGAGGATACAATGCGTCGACGTTTTGTAAATGCAACTTAAGTGTTGTTTGCTCCTCGCTTCGCTCAATATGCTAATACATACCGAGATTTTGCGAGAGCGGCGAATTTGAGTCCTGGTTCGCGCTTCTAGTATTATATATTAATGTAACTTACCTGCTTTTAAAAACTTTCAGACATCTCATCTGTATTTCTTAACTGATTTTGATAAATTCTTGTTGGAATTTCAGCGGACTCATGTGACAAAAGACGCGGTATCTATTCTATTTATTTAGTGCCATATCTGTAATCAAACATATCCTTGTTGTGTATATCTATCTCTGTCTTGCTTACAAAATAGCGTAGGTGTGATAAGGATAACGTCACTACGTGCAAATCAGTGCGTTCCAGCGTAGCTATTAATTTTATCACCAATTTACAAAGTTATGCTTTAATAGTTTTTTGGGTTTTTCTATGTATATACGTTAATAACATGACGCATGGAGTTGGGGCTTAACAATGAATTTTGTTTTTGTAGACCCTCTGGTCAAGCAGGATCAATAATTTTCTACGATTTAACGGGCCCTAATCTTGGTCCTCAGCCAAACAAAAATTTCATAATGAAAACTTACATTTTAGGAATAATCCTATAATATGTAATATACAATGGAGCAGTGTGGGGGGATCCCTTGGCGTCATTTACATCAGTATGTAAATGAACGTTCCAGTGAACGAAAGCCTCTGCAGAGCAGTGCAGAGCAGAAGTATATAAGTTAAAAGCTGATTTAGTGTTTGAGAACATAAAAAATATTAAATAAAGGCTGTTTTTTTAAAATAAAAAATTTTTTTTTTTTTGTTTTTGAACGTATAAAAATAAGTCTAAGATCTGAAGTAATTAATGGAAAAAAGTCCTATAAAAATATGGATCAATCACAGCTCTCAAGATTATATTATGCTTGCAATTGCTTATTAAGAACAAAAAATATTAATTTAAAAATTTTCTCTTCAAAAACTTAAATTTATATTCAATTTAATATTAAAATATTCAAAAAACTCGAATACAATAATATACACAATTCTTTGCTAGATTCTGTTTCAACAGCTAATATTGTAAGCCGTATATATGTAACATTGTAAATAGCTTATAAGATATTATACAGTACACTACAGGTGTGTTATTAGTCTCTTGACTTTTGAGACTGTTATACGGTTATTATTGAAAATTACTGTGCACGTATTTCAGTAAATCCGTTATATATAAACTATGTTCTCAATGTTTTTATATTACTAGAACTATATCTATACTTATATCTTACAGCTAAGTTAGTGTGTTAAGTACTACGCACTATTATAGGTATACGTAATGATCTTAAGTATATGTCATCTCATTAAATAACGATCTATAATACTATGAACGTATTAATACTATGAATAACATGTTTTTGTATGTTATTATAATGTATATTGCGTTAAATATCATAACCAAATAATATGTTGCCTTAAAACTATAGCATATATAATTTAAACATACTAACTATATTTTTAAAACATATTAGACTAGTATGTATGTACTAGCTATTACTCGCGGTTCCTTATGGGGACGGAAAATTTTATACTATTAGGATAACTAAGAGTTCTATGGTATTGCTGGATAGCTTATGGATGCGTTCCTCATGAACCTATCTATCATATACAGAAAGAGTTTTTCAAATCCATCTGGTAGTTTAGAAGATTATAGCGTCTGAACAAACAACTTTTTTTTTAAATATTTGTATAGGTAAATTATAATAAATCAAAAACTCCACAAACTTCAAAGTCTATTTCGTGTGTTTGAAAACAAAACAGACGATTTTATATTTTTATTTCTTGTCACTGTTTGTTTGATAAATTAAAGAAAAACACATTTATTTTTTGCTATATAAAAGACCACTCATTTAGCCAAAATGACACTTTGTTGTTCTTTTATATTGAACCTATAACCTAACCTAATAAATATTTAATACAAACTTATGTTTTTTTTTTCTTTTGGGATTTTCCGTTTGTTTTCAATTAATAGTTATTGTATGTTATAAAAATAACATATCAATACCATTCTAATTATATATACAATAATATTCAAATTTTGCCGAATGATTATATAATTTCTATGATGTTGAAATTTTAGGAGTTAACGACAACCATTCATTAACTTGGTTCTTCTACTTGAAAAAAATTAAAGCAAGATTTATTCATCTAGCACAAAAATAAAAGTACATATAAGCTCAATATCCAGTAAAATAAAATAAAGTTTTCTCATATACTAGTTGCAGGCTTCGTCGGCAGAAATTTTCTGACTAGCGGATTAATAATTAATCAAAAATCTAAAAATAATAAGAAATTTTGATAGTTTCTTAGAAACTGTAGTATTAAGCAGTAGTAACAAATATTGGATTAGGATATTGATTTTCATTGTTACTTGATAGTTAATGAAGTTAAATATTTAAACATTTTAAATATTCGTCTATATATTGTAGCTAATTGCAAGAAAATTGTTATAGAGGTTCTCGAGTTTATAACAACAGATATTCATCATTCTCGTGTTTTGATCAGTGAATACGTTATACAATAATAATTGTATATTATTACTTCATCTAAAGATCTATCTATCTTCCGCAGCTTCGCCTCCGTGCTCTTTCTTTTAATAAATTATTATTAACATTAAAATGTGAGTTTAAATATTTAGGATTGTCTCAATGAATTATAATATTTATTTATCTGATTAGGCAAGATGTTTTCCTTATTATTAAAGTTATATTTCAGTCGACTTAAATAAAGCCATAGTAAATCGTACATTAAAGTTAACGTTCTTCAGAAACAATCTATCTTTTGGAGAAAGCTGTTCAAAAGACCGTTCGGTAGGTATTACGTTTATCACACAGAGAGCCGCGGCCGGGTTACATCATACAATGTTCAGATGAGTAAAATTGATAACAATAAATCACAATATTGTTATTTAGTATGTGATTGCGGAAATTTTCTTAGCATCCTTGTGAAAGAATGAAGTTGGAACAACAACTTTTAAAAATCTTTCAATGTTCAATAAAGAAACATATAAATTATATAAATTGCATGCTTATATAAACGATCACGCAATGTATAAAGACGATTTATAAGAAAATTCGTAGCATGATAAAGACATCATACAAGCTATTAAGTTTTTTTTTTTGGATTCAGTCATGCGGTAACTGCTTTCTTAGCTTTGACTCTCACGATCGTTGAAGTGATGACATTAAAGTTGGTACATAAGTTATGCTTGAGTTACCATCGAATGGGCGTACCACTCAGGCGATGAGTGCAGCCGTTGGTTTCTTAGTTGGTAGCTTAGAAATGACTGTCTTCTACGCTGCCGGTTTGTCCCATATAATCCCATGAACATCACCGTCTTGGCTCACGGTGTATCTGTAATGGATTTTTTTCAACAAGAAAAAATTGTACATAAGGTCACACATCTGTTGCGTTCCACGCACCTATAGATTTTCAAACAACATAACTATGTTTTGTGTGGGAACGCATTTAGTCAAATCGTGAGCTTTTGTTATTAATTGGTTTTATGAATGAACTACAAATGGGATTTAAGTATAAAGTTACATTGTTTCTAACCCAGATGTTTAATATGATATTCGAATAGCGTAAAACGTCAGTCAGTCAGTCAGTCAGTCAGTCAGTCAGTCAGTCAGTCAGTCAGTCAGTCAGTCAGTCAGTCAGTCAGTCAGTCAGTCAGTCAGTCATGCAGTTCATTCAGTCAGTCAGTCAGTCAGTTCATTCATTCAGTCAGTCAGCTCATTCATTCATTCATTCATTCATTCATTCATTCATTAATTCATTCATTCATTCATTCATTCTTTCATTCATTCATTCATTCATTCGTAGAAAAGCGTTTTTATCTTATATTTTTATAACCTATGAATAAAATAAGGTGTGTAGTATATGCAGTATCTAAAAATACTGTAAGAACTTTGTCAAAAATAGTGTAAAATAAATAACAAAAAGTCACATTGTGGGTGTGAGATCACTGCGTCTGTTTAATACTAATTCGATACTAAAACGATACTGCGAACTACGGAAATACGTCTGTAAAAATAATGATCAAACTTTAATGAAGCCAATATTAAAGACACTATAAACATAAATGCATTGTATTTTCTTATTTAACATAAACTAAGTTAAAAATGAAATAAAAAAATGTTGAGATAATAAAAATTAATTTAATTTACATTGAGAAGAATATAAGATTTATTTTCATTATCTCTGACTTTAAGAGCAATGACCTTGAATTAAAAATCCTCATAAAGTCAACCTTGCTCTTCCCTAAGTAGCATTTTTTACCTTCACGTGGTGGAAATACTAAGTAACGATATATTATAAAAATTCTTGGTGGATAGACATAAAAGACGCCGATTTTTTTTAATACTTGAACTCAAAAATCGCGTATCCGAGAAAGTTCTATAGTAAGATATTTCCCTAAAAGAAGCAGGTTAAATTAAAATCTGTAATATAATACATTACTTTTGAATTTTGGCATAACGAGTGTATTGTTCACAAAATTTTAATAATAACAGTGTTTAAAGAAGCATGACACAGATTTATTAATTTATAGCAGAAACCAAATATAAATAAATTACTTAATATTTTAAATAAATTAACTTTTATTAATATTACAGTTTACGAAAATATGTGATTGTAACATTAAGTATTATAATGCATCAAAGCCGTTCTTCATTCATCCGATCATCCATTCTTTTTCATTCATTCATTTATCCAAATTCCTAACAATTAAAAATAGGCTTGTTAAACGAGTATACTATATTCTAAATTGTATTAACTTCCTACGAACAGAAAAGTATCTTAAAATCAAAACAACTCTCATCCCATGTGTTATTCTTTAGTTACTCTATTTAAATAATAAGTATTTAATTACAATACAAATTAAGGCTTTCCCACGGAAGCGAACTTCCGTGTGAAGAAAATAATCTTTGTTGTAAGTATAGTTCATTGTTTTAATAAACCATTTTTAAAGGTTACATTCATATTTACTTAACATTAAAATATACTTCTATAAAATGTATTCTATATCTCAAAATGATATTAAGGTTTTTTTTAAGTTAAGACATCTCTGAATGAAATTTTTTGTTTTCAGATATTTTTTTTGCCAAACCTTAAAAAAAGATTTTTATCTTTTTAAACACATAGGTCGATATATATATATACCGATTGGATTCTTGTTGTAAATGATGATAATATATATGAATTTGCTTTTTGGTAATAACAATATTTCAGCAAAATTAGCGATAGGTGAGGATTAAGAACTTTTACTGTATAAGTCCTCCATCTTCTTTGTAACTGTCATTTTATCCGACTGCAAAAAAAGAATTTCGTACTATCTTTAAAAGTAATAAATAATCATTTTATAATTAAGGTATATTCTTGACTGCTCAAGTGTTGGTAGATGACATAAAAACATGCTGTCCTTTAAGTGCTGAAGTGTAAAAAAATATATAAATAAGAACTATATTTATATTAAGATTCAAATACTTCGGATTTGAAGGTGATATAAAATAAATGGTCGCTGGTGACTTTAAAAAACATCAAAGTAACATGGAAATCAAATGGAATATCTTTATATTTATTTTTTATTTTTATTTTGAATTATCCTATCTCTTGTTACCTATATATTGATTCGAGATATAATTAAATAATGGAAGCTGAGTAGCTAATGAACGGGAGGTATTTATTACCGTATAAACCCAATTTAGATACTGTAACGGTTTTGTTTGGCTATAAGTACTGGATTTGAAGGTGAATTCTGGCGATATTCTGTGCTCACTGTCCGGAACAATTTGACATTGTTAATGATTACGAATAAAAAGAATCCGGATACTATTTGCTACAATAGTTTCTTATCTATTCTAATGATTTGATTGTTGGTTTTATTTTAAATTTGTCATAGAGATGTTATATATCTTAGTTTGGTTAATTAAATATATCTGTCGTCCGTTGACAACACGATCATTCAGTTTATCAAATAATAATTGAGATTAGCCAAATAGTAGAATTGTTTGTTAGTAGAATGTAAAACAAAACATTATAAATAGGAGCGCGAACCAGACCTTGCAAAATCTTGGTATGCGTTAGCATATTGAGCGATGCGAGGTGCAAACAGCACCGAAGTTTCATTTACAAAACGTCGACACATTCTGTCCTCAACAATTTTTTTTATTATTATTATTTTATTTTTTCAAGCAAAATTTTCGCGCAATAATTTTTTCTCATTGAAGACGTACAATGTTTGAAATTTTTTTTAGAACCACCACCAGGCCGATGTCTATCAGTGTGCAAAATTTAGAAATTTTCGAATATACCGTTTTGGATTGGTGCTTGCGCAAAGTATGCAGAAAAGTCTCTCATAGAGAGCTTTGCTCACTCCGCTCGCTTCGCTCAATAAATATTCATTCAAATAATTTAAATTGTCATAAAATATGACAGATACTGCAATTACGATCTAATTAATTAATTAATTATATTTTTAGTTAAAACGATATAATCAAAGCTAAAATCTTTAATGACAGAAACGGAAGTCATTATTTCACACATCTTTTTGTCTGCCAAATTAAAATTAGTTTTGGCAAAATTGTTTTAAAATTATTTTTATTCTAAATCATTTAAGAACCCACTCAACTATTCTAGAAATAATGCTTCGATGTTGATTATATTCAATATATTTTTTGTCACAATCGTAACCAGTTGTCTTTGGTGAATTCATCTCGATTGGACTCTCTACTTATATCTAATCAGAGATAACATGCATCTTAAAATGATTCATATCTTAAATAAATAACATCTGATAAGGTCTGTATGAAACAGTAATACATCGAGGAAGTTTTTGATACTACTACTATAACTAGATTCAGAAAATTATTATTTAATCGTCCATTGAAGTATTTTTAGTAGACATTTTAAAAATGTAATGTAATTTAAGTAATGATTAAATATATGAAAATTTAACACACATCGGTTGTTTTAGTCAAGTTAATTATGTTTTTATCTATTAAATTATTTGTGATATGATGTTAGTAAAGGATGGAAAATCTCCAGAAATGTCGTCCAATTGTGTATGTAATAAAACAGTTCATTTGTCGAGCAATGAGCTGCGCCCCATGCTTATAGAGCCGCACCCGAACTGTTTTGGAGTTTAATAACATAAGAATAAATAAAGGGAATATGAACACAAATAGAGATATAACATACACAAGAAACACATTACATACATTAACAAAACACAGATATGAAAACATATTACACACACATAACCAAAATATAGATATTAAAAATTTATACACACATTAACAAAAAACAGTTATAAAAACATGTTACACAGACATTAAAAAAATACACACATAATATTCTCACACGCGTTCAACCGTCGATTATATATGAGTTTAATATCAAATGAATAAATAAATGAAAAATACATGCAAATAGAAAAACAAAACACACACATAAAAACAAAATACATACACATAAAACATTATCTACATATAAACGTCAATTATTTATTTATGTTGTTTAACGAGGTTAACATTTTTACCCTCTTAATAAGCTTTTTAAGAACTTCGATTTTTTTCAATCAAAGAATCAGAACAAAAGAGTAGTATTTGTTATTTTATTCAATATATGATTAAGTTATTTTCTATTAACTATATAATTGATATAAAAGAAACTAGATATAATTTTACAAAGAATGTATGTATTTTATTTCTCAGGAAATGCTACGTTGTTTAAGATAAGTTCAATGGTGAAACAATTGTCACCTGATCGCAATTAAACCTGTCCGCTATGTCATTGCAATTTTTAAGTGGTCCCTCAATAAGTGTCCTCGTTAAATCAAATTAAATATAAATTATATGATCAAGGCAGTCAATAAATACTGTGATTAAATACCCCCAAAAGGTTAATGGGATCATTTAGTCTAATAAGTGTTGCAAATCACGCGATACTTTCAAGAACAATTTCTCCCAAGGTTACTTTTTATATAAAGGCATTTCATAGACATTATTTTGTCTTTTAAATTCTGACTATCCGTAAAAATGATAGTATTACTAGAATCAATAAAATGTAATTGTAGGTTTAAAATTTCTTTAAATAACGTTTTCAGGTGCAAAGGAGATAAAAGGATAACAGATCTGTTGGAAACAAGATGTACCTTGACAGTGACTATTTGCATCGAGACAAAGCTACTTAGATCAAGGTAAGGATATATAATATAAAACTTCTTTTACAATTGGAACATGAATAATAATTACAATTGGTTGGTCTAATCGATTTGTAAAACATGTTCTTTCTATGACTTGATATCAAAAAGAAGGAAAAAGATTTGCTATAGATAGACATGGTAATTTTATTTGGTATTATAGATACCAAACAATCTCTCACTGAAGTGAAGTGATTTTATCTATAGATATTAACGCTTGACCAATGCCCGCTAATTACAAATGGTTCCATATTTTTTAAAAATACATTATTATTGTTTACAAGGAAGACACAAAAAATATTTAGTATCTGTTATGAGATGTTATATTATTCTCCTTTAACTGGATTGTTTCTTGTGAACATGTTATTTTCAGATTTCTTCTCCAATCAAGTTAGCTTGTTAATTCTATCATATTGTTGTTTACGTGTTTTGTTCTAAGATTTTAGTAACATTCTATGTCAAGGCGAGTGGGTAATGTTAATAACTATGTAGTACAATTGTGCTTCGTTACATCATTTAGAACTCACAATCTCCAAGGTGACTCTCGCCCAATCTGTCTCATTGGTTGGCGACGACACTAAAGGTCTCTCTTGACCTTTAGTGTCTGTCGCCACGTAAAGGGCCACTACAGAGCCGATTTAAGTCACTCTATATACCTGTTAGTCACGATTCCATCCGCCTACGATATTATTTCCTACAGGATAACTTAGAATAGTAGATATAGCTAGATAGCCTATAGCTTTCCTCATGAACCTGCCAATCATACTCAAAGTGTATTTTTAACACCAGTTGTTTTGAGGATTACCGCGATTAAAGAAAACAATGTTTTCCGCTTTGTATATATATAGTATATTATATTATTTTTTTATTTAATGATTTATACACAAAGACTATTCTTTATGTCATAGACATTGTCTACTATCGCACCGTAAAAAAAATGCATGTTAACTAAAACGAGGGGAAAGAGATGTTAATGCGATCTTCAATATATATACATACATAAAAGTAAATAATAATAATTTTTATTTTAATAGACAGGCAATAAATAGTTATATTATAAAAAATTGTAAAACTTTTTTCTGTATATCAAAAACTCCACACTTCATATTTCATTTTATCTTTGTTAAAATTAATACAGTAAATATTTAACATTAAATCGCTTAAAGTTCCTGAAAATTCAGAGTAAATTGTACTTTTATAAACTCTTTTAATTCACTTTACATATTCATTAGTAAATATAATAAATAACAAACGATATATACCAAGTGAAAAGCGAGCGTTGCGTGGCTCGCGGTCACTCATGCTTGTTAAATTGTGATGCTGTGGATGACTGACTTTTATCTTTAGACTGATTTTTTTAAATAGTTCTCAGTTCCGTAGTAAAAAATAATTAAATTAATATGTGTTTAATTTAATAAATATATTAGACATTTATAGAAATAGTTTTGTGCGAATATCCAAAGTAAAAAATGTGATTTTATACAAATTTGCCATAAAATACTGATTAAAAAACTAAGTTTATTTGTTTAATTAAAAAAAATATATTAAAAATACAGAAATCTTGTTTGGGTTTAATAAGTTTATTTGTGATATTATTTTTTAAATATTTTACAAATAATATTAAAAAATATTATTTGTAAAATATTTAAAAAATATATTTTTACCTACTACGTTTTACAAAGGGTACGGTTGTTCTAATATTTAATGTAAACATATCAGAATTTGAAATCCGTACGTTATTCCATATAAAAAATATTTTTAATTTAGATGAAAATTATAATATGCATATATATATGTAGATATGTAATGAAACGCTCTGATAATTGCTGGAGGTAATAATCGCTCTTTTGGTAATGCCAGATCGTCCATATCGTAGAGTGGTGATAATGCTGATAAGATACCAAATCCTGGTGTTAATCTGATCAATCACAGCAATTAATCTAACCATATATTATTTTTTCCGTTATTAAACTCAGTTTCTGAAAAACGAACAATGTATTTATTGTTGCTGTTCAAAAACGAATGAAACTAATGCTGTCTAAAAAGAGTTGGTATATTTGCTAATTAAACAAAAATAAGTATTTAGTAGGTAAGAATATATTTTATATTTATACTAAATATATTTTTTGTTTAATTATCACATTTATACTACTTATACACAGCATTTTATCCAGATTTCAGGATTTTAATAATAGTAAAATGAACCGGTATCGTCGTCTGTCCTAATGTTGAATTATTCATGAAAAATATAAGCAATTTTTTTGTTTGTAATATTTTGTTGTGCATACGGATAATAAATAAATTTTTCTTTTCAGATGACTTTTCTGCTTTTAAAATTGTTTAAGCTAACTTTTATTTTATCGTTATGGGTTAATGCTCCTTTCGCCCAAGGAAGGGAACTCGAAAGATCAAGTTGCCCGATTGGGTATTCGTCATTATTTAAAAAAGGTGAAGAGGAGCCACTTTGCTACCGACGAAAAGGTCCAGAAATATTTTCAGATAGATACAAAGATTGTGCGGGTAACTTGTACACATCAGAATTGTTACAGGAATTGAATTTTTCTAAACCTGATATTGCGGTTTGGACAGAATATAGATCTATGTACCCAGGTGGGTTCTTTTATGATTGGAGTTTCACCAAAAACTTTGGAAAGACATTCAATGATGTTTACGATGTGTTTATTAACTCTACTTTGGATACGGAGGAAGAGTTATGCCTAGTCTTAGATCCTGTAAGTAACTATACAGCGGTGAAATGTAATAAAAGATATTACAGCTACTGTGTTATCAAGCCGTACAAGTCTGAGAAGTCCCTTAAAGGCTGTGAAGAGTTAAAGGATTCCTTTCGGTTTCAAAGTCCAGATCCTACATGTTTAACAGAATTGACGGGAGTCGGGGGAGGTGCTCTAAGGGCTACTTGGAATCAAGCTCAAGAACTTTGTGGGAAAAATGGGGCTTCCCTATTAAACCGAGGATGGATATATTCTAATCACCCAGCTTTTCGACGATCAAGCATGAGCCACACTTTTCCTCTAGGAATTATAATGAGTAATGATCTGTCTTTATTAAGATACGATGCTATAAAAGATCACTCAGAGGTAAGTCACAACAGAACATGATGATTATAAAGCCTTCGTCACACAAAGTCATGAAAAATGTTTTTAATTATTATACTTTATTTTGAAGTAATTGTCGTTTATTAAATTGGTGTGGTTATATTTTAGATATCTAGATATGAATGGAACTTTGACGATAACATTCAGAACCCTGATACATTGCTTGGTAGCTTACAGAATAATTTCTGGTCTCTTGTCAATGAATCATATATCTTTTACGAAGTTATCTGTGAGCTGCATTTGGGCATTAGGAACGTTAGTTTGGAAGTTGCTATTGACGTGTAAGTATATTCTTTTTTTAAAATGTGATTTTTATAAAAAGTAATCAATGAGTCAAAACATTTCAATATGTAATAAAAACTCAAATATATTGCAATCTTATTAATGTATGATTTTTTAGAGACAATCAAATAACTCTCACTGTTAACAATTCACTACATGAAGATAATATTTATTGCCTTACGGATTCTGTAAAACCGATCCCCACGAAAGTAAACAAACGGAGGATAGACGATACAAATGTATTTATACTTTCCCCAAAACAAAATGGTTATTATTGGTGCCTTCATATTGACACGGTGAATTTCAATCCTGCCAAATCGAACAAAGTATTATTTCTACGTGAAAGGGAATCGTTAATTAATACATACTCTATAAAATTTCAATTAAGATCATATGTAAAATGGTCATCAAAAGCTTGGGATCATTTACATGAAATTTGTGAGAAGAAATTAAAAGAGTACATTTATTATCGAACGAAGTATGTCCAGATTTTTGGAGGATTGAATTCTAATTTGACAGAGGATATTTTAAAAGGATTTAAGAATTCTAACCCTGGCCTAAAAGGAAAAGATAAGTCTATATTAAGTATGAAGTTGAAAAGAATATATTTGGATGGACGAACAGTGTTAGTTCATGTAGAATTAAATCCGGACATGAAACCTGTGACTCCCGGATCGTGGGATGGAATAAAAGTGTTACATATGAAAGCCGCATATTATTGCAAGGGTTTCCATTCCGTCCCGGACAGAGCGTTAGGTAACTTTTTTAAATTATTTTAATTTTTTTAATTGACAAAGAAATTAGATTAAATTATAAGTCAATGGTATTATTGGTTAGACTTTTCAAACAACATGAGAAGCTTTATAATAAAATTCAAATATTTAATCTAATTCAAATAAGAGATTGTTTTATCTGTAAAAATGGACAAGTCCTTCGTCTAATTAGTGACACGAGATCACGTCAGTCAATTAACTCGCAAGTAACTATTATTCCGTAATCAGCATTAACCAATTATCCTCACTTGTCAAAGGTTAAAAACACCGTGTTAATAATGTTATTTTTGAATAGTCGACCTGTAACAGTGGAATTTTTCAATTGTGTTAAGAATTGGGTCTTGGTGCTTGATGATTTATTTTTGTTTGTGTTGACGAGCTTATGATTCAAAGAGTAAAGATTTTATAAAGAAAAAGATTTAAAATTAGTAAAACTATTTACAGTGCCAATTATTTATTATTGTAGGGGAATCCTATTTAAACAAGTGCCGAAATCACACCTGTATTGGTGACTTCAACGAAGGTGTTCAATGGGTGATAACGGCTCAAGACGATTGTATAAAACCTGACAATAGGACCACCGACGTCGATGAGGTTACCGCTTTAATGCCAACAGTAAATTTTTCATCAGTGAGTTATTTTTTTTCTAGAAATTATATAAACTGCTAAACATCATTGCTTTTACCTCTTCTGGTTTTACTCATAATATATACAAAGCTAAAACGTGCCTAAAATATTGTTCTAAATTAATCTTAGACTAAATAAAACCAAATCCTACCCCCCCTCCCACCTACTTAATATTTTTTACTAAAGTATATTAATACATATTCCACCGCATGGCTAACATTGACTAACCGATTGTAGACTTCATCATCAAAGGTAACCGACGATATGAGCGGAAGTTCTGAAGAAATTGATTACCGCAAAACTACGATGCAAAACACTACACCTTTAGAATATGCCACTACTCAGGAATTTACTACAAATTATCCCATTATTGTAACATGTAACCCCAGTACAGTAGAAGACTTTTCTGAAGCTATCAATAGACAAACTACTGAAGGAATTTTAACTACTGATATTACGATTCCCGAAAACTATACTACTGTACCACCAACTTTTTCTCCTAACACTACGTATGTTCCTACAACCGATGTACCTACTACTAGACTGGTAAGTTAAAAAAATATTAACTGAATGTGACTGAACTAAAACAACTATATTTTATTTATTTAAAAACAGAAGGTTTTTGACGGTCAAAACTCTCTAAAAAATGGTTATAAATAGGAGGATGTTGGGGTGGGGCGCTATATCGAAAAATACTGGCGCCACCCTCGGGGGACGGACCTTATGGTGCCGATGAGATAGCAAGTTGAAACAAGAAAGTCGTGAAACAATATGGCTATCTCAGTCGGGCGCTGGTAGGTCCGTCTCTTAGGATCCTGGGTTCGGTGGAGGGGGTCGTGATTAAAAACACTGGAGTACGATGTGTAGACGCGATAGCGAACCAGCCACAATAATATCTTCAATGCTTCTAGAGATCCTTTCTCTTCAGTTCCTTTTTTCTTGAGAGTTCTTCTTGTTCTTCTTAGCCGTCGGAAGTAATAATCGGTAGTGGCGCCATACTGCCGGGTGTAGCACGTCACGTATACCGTAAAGAGAGCCGCGGTTTATAGACTCTTTTTACTAACATTTTTCACTATGGCTGGTCCGCTTTTTCGCTAATATTTATTTCTGTAGATCTTATACTTAAACATGTTGTACATCAAAATAAGCGTCTTAATAAAATCTATCTAAAGGTATATAATACAAAACGGTTATAATCATAAATCTTAAATAATACGTAAAAAACATGCAATATCATACAAAAAACAGTACTTTTAACAACCTAAAATTCGTCATTATGTCCAAACTATCCATCTCTCAACTATAAACTAAACATATTTATAATCAGTTTTAAGTGCTTTACTAAATTACAAAAGAAAAACAAAAGAAAATCTAATTATAATTTTCATACTAAACTCAAGTGCGAGACAGAGATGCCAACATCTTGCTATCTCTGTCATACCCATCTGTTTGACAATAGATTGCTGCTTAACGAGAGACTAATTCTATGACTATAAATTACGAAGTGTGGGACAGAGATGCTAACATATTATCATCTCTGTCATACTCATTAGTTTTACAAAAGAATGATACATAACGAGACACTAGTTTTCTGACCGAATGTACATGAGATTATTGAAATATACTAATAAGATCGATTGATTAATATAACTAATAAATAATCAGTGCAGACATTAAAATTACTTGTCGCCGACATCCTCCCCCTTGTGCGAAGCACCAACTGCTGATCCGGCGACACGTTGCTCACCGACCCCGTTTCGATTGTTGCTGGCCGCAGGTACCAGTCGCACTATCTTGGAGCTTGGACTTTTCAGCACGCCACCGGCAGTACGTACGTCGACGATGCGGGTGCGCCCATCTGGCCCAGGGTAGATCCGTACCACCTCCCCTCGTGGCCAAGTGTTTCTTGGAAGTGCCGAGTCCACTATGAGGACCGTGTCCCCAAGCCTCAGATCTAAAGTGTCTGCTTTCCCTGTAAGTTTTCCGGAATCAGTGTTGGAACGTATTCTTTCACCCATCTGCTCCACAAGTGGTCTGCCATTCTTTGTGCCGTCTTCCAGGCGTATCCTTTGATGTCGTCGTCGTTGAATGTTCCGACCATCGGAACGCCACAAGATCTCCCTAAAAGAAAATGATCTGATTTAAATGACTCTTCTCCATTTGTTTCTACATCGACTAATGGCCTTGAATTGACGATGTGCTCTGCTTCCAAGAGGAGTGTGTGCAGAACTTCGTCTTCGAGTAACTTTTCCTTTAGGGTGATCGCCAGCGCTTTTCTGTTGCCTCCAATAAACTACGTTTGTGAAGGCCTTTTCGCTAGCATCCGTGAAGACATGCGTCTCCCCCTTGTGACGAGATGATGCGAAGGATCGTGGCACTCTTAGGTTTTTTAACAGCTGTACGTTGCTCAAGTAGGTTTTCCAGGTTTTTTCGCAATCTGTCATGATGAGCTCGTCCCAGCCAACCCCACAACGCCAGATATCTTGGAGCAGCCTCTTCTCTTGTATCAGAACTGGCGACGATAGACCAGCGCTGAAGCTTCTTAAAACTGGTGGTCGATTTGATGCCCACCCTCGAAGTTCAAATCCGGTCTTTCGATGGATGAAGTCCACTTCCCTTGCAGTTTTAATGGCTGCCTCTTCTGACCTGAAACGCATCTTCTTCTTAGTCCGATGAGTTATCGCGAAGTGAGGCAGATACCATTTGCGCTCAGACGTGGAGCCAAACGGGACGTCTTCAGCATATCCGCTATCTACGAGGTGCTGAATCTGATAGGTGTACTCGTCTTTTAGGTTCCGGTCTTTGTCTAGCTTCCTTTCAATATTCTTGAGCCTGTTCTCTGCTGACTTGAAATTGTTCGGCATTGCTTCATCCTCGTTGCGCCATAAAAGTCCTGTTTCGAAGCGCCCATCCTGTAGCCTTCTTGTCGTTTTCTCCATTATAGCTAGCGCCTTTCCCTCTGCATCGATACTTGGCGGACGTGCTTGGACACCCAAAGATTCTATAGCGAAGTGGTCTTTTATAAGGCGTTCTAGATCGTCTTCATACCCCGTCACGTGTGCGCAGGTAACGAAATTCAGAGATTTCGTTGCTCCGCCATCAAAGCCGTGTAGCACCCATCCCAGGTGCGTCAGCGAAGCTACAGGTTGGTTTCTCTTTCCTTTACGCGTAGCCCGTGATACGATGAGTTGCCAGTTATCCTGACCGATTAACAGTTTAGGTGGTTCCTCTTCGTATATCAGCTGATCGGTCATCTTACTAAGGTGCAGACATTCTTCAAGACGAGATCTATCAATACTTTGCGGCGTTAGACACAGGTCGTCTACGGTGCGCGCTCCATTAATCTTTTGCCTCTTCTGATGGTGGATGCCTCTGATCTTAAAATCGATCTTCATAGAATTCTCCTTTCCCATTGTTTTCCCCCCTACTGTTTGTAGGTATAGAGGTTCTTGAGGTCCTGTTAGACCGACTTCTCTCACGACCGATGAATCTAAAAGTGTCACTGTAGATCCTTCGTCAAGTAGCGCCAACACTCGCACCGATCCCTTGGGTCCATACACTTCCACAGGAATCATCTTTAAATACGCTCTTGCATTCGTCAGAGCGTTGACTGGTTGAGTCGCATTATTTATGATCTCTCTTTTCTCATCCTGCTTCTGTTCCAATGGCTTGTAGTTGTGAAGGAGATGGTGATGCCAGCGCTTGCACGCCTTGCACGGTGGCCTTTTGCAGCTCTCCTTACGATGACGTCCCATCAAGCATTTAAAACAAAATCTACTCTTAAGAGCGATCTCCCACCGCTCCTTGTTGGATGCATGCAGGAACTTCTTGCATTCGACCAAAGTATGGTCTCCGTGGCAGTGCGGGCACCCTGGCTTCTCTTCCCGTTGCTCCGTAGCAACATGCGCAGGATGCCTTGCTTCCTTGAAGGGTTGCCTCTTCATTTGCACTGACTCCTGCAGCGCATATGGCCCACACCGATCTGCTTCACGGTTCAAAAATGCGGCTACTGTTGTAAGATCTGGATCTTCATCCTCGGCGGCGTAATCGAACCACCGATACCTCAGCACTGCAGGTAGCTTCTCCACTATGATCTTCATAATTTCTGGAGATTGTAGGTACTGAGGTTTTCTTAATCCCCGAACTGTCGCAACAATGTTGTTTACATGACTCGCAAACACGCAGACGTCACGCGCACTCTCGGTGATCTTTGCCAAGTTCCTCATATTTTCCATTTCAGCGAGGACCAGGGCATCTGGCCTACCAAACCGCCGACGCAGGGCTTCCAATACTTCGTTCGGTAGGCACTCTGAATATAACAGGCTCTTTACAGCTTCCCTTGCAGTACCCTTAATGGCTCTTCTTAAACGCGCCATATTCTGTGAAGCTGAAAAGAGTGGAGATGTATCTTCATATACTGTTCTAAAGGCTAACCATTCACCACTGTTGCCATCGAAGTAAGGCAGCTCATGCATGTAGCTTGGAGGTGCTGCTGCTGACTTCGGTGCGGCATGAATGGCCTGGACGATTGCTTCCGCTAGCTCCTTATTTCCCGTAGACTGATATAGTGGTTCCTGTTTGACGGTCATTGAAGACGCTTGCGGGGGTGGCCCCTTCCCGGGCACTCCCCCGTGTCCCTTCCCGGACGCGAACTTCGTTTGATGCCCCTTCCCGGACATCGCTGTCACCGTCGTCTCCACCCAGTCCTGGACATCAACCTCTCGGTGTTGAGGTTCCTCTAACTCGGAGTCTTCATCTTCATCGGCAACCTGCAATAAGTCTAACCTGGCTCTAGCAAGAGCGACCCCGGCTTGGGCCTCCTGCAGTTCGCGCTGTGCCAGCTCGGCTCGCGCCTCCAGTTCTATACGCTTTCTGGCTGCCACGCTCCGTAAGGACACTGAACGACTCTTCTTCGGAACGGCAACATGCAACCTCGTGGACTCATCAGGCCTCGTAGTCCCGTCGGTGCTTGTGCCCACGTAGCTGCTCACACTGTTACCTCCTCTGTGACCAGCATCTGCAACAGGGACGGCAACAGAGACCGCGATAGCCCCACTTGGCCCCGTGGCCATGGTATCATCCTCGGGCATAGGCTGCGCCCTGGAGGTGGATCCCATCTGACTCCTGGTCACCGGCATGGTGATAAAAAGTCTTATTGCCACGTCGCTTACACTCAGTTCACCGAATAAACCCAGGGATCCGGCTCGAAGGACCAGATGTTGGGTTGGGGCGCTATATCGAAAAATACTGGCGCCACCCTCGGGGGACGGACCTTATGGTGCCGATGAGATAGCAAGTTGAAACAAGAAAGTCGTGAAACAATATGGCTATCTCAGTCGGGCGCTGGTAGGTCCGTCTCTTAGGATCCTGGGTTCGGTGGAGGGGGTCGTGATTAAAAACACTGGAGTACGATGTGTAGACGCGATAGCGAACCAGCCACAATAATATCTTCAATGCTTCTAGAGATCCTTTCTCTTCAGTTCCTTTTTTCTTGAGAGTTCTTCTTGTTCTTCTTAGCCGTCGGAAGTAATAATCGGTAGTGGCGCCATACTGCCGGGTGTAGCACGTCACGTATACCGTAAAGAGAGCCGCGGTTTATAGACTCTTTTTACTAACATTTTTCACTATGGCTGGTCCGCTTTTTCGCTAATATTTATTTCTGTAGATCTTATACTTAAACATGTTGTACATCAAAATAAGCGTCTTAATAAAATCTATCTAAAGGTATATAATACAAAACGGTTATAATCATAAATCTTAAATAATACGTAAAAAACATGCAATATCATACAAAAAACAGTACTTTTAACAACCTAAAATTCGTCATTATGTCCAAACTATCCATCTCTCAACTATAAACTAAACATATTTATAATCAGTTTTAAGTGCTTTACTAAATTACAAAAGAAAAACAAAAGAAAATCTAATTATAATTTTCATACTAAACTCAAGTGCGAGACAGAGATGCCAACATCTTGCTATCTCTGTCATACCCATCTGTTTGACAATAGATTGCTGCTTAACGAGAGACTAATTCTATGACTATAAATTACGAAGTGTGGGACAGAGATGCTAACATATTATCATCTCTGTCATACTCATTAGTTTTACAAAAGAATGATACATAACGAGACACTAGTTTTCTGACCGAATGTACATGAGATTATTGAAATATACTAATAAGATCGATTGATTAATATAACTAATAAATAATCAGTGCAGACATTAAAATTACTTGTCGCCGACAGAGGAGTAAGAAAATTATCATCAAAAAGAATTAGATTATATTTCCGGCATTATTTTGATAGTTAATATAAACTAATTAAAATACCGTTAATTAAATATCTGTATTTAGCCAGAAGAGAAATTGGAGCAAGTGATACAAGATTTGGACCGCATTGTGAACAGCTCATCCCCTGTCATGGTGGAGGACATCGGCGAAGTTTTTGATCAGGTTTGCCAAAAGTTTTGAAAAATCTTATTTAAGTAATTTTCTTAAATCTTGATCACTTTGTATATCTTTATAGAAGATAAATTTATCAAATGTTATGCAAGAAAATTAGAGAGATAAAAAATTTGATTTCAATAATCTAGATCTATAAGCTTTTATCAGTTTGTTTCTTTTTGCACTGATCATACAAATAATACAACGGATTTTTCTGAATTAGGATATGGTTGTAGCTTAAAGATCCAGTCAGCAAACGAATAATTGGATTGAAAGATGAGTTGTTTCATTGTAACTTGACAGTCCTTTTAAATTAAAATATATCTTTTCATATTTCTTATTACAGGTAGAGAATATCCTCGAAGTTCATGGTAGTTTGGAAATACCAAGTCAACTCCTGCATTTGCTTGATAGCTTAGGTTCAACATTGAACCTAAATGGATCTAGCTCAGCGACAGCAGTTAGAAACAACATAGCTATGGTGCTTGCAGACGCCGCACCTAGTCATCCCGTAAGGGGGATGAAAATAGCTACTAGAGACAGCGATGTATTTACTAATGAGGCTTTTGAAATATTCACTGGTAATTTGATATAGTTTAATAATGTCTTTCAATTTCAACGCCACAGATGTTGATTTTGCACAACAAAGCTTTTACGCTTATTTTAAAAAAATTGTTTTCATAAGCCATTTTTTTCACTAATTTAACTTATTATTAATTTAAAAAGCTCAACTAAAACAACCAGATGTTTGTAATAGACCATTTTTTTTCATTCTAGGTAATCTTAACGACACAGATCTTGATTCGGATCGTAACGAAGTGGTCGTCCATCTACCCTCGTACTTGTCGGATATGTCACGTCGGGTTTCATTCGTCGTGTTCAGAAATGATCGTGCCTTTAGATCAAATGAAAATGTAAATGCTGTTAATAGTAGAATTCTAAGTGTTAAAATAGAAAATGTAACCAAATTTGAAAATGACGAGGTGATAGATATCCATTTAAGCCCGATTTTAAGAGATGTTGAGAGAAATGAAAGTCGCGCATGTGCTTACTGGCAGTTCTCGGAGAATGGCACAGGTTACTGGTCACAAGAAGGTTGCAAATTAATTGCCGCAACAGGTCCGGGCATGTTAAGTACTTGTAGGTGTACTCATTTGACTCATTTTGCAGAAGTTTTGTTTCCGAGATCGGTTTTCTCGCAAAAAGATGAGGATATGTTAGAATTATTAACAATTATTGGTTGCTGTTTATCAATTTTTGGTTTAACAGTAGTAGGAATAACGGCTGTTTTGTTTAGATCCTGGCGACGTGATTTTAGCAACAAAATATGGCTACAACTTTGCACAGCAATATTTTTATTAGTTCTTAGCTTTTTGATCGTGATATTTGCGAAATTTAAAGAATACAGCACTCTTTGTATGTTACTGGGCGTGGTTATGCACTACTCTGTTTTATCATCTTTTTGCTGGATGTTAGTAGCGGCTGTGTTATCTTATAGACGATTAGTTCTTGTTTTTACAAGAGATGCTTCCCACAAATTACTTAGAGCTTCTGCTTTCGCTTATGGAAGTCCTTGTGCAGTAATTGGAATACTTTTGTCTACTTCACCTCAATCATATAACGGTCGTTTCGAAGAAAAATCTCCTACCGGGTCATTTTGCTATCCTTCCGGTTTAGCTCTATGGATCTCAGTATATGCTCCTATTGCTATCATACTAGTGGCAAACTGGACACTATTTGGTCTAATAGTAAGATCCGTGTTTTCGTCACGAGGAATACAGAGGCACGGAGACTCAAATGAAGCATTACGATGCGCTTCAGTCAGTTGTTTATTGGTGTTTTTGTTTGGCTTGCCCTGGATTTTTGGCCTTTTTGCTTTTAATGTGGTAATGGCATACTTGTTTACACTTACAGCTACATTTCAAGGGCTAATTTTATTTTTATTTTTTGTGCTTGGAAACAAAAAGACTCGTGATCTGTGGTTAAATAAATTAAAGATTAAGCAAAGTCGTAACGTGCCAGTTACATCTTCGACATATTCTAATAGAAGCACTGGCTGGAGAGCAGGAACTCAACCAATTACCATTGGAAGCAAGACTTCCAAGCCCAAATCTCTTGCCCAGGATGACTCTAGGTTTTCCTGACAAAGATGTAAATAAATGTAATAATAAATTCCTTACTGCATACCACAAAGTCAAAAGTACAGTACACACGAATAAAAACAATACTATGCTTATAACTTGGGTACACAATAACATTTTTCGTTTATCGCTTGCTGGCGATCTTTTACTGATAACTCGTATTTTATAAATTCAAGCCAGATTTAAATGTATTAAAGAGTATAGTTTTATATTTGAACGAATTGTTTAACTTCATTCTTAATCTTTTAAAAAGAGTTAAGTAATAAGACAATGTTTAATATTATTACCTGTCTACTTCTGTTGTTGTTGAAAATGACTTGAATAATTGTGCTAATAAGAAAATATCGAAACAAAGGAGATATATTTGGATTATAAGATATAATATAATCATATATGACATAACGTCAAAATAGGTATTTATATATTTATTAAGTTAATACAATGTAAAATACATGGATAGTTGTAGTAAAATTATTTTCTAGTCCTTCTTTGATTTCTTATAATTAGTTATTATCCAAAAAAGTATATATATGTTTAACAGGATGTATGTTGCCAAAGTTCAGAAATGAATTGTCTTAACAAAAATAGTAGATAGACATGGATCACAAAAATCTTAACACCTTTTTGTGTTAAGATTTTTGTGATCCATGATTACTATTGTATATAAACATTCGATTATATTCACGTATATTCGTCGGGAACGGATTAATTCTGCAATGCTACGAGCTCAATGAGAAAATGATTATGAGTACAGTCGGATAATTATATATATTATTGATAACATAAAAAAATATATACGACTAGGTTTCGTCGGTGAAAATATTATGATGACACAAATATAATTGACACTTACATCTCGTCTACCCGTGAATTGCTGCAAAGCATTCGAAACGTCGGGTTAAAATTAAAATTTAACCAAATTATACGCGAATTTTAATCCGTAAAAAATAGTTTTATTTCAAATATAATTGAGATTGGCTCCATGATGTGAACCTCACTTCGAGTGTCAAACTAACCGTTTTCATAATTAGAAAAGCCATGGCACATGTTTTCTTTATTTTACTTTTATTTTTAAAGGAAAACGTATTTCAAACATTTCTCGTCATTGAGTGTTTTGTTGTATTGATAAGATGTAGCGGAAGATAATAGATATAATAATAACTATTTGCTACCAGCTATGCAAAAGGGCAAATAGTGCCAAGTGTTCATTATTTCTTAAGTTTCTTTGTAATAATTTTAATTTAATTTGTAATAGTAAAGTAGTTCTGCAAAAAAAATTTTCGGCAATTTACTACCTTCTTTTAGTAATTTAATTTGTTAATTGAATATATTTTATATATGAATATATTATATATATATAAAAAGATTATTGTAATGTACATTTTTTCTGTTGATATTTTTATAACCGAAAAAGTATAATGACCATACGAGGCTTTTATGTATGTAGCTAAGTAAGTTAGTTTATTTACAAAGTGTTAATAGGATAAGCTAAATAAGTATTTAAAAAATATTATACACTTTTATATATGCATATAGTTAGTAAGTATTTATATATGAATGTAATAAGGAAGAAATCATTTAATAAAAGTTTTATAAATTAATAAGTTGCTAGAATTTATTTAATGTTATTCTAGAGAAAACTGTAGTAACAGTTTTATGTCATTTTGATGTCCAGCTGATATTGATAACAGTCATATGTGAGTCATGTTATAATGTTGATTTTAGTTTATGATACTTTAGTGACCTATCAGTGCCAGTGACATCATAGACACGTTGGTAAAACGAGTACTAAACTTCTAAGTATCTTAAATGTTTATTTGAAACAATACTTGATTATACAATAAAGGATTTTCAAATTTGATTGAATTTATCTCCTAAGTAAAAAAAAATTACAAGTTGCCGCAAAACTTGTAAAGCTGCCAAGACCTTGCCAAGACAAAACACGAACCAAAAAATTATATTGAAAATATCTGCAATTAATTTTTTTTTAATAAATTGATCCTTAACATTTATTTTAAAAAGAGCCTGCATGAAACCAATGTTAGGAAAAGAATCAAGGCGTTTTGTTAGGAATTCAACTTTGGTACACAATTCTCTCAGTCTATTCTGTAAGAGACTCCGTGACAAATAATAGATGAATAAAATATTTTAATCCAAGCATTGTAGCATCAGAGGATTGATTAAACTTCCATCAAACAGTTAAAAATCTTTTTACAAGACTTTTAATTAAAAAAAAAACTCACGTTGGTTCATATTTTTAGAAGCTTTGAAGAGATAGATACACAAATACGCTTTTTTTTTGCTATATTTTTATTGCAGGCTTAACCATATTTTTATATTTATTTGTGTATTTTTTACCAACAGTTAGATTATTTAAAATAAAACAATAATACAACAAAGGGCTTTTGCATTTTTAACAACAGATATTATTCACAAAAAAAATCATGACGAAAAAAAATTCAGTATCTTTATTTGATCTAAATATATATAATAAAATCGTAGATTAAAACTAGTTTAGTCATCGATTTTCAGGTAACCAGTTTTGTCCCAAATGAAAATTAAACATTCTTAACTATATAGAAGTTTTATTTCCTTATTTAACAGCCTTTGCAGATCTGAAAACATTCGGCCTCCCTGATCTTTTATAGTTTTCCACAGGTTTTTGTCGATAGTAGGATTTACGAACACACAGCTGTGCTGTAATTGTGTTTTCTTTAACACCCCATTCCATTCATATTAAGAACCACGAATAACCTGCAAATTCTTTGTTAGAAAAAATAAGGCTTTAATCTAAGAGAATAATTTATATTATGTAAATACTTTTAAATAAAATTATATTTTAATTTAAAAACTTGTTTATTCAATATAATTAAAATACACATCTAATTTTATGTCAACAACTGTAAAATGACAAGTATTATCCTTAATTATTATTTAAACTTTAAACAAAATAAAATATGAATAAAATAAAAAAACTATAATTACTTATTTGAAACAAAATGCGGTAATATGTATTCTTTTCGGTAAAAAAAATCAATAAACAAATATACTGAAAAGAATTTACTTAAAGCCTGTACAGTTGATATATTTTTTTCAGTTCTAAATTGACTAACAAAAAAAAGATCTAATCAATTTAATAGAATTAGAAAATATTTTTTCATGCACGTCCCAGTTCCATGCCTGGAGATCTAACAACTGAAATAAATGAGAACACAAGAGTTAGTAGACAGGATAAAATAACTTTGGTCTATTCAGATTTTAAACTTAGCCTTAGCCTGAACATACAAAAATGTATTAAAACCAATTTAATTTTAGATTTTTAACTAGTCAATAAAATGTCGTAAAATATTATATTATAATACGACTACAATATAACACGAATAAATTATAGATTCCTGGTAAGATAGAATAAGGGCTTTTATCTAAATAATGACATGCATATATCTGAAATACAACTATTTTTAACAAATTATGATTGTTACTTTTTAATTTTAACCCGAAGCAAAGTTTCGAATGCTTTTTAGTAATCGTGTTCACGGGCAGACGAGGTGTAAGTGTCAGACCCTTCACGGGCAAAATTATATGCATATTAAATCCGTTAAAAATAGTTTTATTTCAAATGTGTACTCGTGAAAATCTAAAAAAATACTATGCATGTATCTGTACGAAAAAAAATACTTACTATAAGATTTCCTTCTGTACTTTTTAATTAATAATTGTATAATGTAAAAGACTGCTATGGCGCCTACAATTGATGCTAGTACGATCCCAAAAACGTTTATCGTCGATTGGTTGGTTTCACTAGATTGAAGTTCTGACTCACTGAAAAGTAAAAAAAACGTTAATAATAGTATGCAAGCATAATATTCGGTATTGTTTTACTTTTATAAAAACTTGTTTCTTAACTTTTTTTGCGTCGCAAATTCTTTTGTCTTGTACATTCTAATGGGTCCTAAACGCTCTTATTATAACAAATATAATAAATTTAAAGTTTATTTGACTGGGATAATAAAATCGGCCATGAACACTTATCCGATTAATTATTTGTTTTTAACTAACGGCAACGTTGTTTAAGAATACAACTTAATAGGTTGTGAATGACGTTCTAATGCTATGTACAACTGCACGTCATAATGAAACAAGAACTTTTATTTTGTATACTTGCATGCATCTCCTACTCTCTGCAAGTGCAATTTCTTTCTAAAATGTATTATATACAAAAGACAACAATGAGGCTACAAAAACTTACTTTGATCCCTTGTTTTCTGGTTTATTGGACACATCAGTAGGCAACGATCTGGGTGTAAGCATTGGTGTCAAGATAACAGCGGTAGTAGTAAATTCTGTACTGAGAGTTGAATCAGTATTTGGGTCTTCTATATTCCCCTCAGTTGTTAGTTCTGTATTTTGTAGTGTAGGCATCGTCTGGGTATAACTCGTGCTATAAGTTGTCGGTTCTGTAGAAGGGTCAGTCTCTGTACTCATAGATTCAGAATTTAAGGTAACTGTTGTTCTATCGGTTGTGAATTCTGTATATGAGCTCGTTTCAGTTGACACATCAGTAGTCTGTTCTGTGGTACCTTCAGTTGCTTGTTCTGTTAAATTGCTTTGAAGCTATAAAAGAAAAAATATAATAAAAAATGCGTATTAAATAAAAAAACAAGAGATATTCATATTGGAAGATGCACAGAAGTACTCCTAGCCTTTGAGGAGGGAGTAGGTGCTTTTATAGATATCTATTACATATTGCTATTGACATAGATATAGATATCGATTTGAAAACAACGCTGATGCCTCCATCAGCGTTGTTTCTTAGTTCGATACATAGTTTCTTGACGGTAGTGTTAAACTGTTTTTACTTTAACTCTAACTTAAGTGACAGCGATGTATTCCGGTTGGGTCCAAAAATGGAAAATATCAGCAATTAACCGCTTTTCGGAATACGTCTCGTGACAATGCGTTAGAAGACTCACAAAGATACTGCCTTCCGACGATGTAATGTGATTGTTTTTCACGGTTTTTTTATACGCATTGCAATAGTAGAAGTTGATAGTTGAATAACCTACCAAAACCTCCGTTTTGGGAGGTTACTTAACCCTTACTGTAGAGTCTCAACTCCAACTGTAGCTGGTTAAAAATTTTGCATGAGCACTCAGCTTTGGAGAAAACCATGGTTCAAAAATTCCGATTAAAATTTAAATTAAGTACCAGGCCTTACTTTCAATGACTGTAGGACAAGCGATATTTACCCTCGATCGTTCAAAAGTTGGTGATTTATAAAAGTTTAAATTTTTTAACAGAGCGCTCTGGTAGTAGCAACCAGCTTGTATTTAGCTGTATGCAAACTATTGTTCGGTTTCGAAGTCGAAATAACTAGAATTTTCTTGTCTTTGGCAGATGTTGGTCAATTTTGACGACACACTTGATTTTTGCTGTACCGATCTACCTTTTGAATAATTTGGAGCTACAAGTATGTTTTAAGAATTTAATTCAGAGTTACAATAAATTACAATTTCTACGCTTAATACATTTGCCGATTCGTCGTACAAGATCTTCGTATAAATATATACGTAAGTGGTGTTAACACCACTTCGGTGACAGGGGCGTAGAGGGGCGAAAAACCTGCCTCAATGGATAGGATACTAGGTCCACGCAAGCTTCGTTTGCCTCGCGACGCAGCGCGCGCGAAACAAACACGTTCTATATGTTTATTATATGGGACACATTTTATCAATTATCTCGAAAACTACAATTATGATTCGGCTGATTTTCAATCCAGACCGAGATTTGCTCAAGTGTTCAAAATTTCGTACGTGTAGCTCGTAAATTGAAGGAGGAGTAGGTTAACAAAGAGTTGAAAATTTTAGTAGTAAAGAGCTTCGTTTCGCTCAGCTCAATAAAGATCCAATTCTGTTTCAATATGCTGACTTAGCTTGTAATCCGTGGGCAAACTGTGAGCCTACTTAACAGGCAGTGCAAATCCGATAAGTTTTGGTATATGTAGTAATCCTGTAGTTAGATACAGGACTCAACTAAAGTCAGAAAAGAAAGGCTAAGGTAAATAAAAATACTCACCAATATAAGACACAAAAAAAAAATACTAAACGACATTTTGGTTCCTGTTAACACAATTGGTTACTGCATAACAATAGTGCAAAAATATATGTTCTTCCTGTTTTATTAATAAAATAAAATAATTTCCTCATTAACCACAACTTATTTATAACTTCAAACTCCCCGTGACTTTGCTTGGGTTTTTTATAGGAAACTAGCTGATGATAGCGACATCGTCAGCTTAGATTACAAAAAGATGATACACTGTCGGAGCAATTCAGCACTACTGAAAACAAGGAGTACTATATTATGTTTAAGCGCACTTTTGGTTGTATATAGCCTCTAAGCGTTATTAATAAACATACAAGAGATTAGTGGGATCAAACAAACAAACTCTTTATATTTAATATACTGTTGTACATTATTAAAACATGACTCATGGCCATTTTAAATAATAAAAGCTCTGGCTAGAGAGACGTTATTAAAAGCTTTTGCCTTTTCCCATGAAAATATGCCGTACTTGAAATCCTGTTATGAAACCATTAATATGTTTTTTTTCAAAATTGAGAGGATTGCTCAAACCAATTTTAAGACACCCTCTGAAAGATATGGAGCCTATTTATTCTGAGCCACAGCAGAGGATTTTCTCTATATTAAAATTTTTAAATTAAGTTATTATATTTACTATGTATGTTTTTTTTATAACTACTTCTCTAATATTATATAATATAATTATTCTTAAAAAGTTTTTTTTAATATATCAGATATAAACAAAAAAAATCAAATATAAATTAAATATACCCGATAAAATTAATATACACACAAACACTGATGTTGAATGCATGTTTTATTTTACAGGAAAAAGGTTATGGGAATTATTTTGTTTAATTAAACTAATTAGTTTTTGCAAACTTATCTCTGGGTAACATATTAATGAACCGGAATCTGTTGCATTATAACGTTCAGAAATTAATGCAATTATTTTGACTATTAGCTCTTTTTATCGTGAGTGTGTCAGGTCCTTGCCCTGTTCACGATTGCTGGCTGTATTGCTTGGTGATAGAAAGCATTTGTCTTCATATTAGTAATTCAGATTATTGTCACATCTACAAAGTAGCTAGATTTATATCCATCCATTTTTGCTGACTTATTAAGCAAAATACAAGCTAAGAAGTTTCCGCATTTATCAAGAGGACTTTTATTTTATTATAAGGAAACCAATATTGCCAAATATTTGTCATAAATTTTAAAACTCTATTTTTTTTTTTGCATTAACTCATCTTTTCCGTTTATTTTGCATATGGGAAAATTATTTATTAATAATTTAATTGAAGGAAAATGATATTATTTTAACTATTTATTATATTAATATTTAATATGATATTAATTTTTTGCTGGATAGAAATTATAACTTTTAGATTAAATAACTATTAAGGGACTATATATATATATATATATATAATATTTTATTTTTTGAGTATAACACCAAGAAGGCCATAAGAGACAGGAACTGGACCGTCGTGGCTGCCTTGCTCGTGTTGCCTTTACACCAGTGCTTTGTAGATAACAGTGATTAAAATAAGATGATATACAAAATTGAAAAAACCAATGACTAATAATACTCACAACTTTTATATAAATATTACATAATATATGTAAAAATATAATATAGGAATTATATTATGGGACAATATACATAGTCTAATCAATAGCTAATAGCCAAAAATATTGTTACAAGGAACAATTTCATTTTCATATTGTATAAAACATTTACTCCTCTAATGTTTTTTAGTTTATAAATTAACATAATTATCTTAAAAAAACATCTATAGAGTATTTAAAATTCTTTCTGCTTTAATACAGTTCTTTGAACGTTGAAACCGGTAATTGACAGAAACTCGCATTCTCTCCATGGGAAAATTATTTGTTATTATTCTTAAGGATTGTTTTAGGAACTGCAAATTAGAATGACGTTTAGATCTTGCAAGCTGATATAGTATGCCTCTCTAAAGCTGATCATAAGTCATAATCCGGCGATTTGAGATCGGGACCAGGCCTGTTTTCAGCTCTGATGAAGTCTGAAATATGCGTTTCCAACAATATTCTGACAGGACCAGTCTTGGTTATGGGATATGGTGATGTTCAAATGTTGACCCACATTTTCAAGAATCTCATCTTGATACAATTATGCCAATGTTTTGATACCTTTTTCACAAAAAATTGTCTTGTCATCTCTTGATAGCTAACATACCAACCAAACAATCCCTGTAGTAGTACTTATACTGTACAGTTATGGTTTGGTTTAAAATTTATGAACATAACTTTATGAACAAAAAACGGCGATTCTGTAAAAATGTTGAGTTCATAAGTAAATAAAATATTTCGGGTACCTCTCATTACACATTTACACACTTTAACCATTATTTGTTATTAAATGATTAGTAAAACAATGTCCAGTGTGCTGTTATAAGCTGTAATTTTAAATTATCTTTCAAAATAGGGTTATAGTTGCTATGTTCAAATACTGAAATAATTTTCCTAAATTCAAAATATTGACCTTTTTAATGATAATTTCAATGAATTGAAGAACAAAATTTATGTCTTTTCTCTGTACATTTTTATTATTATTTCTTTTTGTATAATTAAATACTTTACTATCTATATAAATAAAAATGTCTACCAATTATTAAGAAATCTATTATTTCAAATAAATTTCATCTTAATTATTATTATTATTTTAAATGTTAATCAATTTTGATTTGTTAATATTTAAATACCCTTCAATATCTTTTGTTGTCTTACAATAGTTCTGTGTTTCTATTAATATGTGAAGACTTTAATGGTTTATGCATATTTTTATAATTGCTATATGTGTGTTCTATACAACTGTTTGTCTTCCTAATAAATAAATATTTCTTAGAAAGGTCTGCGTTCTTATAATTACTGAGTGAATCAAAACTTGTACAGTATATATAGTAAAATCTTGAAACTCGTGGTCTTAACATAAGCTTACTTCCTTCAAACTCATCTGGTAACTAATCGAATAAATTCGTTACAATTTTAATTTTGAAATTGTATATGTAAGTATGTATTGAATTATAATTCTATCTAGCGTTTAGTTTTTTAAAGTTTTTTTTCTATTCTAATTGTAGCAACTCTTTATTCCACATGTTTGAAATTATTAGAAGTTATTTAATATAATACAACATATGAAACTTCATTAATAATTCCCTGTGTAGGATTAAAATGATCAGGAACTTTTTAGTGCAAAAAGTTCTAAAATTTTATATTTTTCTTTATATTCATGCTGAAATACTAAAGTCAGAAAATGTGTTGTCTCTGCTTTGGAATTTTTTTAGAAGATATCCTTCTTCTTCGTTGATTTTGTCACCTGCTGTGGCGAATCATTGCTAAAACAAAACTTTAAATAGTATCATATTTGTTTTTTTACAATTTCTATTTTAGGAGCGTTTAATTCCAAATAAATAATCAAATCATTTCCTTCACAAATATAAAGCATAATGGAATGCCTCAAATTACAGGCCAGTACCTGTAGTTTGAGGCATTCTATTGATCATCAACAAGAAGATGTTATCCGTAAAATGTTTGAAATAATTATTTTGAATCAATTACTTGATCGTTTTCATAACAATATATTATGTTATATTTTTATGGTTTTCCAAAATATCGCCCTGCAACAGAAGCTTAAATCTGTTTTCAACTGTTTTTATGAAATGTCTAGAAACAACTAGAAATACTATTAATTAAAGAATTATTATTAAGAATTATTCAAAGTTGTTACCATTTTTACAATACATTCGTTTGAGTTTTATAGCATCGTTTGGTTCCCAACTGTCATAGATAAAATTCAGCAATAATTAATAATTATTATTTTTCACACATAAAAAAAGAAAAACAGTGTAATCAGGGACAATGAAACCGATATTAAGACGAAAATGATATTTATCTAAACATTTTCCAAAATATAGAATTTGTTTAGTAGTGTTGATAGATATGATTTGGATTCTAAATTGGAACTTACATATTATTTTTTTTTATTATATCGTAAGAACCTTTCCATATACCTGTTTTATTGAAAAGGTCATACAAACTTTGTTGACCAAGGAGACGTTAATAGAAACTTCGTAATAACTAAGTAACCTTTAGAGGTTAAACCTTGACATACCGTTATTTTTACTAATATGTTGTGAAATGATTATTTTGTTATTGAAACAATATTATTGCCACTTCAGTAATTATCTAGAACTATCCGGCTATATTTAATTAATGAAAGCGTGTAGGAGTCATTCAAGCCTATATTATTTGCGCAATTATAGCCTGTTACCATGGTAACGCCCCAACTCACGCTTCAGCACTTTATTGTTTACGTCGCCATGGAGTTGACAAAGTAGCCATTCACTTATTATCGGTTCAGATTGCAACACAAAATGTTCTGGGGAATCAGTCCAGCGTTAGATTTACAAACAGAATACTTAAAACATGGAGACGAGAGTGCTTACGAGCTTAATTTTCTCGTCATTGGAGGCTGTGATGGAAGGCATCTTATTAAAACATTGGCTCAGGCTTACCGCCACACAAGGCGGTATATGAATTTGTTCGTTATCGATGGTTGTCCGGAACTTATTGCTCGTCAACTGCTCCTGCTATCATTGACTCTGGAAAAAACGACAAGATTTGGTCTCCTTGAAAAAACTAGACGGTTTCTTGAAATATACGGCAACCTTCTTCTGCGACCACCAACATCCAGGTATTTAATTGCAAAAGCACAACAACTAGTGGGCATGATAACTAATCCAGAATACATGAGTTGCCTTTTACCTTGCGTGTCCGTGGATCAGATGAAGTATCGTGAAAGAGATTATATTGAGAATCATATGAACTTTTGGACTACTGGAAATACCAATCAGTTTAACGCTTGCGAATTGTGGGAGCATCGCCTCAGACACTCTCTTGGTTTAAGATATGATAACCGTATGGGGGTTTATGATTGGGATTACCATATGCGGTTAAAGGAATTGGCAACTCAGATATGCTTTCAGGAATATAAGCATTTTAGAGAACATGGTATTGCTTTTACTTGGTTAGAAACAGAAGTGTGCAGGCCGAACGTGTCCTTTGCTGCGGGTGTTTGTAAATGTGGGGATCGATATCTCCATCGAGGTTATCTAGGAGATTTGGTTACATCTCCGTATATAGCATATGGGCTGGATTGTGAAGATATAGATATGTTGAAGTCTTCTCATGGGGTTAATTATAAACGAGCAACGGATGTATCCGAACGTAATGTTTTGAGAATGTTATACGAAATTGAGAATCGTAAACCTTTTAATGCTAATTCAATGAATTTAGATACGGAACAAAATTTGGGTATGATTGTTTTGAGTCAAATTGACGCTAAGATATCTGAAAGCGGTCCAGAGGTGCCCCTGCTTCTGCGCGAAGATCGTGATTCGTATGTAGAAGTGGACTACGGTAAAGTACATTTTCTTTCCCTGTCTGCTTTAGATCATTATCCTCATAAACCTCAATTTCAAGGCTTGTTTCATGGAGTTTTTGTTGGCCATAATGTTCTTCCCCGTCTGAAACCTAGTGTTTGGTCGATGGCGCGTGATGACGCAATAGTTATAATGGAAAGTAGGAAGAATATGATAGAACTAAAGAGAGATGATATAAAAGCATATGGAGAACAAATTCAGCAAGCTGCAACAACTGCTCAGTGTGATAGAATTGGAACTTTTGATCCGGAAAAGGATGATTTTGCAAAGTTTCTGATAAGAAGAACAAGTGAGAGTACTGATGCATCAATATAAAATTAATCCTTTCATTTTCTGTATCATTATGATTTATAAATATGTCCTTTAAAAATACTAATAATAAAGTTATTTTTAATTGTTTGGTTTTACTTATATGAGTTCAATAAGTTTCATTCGTGTTTCACACTTATTTACTTTCGTAAAATATTATATTGTTCTATTTATCTGATTAGATCAAATTTCTTGAATTGCTTTTATGTAAAAACGATTCGCTTACATCCAAATATCGGAATTTTTTAGGGTTTCTTTATAATAAATACATATTTTAGATGAAGAGTATCAATAAAACATTCAAAAAAATTTGTGTTCATCTATTTTCTTTCATTAATATGTTACATTCATTTAATAAATAATATAGCAAATATATTTACAAGGACAAAATAAAACTGAAAATTCCAACGTATTAACGTTCCTTTGTTGTTTAAAATTCGTATTTTATATTACATAATCACTTAATATTAACAACACTAAATCAGTAGTTTGGTAGTGATGGTGTTTGCAAATCTACGTAGTTTTTTTTTAAGTGGCAGTATAGAAATAAGTGCTTATCATAGAGAGTAAAACGACGGAAAGAGGTGAGATTGTTTTTGCTATCTCAGATTATCCTAAAAGCTATCTTACATTTTAGTTGTTGGAAATGTAGGCGATTTTACGAGAGCAACCATTATAATAAATTAGTATAGAAAGAATACTGTATGGAAACTTAAGTAATAGGTATCTTTTTTATTTATGGGTAGATTAATTACTTGTATAGAACCTATCCTAATCTAAATTAATAAAATTATCACAGTATATAATTTCATTATTTGAAAGAGATTTAAATATTTATCCACTATAGATGTGCCCTTTTTAATATTCTCATATTTTTTAACTGTGTGAAATAATGTGGTGGTAATAAAAATAAATATGTATATTATTAATGAGCCTGTCAAGAAAAAGTACGAAGATTCGCATCACACCAGAGCACAACCATGAGCAATGGCCGTACCGGCGCCGTCAATTGACGAATTAGGCCTGCGCGTAACACGCATGCGCGGAAAGTACAGTATTCTCTAGGACTGATACAATATTTCAGATTGTCTCCATTTAATTAACACTTAACCCAAAAATAGTTATTTTAACAACAATATAAATAAAGTAACATTAAATATGAGGGGTTAATGTCTTAATTATTTCGTTACTCCCTACATTGAACATGATAATGACAAAAATTGTTTAGTTGATATTTTAACCGCGCATGTGTGTTTGGATACAAACGCGCGCACGCGACGCCTCCTGGGTTTGACACTCGCTTTAGTACGCACGGCACTACGGATTAACTGCACTTAGATGGCTAGACACAACATTGTGTTTTCACAATTATCATAACGAATTTTGCATTCTTACGCGAATGCAAAACTTACTTAATAACTATTCGATTTTTCTTAATCGACATAAAGTTGGCAGTAACATTCGTCTCTTTTACACATCACGTAATATAAAAGTGCCTAACGTGAGAACTATATTAAATAACGTGCGATGATGTAGAGGTCCTATTTACATCGATTTTAAACTACATAATATTTAAAGCAATGTATTTTATTGTGCAAAAAAATCATTAATAATTTAAGGTTTTCTTATTCTATATCCTAATCTAAGTCTGAACATGTTAATCTACTACTCGTTATATATCTACTGGTTACATTCGTCATATCTAAACTGTGGCCCTGTGCCCGCACCGGCCGCGAGTGTCGCGCCCAGTTACAGAGTATCATATTCATCACTACCCTGTACGCGTAATTAGATACCTAGTTTATCTTAATTAATATCATAACGTTTATCTAAGAGATTAATTACTTAAAACGCGCCATCCGGCAAACATTTTACGTGCGTTCGTGAGCGACATTGGCCAAGCTGTTTTTACGATTCTTGACATACGAAATAATTCATACATTGTTGTCCTGTATTCAACGGAAGTTATACATATATAAACAATAACAAAGTGTTGCAAATCCGCTGGGCAAATGTCGATCATCTCGATCTATTCGAATTACTGTTTACTATTCAATATTATAACTTCGAGTCACTAAACAATAGTCCTATCCTAGCGTAAAGGAATAAAACGATAACGTCCTTAGTTATTACAAAGTAAACAAATATTGTAACATTTAGGAATATCCAATGTAATGTGGCGTTTCAAATTTAATTACCGATTTCGTATATTAATAAGAGTTAGATATTATTTCATTTGAATACGTCAATCGATAACATATTTTTACATCAATTACATATCTAATTCTCTAAGTTATGTCGTTATTATACTTAGCCGTTCCGGCACATTACATTGAGAATATAACCTCACTCCAACATACATATCAGCTTAAATTCGTTTCATAGTACTATATATCATATATATATTTGATAAAATTCGACATAACTTATATTCACATTAAATAGGTAACTATTTTAGAATATGTTTTTATGTGTTTCTAGACAAAACATTAGTACGGTTCGAGATCGCCGTGTACAAATTGATTTAAATAAAATTAATTCACTTAAAAATACACACGTAAAGTTGGTGTTATAGTTTGTTTTTCTCCTAGTTATGACGTGTGAACTCAGGCGTTAGTTCGGAGAGGTGATACGGTGTGTAGAGTCTCTCCGGGGACGGTTTTTTCACGCCAGCACAGCACACCGCTCGAAAGCGGTGCGGTAACGAAACTTCAAAATGATCACATCTAATTCGCAGATATTTTACGCCGTCGAGCTCGCTCTTTAAAGTCAATTTGACTCGATACATTAAAGCTTCGACGAAATATTTATTTAATCTCAATTTGTTAAACGCCTATCTAAATCGTAAGCTAAGTCATTCGAAGTCTGCGGAGCTCGACGCGTGGGACCTCGGCACCGCACAACTTATAGCTACGTACATATAACGATGAGTTTCTTACGTTACCACTAACATACACGGCCGATCCACCGCCGGACCACCGAACAGAGATAAGAGTTAAAGCGTATCGATTTAAAACGAATATAAACATTTAACACAACAAGATCCGGCGGCGACGCGGCGCCGGCACACACTTTAATGCTAAACTATATTTTTCAGTCATATCGTTAAATATACTGTGCAATTAGTATAATTATTTACATTTAACGTCTAACGATTACGTATTCACATATCCACTACGTGTGTCCTTGCGTGTCAGTGCTTGTACTCGGGGAAGGCGGCCGGGAGCTCGCTGGCGGAGCTGCCGGCCGGGGAGCGGGGCGACGGCGGGGAGCGCGGGGGTCGCGGGGAGGGCGGGGAGCGAGGCGACGGGAAGTAGTCACGCTCCACTGGCACCGCCTCTTCACTCGCCCACCGGGCTAACTGTTGTTGAGCTTGAATAAATTCATCACTAGAAAATGATAGAGAAGAGAAACGGAGAGTCTAGGCTCGTTGCTGCGGCGGGCTCTTGAGTCTATAATGCTGACCGGTTTCTTTCTAGTGGCCAATTCGAGGTTTTTAATTCAATATAAAACGATGGTTGGGATTACCGGTCAGCTGGAGTTCTACATGAGGCAATTTATTATATATTTATACAAATTTAATTCAATTTGCCTTTGTGATTACCGTTATCACACAATTTTGTGTTTTAGATCTCAAAGCCCGCCATAATCTTTCATAAGTGTTGGTAAGTGTAGTGTAGCTGAAAACAAATATTATAAATAAAACAAAATATGGCACATTGTTGTCACTTGGCCCTAAGCCAAATTCATGGACAACATTAAATTTTCTATTAAAGAATAATTAGGTAGTCTGAAACTTAATATTTATTAATAATAAATCAAAACAAATCATATTAAAGATACTTTAAGGATTGTATCAAATAAACTCTAATTCAAATTAATCACCAAAGAAATTTAATATAATCGTGTATTGTATGTTTTTCCAAAGCTTAAAAGGAACAAACTGTAATTTAAAGAGACTCACCTCTCACTGTCCGGGGCATCCCGTAATCTTTCCGCATCTGCTGTCTCGTACAGTGCGTCGTCGTCTGGGGGGGCACGGAGAGCCCCGTGCGCGAGCGGATGTGTCCCGTGCGGCCCGAGTGACCCGTGCGGCAGCAGCCCGGGTGAGGTGGCGGTGGGACCAAACATAGCAGGGTGATGACGTGTACTTCCTCGGAATCGTGGGTAGCCGAAACGGGCCTCCTCTTCCGTGGGAGGGATTCGGCTGCGACATCGACTGATGAAGAAAATTACTATTTATTCTTCTACGTGTTTATCATTTATATTATGCTTAATGGTAGATTTAATTCTTAAAATAAATTTCAGAGTTTTACAATAAGACGATTTTATTACTCACGGTGGCACCTCTCCTTCAATCCTATAATGACGGTCGGCCTCAGTCTCCGACATTCTAATATCTTCCGATCCCGATGGGCTCATGTGCCTACTGGAATGATGTTCCAGCTGCCTAATTAAATCTTCTAAATTTCTGATTCTGATAGGTCCACATGCTGGCGCTTCATCTTCTTCTTCATCACCCCTTTGTCTTCTTAGTTCCGTTTCGTGAATTTTTTCAGCACTGGGAACTCTTTCTCGCTTATATTCATATTCTTGTAAAGCTCGAAGATCCCCTGATCCTACCGCTGTACCAGCACTAGCGCGTTGTGCTGCTGCAGTTTTAAGTGCTACTATTATGTTTTCATGGTATCCATTTAGGTCCTGTAAATAGTTTATATATTTTTTAAATTTATTACTTTTGTGTTTTGGAATTCCAAAAAATTTAATCTATAAAGAAAAAATATATGGTAAAAAAATATAATAAACATTTTTACAAGCATTTTAAGTCGTGCCTTAAACTTATATTCCATATCAGCCACGGCTCCCGAGGGTTCTTGACCATCAGATTGCGATCCAGCCTCCAGCTGTTCAGACTGTGAATCCTCAGCCCACTTGTCCTTGCCATCCACTGCCCCATACCCATGCTTCTTTAAAATACCCTTTTCGGGCAATTTGGCCATTGAATTAGGAGCTACATCTATGAAAGCTATATCTTCCTCTCCTAAAAAATATATATAATAAAATATTTCATATCCCACTATCTATACGCATTATACAACAAAATAGGGTTGGGTTATAAAATTACCGGAGTGTGTCGGTTCGTCTTCACTGCCGGAGTGAACACGTTTCATTTGTTTATGATCCCTGAAATAAAGCAAACTTTTTAAAATTTTATTCAAATTAATTTTTAAAGACAGCAACAATGATCCGCACATGCTCATGGTTTTGGTGGGATGTTTATCTTCTTGTGCTATAGCTATCATTATAATACATTAGTTAAGTATATTTTCCTAATTCTAGTTAAAATAATATGCGTTAATCTAACTAAAATAGGCATTCTCTATCGTTTAAACTTCAACTGTTTTTATCTCATCTTACTACTGGTACTACAAATATTAGACTTTATATATAAATATATCCATTATATCTTGAAAAGTTAGACCCCATGAAGTTAATATTGTCGTTTTAGTATTGGCAACTCACGGATATCTGCTAGTGGTGCCAGCTCCTGACATGTGATTCCCGTGTCTGAAGATTACGCGCTGGGAGTCTCCGCGGCTGAGAAATGTGTAATTATTTAAATTTTGTTCTCCTCCGAATTAGAATTTTGTATTCTTTCGCGAATTTGTTATTGGAAGTGGTTAAACTTTGGACTAATATTATTTATCAATTGTAAATTTTGATCACGCGATTAGTCAAATGTATTTTTTAGTTTTGATAATGGACTAGCCAAATAATATTCTTCTTTTTCTGCGATTGCTATCAAAATAACTAAGTATTGCTAGTGTTTTGTTTCTATAAAAACTAATAGTGCCTAATTTGCTTGTTTCTATAGTATTTGTGCAATCTTAAACTAGAACCAAATGATATCTAGCAATACATGATTTTTAAAAGCGAGTATTTGAACGTATACTGTGTGAATGTTCTTGGTCACACTAGACACATCACGCCACCAAGAGTTGAAAATTGCTTTGAAGCTTAATCGTACCAAAGCCCAATGTGATAAAAGCGAAAATTGTGTGAGCGAATACTTTGAGCGGTGAGGCAACTCCAAGCTTTGACGTACCTGAGAAGGTTTCTGTTAACACCAGTTCCGATAAGAAGAGTAAACAGAATTTTAATTTTGGAGGAACAAAATCGAACGCGTGCTCTAGGTTATGACATTTTTATGAGAGTACTTGTAGAATTACTTATTTATATTAAAAATGTTGTCTCTCTGTCTAAATTAGCAAATCTGACAATTTATACATTGTTTAGAAAAATGAGTATATTGTTGTTTGTTATAATATTTTGTTTCTGATTTAGAAAAAGTTCTAATTAGATTTGCTTTTGGTGGTTTAGATATTCTGACTGTATTATATAAATTAATTAATTCTACAAAATGTCTGTATACAATAAAGTGCGGTAAAAATGTTTACCAAATTTTTAACTTAATCTAGAGCACGCATAAACAAAACGGTTATAATAACTTAATGGGACCTAAAGTTAGAACTAATATATAAGTTAAATAATACACAGTAAAATTATACGATAGATAAAAATAATCGAACAGAGTTGTTATACACCAGTAGGTATTTAGAATATATTACTTATTTTATTTATTAATAATCCTATTATAGTAATTTAGTACGTGGTAATATAGAACTAAAAGTGTATACTTTGTATTATACATTACATTTTTGTCAATCGCAGCGATACGTACCTGAATGTATTATTAAAAGAGTGCATCTTTCCACCATCAAGTGATATATCTTCCTGTGAGTTATTGGAGGTTGTGGATCCAGCGGCGAAGCTTTTGGCGATTGGTTTTTTCACGTAGGGTGGATCGTATTTGGGCAGTGTACTCTTTTTCCTGTCGCAGGCGTGGCGTAGAACGCACACTCAGATAAATCGTTTACGTTTACACAATTGAAATCTCTTAATGGAACGGAATCGAGAACACCTCAGGGATCAATTTTGTTGTCGTGTTTTCGTTTCCGAATTGGTGAGAATGAATGCTGACGATGACTTGTGTTGTGATTTAAGTCTGTAAAAACTTATGAAAATTTTTATGTTGCTTGGGTATATTTTGTTAAGAATAATTTTTTTTTTGAGCAAATACGTCAGCTTTCATCCGTCACCTTTCAGATTTATTTCTCAAAGTATTTATGAATTACTGAGAATGACAACAAATTTAATTTACTAGGGGAAATTTTAGTTTTTACTTTATTAAAGTTAGGAAAATCCAATTACTATTCAAAGACTGGTGCTTTTGGATATTACAATTATTTAGGTCAATATAAGTTTAAATTTTTCTGACAAAACTTCAACTTTTCGTTTCATTCCTCATGGGAATTGATGTTTATGAAAAATACAACAAAAATATTAATCTTAGCTTAAGTGATAAAAATCTTTCCAGTAAAAATGATAATTGTGTGACAATAATGATTTTTAAAACCCAAGTACATAACATTAATGAAACAATAAAAAAATAAGATTTAGCAAAAGCAAAACTATTTTATTTTTAATGGAAAGATATAATTTACTTAAATATAACATTAGGCGTTCTAACTAGATAGACAGCTGCTTGAAAGAAGAATCGTGCATCGCACATTCGCTTTTCGTGCAAAAGTTTGTAGATAATTTAGTGATAGTGGTAATGAGTGTGATGTCAGAGTCGAGCGTGCTATATCTTCGCATATGAGTCTCAAATATCATCGGTCATATTTCGATTGTAGCGCGAGAATGAAACAACTAAGTAAAATATAATAAAACATTCTCTAAAAATGTCTACGATGAGCGTAGTCGCAATGATACGATCGTCGGTGGGGTTATGTAGGAAGATATAGACGCGATCGCGTCGTCGGGCAGCAGTCTGCGGCTCCCGGCGACACGGTCTCCGACCAAGAAAGGAAACGAAAACGAGTCACAGTTCACATAAGCCAATGCATACATCCAAGAGCCCAGAATCTTAAGGGTTTGAATCGAGGTGTCGCTCGAGTACAACGTGGAAAGCCTCGTCGGCATGCAGCGAGGCGGCCGGACGGCGACGCCTCGCGCTCGGCGAGTGGCGCGTGAGGCCCTGTGCGAGGTGCACGTGTGCACACTGTCTACTGTGAGCCGCGGGCGCCGCGGGCCGGCCGCCGGCGCGAGCACAGAGCCACAGAACCACAGATCAAATGCAGTTGGGGCGCGCCGACGGACGCCGACGCGCCACCCGCCAGCTAGCTCTACGACGACAAAGTAAACGACAAAAAATCTCCAAATAATCAAAAAACGAAAAACCAATCGTCGACTTTAAAAACGGAAACACCAACGCTAACGTCTAATATAAACATACAAGTATACGAAGGTGACGATTTAAATTTCTCCTTAAAGACTACCTTTGGTCTGTTTTCTGCTCACTAACCTTAGGCACAGGGAGAAGTTTTTGTGTACTACGACTGACCTGTAGCAGAGAGCGCTCAGGGCAAATACTATGAATACCCCCCCTACCACAGACATGAGCACCGCCACGAGGAATACCGTGTTCGAGCCGTGGTAGTTCTCTGCGCCCAAAGAGAAGGGTAAGTCACGCGGGGGCCGGCACGTTCGTCGTCGTCCCGGCACGCTCGCGGGACGCGGCCGCGACGGGACGGCGACGACACGCGAGCGGCGCCGGCGGGACCCAAGTCGGCAACAAGACACGACACGACACTGCAGGCACGAGCGACGGACATAGTGCGACAACACCGAGTTACCGGGTTACCTGAAGCAGTACGCCATCCAGGCGAAACCCACGAACACGGAGAGCACGACCGCGAGTAATAATATCACCATGTTCATGGTGCTCATCTTATTCCCCTCGTGCTCACCTGCAAGAGAGGGGTCCCGCGCGTTAGTGCGCCGGCGCCGCCCGCGCGTTTACCTCGCCCACCGAGCAATGCTCCTCTGCACGCCGTACTATTAAGGTCGTCTTTTACAGTGACAGTAATGTTTGAAAAAAGGTTTTTATTTTTCAAAGAGGCTATTATTTTTTTCTTTCGAATATATTCAGAAAATTTGAAGAGCAGTGCTCGGATGTCGGCCAATTATATCATTTATTAACAACAATAGCAACATAAAGTAGGGGAACAATAGAGGCAAGAAGGCACCTGAAACCATAAACCAGCGTACATATTAGTAGACACCAGTTAAAGAAACTGTAAAATAAATCAAGAGAATTATAAAGTTAACAAAGCAGACACAATATACAATTATTTCATAGAAAGTTCTTTTCTTAAATATTCAATATTATTTACAGGAAAATATATTAAATATAATAATTGTATTATAAAAAAAATAAATATAAACATTCAAAATTTTATTTAAATCATAAAGTTACCATCGATTACAGTTAAAAATAACACAAAATATGGTAACGTTAAAGTTATTGAGGAAATAACCGAAATTATAGAAATGAACCAATGATGTAAAATAGACAAGAAGATTAAAAGGATGGATGCGTCAATAATTTTTCTCTATTTTATTAAATAACAAATTATTAAAAAAAATATATTTTAATTTTACATGTTATGTAATCTTTAATCAAACAAGAATAAAATAAAAAATATATAATATTTTTTTCGTTTACATTAAATTGACTTCCAATCTATCGAAACTGGAATTGACTCACCATACGGTGTTTCTTTTTTGGTCATGTTGTAGGCAGCTTTCGTCATATTTTCCGGCACGTAGGGTGTGGGCGATGGAGGCAGTGCGTCGGGTTGAGAGCAGTCGGGACCGGTCCAACCGCGGTTGCAGACACATTTGTTCGCATTCGAACACATCTGGAATTGATTTCGAAATATTTTTTTAAAATTTTTCCAACTTCACCTAACTTTCTAGAAGTTTACATCATATTAATGTAAAAGCTACTTTTAATAATCAATTGCCGAATCAAATACTATTATTTCATTTTATGCAAATGTTTTACTAAAATTCCTTTGTATAATATATCAATAATATATCATATTAATATACGTTTTATTATAAGATAAATTATTGCTCTCATAATACTCGTGAGATCAATATATATGCAAAATGTTCAAAACGTTTGTTTTGAAGATTAGTAATATTTTTTAAATCGTATATTATATTAACTGTAAATTTTTTGTGAGGTTCTATAATTTGAACATTCGATAAGAAACTTATTACTAATTAAAAATAATCACATATTGTAGGTTTAGATGATTTTAGTTGAATTTATTGAAACATAAATTATTCTATCGAAGTTTCGCTGAGCTTATTATATACTACAAACAACTTCAGCCAAAGTAAGGAGGCAGCCGACTTTCATTAGTCTTGTTACAGTTTTCAGGTTTCAAGAAAAGTTGTAATATTTAGAATATATCTTTATGAATATTTTATAATATTTAGCTAACAGAAGGAAATGCTAAAGGAATTAATTTTTCAGCGAATTAATATCACAAAAAATTTCGTAAAATAATTGTGATATAGGATTAGCATAGTATTTTCTTAGATTTACACGAGCACACATTTGAAATTAAACTATTTTTAACGAATTTAACTTCTGTATATTTATTATTATACGATCAGATCAATTGTAATAATAAACACAGAAAATGATTAATTTTCACTAATAAAATATTAAACATAATAAAGAATTTCTGTCCTCAAAAACTGAACGTGGATAGAATATTGCTTTATTGAACCCTTCTTTTCTTAAATTCTACACAAAAATACATAAAAATGAAAAGAATATTTATCACATAATTGAATAACCATATTGTTATTAAAACAAACTATAAAAAAAAACTGAATTTAAAAATCATTGACATCATATCCTTGTCTTATATTGTGTTTTTTAAATTAGGGACAGAGAACTATAATTGGACAGGGATGCGATTAATGATTTTTAAAATAACGTAATTTAATTCATTTAACATATATTTGAGGTTCGTAACATTCACTTTAATCAATCATTTTTTAAATAGGTCCTCTCAATTCGAAGCTTAAACTGATGGATGTCAAATTAGGCCTATTAAATTGACCTTACTGTGCTGTGGTTTTAAGTTTAATAAATTAAATTGTTGATTTTAACGACGAACAAACTACTATCTTTAGATACTAGTCAGCTAGTTCAAAGTTTTAATGACATTTGTGCTTCCTCAGTATACAAAATGAACAACTTCTTCCTTTTATTATATAGAATTAGATTGTGGAGACGTGATTTTGTACTCGCCATTGTTGGAGGTAAATTTTATTTTAGCAGCGCTTTTAACTTTTATAATCTGTTTTATATTTTACTTGACTTGCGATTCCATCTGTGGACGAACGATTTTATGTACTATTAAGATAATTTAGAAAAGTAGTGTAATTATAGATAGCCTAACGCTTTTGTCGTGAAAATGCAGTATTCTGAAGGAACTTTTCAAATCCTTCCGCTATTTTCAAAGATGAGCGCGTTTAAACAAATCAAGTTTTCTGCTTTATAATTATTAAAGATATAATTATTAATCGTATTAAAGATATAAAATTTGGGACCCACAAAAATAAAAGAATATTAGGACAAATATTAGGACAAATTATTATTTTGTGTATTTTGTTAAAAATAGTGTCGAAATATTTTTTAATTGATTTATTACTTTTTATTATATTATTCTTGAATTCAATGTGAAAGTTAGGTTGATGAAGTTTAGTTTGATAGCATTAATTCCTTGAAACTGTCGGAATACCGACGTCCCAATTATATCTATGGCTTTAGAAACCAGCTCAAACTTTGGGAATCAAAACCTCGTGAATGAATGCTTTTCAAGTATTTGCATTCAAAACTTAATCTTCAGACGCGGAACTACGAATAGCTTTTAACAAAATAGCGAAAAGGAAAATATTTAGAAATCTCAATGTAGATATTGACTATCTGCAGAAGTGATGTCTTTGTCGTGAGACTTTGTTAAAATATATGTCGGTCAAATAATTTTATTTGACCTATGTAATTTTTTTTCAATAAATATTATATATAAAATTATTTGCCCTATGTAATTGTTTTTTTCAATAATAAAGTCTCAAAACAAAGAAATCACTTCTGCAGGTAGACAAATAAAATTATTTGACCTATGTAATTTTTTTTCAATGATAAAATCTCACAACAAGCGACGACGACGACTTTTAAATAAAAGGGATAATTAAAAAATAAAAACCAAACACATTGCGAAGTTAAATCTGTTATATCTTAGATATCTCACAACATTACTATCATCTTAAAATCACATATAACAAATAACTTGACGGGTCACGAACTTAATAGATAGAGGAAAATTAAGGGTAATCTTATCTCAGTTCTTGCTTCAGGTTAGTGTGGAGACAGACTCGCTCAGACAAGATCGTGACGTGCTCAGAATTATCAGCACCTATTGTGTGTGACTTTGTTTTAATGTTTTTATATTCTTCCGTAGTTTAATTGAACCTTTTAAGACACCATTTCATGTCTAAAGCATATAATAGTCATATTAATATTAATATAAACATGTATACTATAAAGCGGATAAGTTTTTTTTTTAATATTTGAACTATCGAATAAACTTGTAAAGTTCTTTTTGTTTATGATTGCCAGGTCAACGAGGATGGCTATAGGCGTTCATTACACTACTGCTCTTAATTATCCTAATAGTAAAATAAGTCGTTCATCTGTGGTCAGAACAGCGAGTAACCCTAAGTCTATTTATATTATTAATCTATTAAATCAAAGTCTCAAATTAAATAATTTGCATTCACAAAGGATTTAGTTCATAAGCTGTCAAATATATTAAATTTTAGATTTCAAACACAAATAGGGATGGAGATAAGTTAGAGTAATTGCAGTTTCTAACTGGTACAAATTAGAGTTGGACCCGATTGGAGTTAGTTGCCAATTATCGAGTTGGTCTGCAGAATAATATTAACTGTTTGTGGCTATTTTATGATCTTTAGAAAAATAATTCATGCACTTATACTATAGAATTAATAAGAATTTCGTTCTACGTAATAAATAAAGTAACACAAAAAAAAATATTTTGTCTTTTTTTATTGGTTATTTTATTGTTACTTTATTATATTAGTAATTACAAATAAGTAACATTGCCAACAATATTCAAATCCAAATAATATAATGTTAAGAAGTTCTAAATAAATACATTCTTAAGTATAAAACTTATTTCAGTATACAGACGAGTGTGACCGAGTGTTCCCGGATGTTCCCTTTGCGTAACTAGCAGTACAAGTTTTAATCAGTTTTGTGTATTTAATTATTTATTCATTGTTAGATATCTCACGAAATTTTTATAAAACTAATTTTAATAATAGTGTCTTATTTTAAAACATTATTTTCTAGTGTAGATATACCTGTATATTATGTTGAGGTTATTAATTGAAGAAGAATTTATTATTACGTATAAACTTTCGTGATCTATGATAGCTTGACGGACGTGAACAGTTCATGCAGCTTTGAGCTCATGAATAAATAACCCGAATGTGTTCGAAACTAGTCGGGCAAGAATTTCGATAGTATTTACGTCAGAACAACCAGATGTAATAAAAATTAATTATATTAAAATATATTCAATCAATATTATACCACTTGTGGCGGTTTCAATAATTCTCCTATGATTTTCCTATAGAATATCTTTTAAAACGTAAGCATAGTATCAGTTGGTTATAAAGTTGAAACGGCACGTACATAACCCGGTTTATGCAGGTAACAGAATATTTGTTTATGAAACTTAATCAACTCCAGTTAACTCTAACATGGTTGTGTTTTAGCGAGTGTTTTGTAAACTTTGTTATAGTTGATATTTAAAAGTATTATATATTAAACACCTTAACAAAACATTGAGACTCGAACTCTTAAATATTATTAAATATACTAATATATACTATGTAATATTATATAGGTAAAAAGTTTGTTTGTTTGGTTTATATCGGTAATCCTGAAAACTACCGAATATATTTGAAAAATTCTTTCTGATTGTGTTTGGAAGGTTCATGAAGTAGGCAGTTTAGCTTAATTACTATAGCTAATCTTAGTTATCCTTAAAATAATAAATAAATTTCTATGTAACTGTGAGATAAAGCTACTTGTTAAATAATTTTAAATACCAATTAATATCTAGATAAAATTAGAAGCTGACACGGTAAGTTTTGTAAAGGTGTAGTCGATATAATATCGGATAAAGCTAACTTCACATACACAAGAGTTTACTAAAGATATAAACATATCGCAGTACCAAGCCGGACCTAAACTTCACCGACGCTAATTCACAACGAGGTGCTAATTACCAAACTATAAGTCCTTATTGAGTAAGCAAGTTCTAAGATTTGGGAGGACAATGTCTAAACTAGATTTTCACTGTTGAATCTTATGATAAATTAAAAACCTTTAAAGAAGTTTTCATAGAGTTTCATTATTAGTTTTGTGAGTACAATAATGTATAACATTTTACAATAAAAATTAGGATTTCTATAGAAAGACATTTTTATCTTGACCCAGAACAGTGGTTAAGCTTTGAGCAAGTTATAATTAGGCGAGTTGTAGAAGGCAGGAGCGATTTGAAATATATTAAAATTCAAAATGTCGCTCTTTCGCCTGCATTTTTGTATGCAAATTTGCCTTATCTAATTAATTATACTTTAAAATAAATTTAAGTGAGACTTGGTCTGATTTTCATCTTTAACTAAGTTTAAGATAATTTGCGTCTATATATATATAATTTTTTAAGAAGAGTTTTCAAATATTGCTAGAAGGTTTATTTGCTCATTACAAAACTTTTACATAACTATTGTGTAAAAGAAGGAATTGAGTAAAAAAAGCTGCCGTCACTTACCCCTTTAGCCGAGCATTCATTATTATTATGATCTGTGGGGCATTTCGTGTGGTCTATGTAAGGAAAGATGGATGTGCATGTCTGGTTCACACAGATGAGGTTGTCCCCACACGGCGTGCCATCCCGCACGAGACCCAGTCGCTGCGTGTCAACTAAGTCAGGAATACCCGTTGTCGCCCTGGAATGTTTTTGATTATATTTTAGAGCGTGAAGTATGTAAAATTCAAGTTTTTAAAATTATGTAAAATTCAAGTTTTTATTATTATATGTAAAATTCATGTTTTTTGGTGGAAAAAAGTCGTGTCGTCATGTGCTATGATATTAGATTAAGAATCTTAACCGTAAAAAACTTTAAACATATATAATTTTGGTATTTTTTTATTAAATGGGAACAACTCACTTGCAATCATACTCTTGACCCTTAATAGTAATAACAATCCTGGTGTAGTAGTCGTCCATGCCAGATATTATTGGATACCTGTTCCCGGACTGACATTGAAGAGAGCCACAGCGCACATTTCTGAAAAGTAAGTATAGTAATGCTATTCGAAATTCTTTTTCAAAGTTTGTAATGTTACAATCTATTGATATTTACAATTTAAAAATATAAAAAAAAAATGATATATATAAAAGTGTGTTTTACTTACTCAGTATCACATTTCATAAAATTTCCGCTGGAATCCTTTCCGCAGTGTCCAGTCATGGAACCCTTTGAGTTAAACTGTTCGAAGCACTCTTTGTCCGCACCTTTAGATCCAGTACCCCAGATCTTTTCACACTGTGTAGACAATGTAGGACATTGACCAGCGAAGCAATACCCTTTACCAGACTCGCAGAGTTCTCCATTCTTCCGATATGCATCGTTCGGACAAGCACCGGAAAGACCAGTACAGGTCTCTTCTAAGTCGCATTCATTTGTCGACTCCCGACAAACTATGCCGCGATGTTTGAGCTAATAATAACAAAAACAAAAATGAATCTGCCTTTAATTTTCTGCTATATACGTATTTAAATATTCTAAATACAAATTCGTCGTAGGTTACCAGCATCCACAAAATCTGCCAATCTACTACTCTTAAAATTATTTTCCTGTTTCATTGGTCAATAATTCGTAATCGCTTACATGTTTAGTTAACATGATATAAACAATGATAAAGTTATAGCTTTTCTATAGACAGTTTTATAAAAATAAAACAGATTTACCTGACATCTTTCACAGCATTCGCCCTCAGCGCATTGAGCCTCCTTGGTAAGTCTGCAGGTGAAGGGATCGCAGCAGGGGTTCAAGTGCTGACATTCGGAGATCGTCCCGCAGTCACACTCCTCTCCCTCATCTAATCTTCCGTTACCGCATTGGCGATGTACAACCAACTATAAAATATATTAATTTATGAATTAGCCATATAGTATATAATAAAAAAACTCATTTTATTACAATAGTTAACAAAACGTAGTAAATAATAATATTTTGGGATGAAAAGTCATAACATTATTAAAGTTAAATAGAATAGAATAGAATATATTTCATTCAGTATAGTAAAGATAAAAAGATTATCACTGTATCATGCGAGACAATGGGTTACGATATAACCGAACAAAACGCCAAGTCACTTAGAACTTTTGTATAACAGTTCAGATAATAAATAGGTCACAGAAATTAGAGCGAGTTAAAGAATAAAACATTGTAATTTAACTTCTATTTCTTGCAGTTTCTACTTTGTTATGTAATTAACTCAAATTTAACGAATAATACTTAGGATTTTTAAAACCTTGAAAGGTGTAATTTACGGTGTTCGCTGCAAAATTTGACCTTTTTTTGGTCCTGTTTTCGGCAACTTTGAAATATTTTTCATATTTTAACAGGTTAAATATTTGACAGACACGTTGTAGGAAAAAATAAAATTTTATTAATTTCCTATTGAAAGTAGATTTTAAATACAAAAATTATTTTATATAATTATTTGTGATACTCGTACATATTTAACAGAATGCAATAAAAACAAAAGATTACATAAAATGAACTACTATGAAAGAGAAGGGAGTTACCATGTGTTATATTGAAAAAAAAATGTATAATCCTTTTATTTTAGAATTTCAAATGAAACTGACCTTAAACTAAAAATAAAATTTAAAGGGAACTACAAATTATTTCTTTTCAATTTAAAAGTGGAGAACAATTGAGAGAAGAATTCTACAATACCGATAAATAAGCGTGCCAAATCGATGCGGAAGTGGTAGCCGGGTTATCATTCCCCACTATGTAAATTTATTCCAATATAAACTGGTCCCGGCCCGCCTGTGTTATTATATATTCGCAAACGAAGAGATAATTCCGAGCGAGGGCAGATTACCATAACTTTTATTAAAGTGGGCTCCACAAGAAGAGAAACAATGCGACCCAACTGATTAATTTTCGCTGAAATTTTGCATTCGAATCAAACCCTGTTAATGGCAAAAGTGGAGTGCGAATGACGTCACATCTCGAGTCAAGCTTGAATTGTGGTGAGGTGTTAGATGATCTAAATTATATATTTAATGAAATTTATAGAAGTGATGATTGAAGTCAGTTTAAGTTAAGATTTCAATAGACAATATGTAGATAAAAATCAGGAGACAAATTTTAAAACATTTTCAAGATCAAATATTTTTTTGAATTAACATTATTGTCAAAATATATAGTAGTTTGTTTAAGTGGTCTAAGATTAAAAATTAATAGATAGATTTTACTTATTTTTGATTGTGATAAATAGGTTTATGAGGGTGGCTGTAGGATATTTAGCATTAAGCACCTCATAGCATAGCACCTAATAAAAGTATTAGTAATATCTACATATATATTACATTGTACATTTATATTTGTGTTTAGTTTTTAGTTTTTTCATTTATATTTGTGTTTAGTTTTTAGTTTTTTCTTTTTTATGTTAAAATACTCTTTGAGGATGTACAATAAAGGATATTATTATTATTATTATATATTAAAACACAAGATCGTTCTTCCTGTTAGACACCATAATTCTTTAAAATTCGTAAAAATATAATTCTCTAATGGAAATATTATAAAAGCACTTTTCAAAACTTAGCCGACTAGATTCACTAAACAGTTTTCATGAACATCGTAATAAACCTAACTTCATTTAACCAACCGGCAAGCATGCTTTGGCTCGTAAGGAATTTAAACCAGTGCCAAGCATGCATAACAGAAAATATCTTTAGCTTTTCCAACGATGAGATGCCAAGCTATTGATAGTCGGTCTTTATAAAGGGCTTAAATAGATAGCGCTTTTATAGTATAAAGTAAGGGCCTAAGAATATATCTCTACCTTTAAATTTTTGTAGTTTAAAAATAAATAAAATTTATTTCACGAAAAGGGATTGATAAATTGCAATTGTTTTAATAATAATTTTATGTTTAAAGTAGATCAATAAATTAAAAAAAAATACATACCTCATTTGGTTTATTGAGCAAACAAAGGCCTTGTCCGATTCTTAGTTCATTGATGTAGTCGTTCTTAGAGCACTCTGAGAATTTATACGGTTGAACGTTTTCCAAGCCTACGATGGACTGCGCCATAATGCAGCCGTGCCAATCGCGGCAAAAGCAGTTCTCCCGACCGTCATCATGTCCCATGCCTAAAAAAATTGGTATAAATAAAAAAACTCATATGACTAGAGAAACATGTAAGATATTTGCAAAATTATATCCTAATTATACTTAATATATATGTGTAATTTGTAACAATCATATAATGAATGTTAAAACATTTCAGGTTCGAATTTTTCTTTGCAAAATACATGAGAGAAAACCCATTTGACTATCAATGAGCGTCGTGCATCACATTTACAAACATGAATCTAATACAAGTTGGAATAGCTGTGAAGCCTTTGCGGAATACCGTACCTCGGGTTTCAACAATATTTTTGTGATGATTTAAACCGCGCATTTTTATAGTTTCAATTGTTCAATCTCTTCATTATCATATTTCAAGTCTCGATTTAATTTAATTAAAAACTATATTGTATGTTTTGAATAGTAAAGTTTATAGTTAAATAGATTTATTGTATAAAAAAGTGAAATCAGTTAAAATATTTCATATATTAAAATTAATAATTACCAATATTGTGGCCAATCATGTGTGCCATAGTGCCAGCCAGGAGGTGAGGTTCGTAAGTGTTGCCATCTACTGAGATTCCCACGGACTTGGGAGTACACATAGTATCAGGTACTGATATACCTGAATCGAATCCAGGGAAGTTTTGTCCTCTGAAACAATATTAACATATGTTAAAAGCTAAAATACATATATATATAATATTAGTTATTGTTTATTATTCGATTAATATTATTAAAGATGCTTACAATGGCAAAATCTGCTGCCACAATTTCTACGAAACTTATTCATATGATATAGAAAATAATATTCTGTTAACATTAGCATTGTATGTTACCTATAATGCTGATCCAAATATAGTATTATTGAAGAATATATATAAATTTTTGTAGCAAAATATTACGAGAGATTAATATATCATTATTTTATTGGTATCAACCCTTACCTAGCCAGACATTCTGTCTCTCAGAAAAACTGACATATTTGGGTTATGTCGGCCACAATAGCAAAAAAAATTGGTTTCGCGAAAGCCTAGCTGGCAGAGAGCTCTTGAAGTGACGTATAAAAACAAGAAAGTAGTGTTGTACACATTTTACTGTTTTCTTTGAGAATATATACTTTAGTTAATAATCTTTCAGGACCATGTAAAGGAACAACATTATTTTGTAAAGTTTATTTAAACAATATAAAAAACATATATTTTATAGATTCTATTTTTTTTTATTACGTCTGAGTCTTTTATACTTTCATGAATAAAAGATAGAAAAATATTATATTTGCATTCTTAGAAGTGACTTCAAGATTTCAGCTGCAGTCGCAATATCTTCTATACATAATATAATTGGAGTGTTAAAAATAAGTGTTCTGAAATATTGAAATATTATGGCGTTATTTCATTCGATATTCAAATATACGGTATTTATTAATATATAGATAGAATAAATTAGCTTAAAATAAATAAATAAATGAATTCTATGAAAAAGCACAGCATACTGAGAGGAAAATAATATTTTTTTCGTTTTTGTGTGTTTTTTTTTTATTTATTAGACTTGACTTGAGTGTGCAAATATTTGTAAATTGAGCAATAATTCCCTAATAATTACAAATCTAAAATGTGGAATGTGTATATCAACACTTAACACTCGCAAGAGGGGCTCCTCTTAAATTGTATTTTCAATGGACACTTAACGTATCAAAACCGATTTTAAGTTATTATGATACTGTCAGACGTTTCCTTAACTTTGAAGTCAAGTAATCTGGTCTGTTATAAACTAGAACATTAGTGTTAGTATCTTTTTAGTAAGATTCATTTGGGTGCGGAAGCTCAGCAAGTATTAAAACGTTTAAGGATATTGAATATTTTTATGTATTTATTTATTTTATTTATTGTAATTACCTTGTATAGTATTTTTTTATTCGATTTCCACTTACATCTGTTTTTTTGATTATCTAAATATATGATAATTTTTAAAAAGGATTTTATAATAACATATTCGAAATAGAAAAGCAAAGCACATAAGTGTTACATCATCGCTAATACTAAAACAAATTAATTGAGTTTTGTGTTGATTTGAGTGTTATCGGCAAATAAATGAAAGTGAGGTGTTTGTTAGTTATTGTAACTTGTGAGCAAACTACGAGTAATAATCTTCCTCCAGGGTGCTATCACATTTAAGTGGTATTAAGTATTATATAGAAATACTATCAGATATATATAATTTAATCAAATAAAATATATCTAATAAAATATAAAAATATATAGAAATACTCTTTCCTTTTTTATTTACTATTAGATGTGACATTGTCTCCATACAGTTTGTTATATATAGAATAATCAATTTATCGAAGCGATCAGCGCTACTAGCTCAATTGTTAGAGCAACAGGACAGTTTCCCAGAGGTCTCAGGTTCGAATCCTGCTCATATCCATAAATAAAAAAAAAAAATCTTTGATAGTAAATACATATTATACAACAACTCATGTACTTACTTTATTTTCTAATCTATTTTTATAATATTGTTATAACTTTTTCTTTCTTAATAAAATTATGTTCAAAAGTAATATTTACACTGACACTATATTCATAGTGAAAGCTAAACTAGCAACGTGAAACTGTTTATTGTATTGTCATCCTTATCTGCATATAAATAAATTTCCTTTTCAGATAACAAAATCTCTGATGTTATCAACGATACATTTCTCAATGTAAAATTAATCGTCTCAATCTAAAATGTCGACAGGCAAATGATGACGGGAAGTCCGGTTGCTGTCGGATGTTATCGTCTGTTCATCTATCGGTAAATTCGTTAAATTTACCTCTAAGCTGGTGTATATCAAAATTTACCTAACTATTCAAATTTTAAATAATTACGAATGAAAAAATCATAAATACGGGCAGGAATCGAACTTGCGACCTCTGGGATACTGGTCTTACAGATTCGAATTCGGACTCTCTTAATACAAATTTTCTACTATATTTATTTAAAGTTAAAATTCACTTTAAATGGCAAGACATGTTAAACAATTTAATCAAACGTAGAAAAAAAAATTGTTTCTTTATCAATTCTGTTTGTTATGTATTTATTTTTTAAAAATATTTTTTACATGTATTGAAGTTTAAAGTTATTGATAACTGTAAATATATTCGTATGTTAGAGAAATGTTACAAATAATAAACAGAAGTTTTATAGCAAACTACAAGGGTTGGAAGGAAATTCATATTATTAAAGTTTTATACAACGTATATTGGATTAGTTGAAATTCAAATGTTTCGAACGTAACTAGCTCTAAGGAACCAAGCTTTGAGATACCTTAAGTTTGTATAGAAATGCAAACGAGGTACGGAACAATTAAAATAAGCGGACATTAAGCTCTGGTGCCTCTATTTGACACTGCTTTGCACTTGGAAGTACTCTTATTATGGATTATATGAATATAATTTCTATAACTGCACGAGCTTTGGTTCGTTCATTCTAAATACCCGGTGTGCATCCATTTGTAACGTCGAGTTAAATTAGTTTTTGAAACAAAATACCTTTGCGCGTTTTCAATGCATTTTACATCCAAATGAAAATTTGTAAATAATATTAATGTGCTCAAGTTTAATTTTTGTAAGTTGTAAAAAACTATGTTTGTATTATATGTTTGGTATGTTGGTATAGTCAGACACATTTTGATTGAAGATAGTATAGTTTATAAATAAATAGTAATCGCTTTGAAAGTGTAATAAATTCAATACTTACGTAAGCAACTGAGTGGTATCCTTCTCAATTTTGAACAGCTTTCTTGCGGAGTAGTCGCTGAACTTTTGAATAGCTCTAGTGATGTCTTGCTTCTTATCTATGTCGGCCTGGTCTGCGCTCTGCCAGGACTCGATATACACCAAGGATACTCGAGTATTGAGTGTGCGAAAGTACTGTATAATAAATAACAAATTTTATTGAATTATTTAGTTTCTAAATATTTAAACGATTTATTTACATTGTATGTAGTGTTTATAAATAAATAGGCATATGGTAGGACAAAGCCACAGATTATAAAGCAGTTTGAATCTACTAAATTGAGAGAAAAAAAATTAATAATTCTACAGATCATTTTAACTTTTTGATTTCATCATTTTAATTTTAGAAATATTGTTATATTTCTAACCTTATTCTTTAAGACAAAAGTTTGCTAAAATAAAAACTCATAACAATATTTGGAACTTATGTCTTTTTACTGCATGCAAGACTAATTTTGTTAAACATAGCATTATTAATATCTATAGATCTGTTTCAATGTATATGGAATTCCAATGATAGAAATATTGCTAATACTAAAATGTCCGTATACTATTTAAGCTTTGCATCTAGTATTAGCACATTATGTTAAACTTTGCTGTATAGCTCTCCATTAAACTTATGAACTTCTGACGATAAGTCGGCAGAAGCGTTTCAAATTTGGAGGAGATAATGTAACAGTAATGCATGAACTTGCTCTGGTTACGAACTTGAAGCAAGTTCTGGTAGTCCACAACTTATGCATTCGATTTATCCTTATTGGCATCGTAAATGAGAATTCTTTTCAAATCAAAAATATCTTTCTGACTAGATTGAAATCGATCCAAACGATATTTGAATTCATCATTAATTCATATTATTTTATTCGAAGTCGTTTGATATTCAATAGATATTACTGTTTTTATTCGTAAGAATCAATCAATCTTTAATCTTGGTATTTGTTTAGGTCGGTAATAGCTTATGAATATCAGATTATATTTGTTATATTGATGTATAGATAAAAAATAAACACATCTGAGTATATAGAAGGACAGACTCAAAGTAAATGTTGGTTGTGAAGCCTCGCCCATAAAAGCACTTGAGCAAATGCGTGGCGAAGGGCTCGTCTTGTAGCGCTATGGGGTCCCTTTGTAGGGAAATGTATAAAATGAACGTTTTACGCTTGTTTGTAAAAAGAACCGCTTAACTGAGATCGTACGACTATTTGACTTACAATTTAAATTATTTTATAACAATATTATTTTAAATTCTAAATATACATTTTGTTATGTTATATGTAAAATCATTATAACTTTGTACCTACTTAATCGTTAAAAATGTTATTTTAGGGTTTTACTTTTACTAATACTCACCAAATCAGCAATATTTGCTACTTGGATGGCATCATGGACGACTTCTGAACGCGTGCTACCATTTCTTCTGTCGAACATAGCCTTATCGATAACTAGAGCGGTTTCTATATATTTTGTTGTTTCTCGTACATCTCTTCTAAATCTTCTTATGCCTTGAGCACTAAGGCCGCTTCTCCACCAGTCCATAGTCCTACCTCTGCAATAAATAAAGTGTATATTGATATTATTTTTAAAATCATGATTAATGATTGCTGTAGTTTAATAATATATACCAATATAATAATTTAAAAAGCACAATATAAAACCTAATTTAAAAGACGTTATGAGAAGTTAATCAAGTTATGGCTTAAAGGATCCCACTAATTCCATTATGCTCTAAACTCTCATCCCATATCATTAAGATTATAATATTTTCCTTTACAAAACTTTCTAAATGGGAAAAAGAAAAATGGCTGAACGGTTAAGGTTACCGTCCTTAATTCTTAATCGACTTTATCTTTTTTCCTTTCAAGTGCCTCATTATCGGAACAGGGAAATTCGAACGCATTGGAGGACCTTCGAGAATATTCTATTGGGCCCATTGGTACTCGTGGTTTAGAAAGGACTTTTTGAATTTATGATTGCGTTCGACTGATTGATTGACGTGATGAGAGGGCTGATCTATCATTTTGTGTGATGATGTAACTATATGCTTTCTAGCTATTCTTTGAAATTTTTCTTCATTTACTATTTTTTTTCGTACTAGTAAGGTTATCGATATAGTTCGATTGATGAACACCGCTCCCAAGATTTATTTTTTCGAAATTATCTTAAAAATAATGAAAAATGTTCCAAATGAAAATTTTGTAGCTTTTACTAAAAAATATTACTTCCGTTTCCGTTTATATTTTATTATCCTAATTTTAAACAAAAAGAGAACATTCAAATAAATATTCTGTAAAACTTTACTGAGATGGAAGCGATTTCAACTTTATTCATAGATTTTTGATAAAAGGGAACTCTATAAATCTCTTGCATATTTACTTGAAAGCACTCGGTAGAGATGTTCTGATGAAGATTCAAGATAAGTCCTCCCTTTTCGAACATTTTAATGATACCTTTGACATTTGCCCGCGATTTGACCTGAACGCAGTTGGCGAGATTATTGGAAAACGAACTTTTAGAAATATTAAAAGATTTAATTAAATGTATTTATATCTTTTGAATATAAACTATGATATTTAACAAAATCACAAATCATCGAAAGCTATTGGAAATGTGTTTTAGCACTAACAGTATTTATATATTTCTTTGAAAAAGACAATTTATTTTATATTTAACAAAGTAATAAAAATAATTAACGACTATAACAATAAAAATGTATTTGGCAGAGTAATTGTACCATTGTTACAGAAATTCCCATAAGTATTATATGAACAATGGCGTCAACGGAGCATCCAAAACCATTTAAGGAAAAGGATCCCATGACAAATCACGACCGGAACAAACTGGAATTAATTCTCCCCCTTAAAATACGTGTACTTCTGTTTTGGCAGTCTGAGATATTGCTTCGGGATGTTTGTGAAGTAATGTTGAAACGGCTTCATTACAATACCCTTCAGGAGGTGTTTAAATACTTGTAACCGGATTACTTTCGATATTGAAGTCGCGAATACACATCTATTATTACTTTTTAATTACACTAAGGAACAAAAGTTGAATATAATTGGTAACAAAATTATAAGTTTATCCAAAGGTCCTTTCAAATATAAATAGCTATAGGAACAAATTGTAGCAGTTGAATGACTTATATAATCTTTTATGTGGATCGGGTTTACAAAAGGCGACCGAACTCTGAGAACGCAGCAAAATATAACATGTCCCGAAATCCGGGGGCATTTCAATTCGATTTGGGCAGACTTTAATAAGAGGTCACGGAATATTTTTGTTGATATTTGTACACGTTTGACCAATGGGATAATGGAGGGTCAGTGAGTTATAAAGTAGGTATCAACATAACAAATTTTATTTTTATGCCTTTTATATTATCTTTTATAACCTATTTTGTACCATGTTTTTATTTTAAATGCTTTAAAAGTTATTGAAAAATTTTAAGCATGATAAAACTTTGACAGCCCAGTATCATTTAAATTATCAACACCATAATATTTATACTGATATGTGTCACGATGACTGTAAAATCGCAAACAAGCTGAAAGTTATAATTTAAAATCCAATGTTCTCAACTATTCGACAGTTGCGAACAGTTTTTCTATTCACGAAATTCATCAGTTATCAGAACTCCGACAGGGGGGTAAAAAGAGAGTTCACAACTTCTGAAACATTTAGGTGGGTGTACTTTGAGTGATTTATATTTCTATAAGGTATTAGAATTCTGTTTTATATTAAATATATAAAATAGGTATTATATTATTTAAAATTAAACTATATGTTGATACATTTGTAATTTACGTTCTTTGGTTAAACTCCTTTTGACACTTTTCAAAAATACTTGATTCTTACATATAAATCAATGTTATTTATGTGTAAGTCAATCACGATATATTGTAAATAATTTAAAAAAATTGTTAGAATTCATAAATTTAAAAGTAAATAACTATAATTCTTGTCTGTAGTGACCTTATTTTCAAAATTAACCTAATAATTAATTATTTGTAATATTCATATATGTCATATCACTAAAGCAAACAATTTATTCAGAGTAATGATATTTGCTTGTGACGTGTCAGGGACGCCTGGTGTTTGTGGACGACCTCTTTCAACGTGACACTTTGTTCGTTCAGCATTAACTAGTTTCCGTTAACGTGACGTCAAGTCATGAAAATTAAATGGTGTTTATTAATAATTATGAATTATTATTCGCAGCTAAAATTAAAGTAGTACAAAATCTTTTTTTTCTCTATTTGTACTCAATAAGGGACGCTTGCAATCTTTATATATATTAATAATCTATTCTATATTAGCTACTAATTAATTGCAAGAAAAATACTAAGTAAAGTACTCACGTGTACTCCGTGGCATCGGTCAGCATGGTCTGAACGAATTCGATGTGTTTCGTTCTTCGGTTCTGCTTCCTGTTGTAGTCCAGCTTATTGGCACATCCTCGGTTGACTTTTGTCCTTGCTTCAAATATAACGTGGGGGTGTTTCTGATGGGACAAAATCGTCGTTGAAATAATTCAATTAATATATAGCAAGACACAAAATCAGTTTGACTAGTTGATATAAATCAAATTGAAACTGATAATCTTTTGAAAGAATGTATTTCATAAAACATTTTGTTAGGTATAAAATAAGCTATAATACTAAAAGTTAAGTTAGTTATATGATTTAAATAGTTTTTGAAACAGAAAAGAATGGAAGTTCTATTAGAAGAAACATAATAAAATAAATAAAGATATTGACAAGTTTCGTGGAAAACAATACAATTTTTATTTTTATTTTAGCTTTCGCGTATAATATTTTGATGCATAATAGAAACGCAAATATTGCAGACTTTCCAAAGCCGATTCGAGTTCAGAAAGACAATTTGATTTTCCCATATACCATGTAAGTGCCTTCGCACGTATTGAATAAAATATTGGAGAGTGATGAAAGCCTGAACACGAATTCACTTTCCATTCACCGCTGTAGCCAGGTGAGGGTAATACATAAATTGAATTAAAGGTCCAATCACGTTCGATTTTGTGAGGAAAGGTTCAGCCTCGAATGAAAGGTGTTTTAGCGGCTGCGAGTTTTACGGCGGTTTCCAGCGTTTTTACTGTGATTACAATTTTTTGCCACAAATGATCTAAGCGATAATGTAATGAGCAAATGGTAAATGCTTGCTGCCTGCCCAATGTAATTTGGTGAACAAAGGAGGTTGATCGTACTAAAAGATTTAGAAGATTTAAAGATTGACTACTTTTTCGTTACAATATTTCTATGTTGTTATCAAATAAGTTACAAAATATAAACATGATCAAGACAAAATTTCAAAAAAATAGACAAATAGCACTCACTAGTTTGGTATTGTTGAAAACTATTTTTCAGTAATATTCAATTATTTATTCTCAGATAATTAAAAAAATAAAAGTAACCATGTTTTAAATACTTACCACTTAGTTTTTATTATTAATTCTCTAGAAAAGATGACTAACGCAGTGGAATTGTGAAATGTTTTGATAAGGTTATCATCATCATCATATCATTACTTACAATTTTAATTAGCAAGAAAGTATTATGAAATTATTTTTATTTAAGTGATACTAATTAAAACGATTGCAATGGTAGAAATTTGCAATATGATTATTTGAAAAAATATTTTTTTACAAATTAAAAAAAGAATTGTTATGTAATATAAAAATTTAAAAATTAGTATACATATTGTCGTGTCGTGTAGTTTAGACATCAGAAAACCGCGGACGGCCAGCGCCACTGTTCAAGATGGCGGTCATCGCAATGAAACATGGCGGCAATTTAGTGGGTAAACGCTACTAAATTGGATATTTCTCGCACCTCGGGTTCGTTCGCTCGTTTTTTGCTGAACCGACTTTTTTGCGTTTTTAGTTTTTTTTTTATACAATTTTTCCATGTTTCTGGCTTAATAGCATGTCATAACAATATACATATTGTTTTAGATTGGTTTTGTTTACTGCGTTTTCAAGCGATGAAGTGGTCAGTTATTGTGTTAAAGTGATTGTATTATAAGGGAAAAAATAAATTTAATTACATCAGTCTGAGTTGAAGAAGAATTTTATGTTTTAACGAATTTGTTCATATAACCAAAAAATATATAATATTAGAAATGAATAAATTAATGACTCATTGATTTAAGGGCAAATTAAAATGAATTATTGCAATAACTATGTGTATTCATAAATCAGTCAAATATAATTACCAACAATTTAATATATTTTGTAGTATTATAACTCTGTTAAACACTAAGATACAAAATGAATCACTATCACGAAGCTTTTGCTCTAAGTGCTCACAAATTTCTCTGAAAATGTTTAACACATTTTTTCAACGAGATCTCACGGTAAAAAGGAACCCACGTCACTTGTAATAAGAGCCGGTTGAAGTGCAATATATTTACAATATTGCAACGTTTCATAAGAAATACAATATAAGAGCATCAGATATTTCTTCATAAACTGTTGGCGTTGGTTATGAACAACGCTCGAGTCAACATATTAAAAAGTTCAACCTTATAAGGGTGAAAATATACAGCAGTGTTTTATTCAGCAATTTATTAGCGAAATTACAAAGGAAAAGAACATCTCTATTATGTGGTTCTTGAAACATAAGTAATGTGAGCGTAATGATTCTGAGGGAAACGCGAGTTTGTTTGAAGTGCTAATTACTAGACTTTGAGCGTCATTTTGGGTTCTACAAAAAAATTTCAATCTGAATCATAGTAATTATGGCTTCTATGAGGTATTTAAAAAAGGAGACCAAAAAAAAGTTGTAGAAAGTATTACAAATTCAAAGAGATTTAAAAAGATACTAAAAAACTTGTTCCTATTTTCTTCTGCTATGTAGCTTACACTTTTTAAATGGAATATGGGATATCTCTGACTAACAAACGTCCAAAATTAATTAGTACGCAAAAAGTATTTACGATTTAAGTCTATTTATTTATAATCTATAATAAAGTTCTATGTGTATTTTGAGATAAATAAGAATCTTATATTCTCCAAACGCTCTACTGTTTGCGTTAGTGTAGACAGCGGTCTATCTTATTTAAAGCAAGGATAGAGGCGGGTAGTTGAAAACTCGCCTTGTGCATACACGATTTGCATATCAGATAGATTGCCCCTGACTGAAAATACCGGAAAATGTAGGAACTAACTAGTGAATTACAGAGCATATGACGATGCATAATCAAGTTCTAAATTCAAATTATATTTGTGTTAAACGTTTAGTAAACACAACGGTTTAATAAGGGTTTTGGGAAGATTAAAAATTATTTATAATGGCAGCTTTTATTTTCAAATTTTTACGTTCCTTAAAAATATAAAATCTTAAGACAATAGCGAGTTTATAATAAGTTTTTAATAAATTTATACATATATACTTACGAAATAATGTAGGTATGCGCTTGACAGTTTAATGGTAAAAGTGAAAGAAATAGTAGTTATTAAATTAAATGTGCTAATTCTACATTGTTCTAGCAGAACAGGAATTTAGGAACAATATATATCAAATTTTTAGGGTAACCAGGTCAAAAAAATAAAATTATAACGAATAAAATATGAAGATATGAAGATATTTATATGCATATTTATAAAGAATTTCAATTAGCTTGTATGGTTTTAATAAAAATATCAACTAAATTGAACATCTATATGACTAATACGTATAGGAATTATTAAGTCCCATAAATAATAGTCACATTTAATCAAAGTCGTTGAAAATAAAGAAAAAACTCTTTTTCTCGATAAATGATAGACGCATATTGAAGGGGAACGCAAGGTGCCATTCCGGTTGATCGTCCCCTCCATTCGGTTTACGTTATATCATTGTCACTATGACGAATTACACTCATTTGGTCGGACACTTTGCAAAGGCTGGCCGTATAGGCTTTGTGCTGAGCCTGAGTGGAAGAGATATTGAGAAGTCTTAGTAAGTCGTTTATTTAATAAGTTACTTTCTTTTTATATATTTTTTAAGTAATACAAATCCTAAATTTTTTTAATTTTTTATTGTAGTGAGTGTAGATCGATGTTTTATCAACTCTGATCTTCTATTAGGTGTAATAAATTAATAAGAATTTTTGTTTAAAATTTTTCGATGTAATCGATAAATTTCTAACGTGACTTGCATTGAATGCAATTGAATTATTTTATTACAGAAGTTCTTTAAATAGGTTATGCTAAGAAAATTTTTATTCACAAAAAGTTAATAAGTAACTTTTAGTAAGAAGAGAAGTCACTTCACAGAAAAGACAGTCGCCCCATACAAATCCCATAAAAGCCGCTTAAAATGGAAGCTCAAATATTATTAGGAATTGTAAGCTTAGTATAATCAGGATAGATATACGACACGAGAACTGGAAATTGATTTAAAGTGGTATGAAGCATCCGATTTAGCTCAAGTCGATAGTTTTATGGGTGTAATATCGAATGCTATTTGAAGATTAAAATTTCAAGTTTATGGCGTATAAAAGTCGAGGAATAGAAAGGACCTTTATTTATTGCTTATAACAGTAGCTGTACCGGAAAAATAGGGTATCGAAGGTTTTAAAATATTATTTTTCAAAATTATCTATACTAATATTTTAAAGCTGAAGAGTTTATTTGTTTGTTTGCTTCTTTGAATTCGCTAGTCTTTGAAATCCTGGATGGATTTGAAAACTTCTTTCTAATAAAAATAGGCAGATTCATGAGGAAGCTTATAGGATATATTATATTAAGCTAATGTATCTAATAATAATAAAATTTGTTCGTCCACAGTTGCAGTCGATAGTTAAGGCTAGTTTTATACAATCCAAAACAAATTTCTAACTGTACCAGAAATAATATTGAAAGTAATTAAGTATTTTTCTTTAAATGATATTTCTAGAATAACGCTCTTAACTTTTAAATATTTTGGTGTTTGAAATTCAAATAATATTACTACTATGCAACTAAATGGGAGTTAGGGACAGATATATCATGAACTTAAAACAGTGTCTATCGCCTGCGAGTAAACAAAGTTAATTCACTATCCGTGCTAGTAAATACCAATTAATTGTTTGATTAAAAGAGCCTTACTGCCTTAGTGTAAAAGCAACCATAACCCAACTACGTTGAATTGAATATAGCATGGCACCCACTTTGCTATTCCAACAGTGGCATGAGAATCGCAAAGAGAAAGCTATGATCCTTATTCCGTATGGCATAATGGTGAAGATGGAGATAGTCTACAATCACGGGTCAACTGCATTGACCTGGGCTTGTCGGATGCAATTTAGTTTTCGACTCTGCGGTGCTATGACGCGATTCGATTCTAGGTTGGCCTGATCTTAGTCTGTAATTATTAAGTATTAGAATGAGATTAATTATGTAACCTGTAAAATGTTTTATAAGGGTTTTAATATATATTATTTCAATGTTATTGTAGCGAATTTAATTACATTGAAATAATCTTTGATTATAATTTTATTTATAAGTTATTTATAAATTCTATATGTACCAAAATAACTACTATAATAAATATTATCATTTCCATTTTCACCGTTATGTCATAAGGAATAAGGATTACAGCTTCCTCTTTGCGATTCTCATGTCACTGTTGGAATAGCAAAGTGGCTGCCATGCTAAATTCATTTCTGCGTAGTTGAGTTATGGTTGTTTTTAAACTAAGTCAATATTTGCAAAGAATTAACTCGAAATTTAATTTGCGATACTTATTTAATTTTTAATTACCTTAAAACGATGGGGAAAAACTTCTCAACACGCAATCGCTTATGTGAAAATGTCTTTGACATTGTTACAAATTAAAATACAATTAATTAAATGAAGTCCCTCAATAAGTTCTTACGCTAGAGTAACTCGAGTAACGAGTACAAGAGTTACTTTCTAAAGCTATTAATATTCTCATTATTCTCATATTCTTATATAAAGATATAACAAAAATAACATCAACTGAATGTGTTATAAATAACACCCTAAAATCATAAACTTTGCAACTAATACAAAAGAGAAATTACTTTCTCTTAACTGCTGATAAGAGGATAGTAAATTAGGTGACAGCAAAAATTATAAATTGCTAGCTACTTTAGCGCTGCCTTTTATTTTATCATTCTAGACGTTTAATTTAGACGCTCCCTATTTGCAAGACAACCACTTTTTAATATATCATTTTTAATTAGTTAGCTTTTGCTTGTGGATTTACGTAAATAAGAAAACAATTATGACTAAATATTATAAAAAACGACGTAATAGACGGTGATTTTGTGATTGTCAAAATTACTTGTTATTTAAGCACGTGATAGTGCTGATTTTGGTACATATAGAATTCATTAATAACTTGTTTAACGTCATAATATACCATATCATAATTAGGAACAATCATTTTGAGAAAACAAATATATCCTGTAAATGACCATAATTGGTAATTTTACAGAATTGTATTGAACTTATACTGAATTTTTAACATTAATTCCTTGCCCATGAATTGGAAGGACAAGAAGTTTTCATCAAAATTCTTATTTAATGCCAGATCTAATTAGTTAAGTTGGTACAACCAAGTTTTGGATGCAACTAAGTTACAACATCAATGTGACTGGGGTGTAGGATTTGGTAAAGTAAGACTTAGTAAGGAAGTTTATATGTTTTAAAAGTGAACCGACCGAGCTAACTACGTTGTTCATTTACAATTACAGGAATTAATGTTTTTTTTTTTTTTTTTTTGTGGTGTGTATGCTAGATAAAAAAAATATCTATTTATCGTTAATATACTATATTTTTATTTTTATGGAGTATTTTACAATACTTTATTGTTTATGTTGTCGTTATTTATCAATGTAAGATGTTGTTTTGACAATAATGTTTCCATCTACTATATTTATTTCTGAGTTTATTACACTATCATCTGTAACTGGAAGAGATTTCGTGATAGTGATAAATTAAACAACATACAAAATGATTGTTTAAAACGTATATTATATCATTTCTGGTATATTAATATATAAATAAATAAATAAATAAAATCATATAAGGTATTGAATATTCACAACCAAAGTAATGGTATTGGTATATTTATTGATAAAACTTTCTACCAAAATACGTTATAATAAATTTCAGTGGACATGAAAACTGTATATCTGAAATGAATAACTTTGTTTTATTTTATATTTCGGTTGTTTGTTTTGTAATAAACAGAAATATTGAATGTCAATACGTAGTTTAAATAAACGCAGATATTAATATATCAGGCATTGATTCTATGAAAATATTTTTATTTAAATGGACCTTTGATACATCTAAATCAATATTGATAGCTTTTACGTTGGTTCAGTTTATTTAGTAAACTGTATATATAATAAAATAGTTTTAAAGCAGACCAAAACAGTATTAACTTTTTTTTTGGGAAAGGTACTTGGCTAAGGTTTAAGTTATGAAAATACTTTTTAACGGACCTTTTTGAAATTGTTAAAAAAAATACGGAATGAGTTTTTGATATTTTTTTTACTGATAGCTTACTGAGACTATAATAATAATAATAACACTGATGAGAATAGTTAAAATTAATTTATATTTAAAATAATTTTAACGAAGATATATAAAATAAATTTTATAAAATAGACTGCTGATAATATGTTGATATATAAATTATTATTGGGGGTAGGAGCTATTTTGAAACAAACAAGCAACAAATTCATTAATAAATATTATTTTATTTTATATCTGATTAATTTGTCACAAAATCCATTCCATCATTTGATTAGATAACATGATTTTGAAATGTCTTAAAAAACAAAAAAAAAAATAAGAAATATTTTTTTTATCACTAAATACTGTTTATTATATATAAAAACAACTCTGTTATTATTAGACATTAATTAATAAATTTGTCGCAGGAGGTTTAACAGACGAAGAAATATCAGATAGAAAGTACATCCATAAAACAAAAATCTGTTAATCAGATAAAAATGTTTCATTAGAATTGAACGTGCATCTTGTCAACTGTTAAAAATTATATACAGACCCAAAAAGTAATCTTTCATTGAAGGTCAAATCGATTTTTTTATTGAAAATAACCTACCATCATCACTTCAGAACAAACCTGAATATTTAATTAATATAAACAATACATATAATATCATAAACAATTTCCTGCCACATATAAACCTATTCCCATATTATCACAGCGATAACGAAATCTCGGGGCACCTGTTAATTCCGTCCCCGAGGCGTTGCGAACACAAACTATCGGTATTGATAACCAAATTGTTTACTTTGCATTAACTACGTTTTGATAAAGCTAAGAATATATTGTAAATATAATATAACATATTTTTAATGCACAATCTCTTATTTTTTTAATGATCTGCAGATTTAATGTTTAATGATGGTGAGCTCAAATAAAGCTCAAATAATACTTGTGACGTCAGACAGCTTAGCTTTTTAAAGAGTTTCTTGTCTGAAACATTTGCAGGTTTTTAAAAGCGACCTCGATGATCTGACGATTTGTAGCCACAAATCTTGTATCGTGGTAGGAATACAGCTGTATTCCTGAGACGATACAATATTATAGGATTTTCTTAGATTTACACGAGTACACATTTCAAATGAAATGAGATTACTTATTAACTGACTTACTGACAGACACTTACATCTCGTCTACCCGTGAACACGATAGCTGCAAAGCATTCGAAACGTCGGGTTAAAATAAAAATGTAACCAAATTACACGCGAGGGTTAATACGATATAAGATTGTTTCGAGAGTGTATGTATATCTTTGCCATCATTTGATAATATTATAAATATATATGTTGTATGTCAATAATCTATTTCATTTTGTTTATCACATCTTTTGTTAATCCTGGATTTAGAGCAAGTCAAATTTCATTTTATTGTGTACAGGATTTTCTTTCTTTCAAGTTGTCCTTGTGATTTTATTTTTAAGGGTATCTAGATGCACCCATACTCTAAGTTGAAAGAAATTAGTGATTATGTTGCTAAAGAGTTAACTTAACTGTAGTTAAAAAAATGTTTTTACTTGATTATTGATTGTTAATTTTAGTGTTAACTAAATTAATATTATTGTCTTTAAACTGAATGTCTTTTTAACAAAACATTCAATAGTGAAACGGTTAATATATTGTACATATATTGTTAATATATTGTACAAGCAAAACTGTACCGTAAGTATTATTGTACCCGTAAATCAAAAACGTCGTTTATTGAGCGCCATACCGGAAATCGTTTTGATTGTTGCGTCATTAACGCAATTGTACTATGCTAGTTAAAATTTAGAATTACATACATATTTGAAATACCGAGTTAAATGAATGAATGATGGGAATGAATGTACTTAATTTATTTACAAATTGGCTTTAAAGGGAATTTTCATATTGCAACATGTTTATAATGATATTTGTAAGATAAGTTTAATGTTTTTATAATACTTCGAGATCTTATAAAAAAATAGCCATATTATTGTATGAGTTTATACTATGAATAAATTTTGAAGTAGTTTTTGATATTAACCTTAATACTATAAAATAGGAATTAGCGATTAAACAGCAAAGGACTATTCGTTACTTGGTTCAATAATTAATAGATCGAAAACAATTTGCAGAGCTTCGCAGAGATTGTCGAATGATTAAATACATATTAAGACGTATCGCCACAAACGTGGGTTATCTCTCACTATAAATCACCGTTCTCACACGGAATATAGAGGGCAAATGTTTGCGCTTTGCACAGGTCATAATTTAACCCTGGTCTGCTTTGCGATATATCAAAGTGTGTCCAATGTTTGGATCAAGGTTTGGCAAATATGGCCAATCAGTTGGCTGCAATTTCAATAATTTTTATATTTAGTAATAGAATTGTCTGTGAGTCTGCAATTAATAGACATAGAATCGGTCTTCACACACAACAGGCCCATTATCAAATCGGTGATGATACATGCATACGATATATGTAAACATGTTTTAAAACAAAACAATAAAACATATTTTTTGCTAAACACAAATGTATTTATATATTTATGATAAACCTTGTGACTGTTATTATCTTATTAGTCCTAATTATGACACGCGGTGCCACAAGAGGTCATTACACTACCGTATCCATGATCCGTACATAATAATATCCTCATTAGATTATATATTTAATAAATAATTAATAATGTTAAAAAAAACATTTTTAACTCTTTTTTGTATATCGTTAATTATATATTAACGGGTCCTTTTAACCTAATTTTAAATGAATGTTATTAGCGAAAGTCTTAAAAATCGTTAAATATACTTACAAAAACATAGTAAAATACTATATTTTCGAGACAACTACTTCTTGACACAGCAAACGTGGGTTCGGTGTGAAAAATTGTGCCCCTATTTACGACACACCAAATTTATTACGACGTCAAGCAAATAGCCTCTCAGAAAGCACTGCGGACCGTTTGCTTCTCTTATAGGGGAAAATGTTTTATAAAATGCAAAATATTTAGAAGAAATTGTGAATGTTTGAGATTTGTTAAGATAATAAACTCTAAATCGTAACTCTAACAATAATAATGTTTTCTAAGATTTACACGAGTACTACACATTTCAATAATACTATTTTTCGGATATAACTCGCGTTTATTATTACATTTTTATATTTAACCCGATATTTCGAATGCTTTGCAGCAAACGTGTTCGCGGTAAGACGAGATGATGTATATCCGAAAAATAGTTCTAACAATAATGTTCTATTTCTTTTTAAATTATAAAACCGAAAAAGCAATCATATAATTCTGTTGAAATCTGAATTCTCGATAAAATAAACAAATGTTTGTCGCACCTCTACAACAAGTAATTTCAACCAATCACAAAGCCCATAAAAAAGCAATAAGTACCGAGCAGTGTATTATGGTCCACTTGATAAAAACACAATAATTCGCGCGGGTTGGTCTCGTCGTAAGTCACGGTTACTTTGTTTATATTATTGGCCCAGATGTACCCTCGGATAAGAGAAAAGAGGAATATGTAGTATTCACATTTAATGTCATATTTTTGTAATTTGTTTATTATATATATGTTTAACTTTAAAGTTTGAAATATCTCTATTGGTAATTTTTTAAATATTTTTAAATATTTTTTTTATTTTATAGGTTTAAGATATGTTAAATATGTTATATTTAGTTCAATTTTGAATAGACACGTTGGATTAGTTGGTAGAGTAACGGGAACGGTAAATAAATGTTCGCAGGTTCAGGACCTGATTCTGTTCAATAATATTTAAAACTGTATTTATTGAGTTGTGCTTTTTTCTATACTGTTTAATTTAGGTATTTCTATAATTCCGCTACGACCTTGTCTATCATAATTACCACTTCGTAGCAGCTACAATATTTTGTACAGTAACTTGACTTTCAATTTTACAGGTTTTATTAGTGTTTCTAATTTTTTGAGAGTATAACAGTAGAATTAAATGTTTTTTCTAAGTTTGTATGTAAATCTAAGTGAAACACCTTTATTTATATAATATTGTACAAATATTTAGTTTTGTTTTGGTGTTGCAACTAATAATGTTTTTTCTGAAATGACATTCCTAAATATACTTTCTATGTAATATATTATGTTTATATCTAAAAAACAAATAAAACCAAAAAATCGTAAGAAGCAGGTGTTTTACTGAAACCCTCACTCATTATCCCGGTGAACGAAACGTATTTATAGCTTTTTAATTTTATTTATAGGACGTCCCGTGTTTTAGGCTGCCCTGTATTTATAGTCGTGCCCTGTATTTGTGGTAAAACAAATCACCTTGATGGATCCACTGCCATTGTACAAAAAATATTATTAAAAAAAATAATTTAATTTGTAACATTTTGTTAATTAAAAAAAAAATATCAATCAAAATATTACAAAGTTTTGTAACTGACGCAAATATTGACAGAGCAATCTAATAGTGTTTTTTTATATTTTGAAATAGTTTTAAATCTACGAGATATAATTAATAATTCTTATAATAAATCCACTAACAGTAAAGTTAATTGCTATGAAACCGATTTTTTTGCTGACTAGCTTCAACTATATCTTTAAACGAAATACAACCGAAATACAGAATATTATAGTCAACATGACTAGCAATATCTTTGGATATCTGAAAAAGGTCGTGCATCGACTCCATTTGGGTCCATTTAGTCTCAATTGGGGCCATTTTGAGCCATTTGGGGCAAAATCGTGCAAAGAGTAATTGCCCGCGCATCGCGAGGTCCTTTCGTTTTTCGGAAGATTTATGAGCCGAGATAACTAACATTGTTACGATAAAGTAAATTGTTTATGCTTTTATCTTATTCAATAGCTCTCGATTAAGATTCTATTATTCGTTAAGAGTTACTATAAATTATTGTGAAGAAACTATTTTATAACTATATTGATTAATTTGAGGTATAACATTTAGCTGTCTGTATTAATACATTTATAATTTGTGTTCATAATAATACCTACTCAGAATAACTAAAAGCAAAAAAGTAATTTTATCTTATTTTAAGTATTTGATATATTTTATATCAAATTAGATCTTCTCAAAATAAAATAAAAAATCATTGAATATTTATACCTTTATGTCTTGCAAATAGTATAGTTTTTATATGTACTTATATGTTTCCTTTATGGTATCTAATTTATTTTAGATCACATGACCCTAAATATTTCTTAAATACATACTGTTTAGTATGTATTTAAGAAATATGTAGGGTCATGTATAATTTATATTCTAACTTTCTTTTGGAAAATCTAAAAACAAACCTTTGCGGATATTATGAAAATAAAAAAAAATATTGCGATGTTTTGGTATAAATAAATTTATATTACCTAAAAAAGTATTTAAATATCTTCGTCATTTTATAAATACTATTAATAACCTTTTTATTAATGAAATGAATAAATGAACACAAATTGATACGTCTTTTCGTTTTCAAAAGTTAGTAGCTCAAATATATTACAGAACTGTTTTAATTTATGTAACTAAAACAAAAAAAAAATGACAAATTGCATCTAATTTATCCAAACTAATAAATTATCCCCTTTTTCCGAAGTTGTTAGCAGATTAGCACCTAGTTAAACTTTAACCACCCCAAAGTTGGACTGGACGTGAGCAGCGCTAGTATTTTTGACAGGGAAATTGTTTTTGTCCCGGATTTGAAGTTTGGGCAATTGCCTGTGTGTAATGTTGAAAGTTTCTTCATAATCAATTAGTTAGGTGTTTTAGATTTCGCAAATAAAGCTTTATCACAGCTTTGAGTTTCAACTTCAACTTCACATTACTTGCAGATTGTTTACTTATTTATAAAATACATTTATATGTAACTTAGTTATTATATATATTACAAAAATATCTTTACCACTACTTGTTGGAAAATTTGTTTTACTTGTAATATTTTAAAATTTTTCAGTTAGGCCTTCTTATTTTACTACTGACTTGCCACGTGCGATATACACTTTAATAGACTATTGACACAAAACGTTTTTTTATATCAATTGCATTCGTATTCTTCAAAATATTAAAAATTAAAAAAAATATATATGTGACATCTTTCTTATTTTTGTAATAAATATTAAAATACCGAGTGTAATGTACTTTATTTTTTAAAACCATTTTTAAGATCAAACACAAAGCCACTCCGTGCATTAAACAAATTGGTTCCCAAACAAAATGGTTTTATAAGCTGCACTCAAAGTAATGAACGCATCCATTCAACTACCAAGACGTTCATAACGATAATTAAATCAAGCATATTGTAATTAGTTTCATTTTGCAACAGATTATTTATATTAAAGTCATTTAAAGTGACTCCTAAATCTCTCGGTCGGTTGTTCAGAGAATTTAAAATATGAAGTGAAATCTTTATGAAATTAATTATAACTTGGTTGGTTTACTGGTATTTCTGTTTTGTGGTATCATAAGTATCTATTAGATTTCTGCTTAAGTTTTGTAATATCTTGAATTTTTGTATACGATGAATTTTCCTATATAATAATTAAGTTTTTTAAAGTGAGTAACAAAAAGTTGATGGGGTATTGAAATCCAGAAAAGCCCATTCTATCCATTACAACGTTATAATTTTCAGGATTTCAACAAGAATCGTATAGAGTCATAAAGAGTTGCTTGTTTACATGACACCCGGTGAGGAGATCAGGTCGTAAGTTATGTGGGTGTCAAACTTTACTGAACTTATAATTGCTTCCACTGCGATAACCGACGACAGGTGACTAACATCCTCTTAATGACTACGCATACATATTAGTTAAAGTTCGAGTTTATCTCGGGTTTACGACAGGTGTTAATATTTAGATAACATTCATTGCAGTTCTTTTATGATTATCATTCAGTATTCAAATTCTTGAATATGGATTAAATATTAGGACAAGATCACGATAACGTGGTCGCTGGCTTAATTTAAGACGCATTGGATAATAGTAATAAATTAATAGATATACGTTACTGATTATTTAAACAATAAATTATTAAATATAATATATAGAAAAAAGTGAAAATAAATTCATATAACTAAAAGACGAAATTCAACCGCTGAGTTATAAACACAATATGAACTAATACGAAACTTCAATTTTCAGGGCACTCAACAAATGTATTTATAAAAATGGTACATAAAACTCGTTTCGGTTGAAAAATAATAATCTATAGAAAAGGCGCGTCATCACAGTAATGAATACGGGTAAAATATATCCGCCGATCGAAATTAAATTCCCCGGGATACCGTGAGAGTATTACTGCGGATACGATACGGTATCGTAATCCGAGCCTCACGGCGCTTCGATAAAAATGAGAATAACGGCCGTGGTAGCGTTTTGTCGAAACTCGGAAATGAAAAGTCAACGGAGCAAATTTGCAAAAATTGTCCCGGGATCCTGGGACTGGTAGTCCCGGGGCGACGCCTCGTACACTTCGCAAATTGATACCGGCCTCTACGGCTGTAGAAAATTAATATACACTGTTTTGTCTTTTCCCTTTGTGTTATCTCACTTGTTTACTTTCTAACTGTTTTGCCCTTTAGATTTTATGAGATTGAATTAAAGTATGCAAAAACGGAAAGTTTTTACGATTTCAACCTCAAATAATTTCAAATCCAATTTCGACCAAAAGGTATAAAGGTATAAAGGACCAAAAGGTAAGAATATAACAGGATATTTTCTAACTTACTCTATAATATTTGATATTGTTCTTTCAAAGTTCAACCAATTTAAAAGGTCTGCAAGCTTAAATTTAGAAAAGGTTATTAGTCGATAATTGGACACCCGATCCTATTATCTAGTCTAAATAAAGAAGTATATAAACCTAGTTGTTTTTAGGAAAAATAAAAGCTTATAAATAATTCAAGAGGCTCGTTAAAATATAACGAAGTCAAACTGATCTGAGGCTGAACTCAATTGAGATATAAAAAGCCTGATTGAAAAATGTGATTTGAATATCGCTGATGTTTACTTTAAGTGTTTTTTTTTTCAAATTACAAGTATATAATAATTAAATAACTACAATTCAATAGAACTGTAGAATTGCATAGCATTTTCCTAGATTTTCATGAGTACACATTTGAAATAAAACTTTTTACGGAATATAACTCGGGTATAATTTGGTTACATTTTAATTTTAACCAATTTTATTTTTTCTCTGTAGAATTTTAGTTAAATATTGGATATGTCTTAATTTCTTTTCTTTTGCTAAGAAGAAATATATAGAGATCAAACAAAAAAGAACAAAAAAGAACGGTACGTCGAATGTTAGGCTTGCGCCTGCGCATATCTAACTCTGAAGTATGGTTAGATATATAGCATAAAAAGACACTCTTCTCATTTGTCAACTTAACTCTATAATTAAATTAATAGGATGATCTGTTTCAACGGAAAAAAATCTGTTTTAATTTTTGTTACACTCTTGTGTATGTGATGATTTTCGGTAACATTAAATCTTTGAATAGTGTCACATTTCACAAATTCAATTTGTAATTGTAACCATGCGTTAACTTTATTTCGCGTAAAACCAGCTTAAGGTAATCCTCGACGAACATATTGTAAGCTAATTGATTAATATTAAAGTATATATTTGTTATTTTAATATTAAATTCAAAACTATAAATTATTATATACGTAATGAAATTTGGTTACAAAAATTATATAATCATAAATTCCATACCTCATGCTTTTAAATTGAATGACTTTTTCTGGTTTATGTTACTAATTTTAAATAAATATGAAATAATTATAACACCAAACCGTTTTTAAAAAACTCGTTAATTATTATATTTTAGGTAAAATGAAATTTTAATATAAAAGTAAATTAAATTAAAATTCAATGTGTATACAAAACACTAAAATAATAACATGCGTAAACATTCATCAAATATTTGTTATCCTCTTATCTCACGGATTGTTTGAATTGATGTAATGAATATTATGCATACTAATAAATGAAATATGTAAACAATACTGACATAGATTAACAAAAAAAAAATAATAAAATAATATTACCTTTATATACTGCTCAAGACAATTAGGGGAACAAGATTTTGTAATAGTACTAAACTTTTTGCATGAGATTTAATTACAACTGGCTTTGAATTATGTTGTATCAATTAAATTATGATTCATACAACCAGTATTTACAATTGTTACTTTAAAAAAAACATAGTATTTAAATGGTTGCAAAATAATTAAAAATTGTTTAGAAGAGTGCTTTTTGCTCTTATTTTGAAGATTTGATTTCATCTAATTTAATTAGAGACTGGGAATAATTATTAAAATTATTATTATAAAGAAACAAATTCTACATATATCTATATATTCTGTATATCTATAGAATATGTTTCTTCGTTCTAAAATTGATGCCAAGTCAAGTATAGACCAATATAATCATGAGTCTTCCGAAGTGTCATGAATTCAGCTTTGGCAGGTATACATGAATTTACATGTGAGATGCATTCATGCTTCCTATCTGCAATATATGATTGACTATTACGTTCCGTCTTGACCAAGTTGTACCATCAAGTTGTACTTTGAATAGAAATTCTCCAGCAATGATAAGTTCGCTGATTATTAGATTCTATTCTGAAAAGAGTAATTATTTCTGGAAAAGGAAAAGCTTGTTTTAATTTTTATTTGAGAATTTGTTTTGTAATTTAATAAGTAATTGATAGAATACGTTATGGTCAGATAATATTATAAATAATCTTTTTGTCTAATATTCAATACTTTGAGTATAACATAGATACAATTTTAGGGCATCCAAGTATTACGAATCTCGTAAAATACAGTTTCCATCACCTTGCGAAGTGAATATGTCAAGAATTTGGCAATACCTAGAACATGAGTGCTTGAACGAGTCAAGTCGTTGGAGTGATTAATGATTCCGACTTGCACTTAGAATAATTGTCATTTATCACGAAGTAAGCTGTGAGATATTTTCATGGGTTTAGTCTTCTCAATGTCTTTTTTGTTTTACAGCACACTCAAACAGATGCGTCACAACTGTTTAAGTCTCTAAGATTTATGTAGTTCCTATAAAAGTTTAAATATAAAATCCTATGTTACATGAATCGCTACATTTTCTAGCAGTTTTTACTGATTTAAAGCAGTTTTTACTGGTTCAAACCAGTTATTGTCTTGTTTTTGTTCTTCAATAAATTAGAAGCGACTATTACTTTCCTACGTCTTAAAGCTATTTTATTATATTTCTTAAACTAATAAAGCAAAGAATATTTAAGATAGCGCTATTGAAGTAATTTAATGACATGATGAATAACATTATAATTACATTGTATTGCTGTACCCAAAATAAAAATTATAACACAATAAAAAAATAAAATATCATAAGAAGAATACTCAAGTAAATTAAAAACCGTCGTACAATTCAATCTCTATGTTTCATTCCAGTAATTCACCGTCTCGTTTATCAAAACAAAATTAAAATGTAAACGAAATTTATAATATCACGAGAGTATTTGGAGAAATCTAATTAAATATAAGATTCTCACTTTTAAAGAAAACGTTCTTGCTTCAAGAGCTTTGTATAATAAATTTATCCTCTTTTGTATTTATAAATAGGAAGCAAATAAATCTTCTCTTGACTCTCAGAACAGAATGATTTAAATTTCATTTACATAAATTATACCAAAATTTAATAGTAGTGCATTTAATTGCTATGATATGATTTGGAGGTAAGCTACATAATAACGCCCATATTATCTTGGTTTTCAATATTAACAATATATAACACAATATGAATCAAAATAATTAACACAATTAATTATTAACTAATTTCAGCTCCAATGCATCATCGGTTAAAAATCAATTTCGAATAATAAAGCGGTAATCCAATAAACGCATCCGCGCGAGCTCAAACGAAATTACAATTCACTCCGTGCATAATTACAAGTAATCGGCAGTAATCAGCTGTAATCAAGCGAGCCTAATGAGTTCCTGAACGCTAAATAATTCGAGGACCGTAATAGTATTTCCAACCTCTACTTTTGATTTTCGTTTTTTTGATGGTTCATTTATTCTACATTGAGTTGATTAAAGATAAAACTTGACAAAAATATTAAAAAAATATTACCTGACCCAAATATTATAAATTTATTTCACATTAATTATTTTATTTATTATCCCTGTTACAAACAACTTTATAATATATAAAATCGATTAAAAATGTAAGAAAAAAAAACATCAAACTACACTATGATCTGTTGCTATGCGAAAAAAATTTTAATACAAGCGAAGCATTCAGAAGCATAAAAACAGCATTTCCCTCATTGGATCCACAAATCTGCGGCTCATAGTCTAGTAAATTTATGCAGCGGTTCCCTGATAAGGGTCTAGGATTATCTCACACTTGACAAATGCCCGTTGCTTTGACAGATACAAAGGACAGAAATTATAAACACAAACGCACACATGCAAGTCTTTTTAGTTCTGTTTATATATTATAGTTTTGTGTGGTAAATTATTACTTGATATTGTTGTTAGATTTAAATTAAATTGTTTCTTCAATTCTCGAAATCAAATTTTTTAGAATGTTTGATATACATTGTAAAAGCATGTATGTATCTGTGTGTATACACGAGTCTGTAAGAGTGTTTTCGATTCCATTTTGTCTCGATCTCTTTATGTAATTGTTTTCATTTTGAATCGATGCGTATTCACAAACTTAGAGCTGATTAGTTTTTCGGCGAAATCCACCAAGCGGTCTTTTAGTTTTTTACATGTAAATCGAATATTCATTATCTCTTGAAAACTAATTGTAGTTGTAATTCCAATGGATGCGAATTAATGTAACTTAGAACTGACAGTTTTTTTAGTGAAATCGACCAACCGATGTATTAGTTTTTTGTTTCAAACTCAAAACCACGTATTCGCGATTTGTAAGAAAATAATTTGCTCGATTAAGATGGTTGTGATACAAATCGATGCTGTCAATGTCACTAATTAGAAAAAAAAATCTGTAGGTTTTTTCTTGTTTTTAAGAAAATATAAAAATAGAATAAAAAATATAATAACATCACATTTTTCTTAGCTTAACTTATGTGATGAGGCTATTACCTATTACCGCTTGTTAATATTCAAAAATTGGGCCAAGTTTGAGGTTTAAAATCCTATATATATATAGTTGATAAGAAATTGCGACCTACCATTTATTGTAAACACATCCATTGCATTGATCCATATTAGTTCCAACATTCTAGTTTTCTATGTTGATGAAAAAAATTCTATGAGTAATTCGTTGAATGTTACAAAGTTAGGATTAAATTGCCTCACGCTTCGAGATAAAATTAATGATATTTTTAAAAATTATATTACTTATAATGGATTTCGTACGTGTGCGTAATCTCAGCCTCACGCCTAACTCACAATTTGTTTTATGTCCGTCCTTATCCTCGGGGAACATTGTCTATTTTCTGGTTGTATATTTTGTTCTTAATGTAATAAAACTCTACTGTCTCTACTAATAATAAAACTATAACAGAGCTTCTTTTATTGGCAACATGTATAAATGAACCAAGCGTACATTCATATCGTTGAATAACTTTATAAGCTTAAGTATTTAGGGCTGAATTAAAAACATACTAATAATTATATTTTAAAGCTATTTTTTTAAAAAAATCGTACCCATAAAGAAATGTTTTTTTAATAAAAAGGGTATGATTGTTTATGATTGGTTATTTTAATAAATAAAAAACGATCTAAATTATGAATAATATTTGAAAATGTTGTATTTTATTATTGATAAGTACCTTTTTAATCTACTCTATCCTTTAAGGAATTATCTCAGTATTGAAATTACCAGCATCTAAGATAGATTAAATCTGTTCAAGGTTCAAGATATCGATTATTATCAGGTCTTAGTGATAATTACTTGGATCAGCTCAATATAGTTTCCAAGACAAGATGGGGTTACCACATGAATTATACAGTATGAACAGGCGGAGGAAATATCTGATGTCTGTACAATGAGGCTATTATCAGCACCTATCCATCGGTTGACTGTCATCACTGTCGCCTTATCAGTTATGTCTACTCTGGTACAAGCCCATATACCACCAAATTACAGCGTAGTTACAATACCAACTGTAATTATATTACAATTATAAATTGAATTAATTGATTGGCTTGAACAGATGCAGTTAATTATCAAATTTGTGCTTCTAAAGATTGAACTTATAATCCGTTTCTTAGGTTATCAGTGCCAATAAACAAATTGTGGATTAAGCTTGCAATAAGCCGATTACGGTTGATATTAGCTATGTTGATCGATTACAAATGGCGGTCATAAGTATAAATTCGATAAAACAAATACATCTATAATTTAGTTCAATAAGCAATGTACTATATAATTGGAAATGGAAATTTGTATTTCGTCAGTGCTTAAGATACTTCTTTTTTTGTAAGTAAAAAAATATAAATAAATAATTTATGAAAGTCAAGGCTTATCTTACTAATATCAATATCATTCGATTTAAACTATAATTAAGAACATAATGAGAAGTAATTGAACGAACACTTAATTGAAATATTCAGTATTGTTCTCAATTATATTATGCTTATTAAAGACAAAATGGTTGCGTTTTCTGTTGATTAACGAATGTCGAAAGGTTTGGCATTATTGAATTATTGGGCCACCGGTTCGATTCCCGACATTGACAACAATGTTTGTTCTGTTTAAATTAAGTATTTTAGTTGAATATGTCTAATATAATCTAATAATGAGGGATGTGATGCTTTAATTTATATCATAATTTAATACGCAGTTCTTAAAGCAGCTGTATCGATGTTTGTGTGTGCATCTGAGTTTATCTAGATAAGTATACTCCCACCGCGTATAATACTTTTTTTTCTTATTAATAATCTTTCAATTTGGTATGTTTAATTTTTTTATTTTGAGTATGAATCTTAGCTACTAATAAATAATTTTAAATTAATCCTTGATTCCTGAGCTGTGATCTTAAATAACTTATTTTAAAGTAACAGAGTATTATATATTACGCATTATTTATTACGTTATCACTAGTTACAAATTTAATGTTCCAGTAATAAATCATTTACGTAAATAATATTAATAAAAAAATGTATAAAATTATCCGAATAAACAAAGCTTTAGAGGTCACGTAGAACGATTTACGATGATCAACTTAATTACGGTACGGCAAGGTACTGATTTATTATTCAGTACTAATTTGTTTACGCATTTTAAATTAAAAAGAACATTTATTATTTGTTAGAAATCCACCCTAAATTATATAAGATTGCAAACATCATCAAACGTATTAATTAATTGGAAATTGACTCGTAGCAGCTTACAAAGCGTTCAAAACTAATTAATTTGATAAATTATATCGCGGTGTGCAATTTGAACTAGCAATTAGACATATTGGTACTAATTTTGACTTGACTTAATGTTCTTGGTAATATAAATATATTTTACGATGATATGATGATGATTGAACAAATAGTTTCATGGTTTTTCGCGTCAAAATTATATATTATGTTTGCGAGTTCAATACATATGAACTCGTCAAACCACACCTGATAACTGGCTGTGCCATTATATTAATATATATATAATAATAAGTATAATTGACAAAATAATAAACATTTTAATGTACTTTCACGGATTTTATATTATAAATTTTCATTTTTTAATAAAACTTTTAGGTGAAATTTTTATCAAAATAGTGTTATTGTAAATATGACCAATTGTAAATACAAATGAAAAAAATTATAACTATACAGTTTTTTAAAACAGTTTAAAAATACCTGTAGGTATTTTTTCTGTATGTTTCAAAGAAAACAATCAAAAATTTCTAAAGAATAGAAATATGTATATAAAGTATCTACTACTACTATCTAATATATAAATATTGAAAATTAATTAAGAAGTTAATTTCACTCTTCTAATACATTTCACATAACGGATGTTATTTTTGTATATAAGTTACAGTTATCAAAATGTTCTGAAACAGTTATTAAATGAGATATTATTTTTTGCTGGTATAGTTTGTCATATTAAAGTGTAGCGTGTGTTCTACCAATCTCTCTTTAAGGAGTTCGTAGACAAATACTAATGTCGCAATAACGTGCTTGTCCGACAATACTTATGACGAGTATATATTTACAAAAGGAAAAAAGGGAAAAAAGAACAGAGAAGACAATTATATGACAAAACATTGTAGGAATCTTCGAAGTTTTTTTTTTTGTTAAATTGAAAAGTAGACATCAGAATATTATGTTTCTTGTTTTACAAATTCTGTGTTGTTGTATTTTAAACTATGAAGTATAAGCTATGAATGTTTAAATTATGAAGTGGGTAATATACAAGCACTGACCGATAGATCGCCGCCGTAGAAAGGATGTATGACGAAGGTTTCGTTCCCGATGTGGATGACGCCGGATACACCATTGCAGGTGTGGAAGGCGGCTGAAGCTCCGGGATAGTCCTTGACAGTACCATGGTAGTAGCAGTGTTCGATCTCCTGGTAATGAAAATAATAATAAAAATATTACAATTTTTTAATGTATTTATTTAATATATTTTCATTTAAACGTTCCATTCCATTTTCCAATGACTCAGGAAAAAGCGGTTAGCAGAGAATTAATATTCTGGAGGAAATATTGCAATATAGACGACAATCATTTTTAAAGTGTTGGGCCACGAGCAAAGAAATCACTATTTAAAATTCCGTATTTATTAGGTTATATTATGTAATAATACTACTCCAATATTTCAAGATTTGAAAACAATTAAATAATCATCATTTAAAATTTATAAAAATATCATATTACTATAAAAAAAAAAATAATCACGCAATTATTATTACTGAAATACATACAAAATGTCAACTAAGAGAGGGAAGAACTATTTGTAATTTAGGAGTCCAGAAGACTCGCTAATTTGGGGACCCGATCCCTAAACTTTTGTTCATAATTAGGCTGAGTTTTTCCTCGCTGTGAATGGAAGGAATGAAGACCGTCCTGTAAATCGAAAAGGTTTCATTCATTCGTTCATTACCTTTGAAAGGACTCGGAAAACTGATTCTTTTTGTCTCTTATATTTTATTATGAATTCATGAGCTCGAAAGAATGGCATATAATAATGAAAAGCTTCTATCATTTCGTTGGTAATATTAAATATTGTTTTGTGCTTTTATATTATTAAAGTTAAATTTATTATTACAATGTTACATATTTTTAATGAAGATTGTGAATATTTGAAGTGTCAGTGTCAAAATACCTAGAAATACCTTTAATTGATATTTGTTGGGTTTGCAATAAATAATCCCATCGGAGCGGCGCTTGATTGAAGTAAACAAATGTTAATGAAAAACGTGACAGCGACTCGTCATCTTTATTAGGATTGGAGTTAGCAATTAATTAAACTGGAATGTATTTGAAGGTAGATTTCTTTGAGCTCTGTTTTAAATATATCATTTAAAACAGTCAGTTTCAGTTTTATGGACAACATTTTTGAAAGTATGATTCAAAAAAATATTTTTTTATTTTGTTATCAATTTTAAGAAAATATATATAACTATGTGATATATGACACGTATGTATTACTGTACAAAAACATGTGCCTTTAAACATATACTTTTATATATAGTAGTAATATCAAGTTAGCCGCTGTTCACGGTTGGTCGTGCTGAGCCAAGCATTGTTGCTGAATGATTTTCGCCTTCTTATAAAATTAGCAGGGTAAATAGTGGCTATAATCTTAGGTCTAATAAGAACTCTCGCATGCGATTTCAAAACGTTCCACATATTAACTCTATGAGACACACTTTGACCATTTAATAAAAAACTGTAATAATAAATATCACCAAAAAACTTCAGGACCTATAAGTCATTGTCCTCGACAACTCTACCAAGTTTTCGCTATCCTACCACAATTCGTTTAGCAGGAGTAGCATTAGAAGAGAAATACACTTTTGACCAGTAAGAGCTTCGCTTCGCTCAGCGAAATAACGTTAAAAAATTAATTATTACAGGTTAAATTTTAATTTGTTAAAATTTTATAAAGTTTGAGATAATATTTATCTGAAGATGTTTCTATAACAACTTAACTCGGCGCCAAGAAAAACTTGAAAAATATAAAAGTAAAACCCTTCATTTTTTAAATCTCCACCGGATTAATTATTTTGTTGATGTTAATTTTTGTAATAAATTCTTTGAATAAGTACCGTTTTTAAAATTATGAAGGATTAGCAAAAGAACAGAGTAAGAGATTAAAAAATAATAAGATTAATGGAATAATAAATTTAAAATGATATTAACTAAAAGGTTTGATATACTTTTGTATGTTTTCATTTTATCTTGCATCTTAAAACAGTATAGTTTTGCGAGAATTTAAAATCCTTCTTCACAATAAGCGTAGATCGCAAAAAATTTAGAAATGAATTTGAATAAACACATTGAATATTTCAGTACAATCGAAGGTCATTTTTCATCGTTTTCAACAATTTTCTAACTTTCCCGCAAGATCTTGAGCGTGAAAAATGAAACTATGTCCTCTGACAGATAATAATTGTTCTCAAGAAAACTATAAAACAATATTATGATTTTGGTTTTGATAATGACATCAAAATTTTGTTTTAATGTGATAAGCGTAACTGTAAAATATTTATAATGCATTTACCAAAAATTTTCTATTAAATTTCCAATTATTTCCAAAGTGAACTATTGACGGAAAAAACGATGCTACCAATTTTTCGTCCATACACGATCAGTCCCCTTAAATTAAACAAGGTGGCAAGGAAATTCAATCCAATCTAAACTTCCTTCAATCCAATTTGAATCCCCCCGTACCCCCGAACCCCCTTTATCCCTGGGAGGGAAGCAATTTATTTCGATCTCGTCTCTTCTGCGTCACTGAAAAGATGTTTAGCGTTTCGACAACTAACGCTTTTGGACTTAAATGCTGTCTAGATTTTCTAATCTAGATAACGGGTAAAGTTTAAATCAATACAAATTTGTAAAGTAAGGATGAAAGGAAATTTGTTGGAACTGTATTAAGCTTATACCACTTCAAACTAGAACGTAGTTGGGCTTGTTGTAAGCATGTCCACGTTCTTAAAATCGTTTTTAATATTAATACAACTTATAGTGAGACACAAAAAAATCTAAAAATAAAAATTATTACCACAAAAGGTTTAAAATAATAAAGAGATCTTTCATGTTGTCGTTATCTAACAGTTTGCATGTATCTTGTACGATTTCTCCCAAACTAATCCCTTGTTGAGAGATTCGTGCGGAAATTGACCGTAGTTCAGGAAAACTGTCTGCCGTTTGTTTTTTCCGTTGATGTAAGGGTTTTTGCTAATACAGGCAAATGCTTCGCAAGATCTATTGACACTGAAGTAATCTTTTAGATTTACATATACTAGGAAATAATTGCTTTTACTTGGCAAATATAAGTAATTAATAAATTTTTGAATTATACAATATATTTTTTCGAACTATTGAAATGCAGTCTCTTCAAAAATATTAGCGTCGTTTTATTTATTTAGACAAATTTAAAGTCTTAAAATTTTTTGTATATTAAGTCAATTAACATGGCTAAAAGGTTTTATGCTAATATATTCCTGATAATTACATTTATAATCGACCTCTAGAGATTAGTAAACATCAATGAGTTTAATACATCCGAACTCCCAATTATCTGTGATAGATGCTTGATATCCTAAACATTATGGGTTTATCGCTAAACAGACTGACTAAGCTACATCTGCAAATGACTGGATTATATTATAATATACTATCACTAATTACATGATGTTTATAAATACATGTATAATATGGATATGTTTATTATTATATGATATAAGTGATATAGATTAAATGTTTGGATTACTATTTATATTCCTATTGTTTTTATATATAATTATCCAGAACCCATAAGAATACATGGCGTGAAATCTTCACGCCGCGATTACACTATGATCCGAGCACATTAATAAAGAACCCGGGTATAAAGAATAAAGAATCGGTTTGAAACTAGTCGGACCAACTCTGATAACATTTATGTGAATATATCCGAATAGTTATGTAATATATATGCACATGAAAAAGTCGGTTTATAGGTTTATATATCCGTAACTTTTATTCCTTGCAGTTTTGGCATATGTTATAGTTTAAGATGTTATAGAAAACTCCTATGTTGTAGTTTAAGCCCTAATATACTACAACATATGTCTTTTAAATGGAATTTCTTATAATTTACCACAATTTGTTTGTAAGGTAATTAATTTAAATTCTGTTAAGAGCTATCTTTCCGTCTAGACCGTTAAGAATTAACGGGGGGTTTACTATTACTTAATATTAATCATAGATCACGAAATTTTTAATACAAAAACTTATTATTGTTTAAGTATTTTTGGTTTAAATTTTATCAAGACTACTTATTATGAATATTATTAATTTAAGTTGCATAAACATTTTGAATAACAACAAATTTAAATGTTTTTGTATCAAAATTTGCTTTTTCTTAATCATAGGAAGAATTAAAAAATATGCGTCAGCGCTTCGCTTGACCGGAGATGGGCCTGAGGCCTTTATTGTTGTCGAATGGAGCGTAACGCTCCACCAGTCCGCTACTATAATTACTCGCCACTTTGTAGGTACCGACTTTTAATTAAATTCGTTGGGCGGAGTTGATTTCACAATGATTTTTAGTATATACTTTTATCAATAACATATTAATATAACGGTTTTATCATTTTCTATTACCATATTATTCAAATATCAATTTAGTTCTAAACAATAATATAAAAATGTTTTGAACGAAAAGTAATTGAAAAAATGCAGACCAATTTTAGCAAACTCAATATAGTTTAATGGAAAGGAAAATATTTTCTAAGTTTGAATAAAATAAGCTCCGTCATTGTTGAGGTAGAAATATAAATTAAAATAAAACAAACCTAGAAGTGTTATTGCCAAGCTGTGAACATTATAACGATCTCTAATAATAAAACGAACCGACCATTCGTCACAAATTGCTCTCGAGCTGTGACAACATTGTTTGTTGTTCAGTGAAAAATATGACTGTTCGTTAGTTGTTTTAAAAAAATATATCTTTCTATTATATAATATACTTATAGACCTTTTCATATATATGTATATGAAGAGACAATTTTGTTACAAGTTTGTAAGTTAATAAAAATATTTTTTTAGAAAAATCTAATAACCATTTTACAAAAATATTAAATCTAAATTAATTAAATCTTCAACTAACTAAATATATTATTTTATTTAATTTACGAGAATTATAAGTAAGTTTAAGAATTTTAATTCGTTTTTGAAACTTTGCTTAATTCGAAACCCTGCTACGGCTCAACCTAAACTTCGCCACCAGACAGGCGTCTCCCTTTACAGGACTTTTTTTTTTTTTTTTTTTTTCCGTTGGAAAAACCCGTTACGGGTACCCCGTCGGCCCAGCGGGGTGACGGCCGAGGGGTTATGTGGGACTACCCGGCAGCATAGAGGATGCTGCCATTTTTAAGGCTACCCACTAAAAAACCAACGGTTGCCCTCTTCACCTTAGTGGGACGCCACGGGATCGCGTTAGCACACACCGTGACGTCCCGGCGAGACCCCCCGAATGAGGGTGCCCCGAGCAGCCCTTTACAGGACTATCTTACCTGTGTAGTAACAAATTTATACAATTTTGATGTAGCCATAAAACCGTTAACATTAAGTAAGATCGTTAACTAAAATATCTTGCACTTTTATTGTTTAACATAATCAGTGAAAAGATTTATGTCTTGACAAAAGTAGTAATTATAATAATAACTATAATAGATACTAATACTAAATGGCATAATGAAAAGTGAGAGATATCTAGACTGTCGCTGTCGATTTACTTGCAAGTGGTTCTTCTCCGCATTACAGAAGCCTTACTATTGAGACAGCTCTATCTGACAAATCCCTTATATCCAACATCTCACAGGGTACAGATAGGACTGATATTGTATTTTTAAAAACTGCACCAATATGTTAGTACAATGCTACTGTCTACAAGTCTAAAAATTTATTATGATAAAAGCAACTTTATCTTTTGACCCAAATAAGATTCAATATCAATCAAATATAATTTACGATCACCAAAATCACTTAACGAATTGGTTCTCGATTGGTCCAAACTGCAACAGAATCCAAACTTTGAGTATAAAGAAAAATAAACTACATGCTTGCTCCATTTCAGTAGTGACATTTTCTCGCATCTCTGCAGTTTACGGGAGTCGTTTTATTCGTACCACTTAATCTTTTGCGCTCGCTTTCTGCCAACGATTAAAAGTTTCGAAATGAATCCTCACCGTGCTTTTGAACATGATTTAAATAAAATTGCACTATGTCATAATTTACCTGCATTCGTTTTAACTTGTGTGATGTCAAACGATATAACTAGTCATAATTATTTACACGGGTTGAGCTTGGATTAGAGCGGAACATTAATGATGTCCATTTATTTTGCAACAAAACTTATATAAATAAAGTTATTCAAATAAGGAATACAGGACATACATTTTACTAAAAACAAGTTTTCTATTTTTTTTCAGTCGAGTGGGATGGTAAAAATGTTCATCGAAAAAAAGTTGAAATGATCTATTTTTTACTAATTAAGTTTTAAAATGACTATGATATTTATTATTATTTAATTTTAAACCGGTACAATATTATAAATATTTTGTCTATTTTCTTTGAAATAATTTCACTTGTTTGGTTTGTTACTGCACCTCATTTTGGAGTAGGATGGAAATAGTTGGGCTCACAAGCCAATGTATTCATTGGCTTGTGAGCCCAGTGGTAAACCTGTTTTTGAAAATAGCGTATCGATTAGTCTTAAGGTATTTTTTTGTTAATTATCACTTAATCATATATTTAGTTTTCGTAGTTAGGGCTTCATTTTAAATTTCAAATAAAGACTTAGTTTACTTGATCATAAACTATTATGATATTAACTTACAGTTCTCACTTCACTTTCGGCGCCGTTGGCGAGATATTGTGTTTGCTTCAAATTCGGTGCTAGCAGTTGCCTGGAAAAAAAATACAGAAAGTTACATTTTATTCAGTACATATATTTGTTAATGCTCGAATTATGGATACAAAATTTTATTTATATTCAATACAATAAGACGTATATTTTATTATAATGAAATTTAAATAAATAAATAAAGATTATTTGGTATTATCACACTCAATCTCATTTTAATATTGAAAAAGTACAACTTTGGAACGTTTAAATAAGACAAGAGTGTTAATTACGTGAGATATTCGATTTTCCAAATTCTTTATAATTTGTTGCTTCCAGAAGTGAAAGTTTCTTCGTATCTCGATTTCCGTTTATCACTTAAGATAGAACTTTCTTTTCAAAATTTTGCTCACCCTATATATCTTCTTCTGCATTTTTTTTTAAATTAATGTGTGACTCAAGTTAATTTTGTTTTATTTTAGTGGATTTATTATTAATATATTTCTATATTCTAGATATTACAGAAGTTACAAACTTATATCCCAGTCTATTGTCTATCTATATATTCGTGCTCTCATTGTTATAAAATTACGAGAGATGGCAATAATTTTGAAATATTAGAGTAAGAGAATAGCAACTGCATCTTGTGGAAAACAATAGCCAATAACAGCGCCCATGACGTCACGGTGCAGCTCTCATTAATAGCGCCATCTGACGTGTAACCGAATAAATGAACTACGGAAGTTGGTGATTAATTTTGAACTCTATCCAACAATGACACGGTTCAATTTATCTTGCCACAACACTCATCAATAAGTTTCGAGGGATAAACCAGGAGGTTCAAATTAATATTGCTGGCAAATAAACTGCCAAGTTTTATTAGTTGTTTTCGTTTCTAGGAACTGGGGTGAATTTTCATTGTTATAGACAGAATATTTTTAAAAAGCTTTGAAACAATAACAGCATTCTGTTACATCTGTGGATTATGAATACCTGTTTAGAATGTTTTATTTGTAACGTAAAAAATCTTTTAAAATTAATATAAATTTTATTTTCTAACTTAGATGACATCTTAATACTTTTATTGAATAATTTTAGTAACTCCTTTATACTTCCCACTCCCACAAGAATGTTCGAATGGTTAGTATAGAGGAGTTTTTAAGCAAAATTCTGAATGAGGAGAAATGTTCTTTAAGGAAATTATTGCTGATAATAGTATAGTTTTTATTAACTTGTATAGGAATTTAAAATTTTATTATTAAAATTAAATTGTAATAGTTATGATTTTCTTATAACTATTTCTAATTTTTTATATATCATGGGCTAAACGTGTTAGTTTTGTGTTATTTAATTATTTAGCTGCCACCGTTGAAACAAACTATTAAACGAGTAAAGAGATGAATAGAATTCAACATTGTAAGCTGTAGCGACATCTAACAACTTCTAATAAGGTTCTGATAATGAAGTTGGCAAGGATCAACTATTCCGTTAGCATGCAGTCTATGTTTATTTATTTTCATTGGTCGGTCCCTCTCGAGACTGAGCGTCTATTCAACAGTATTTTGGGAATTTCGAAATCTAGAAAGGTTTTCTTTTGAATTCATTTTAAACTAGAAATCATTTATTTACTTTTGACGCAAAATATATATTTTTTATTTTTTCTGCACATGGGAGCTGCTAGAGCTTAAAATGAGAGTATAATCGATTTTTATTTAACTTATTTCATCCATATGTAGTAATGTTTTCTAAGATTTACACGAGTACTACACATTTCAATAAAACTATTTTACGGATATAACTCGCGTTTATTATCACTATTACATTTTATTATTATTACATTTTCGACGTTTCTTGTGACACCATCATCTCGTCTTACCGCGAACACGTTTGCTGCAAAGCATTCGAAACGTCGGGTTAAATTTAAAAATGTAATAATAAACGCGAGTTATATCCGCAAAATAGTTTAATCTATATGTAGTAGTTCTAATTTTAATGCAATAGAAAATCATTAAACTATATCATTTATTAAGATTTTAAATGTAGATATATCACAGAAAAATAACTTTATATTTGGGTTCCGATTCATTGGACGTATTTAAATAGCTGTGCATAAATACATTTTTGATGTGGAGAATTAAAATGCAGATCGTAACGAACTTCATTTGAAGCGCGAATTTCGCGGTAAACAAGGTTCACCTATAAATAATTTTTCTTGCAGCAGTTTTCGTTCGACCTAGTCCAAGTTAAATATTTCTTTACTCAAGGACATTTTTATATTAAGTACAACAATTTTCTAACCAATTATTTGATAATTTTTTTTATAATAATTACAATTATTATTTTATTGTTTTTAAACTTTAAGTGTAAACTTAACAGGAACTAAACTTAACACGATTTTTACACATTATTAGAAATATATATCGGGACTTTATCGCGAAAATATTTTTTAAGGTACGATACCTTTTTTATTTATCCGACGTTTCGATCGAATTGCACCAGTCGTGGTCAGACTCGAATTACTATTTTATTTCACATTATTTCGAACTTTGTTCGATTTAAAAATTTGTGTATGTATGGTTTGTTCATATACATACATATATCTTATATCTTATATGTGTGTATATGAACAAAGCGTTTCTGTTCATAGTCCAAAATATTATTATTTTATAAAGTTTTGCGTCTTTTAGCAGTACACTTAGTATATATATTATTTTGAACTTATTTTTGTTAAAGATAAAAGATAAAGATATTCCATACTTTTAGTATTTAAATGTTCATTTCAGTTCATACTTTAAAGAAATATAATTAAATATGATTGATATTGTATTTCTTTAAAGATATTTAATTACTCTGTTGAGGAATAATAATATATTTTTACCTTTTCTGTAAATTATGAAGAACTAAATGCACATGCAATAAATGATAGCGAAAACTTAGAAATCATTACTTACAGAGAATCAAGTTTGCTGTAGTTTTAAGTTTCGATTTTAAAAGAAATGCAAAAAAACTTTCTCAAGGAATCGACCTGAATCAGGAAAAACTACAAAAACTTGGTCCGGGAACTTTATACACAGATAATTTTCAAAGATTTTCTATTCTGCAAGTATGTTTTAATCATTAGAGCCATAAATGTTGTTTATTAATTTCATTGTGTAAATGTGATTGTGATCCATGATTACTAATATATATAATTATCCGAGTTTACTCTCGAAATTTACTATCGAAATTATTTATTTATAACTATCGAAATTTGCCCCACTAGTTGTATAAAGCTGCGATTTCGCCATGCTTAGAGCTCAAGAATAAGAACTAATTCTTTTAAAACTAGTCGGGTAAATTGTGATAGTAATTACTTAAGTGCAGTCGGATAATTATATGTAATAGATATTATATCTCTCAGTGCCTACTATTCTCAACTAAATAGCCAATCTGAATTCCGAGTAGGTACTATGTAGATATTTTACCTATATCCAGAAGACACGCGCTGAAATCTCAGTCTATTTGCCATTCAAAATAAACACAAATGTATTGCTACAGAATTTTGTAAAATAACTGTTCACTGGAAATGTTCTACAAATATTTCCTTTAACCCTTCCACCCGATCGAACTATAGAAGCGAACACAAAGATTTCGCTAAGTTGCGTCCATCACACATCACCAAATATTTCGATCTAAAATAAACTAAAAAACCGTTTGCCATAATATACAGCACTATGATCTGTCTCTTTGAAATAATCTGCAGACTTTAAGCATTTTCGACATGAAAAATCAACTGTAAGCCTATAAAATTAAGTGCGATTTTTGGATGAAATAACCAGCACCAAATTATGGCAAGGTCTGTTACGTATCGGAGCGTGATCGTTAGTCGTTGGGAAGTCGTTGGGTGCTTACGCTTGAACAGATAAGTGTGTGAAAATAGCACGTGTTAAATTTCCTTGTAGGCGTATTCATGAGGAAGGATCGGTATATTGTTTTTGATATCTTCTTGATAGGTCTTTGTAAATTTTCTTTACTTTAAAACATCATGGTTTTTTTTAAATTTTGTAGAAGTGTTGTCTTAAATGTAACAGGGAATTATAGTAGAATGTTCTTTCAGTCAAGGAAGAGAAAGTCAAGATAATAAAAACTAATATGTGAATCTTTACATTTGAATAAATTTCAACATCACGTATAAATAAGTACTTGATAATAATTTTCAATGGACTATTTAAAAAATTATAAAACATTGGCGCTTTATAATTCTATCATATAAAGTCTTCAATGCAAATCACGGTAAAATAAAATCAGAAGTCGGGATTGTTTGTCTCACAAAATCAAAATTGTGATTACTTAAGAATCAAAGAATTTGAAGAGTAGGAAGGCATATTTTGATTTGTAAAATAAATAGCGTATAAACACAAATATATAGAAATTTAGATAAAAGATAGTTAATTCAATAGTTATGGAATCTCGAGGAATGTATAGAAAAAAATTGTAGCATCGTTAAATATAATTAAAGGGTAAAAAGTTTTCTACTTCTTGACAAATAAATTCAATTATATCTAGACTTATTAAAATCTACTTCAAATTTTCAAACACATTAGTAATACATGAATAAACTCTCTTTGATTTCTTTTATGTTTAGTCTTGCTTATTCATTCCTTTGTGATTTTCCATTAACAATTATTTAAATTTTCTTTGAAGCCTGTTTGCAGAAATTAGTTTTCATTTTATTTAATGTTGTGTAAAAACTTCATTTCATAGAAGGAAGTTTATAAAGCGAATAATTTCAAATTATTTCGTATTTTTCAGGATAGGACATATTAGAGTGGAAAAACAATTTTTTATTACAAATATTAAACCTTACTTTAAAAAGTATTGTTTAAATAACGGAATATTAAAAGATTACGAACTAAGTACTACTAAATCCGTTCAATCAAAACTATTGTCCTGTTTAATCTAATCCCCGTACAACATTGTCAGGCTACTGTCATAATGCAATAGCTCTATTCGTGTGGTTTCACTAGAATTCCAGCGCGACCTGAATGCGGCCAGGACCCGATATTTGGGACAAATTTAATCATGACGTCGCAACGGTTATTCAATTGCTCGTGACGTCAGAGCCACGCCCATCGTAGTTTGTGGTGCAAAAAGATCTACATATCGTTCGAGATTTAAATTATTTCACTCACTTCATGCTTTTATCCAAAGAATCAAACACCTTTGTTTCTAGAAGACAACATATGTTGTTGTTATTTTTAAACCTATTAAATGTTATAGTAAATATTGAAGTGAGTAACTGTATATAATAATTACATAATAAGCTGTTATCTACAAAAGTACACATTTTAATTTCGTTACAGCTTTTAACTTGCATTCGACTGGCTTCTCTAATGAAGCGTGTATGTATTGCGTCAGTATAAGCACACTAAGCTGAGCTTGGTTCCTATAGTAGCTGGCTCGTTGGGGTTTGCTTACTCATGCAGACGTAATTATTTATATCAATTTTCAGAAAATAGGTCGAAGTTCTATTTCTTATAATGTCGTAAATTATTAGTGTGCTCGATAGATATAAATAATATAGACTAATCTGATTCTATGTAATGTTATTTAATACTGCAGAATACAGTTGATGCTGTTAAACTTTATATAAGATATTCTTCTGTATGTAGCTTCAAGAATTTACGCTTGAAAGAACAGTAAAGGGTTGAGCAAGGACTTTGATAGGAAACGGACTGCGAACTTTCGCACTGATAGTTCGGTAGCGTTATATGCAATTATAAACTGAACAACTTTGAGATAAGTCCTGAAATAGCTTGAAATATTTATGTCCATTTAGATTTAGTCTATTGATTAGGTTTTTTGTGGTTAGATTGTGAAGTAGAAGAATATCTTTGGGATTTAACTATAATTGATAGTTTAAAGACGCAAAGGATCACCTTTTTTGTAGCTATTTTTGGAAACTTATTTCACCGAGTCCTTTGTGTACGGATAGAGTTTTGTGATAGAACCAAATGGATTCGTATCTTATATTAATAAACTCCTCGACAAAATAAAAGGGTATCGATATGAAAGCAGCCTACGTGAGTTGAATCTCTTTGTACAAGTCTATGTATTTTTGTACTGAACCAAATTGAGGAAATCTATTCTATTTGTAGTGGGGTTAATATTCTTTGTAATATTATCATTTTTATAGTCATGTTATAGGGATAAAAGCATGTATCAAGAAGAGTCTTAAGTATGAATGTGTGAAATATGGTTTACAAGTAAATCTCAAGTAGGATAATGTATGAAAGAGGAAAAAATATACATGAAAGCGGCCCCAAATAATTTGGATGAGGATAGATACATAATTATTATTTATTATTAGTATTTGAAATTAACTCAGCAAGATTTATTAGAAGAAGATATAATGGAGAAATCGTATTATTAGTGAAAAACCTGTATTTGCAATACTATTTCATGTTGCCTACATTAAAATTAAGTGTAAAAGTCAGCAGAATGAATAAAACGTTTTGTTGTTAGCATGTTGTGTATAATCCTATAACTCATACGAACCCTATCCTTCCCTTTTTAGTCACAAAATGTATATAAAACAATGCGTTTTACAATTTCACGCGGTGAATTAAAATGCTTGAATGCTAAATGTGTTGCTGTGAAATATGTAGATCTTTAAAACAATATGTTTTTAGTTGGTTTAATTATTTTTCGAGATGGGTTTGTAAAGTAATAGTCTTTGAAATTTTGTCAGTAAACGAAGGTAAAAACATTTTGTGTGCACTAAATAAAACATGTTTGAATTTTTAAGAAACTTTCATTTATGTTTCTTAGGTTCAATAATTTTTTGCTAAAAAATTGTATGGGAGGTCACTTTACTTTTACACATAAGATGAAACTAAAATGTATGTGAGCGTATCGATAATATCACACATATAAACTTTTTACTCAATATTTTTTACACAGACATAGGAAGACCGAAGAACTCGTTGGAGGAGTTTTAATGCAAGCCCGCTGGAAGCGAATATATTATTCATCAAAATTCACTAACGGCCGCGGCGAGTAGAGTGACTTTGTAGAAGACAGGAGAGAATATTATTAGTGCTGTATTAACATAAGTATTTCACAAGAAATGACACAGGTTTTTATTGTTATATACTTTTAATAAAGTTTATGTTATTATTCATAAATTATTTTTTATCCTATGTAATATTTATGTTATATTGTCTATCTCGATAAAATTTTATTACCTGCGCTACAGTAAAAAAGACAAATAAGTTACTAACGTATTGGGTCATGAATTTATAATTTAATAGTTGTAAGGCTATCACAGACTTTACGTTATACAAAAACAAGTTGATTTAAAAAAAGGAATTAGTCCAAACTCTAGAATAAAATACCAAACTAACAGATTGAAATATTTAAAGACAGGGCCACCCTACACCGTCTGCCAGCTGGTGTTTGTATGCTCCAGAATGCAACCAGGACTACGTCTCGTAAAACTCTGTTAGGATTTCATGACATGCCTTTATGTAAAAATGACCGCCATACTATTATAAAAACTAAATAACAAAAAATTCTATTCACAAATAAAAACAACAAATAATCAAAGCTATATACGTCTTTATAAGATTTCCGTCAAAAGAAATGACCGGGAAGCAAATTTTTTGTATTTTCGTGTTTAACAACGTTTTTAAATGTTCCTCGGTAACACATTTTTTTAATCACAATTTTTTTTTAAATATTTCATTTGATTATTCTATTAATCAAAATGGTGGAAGCTATACACAATACTTTTCAACGGCTTAAAAGAAATCGAACTGGTTTATCCTTATCTTTACTTCGTATGTTAGTACTTGGTAAAAACTTGGATTAGTCTGGAAGAGTTTGCTATATTCCTAAGATATATCTGCTTTAATTACTCTGTATTAATGTAATATTATAAAACATATTATTTATTTTTTGCGTTTGTGGGAATCGTTAAAATACTATGATTTTTATTATTGTGTCTCAACACAGAATAAGATAAACGATCTGTTTAATTTTCAAACGGTTTTTTCAATAAAACTATAATTATTAAATAATTTTGAGGATTAAAAATTCACAAATTAAAAAGTAGAGTTATGACCCTAACAAGACACAACAATAAGTGTTATTATTCTTTTAGTATATATAATTATATATATACTAAAAGATATAACTATTATATATATAACTATTAATATATCTTATATTTAAATTTTACACTCAGCGCCACAAAAACAAAACTACTCGCCATTTTTAGTATAATCTATCAAGAGAAGTAGAAAAGACATACAGATATAAAATATTACTGAGAACTAAGCAGGTGTTCCAGTTACCGCGTCTGGTGATAAATTTTGCCACCCCGTCTTTGATTTACCGCTCTTCGTGCACGTGCTTACATTGAATGCCTTATAATTTCAATGCTTGAACATTGCAATTACATACAGACATACATATCTAGTTACATTTTATATAATATTAACGTAATTGCAAATTTTTATGTCGAATCTGAAAACTGTCTAATCTGGATTCAAAATTCCTTTATCTCCAAAGAATCTTATTTATATATTCTGTGTGTGGTAAATAAGTTACTAACTGGAGATGCATCGTGACTTAAGTTCTGCACATTTTTTTAATTAGAAAATTAAAGGACCAGCATTGGGATATGTATAGGATATTCTTATTTTAATAAATCATTACAAATATCTAATCAACATTAATAATATGATTTTTATTGTACACCAATTAAACAAAGACAAAAATAGTACATTTATTATATATATGTTTTAAAATGATGTACAAACATAGGTGACCTTATCGCTATAAAGCGATCTCTTTCAGACAAACCTTAGAGTACGGAAATAAAGAAATAATAATAAGAACAGGGAAGGAGGTGTACATACTAATTAGCAAGCAATAATTAATATAAAACTCTTAATGACTTCATTGAAATATTAAATACATCAACATAATACAAATGATATTACCCTAACTCAATTGATTTTCAATGTTCCTATATTTGTTTTAGTAGTACTCGTCGTTATGAAACGTTAGACTATTTTATTGACTTTATTATAAAGTTTTCCAACAACATACCGTTTTCGAACAATAACAGCGACTTGTGTAATAAATCTACATGGTTTGCCAACACGGCGTTAGTGTGTTTGTTTATGTTGAGCGCAAATTAACTTGTTACCTTGCTAGAACATTGACTTGCTAAACTTCTGTGCTGAGGTAGCGAATAAATTATAATAACGTTATCTTTTAAAATTAATTGAAAATTAAGTTAAATAGAATTAATCCATAAATCATATGCAAAAACAGCTTTTTAAATTTTCTTAACATTTTTTTAATATAATTTATTAATATTTTCGATTGTGTAAAAATTATTTGCTCTTGATGAAACTTGGTAGAAACATTTCTGCAGAATAATTTAGTTAGGGCTAGCACTAATAGCCACTGATTGGTTCAACTATGACTGTGGATATCTATCCAGTATTTGGTACACATGTCCTAATTAGTAGGTTTGTTTTCGCACACAATCAATTAGCTTTGGTCGGATGTGTTTGTCATTCGGTTGGAGAATTATAAACAGAATAAAACGTACGTGAGTATTTTGATTATTCAGTATGGTCTTCAACAAAATGGCCATAGCTTCAATACGTGTTTGTTGTTTAAGGACGGATTGAAAGAAATATGTACATTAAATTACAAAAATACCCACAACATTCTTTACTTAATTTAAATAGAGTAATAAAATTAAGAGTAAAGAGTAATAAAATGAAAAGTTAAATTTAAAGTAATGTTATAAACATGATAAAATTGTCAATAGAAACTCCAAAAAAAAAATTAAAAAAATTTCTTTTTAAATTGGTATTATAATATTTAGCGACCGTCACTCAACCTGTCATGCGTATGTTAAATGCATTTACAACGTAATCATATTCAAATTAAAATTGACAGCGGATCTGAAAAATGGAAACCTATTACAAATTTAAAATATAATGATCGATATGGATCTGATCTTTAGCAAGTTTGTTTTTGTATTACAAATAATAGTTTAATTTTTTTTTTTAATTTAAATTAGAAGCTTATATTATAATCTGATAGTTTCTTATATTAATATTTTTCAGAGAATAGCGGATATTATTGTACTTAAAAATCTAAGAATAAAGTAAAATACCTTTTCAGAAATAATATAAGTATACTAGAACTTTACAAACAACGCATATCAGAAGAATATTTATTTAAAACATGAATTTTAGAGCGATTATTTTCTCAAAACCCAAATAAAAACATTTTTCCTTTGTACAATTAACATAATGAAACTTGTAAGTATTCCCCAAACCTTTTGAATATGTAATAAGTTTTCTCTTTATCTACACATAATTTATACGATTTTCTACAAAATCACAAACCGAATGAATTGAAGATTAGAAAAGTTGGTGCTTTTTTACATAATAAATAAAAATATTATAAGATAATAAAAAATATGTAAATATCTTTATAAACATTTTGCTAACGACTTTGTTATCGTATTGAGAATGTGAATTTTAATAATAACTATTTTTTGGACAAATTTATTTAAATAAAGACTACAAGTAACTAACTGATAGGCAACTCAAAACATTTTTCTCTCACAATTCGTTAAAAGAAAGAAAAAGAAGCGTGATTTAAAAATGTAAATATTTAAAAATGAAATTAAGTTCTATAAGAATTGACGTAATTTTTTATATTAGAAATTATACAATCAGGCATCTTGAATACTTTTTTAAATAATAGAATTTTCTTCACTAAAAATAATCTCAAAAAGGCTTAAGGGATGTTACAGTAAAGAAAAATGGACGACATTGTTTCACTTAAAAAAAAAAAAATTAGCTCTATTCATTATATTTGGGTAATTATATAAAACAAGTCAGTGGGATAGTCTTTTGTCTTACAAAAAAGAAATCTTTTATAATCATACTTTATTCCTTTTTAAGGTATACTAAAATAAACTAACTATAACATAACAAACTGTTATGACATAGCTTTACTCAGAAACAATAATTCTTTATACTTTCATTTTATTGCAACAAATTACAAAAATAAGAAAATATATAATGTCATCTAAACGGTTGTTATTGCGCAAGGTAAAGGTGAATTCAGTAAGTAAATTGGATCAACACATCACTGCGATCGTGTAAGCCTTACATAATGTTATTTGGCGCCCAACGTGGGACTAGCTGAGACATAGCGCTCTGCTATAACTATAGAATTTACAAGCAAGGGTAGCATTGCTATTTCTATATGTTAATAGTATAATAATTAAGTTGTTTAGGCAGACGTTTACAGATGTACTAATATATAAAATTCTCAAATACTTGTAAATTATTTTGAATGGTTATTATATAGACGAAACTAAGTTTTTATTTCATTTAATTTTTCTTAAAATTTAATTTAACAATAAATAACTGATATTTTTGTGAGTGCGATACTAAAATTTTTAACAAAGCGAAATGACAAATTGAAAGCTCTACCCAAAGAGTGAATTTGATATATGATTGCCAAACGTTCACTCCATTATTCAATATCTTTGAACTCGGCTGCTAGAAATACAAATAATGTTATATAGGTTATATATAATATGAATTATTACAATATAATAATAACGAAATTAATTATATATAATTTTATTACAATGGCTTGTTATATTACAAAACAAATGACTAATAAAAGTCACTAATAATTATCAGTTAGTATAAAGAGAACAAAATTTCTCGTATTAAATTTGTAAATTGAATTTGTGTTGCCTAAATTCAAGCGCGTAATGCGTTGCCGCAAATAAAATAAATCAACAAAAATTTACACAAGGGTTGTAAGTGGAAAACGAAGATCAATATAGAGTAATTTAAAAAGTTCCACGACCAGAGTTAGATCACATTACGTATACAATGTTTACATATCTAATTTTATATCACAAGATCGGATTCAACGGTTAGGAAACGAATTACGTCACATAAAATTAGATTGGAATCAATCCCGTGGTTTGTCCCAAGCAAACAAACGAATGGGCTGAACGCCTCTTTTAAACGTTTGCTACCCTGGGACATCTGATTTGCTGTTAAAGATGTCAGATGTTTTCTAATTTTGTTTATTTCGAAGGATGAAAGATCAAAACATGTAATAATTTTATTTACAGTTAAAAATATATTTCTCAACAAAATAAAAAGGATAATGTAGGACATGAAATATTGTATTTTATCCTCAAATCATGATTCCCTAGGCGTGATCAGCTTTTCATCTGTAATAACGATAATGTAAAGATAGTTCTACCAGTATTACACTAAATTTCTTGAATGGCTTTTCTCAAGAAACTGAGATATTTTCTGAACCATTTTACATAAATGTAAGAGTTGTAAGCTCTTGAGAATTTTTTATTCTATTTCAATTTGTTACAAAATATTATTTAACTTAAACATAATTTGTATTTAAAATTCTGTTATCAAGTATTTAAATATATTAAAAAAACTAAACTACTTTCAATATCTCGCTGGAAAGAGATTGAATCAATGAACTAAATCCAAATAAAATGTTAACTTTAAGGTACATTAAAATCCAGCAGCAACAGAGATGTTATCAATGCCGACGTAAACTTTAAGATAGAAACAAGTAACCTACGGAATTTTTAACTCCGCTGCATAAAGTTCGTGAGGTTGAAAAGAATAAAGTTAGCAAAATTTACGATCGGAAAAAACAAACTTTAACGCTAAGACATCATTGACCTAATTACACCAGCAGCAGTCTAGTTACGTGAACTGTTTATATAGACGATTACCAATTGATTAAATTAGAAAAAAAAAAATATTTCAAAAACATGAGCATGTTAAACTTGGCACTTTTAAGAGTTTGTATTCGTTGGTGTGAAAACTGAGATAGTGTCTGTAATTGCTTTAATGAAATTGACATTTTATTATTAATTGTATTTTTTAATACTTAGGTGATTTCTTATTTTTTTATTCTATTGTAGTAACAATAAATTTTATACTTTATATTAAACTTAACAGTAGTTAAGTTTAATATAAAGTATAAAAAAGATTTAAAATAAATGTTGCATATTAAGTGGGCTTTTCGTTTTTCAGAAAACTAAATTTAATTCAAAAGGTACTTATTAATATAGGTTTATTTAAAAGCTGTATTTGCTATTTGCTGTAACAATAAATATCATGCCCTTATCCCACTGCAACCCTTCTATAATTCGTTATCTCATTTACTTGCTTCTTTGCTATATATTTTTAATGAAACATGCTTGAAGTGTCTGTTATTAATTTATAATTTTGAATTGTGAATTTTTTTAAAAAACATAAATGTTTGTTTGTTTTAATCTTCAACTAATTACTATATCAGAATAAAGGTTTTACCTAATGAGTGCTTCTGGTGTTGGTACTACACATAGAATCTGTAGTAATTTAATCAATAATTTTTTCAAAGAATTAACGAGTATGTATTTTAGTGAAATGATAAGAATTTTTATGTTTCGAACGAATATACGACCTGAAACCTAACGGCCACGTTTTTAGATAAATCTCTCTTAACATTTTTTAGTTAGGTAATTCATTTGTCATTACTATTGACAGATAAAAATAATTACTAAATACGAATGTCGAACGTTGTACATTACTGAACCGCTCCCAGATATTGCAATGGTAATTAAAACTTGAGGGTCCAACGTCTATATGGCAAGGACGCAGATATGAATAGGTTACAAGAGCAAAAAGGACAGCATGAAACACGAAATTCCCTGTTTGTAGGTCAATTGCAAACAGGGGTTGAAACTTTTAATAAGCCATTATGTGAATGCCGAATCGTTTTGTATATTGAATTTAGAAATCATACAGTAAATATAACGGTCGAGGAAGGAAGTTATGTTACCCTTATTTACTTACTCGTCCACAAAATAAAAAATAATTAAATATGAGCTGAGATTCGACCTAAAAATAAAATTATTAAGAAATAATAATGAACAGAATTTTTACGATACCAATCACAAAAAATTAGACAAATATTGAAGCAATTAAATGAGAAAAACGCCAACAGTTTACGCAATTATGCAAATTTCGAGTGATAAAAAGACTGAATCGGGCATCGTGTGATCCGAACGATTTTGTGAAAGTGGAAAATTAAATTAATGGTCTCATTTACATTTGAGCGGTAGTTAGCGGTTGTCGTAAAGTTGACTTCATTCAATTGAACTTTTACACGGTTGTTGTTTTCATCTAATTTGCATTTGTTTATATTGTAGTGATAGGGCTTTTGTTTGTTTGTGTTTACTTTTCCATTGATATTTATAAAAGATTAAAAAAATACTTTCATATTTATATATGTATCATTGTTTTATATCTGTTTGTCGCCGATTTCATTCAAAACCTATTTTTAGCTTTACCTATTTTTCTGTTTTTGTTGTTTTAGTGTGGTTAAATAAAATATATTTACCGACAATATTTTTCTTTTACTAAATATCATCGCGCATCAGATGGAAATGAATCTTTAACTAAGGTATCTCATGACTGCCAACCAAGCCATCACCTTCATCACATTTTATCCCAATTATTTGTCAATTTGCCAAAATTTTAAGATCGGTTACCAGCCACACGTGCTTGAAAAATGTGTTGGTTGGGTTTTTCCATTTTATTTCCACAGCGTAATGTTATCCACTTCTACTTTATTCTCTTAACAACTTCATAGTGGTTCACCAATAATCGGTCAAATGTTGAGTCAAATAAATGTGCGCACAAGAAAAATAGGTCCCTTTCGCTAATGTGTTATCATTTGGTGGACAATATTATGAGTATGATAGAGATAAGAATAGAAATTACAAAAAGCGGTAGACCTTTTTCAACCTCCATACAACATAAAAATGTCCTAGTGCGGGGGCGGTTGTTTTTGTTTTATCACCGCTCGAGACCTGCTGCATCATTGTACAGATACTTACACATCGGGCTAGTAATGCTGTGTTTTGCTATGGAAGGGCTCGTCTGTTTCGTGCAGCTTTATTACAATGGTGGATCGGAAAAACGAATAATACTAGATAATGATAGCTATAACGAAGAAAACAGTGGTGGTTCAAAGTATTTTTTAAAGGGCTTTTCATAGCTATCAAATGTAATGTAGCTATTATTTTCCTCTATAAAAGCTTAAAGGCCTATATAAAAGCCTAAAAGCCTAAAGGCCCTAAAACCTAAGACTGACGTCTAGAGAAGAAATATAAGATAATTAAATTAGTATGTGTCAAGGGTAATCAGTCTCTCTGCATTACATATTGAAATTAATTATTTTTTATATAAAAGAACATTTCTTATAATATTTATTTTTGGTCCATCTTAGCCGTTATTATTTTTGGCTTGTTTGTAATTAACATATTATTAAGCTTGTTTTATTAAAATTTAATAATATTAATAACTAGATGTTTTCTTTTCAATCACTATCCTGTCAATACAAAAAGGATACTTTGGTGCTGTACCGGGCCTTATTGATCTAACATTTACGATTTCTAATTTCTAGTTTTCTGTTTGTAGGATCCAGGTTAAAACATACCAGCAATATCAACACTCAGATGTACCATGTCTAAAGTCCAAGACAAAAGGTAGGGTTATTTTGGAATCAGCTGAAAGTCAAAGTTTTTTTACGAAGTCAATGTGTTAACACAATTTTCAGAAGATATCGGGTTGTCTCAGTTTAAATCACGACAGCACAACATTAACATATCTTAACAAGATAAGACAAAAAAAGTGTTCTTCGTTACGTCAAACACATTTTAAGAAAGGTTTCTTAATTTTGTTATATTTAATTTTGATAATGATAATATAAAATACTTAGTAAATAATATACAAGGAGCCTGATTGAGGACTAATATTTATTTGTTGTTATGTATAAATTATGGAGAATAATACTTCACATCTTTAATTATAAATCGGATCATTGAAAATGCAGATATAATATAGATACGCTACGATTCAAAGATACAATAAATAGAACTCCTCTATAATTATAATTCACTCCATAACACGCAGTTATCTTTATAGTTTGCAATTAACATTATCAATACTGATATCTGTTCCCTTTGTATTAGTACTAATTGAGAACATAAGAATTATAATTTGTAAGTTCGAAATTGTTAATTGCAATCCATATTCCGATTTCAATATAACATCTTGCTAGTTTGTCTTTGAATATAATGTTGACTTATTGTCTATGGTCTGATATAATTCTATAATGTTTTATAATTTTAATGATATTTGAAATTGTGAATATAATTTTAGAAATTGGCATTACCGTAAAATGATTTATATAAAGTACATCAAAACAATAATTATGTATACTTCGTTCCAGGTAATGTAGAATAATGGTTTTATAAAGGAATAAATGAAACATATTTGAGGTTTTATTTTTAATTTGATGGTTTTTGTTTTGTTTTTATAATTTTAAAATAATTCATTGGTTCAATAAAATTACCATTTGTTTCCACTGACACACACTCTCGGACAATTAATCAATTCATTACAATAAAATACAATTTAAAACACATTACTCTGCGATGACGAACCATGTCGATGCGTCATTATGAATGAAAAATGGTTTGTATATGATATTTTATACATTTTCAATGGCTTCAAAATTTATTAAACCAAAGGTTGGTTTTGTTAAAACTTATTCAATGACAATTTTTATCATATCTTTTTTAGTAAATACAAATATTATGAACAAACTAACACTAAACTAACGACCATTTAATAGTCCATTTTTCAGACTTCATAAAAACATAACCTAAGCTAACGTTTTATTGGCCTCATAAAATATTATTTAATTTTTCGAAGCTAGGACTGCACCATTGCTTCACTTTTTCAATTACGATTACATATTTATTATAATAATGATCAAAGAATGTATTTTTATTTGATTTACTTTAAATTATAAGCTATTTTAAACATAATAAACAATATCTATTTTGAAAAATAGAACGCCGATGTTACGATGATGATGATGATGTTACGATTAGTGATCCTTTTTTCTTTCTTAAACACTAGGAATTTTACCCAAAAACATCCATATAAGGAAAAGGATTACTTTCCTTAAAAAGAACAACCATATTGTAAATATGACGAAACATTATTATTATTTTTTAATCACAAAAATAATGAAATAGATAAATCATTGTAAATAGATAGTTCAATGGTGCATATGTTTTTATTTTTAACTTATCTATTCTTATGTATTCGTCTTATTAATTTTTTGTTTTTTAAATTTACGATAGAATTTAATTGGACGGAGATTCAACTAAGGATTTTTAAAATTTCAATTCAATTTATATATGTTTGAAGTTTTGTATCGATTCATTCAATTGAATCGATGATTTTAGAGATGTTATCACTAAAAACTAAAACCGACAGATGTCAAATGTGACCTATTAATTTCGCCTAACTCTCTTTTATAGCGTATTAAGAATAGTTATAGTTTTATTAGAAGCGATCAAAACCAAGCAGGCGTTATGTAAAGTTTATTATAAAAAGAATCCCAGGAAGAGATCGTAAAATTTCACGTTTTATTTATTATTTCCCCGAGTATCGTAAAGGGACAATCTAAGTAGGTTGTTATATTTACGCATTACGGGAAATTTGGGCGGGAAGATGGTATATAACATGAAATTACCGCCCAAGGGAAAATATGAGTTACGGGAAATCCGAGGTGACGTTTTTAAGCTGTTTCTGCAGGGCTTGATTTAGGTAACGAATCCGAAGGATTATTGTGCCAATTTTAGGGTAACTAAATATAACACAAATTACAATTTAGTTTAAGAATACATATTAACTTCATAGTATTTATACTAAAGTAAGAAATAAAACGGTTTTAACATAAAAGATAATGAAATCGTTAATCTAAATCCATGTGAATAATTACTATTGTCTCTCGTTACAAAGGTAAGAACTTCAAATTGGATTACACTCAGACTAAGAACACCTTTTGAAATCAATCCATCTCTAGTCTTCATTCTATTGTGGCGTAACTCCACACGCTTTTCCAATTCAAAGCTCATCTTGTAAGCCTTCATTTTACTGAAATCGAGATATTGGTATTGCAGTGTAACTGAGAAATATTGAGTAAAAACAAATCTATACCATCTCTTGCATATCAATTTAATAAATTCATAATTGAAATACATAAAGGCAAATTATATAAAATACTAGCTGTGATTTATAGTTCTACGTGCGGATGAACGATTTTAATAAATGTACTTTCGTAAAGCTAAATGGTCAAATACGATATCCCGCTTTATGAGCCTTTCTCATAAATCTGCCTAAATTATTAGAAATAATGTTTGAGCTCCATCCGGTATTTTCAAAGATTAGCACATTAAAACAAACAAACTTTTCCTTTTTAAAACTATTTTTGTCGATTAAAACTCGCGTATAATTTGGTTACATTTTGATTTTAACCCGACGTTGCGAGTAATTTGCAGTAATCGTATTCACGGATAGACGAGATGTAAGTGTCTTTTTCTTTTTATGTTATTATAATTTTAATATATATTTAACAACGATCTTTAGGAATGTAGTGTATAACGTGTAGGTGTTGATAATAAATGAATTGTTAAAAATGCATCTGTGTTCGAACGATATCATAGAATAAAGCACAGAGAGAAGGTCAAAGCGCGTCTATTTGGAACCAAACCAACACCGCGCTAGCAAAAACTTCATTATTACGACGTGAAAACAAACGTACGAGCAGGACGCGGTAAATATACAAGGCTCTTTGTGTGCCAATCAAATTTCTGCAAAGCCGTAAAAAACTGAATTTCTGTGTATAGCGCTGAAGAATTTTTTTTGTTTGTAGTCTCCTTTTAGGTTGAGTGTAAATTTACTTTTTGTCATATTCTTTGTTAAACTGGAATACCGTACGTAGCCCACTAAATTCGTTTTTATACTTCGACGCCGGCGGTTATGGCGGTCCTTCTGCAAGTTTGTACTGCGAACAATTTAAAAGAGGAGCAAAGAAATTTACACGAACATTCTGTGTATTGTTAGATATTTGTTCTTTTTTATTAGTTGCTATGAAATATTATTAATAGGATTACATAAATCTCTTTACATTATTTATTAATAGAAAGATTAGATTTAGTTTTAGTTGAAAAAAGTAAAATACTGAGCAAATATAAAGTTAACGAGTTAAATTTTAATTACTTTAAAGCAGAAAAGTGACCTTAAGCTGGAATATAGAGTTTCGTGAAGATTTGAATGAAGTTTTCGTGTATTATTGTATTGGGATTGTTACAGAAAACTTTTGCTAGAATAAACGATTTGCTCCAAGTTGAAAACAAAATTCGTGAGACCCTATAAATGAAACATTACATCACCGAATTGAGAAGTTAGGAGACCGGTGGGAAAAGAGAAAGCTATATAGACTTATATAAGTAAGAGCGAGGGAAATGAAACTTGCATAACTCGGAAAGCAATGCCGGGAATCATTTGTTTGGATTTCTTTCATTTTTATGATAAGCTCTAGGAGCGTGTCTGAGCGTTAAGTGCTGCCTTTATGTTTATGATATATTATTTCCAAAGATCATATGAGAAATGAATTGCAGATTCCGAAATTATAATATCATTTTAATAGGTCCATTTTTAATAATTTTACCATTAGTATTGTTTAATTCCAAATTTTAGTATTAGTAAAATGATCCAACTTTTTATTCTGCTGTTAATTTGTTCAAAGTTAATACGTGTGAAATATAATTAAAATGTTTTTCATAACACGTGTTTTAAGCAGTATATGCACATATATTTTTTATTTGAAAAATTTGAAAATTTCTTTTTTTTTTTTTTAGTTTTCAATCCCGCATAACATTTAAAGTAAATACTTGTACAGCATTCAGTACTTACGTGTTAAGCTCGAGGTCAAGACGGAACTTGTGGTTGAAGGCTTTGATGAGCAGTGATGTGCGGTGAAAGTGCTTGCCAGTCTGAAATAAATTATAACATTTAAACGATTTATTAAAATATGCAGCAGAAGTCAATTCTAAATAGTATTTATGGCAACCTTTTTTAAAAGGATTTTTTAAACTGTCGACAAGAATATATCTACTAAATAGACACTGAAAAATAAAATATCGTCTTCATGTTTGTAGGTTCTATTATAAAACTACGTATAGTTTTTTCTGGAATTACTTTTGTAACTTAAATTATGCTTTCAATTATAATTGGCTTATCAAGTTTTATTCTAGAGTTTCACAATTCTTATTGCTATAGATTCATTTGTAAAACTCAGCAGAAAACTTAGATGTATGTAAAATTTCACCGTCCTTGGCGCCTCTTGGCCTGAAAAGCAAAACAAGTTTCTGATATAGGTCGAGTGCTGCAGGAAAGAGATGGCAAATTCATAACCGATTCTTTTTCATGGGTAGTAATTATAAAGCACTTCCTACAAGTAACTCTTGAGGCACGTGGAAAATTTAATTTCGACGGTTTATTTTTTGTAATATCAAAGACGATCTGCTGTTCTTTGTTATTTCACAAATGGAAATCTAGATCTTAATGCCGTAAGGATAAAGGTTGTAGTCGTAAGTTATAAGATCAGTAATGAGAAAGTTCTTCAAGCTCTCTAAGTGTTGCAGGACTTGTTTGTTTCCTTTATGTACTGATAATTGTTAGTCTCCCAGAAAATAAATTAATAAAACTTAAAAATTTCGATAATTTAAATAAGTTTATCAAACTACCATCAATATCGCGATATCATCTTTGTAGATATGGAAATGTTTGTGTATACTAGTTTATATTTTTCTTAGTAATCCTCTGAGAGATGATCAATACGATACTCTAAAACATTATAAGACATCCATAATAAATATATTTCAAACCACTCTTTCTTAAAGTGGCTACTTGAGAGACGCCAAAGACATCAACGTAAAAGATAAAGGATGATAGAAAGAAAAATAAATATGTGAAATTAAAATTCTCAGCGTTTACGAAAAGATTAAAGCTATATCTGTCATAAATGTATAAAAAATCTCATTAATTACAATTTTATTAAAACAAATAAATATCAGAAAAAAAATGACAAAAAATAAATTATTACAAATTAAATTACTCTTCTAAAATATTATATAACGAGAGAACCGCTGATAATACATTGACGTATTTTGAAAGGCCTTTTAAATACAGTTACTTTTGACAAAAAGGTCAGGAAATATTAGGAAAATGTTCACCGACGAATGAGGTGATGAAAATATAAATTAATGAAACTAAAAAAACACAGATACTTAGCGATAGTGCTCAAGGCAAAGTGAAAATGTAGGACACCGCAGGCGTCACTAAAATTTAATAACCTTCAGCTTGGTTATTAAGTTAATGGATTGGGTCAGGACCCTTACGTGAACGAACATAATATCATTCAGGATATTATAAAAAATCGGAATTCAGGAATATTTTTTCTTATTTATGATTCTCTAAAAACATATATTTATACATATTTTAGAAAGAAATAAGCTGGTTAAAATTTTTTCTTGTGTCAGATTTAGGAAACTTTATATCATTTAGAAGAAAAGTTATGCAATTATAATATAATTAAAGTAACTCAGAAATCAACATTAGAATTAAGTGAAGTGATAATTGTTATTTTTGTCGCCTTTGACTAACAAAAATACAAAATAAAAAAGGTACATTTTAACTAAAAATACACAAATAATGGAAAATCAAATGATTATATCAAATAAAATATTTCTTCCTGTATAACATTTTAAGTAGTTTTATATCTGAATGGGAAACAAGTTAAGAATTTTGTTATCTTAATCCAGGTGCATCGGTTGTACCTTAGTCTTTGTTTCATCCTCGAGCATCTACTTCGGAATGCTTATCCTTGAACAATGGCTAGAGATCTTACTGATCTTAGATTGAGTCAGTGCTTAATTGTGTTTATTTTATTTCAAGACGCATTTAGTTTTGGATTGTTAGAGGCAGATAAAAATATACCTAACATTTTAATGTTTTCACCTCATTTTTGTTTGTATTGAGTTACTAAAAAAACGAAAACTGCTGTTCATATTTATCGAGGAATATTGATTATTTATAAACCACTGTAAACATCGGGTTGACTCATCGTATCTGTTTTAAAAAACAATTTTTGTATTTATAAAAATATTTATTGAAAGAAATTTGTTTAAAAAACAAATGTTATTTACTATTTTCAACTGAAAAATAACAAAACATCTAAAAAATATATTTCATTAAATATAAATTCATGTGAATTTAAGAGGTTCATTTTATATCAGTACTCCAATAAAACACAAAAGGCTTAGTAAAATCACCGATTTAAATCAAATCATTTTCCATAAATGAAAAAAATGTAATACGTTTAGAATATCCTTAATGGCTTTAGTAAAACAAAGTCCACGCCACTCCTGTCTGATACGAGATCAATGTGATCAACAAACCAAGAAAGTGTCTAACGAGATTAATGAAATTTACTATCTACACTCTTACGTATTGAAAGACAACACACACTAATTTTCAGGGGTGTTGTTTATTAAATTAGAGACCCTCATCCTAACTGACCCGCAAAACACGAATCGACAGCTCCACTCCAATGGTCTAATAAAATTTGCTCGAGGTTACACTTTATGATGTAAGTTTTAACCAAGTTAGGTTTGGCGAGATTTTTCTCAGAATTTTCCTTTATCATATCATACAAAATTGTGAAGAATATAGAGAAATAGTTATTATTGTGCTTAAAGAATAATGAAAAAAAAAATGATAAACACAAAAAAACGACAATAATAATACAAATAGTTTGATTTAAACCAGATGAATTATTTTCATTTACACGTTTAGGAGCTTAAGTCCGATTTCACCAGTGATACTTAAACAATTTCCTACGTAAGTGTTTCTTAGCTATATACAACACTTAAATCGTTTTTTAACTTAATTCCCTGTCACGGTTCTTAGTAACATTTTGCTATCAGTCATTTATACAATAGTGATGGACAGAATTGCTCTATTAACCGGTAAACTTCTGTTTTATTTTTTTATACTTTTGTATATTTCACAAATACTAATTAATGTTAAATTATCATACTTCATGTATAATTATAACAAATTTTCAAAAAAAAAAATATAATTTCCAGGTCTATCCAGTGCTTATAAAATCTGTCAGTCCTGTTTTTTTCTTCGATAAGATCATTATTTATTTGTCAAGTCTGTCACTTACTGAGAATTTTTTAGGACGCCTAAATTCGGGCCCGTAAAAGAAGAGGATTTCATGTAGGTGTTGTTGGTGAAAACGGTTATAATAAATGTGCAAAAGGTCAACCTATAATGTCATCTTGGTGGGTGCCAGCTTTTTTTTTAGCTATATATAAAGCATAAAGTTTAATCTATCAGGACGATCAACCATCATACAAATTCTTATAAGATTTTCAAGTTATCCAAAGACATTTTCTATCACGGAGAAACATATAAATATAAGTTTTATAATTAAAATATTCAATTATTGTTATGAATTAAAACAAAACGCTAGACGCTTTAGAAAGTCTGAAGAACTACTGGTGACTATTACAATGGCAATACTAAATGAAGATAATTTTAATAATTTAAGCATGAAAAGAAGTCTCATTTGAAATATTATTTTGAAAGTATAATTCAAAAAGTCTGCTTTGGGAATTGTAGACAACCTTCTCTGTTATTTCTCGGTTCTGACTTAATCTGCGCGATTATCCTGAACCAATCGGATTTATAACTTGTAAAGGTACAAAAATGTATTTTCTAATAAGAATACACATTATTAAAATTAAATAAAATTTTTAATGACTTTCATAAAAAAATATTACCTACTCTAATATATGGCTATTACTAAACATTATAAACATACAAAATAAAAATAAATTATTCTAATGTTAGAGTATTCTTTACAGTATTGTTACATTTATTATTTATTTGTAGCAAAATTGTTTAAAAATATCTGAGTATAGCCATTGACTTGAATTTCATAACTAAAAATCTGAATCTGTTATCGTTAAAGAAAAAATAACGTCCAAATTCGAGAAAGATCCACATGAAGGGTTCTCTAACAAATGTATTCAGTATGTAAATAATCGAAACATCGAAAACGAACCTTTTTGTTCTGAATTGTATAACTAGTTTGTTTTTCGAGGTTTGTTCCTGATTTTAAAAGAAAATAAAGAAATAATTTTTAAAATATTTTTCATTTACGCAATTTATCAAGAATTGTCATGATTGTCTTTAAGAATTATCTTTCTTATGACACTACAGAAGTCACACAATTAAGAAGTTCATATCTAGCAAAAATATTTACTTTAACTGAAACGCTGATTTGACACTTCTCTTATTTTCAAGTATATTCCACATAAAGGGGAATGTATGCAACAATTTCTTCTGTTCTTAGTATCGCGATTTATTAACATGACAATTTAGAAAAACAATACTTTAAATGAATCGACTAAAGGTTCTATGGATTTATCTAATGACATTTGTAGTATGTTATATTATAACCAACGCCTACATATGCTCCCTAAAAATAAAAAGCCAAAGCAATATAATTTAAACCAAACATGTTGTTTAGATAATATGAGAATTTTGCGATGTGAAAAGTATCTATTGAGTAGGAAAATAAGTTAGATACAATTTTATCATCACAATATTTTTCGATATATTAAATTTTATCAAAATTAATTTACCAGGTTAATAATACTATATTTTTACTTTTGTTTCGCAAAATGAAAGAATATTTATGACAGCGACATCTAGTAATGTAATTATCAAAATGATTCTACTCGGACGAAATAAAGCTAAAACGTATTTCTAGGGATATGAAAATATGTACTTACGGTACTTTGAAATGTTATTAACAAATATTTGAAAAAAATATATAAGGTAAAAACTATATAGTATGACAGTTAGCTGACAGTATTTTCATAATTCGATAAAAGTACCCTATTTAAAATGCTTCGTTAATTATTTAATATAATGACTTCTTGAAGTAAATTTTACTGATATATTTAACCCATTGTGATGAAATAAATATATAATCGGAATTCGTACTGTTAGTAATATTTGTTTATAATAATTTAAATGACAAAAATGTTATTAATTATTGGAAATTCTTATAATATGAAGGTAGTCGTCATTTATTAATTGATATTCTAATGTACCCTCGCCTAACTGTTGTAGCGGTGGACAGTATAAAATAAATTGTAAGTATTGTAGTTGGGCGATTCTGTTACAAGTTGTCGGACACTAAGGATTGTGTTGCAAGTACTGCGTATCATATAAAACAAGTCTTAACATAACTAAATAAGAAACAATTTTTATTTAGTTTGGTATAATTTTTAAGTAATAAGTGCAGATCGGCGACAAATTGCATTTATCTATAAAGCGTAATTTATAGATTTGCAACAAATTCAAATTGAATTTAAATGTTTATTCAAAATAGGGAATAGTTAAGGCTGTATTCTAAAAGTTCATTTTGTTCAAGTACCTTATAATCTCTAATATTTAAAACCTTTAAAACTTAAACTGCTACAAAAGCTACTTTAATTACTTTCGTAATTCGGAATTCAATTCAATTTGTAGATCAAAAACAACCTTTTACGCGACAAACTTTTTGATATTCATTTTAAAGTTATCCGAGGCAGTGAAGCATTTAGATATAGTTGCTAAATATCGTCTCGTTAGTCGGTTTTCTCTTTGTTCATAGAAGAGTTCGCTAACAGCTCTCTCAATAGTTTTATATTGTTTACAGTCCTTGAGGAATAAATTGCTTGTTTTAGCTCACTTCAAATTCAAGAGAGACTGTGAATTTGAGTTCGAATTCTTTAGTATAGAAATTCTGAAATACATACTTCGTTGTTGTTATTTGTTTTAAAATAATTTATATGTATTATAATATATATAGGGGTGAAAAATCACTTAAAGTGTACTGAAACCACAGGTCTCAAATACAATTTCTTCCCATAATATTTCTGAAGCGACACTTCAGCTATTTCGATCTATTTACAAGGGAATGGGGGCTACCAGTTTGCGTAGGACTGCTAAAGGGCATTTAAAGTAGACGTACGTAAATACTGGTAAAGATTTGGATAGCTATATCATCCCTTTTACACCGAGCTTTAAATCAAAACGATCGTTTTATATTTGATGCCGAAATTTGATATGAATATTTTTTATATTATGTTTATTAATTAATGTTTTATGTTGTGGTAAATTTACAGTATTATTAAATTGTGGTAAATTTACAATATTATTAAATTAAGAAATAGTAAAGCAATTACTAGGAATTTGATAGAAACGTAAAAGTTATATTCTTAAATATAAATGTCTAGTACTGAAGTTAATTTTATCGAAATTTACACCAGTAATTTTGAACCCGTCCAGGTTCTCATTCATAAGTTCGGAGCATGACGGAAAGGTGGAATGAAAATTTGCTTTGCATTAACGTGAGTACAACTAGATAATTATGTTTAATAGTAATCATGGATGGCGAAAGTCTTAATGTAAGAAGTTTTATAGTTAGAATCCCCAATTTAATTTATTTTATTTTAGGAAAGTGTACGATAGCTCTTTTTTCTCAGCGTCAGGGATGGACTCACAGAAGGTTCGAGTTGGATTCCTGCTGATTTTTGTTTTTATGAAGTGTTCAATATATATTTTAAATTGGATTACAAATTACTTTTAATCCTTTCAGAATCAAATTCTTCAATAAAATAGGTACATTAATGAAGGTCCTGGTATTCTTCATGAAGCGCTTGATAAATTATTTCGTGAACTGCAGGCTATTGTGGTGATGTTAAAATATCCGGCGTGGGTTGGGTCCAAATCAATTCAGGCCGTGATTTAGGTCCTGGGTCATGGCTCCGGTTTTTAATTAGGTAAAGAGGGTTAGGTTACGTTAACATCTAATGTTTTGTTTTTTTATAATGTAAATAATGGTGTTTTAAAAATATTTCCCTAACCTTTTTGAGGTTTTGTGTTCCTAAATTTTATAATATTTTCATAACAGTTAAATATAAATAATACTTTTCTTTCATATTAATAATCGCAAACTTAGACAAAAATATAAGACAAACGAATAAAGAAAGAAACTATACAATAAGATCTTATTTTCGTTTTATTTTACTATATGAAACAGCACTTTGTTTCGAGATAAGCGCTTAGGCCATAATACTTGAGTATTCGAGAAAACACACGGATGTACAGCGAGCAAATTTATTATCTAGAGCTTAAGGATTCTGGACTCTGGTGCATTTATCTTAAGATCTATAATTGTTGGTAAACTCACAATTTAAGTGTATACACGGCAACATAAAGCACACTTAGGCTTGATATATAGCTCTTCGTAATGTACTCTTCAACAATAAACCGGGCAGCTACTAACATACTAAAACAAATCAGAAACTTTAATTTTACTATTATAGATATATTTTATCAAATATTTTTATTTCTTTAATAATTATAACAATGTATTATCACTTACGAATATTATGCATATTTAGCTATACCTCCTAGAAATATTTAAATGTCCGTCCGATTAATGATTAATGATTTTTTACAATTATACTACATAGATATATATTACTACTTTACAATTGTCCTCTATTACTAACATTATAAAAAACAAAAAAGTTTTAAGCTCGCTAATCTTCGGAATTGTCGGAAGGATTTAAAAAATATCTTTCTGATTTTGTTAGGTTTATGAAAAGGGTCTCTTGCTTTAGTTATCCTGCTATTAGATATAATCTTTCGTCTGCAGGTGGAATTGCGAGTAACAGCTATTTAGCAATATGTCTTGTCTGAAAGTTTGACTTTATTAATATATCTGTAACACAATTACGACAAATAAATAAATATGGAATAAACTTTACTATACGTATATCTTAAGCGACCAAATCTGAGAGTAAAAATGAGATTTATAAATAAGGTTGCTTAAAAACGCTGAAGTAGTGTAAGTTTTTAGCCCGTGTTTCAGTTTCTGTGTACGTGATAAAAGTGTTAGAGTATGAAGTAAGTATAAGTTGGCAGCTGGTATATTGCTATTAAAATCCACTATCATCTGAGTGAATATAAAAAAAATTATAGAATATAAAATATTTTGAATATTTTATTATAATATTCGATATTAACAGTTTAATACTTGTATGTTTTTTTATTACGGCTTCAAAGATTTGGAAGGACTAAAGCGAAAAAAACACCAGTAAAAGAAATTTCAGTTATTAATTTAAGCACTTGGCGGGATAAAAAAATAACGGCTGATTTTAGTAAAAATTAATATTGTAATTTATCACTAATATTTTATTTTTTTCATAAACATACATTTATCTCAATTTCTGAAACACATAAATGCTTCTGTATCTTATCTAAAACGTTACGCTTGTCTTGAGATTTGCGTGTTTCCTGTAATGTATCTCTAGGGAGTAATCTTTTTACCTGTACATATTCTTTAAAAAAAGAACAAGATTCCCCACTGCCTTTATTTTTATTACTTAAAAGATTATATTTTTAGGTACAGTCACGTAGGTCTAGAATTTTTTTATTCGACCGAAAAGTTTAGTTTTGCAAATATATATTATTTTAACAAATTTAAAACAGTCTCGTTGGACAATTTATTATATACATACAAACAAAGCCGTTGATCGTGATATATAGTGTTGGTATTATCTAAAAACAAATTGTATGAAAACCTCTACTAAATGGGCAATTGATTTTAAATTCATTAACAATGGCTGCTGCGGTCTGGGTCAGGTTACCAGGTTAATAATGATGCACTATTATTTTGTTAGACTTTATTACAAAATAATCTACTTTAATTACTATAAAATAAAATACAACATTACCTTGAATGCATGCATTTTCTATATTAATTATATAGTTACGGTAATAAAATACACAACAAAGACAAAATAATTCAAAATAGTAATAATTTAATTAGTATTAATTAGGGAAAATAACTCACAATTGGTAATAAAATATGCATAAAAACAGATATAATATATAAAATCATCACTTTTATCGGATTGATGGTTATGACAAAAAGAATTTGTACTAAACTACGCACCGACGCGTTTCTCTCGCTACGTTAGCCCCGATATGTTATTGACATAAATATCTATATATAATAAAATGATAACGAAGAAAACTTATCCAGTAAACATTATTTTTTAAAATAAAAATAATGCTCGTGTCCAGTACAAGGAATATAAAAACATTGACATGCTTTGTATGTTCGTTATTATCATCGGGCATTTAAGAAAATAGTTTTTTTTTGCTCTTTTTGTCGCAGGCTCATATAAATTATATATAAAATGTACGTAACATTATTTTCTTTAAAAATCTGTTCCAGTAGATTAAAAAATAATAATAAAATATTTTTTTTTTGTATCAAACAGGACCAAGATAGTACGAATGACACGTCTTTATTGCCTTGGCCTGGTTTCTAGATGGAAAAAGTAAGCTATATCATTTCAACAACTAACATGTTCCAAAATATCATATCCATCTTCAATTGGGCTATAAAAAAATAATATCGAACTAGGGGATAGACTTATAATAATTATTACTTAGAATAAAAAGCTCTTCCACCCGTCTACTCTTCTAATTCATTGGAAAATTCTAATAATGTGACCACTATCATAATATAACCCAAACATGACGTCAATACTATTATTACGTTGTATTTGCACCGCCCCATCAGAATGAAATTGAGCAGAGGCCGGGTCGGACGAATGTTGAACAGATCCTGAGTCAACACGTTTAAACATTGTAGATGTATATGAAATGGCTTTTTGACGTTTAGGTAGTTGGAGCCAGATTTTTTCGCAACGATTCTTTTGAAATTATTTTTCATATATATACTGAAGTGTTTTATGCATTGGGAAACGAGTCCATATTGCTCATATATTCTTCCTAATGTTAAGTGGTATCATGGGTATGAAGGTAGTTCACATTCGTTGAAAGTAATTGAAAACTATCAGGAACGGGAAGAAATTAAGGAATGAAGAGTTTAGGATACTGTAGGATGGAGGCGTTGGGCATACGAGACAGCTATTTTTGTCCTTTTGGTAGGTAGATCTTTTATTAGAGCGTAGTACTACATGTTGAACTATTGTCAACATAGTCTATACTGTAACAAATCATTATAATAAAAATTGTCCTCTCTTATTAAAATGAGCGTCACGTGTATTTTTCTTGCATGTCCCTAAACAAATAATAAATATGGCCTGTCTTACTTAACTCTGATTTAAAAACGGTAGAGCGCTCTAAAAGCTACCTGGGAAAACAATAAATTAGTTTCAATATCGCTTTAAATAAGATTAAGAACGTTTTAGACGTGCCTAGCAATACAACGGTGAAAACTATCTTGGGTGTATCAAAATAGAGGTGAAAATTGCATAAATGGACAAATGTGTAGGTCCCAATAGCTGAACTCCGAGGAGTTGTCAGAATGATTTAGTGACGACAGGGAAAATGAAGAATTGTTTTACATAGGCACACATCATAGAGAGGGCTGTTGGCGTTGCTCGTTGCTAAATTTAGTGCACCTGTTAGGCTACAAGAGAACTGTTTTAATTGGCACTTTAAATCGTTTAAAGATAATTTGTTATCTTTCTAGTTAATAGGTACATTAACTCAATAATATCGTATTCAAATAAATAAATATCTCAACATAAAATGTTTAAACCATTTCCAATCAAACATTATTCATAATGGTAATTCCATTTAAAGATAAAAAAGAGAGGTTTTGAGATAAGTGATAATTTTAAATCCAATTCCGTGAGGCAGAATAATTTGATGATTATTAGTATACAAAAAAGTTTTCGTTCCGAGTCTTTCACAAAACTCTGTCAAATCTCATCTGACAAATGTAGGTCAGGCGTGCCGACATATATAGCTGAATAAATTTCGGTGATACATTTATATATATCAGTAAAATTTATTCAGCTATCAATATTATGAAGTACAATGAGGACGATTAATCACATTATAGATTAAGATGGTCTCAACGTCTATCACTGTCTCTAAATCAAGTACTTAATGTTAGAGAAATTGTTTTGATTTTCTTGAAAGCTTCTGTGTATGGACAAATTATGAAATATTTTACACATTTACTTCCGTATTGTTTCTTATTTTAAAAGATTTTGAAATAGATCGATATTACTGAATCATAGACGTAATTTGTTATTTGATATTTTGTAAAATACATAAAATATTTAATATGAGTAACGATGTTGCCAAAACTTTATATAAATTCAGTAATATGAGCTCCTTTAACGTAACTTTATATATTTAATTGTGTGAAATTATCCAAAATTTTATTTTTTTAATTAGAATTATTTTGGAAATCTGTGTTAAATCATTGTAATGAACAAATTTATAAAGAATTATTTGAATAGTCAATTTATTTCCTTTAAAATTGACGACTTAATTTGTTATAATATTAATTCTGCGAAGCCTGTATCCGTCATGGCCGTCTAATCTGTCATGCGGTCTCCCGGCATGACTGTTCTAATTGTCGCCCGATCAGTCTTTTGCGATAAATAACAACTTTTAGCTGTACGTGCCTATATTTTTAAGGGTATTGAATGTAAATGGTAATTTTTTATTGAAACCTTCCAAAAAAAATACGTAACAATCAACAATACGTTTACAAGTACTGATTGCATATTATTATAACGTACTAGTACGTATAATATAATGTTTACTAGTATAAATTATTATTTAGAATAACTGCGTTTCCTATAATTAAACAATAATCGCTATATAAACTAAAGAATAAAGAGTTTGCCGATCCAACGATAAGAAGCTTAGGGTTGAAAGGTATAACGACGGCGAGGCACTAATTAGAGTCAGCTCACTGAAGCTATATTCATAATCTTTTCAGATTCAGCCTTTGTCTAATGTAGGTAAATTGAAAACCACCCAATGGTGTGTTTATTAAATCTTATAAGCGTCTCTTTTCAGAATGTATATAAATCATTTTATTTTTTTGCTGGCCTGTTTAAATATAAATAGATAGTTTATTTTAATATTAAAATAATATAAGGAAGATATTTAAGTAGACAAATACTCCGTAATATCGAACACTATTAAGATCAATAGTTTATATATTAATATATCATTTAAGTAAAAATTTAATGTTTTTAACTCAACTAAAGCTGTGATCATTGATATTCATTTAATATTAATAAAGTAGATCAATTTGGTAAAAAGGGTAAAAAAATTCAGTAAATTCAATGTGGATTTTATTACATAGCCCTTCCTTTTAGCTGTTTTAAATAATAATAAAAATATCGACAACTCAAAAAACAAATTCCTCAATTTTTGCAAGGAATAAAGTAATGTAGTTTAAAGAACCACTGAGGTAATTTTCTTGTCTTGCTTTTGTAGTATATGATCTCAGAGCTTAAGATCAAGAGGGTCATTTTCTGCAACATTAAATCTCCAACTAGAATGCATAATAGGAGTCCGTTAATTCACCTAATCGATAAGTATTAGGCACGGAAGATTAGATTCGTGTGACGAATGACTTCATTGGATTGATACTTGAACTGAGTATTGTATATATTTTAGGAGATTCAATTCCAGAGTAAACACATTTTTTCTCTTTTTTTATTACTTTTAAATAAAAAATCTCTAGCAGTAGAGAAATAATCTCTGTATCGTTTCACAGAAATAGATGAAACGGACAAACAACAACCCATACTGTAAAAGCAATCTATGGATCACACCAGAAAATGTCTCACATGAGAATCAAACTTACGACTTTTGGCTTAGCAGGAAAGGTCACAAACCCTAACCACGTGACCAATCGGCTGTTAAATTATGATACTAAAGTATAAAGATAATGAAAAGCATTTAAATAAGGTAATAAATAAACAAAATTTTTGGATATTTTTATAAAACTTTTCAAGTTCTTTGGAATAGATAAAATAGAATTCTAGTGAGTAGATGGAAATCGAAGTTAACCTTTTTTTCTTTAGGTTAGAATTTTAAACTTTTTTCTTAAAAATCACTTTTAGAAAGAATAAACAAGTCGATAAAATCATTTTAATTTATCTTTCACTTAGGCTGCTATTTATTATATTTTTTAAACAAAATCAACTAATTTGAGTTGACCCATATGTAACAAAAATCATTATTCTATAAACAGAATAAGCAGAACTTCTTTTAGTACCGTAATTATAGGATCAGGTATGATAAGTCGGTTGGATTGGAACTTCACGATAGAGAACTGATTGAATTCCCAGTTTTTCCGTTGGGGAACGCAAAGAGTATAATTAAGGCGCCCTCGATAACGTGGGAAACGTAATTAAGATGAAGGGACTCGAGATTTACTTGTTCTAGTGTAGTTTTAGAGGATTGCGTTTAGAATGTTTTTAGATTTCTTTTAAAATATCTTGCTCTAAAATTACTGCATGAATTCCACAATAAAGCTTATGGTAGAATTTTATAAATCTTTAGTGCTGGATTTTTTCACTGAATACAAATAAAATCTTTTTAATAGTTCCATCAGTTTGGGTACTGTGTTAAAATATCAGTTAATCAATCAGACCTGTATTTTATGTACAAAGATACCCACGCAAAAATCCTACATTTAGATTGTGTTATTTTTGTCGTTCTGATATATTGTGACATGGAGTAAAAAACGCTCAGCATATTTTACCTCGACCTTTTATGAAATCTATATATTATATGCTTTTATTAAAAAAGTTTTATGTAAATCAACTTCAATAAATTAAAATGACATTTCAGACTTTCAATTACTAATTAAAAGTAAGGTTTATTTCATTATTGTCTATATAATGTTGGGTTAAGAATTACTGTATCAGAGCTAAAATAACTTTTTGAAATATTAAATTTCGCCATTTTTTAATGCCACAAGTTTTAAATGAATTACAATAAAATATTTAAAATACAATATAGGGTTCATTTTATTAATTCAGACCGAACCGCTGCAAGGTAACTAGTGGTTTTGTAAAATTACTGTACTGCTATTCTGTCTACAATTATTGTAATAGGAACACATAAGCAGTTAGCAGTTGACATTTATTTTGGATGTGAGACCCATTCAGAATTACTATAATTGTAATACTACTGCCGATAACAGAATACATATCACACACAAAATACACTAAAGATCAGGTAAAAATGATGATACTCTTTCTACAAGCTTAGTACTATTATTGATTGAGACGTAATGCTTCAAGCAAACTTTCAAGCATGTCTTCCATCATCAAACACGTTATATGAGTATATGCAGTCTTGTAAAACATATACCATATAAATCTCTTCGTCAATTCTAGTCGAGATACTAGGCTTAACTGTGAACGATCCGAATACTAACAAGCTATTCTGTATACATTCAAAACACTGTATGATAAAACGTTATATGTTCCATACAAATTCGTTACAATAAAACAGTTGTGTCAATATAAATAGAGTTTAATTTCCATCGATATTATAATTTAGAAGAGTCTTTTATCAACTATGTTATTTGGGGAGGAATTAATTGTTACCAATCTCTCATTATGCGACCTGTTTATGACTTTAATCAAATCTGGTCTTCTCTGTTTACGAAATAAGGCTCGGATTGGTGTGTAGCAAGGGTAAGTAACTATCCACACGTGGGGTGTTGTCGGGTGTGATTTACAGCGATGGCGCCCCTTGAATTAAATTCGTATCATTATTATATGAAGTGGCGAAGTCGAGCCTAACGAGCCAACTTGATATATTATATCAAGATAAATTTTATAGTAAAATGTTTTGTAACAATTATTTTTCAATAGTAAGAAGTCAGTCTTCATACAAAATTTTAGTTTTAATTAACTGTTCCTGTAACTTTCGTCATTTGAGATACTTTTTTGGTTGAGTATTCTAAAATAATAATAATAGTATTTTTAACAGAACAGTAAAAATTTGAAACTTAAATTATAAAAAATGACCGAAACATATTATTGTACATCATTTAAGAAACATTTAAATGACAAGGAAGTTAAAAAAATGAATTAAAATTTTCGTAGAACAGTTCTATAAAATATTTCATAAATATTGGTACGTATATATTTGCGCGGGTGCTCTTAATCTCACGTCTAATTAAGGGAACAGTTGACTTGTTTCAGGCCACAGAAATTTGTTACATTTGCTTCAACGACAAGATTTGTGGCTTTCACGTGACGGCCTCTGGCAACGGTTTAACTTAGGATATTCCGGCCATGCGGGTTATTTATTAGAAACACGTTAACTTTAAACATATTTTAAAAAGGATTTGGTTCATTCAGTTTTCTTTGTTTTGGAAAATTCCTTTAAGTTAAATTACATTGCGACAACTTTCAAAATAAACTACGTTGTACTTTTGCCTTATCAAACATTTTTAGTTTTAGTACGTAGTAGGAGTACTGACGTGTTGTGTGAACTTACCCGTGCCCGCGGCCTTGCGCCCTGTTGATGTTCAGAACGTCCCTGTAAAAAAAATATTATTAGAAATGACTTTCATCACATTAAATTCACATTAATATTTTTTGCATATAATTAAAAATTTCATACAAAATATCATACATTATTAATACAAATATTACTCTATCATTGATTAATAAATTAATTAGAATCAAAAATTTATATTACGTGTTTTATATAAAAATAATTATAACAAGAGCGTTGCCGTCTTTTGAGAAGAGTATAGATGCTATTTCTTATATCTAAATGAAAAACCTATTAAATTCTTATATAAAAAATGTAAGTACTGATATCAGAAAGAATATTCTGTCAACAGATAATTATAAATTAATAGCTACACTGAGTTTCAAATAATGTATTGTACTTTGAAAATTTTAAATTAAATTATTGAGTGAGTATAGCTCCCTTACTGTTTAGTCCTCGATAATTCTTTTGTTACCTCCCGCCTTGTGACGGAAATTGGGTACTTTATTACCTATCCTTATTTTTGTTAACCCTTTTCTGTACAGGAAAAAACTTCTCAAATAAATTACTTAAAAAAAAACAGCCATTTTCATTTTTTTTATTATTTATCTTATTTTCATAACCAATATTTTTTGTTTGTTGGTAATAATCATTCTTGTGCTTTCTGTAAATTTATGAAGTTATTGTATTTTTAGCAACTTAATTGCTTATTAAAATTTAGTTTAGGGTTTTAGTTTAGCGAGATGTTAAGTTGCTTGAACTTATGAAGTTAGCACGCGGTCCGTGGTTTTGTTACCTGTAGTTTAGAAACGCCTTGGGGTTTAACGGATTAGTTGGAAAACTTGTTTAATGGTCAGTTTGTATTAAAATTAAGATTGTCTCCAGATTATATTCAACATTATTTATAGTAACTCTCTATTTAAACTAAACGATAAGAAGAGTATAATAAGATTAAACTAGTAAATGAAAAACTATTTAATTATAAAAAGTTTGTCATCAAACCAAAAAAAAAGCAAACTGTAAAACATGTGTACTCATGAATCTCAAAAATTACCAAAATGAGTGACCAAATGTAGATGATATCAAAGTAACTTCTATCAAAAAAAAAAAAATATCACTTATATAAATTTGTTTATTTAAATCATTGCTTAAAATAATTTATTGATGGATTAAAACAATTTTCACTCCTTTATATTCAAAGAAAAATCTGTTCAAATATCAATTCATATTTTTCATTTCATCTAACCAGTGTAACTGTATACTTGTGAGACTTATTGAATTCGCAATAACTTGGAAACTTTTACGGGGAAATGGTGGTTAGCAACTTTGTCACTATAAAGACGAAACTATTTGATGTAGGATAATTTATGCAAGCTTCCGCAAACTGCCAAGATATGAAAGGAATTACGAACAAAGTTGTACAAAAACAACATACCCCGTGTTACCTATTGAGAAAAATCCTTATTATACTTACAGTTATTGGCGCTATATCTATGAGATGAGTTTTGATTTAACAATACATATTTTCCATAAAGAAATACAAGATATTATTATTATCTTATCACAGCCTCATCTACATGATTGTGAGCATCATAATACTAAATAGGTCATAACCTCAATCTCTCATCTTTAGAATATAAAAGATCACAAAAAGACCGTATTAATAATATTTAAGCAGGTAAAGATATACTTTTTTTTGTCACAATAGTCACGTAATAAGTGAGCAAATTCACTATAACTTTCAGAACAGCAAGTTAAATCTAGAATCCATTATTTTGAAGTCTTGAGAACAATGGAACTAAATTTACATGAGATAAAAAAGTGAGTAAAAGAAAATCAGTAAACATCACGTTTTGTCACTATTTGTACAGAATTAGCAAACATATTCCGTGTTGAAAAAGATAAATGTAAATCCTCTGGGATCGTATTGGAGTTCGCATTATTTCGCCCAAGGGTTTTGAATCACAATAAATGTACTTATATGTGAAAATTTAAGCATTGAATTTCAATTGAACATGATATTATAGAGATGAGCGGATACGATTCTTTATTGATTTTTATAACAAGTATTTATAGGTTTTGTAACTCTTTTAATTCTGAAAGTTTGTATTAAAAATATCTATTTAAAAATGTTAGTAACATTCTTATTATTATTATTTAAAATATTTTATTCAAACGACGAATACGGTTCTTAAAAATAAATATTTAACAAAAACTTTCGAATAAAATTTTATTTGCTATCAATTTTATTATATACTATAATACCACAAAGGATTTTATTTCATATGACTCTATTGTTAAAACAAAAAAAAACAGTTTTAAGCTTAATTTAAAGCTCATGTATCATTCGTGGTAAAATAGTATGTTAGCACAAATTTATTTCAAACACAAAAAAAAACAAAAAGTCGTTTGGTCATTACTATGGAATTTTCGTTTTATTGTAATTAGTTTGTAATCAATGCAACTACATTTTATATTAAATCAAGAACATGTGTAAAGTCATGTAAAGTTCTTGTAAGGATTCAATCTCAAAGAGTATTTAACTAACTTATTTAATAAAATGAAATAGACAAGTAGTTTTTGGGAGTTTCAAATACTCTACATCTTACGTTAGCAGATAGTGGTTCGTTATCAAAAAGCAGCGTCAGTTTTCAACTCTCACGTAAAGCTTGTTTGAATATGACTCAGGGATATGTATTATATATTTAGTATATAACAATTCAGGGACCATTAATGTTACCAGACAGAATATTTTGTTTTATAATTAACAGATTATCCATGAAATAATTAATTATTTTTTGTATTAAGATTCGTGATCCATGATTACTATTATATATATTCTTTTAATTTTATCAGAATTTTTTCGACTACTTTTAAACCTGTCAGGACCCCTACTCATGAACTCAGAGCATGGTGAAATCGGGATGTAAAACAGCTGTCATGATAAAAATAATTTTTTGACGTACAATAGTGATCACTGATACTCACAAAAGTGATCACTGGATTCAATTTAAAATATAGAAATAAGAAGAAGAAGAATATATATATATATATATATATATATATATATATATATGGTAGTTTCTTGTTGAGAGTGAGATTTTAATATTGATTTTATACAACATCCTATATTTAATAGAAAACAGAATATTATACATTTAACTTTATGACTCAGCGGATTTGATGGAACGTAAATTGTTTGAACCTCCGACACTAATTTTATATAAAAGCAAGCAAGCGTGTGCGTATGTTTGTATGTGTGGGTGTGCCCCGAAGGCTGTCGAGCGTGATCGTTCTGTTAGATCATTTTACTAGACATCCTAATTTTATTGGAGCGTCAATAAATTTTAATAAAGCAATATTATTTTATTCACCTTAAATTTCACGAAATTGATTAAACCTGGTCCACGGTACGTAATAAAACGAGTTTGAACAGCCCTGACAAATTGCTCACGGGGTTTGAAACGAGACAAAGGCATCGAATAGGATATAATATGAAAATCTTTCTTTGATCTGAAAGCCAAGAATTGAGGGCTTCTTATATTTGATGTGGATATAGAAAATGTATTCCAAGTAAATATCCTTTTTTGGAAGGCTTTAAATGGCTTTGCAATAAATGTAATAACATTTCCATTTTAAAATGTCTAAATGAAAAGAAGTACATTTGAAAATATTAATAATGTTTGGCTATATGTGGAAGTAGTAAGGACTAACAACTCAGATCTCATGCGCTTGAAATTAGCAGGAATGCTGGCCGCGTCTCAATACTGAATAGTCACACTAATTCTCTGAGTGAAAAATTATGTAGGCCTCTTGTCAAATGTCGATTAAATGAACTATTGAAAAGGCATCCCTAATAATGTTTTCTAAGATTTACACGAGTACTACACATTTCAATAAAACTATTTTACGGATATAACTCGCGTTTATTATTATTTTTAAATTAGTATTATAATTTTAATTTATTATTTTTACATTTAACCCGACAGACTGAACAGACTACCAAGCCCATAGACACAGTTAGTGCGTTTTGTGTGCATCCTGAACTCTATGCCCGTAAACTTAGGAACCGTTGGAGGTAGGTGACAAATAAACTGAATGACTGAGAGACACCATCATCTCGTCTTACCGCGAACACGTTTGGTGCAAAGCATTCGAAACGTCGTCAAAGCATTCGTAAAATAGTTTTATTGGCATCCCTAATTTTTAAGTAGGCCAGAATTTGCCGCAAAAGATTTTTGTATATAAAACTATATGACCCGGCTGTTTCTGTGTTGTCTAATAAGAGTTTATAAGTAATATAAAAATATATAAATACAAAACAAAAACAAATAAATGAAAAATAGGAATGCACTATTCTTATCACTTACGGATATGAAAAATAGTTTACGTCCAATTCTGATATCAATCAATCAATCAATATTATCAATTTAATGATACAAACAAGAAATCATAATAATCGGTCAAGCCGTTTCGGAGGAGACAACAACAGTGACACGAGAATTTTATATATTAGATACTGTCCAAATTTTGATGTTACGTATTAAAATAAATTGAGTTTTGCTTCCGTGGTATTCAATTCAGCTGAAATAATAAATAAGAACCGTTACTGTTAATACTTGGCAAGTAAAAAGTGTATTGGGTTTAAAAAACTCAAGTACTTTTAAAAAACAAATTTAAACTTTAATGAAAAATACAGAGAAGAATACGTTAGTAAAGCCTTATTTATATTTAAAAGAAACAGACTTGGTACAGGTAATTTCTTTTAAAGAATTAAATTAAAAAGCACGATTTTTCCATTATGTCTTATTACGTTTATTTCTTGACTCAGCCGATCCAATTTCAATATATTTTCCAAAGGAATAAAGCTTCATCTTTTCTTTCATAATACGGCTAAGTTAGTTTTTTAGTTTAGATGGTTGTATTTTAAATTGACTTTAAGGAAAAATTATTTTCTTAATTTAAAAAGAATTATATTTTTAAATATAAGAGTAACAACTAACTAGCTTCAACCTGCAGATTCGCCTGCGTACATTTTTTTGATTGTAATGAGTATTATTAATGTTATAAAGTGAGTTATTTCTGCTTATTCTCAATTTATTGTTTTGTTATTTATTTAGGTACGATTTTTTAGATATTTTCAAATATAATGGGAATGTACATCAATTTGTATAAAATTTTAATAAATTATACATCTCAACTAACCACACACACAAAACCTTTTACTGAAAACCTTTCAAAAAACGATATAAGTTTTAAGTATATTGCCTTCATAAAGATGGATAGACAGGCCCGGGGAACTTCATTTTATAATATAAGATAAGTTTTATTTCATTTAAAACACAGCATACATGCAAGAAAAATATTACATAAAAAATCAAAAACTTACATTTATGAATAGATATTTATTATATAAATAGTAATACATATAAATAGTAATATATATAAACACAATAAATCATGAGATAATTAATGAGATGAGTCAATTATAAACGTTTAAGGGACACGACACTATCAGATTAAACTAATTAGAAATCGTTTAGTGAGACCGACCACTGCGTCTAGTTTAATTAAACTGTAATTGTAAGACACTACACATATATAGAAACATCAATTAGTAGAATATATATAATTATAATCATATACTCCACATCATAGTACTACTACGGGATATTGTTAAGTTTTAAACCTACTATCTTATAAAACACATTCAGCAACATTATTCGATATGTTTTTGTTCTAATTTTAAAATTCAAAGATCTAAGAACTAAGAAGTAGTATAAGTATAGCTTTCTGGCTAAGGCTTAAATTTTATTAATTGCAAATGCTAAATATTTTTTTTTGGTTTGACTACAACCTACCTGATGGTAGACATGACTGTAGTAAGATGTTTCATCTTTACCTAGGAAGTACCTATTTAGATTTTAAGACCGCTAATATATTATATGATATACTTTTCAATAACAAACAAAATAATATTAAAAGCTTGGAGTAAATATCATTAGATTCCACATTTAGTTCTCGCCTTTAAAGCGCATATTTATCAGATTAGTGCGTTGCAAGGTAATTAAATAACGATACAGAAATAGTGGATCCGAGTTCTAATGTCATTATAATTATATCTATACCTTAGTCTTTTATAAATTCAAAATTCCGTCAATTTTATAAATCTGTTGATAATGCTTTTAAAACTATAATTTTAGGATGAAAATTGAAATGTAACCAAAATTATACGCGAGTTTAATTCATTAAAAATAGTTTTATTTCAAATTTTATTTTTTTCCTGAAAGAGGAAAATTTGTTGATATACTATATTATCATTTTTATGTCTTCAGATATTAAATAATTCAATTATGATCAAATTCACAAAACAAAATATTAACTAATGATGATATAAGCCATATAACATATTTCTTATCGTATGCGATTAAATACGTAAAATATTCTGAAAACCAATTTAACTTGGTCCGAAACTTGTTTAAACTGGATGATCGCTCCAACGCCTTCGTCTTTTGCAAGTTGCGTTGTATTTATAAATAGGCAACTTTCCCTTATGCCTATACAATTAAGATTTTATGTTTGGTTTTAGTAAATAAATTATTTCAAATTGTCTTTAAACATATCAGTCACACTATTAATGAATAAAGAATATTTCAACACGGGTCTTAAACCTTGCACCTCTGAAATACCGAACCACTAGCAACTGACCTTCAGTGTCACTTCGTTGATGATTTTAGTTTTCTATTTTACAATCATCTTAATTAGAACGAAAGTGATATCTATTAAGTCATACTCTCAATATTAAGAAATAAAGTTATTATGTACACTACAGCCGAATGATTATATATAATAAAAATCATTGATTACGAACGTTCAAATTCAAAAATCGAAAATTTATTGGCCAGTCAGTGTAATAATTATATTTATATATGGTAGGAAATTTTATAATATTTAATAAAATAATTATATAGCATTAATTTGTCATTCCATACAGATTGTCAAGAAGAATGGTTCAATTAAATATAAGCAAATCATAAAAACGAGTGGTTTATTAATTCAACAAGCTGCCAACGAATCTTCAGATATTGTTTGATGTTTGCTTCGAAACTTCGATAATATTCCAAAATATTAATGTCTAATATTTGGTATAATAATTTTCTGTGTTTATTACAGATCAAAAGCTTATTTAATGTTTAGAACATGAATTTCCAAGTAATCAAAACTTAGAACGAACGTTGATTACTCTTTGTGCTGGAGTAAATAACATATAAGGTGGAATGTTTGATTTATATGGGCATAATTATATTCAATCCAGATAGCATGATATAGCAAATTGTCATATCTTTTTAAAAATATAGATAAATTTACTATTACATTCTATTTGTTTTAATATATTCATACACATGAGTAACTAATGTCAATTATTACAATACATCAAATTAAATTTAAAATTCGTAACACCATATTTGATTAGACTTTATTAAATTGCGAATATATTTCCGCTAACACCTCCGCTGTCCCTTGATTCAGACGTTGAGTAATACAAAACAAAAAGTGCTTTAGAAGTTCCCGGCTAATAGAAAAACTCTGGGAAACTGGGGCGACATAAATCATGCGTATCGTAAGAGCTCTTCTCTTTTCAAAAAATCCCCACGAGGTGTTTTATTTGGATTAAACATAGGCTTAATTAGAACACCGTGACCTTTAGCTCTTGCCGCGGAAATAGAAATGATAATAACTTTTATTTTCTTTTGTTATTTCCAGGTTGAAGTGTTGCAGTAGTTAAGTTTTATTTCATTTTTATCTTCCGAATGAATATAAATAGCTAAAGCTATAAATGGTTTTTAAAGTTTGAAATTATTTAAATTAATAGTAATAATTGTTATGAGTATGAATCACAATTATGCTATAACTTCACTTTTTGGATAAAAACTTTGTGATGATTTTTGTTAGTTGCCAAAATGTCAGGTACGATATATATTTTATATAGTAAATGAAAAGATAAATCTCACCTTGATGCTAGTGCTGACTTCTCTAGTGGATATGCCCATCTTCTCGTGGTGTCTCAGCTGCACAGGGTAGATGATCTGATAGTAGTGCGAACCGATGTTCCGTACCAGCTCCTGGTTTTGGTAGAACTCTCGTAACAGTCGCTCCACTTCTGTGAAATTATAGTAAATTAATCTTTCCCTTTCAACAAACGAAACCTGATACTGTATTTCCATGAAAATTAATTTTATTTATATGTTTAATCAGAAGGAAAATATTTATTTCGGAATTCTCTGACGATAAATATGTTCAGCTTATTATATTAAAAAACAGGAATTTCAATATAAAATTGTTTGTCCTGAAAGCAGTTTATTCTTGTAATACAGGTATACTTTGTACTTGCGTTACCGGTGACTACGTAAATTTAAATAATTTTTTTTAAATAATTATTTAAAAGTCAATTATTATTCCTCGTTTTCGGTGTGGAAATACTAAACATAAGTCTTAATAATACACGAGAAATGGTCTAATGAATTTCATCTAACAAAGATATTAACATACTTAATGAACTAAGTCACTAATAATTCTCTCACATGGAAACAAAATTGCAATTGCATCTAAGTCCTTGTTATAAGCGTCTTTGAAACATCGTCTAGAAACGTAAAGCCTTTACAAGGTTCTCAAACAGAACAATAGGCGGTTGGATTGAAACTCATTTAGGTCATAAGCACCCTTTCAATAGAGGAAAAGTTAGATTAACATTTATATTCGATATAGGGTGATATCAGCTATGGATTATTGATGAGTTGAGAATTGATGAGAGCCCTTTTATTAATCTAACTTTCTTTAATGTTCTTTACTCATAGTTTTATTTTATTGGAGTATTGATGTTGTATATTATTATGGTTTCTTACTTTTCATAATGTTTACATTATTAGACTTTTATTGCAATGTGATCATTGAGTTACTGTCGTTAATTACGTAAAATATATACATTTAAAGATTTTATATTAGGAAAGGGCTTTCTATGATAAATGATAGAACCATATTTTGTTCAAAGCTCTTAAAATTTGACATGAAATCATAAAATTATTGATATCATGAAGGATTTACTATAAATTTTAAAACAAGTGAGTTAGTCGTTATTATCTGTAACAAAATCCACAAACTTGAAACGCTGGTTGCATCCGAATCACATGCTCAAGATTAAATTGCATTTTGCTGCCAACTCTCGTTAGGTCCAACTTTTTACTGTAATTCCATGTAATTTTCGCCTCGTGGAGTTTTAATTATGAGGTGTGTATGGTCTACACTTTAAACAAAAATTCCGTACTTACTAAATAAGATTTTGATACATAAATGTAAGTATTTTTATATTTTTAAATATACCTAAATATACAGTTCAGAATGAATTCAGAAGAAAATAACAAACATTATATACGGAAAACCTTTGACGTCATATTTCTGATGTACTTTGACGTTTTACGATAAAAGGGGCCGTAGAGCCGTCAATCAGCAATAATTAATTAGCGGAAGTGAACGCTAAATTAATATACGAATATTGAATATTGACAGTCAACCTCACAAATTGAGTTTTACTGATTCTTTTTATATTTTTTACTTATAAATGTTGAACTATAATTCAGTTTTATGACAATTTAATATCAATTGTACTTATATCAACATTGTATGACTGTGTATGACATCATATTAGTATATTTATTATAATGAATGTTAATAAGTTTCCAGATTACCGTCTCGCAATATACACAAAAGCCTTTAATACGAGAAAGCTTACATTCATATAAAAGTTCCACACCCTGTAGAGGTTTTGAATGTCATCATATTTTAAGGATGCTTTCAACTCATAAATATTGATATAAGGGATCGCATTCTAATAAAACGACGGATATCAATAAAGATGGGAGATTTAGAAGCTTTTGGGTGTCTTATATGGAAATATATCTGAATATATGAAGTTTATTTTAAATATAACATAACTAAATAAATTATTAATCATCAAATAATTTTTTATATATAGTAAATTTGTGGAAAGTATAAATATTGTTCTAGAAATATGTGTACATGCTTTTATCTTTAAAATTACACCAACAAAGCAATGGCTTTGTTAACCAATGCTTTTGTTAACCAATCCTTAACAATGGTTAAGGATTGGTTAACAGATTCAAAAAGTTACTGAGTTCAGGTTTGCGGTGGTTACGTGGTTTAGAAATAGTTATACTGGTTTGTCAGATTAGAAACTAACTCCGCGGAACTCCTTTGATCAAATGTTTGATTACGTTAAATCCCAGTTGGATTGTTTGAATGTTTTATTTGTGTCATGGATTACGTTAGTTATGCCTTTGTGAATTTCATAGCCCGCAATAAATTTACAGTCAATTTTGGTAATTTTTATTTTGACCCAGATATATATATATAATTACTGTAATTAAATGGTTATTTTCAAGTTTTAAAATTAATATTATTACATTCTAATTACAAAAAAGGCGTATTTGCTAATTACATACCATAAGTGAAACTTCAGAAAAGTAGCTATTAAGATAATTACAAGTTATAGTAGAAATCTTTTATATGATAGAAATGTTTTATATTTTGAAGTTATATAAACTAAAATAAATGTTACAAACAATGTAGATATATAACACTTTTTCAGCAGATAAGTAAATTATGATGTATGGTTATTAAAAATCTTTGAATACTCTTTATAATTTTGGGGACTTTTATTTTTTTTATTAATGACTTTAAGTATTTTATAAATATATGAATAATATTTATAATTAAGTATTATATAGTAATTATTAAGTAATTTATAAATATTATTTATCATAAAATGTTTAAATTTAAGAAAAATATTATATTTGAATATATAATATAATAAAAATACTTTAAGTAATTATTCAGTGAGCTGCTTTAGCTTATTGATAAATTACTTCTCGGCGCCAACATTTCACGATACGAATAAAGTTTTTAAGAGATTAAAAATTATTAATAAAATTTTATTATGGAGTGTTGCTATATTATGCTCTTGAGATTGTACTATATTATATACTTCAATATACGGAAAAGTGTTTCCTATAATTGCTTTCATTCAAAATATTTCAGGCTGTGTTTAAAATAAGTAAAAAATAACACTAAAAGAAATTAACTGAATCACTCTCTCTGTATTATGCTATACGAGTCCCATATTTCAAATAATAGTCATTTTTCATTAGAACAATATTAAAAGGCTAAAACTTGTTCTACGTGTCACAAAGGCAATTTAAGAGGTACTGAAGTTGATAAAACTTTCACTAATCAACTTTCAACACAAAAGGTCTCACTAATGCACTTAAGCAGCAGGTAACTATTTTAAAATTAATCTTCTTTGAGCTTAAGTTAACTTGGTTTAACTTAGCAGACAAAGTTCTGGTATTCACAATCATAATCCTTTGACGATATACTTTCTTCACACAACGATATAATTTTTAGTTTTTTTTCAACTATGTCAAAATATGTTGTTGTTATAATTTGACAACCCAACTAAGATGGCCGCTGATTTATAATTTTTTTTTGACAATAAGATAATAAACTTATGTTATTTAAATATTTTGTGAATGAAAGCAAAATTTATTATAATAAAAATTAAATCGTATGTATTTAAATAAAGAAAATATACGTTAAAGTGTTGCTAATTAATTAAAGACTTTATGCCATTGATTTACAATCTATTTTACAATAATCGGATTCTGTAATCTCGTTTAATGTATTGCAGATACAAACGCAATAATCCATACTGGATTAAATGATAAAATCAGATAAGGCGAAACAAATAATTATAATACAGCTGTTATATTTTTGTTTTTATTTATTAATAACACGTAAATATATATTATAGTTAACTATTTGGGAACAAACTTAAAATACATACCACAAACATGATAATTAACTATTGCATTGTAAATATTAAAGGAGCTCTCACACTTTCTATATAGTCGCTGCGGTTGTGGCTTCTCACATATCTTGTTTAGAAATTAATGCGATTGAAATCTGTGGCAAACTGAGAATACTCATTGAGATGACTTTCACAATATCAATGAAATGTATTTAACAAGTCTAAATTATTAAAAATAAAAGTATATGTCAGGCATTTCAATTTAATTTAAAACCGTCATAAACTTTTGTGAGCTTAAAATTTTAATAATGATTCCAATATATATTCTATAAAAGCATGTAGAATTTGATTCTTATATTATGATTCTGATATTATGATATAAAATACCAAAATGGTGCTTCAGATTGAGGGAGACTATCGCTCACCGCACGGATCTGTTTCGTCTGACGAGGGCACAAAGCACCCCGTCTCGGATGATTCAATTAAGCCGTCATCCAATTCCATTAAAGTTTGAAAGCGTATTCATGCAAAGTAAATCTTTTGTAATGCGGAGCTCCTACGTGACTAATTGTGTGTCATTCCGATGATAACGTAATATGTCATAGATTAAATATCTTGCTTGTCTCTTCAATATTTGTGATATTATAATTGACTGGTTTGGAATAAGTTAAATAGAGGTTTAATGAAATTGTCTTATACTAAACTTAAAACGATTTTGATATAGAAATAAAGGACTTGTATTATATTTTAATTGAATGTTTCACCTTCAAACTATAAAAATACAAATTGAGACTTTTTCGAACTACAATAACCTTCGTACCAACCGCAAAGCTGAAATTAACACTTCACACTACTAACTTTATAGAACAAACCTTTATTTATATAATCAACTTTATTAACAAAATCATAAAGTCCAATTTTGAAAAAGGTGTTGTATACAACATATTAATTTTACAGAACCTGAAAAAGCGTGAAACCACTTAGTTTCTAAAATAACTTGATGAATAGCGTGTGTTAAAATATTTTTTATACAACACAAAAGACTTTAGGAGCTTTAACATTGTCGACACTTGGAATGTTTGTAATTTTACAATAATGACGTAACGTGATTCAGCGGTTTTGCAGCTGTTAAGGTTATTTCACACTTTACGGTTATATAACTTTTAAAGTCTTGAGTATGACGCATTTTTAACAACCTCTTAGATACTTTATATAAAATATATTTTTTTTAACTTTTTGAACCAAATTAAGGAAGCTGAATCAATTTATAATTGATATAGTTAAATTCAATAAGTTCGAGATGAAACCTTCAGTGAAAATAAACATATCATAAATTTAACTTTCTAAACGTGAACTATGTCTTGTGAACTCCAACTCAATGCATTTTAATGATTTACTTACGCGAGGACTCTCATTAGTCGAGACGTCCGTTTTACAACGAAACGCAAACAAGGTGGCACTTAGCATTTATCTCTGTTATCCTGCGTTGCTTCTTCGCAAGCGCTATTTACACATCTTTAAAAACATAATAAGAAAAGGCTGCTAAAATAACAAAATATCTTCTTTATACATAAATACAGTCTAAATCCATTAATCAATTCGATGACGTGGTTATTTATAGATCGAGAAATTCGCTACTGACGACTTACCACTACCAAAAATTAGTTATACTCGTACTTGTCTTCAATTCGGATACTTCTAAAGCAGGTCAACAGAGCGCTCTCCAGCTCCTTCGCTTACATTAGAACCGCACAATCTTACGCCCGAAGCGAAGCGCAGATGACGCCTGCATTATGCATGGGCTGCATTTAGCGATAGTGGGTCGTATTACTATACCATTTCAACATGATATTGTTATTGGAACGCTCGGATCTAGCTTAGCATGAAACATGTTATGCTTATTGTAAGACATGTTTCTCTTCGCGTAAATTTAGATAAGCTGTGATTTTATGTTGAAGTATATGTTTTATGATTTTATTGCATTTTTGTTCATGAAACATTTCAGCAAGTTAAAAAAAATATTAGAGGAACATAGTAGTAGAAACATATTTTTCTTAAAACAACATATTAATAGATTTCAAGAAATATCTATAAAAAACCCTGCTTTCAGTTTTTATATTTTTTTCCTTGTATTTGTAGCAACTTTTAAATTATCTTCACTTTTATACAAAGGTAGTTGACACACGAGTTCACGTATTAAACTACTTTCATCAAATCTCAAAGTTCAAGTTAAAACTAAGTTTGTCGCGATTCATCTTAAAAAGCTATCCAATTTAGTTTACATTGCTATACACACTAGGTTTAAAATAACAAACAACTTCTTCAAATCTGTGGAAGTAGTATTATTGTTCACGAAGTGCTGTTTTCTTTGTGCGCAGAAAATAATTCAAAGAGTTCAGGGCGTATTCTCACAACTCCACACAGTTTGTGACCGTTGTTTGACGTAATCAATGTTATTCTTGTGCCGCCGTATAAGTATTTCCACCCCTTAATTTAATGCCTGAAGAAAAAACGAGTTCGGCTTCCTCTTCTTAGTCTAAATCAAACATTATCAAATCAAAAAGAAATAAACGTTTTAAAATTAAAAATATAAAGAAAATAGCTAATCTAAAACTAACGCTATTATATAAGAAATAAGAATACAATATTTTTCAAAAAAAAAAAGAAACAGAATAATGCACGGTCTTTGCTGGCTTTTAAACGAGAGTATACATATAGCAATACAAATAAGTTAAGCTATTTTAGGTCATATTAATAAAGTAGTAAGCCAATAAATTGCATAATAGATTTTCGACAAAGATAAGATGGTAAAAGCATCAACGACTTTCAAACTTTTCAAGTTAAATGAAAATTAATTTTGAAGTAACTCAAAGTCTCAATTAGCCTATAAAAGGATGGATACGGTTCTGAAATTTATTATAAAACTTTTCATAATTAAGGTTAGTAAATTAAAAAAGTTTTTTTAAATAATTCCGTAACATACAACTCGGTAGGGAGGGTCAGAGCATTAATATATAGAAAACAGTTGCAGAATTCCAAAGTGATTCAAAGTTGTTAAAAAAGTATAGCTAAAGAGTTATCCCAATAAGAATTAATATTACCATTATTTAACCCTAAAATGACTTGTAAAGAAACCCGATGTTAAAATGAGTAAAATAATGAAAATAATTTTATAATGTTGTAAAAGATAATTAAGTTTTAATTAAAGGTACGACTTAATAATTAATTATGATTAAGTACTTCCCTCCGGGTACAAGTACATAATAATTTACTTATACCCTTTGGGTTATTATGATACCATTAGAATATGATTTGATTACCTCTCGGATTGGAGGACAGGTATGAAGACCACTTACCATCAGATTTCTCGTCCTTTAAACCTGAAACAACAACATTTGCATTTAGTAAATAGTGTTTATATAATGAAATGAGTTTAAAAAGCATTTCTCATTTATTTTTAATTATTTAAAGCAATCTAACAAAATTGTTAGTTAATTATGTAGTATTTTCTTAAATTTTCACAAGTACACATTTGAAATAAAACTATTTTTACGGATTAATACTCGCGTATAATTTAGTTACATTTTGATTTTAACCCGACGTTTCGAATACTTTGCAGCAATCGTGTTCACGGGTAGACGATATGTAAGTGTAAGAGTGTAAGTTAAAATTAAAATGTAACCAAATTATACGCGAGTTCTAATCCGTAAAAATAGTTTTATTTCAAGTTGATTGTGTGATTGCAGAATAAAGAAGTCTATGCTACACCATAGACACGAAATTTACGCACGACCCATAAATTATGTGCCATACCTTTGGGTTATAGATATTGCGTATGACAGGAAGATACAACTACCTCGTAGATTTTATCTTCGCAGCCTACGAGTTTTGATTTATATCAGTTATTTTTTTTGTGTTTAAAGTTTCAAAAATATTATTAGTTTCATATTTTACTGCATATTCTTATTACACTCAACATGATATTACGAATAAAGTATGGAATATTTTGTAACACGAAAATTCAAGTCTCACTATCGCCGTATCAAAGCGACTTCGTCAAGCAGAACGAAGCCGATATTCAATCGTGCCCTGTAATATGCGCCTGTTTCGTGAGTATAAAAGCATGGTCTATTCGCACTGGTGGTTTTTAAACAGTACTAGTAAGCTTTTGTAATATAAATTAATTAAACACTGTTTATATAACAATAGGCATAATAGACCACGAATGCCTAATTATATAATAATTAGGCATTCGTGGTCTCAGGTATAAATGATATAATTAGAAACATTACTAATTTTTACAAATATTTAACATTTAACTTTATAACATTTATATAAGGCCTATTTTGATTCTATAGAGGACAATTAGAGATATTCCAATATCAAAGTCGATGAAATCGCTCATTAAGATTATTAAAATATTTCAAAATTTAGATTTTTTTTTTACAGGCAGCCTTACATAGTTTTTTAAAATTAGATTAATCTTGTTTTTTATATATATATTTTTTTTTATTTGTCTACAGTGAGTACCGAACCTCAGACACGAGCACACCGTGGCGTAATAAGGCCATCGTTAGACAGCGATCATTTCTCAAATATCTTTTTTAAATTGAACCTTCCTTAGCTTAGAAAATGATTTTTTCGAAACGATAGAATAAATATTACAATTTAATAATTACACAATTATAATAATTGATATCCTGTGAAAATGAAGATCTTTTAGTTATTATGATTACATTCCTTTTATATACTATGTTTGTAATCCTTAATCACTTTTTGTATGTTAAATTTTTTAGCTTAAATATACATTCTATATATAAGAAAGTAAAAAGTAATAACCTCTTTATTGCTAATAAAACCTCACATCAGTTATTCCAAATGCTTTTAAGGGAACATTTCAAAAATGTATCTGTCAAATATGAAATATACCAAAATAAAATAATGTAGAGTGTCTCAAATCATTGTCATAAACGTCAAATATACAAAGCGTGTAACGTGACTCGAGAGGCAGCGATCCACGTCGAGTCACAAGGCGCGGGGCGCAGGCACGCGTGGAGCTCGCTTTTACGAGGCGACTGTACACCTCCGAGTTCAGCACTCGCCATACTTTTAATTTATATTTCACATATACAGCTATTGCCAAATGTCTAAAATTATACTACTTCATTCTTTTAAGCATTAATTTGGTGTCAATTTTAGACTGTATCTTATTTATGAAATTAAGTTTAATTAATTTTTTTTATTAAATAGAGTGAAAGCATTAGGAAAGTTTTTTTTATAATTTGTTTATAGCTAGATATAAAAATACATCTATTTATAACTGTAAAATCAGCAACTTCAATCTGGATGCGTCGATTCTAAATCGATTAGAAATGCAGCCCCGCGGTCTCACGGACGCAAAATTTACATGTTGGATGCATTCGTATGTAAATTGGAACAAGATGGCATCCACGGCGTGTCGAGATGACGTACGTCCGCTCAATGGCCGCTGTGTGTGGCATATGCAAACTATGAAATACGTCTGCTCTGTGGGTGTTTTCTTTGAGCTTTTATCGTGATTTCGACTTTGAACGTGGATCACGTCAGATAACCTGGATGTATTGATTTGACATATCTATATCGATTTTGATAAAAATTTTATATGTATTTTGTAATTTTTATTGAATTTTATCGTTTGTACAAAATTAAATGTTGTAATAGAAAAAAGTGTAATGAAAGGAAATATTATTATCGCAGGAATTATATAAAATTATAGTCAATTAATTAAAAACTAACTATAAACTCTAACCACATCAGTCCCTGGGAACCTGCTCGGGCTTGTTTGTAGTGGTCACACTTTAAACCGGTTTACGCCGGTTATTAAAAGGTTTATTTATTTAGGAGCATTATAATTATATTTCTTTTCCTTTAATCGGTACCTTGTGACTCTTAAATTCAAACAGAACAGCATTCCGAGCTGGTGGTAGCTTACTCATGAACTTATTACACATAAATTTGTATACTTTGTAAATTGACGATTCAAAAGTGCTTGTAAATGCCTATTTGAATAAATATATTTTGAATTTGAATTTGAAATAATATATATATATATTAAATGCTATATTTTTTAATATAATAACAACACCAAAAAACCTTATTTAAAAATTTTACAATTTAAACAAAAATGTACCCTCAAATCTCAAACTACCCTAAAAGTATAAAATAAACTCAGGGGCGGAAATGGTTATTGCCTGCCCCTAACTGATGTACGGGCACGGGGGATGCTGGGTTTTTAAACGCTGAATTTTTAGGGCTACACGCATTCATTTTTCTACTCTTCTTTTATGTTTGAAGATCAAATTCTAGGAGTGGTTTCAAGCGCATTTTGGTAAAAATATTTCATTTTATCCTATTGTTCTATAAACGATCTATATATATATATATATATATATATATATATATATATATATATATATATATATATATATATATATATATATATATAAGAATTAATCTCTATGTACTTACGGGTTATTATTCCTAGCATTAAGTGATCAACAGAAACTATCAGTAAACACAGATACATAGTTTAAAGTGTTTACACATTATTGACTTGACTTAAATGCAAGGGCACGATATAATCAAATTGGTCGATAACTCTCGTAATCACATACATTGAATCAAAACTTTGCAATGTACAAAAGTTCACTGAAAGTTAACTAATATGTAACGTTAATTATAAGTTTACTCAAAATAATATAAATCAAATCCTTAGCTAACTTTATAATTCAAACATTTATTTACTAGATATATTAAATATAGCTCTACGAAGACCACGAGTCCTTATTTTGATCTGTATTCAAATTATAATGTTGATAAACTTGATGACGGAGTACATAAAAATGAATTTCATATAAGATAGTTCTTACAGCATATCTTTACTGACCAGACACAGGCTATTATTTGTTTATCATACACGCAAATAACACCTGGGACAGCGAACCAGAGAATACATTAGAATAACAAGAGGCCATACCCATTCAATATTAATACATTTCTATAATTTTTAAAAAATACTTAATATCAAAATAATATTTATTTTCTTAAATTTTTTGAGGCTTTTCGAAATTCGTACTTATTTTACAAAACGCGCGCTGAAAAGATTATTATAATTTTCATTTTAAGTTATACAAGCTTTATTCTTACGAATAAGTATTATTTTGAATTAAATCAAAAATATACTTTTTAAAAAATATAAAAAAAAATTTTGAAAGTATTATTACGTTTAAGGCTGTTGTACTCATTTATATTATCGTTCCATTAGTTTCTCATGTATATGAAACAACATCTACTCACCAAAAATATCCTCGTTCCAAAACGAATCGTCCAGTGTATAATCGGCCTCTGAAACAAGGAGACAACGGTTTTAAATGACTTTTATAAAAAATAATAAAACTTTTATTTAATAATAAATTCTATCCGCACATGATAATATTTAAAAGCCATTTAAAAATCCGTAGTCCGCTTGCTCAGATATGAATGACTCTTTTTGTTGTTCACTCGTTTATATATTAATACCCATATAACCCATATTCGAATTGGTTGAATATTTCTATGTATTCCTTTATTTTTAAACGATCGTACATTAATATTTAGGTTGAAAAGTAAAATAAAGCTAGGATAAGACAAGCAAAACTAAAAAGCGCATTTGTTATACTATTGAGAGAATGAAAACAAACAAATGGTTATAGATACACTGGCCTTAGTATTTTGTAAAGGCGGTAAAGTAAAAAAAAAATATATGTGGGAAAAAGTTACAAAATATTTCCGACCACAAACGCTGTAATTTTCAATCGAAAAATGTCACACTAGACTTCATTTTTTATTCCCGTAACAATTTTTATCAATTATTTTTTTTGTGCGAAAATTGTTCCTTTAATACCAAATGATTGGAACTATCTTGCTTGAAATAAAATTTTACGTTCAGAATTTAATATTATTTCATTAATTAATTGTTTACAAAATAATTAATATGAAGTACAAGACATTATAATCATTTCATGACTGATTAGAAGATGTCAAACTACTTAACGTTGTATAGATGTTTTAATATAATTAAAGTTATTTTATAGGCTATCCAAAAGTTAACAAAAATGTTACAAAATAGTTATCTTAATATAATTCATGCCTTGAAATAGAAAATAAACCAACATCAGTCAGACGGGAATGGGGAACATTCAAAATTAGGTTGATTTCACCATTTCCTGTTTTCACGACGAGGCAGTGTTTGAATTCAATCAAAGAGAGTGAGTTGAAGTGCATCCTTCTAGAAAATATTTATATTTTTTTATAAAACCATGCAGTGGAAATTGAAATTTCATTTTTATTCATTTTATTAAACGATTTTAATTTGCTTTATTTTTTTATTTATCGTCATCTAATATTTTTCTTAAAAGTTTTAACTATCTTTTTCAAACCATACACAAAAATATGAAAAGATAACTCGAGAGATATTTTCAAATTAAAATCTTCTGCGCTTTAAAATCTCTGTCTTGTTTCAAACTTTAATTAAGAAATCTTGAAAAAAATAAAGTTGCCAGTAATATAGATGCCTCAGTTTCTATGACACAGTGATATAACAGCGCAAATTGAACACACATAAATCTTTAAAGATAAAATTGCCTTTTATTTTAGAAAACTTTTAACAATTTTATTTTTCAATCTCATATCTTTTTTATCCCTATTTAACTCTAACTTTTGAATTCATCAACTGCTTAAGTCTTCAACCATTTTAATGATAAAAATAAACCAATATAAGAATAATAATAATAATATTCTGTCATCAAATTTTCATAAGTCCCAGGCGATATAAATAATTATTGCACGTAATTACAAGATCACAACTGGGATTTGAAGCTCAACACATCGCGTCAAACTTGATCATACAAAAAGTGTTCAATACCTGAGGGAAATAAGGTGATAAATATAATTATTATTAGCATCGTTCACTGGTATTTCAAGTGTAAAAGGAGGTAGGTCCGGACGAGTTAGTACAACGAGTTAGAGAAACGACGGTAATTCTGGAAACTGAAATTAATATTGAAATATTAATTAATATTGGACCTCAAACTAACAATTAGTTTTATTTCTATAAAAAACAGTCTAATTATTAATATTTTTAAGGATAGAGTTTTTTCACAAATATAAATGTTATTTGTTAGGAGCGTCTAAGTTTTATAAATTACTAGTTAGCAGCGTGCGGCTGGGAACAAAGCCAAAAGATCGCTACTAAAAAAGCGCGCGCAAAATTTCCCCATGCAAAGTCTATGGGAAAAATTAATTTTTTGACTAATTATTGCAATTAGGCTAATGAGATTTGAGAGTTGTCACTATTTTTCAGCAGTGTAGCATAATGAGATCTTTGATTTGAGCCATCAACGATATTTTTCCCTTTAGTGGTTCTCGAGCTACAGTGTGCCAACGAAATCGCTTCCTGCATTAATATATAAGATTGTTGACATTTAAATGTCATATATATTTTAATAATATATTAAATACATCAAGTTTCCTGAGGTTGTAGGTATATGTATAATTAACTTAAGCTTATATAATAATGTTAAATAAAATAATAAATTTGTTGAAATTTCCTGAAAAACCAAATATTGTTTAAATTCCTGGGAAATTCTTTAGTAGGCATAAAAATATTTTGTCATCACTATCCTACTGAGTGTTATTAAACCGTAAAATTATTGCTTACCTCTCTGTGTTTTGGATTGTAGAACGGTACCCGTAAAATGACTGGCATGTGAGATTCACGAATTCAGTTTGGGAAGGTAAAATTCAATACTGCGTCGAAAACAATTGACGCAGATATGCCTTTGACATCACATATTGTTAATTATAATTTGTTTATTTTATTGTAATATGTTTTTTTAAGTATTCTTACTAATTATCCGAAGGTTTTCTTACCAATTATCGAATGTCTACGAGAAAAATTTATGAATTTTAAGAAATCAATAAAAAGTTGTAGTACTCGATCAAAATACAAAATAATCATAATAAAATATAACAAAAAATAAAATGGTCGATGTTATGATCACGTGCTCTTTTCATATTTTGTATGACCAAAGCAGCGTCGCCTGGAAATTCTTTTTGGTCGATGTTCTTTTTGGTCGATGTACCTCATATAAAAAATGTTAGTATTTTGTTCTTTTATAATATTCTATTAAGAGACCTGTTGTTGATTTAAGCTTGACCTTATTCTCTTGAGCTGCTAATTAAAACTAATGCATCACATTCTCCCACTTAATTACTACTAGAATAAACACAGCATTTGTGGAGTTGTAGACTTTAATTTGTATTCAACTTTAGATTTGTTGCTCATTTAGTCTGTCTTTTCATTTCTTTCGTTTAATTTTTCTTCTTTTGATAAGCACTAGTCGTCAGGTATTCTGTGACCATATAAAATATTTATTGTCTACTATAAGTAGTATAAGTTAAGTAATATATTGAAGTTAGTTTAAAATAATAATTCTTAAAGAATATAATTACAATCCTTCCTAAGATTAGTGTAGGCTTCATTTACAAATATATTTTTAATATTAAAAAAGTTTTCGTGGCGACTATCTTCTAATACATTATAATAATATTAAGGACATTGTATAACATATCAAAAGTATCAAGTGATTTTGAAGCAGTGGTTTCGTGTACGTAAATGCAAAGAATCACTTCATATCAATCATTAATCAGATAATAATCGCATATCTAATAGGCTTTCCTATACACAGACACATGTCACGCGATACGAATACATTACAATGGTTCACATAAATTATATTTCACGGTCTCAATTTACTGGGGTTATAAAAACAAATGCTCAGTCCACTGCGCAGTTTTGCATTAATATAATATTTACCGCTAATGGATTGATTGTATCCAGAATGCAAATGATATCTGGCATTATTTTATGTAAATAACTTTTTAGGCATTTAATTTTATAATATATTTTTGTCAATACTCCAAATGGAAAATAAAACCTGCTACGTACATTTTAAAAATAAAAATAGGAAATGTTATTCATTTTCGTCCAACCTTACTTTTCAAAACAATAGTTGTTTCTAACTTTAAATAAAATTAGTTGAAGTAAATGTTGTTTCACATTTTATGAGATACACTTATATTAAGAAAATAACAGGAGATTTTCAAATGTTTTGGAATGGAAATTTCGTTTACGTTGAAATTACAGAAGCTAATGTTGGTAATTTATACGCTGACGTGGTATACGTGTTGGGAATATGCGATTAACACCCTAGTATTATGCAAATTTGTAGTTATTTTAATAATTAACCTCCATTTCGTCACGGTGTTGAAATAACTTTTGATATCGAATTCATTAAAATATGTATATTCATATTATGTTATTACTTTTTTGGAAATTGATTAGTGAAAATAACAGATGATATAACTGATGGCAGCCGTAATCATCGTGGTCCAAAGACTGCTACAACATAAGAAGCTGTGAGACGGTACGGAAAACTGTTAAAATTTTATCATCTACTTGGGTTAAAATTATTCTAAGCTCTATTCATAATTGGCTGACTCAAAGTAGATGATGATTGTGTGATATAAACCATAAGTGGTGAATAAGGTCTTTGAAGATTTTTGACATATATCAGTTTCTTACATGTTCCATTTACGCAAACCATCTTGTTGTATAAATAAAACAGCCTTCCAATCTGACAATTTCATTAATATGGGAATTTCAAAATGCTGATGGACAGCAATCATAAGGTATTTTTAGCGATTTGTGCGTAAAATACCAACGCTCTTGCCTGCCCTCGCCATTTTGTCGACCGATGTCAAGCGTGACTTGACAGCGCGCAATAGGTTCGGAAATCGAGTTACAATGTCCAATATTGATACAATCGTACCAACAAAATGAACCAATATAACTACAGGAAGGGTAGTAATTTAATTCTCAATCGATAGGAGCACTTCTTTAACCAACCTTACTCTGAAAAGAAATAAATTTGTTGGTCGAATCCATCGAAAAAATTTCACGTCAAATCAATCGCGTGGACGAAGCATTTTTAAATCAAAAGAAGGAATTCGCAATGGAATTTTATTTGTACAAAAGCACTTTAAATATAAGGATAACCTAAACCATTTAATTTTGTAGATTTAAAGATCAGTAGCGTAAATTGTCAGCAAAATTACGGATTTACATATAAAAAAGGAAATTTGTCCTCAAACGTGCTAGCTTCAACGCCCGCAATCGAATAACCGTTAGCTCCACGTTTTAAATCAGCGACATGTTACATTCACAAATCGAATTACGATCTGCCGCCGGCCGTCTCGGCTACGACGCCATGTTTAAAATTATTAATTAAATAAGGTACGTGACTCGTTATATTAATACAGCGTTAGCCATAGAATTACTAGACCAACCTTCACAATCTGTTTTAGTCCATTAAAAAATTCTAACTGACAATATTTTGCAATTTAATTCCATTGAGATTTTGGAATGTACATAAAACAAACTGGCATAAGAGTAAACGTTTATGAACGCTACGCAAACTTTGGATTATATTGAAACTTTTATTTACAAAAATATCAGCGCCAGCTATAAATTGACGTAGTTAGACAGGATTGGCCCAATCTTGCCACAACCGTGATAGGTAATTGTACTGTCAAAAAGACCGACCCATACATCCTCGCTGAAAATTCGATCGACAGAGCCTCCGCAGGTAACAAATCACGTGACCCCTTTTATTTACCGCAAAATAGTGCGTCCAAAATAACATTTAATGGTTTTCTATATATAATATACATACTCTAAATACCCGACTGTGAGAATGTTTGAAAGAAAGTTTTTAAGATTTTTTTATATCGTGTTATTTGTTAAGTTATTTTATGATTTAACATTTTATTTTTACCGAATTGCATTTAATATTGCGTAGATTGTATTATTGTATATTAAGTGTTAAAATAACCCTCAAGATTTTAAAATATTTGATATTTATGTAAGAGATCAAAGTAGTAAACTTTATTACTATTGTATTTAACATTAATGTTTCTTTATTATCGATGTCGATAACAAAAAACTAAATAAAGTTACTTTACTCTAAGCTAGACGACAAATTTAATTACAAAATGTGTGGCCTAAAACTCCAATATTCATAAAAATATCTAATAAAATGAAGGCAATAAATAAAATATTAAGAAAAGAAAAACCCACCTGTGCCATAATCCTTCAGGGATTCCTCAAAATTGTACAAATTTATCTGAAATCTCTTTAAACCGTAATTATGTCGCTTGAAAGGGCCGAGGCCGATCGCTCGATAGGGGTCCACGAAAGACGTACGGATGTCATGACAAAAACTTGTTAGGTTTTTCGCTGTTTAAATTTTTATTATTAATGCAATATTGGGAAGCAAATTTTGAGATGTTAGGCCTTTTAGGTGTTGCGTTATGTTTATAAAGCATCTTCAATAATTTCATTAATATTTAAAAATATGTCAATTTTTATTCCTTGTTACCAATTCTTTTAACAAAAGAATGAAGAATGAACGACGATAATTATAACCTTTATAAAAAAATTAAAACATCAGTAGAATTCTCGTTTGTATTTAGATCAGAAAATATTTGTAGCTCATAAAAAATTTTAATTAAGGCATTTGATACAAAATTGCAATTTCCGATAACCGGGAGTCTAAAAACAAAGTAAATAATGAATCGCCCTTTTTTGTTACTACAAAAGGATGAGATAACAATAGAGTAATCTCAGCCGATGAGACTGCATATCAAAGGTTTCAAAACTTTAAGTAATTGTTATGGACGCCTGCGGGACTACTGTAATTAGGGTTCTTCGGTCAACTGTATTTCAGTAATTATTATCTTAATAGATCCAAGATTATCGTTTCATCAATAGCAGTTCCACTATAGAACCTGATCTGAGATATTGTAACACTGAATTGATGGGTCTCAATAGTCTGGCACACCAGAAGTGGATATTAGATTCAATATTATATGTAACAATACTAATTATGTAATATAAATATATTCATGGTTAATTTACAAATTGACCCTGATACTTATGCAGATATTTAAGTAGATACATATCTATTACTACAGTGGTTTTCGAGTGTCAGTTACATGTGACGTCATTATCTAAGTGATAAGGGTAAGTTAACAAGGATTATCACAATTTTAGACAAGTAACACATACCCTAGGGGTCACTTTGTATGCTTCAATAACATAGTTAAGTAGCCCAAACATATTTTACCTCACTTATAAATTACTCACTTTTCACTACACTCACTCACTCTGCAAATACGGAATTGTAAAATTCACTCATGTTGACGTTATTATTTCCATTTTTAAAAAGTCAACAAATATTTATATTTATATTTATTCATAACAATTTTAATAAACTTACTAGTGACGTTATATTTATTTGATATTTATAAACATGGCGGGTAAGGACACTATTACTCAGCTAGCAACGCGACGGTATGATAGACCACAGGTTTAAGTTCTGCATGTCGTAATTTATTTATTTACACATTATTCTTAATCAAATCCATTTGTAATTCCTGGCCTTGTCTGAAACTACCGCTACCGCTAGATTGAAGTAGTTTTTTACTTAATTAGTTATTTTAATAGTAAATAAGAACAATAAAAAAGAAGATATAGAAATAAGTATTTATCGCTATTCTTGAGCATTAAGTATTTTTATGCATATACGGACTTCCTTGATCAATTTCTCTTTAGCGTCAGATCAGGTCATTGTCGGGATTATGTATGCAAAATTTGTACTCAATAGGAACTGAGCCATGTACATGGTTTGTTCCGAACAGAAGTGAAGTTTAATAAAAGCTTGTTTAAACAGTGACTACAATCACAAACGAATAGAAATGTGAACGCTGATGGTCCGGTTATTTAGCTAACATTTTCAGAGCTACCATGTGATATATGGTCTACTAAATTGTTAGTGAAAATTGTTTATACATTGTTTTAGAAACTAAGAAAATAAATAACAATTTTAAAGTTGTATTATTCTATTTTTTTTAATAATCTAACATCTTTCAAATTTCAGTATGGTCTACAAATAAGATTTGTAGAACATACTGAAATTTAGCTAAGCTAAGAGCTTAATACAATAAAAACATACACAATCGATAGATGTTATTATCGTTACTGTTTTATTTACTCACGTTCTGTGACTTATCTCACTCAATAATACTAATACATATCGCTTCTAATAACATTTATATATTAAATAATACGAAAAAGCTTGTAATAAAAACGGGTCAGCAATCATAGAAATAGAATTTATGAGTCCTACATCATTAACGTAATGTGGTTACCGGGTTTTAGCGGGAAAACATTATCCTGAATCTACAAGCTTTAACCAATCTTATTTTCATAAAAATAAAGCATATTTTGGATTGTTCTGTAGGATTTAGGCCAGTCGTTATCATACAGATAGACCTATATTAAAATAGGGGATGGTTCCATCGATCGTAAGCAATTTCTAAATTACAGAAAAGTAAGAGCTCAGTAAGGTTTTATACACAATGTGTTTTAGCTCTTCATTTTGATCCTTATATATTGCGGGCGATTTTAAAGGAAACAGTTTAATTAGTTGTGGGAAATAAAATGTCCATAGACAATTTCTACATACAAGTTTAGGACGAAATAGTATTGTATTTATTTTTAGTTTATTTTCATGAACTCTCCGTTGATATAAAATACTTACACAAGAATACAGCTTTTGTTCATGGGAGCAGGGAACATTATAGCGTCGTGTCAATCCGAGCCAGTGAACTCATAATAAGCGTGTTCAATTACCCTAATTATGAGGAAAGATGTGGCAGAACTAGATAGATTACTGCGTTGGTTGTTATTCTTACTTTAGATTTTATAATACCCCAAAAATTTCAGAGAAAAATGTTTAGAATGGAATCTGTTCTTAGGAATTCGTTTAATTTTTTCCGAGTAATATAACATTTTAGAGTTTGACGTAAATAGTTAACCTTGTTTGGAATTATCTTTTAAATTAAAGCGCGTTTTTGATGAAAAACTGAATAAATATTTGTTGAAGCATAATAAAATCTTTTTATTATAGAAGATCTACAAAATTCAAAAAGTGATAATAAAAGTTCTAGAATTAAGTAAAACATCTGTTCCCAAACAAATAGTTGGTCACGCAAGGCGTGCCAGCCGCGACCAGCCGCGAGTTGACACGCTACAGCAACACCTGTTTGAACCAGTCCGGGAAATTCATATGTAAAATGGTTTTGGCAAGTTAATTAATCTTATTAGCTAGTTATCATTTAATACTATTTATATTTAAAAAAAAAAAGTTTAAGAATGTTAATAATGAATTTTATAACATCTATATAAATAATAATGTATCACCGAAATTTATGTACGCGCATAACTTCAGAATGACTGCACCAAATGGGATGATTCTTTTTTCTTGTGTTCCGTATAGTCAGGACAAAGTTTTCATATATAAAAAAATATAAAATGGACTTATTTTTTCTACACTTAAAAAGGTTAGAAAATAATAATAGTAATTTGCACTCAAAGACGCGCTTTCAAGAAAAAAAATCGGAGAAAAAAAATTGAAAAAAAAAAATCGAGTTTATTTGGTTTTACTGGGAGGGCTATAATTCCTCAGTACGACTAGAGAAATAAAATATGGTGATACAGCTAGTATATGATAAAACTCAGATATAGGTTCAATCTATACTATTTATAAAATAAGTTTGATTGAAAAAAATGGCAACAAACTATATTCTAAGTAAATATGTGTCTATAAATAAAAGCAAAAAGCATTTCTACCTAAAAGAAAATCGGATAAACCGTATCTGAAACTTGGAAGATAAATATATTTCTATTAATTACGACGCATTCGTAAGTGTTTACGATTGTTATTAATGTATGAATGATTCACGCAATCTTAAGTTTGTTTTATCTGCTTTTGTGATTTGTAATATCGTGATTATCGGATACTGTGTAGGAGAATATTTAATTACTGTAAAACAACATTGCCAAAAGTTTAACCCGCAACGTGGTTCTACTGCGGGGTGACTTATCATTCACAAAAACGTTTCCAAGATAGCCATATTAAGTTTAAAAAGACAGATAGTATCTATGTCATTAGTATACCTACGTCAGACTATCTTCATTGACTGTATAACGATACAAAGTTTGTTTTAAAGACGCTCGCCATTTCGAAAGTGAACCACAAATGAACAAGCACGTCGTGTACATACAGTATAATGTACCTCCGTTATTTATTTGAGCTTTGTACAGCGGTTTATTCGATGCCCTCTTATCATATTTTAATTGTACATGAGAAGGCTTTCGCATTACGTTACAATTTTATTGTTTGTATTCTGTTCCTGATTTTATTGCTTTGTTTGCAAAAATACCTTTCATTATTCTTTACACAATATTCTCTACACAATATAAAAACATTGGCAAATATACTGGAATTTGTGATAAAAATATATTCCATAAAAAAGAGGTAATCGGGGAATCGAGGTCGCAGCGTTCTCGGGGAGGTAATGTTCCTAGTTGATAAAATTTACGATGGCAGACTAACAGTCTATTGATGAATCTGTAATTCAGTATCAAGGAATAAAACTATAATTTACTAAAATTGTTACATACCAAGTAATTAATATAATTTAATCAACTCTGATGTGAGATAATAATAGGCCATTGTATATAATCGTGATATTCACGTTTGTTAAAACTTATAAAAAATATTTTGTGATATACCCACAATAAAATATCTATAATATAAAAACTGCTGTAATTAACTTTTGCATTTTTTCGAAATAAATAGCTTAGTCTACATAGTTGCACGAAAACATTAAAAAATAATTATAAATTCATTCATCATTTACAATACTCAGTCAAAATAACAGCCGCAGCCACCATTGAATTCTCACTCTCCAAGTAAACAATGAAAATTGTAACGCGCCCATTCTTTTTATACTTAACTGAATATTTAACAATACAATATTACCAGATTCCAGCTCGCGCAGACGAAATAGTTCTACTTCCAGATGTTCGCGGTTCCATCGGAACGCGACGAATAAAATAAACATCTTAAGACATCGTCCCACCTTAGCTGTTTTCCTAAATTGTTTATTCGAAATACTTTATACAATAGATTTCTGTATTCTCCACTGTTTTGTTTGCGCTTTTAGCAAATAAATCTAGTCTAAGCATTTGTTTTATTCTTTATCAGCCGAGTGTTACATAAATTACTTATTATTTTGAGATACACTGTTTTAAGTTACAAGCAATTTTGAAATAGGTAAAATCCTATAGTCACATTTTATCTAGCCGCAATATTATCTTGTTAAAAATGTTGTTCCATTCCTCTCCATGTAATAACAGATTTATCTTTACTCAGACAGCTTTGAGTAAATCTCGTATAGAACGAAAGTAAATGGAAGAAATTTAAAAGCCAGAGCTAAATGAAATCTGGTGCAACCGTGAACTATTGTTTGGGAAGGACGTGGGTTTCGCATTGTCGTAGTAATGAGACATTCTTTCGACACACACCCGTTGTAACTTCATCCTTCCTAAATTTTTATATAAGTTTACGTGAACATTATAGAGAATGTTTTTATACTACAAGAGATGGTTTCTCTTTATAAATTTTATCTAATTTGACATATATCTTGTGTTTTGTGACTCATTTATTTTCGTACAGTAAACAGTAAAATGATGAGGGATATATTTTATCTACGTATCTACGTTTCTCGCATTAATAACGGTGGACAGTTTTTATAGCGAAAGAAGAAAAAAACATGGACTCCAGATGTCTGAGGACTATATATTATTTTCTTCCATTGTATCATTCGTATTGTATAAAACGACCGGTTAAAAAGACCTTTTTCTGCTTACCCGGAGATTACATTTCGGGTGAAAGCAAAATCTTTCCTAGTACTGTAAGGATCATCTTTGAATAGCTAGTTTGAATCGCATGTTAACGTTTTTGCAACGTGACATGAATGTGTTTAAAATTAACTATTTACTCAAAAATAAACATATACAAATATAGAAAATAGTGATTATTAATATAAATTCTTTTTTTATTGTAAATAAAAATAAATATATTTATACTGGTGGCTTACACTAACTATTATGCCTTCTACCATTAAGTATAATGTATTTAATACAAGAACCAACTTAAAATGCAGCCTCCGTCCTCTACACTTCTGCATGCAGTTTAAATGCAAAACTGGAAGCCGGCCAGGTCTTGCTGACGAAATACTACACATGTCTGATTTGAACGCTATTCGATAAAATTTCGCATACAAAAATAATGGCAACTGTTTTTAAAAAATAAGCTTCAATTTTGAATCTACGTTTTCTTTTATTACAAAAAAATAATATTTAAATATAGCTTACTAACAGGCAATCTGCCAATCTTAGAGTAGTTAAGAACATTTTGGTAATTCTTCAATGCTTTTTGGTAATTCTTTTATATTATTCTATATTAGATATTGTCGATATTTTTTGGTGATTTATTATGACGATGTTTTGTTTTGGAAGAAAAAATAGATTTTCTTTATTAAGCTGGAACTGTATTACCAATGAAGTGAATATCAAATTAATTCAAGTATCGTATTATTTTTACTGAAATCTATTTAATATTGTATGTAATAAAGTACACCTAAAATAATCTTGCAAGTAGCTTTGCGTAAGACCTTCGTCTTATTCCGTTTCACAGTCACATTCTTGAAATGAATTCCACTCGTTCTTCGCTGCCAAGAGAGCGATTTTAAAATAGTCGTCCTCACCATTCTCAGAACCTGGAGCTTCTTAGGAATCCTAAATAAGTTGTGTAAAACACGATCCTAGCGTCTGTTTACTTTCTTTACAGCTGTGAAATTTGTTTATTTTCGCTTTTAACGATTCTACGATGTTTTGTAAACTTTATTTCGTAGTTTTATGATTAAAACACTACATTAAACTAAACAGAGGACATTGTATGATTATAGGAGGCATCTAGTTAAATACACGAGTAATAATATAGAAGTAAAGTGAACATTTCAAATTGATAGCTATTCTGGCGCTGTGCCAGCCATCGTTGGAGTGCTTTTGTCAGCCGCAGCTCCCGCGATTGAAGATGAAAGCCTACCAGTTTTTATGCTTCATATATAATTATAAATAAAAGAACATACATTACATGCTTTTTAAACTGAAATTCATTTATGTTGAAATGCTTTTCTCACTTTTAATCTTTTTGTTTATTTTAATTTTTTTTTATGTTACTGCTTGCAAGCTAAATAAAAATGTTATATGCTTCAACTTTGTTACTTGATGATTCTGTTATGATTTAATTTATACACATGTTGCTTCACTGTAACCACTTGCTATTTTGAATGCTCAAAGTTAGAATAAATTAAGCTCTTGAGAGAGTAACATGGAATTAGTGGCGTGGTTATTAATTCTGGTATCTTTTTGGGGATACGTTTTAAATTACAATTTGTTCTCTCATATCAATTATGACTGTGATTTAATAGAATTATTATTATTGTATAAGACTAAAAAATTGTATCAATAAGTTAAAAAATTATCTCCATGGAGTTTTTCTCTTCGACTTCATGCAACCTTCGGAATTGTACAACTAAATTTAAACGTTTCATAAATGTATGCCTCCTTGAATTAAAAAACTTTTGGCTTTGAATTTTGTAGATTAAATATACATATTATTATAAATGAGGGATATTTAAAAACGTATCTAAAATGAGCAAGTTAATCATTAAAGAATAAAGTTGCGATTCTTATAAAAAAACATGTTATAAAAAGTTAAAGTATACGTAACGCCTTGTAATAAAGAACATTAAAAAAATCTCCCCATATAATAGTTGTTTATATGATAAATACAAAAAACATAAAAACACATAAGCATTAAAATAAATAGAAGACCATTGTTCTCCTTAGTACCTGAATATTAAAAAGGTATTAAATCCCATTACGTAACTGGGGCATAAGATAATGAATATAAAATGCATACGAGAACGCTCGCCTCTAATTACTAACGGGTTCTAATCCCCGTGGAAAATGTGTATTCTTTAAAAACTAATAAATCTCTTCAATCTCAACTATAATTAGGAGTTAGCTGAAAATAAGTTTTCAACCCACAACGTTTTAAGTTAACCTTAGAAATGTTTTTCAAATATGACCCTACTTTTTCTAGTTTTCTTTCATCTATTTCTGACACAGCTCAAAGCAATCTATAAGGTAAAGGTCATAGTCAAAGGTTTCTTCACATTTCGTTCTCGCAAATTGATATATTTCAATAAATACTGCAGGTATTCTAGAAAACAAATAAAACAGTTCTATTTTATATTGCATTCTACAAAAAAATACTTATCAAAGTGAAAAAAACTATTTTTTTACAGATAAACTCGCGTATAATTTTGGTTAATTTTAATTTTAACCCGACGTTTCGAATGCTTTGCAGCAATTGTGTTCACGGGTAGACGAGATGTGTCTGTCAGTAAGTCAGTTAATTAATCATCTCCTTATTAAAGTGTCAAACAAACATCCATTTTGAAGATTATCACATATCGCTTGTGTTACCAGGTAATTAAACGATTTCCGATTTTTATGTAAATTAACCCTAGTTCACTAACAGACCTCTTTTGTCGTTCGTACAATATAATTAAATGATATAAAATGTAGGTATTTTATTTTCTTATCATTATTGTACTAGTTTTTGGTCGTGACTTTTGCTAATGTAGAAAACATTGAATTGGAAATTAAATTTACTAAAACCGGATCAACCAGCGTCCAATGAGAAAATAACTTCACATATAAATCCTTAACAAAAACATAAAAAAATAGAAAAAAAAAAATTTCATATTTTATTAGAACCACAAACTCAATTTCTCCATCAACTTCTCTTAAATTAAATTTTCTTTGAACTTTTTATGCGTAATGTTTATTACCGTCGTTATCCCTATGGGCATATGAGCTATAAAACTATCGACATTTCCGAACTCTCGATTTCATACAACATAACGTCAACTCCATTACTATTTAATGGATCATACTTTTCTTAAATCGTAAAAACATAAGGATCAAATACTCGCGAAAAAAATAAAAACAATCAAACTAATTAGACTTTGTGTACAATATCTGAATTTAAGACTAACAGAGATGATAATTTTAAACAAATAAACCGACAAATTAAAATAAATATTAATTTGTAATAGTTTAATTGTTGCTAAGTTAACCTGAAATAGTACAAACGATGAAAGTATCTTTATCACTTATTTAGTGTTAGTATTTTTTGTTCCAAGGCTAAAGATATTCATTTTAGAAACTTAAGAGTAAGATGTGGTGAAAAATAGGATACTCAATTCCTTTAATGAAAATTACGAAAACATAAATCCGACCTTGAATCTCATTACATGTAGCCGACACATTGAGCCTAAATGAAGCAGCAAAAACATGACACGATAATTCTAGACAGCTTTACGAACGAGTTTGGCTTATAAAAATTGTGAATGTAGTTTGGCAGGGAAGTATGTTTGTTGTATTTTATGCACACAAAAAACATCTTTATGACGCATCTTTATCGAATCCGCAAGATGAAGCCACGATCGTTGATATAAAAAACAATGATTATGGCTGTGAAATATTTCTATACAAAGAAAGCAGTATAGATTCAAAAAACTTATACATACATGTTATGATAAAATTTAATGATGTGCCGATACAGAACTTTTGATTCGACTTTTGTTCTTTTGTTTGAAAGTTTAAGAGAGTAAAGAGCGACGAATTTTAATTAAAGGACTCGAGATATTTTTGCACATGTAGTAAAATCTGCAGCTAGAATAATATCAAAAGAAATGTATTTATCCATGAACTGACATGTTTTATTTATTACTTAGAAGTTTGACGAAGTGTCAAGTTAATACATAACCCATTTCATTTTAATAGACACGGGTCTTATATTAAACTTATGTTAAATGTGGCCGCAAAAAAGAAAAGAATGTTCTCAAGTATGACAATAACAAAAATGTGTTAATTGTAAAAAAAAGGATCATTAGGTCCTGAAAAAGTTGTACAAATTCCAGGCGCATAGTAAACAATTTTTATTACATCCAGACCCCTCGCGAGATTTGCAAACAAACTCCAATAATATCTGAAGTAGGAAGTGAAAATTTCAATCTTTGTTGACAAAGGTTCGTCTGGAGCCCCGCCAGCCCCTTTGTCTGCAATCAGCTGACGGCAACTCGGTTAAAATGTAGGTTACCAAGAATGCAGTATTTCCCTACACCCCTGTGTTTTGTTCATTTATTATACTGCGAGATGCTATTAGGACAAAGGATTCACAATTTTTTTTTCAACATTCTGAGAGTAAATTTCATTTAACAGAAAATATTACAAATGTGCCTGGTTACTCATTTGGTCTTTGAGAATATAGCTGTAACGAAGTTATTGATAACCTATATATGCCCAAGTTGGTGTCTAAACTTATACCACAGAAGTGCACTTTATATCAGTATACCAAACCTTCACCCAGTCTGGCCACTCGCCAGAACCTTTTCATTGATATGTTAATGGTGCTCATGAGATATTGATCGAAGATGTAGCCACTAACATGCATGCTCCAGATTATCATCAGCTGTTTAAAAACTTTGAAAAGACACTTTATATTATAGAAGTTGCAAGTTAAGATTTATCTCTTATCAAGAGGATTCGAGAGGAACTTGAGAACTTTTAAACGAAAGATCTTGAATCGACTAATATGATTATAAATTGTTTTTTATTTCATAATTTTCTCAAGCGATCATAGAAATATGTAGATATACATATTATTTCAACCACCCTTGAATCAAGGAAGACAATGAAAACTACACTCTGTTAACTTATTATCATATAATTTCATTTTAAATTTAATTTCTATTTGCCATCGCATGCAAACAGCGGACGAACAAAAATTTCCTATTTCAAAAAATATTATCCGTTATCCAATATCTGTTGTTTCTATCCGCTAAAACCCGGTGATCTCGCTATCAACGGAGATTATGTTGGTAGTATTCTGTTGCTGAAATAGCTATCGTACGTGCTTATTCTAAAAATAAAGTTTTTATTTAAAAAACCGAATAAATAAATACCTATGAAGTACGATTTATCAAGTAAACTGATTTTTTTTTGTAATTTAATCCGCCTTTGAGAATAATAATACAAAATTAAAAACATTTTCACTCTTTTGATCATGGCTTTTAGGGTGTCTATCAAAAAAATATAATGAATTTATTAAAACTAAGCATAATTATATTTTCTTACAGACTTTTTAAAACTTATTCTTTCTATCAATTTTATATCTCTTGTCTTTTCAGCTTATTAAGTTTCAGGGCTCATTTATGAAGTTATAAATTTAGTTTTATTGTCCTTAGAGGACGAGGTTATTGCGGACTCGTTTTATTGCGGTAAACATCAAAGCTCTTGATAGCTTTGACCCCAGGCGTTGCTTTTGACATTTTCAACAAAGTAGAATGTGCATGTTCACTATGTGTTAAAATTATAACATGCGGCTTCAAAGGAAATATACTTATGCTTGAACTAAACCTTAAGTTAGATTTTAATTAAATTATAATTGGATGATCAAGAACTAGTAAATAATGATAGATACAAATTATCTCAACATTGAGTTGTGTCTCTTTATTCTTGAAAATTCCTTTTCATTCTTGAGAACTGTTTACTTAATATATTTTATTTTGTTTTGTTGAATGAACTGATTATTTATAATTTTTTTCAAAAAATAGCAAGAATGATGAATATATATTTATATTTTTACATCTAACTTGTGCATTTTTATGTTTACTAAAAATTAATATCTTAACTATTAATTTCCAAAAGGTGTAAAATTAACGACAGTAAAGGAAGCTGACAGTTATTTCATAACCGCTTTAAGATGGCGTCTGCGAATGGCCATAAAGTTCCTGCTCTTAAAACGACCATGAAGCAATATTGAAACAAGAAGACATAACAGAACAAAAACTAACATGGATACATCATCTGTTTTCCTTATTTCCTTTTCACTTACCGTCTTAAGTTTCTTGATCGTACTTACGAATGTATTTTGTTATATCTTAAATAAAACATATATGATATATTAAACCTAGTAATTTTGTTTACAAAAATAATTCATACCTTCTATGTTACTCTTATTACCATAGGTAAATTTTGCATGTAGTTTCCTGTGTTGAAAATTATAATTGTTTTTATATTATATCACAATTATCGCTAAAAGCTTGGCAGGGTGTTTGGCAGACAAACTGGTGTAGTAGTTTTGGCACGGGCTTCGCCATTATATAAAAAGACTATATTTTTTAATTATTCTTGACAGGAAACCTAGTTTAGACAATGTTTTATAGAGAACTAAAAATAGGACTTCGTTGAGGAAATCGTATCGAATCCGAGTTCTTTGTACCCTTGAAGAAACACTTCTGCAGATGACACAGATCTCATTTTATTTTATCTATCTATTTAAAATCTAAATGTAAATAGTATACAGAAACCGAAAACAAATATTTATGATTGATTTTGAGATCAATATAATTTATGAAAAAAATATTTTTCACCAAACTAGAGGGTTTTTATTGATGTATTAACACCATGCTTAGCTTAGATTGCTAAGAAATTAAAATCTTAATCCAATTTAAATACTAATTAAAACTAAGAAAGTATTTTATCTATTTTTGAATTCATTAGCAAAGAAAAATACGAATGTTTTTTAATGAGATTTAATTTAGTTCGAGTCTCTTACTTCAGTGGAATGTTTAAAATAAACAAGCCAAGACACAAAAGATTTTAAAAGTAAATAAGCTACACAAAATAATGCTTACAACTATACCAGCAACGTCGTTTAGCATTTAAAGCATTTAGATAAAGAAACTGCACGAGATGGATTTGAATACATCGTCTATACTTGAAAACTCATTTACTTGGCGTTTTAATGAATTAAATACAAAGCGCAAATGAGTTGAGAAGTTTAAAAGTAAATTCACTTTATAGTAACTTTCTGTATTTTTACTATTAAAATTTTTCTTTACTTAAAATATTCCAACGAACTTCATGCAAGTAATATTTGTTTGTCGAAAAAGGTCTTGTCTGAATCATACAAAATTAAAAATTTATTTACAGTCTCTTGGATAAATTTTAAGTTTTTTTAGATTAATACATATTTAATGTTCTATTAGATTATTTAAAAAACTGTAAATTTGTGCAATAAAGTAAAAAAAATATATATTATCTTTATATGAATACCATTATTTCAATGGTATCAGAATTTCCATACTAATAGCCGCAGTGTATTCCTTTCCCATATCGATAAAACAGATCAAACGATTCTACCATAATCGAAAAGGACCTTAATGCATTTAAATGTGAGAAAAGATATTGAGTCTGCGTAGTTGTTTCTGCTAACGAAATGTTGTGATATATTTCACGTATACTCACCGAGTTAAAACCACTAGATACGGTATAATAAAAGTCTTCTCTGTTCTTATCTTATTCCGTATGTTTAGGTCGTTCTTCTATTGTCTTCAAGTCTTTTAGTTTTCATAAAGTTATGCAGAAATGCTAGCTATTTCGTTTTAGAATCCAAACGCTTTGCCCAACAACTTGGCAACGGTAAAGCGTAGGAATTCTAAAACAAAAATACTGCCCTCGACGTCTTCATCTCCAACTTATGTAGATCTGATTTAAATTCTGAAATTATGCATAAAACCAATCTGCCCCAGGCGTTCGTATAAGTACAATGTGTACATACAAATCATACGTACATCCAAATAGACTTTCTACGAAATCTATTCTGCGATTCAATGCTTTCAATAGCCAAAGTTGGGCAAATATTACATAAATAAGCTGAAACCCTTTACAAATAGAAACTAATATCATACATAATAGATAACATCATTGTTGGAATTATAATGGCGCATTTAAGAAGCTCGCCAATGAAAGGGACCTTTGGAATGAAATTATGATTTTATTCAAAGCCTGACGTTATCACTATTAACGATATCCATAAACGGCCACCTTTTTACTGTTTACGGTACAAGTTAATAAAACCTCTACGGAATGCAAATGCTTCATTAAAACAAAGAGAAATCAGCTTATTTATATAACCATCGTTTATATTCTTTACGACAATTTTATTAAAATTCAAAACTATAACATAAAAGTACTTGAAAAGATTTAAATCATAAATATTTTTATATTTATACGTATATATGGCGATACGTTTCAAAAGCTTTGCCATTTCGTTCACGAGAATATACGTGAGTGCCTTACACTATTGTCTGTATGTTATATAACTTTAAATTTATAATAAATACAAATATATTACTTACAGAGCATAATACTTATATAAAATGGTAATAATTTAATCTTTAATAACAACAGTAAATTCAAATATCTTTTAAAGATTTATTAATCGTAAGAAAATTTAAATAGAAGTTGAAAGAAGTAGTAGTAGGAGATATTTGAGTTCTAACGTATTAATATAGAAGAGGAACATTTAATAAATGAATCCTCTTAATCCATGTTCTATGGCCAACCAACGTGTAGCGAGTTAATTGGAACCGACTTCATTTCTGTCCCTCAAACGCCTTTGAGAGACTCTAATAAAGGAAGTTAGCTCTTGGGATTGCAATAGAACCAGAGATTAGTAAGATACTATGAAATTAACTATTAATTTAATATCATAATAACTTATTTTCGTAACGTTTACTTTGAGTTCATTTATCAGTTATTGTCAATAGCTCATAAGTAGTTAATACTGATAATTAGTTCAAATTGAACTTTCATAATAAATAAATTAGATTATGAAATTATTTTAAAATTTAGTTTAATTCCATTTCTATATATATAATATCAAAATCATTTGTATGACATAGAAAGTTATGAAATTTTAATTATTTATAATTAAAATTTTCAAAGTGCTATTAGCACTACAATTAAAGAAAATTATACATATGGAATTGAGTATTATATCATCGAAGATTGTGAAATACCCAAAAAGCAGAATATTAGAATAATCAGAATCTTTGATAATTTATTGTATCTTGTGATTCCACAATGAAGTAACTCTTGTCTACCAACCCTAAGAACTTAAAAGAAAAAAAAAATAATTAGATACTCGGCCGTGGCTGCAATTTCAGCTAAATTACACCCTCTGACTGAAAAGTCTAATGAACTTGAAATTACTCGCACTGTTTATTACTTCGCTAATCTGAAAAAACTTCTCTATTTGACCTTATTACAGAAGTGACTAATTTTTAACAAGTACATATTCAATTTATTGTAAATGTTTTCAGGGTAACATATTTAATCTTCGATTATTATTGCGATATATTCGAAACTCAAACTTTGTTTAAGCACAGCTCGGCTGAGTCGGTACTTTTCTCACTTTTCTCACTTTTCTCACATAGATGTCACGGACGTTGGGCTTTATAAGACAATTTAAAACGTGGCAGAAATATTGGATCACTTGGAACAATTTTACGAACTTGAGTCAAGAAGATAATCGCCTTTTTAAAATTCTAGGGTGTCCCAAAAACTGAATTTAATTCCGCATTTCTGATTGTATTTTTATATTCTGATAGAAATTTTAAAACGCGTTAAATATATGTATAAATACTTAAAATTTTCTATATCATATAAAGAAATATACTTGGCATAATTTATCTTAAAATATAATTTGTATTTATTATATTCTAAGTTATTGTAAAAAAGATTATTAGATAAATATTGTTAAAAATTATTGCATTATACTTTATCATTCGCTAATAAAAATAATTTATTCAAATTATAACAATATCATACGATTATAACTAAATTCTGCATTGCAGATCTCCGCCAAGTACTAATTAAGCACATTTCTTTTCATGAATCTTCAAAGATGAGAAATGTAGATATAATTTTTATAAAGATTTCAGCCAAGTATTAGAATCTAAGTTGATATTTTTTCTACAGCCAATATTAAGTCTGTGCTCACTGTCACCCAGCGGCTATATAAAATTACTTTAGCAGTAGCATCTTGGCAGTTCTGTTCGTATTGCAGTCACGTTTTTACCTTGCGGTTACGTATATGAAGACTCAATTCGATCTTATTATCTTACTTTGGCTCGAAGGTTACTTGTCTTACTTTTATAGTCCTTCTCTTAATACGATTTTGGAGTAGTTAATAATGTATACTTTTATATTTTATTGGATGTTGTTTTTTGTTTGTTAAAGCTTTATTATACAATTAGTAGACTTAGTCGGACTTAGTATCACCTGAGACAATATACTGAATTAAAAATAATGAGGGATACAATACAAAGACTAAAAGAAAAGTATTTAGAACTCAAAAAATTTTTTCATCACAGGAATTGTTTTTTGTTTCATATTATTAATTTCATTGTGATAAATTTAAAGTAAAAATATATTTATGAAAAGGTTTGTTTAGTAATATCACACATGCTGTACTGTTTAATGTGGAAGAACATTCTTTAAAGATACTTTTAAAAAGAACTGGTTTCGTCAAAATATTACAAGGAATAGTCTAATATAAGTTTTAACCAGCAATCTTCCTTTACAACGATAAATTCATAAAATACTTTTACCTTTTAATTATAAAATAAAATAAAGAGAATAAAGCCACTACATTTAGTATAATAAAACATATTATAGAATACGGTAATTAAAACTGTTGAATAGAACAAAATAGGCCATTCGATCATTATCCACGAAAGTAAATGCATTGAACGATACATGTTCCATTTGGAGCCATGATTTGCTTAGTCTGAAGCGAGTTGGCTGAGTGGGTCGACCTCACAATGTGGTGCAATGTTAGTAGTAGAGTGAAGCTTTAATTATTGATTGTAGCTTCAACTAAATACATAACCTTAAATATCAACGAAATACAATTAAAAATGTTTTTTTTTCTGTTTGATAACAAAGTATTTCACATTAGACCAAAATAAACCTTATTTTTATTTAGGATTTAAAAAAAAAAAAAGATGTTGAAAATAGGTTTATAAAAATTTATCAGTCCTAAGAAGTATCGGTGACAGAAACTAAAAAGGTTTAATAATGAAAAAATAAAGAGATATAAACTGTTATTAAAAAGGCAATATTCGAAGAAACGAAGAACAGATTTAGGTTTTAAAAAATATCACCAAAGTAAAGGAAAAAACTTCATAATATAATATATACTGCTATTAACACGAGAAGTAGAACAAAGGAAAGTAAAAACAATAAACGACGGATGTTTCGACTGTATTAGATAAAGTGAAGACAATAAACATTTTGTTATTTTCTTTCACATCGGCTCGACCATTACTTATACAAATATTTGGTACGCGTTTCCCGATATCTACTATTTTGATTACTTACATTTTTTTAGAATATTTTTATTGCGTACAAATTAATTTTTTAGGACCAATTGCATTTTAATAATGGAAGTAGCTTTTTCTTTTATTGGCACTTCGAACTATCGTTAGAACGTAGAAGTTAATATTTATTTTCTGTAAAAGTAAAATCATATCAATTACATACATTTCCAAAAAAACTTTATACGTTATTTAAAATATACTAAAACATTGATTTAAATAATTAATCAATAGCCTTTGACTTGAATGTGAATTTTATTTAAGTTTTCTAATACATCACTGATTACGATTCATTGGCTCTTAACTTTCGTATTTCAAGGGGTCCCTAAATTTTCATAAATTACATCCCTATTTGACTATCCAGCACACATTTTCATCTGACAATGGGCATCGTGACCGAGAGAATTACCCAGAAAATTGGGGAAACCTCAACTTTAAAAAACTTTTCTCCCCAAAATGGGTCAACTTGGAATTACTTTTAAATGAAAATGGATTTAAGGAAAAGGTGATAAAGTGCAATTTAGTTTAGTTTTAGGTAACGTTGCATTGTTCCTTAGTTGTTGATTGTGGACGCAACTCACGTACGGCGTCGGGCGGATCACGTCTTGGGACCTCGGCGTTTATTATTCAATAGCTAAATGTAATAGAGTTGTTCGAGTCATAATGTATAATCATAGTTTCGCGAAAATTGCATCGACTTTGAAATGCTGATATGGATAACGAATACGGAATATCGATACCAGAATTTGCATGATTATTCAAGAGCTTCATTAAACGGTTGAGTTAAAAGTTTTTTGTTTGCAATAAATTAACTATTTTAAGAGTATATTTGCCCTACCGATCTAGAACTAAACTTGGGCGGGTTATTTAAACGTCATAATGAGCTTGTCCTATATTAATTTTAGGACATGTTATATTTTGTTAAGGACCTTTTCCTCCTTCTCAGTATACTATGATTGTTATTGCGATAAATCCAAACAGAATGAGAAAGATATTTCCTTCCTAGCGGGCGGTAACTGTATAGTCAACAAATAAACCTGCCAACAGCAGTTCAGTGATTATTTTAGGATGACATCCTGACAGTTTTCGACTTTTCTTATTTTATTCCAAGTATTTTAAAATTTTTTATTACTTTTTTAATGCAGCCAAGCCTGTATTTTAAAATATTTTGCCAAGTATTTTAAAATTTTTTGTTTCTTATACCTTTCCTTTTAATATGTAACTGTTTCTTTAAATAAATGAATTATTTAATTATGATAGGTTCAGCAAGAAGAGTATTTACCTATAAAATTATAGACATTTTAGCCCTGAGATAGAATAATATAGTCCATTAATTGGCTATAGCACAGTCTTTATATTCCCATAGCGAATAAAGGCAGGATCAGCAAATAATAATACTACTTCTGCTTATGGTATCAAATAGATGTTAAGATCTTTATCTTATAATTTATATTATCTTTTCTATTACAATTTTCTATATATATAAGTAATATCACAAGGGTTGTTAACTGACCGTTGTAAATGTCATTGCGTACAAATAGAATTAGGGTTGGTATGTTAACTATCAAATCAATGGGAGTCATTCGAAATCCATTGAATTCATTGGCGCGTTAACTTGAGAGTGACTCCGTGAAGTGTACGAGTACGTTACAAATTGTAATGGAAAACCGTTTGGTAACTGTTCATTGATTTGGAATCAGCTGAAGCGCTTGATAGTCATTGCTTCTTTTATGTATATTGTTATTTTTTTTAATTGCTTAATATAAACGTGTTCTGCGCAATTCGTTTTATTAAAACATTATAACAATATTATAAGTGGACCTATTGAAAAAAGAATTGTTAAATCATAAAATACTTATTAAGTTTGAGGAAGTTATTGTAATCACCCTAATTTTTAAATCGTTTTTTTGTAATATCTTCCTTTTCGTCGTGTCGTTACTTGGTGAAATAGATCTGAGTATTTGTATCTACAAATACTTTTTAAAAATTGTATGTATGTGTGTATGTGAGTTAGCGTATGTGCGTGTGTATATTTATATGTATGTATTTTTAAATAGATCAAACGGTTTTATAGTTTCTTTTCCTAAAACTGAAAACCGTTTATTTACAATTTTTAAAAAACTTGCTGTAAAAAGTTATGGTAGAAAGTCATCATAACTGAAGTGATAAAAAGTGATCATAATTGTAATTTTTATTTTTGTATTTTAAGAAAATATAAAAAAATAAACAATATAATATAATCAAACGAATAAATGGACTTTATAAAAAAAATATAACATAATATTTTTCTTAACCACGAAGTAAAGGAAGTGAGGGGACTCGCACCCATTACCATTTATTCTAATGTACTCTAAGTTCTAAGCAAATATATATTATTTTAATTTATTTTATTTTTATATTTTATTTATTTTTAATTTAATTTTTTTTACAAATTTTTGACAGCATTACAAATTTGACGTTTGTTATGTAGATATTCGTTTCAACAAACTCTTCTTAACCAGATAAAAGGTAGAGGTATATTCACATATCGTTCCGTACATCTTACAACAAAGACCTTGCTTTGCAATTGTTTTTGGAACAAAAACATATTTTCATTGGAAAAATATACAAAAGTTTTATTTTGCGGATTCATTACACGAAGTATAAGTCGGAACCAGACTTCATATTGTTCATTGTTATATCAATATGTAATGAATATTGTGAAGAAAAATATAACACATAAAACATAAGTAAAGGAAAAGGTTTCGGTACTGACGTAACTGTATCAAGTTACGAAAACCAAATATAAAATCTTATTAAAATTTTAAAGATCAACAAAAAGAACAACGCATTATTGTAATTACTCTAAAAGTAAATTAAACCCAACACTTATTTTTCATGTGTTAATAAAATAACCTTTTTATATAAATTTAATCATAAAATCAAATGTTAAGTCCCTAATTGCGAACGAGACAAAATTGGAGTAACCCACATAATTATTATCCAATTTGGAATTGTTTACAGATTCCATACCAAATTGCTAACAGATTAAATTCTATATTCTACCTCGCTCTGTCACATGGGGTTTAGATATCGCTATCCCTTTCAAGGTAGATTAAGCAAAGCACGTAGGTAGCTAACGAAGCACTTGTAAAACTGTTACAAAGAACATTAGTACAAAACGCTACGGAACGAGGCTTAATTGTAGTTGGAGAAAGTTAAATTTAACTGGCGTTTAGCTAATGCATTGGCTAATGTTGGCTACCGTCAGATTCAATAGCCATAACAACCTCTACTTATTTTCAATTCCCCATACAAAAGTAGAAACATTTAGCTTTAAGTCTAACGAGCATGCCAGGTGACTAGCCTTTGATGTATTATGAATTTCTAATATGCAATTTAACAATTTGAACTGACATAACTTACAAATAAAGTGAAAAATGATTTACACCCCGATATTGAAATTCTTTATATTGGTTTCCATAAACTCAACCGACAAGTTAGTTATTAGCAATAATAACTTTAAAAGCAGAGTGAAAATGTAATTCTTTAAGTCAAAAAATAATAATTACTGTAAGTTCCAACAACACAGACAGTGTTGTTGGAACTTACTTATTTTTTTAAACTTATATCCAACAATCGAGATCTAAATTTTGCTAATGTTAAAACAACGAAGTAAGTAGAAGATAAAAATTGGAAGTGATATCAGCGAGGTGCTCGAGGGAAATCAGTAAGTAAGCCTTATGAACATCGTGCAACACCAGCAATGGATATTTTAAACTGCCTATAATCTTTATGGTTATCATATTAGACTCCAACATATAGTGCTACGGAATATACCTGTTTAAATCACAACTAAGAGAGGATATGCGCATTTTTGCGAAGAGCCAAAAGACCTACATGTCTTTATTATTTTTTAAGGAAAAACATACCAAAAATAATCTACATAAATATGTCGAGGCACAGATTTGAGCTCTCCAACTTCGTAGTAATAAATGCGATCCGAACAGTACTTATATATATAAAATATATTAAATACTTTACAAAACAAATTGTGAATCAAAAGTTTTTTTGATATAAAATTTATAACAAACATAATTTTCGTAACATATCAATAAGAATAACAGTTAATACTAGATGAGCTATGTTTAATTAAGAAACCATCTCCAAGGGTAAATTCAAATTTTAATAATGTTCAAAACCAAAAGTGCTTCCAACGTATTTATTACTGCATATAGTTACTGTTGTAAGAAACGTCTGAGAGGTAACTGGGTAATATGCGCGCTTTGGGAAATCATCTAAATAGACTTTACAAATGTTTTTTACCTTGATTAACATAAGTTATGGCGAAATTATACGTTATATTATATTTTTGTTTATACCCTGGCTTCACGAGTTATTCTGAGTTATACAAACCTCTCAAGAGTCTTTGACGGTGCTGGTGCAAAATAACATAAATTAAAATAGTTTCAATTTAAAGTTAAATTTTAATAAAATGGTTAGTAAATCAATAATATTAAATAAAATATAATCAAATCTATAAATTAAGCCCAAACGAATTATGCAATATAAGAAAAAATAGTATAGAGAATAATAATAATGATATTCATAATTTTGAGTTATTATACTTTAACAGAGATTTAATCAAGACGAATTTTTTAAATTTAGGTATTTAACTTAAGAACAGAGTATGTTTAATCTATCACGCATGGAAGCAACTTTAATCACGTCGCCGAAACCAATATCCAACTAAATGGACTCGTTGAATCGTATAGCAAATCGAAGTGGAGACTCGACAGCAACTCGACTGGCATGCAGCCAAAATACATTACGTGAACCGCGTCCGATACACGGCCCTTGAAGACACGTAGATAATGATAGAACTTGCGGAGTTAATGGCAGCTTAGAACGTCCCTTTGGTGCCTGTAATCTGAGTTCAAATGCTGAATAAAATCGATTTTCATAACCAGGTTCAGGTCGGAAATTGTATGGCCTAGTAAAATAATTTAAATATATCAATCTTTAATATCCGTCATTATTATGATCTGAACCATGAGAACAGAAACTTTTTAATGATATTTTAAATTATTATTTTACGTGCAACAATTATTAGTTGACTCAATAGTCAAGAGGTTAATGGTAATATTATATAAGTTATCTTATATAAGACATCAGTGTCATAAAATAAATTTGTGGCAAAAATTGGCGTCATTTTAAAATAGGTTCTAAAAGGTCCTTAGGGTTTAGCTATTTTATCACGAAAGAGAGTAAACCAACATGGAGATTATTGGCCTCAAGCACTGTTCGCATTTCTTTGAGACGACCCAAGAATACAGCGGATACATTCTACGAGTATATATATTTAGAATACATAAATCAAATCATATATAAACGACACAATTATTGAATAATGCATATTTTTTTATACTTTAACACAATATTAAAAAATAGCTAGTCTTAATAAAAAGTATATAATTTTGTCCAATATTTTAAAGAGTTCTTTAAATATTTGCGAAATAAAGCTTTAAAATGAATTTTTATTTTACGCTCACTATAGACCGAAATACAAGAATAAAAAGCATGTGAAAAATTAAAACCAGCGACCGCAATCAACCCGGAAAATTGCAAGCCGAAATTAATTAAAAAGTCAGATAAATTCTGTTAATATATAAGTAAAAACCTGTTTACAGCAGTAACTTAAATTGTTCGCAAGATCTAGTTCAAGTCATCAATTTGAGATCTCTCTGGCCAGCTAGCTACCATTTACTAAATTGTTGGATGCTTGGTTGAATTCTTGAAAATTCACAAAATAAGAAATGTACCTTATGCGAGATAAGGCAAAGTAAAAATCTTTAATTTATTACATAATTGTATTGTCTAATTTAATAAGTTCTAATAAAGACGAGAAGCTTTAAACAAAACAGACGTAACAGATGGACATCCTGTTTCGAAGGATGGAATCCAAAAACACGTTAAATTTTAAAAGCTCGCAAACTTTCAAATTCAATGATCCCAAGACCGTTCCAGCACTTGTTATAACAAAGTAGTTGCAAAGTCGAGAATCTGAATGTAACGAAAATGTCCAAACATCAAGAGCGAAACAAAAGTGTACCGCGGCCAAAATTACTTAGAAACTTGAGTGAAAATAATTAAGCAACGGAATGAGTTCAAAATTAATTTTAACGGTAGGTATATTCAGTTGCGAGTTTTAATGTGTACCTTCGTAACAGAATCGCAATAATATTTACGCTTGTGTTAATGGAGTTATTCTGTTAGACCAATAAGGTACTGTTTTAGTGGTATTCAGGAACATTGAGTAAATTAACTCGTTTACTTAATCTAACTATAAATAAGAAGCATCCAAAGAACTATCTAAAATCTAATAGAACATTGTTAAGATATACGCAATATAATTATTGCTTATAAATGCATGAATGTAATTATTTACTGAAAGTCTTAATCAAATTTTAGTGACATACGTAATCCAAAATAAAGGATGTGTTGTAGATATATTTTTCATATAAGCTATCTTGGCTCATGAGGTAATACAATGCGAAAAAGTTCATTCGCTTTAAACTCGGATTCACGTGTAAATATCGAAAGTTCAGAATTTCATTTCCCTTCCCACCCTGTGGGGGTTGGGCTTTCCATAACTCGTTCCATCGTCCGGTGTTAGTCCGGCAGAGTTGAAATTATGTACAGCCTATTGTGTTAGTAAATAGTTCACCATGAATGTGCGCTGGAAATCATGTAATGCATGTGTTATGCGTGTTATTTATGTTAATGTATCGTATGCGCGACTTCATTATTTAGAAAATTCTACAGAAATAAATAATATGTACTATGTAACTTATTGTTGGTTTTATATTTTTCTTCATAAATAGATTGATAGACAATACTTTTACCACTATAAAATTATATGAAAACAGAGTTTGTAGGTCAAGTTAAAATGTACTATACTATTGCTTCTAATACATGAAATTCTCATATGACTTGTATGCAATCCTCTCCAAAATGGTTTGATCGATTTTTATACAATTTTATGTGTAGTAGGTCCAAAAAGAGGACGTAAATTATTTTATAGCCCTTAGTGCTAAGGGTGCTCCACCCTATTTTCTTTTATTTTTAGACAAAAGTTTTTATTTTAGTTTATAATTGGATAATAAAAATATATACAACCCTAAAGGTCCACCATTTGGCATAGCGATATAAGTACCTTAACTTTTCTTTCCTCGTTTATAAATCATAAATTCAGTTGATTATATAAAATTTAATTTAACATAACATTGGAAAAATATTATTATGTAATTTAAAAATTATTCATTTCGAATAATACTATTTAATGATATCATAAAAGAAACCTATCCCTCAAAATTTAATGCCATTGCTTAATTACTTTGAAATTGAAAATCCATTATTCGAAATTCTAACTTTTTGCTTTAATTTAATGAGCGCGTTAAGCCATCATTATCCGAGACTGGACGCTACGGGCGCGATAGAGTTGTCATTTACATTTTCAATCTCTATTTGATGTATAATGTAATTGCGACGGTAGAGTATTAACTGGCCTTTTCTACTTGCAAAATTTAATTGATTACACATGTTTTAATTGGCTTATAATTATTATGATATTTATGTATTATTATGTAAGTTCTGGCAATAAAGAATTATTATTATTATTATAATTATAATTATTATTATATAAATTGGTATCATATATGATTAATAATCAACTTAAACTATAATAAAAATATTTTAAATAAAAGACAAGAAAGTAATTTTAAAACCTTCACCAGCGAAAAGAGCATAACCCATAAAAGAAAAATAATAAACATTTAAATAATAAATGTAAAATGATTACGTCACTCCGGAAGTATCTATGAAACGGATAATAAAACCTCTTTTCTCCAACACCAAATTGATATAATCTTTATTGCGTCGTTTAAAACAACGGGCAATAAAAATGTTATTACTTTGCTATATTTATAAATTGTTCAATATGTAATCTGTACCTGGGGCAACGACCTTAAAGTCCTAACGGACTAAATTACAGGGTTTATTTATAAATTATTAATTACGAAAGATAAAAGTTCATATATATATATATATAACAGGTACTCAAATAGTAATGACAATAATGTAATATGAAGTGAATTACGATATTCCATTGCACACAATAGATCATATCTGTTCATGAAATGAAATTTTCTTAAACATTATAGAATATTTATGACGCTACTAAATCACACAGATCCCGAAATAGAAATATCAAATAGGGAATGTATTTTAGATAGATTTATCAAAAATTTTCTCATACATTATGCATTGGTATTATTCTACGAAGTCTATATTAAAAATATATTTGTATTTTAAACTTAAAACTAGCCGTTGTTCATATTTTAGCCTCCGTTACAAATGAAATGATTTTTATGTTTAACGATAACCGATATTAGAAATAGTATAAGTTTTTAATTTTTTTTTTTTTGTTGTGTTTTTTTAATATACAGCAACTACCACACTAAAAAAAATATCTCTTTGTAGTGGGGGGTTTTAAATAAATAGATATAATGAATAGAAATACCAAACAGATTTAAAATAGAAATATATGGATCACACAAACAATTGAACTTTGTGCAATCGAACCCACGATCTGTGAGTTCAACATGGCTACCGGGCACTCATCACTGCACCAATTTGACCTAAAAAAAAATAATAAAAAATTCTGCTTGTATATTGTGTTTTTTCACCTACTGAGCAACAGGCCGTTATTTATAGAATTAAAAAGAAACAATATATATTAACTAAAACTGGATAACATATATATTTTTTTAAATAAATTAAGTGCAATAAAAAATGGAATTTATTCCATTCTTTAGAATGAATTCAAGCAATAAAGGTAAAACAAGCCTTTAATATCCTAATGGACACAGACTTCTAATGCAATAGAAATCGAAACAGTTAATTTGGAAATAAAAGACAATTGAATGACCACAGCTAGTGATGCTGCTACTGGCGTACTTCCAATCGCACCAATTAGGCAGTGTAACGACTTCTGTATCCAGTTTGGCTCAATAACGAGATATTCGTTAGTGTTTTTATTTGTAGATTATTATTTCGAGGGCTCTTGTTTTTCTTTTCAATAAATGGACCAGCCCAATTGAGTTGAAATATCAATTTTTGTATTCTTTATTATTGCTTTGTATCTGGAATTGAGATGGCATTTAATTAAGTACGGAGTTTGTAATGTCACTATAAGAACAATTGCTCCAGAAATCTATTTTTAATATATATTCTTATGTTTAAATTGCTTCTGCTTGAAATACTACTTTGAGATCATGAAATTAATTAATTTAATTTATATATAACTACACAATGTAATAAAATAAAAAAACCAAAAATTAATCACAAAAATAATCTAATTAAATTGGGATTATTAAAATTAACAATTATTTGTAAAATTGACATTAAATCTAATGGTATATTTTAGCTTATTATTTTACTAATTGAGTTATACGGAACCCTCTTGGCTATTAGCCAGGGGATAGAGTTTTCATTTTAACAGGATTATACCATTGCATAATAAAATTGCCTATTGATTTTGTATAGAGAGTATCTACATCAAAAAACTATTAATACGTTGTGACCGATTATTAAAAATAGATTACTTCTGATTGAATAGTTTTATATATCTTTAATTTTTTTATTTAAGAAGATATTTTTTTTTTTATAAAAAAATAAAATTATGTAGAAATGACTACGCAAGACGTAAATCTGATAAAATGACTCCTTACCTATCCATCAGCGTGAATCGTCACCACATATATAAAGCACCTCCAGTCCGATCACAAAGGCGTAATTTGACAAATCTCAAGAGACGGCGGCCGAGATGGAATAATTTAAATATAAATCCGAGAAACCGAAGCTGGAACGCAATAAAACACAGAAGAAATCCAAGCAAAGCTGACGCAGTAAACCAACGCATTGTAGGGCGCAGAAATTTATTTTAAGGCGAATTTTAACATAATACCGCGTTAATAACGATCCGGACGGTTATGAAGTACTCGAATTTTTAGACTAAGGAAATAATATTGGGATTTATATCTTGCAAAATAACAAAATTATAGAGTCGGTCGTTTCGTCTAGAACTTAGTGCCCTGCCAACTGACCCAAAGGTCGTGAGATCGATTCCCACATGAGACATGTGATACATAGAGTTCTGATTTAAATAAAGGGGTTATTTTTATATGTTATTTTTATTTTTGTAAACGCCACCTCGACACAGAGTGTATTTCTGCGAATTTTATAAGAAAAAAAATTGATAAAGATTTTTTGAATTAATGTAAGATCCATAACTTTTTGATAAAATTATTGCTACGTTTTCTATTCAGATACCGTACAAAAAAAACCTTAAAATCTATCGGTATAGGGGACAAAGTTAATTTAAACATTTAAAATAACTGCAAGTAAAGTTAGTCCTGACGTAAAATCTTTTTATTTTATAATTTTAATTATACTGCAGTTAAAACCTCTCAGTTCTCGACCTATATACGTATTTGAATGTGGTCTCGTATGCAGACCTGGAGTACTCTTGAGCAAAAATTAGGGCAGTTGTACAAAAATTTAATTCAACTATTTTATTTGAATCACAACTTTCTCTTTCATGTAAAGTGAAAATTCCGGTGCACACCTTTTTAAAACCTATTTGGAATATAAACAGTTGTTATCCTTTAACTGTTTTTGAATATCTGTATAAAAAAACAGCTCAAAGACATCGTCACAACTGTTGTAGGCCCACGTTGTACTTAGAAAATAATAAATGAACAATTTAGTCATCGCCATAACAACAAATGATAAAATCCTAATCTGAAGAATCCTAAGATTAGTGAAAATAATAATAACCTAAAACATCTTGCCTTTATAAATAAAATATCAAACAATTCCCACAACGAATAGCTTCAAACTACGCAAAAGGACTGGATCCGGACTCCCGACTTCTTTTTCAAAAATAAAAACATAAATGAGAAAGCTACGCTAGAGAAGTATAAGTTTTTTTACACGAGTCATTGGTGCGCGGACCATTGATACTACAGTGCCCGTCACCACTTTCCTATTATAATATTATATATAACAGTAATCAAGACAACAAACACAAATATTGTATGTTAGAAAAATAATAAAATAAGTATTCATTTATTTGATGAATTGAAAAAAATATCTAAATAGATTCTTTATCATTTCAATAAAACTATTTTTCGGATATAACTCGCGTTTATTTTATTATGTAATACACATTTTTATATTTAACCCGACGTTTCACCATCATCTCGTCTTACCGCGAACACGTTTGCTGCAAAGCATCCGAAACGTCGGGTTAAATATAAAAATGTAATAATAAACGCGAGTTATATCCGAAAAATTGTTTTATTGAAAAGTGTAGTACTCGTGTAAATCTTAGAAAACATTAGATTCTTTATCACTCATACTTACTTAATTTCAAAACGTACGTAATCAGCTTATTTTTCGTCAACAACTTAGAATTATTAATTTAATAAGAGAATTATGCTTCTGTCGACGAAGTTGTCATTAAACCAAAGAATAAGAATTGTCTAGACATTGGTAGTAACTTGATGTATTTATAAAACGTCAACTAAGCAAAAGGACTGCGCCAAGTAAGTATCTTACAAACCTAATAAAAATATTCATAAACTTATTTGAATTTATAACAATTTACATAAATCTTATAGCAACAAAACAAACTTTTGAGAGGATACATGATTAATGTTATTATAGGTGTAATATTCTTTTATTGTAAACATAAAACTGCAATATCAAAATTGTAAATTAACGCAATCAAAAAATACTACTATTTATTCTACATTCGTTCACTCTCATAAATAAATTTAAACCAATAGGCACTTTCGTTTGACCCAGAATCATGAAATTTTGGCAAGATGCGAAATCTACGGCGCAAATAGAGAAAAATTTTCAATTTTTTTTTTGTATATAACACAGACGAAATATTCTATTAATACCTATCAGACCTGAACTAGTCCAGTTTTATATTTATATACAAAAAAGTTTTGTTTCATTGTATAACTGAACGTGAAACCCTTGTTATTGAATATCTTTTTATCGTGACAGATTTCTTTAACTACAATAAGACAGACTGTAAAAAAATAACAATTTAATATAACATTTTTTAATGATGATACTTAATTAAATTTATTTTCTAAATTAAATATTCTAATATTCCAGATAATCAACACTCAAAAATTAGCCGTCTATTCATTAATTCATTGCGAAAGTACAATACGACTTTTTTATTCACATTTCAAAAGAATCACTATGTTTTGTCGCATCATAGTGGTACAGGTAGCGAATGAAATGCTGTAGCTTTTATACGTTACTTGAATCTAGGCTTTATACTGTATATATAAAGTTCAATTTCGTTTTCGAATGAATGTAGAATATATCGTGCATCACTCTGTCAACCTGAAGCAGAGTTTTTATGTCAAGGATGACGCCATAGTACAGTCAGCACAGGTTACAGCGGTTTTAAATAATAATACGAAAATTATAATGAAGAGTTTGAAATTTATCACTCAAAATAAACGTTGTGTAATGTCTATATTTTATTATAATTAAAATAGTTTTACATTGTAACTATTCGGTTACTTTTAACTGTTTTTATCGTTAACGATATCTAAGTTTTTTATTTTAAAAGTACACAGATGTTTATGTAGTAATAACTTTAGAATTTATACTATTCAGGACACTTTTTTTTATCGTAATTCCATAAAAAAGTTAAAATTTTTTTTGTAACCAAAATAGCAAGTAAACAGGTTTTAGATTTTACTTCCATTGGTAAACATGAAAAGTTAGGAAGATTTAAATAACTACGTATTTATTTACTTTCATGTATGTTAACAATTATAACCTATTTAGAAACACATAGTATTTTTGACACGTTTCACAAAACACATAAAAAGTAAAAATAAAAATACCATAAAGGATATTCTATAGTTATTTTAAAATTACTATTATTGCTAAAAGTACTATGGACAACAATTTTGCAGAGTTTTTGACGGTCGTGGAATTTTTGTACTCTTTTCAATGTTAAGGATAGTCAGGTTTTGGGTTAGAGTTTTTTCTTTTAAAAATACAATAAATTTGAAGAACAAAGCGCAGAAGTATAAAAAAATATTCTGAAGCCAAAATTTGTTAATTATATGAAAGACATTATTATACTACTTATTTGTAATTTTGTTATGTTTATTTTCAGTTCTACAATTTATGAAATTCTGATACGTGAATGAAATTGTCTATAAACAAAAAAAGATTAATGCATGTTAAGTTTATTAAATTTCAAATATATATGGAATGAAAAAATTTCCATACCAGGATTTGAAACCGCGACCTCTGGAAAACCAGCCCATCACTCAACTAACTACCGAATCAGCTACTCTATCGCTAGAAGCTTCGATGCATTTAATATGTATTTAAAATTCCTACAACATATCATTATAATAAAAATTAAATTCGTATCTTAGTAACTGAATATAATTAAACTAATTATAAAGCCATTTCCAGGAGCAGGAAAACCAGGTTCCTTAGACCTATTTCGTCGGCCAACAAACTAAGCCATTGTAACATAATTGCAATGGTTGTCATTAACCTTAATGCAAATAGACTGAACTAAAAAGAAACAAAAACCCAAAAGCGAATTATGTCAAAAAAAAGAAAGATAAATAAAAAAAAATAAAAAACTTATAATAAATTTTGCAAAATAAAATAAACATTAATAATAATAATAATAATTTATTGTGTCAATAATTTTCATTACAATATTTAGTGTTTGCAGCCTTCTTTTAAGTAAAAGGAAGCCTGTATTAGAAGATATTAAAAGAGATCAACTTGATAGACGAACTAAAATACAGGTACAGACGTCTCAGTCGTGCTCCTCTGTGTCTAGTCGTTCGTCTTCATTAGATATATTAAGTGCCCGCGTTATTGCTGTTCAATACTTAATGAGCAGAGATGGTGCGTGAAAAGTATTGCAAAATTTATTGTTTCCTACATAATACATAGTTAAGACAGTTAGTTATAGTTAATTAATTACAATAAATGTGACATACATTTGAATGAACTACATATTTTATTTTGTTAATATAATGTAATTTTTTTTTAATTATGTTAAATAAGGTTTAGGCCAGTAACCTTACTGTAAATAGACAGGATTTAAAAAACAAAACCAAATTAATGCAAAAAACAGGTTGAAAATAAAAAAAAACACTTATAATAAAATTTGCAAAAACAAAATAAACATTAAAAGAGATAAGTTATATTCAATTAATTCAAGTAAAGCCACGTGAAAATAACATGAGAAACTTCTTGTTCCGTATGTAATAAATTATTTAGACAGTTCACGCCGCGATTCCGCCATGATCAGACTCATGAATAAAGAGAGTTCGAAATATTCCGAAAAAAATCCGACGTTTAGGTGAATAATTAAGCCAATTATATTTGTTAAAATGCCATAACATATGAATGAACTATTTCTATTTTAAATATTAATATATAAAAAGCGTAGACAAAACCGTTGATAAAAGTTAGTTAATAATATAAATGTATACATAATTTAATATAACTTAAAGCTTTACAGGCTTTGAATGCACAATCGTGATACAACAGAGCTTACTCGAGAGATTAAAGCACTGTAGTGGACTTAATTTCTTGCTATTTGTTTCGTATTTAATTATAAAAAAATATATTTTCCATTTTTATTATACTATAATGAACGGAGATTTAAAAATATTATAGATATAGATTTTTACAAATATTAAATATATATTTATTTATACAATCAAAGTCAATTCCTTTTATTTCACATGATCTTAAGAAATGTTATGCTCCAGTTTCATGATTCCAAAGATTTTATTTAAGAATAACAAGTATGGACACTATTTTAACTCATTTATAAAATTACAATCAATATTAGGAAGGTTCAATAGATTTAAAATTTATAAACTTTCGAAGTCCCAATTTGTCTGTGAATTTTAAAAGGTTTATTATAACACAAAAAGAAAAAATCTGAACCTCAGACATGCTAAGTATAATGCAATATTACGCTTACAGGTGAACTGTTATAAATTTTAAAATCAGATTTCAAAAACAAACACAATTCGACGACTAATCCGAGAACAAGTTAATTTATTTGGCCACGGTAAGAATATTTATGGTTTCATTAATTCTTGAGAGCATGCAATGTGTGTTATTGTGTTCCTAGACATTTAATTACACGTAATTTCGAAATGTTTTGTTCTATTCTAAAGAGTTAAAATGGAGTTCTCTCTGAATATTATTAGTTCACAGACAATGTACTTCGATTACGTTCTCATAATCTAATACTTGTACGATATGGAAATTATAACAATCTAAAATTTGAATTTATGCTTCAAATAAGTTAAATAATAAAAGACCTAACGGGAGATTAACCAAACGAATTTACTGCGTACGATAGCAGTTGCAAAATATAATAAATTCAAGTCATATTTCATTCGTCTGTACGTTTCCGTCCCGCGAACTCCGCCTTGCTTAAGAAAGTGTTTTTATTCGTCTTTAACTTTCCCCGTAAACAGATATTTCAGTTTTCGCAGTTTTTTTAGCAAATCACCGTGATTTGTAATTAGATTGAAATTTTAGCTCCTTTGAAATAAAACTATTTCGACGGATTAAAACTCGCGTATAATTTGGTTACATTTTGATTTTAACCCGATGTTTCGATTACTTTGCAGTAATCGTGTTCATGGGTAGACGAGATGTAAGTGTCTGTCAGAAAGTCAGTTAATTTATCGTCTACCTCCAAAGGTTCCTTAGTTTGCGGGCATAGAGTTCCGAATGTAGACAAAACGCACTAACTGTATCCTGAGGTCTGACAGTGCGGTCACAGACGTGAGCTCTTTTTTTAAAGACAAAGTGATTTAAAACTATATATTTTCTATATATTTACTTAACTGTATTTAATATTATTGTATTTCTTCATTGTATAACTGAAAAGATAACCTAGAATAACATAGATCAAAAACCTTATTTAAATTTATCAAGAACTAAGTTTTTGCCATTGTCATTGTCCCACTAATTTACTGCTGATATAATAAATCGTTGGACTTGTAAAATTTTATAACTTGTTCTTCAGTAACGGTATTCAAAATATTTATTTTACTCCAAAGCATGTCAAGTTTGCGGTATCCATATCATTAGTTGGTTAAAATCTGTGCCTGTCGAAATAAAGGTATCACACAACATCTAGTCGCCTAACCTTCATTAATCAACATAGTTGAACATAGTGAAAACGGCGTCAAAGTGGTCCTTCGAGCCGCATAAGCCAACTTCTGGCAATCAGGACTACAGCACCTCAGTGCTTACGACGGCAACAAATTTTCTCCAATTAAATTCATGTAGGACTTCAGACGGTTCTATTAATTAAATCCGTCTCCTAAGAGTCCTTGTGCAGGGCAGCACTTGTACAGGGCTCGAGATAATCACCGGTTAAAAATTATTTGATTGTCTATAAAATCATGTCATTTCACTTATAATTGCTGTCTAGAAGGAAAATTTGTCACCTCGACAAGATGTCATTATGTTACCAGTTATATTTTCAATTAAATACATTTTTGTATTAAATTTATCCCATGACCACATTTAATTCTATATCTTAAAATAAAAATAGTAATGAGTTATAATATATATAAAAGTATTTTATTTCTTAAATTTTCTCAGAGCTACGCCAAAGTATACAATTGTCAGTGCCAACCGGAGGTTGGTGTCGCGAGGTGCGCCCCGCACTTCCGGACCACTATCAGTTCACAGCAGTACCTTATACTGATTTAACTTTTATTTTATATACTCCTAGATGCATACTTTTTACCTTCGTATTTCCAGCCTTGTAGTTTACTAAAACTTTTGTACGTATTGTTTTTTTAATTAATCTTGGCTTTACAAAAATGTACTATTTTATGAGTAATAACTATTTTAAATACAATATAATGCAATAAATATATTCGTTGTTAACTAATAATAATAATAATAATAATAATAATAATAATTCTTTATTTCCAGAACATACGTTCCATAACAGTTCACTATTATATTTTTATTACAATTCTGCTTTATTAATTTCGTCGGTCACAACCGGATGATCCAAAAAAATACAAATTCATTAACTTATAATTTAATAATTATATTTAATTTACAAACAACGTGTTCCATGCTCAAAGTTGGAGACAAGAATGAATATAATAAAATGAATTTATAATTAAAGGAATACAGAAAACAAGTGTAATAAACAAGGGTTTCAGATTTACATTCTGGGATTTTAACATGATACAATGCACCTGTGCTTAATCAACATTTCCACGGTTCGAGAGAATATAGTAAAATAAGAATATGAGAAATATTTATTACATTATCACATAGTATATGGTAATATAACAAATTTAAAAATACTACAACATGCAGAAATCAAAAACAAAATTACAATTACAATAAGATACAAATATTCAAAGTAGTAAAATAATATAATCATGAAATGAAATTGAATTGAATTACATTATTTATATGCATTGAATGCATTAAATTGAGTAAAGTCATATTATATTATTGAAAATAAACTAAATTATATATTGTATTTGTTGACTTTGAATAACTTGAATGTTCCAAAAGATATAAACGGGATTGAAATATGCGTTACATAATTATTATGAATTATATAATCCATTTTAAATCGATATCAATATCAATTTCTGATCTGTTAAGAAGGATTTCGAAAACAAAAGTGCAAAGGCCAATATTGCAAAAAATATATCAAAATAAATAAACACATGTAGCTGGTATGAGCGAATATCTCTTAAGAATGGATTGACATCTTATGGCAGCATCCTCTATGCTGCCGGATAGTCCCACATCACCCCTCGGCCGTCACCCCCAAGGGCCGACGGGGTACCCGTAACGGGTTTTTCGAAAGAAAAAAAAAAAAAAAATGGATGCCTATTTATTGTATTGAATATTTTAAAGGGTATATTTGCGCTCTAACTCGCAACCTTTGGACTCTAAAAAGAATGGTTTATTTTCAAGAAAAGTCTGAAATTTGGGCGTTACGTGTGTATAAAAATTTTCAATCATTGCGTCGTCATTAAAACAAAAAGTTTTTGAAACGGGAAATAATTTTCATTATTCATTATGTGGTATCCTAGACTAAATAACAATGCATCAACTTTTAGATTGTTGCATATATGTTATGACTGTTAGGAATATTGTCAAACATGTCAATAACACGTTTCCCAAATGCTTTTAATGTAATCTATAAAATGAATCTTAAATAAGGAGGTGATAAAGAAATAAGAAAAAAAAACAAATAATTTATGATGAGAATTATACCTTTTCTTAAAATAAAGTAACCTACTTATTTTTATTACAAAAAACGGTTAAAAATAAAGGTCTTATTCGAATCAGGGCCGGATATCCGGCGACGTCATTGAGAGCCGTCTTCCTAAGTTTGTTGCCCAATTATACGCCCTTTAAGTGAAGGAAGCTCTTTCAGATTTTAACACTTTTTTATCACCCCCAAAATTTTAAATTTACAGAAAAAATACACTTTGTAATGTTGCGCGAAGCGATGAAATATGGCTTTAAAATTTTTTTTAATAATACAAACAAATTTATTTTTTAATAATACAACCATATTCAAAGGTGACCAGTTTAGTAATACAATGAACTATTTAATTATGTTTATTAATTTATACACACAAAATATTTGTATTTACAAAATTACAGCTTTTAAACTTGAGTCTTTTAATAGTATTATTAAGTATATAATAAATCAGAAGTTATTTCTTTGTTTTTATCTTCCAAAAATTTTAATACAACCAGAGAGCTGTGGAAAGTTTAAACAAAAGTTGTTTACCTGAACGAAATAACATACACTTGAGTAAATAAAACTTATTTGACGTGATCTCAAAACCTTTCTATATAAAACAATTGATAAGAAATACTGGTATAAAGAAGTTATATTTATATTTATTTCATTTATTTATTTCCTTTTGTATCGAAGTAAATGATCACTTATATACATCTAATAGAAATGTCAAGATTTTTTAATTGGTTACCATACTTATAAAAATAAGTTCGCCTGTAATACACTATCCAATTTAAAGCGATGAGGCTTCAAACGCGCACTGGTCTACGAAGAACCTCACTATAAACTCAGCGATGTATTTTGTTATTGTTATCACTGGTCTATAAGAACGTCAATATTAAGAATTATTGCAATGAATTAAATATGTTAGTTATATTATAATAAAAATGTATTTACATTATTTTGCAATTTAAATGACTTTTTATTAAAATTAATTGAAACATTTGTTAATCTAATTAAGAAAAGAAATAAGCAGTAAGGAATATTAATTAGTAATAATAAGTATTCAATTCAAACAATTACCAATATTTCTTCAAAAATGTTAACCTCCATTAAATATCTCGCTGAAAATGTCAATGTAAAATCGTTTTTCTTTTCTAAATATCCAACCATAATAACGCTCGCGTCCATATTGATATTTGACAACGTTATTGGATAGGTAATTGAATTTTGACAAGCTTTTATACTAATAAGAATATCTTCATATTGATTTTTTTGTGAAATGTTATTTAAAAAAAACCTTGGTCTAACTATGTATATAAAAATGTCAATTTGTTTGTGTGTTCGCTATGCATGACTAAACTACTGAACCGATAGAGCTGAAACTTTACACATGGAGAAATTAAATACCGGCGGGTGTTTGTGGGTGAGTTTGAATGAAACACACTGCCACCCACGCATTTCCTATAACTCTAAACGGTTCATCCTATCTCGTTGAAACCTTCACTAATGTAGGTTCTGTAGATCTCTCCGTTTATTTATATGTATATTAAACGTGTAATAAATATATGTTTTACGGCTAAGCTAAGCTATTTTATAATGAAATTTATTTAAAACTATTTCACGCATATAATTCCCATTTATTTTTACATTTTTTAACCCGACGTTTCGAATACTTTGCAGCAAACGTGTTCGCGGTAAGACGAGATGATAATGTCTGTATATAGAGGATATAGAGTTTCTACAAACACAAAGGTAAAGGCGAGGTCTCAATCTAGTATCTAATAAGTATAGAATAAAAAAATTATCGTTACTAGCTAGTTCAAACCTGCTACCTCTGGGAAACCCCTTCGTTGGTCTACCGTTTGAACTATGATATCGACACGCTCTTCGATTAAAAATTCCATATATGATCCATGATAAATATTAATTGTATATTTATTTACATTGTGATAATGTTAACATGGCCATAGACACTAATAGAAAATTTCAAACATTTGTGTCGTTTATAATTTTTAAAGAAATATATTCAAGTAACTTTTATATCATATTCGTTTAGTGTCAGTTTTTAATAACATCAAACTCGTATAGTCCTATAAACATATATCCTAATCCATATTTAATTTTAGACTCTGCGAGACGCAAGAGAGATATAGTTTTTAAACTATAAATTGGTTTGTAGCAAACTGTTTGAAGTTGGCTTCTACAGTTTTTATATGCCTACTTACTTTGTAAGTGTTCGAGAAAAGTTTCTTAGCTAGATATCTTTAAATGAAACCACGCCTTTATGGTTAAGATTTTTCTTTAATAGAAATTGCACTTTCAAGAACTAGAAAGAAATATAAGAACGAGTAATTGCACCTTAATTCTTTAATCCAAAAACTTACTCATGTACCAAAAATACGAAATAAGAACAACCTCTTCTGAAATCCTCAGTAATTCCGGACTTGCAACCGGATCAATCAAGTCGTTTTAATCCAATATCGACTTATCTTGGAAATGATTTCTTTCTCACACAAAATGGTTGATTGGTTTTCTGTTTTATCCACAAAGACAAGGAAGTAATTTATAACCTAGTTATTGATATTCATTAATAACTGTTACAAGGAAAGGTTTTGTTTAATGTTATGATGTGAAATAATGATAATGATGACAACAGTGAAAATAGGATTTAGCCTAAAATTTTCAAATCACTATTTCCATTAATTTATGAAAATTTTGAAAGGTTCACGCTCAACTTTAGCTCTAACTTCGAACATCGCCAAAATTTATTTTTGAATATATAGAAGAACTACTAAGGTAACAGAAAATTATAAAAAAAAAACAAATATAAGATAATACAACAAAATAAAATAAATCGAATACAAAATAACTTGCTCTATTGCAGATGTGACAAAAATTAAAGACTAAGAACCAATGGGTGTATTATAGATCATATCACATTTAATGTAAAGATGTCGTAATATTACTTAACGTAAAAAGGAATAGGAAATATACGATGGTGAATTTATATAAAAAACCAATTAGTATTAATATCAGATATCATAATCTCGACAAGTAAGTATAATTAAGTTTCCCCGTAATATTTTCCTCCGATCTTATCTATGTAGTACCCAATTATTTTTCTTTCCAACTTCCTTATTCGCCAAAAAATCAAACTACCCTCGAAACCACCTTGGAAAAACTTTTATATTAATGTCAGTAACATATATGTACCAATATTCTTTTTATATTTCAATACAGTACAATACAATACCGCAGTTAAACGTATTACTAAAATAGTTCGATGTTTTTTTGACGTTCAAAGGATTTTTCTAGTTATTTCTTTATTTTTGTACGTTTCACGTTTTTGTTCTCAATTTTATTGACATAGGGGGCAGCACTTACAATGGAAAATTCAATTAAAATCGTAATTTGTTTCGTGAGCTATTTTTGTTAGAATAACAATCGGCACGCTAGAATTCAGTTAGTGAGCGGAATAATTGGATATAAAAATAAATTTGTGAATATATTATTCTATTGTTCATGTCCCAAACGTGTCGACAGTTTATTGAGTTATAAAAAATTCTTTTCATATTAGCCTGTTTTATTTATTATATTTTAGATAGAATGCATCGATGTACACAAAACATAAACTATAAAAATATATTTCCATTTAACCGGCAATTTTACCCTATATTAATTATGAACAAAGTGTAATCAAACCTTCGAGAAAGCCGCTAGACAACTGTACACGGTGGAGACCATTAGTTTAAGACAAACAGTCAGAAGCTGCAAGCAACTATGCTTTACTTAGATATGTATTTAATGTAGATCTTGTATTTAATTTTTCGTAATCTGTGATTACTAATATATATAATTAACCATTCGGGGTCCGTCTTCATAAGCTCAGAGCGTGACGGAATCGCAGTGTGAACTGCTTGGACGTGCTCTAAGCTCATGAATGAAGAACTCGAATATGTTCAAAACCAGTAGAGGTTATATATCTGGTTTTTATTATCATCAAATCAAGTATTTTTTAAATTTCTTTTTTTTAGATTTTTACAATTTTGTGGATGTACAAAAATTAACATATATTTTGATATGGTGCTCCTTAAGACGTAACATTGCTTTTATATTTATACCATTTTAAAAATAAAAATTAAACTCACTTTGAAACAAATTCACTAAGTGTCTTTAGTATTCTTTAAGTTATTTCAGAGTGATTGATAGTTCCGGAGTAAAATGAAAAGAAACCAGATGAATTCTAGGGAGGAGACTATCGGGTAGATATGAGAATTAAGTTATTTTTTCTGTATTTCTCGATTGAGAATAATTATTATGAAATTTTCTTAACTTTTCCTGTTATTCTGTTTAAAATGTTCGATACTCAATGTTTACCAAAACTATTTATAAAATATGAAAAAAGCTTAGCTTTCCACCAATAATACACACATTCCTCCCTTACAATTGTATATTTCACTATATTTCAATTTGTATTTGGCACGTATGCAATCAAATACAAAACATTTTGTCCAGAAAATAAAATAAAACATTTATATTTTTTCGTGCATTGGCGATAAAGTAAATATTTTTCAAATATCTAGACAAAAGGATTTTTTTTTAATATAATACCTCTAGAACAAAAGGGTTATAAAATTTTTATATGGATCCCATTTAATATTTTGAGGAGATTTTCATTACATACGTATTATAATAACTAGGTTACTGTCTAAAGATCAACATTCCTAAAACCCCCTTACTTCCTCTTACCATGTCCTAGAGTTCTCTCTTGATTAGGCATTGTATCTTTTCATATTTTTGACATCCATGAGATGCAAGCATCACTAATAAGCATCGCTCGTTTTTCACGCCTTCAACTATACCTAAAGCTATATGTATGTCTGATTATTATTAACTTATGCACTGCAACTGCAAACCTACGGGTAACATTTTAATCTCTTTGATATATCTCTTGTATATATTATACTGAAATATAGACAGGAAAGTTATTAGTTATTATTAGTAACCAAGCTATAATACTGTTCAAAATAAAACTACCAGGAATAGATGTCTACTTCTGAGTATAATTACTTCAAGGGTGATGAGAAGGTGGACTGACGTGTAAGGTCTATGATAAGGCATTCCATGTACCTTTAATATATAAAAGCTAGTTTTACTAACAAAAATAAGTATTTGACTGTATTTCACTATCATAAATCGTTGCAAATACTACAAATGAATATTTAATATAAAATATTCCTTAGCAGGTGTAAAAGTATCCAAGTTTCTCAAGAGCTGAAGGCTAAAAACAGAAAGAATTGTATGAACCTTGGCCCGCTGGAGTGTATGGAATCAGAGTGCTGTTATGTCATTTCAAGAAAGACATTCGTATGACGTTACTTGACTACACGAGGTTAGTTTAATTAATTATTTTTTTCTTTTGATTAGACTATACGTTTGTGAGGAGTGTGTGTTAAGTTATTATATGATTCTAATTAAATAGTTTTGTATTTTTGTTTTATTTGTTGATAAAATATCATAATTTTTTGGTTTAATAATAATATCTAGGTTCTTAAACGAATTACCTTTTCTAGGAATAATATTAATATGTGTAAAATTAAATATATATTACGTATACAAAATTCAATAGAACTGTATTATCTCCGACAAACCTTCAATAAATGGACACAAACATTCAATATTTATGAAAACATTTCAATAATATCCTTTTGAAATTGAAATTATAAGGCTTATTGAGACCAGTGAAGCATAATTGTTATTGAAAAGGTATTAATTAACAGAAATAATATAAGTATAATTAATTATGACAACTACTCGAAAAACTAATATTAATATATTTTTTTTAAATCAACATCGTCATAATTTTACATTGACATATTGGATTAAAAATTTATTGAAATAACTTTAAAATGTAAAGTGTAAAAAATATAAATAAAAATATAAATCGAAAAACCTAAGCCAAAGACTCCTTAATCCGCGAGGAGGCGTTACACTTGTATTTCATACTTTTTTCTTAGTGGATAACAATTTTCCCGAGTAATCCCCGTCAATAATCCAACTGGCAGACATGATTAGGTTCCGACGAAATTAACTTCAAGCTCGAAGATTCGACGAAACGATACTCTAATTGAACATATTTTCGAAAAACTCAGTTTTTCCTTCCGATCTGTCTGTCTGTATGTGTGTCTGTGTGTGTGTCGAATTTTATTTTTCAAATTTTGAAAAACTAAAGATATATTTGGAATCAGCATCTAAATGTAAGATTCACTTTTCAAAATTATGTTGATTGTCCAACGGGAAGGTGGTCAGGTCGGCCGCCGAAGTTACCGAAAAATGGAAAAAAAATTTCGAATTTTTAAATTTTTTAAAATTTAAAAATTAATTAATTAATTTAATTATTTTAATTTTTTTTTTTCTTTTGTTTGTTAATTAATTTGCGAGTTATAATTTGCCGATTAGGAGTTTTTCATAGCGGCAAGCTCGATTGCCGCGTGTCAGATGTTTTATATAATATCTAATAAAATAATCAGATATCAGATAAGTTTTTTTCTGAAATATATTATCATTGTAAAATCATTAAAGCTTAAATAATAACAGAATAACCTACTATTATCTGTTACTTAAAGGATATATCCATATCATTTAAGACATGTCTAACAACAAAGACCTTAATTATGGAATGTTAACGGGGTAATACCCATCACAATTAATTAGCAATTGAATAATTATCAATGTATTTGGATTAATAATTAATTAGTTATTACTTCGACACTTAATTTAATTCAACTTCGTTAATTAAAAGTCTTCCTTCAATTGGAATTATATTATTAAGGTCTCAAGTTTAATAATTTCAGATTAGTTAGTTTTTTGCGTTGGCGCTATCTCTGCTAGACTTCTTTCGAAAAGCCATAAATTCCTCTCGAACCTTGAAAAATAGAATAACATTGAAACTATGCCAAAACCAAAAAAAATAGAAACTGTCTCGTAAACAAGTTTACCGAATTAAAATTATTTAAATAACTAAAGAATAAAAAAACCATAAGAACCGCACAATTTAAAACTGTTTTCGTGAGGAAACCATCCAGACGCTTTGCCAAATGAAGTACCGTACTGCTATCCTACTCAAAAAATCTTGCATTCTATATATAATAGTGTTATTGAGACAAGGGCCACATCTATAAAGATTCTTTCGAAAATTCTATTACTAATTATCATTATTAATATCAACACAATACAATTTTTGGTTTATATTTCACTGCATTACTAAGATACAAACAATTTTGTGCGATAAGCTATGTTGCCAGTATTAGTAACCGCACTATCTGCCTAACCTGCTAACAGGTTTGTCATAGCACTGGCAAGCTTATGGTTGAGTTATGTGATGACCAAATTTCTCAATATTGATTAATAAAGCAAGTTTAGACATGATTTCACGCCAATACACCAACCCATTTGATGCATTTACTTATCTCCAATCAAAATAGCTACACGATGACAGTTTAAAAACCATACTTAAAATAATATTTTAAAATATTCCATCTATCTTTGTAACCGACCAAATTAAATTTAATAATATTAACTTTTTCCAAAAACTCTCAACTTGACTTGATACTATAATACTAGATGCAATTAATTCAGTAACCCAATATGATTTTCAAGTCTCAACCCTAGTCCCATGTATCATTTAAGTCCTTGAGTGTCTGTGTACTTTCAGAATAGCTAGACTACTTCGCTTTGAGTCAGTTTAGTGTGAAGCGTTATTCCATCTCTAGAAGATAAACGTACTCAATTTAAATTTTCCTTAAACAACAAGATATCTAAAGACATGAATAATTATGTATAGTATAAATATATACATATATTTAGTTTCAGTTTTTTTTTATGTATTACTATCATTTTTTTTTTACTTTTTAACTTATTTCGATTGTAATTTCACTCCTTGTATAAATACCAGTGGAAACTTTGCTGGCAAATATGTATTATTATTACCTGTACTTTCATAGATGTAATATAACTGCTGTATGTTTCCATATACTCAATAAAAAATAAAAAATAAAAAATAAAAAAAAAATATATATATATAGTACCTTTATAACTGTATCAATAGACACGACTAAATGAATAGCGTTTAAAAACAAAATTATTTAATTGTTTAGCTTTTTGTGTACTTATTTTTTAAAATACGTAATGAAATATTTCAATTTTCTCTATTATACTCTTATCCTGTTATTAATTCCTTTTTGAAGCGTTGGAAAAAACACGATATTACAAAAGACCAACCTACCTCAGTAAAAATTACTTCAAATCTTAATATTTCGTTTGTCGTGAAGGTAGGAATTTCGTTTAGAAAGTCGTATTCTTTCAAATTTACGTGTCGTATAATGGAAATACAAAAGCTCAGTGGTGTGGAAAATCAGAACCTAAAGTTGGGGATTTGTAACATTTTAACATTTTTAAACGACAATTTACGTTAAAAGTTAAGCGCTAAGTAACATTTTAATAGCCCATAACAGTTAAGGACAATAAACTTAGCAGTAGAAAAAATTAAGTGCTTATAAATTACAGTTGTTTTGTACCTCGGATAAAAAATAAAAAGCATCGTAATTATGAAAATGTTAAATAGAAAAGCTAGGCTTTGAACACCATGCTAGAAGTATGAAAATGTTTAAGATACAAAATCTAAAGATCGACTGAAAGTTCGGTTTCGGGCAGTCTCATTAAAAAAAATTAGTCTTGGCCTTAGTTTCATTTTCCACCAAATAACTGGCTGAAAGTTTCTGCTGCGCCCAAAATCGACGGTTCATAAATTATCGTGTATCGTTTGACGAACTTTGCAAATAACTGGTGCCTGCTCGCTTTTTAAAAAGTTTACTTCGAAGAGTTTTATTAATATATTTATTTAAGATTATTAAAAGATAAAAATTAAAATTAATTTGGTTCAGAAAATTTAAAACCTCATTTCACCATTGCACATTTATTTAATGAAATAACAAAATAAACTGGAAATATAGTAATTTTAAAATGATATACAAAGAAAATATACTACAACATGTATATTTTATGCTCACTGGATTACGTCATGCATATACTTCCTTATACTTCCACCGAACTACTATTAGCACAGTATTTCAACCTGCATTCGATTGAATGCGGTGGCGTTGACACGCGCGATCGGATCATCCCTACAATACCTGAACGAAAACAGAGATCGTTGGGAATTGTAGACAGGTGTAACGAAATTTTGACTTTACATTTCAAATATGGAATGGATTTATTAACGTGTAATGCTTTTTGACATATTTAAACAAAAATATATTCACTTCATTTTATATGTCCAATCAGAGGAATTTTTAATTTAAGATATATATATGATAGATTTAAATAACATAATTTTAAAAACTATATTGACGAAATTTTTGTAATTCATAGCACAATAATTATGACCAAATTTTTGTAAAATAAAAGGATATTGGTTTAAATATTAAAAAGCTATTAAGTATATAAAAGATTGTTTCTACAAATTACACTGATATGTCATAGTAGTTTAGACTAGGTTTCAATGTAATTGAAGCTCGACGGTTCTGACATTGATTAAGTGCCGGAAGCTTAGACTTATTAGTGAGGGATTCATACATAAGACGGTGTGTTAAGCAAGCTCTCCTACTGTGACGAGAATTAATTTCACTTGTTATGGAGCATATTTAATCATTTCATTTGATTGAATATCCACTACAATAACAAAAACATGGGTTATAATATTTTAAGAAAAATATTAAAGGAATAAGCAAGACAGAATTTTTGCTAAAGGCAAGCGTCTGAGGCATTTACCTGCGAAATCACGAGTGCCCTCATTCTGCCATCGACATCGGTCGACCCTCAGAAAGATAACCCTTTTTTATGAAGTATACTACATCGAGCTTGTGTAAGTGTTCTTCAGATATACTCGGGATATGTTATTCGTGGACGATTTCATTGTCATTGGAGGTTAGAATGTGGAACTTTATTGACAAACAGTTTGCTTCTAATGGAGCACACATAGACGGTATTATGGTTTTATTTAACATCCATTAATTTTGAAATAATGTTGTAATACAATCTAATATATGAAGTGATAGATACCAGTAGAATATATTACTATAAAATCGATACTGCCCACGCAATCTACATTAAAGCGTATCCAACGCAATTATTACGGACTAACCATTTTACAGATGAAATATCAGTATTACGCAATGATGTCTGAATACGAATATTAGTCTGGAAAACCGGGAATTAGCTTTTGAATTTATGAGAATTGATAAACCGTTTGGAAAAACAATAAATGTGATTGTGATTGTATCAATTTAAATAACATGTTTTAGATTATTTGTTAATGATAAATTTTAATACATGATCATTCCTAAATTAAAAAAAAAATGTTATAGTGTTTTTTTTATTATGTTTTACAAATGTTTGCAATTATTTCTGTTCGAAAATACAAAAACGTTCAAATTATGTCCAACTTAAAATATGTGTTTGGAAATTTAAAACGATTTTTTGATAATATTATTTTTGTATTTCTATTTTGACAGATAAATTGAGATTTCCATAATTATTAGTTGTTCAACAAAACATCGAAGCAAAAAAAGCTAGCATTTTACAAAGATAATGATATATGTTAATTTGGAAAATAAAACATTTTAAATAACGTTTCGTTTCTTCTAAACAATTCGGTTACAAAAAATATGACAACTCACGTTTCTAATTCCGACCCTGGCTAAAAACATTTTCTCATCGGAAAGCCATTTATGTTTTAATTAAGAGGCCCCTAAGAATAGGCCTTGTTCGGGGATTATTAGAAAACAGAATTACTTCACCCCAGCCACCTATTTCATGTTCCCTTTCGGAGAAAAACAAGATTTTTGAAGTTTGAAAGTTTTTGCGTAAAGGCCAAGTTTGTTGAGGTTGCAAATGCAAATTGAGTTGGTTCGTTTGCTTGACGCTTCTGCTGGATTTAGGTTTGATTCCCCGGTTGAGTGGAGCGTAATAAATTATAAGCCAATTTTCTAAAGTTAGAACTTCATAAGCCAGTAGCCACAAAATGTTTTTATTTATAGCGAACAACTGTTTAACAATGATTTATATTGGATTTAAAATATTTTTGCTGTATTAAATTATACATCTGATGTGAATTACAATTATTTTAATAATGAATGAAATTATTATTTTAATAATTGATTGAATGATGTTGAGCTGGAGCCATCTTCAACTCAAAATACACAAACTTTGATATTTAATATCTGCTAATTCATCGCCATTCACCTCCATCTTGAGCTCAGGGAAGGAAACAAAGAAAGTTATTAATGTTTGCGCTATTGTCTTCGGCGTGACGCTTGGCCAGTATAACTTGACACCTCAGGCCTAAGCAATTGTTATGTAAGCTCAAAGAACAAGAGTTCTACTGCGCTGGAATACATCTACCAAACTGAGGTTCCCATTGTCCGTCTTGAGAGGATATTCTCCTCGTTTAGTTTGTTTTTCCTGGAATCTAAACGCTTTGTCTGAAAATTGTCTGATCGACGCCAGGATAACTATAGAACAACGATACAACTAATGAGATATTGAAATCAATTTAGTACAATCAATCGAAACCAATATAACAAAGGTTTATTTATAGCATTACGAAAATATCACAATTAACATATAAACTACTTAAATATTATATGTTTATAGGATATTATACATTTTTATTATCTATGACGATATATATGAATAGATACTCAATATAAATAAATATAAACGATATACGTATGTATATTATTATCAATATTATTTTTTTTATGTGAATATTTGTTTCTTATGTAAAGAATATAATTTGCATTTTAAATAACATAAGCCACAAACACAAGGTAAACTTTATATTACATAAACTTAAAAAAAATAGAAAAACTCTTAATAAATATTGTTTTTACTTGTAATGTAAATTTATAAGAGCAAAATTAAATTGACCATCACCACCTTACAGGCGCTGTCAAAGTAAATGAAAGTAAAAACAAAGTTGACAATGTAATAACTTTCCCGTATATTGCATATTGCTTACACAGAACCTAGCAGGCATTTACACTACCTCCGCAACTGACGATACAGACGAAAATAGCATGCACTTTTGAGTGAGTGAGTGAGTGAGTCAGCTGCTTGCAATACGGGACGTAAAAAACGCGATAACCACACTAGTTGCTCCGAGCAGTTTATTCTCACAACATTATTGTTGAAGTGTTAGCTATAAAGGATAATACACGAGTCGGTCTAACGAGCGACGTAAACGAGTTAGGGTGGCCACGATAAACCCAGAAAGGGATAGAGGCCATAAAGACCATTATGTAACATTGATTGTTAATTGCAGGGGTTTCGACCAAATGTCCATGTTGTCCGAAATCCATTGGGTTGTAAAGACTCAGTGTTATAGGGCTAAGCAATTTCCAGCTTGTGGATTGCACATAATATTGTCAGAAAGTCTCCTTAACCCATCTCAACATCAAACAATTCCTAATAGTTACCCCTGTGTACATGGATAAATTGTATTCACAGATGATATGTATTGTATTTTCACAAAACTAAAAATTTCAAGATATTAGATATCAAATTTGAAATTAAGAAAGGCGATATATACTTTGAAAGTAAATATTTTATTTTGGTTTACGAAACAGATAAGATTCAAATATGTTCAAATTTGTAACAAACAAATTTTTCCTAAAAACAAAGACCACATGGCTACATGGGAGGTCATATCTTCTTGTCCATTTTTCAGATCTCTATTTATGACGTACTAAAAGGTTTCCTTTCCTACTTTCATTTAACAACAGAGCCCGTAATTATAGTTCTTGGGTTGATATATCCTTGATGGGATGGAAATAAAATTTATATAGTAACAAACCTGCTATGATGTTAGTTTCAAGTTTTCTTGTTAAATTTGTTTCTTCTTATTTTATTAACCATTTTAGGAAACTTTGGCAATTACCACTTTATTGATAACTAAATTTCCTCAGCCTTACAATAAAAATTAGTTCACTACCGAACTGGACTACTTTCGCTATTATGATTTTATTAGGTAGGTGTAAAAGAGAAAACCAGATAGTCAATATTAACATTAAAAATAATCTTAAAACCTCGACATTTATGTAATTTATAAAAGAATTTTACTGAGCTAATTAACCAGAATGAGTTACAGAATGACATGAACACAATGACGAGTATCTTCCCTTCAATAATCGCATCCTTTGTGAAATAATTTACAATAACTTTTTGGGAAGCCCTTTGTTAGCACAAAACCAAAAGCTGAATCTAATTTTTGATTTACGTTTCATTCTGGATAACAATAATTAGACTTTAAACAAAGTTAAGTTTACAAGCAAATGCAGATAGACCAAAGGTTAATATTTAAAAATTTGAATGATGCCTGGTTAAGCATCTCTTTTTTTTTCTGCAATAAATGTTATAACCACCTAATATTATTTAATTACAAGAAATAGAAAATATGAAAACGAATAAGTAGGGGGCAGGTATTTATTCCACATTACCCAACATATTCATTCGAAGCCTCCCGAAGTTTTAGACTACATTCAACGTAATTTAAAATCATATCCAAAATATCCCATAGAATATTTACCAACACATTGAAGTAATTCCCCGAGTTTCAAGTTTCGACAAAGTATTTCACGTGCTCCAAGTTTTCATGTCCACTTTGCGAAGACTCCAAAACCCTAATCTCGACACCACAAACAAGAGTACGTTAATTGAATTTTAATAACAATACCTGAGGGGAATTTATATTTTAGCTTCTGGAAAGAAGGCTCAATATTTATTAATAATTAAGATGATAACATCTAAATTATTCTATTTTATTATTACAAGAAACTTTTCCTAATAAATTTGATATGAATAAAGTAAAAATAATCAATATAAAACTCAAGAGTTTTCCGAGAAGAAAATGTTGTTATGAATATTTAAGCACCAAAGATAATTAAGCGCGATTCAAAAATGGACCCTACTGTAGTGCAATACAACAATAGACTAATTGAAGTATTGCTTAGAATAGAAACAGAGCAACAGAGATAGGTTGATATCGAATAATCTCAATCAGCAAGTTGATTGAATGATTGCACAGAACTAGGGCTCTTACTACAAGGGTGATTATATGAGTAAACGTGACTATTCCTCTAGCAAGAGTTATCTGTTTTGTCATAAGACTAGCTATTGCCTGTACACGGTTAGTTTCATCCAATTATGTTCTATAAAATACAGATAGATATAGATAGTATAAAGAGAGATCGTACATAAAGATTAAATGAATAAAATAGGTGTTAAAATACTAATATATAAGATATTAATAATAATATACTAATTTTGCATGAACATAAAAGGTAATTACAGAGCTTTGTCGCGAATATTAAATAATAAAATTTAATTTAATATTTTGTCAGCCATTTAGAGCGTCATGCGAAACATGTGAAAATTATATTCAAACTTAACAGCAAAATACGCATAAATTTTTATAAGCTCAGCGAGTTCTGAGATTACCATAAGCAACCTTGTTTTTTTAAGCTTATGACATGAAATTTAAATATACGGTGTCGAAATTAAGTATGTTTATTTGTTTTTTTCATCTTCCCACCCATGCCAGAGTAGGTATACGATATGATAAATAAAAATAATAAAATTTTAAATTAGCTAAAACCGAGGTTTTTAGCAATGGAAAAAAATTGCTCAGATACGTTTTGTGTTTTCTTTTTATTTATACAAAATATGTTCTTACGTTATTATCGCTTCGTTTTTGCTCTTGCATGTAATAAAATTCCTTTTAACAAGGACAAATGATAATTTGGACATCGTTTCATTTTATGTCCATTGAAATTCAATATAACCGTCAGATATATTCATGTAGACCGTCAGTTAATTGCTAAATATCGTTAATGTACTGGCTGATAAACCCATAAGCCCCATTAACGAGGGGACATAACCTGAAACGTTCTTGTATACGTTAAACGAGAAATAAGTGAAAATTTGGTAGGAAAAATTATGCAAATGACACCGGAATGTGGAAGAAGGCGGGATAATGGCCGTAGGAAGTGGATACGGCTTAAAAATGAGGTTTACAGGTACTGGTACGGGACTAAAATCTTTTATTCGTGAACGACTTCGGACGTACTGTCGTTACGGAGATCATTTACATAATAAGGTTTTAAGCTGCCTAAAATCACATCTGTTATTTAAATTTTTATCATAATACAAATGTTTAAACTATTTTCTGGTTTCGTTTCTTTAAACTTTGTTTCATTTTTGACTTCATAGTGTTCGTCTTGGATTTGCTTTGTGTTTATATAAAACTATTTGGAATAATAATCGTTTTAAATAATACATTTTTATTTAATATTATATTTATTTCAATTGGTTTAACAATAGTGTGAACTTGAAGAGATGTCCTTGTTATTTTTTTTATAATTTTTTATATATTTTATATTTTATTTATTTATTATTTTATATTTTTATAATTTATTTTAATTCTGTTTCAACTTTAGTAAAGTTTGTCCACTAAAAGTTCCGAATAATACTCGGTAGCGACACCTGTTTAAACACTTATGAATTTATAAGAAAACACTTTACTTGTCATTGTCGAACCTTTCTATGTTATAGTAACTTTTTCTTCATCAAGTTTTGCAACTTTTTTTTTATTTAAAAATCGTAAAATAAAAAAAGAGGAGCACATTCACTGTAAAAATACAAAATATACTGCGACATTTCGTTGTTTTCAATATACTATCATATACCTTTTCTATTATGATATAACGTCATATATATATTTTCCCTATATTAAAAAAATATATAATACATAATAATGTAATGTCAATCGAAATGTGTTAAAACTTTGTATCTTGAAAATTAATTTTCAAATTAAAACTCTACGTAGTATCATTTGTCAAAATTCGTCAAAAGCTTAAACATTTTAAGGTAAAATTGATCCACATTTAAACATATACCCTACTTACCGCGACATAATTAAATCACATTAAATATACCATAATAACAGTGACGTCTAAGGCTCCAGGAGATTACGCAGACTCTAACGCTACGTCACATTTTAATTGTTTTAATGAGATGCTTTAGAGTTTAGAGGTAGGGCGTTAGTGATCTATTTTTAATTGATCTCTACCACAAGCATTTAAGACTCATAGTGAAGTGTTCGTATTAATAAATAAATTGGAAAATATAGCACAATTTTGTTTTTAATGCGATAGCATTGGCGGGTGTTGACCCAATTATATGCCTTCTAGGCGTCTTTAAAATATTGGTTCATATAACAAATATAACATTTTGATAAATTACTATTTATGTAATGGAAATTGATTTTAGATAAGGAAAAGTTTTAAATGTTTAGCAAAGAAATATATTTCATCCTCCAAAAACTGACTAAACTGTTAAGAGAAAATATTTTTTCGTACAAAACTCATTAGTATTCCAAATTGATGATTTGTTGTGAAAGTTCGTGAATGACTCGCCAAAACGATAGAAAAAATATTAGGGGATAAGACATTTTTTATACAGTTAAACAAACAAACCATAAGTCACTTAACAATTCTTTATGTTCGGTTTATTCAGAGCCAAAACAATATACGTAGAAACAGATTCTGTTCCAATTATAGATTGTATTTACTGATTTGCTACAAAGTACATTGTTCGCAGATATTCAAATGGATTTAATTCTGACTGGATTCCGAAAACTAATACATGTTAAATGTATAACTAGTATTTATGCACACCCTGTTTATAGCCGAGTGGTATAAACCGATGAATTGAGGCCACCACTCGATGCGCGGTTTAAATTAAATCCAACTGACATACAGAGCTATAACGCGTATTAGTGACATGTTATAATGAAAAAGTGTAATGATGAGCGGAAATTAAAAGTGCCGTATTGACTTCAATAAAAAGTACACAGTTATTATTTCATTTAAAATTTCAATAAGTATAGAACGAAATCTTCAGCACGAGGATTCGATCCTTATGATTTATAATATAAAGTTGAATTAGTATAAAGCTCTTGCCATTGCTGCAATAAATGTTTAGCAATTATTTTATTCAAATTACGTAGTTTGAGATATTTCTAATATTACCATTTTCAACTGCTGTTGATAAGATTTCCTGGTAAATAACTTAAAAGAAGCGTTCAATCATTGATTTTTTTACATTTGCGTAAGTCACTAAGTAGGGTACCGCAATAAGTTTTTTAATAGATCTTATTTGCAAGTAACAAAGGTGAGAATCGTTTGTTTTGTTTGTGTATACCCTCGCGACTGGCAGTCATCCAGCGAAGCCAGTGTTGAACTTATGGGATGGAAATTATATTTAGAAAATGTTTGTTGATGACTTTGTAACTTCGCTTTTCGAAATTACCCAAAGAAGCATATGGTTTCTAAGTACTTTGATTTACATTTTTATACACATATTTAGTCTAAATTATTATGAAAGCAGATCGATTATGATCTCTCCAATTTGGAAAGATTTTATATTTATTAATATCTCTATACAATTTTATAGTTTTCTAAAACTTTTATAGAAAGCCATGGAAGCTATTTATGTATATTTGGTATTTATGTATATATCAAAAAGCAATTCTTGGAAGGAAAACATTACAATATAGACTTAATGAAGTTAACATTGACAAGCACTGGAAGCTTCGAAAAGTCAATTATGTTCAAAATATTGACGTCCTATTTACATACGATTACATTTGAATGTATAATATCTGAATCGTGGCATTACAAAACTTAGGATGAAATCTCAATTTTTTTAAATTAAACAAATATGACATTTATTATGACATAAAATTTATTTTACCATTTACACATATCTTCCTTGTCTTCTTTCTCTTGTCTCATACTTGAAGACTCTTCTCCTTATGCGGCTATTATTACAAAGACAGTGGCAATCGAGATAAATTCCATATTGATTTTATAAAATGTGTTTATTTTATTCATACATCTTGATTATTATTAGTCTTATTTTATTTTAATAAACAATCCAGTAAATTCTGAGTAACGAGTAAGTTTGCTCATCTATGTATAAATACATTTAATTTTAAGCATTGAATTACTGACATGTATCTGATAGTTTAACATTTTATAGGTTAAAATTTTCTTAATTGTCCTTTCCATATAACCGTGCAAAATATATTTTGACAAATATTACATAGAATGGTGGGGACAGGGAAGAGATTGGTTTATAAAGGAATAAAATATCTTCAAGTGTAGCACAAGAGCAGAAATGTGCTAGTAATATACTAAAATAACAAAAATAATTAAATTCAAAAATATATGTAAGTAAATAAAAGTGACTAATAAAAAATATAAATATCATTACTATAGTTTTAGTACTATATTAACAAAATAATATAAAATAAACATTTAAAATTTATTCGACAAATGAGGGCATGGGGAAGGATACTGCTGAAAATTTAATGGACTACTGTGCCTCTAATCTAAATTATCCTGGATCTTAATTTGATGAAGATATTTTATTTTTGCGCATATGTTAATAATCGGTTTTTATTCTGCTTCAGGTTGGTCTTACTCTCATGGCTGTTCGCCAATCTTTATGTCACTGAAATTACTATACCTATTTATTTATCATGAACGACCAAAAAAATATTGGTATAATTTGCTTGTTAAAAAAATTGAAATCAAAATGAAAATATTTTATTCGAATTCGACATTACACCTATGAAATATCATACTTTATTTGGACCATTCAAAAATGTTGGTCCATGGAGAAGAAACTATGAGAAATTACAAATACTGTTTGTACTTACAGCATTTAATATATTAGCCAATTGTGGATATCTAATGCTACGAAATTAAAGAGTTTGATCATCGCTTTTATGTACTTAAAAAATGGTTTTTTCTTTTGCAAAACAGCCATATTAGGGTGCATAGGTTACTAGAACACTGACGCCACTTTTTAGGCAAATCATTTTTGTATCAAAAGTTTAAGAAAGCAACTTATACCTTGTATTGTTTATAAATGTGCAGTATTAAAACTATATTTTTCTAAAATTTGCAAAGATCTTAATGTAATTAAATATCGTTATGGAAGGTGTGAGTTTAAGTAATTTTATTTTTTATAAACTGCGGAAAAAGCTTTTTAAAAAAATATATTATTTTTATTACCCTTTTTCCTAATTTGTTGACCCATTTTTCTATATATTAAAAAAAACTTTTTTTTAAATATTAGGAAATTAGCATTACTATGTCTTATATTCATTACTGGTTATATCACATTACCAGCTTTGAGAATATTGTTCTCAACATCAGCTGAGTGGCCAACCATTTTGGATAACTGTATCTTTTTTTAATTAATTAGCTTCAATAGTGTTATTTGCTAAGTATTTTTTTATTATTGTACTGTATAGGTTGTCCAAATAAGTTTTTTGATTTGATTTGATATTACACTTAATTAACTAAACTTAAAATTATGTTGTTTTATTTTAATTTAACTAATAGGTAAACCATTCAGGATGGAAGAAAATTCACAAATGGTTTCATATAATATTTTTGTTTGGAATAATCGGGGCAAATGACATTATTAAACAGTAATTATTAATAATTGAATAAGCATATTTTGTCTACAAAAACTTCTTATCTATGTGGCTGAATTTCCAAGCTTTTAGGAGCTATAACAAAATTCTTATGAATTTTTAATTCATTCTTAAATTGAATACACTCTCCTGTAAATTTAGTAAGGGGGCGATTATTCTTTATCTGTTAAGTTTTGACATAATTATTGTCAATATTTTAAATGTCAGTTTATATATGTAAATAGGCAACCACTAAAAAAAATTACGATGTAATAGAATATTTGTATCTCAGTGTAACTATTTTAATTCCAATGTCTGGCAAGAGTTGTATTTCGTGACGACCTTAGCTCGGTGGCTTACCCCATTCATTTATCAGAGACAGTTCTGTTCACAGGACATTTATACCGGACAAGGGCTGAAACGCTGCAATTTAGCGCACTTCACACTATCCATTTGTTTGATTGAAACTGCTGAATGCGTGATGGGCTCAACTTTTAAAACCATTGAATAGTTTATTGGTAAACGTTTAATTAACTTGATGTTCCTAGTTTGATAACACTTGTGAAAGGTCTATCAATTACGTGATCAAAATCAAATGATGCCTTCATTTTATACATTACTAATTTATTAAGTACGACATTTTAAGTCCCATTTCTCATTAAAATGTTTTTTAAAACAAAAAATAATAATTTCAGCTATTTATTTATTACAATTTATAACCATAGATTTGTTATAAATTCTATAAAAAATTAACCCTTCGTACTTTCTAAAAAATTATCGCATTATCAGCTTATGAATATTCTTCAGACAAAAAATAACAAAATATTGTAATTATGCAAAAACCTCTTTTGAATGCACTGATAAAAAATATCAAATTATAATTATTTACGTCATATTATTTTCCACGGATTAATGTAAGTCATCAACAGAAGATTATAGCCATAATATAACGTTGCAGTGCAGTTAATCAGTCACGATTCATGATTTTCCATTTTGCTGCTAATTATGAATATAAAAAATAGCAAACCTCCGGACGCGGCGAGCAGACCATGTGCACGAAGCAACGCCAACGCCAGCAGCAGCAGCAGCGGACGGCGCCGCATACCGCGCGACGCCGCACCCGAGCCCGCCTCGCTCGCGCCCACGAAAGCACGCGCGCCCACGCCAGTGCTCGCGCTCACGCCAGCGCCTACGCCAGCGGTCACGCCAGCGCCCGCGCCAGCGGCAACGCCTGCACTCGCGGCAGCGCGGCGCCGCCGCCCGCCCCCGCCCTCGCCTTCACCTGCAACAACGTTTCAAATTACTCCAAAGATACTTGGCAATTATTGTTTGCAAATAATGTAAATATCACATATTGTATACGTAATTGTAACTGAAATTTATTAAATGTTATTCAAATATGAAGTAGTTTATTATATAATTTATATTTATTATTATTATTATTTTATCTTCAGTATTTTAAGAATTCTCAAGATTTTTGAAACTCTTTTTGCGAGAGTTATTTTAAATTACAACTTTATACGCTCTCAAATCTCTACTGAATTGACCTAGTTAAGACGATGATAAAAATTTCGGAATATAATGTAAGAATAATTGTTGAAAGATATTCTTCATTGACTTTATATACTACATAAAAATACATTTTAATATGAATATGCGTATAATACTCGCATCTGTCAACCAAAAGAAAAAGATAATCCTGAAGCGTATATAAAATGGTCAATGACGCGTTATTTTTATGTAGAAACAATCAATCAATCAATAGCTAACAATACACTATTATTACCGTAATAACTCAAAATAATGACATTTTTGTAAAGAATAAAAAAAAGTATTTGAATCACAAACTCAAATATTCTTTATCTAATAAAATTATCTCTATATAAATAAAAATCAGGACATTATTAAAATAAAGAAAAATATTTACACTGGAATATTTACAATTTTATCTGATGAACACTCGAATTTCCTTTCTTTCAACAAACGCTTCCCGATTTTATCGACAAAAAGCTGAGAAGCACAAATAGACGCCTAATCGTTGTAGCGATCATTGCCCGCTCTTCAAACGGAAAAGTATTGTCCAGAATGAAATGTGTCTATGGAAACCTGCTGCGAAAATATAAAGCGCATTTCGTCTAAAGTTAAACAATACAGATTTTTCCTTCATTTAAGAAAGACAATTTCCACCAAAGGAAATAATTTCAATTTGAAAAACATACGTTTCTAAAAGCTATAAGCATGCTTAGGAACACACTAACATAAAGAACAGTATTATAGCTTTATGTATGTATGTGTGTGTGTGTGTGTTATAACAAGCCTTTTGTATATAAAAATCCAAATCAAAGTAACAATCAAAAGACTTAAACCTAAGTATAGAAAAAATTTTATACTAATAATTTTACGTGTAATGAAATGGTTAACAAAAATGAAAATCCTTTCGTAGGGTGTCTGTCCTTTGTTCTGTTATTAATTTGTCTTGGTATAATGAAACCACTACTGCCAACAATTTATTATTCATATAATATTTGAATTTCTTAAAATGAGATTCATAAATTAAAAAAATGAAACTATATTTTTGATTACAATTCCTGCGTATGTGTTTTTTTTTTATTAAAGTTGTTTAGCGTATGTGATAAAATTCCAATTGTTCTAGTATCACTGATTGAATTAAATACGTAAACGTCATAATCGATGTTTATATACATTTTGATTTAATATTAGTTTTTAGTAAACAAAAATAAATCAGTTGATTTGCGGCTTTGTTTATTATAATCAACATGAAAGATTGTCCTTTCGGCTGTCACTTTAACGTTGTCTGGCACTCGTAACAAAATGCCCGTGCTAGTCTTAGGCATACGTCGTTACGTTCGTCGAGTGTTCTCTCGCATTTGTTATACTTCAAGTTGAGTAGTTTTATTCCTTGGTGCAACTTTTAGAGTAGATTACTTAGTTTGGGCTGAGAACACCTTATGACTTACCACGCAGGTATAGCAGGTTTATGCAAGACGCACTGCTGGCTTTTAAATAGAATAGAATAAGAAATATGGCCACGAAGAAGTGAATGCAAAGGTCTATGAATAGTAGCTCAAAAATATGCTTTTATCATTCAAGAACCATCCATAATTTTTATTGATAAAGCCTTACCACTTTTGCCAAACTGACAAACGCAAGCTACTCAAAATGAATGAAATATGATATTATTAATTGGCTACGCGAAAATGGGAAAAAAGTGGAAGATTTCATGTTGAGAATAGAATTGATAAAAATATTAAAATCTAAAATGAAACCTTAGCGGTATGTATCGATGAAGTGGCAACAAAATATGACCATGTCGTCCATAGGGTTCCTCCATATCACACAGCTGATACAATGCCATAGAACTTATACGCGCTCAAGAAAAATCTAGGTGAATCTAGAATATATGACAACTTATATTTAGAAAAGGAATTAAACTATTTTAGCTGTTTTACTTGTATGCCTTATAATAAAAACAAATTGAAACTTTATATAATGTAGATTTTTTGATTTATTAGTTTCAACCTTAAAATTTTGTTTTATTTCTGTTTAAATAACACATTACACTCAACTATGAAGAGTTTTACTTAATCAGCTTTACGCATATCATTTATTTCTACCATCGATTTCTAGCATTGATTATATTTAATCTGAGGCACCATCGAGGTAATCGGTACTTGTGGTACATCACTAAGGGACGCTACCCGTTCAGAGTATAAAATTATTTATATTAAATTTTAATAAGCAATCAAAATACCTTTAATATAATTGACAAACTAAGACAGGTTTTAATTTTTTACTTGTAACAATTAGTTCATTGCGGTATACATTAAATATTTTATTATACATTAATTGATTATACAGTATTTAAATTTTTTTGAATTTCTTTACAATGCAAATGCCTTTATTTCATTTGTATTAAAACCATTATAGTTTTCAGTTGACACTGTTGATTTATGTTATTGTCTTTCGTTCGCACTAATATTGGAGTCTTGCTCGATCTGATTCTTTAATAAGTAACGTAAGAATTCTCTAAACAATTATGTAATATTAAAGTACAAAGCTAAGACGGAACAGATAAAACTTCCATATACTGTTAAAACCACAACCCTCCCAAGTGCCGCAGTCGGATAAAAATACATGTCAGCTAAGTGCAAATTTCTGTACGAATGTAAGTTGAAACACACTTTAGTGCAACATAAACAGAAGTCAGGTGAGACTGAGTTACTCCGCAGTTGACGCTAATGTAATTGCAAATGCATCGCCGACTGTACTTCGAATTTAATTTGAGCACTCGTCTGTTTTCATAAGTAATATAAAACTTATTTATATGAATTATCCATGCGTGAATAGAATATATTAAGTATAAGCGTTCCTTAACCTATTTTGCGGCTAAAGCTAATTGTGGAAAACGCACCTCCATGATAGATAGTTAGATTTGAGTCGCATAAAACTGATATATCAATAAAGAATATAGAATCAATTCAAAGAGCCAAATCATCTAAATCTCGTTAGAAATAAAACAATAATCGTATCCAATCGTGTGATAGGACAAAAAGTTGTAAAGTGGACGCGATTGTTCCCGATAAATCGGCTCGTAAAGTGACAAGCGTTCTTGCTTTGTGAGTCCAAAGTTAGATATCGGGACCCAAACCATTGATATCCATTCCCTTTCCCATTTCTATTCTGATATAAAAGTGCGATTTTTGGACAAAAATACTGTCCCAATGTTAAGAATTCGAAATGGGGATTTGCTGTAGCAAATGTATTGATGACTTTATGCAGCATTCACGACAGAAAAAAAAAAGTACTTTATTTTTAAACGTGGACTTTTGCGAGTCATTATCATTATTCATAGACTAAGTATAATTATATTAGACGTATTGTCTTCATAATTCGTCTGTTGGACCTGTAATGTGCCATTACTACCAAACTTTTCTAATTACATCGGCAAGCACTCTAAAACTGAGGAGAAACGATAAAAAGAGCGGATAATCATGATTATTGCTAAAGTTCTGGCTTTTGGTATAACATGATCAGGGATCCAGCAGACAAAAATCTGTCTGTATTGATCGTGTTATTTAAACACGATCAATACAGACAGATTCTTGATTGATTAAAATATATAATTATTATAGAATTTATTAAGCATCTGATAACGAAATTATAATGACTAATTTTGGAAAGTCCTTTTTGCGTCTATAAAATATTTGCATATTGTTTTAGATTTGAAACCTACAGTAAAAAATAACTGCTCTTGTTTATTTTTCAACTAAATCAATGTATATTTTATTTGCTCGCACTAACAACTTCTAGGCTGACAATCACTAATAAAAATCAACATCAAACGCTGTCTATTCTATATATAAATGTACCTTGCAGTTTGCATTCAATATTAAGTTAACTTTAGTGACTGTAGCCATTAAGTCATTCAAATAAAACAAAAATCAGACCAATTATAGGACATCAAAAGCTAATAATTTAGAATATAGACATATCTTAACAGCTGTGTCACTGATATAAACTCATTATCGATTTTTTTTATAAATGTTAAATAAAAAGCACTACTACTTTTAGGTAAAAGCAATACCAGAGTTAGGTATTGGGTGAATCAAAATACGTACCTAAAACTATATTTACCTTTAATGCGGCTGTCACAACATCAAAGGGAAAATCTATACACTATCACAGATTGGCGAGATCAATCCGAGCAAGTTCGACGGGATTCATCCGCTAATGGGCACCTGAATAATGCAGCTTTGTGCACTGCCGTCTAATTTCTCTGATTATTTGGCGAGATTTTTTTATAAATGTGATTCCTTATTTTTATAAATATTTACCGCTACTCTTTATATAGCCCAAGAAAAACGAAACAAAAATATACGCTCAGCCAAATTTGGTAAATGGAGTCTAGTCGATAAGAGCACGAGCTATCACAGGTTATATATGTTATATATGTTATCTATACTCATCTACTGATATTATAAAGAAGAAGTTTTGTATATTTGTTACGAATGAACTTAAAAACTACTGAACTAATTTCTAAAATCTTCTACATTTGCTACATTATCCCTGAGTACTATAAACTATATTTATAGTAAATGAAATACTTCGTCTGCAGAACCTAGTAATTTATGATATATCTTATTTTAACGTCTGTAAAAAAAACTTTTACTTTAACTTCTACAAGACTAAGTTTTGTTAATAAGTTGAATAATTTTATTTAGTTATCTTATTACTTATATATTATACTCATCACCAATAGTGTACGAAAACTTACAGGAAGTATGCATATCACATTGGATATTATTATAATAGTAGGAGTTCTAAACAACAAAGAAGTCATATCTCAGATGGGAACATTAAGAAAGAAGTCTAAAAATTAAGTACACGTGTTGCCGACTAAATATATATCTATATAAATAAAAATGAATCACCAAAATTTATGTAAGCGCATAACTTCAGAACGACTGCACCAAATTGTATGATTCTTTTTTTTATGTGTTCATTTTTATCAGGACAAGGTTTTCATATGAACAAGACTTATTTTTTGTACATTTGTACAAGTTAGAGAATAATAACAGTAATCTTCACACAAGGACGCGCTTGTAAGTAAAAAAAAAAATTGCGAAAAAAAAATTCGAGCTTATTTGATTTTACTGGAAGGGCTATATTTTTTCAGTCGCGACTAGAGAAATAAAATATGATGGTACGAAGTTCGCTGGGTCATCTAGTATATATGTAACTATATGTATCTGACCACTTTACAACATAATTTCACGTTTGTTCTGTCCTTTAAATATATAAGTATTGGTACTTTAATATATTATTTATCGCTATAAAGTTTATAACGAAAGAAATTAGAACATTTTTTTCTAATGTAAATCAATCACTAACCACCAACCACGATTAATTTCTTATCAAATTACAAACTATCGTAAATAGTTTTTTTATATTTATACCCTAAGAACGTAAGAAAAATAAATATTTCTTACATATAAGTAGGTGTACTTACGCTAACATTTAAAACAAAACAATAATTACCACGAACAAACATGTTCAATTGTGTTAAATTTCTGATTATTTACATTGAAAATGAAGTAACTGGTTTATTTAGACGGGGTGTGTATCACGGAGTTAGAACAACTTCCCTGTGAAACGAATCACGTAAGACAAGAACAAGAACATTATTTACTTTAGTCTTAACGGAAGGTTACATTCGATACTGTGTTTATTTATCTTGACATCTTTCCTAATTTTATATACAATGTACTACAAAATAACTTATATGCCTTTATACATATAACATAAATGTACAACTCTATCAATGTTATATTGTTTAAGTGGTTATATCATGTTTCATTCGTGATTATAAAATTGTTGTGGTGAAATAAAATGAAGAGTCAGATAACTACATGAGTAAAGGTTGCGAGTTCATTCGTGTTAATTAATTTTAAAAATATATATAAATTTTCGATGCCGAATCTTAACGAATTTTAGTTACTTCAAATTACATTTATGAGTTTTTAATAAATTTATGATTTTATTATTCTTGCTTTTATTATGTTTAATTACTTGATATGTGATTATTACCCGTCATATTAAATTAGTAACCAATTTGACCTGATTTATCAGTATTACTATGCATAAACAGATGGCAGCACTGTAGCTTTATTATTATGGAATGTTTTTCAAATAGTTTATATTTCGATTAAAAGTCAATTCCACGTTTAACATTGAGTGACCAAGACTAAGTTCAGATATCATGCTCCCTCAGAGACCGGTGTGTTTTGTCCCCTTGATTCCTTAAAATTGTTGAAAATTAACAAATTGAAATTTTCTTAATATTGGAAACATCTATGTGTGGCAGAATCCTACCATGGAAATGAAATTTTATTTCAATTATACATACACTGCAGTTGTGAAACGTCAAACTCTTGTTTAGTATAATCAGATGTACATTTTGCTTGTTTCGAACATCGTTACATACAACAACATGGGTCAGATTTCATAATCACTACCCCTTATAGGAAGGCTTATAGAAACGATGATGAATTGTTCAAAATGCCAGCTAGATTTTTGACTTTTCTATGTAATGTTAGGATTCTGTTTGAAGGATTCATTCCTTTGAACTAGAGATTAATCGAGCGGATGAAATATTTGTATTTTGTAATTTTTGAAAACAGAGTGGATAATATTTTATTTATGATATATTCAAAGTATTTTTAGTAATGCTAATTATTTTTTCTACATCACTAATTATACACATATACATATATCTCACAATAAATAAATTAGATTATTCGTTTTTCTTCCTATCTAAAATTATTAGAAATAAGTAAGCCATCAGTTTGAAAAATTAAAAATATTTAAAATCAATTTGTGATAAATGTATGTTTTAACGAAATAGGCTGAAATGATAGAAATAATTTTGAATCTGGAGTCGTTACTATTAAATTTATATATAAGTATAATATATTTTCTCATCCTACCAGTGTATTAATTCTACATAAAATAATTTATGAAACAATTAATTAATATTAACATACTGTGTAACACAACAAAAAAACAAACAAACAATCGGATTAACATCGTTAAAAAAACATATTCGTTTCTAAAAGCCTCATTATAACGACACGAAGATACTGAAATTAAGGATTAAAATTTAATAATCACATCAAAGAGAAAATGCTGACATTAATTGCTGTTGATGTCTCGTTTTATTCGTCATTTCGTTGCTTTGTGTCCGCCGCTCATCTAAAAGGGTAGCTTTTATTTACTATTAATATAAACGATTAACAAAATCTTGGGACTCAAACACTTATTATTAACTATAATTTTCGTTAATGAAATTATTTTAGTGAATTTATATAAAACGTTAATATCAATTATTTTCTTTTTTAATAAAAAAATTTTTGCTCAGCTTTTTACTTTAATGTAAAGTGTTTTTCATATTGTTACTAAAAAATTTAATTTTTAATATTACTTAATTGTAAATTTTCTACTCAGCAATTTGGTTTAACAAAGCTTTTGTTTAGTAACCTCACTTCTGAGTTCTTGAGTAATAGTGAAATTATTTAGGTTGTACAGTTCGCTTGAGAAATAAAGACAAAGTACAGTCGGGGTAAAAAGTGTAATCATTTCTGAAATTAGAGCAATCTTTGCTGGCGACATCTTTAATAGGCTCACGCCTTGCGATTATGTGCGGCCATTAAACGGAAGGGCGCTGGTTTACTAACATTTTCTTCTTAGAATAGGTGTTTGTTTTGTACTACATTCTCTCATCATTTCATCTCTTCATAAGAAACATTATCATTGACTTATCGATACGGACAATCCAAATCTTATCGATATACATGTTACATAACTATGTTTTATATTTAGGACTGTTTAATAACAGATGAAACGATCTTAAAATAGATGAACAGTACTTTATTTCCAATTACAATGATATTAATGATCCTTACAAGCTTCAATGTAGTTATATTTGTACTAAATATAACTATATCAATATATGTAATTTATATAAATTTGGGGCATTTTAATTTATATATACATATATTGAATTAAAATTAATACCTAGATTACGGCTCGATAGAACGCATTTTTCGTAGCTTCGTCATAATTCAAGTGGAAAAGGCTATATTAAAAGGGATTGTTAAGGTAAATAAGGGCTAGTGAATTCAAATGAAGCATTATTCGCAGCATTTCTGTTATTTGCGTCATTACGCACCGGCAGTACTGAATGCGCGAATAATTATTATTCGTTGATTATCTCCTCTCATTTTCCGCTTACCGCAAGTATTCTAATAAATTTTTGCGTTATCTCAGGTTCCCTGGTATGGGATTACTTAAGTTGTTTCATAATTTCTACTCTGTTATGTTGAGATATCTTGATATTTATGTGCTTATTTAAAGTTTAAGCGTAAATAAAATTATTTACCATATCTCCGTCTAGTCGGGATTATGTAGTTAGTAAAATAATTTTAATAATTAGATAGAGAAAAAGCTAATTAGTGCCTGTTTCCAACTATTGTGTAACAGAGAGAAGTCCCAGTTTGAATGGCCCCAGTGAATTGATGGCCGACTTATTTATTTAGAATTCCTTTTGTCGGCACACCTGAGTCGGATAATTAATGCAGCGGCAGACGTTTATTGATAGCGGTGTAGCCGAGACCGTGTATCTGAGGTGTATACATCGCCTTATACTGTATAAAATAATATATATTCTATATATTGAACGAAGCGAGTGGAGCGAACGAAGCTCTTTATGACAGGCTTTCTGCATCCTTTGTGCAAGCATCAATCAAAAACAGTATTTCAAAAAATTTCCAAATTTTGCACAAAAATAGACATCAGATGTCTTAAAAAAATTAATAATCTGGTGGTTTTAAAAATTTCTTCAAATATTCGATATCGTTGAGGAATAATCACGGAAAAAATAAAATCCTATAGACTTCAATAGGAAAAATTTTTCTCGCAAAAATTTAGCTTTACAATGACATGCGCGTGCCGAATATTTTTAACAGCTTTTAGATTTTTTTCTTTTTTTTAATATTTTTTTTAACTTGAAAAATAGTTGCGAACAGAATGCGTCGACTTTTTGTAAATGTAACTACGGTGCTGTTTGCACCTCGCTTCGCTCAATATGCTAACAGATACCGAGATTTTGCGGGAGCAGCGAGTCATAATTGAGATCTGGCTCGCGCTCCTATTGTGTTTTATTTACAAGTACTATCTATTTAATCAGACAATCGAAAAATATTACAAGTTATTTATAATGCACCTATATAGGGCGACATATACGTAAAAGTCAAAGATATTTGTAATTTGTCTCTTTTCGGAATGACTTGGTATTCCTAGATTAAACGGTGGATTACTTCTAATCCTAGGTTTAGTTATTCGCACCTCAGTTATACAAACTAACTCTAACAAAGCTTAAGTTCGAGATTTGGTATAACATGAAGACAATTGATAATTGATAATATTAATAATATTAGTGATTGGGAAATGCCAACAATAATAACAGTTTTAATATGCATTTATTCATTTATCTGTACGTATTTAGGTTTTATGATCTATTCTCCACATAGGTAATTGTTGTTATTACAATACATTACTGAACTTGGTATTCATAGTGTAAGTGTTTGTAATATTAAGTGTTAGTCCCTCAGCGAAGAACATCATGTTTAGAAATGAAGCAGAGTATTTTGTGAATGTTGCTTTTATTAGTAAATAACCTTTTGTTGTGTGTGTATGTTGTGCTGTGTATCTGTTCATGGAATTAAAATATGCATGAGTAGTGCATGCTTTAATTTCTAATAGAATATTAAATTTTGTAATTATAATATAATTTGTATATAAAATAGCAATGGTAATATGATTAAACATTTTAATTAAGAAGTTCATAACAATTGTGCTGAATGTAGGTTATTTTCGATGTGTATATTCTGTGTAAAACTATTTGAACATATATTTTTCGAAGAGTATTTATTCTATATTCTATATTCTATATGAACATATATTTTTCGAAGAGTATTTATTCTAGTATAATTTAAAAACTTCATCATAAATTATTAGGATAACTAAACTGTTAACGATGTTATATAATATTTATTTTAAAGTTAACGATAAAAATTTTAATATTTAAGGAACCTTGTTTCAGTTGTTTATAGTTAAATATACAAGGGCGCCAAAATTCTGTAAATTTACTACAGTCGTTTTAGACCAAAGGCTTTGAAAGTCTTAAACTGAAATAAAGTAACTGTATATTATCTGAATTTTATATACCTCTTGGACATAAACCTAGTTTGGAATATCGAAAATAAGAAAATTATATTTTATAATTATTAACTTCATTGATATTTTAAGATATTATGCAAAAAAGTTGTCAAAAGGATTTTTTTTAGTTTATAATAATTAAATATACTTAATCTAGAACACGTGTATACAAATCGAATTTTTGCCACCTCTTTACCGCTCTCGTCGCACAAGCAACTGAGCTAAGATGCCGTTATGATTTGATGGATTTTTATTATTCTTTACATAATCCGAATTTCGAAGAGAAAATATTAAATACATTTTTCAGAAACTGAATAGTTTTTATAAAAGTTGTCATTAGATTTATTTTTTCTTTGATTATTGTTTTACAACAATACTTATGAACTATTTACACTATCTTTTGGATTGACGGACTGACTACCTATCTGTAAGCAACGAACTTGGTATTGATATCACATATAAAACATCAAATCATATAACTCATTAATAATTTCTTGAAACCATTTAGAATTTATTATTGCCACTTTTATTCTCCAATGAGGTAAGTATTTTAATGAAATTTTTCTAAATTTCTTTTCTTTTCTAAATTAGGTGACATGTTGAAACGACTAAAACCTTTTTTTGATAAATCAATCAAATCAATAATGCTTTCATTGCTGACAAATGTATAAAATCTTTTGACACCCTCATTATGGAATAATGGGCGTCAAAGCTTTCTAGTCGCAAGTAATATATATGGACTATGGATTGTTTACTATATATGGACGTTTGTGAAACAGTGATCACAATACAAAAAAAATCCCGGCTGGGTTTGTTGTGTGGTTCTTCTCAGACCAGGGCGCGCTTGGAACCCTCGTTGCTTTAGTTATAAGTTGGACAGTGACTCTACAGAAGGGCTTATTTCGATATGTAAGGCATCGAAATAGGCCCTCCTGGTACTTCCATTTGACGTACATAAGTGGTCATTGGTATTGATTGAAAGTGGAAAATATAAAAATAAATAAATAAATAAATAATAAAATGTATTTAAGTAAGTCACAACGTATAAATTTGTATTTTATATCACAATATAAAACCAATAAGTAACAAAGGAACAAAGTGGGTTAAAATGTAGAGAATATAATTGTAAAATCGGAATATATCATTATAACATTTACAGTATGTTTAATAGTACCTGATACTAATTAATTTAACTGTAAATTTGTTCAATTATCACTGGTGCATTGAGTTATATGTTAATTTTATATTAAAACGTATTTTAATATAAGTAAATCTATGTTATCCACTGAGTTATTTCAATATGTTTCAAATAAATATTATAATAATAATTCTATAATAATTTTATAAAGCTGAAAAGTTTGTTCAAAAAATTATTTCTGATTTAAGATAAGTTCATGAGGAAAACTATTCAGCATTGCGCTACTGCTTCCAATTATCTTAATTAATAAAATCGTTCATCCGCTGGTAGAACTGTAAATAACCGCTAGTACAAATTTAAAGTCAATAAATATATCAAAGTCATAACAAATTATAGCATCTCTAGTTTAAAAGAGAGTTTTTTTTAATTAATCCACAGATACTCATAACTTTTAATTAAGTAAATAAATCAAATAGTTTTTATATCAATTTAAAAACCATTTCAAAGTTTTGCAACTTCCACATTCCGCAAAAGGCTGGTAATAATATTTACGATACAAGATTTGTAATATCCTTAACTATCTCACCAGAAGTATCCAAATACTGTTGATTGCACAGTAACTTAACTACATTCCATTATCGAGCTATTGTGAGATCTTCATTTAGCAGTTTATTACAAGCAGATATAATCCGACTTCATTTAAGATGTTACGTATTTAATTACTAAACTCATGATAGTGCATAGCTAATAGTTGTTGAAATTCTTAGTATTGTTAAGCGAAAACGTTATCCGAAGTCAATTTGAAATGAATATTTGAAACACAATTATAAAATGATTTATCATATTTTTAAAACAGTTACGAATTAAATTCATTTTAAATTAGGTTAACGGGACTTATTCGCGTTATTAAATAAAAGGTTTATAAAACCTACCTCGAAGTTTCGATCAGGTTACACTGATCGTGGTCACGAGAACATTGAACCTAATTTTAAATGATTTATGTTCAAATTAGAGATGCCACCAATAGTGATGTAGCCGAATACAGAACACCGAATATTCGCCTACACACCTGGAAGAAGCGCCGAATATTCGGCGGCCGAATGTTCAACAAATGATGTGCATTTCGCGTGCGTCAGGTTACGACTTGTCTTAGTGAGGACGAGCGCTAGCTATGGAGTAGGCGTATTTGTTTTACTCCATGTAGATCTATTAAATATAATTATGTAGCTGTACTCATGTTATTAGTATCGGAATTTGCCTGACTAGTTTTAAACCCATTCGGGGTCCTTATTCACCAGCTCTGAGCATGGCGGACCATGTAGATTGCATCACGACGCGTCATTTGCTAAATTTGTATTAAAATGAATAAAATATCAGTAGTGCATACAGAGCGATGTTACTTTAAGAAGCCGGTATTATTTATAAAGAAAAATGCAAACTTTTGCTATCAACCAACTCACCTTTAACAGATTTTAAGTACTAAAATATTATTTAATGTATGAGTATTAACCATTTGTGATTGAAAAATGTCTTTTTGAATAATGTGTTTTGTTTACAATAATTTGGTATTCGTTATTCGATTGAACACTGCATGCTTTTTGACCGAATACCGAATATTAATAAAAGTTGCCGAATAGGCCAAAAACCAAATAGTAGCCGAATATTCGTGACGTTTCTAGTTCAAATATAATTAATATTTTTGTAGCATGCAATTAATAGCAAGAGTTGATAAGAAAATACTTATCACATGATTCAATTTAGGATACAGGAGGCAGGAGAGATGAAGAAATAATAAAGAAAAAATATGGAGAAATTTAATAATATAAAAAAATTTAAACTTTAATAGTGTTTTAAATTATTTTATCACTAAGACTTCAAGCATCGCTCCACTTAGGATTATATATGAAACAATAAATACGAGATACTCAACTTAAGCGACGTACATAAACGTTAACTTTATACATAAAAATTAACCTGCACTCCTAGTTTAATTAAACCAACACTTTATTGACTCGACAATGGCTCTTAGTACTCATCTGGTTTAAGACTTGATGATTATAACAATGCACAATTTTCTGTTTTTGCTGAATTGCAAGCGAGAAAATTGGAAATAATTCCAGCACCTTGATAACAATTCAATTACTGGAATAATCAGTGAAGACAAACAATTAAATCAAGAACCTAACCCTTAACCCTTGACGAGGGTCTGAGTGATCGGGACCAAGTTGTCCTCTGAACTTGTCTCTATTTATATAATTACTAGCTGATTGCTTTTTATTATGTCCTTTATACATCTAAGTTCCTTTGAATATGACAATATAGCCCTAAACTGTTTGTATTTCTGTTCAATATTCTATGTGTTTACAAAACTCTAGAAAACTCATTTAGACTTAACGTAAATCTAAAACAATAAAACTTTTTACTTCTTTAAGCTATATAAAGTCCTAAGAAGGTGAAGTGTGAAAATTAGGTTAAGAAGTCCTTTCTTGTCTTTTATTAAATCTGCTAGTAAACTAGTGTGTTATATTTTTCTTATTAAAAAACTACCACAATATATATATAAATAGAGTCGTATAACACGTGTATCATATCGTGTTAATGACAACCGCTGTATAACTTTAATATTACGACTGGTCTCCGCAGATATTTGTATGATGAATTATATTTGTCGGAATAGTTGCTTCGTGTGGATAGTGTCATGTATTCCAAGAATTGGTAATGAAGAAAACAATTGTCACCGTGATGATAACAATAATTAATCACTAGCTGCTTCTCAGACATCTCATCTTCCAGTGAACATTTGCTGCAAGGCATTTGAAACATTACGTCTAGTTATAATAAAAAATATACTATATATACTATCTTAGTATAGTATATGTATATTTTTATATATACATTAAGTATATATGATGTATACATATACTTATATACTATACTATACTATAATTAAATTTACAAAATAGGTTTGTTCAAATTTCTTCTTTTCCGTATTAAATACGTACCTACCGTAAATGTAATAAATTGTTACTAAAACTGTATGCATCTGATTTCGATACATTTGAAAGATTTCGGTTCTATGCGCAACCTACCCTAAGTAAACAATTTTTTCTGGTTATGAAGGAAGTGACTTAAAAACTGTAATATCGTTATCATTTTAAACACCTTAGTAAACTCTTTTCATTCTTAGCTTTCCTTTTCAAAATAATAGAAAGACTGAAATATGTCTAGGGTGATAATTACAATTTAATCAAACCAGAAGATGCGGCTAAGATGTTCAAGAAACAGATGTAATAACTTGATACGTCTGAAACTTAGTATTTTGATTGAAATATTGATTATTGAACTGGAGTATTTAGTATATATTAGACACTAAAACTCCATATATGAACTTTTGTAAAATTAAAAGACTAAATATTATATATAAGATAATAAGGGAATATATCGTTCCTAATACTTATTATTTTTCAAATTGTAAGCAATTTACTTTAATAATATTCAACATTTCATCGTAGGTTTTTATCTAAGACTAATAAAATAATAGTCAATGGATAAAAACATTATCTTAATCGCTTTAAAAAAATAATTCAAAAAATAAATAGAAATAATGTAAAAAACTTGAAAAGTAAGTGCAAAATTTATTTAAAAGTGGTAAAAAAATTAAAAGGCCTATAATTTAATATCGTTTCAAAGAACCTCAAAATGGAATTGATTATATAATTAAAATGTTAAAAAGTACGGCAAAATAGATAAAAAAACTTATACAAAGTAATAAATGAAGCTGTCAGAATTGATATAAAATTCGGGGCGAACCACAGACTAAACAAAGTTATCCGAATAAAAAGTTTGTAACAAAGTTACTTCATACCTTCGAATAAAAGTAGGTATTTTATATCTAGAACCACACATGAAGCCAGATTATTATTTAAATTGCCTTTATTATTTAATTTTTACACAAGCTGTTATTCACGATTTTACCCGAGGACGAACGATTATATTTACTGTTACGATAACTAAGAATAGTAGCGTAATATTCGGTAGATCCTTATTAACCCGTCTATCAGATTTATACTATCAGTATTAATATATTTTCTATATTAATAAAAAAATTAATCTATTTCATTACATATCCAAAAAACAACGAGAATACTATGGCTTATTAACTGTAAATTAGATTAATTACTTATATGATGGGTATGGTATATCTGTCATATTCATATACCAGCTTCATAGAATTAAAAAAAATATTAATTACTCTCAAATATTGATGACAATATTGTTAAAGAGTGAAATCCCTCATGTCGTTTAATCTTATCTCCATCTATCACGTCAAGAGCAGAGTATAAATGATCACTTAAATTTAAACAAACGTGGCTACATATTAATCTGGGGAGGCTGCATGTGCCACGACATAATCACACTGAGTGGTCTAATTTAGAGGAATTGGCGAATTATATATATTTATTAAAAGTATTGACTTTTGTACGACGTTGATTTAAAAATCTTAACATGTTCTAATTTATTTTCTAGGATCTCTGACAACTGTGAAAACTACATACTTATAGAATGATATTTATTTAGATTATTTGTAAGTATTCTCCATTAACAAAAATAAAAAAAAGAATAAAACTAACAAGATACGAATCTGTGGCATATACATATACATGAATCGAAATATCAAATAATGTGTAATAAGAATTCATCTAAATATGTAAACAAAAAATATGTAATGTATTAAGGTTTTCATCCAATAAATAGATGCTATCTAAATCATCTTGACACGGGACCACTCCTTGAAAGGATGTAATAAATCTAACAAGCGTGTGGACACACCTATTTCCTTTAATATCTTTAATCATGTTTATAGCTTAAATATGTATGAAGTATTGTTATTACCAAATTTTATGGAGATTACATTGTTTTAATTAACTTTCGATATTATAATATAAAGTAGCAGTAGGTCAAATAGTCTGCGTTTAAACTAAATTCGAAGTACTTCGACTGCGTAATTTCATAACTTGAACAATAGCCGTCAAGCCCAGTCCTCTCGAAGTGTATTTCTAGGATCGTCTGTCATTGACAACCATATTTTAATCATAGTTTAATATTAATATCATATCGATTAATTGAATTAATAAGCAGCTTTTATCGAGCTATGAATAATAGAAATCATGATTGGATCGCTGAAATAAACAATATTTAAATAAAAAATATATATTTTAACTATAATAAATCAATAAACGAAAATGGTTATAATCATAAAAATACACAATAAATTTTTGATTAAATTGAATTGAAGTATAGGTCATCCTAGAAACAAATAAACATTAAATCGCTAAAACTTATCAACTTAAGCCGTTGACACTCAATCTGTGTTTGTAGGGCGATTCTCCCATTCCCTAATCAGTACAACTCGTGTCTAGATCGACCCCTGGCCCCTCTGAAGACGTTATCTAAGCTTCTGTAGGATCTGAAATAAGGCTTTGTAGGTTATGATTTTGCAATAGTGAGAAGGTCATTGATTTGGAAGCGGTGCCATGATGCCGGGTTTAGTAAGCGATTAAATGTAGGAGCGTATTGTAGTTGTAATATATATTCGCAATGTATCTGTTTTGTTAATTAAACACGCATTGTTAGAATAAGAAAGGAAGAATTGGACAAGATTTCCTAAATTCTATTGTTAACTAAACGTTTAAATAGTAAAGTGCTTTTCCGTAGTGTTGGAAGTTTTTTGCAATTATTCGTTTACCACCAGATTATTCGGGGGATTTTAAGCAGTAAAAGTTAATTGGAATAAGCTACGTATATTGTACTTGCCGGCAGCAGGAAAATAAAAGAAATTGTTAGCTTAAATAAGTGAAAAGTTTTCTGGAAATAAAATACTATAATCCATTTCCTTTTCTTTTGTAAATTTCAACACATTATAAAAACTGATACAAATATAAAAATAATTTAATATATTTTATAGACAAATCTGATACTTCAAAGGCTTTGTAACAATTCATAAGTATTCATAACAATCAACTTAAATTAACAGTAAAATGTAGTAAAGAACAGAAGGTATCCTTGGTAAGTCACACTGAATCCATGTCAGCCTTAATGACACAGAAACAAAACTAGAGCTCTGTGATTCATGTAAATCACATTAATATTTGTTGCATTGTGACCTTTATACCTCCGATATAAGGCTCATGGTACTTGAAGCTTCTCTAATGAATTCCGCGGAACGTTGTAAATGCAAAACGGGGAACAACACGGCCGAGTTCTTAAAATTCAGAACAAACGCAATCAACTGTCGACTCGCTGTGCCGCGAGCGACAGACGTACGACTTATAATTGAGATACGTAAAGTGATTCCCAAATAAATGTATTATTTGCAAACTATTCCACATTATTTTATAGTATTACATTAAAAACATGATTGTTGTGAATATAATTATTATTATTTGAAACAGTATTCTTACTTAAACAGTATATATATTGTATTTTCTTAGATTTTCACGAGTACACATTTGAAATAGAACAATTTTTTTTACAGACAGACAAAGACACTTACATCTCGTCTACCCGTGAACACGATTGCTGTAAAGCATTCGAAACGTCGGGTTAAAATTAAAATGTAATCAAATTACACGCGAGTTTTTATCCGTAAAAAATAGTTTTATTTCAAGTATATATATATATATTGTAGTAATAATAACATCTCGTTAAGTTAGCCCCAGCCCGTATCATACGACTTGCAACATTTTCTTCTACCGCATTGAGTTGTCCACGGCAATAAGCACGAGCGCTGGTTATTAATAAAGGCTCCGGATGATTGCGCTGTCTGGAACCCATCAGATGCAGTTCATAATGTAAACAAGTTTCGCCGCAACAAAGATTCTTTTGTAAGAAATAAGTTTGTGTTTTGTAGAGTAGTTTGCTTTCACAACCTTCACTTTGAACCCTATCTCTATTTTAATGCATTTCGTGACGACGGCCGAGATTAAAAATGTTCTTTCAAGAATACACCTCGTTGAATCCACTGTGTTCCTATCTGTATTCTTTAATATCTGAGTATTCGAAGATTTAAAAGTATTATATGAAAAGCTCGATACACTTGAGATTGCAAAGTGTATTCCTATGTTTATAATCGTTTATATAACACAATAATTTTATACGCCACTTCGAGGGACAATATATGTGATATATATTTATTATGTGTTAATCTACACACTTTCTAGTTTTTAAGATATAAAACATATTTTCTAGTTTTACTGTAATAAAGTAGGAAATACGCGTTTTTACTAGTGTTTATTTCTCCTTAATAATATAAAACAGACAGCGTAATATGTAATCTCGAATAGAAGGGAGGACATAAATAATCATACAGTATGATGTTTTCTTCACCTGCCATTCAAAACTACATATATTTCTTTCAGCAAAAAACGTATTTTTGCAGACGTTTTCCTTTTTCAATATTAACAACGAAGGAAACGCAATATGTCACACTGTTACCCTCGCACTTAATTTTGCCGTGACAATTCATAACTGAACTCTGTTCTTTTAGAATTCCATAAGAAATTCCATCATATTCGAGAGAACGTAACAGTTTTGAAGTTCTGGATATGCTGGTCGGAAAGTAGCACTTGGACTTATTCCAAAGTATCTAAAACTTAGCTCTTTAGCGTGATCAAATTCTAGAATCCAGGAATTAAAAGTGAAAATGTTGTAATACATTTTATACTTTCCAATTTAATAATGTCAATATACGAAAGTTAAGAGTGAATCCACAATTATATAATATAAGTATAAGGTAATTCATGTTTCAAAATATTAACGATACGTTTAATGTTATAGGCGTATAGTCGGTGGTCCACGTAAAGGCTAACAAATCTGATTAAAACCACTCTGCCTACAACCCCTGACAAAGTTACATTGAGTTGCCGAAATAAATTTATTCGTACACGCTAGCGAATAAATTAAATTAATTTTACATATGCCTTTTAGCTTTAGATTTAATAAACTAACAGCCAAAATGCCGCTCGATTTCAATTACAAGTTTTGGGAATTTTAAAAGTAATTATTTATAAAAACGGTTTTACGGTTACTTTTATATACTTATATTTGAATTTGATACCGTGTTTCCATATACATTTATTTCAGCTAAACTGAGCAATATCATCAAGCGAATAATTAATAGAAGAAATAAAATTGTGGATAAGTACCCACGTCATCATAGCCAGGTGTTTTATTTATTCAACAGTAGCCAACAGGTGGCGTGCGGCACGGCATACGATATGCACGCGATATTCTCGCATATATGCATTGTAACAATTATAACTTAATACAAGGTTTTAAAGTCATTTTTATGTTATTGAGATTGTCTATATCATTTATTGTTATTGTTTTTTGTTACTGAAATAGCTGTTTTCGATTAATATTAATATACGTACTTACTTTCTAATTTTTACACATTTAGTCAATAATTCTTTAAGTCTATATGCTCTTTTACTGAACTGAAAACTAGAATTATTATGGTTATTTAATATCTATTAAGTATATTTTTTTATTCGTTTTTCTTAAACTTTATCGCCGATGCAACGCCATGATTACTTAGAAAACTCAAGTTTTGTAACACGATAGTTTTAGAATAGATGGAAATTAACGAGAATAATAAAATATGATGAAGTATTTTATTAATTTAATTCAGGAAACATTTTCTATAACTATGCAATTAAGGCTGTACCAGACATGGATTAAGGCTGGAGCAGATATTATATATTAAATATTTAACTGCCATTTTATTTTCCTGGCCACGTTCATCCAGAATTTGGAACTGAGAAAATGGTAATAGGAACGTCATCGATAAAGTACATTAACTGTTCCCAGAGCAGACCTTCGCTATTAGTGGTCCACTTTATTGCCCATAGCTTGACCCGTGTATAGTCTAACATGGAACGGACATCTTGTCGAACATAACTTTAAGCCACTATGACCTCTCGTCATTATCAAAGGTCAATGGTAAAATGAGAACTAATTAGAAGTCAAATCCTGTATACTAATTTTATAGAAGCTTAATGAAACTACAAAATTTAGTACGTAAAAGGTACTTAATAAGTTATGCACTTTGTACACTATTTGCGTTTTATTGACCTACATACTTTTATTTTAGATTTTATCTGTTATTTTTCTAGAAACTGAAGGTAGTGAAATAAACAAAAATCAAACAAATATAACCTTAGAGCCTACACTTTATACCTCAAGATTTACGAGAGGATAGAGGTTGTAAAATTTTACGACATCGTTATATTATTACCTGTCTGAGATTCTGTATTAAAGGTTAGATCATATGTATAGAAAAGAAAGTATAGTTCAAATGATACTTATAAACTTAAAATCAAAAATATACAACCCAACAATTATAATATCAGACTTCTTATCTCGTGTTTTTTTAAAATCTAAAGTTTCCGACAAAAAAACGAATTTCAATAATTTAATTATTATTTAATACAGAATAATTTTAAAAATAATTAGACATTTTAAAAGAATTAATTAATGAAATCTTAATCAAAGTGCAACAGGTCAAATTTTCCTGTGAATATTCCATGACCTTCCGCCGTAATATCCGTAGTTCTAAGCTGCACGATACGTGGAGCCACGAGGCTATGCCGTATTCTGTATGGACTTCTGTTTATTAGATATGCACTAGTAATAATAATTCCTTTAATATTAAGTAGAAATTTTATTTCCTTAACAACTTTATTTTACAACAGAAAAAATATCTCAATTCCCTTCTGACCTAGAAAAAAGATAAATATGGTTTTAGTTTAATAATCTATATTTATTGTCTTGAGGAAAGCTAGTCAAGAATAATGATTTTGTTGCCAATATAAAAATAATAAGAATTATTTACATGAAATATAAACTAATGATTGAGTATTGAAATGTACAGCCAGCAAGCTTACCATGGGCCATATATATAAGTAGCGATACCATGGAAATTATACTTTTATTTTTGATAGCAATATATATTATTAATATTATACTTTAAAAATTTATATTAAATTATCTCGACTCTAACCTGTGATCTATGGTAGTAAAAGAAGGACAGGGACAGGTATATTTATTATTATTTTAAATTTAATATGGCTAACATATTTACAGCAAAATTCAATCACTTTACAAAATTGACAGTTATTACATTAGTTTAAAATTTACAGCCTGTTTTTTGTTTGCCATTTTATTTTCAGCACAAAAAACACTTTAAAATATTAAATAGATATGGAGATAAAATTTAAATACGTTCTTTTATATCTTTGTTATTTAATATATAATTTTAAATTATTATTGACTCAGTTTACTAATATTTAAATATCTTAGGAGTTATGGGAACATTTTTTAACAACAAGATTGTTTTGAGCTTCAGAATTAAAATATGTTTAACAGTTTTCTATAGAATTTATATACACATGTTAAAATTATTCTGTAGATATCAAATGATTGAAAACAAGCCCTTAATTCAAATCTTCCCTTAAAACGACTTTATTTACTGTTCGGACTTTCCGATTATATAAAGATGAACTCTTGGTAATAAAACATAAGTTTTGGCAAATTTGAGAAATTTGAAACTGCAAACAATGATAAAATTGATGTATAGTAGAATAAATGAATGTTTTACGTCTAATAATTTTATATCATTTATTTTTGTCGGACGATATTTAATAAAAGACATTCTCTAGACTACAAAAATGTAACGAAATAGGAATCTGCTGAGCACTCAGGAGTAAGGCGACTAATTTACTCATTATTTTAAAACATTTTCTACATAATTTTCTACATAATATGCAGATGTTTATCTATATCGATGATCCATAACAGATCTCCTAATATTTAGTAACGTTTTTTTAACATCATTTTAATTACACTTTTTAATGAGCTCCAATTGGCTTGGTTTGATTTGATTTAAACAACATTAATTCTTAAAACCTAATACGTGTCTATATTTGGATTTCCAAATTAAAACTTGAAACTATAACATTAATTGTTCATAAAACGGTTAATTATATTTTATATTAATTCTAAGAAAGCAATATCTAATTAAAAGGTGCTTTCCATTCTTCACTTATGAAACATACTTGCTACGGTGTAGCGCTAATTGCTACGTAACCCGTAGACGCTCTACGTAAACCTAGGGTTAATTGTTATAGCCTCCACGCCGTCTTAATACACTAACAATTTTGTTATGCATTTACTTGCAAAATATATCATATTCATATTATTACTTTGTTTAATTAATAAATTAATAAATGTTTTCTTCTTTTCCAAATTTTAATCGTACTGGTTTTTTAAGGTTTGATAGTGTTAGCTGTCGTTGTGGTTTTTGAACTAGTCATTTATAAAAAGCTTTTATTAACAGCTCGCAGAAAATAATTTTAAAACTATTCCTTTTAATAAATTTCAAAATAAAAGTGTCTTGAAAACCACGTGCGTGAAAATATAACGCTTAGCGTCGGAATATCTTATGTGAAGTAAAGGAAAAATTAAAATTGTCTTGATTTAAATTAAGAATATCATTTTTTTGTTCACATCAGTTAAAAAAATAGTTTAAAATATAATCTCTTAAAAATAATAGACCCTTTTTATTGTACTTTTTTGTTACTTTCTGGAATGTAAATTCTCAAATAACAATTCCTTACTCACCAATGATTACTATAAAATCATAAACCGAACATTAAACATTGTCACACGTATAACAGTCAATGGTATCCACTTATCTCAACCTACCCATCACAGCGTAAGTTTTCGGGTTTCAGCCATAGCGTCATGACCGCATACCGAACGTCCGACGCACACCGCTACCGGCCGCGGACTGATGCGGGGAACCAAGTTGCCTTACCCCCACCACTACCCTATTACGTAACTAGAATTATAATCGCAACTTTTCTTAACAAATAATATATTTTTCATGATCATAAAACAGCGTTTTATATTTTCATTTAGAAAATTAATAAAATATAAAATATAAAATCTAAAACTACCATATCATACATAATTAATCCAATCAATATACAAGTTTCTACTAAGTTATTATCAAAGTTGTATTTCATGCAACATTGTCCTGGTAACTGGTAGTATGGACAGGAGCGCATGCGTGGGAGAGCCCCGCCCTTCCCAGGGCAAGCTCTGGATATTTTAAACTTCTACGGACAAGTCGAGCCGCAATAAGAACGATAATTGCTTGACACGCATCGATAACTATGAGAATTGAGATAAATAATAATTCTAGTGAAGTTAAGTATATTGAATAAATTTAGTAACATTAACTGCTACTGCGGCCTTGAAGCTTTTTAATAGATCTCGGTTATTTTGAGTATTTTTTTTATAGTATCTTTCTTTCAATATGACTTATTAGAAGTGTGGTGTAAGTGATTTAACCTAAATAATAGTGGCGTAGTTCCATAGTGGTTTCAGATCTGGTTGAAGACTGATTGACAAACATCAACGCGGGCTCCAAACGGATGGAGTTGCAATTTGGAATATTGATTGCTAGTGTGATATATAAAAAAAATTACAGAAAATTATAGGATTTTAATAAAATAATAAATTATAGCGACATGCTTACAATAAAATAATAATAACACATAACAGAAACAACAGCCTTGTCTAAAATTTATAAAAATCATTCGCAATGCATGTATTGCATTTGCTTTGTCATAATAAAAAAAAAGTAATTTGTTAATTGTATCTTTATCGACAACAGAAAATTATGTGGAAATAAAAAAAAAAACAAACAAAACAATAAATTCGTAACAAAAATTAAAAAAAAAATATGCCTATAAAAGTGCTTGGTTTGTTAGTTATATTGTACTGATATACTTTATGACCCAGGGAACACTGTTATTGTTTAAACTATCGTCTCCCATTATAATTAAGTGAAAATTCATTAAAAAATAATATTTAGAAGAAATGTAAATAGATATAAAATCTTATATCTATAGATTTGAGTTTTAAACTACTTAGTTAAAGTTAAGGAAATCATTATATTTTTTAGAGAACGCGCAAATAGTAAACTAATTTTAGATACTGGAAGAGACATGGAGCTAGTATAAAATGAGTGAGTATTTAAAGGATTAAGTTTAATATGAAGTAAAAGGGAATTTAAAGTTGAGAACTAACTGATAGCTAACTGAATAAAGCGAAAGTACATACAAGTCTACTACACCACTTGTGTAATGGGTTCCGTCTGTTAATACTTCACTTATTACAAAAATAGGTAACGAACCATTTGCCAACTCATTCCAAACCTGGACGATAAAATTAATATAAAAGTATAATGTTTTCTAAGATTTACACGAGTACTACACATTTCAATAAAACTATTTTTCGGATATAACTCGCGTTTATTATTACATTTTTATATTTAACCCGACGTTTAATAAATAAATTGGAGGTAGGTGACAAATAAACTGACTGACTGACAGACACCATCATCTCGTCTTACCGCGAACACGTTGGCTGCAAAGCATCCGAAACGTCGGGTTAAATATAAAAATGTAATAATAAACGCGAGTTATATCCGAAAAATAGTTTTATTGTAATATAAAAGTATTTGAAATTAGAATATCCAGGACAAAATTGACATTTATCACAATTATACTAAATTATTTCTGATTGTGAGTGTACTTTTCCAGAATAATATTAACAGTACAATGCAATAAAAAGTTGTACTAAAAAAATGAATCAGGACATTTTAAAAATGTATATACCGATACCGTTAGTTAGATTTTTTTTACATATGCGGTGGTAAGTCAAACCTTAAAATATAATTGCAAACATTAAAATTCCTTTCCGCAGACAAAAAGTTCACGAGGAATTTCATTAAAGCATCAAAGTTGCATCCCAAAATTCAGCATTACATGTATGAAAAATTTCAACTCATTTGGTGCGCTCGCACCCGGAAATGGAAGTCAGAACCTGGCCTCGGGCAAATCGTATTGCCTCTGCATATCTGTTGCTGTCGGCAATTTGATTCGTGATTTGCGCGTCCCAAATATGAAATTGTGTTTAAATTGTATTCAAAGATTATGTTTTAAAATTATAAATCGTTCAAACCTAGACATGGTTCTGACAAAATAATCGGTACCATAGCCTTCCGAGCCTGAACAGACTTTACAGACAACTAGAACAGGTACACAGATAACCTATAATTTACCGACAGAACGTTATTATCCCCTTTATGCATGCGACATAGTTTCCACTTGATAGCTTGTTAAATCATCTCACCATTGCCCAGTCACATGGCGTCATTGCACAAGCTGTGAAAAAATATAATATATTTTTATATAAACTCGTTAGTTATGTTATTTGATCTGGAAAAATAATTCACAACAGACATTCTAGATTTTACAAAACTTTATACCTTTACACTATATATGACACTGGAGTCATATCAACTTAATCTTAATCTGCATGTAATAATTCAAGTACGAAATGTCTTCAGTAATCGTTAACACAGATAAGAACTTCATTGATAACATCTGATGCAACCAATGATACCAATAAATTTAAAACCTTTTTAAACAAAGGACTATAACACAAAGTTTATTATTTGTTTCACATACAAAATCTAGTTAATGGCTTAGTTGGATTTGATTTTTGATATAAGGCAGAAATATACCCGCCTAGATGGACGTTAATCTAAAATACCTGATACCAGTACATCCTTATTAAAAGCTGGTTAGAACGGTCCTCAAGATATTAAACCCCGCGGTAGTCGTTACGTCGGGTGTAATTATACTTTTTTATAACCCACTTACCCTTCAACGGTCATCCATGAAACCACCCTTTGTGAAGACAATGTGTGCAAATGAGTTTAAAAAACCTTGTGCGTTTTTTTTTTCTAAGTGACTTTTTATGTTTAGGAAACATTATTTATAATTTGGGGTAAAATATATTACGAAGGATAATTTGAAATTTAACATCTCCTTTCATTTTTCCTCTTTATGTTTTAATCACAATGGAGTTATTTAGAAACGAAACATTCAAATAAATTAAGTAGCTGTTTCAACACTCCATATCTAAAAAAACACAATTTAAATTGATTAAAAAAGATCATTATTAAATAATTTTGTGTTCAAATACTATATAGATGAATAAATGAAACCCAGAAATATTATCTAACAGTCTTGACATGAAAATTATTTGTGTATTTGTTTTGCCTGACTAAATTACTGCACCGATCTAGTTGAAACTTTGCACACGAAATACCAGCGGTTGTTAGTGGGTGTGAGTTAATGATACCCACCGCCACCCCCGCACTTACCCATGCACTTCTTGCTGACCCCTTACACCGATTTTCATGATATCTTTACTAATGTAAATTCTGTCGATCTAATGACCGTTTATTTGTCTGTGTATATATATTTTATGGCTAAGCCCAGCCGTTTTATGAGAAAATTTCATATAGACAGTCTGGAGCCTAGGATAGGACATAGGGAACTGGCTATCAACACACCGCGCAGTTTAAACCGAAGGCAGAATCTAGTATAAAATATAATGAATTAGGATTCTAAATTTAAACTATTATCTTCTTTAAATATCATTAATAAAAGTTTCCAAAAAAACATTACATTAAAAGAATATTATTAATAAGTATTCTTAGATTAACAATCAATATTCTGATACAATATGTTATGTAAAATATAGTATGAAACTCAAACCTTAGAGCGGCACGAAGTACAAGTTTTGGAGAAACAAAAGTTTAATACACATTATACAAATACATTGAGACGTACGTTCAAGGTGACAGAGTTACAAATGTGTATTAATTATTTTGGAAATAGGAGAGTCAATAAAAATGTTTATTTTTATTGTTTTATACATATATCTCATTAATGTAAGTTATTAATAATTAAACGTTAACTTTGTGAACATATAGACTGCAAAGTTTTATTTATTTTACGTAAATTTAAAAGCTCTTTGACATTTACCTCATTTTGGTGACCTTTTCAAAGATTAAAGCACCATAGTGAAATGAGCTTAAACTGGGATTAAACATTTGATTGAATACTTACAATTATTTATGTATTTATGTCACAGTATATAATATTGTGACACTTGAAACATTTGAAAATATATTCACTAGTTTTCACACGTCAACAATGATGAAAGAAAAAAATATTTGACAACACTGTCAAGAGTTAAGAGCTATCTATCACACCCTAACCAAACCAGAAGGTACAAAAACTAGTTATATTTTATATTACTCAGCCTTCCAAAAACAAAATTATAAATAAAGCCAAAGGGCATACAATAAATTAAATATAAAAACCTAATTCACTCAAATAATTTATTGGGTTTGAGCTAAAAACTAATTTTTAATAGTCAACCTATAACATTGTTCAACTAATAAAATTAATAGATTCTATTTTAGAATCTCAAAGAACTCACATTATGGAGATGTTCATCTTATATACTTTATGAATTCATCTAGAAGGTTCTTTTAAAAGAAATTATTCCGTCGTTTTATAAGTGCAATGTATATACCGCTTTGAAATAAAGTTTGTTTAATAGTAATAATTAAATAAATATTATTAAGTTTAATATTTTCAATAAGATTTGATATCAGTCATTAAGGATTTTTCATTTATACTAATAATTGAGATGGAGAAGCTGAAAAAGACGTTGCAATTTAATTTAAAATAAATTAATTTTCTTCTACCAGCATGGATTCATTTATACCATGAATAGTTTAAAAGAGCATAGTAAAGGAATTATTTTAATTACTACTGAATTTATGAGAAAATAGTTGTAATAAAATATACGATAACAATAAAATTGCTCAGTGGCTCAGTTCGCATGCGAGTATAAATTAGAAACTGACGAGGATTCCTGGAATCATCTGAGCTGTTAGCTGTTAGCTGTTAGCTTCAAACAGGCTTGTGGAATTCACTGGAATGCAATTTGGCTTAAAGTTTAGGACAGTCGCATACAACTTGCAGTTAGTAAAGTAATGAACACCATACCCCGAAGTTCAACAATTTGTAGTAATTAATGAAGCTTTTTATGTAAGTTTTGTATAAGTTGCAGTAAAAAGTAAAAATAATACTCTTTTAATAGTTTCCATATACATATAAACATGAACAAATTTAAAGTTATATTTGTATTTTCTATTTTATATTCAGGATTCAAAATTTTGTTGTATGATTTTCTTGTTAGCATTCCTGTGGGAGACCTACGTTTTATGCGCTTCAGTAGTTAAATTTAACTTCATCGTTCATGAATGACCGGATTAGTTCGTCCAGTAAAATATTATTCATGTCGGGGGATAAGGGTAACGAGGGTAAATAAATTGCGAGTGGTTAAAATCCGGTTCAACTTTCAATTAAAACTAACTTACAAATTTTGTGGTAGACATCAAAATCAAACTTTGTCACAAAATTATTATTAGCCATAATATTAAAGTGTTAGTAATATATATTTCATTTAAAACGTATTTTGTAATTTAAACATCTTAAATGCTTACAAAATTTTTACTGGAGAAAAATGTTGATAAAATTTTTAAACCTTCGTATTTTTATATTACACAATATGAGCGAAAATTCATTTTACTTTAGACAAAAATGTAAATAGAGACTAGAGTATATACGAACTACATATAAAATATTCGCGCATTGCTGCAATCAACTTAGAATTTGGATTTTTCTCGAAAAGACCGCGTCGTCTGTGCACTCGCCTGTGAACTGGCAAACATTTAAACCTTCATTAGGTGTTTGCGATGCTTATAGAAATCTGTGTTATTTTAAGATAAAATGCTTAAAGTATCCTAATTTTGTTTGACTTTACCTCGGCTGTTTTATGTCCTAAAGAGACTTGGTGTAAAAATAAATATAAAATTAAATTAATCTTATAAAATATTTACCGATCTTATTTAGCAAACATAATTATCTCCTTGATCGGTACAATATCCATCAATAAAGTGTTAGTAGTAATTACAAATTAATAACCAATGTTTAAAACGGCTTACAGAACTGAAATTCAATATTCAATATGGATAACAAAATCCGAAGCTGGGGACGATAGGCGTAAACCGGTGACAGATGTGAATGAATAAATTATTCGGCATTAATCGATACGGAAACTTTAGCAATTCAACCAAATACATGTTTAGCAGCGACATACACCTTCTAAAAATTTATTATAACTAATTAGGATATAATTATTATATTATATATATTATATAACATTTGTTGTATATGTTATTATAACTAATTTGGCATGGATAATCCATGAAAAAAAATGTCCAATACTGTTAAAACAGTAACTTATAGTAAGTAACAGTATGATAAAGGTACTGAATGTGTGCCTCAAATACCATAATTAATTGTATTTTATACATAAATTGAAGGGTATTCAACGAGTCTTGTTATTCATCTTTGAACTAATAAGTTTGTCGAACGGTTCAACTGACCAATCAAATTTATTCAAAGATACGTGTAATTTTTAAATAAAAGACTTACGTGAATCGGACATAGCTTGTGGAGGCAGCGCAAGACATGAATCTGTAATGAAAAATATAAAATTAATAAAAAAACTAAATTAATAATATTAATATAATAGTAATAGTATATTAATATTATTAATTTATTCAATATTTATAACCACACGTCCAAAGTATACACGTATAACATATTTCTAAAGAATTTCGAGTTCAGTATCCGAGGTCAATCTGAAATACTTATGGAATTTTATGTATGCCTTCTGTATGCAGATGGTTGTTTACTTCCAGCCAGTAACAACCAAATAAATCAATATTAACCTAAAAAAAAAGATATTGTCATAGAAATTATTATTATATGTGAAAATATATTTCTTAATTTTATTAGATTTAAAATTTAAAAATAATTATTTCTAACAACATAGCTCGCGTTTATTTTTACATTTTTTTTAATTTAACCCGACGTTTCGAATGCTTTCTAGCAAACAGGTTCGCGATAAGACGAAATGATGGCGTCTGTCAGTCACTGAAATGAACTGACTGACTTAAATTAAAAAAAATGTAAAAATAGAAGCGAGTTATATCCGTAAAATAGTTTTATTTAAAAATAATGTTTTTTTGAAGCAGTTTTTAATTAACATCTTACTAACGTAGAGACGGCACTATGTGTTTATATAAATGATAGTATTTATCTATATTAAGATAGATAATTACTAGGATTTATTTCTAGCTTCTTCATTAACTTAAACCCGTAAAATAAATTTATTAGAAATATATTTTTCATTCAAGTTCAATACTAAAGTCTAGTATATAAGTTAATAGAAGAATTAATATGTCTTATTATAAATAATTTTTTTATAGCCATATTAAATTCTTGATTATAACTTTTTTATATAGAATAGAGACTATTTTTTTAATTTTTTATATTTTACAAATCTTTTTTATAATTGTTATATAACTGTTGACGTGTCTTGAGGTCAGTGAACCGCCTAAATCTAATGTAAGCTCTATTAACTACTCTATATAAATTACAATTAATTTACATACAAATATTGATATACGAAATATGGTAAGAATAAATAAATTCACTTCTCTCGCAACATCGAAACTATAAGTAAAATAAGATATTATTATTATGAATTGTGCAATAACTTGACGGTGTAATAAAAAGAAGCAAATTCATATAATAGTTAAAATTAATATATACATATTCTTGAGATCGACCAAGCAATTTTAAATCAACAGACCGCATAAAAAGAGGACAACTCGATATAACCATTTCATAATAACGATATGTTCTCATAATAACGAGGAGGCGAACGCAATTCCAAAAGGCAGTTCATTCGATAAGTTTACGCTTTGACGAATTGGTTTATAAAGTCCTGAAATTACAAATTCCACGGTAGACAAACCAATCAATCAGTAGCGAATACACATATTATATAAAACTTACTAGTAGACTGGCTTGTTATAGTTAAGTCACTCACTTATTATAATTTTTTAAAACTATACATTTAATGTGTATTCTGTTTACTAAATATTATTTGACTTTTAATTAGGGTTATTTATTTAAAAAATAATCTAATATTTACCCCAATTTGTTTTTTATTATTGTATTTTTTTGAATTTATATAAAATTAATGACATTTTGTATCATATAGTATGTATATCGAAAGTTCAAAGTGCAGTATTCCGAAGGTGTGCACCGTTTAGGGCGGCAGGTGGGCAGAATGCATTTAAATCGAATATTACCTGAAACTTACATTGGAATGACCAGTAATGCTTATTGGTACGTGCTCGATATTTTTAAACATAATATTTAATACCTTCATCAGATATCTCCAGAAGTTTGTTAGTTATATATATTGAAAAATGCTTACTGCAAAATTGATATTTTATATAATATATATTAAATTTTCGTTTACATGTTTTTTTTTATCATTACTATATATAATGTGCAAAATCTCACCAACACTACAATAGTATTCTCACAAATACTCCATTTGCTTAAGCTGACATAACATGTAATGGCGCCGTTTCGCGGGAACGTAAAAAAACTTTGAACGTACGTGCTTCCGACATCTGCTTAATACGTAATTTATTCCACACTTATAAAAGAAAAAACATTTTACGTGTTTTATAGCTAATTCGTATGAATATTTTAAATAACCCCGTTTGTATTTTATGTTATTAATTTTTTTTACAGCTTTGATTTGATTTCCTTTCAAATAATTTATGTATGTAATAAATTATTATACCCTTTTTAAAAATCATGTATTTTTTATTGCTAATTATAATTGAATTGTGCTTAGAAATATGTTATAAAATTATTTTGAAATTTACCATTTATGATATCATATTATATATTAGGATCTGAAATTCTAGTGTTATATAGAGAATCTAAATATCGAACCTTCACTTAATTCACGTAACAATTACAATTGAAATAACAATTTATTCAACACAGACGTCAAGTTACATAAACTGGAACAACCAATTACTAAAACGCTGTATGCACATCTCAAATTACAGCTGATGGAACTTCTGTAACGTGCATAATGCAAGGGTATCGTAATTCCAGCGCATGTCTAACTCCTAACTGATAAGTTAATCCTTATTAAGTCATGGCGTATGCATAGATACGGCTTTTAACGTCTAAGTTGTATAACAACTAAGAACAATATCATATTCTACATTAGTGTTATAAGCTATCAAAATAGAGCTATAAATATAAAAATATTTTTATTTCATATAGACGTAAAGACAATTTTAAACCAGTAAGCTTCAAGACGTGCAAGTGAAGAAGAAATATAAAAGAGCTGATAAAAACTCAATGAATAATTGTTTTATTATATTTATTTTAATTTATACTTTGACTTTATTTGAAAACTCAGTTACTTAAACTAGAATATAAGGTAGATTTAGCTTTTTATTTTTGTTTTGTTCAAAGTGAATTTTATAAAAGAGCGACCGTAGAAAATATGGAATCAGAGAAAATAATATAGAAGAAAAGCGAGTCCCTACTAAGATGACGTAAAAGATCGTGAAATAAATAGACATGTTGCTGCGTCCTCAAATAATTGGGGTAAGGATAGTTCCATGACATTTAATAACAGCTTTAGTAAAATTACTTTTCGTAATATACTAACATTATATAGCAGAAAATTTTGTTTGTTTAAAGATTCGAAACAACCGTATTAATTTAAAAAAAATTTGATTATGATATCCGGGTTCATAAGGCTATCTAACATAACGCAATTATAAATTATTGTAAATAAATTGTTATGTCAACGGATGGAACCGCGAGTCACGCCTAGTTAACTATAATATAATAATCGTTTAGTTTTAAAATTTCTTATATTTATGTTTTTGGTAAGTCTGTAATTTACAAGACTTGTTTGTATTCAACACTACCTTTAGCTATATTTGTTTTTTAATTTTAAAGTTCTTTGTTTGCAGCTGATAATTAATGGAAATTTGAACCAGCCTTCAAGCGGATCCTTTGTACGTAACGCTTCATAACCGTTTTTACATAAATATTATTTATTTGTTGAAATTTAATAATTACTTGAAATTTTTGAATAAAATTATAAAAATGAGAACACATCTGTAAATTTTTTTAGTCAGACAACCAAAAATAAATATTAAATTCGTACCATATGAGACATATTTAGGATTTGGTGGTCAAAGTGAGACAGTGGCGTCAAGATTCATCTCCCAAATGTTTGAAGACCCTAAGATTTTATGTACACGAGCCTGGCGTTAACCTACTAAGACAAATTAGATCTGACTGTCTCAACTTACAACGTTAGATCAATATAGTTAAGCAAATGTAAAGATGAAAGCAAATTTTTCTCATAACTATTAAATACAAAGTTAAAAATATTGCTGTTTTAAATAATAATAATATGATGTCCGTTCTGTACTTAAAAGTTCTACTGCACATTACGGCTGAAAATTGGGCAATTCAATTTTTATTTATTTTATTTTTATTAATATATAATAATATATATTAATACTACAAATAAATTACATTAAAATGTTATTTTTTTAATATAAATAATAATATAAATAAAGAAAGGTAGGTTCTTATAAAAGTATTAATATATTATATAATTCATTTCAATGTTGTTAACAAAATGATATGTTTTTCTGTAAAACTTTTCTGTTTGTGTTATTAATGTTTAGTACTGCACTGTCAATCAATCAATCAATCAATCAATCAATCAATCAATCAATCAATAAAATAAAATAAAATAGTGATTCAACGAAAGTTTACGTAACAAATATTTCTACAAAGCGAATAAGTTAAATAAATATAAAATTGAAGCACATAAAGAAATGTATTTTCACAAGGTAAGTCTAGTTGAAACATAGTTACCGTACAGACAGATTGATTCAAGCTTTTACTCATGTTTTTGAACGAGTGGTTTAAAACAATTTCACATTTATTTATATAGAAATTGAATTTGGTGCTATTGACCCCTGATCTATAAAAATATTCTTTCAAGTTGTACAATAAATATGTGGATTATTTAAATTTATACATTCAAATTCTTATAATATCAGTTAGTATTTAATTATAATACTTTATTATAAAGCGATCACAAATAATAATCAATAGAAAAATATGTCAAATATAAGTTTCCTATGTTATCGTACTTCATTATCCTATAATACCACAATCAAAATTTATGATTTTTAATAATGTTAATACTACTTATATTCATATTAATTTTTATTGAGCCAAGCTCTCTATGAGCCTTTTTTGCATCCTCTGTGCAAGCATCAATCAAAAATGGTATATCCGAACATTTCCAAATTTTTCATACTTATAGACATCAGTCTGGTAGTTGTTTTAAAAAAAAACAAAAAATGTAATAATTTGTCTCATTTTGAAAAAGCATCAACGTTTTGTAAATGCAACTTCGGTGCTATTTGCACCTCAATTCGCTCAATATGCTAAAACATACCCAGATTTTGCGAGCGCTGCGAGCCAAAATTGAGGTCTGGTTCGCACTTGTAGTTTTTTTCTTTAATGCTATTTCTTAAAAGAAATATATAGGAACATTATCGTATCACACTGTAATAAAGGCGTTACAAAATTATGAAGACAGTGCGAGGGTAGTTGGAAAACCCCACGCCTCAAGAAGACGCCGCTAAGCTGTCATCAGTCGACCAGTGACCACGATCGGTGTAATTCGATCCAAACCTCGTGGAAGTAAAAGTTATCCTCTTCTCCTATCTAAAAAAATATTCACGCAATTAAGTCCCGATATATTTCTATTTTGTATGCTATTGCAATAATGCTATTTCATTAAATAATATTTAAAACAAGCACAAGTAAATGAAGTTTCCACTGATAATAATCCTTTTAGTACAAAGAGTTAAAATAGTAAATACTTTTAACTCATCATTTTAGTATCCTTTTTTTTTTTCCGTTGGAAAAACATTTTAGTATCCTGGCATGGGAAGGAATCAGGACGGTTTAAATTTTTAAGTAGCTCTGTTTGTTATATCAACCATTTCTAAGACGTGAGAAAATGATTTTAAGCAAATTATGCTCTTTAACGCATATTTTTAATAGTTAATTTTTTTTCAAGGTTTTTATTTGTAGTAAATATCCTAATTTGTAATGTAAACAAATAGTAATTGTATAGTAGTCAAATGTTTTCAAACATAAGTAAAATCTAGAACTTAAGTACATTATAACTATAACCTGCGAAATATTCTGATTTGGTATCAATTACATAATTAATGATTTGATCCTAAGCTAGCTCTTATTTTTAAAGGCTATATAGGCTACTGTGAAGTATTGAAAATAAAAGCTTTTTATTAATTGGAAAATTCTTTGTTGTTGTTTGCTGATGTTTTAAATTATATTCTAAAATTAAGAAAAAAAAATATAGCTGTACAATAAATATGTTTTTCCATTTATTTAAAATTTTAAAAGTATACATTATAGAAAAAAATACAAGATAAATGCCTCGAAAACCTCTTTGGGTTTATCTGGACAAGTCGCCCACAAACATAGTGCCATTTATGTGTAAAATCAAATAATTATATACAACAACAGAAGAAAAAAAAAGAAAAAGCACATATTACACACATTCAATACATACACACACATGTGCATATAGATAAATGGGTGCATATATATATGTTAGGCTACAAAAAAACAATGAATAAAATAAGTGAAAGTTCTTCAAAGAAGAAAATGCACTGAAATGATGTTAAAGTGTAGAAGCGTGGAAAAGAATTAACCATACTACATATAAATGAAATAACTGAGATGAAGACAAATAGTAATACTTAACATTTGCTCTTTTTAAGATTTTGGTAGATGATAATAAGAAACATTCTAGTGTTTAGATATAATAAAACAATATAAAAACAGTACATCCATCTTTACCTACATTTTTCACCCTAAATCATAATGTGTCTAATATACGATACTGCTTATTTTTCTTGGTATAAACAGCTTTATTTAAAACCTCCGATAAATAAAATAAATACAAATTACAAATTACAAATTATATCCATAACAAAGAGTTTCATAATTTAATCACACATCACAATCAAACAAATAAAACATAAAACAAACTCATCTAGAATAAAATCTAATGGTTATCACAAAAAAGTGTATACAAATACCTCCAATCTAGTTTTCTACATCTCTCCTAACGTTGGAAACGATTCAGTGAACTACTCACCCGTGAAGATAATAGCCAATGTACCAATATCCTTTATGTCTAGTCGTTTACATTGCATTTCGTTAAGTCATTACAAATATAGCTTAGCTTTATCTTTTCAACGCCTTATTCTTCTACAAGATTGTTTGAAATAATTTTGGATTTGTGTTAACTAGTGAATGAGCAATATTTGATTTGTGTTAACTAGTGAATGAGCAATATTTGATTTGTGTTAACTAGTGAATGAGCAATATTTGATTTGTGTTAACTAGTAAGTGAGTAATATTCGTTTACTCTTAGTGTTGTCTTAATTCTTACTTTAACCTTTAGAGTATGTTTTTTAGTAAATTATAACAATTTCACAATTTTATCGAGATTAGATTTTATAAAGGACTGCATTCTTTTTTAGAGTCTTCTTTATTACATTCGTTGTTTGCAGTTTGTGCTACACACGAACAGATTGATGTACTTATATTTATTTGCAGGGAAATATTTTATAATATATATTATTAACATATTTACTGCTACTTCACTAATTATGGCAATGATTTCGACAAAACTGGTTGAGATATATTATTATACAAATATTATTTTTATTAATTGGCAAGTGCAAATAACGAATATATTCTTGTTTCCCTCAGGTTGAGAGAATGTATACATTATAAATGCAGAGAGATTATAAAGATGCACTTGAGAGAAATATTCAATAAATTTCATACAGATATTTAAAATTGAGTTTTTAACATATATAGCCGTAGTGAGCTTATTTGAATTCTGAAACAATATAGAATGAACCGGCACGATACAGACGGTAATAAATTTTGGAAGCGGGCAACGACACGGTAGCTCAATTGGTATTGTAACGGACCGTTTAAAAGAGGTCGCGGGTTGGAATCGATAAATAATGTACTAGGTAAGATTTTTTTATTTCAATAGAAATAAATTTTAATTAATAACTCGCAAGATGATCAAGAACACACAATAATGATAAATATCTAATATTTGACAAATTGCTGACTGTTGTAAAGTATGACTGACTCCAGCAGCAATTAAGGTTAGATAAGGAATTTTTTTTTAATTATTTTTTCCGTTGGAAAAACCCGTTACGGGTACCCCGTCGGCCCATGGGGGGTGACGGCCGGGGGTGATGTGGGACTACCCGGCAGCATAGAGGATGCTGCCATTTTTAAAGCTACCCACTAAAAAACCAACGGTTGCCCTCTGCGCCGTAAAGTATGACGGACTCCAGCAGCAATTAAGGTTAGATAAGGAAATATAGCTAACTGAAAACACATAACTCTCACGATATGCAACAAGTGTAATAAACCAACGTCCATCTAACAGTTACGACTTGAAATTGTAGTAAAGAGGTATTTCATTGTTAATGAAAAATGGTAGAATTATTTTAAACTTTATTTAAACTTTACAAAAAGTTGAGGCAATCTACAATAGTTTGGAATTTAAAATTATTGACAACAAATTCACTTCTAATAAAGTCAACAAGTGCACAGTGCAAGTTGTAACTGTTGATACACAACTAGAATATATAATTTTATGATTGTTATAGATTTCTTTTAATATCAAACATTTACAAATATTATATATGATGACCGGTAAACTGCGTGTTCACGCTGCGACTGCGCGCTACTAGAATAAGGTAATGGATTCGAAAGTAGGTAAATAAGTTCCGATAAAATTTGAGTGAGTACAGCCCTATAATTATATATGTATAATATATATGTGATTCACTAAAATTTAAATATATTTACAAATAGTTCCAAATATATATGTTACCTTAATTACACAAAACACCAATTAACAAAATTTGAATTAAAATTTCACATTATAATTAATATAACTTGAAGTCTTGAATTACTCAAAAAAATATTAAGCCGAACAATATTAGCAAGCTATAAATTTTTATAAATGAGTAAGTTTTAGTTGTCACTTTGAAGGCTCTATCTCATCACTAATACCAGTAATAATACTAAAGATAGCCCTTTACCCGCGAAGGGATAATGACAGCCCAGTTCTCGGTCTACTTTGATGTATCTTGACTATAATCACTGAAATGTTACGCACACAAAAACACACTCACACACACATCTATAACTTTACTTACACACACATAGACATCTATAACTTACGTAAATTAAATTACTTATTATAATAATTATATTATAATAAAAAGTTATTTTATTTAACAAATATAATATTATTGATTTTTATAACAACATCTCTATTTTTTTTATAATAATAATATATTTAAAACGAAAAATACTTAGGTATTTTTTTTTTTCTTATTTTTAAACTTTAAGTCTAAAAAACCACATATTAAATACCATATATTAAATATGTAATATTAAATTATACTCTCATAGTTTTTTGACACGGTGGAAGTTTGTTTTCTAAGACTATTGTAAAAAAAAACATACAAATTTAATACTAAATGTATATAAAATTACAATAAATTAAAACATAAATTAAAATATATAAAAAAATGGAAAACATAAAAACATACTTAGATTAAAAAATAAAATGAAACATCAGAAAAAAAGAGTTTATAAATAAGATTAAATAGAATTATGAAATAAAATTGTTTTACAAATAAAACAACAATAAAAGAAGGAAACCTATTCTTTAAATTAAGGTTTGATGCTATTACTACAATTTAGTAAGTGCTTATTTCAGATTGTTCATAAGCCATGTTCAGAAGTGTCACGTATCAGCCACAGGCGTATCTTTAATATTAAATAATGTATCATTCCGCCTATTGCAGTCTTTTTCTCAAACACGGTGTATTCTCAAAGGAACTACTAGTTTATGGTAAAAACGTGTTAAGTAAAGGTCGGGTTCAGTGAAACTGGTAATATTATAGAATTTATCTATCAATTTTAGAATATTTGAAAATTTGTTGAATATGCTTTAGAAAAGGGGAGTTTTAATGAATTTGTAATTCTTTTATCGTCTTGTTCTAACCTTTTCTCTGAACATTTATTTTCACGACAGCGCCTATCATTTAGGGCTGATTAAAATCGCTTCGGTATCGATCACAAAACGGTTTTCCTATACTTCCAACAATATCTCAAGTCCCCATTGAGCTGAGCTCGTTAAAATTAATGTTTGTTCAAAGATAAGCAGTTCCTAGCGGAACAATATGGCAAGCCTTCACACGTGAATTATGCATCTTTGCAAGTTTCATGACTTGATTAATGTTCTTTGTGAACATGCAATTTATTTACAGAAATCAATCATTCCAATTGCTAAAATTTACCACATCATATCTAAATTTAGAAATAATATTTTAATGATTTTTAGACAAATAATCAATTTTATTACTCCTTAATGCTGACACACTAATAATTACAAATTCGGCAGGCTATTGTACCGCACAAAGAGCTGTAAAGAGCCAGACAAAAGGGTATGTAGAAGTGCACGAGTTTTGTCCTAATTACTTCTATTCGAGTAACACTAGACTGGAATGTCAATATAAGCCACACTCCTCTATAGCATAATATTTTCGCATTTCATGTTTATGTAGGAAAAAATTCTTATATTATACTCAGACCCTTTTGTAAATATTTTTTACACAAAGATATAACAAAATTAAGAGATTAATTATAAGTACATATATATTTTTTAATATCGTATAATATATCAATACATATAACAAATATCTAAAAATAAGTAAATATAATAACAAATAAATAAATACATGAGTAAAAAATTGTTACATCATGCAATTTTGATTATTATAACTTTCATATTCAAGTATATTGTTTATTCTGTCCTAAAAAGTATTTTTCAAAAGTTATTTCTTCTTCGTTCGTTCAAAGTTATTTCTTCAATATTTACGTATTTGCTAAATCATTTTGGAATAAAGAAAAATCGAAAAATCATTTTGTATCATCCGAAAATAGATTCGATATCTCACGTTACATAAACGTGTCATCAAAAAGTAGGATAATGGTATTCGACACGAGTCAACTGCACAATGAATATTTAACTTGTCGCTGATCGCGAATATGCAGCGTTAAACGATACAATGTTTACCGGATTAAAGTAAAATTGTGGAAATTGGACACGATGAATTCAAATCACCTTATGTTCTATTAATTCTGTTCAATATCCAATATTTATAGTGATACTAAACGAATGAAAACACATTTTCAATAAAGAAATACTGATCGTTCATTTTGTTACAGATTTTATATTTTCTTACTAGATATCTCAGATTTATCTATCTGATATCTTTGTAACGCACTCTTAATATAAAAAAATATATTTATAAGTACTATAAGAAATATATATGCGTTTAAAAAATTACGTCATTCAGCATTCAGACAAACTCGTACCTAATTCAAACACAAGATCTAACTTTCTGAGACTCAATCACATATTACATTAAAACTAGAACAAAGTTTAATTTCAAAAAGAAGAGAACAATGGCTTGTTATAAGTTAGAATCAAAATAGCAAACTAGTGCTATAGTAGTATACACCTGTCAAGTAAAAATGTTAAATATTCTCTAGCATTAAATTTAACACCTTAATTACTAGCAATTAGCAATAAATTCAGACCACATTTTATCCACTCCAATATAAAAAGCTCTTTCCATAATTAGTCAAGAAAGAACACTTGGTGTTTCTTATCTGCTCTGACAACTTGGACTAATAGCTCGTGGTCACGCATCCTCTTATTTTCTTAACTTGTATAAAAGCGATGTATTTGTTTTCTAAGAGAATTCTATAATACGTATTAGACTTTAATAGTATATTAATATTATATTATATATGTTATTTCTAGAGACCGATTAGGCACTAATATAGTAACTAAATATTCTCGCACCAACGAACGAACGACTAATGAATTAGGTCGTTTTTGAAAATGTTTATTTTTAAAACACACATATTTTTAATTTCTATACGGAAACTAAATTAATGAACATATATAAGAATATAGATTTTTATTATATCATTTCATAATACATACAGATAATCTGTACTAATTATTTCAGGCAGTAAACATAAAAAAATATATTTATATCATATAAGAAACCTTTAGACTTGACGGTCGATGAGCCGAACGAAATTTAACAAAATAAGGAGATAATTCATCTCAAAACATACAGTTAATACTTCGACACTGGCCGTCAACGTCTCTCATAGTATCTTCAATTTATCTACGATATATTTCTGTTGTCGTTAAATGTGAAAGCAACCTTGTTAATGCTATCAAAAATGTCAAACATAAAAATTATAGAAATTAGATAAGCTATGAAAATAACAATGATCCCGGGAATAAAATATATAACGGTTTTACCTTGAATTGGAAAAATGTACGTGTTGATATAATTTCATAAACATCAAATTTAATGACTACCTTAGAGTTAATTATTTATCACATTAAGTATTGATAGACTACTACTGATTACAAATAATATAACAAAATTAAAGTCTTAGGTATTCTTCTTTTAAAACAAAATTATGATTTAAATCTAAGAAATTAATATTTTTATGCCATACTTACTATACATTTCATTGTTATTCATTTTCTTTTGGAGATATTTTGCGCCAGGATATTAGAAAGAGAGAAATGTGTCACGGGTGTATATTTAATATATTGCTAGCAAATTTATCTATCTACCATATTCATTCTTCATTTTTTGCCATTGTATTTATTATCAGTGTGACCAACATGCGTTACTTAATAAGAATTTCGATGCTATAGATTTAAGCACATTTTGCACCATATATTTTTGCAACTTTCGTTTTTGATCACTTCCTTGTGTTCTTGGTCACTTCCTTTGTTTTTTGTTCACTTCCAGATTCATAAAATTGTAAAGTAGTACAATTTTCATCAACGAATTATAATAAAAATTTAAACTTAATAATTCCATTACCATTAGTTTATTTTTTATAAACTTTTAATGTTTTCTAGTATCCCCCATGTTTTAGAAGGACCATAAACTTTACGACTCCAATAATCGATTATTGTTTTACGATGTTCAAAGTTCTCGGTAACTTAACATAAATTATAAAATATTTAACATTCATAGTTTTGGCAAAATTCTAGGCTATTAATAATGAAGATCAAATAATAATAAATCAGAATCATAAAAGGCTATTGTAAGAGGTGGATATTTATAAATTACCTGATCATAACATGACCTCAATGTGACTTACACCCCCTCGTCTGATCATAATACGGAAACAACATGATGGTTTTCTCATTAATTTCGGCTCTATTGTATACAATAGGATTGTTCGTTTATTGTAGTGTTCAATTCATACTTAGTTTTTATAAGAAAAATATGCTTTTCGCTTTAGATACCATTATTTTTTTTTTCTATATTTTTATAGTATTGTAATCTCTACTTTTATGTAATTTATGCAATGCACATAAAAACACACCAATACTAATAAGACCTACAATTTCATCAATTCGTCGAGAAAACATGAAAATGCCAAAAAGATCAATTTATAAAAATGTAAATTAATAATCATCTTTGCCGGCAACTATTCGGGGTACTTCCGCTAAAGCCTTAAAGGGTCATTTAATACTGTTTATGTATATTAAGGTTTGTTTTAGAACTCCTTCAATGATTAACCACATATCAATAGTCCTGATAGAATGAGTGATGTCGCAATGGATACCATACTGTCAAGAATGCCCTTATTAGATATTATTTAACAATTGCAAAATAACCTTTTTGTTTATATTTAAGTAATATCACTTTAAAAATATGTATATGCTTTATTGTGTATTAGTTCAATGATTATCATTATAATATTTCAATGATTTTTCGTAGATTTCCATAATACCACATGCTTCCGCTTTTATAGATACATAAATACTTTTTTCCTCTTCTTCTCAGTTACAAGAAATAGAAGCATATGACAAATTTAAGGTAATAAATATACATGGAATCTTTAAGGAGTCGTGGCATGTTAGATGTGCTGGAACTAATATTTTCCTTTTATTTTGCATTAATGCTTTCGTGGTCATGAGTACCATTAATATCTATGTAATGATCCGGCTGTACTCACGTTAATTTTATCGAAAATTGCCGGACTTTTCTCGAATCCTTTAGGGAACCTTATTCATGAGCTCAGGGCATAGCGGAATCGTGAAATGAACAGATTTTTCCTTGAGATGTCTAATTAAATAAATCTAAGATAATTGAAGTATTAAAATCGTTTTAAAAATATTAAGTGTATTATTTTTACATCTGTGTTGTTTTAATATAATAATTTAAGTTGCTTTAGTTATAAGTTGGACAGTGACTCTACAGAAGGGCTTATTTCGATATGTAAGGGATCGAAATAGGCCCTCCTGGCACTTCCATTTGACGTACACAAGTGATCATTGGTATTGATTGAAAGTGGAAAATATAAAAATAAATAAATAAAATAAAACTATTTTTACGGATTAAAACTCGCGTATTATTTCGTTACATTTTGATTTTAATTGCAATTTGCAGTAATGCAAAGTATTCGAAACGTCGGATTAAAATAATAATGTAACCAAATAATACGCGAGTTTCAATCCGTAAAAATAGTTTTATTTCAAATGTGTACTCGTGAAAATCTAAGAAAATACTATAATAACTTAAGTTCGGATTATGCCATTTTCTTTTTTATCTGGATAAATCTAAATTATGTATGCTAAAAACCGATGATAACATGGCTGTTTTACGTAAGTAAATTGATAATGGTTCCGTAAATGACAGTCACCTATTAATAATAGCTCGGTTATCTGTTTATATCTTTATGTAATAAAAACTGTTATCAATACTTTAGGATTTCTTACAATCTTTTAGATTTAATAACATTCCTTATATTGATAACAGTAAATGATATGTTTAATTTTTAGAATCGATTAAACAATAACAGTAACCATAAATAATTATATTTTTCAATCAATTATAAAAAAATATACTATACTTTTAATATCTATTCTTATAACCGATCTCAACACTTTATAAATTCTGTAATATCTAAAACAAAATATTATCTCGCGAAGTATTCGCTGTCATTCTGCTGATAAGAGCGCGGGATGCGATGGCCTCCGATAACGATAAACTGTATTTGCTTCTAGTATTAGTTTAGCCGCTATGGCTAACGTTGCTGTGATCGTGGGAGCGTCGAGTAATCTAGGCTACCAAGTACTAAAGCAACTAACAAATGTTTACAAGGGAAAAATATATTTCACAACTGAAGATGAATCTACTGGTTATAATATATATGAGAACTTAAAAAAAAAACGCAATATAGAATATTTTAGAGTAGATGTGACTTACACGAAGAGTATTATAAATTTTAGACATCACATACAAGATTTGGACGAGCGAATAGATCTTTTGATAAACAATACGGATTACGCACAAGAGAAGAATTTGTCCCAAACTGAAAAAGTGAGAAGAATATTAAGTGTAAATTTCTATGGATATATTAATTTTGGAAAACTTGTATTTCCTTTGCTAACTAAAAATGCTAGAGTAGTTAATGTGTCGGGACCAGCTGGACTTTTGGCAACTATAGAAAACGAAGCTATTCGAAGAAGAATCAGTGATCCCAAATTAACAGAAGATGAATTAGTAGCTGTTCTTCAGGATTTTGAAGAAGCAGTCAAAAGAGGAATACAGAAGACTGAAGGTTGGGGACCGAGTGTGCACGCGGTAAGCAAGGTCGCTCTAAGCGCTGTAACTTTTCTCCAGCACAGAGAATGGTCAGATAAAGGTGTGGTTATTAATTGTGTTAATCCAGGAAATGTGACTAGTCGTGAACATAGAAAAACAACCAGAGTATTTGATGAAGGTGCCAAGGCTATACTGTATTTGGCATTAGAAGCACCTTTGACTATAAAAGGCAATTTTGTGTGGAGCAACTACAATGTGATTGATTGGAGCAGTGACCCCTTTGTAGAAGTAACTACGGTATAATGTTTAAACTCTGTAACGCATTTAAAACTTTGTCTTGTCCCAATAGTCAAGTATATACTATTGTAAATATAGTCAATAAATGGAGTTGACTAAAATCAATTTATTGATAAATTATTAAACGAACTGTTTTATTATCAAAGTTAAATTTATATTATAATAAATTATTGTGAGTAATGTTTATGAATTAAATATAAATTGATGTCTTAATTTTATAGTTTTATTAAGAGTTTAATGAGTTTCTTTAAAAATATAATCTGGTATAAATTGGTAATAAGCGTATCTAATCTTCAAATATTTAATTCCTCTGATTTTACATAGACTAGATTTACATTAAAAACCAATATATCTTTAAACTAGTGACACAAACATATTAATGGTTTTAAGGATTTCTGAATACTAGTTTGAAATTCGACTTAAAAATGGGAAATGTTCCTTCGCTACCTGTTAACTGTATTTTAGGTGAACTCTCATACACTTAACCATGACTTCTATATCAGGGTCAATTTATTATGGTACTTTATTAAAAAAATTGAATTTTATCAATACTTAAACTAAATAACTAAACACAATGAGTATTAAAACATCATAATATAAAAAAAAGTATGATGATCAGATCAGAGCATGATTTTTTTTATTATATCATTATTTAAGGTAATTATAGTAAATGGCCATAACATTGTAAGATAATTTTCATAAAGTACGAGTAAGTATGTGTAGGTGAATAATAATAATAGTGATTATTTGTGTTGGGTGTATGTATAGGTAAGGATTTCGGCTATGCCAATTATTCTTATCTTTATTAGAGGCGCCTTCATTCTTCGTATCATGTTTATAATTGATACATCTTACAAATATTGAACGTGTATAATAACATATAATTATAATTTAAAATTTGAGACCGATTATCATCAAGCATAATAACAAATTTAAAAGAATTATTTGAGTAAAATTTAAAAAACGAAAAAAAAATAAAAAAATCCTTTTATATTCAATAAATCGAAAACCGATAGGAATAATAAAAAAAAACATTTGCCTTAATATCTCATAAATTGAATTCCCGCAGCCGTCAAAGAGTTAAAGACATCGTAAATTTTTTACTACCCCAGAATGTCAAGCGGAACTAGCCAAGGCCGTTAAGAATACACAAAGAATACAGAAGAATATAGCAGTAAAGTTGATTGTCTTTGTCATCACACATGTTTGCTTGTAATTAGTGTAGGAGAGAACTCAAGAAGTGCTGAAGTAATTAAATATTTATTAGCTGTATTCTTCCTCTGTTATTTCTATTTAGAATTTATTCTCATATTAGTATCACTATATCTGTCTTACGAAGATAAATATAAATTTAATTTTAATTGAAATAATAAATGTATGTGAGAAATATATAAAAATACAATAATTTTTACATAATGTGTGACAGCTTTAGAAATTTGTGCAGCCTCAAATCTTTTGAATCTATTAAAAATTAAAATAACTCCTGAATTAATCGAGCCGTTTCTTGTCTAAACGAATCGCTCCAACCATTACAAAGTCTATTGGCTGAAAATGCGACTCTTTCGAAACTTTTGAACTTCGATTAATTAACTTCTTAACTGGAAAAAGTAGAAAGAACAGTCGTTCCGAAGTGGCCAATATTGTTACAATTTTATCAATTCTATCTTTAAAATTTAATATTATGACTAAAGTAATTTACTCTGAAAATTATGCTCTAAGGAATAAAAAAACACAATTTCTTTAAGCCGCCTGTTTAATGGTCAATATTCCTAATGTCATCAGAACTTTAACAAAGAATATATTCGTATCATCTTAGGGTCTTAATAACTCGTAGTAAGTCGTAATAACTTTATTAAGAATAATTATATGAAATTATGTAAAAATTAGTTATCAACTCATATTTATAATAATATTTCGTATATCGTTCCTTTGAAGCTTCACTAAAGTCGATAACAAGCAGCGATCAAAGTGGTTCATTATAACTTTATGGCTTCGTTACTCGCGAACTTGATTCTGAGAACTATATAGTTATTGGTTTTTAGTAATATTGTGATTTTTTTATTGTTTTTAAACTTTCATGACACATTATAGAAATATATATCGGGACTTTACGAGTCGACCAGTGACCACGATCGGTTTATTTTTAATATCTCATAACTACACGCAGAATCAACAAATTATTCGTTTGTTCATACAAATTACTGTTGTAACGCATTTAAAATAAATATTTAAAGGAATTAACAACGAAAGTACCAGAAGAATACAGTTAAAGAAAACTATTTCTCTCATCCTTCACCAATCAGCCATTAATCAGATGGAAAGAAACTGGATCGAACTACGGACCCCTAATTAGCTTTACAAATTTAGTGGCGATTCTTTAAAGCTGCAGAACCCAGACACATTGAGTAATTTTTCTTTTAAATGTACTGAGAATTTCACAATTTCATTAAATTGTATATAGCAGAATAATTTCTCACAAATAACAACGAACATGGCTGAAAGTTTCTTAGACCTTTTCGGTCTAAAAACTACACCTAAACTTTTCGTATCTAAAGTAAAACTTCCATTTATAAAAATATTCGAAATTTATAATTAAAACAAAACTCATACTTAAATAAAATCGTACTTATTTTCATCCTTGCGCATAATAACTTTGTGTTTAACAAATTATTTTATAAAATTATTAATTAAGTTATGATCAAAGGAGAGTTGTTTTACAGTTTAAACTAAATTCAGTTTGGTTATAAAGTGAACCTTACAAAATACGGAAGTAGTGTTTTCTGATATTTTATAATTAATTGGCACTAAAATATATGTCTGTTTTTCAATTCATTTATAACAAAAATACTTTAACATATCTAGTTTACTATTATACAAAACAAAAACATAATCCATAATATAAATCAAAATATTGTCAAAAAAACAATTTGAGCTAAAAATTTTAAGCAACTAGTGGCAATATCAATATTATTGCATTTAATGTGCAGAATCATTATCTCAGTGCTATTCAGCTCACGTCGTACGAGGATACTTTTCAAGGACCCCAGGCGGGTCACGTGTTTAAATACAGACAATTTCACGGTAATTCTTTTGCATTAAAAATAATGAAAAATTATCTGATGTAATCCCTGCGAAGTTTACCCAAAGGAGTATTTTTCACATTTTTATGAATAATATATATTCGTGTTAATTTATAATACATAGTATTGATCTGTTTGTTTCACTTGTTGAAGAAAAATTATTTGAAAATCCCTTTCACATTTGTTTTAAAAAAATTTTTTTTTCATAACATATCTATATGGAATACGTGTACTATCGCCATTTTTATAAGGCGGATCAAATGGGAGTAGATAAAAGAGATCCAAAGGCTTTTATGACTTTTTTTAAATATATTAATATTCCCATTCCTCACATTATAACTAATTTGACATTATGATATGCTTCATTTACAACAAATAAAATCTGCCTTATTATACAGTTTTACATGAATTATCACCATTAAATATACCCATATAAAGTTATATAGATATATAAACAAATGCCTTCATCCAATTCCATATGTATGTACATTTATTTAAATTTACCATTGACAACTAGTTCTACTAGATATGTACCCGTATCTAACGTGTTATCTTTCACGGATTTATGATATCCAATGTCGGAAAATGTATTTTTTGCAACATAAAAGATATTCAAACAAAAATCCAATACATATCATATCTTTGAGCTCGTCAACTGGAAACGAAAAATGTAGCGCAGCATCCTACGCTCATACAGAATTCATTAGACAACCCGATAGCAGGCTTTGTTTATGGCATGATGCAGCCGGTTTGACGAATGAAACTCTTCAAAGATACAGGAACCATTTGTTTTTATTCCTCTGAATACGCTTCTATTTTAATTTTTTTGATAATTTCGCACACTACAAAACAGAAGTCTAAAGGATTACTCTTTTGGAACAAATTGTTATTTTGTGTTTTTATTTTTGTACAATTTGAATTTTTATATCAAATTTATAATATGGGTAGGTTTCAATCTCATCTAATTTCATATAGGTCTATCTATACTTCATATAATAATATAAGAACCATGGTTGATTATTCAGCTTAACTTCAGTCAAGAAATTATAAGATAGCGGAAAATTGAACCTCCTCAGCAAAAAACTTTTATAAATTAGAATCTTATTTTCTATACATTGTAGTCGTAATTGGTAGAATATTTACTGAGGTCAGTGCCAATTATAATATAAAATAGGATTTCTATTACAGACACAAACTCCGAATAGAAAAACTTGTGTCGTTAGCGTAGACACTTATAGTTCCCACGCTTGGTCACCAGAGGATTGTAGGCGTTATAACATCACAATAAGTGTCATAGTTATGTCTACTGGTGGGCAATTTATTGGGGTCCTCGTACGTCATCTTCGTTTTATCGACGAGTTCTTTGTGGCTATTTCGAAATAGAAAACATGGCGACCCAAGATGGACCCTGCCCTATCGCTATAAAATATTGTCGTTTTCGCAAATACTAAGAAACCTATTGCGGAGACGTTTTTCATTGCTATTTTGTATTCACTGACCTCTACTATTATATATTTTTGGCGTTGCCATTTTCCATACGCCTCGTCAGATATAAAGTTTACGATCTAAAAATGTGCCGTCAAATAATATCAATATCTTTCTTATGGCCTAAAGATTTTGTTTGAAGACCAAAGTTCGATGGATAAGTTAATACTTACAAAACAGATTAATTTTTATAAACAGAATACTAAGCTACTAGCTAGCTAGCCCTCTAATAGCTAGGAGACAAAAATATTATTAAAGATAATCACAAAATTTCCTTAAATGTTATGAAGCAAGTAATAAATATTATAAATAATTAAAGATCCGAATACAATGGCAAGAAGTTATATTAATTGTTAGTAGTAGTATTACACCGACTTACCCGACACATTGACTTAGCTGACACTGGATTTTTACGGCAACCAACAAATACAACGAAACGGTTAATAAAGACTAAAAGTAATTAAAATACTAAGAAACCCTGTAAATTAAATAACTCGTTACTATGTTATTATTAGGCAACTCTTCGATAAAGATCAGGTTCAAAAACGTAAATTTTTGGGAATTCTAACTAATGTTTCTAGATTTGCAATATAGAATAACATTGAAAAAATGCTACAACCGCATTTAATGTTTAGAACTGTTTTAAAATATATAGTCATGTTAAGCTTATTAAAGTTTTAAATAAACATAGAAAGAAAACTGTATCAAAAAAAGCAGGATTCGAACCTGCAACCGCTGCGAACCTACCAATTCAGCTACAGTATTGCTACTCGTGCCGATGAATTTAACATTCTACCTGTACTGTTATTACAATTGGCACAATATAACGAACCATTCACAAAACTACAGTTCGCGTGTTACAATCATAAAAAGAACTATAACGTTCCATTCAACACGTTCGCTTCTGAGATTTATTTTAAATTTAACCGACATTTGCTCTAGTTGTAACTTTAATGCTCACGGCGTAGTCCAGATATTTAGAATTCAAAATCCATCCGTCAATGTTCGCAAGTAGCATAACCATCGCTATCACTCTATCTTCTTTATTTCCGGTTCTCGAACAAATAAACTTGATATTGTTTTCGTATATAACTTAGTTATGGATAATTGTGAACTGGTCTTAAAATAGTCTTTTTTGTTAAAATCTCGAAAAATTCTTTTTATGTCCATCTGTAAGTAAATAATTTGATTAGAAATAATATATATACAGAGTCCTTATAAATAAAAATTGAAACAACAGATAAATTATAATACTTATTTTTATTTTTTTATTTCGGTACCTTATAAAATGGTATATATTCCTTAAATAAAACATGAAAAGTCCCAACAGTCTAGTGGAGAAATAAAATTCCTGATGTTTCACGACCCAATTCGTTGTAATTTAGACTTTATTGTATCTGCAATAAGTTTTACCAAGTGAATTGTATGACCGAGTATATGGCCCATCCGCCGCCTATAACTTGCTGGTATCCTGGTACTCAAAAATTTAAGAGATCGACTTCATAATGTTTATTTACGACTACAAAACTACGGACGTGAACATTGGCTGTTCAAGTTTTGAACCGACTATGCAAACCGACATGTTATATTCAGAATGGTTGCGGTAAAATTTGTTTTTCTTACGAACACGTTATTTGTAAACCCAATAACTATTTATGTACAGTAAAAGGTATTTAAATACAGTTTACCTAACCCAGTTTAAAAGTGGTACGAGATACAATAAATAAAAGTTTTAACCTGCTGTAGCCAAGTTTTCTCAAATTACGAAGAAACTTTTCATTTTACTGAAATTAAGAGTCAAAACTGGTTGAAAACAATATAAAAGAGTTTTTAATTAAATGCTACTAAACTATTACTAATTTACAAAATGATTTTTTAGCATTCAGGTATATACAAAAGACAGAACAGACATATTACATAAACTATACTATTATGTAAAAAAGTTCATGAGTTTAGCTGTTCGGAGTAATCTTTGGTGTACTGGTTTTGAAAATGTTTTGGAGCCAACAAAAACGGATTTTGTATTAAAGTTAAAATAAAATTTTATAAAATTAATTTTTAATACGATTTGATAACAAATAGTTGATAAAAAAAAAAACGGTGATAATATTTACTTTTTTAAGACATGTTAATATATGCAATTGGTCAGAAAATAATGTAAGATAAAAACAATAATTAAAATTATAGCCTATATATTTCTTGCCGTGCTCGAACAAGTATATAACTATATACCTATTTATTATAAGTGTTACAAAATTACATTGTTAGATGAAGTCACGGTATATATCTAGTTCATGATAAATTAAAATGTATCAAAGAAATTGTCAAAGGACTCCTAAATTTAATTATTATTTAATATTTCTGGAGCAATCAGTGTATAATTAATTGTCCTAATTTACTAGGTATGTCAGTCTCTGAGAATCAAATATAGTAAATCAATTTTATACCCTAATTACTCAACAAACTTTATTACTGATTTAATATAAATTATTTTTCTAGTCTAATAACGATACACCATTTGTGGCCACGTTGTGGCATAAGCACGTTCGCAGGTCTTTACAAAGTGCTCTTAAAAACTGTAAATGAAGTAAACATATCGATTCAGCTCAATGAGTATTTTAGTCGTAAATAGTGAGAGGGTCTTCACTAGTTGAGAAGAGATTATAGGGACTTATTACATAAATACTGATTTACTACATGAATTAAAACCTTTTACTTCCTATAAATCTAATTTACGAATAATATGATTATAAATTTAGTTAAAGGAAAAATAATTTTTAAAATCTTATTATCATTATAATGTAGCAGTTATAATGTACTATTTGCAATTTAGGCCTCGCTGTCAAATTGAATCATTGTAAAAGTCATTTACATTTGTTATATTAATTTTTTTTGGTGCCGGCGGCCGGGTCTGCAGTGGCAATAAAAACAATAGCTGGATTACCGGCTCAGTGGACACCGGCCTTAATCCATACAAAAACAAGCGCCGGATGGCGGTAAGTTTTCATAGCGGTGGCTTAAACTTGCATCTACCTTTTTCCTATTCGCGAAATAAAGGGTCCTACTTACAATGGATGTTGATACCTGCAGTGTATATTGAAACTCGTTTAATTGAACTATTATTACTTATACTTTATCACGCTATTGAGTAATTAAACTCAAAACAATTTGAAAATAAATTAAAGTAAAATTACCCAAAAATTTGGAAAATATGAAAAAAATTTCAACAATTGGAGAATTTAGGATGCGTATTGCGATGTTGTGAAATAATGACATAAAAATAATAATATATTAAAATAATTGAATTTCATCACCGTAGTCACAGGGGACTTGTTGGACGGAAACAATAGCATGGATTAACGTCATGCAGGGACCTGATAAAATTGGACAACGAATTTGGGTAAGTTTTAGACGAGAATTTCTCGAAAGTTCTGATAGTCAGTCTCATTGTCTGGTTATAAACAAATTTTGTCTCTTCCCTTACTTTTACTAATGTTTCATTAAACAAATATACCCCTTTCTTAAAAATAAAGTGATATTTGGACAAACCACGTGGATAAATTGTATTAATATATGCTTATAATATTTGTGAGGTACTAACAAGTTCATACAAAATGTCAAGAGTTACAAAGTTGGAGAGTCTAAGTTTTTAAAATCACTGAAGCGAAACGCGAAAATCTCGTGAAGTTACAACGTTTATATCTAGTAAACATGTTTTGCTGGCATCTAGTCTCGAGCACGTTGAGTGTGAACTTTGACTACTTTATATTTTCGTTTACCAACTTAGATAACATTAATTTTTGAATTCAAGTTTGGTTGTTTTATATTAAAGACGGATCGTTTGTGAATGATCAATAAAGATTCACACAGACATATATCATGTGCATAATTTGTTTTGGTATAAGGTTGTTTTACAACAAATGAGTCGATCCAAATGTCAATATCAATTTTATCACGAGAAGGCAAGGAATCATGCTATATAGCAAATGAATTATATAATGTATTTTTGGTAAAATTAGTTAAATGGCATAACATATTATTGTAAAAAAAAATACTCAATTGATTTTTCCTTATTTTCTATATGATAAGGATATCATTCAGGATTTAATATATATAATATAAATGTGTCTATGTCCACGCTTAGAGTGGTAGCGGCTTAGGATGCATAATGGCGGATCTTGGAATACATTAATCACAAGACAAAAGGCTGGTGCTACATTGTTGTCTCTCCCTCTAAGGCTCTTGAGGAATGACCAAAAATATATTATACATTCCATTATGCATATATTAATTTACTAAGCAAATGTTTAAAATCCAAATAATACATTTAGATTAAAATATTTAATCATGAATTCACAAAATAAAAATCATATTATATCCACTGAATAAATAAAAACACTATTTAAAAGAGTGCTAATAATATTCACTATTATTTTACTTTACTTCTACCATTGTAAGGCTCTAATGTCATATGTAACTTGTTCCAAGTAGAACGAGGTGCTAACCGCCGCGGGGCCTGCATCCGGAACGGTCATAAACGTTCAGTTTTAACGTACTGTTGACCTGAAAGTGCTACTAGACTATTATTTATTGTTTTTCACACTGAAGAAAGAAAAATACGACATGGACTTTTATGAAAAATGTAAGTTTTTCTGATACTAGCTAGTACGCATTTGAATTAAAAGTGTTTTATATGAAAGTAATTGGAGATTTTTTTTACACCATTTAAAATTTCTATTTAAATATATATTAAGTCACTATACAGAGGAACATGAGCTTTTTATCAATTATTTAATTTTTTTTCATATTCTAAAACAGTTTTTAAAAATGTGTAAATTAGTAATCGAGCAGCATAAAAGTCACCAACAATTAATATATATAAGTGTGTACGTATATATATATAACACAGCTCTTACTATATATATAATTATTATACATAGAGTAAGAGCTGTTTTATATATATACATACACATATACATAGTTTTTACTCCTTTCATTTATTCTGATCTAAAATAGCGTAATACAGATTAAAGTCATCCTTTCTAACACTTTCAATGACATGTTAATTGAAACCAGAACGAGGTGCTAAATTCTAGGAAGATAAAACCAGTCCAGAACATAAAATGTCTAGATTTAAGGTCTGCAGTGAGGTTGTGTTTCAGATAGGATCACGTAATCTGAGTATTAAAACCTATTTCAATAAAACTATTTTCGGATATAACTCGCGTTTATTATTACATTTTTAAATTTAACCCGACGTTTCGAATGCTTTGCAGCAAACGTGTTCGCGGTAACACGAGATGATGGTGTCTACCTATATGGTAATACCTATATTACTAATACAAATGTGTTATCACGAATAATGACCTCAAACAGCATTTTTGAAAATAAATCTTTGTTTGACAAATATTTATGGGGTTTTCATAAAACCCTATATATGTGCCACGGGACTTCATACCTTTTGATAAGCGAGATGACCATGTTTTTGGTTCATGGAATTACGCCATATCCACTTTCCCCAAATAAACAAATAAACAAATTTAATAGAATTTGTGTAAAAAAATTAATATGTCCCTTTTCTGCACCGACCCAGCCCAATAAATATACTTTTACAACATTAAAAATGTTTTTATTTTGCCTGTAATTAATACCGCTACAAAGAAATGATTATTATTACTTAACAATTTAAAATTCATTCTGCATCAGCCTTGCAAATATATAGCTACATCACTTTTTTTCGTCTACTATATTTATAAATGTCACTTAGATAAACAACCTCATTGGTTTAACCTTAATTCCTTTTTGTTCAATAGTTTTTTTTTTTATTTCTGTTTATTACATTTCACTTATATCTATACACAAATTTTCTTAAACGCAAATCTTATTTAAAAAGATTGTCACGTTTACGGAGTTTACACTCTTGTATTATACAATGCAAAAAACTTAACTAATTATACATATAAAATTTTACTAACTAATTATAAATTATATAATGATTAACTTAAATAAACAATGAGTTAAAATCTATTATGATAAATCGAATAAGTGAATGTAGGAAATCTCTTCAGGGCTGACACTTGTTATATATTTATTATGAATAAAATAAAACTATGTCACAAGTAATTTTATAGATGTCATCGTCACTACGTCTGTAAAAATTAAATTTTCAATATTTCTTTAATAAAATTACATATTAATAGTAGACTTATAATAAAATGTCTTTAATAAATAACATAATAATAACAGTCAGCCCTAAAAACCTCGTAAAACTTGGAAAATCGCCCGTTCCCTCCCATTTTCTGTCAATAATTGATAATGGATGACGTCATTATGTCAGTCGTGATTGATTGGACCGCAGACCAGAATTAAAGTGTAGCTTATGCGATTATTAATAGTTTCTCTTAATCATATCTTAATCTTTGGTTTGGGTTTCTTTTGTGATAGTTCTTGTAACACATACAATATATATATTGTTGTAATCAATGCTGTCTGTATTTCCAATTTTATGAAAAAACTGACAGAAAATTAAATGCAGTGCAATTTCAAGTTAATTCATTATAAATTGTTGTGCTCATTTTTCTTTACTAGGATCATTGTCCCTTTAATCAATCATGGCGGACGTCCCAAAGAGCACCGGGAAATAAAACTTCACTTTCAATTTTACATAATTATTTATTAATAAGATGGATGTTTCTTTGTTTTATTTTTATTTTGCTACAGATCTTGTTATTCAATTAATAACGTGTTCAATGATATTTAATATATGTATACTTATGTTGTATTTTCTTTAAATTAAATTTATATAAACCGTAAATTTTAAAAGTTAACAATAGTTTTATTAAATATTTTCTTTCAGGTGACAATAATGTTGAAGCCGTCATAACACTTCATAACAACCGAATAGTTTGAGCACTGTACATATTTATGAATGCGTTATATAAGACTTTAATTTCAAATATTAAATAATAGAAATTTGCTTTTAATTCTGCACAATTTTTATTAATAACACAAAAGACGATAGAATAATATACACAGACGAAAATTCTAAAGAAAAATTAGACTAAATTTTTATGTTACAAAAACTGTCAGAGGCTGTTTTCTGCTTGTGATTTATTACCTAAAAAACTCTTAAAAATATCAAGATCGTTCTGTTTATGGATTATGTAAATAGTTGTTAAATTTTGATTACTAAAATAAATATATTAGGAATAGTCTACATATTTGTCTATATAATGTTAGTTAATGAGGCTCAATAATGTGAGCTCTAACAATGTAAATCAAACTATTTGTACACTATTACAACACCGAACTATATCGTTAAAAGATTTTTCACAAAAGCTATTCTTCTCTATATAAACGGATGTATAGACATTAGATGAAAAAAATACATCGACAGAGCACACAAGACATCCATCTATCAACGTCGAAGGCTTTTGTGGTGTCTTGATTTACAACCAGAGTTGAGACAACAAAAAAAAATGACTTACCGGCTTTCGATTCGGCAAAGCTAGGCTCCATTGGACAGCTGCATTATTAAATAATCCTGAAACAATAAAAAAAAAAAATTACAAAAAATACTATTTTAAAGATTATTGCAAATCATTTAGCTTTATTATTCTGAATTAGATCATGTGTATGATAAAATTTTTGCTCATATAATTAAATATATTTTTAAAATAGGAATATTCCCACACGAAGAGGTACATAATAGAGGTCGCAAGGTTGTAGAGATAAGCTACCTTTTTTAATTAATTTTATTATTCCTTTTAGCATTTTAGTAAATAACATCAAAACTTCCTTTAAAAACAAAATAAAATAGTTCTCACAAGCTTAATAAACTTAATGATTATAGTGTTATTAAAAGTAACAATACAAGCAGATACTTTTTACAAATCCAGAAAAAATGATAGTCCCATTAACTTTAGTATTTCCTCCCCGTGTTTCGACATGAGCTATAAAAACTATTTTCTTTGCATCAAATAAAAACAATCTCCCATAAAAATACTGATGGCAACAAAGGTTTCGATTGGCTTTTTATTGAAACCAGAATGGCTGGAATACGCTTAGCTTGAAGAACAATGAGCTGACCTTTTTAAAATTATTTTCAATATCTATCGTAATTATATTTGCTAGCTGCGCCCGGTACTAAAAGCGTATCTCAAATGTAAATTTCGAAGTAGATTTCACAATGAAAGCTATAAGGAAAAATTGCAGTACAAATTGATCATAGAACAAGAATGGAAACAACATTGCAGAGAGATTTTCATTTAACACGCACAAAGAACAAGATTGCTTCAAGGAAACTAAGAATCAGTGATTTAAAAAAAGTATTCTATTATTCATAGTGCTGGAGAATACATCTATTGTGATACGAGAACTGTGACTTTGAAATAAAATTGTTTAGAAAATATGAACTGTATCTACTAGATTAAAAATATACTTTTATTTTCCATCCACATTCTACTATATGTAAATTTTTGTGTAGTATTTTTATACTCTTAGAGGCTACAATATTACCACATATTTATACAAAGACAAACACAATTTTAAGCTCACAGTAAAGGATGGCGTGTGTATCTCGTACAAGAGCCACGAGTTTACGACGTGCTTAACAAAACTAGCATCTAACGCCCATAAAAATTTGTTTCATTGGTATTTTAGTGAACATAAAAATTTAGTTTTTATTACTTGTTCGCTTCGTGACCTATGTCGAGTGTCTTGCATCTGATGACCTATCAATTAACTATATATGACATATAACAATATACTTGCATATGTTACACATTCTAGACATTAAACACACAACAGTGCTTTTATAACGAATATTCAACAAATATATTAGGAAAAGCTTTTTTAATATAAGGCAACACATCTTTTTTATTAATAGTACGAGCAGGTCTAACGTATTTTCGTACTATACAGGCACTTTGCCAATTCAACTTTTGTGACACTACTTTTCTTGATGAATATGGAATTTCCGGCACCTAACTCCCGGAAAGACTATTTCATGCATTTCAAGTTTAATTTGTATACCATACATAAATAAAAAACCACACTTTTCATTTTCCTGAATATTTACTTCATTTATTATTTTCTAACTTCAGAGTCCATGGAAAATGTGTTATTTTATTTACAATTTTGTACAAGAAAACAAAGATTATATAAAGAATTGTGGTTTTAGGGTCATTGCAATCGGACGCAAGTTCATCGACGCCACTTTATGAGGTCAAACAACGCAGACTCTGTTTGCCACCCGCTTAATGGCTTTTATTTGAATATGTATCACTACATGTTACAAAGCACTCATATTGTTTGACGTTCAACTATTTGTATTTTCATTTTAAATTTATATGGAGTAGGAGCAAAGAATCCACATCATCATGAATCATCATCCACTGATCATCTGATCATCTTTTAATAATTGGACATCTGCACCAAGTAACTTTTAACATTCAAGCTCTTGCAAGAACTTGTACCTTGTATTTGTCCAGTAAAAGATCGAAATCTATACCTTAGCTTAAAATCACGATGAAGGTTTAAATGAAAAGCTTCTAGGTTCTGAGAACGATATTTACTTTTGCGGGTGGACTTGTGTGGGAATAGTCTCAGAATTGTGTTGGTGGAATCTTGTCTCTTTCAGAAGAACTACCCTGATATAGTATTTTAGTATATAAAGATGCATCTATGAACTGTACACATACGTAAAACCTGTAAGTAGAATTGAATTGAATATGTTTCTTGGTAATGTTTTCTAAGATTTACACAAGTACTATACATTTCAATTAAACTATTTTACGGATTTAACTCGCGTTTATTTTTACATTTTTTTATTTAAACCCGACGTTTCGAGTGCTTTGCAGCAAACGTGTTCGCGGTAGACGAGATGATGGTGTCTGTCAGTCAGTCAGTTTATTTGTCCTACCCACCTGAACTGAACTCTATGTCCGTAAACTCAGGAACCGTTGAAGGTAGATGACAAATAAACTCACTGACTGACAGACACTACCATCAAGTCATTTAAATAAACTAATACTTTCAAGTGCTTGTATTACGCCATTCATGTACTTATCAGCAACACGCTGGACGCTATTAAGTTAATTTTATTACAGCTTGTTATCGGTAGCACTGACCCGTTGTTAACGATACGTGGTTTGTATTCCTAGGGAAGTTGTAAAACAAAGGGTCGGAACCTTTTTGTCTAGGGTAGGTTATAATTGCGTAATTAAAATAAAATAAATATTTTACTGTTAGTTCAATGGCAAGCAAGTTAAACGTTATATATATTTAATCAATTAAATAAAAAGCATTAATATAAATTTCATTTATAAATGTAATGAAAGGATTTCTTTTTCTTAGTAAAAACATTCGTTCGTATTTCAATGCGACGACAACCGCTATGCTATTTCATTTTGCGTTCGCTTGATTGATCGTTTCCTTGTTCACGAGCAGAAATGGATATGATATTAGAGGAACTTCAACCTTTAGTATTTTGATAAAACTATACGCCTCTTTTATTGGGTTAAGATATGGTTCTTGTATACATTTTTTTTCAGTAAGTGTATAAATTCAAAGAAATCTGAATTAAATTAAACTTCAGCCTATAATGTCAATTAAGACAAGCAAAACTACAAATTATCAATTACCTTAAAAAAAATCGAAAAAATGGAATATTTTTTTTTTTGCGAAGCATACTGTACCTTATTATTTTTGTTTAAAAGGATTAAGGTTTAATAGAAAAAAAACTCATATAATTAAAATTTATTCATAGGCTGATATTAAACGAATTTATGCAAGTTCCGCATCCATACGTAACTGTATCCGGTGCGCAGTTCCTCTGACGTCACGTCCTGTTTGTGTAACGTTCCCGCCAAAAACGTTTATTGATCCGCGCCAAAAGTACCAAATAAATCATCCTCTGTCATAAATAGTGAAAAACAAACCTAAATTACTCCAACGTAGACAGACAACAAAAAACAAGAGAAGCAGTGCCATTATCCTTTGTTTTGAAAAACTATAAACGAACCTTTTCTCAAAGATCTGCTTAAAAATATTCACAATATTTTACCTTAATTACGTGACGAATGGGATTATATGACGAGTACATACTATTTTTGTTCCGAGGTTGCGTGGTAAATGTACATATATTCTTATTCCTAATATTTGTTGTAGTAAGTTTGTCCAATAAAATTGATTTAAATCAAAATGCTAACACAAAAAAACATTAATCACGACTTTGAACACGTATATCTTATAAGTTTTAAGAAACACAAAATAACGAATAAAGATGGTGAGATCTATTTTACATACCAACGCCATCTAGTTAACCATAATAGAACTACACTCAATCATATTTTATTTTCATGCTTTTGATTTCAAGAGTATTTTAGAATATTCATTGAAGATGCAAAAGATATAGTACACTGGTGAAAACTATATTTCCATAGCTTTTACGTGATACGCGGCCATACATAGAGACAAAACAATTAAAAATAGTAGATTGTATCACAAGGAAACAAAATAGTATTTTAACGGTGAGAGCGCTATTTTGAAAAAAGAGCGAAGCGATCGATTGTAGTTTTGAATCCCGGGCGTAGTGAGGGACTCTAACGTAGAATCATGAGCTCAGCGAGGGATTCAAAGTATGTCGCCCGAAGGAAAAATATTTGCTCTCGAGTCATACACTCCACCTTTCATCCCCTTTCTATGAGAAAATATATACGTACTAATTACAATAACAGAGACGTTATTCGCGCATTTCTTTCTTTTAGTTAGCGCGTCGTTCAGCCAATACATACCAGCCAGTAACGTATACAAATTGTGTTCGATTTTTATGAATGTTTATACATATATGTATGTTCCAAATTCAAATAATTTTTCCTCCCGCTAAAAAGTTCCTATAGGAAAAGTGCTATTTTGATCCCGCTTAAAGAGGAACAAAGCTCCACTTTACGAATAGAAGGGATAAAAATATATTTAACACCTATTTTAACCACCTATATAAAATTTATTTTTTTCTGAATTATACAGGATTTTAAAATCTCATTTAATTTAATTTAAAACCATGTACACGGAAAAAGATTTGCATTCCTCGAATTGTTTCACAAGAATAGCTTAAAAAAGATTTTTCGCATAAAATATTAGCATAATCTTATAAAAAAATCATTTAATCAAGACGTACTTTTGCAATACATTTTATCATAACTCATTCAAAGTATCACTAAAATATTATTATATAGTAATAATATTATTATACAATAATAATTATTATAATATATTTACTTACCTACCTTATATTATTATTATTATATTATTATTATTATAATATACCTTGTGATAGTTTAACCTACCTATAACAATACAATCTGAATTGCAATAGGTCAAACAAAGAAGACCAAACCTAATAAACAACTGAACCCTGCATTGCAAGAATTGCACAATTGAAATTGACAGTGCACTTAGTATGCTACTTCCCTAACAAGATAATTTGATCTATTTACACTATAAAATAAATATAATGGTTATAGACGACTAAAGGGACCTGTGACTTCTCTTCTCTTCGCAATGTATTCTCGGAATATTATATATTTTATTGTTGTAACCCATTTGAAGGCTCTGTCTTCGTATGTTGAACATTCGAAATAAATAGTTTATTATTCTTAGTAAATTTACTAATTCATTTCATAAATTTAAATGATGTTTAGAAATTCATTTTTGCGACGTTATAATATATATAATAATCACACAATTTTGTAATTTCGTCTATACTTAAAAGCCCAAATTTAGCAATTTTTATAAGAAGAAATTTAAATAGATGTTAATAATTTTTAATTTCTTAATTTTATTTCATGACTCATTTTAATAATAATAAGTAAATTAATGTACAAAAATAAGACATACGTAAATTATATTTCAATTAGGAAAAACTTAAACTTAATTATGAGGTAATAATTATAGCCGGTAGAGCTAATAGTATTTTATTCGACACGTAGTGTATTTCGTTTAAAATAACAATAATTTTAAATAAAATATTACTACTTATTACTTTTATCAATTTACTTTAAAAAGCTAACTTTGATATATTTTTTTTTCAATATATATTTTTTTACTATTAATACTTTTTTCACAAAAATATGTTATAACTAAAAAAATGTTTTTAATTAAAAATTATTTATAATGTCCAAGTATAAAATTTTGAATTATATATAATTAGAGTTATGCAGCGTTCACGTTCACGCCGTGATATCGCCATGCTCCGACCGCATGATGAATGAACTCGGAACAGTTCGATACTATCCTTAAAATTAACGTAAATACATTTGGATATTATATGAAATAGTAACGCTAATATATTACACATTTAGCAGCTGCCAGTTTTAGCTCGGCTTATTGTAATGTTATGTGAAAACATCGATTAAAGTGATTGAACAGATACGGACTTCAAACATATATTAATTTATTTATTTATTACTACGGGCGGGCTTAATGTTAGAGAGAATCTACCAGTCAACCCATTTATATCAGTTGTTATAAAAATATTTTTTTTTGTTTTATTAATATATCTATTTTAATAATCATTAGAAAAACCCATTGTAATTTTCTTTAGTAAATAAAAAAATATAATTATATAATGTGTTCTAAGATTTACACGACTACTACACATTTCAATAAAGCTATTTTACGGATATAACTCGCGTTAATTTTTACGTTTTTTAATTTAACCGGACGTTTTGAATGCTTTGCAGCAAACGTGTTAGCAGTAAGACGAGATGATGGTGTCTTTCCTTCTTACCGCGAACACGTGTGCTGCAAAGCAGTCGAAACGTCGGTTTAAATTAAAAAATGTGAAAATAAACGCGAGTTATATCCGTAAAATAGTTTCATTATAATTATATAGTTTAACAAATTCATTTATTTTGTTAAACTATCAAAACAGTTACTTGTCATCTTCATCAGTCTGCTTATCTTGTCAGCATTATATTTATAATTTGTTTTCAATATGGTCTATACACATATCGTTCCTAATCTTATAACATTATTTTATTTTTTGTTTCTTCTGCAATGATTTCTGCACAGACCGTTTGTATTTTTTAGATATTAAAATAGTTATATAATAGTATATTTTATAATTACAATATGATTATTGAATTATAGTGAAATTTTTCTTTAAATTTTTATTATCTGTATAAGATTCCTAGAGTTTAAAAAATAATAAAAGTGTACCTACGTAATATTTACCGACGTCTAGTTAATTAGAACAGAAATTGTTTATCAAAAAAAAAAAAATTAACAAATTATACGCGAGTTTCAATCCGTAAAAAATAGTTTCATTTCAAATGTATACTCGTGAAAATCTAAGAAAATACTAATTTTTTATCAAGTTTATACGGCTTTATTAGTGAAAGTAAATCGTCAGAAATTCGGCGCTTCATGCCGCGGCTCGGCCATGCTCAGAACTCATGAATAAGAACCCTAAATGGGTTCAAAACTAGTCGAGCAAATTCCGATAAAAATAAGCTGAAAAATAAGTGAGTACAGCCGGATAATTAATTATATTTAAAAATATTGTAGAACTATTATATAATGCTTTCAACTAAATATATTTTCGGAACTCTTTACCTCGCTAGGCTTTGAATTATCGTATCGCTCAAGGAACAACTAAAGTGTGGCAATAAATTTTTTTTTCTATAAAAAAATACTTCACTTTAAGAAATCGTAAATCTCTTATTCAAAAAACTATACAAATAACACCTTTCCCATTGAAAAAAAAAAAAGTTATGTCAAAATTATTAAATATTTAACTCTGATTTAACAATATACAGCTAAGAAACGTTCTGAATATTCGAAACTATTTCCTACGCTATATACATCTTGTAACAACTATATTACCTAACATTGAGCCCGCCAGGTGTGGATAGTGATCACATTCAAAACCCGGGGCTTGATTAGCTCCACTTATTACACCTGTGGACCCATAAATGGACGCATGGGGGCACAGGCCTGCCTTACTTATTAGCAACTTGAACGCCTCTTTCGAGACAAGACGTTGTTATCTAAAATATTACCTATTTTATTAACACAATATCTATCTAATTGTATTTTCTTAGATTTTCACATTGTAAATAAAACTATTTTTTACGGATTAAAACTCGCGTATAATTTGATTACATTTTTATTATAACCCGACGTTTAGAATGCTTTGCAGCAACCATCTTCATGGGTAGACGAGATGTGTGGTAGACGTGAACACGATTGCTTCAAAGCATTCGAAACGTCGGGTTAAAATACAGCATCGTTAGACTTGTGACCAATTTAGTATTTGCAAATTAAACTTAACTTATTTGGCGGTACTAGTTTTCATCTAAAACTCAGTAACCTAGTTCATGTTAAATTTATTCACTGAAATGTCAAAAATTAGTCGACACAGTCAAATAGCGTTTTACTATAGATTTGAAAACAAAGATACTTTTAATTTAAAATTCTACAACTAGAGCAATTAAATATAATCACCATTATTACATGTAATAAAGCATTAAGTATTGCTATAAAACATATATTTCCTATACAATGATATTCGTATATAATTATACTAACAAATACAAGCTCATGTCGCCTTTTACTCAGCTTTACAGAGAAAGGCAATTATGAGGCAATGCGCAGTATGCACTTTCAACAAGTTAACGTAAAATGTTCCAATGCTGAGTTTTACAAATATGCCTTTGATATGGTGTTAACTATTGTAATGAAAAATGTATTTTAAAAATTTTTGTATATCAATTACTACATGTATGAAATTTTACTTAAAGAAGACCAGTCTATCGACCGATAAGTCGCTAATATGAATGAATATTATTATAAAGAAAAATTTACGTCTACTTGCATGGCAGACAAATTACTAAATATGAGAACATAATAAATTAGACATACTTAATCTTTTTAGTAGACACTCATTAGCAAGGTCTAGAGATATGTGATTATTTATACCATTCTGTATATCGACATCACATATTAAAATACATGGCTTAAAAATTGCCTAATATATTAAAAAAGGATAGATAAACAAGGTCTTGCAAGAGCAAGAGACTCAAGAGAGTTTACTAAGATATAATCAATATACAAAGAATGTTTACTCAACGAACTTATCTGGAATAGATAGAAGCCTGCAAAAGCCATTTGATTCATATAGTTCAATCAGTATTAGGTTATTAAATAGAACAAAACGCTCAGTATCCTCTTGCGGTAAAAGTAATTTCCTCAGACATTAATGTATTACTGAATATCATGTAAATATATCCGTATCCAATTATCAATGACAAATATAACAAAAATCAATAAAATTAGTTTTTGTATCAACTATTAACTTTCTTTTTCAAGTGTTATTTAATCATTGGTCTTAAAAAGCAAATTAAATGTGTGAAAAAGTAAAATTATTATAATAGTTGTAATAATTCATTGTACTGCATTTTTGGTTGTTATAATTAAAAGCCTCAAGGTGTTTTAATCTGTATTAAATCTCACAGGATAATTTTTGGTAGTTACCAAATAATTCTTTAACAATTATAAGATGAAACGCAGATATTTTTAAACATATTAGCTGCTATTTTTGAACAAAACGAAAAAATACTTTGTTTCTTTGTATCGTGCCTCAGCTGTCATATTCATGGTACATTCTTAAATAGGGTCGCGAGGTAATTGCACAAAGATACAAAAGACACGCTCGTAGTAGTTCTCTTGCGAATTACCTTTCAAGTTGTTTTCTCTCTTACTCTGATAAAATGACAATTGAAGAGAAGAAAATATAATAAAAAGTTTTAGTGTATTAATGTGTCAGTGTGAGTTATATCCGTTTCGGTACAAGTAGCTGTGCAAATAACCAAGATATATCTTCCAGTACTCTTAAGTTATAGCCTCAGCTTAACCTATATGGAGAAAATTGGACATTAACAGTAAATAATTAATTTGATCTGCACTAGTAGGCTCAGGGGAGAGCTACTATACCTAAGTTTTTAACGCCACAACAATTTTTTCTTTATATTTTATTATCTAGTTTTATTATATCTCAAAAACCTCTCCGTTTAAATGCGATTTTCCAATGTACAAATTTTCCATAATACAAATTTTCCATAATACAAATTTTCCATAATACAAAATGTTCTATTTGTAGATTCAGACAAATATTTATCACTGAAACCTTATAAAAGAATGAGTTTATCAATTTTATATTATTGGGATTGAAAATATTGTTAGTCTACTAGGCTTTCAGTATTCGTTTCTAAACAAACATGCCTAATGTCACAGGCGTGTTTGTGTGTGTGTGTGTGTGTGTGTGTGTATGTATGTGTGTGTATGTATGTATCGTTGTTCTTGACTCAGAAACATAAAGTTCGATTGTAATAATTCTTTTTTAATACCTAAGACATTTTAAATATAAATAGTGTATCTATTTAAAATGTTAATACAACTAAGTTAAGAAAGTTAGTTAAGCATTTTTTTTGCAAATCACAAATTAATTAAAACAGCCTATATCAATATAAAAATAAAACCTATAAACATACTTTTACAATCTATAGCATATAGAAACCAGCTCAAGACAAATTAAATTTTGCGGTCATTTTGTTTTCACTTTAGTGGCAAGACTTGTCATCACATGTCTGTAAAAAAAACCGCCAGCAAAAAAGACTTTTGAACCATGCTCCTACCCTTAACCGCAATTCACTAAGACAAAGTAATCAGTGCAATCTTGGGTTTTTAAGAGATTTATTTCTCACCTTATTTTTTTCATACTGGGGTATTTTAATCAGGCACTTTTGTGGCCATTTTCGTAATGTCGCGACAACGTTTATATAAAGCTTTCCATAAGCACTTCAATTTCTGTTTAATGAAAATGAGTTTTATAAAATATTCTGTAGTTTTTTAAGATATTTAGGACAACTAAAAAAACTTATTCTTTCAATGAAACCAAAATGTCTCATAATAAAAAACAGGCAACGTCTCACTCTAGCTCATAATTTTTAATTTAACGTCCACGGCTCGCTAGTGTATAATAAAGAACGAAATTTATTTTTTTTATTTTTTTAAAAAGTTTAACATTGGAGAGTTTTCTATTTAATGCTGGGTCGCATTTTCTATTCAAAGTAGTATAAATGTAATTAAACATCATTGTTAAAGCCTAGCTAGCATGCTTAAGAAAATGAAGTCCTCAGGAAATTTCTACAAAGCAAGATTTACATGATAAAACTTGGCGTAAATCTCCTCTCCGACATTCACTTTTAATATTTTTATTCTATCCGAGTTCTTAAGCAGATAATAAACTTACCTTTTTATCTTTGCTATAGTAATAAATGTTGGCCGTATTATTTGTATTTACTGTTACTATGTGTGTCTGTTTTTGTATCATTATTTTATTTCTACTGCTGGGGCTTTGTATAGCCAAAAATTTCGTCCTGAAGCCATACTTTTAACGAAAGCACAACCTTATAGCAGTTTTTAAATATTTTGAAAATAATTTTATCTCACCAACAACAAGATATGAAGTTATATATGTTATATATACATATAATGTTGGTATTTGGATGAAAATGTATGTATACAGTGTATTTTAACATGATTATATTTATATGTATAAATATGTATCTGTTTATATATGTATATTCATAATATGTTATGTATTTTATTTAAATGTTTGCATACATTTATTTTTTTTGTCTCTTTTTTTTTACATTTTTTTTGCACCCCTACTAACGTCCTCTCCTGCACATCTAAGGTTGGGTAGTAGAGAATGTCTTAATAGCATTAAGCCCGCCTTTTGTAAATTTTTTTGTGAATTATGCAATAAAGAATAAATAAATAAATGATGTTATATCATCAGTACCTCAAAAACTTTCTTAAAGAAGATGGAGCTTATCACATTTATGTTCTTTTTCTAAAGGTTACAGTTTTAGTGTAGTGTGTTAGTGTTTTATAATCCTTATATATCTCTGACATATGGAAGAAGACTTCTCTTCTGGATATATCTATTTATTGAAGTAATTTATTTATTGAGTCTGAAACCAATTGATTGGGATGACAGTGACTTGTGTAATTTTAATTAACAACTTCGAAATTTAAATCAGCAAAATGTTACACGTGTCTTAATTGTAATTTGGTTGACCTGTCTACTTAATTATGTTGTGTACAAATCAATTGAAAGAAGAAATTCACATTCAGTTATTAATCACCACTACTACTAATAGTAATAGTAGTAGTACTACTACTACTACTACTACTACTACTGTAGTTTTTAATGGTTTTTATCTATTTATAATTATATACATGTTTAAATATACTTTCTTACAATTTTCTTAATACAGTTCATTTTAAAGTTTCACTATTATTATGTATACTTATATTGTTATTGTCACTAATATTCTAATAAGTAATTTCATGCTTATAGTTTTTTTTTTTCATTTCTATATAACTATTGTCTATTCTTATTCTTTCTATTGTTTTTAAAGCGATTTCAGTACAGCATTCCTTGAATATTTTACTTTTCTTTTTGTTACCATAATGCTTTTTGAAATTCCTATATCTCATTTTGTTTCAAGGTATCCTTTTACTTCCAAACTTTTATGTCGGTGTTTAGGGTTTTCCAGTAGCATGTGTTATGAATTCTTCCGTGACTCCCTTTATTAGTTTCTTGGCTGCTCTAATGAAAGGTAACAATATCTTGGTATTGGTTGAGTCACTGCAGATTTCTTTGGTTTCATCCGTTATATGATTCTTGATGTCTGCACGTCGCAGTTGGAAGCGGACATCAGCTTATTTGCTGCTGTGTATTACTCGCTATTTTGGTCGCCTGGACGTTCGCATAGAACCTCGCCTGAAAATGGATCAGTAACACTCCTGACGAAATTACTTACATACTTTTTCGTTGGGGGCTACCTATCCAGAGAGGGCCGCTCCCATGCTCCCGCAGTATACTTCAATCCGATAATATTCCCAAACCCTCCACTCTTTTCAACTTCGAGACCGCCGTTCGCATCCAACTTTCTCCAACCAAATGGGATTACTCCCGCCAGTATCAGGGCCGCTGTCAGAGAGAAGGTATGGTACAAAATATATCATCTTCCCGACCTAGGCCTTTTTGCACTAAGTTCAGATTCTTCTTAGCCTAAATATCTTTGATGGATAGAGGATGATGATTTAGAGACTCATACTTGAAATTTTTTTTATTTATACTTAAACCAAACTCTGGATTGCTCATTTTGTACCCCGAAATAAAAGATAAACATACACTGTAATAGATGATACTTTTTTAAGCGCTTTAGTAAATGAGCTGACGGTATTTAAAACAGCGTCAATGCGTCCAGTACAAGCCCAGACTGAACTTCTAATTAAAGCTTCTTATTATTCGACTCAAACGTACACTAATACGATTTAGAACATAGAAGTTTGTGAAAGCCATAAATTGTGTTACCAAACAGTATAAATAGACCAGTTGCAGGTTTTATCTTTTAAATAAGTAAGCACTAGTTAGTTAAGAAACTTAAAGTAAGATAAAATGCGCATAGATAAAACCAAGTTTTTGGTTCTACAAATAAAATATTGATGGAATGTAAATGACATAAAGAGGTTCAAAAATGAAATATATGACACAATATCTATACAGCGGAAAACTAAAATCGTTTCCAAGAAACGCAAATTGAATCAATTTTTCGCACAAAATTGTATCCTCTTTGGCGAGAGTGAGTAAAATTTTATGTAAAGGCGTCTAAACGCGGACGACAAATCGAACCGATCCATCGGTGCGACAGTCGATTACAGACATTTGTCTTGAACCACTCTGATGTAACTCCATAGTTTTATCTTGAAATCTAGCAATCTAAGTACAAATGTAGTTTGAGATACTTTAAAAAGATAAAAGATGTTATTATTTTTGTTAGTAGTTAAATATAATATAAGACTCGATCGATAAATATATTTTTTTAAATTTTATATTTTATGTTTATCTCAAGTGTAATTGATTACATAACATAATATTACAGGATGTGACTTGAAATGGAATGGAAATAATACGAATGTACATATCAACTTATAGCGAAGAATAAACACATTCTTATATTTTTAATACCAACATTATGAATATTCCATAACCACTTTCAATGTTCCATTCATTCGTATGGAAGAAGCTTAAGGCATCTTAACACTAGCTGAAGTGGATTCTATCTGCTTCTATCTGGTTATATCTGGTTATATCCGGCTCCCAAAGGACTAGCAAGTGTTTTTATCCTGTTCCCTTTGTCAGTGACATGTACAATTTTGATGTTGGTATGCTTGAAAATATTTCGAACCAATAATGACTTTAAAACGATAACTTTTTTAAATGCGTTATTTTATTAATAAAAAAAATATTAGAAAATTACAAATAAATTTAAATTTATGATGTCGATACCGTTTTATGAAAGTACATTAAAAAATTTAAGGCCTTTAAAATGCAAACAAGATGGCACACAATATATAAGTATATAAGATAAGTTTTATATTTTTTAAGAGAAAACTAAATTTTAGATGTATTAATATAATAAGATATGTTTGTCATGTTAAGCTAATACATTTCAATAATATAAAATGATGAATTCATTAATCAAGAACAAAGCTCAAACCTGCGTCATTTGAGATACCCAGATTTCTCATTCTATTTACCATAACATTTTGATAGTGAATCTAAAACACCCCGCAAGCATTTTAACAGTATTACAAGATTCACAAGCTTTTCATCAATAACCAAGCTTATATGAAATTATGAAAGCAAGATCATTAAAGGTATTGGAAGACAATAAACCTTTGGAAGCGACCGCTCTGGATCGGAAGCGAAATATTGTAATGGTGTTGGCTTTAAAACAATGAATAAATTGTATGATGGGAAAATTATTAACGATATTTTCAACTGGTATTCTTATAAATGAATATATACACGACAATATATTTATTTTGATCATATTGTGTTTTACAGGTAGAAGTAGATTTTTTAATATGTTAAATTATTCTTATGAAACACTATTCTAACTGAATCTTACACAATAACTATCAAATGATATTACTTATTTATTATCTGTTAAAAAATAGTCAGTTTTATTTTTAAGCGTAATATTACTACCTCAATACTACCAACTTTCAAATAATACTAAAAAACGAGACCCAAAGTTGAAACTTGCAAACACGGGCTATTTAATTTAAAACAATATTTATTTTGGAAGTCTATTTCGTCTCATTAAAAGTCGTATATAAAATTGAATTAAATTTGTTTTATAAATTACAATTTTATATGAAGTACATATTAATTAGTAGTATTTTTTTTTATAATTTGAATTCATCTAACGAATATCTATAGCAATGGCTGATTCAAAAACATATTATATTTAATTAACCGGCTATATTAACATTAATTTTATCGAAATTTTATTCGACTAGTATCTAACGCGGGACCTTACCTGCATTTATGTTTGCGAAAGTAATAGTTCACGCCGCGATCTAGTCCACCAAATTTCGATAAAACTGACATGTGGATAGCTGAATTTATATAAAACAGTAATCAAGGATCGTGAAAATCTTAATACAAAAATACATTTTCAAAATAATTACATATATACACAATTTGTACACTTGTATCTGTGTGCGATTATCGTTTAGAACTAAACTTAAACCTTGATCAGATCTAATATTATAAACTGTTTGCTTATTCAGGATTTTTCTGTATACATATTACAGAATAGAGGCCCATATCCCTGTATGAAGATAAGTATCTAGTTCCCAGAAATAACAAACGATTGAGGAAATATTTGCAATATTGGAGCACTGTTTTTATTATTACGAACCGACAGCAGATTTTATGGCATCAGTTTAATATATTTCTATGTCTCTGTTATACTTGAAACTTGGATAACGTTCAATAATGGCTTTCTTAATAAGGCCCTCAAAATTATGAAGAACCTGTTTTAATCATAATGGTATCTTTATTCATAAACTTATTTCACTTCACATAACTTATATAGTCATTTATTATGAAGTAGAAGTAATAAAAATAACTAATTTATAAAGTTGAATCAAATGAATAACCGTATAGTATGCATCATCTACTAAAAAATAAAAAAATATGAGAGCTCGCAGACCTGGCTTAGAAAACAAAGCATATATAGATGAGTTACATGATAACTGAGCCGCATCACAAACTAGAATCAATAGACCCTTTCCTCCCTCCGTTTTAATACACAAAAGAGGGTTAAGGGGAACAGGAACCCGGGTGAATAGTTCAAATTAAAATGGCCGGTGTAGAAACAGGACCATTCTAAGCAGAGCTCCCAGTACTCCTTAGAATTATTCATTTTATAGTCATTAAGAAGCAAGTGGTAAAGTGTGCGGTTCGATATATACTGGCACAGGGAAAGGTACTTATCATGTTTCAAGTTTTGAAAAAGTCAGTCTCTAAAAGATAGCTCCGAAAGGATGTTTGGATCTTTTTATGTTGTTCCATTTTGAAACAACTTCTTACCCACACAAGATAGATGTTACTCTTGGATTTTGTACATGTTAATTGTTTATTCTGTTTGTTTGTGTTGAGTTTGAACAGCAATTACTTTTGTATCTTATCTGAGATAAATATAAATCTACCACCTGCCATTACAACTGTTTATAATTACTTTTTGAAAATTAACTATGTTTACCAAGATTCTACGTTAAAATTAAATAATATTGAATACTGTATTTAGATAGCAATAAACAGTGTACTATTATTATGTAATATATATATTCTACTGCACTAGAAACTAGTCCTTAACATCTGCTAAGTTTCTGAAGATGCGGGATCCTAATGAACCATTTGGGTACATTTAATCAGTATAAAACAATTTACTGTGGTATTGATTCTATAATAAAATCAAAGAACATTACCTATATCTTACCTATATCTTAATTCATGCGATTTCGATTTCGTCTGCTCGTAAAATCTATTCTTATATATCATCCATAACGAATGTACTAGTTTTAATTAAATTAAAAATGATTCATATTAAACAATCATTTTACCCGTTCCAAACAATTTTATATTACTAATGCTAAGACAAACTTATATTAACTTTAAACCGTTGTAATATAAATAGATTAGTTAATAAATGAATTCAATCCCGTTTGTTATTCGAAGTTAGAAGCTAAATTTTTTCGATTTAACTTCGCCCTTGTCAGAGCTCCAACATAATTACATAAAGTTAGTACATAAGACAATTTGTTAAACCCGTTTCCTAACAAGACCCGGTTAAATTGCTCACGAAATCAATTATGAACAATACGACGCACTTTTGATTTATTCGATTCCAAACAGTTACCAAGTAATAGGTCGGTGATTGTATATTAATTATTATTTTATTAGCACTGGCCCAATATTGTTTATATTATGATTAATTACATCAACTTTATAATTACCTTATTTTTGATATACAATTTATTTGAAATTTCTTATGTAATTAGAAACTTTCTGAATTTGCCATAACTTTCTTATTTATGCTTATTTGAAAACAGATGTTGCCATCTAACAATTTTAAATTTATTATAATGAAACAATCTTTTTCTCACACACAAGCTCATTATACACACAACATTAACACAAACATGAATTCAATCCCTATAAACCAAAACACACACACATGTATATGAGTAATATTATATATGTGTGTATATATTCGCTCTTCCGCTATAAACACAAACAAAACATGTCTGGGCTAGTCAAACACGTCTGATAGGGAGTCGTTAACCGCCATACAAGTTAGACATCTAGACCACAGTAATGAACCCACACCTAAAATGACTCACTTATATTGTTAATGACAACTTAAATAATGTTATAAATAATTTACTCAGTACTTGTTACTTTTAATCCTGGAGGGATTTCAAAAACATGTATATAATAAGTAAAGTTTATGGTTTTCCAAAATATTTATATTTTTCTAATTAACTTCGTTTCTATTACAACAATATTAAAAATAAAAGCTTCATTATTACATCTTTAAACGAACCCTAAACGTACGAATGAATTTGTCTATTACGTGAAATGTTAAGAGATTTCTGAAAATTTTCGGTCACTATAAAAACATCTTAAGAATATTATCCGTGTTGTGTTGAAAGGTGGTATTTCAAGAAACAAAAAATATATACGTAATACCAACAACAGTCCTTTTTGAAAATCAGTTAATCAGTTAATATGTATATTAAGCAAAATATCAGTTTAAATTTTAAAAAAAAAATTTTTTTGACCTTGCCTGCTGGTAAGCGGTGATGTCTTCAGTTGGGCTTGCTAAGAAGATACCAAGTCACTCGACACTTGAATACCTCGAGATTACAATTATACAGAAACAATTCAGACAAGGAATTCCATTCTTTAGCTGTATATAACACAAAAGTAGAACAGAATTGGAAGAAGACAGATGATTCAACTGAGTAACTCACTCCTATAGATAAGAACTTCAGCATTTTTACACTCTATCTAGTATTAAGTTCTTTATATCTTTAGAAATTAAATTATTTGTATAAAGGAAATTATCACAAATAAACTTCACTGTATCGTAAGAAACTTTAACTTTATCTAACTTGTACTGTTTGTGTGAAACTTTCATTCAGACTGTTGAATGATTGATTTCGTACCTATTTTTGGTAGATTTAGAAATTTAGATGAAACTAACAAAGTTTTATATCCCCATATTTATTTATATAATTTTCATACTAAGCCTGTTAGGTCAATTGTTATTAAACGTATTTATGGTTTTTTGACTTCGCTTTCAAATGAATTAAAAACAAAAATATAAAACAAATTATGTAAGCTGTTTTAACAACATAAATGTAAACTAACACATTATATTACAACATTAGAATAAAAGACTAGTAAATTTTTCAACTTTTTAAATTCGATATAAAGAAAATATCAAAAATATTTTTAAAATATTAATTAAAATCTCAGAAAAATTTCAGGAGCGTATTTAAAACGCCTAATTACTTTGAAATGAAAATATGAAATGGATTACCCAAGGGACAAGTTTGAACTTTTTTTACGACTTGCCACTCTTACCTCGATGACCAACTTTAACGGTTTCTGATTCTGAAACTTTTCCTCACTCGAGAAATGGCGGTTACTATTTTATTTAAGACTCTCTCTATGTGGGTGTCCTCAACGTTTCTATTTAAGGCGATATTTCTTATAATCTTATAATTAATGCACGACATTAGACAAATTACAATAATCGTGCTAAAAATAAATTATTACAAAACAAGACTTACACTAATAAGAAGCTTAACTGTAATTACACATAGAGCGTGATTCGTCAGGCTCTTCTAAGTAATATGTCAAAACAAATTCATGAGAACCTGGAACAGTTATACATAAGACGTTATGAATTGAAAGATCTGGTCCTAGAACACAAAAATCGTATAACACATTTAATTTAAATTTACTATATAATAAACAACAATATTTCACAAGCTACAAAACCAAAATAAATCATTATTATACAAACCATAGAAATTTAAATTCAGTACCTGTAAAGCACGATTCTCCTATATATTATATTTTGGGTCGTCGGTGATAGCGCTTAACATATACGTACCTAATTAAGCCGCGGCATAATTAACGGAAACCCGTTATGACATTTGCTTTTATTTAGATATATTCGAAACTTAATCCGGGCAGGGAAATGGAAATACACTGGACTGTTTCGTAACACATACAAAAGTTTTAATGCATTCTGATCATCTCAATCCTATTCGTTTCTATGGGCATTGCGATGGACCTTCCATCGCTTATATCTAATCTAAATAATATGTGATATTTTTTTAAAGGTTTCTAGAAACTTCTATATTACATTAGATTTTCTTATGGAGCCTCGTTACCAAAACCCAAAGCTGCCTTTGTAACACTGCAGTCCAGCGACAATCCCGAAGCAAAAAGTAATGTCATTCGTTGTCTAATTGGAACGCAAAAGTAAAATAAGATTTAATATCCATCCTGATATTTTTTTTTATTGTGTAGATACTGATCTCTAATGTTCTATGTTGTGACCACAGAAACTTTACATACAGACAGTTGCTAATTTCATAATTCATTACCTAAAATACTAAACGTATTTATGATATTCAATTTTTGATTTAATCAGTCAGAGAATTAATAATACATTTTATCTTAAAATAGTATTACTGTCTTTTATAAATAAATTTTAAAGTAACATACTATAAGTGATATATTTAAGTATTTTTAAAGCATATGTGGGCATTTTATGAAATAAATGTAAAAAAATATTTTGTTAAAATCCTTTAATGTCTACTTGTCTTTGAATCGTCTCACAATATGTCTTGACGTTTAGTCGAAAACCTATAATCAAAATGTAATTGAATTGCAAATCAAACTTAATTCTAATAAATAAATCATAACAATAAACATAGCATCATACTGCCTAAAATAAACAATTAATTTCCATATCATAAATGATAAGCGTCATACACACTCCTCCTTACCAATTTCCTACAAATAAAACCATTACAGTCAGGAAATCTCGTTTAAAAGTGATTGAAACATGTATAAGCAAGGTTGCATTTATTATAGCATCCGGAAATAGATGTCGGGTCACGGACAGACAGTTCAAATTGTTTGGAGAAGCGAAAGCATTTTATTTTTAAATCTTCCGATATATCAGCCTAAATTTAATTTTCTATTTTTGTATACTATTGATAAAAAAAAGTGTAATCGTATCTTGAAGACTATATAAGGCCATATTGAAGCTATATAGGGGAGAATATTTTTATATTAATTATTAGAATATTCTTGAGATACAAAAACCTTTTTTCTTAACAGACAGAATCATAATATTATAAACACAAATAAATACAAAAACCATTTTAAAGTAATTGTTACAGAATAGTCACTTCGATGTTAAGGAAAATACACTATCGAGGCACTGCGATTAAGTTGTTAGCTTGTAGCCGCCGTTGCCGTGTGGTTGTTGTGGCAAGAAGCGATTGCCTTGGGAACAGTGAAATAGAACCTATATGAGAAACAGAATTTACAATCTAGTGACAGAATGATATTATCCCAATTACAATATAACTAAACAGTGAAATTTTATAAGTCACTTGATATTTTTTACCTGTATCTGAATCTGTGTATATTTTCAAACGCAAACCTGGCTAGACTTACTGAATTAAGTACACAAGACTATGTTTACTCAGCATGCAAAAACCGATTTGGTATATTAAAAGTTGTTATCTCTCCAACTCCGCAGCTAATACCTTAAAGTTTGTAATGATGCCTCCTTTAGTTACTCCTGGGTGGAAAAGTTTAGCTGGGCAGCTTTAGAAAACTGTTAAAAAACATTTAATTTTATTTGATAATTATTAGTTCAAAAAGTATAACCTAATGTTTTGTTTAGAGAATGTTAAAAACCACAACAGTTTATAAAAAAGTAACAGCAAAAAAAAAAAGAAAAAATAACAAATTTTAATTATATGTCCAGCCATACAGAGGCCCTACCTCATATAGTTTGATACATATATTTTAATTATTGTAAATTTTTTCTTCGTGTGTTTATTATTTTAATAATCTTTTTATTGATCTGTATGGTCATATGTTCGTCTTGATTGTTTGTTTAATTTTATTCCTAAAAATAAATTCTTAATATCTTTCAAATAGATATTTAGTATAATCGAGTACCTTATAACAATGTAATGTAACTGTTGTGCCGCAGCTAACTGATGCCATCTAGTAACATATATACTACAAGTTACCAGTCATTACCTTTTTCGTTCTTTGTCGTATCATAAACAAAACAATTATTATTATTTTTATTTACATACCTATTTTTCAAGTAAAAACAGTTGAAACTCTATGACTGAAAAGAGTATAATTCCAGAAACAAAACGCAATACGCTCTATCAGGTTAGGCCTACGAGAGTGAACCAAACGAAAGGGGGTCACAGCGGGTATATAAAAACTTGCACTGCGTCATGGTTGTGACGTCACCCGCGGAACGAGCGCACTGCATTCATTCTATGCTTGTTTCGCTGAACATTATTTGATTTAAAATATCACAGTGTATTTTATGCGAGCTTGACACTATTTCGCCCGGATTTATTTTAAGTTTCGTAACGTAATACATCTATCTTTATACGTCTGTATAGAGTGTAAGTACGTCCTGGTATATTCAATGTTTAAACATGTTGTTTAAACAAAACTATTTGTTCAATGTTTATTTAATGACCTTTCTAGTTAACAATGGTTTGGTGTTATGCAGATACAATTATTATCATGACAAACACAAGTCTGCTAACGCTAACTAGTTCTACAGTACAGGTACAACAATATGGTAGTTCCAATCAGAGCTGGAAGGGTCGATGAAATTCTCGCTTTAATCTATTTGTATATAATTATTTATTATTATTTTAACTTTATTAAAATTAAGTTATTGAGCTGAGCGAAGCGAAGCTCTTTACTACTCAAATTTTCAACTCTTTGTTACCCTACTCCTCCTTCAATTTACGAGCTACACGCACGAAATTTTGCACACATGCGCATAATAAGCAAACCTCGTTCTGGATTGAAAATCAGCCGAATCGTAATTTTAGTTTTTGAGATAATTGATAAAATGAGTCCCATATAGTTAAGATACAGAACGTTTTTGTTTCGCTCGCGCGACCGTTCCTACTACACTACATCAGAGACGTCTCACGTGCTTTCACCTCAGTCATGTGTGAGACGTAAATTAATTATAAATTTGCTCAAAACAAGTATTGACCTGAAATCATAATTTTTATCCATAAATAAATATCAATATTTAACTCTAGATATTGATGCGCTGGACAGCGTCGCGAGGCTAACCCCGCTTGACCGCTAGACCTGGTATTAATTATTCTTATTAAAAATAACGACCTAAAAAAAGAACTCTAGAGATATTTGGTTACATTTTTTACAGATACACTAATGACAGACTTTTAACCTCACTGACCTTATTCGAATTTAAAAAATAATAAATAAAGATGAAGAATATATTTTAAAATACACATACATAATTTACTGCAACATATTAATTTGTGGCATGTTAATAAAAAAATAATCTATCAAAAGGAATATAGAGTAATCCAGTCAGTCATTACGGGTTGATACAACCTCTTTTGTAAAGTGTTAATATCGAAGATGATAAAATGTAGAATAGATGGTTCAACGTGCCAGCCTTGACAGGGCGCGGATCAGCGTGCACACGGTGGAACACAAACAACTGAGCAGTTATGTACGGTTCTTAAAAACCTTACCTAGAGAAAATTTTACAATATTAAAACATAATAGTCATCTTTATTAGATTAAATTATATAATACAAGAACCAAGCAAAGTATAAGTTCTGTTTTATTTTTTTATTAACTCGATTATTGATGTTCTTATCATCTCTCATCTCATGTTTTGATCATCTATACATAATATAAAATTAAATCCCCCAGCCGTATTTCTCTATTTATACGAACAGACAAAATGCGACAGCTTCAAAAACTATTGAATCATGTATGTACGGATTTCACCAACATATAATGTAATTCCTGAGAAAGCTTTAGGTGTAATTTATTTTAGTTTTATGTAAATTAAGAAGCATAATGAATAAAATAGACAAAAATCTTGCCTGTGAAAAAAAGTGAAATATCCTAAGAAAAGAAACTCACATTTAAATTTTCATAAGAAAGATTATGGTTATTGAAATCCACGCAGGTGAAGCTGAGAGAGGTACCTAGTTATACGATATATGATACATATATATATGATATATGATATATGATATATGATTTTAAATTTCATTAATTGAATAAAAAAGATATTTCAAATTTAAAGAAGCGTCGTTAATAGTTTTCATTCATCGTGCTCCCTCGTAAATCTGGATAACGAGATATTTCATACAACTAAGCACGTTTAATGCCGCATTTTAAAACTGAAGCTAAAAAAGCAACACTTAAAAACGCTTAGAGCTGTTAAAAGGAAATACTTTAAGAAGGTGGATCTTAACTTGGTTTACAACGGTACAATGTTTTCGACAGACACACCAACTTATTCTAATTTATTCCTGTCCTGTACATTGAGGACGACAATTTCTTAATTAGTTTTTGTACGTAATAAACTTTGATGTAAGTTTTTGCATATCTTGGTATCTTTAGTCTTCTTAAGATACCCAAACTAAACCAAACTTAAAGAAATAGAAAAAACCTTCTGCTAATCTAAAACAAAGCCTGTATTTACAAATATTTTAAAAACACACTTGTACATATAAAAGCAAATTTTTATATTTGTAGTTTTAAAATTAATGTTCAAAACTACCAGCGAATATCACTAAATGGTGGTAGCTATTAACCCAATAATGGCGACAGTATAATTTAAACACTTATATAGTCTGTGAGATAAACAGACCAATAAACAAATTAGCAGGATATTATAAGGTTTTCATTGCAGTCATTAAAGGCGTAGTTAACATACTTTATAATAGCCGAGATGGCCTGGCCAAAAGCGGATATCCCAAAGGAATTTACATCAAGCAGAATAAAATTTTAGTGCTAATAAACACAGTAAAATAAGCTTCAAAACTTTCAGCTTGTTTAAGTAGATTTTGTGGGAAATGTATTTTTTATTTCTGTTTGCTGAAACCGAATGAAATCTTTGTTGTTAATAATGTAACAAACCTCTTTAGTGGGTTTTAAGTAAGTTAACAAAAATAGATAAAGTCCTATGAAGTTTCTATTATTATCTTCTATATTTAAAAATATTTTCCTTTTTTTGGAATCATTACATTTTTTTTTCTATCCGCCTACTTTTAATTCTAATAGTCAAAGTAAAATCCATGTGGAAGTAAATCAAATGATATTTATATAAATATATTTAGACATATAAGGATTAAATTAACTATGGTATTATTTTCAGAATAGATTAATATTAAACAATAGTATTTTCTTCGATTTTCACGAGTACACATTTGAAATAAAACTATTTTTACGGATTAAAACTCGCGTATAATTTGGTTACATTTTTGATTTTAACCCGACTTTTCGAATACTTTGCAGTAATCGTGTTCACGGGTAGACGAGACACTTACATCTCGTCGTTACGAGTTGAAAAATATACGCGAGTTTTAATCCGTAAAAATAGTTTTATTTCTTTTATTAAACAAATTTTCAATAAAATAATCCAAAGAATGTCAAGGGTTTTATTTCAAATTGATTTTTCATTGAAAAAGTCAAAACTATTTCTAAGCGGCTTAAAGCGAGCTACACCGTTATGTCAAATCACTAATACTTACAAAATATATTTTACAAGCGATTTTATAGCTTCATTCTAAGGGATACATTCTGATTGTAAAAGAGATCTGCATCGTATTCTATTGAAGATGGAATAAGTTCGAGGAGGTTCAGAACATGCATGTTTGCTTACGTTTTATTGGATCCCAGTAATGGAACTGAGATTTTATTTCGCGACTCAATCATGTCAGAAACGTTTTACTGAATCAGCGAAATGATTTGCTGTTGTTTTGAGCATAAGCACTCGCTTTCGGACATTTGATTTGATTGAAAAATGGCGCTCAAATAAAATTGTATTGAGAAAAATATTCAAGACCGATTTAACATATAACATTTTTCCAAAGTTGATTGCAGAGTCTGCGATAACTAACAAAACCGCTCAACTCAGTCTATGATTAAAATCAGATAATTTATTATTTCCTTTTTTTGCACGACACGTAGTCGTCTCACAAAGCAAATGCAAAGTTTTTAAATTGAACCGATGCCAGAAATGCAAATGAGATGTCAAATTTTTATCACTTAACATAATCTGTGCTCTCGACTGTAAGCACGTACAGACATCTACTGATTCTTCTCAAACCATAAATCAAAATAAATATAAAATAATAATTTAATATTAAAAATAAACTTATTTCTTATTGAATTCAATTAACTCAGTTGGATGGTTAATAAGGAGCTTAAAAATCTAACTAAATTATGAAACTAGCTTACTGATGGATAACGGGATACTAAAAATATTAAAGCTGATTAAGCCTAAACAGCATCTTATAGCTAGTAAATGACGGTTGAGTCATGAATGCCTTACTTTATTAAAGAAAATGAAAATAGAATTTTGAAAAGTAAATTAAAATGGAACATACATTTTTCTATCAAATTGTATCGAATTAATGGATGTACTTTATCCTTACCTCAAAAATTATAATAAATTTTAACAGCACTTATTCACCATAACGATATTTTTTGTCACGGGTCAACTCCTTAATTGATTTCGTACAGGTTTGTAAATATACCTATATATTGTATATTTTCAAATCTGTACGAAAACAAACGACCCTTAGTATAGACGTAGTGAATGTAGTGGGTGTCATTGACCTCAATCCAGACTGACTAAAACTTCCAACTATTTGTTTCTGCCATTAAAAAAGCGTTCGTTTGCAGCTTCATTAATATCAAAACGTCAACTAAATTCTAGATTAAACTGATAACGATGTCGCTTTTCCGAACACGTCGGAATCGCCGAAGTGTGCGGGAATTAAAATGTAGAAAACTTGTGATTGCTTACACAAATTAAAGAGTTAAAATGATAAATCTTTTAGGGTTTTAGAGAGAGTTATACATAATTTAGAAGCTGAGTCTACCACTTAATTTAAATGAGCATGAATTACTGAATAACCTCAATGATAAAGGTTGTATGTAGAATAGTTCATTCTGAATATTTTACTATCCTATTTCACAATCACCCACAAAAATGGAATCTACCCGCGTTACCTGTTCATATGTTATCAACCCTGAATTATTAGAAGCATCTGACACATATACTGACCGAAAGCACTAGGCGCCGACAAGGGGCGAGGGGTCCACAACACAACACTCACACAGCACGTCGAGGCCGCTTGCGCGTGCTCGCGTCGCGCACCATGGCCGTGCTCGCTCGGCAGCTATCGACCGTGCGCCGGCCCGCGCCGCCCAGCGACTGACGCGCGAGCGATGCGCGCGCACCGCACGCCCCGCCACCCACACCGCACCCGCACCCCGCGCCCCCGCCCTGGGGCTCACCCTGCCGCCGAGCAAACAGCCTGCTAACTTTCAAAGCCTTTCAAACCTTTTTGCTATATACTATCCAAAAGGTTATATTTTATTTCAGAAATAACTCGTCAAATGACGAGGTTATTTGTAGATTCTACACGTCCTAGACGTATTGATTTTTTTTTTGAATACCTTATTATACGTTGAATGTACATCGGTAAGCGGGAGTGTAAGTAACAAATTGTCCGTAGCACTGTCACGTGAGGCCGGAGGCCTCGGCGAAGGCTCTCGTGTTTATTTTCGGAGATCGAGGCGCGGGCCGCGTGCCGCCCGTCGGCATGGCAACGCACCCCAGACGCGGGCGAGTGTGCCCGACGCTGTACGAAAACGCCCGAATAGCTGCCCTGAAAAATCTAGCCGGCAAAGCCTGGTTTTGGAAAAAGCCTTGACAGATTACCTGAAACCACGATGTTATGCAAGCCGTAATTATTCATACTTCGTTTTAAGCTGTACACGATAATTATGAATGATATTGAGATTCCGTAGATGACTTTGACTTTTGAAGTATTTTTTTAAACTATGAATTTTTCAACTTTTAATGTTAGATTTATACCTTATTGATATTTAAACGTTAAAATACGTTTGTAGGGCAAAGTTATGAGCTTAAATACGAAGTGCTGCGTTAGCGTAGAGGCGTACATACAACGTAGAGCATGCTACGATGCATTTTATTCGTTTACAAAGCAACTCAGAAACAATAGTTTGAAATTCATTTTGCGAACATCATAATTACTTTAGAACGAAAATATTTCACATTTTCTATTCATAATAAACAATGTATAAAACGATACATTATTTGTTAAAAAGCCTTATTACTAAAAACACATTTTATAAGAAAATAGAAACACATCAAAATTATTTAAATGTCATTTCCATAATGAATAAAAAGGGATCCATAAGTTATTTTATATGAAAGATAACAAATATTTAGAATTTAAGTAGATGTTTTCTTATATCAACTGTAAAACGAGAAAAATAAGTTAATTATATTATTATATAAAATTATGTATTTTATAGAGAGAGAATGATATAGTTTCTCTTTTATATATTTCAAGAAACGAACGATTCGGTTGGTTTTTAAATGTGTGTAGATAACTATAATTTATTACTTTTAACTCGCTTGTTCAATAAAGCGAGGAGTCACGCGGCGACCTCGCTGCGCTAACGTTATCTATTGCCCGTAGCAGAACGTCTGTCACGTGGCATTATTAGATACACCCTAAGCTTTAACATTGTATTGTACTATTTACATCAAAAGGAGTTTGTTAAAAAAAATGTCTTTGTTAAAATCACTTCGACAGATATAAATAAAATCATAGTATCTTACTGTGAGTGACAAATAAAGAATGAAAACAAAAAAAATATTTTTTAATGAAATGAATTCTTGTTTATCGCAATTTAAATAATGAAAAGATAACGATCGCTTAGCAGCACTCGAATTTGACGCTTTTTGAATGCTCTTGGAATCATGTTTTTTAGTACAGGAATATATTAATTTATTTTATTATTTACCGTTACTTCAAATGAATGATTAGGCAACAGTAATTAAATCAGATGCCTCAGGAATATCGGTTACTAGACCATGCAAAATGAAGAGTCGTTCTAATTTCCAAGAGCCAAGTTTGTTATTCCTTTAGCGTACGTCGAGACGTTGGATTTCTTTGTTTTTTCCGAGTCTTCGTAACTGTTGTTTCACTGTTGCCAAATTATGTAAGGTACATCATAGCACTGCTAGCCATAGTCCAAAATACATGACCTGCTGGATGCTGGCAAAGAATTTTGTTACACAAATTTGTAAGGACTTATCCTCAGTAATATTTCCAGGTCGAATTGAGTTTGCAAATATTTTAATATAAAACTTGAGTGGATTATTTAAATTTAAAAGAAAAATTGTCAAAAATCTTTAAATTGGTGTTATTTAATCCACAAGCGTATATATATAAATATAAATTGAAAAACAACTTCCTATCACACAAACATTCGTTCTCTGTCGAACCCCTTACATGTACAATTTTAGAAATTCTGTCTTAAGGGCAACGTAGCTACAGAACTCTTTTTCAATCACAATTTTCATTGTCTTACAGATTACTCTGCTCGTTGAAAAATTAGTAATTACTCGCCTTTTCCTTTTATTATTTTATTATTTATTTATGAAAATAACATAATAAAAATAGTATATTTTATAAAAAGTGTTAAACAGTAATACTAGAGACCTTATGCCAACAAAGTTTCCACTCGTAAATCAAGTGACAGTGAACATGTTTGATCTAGTTATTATAGAAAAAGCTGTGCTTTTAAAGTAGTTAAATAATACTAAGGCAGGGGAAAAAAATCTTAAAATTTTAAAGAAAGTCAAACAATAATATATAAAATAACATTCAAAACAAAGCACTTGTAAGAATTGCATTTAAAGAGTGATCCTTTACATAAAACTTATATTTACTTATTTTTTTAATTCTTGTACAAGGGCATCCAGACTTTTACAGGCATTCTCTACCAGGCTTCAAATAAACAATACAAAATAAAGATGTACAAAAACAAAGAGTATTAGTATATTAAATAATTTAAATTCATTAACCACAATTAAACAATTAAAGATTATACAATAAGGACATACTTTTATCATTATTATATCATGATTCTTCTTGAACATAACTTGTTTGTCAGAACGAACCACAAGATTCCTCACCTCTTTTACGTTTAGTGCTATAAATAAACCAATTGGAAAACTGGTTTAGCAGCACTTTCCTTAATTTAAATCTAAATGCTGTATTTAAAGTATAATTTAATTATCCTTTTATAAACACGTGGTCTAAATGACGATTTGAATGTTCGAAACTCTAGTTGTATGTTAAGACTTGTCCCTCCTCACTTCTCTCTTCCCCTCGGGAAATCTTCAGTACTTATAAAAAAGATCAGACCATTAAACTCCTTACTTCAACCTTCATATATATAATTCCTTTTTTACCTGTTTTAACTAGTTCTAAAAGTTTTATGGAACTACGAGTATTATATACACTTTCCGACTGTATCACGTCCATTATATCGCAATTTGTCTGACTAGTTTCGAATTCATTCTTGACCCTCACTCAGAACCTCAGTGCACGGAACAATATTTCTTTTAGATAACGCTCAATAGAACAAAGTTCTATGAATAAGGTCTAGCGTATACTGCGCTGATAGATTTCTCCATGTCAATTTAAGTTTTAAAATATAACCCCCAAGGATAATGAAACAGATCGTATCTTTGAATTTAAATGTTTTATTAGAACACGTAAAATTTTTATTGAAGCCACATAGTCCTAAGCTATTTGTCAAGCAGACAGTGATAGCGATAAGGCAGTCATCATTTAGACTCCATAATCACAATCATAATCCATAATCACAATCTCACCTCTATATTACGAACTCAACAACCACGCCAAAAAAAAACCAAGTGATCCGGGAGCCCATAAGAATCGCCTTTCGGCCTATTTATACGTACAAAATAACCGCTGTCCACTTGCCGCAGTTACAAATCAGCTCAGTTCACAGCGTTTACTATATGACTAACTAATCAATTGACAATATTGCTGACTACAAGGTATATATATTTTTTTAATACTTCGGGTTGTGGTAACCGTTTATTTTATCCTTTTTTTTGAAAATTGGAGTGCCAGGAGCAGTTGATTTCTTCAATGAGGTATCCAGCCTTATTACGGCAATACTTCCGTGAGCTACGTAAATTTACTGAAAAAAGATTTAGCAGTAGCTCTGATTCTAGAATCGTTTTAATAGTAGATTTTTGAATTGAATCTGCACTTCGTAGACTAATATTCATAAAAAATACTTCAAAATAAAATGTATTTGAATATAGATATGTTGAACATTAGCACAATTTATAACAAAAGAATTCAATATAACCACCACCATTTTGTCATCGTTAAACAATACTAGAATTAAAGGTTAAACGTTGTCAGGTTCAGAGTTAAAAATGTATTTTGAAGTCGTTTTGAAATAAAGGAATAAAATAATGGATAAATATTCAGCACTAACTTTTAAAAAAGCAATACTGTGATGGCGATATCATTATCTAAGTCAAAAACTTCAGGAAAATGTTTTATTTTTATATATATTCAAAAAAAAATAATGCTTACAAAGTAAATTTAGATACAGGTTTGACATTATTTTACCAATTGTCCTAAAAAGGAATTTTTGGAATCGAATTGAAAATATCGTATAAAAAAGAAACTTGTTAATTAGAGAAGTTAAAGGGGCGACAAAAAGAGGGGCACAGGAGCTACTATATATTGTTATTTTTATTATCGTGAATTAACGCGTCACGTAGGTATTACATACCTCTTAATTGCCTGTCGTTTTGACCAGGTTTTTTAGGCCGTGGTAATACAAACAAAGCTATAAAAAGTAGTAAGAAAAAATTTAAGTAAAGAAAAAAAAACAACTATATCTTATATACACATATTTGTTCCTTTTTTCTTACTGTCGATTAGACTATGCACATTTAACAAATGTCTATTAAGAAGAGATCAGACGAAGTCACGAGAAGTAGCTAGTTATAAATAGAGGATTAATTTAGTACAATTATATAAATTAATGAAATAATAAATGACAACATAATTTAATTAATAAAATATATTAGTTTATAAAGCTAGATTTATATATAATGAATTATTTATTAACGTCTAAATAATTAAACACAATTAAATTTTGATTCCACTGAAAGCTCTACCTCGGAATTATATATATCGTCAATATAGTACGTCAAATATATTACATAACTCATTGGAACTGTGCAATTGTGGCTCTTATTTTTTTAATATTTCAACTGGAACTTTTAATTTTTTTAATTGGTTTAAAAAAAAATACTTATAATTGAATACACTAATGGCCATTAATACTTTAATATGCGAAGCATTGAATAATCTCCACTTTATAAAAGTCAACTTGATTGAATTGTTATATTTTAAGAATTTTTCGATTCGATTCGATTTCTTTTTCGATTTAAAAAAAATACATATATGTTAATTTTTATAGATAAAGATGAATAATATCTTAACTGTTTTAACATTTACAGCTTAATTGTTACTAAAGACTAGTTCTTCTCTCGGAACTGTAGCTTCGTATATAGGGTGAACTGACCTGCCTAGTACCACCATCTTGCAGGGGACCAGAATAATCTTACTATAATAGCTACAAATAATACGGTGAGTAAAAGAGCTGGAAGCCTCCATCCTTTCTTTCATTTCCACTTTGAATCAATATCACAACTTATGTAGTATTGACCACTAGTGTACGTCAAATTAAAGATTCAGGAAGGACGATTCTGATGCTATACTTATACTTATCGAAATAACCCCTCCCCGAAGGACATTCTTCAAGTTGAAACTTAAAGCTACGAGGGTTTTGAACTTCTCTGAGAAGAACCACACGACAAGCTCAGTTCGATGTGTCTTTGTTGTTTCAAAAACGTCAATATAATGTAAACAATGTATGAATAACTAAAACCATCGCAATCAATTCAATAATTGCGAAGAATATACTATTCAATGGTCTTATGGTTTTAGTAAAATATCATTGCAAACACGGCCAACAAGACAAGAAGTCAACACAAACAAAAGTATGCTCTATCGATTCCCATTGCCTATTGGAGGCATTACACTTGTTTATCTTAATCTTTAAGATGTCTGTGGCCAACGCAGTCTTATTCAAACTTATCAGTATAGGAGAATCCTATAATCCTAACATTGTTAAAAGCATTTGTAATTCTAGCAATACTCAATCCCCTTACCATATATAGTATTTGGTGTAGGATATAGCAGTTAATCCAATCAAAATATATTTCATATATGGTATAAAACAAGATAATATGGCTAAGACACAAGTATTTAAGAGTCTTGTAAATTATCGATGATTTTTTGCATTTATACTTCGTGCAAGGCAATTACTAAAATCTAGTTTTATTAACAATACATGTCATTTAGTATTTTAAATAATAAAAAAAAATAAACATGTAAAGTGACCTGTAATTTATGACAAAAACTAAAATTACATATCTGGTTTATTATTTAAGGTATCTATTGAATATCTGATCGTTAACAAAAAACTTCGCACTTAACTTTATTAACTAGGCAAACAGTTCGTTTCTCTATCGTTCGCGATTTACGTTTTATAGTTTCAAATCACATCCATTCTAAAGAAGTTTCACTACGTAGACGTCGTTTTGATATTGCTACATATTCAATTTACAAATTGGCATCATTATCTTTATATATTATTCATATAGATAAAATCAAAGCCATTTTTCATAGCAATTATAAAATAATCCAGTTAAAATTCATAACTGGAATGTGTTCTTTATCTTGATTTATACATGATACAAAAGATCAGATCCGGGTAGCATCTAATTAAGTAATCATTTTAAATGCAAATTTCTGCTGGTATAATAATTTTGGAACTTAGTATTTCTATCAAAACATGAGATACATATCGAGTTGATTGTATTAAACGTGTAATTCCATTGTATGTTTTTTTTAGTTTGGCCTGTGACATTTCTAAATCATTAACAAGAAGGAAGAGAAATACCGAACTCGTTGTTAATCTTTCTTATTTTCGCTTCTTAACGGTATGTCCAAGGCCTCTTATAAGGCGTCTTATCTTTTCTTATTTAACCCATATACTTTGAAGCTGCTTATCGAACTCTGCTGTTAATATCTGAGAAGTAGTGAAAAAACACAATGAGTGTTTTATCTGGGTATAACCCGACAACCACATCAATTTATTAGTGTTGTAAACTCTAAACTCTATTACAACTCTAATACAATCTGCTCCCTGGATGTTCTCACCGTTAAAAAAACACTAAAAGAAGTTGGTGTTTAGGAATGACCAAAAGTCGAATGGAAGTAAAGTGTTTTGTTTGTTCTCCTCTTTCTTTCTGGGAACGTCCTGGTTTTATAAGTATTAGCTGTTATTACAAAAAAAAAGTTACGCTTTACATGTATAAATTAAAAAATATATCAACAACACAGTTTATTGATTGCAAACATATTCAGGTGTACTTTAATGTATTTTTTTTTTATTTAAAAACTTTGATCACTTTTTCACAAATTTATAAGGTTAGGAAGCTAAATAATGTTTCACTCGAGCGCGTTTTCAGAAAAGGCATTAGCTCATATCCGAAATAGTAAGTTATAGCTAAAGTTTTATAAAATGAAACAACGACGACTTAATTATAAAAGATCTGAATTGATACGTCAAAGAAATGTAGGGCTACATTTCTTTACAGGCTATGGTTAGTTAGGACAGTTATTTACGAACAGTACCGTGAAAATCATTTTCTGTTCCTTCTTTTTAAAGATTTTTTTTTTCCACCTTGCAGTCGCAGATGTTTTTGTAGCATTATTATAGATCTACTATTCTTTAGTAGTTACATTATTTTAATGTATCATGCTTACGTAACCCAGGCAAAATATTTTCGACCCTTATCAACCAGATTAATATATTTCAATCAATTTACATAAAATCTACTATCTATTGTTAAAACCGTTACAAAAACCGTTTGCTAGTTTTTAACTTTATCGCGTTCATACAAAAAGGCAGCCGCGGCCGGTTAGTCGGATAATATTTTATATTAAAAAGTTGATTGTAGGTTTGTAGAAGAAAAAAATAATAATTTAATAACTTATGTGAAAACTAACGTTGACGACTTTTCATAGTCAAGTGTGACTAGTTGTCAACGCCTGACCTAAAAGACGTATCATAAGCATGTCAACTTTAAAGAAAGAATTTTCTAAACATTTAAAAAATAAATTTCCTACAGTTTGAATTTAGAATAAAAATTAATCAATGTTGTTTTTTAATTCTTTTGTTTTTGTCTCGATAGTAAACAATTCACCTGATTGCAGGAGGTACTGTCACAAACGTTCGTTTTTATGAAATAGCTAGCAAGAAAGTTTTGCATTTTATAAAACTTGTCTGCAGTACATTTTTAAACAATTTCCTATATAATTTCTAGTATGATTCTGTTTCTAGATCACGAACAGCCGCGAAACATCCAGTCTTGAAACATACATTCTGGACTAAATATCTTAAAACTGACCCACGTTTGCCTCAGATCTATATTACTAAATCTACAAACAATAATCAGTTTTAGAGAACATGGCCTGCTCTTAACGCTCTTTAGATTACAAGAAATGAATTCATTACGATATTTGATTGATATAGACAAGACGTGACCAAAAGAGTAGATGCGATACAATTCTGTAAACGGATAAACTGAAATCTGATTACAGAACTATAAAAAAATGTCATTAAAGATATTTTGTTGGATTTAAAAACACACGAAAACACAAATTGTGACTGAATTCTACCTAAGAAAAAAACCAATGGAAACTTTTACTCAAAAATTCTTTAAAACAATTAAAATACTGAAGACATTATAGAGTTATTCACTAAAGTTAATTAGACTGACGATGACACTGAAATTTTATAAAAGAGGAACCATACTGAAGTTTTAAGACCAGGCTGAATGGTTTAAAAACCTTTGCCTGTCCTTTCACGGACTAAAAACAAAAAAAAATTATGTCATTTGTTTTTGCCATTACAATCTGAATTTGGGGTTATGGTTATATATTTTTTATGAAATGTGTATGAATTAACCATTTTCTGTTATTAAAAACTTATAGCTACAATGGCTTTGATAAGAGCTGGTTTACAACGATTGACTAGTGCATTTAGTGGTCGAGGTCAGCTTGTTATGAATGTGATAGAAGTATAAACAATACATAATATAAAATCATAAATTTAAAACTAACATAATGGTGTTTTTATTTTAGGAGGCATTCTGTCCAGACTTATATCACAAAATCCTAATCCAATCGTTGCTCAAGAAACAAAAGAAGTCATAGCTACTTGTAATAAATTAATCGAAGACAGAGTATCCAGGAATTTCGCTATAATCCATTTACTGGGCAAACAATGGCGAGTTACAGACGGTGATCTTCTTGTCGTTGAAGGTCACTGGCCTCCCAACATTGGTGATCAAATTAAATTAGATAAAGTATTGCTGGCAGCTACTAAGGACTTTTCTCTCATTGGACGTCCACTTGTGCAGCCAGGATTGGTCAATGTTACAGCTACAATTATATCAAAGGGGCTGTCACACACAAAAACCCACTTCAAAAAGAAGAGGAGAAAGCAATACATGAGAATAAACTTTCAAAGATTGCCACAGACTATGTTAAGAATAAATAGTGTTGAAATAACTAATAGGATCAATGAGGCCCCTAAGAATGTGTTTTAGTATTTTATCTTTGTTTAATGTAATGTGTTAGGCTAAGTGCTGGTAGTTAATAAAAATAAAATATATAACTATTTTTTTATTTATTTGACTCTTCTTTTTGTTTAAGTTGTTTTGTTTAAGTTATACATACTTTTTTAAATAAGTAAAATTCAAGTTTTTTCTTAATTTATTATATTGATCTATAATTAAAATATAAGCAATGATTACTGAATTTCAATTCTAAAATGTAACTTTATCACAGTATTCTTCAAAAGATTTTTTATGAGCATCTTTTAAAAATCTTTTCATACCTTTAAATAAATAAAATAATTTTGAATTCTCCAATAAAGCAGAGAGTGTATTTAAGAACACATTGTAATCCCCTTCCTTTTTATATGTTGAAATAGACAAATGAAACTTTTTATACTTGTCTGGATCAAGAACGGTTTTGATTTCCTTCACAAAATCAACTAACGACGTAGGGGCTAGTTTTTCTGCTATTTCTTCTGCAATATCCCCATTATGAAGATTATCTTCAAAGCCGAAAGCTTTTATTCTTAATTTCCTCTTTTTAGATGTCATTATAGTACTTATATCTTCTGCACTTCTTTTATGAATTGATACTAAAGATTGTGAAGTCCCTTGAGAACAATTGTTACTGGTGTCCAAAGCACTAAATAAATCTTTAGTTTCCTTTGGCTTAAACTCATTCATATAAGATGATGCTTGAGCATTCTTATAAAAATCTATTGAAAAGTCAGCATATACTTCATTTGAGTTAGGATATTGACTAACTGAAGTTTTTGTTTTTCCTTTACTTATTACTCTTGTAGTTGTAGATGGAAAAGATACTCCAGTTAAACTTGATACACCACCTTCTTTGTAGTTAACATTAGATTCGTAGGGTCGTAATGGCTTTAATTTAGGTACTGGTAAAGAAGTCTCTGCATTCTTGAAGAATCGGCATATTTCACTGACAGTTACCCCAAACTTATTAGATACACCAATATGGTCTCGGAGCCATGCTGACAATTGATTCCGTAATTTAGGATTGTTAAATCTAGTGTCACAAAGAAGAATTGCACCATAATCATTTTGATGTCTAATGACTCTTCCAATAGCCTGATTCACGGCTCTGCTTGCCTCCAATGAGTACCATTCGTCACCAGATAAGAAATCCTTTTGATTAACTCTCAGTTCTTCCAAGTATTTTTTCTTCAATATTATTCTTGGATCTCTAAGGGGAGGAAAAGGTAAACCCGTAATTATAACTGCTCTCCCATTCATGTCTGCAAAATCTAACCCTTCAGATACTTTACCTCTGCACACTGCCATAAAACACGCTCCCTTAGTATTTGGGTCATTTATTTTGCTGTAATATTCACTAATAATAGTATTGAATGTATCCTTTCTTTGTGGTTCAACAAATATTGGTTTTAAACTGTTTATGCTAGACCAAATGCCTTCAGACTGCCACATTTCTTGACATTTTGTCATAATGGGATATGAAGGAAAAAAAACTAAGAGACCATCTGGTATAACTCTTGAGAAACTAAGTATTGTTCTTCCTAAAGATGAAATGTATTTAGGATTATCTCTATTTTGATAATTAGAATTTAAAATAACTGAATCTGGACCTTGACCAATAATTTTAACATATATTTGATTAGATTTAACAATATGTGGATTTTCCAGTTGAACTCCTATTGGTATTGCCAACTCAGATATAAGAGGCTTTAAAGGAGCCAAAGTACCACTAGTTAAAATTACACTCCTGACATTCTGCTCCAATAACTGTTTCATACCAAACCCTGGACTGAAACACCAGTAACTAAGAACTCTTTCAGATGATTTAGAATTTGAGGCTTTAAGAGCACCCCAGCTATCAGTTTTCTTGTTATTTTTCTTTTCTTCTATTTGAACATGAACCTTATAACAAAGTTTAACTCTTTCTTTATATGCAACAGTGGTGCCACTAAAAACTACATTTAATAAGTCCACAATTTTTTGTAATCCTACACCTTTTCTCTGAAATGGTGATGCACTAGCTGTTGAAAGATATTGTATTAAATTTTCTATTAATGTTATAACTGACATTTGATTTCGATCTGTTATCTCTGCTTTAGAAAGGAGTTCAAAGATGTAAGCCCCAGAAAATGTTGAACCGTCTGATCCAACCTGAATTTCATCAACTGCTTTCTCTAGAGCTAACATCATTTCTTTTAAGGTACACAGATCATCGCAAGTGAAATCCTTTGGTTGATTGTTATCCATAGTAATATCACTTAAATCCTCTCCACCCTCTGCAAATGACTTCATCACATAAGTAATTTCATCAATGCACAAAGCAACATCCGTTGTTCTTATTTGTAGAGAAGCTGATTCCTCACACATTTTTTCAACATTATGTGCTTCATCTAGTATTATTATATTATTAAGAAGTTCAACACCATTTGCCTTTCTTGATTTTGGATCTAACAAATAATTATATGGCATAAAAATTATGTCAGCTTCTTGTTTAAGTTCTTTTGATAAATAATAAGGACAGCATTTTAATTTTTTTCCTACAGTAACTAAATCCTCTATATCTAAAATATCTTCACCTTTTACAGATCTATCATCTTTTTTAGATTCAACATTATTGTAAAAGTAACAAGTTCTTGATTTCACTTTTAACTGGCACATGTGAACCTTATTCATGTTATTTGTTTCCTTGGACACTTCTGGATGAATACACATCTGATCCCTTGAACCTAAAACTGCAGCTTTGACATGTCTGTAACTAGATCTTTTCAATTCTTGCATAGCTTGTGTAAGTTGTGAATGAGTACGTGATGAATAAATTATTTTTGGCATTCCCCATGATATATTATCTTTTTTTCCAGTATTACTTTTTAGACTATCTCTTAAAGCAGTACTGAAACCACTATGTTCAGAAAAGTTTCCAAGTTGCGCATTCATTTGTAATTGTGCCTTTTTTACCAACAACCAAGCTAACGAAGAACATAAAAGACTTAATGTCTTTCCAGTCCCCGTCGGTGACTCCAGTAAGGCATTTGTATTATTTTGTAAGCTCTCTATTACCTTTTCCATATAAGCTTTCTGGACCTCGTAAGGTTCAAAAGGAAAAGTAACAGGTATACCATAAATCATAACTTCTGACATACTGTATATAGTTTAAAATATTTTAAAATGTAAAAAATTCGCTGTGTCTGTCCATAAAAATATTAAAACTATCAATAAATAAGTATACTACAAATTGGTTAAAATGTTTATTATGACATTTTAAAATGACAAATTGAAAGGCATGACATCGTGTGAACTCCCGCCAAATATACTGAAGTTGGAATTATATTTTTATAATAATAGTAATATTATATTTAACATTTATTTTATAACTTTAATATAAATGTGATTAAATACCTATATTTTTATGTTATAATTTCTTGATACATATATTTTATTATAAATTAAAATAATTTTATTTTAATATTGAACAGTACAAACAGTGTTTACTAACATACCAATGACAGCCGACCGATCAGACATGATTTTGACACATGAATAACCTATTTGCTTTTTGTAATTTAAATGTGCAATTAAAAGAAAGTTTGAAAATAAAATCTGTCAAATTTGAGAACCATGAAAATATCTTTAAAACAAGTTTATACTTCGGTAGCATGTAACAGAGTTCCTGAAATTGTTGATTGGAATAAAGAAGGTCTCATTGTCTACGGCGCTTCTAATGCTGTAGTCATTTATGATACGGTAAATTGAGTTCTTATTTCATAAAATTACTACTATTTTTCTATTTTAACTTTGTAGCTACTAATATAAAAATTACCAATGGAGTGCCTTTATTAATTAATAGTAAAAAAAAACTTCATGTCAAATTTGTTTTCTTCTCAGAATATAAAAGGTCAAGATCCACTCACAGTACTTAGCCATCATCACTCAAAAGTTAATTCTGTGAAATGGTTATACAAAGTTGGCGGCGCCAGTAGCGAGTTGGTATCGTGTTCCGCAGACAAGACTGCTGCTATATGGTCCCTTGATAATAGCTTGTGGCGGGTCACAAGTAGCCTATCAGGTCATACTGATGGAGTCACCTGTGTGTATGGTGTATATGTTGATCATGACTTAATTGTTTACACAGCATCCATTGATTCTACTGTACGAATTTGGGAGAGGAAAAATGGTAAGTTTAAAAAAATGGAAATTAATAAATATAAATTTTATATTCTTCTAAATGAAATAACTTGTAAGTCTTACAATTTTCTTTTAAGGAATTACAACTCTGAAACAGACAATCAACCTCCACTCTGGACTGTGTCTTACTCTACACACACACATATTACCTTCATGTAATAAACCTCTTTTGTTCTGTGCACTTGATGACCACAAGGTGCATATTTTTGCTGGTGATGAAGAGTATCACAGAGTCCACACACTTATCGGACATGAGGACTGGGTGCGAGGTCTTGATGTGGTTAATGTTGGTAAGAAATTATGGCTATAATAATATCTTAGTAACAATAAATAGAATAATATTTATAAATATATATTTTTTACAACATAACTGCTTAATTTAAATACTTGTATTTGTATCATATATAACAAATTATTTGTTATCATTTTTATAATAACTTTAAGAGAAAATAAAACTAAAAAGGATTACTTATGTCTGCAGATGAATCTACAATACTACTGGCATCAGCCTCCCAAGATACTTACATACGTCTATGGAAAATTGCACTTCATAAAGATGAGTTGGTGTCAGGGATTAAGGTTGAGGAAAAAGCTTTTGAAGCATATAATGTCAAATGGTCGGTAAAACTAGATGCTGTACTTGCTGGTCACGAGGGTTGGGTGTATGGAGTTCAGTGGCAAAAAATCTGTGATGAAGGTATATTTTAATTTTTTTCTTATAGAAAAACACCTTAATTGATGTTTCTCTGAGAAGAGAAAACATTTTAGAAATTTTGAAAATTTTTTTCTATCTGTGAGATAATTCTAAGAAAATATTTTTATATATTTTTATAATATATAGTCAAATTAATATACTGATTAAACTAGTGAAATGTTGCTCTTGTCTGGGCTATATGTGCGACTAAAGAGTCAGTTTTAAAATATATTTTTCAGGTGGGTCAACCTATCGTCTTTTATCTTCATCCCTTGACAAGACGCTGATAATCTGGCAGCTTTCGGGCGTGTGGGCAGAGAGCGTTCGCGTGGGAGAGGTGGGCGGCAACGGACTCGGCTTCTATGGAAGCCGATTTGGAATTGACGCCATATTGGGACACGGGTATAACGGCTCATTGCATATTTGGAAATTGGATAAGGTTTGTTATTTTTATCAAATCAAAATAAATAATAAATACTGCCACTTAGTTACAAATATATTTTATATATGATCCTAAATATAAAGTACAAAATTGTTTACTGTTTTTACTAGGAATCAAATCAGTGGTTGCCCAGTGTGGTGGTGGGAGGTCACTTCTCGGGTGTGGAGGACATTCGATGGGAGGCTCGGGGGCGATTTCTGGTTAGCGTGTCTCTGGACCAAACCACACGAATCCATGCGCCTTGGAAGAGAACTGATGGTCCATATATTTTATATACGGAATATAAATATGTGATGAAAAAAATATTATGACGTTTTCTTTTAAAAACTGTTGTATAGTCATGAGAAATCATTAACTTAAATGACAGTCTAAGTGGTATCATTTTATTGTGATGACCCTACACAATTAATTTCAAGGTTTTGGTGTCGAATGGCATGAAATATCCCGACCACAAGTGCACGGCTACGACATGTGCGCCGTCGCGCTGGTGCCCGCGCCCCCCACTTCTTCCTCTCTGTCCCCACCCCCTACGCTGCTATCGGCCGGGGATGAGAAGGTTCTGAGGGTCTTCACAGCACCACACAATTTTGTTACCAACTTTGCAAATATTACTGGAGAGATATTTGAGAGCGGGGGAGATGGTTAGTACTATTTAACTATGTATATTATATCACATGTTTAATTTTTTCATAATTACTCTTTCTCCAGAAGTGGGCCCGGAAGGAGCATCGGTGCCTTCCCTAGGATTGTCAAATAAGGCGGTATTCGGCGGGGAAGACAGTGCGGACGGTGACGACAACGACGGTTACTTCGTTCCCTTAGAGTTACACGGTGATTGCTAAAAAATATTTTTTAGCATTTTTATATAAAACCTTAAACACTATTTTCGATATCACTAAATTATCAGTACGAGGCCTGGAAGCTTATCATATGCCCTCGCGTACACTACGGTCAAATTTAAATATATATACATATTGTCCTAAGCTTTCTGCCGTCTGGAGAGAAAAAAATGTTTCCAGAGCCTCCAACGGAGGAGACCCTGATGCAGAACACGCTGTGGCCAGAGACCCACAAGCTGTACGCGCACGGCTGCGAGCTGCGCGCCGCCGACGCGTGCGCCGCCCCTGGCCCCGCCCCCGGCCCCGCCTCCCGCCCCTCAGGACGAGCCGCCAGCGCCGCGCGCGCCTCCAGCCACGAACACGCCGCCATCGTGCTGTGGTGAGGAAATAGCTCGAGGCGGTAATAACGATGATACTTAGTTTTCGTTATTGCTGTCTGTGGATCCAGCATGGATAAAACTAGACCATTAATCATTTCTTTTGTTACGTCATAGTCTCGATTGTAAATATTAATTAAAACCCGAAGTACGTTTATGATAGAACGATAGCTTAAATTTTATATTCATTATAAAATACAGGGATACAGAAAACTGGCAACAGATACAAAAGCTGGTTTCTCACACGCTCACGGTGACACAGCTGGCGTTCTCTCCCGACGGTAATTTTTTACTGTCTGTATCGCGCGACCGAAGATGGACCTTATTCCAAAGAGACGAGAGTTCAAATTTATTCGCATTGGCCGCGACTACGGACAAAACAAACGGAATACACACGAGGATAATCTGGTGCTGTGCGTGGGCGCACGACAGTAGTATGTTTGCTACTGGGTCCAGGGATGGAAAGGTTTGTTACTATATTATTATTGGAAAACAAGGTGTTACTCGCAGTTTCACCTCCAGGTATAACGATATATTTTCTTCATTTCATCGTATAGCTTCGAGGATTAACGCTATCAAATAAATATTTTTCGTCATAATAATATTAGTATAGATAATAACTGCTTTTCTGTATATAACGGTAAATATGTAGAATATCTAGTTCCATTTGTTTGTATACATTTTACAGGTATGTGTGTGGTCCAAATCAGAAACCAAAAGCGATTCTTCTCTAAAAGACTATAGTCTGTTAGGTGAGTAATTGTTTACTATATTTTCGCCTGTTACCAGTTTATTATATTCTAGAAAAAATAAAAAAATAAACTTTTAACATAAATTTTTAAATCAATTTTTGTTAAAAACGTTTTAGGTAAACCACTAGAAATAAAAAACTCATCGGTGACAGCTCTAGCGTTTGCTCCCATAGACAACGTGCGACTAGTCGCTGTAGGGAGGGAATGTGGACGAATCGGCTTATATAGCTTCGACCTGACCTGGAACTTGTTACACGATATGGACAATAGGTATATATAATCTGTATAATCATTTTTTTAACATTTTGTCAGATTAGATGACATGGGAAATTAGATTTTAATTGAAGAAAACTTTTGGAAAATTCCCTGTAAAAATTGGAAATTTGGTTTGAATTGTTTATTCAAATTAAATTTCGATATCACATAATTTTGACGATAGTTTAACGATAAAATCACTAAAGACTTATTATAAAACAAAAATATTTTAAAATTTCTAATGATCATTAAAATCTTTTATTTAAAATCCACGATTATTACTATAATAATCTGGCTATACTCATGTACACTATAATACTACGTGATCAGATCACGCCGTGATTTCGCCATACTCCAAGCTCATAAGGTAACCGAATGGATTCGAAACTAGACGGACAAATTCCCATACTATTTCTGTGAATACTGCAAGAATAAACGTTGTATTATTCTGTATTTTCCTATCAGTGCGGCGCATCATCTCACAGTAAAGAGATTGTTCTTCAAACCAAGAACAGAAGAAGACTCAAAGGAATTGCTGTTGGCTAGTTGTGGAAGCGATAACTTTGTAAGAATACACAGTTTGACTGTTGTATAAAGGGAATACATTTTTATTTATAAGTACATAGTTGTTTCATTTAATCAAATAGCTCTTAACTTGGCTAATTAAATCATATGTCACCTATTGTATACGTTTTTAATAGATCTTCGAATTCCTTTAAGTTGAAATTAAGACTTCAATAATTGAGGATTAGGTGTTGATTAACAATGTATGCAGTTGATTTCATAAAACAATGATTTATTTTCTTGTTTGATAAATAGAATAAATATCATATAATATAAAATGTATTCCTGAAGTTTTCTATGTCTTATTCTTAATAGGTGGTAATTAAAATGATTTAATCAAATCGTATTTTATATTAAACAAGTTATCTGGGATGTAAATTAAGAAAAAAAAACTTTTAAACTTGTTCAATAAACTATAATTATAACAGCCTGTGGTCCCTATTAATCACAACAGTTAACAATAATTCGGCAATTTGGAAGCACATAGACATATTGTATTATAACAAATTGGTAACTAGAGTATATATCAAATATTTAAAGTTATAATCTAGACTAGTCAGAACTATTTATCATATTAATCATTACAAATATTAATGTACATAAAAAAAACCGTAATCAATTAATATCTCAACTGACTTATTATTTTATGTTAACACTTACGTAAATATAATTTTTAGTTTAAAACTATTTTAGTCCTAACATACAATAATTCTAATATTAAAGTAAATCTCATAAAAATAACATTAATATATTTTTTTCATTATTTGAGATATTTTGTCATTGTATCGAAACAAATAAGGAAATGTTAACTCGAGTATTTTTTTTTCGTTATATAATACAATTCTGTAACGTTAGAATGATAATTGTTTTCCAAAAAAATAATTATTAACTCAACAATAAAACATTAATTTTAGTTTTAAATTGTGGTATCGTCATTAAAAATATTCTTATAAAAAATATTACTCCTATTTCTATTAGGGTTGATTTTTTATTAAAGTGTCACTTAGCTGAAATCTACTTAAATATATCAATCCTTCTTTATCAAACTGCATTTAAAACCAAAACATATAATTCATGACATAATATTTTGGGTAAAAAAAAAATTAGTCACATATTTCTAGTATGGTAATACTAATTACCTATAATTAATTTTCAACACTGATTGCCTTCTTTTGTTTCTTGCCTCTGAATGTGTTCATAATTTTCCTGAATGGACCGTACTTCTTTCCTTTACTGGATTGTCGTGAACTGTTAAGAGATTTTGTGTCGTAGGACGTCGGTATCTCATCTGACAATCTATGAAGGTTGGTGAGAGATGTCGTTTCCTTAGGAACGTCTGGAAGAGCGAGAGTTTTCATAATGCCGTTCACTTGATACCCGTTGGAGCTGCTTTGAGATGTTTCCGTGATTCTGACGTCTGAGTGTGAAACGGTAGGCGGCAAAGTTATTCTGAAAATCATTTTATAATATTAGTATAATACTGGGTTTAACTAAGATATAACTTATATTAATACACAAGCATGCTGATTTTAGTTTCTACTAAAATATATCTTACATTAGTTAGTACTCAATAGTCATCTGCAAATTGTTGTCTCTGTATGTAATACATATAAAAGAGATATTAGGTATTATTCCATAACATATTTAATTAATAATTAGTTCTCGTTTCTGATGACTTGTGTGAAAATTGTTACAACTAAATTTGGGAACTGGATATAAGGTTTTGATTTTAATGTATTATTTATAATACATGTTCCAAATATGAATTGTAAAATAACATAAAATAAAATAAAATTATATAAATAAAATAATAAAATTATATAAAATAAATTCTACTGTATCAATAGAGAGGTAATCTTAACTATTCAAATAATTAATCACTCATTATATTTTTTTATTCCTCCCCTCCGTATTATCCCTATCATGTGACTGTCCCCCCACCTGGGCGCATCGACGATCCTGAGTGAGTGCGCGAGTCGGTCCCAGAAGTCGTAGGGCGCGCGCGCGGCCGCCGGAGAGTAGCGCAGGTTGTGATAGTAAGCGAGGTGGCGCGGCAGACTACACTCGCGGTACATCACGGGGATTATCTTCAACTGCTTCTTGCCTGATCACACATAATTTAAATTGAGTGGAAAAAATAGTGAACCGATTCAGAAGAAATATTCTTAAATCCTAAAGGTAACAAGGTGCTCGGTTTCGGTTTTAATATAATATTAGAATACCAACGGGGTACATCTTTGGAGGCTTGTGTAATTCAAAGTACTCTATTTAAATAGCGATAACATACTAATAGCGTCCGCCTGCGCCAGGTTCATGTAGAAGGCGATGGCGGGGCTCAGCAGGAAGTCCGGTGAGTACACCAGCACGATGTAGCGGCAGCGATCCGCGATAAGGCGCGACACCGGCTCGAAGGGCGTCGCGTGACCCGCGATCAGGTCATCCTCGGTGCACATCTGCAGAACGACGATAGAGATGTTACAGACCATTCATTATATAAACATTTTACATAATTATATAGAAGTGGATACATACAAACTTATGAAAAAACGTCATCACAGCACAAAAATTATATCACAATAAAAAATAGATACCTTGAATCCTTCCTGTCTCGTACGTCTGAGCAGTTCATCGACGAAATCTCGGTCCTCTCTAGAATACAGCACATAAGCATGGTACCGCTGCGGGGTGCCGTACAATTTGTCGTCATATGTAATGAAATCGTCGTCTGATCCATCCAGTATTATCACTGGATTATAAGTTATCCTGTTTGTTTGTACTGAAATTGGGAAGGTGTTTATAATATTATAAACTTATTGAGAAATATCTCCGAAGTTGAGTCAATGCCTTCTAATAAGATTTTCAATAAATTGCTACCATATCTAAACACTAATGAAAGTAATGTATCAATATTATAATGTAATTATCTGTTTTACTGTTAATTGCAATTAATTGATTTATTATCAATGTTCTATAATAATATATCAAAATATATCTGTTGATCTTGCTAAGTGTTACAGGCTAACAAACTTGAGCAAATAATATAAATAATTACATATTATTGATAATAACGGTCAAAAAGCAATGTCTAATGATCTAATGGGTTTTTTTTTTATAATAAAGAAATTATTTAAAAGTAAGCTATCTGCAATTATAATCAATCCTAATCTTTTATCCTATATTATTTACAAAGAGAATATTATGAAAATTCAAAACAATCTCATAATAAGAAACTAATGATAAACTTTTAATGGTTTAATTATTGCTTCAAAAGATAACAGTAATTTTTATGATATGATTGAGTCAAATGTCAATTATATTTAATATTATTAATAAAAAAGTTTGAATTTAAAACCATACATTAGTAATTTATCATAAAAAATATAGTCTAAGGAAGGCAGTTGAAATTTTAAATTTAGGCTACTAATTCAATTTGGTTATCATATTATAATTATATTTATGATGCATAAAATCTTATTCATAATGAAAAATATTTAAAATAATATGAAAACAAAAAAGTAGTACAGCCAAAACTAAGCTATCACCTATTGCATCATTGGTTAAATTTTGCCATTTATAACCTACACATTTGGGTGAGTCTTACAAGTCAACTTGTCAGATTATTTTAATACCCATTTTTAAGAAATTTTTTTGACTTTATTATACCTAAAGTATAAAATATAATACAAATAAACTAATAAAAAAATGTAAATTGTCTCAAGTTCCTTATATGTAGTGAAATGTACAATAGATAATACTCTTAAAATAATTTTCCACAAATCAAATCACAAATTTGATAATTATTTGTATTTAATACACCCCTAAGCAGTCAAAAATATCAAACACATATCTGTATTTGTTCTAGAATGAACACATTAAGGGGTAAATATTGTTAACTGTCTTGTCTAATATCTGACTCATAAATATGACCACATATTAATATTTCAGCTTTCCTATTAGCTTTTGTTCCTTAGGCAAAAATGATTTTAATACTATTATGGTATCAAACAGTTTTTTATATTAAAGTTACTTATTAATAAAAAAAGCATACCAATAAGTTTATCGGCTCTGGCAAATTCCAATATATCATCACAAACGTCATGTCTGTCAAGTATTTGAAGAAAATCCAATAGCCGACCAACTGTTGCCGAACCATCATTCCTACTGCACCATATGGTTAGAACCTTGTCTGTCTTATCTTCACGATCATTACTCCGTATACTAGCTGCTACTTCACTTGATATATTTATAAGAGATGCTAGGCCTCTCCAATCTCTGTAATACATGAACAACTAGTTTTATACATGGTTTTAACTAACCATCACAAGAAGGATAGAGGATGATTAAACGTTACCTACTTTTACCTTATACAACTTAATTACCTAAGTAATCTTTGCATCAAGATCTCTACAAGTCTAATCATTTAAAATAAACTATATAATAATTCACATAAAAGTAAATAAAACCAGTGTCTGATATTGTTGTTTTTTTGTAAAAGTTATATTTGTGAACTAAATACCTGTGTCGAGATATTTGGTCAGGTCCGACAACTGGCACTATCTTCTTAGCATTTAAACGAGATGATATTAGATTCCGAGATTCATAAGACAGCGCAGACAACGGCACGGTTCTCAGGTCACCGACCATATTGCCACTTTTGGTATTCTATTACAATTTACTTCCAATTGTTTTGTTTTTACACACTTTCATAGCGTAGTATTTCTTAGAAACGCCTTACAATCTAAAATTATTCAAGTTTGATGTTTGTATTAATAAGACAAGTAGTGTTGCTACTTGCTAAGACCTCAAGAATATAGTAATAATACGTTGTACTTGTACCAGTGTCTCCATTGTACGCCACAGTGTATGTCATACGTATTGTTTAGATGGTCTTAACATTGTCCAAAATTTTTTTTCCGAGAATACCTTTTTTTAAAATTATACAAATATAACAAATATTTAATTTACATTATTATATTCGTTTGAAGAACTATTGGGGCATCTATAGATAGATATTTCATAATATTTAAATTCAAATGTTTTGAAGATCTTTAATCCGGACACGTCAACTAATTTATACTATTCTCTTCGTTTGTATTATAATTATTTATAGTGTATCATGGACAAAAGAATATTTAAAACAACATATAAAGATTACAGAATTGGCAACTCTATAAAGAATTAAGGCTAATACTGTTACCGTGCCTGTACCTGTAATACTGAACGTTTTTTATAGGTTTGTCGTCTTAAAGATTACACAAATCGGTAATACATATAACTTAGCCGTCCATTTACCTACGGCCGTTTATTCCATATTTCAGTGGTGTTCTATAAAAACTGCACTGATAAAGAACACCACTCATCCAGTTGTTTCAGATGGTTTTATAGTCCGAGGCGTGCTTTGGGACCATGGAAATGTGCTCTTGAAATTGGGTTATAATTCTGTTGGAACATTTTCTGCCATATATGCGTTAATGAATTGAAATTTGGATCAAACCTTTACAGAGCACTAGGTCCTTAACAATTCGATCGATTCTTTGCTCCTTCTTGATGTTGTTGTGTTGTTAGAGCGATTCTGACCAGAGATGAGAACATTACTCCATATGTGGAAGAACATACTCATTATACAGCGTGAACCTTGTCCAGAGCATCACATCATCACTTCCAGTTGCTACGAGCCCAATTTGGTATTTGATATCTGTACTTCGATACTTGGCGAGGCAATAGGAGGAGAGCTCTCGAATGTGGTGATACAACAAATGAGCTTGTTCGTATAAGTAAAGGAGCATACTTTTCTCGGATCTTAACTTCATTTACTTCACATTTTTCCATTAAAAAACTGAGCTTGTCTCAAGTTGAGACAAGTTAACAGCCCTCATAACAGTAACTATTGAGAAACTTCATCATGTCATTAATATCAAGATGTAACAGTGTAGGGAATAGCATAGAGCCCTGAGAAGTATCAAACAAATATAAGATAAAACTTTCAACAATATTGTTTTCTTGATGATAATTATGTTAAATACCGATTAGAAGAAAAAAAACTGGTAATTAAAATATTTCGAGCACTTCTCGATTTTATACCTTCGTAGTTTGTTCTAAAACCGCTTCACTGGTGTCGAGTGCTTATATCTGAATATTCACGCTACGTTACGTATTATATAATAGTAAATAAGACTGCAAGAACCTACTTCGAATTTATAAATCTTAAAATAGAATTTTCCTCGCTCGTCTTCTTCTGAGTGTCTGAGGTTGCCGGCTAATCAACAGGAAACAACGTTCCTTATAGATATTAAATCTTCGCAAATTTTTATTTTTTGAAAAAACAGGAATGGTTTTTCAATTAATATTCAATTTTTTACTTGTAGGATGTTTTCTATTCTAACAGCATTAAAAAGACGATCACTTTTATTATTTATATAAAATTTAAACGACTTCATTTTCTGCAATTCCTTACACCATCGGTACACAGTTGCTTTGGAAGTTGCTTTGCAAATAAAAGATAATAGAAGTTGAATAAACGAAATATCGGATTTCAACTTGTATTTAAAGTAGTAAAAAAATATTAAAATAATGCCGATGCGAATTTTTCTCGACTATTATATTTACATACGATATTACACACGACAGTTTTTTTAATTTTAGTTGTTTGTTTTCTCAAAACTTTTTAAGGTATACTTACCTTTATTCCAGATGTAATAAAAAGTGTTTCAAGAAGTTTAACTATTATTAATAGTAAATTAGCCCATAATTACACAAAAAGTAAAAGTTGGTATTAGTACTCGTATATGGACTGGCTAAATCACTGTTGAACGAACAGCTAAGCGAGTAACTAACTAACTAACTATTAGTTACAGTCATATTTTGTATGCTGAGAGAGAAGGAGAAAGTCAAAATAACCTTCCTTGTTCTAACTGTGACACTCACTTACATCTGCAACACTTGTTTGGAATAAACTCATATATGAAAGAATAATTTCTGTATCGCGAGATTTCACAAACTTACAAATAAATGAAAGACTATACTCCTAGAAACAGAAAGAGACTAAAGGTCACAGCAGTTATTGTAGAAAGCGACTTCTGGGCCATCAAGGTCCACTCACTGCTAAACCAACAGGCCATAGTTGACCCCTTTCAATTCCAGATATTAATATGTTCATACGTTAAGTTAGACAGCCAGACTTCAATACTCAAAATAGGTTTGAGCTAAAAAAAATGATTTACATTTATTACTTGTAATTCAAAGGGCAGACAAAATTCTCGTGCGGTTTCATATTTGCTTAATAAAACATTAGAATCATTTCCAATATTTTTATTTTTAAATTAGTGGCAGTGAAGTTTTTTTCGAGATGTCGCTTAATGTTACTAACGGAATCTGGTTTTCACAGTCATCGTTAAAAATTAACATTAGGTACACATACAAAAACGTCATTAATATATAAAAATATCGAAGTCCTTTCACAAGATCATATCACTAAGTGAAAGTAATAATATTCAAATCGATTCATAAGTATTACATGAAACTTAAAGTTTTGAATACGTGCGAATGTAATGTTATACAAGTAACCAGGAAGTGAACAATACAAAAAACAACATTATTAAACAATTTAGTACATTAATGATAGACTTCGATATTAATATATTAATTTTAGTACATACTTGAACACACGATACTTATATTTTATTAAGAATAATAGTTTTACTGGAAATTATAATTACAATCATTGCTTTTCGCATTTCATTATATAAGATATACTGACTGGATACCGTCTTAATGGGTTAATTTAGACTTTAGGACTTTGTTCGCAGTTTCTGTTCATATTATTTCATGTTTTAATTCAAAATTGTAACAGTTAAACTGTATCATTTTAATTTCACTAAACAAGTTATAAAGAACAAAGAAAGTAAGACATGAGCTAAGTTCAAAAATCGACAATCCGCTGGTGCTATTATTAAAAAAACATCCATTATACAGCCAAGGTCTTACTATGATTTTATTATATTTTTACAGATAACTAGGTGAATCCTCGAATTTTATAACGGTCTTTTAACCGGTGCGTAATAAAGGAACGATTACAGATATGTTTAATTAAAAATAATATTGAAAATAAATTTTGTACTGATTACAAATATCATACAATTAAAATTTAATATAAATATAAAATTCGAAAATTCACGCTTCTGTCCGTGATTACCTTAGTATCCAATAATTATTTACGTAATAAATAAGTACTTCTCACTTAGAAATAACATCAGTGACTTCATTTTTTAATCTATCACGAATTATCGCTTTGGCACACATTTTTGGCAGTACGTACGCATTCTATTGGTATTTTATTTTGTGATTTTGGTAAATACACCATGAATCATGATAACACTATAAAATTTAAGGTACCTATAATTGTGTACAAAAATGCAACGGGTGAACATTAAAATATGACCTAACCATTTTTATAATATTAAAAAGATTCTTTTACATAGAAAACATACCATACACCTAAAGTCATAATAACGTATTACCCTACATGAGCATAATGTTGCCACACTCGCGAATTACATTTTACACTAAAAATATTCTCAATAAAGCGTATCTACGTAAAAATGACTACTTTATTACTCAATAGGCACGTAACGTTATAATAAAAATGTATACATACGATAAAACAAGTTTTATATAAATCCTGTTATTAAAATACAATATTGTGCACTACCTATAAGGTGGGCACACAGTACAGATACATCGTTTAAGTTTCCTTGCAGGGAAAGGTCTACAACTGAATGTAAATAATAAAAGTTAATAGATGAATTACAAAACTAAAACGGCACATGAAGTATTCATATGACGAACCACTTATAAACAATTGGATATATAACTTTATAGAATCATAAACTGTACAAACGAATTATAAAAAAAACATAAACCAGTATTTTCAAATTATTGACTGAACGCTTTATTTTACATTCAAACTAGTTTGTGAGTGGGTTGATTAAAGCTATTATTTCTAAATTTAATAAACACAAATTCACACAAGTAGGTACTTGTAATTAAAAACAAAACCTATTCCAATATAATAACAGATCCTTGATATACTTGATGTTTGAAGTCACTGGTATTTCAAATTAAAAAATGTTTTTAAATTTCTTTTATAATATTCTGTTTCTACGATCAACATGATTATCTCATATATTATATCATACGATAGTAAGCCAATCTGTTCCGTAGAGTCCCGTTGTTCATTAGAACTTGCCACTTTTTTCGAAATAACTTCACCTAAATTTTTAGAACAATAGTATTATAAATTATTTAATTAGAATTAATAAAGACATGTACCAATATAAAACCTTAAAATCATATTCTTATAATAAGTATCAAAACATCAAAATGGATAGGTTATCTTATTATTGGTTCATGAAAATTATACTTTATTAATGGCAACATTTTGTTTGTGTCATTTGAATTTCAAGCTACAAATTTAAAATTTATTAATTTTAAGTGTAATATCTCGCCGTTTACAATTTTATAAGTTATTACAATCAGACAAGTTTATTATTAATTACTGTTATGGAACATTACTATAATTTAAAAAAAGGAAAAAATTGTATTTAAAATATTTTCATGAACCGTTTCATATGTGCTTTAAGAAATAAACAAACAGCACTCAAAAAAAAACTATGAAAATATCAGCGATAAACGTTAGCTAACATTCGCTTCCAAGTGAGCTGAGTGAACTGCTCCACCGATCCCGACCTACTTGATGATAATAATCGTATTAATTACACCTTAAATAACTATACATCTCATGCCGTTCCGAGGAGCGGTAAAACTTATTAAACTTTTAATATATCGTACATCAGTGTTTCACATATTGGTACTATACAAAAATTAAAAACATTATACAATAATACTAAGATATATCATAGACCTTACAAATACAAGAATCGACTTACAACTACCAAATACCTATGCGATGATGATGCAAAGTGGTATAATCGTATTTTAGTTACAACCTTTTTAACACCCAGTTTATCTAAACTTGCATTACAACTATTTTCAACGTAATTTGCATTATGATGCACTACCGGTTCGCTCTTCACAGCCGGTCGTAGCTGCCGTGGTTTCAGACTTACTGATAGAATAAATAAAGCACTGAGCAAACCGCTCATCAGTCTAGCCCGGTCCAGTTATCCTCTCATTACTTATCTTCAGCATCCACTTCTAATTTAACTCGCTCATTTCATGGCTCCATGAAAGTTCGATTTAGCAAGTTGTATGATTAATATCGCGTATATTAGACTAATTTTTGGTACCTATTTTTGTAATTAGTCTTAACCATAAGCAGTGTTTAATTTAATTGCTGCATTTAGTTAACATATAATAATAATAAAAATTAAATAAAGAACACAACTTAAAATATTTAACATTTAGGCCTACTGATTATGGAAGTGTGTAAGTAAAAAATGATAATTATTCGTTCATCATAAAATAAATTATAAAATACTAAAACAAATAACTTTCAAGTATCAAAAAGAGCCGTTTCCTAATCAGTGACACCGTAATTCGTTTCTAACTCACCTATAATTTATTATTATCTATTATTACAGACAATACGTCGATGATAAATATTTGTGCTTCAGTTTGACGACATCGGATATAATAATATATTTTACGCTACAGTAAATACCCGATCGTACGTACGCGAGAATGTGTAGAATATCGATTCTACAAGGTACCGACTGTTTATTCGTACCTTAGATATCGATAGGAAGTCAGTTTTACTTATTATATTTTGCTATTTATTAACTATTAATATACTTTTTAGCTTCATCGGCCTCCTCGGTCTAGCCCGGTAGCTCGAATCCGCAATTTGAAAATTTCATAAAAAGTCTTTGTATCATTTGCTAAGTCGATCGCTCCGAACTATACCTATGGTGACAATTTTACGACACAGTGCACCGGACGAACATCGGCCTCCTTCAATTCCGAATCGGCCTAACCGAAAACGGCGTTACACGCTGGGTTCCACGCGATTTGCCGAGACCGACGGTGAGCTCTGGTCGACTGACCGACGAAACTGGTTCACTTTATATTGCTTTCAGTGTTTTCGGGCAGCGGGAAGCGGAAAGTGCGGCGGGTCAGCGCGCGGCAACGCGGCACAGCGCTAGGCGCAGCGCGGCGGCCGCGGGCACGGCGGCGCCGCACAGGCCCGATCAGAGCCGGTCTTCCTCCTCTTCCTCCTCGCCCTCATCGCCGGCCTCCTCGTTCTCCTCCCGGTAACCCGGGTGCTCGCTGATAGCATAATAGTTTCCATTATAGATTACGCCCAATTCCCGCAGCGCGTCCCCTCGAATGGTAGCTTTTATCGTCCAGTTGTAGCAATCGTCCGATTCTGATTCGCGATCGAGCCTTTCCACATCGAGAATCTTGGAACTCAACCGCTCGAGTATGATGCCTATATCTTTAATAGTCAAATGTCGTTTCTGATCAACACTCAGTTGGTCGATCAGGAGAAGAAACTTTTCCGAGGTGACGGCCTCGTCCTCGACTAGAGTATTTTCGGTTTCACTCTCGGACGAATCTCGATCGCCGCGCCGCGCCGACTCTGCGTCTAGAAATCGCACGTGACCCTTCGGCCGGCCTTGGGGCGAAGCGCGGGGCTGGGAATCCTGAATAGGTGAGGTGGCCACGCTCTTATGAACCGCTATGCGTCTGCCCTCCTCGTGTAACGCGCAGCAATGGAAGTCACACTCATCTGTAGGCGGACGGTGCTGGGGATGCTGATGGGGTGCAGGGTGCGGAGGTGCCGTGGCGCGGCATTCGGCAGTGTGGACGTGGTGATCGAGCGAGGAGGAGGCGCGAGCGAGTCGTGCGCGTGCCGGACCGGGCTCGTCATGGTTCACGACAGTAATGTGCGGCGGCGGTGGCTGTGGGCGCTCCAGCGAGGTTTGTATGACAAGAGAGGGCCGCCGGTCGGGCTTGGCCTGCCGGGAGGGCGACCGCGCGGCGGGCGACGCCTGCGGTCGCTGGTCCCAGTGAAGCACGACCGTGACTCGCCCCTTGTTGTCCATGATTTTCCATGAAGGTGTTTCATCATGTAGCTCGAGCGCATGTATAGTCTCGCATACGATCTTCGGGATCGCGGATATTGCTATAAAATGTCAATAAATTAAATATTTGTGTCTCCTTCAGTATAATACTAAACAAACTTAAAACAAAGTCATTACTGTTAAATCTGCTACTCACCAGCCTTGATAACATCGACGCCAGTGGGATACCATCGCTCGCCCTGCCGCAGCAGCAGCAACACGGTGTTAGGAGGGAGCGTACGCCAATACTCGCCGTCCTCCACCTGTGTTCCGTCGCTCTCTAGTACCAGTCGCACAGGCTCACTCGACGCTACCGATAACTTTTCCTTCCCTGAAACGAATATCGCTATATTTGATACATATGTAGGAATAATTATTACACACAGAATATAGAACTGACAATAATATTTAAGACTGCCACATAGACAGTATTAGTATTACATGAACATACACTAAAACGAAACCTATATCAAGCGCCTATAGCGTTATAGTATTTACTAGGCGGGCTTGGACACGAAAACGGGTCAGCGAAGTGCGGCAGATCTTATTGACCTCCCTAAACCATTTATGCATACTGCATCTGTGGTCACATGAGATTAACTAATCAAACTATCGAAACCTATCGTAACTACATTACTTCTATCGACGTACGTAATAATCAATTTAATCAAAAATGATAGTAATAATACTAAGTTATAGAAATAAAAACAAAATGGCACATTTTGATTCTTTTTGTTACTAACCTCTATGTATTAGCTCCTCGAAACTAGTCACCACCAGCCCCTTCCTAACATTTCTCGAACTGTCCCATATCTTAAAAGGCCTCTTCCCTCTAACCTCCTGTTAGCAAATAAAATTACATATCATTCTATAACACATACACACACATATACACAAGAAACGCCATCGTACACACAGATCATTATGTAGTCTGTGTGGAATATTTATTTCTAAGGATCACTAAAAGCAGGATTTAAACAAATCATGTGATGCGTAATATTCGATGTGAATGACATTCATGATAATGAAATCTAGCACTAATTGTAATAATGGTTTAACTCTTTTTTACCACGAAACTTGATTGAAACTGTAATTTAGAAACACTTATTTACATTCATATCAAAAACATGATTGAACTGTGAATAGAAAAATGAAACCTCAAATGTTAGCCCCCAATGCTCTACTTTTGAAAAATACAAATTTTGCAAAGCATTTTTTAATATACTAATTACCATTTAATTTATTTTCAAACTCATATCGTATAAAAAATAACATTTACATGTTCCATTATGACACTTTATCACAAAATCATACTACAGAGCATAAAATCCATGCATAGTGTAGGAGCTACGGCGTAGCGACTACGTAGCGTAGCCGGTGTCCGTAGAGCCTGCACTGGATGCAGCGGTGCAACGCCCGAGCGACCTGCGCCCCCCCCCCCGACCGTCCCGCTACCCCCGCGCGCTCTCGCACTGACACGCCCCACCCCGCACGCACTGTGCGTTGACCTACTGACATCGCCCTCAACGATCTTTAATCCAGACTGAACTAGCCCAGCCGTGGGCAATACTTAGTCAGATCTTACTCCAATAACAAGCAAAGCAATACGCTTTTCAATAGTCATTCACTTAATGACCACGTGATATTTAGAATTGCGTGAAACTTCGTGAAACTTATTAATTATTTATAAATATACTATAATTTAGTGAATGCAAATAAAACTGATAATGCTATTTACATTGACATGGGTGATGGAGAGCGGCGAATGGCATCTAACATTAATAAAGTTACCTCTGCAATTTCGACTATCATTTTTCACGATGCACTCACACACTTGGATTCACTTAAAAATGACACTGTGTTTATTATTATAATTTCAGAATTAGTTGAAGTCTCTCTTATATTATTTATAACAATTTATAGTTTATATAGAAATAGTCAAGAATATTTTCATTGTATAATGGCGAGAAGGATGCATTTTTCAGTTAGTGGTAGTGGATAAAGAGTATTAGTTTTGTATACTTTCAGTGATGCGGACTATGACATACTAACAAATGAGAAATCGTACGCACTTATCACATTAACAAGCAAGAAGCATAACATTAAATAAAACGAGCCACAAAACACCTTCCTAATAAAGTCACTTGTAAAAATATTAAAACCTATATATTTGTATAATTGGGAACTATCTAGATTTATGAGCTATTTAAAAATATCAAGATAACATCCAACAGCGTCAACCGTGTACAATCCAACATTCATTTACGAGGTGAAAATATAGCATTTAAAATTTGACATGCTAGGTACGTGTAAGGAAAGAGGCGGCGCGGTGCGCCGGCCAGCGCCGCGGCCGCACTGTCGACTCACGACTCGTGACTCGTGACCGGGTCGCGGCCTGCTCCCCCCCTCCCTCACCCTCACCCCTCTCGTACATTCCCCCCCTCGCCACGAGACACTACCCCTCAGTCCCCGCTTCCCGAGCACCCCCGCGGAGGCCTTAGTCCCGCACTGCAGCGCTCTACCCGATGCCGTAACATCTTCGAAATTAGCAACACCGATAATGCACTTTTCGGTACAAGTATAAAAGAGCTGTCTTACATCGACGTGCTCTGGTTGGTAATGTGGCTATTTTAGATTTCCCAGAATTTCGAGTTTTGCTGTATCTTCCAAAATTATAATATTAAGATTATTTCTCAAGTAATATTTACAGTACACTGAACTAGTTCCTGGCGCAACCGAAGTTATTGAAAACGTTATCCGATCTCCGCACTATGATTAAAATACATCCAAAATTGATTTGTTTTTTATATGTTGCCTTATAATTCAAATATTAATACTTTCATAGCGATTACTTAAGTAATCTTTTGAAATTAAAACAGATCACATAGTTCTATAATATTACAAATTATGTCAAGTAAAGAAATACATATATCTAATTAACACGTTGTGCACTGATAAAGGTAATATTACGTTTTTTTTTAATTATTTGATTCAACTGTAATGAAATCAATACTCGTAACCAACGCTACATATCTGATACTAAAATTTAAAGTTCACTTTATCACCTTGCAGGTTTGTTAAACAAATATAGTTTAGACTCCAAGAAAATTTTGTTAACTAATATAATAAAACTATATAGTATTTTATTGGCCTTTAAATTAGAATTAAAACTCACTAAGAATAATAAAATATTTGAACACCGCCTTTGCTCCAAGTTATTCTTGGAACACAATTTCCATTGTAAGTATGAAGAGAGAACGGAATGCGAACTATTTAAGGAAACCGGGACACGCCAGTGAAATTAATAAGATAGTAATATAAGGATTTTGAGTAAATGTAAAAATATTATTAAAATATTTCTTAGGTAATTTTCAAAGGATTTAAATTACTATTAGTTTTAGAATTATATTTTTAATTATGCTATATTTGAATCTTTTACGATATTTTTTGTTTTTGTTATTACTTTCGCGTTTATTACTTTAAATGTTATATTGTTATTAGCAAATAAAAAAAGAATTTACTTAGATTTTTTTCATAAAGTTTTTTTACATTTATTATTATATTTTTTTAAAGAAATGGGTGGCAAAAAAGCCTGTTGTCCACCTGGTAAGTAATTTCGTCTATAGATATTTGAACACACATTGTTATATTATGCACTAAAAGCCATTTGGTGAAGAATAGGGAGTGACACAAGAGACTGAGACACACAGATGAGACGACTTAAGTATTGTGCTCTCTCACACACAGTACGTTACGTACCTGTAATAACTCCTTCATATCGAACTTCTGTAAGGAGGTTAGTACCTCCTTACAGGGTAGTCCCTGGCCAGCGATCCGGTATAGGAAATGTGTTTGAAATTATTTAAATAAATATATCTTAAACGTTAGATTATTAGTAAAAAAAAATATGATGTGTCAACACAAAATTCATATTAAGCATGCATTAAAAAACTGAATAAAAATTATTTTAAAATAATCAAGTTCTTTTTAAATACCATATAATTAGGATTACATTTAATTTTATGTTTTTTTAATTTTTTCGCTTAGTATTAATTTCATACTATAAAATAATTCATGAAAAATGTTGTAATAATCTAATAAACTAATAACTAAAACTTTCAATATTTTTTTTATTCAAATTTGGTTCACTATCATTTCCGACCTATTTTGTGTAGACAAATTATTATTTTGAAATAAAATGCAATTCAATTATAAAACGTATTTAAATATAGTTTTATTTTATTAATAGCATTATTTATGTTTGATTAAATTATTTATACATAACGACTATCTTGCATTTATTTTTAATGACTATAGACAATATAGTGTTAAATGTCCTTATTTATGAAGTCTGAGAAAAGTAGAATCAGAGCGAGAAATGAGTTCATGCCACGATTCTGCCGATAGCATTACATGAGTAGAGGGTATAATTAAATATAAAATTGGGAAGTCCTATTCCAACTCTGGAAAATTCATAACTTCAGATTGATTTTGGTACAAACATCTGAATGAAGAGGTATTTTTTATTTATAGTATTGATTAGAGGGACATGAGCCCTACGAATAGTAGTCACAAATCAGTTTCAAATATACCGACTAAATTTAGCAATTGCATTAATGATATAATTCGACACAAGATATCTAAAATTAAAGGAACTCCAAAGAACTGGAGACTTTTGGTAAGATAAAATTTCACTTACTGGTTTTCCTGCAAATCACCACAAGATGGACCATCAGCTCATATTCTCTTTGCTGTTATTATTTAAAAAAACTTTTTTAAATAAAGCAAAAATGTTTGGTAGAATTTGGCAAAATTAGAAGTCATGAAACTTTAATATACAAAAAGGATGTAAACGTATAATAATAGTACTTTATGTTATAACAAATTAGGTTATTATGTTAAATTGGCTCATATTGCAAATGCAAGTGGGCGAAATAACCTTAATAACAAAAACAATGTGGGCGTTCACGAACTTCATACTTTTAAACAAAACTTATTACTATACAACAACAGATAATTACTTTCATAAAATCTAATTAGCTGAAATATATACGAGACAGTTTAAAGGTTGATTTTTGAGCGGTTTAAAATTAATATATTTTGGAATAACCTTATGACCTTTATTTCACCTTACCATAATAGTTGTGTTATTTTTTATTAGTGTTAGATAACATCGTCTTTCAACATCAGTAGACGGCACTCATTGATTGCCAAACTATTTTTAAGTGAACTTAAGACTGGCAACGCTCCTGTGCGTCTTCGGATGTTGCAAGAGTTCGTGGGCGGCGGCGATCACATTTGACCTGTGACCGGCACGCTCGTTTGATCATATATAAAAAAAAAAAGATATATATTGTACCTCCATATTTTTTTTTTTATTTTCATATATTTTTTTATAAAGTATTAGACCACGTGAATTATTTTTGAACATCCACAGATGGCACTAATAGAAATATTGTTTTATTAGTTACAAATTATACTAATATCCTATTTATATCATCGGTAAAGCTTTATTATAAAAAAAAAATATGCTTATACCTTACTTTTCTTATAAAACTGTAAATGAAAATCTATACTTTTAAAAGAAAAAAAACTACGGAGATATTTACAAAATGAAAATGAAGACTAAACAAAAAGAATATCAACAGTTGATTTAGAAATAAATTGTGCTATTATTGTAGCTTACTATTTTCAAATATTATATTCAAAGTTAAAACTGTTAGGTCATAATTTAGTTCGCTTTATCTAGCTACTAAAATAAGCTTTTGTAAATTGTAATAGTTATTGTTATGACACTTATTATATTATAATATTTTTTTTAAGATGAATTAGTTATGATGGTTTTAAACTTAAGATTCGATTTAGATCTTTGGTTAAAGACTTCTTTGTTGTAAGTTTTCTTTGTAAATAGAAGTTAATTGTTTTGTTAGTATGTCATGTACATATCTCTAGAACTGTTATATTAAAATACACACGTCATTGTTCTTTTTTTTCTACATATATAGATTTTTTAACTTTGACTACGAACGCTCATAACTGACCGGTCGCAATCTTGAAGAGGTTGCCCAGTCATGTTCTGAGCACTTGTAGGTGCACCAACAAAGGGGCGTTAAATTCTTCAGTATTTTTTTTATTATAATGTGATTTAGGTACAAGGTTTTATATGAAAAGAAATAAGGTGGAATATGCGATTTCATATAATGTTCATCTTGCCCTTTTTGTTAAAAATAACGTTAATAATGATAACGTAACGTAACGTAACGATATCATAAATAAAATAACTAATAATACAATATATGGCGATATATAAAGGTGGAATAAATATTTATTTATTTATTTATCCCTCTATTATTAATTAGGTTTGTACTGTAAATGTTAGTCTGTTTTAGTAAATTGTTATAGACATGTTTTTCTTTTCATTACCATTTCATAAATATTTTGGGTAAAAAATCAAGAAATTATAATTTTTGGAATCGTTACTAGAAAGCGCCTTCTGCCATTATTTTTTTATGGGTATACAATATAACCGTAACATAAAGTTAAGAACTAATTAAAATATTTCTTTGTATGACCATGGTGACGGAGGCGTTGTCAACAGTGAATACATAATTGTTCATGACTTTTCATTAAAATATTTATTGATATTCGTTGATCATCGTTGATTCATCTATAATTATACAAAATACGAAATATATATAATTTTCAAACTATTAAAGACATTATTATAAAAAACATTCTTTCCTCAATAGACACGCGCTAAGTATATGAGCCGCCATTTCCATCTGTCAAGACGTTCTCAAAGAGTTTTCAACTGTACGGTAAGCGCCCTCCGTCCACATATTCCACCGTAATTAGGTGTACCCGCTCCAATTATGACGGGCGTCAAGTGCGACGTGGAAAAGCAACTTTTTTTTTTTATTTTACCGAGAGTTTTAAACACAGCCTCTTAAACTAGAAACTATATTTACAGCGGTATTCTTATTATAAATATATTTTGAGGATTTATATTTAAATAAATTTTTACAAAAAATCGGTAAGACATTTAGATAATATTTGAATTCTTTTTAATGTCTGAAAAAGTTACTCAGGCATGTATTGATGTATTTAAATACAGAAACATTGTACCAACCCTAATTGTCTTATTCTTTGTCATCAGATTGTATGAGGAAACCTTACATTAAAAGATATTGAACGTACTTATTTACAAATAAAATATAGTATAGAATAGAATTTAGATACGTTCTTCTTAGTCATCAGGCCTGCTGAAGAGTGTTACATCATACGACCTTCCCAACCCTTCAAGGGCAAAACAGAGAAGCTACCCTCTTCAACCGACGATTATAAGTAGGTTTTTTTTAGATGATTAAAAATAGACAAATGATAAAAAAAAACACTAAAAATAATCACGAATGATTATATTACTAATAAAGAATTTAAACAATATAACGTAAAAATTAAAAATAAGCTAAAGTAAAAATACCAATTACTACATCAGTCAGTTTAATAGTAATTGGAACACTTCAAATACCTTTTAAATTAATGTTTTCCAAGATTTACACGAGTACTACACATTTCAATATAACTTCGGATATAACTCGCGTTTATTATTACATTTTTAAATTTAACCCGACGTTTCGAATGCTTTGCAGCAAACGTGTTCGCGGTAAGACGAGATGATGGTGTCTGTGTCTGTGTTTGAGTTATATCCGTAAAATAGTTTTATTGAAACCTTTTAAATTGTTTTAAATCATTATTTTAAGGTTCACACATACATATAGATAACAAAACGTAACAAACGCATATATGTATATGTATTTTTAATAACATTTACTCGTACACAACGAACTAAATACTTAAATTTTTCAAATTTTATGACAACCTTGTGAGCGGATGATATTTATGCAAAGAAAGAGTGTGGAACTTATCATACAGAAGATTTCTACTTTTATAGATGTGTGATTGGTCTCGTGGTAAGTTGTTGGTGGCCCTGCCTGCTAAGCCAAAGGTCGTGGGTTCCATTCCCACATGGTACAGTTGTGTTACTGTTTCGCGTTCTGGTATTATTTGTGATCTTTATCTGTTTCTATAACCCTCTGTAATACAGAGATTATTTCTCTAGTGCGGGAGTTGTTTTAATTTTTAAAAAGTGTTATGTGGGTTTTGTTGAGATGTAAAAAATCATTTATTTCCCTATGAAAGTGAAAAATTCAAGTATTAACTTCTTAGCGAATATTCCTTTTGATAATAACGGCGCACTACTTTTTGATTGGTACTATCTTCGTACAAAATAATAATAAAGAGATTCTCTTCATGTCCAGAATTCTAATTATTTAGATTTGGACGATCTATACAATACTAGCAATTAGCTTTGTCTACACATCTAAAGACAGAATTGTAATCACTGGTGCATGGTGACTGAATAATAGTGATACCAATCACCCAATCTCCATTACCTGAAAACCACTTGAGTGAGACGACGGTTGAACATTATTGATTTCATTTCTCTAGCTAATACAAGAATTTCTTTTTAATTTTAAAATTAATATACTTTTTAAATCAATATTAACGAGCTTTCTATTTGAAGAGAAAATATATCAAATCTAACTAACGACACTTTCTATTTGAAGAAAAAATATATCAAATCTAATCGACTTAACCGCTCCTACAAATTATTAAAACAGTCAAAAGTCACATTATTGCTAATTGACAGCGGCTAAATTAATATACATTTTCAAATCGAAATCCATATTATAAATCGGAAAAAGTTTGATTGTGCTAATTTTTAAAACAACCGGGTGGATTTGAAAAATTCTCTCTGTTTATGAGAGACAGGTTCATAAAGAAAAACTAAATAACATTACGCTACCATTCTTATTTTTCTACATAATATCGTTAAGCTAGTATAAGATATAAGCAAGTATTTACAGATCACATTTACAAATATATATGTTACATAATAATATATTTACCAACAACCGCAATCGGAAATAACTGTAGAATGTTGAAGTTTATATTGTAAGACATGCTTGAATAACTCGACCCAGTTAACTCGCAAAACCTCTTTACTTAGAATTTCTCTCATACCGTCATTTTTGCATCCTAATACCTTTTTAACTAAAATTTGATTTTGACTATTTCTTTTAAGACATACATTACATTACAGACATACATAGTCTCTGGGTTTAATAATTTTTTAGCGATGATGATCATGATATTCTTATAGCTTTTATGAAGTTAGAGCAATTCACCTTACAACCGCCATTACCACTATCAAATGATAGTCAAGCATTGACTTCCAGTGTATAAATAAAAATCTGTGGACCAATAACAGTAGTATGAGTTATATTAACTGAAGTAACTCTAGAAACAATGAGGAGTTTCGACGAGAAAGTTTAAAGATTTAAAAGTATTCTACGAAGAATAAGAATTTAATTATTATTTAGAATAATATACTTTTATTATGTTTTTAAATTCCGAGTATGCTTTAATAATTTGATTTAACAAATTAACTGAGTGATTTAAAATATAAATATATATGTTGTTATTTATATTTTATGATATATAATTATATATTTGAGTTTGATAAATAAAGTTTAAATCCATACCTTTAAAGAGAGTGAAGATGCCATTTAAGGTAACTTTAACGCTGCATATATGAGAAATCGATATGCTGAGTTGATTCAGTTTTATTTATAATAATCTAGTCAGTAAATGTTATGTGTATTCAAATGACATTAAAAAAAAATTATTGCTTACAACTAACGACATATTAACTTATTTTAATAGATCACATAATAATTACGGACGCTACGATCCGCTACGGTGCTACGATTTTTTTTTCACGCATGTGCCAACTGTTCTGTTCAATTGAATTTCATTGTATTACGAAATTAAATGATTCTCCATTTTATTTATATTTTAAATGCGATTGACAAACAAAGAGTAATATCAATATTTTTTTTAGTTATGAATTGCTTCAAATTAAGTGTTTTCTGATGTAATATGTATATCATGAGCTAGGCTATGTAATATTATTAGCTTTTAAAGTATATAACAACTTTATATGTATAATATCATAAATTATAACTCATGGAAAAAACACTAATCAATAATTCAAGGAGACGGTATATATAGACTCAATTCACACGAGGTCTATAGAATCTGGCACACATTTTGAATAATGCGGTTGCATATGCAATGGTCTACGGTAAAGTGAGAGGGACGCGCGCATTGAACACTCGCACGCGCGAAAGAGATAGCGGTTGGCTGCGGCAACCCGCGCTGCCACAGCTGCAGCATCACACCTTCACTGATATACTACTGGGAAAGGAATTGGCTTATGACAAAATGTAAGGTCTTGGACTAGGAAGTATCAAATGAGGAAGGCTTAGTGGAAGCGGGATGCGGCAAGCACAAGGCAGGGCAGTGATAATAACCATATCTCCGGGCGTGTCAGTGATCACCGGTTACGCAAGAGGGTGGCGGCGGTGCCGGTCGCGTCGCGGTTACCTCTCTGGCCATCGCGGCATGACCGCCGGAGGCCGCGGGCGCGCGCTCACGCCGCCATCTTCGAGGGGCACAGCCCGGGATTCGCGTCGCGACTCGCGGAGCACTTGAGCGCTGCGCCGCGTGGGCGGCGATCGATGCGCGTTGCGCGCCTGCGTCAACGACAATCCCCGAGCGCTCACGACCGCTGCCGATGCCTCTGTTGCATCCGCCCTGACCCACTTCCCGCCCACACTGACCTCCTTCTCTATACTTCCAATGGTCTGAGTTTCAAATCGCTTCGATGCGACGAATAAACGCCTTCTTTTCCTCATGCATATCTATTTTGCTCTTACGCTACTTTGAACTCAACATGTCTTGCATAATAGCGATAATTGAATGTAAAGAGTGTAACGCTGTCGGTGAGGCTCTGTTGACCGCCGTATATTGGACTACATCTGTTGCAAAACTAAGGTAGCATGATAAGTTGGTATTTATATGCCGAAGGGGCAAACAATGAATAATGAACTGTGAAAGAAAAGCAAACTTGACAGCAGAGTTGATTTACTACTTGTTACAATTTTTCTAACGACTGTTTAACTTTTAAACAAAAATATCCTACTTACAATAAATAATGTTATAGTATTAATAAATAATAAAGTACTAAGTTTAAATACAAGAAACTAATAAAGAAACAAACTATTACAATCTTTTTTTAATAAATATGAGCTAATTTGTTCATACATAGAATTTTCAAAACCAAAGTGATAAATATATTCATTATATTCATTATATAAATATTTTTTATTAATACATATATATATTGACTTCATACTTATAGTAAACGTTTCAATTGTTATAACAGGAGCATTTTATCATGATCCTAATTTGAAATAGTGTAATAATAGTGTAATATTATTTATATATCTTAAAATTGATTTTGTATTTATTATTGGTTTATTATTTAAACCTAATATGTTTTATAAAGATTACCTGAAAACTAGCAACATTTCCTTAACTATCAAAACGAATGTCAATTATTGTAATCGGCGAACGTCAGAATGTCATTTACTATAAACGACTAAGTGATTTATACGAGTGATGAACGGTTCGATGATCACTATTGTTTTTATTGTAAATATTTGAGACCAGATATTAGTGAAAGCTACATAGTCGTATCATGAAGTACATGCAATTATATTATCAATAATGTGACTGAAAACTGAATTGTCTTCATCTGAACATCGAAACGGATGGACCGCAGTGGGCATAGTACGTATAAATATTGTTTATTTTGCTTACTCACATACACCGATAATAATTTAAATGATAGTCTTATTTAAATTTAACAAGTCCATATAGTATTTGACTTTTAAATTAAATTGTCAACAGAGCCGCGTGCTTTTATAAAATTTAATTTAAATCGGATTCAAGCGTTAATCTAATTCAAAGTAAATAATTGTAATATGTTTCATAAAATTAAAAACCAATTTTAATTGAGAATCATATTTTAATAATTAGAGTTAGTAAATCGGAGATAAATAAAAAAAATAGGTATAAATTTTATATATACTTCCTATACATTAAATAATGAATTGTTTCTCAACATTATATAAATAAAAAGTTTACATAAAGTATTAATTTTTTTTTGTAGTATTTAACTTAATAATTTTTTTAATATATATCATTTAAAACAACTTAATAAATGCTAGGCATATATAATTATCAATAATTAAATGAAAAGATATACTAAAAAGTTATTTTTTGTTATTCAGTGTAAAGAATATTTGAGATATTTAAGATAAATTAATTTGATTATGAAAATAACTATAATTTTCGGTATATTTTCAGTACACCTAACAGTACTTATCCCAAATATACATTCAACATATTTTTTGTGGTCCCATAAAAAAAAATGCTATGTGTATCAGCACATAGCACTTTTTTTCTGTGTTGGTGTTATTAGACGTACAAAACTAACACATAACGCTATAATAATTTATATTAATGTTTATATTAAGTTATACTGAATTATTACTTATTTGTGTAATATTTTATACTATTTTTCCTTAGTTATGATGTTAGTCTCTAAACCATGTAGTGTGATATAAAATTTTAGAATAAGTTACTGAAAAGTTAGTAATCAATATTGAAGACATGTTTGTTTAAACAGGTGTAATGTTCGGCCAAAGTATCTTAATTCTAAATGCTATCTTTCCATTGCAAATGTTCTTAGTTTTGTTAGTAGTATTTAAAGCTCATTGTCCGTTTTGATTGTGATTTTTTCTTTTTGGACCTTACTATGGATGTAAGCAACCTCTAACTATTTCCATACTTTTCCATCACTAAATTTATAATTTTTGCCATTCATGCCTTGCAGTCTTTGTGATGACATCTGCCCATCTCTTATATTGAACCCCTCTATTAATTTTTAAACGTTTACCTCTTATCTTTGGAGTTGCCTATGACACATGCACTGTAGTTTGAGGACTTGCATCAGCATATCTTGTAGTCCGTCCTATCGTTTCTAAACTTTTATATTCAGTTTTTACTGTATATATTCTTTTAGAATCCTTATCTGTGTGTTGCTCATTGAGTGATCCTTTTTCCTAATTAAGGTAAAGTTGGTTTTTTAAAAGGTATGTATTAAAAAAAATAATTTTTAGTTTAATCTCAATGGTTAGTAGACTTCTCAAAATTACTATATTAAAATTTTTTATTTATTTTATGCTATTTCTACTTCTTTGTTGTTTGTAGTTAAGAAAGACACTCATTTCCCTATACATGTCCATTACACATATTCAATATTATTTCCTTATATTATATTATTTCACTTGGTTTGTTTATTTAGTATTCCTTCCTAACCAATATATTGCTTTTTTGTTCTATGGTCTATCCATGTATATCTATTTATTTTTCTATCAAAACTGTTAAAAAATATTTTTATTACAGCAATAAAGATCTTAGGACAATATTGGATCGCTTGTCTAACCAATTTTTTTTATTTTTGCTATTTTCATAATGATGACGCTAATATATTTTGTGTTAAGTTTATTCTTCTTCTATATGTTTGAGATATAATGTAAAATGCTTTCTTATAATTGATAATACCGACATACAAAGCTGTATTAACCGTTAAGGTCCTTGTACTTTCCAATTACCTTGTATATGGCCTGTTTTTCTGAATCCAGCCTAGAAACGAGGCTCATCACTTGGGTCATGTTTATAAATAAATTTTCATATGTTACTTGCTCGGTTTTTGCATACACAAGTAATATATAATCTATAAATTATAGTTTACCTGGAATTTGGTCTTTCTCTGCTTTAAGCTGATTTATAGTTTTATACACTTCCTCGTCATCAATCTGTTCTCGATATGCATAAGGTAAAATTTCACTGATACTTCTGTTTTTGTTTTTATCTTATTCTTTGGCCATTCTTCAGGCTTTCTCTGTGGTTCTTAAGTGTTGCTTTTTATTAAATTTTTTATGAACAAAGAATGAGATATTTCAATTATGATATAATACTTATATTTTCACACATAGGCAGGGTTGATGATGCTGGTGCGGTTGAACATGCGGCTGGCTCTGACAGCATTATGTGGTGCTGTGCTGCTAGCCACAGTCTATTGGGGGAGATGTGGGGATGTGGCGAGAAGACCCAGTGAGTATAATAGACCCATTATTCTACATTGATATAGCTTGTATAATTAATATAGCAGAAATCATTGGATTGTCAAATTAAAAAATATCATTTGTAGTAATTTTAAGTTTATCATTTAGAGCGCATTGAACTTTGACGACCTTCATATTATGTAAAATTAGTATGCCCTGTAATTTTTGTTATTATCCAGTAGGCTCAGTGCCGTTAAATGCTGAGATTGAACAATCTGAGATAGAGTGCTCTATCAACGGCGAATACTCAGTCTCATGCCGTCGTGACCACGACCAGGTCTACATCCCCTTTTCCTTCATACACAAATATTTTGAGGTGAGTTTGTACTAAATTTGTGTAAAGGAGTGTTCAGGTATTATTTGTAAATGGTACTATTTTTTCAATATATTTATAATAACGATGACTTCTATGATCATTCAAAATATTTGATAAATGCGGAGTAACATATATGTTAAAATATATATAATAAATTTTACTTTGTAAAATTGTAAAGTAAGTTAGCCCTGATATAAAACTTTGCGGATGGTGTTTCTCAACCTGCTTCCTTTGGGACATGTTCGATGCCTTTAGTCTTTAGAGTTATTATGGATAAAAGTATCGCAAAATAAGATCAATAAGGATATTGCAGTTTACATATATGTTTACAACTCCCAAAATCTTTATATTAAGAATTGAACTCTGCTGTAGTTAATATTGTTTTTAACAGATATACGGTAAAATAACGTCAACTGACGGAGTTGAAAAATTCGAATGGTCACACAGCTATAGTAAGGTTTATCATCCAAAGAAGAAGTACGACCCACGTGGCACTTTCACCACATTTGAGAATTATAATGTGGAAGTTAGAGACCGAGTGAAATGCATCAGCGGTATCGAAGGAGTACCAGTATCCACTCAATGGGAACCTCGGGGTTTCTTTTATCCGACCCAAATAGCACAGTTCGGTTTAGCCCACTACAGCAAGAATTTAACAGAACCTGAACCGAGGGTCAGAATTATCGATGATGGGGACAAAGTTCAGGAAAATTGGATAGTCAGCCAGGATGCCGTAATGTCTAGAGAATATGATTCAGAGTTAAAGACGAATGTCATAACATTTACTACAACCGACCACCCGTCTAGCCAAGTGCTATTGAAACTTAACATAAGCCAGGATTTTGTACTTAGCATGGATCTGATGTTGAAGCCGAACTCTTCGGTGACGGTAGTGTTACAAAACAAAGACAAGAAAGAAACTGTTCACTTGCATTATATAACTAGCAAGGAGTTAATTTATGCACAGGTTTCAAACATTTTATATTCGTCTTTTATATATATATAAAAGTAAGTTCTGAGTCCAGATATTTTTTTAGGATGGTCATATTTATCATGGTGTCGGCGTGGATCAAAAATGGCGGCGATTAACAAGAGATCTTATAATTGACATGCAAAAAGGTTGGGCGCTACTGGATCGACCGAAACGAAAGTCACCTAGAAATAAGTTCAAGGTAAGGGACTTTACGTGTAACAAAGCATTCGTCCTTTATTGACTTTGCCCGTTTTTACTTGTTATATGTCTTTGAAATAATACTTTTTGCACAAAGAACATCATTATTTTAGGCCAATAATTACTATTCGCGAATTATGCTACGTATTCTGGAAATATCGCTACTAACTCGCGCTCACCTGCTTTTTTGAAAAGTTTATTTCGAAAGATACTTTTATTTATTATTTATTTCGTTTATATATTAATGACATTAAAAAATAAATATATAGTTGTGCACACTCTAATAATTATCATTATTTTTTTATTTTACAATACATATGTAACTTGTATATATATATATGAAAATAAAAGTTTAAAAAATACAGTACCTTGAAATGTAGTTGATTTTTACACATTAAATTCATTGACAAAAATATACATTGTAAACAATAGAAAATATAAATATGTTTAGAAAACTGTTTCGTTCGGACACTATTAAGTCAGAGACGTAAATAGTACACGACCTATAGATACGAGTCGCTTGGGTGGATAAGTGTTTAATTACAATGGCTATTGTGCCAATGGTCGTAGGTTCGATTCCTACACGGAATAGTTATTTGTAGTGATCTGCAGATTCCGATCTAGCTGTTTTCAAATTCAGAGTAAATAGGTTTTTAATAGGCAAGCCTGCAACGTCGTAGACTTCAGTTACGCTTAACATCAGGCATACTGTAGAAAAACGTAAATATATTTAGAGTTAAAAGAAAAAACTGTTTCGAGTTAAAAAAATGTGTTTTTGTGTCCTCTACTTCTGCTACAAAACCTCCGGAGTATGGGAATTATTTCTAAAAGTTAGTCAAGTACCAGAATGTTTTAGATCTCGTCAGTGTACGTGTGCGGGTCGGGGTCACTGGGGTCGCTGCGCGTGTCGTCCAGCGAGCACATGTACCATTTCTTTAGCGCGGCGCGGTGGCTGGTGTCGCAGCAGCGCGCGCGCGGCGGCTGGCCCGTCAGCGCGCGCCGCCGCCTCGCGCCGCAGGGACCGGACCTGCAGCCCGGCTGGTACCACCGTTATTATATATTTTATTCGTATACCCTCGGACTCCATCACCGATAGCCGATAGCCGAAGATTTTTTGTCTCTTTTCGTTCTGAAATATAAACAATAGTATATTTTTTTTCTTTTCTAACTCTTGACGGTAAAGCTACTTATGATAAAGGTAACTTTTATTTTTTATTATTTTAAGTTCGCAGAATAAGCACATTTTTTCATTTACATTTTTTGTTTCCTACAATCTTCAATGATTATAAATATTTTGCTATAATTGAAATGGCTGTCACATAAAATGTAACAACGTTATATGACGATAACATACCAGTGTATGGTACATAAAATTGATTTAAACATTTTTCCTTCACATATAAAAAAGTGCCTTAACACATGTAATTAAGATTCAAAATACATTAAAATTCCTGTAATAATTGCGACGATGTTAATCATTGTAATATGATCGACATGCCACAAGTCAATTGGACTTGTAATGGACGTTAATGAGATCACATCTAAATAGTATGGTTTATTGAGCGCGATTGTTTTATGACGGAGTTATAATCTAATTTACATTTTGAAAAAAATTCCTTATTTTTACTCCCATTACGATTAATTTATTTAAAAACGCTCGAAAATAATTATTTTATAATATTTCTAAATTTAAAAATGATTAGTAATAATTTTATTGGATATTTCGACGTTTCAAATTTTATTTTGGCTTCAACAAGAAAATAGACTAAACTAAGAATATTTTCTTCGCGAAGGTCTAATATACCAAAAAATCATCTTAATTTGTTTAGCGATTTAGTAAAAAAACATTATCAGAAATCAACAAACATAATAAAACTTTCGTTTATCATTTTTTTTTTTTATTTAATTTTAATAATCTTTTTTACACCAAACAATCGTACAAACGGCGGACTTAATTTAAAAGGATTCTCTATCGACATGGTAAACAGAAAAACATAGAGAGGGCACAATATAACATAACAATGTATTGAAAAAAATAACGAATTAAAGTTCGACAACACACTTTATTAGTATGGAAGAAGGTCATTATATCTATAATATATAATGTATCTATATGCCGATGTGCGGAAATAATACAAAAATGTTTTACAATTTAGATGAATGAGAAGAAAGAATCATTACTCGACACCGATTTGGAAGGAGAAAGCGAAATCGCTTGCAAAAGCCAGTATAAATCTAAAAAAACAAATAGAAATAATGTGAATGTTACAAATACATGCACTTTATGATAGCTATTAACAGATTACGGTATTTTAATTGCGTCCGCCAAGATTTAAAGATATTTTTGTCGTGCGCAAACGCATTTGTCCCCTTTTATGATCTTCTATCTGGAACACGAGATTAAAGGTCCTAACACAATTGTGGCAATATTTTGAGGTTATCTCGATTAATAATTAATATTTTGGGACTCTGCAATTTAAAAAATAATGGAAACGAAAATAAAATGAAGTAAATAAAAATACCAGTTATTATTGTTGCTATAAAAATATTGACCATATTTCATTCAATTCGCATTCTTTTTCCAGAATGTAAATTCTTGTAATAATAAATAAATGTTTGTAAGAAACCTAAGATATTTGTATGTTCCTCCTCTGTGGCCTAGAGCCAGAGATGTTATCAGTAACATTTATATTTAAAACGTGATCCTCTACTCATAATCGGTACATATACATTATGTATATATATATACATATATATTGTTCATACGGAATATATTTTCGTCAACACTATTTATATTCCATATCAGACGGTACAGCCGGCTAAGACAATAAATAAGTAAATGCCATTCTACAACAATATCGTGTTAAAGAAAATCTGCTTATAAAAATTTATATTTTATATTTTCACTTTCATTTTTGTCCGTTTGGTTAAAAAAGCTCATGTTGTCAGCAGTTGTCTCATGACACAAAACTGAATATTCGTCAGTGGTTATAATATCATAAATACGAGAAGAACGTATATTGTTCTCTTCATTACGAATAAAATGTCATGAGCACCAATTCATTCTGGAATTTGTTTTGAATCTTTTTTTTGTTATTTTTTTTTTTATTTTAGGCGCGTTGTCTTGCGTTCAAAGGAGGACCACTTCCTCGCCCTTTAATTTTAATATATTTCACTCATAACTAGAATTTAGAAAACATTTGATATCTTATGAATATGTGTCGTACTTGTTTAAATTTTATTACGATTTCTAAATAAAGAAGAGTATAAAAACCAAAAAAAATATAAAGAATAGAACTCCTTGTATTTTTTCATGGTTGTCTAAAATTGTAAATCGTAAGCGCCATTGTCCAGGCACTCTGCAATGAGCCAGGGCCACGCCATCTCCCTACTGTCCCGCGCCTTCCACCGCAGCGGTGACACGCGCTACCTGTCGTCCGCCACACGCGCGCTCGGCCCGCTGCAGCTGCCGCCCGCGCGCTCCGGCGTGCGAGCGCTCTTCATGGGGAAATACGTGTGGTGAGACACGCTACTGCAATGCTATATATACTATATCTACACCTATATACAATGGTGACTACGGTCTACTTGTACATGTCTCCAGGTACGAGGAGTACCCGACGGAGCCTCCGATATTTGTACTAAACGGCTTCATATACACGCTGCTGGGACTGTACGACCTACACGTCATCGAGGGTGAGAACTCCGTCTCTCTGGCCAAGAAGATGTTCGATGATGGGATGCTGTCGCTCAAAACTCTGCTACCTCTTTTCGACACTGGTAGCGGAAGTTTTTACGATCTTCGACACTTCACTTTAGGTGTCAGTCCAAACATAGCTCGATGGGATTACCACGCGACGCACGTAAACCAACTTTATCTGCTGGCCGGGTTGGATCCTGACCCGATTCTAATAAATACCGCGAAACGATGGGAGGGATACATGCAGGGGAAACGAGCGGCTCACAACTGACCCTTTTTTATGAGCATGGTGCGTGAGCCCATTGTCGGTTAATATTATCAAAAAGAGTGGATTTCACCATTCGAATGATAAGGACTGTTTTAAGTCCTTACATTTCGAGGATTAATTTCACAAATACTAAAATAGCCAATATGCAAATTGCTAAATATTATAAATACTTAGCAACACAATTGTATAAAAGACAATTTTATTAAATTATTAAAATAATTTATTAACCTACACTTAATGCGCGAGGAGAATCACGAGAGCGGGGCCAGTGTTGCCAAAACAGAATGATGTAAAAATCGCACAGATAATAGACTATGGAACCACAATATAATTTTTTGTATCATTCATTTGAATAAAATATTATATAGACTTTAAACGTGGCTGTCAAATTTTCTACTAATTAAGTAGAAATTGGTAAATTTTTGTACACTGTATACTTGTAAGACATCAAGAATGTTGAACGCAAGGTGAGATCCATGCACTGTAAAAGACTGACATTTTTCTAATATTAGATTGCCCGTTACAATGAAATGAACAGATTATGATACACCCAATTTTCCTAACATTAAATGTTACAACTTACGTGTATTTAAGTCATAAATGGTAAGAATTAATTTATTTCCATTAAAAGGTTATCAAAAATAAACAATCCATATCATATTGTACATAATTATTATATATATAAAATATGGACGAAGTCTCTACAATGATATATTCAGACAAATAAAATTAAAATGGTTAGTAGAGCAGTTATTTAAATTGAAATTAAGAAATTTACTATTTCAACACCACAGTTGAAACTACTAATATCTTAATGTGAAAAGGCTGCTAGGGTACTTTTCAACTCACGAATTTTTTTCAAATAGTATGTAAAAATGAAATGAATGCTTAAATGTCTACACACAACATAGCGGATTGTGTGTTTATTTCTACCCATACATATACAAGCATATAAGAATCTAAATAGTACGATTTTATTTATTTTATTTCTTAGTAATATTGACTTTCTTTTGATATACACTCGGTCCAAGAATAGTGGACATATTTGAAAGTTTAAGTTCTTAATATAATTATAATGTCTTGGAATTGATATATTGTAAATACAATAATATATTTTATATTTACTATCTAGCCATATCATTGTAAAAATTATCATCTTGCCATTTTGTATTGTTTTCATATTATATTATAATTTAAAAATCTTTCTTAAAATTGCTGTCGGTTGTGATCCGGAGCACAAATTAAAAATATATATAGACGATTTTAAAATAAAATTAAGTATATGACAAGATTGTGTAATAAAAAATGGTACAATTACAGATAATAGCACTTATAAAAAATAGTAAAGAGCAAGAATCGTGTATGTAGACTTTATTAGATATAGATTATAAACACGGCAGTGAAAGCCATGTTGGTTTCAAAGATAAATCACACTACAATTATCTATGTTCTGTATTCCTTATATTTAAAAATACTTCTAGGTATATTTTACTATGTAAAAATGTATAACATATTGAAATCATACATGTTATTTGTTGAATAGATTATTAATTTATTAAAACTTTATTTCTAACGTAGTGTAACCTTCGGATCGCTTGAAACACATCTGCGAAACCATTGGTTATATTATTAACATGCCATTTTACCACCTTATTGGCATAACAATAAGATGGTAAAACGGCAAAATGCCACGGTCATCAAACCAAAAGGGGGCCTCCGATCTAAAATGACCGCGGGCATTTTCGAGGTAAAGGCCCCAGGATGTGTAAAGCGGCAGACATACATTCCAACTCTAAGAGCTTACTAGTAGTTACTATTGTATTATTTAATCCTGTGTAAATGGTTTGGGAACGATATTGTATGGGCTCAAAATACTCAAGTATTAAAACGTAAAAAATATCAGAACAATTTAGTGTCACCTCCTTATATTCTATGGATCTGCGAATTCCTTCGCAGTCCCATAACTGTTCTTTCGTCAAATATTTATCATTATTTAATAACCAATATGACCATAATATATCGTTACAAATTAGAGAAACTGTAGACTGTAGCGAGTTAGTGAATGCACTTGTGAATGACAATAAAAGACTAAAAAAAATCAAATTCTTTTATTCATCAAACAATCCACCCAAATAAGTTTTGTCGATGGTACGTTATTCATGCGTGGCTACAGGACTGTAGCCTCACCAGCGCTCTTTTCTCTGCCATCACCATTTTGTCCAACGCGTCTTGCATTTCAGGCCACGGCTCGTAGCGCTGGTTGATAATAATCATCTTATGAACGGATGGATTGCGCAAATCCATTGTTCGGGATATGTTCTCGCGACTGTGAGTCGAGAATACAACGTCAACCTGGAGAATAGTGAGAATATGAAAGTTAGTATATATAAAGACCTATAGTATTTATTCAGTTTAAATATGCGAGTGACGCAAGCAAGGTGAGAAACATCTCAGAAATAGTACAGTAGGCTTTACTGTATAATTTCTAACCAGACGTAAGATTAACAGAAATATAAAATAATTAGAAACAATAAAAAAAAGTTATATTAAAGAAAACACCGTATTTATTTCGAATACTAAGAAATACCTAGTTTCTTATAATTATTTTCTTTTCTTAAAAGAAACTGGAAGTATGTACTTACCTTATTTCTTATCGCCCATGCTATGGCTATGACCATAATCGTTAAACTCGTGCCGGTTACTACAAAAAGTGGTATGGTCTCCCAGTACTCGCGTATTACGTACAAGAATTGAAGCTTCTTAGGAAATGGAGTATCGTATTGGGAGGGTCGGATCAATTCTCCGAAACTTCTAGCCAACGGACGAACAACACTCATCTTCGGAGGGAGGAGCAATCCAACTCGCGAATTTATAGGCCTTATTAATTTTGAAAACATTTTTGAATTTTATCTTAAAAATAATTGCAATATTGACTTTTCCAAAATTTTAATGACAGTAATTTTTTAAAACACATTTGAAGCTTTATTGTTATTATAAAGAGATTATATAGTAGGTAAATATGGTTTTCTAGTTTTATAAAATATATTAATTATACAAGCATATATCTTTTTTAACAGGTACAACAAGGTTTAAAAAGCCTTCTAGTGTTTTTTTGAAACAGATTTGAAGTTTCTGGCACAAAAAAAATCAATTTGCTTAGGAATATTGATGACAAATTAGAAATGAAATTTTAAACGTCAAAAGGAATAAATAATAATTATAAAATAGAAGCTAAATCTAAGAACAATATTTATTTGGAAATACTTAGATTAAAAGAGGCAATAATGGAAATTTTTGAGTATGATTTTACTAAGTAATACATTTTATTCTTTACGTGGTATGTATTTAAAAATTGCATATTATCCTTAGAAAAACCAATTTCACTTTTTTCGTTTCGTTTCGGTTGTTTAGGTTGTTTTAGCTTGGTAGAGGTGACAGCAGGTAATGACAATTCGTACACCTCGTCGTCGCATCTCACCTCGGACTAAGCGAAGATATCGTGCAATCAGGGACTTTCTACGAAAGGCTCTGGGTAAGCACATGAAATTACAAATGGAAATAAACAATTTAAGTACTATTTATATAGTATTTTATTGTAGGTACCTCTTCGCAGCCAGATATTAAAACAAATTCAAGTATTGCAGTGAGTGTTTCCGATCTGAAAAATAAAATAATAGGAATAGAAGAACAGTTGCATAAAGTCAGTAAACATTGTCGGGATTTGTCTTGTCTGGAGAACAGTTTTAGAAAAAAATCACTTACCTCGTTTAAAGATGAAAGTATAGACATCGCCCAAAAATCAAGTGAAAATTTAAAAGGGATTGAAACAAAAATTCTTTATAAATCATCAAATCGTCAATGTAATAATTCTGATGAAATCAACACTCATAACGCACAGAATCAAAATGATAAAAACATAATGTCAAATAAAAACGATAATGCCTTGAATTTTTGTAACTTTCAAGAAAACAATTTCAATAATGACAATCGAAGGAACCAACTTAAGTACAGAAAGGCAGCTTCAATATATTCAACTAGTAGTTTTCATTCTTTAATTGAAACAAAACACAAACCTTACTTTAGGGTTAATTATTCAGGTCTTAGAAAAGATAAGCGACATCTTAGAAAAGAATTCATTGACCCTTTAGTGCTTAACGATCAGAGAAATAGGGAGAAAATAAAAAAGGATCTGAAACTGCAAGATCAAAGATATGAACGCCAAGTGAGAACTCGTAAAAATAAACATTTATCTATTGATCAAGATTTTATAGCTGATATAATAAAAAAACAATACAAGCCTGTAAAGCTATTTGGGAGACGGGACTCTGATTTTAGTCAATTTTCTGCTCCAGTATGCCATGACCAAGAATTTAAGATTCGAGAGAACGCTTATGAAGATTGCGATTTATGTTCCTGTTGTTTTGAAGGACATAGACTTAGGCGTCGAAATATTCATAACAGTGATATTAGTGATATAAAAAGTATATGCGATGCCCGACTTTATGGTTCCAGAAAATATCGACGACATAACTATAGTAGAGGTTGTATAGATGATTACAACAATTCAACATATTACGATGTTGTTCCTGTTAAAGAAAAATCTAGTCCAAAGTCTCGAAGAAAGTTTGCAGAAGATAATGTGACAGCAAATCAATATTGCAGAGAGGTACCACCATCGCCTAGGAGTAATAGACCTCGACTCAATTTAAAGGCACAACATCACACTGAATCTATTGAAAATAGCGATTATGAAAAACGTCGTAGTCGTAAAAAATCTCCGAGTAACCTACGGCGAAGAGAAAGGAGAAATATTTATGAAACTGATATATCATCAGATTCCTTTCAACACAAAAGACCAAATGAAAATATAGCAAGTAGTAAATTAAAAAAACTTCAACTAGTTCAGGAAGATGTTGGGACAATGAGTAGTTTACAATATCCTAATTTTATTAATGAACAGAATTTATCTAACAACGATACTACAATAAACACACAAGTCACAGATTCTTTAGCGGATAAAACTGACAAAACTTTAAGCGAAATTAAAGATATTCTACAAAATTTCCTTCAAGAAATAAAGAAAGAATCGACACAAGGTGGGCAATCAGAAGTTTCTAGTAAAATTGATGACAAACATCTAAATGAAAATCAAGATAATAATAAAATTAATACAATGTTTCCAAATAGCGGGCACAGTTTTAATAACTGCGGTGTCGGTCAATGCGGTGTCCCACCATTTGTACCTGCCTTTACAAATCCATGTTGTTATCCAGTAATGCCCATGTGTCCTATGAATTGCTTGCAGAATGGTTATGTTATACCAACTTCCAGTTACACTTACAATGTGTGTTCTAAGAACTCTAAACCTGGTTGTACTGAAAAAGATTGCTGTAATAGTAATAAAAAAACAGAGGCTGAAAATACAAGTAATGAAACACAAGAGCTTATTAAAGAAATATATAAATTTGTTTCCCAGAATACAAAATTCCCTCGCAATATAGAACATTGTGATGAAAGCAGAGCTAATTCAAAATATGGCAGGCTAGAAAAGAAAATATTAACATCAAGAAGTGTAGGCGGGAGCACTAAAGAATCACGACATGACGCTAATGTGGGCACTCCTAACTTGAAGTGCCAATCTAAAAGTTGCGAAGCCATCGGATGCAGAATTAATTCTGAATCCTTTAATACTACAAGTGCAAGCTATTCTGATACCATATTGGAGAAATTGAGCTTAGAAGCGACACAATCTTCAACTGAGTCAGATGTGAGCACTGACATTCCAACGCGGAAGGTATTTTTTTAAATATCATATATATCATATATACATATCATATATATTTATGATCACCTTAATATAATAATAGAAATTAAAAAGAAATGTTTTCTAAGATTTACACGAGTACTACACATTTTAATTTTAATAAAACAATTTTTATTTTTAATTTCAATAAAATTATTTTTAATTTCATTCATTCATTTTTAATTTCATTAAAACTATTTTTACGGATATAAATCGCGTTTGTTTTTACATTTTTTAATTTAAACCCGACGTTTCGAGTGCTTTGCAGCAAACGTGTTGGCGTTAATGACCATCATCTCGTCTTACCTGGGTTTAAATTAAAAAATGTAAGATAAACAAGTTGCAAGTTATATCCGTAAAAATAGTTTTATTGAAATTAAAAAGAAACTTAATAATAATAATGTTGTCGAAAAATCGATAAATACGTTTTCGCGTATTAAATCTAGAACTCTTGTTATTAAATAGTTTTAATAAATAATTTCAATTACATTTTTCAGAATAAACAAGGTAAATTAAAAAAGGTACTAAAGTCTTTAAAGTTATTTAAGAAAAAATATAAAAGAGATGTTATTGAGGAAGAAAGCGAAAGTGAGAGTACTGTGGAAGTAGATGTAAAGCCAAAGTCGCCATTTAGGCAGCATATTACCAACTACGCAATGCACGGCCAGGAATACTTCCAACCGCCGCCAGTGCCACAGCCGCATTGTTGCTCGCATCATATTCATGAAGTACCCTACGGTCACGGCTATGACCCTAGAAGCCCATATCACCAATCTCCAACCAACATCTACAACCACCACACACACCATATAGACGACCCTCGTTATACCAGAACCCAACACGCAACTCAGCCTTGTCCTAATTATGATTCTCATTATAACCACGTTCCACCCCAAGTGCCTTTATGTCTGAAGGAAATTGAAGTCAAAAGTATTGGCACTCAAAGTGTAAGGAAAATGTCTATATTACAAAAGCTTACGGCAAAGAGTCAGATACCTCAGCAAGCAGCCCAGCAGCCAATTTCAACTAATCCTGTAAAGGAAAAGTTTAATTTTTGGAAAACTTTACAAGAAAAAGCAAAACAAAACAATCCCGATCCGATGGATTTTTCATTGAAAACTCAGAAACAACTCGCTCAAGGAGACATGAAACTGCGAAACGCAATGCTCAAAAAAATGTTTTACAAAAGAAATCCCTTTTCACCCAGAAATTTGATTATAAAAACAATACTTGGCAAGGATAGATCTAGTTTTGGAGAGGCGCCTAAGATGTATCGTCCCAGAATGTTTCTTTGATTTTTAGAACATTTTTTTTACCCTAAAATTTACCTGTTTGTTTTGTATTGGTGTTAATGAGAAGTGAAACTGTTTATTAAAAATATTAATAGAGTTTATAAAAGTACAACACAATATTTTATTTCTATTGTTATGTAAAGACCTGTTATAAAGAAACATATGATACAAAAGAGAAACCTATTCTTTTTATCGCTGATGGCTGCGAAACGGTCCCTAAATAAATTCAGAATAATCGGAAAAAAATCATGGAATATTATAAATTCGATTAACATCCTCTTCACTATCCAGATATTACATAAAATACTCAACCAGATGCTATATATACTTTTTACGGCATTATATTAAAAAAAATTATAACTGTCATAATTACAGAATTCAGAAAACATTTTTCAAAAATGTGATGAATCTTAAGTTATAGTAGAGACAATAATATAGTTTTAGAATTCAAAATGAAATTTCACGTTGCTATTTAACTAAACCTAATAATAAAAAATTCGTTGGTTGTATACAAGGTTAGTAAAACGTTTATTATTTTCAAACTATTATAGTTTCATATATATATATATTTTTGATTCAGACTGGAATGGAAGGTGATAATGTTGAAAAACCTTATAAACAACGCTTCAAAGGTGTTGAAAACTTCTTACGAAGAGTCGCTTTTAATTTGGGTATAATTCTAAATTAATATATATTGTGTTCTTAGATATAATCAGGCTTGTTTTTTTGTGTTTTAATGTATTTAATTTGACAGGCAATACTCCCTCTCAAACTGAAGTTAAAATAATATCGTGTATACCTATAGATGTGACAGATTTACAACAAAAGATAATTAGTTTAGAGAAACAGTTATACGAGGCTCAACAGGCTGAGGCTTCAAATGAACCACCTTCTGAAAAGATTAATGAAGAAAAAACGACAGACGATCAGGATAAGGGAGCAAAACCAGCCCATTCCACAGTAGTGAACACCGCGTTCGTAAGGCGATCGAGCGCAGTGTCTTATAACAACAAAAAACCTGTAGATAACTTCAGAACTCAACAAGTGTCTGCGTACTGTGGAGATTGTTCTTCACGTCAAAAAAAATCTAACGTCTCTTTTGTATTTCCTCCAATATCAGCATCAGTTGAACCAGCCAGTGTTTCACAAGAGGATTATAACATTGACGACTTCGAAAGAAGATTAGGCAATGATCTATATAAAAATATTTTTAGACGCCACAAGAAGAAAAAACTTATTGGAAAAAGTAAAATTAAGACTCAATTAATATATTACGCACAAGAAAGTCCTAAAAGTCCATTTCACGTAAAAGATAAATCATTATTAAGATATCAAATTATGAACAATGATAAAGATTTATTAAGTCAATCATATTTAGAAAACGTCGTCCGTAAACATTACGACCAAAAAAAAAATTTAGAAGAGTTTTCCGATACGAGTCATTTTTCAAAACCTATCTGTAGGGACATCGAAGATAATCTGAAACATCCATGTCTTTACGAATCGGACGTATGCTCGTGCTGTTATAGCAAGTTTCAGAATCTGGATAAATTTATGACAAATCATTTAAGCATTGATCCAATAAGACCACTGGTACATAAACAAAACGAACAGGATAAACCTTACTACGATTCTAATCTCTATGATATGGTTCCTGTAAAGGAAAATTCTAATAAATTTTCAAAACCGGAAGCTATACATAAAACTGACTATAAACGGCAGTTAGATATGAAATGTTGGCCGGAGAAATACCGTACCAAATACAAATATCATCCATTTATTGTCAACTATCACACCCAAATTCCTATTACACGGTTAACTAATAAAAAAAATGTTGAACACACGCGAGGTAAACGCGATCGAGTTAAAAAATCAGATAAGCGAAATGATTTTGACACTTCTAAAAGTTGTATAGAATGTAGTGGTATTTACAGAAAAGTAGAAACACCTGGCGTTAAATTGCGTAAGTCAGAACCCACCAGAACAATATTGCTAAAAAATAAATTTGCAGAAACTGATAATAATAATAAAGCTAGTAATCAGAGTACCCAGTCGAAATTATTTCCGACTGTAGAAAACAAAACAGAATCGACTTTGAATCAAATAAAAAGCATACTTCAATCCGTGTTACAAGAAGTTAAAACAAATAGCAATATTAATACAGTCCCAGAAATACCCAAGAAAGATGCTGTTATTCAGAAAGGTTCCTCTCAAAACAATATGTCAGGAAATTCCACACTGCTTCATAGTTTCACTTATAACAATTCTTGCAATACTAACCCGTATTTGCCTTCGTGTTCGCGTCAAATGTCACCAGGCCAATATTGCTTCTCAGGAATGTCATATCAACCAGTGAAATGTTTACAGAACTTTCCAGTATTTATTCATCCTGCAACGGGGAGGCCGATGTGTGCCTGCTACTATAGACACAGTTCGCACAAGTCATCACATAACAAACAAGCCACAATCTCTACTAACACAGACAAGGATATTCAACTATCTTCAAGTAAAAATGAAACTGAAAAACTTATTAAAGAAATTTATAAATCGATCGCTTTGAATATGGACTACCCAACAAAAGAAAACTCTTTAAATGAGTCTGACGACTTTAAATCAACTGAAATTGATTCAATTAACGTGTCTAATAAGGAAGAGAAGAGTACGGAAGCAGAGATCTTAAGAAAACGGGATATAGAAATAGAAGCAATGATATCACCTCTCCTATCAAATCCAAATGAAAATAAATTTGTATACACTGCAACCAGCTCGCAGTCCGAAAATAATAGAATTATTAGTGATTTATCTTTTGGTTATACACCAGTGAGAAATAATACCTTTGACGAAAGAAACTTTAAAGGAGTTGAAAAGCAAAGCACTGACACCATCGACGAAGTGGAAGATGACACCGACGAGTCTAATGATGAGAGCGAAAGTGATGAAACATTAGTACTCGATGAAAGGAAACAGGTACTCAAAACATTTATATCGTTATTAATTATATTGCAAATTTGTTATATTGCTAAATTACATCTTTTTACAGAACAAAAAGGAAAAAAAGGGTTTGTTAAAAAGAATGTTTAATTCTGTCAAGTTATTTAAGAAGCGTAAAGAAGCAGAGAGAGAGAAAAGTGAAAGTGAGGAAGAACAGTCAGAAGATAGTGACTCTGACGAATACCAAACCATACACAGCGGCAAAACTGGCAAAGAAACTTCAAAAGAAAAAGCGCGACCTGATAGAAGGAAACAATATTCCAATATCAAATCATCAGATCATAAGAGCAAACGCAAAATCAAAAGATCGCCGTATTTAGAACAAGAATACAGAAGGCAGTGGAATGAAAACTTAATGTTCCATGACCAGCAGGAAAGGTATTCCTCTGAAAGACCTTTTTCCAGACCGACGACATCGCAACCTAGCACGCAGCCTGTTTACTGGAATAACTATGAAGCCAGAAGAGTCTCGATTAAGCCAAATGTACCATCGCATTTGACGATTGATCAGACTTTAAATCAAAAAACGCAGAACGAAACCTCATTGCCAAAAAATATCGCGAAAAACGGAAAAGGAAAACTAGCTTGGATTAAAAAACACAATCTCGGCATCCACTGTGGCGAACAATGGAAAAAGTTTATACTTGAAAATTAAATTATTATTTTTTTTATATATATGAATATGTATATAGAAACAATACTTGTAAAATTGTTTTTATAATCAATTTTCGTTTGTGTAAAAGTAAATTTCGAGAGTGATCGTATTGTGAAATAAAATTCTAGTAATTTTATCATGTGTTTATTTTTCATTTTTAAATAAATACTACTGTGTACTCAACGTAGAAAACTACACAATATGTTAGGTTAATTTCAGGTCACTCTTCGCGCTTGGAAGAAGTTTTTGTACATATTTTAGGTCATCAATCACGAACCTGGAACGAAGTAATGTTTATTAATTTTGGAATTAGTGCTTGATACCTAGCATGCACCACCATCTGTCACAAATGCACACACCTGTAAAACAAAAGTGGCAGCGGCGCCGTGGCAAGGTGCCACAGCGCATGCGCGTCCCAGGCGCGGGTGGGGGGCGCGTCCAGGAGCTCCAGGGCCAGCGCCGCGCCCGACCAGAGGCTGAAGACCAGCACGCGCCACGGGTAGCGCACTCCGCTCGCCAGCTGCCGCGCCGCCCACCACGACCACAGCAGCCCTCCCGACGCACCTACGAACACGATAGATTTATTTATTTAAAATATAAAATAAAAATATGATTTATACGATCGCTTGCTCGGTTTCTGATGTGAGGAGTACCGAAAGATTCGTTGTAGATGTATAGCGAATGAATCAACTCACCAAAAATTATATTAACATGCATGTTGTAATCGTAATCGATGCGTCCGGAGTAGAGGTACCGCACGTGCTCTATGTAGTACAGCAGCGAACATACCACCACTAACGCTACTGGTTTCCGACGTTTATGGAATATTCTATAACAGCAGTTTTGTAGGGATGAGTTATTTAATATAAAATACATAATATTTTCAACTCTTTTTTACCATTATTTTGTTATATTTGTTACCCAATTAATACATATATATTAATAATACATAATAACAAATGCTTTACCTAACAATTGCTGCTACGAACAGGCTCATAACCATTGAGAGAGCGCATGCATAGTCCATAAACTCGGTGAAGAAGGTATCTCGAGCATGAAATATGATCGACCACAGCCACGCGTTCATACATACCTAAGGCATTCATAACTATTTTATTATATAAAACTACTTCACAAAAGACTTGTAAGTCAATTAAGCTAATTGCAGAACTGTTAAATTTGTATAAATTAAATAATTTCAGATCAACTGACAAAACTTCAAGGTCTCTTACCACAGCAAATGTATGCCAGAAAAATACAAATGTGTCCTTCCATGTAAACTGTCTGCGGATCTCATTATACATGTATGCATGGGTGGCCAGGTTGAGCAGAGATGCCAACACAGATGCTGGCTCTTGTAGACCAAAGATGCGTTTGAAGGGCCACTATATATTGTTTGAAAAGTTTACTAGATTAATAGTTTGTTTTGTTGTTTACTGGTTGAAAGTTTGCTAGTTTTGTTGTTTGTTTTGTTGATACCATTAAAATAAACTTACTAAATAAAATCTCTTTTTTACACAATCATGATCCAGACATGACTTCAGGAACCTTTTTATCATTCTTGGGCTATACAATAAAGATGACTAAATTTATTTACTACCTGGTACATAACAAAGTAATACAAAGAGTCAAAAGGCAAATTTACCATAGAATAAACAGACAAGAAAAGTTTAGACTCAATAAATATGAAAATATATTTTTTTTTCAGTTATGCTTTTGTTATAATAAAATAATTTTAGATTCAAGTAAAAAACTTTATACATAGACATACTAACTGGTAATCTTTTTTTTATTTTGTGTGACTTAAGCTCTCTCCAATTTATCCTACCTTGCCATGGAATTTGGGCCAACTGTAGCCTCTCTCTTCAAAACCTTGAACAGTGAGCCACATGCAATGGTAGCGACATTCATCTTTGCAGCCCCACTGTAGAAGCCGACTCCAGGCATCCTGTAATCGAGCTGCTTTCACTGTAAACGCACCACCTAGATAACAACATTTAATTAGTAGGACCCTTTTAATATAAATCAAGTACAGCTACAAAGGAATAGAACAATATATTTATATTCTTTTACCTAAGGTACAATTTGCTTTGCCACAGCTTTTAAGGCAGTTTTGATAAAACGGAGACCGGTCGCCATCACTGGCAGATATGTGCGGAATGAGTAATAATGTAAATAGCAATGAAACATTGATATTTTCATTCATGTCTGATATATATTAACAGTAAGAATAAAATTTACAAATATTATTTAGGAATAAATAATGTAAACCGACACATAGTTAACTTGTAATTGGGGTGAAAATGTAAAATAAATAATCAATTTAAAATTACAAATTTATTTCAAATTTCAACACTTGTTTTAAATTCTTATTGTATAAAATGATTGTTATAAGTACTAAAGAGTAAAAATCAAATCAATGACAATTGACAGCCAGACACCGGTGTTTTTTGACATAATAATTAATATATAACTAGACGGATAATAGTAATATGGTATACTTCAATCTTATGATCATAAACAGCCCGGAGACAATCAAACCGTTTAATCAACTTATTGGGTAATTAAAAAAAAATATATCTTTATATGTTATATATACATGTATGATATTTTATAAGAATTATTCAATTGACGATTAATTATTTAAATATTACTATATTAAATAGTAATTATATTTGTACCAGTTATTACAATTGTTAATATCTAGTTATTAAAATAATAAAAAGTCTAAAATACTAATATTAATCAGTTTACTATTTTAAAAAATAAATTATAAGAAATACCTAAGATCATAAAACTGTTTGACCACTTAAATGGATAAGATGACAAGTGACAATAATCTTTAAGGGTAGTAAGTACCACAGAGTACTATATACCTATGTTGTATGTACCTATGTTGTTATATATTTATAACCTTCAAAATTATAAATTTCAAAACTCGTTAGTTTGTAGTTATAAAAAAATAACAATTGAATCGCTGAAAAAATAATGAAGAACTTGGTAAATATTATAAGTTGATGAAATAAAAAATGGTTTTTCTAAGTAGAATTTTGTTTGCAATAAAAGAATTAAAGCTGCCTCGGAAATATCTTCGAAGTAAATTTATTGATACTGTACGGCTTCATGTAAAGGGTGGTACTGGTGGTACAGGACTGCCAAAATACGGTGGACTCGGCGGTCAAGGAGGATGTGTTTATTGCGTGGGAAAAGAGAACGCCAATCTTAGAACTATTGTAACCAAGTATCGATCAAAAACGATATCCGGCGGTCATGGAGAAGACAGTCGGAAAACAAAAATAGTAGGCAATCCAGGAGAAGACATCAAGCTTGAAGTGCCACTAGGTGTAACTGTGTATGGTGAAAATGCTCAAGTTTTAGGATCAATTGATAAAGAAGACGAAACACTTATAGTAGCAAGAGGTGGACCAGGTGGTTCTAAAGAAAATCAATTCCTAGGGCATTTTGGTCAAATCCATCACATACGTTTGGATTTGAAATTGATAGCAGATGTTGGCCTTGTAGGCTTTCCTAATGCAGGTAAAAGTTCACTATTAAAAGCTATTTCAAGAGCAAAGCCAAGGATAGCAAATTACCCATTTACAACTATTAAACCAAACAAAGGAGTTATACAATACAGTGACATGAGACAAATATCTATTGCTGATCTCCCAGGTCTAATTGAGGGTGCTCATTTAAATATTGGATTAGGACATAAATTCTTAAAACATGTTGAGAGAACCAAACTATTATTATTTATTGCAGACATAGAAGGATTTCAATTAAGTCCTAAATTCCCAAAGCGTACATGTTTAGAAACAGTGGTGCTTCTCAACAAAGAATTAGAATTATATGATCCTGAACTTCTTGATAAACCTGCAGTACTAGCCATTAACAAACTAGATCTAGATGGAGCTGAAGAAAGTTTTAACCAAATTAAAGAATCCCTTTCAAATATTGACAATGTCATAAATACTCTCCCTGAGGAAATAAAGCCTGAAAGACTTATTAATTTTGAAGATGTAATAGGTATATCTGCTTTAAATGGAATTAGTATAGAGGAACTTAAACAAAAAATTAGAAAAAGGCTAGATGAATATGCTGAAGAAAATAATCCTGATATTGTAAAGCCAAATGACCTTTTAAAAAAAAGTAGGGCAAAAGTAAAAGAAAGAGGACCTCAAGTTACTTAAAATTATTAGAAACTTATTTGTAATATAAAATTTAGTGAATAAAGTTATCAGTTTAAAAAGTGCAATTTTAATAACAACCCTACAATAAAGAAAAATAAATTATTACAATACAATTTATTTTTATTAAAACAATAAAAGTATGACAATTACCACTTAAATAATAAAATAATATTCAACACCCCCTTTATGACATTCAACACTCTTATCACAGAATATATCTTAATATGTAACCACAAACATTCCTCTCAAAAAAGTTTTCATAGAAATTAATTAGAAACATAATCTTTTAAATAATTTGCTATAAAAACAAATAAGAAGAAGTTCATCCTAATTTTTGATAACAAATCTCTGCTTAAATTAAACATTTAGTCAAACATTCAAACTAGTAAAATATTTTATTTTCAAATAATTTATGAGTAACTTTATTCGCAATATTTTACAAATTTAAAATCAATTATAGATATTTTATACAGAACTAGGTTCCCATTATATTTATCCTTCCCAACTTATCACAACCACTTATATTATGCCAATCATAAACTAATTAACGAAATAAAGATTTGGGTATTGTTGTTTCATATACTCAATGAAACTTTTTATACATAAAAACATTACTATTGTAAATGATAATGGATCAATAATAAAGCGATAAAAAATAATCCAAATATTACTGTTCCTACATTCAGCATTCATTCTAATTAATGGTTTTAAATTAAAAACATTTTGATTCACATGTTTTGTAAAATAATAAATAAAAGATTTGAAACAGTATCTATTGATAAAAGTTTCCTAGGAAGACTAGACACATTACTCAAAACCTTAGAAATTAATTAATATACTTAGGAAAGCTAAGAAATTGCTCATAAAAACCAAATAAATATTGAAATATTATCAATTAACTGCTATATTTACTATAAGATATGTTTTTATAGATATATAATTATATTCAAATTTGTGATTTAAAGTATGTTAAAAACAATGTTGTGTTCAATGTTCAATTTTATCCTCCTTCATAGACTATTCTGTATTAAAAAAAATATATGTATGTGACTTCTCAATAAAAGTTAGACATATTTTCAAACTTATACTAATGCATGTATGGTTGTTCTCCTTATATATATTGAAATATATCTTAAAATGTATGTTAGTGTAATATGATTTATAAAAATGGAAGGGAAGTACCAAACTTATGAAAATTTCTGATTGGTTACTTGTTATAACAATCAAACATAGAACCTCAGTAAAATGTTACATCTTTGTTTTCATTACAAATAAAAAGCTATTATTTCATATTGTAACCGTCAGAATCGTAACATACCAGGTCAATGATGACAAGTTTTTTGTTAACAAGATTCACTAGTCATATTTACTTAAAATATTATTCGCTTAAGCGCGTGTAAACAAGCAAGCGTGCATCGGCAGACTCAATCGTCATAGCCCTCCTCGGCCTCTGTGGCAGTTTCTGCGGGGGGCAGCGCTGCGGCCGGAGGGGCCGGGGCCGCAGCCGGCGGCGGCCTGGGCGGGTTGGAGGCGCCCGAGGGGGCGGGGGGCGAGCCGGGAGCGGCGGGGGGGCTGGGCGTGCGACGGACTTCGGTGCTGCTGTTGCCTGTTGTTTATTTTTACATTTCATAAGACTATAAAAAAAAAATCAAGCATATAATGATTTTAACCATAAGAGACCAGTCTTAGATCTTACAGTTTGACTATATTTTTTTATTGCAATTTTGTGTCTTATAAAAAGAGAATTATGTACAAAAATCGAAAAGAAAAATTCATGGCCACCAGTCTTAGTTAATTTTATCTAAACCAAACTAAATAATTTTAAACTTAAATGAACTATTGACCAATATTTTTTTTAGTAAGATAAAAATAAATACATCTGTTGCGCATTGGTTTCGTTCATAAGTTGTTTATGTTTGAAACAAAGATGATCTTATCCTCATACCGTCTGAGGAGCTGCGACGCGCTTCACGATCACGTCCCGTGCGCCCGTCGCGTGACTGTCGCTTCTTCTTAGCGGCGGGGTCCTCGCGCGCCTCCTCCACCTGCGCGGGGCACTCCAGGTGCACAAGATGAAATACCTGCACCAGAGTAGGGAATGTAACTACCGAAAGATGGAAAAGAATTGTAAATTCCAAATCAAAGACAACTTACCTCGTTGACAGAGTTATTTGTACCGACGATTCTGATAATGGATACTGGACGAGGCGTGAAATAAATTACTTGCCAAGATCTGAAATTATTCTTAAGTAATAAAAAATATAAAATAGCGTAAACACAAACGTTATTCTGTTCATTTCAATTAGATTATTCTTGCTGCTCGCTAGTTAGTAATATTAGAAATACCTTATTATTCTTTGAAAGAAGTTATTTTTCCTTTCTAAGAAATCTTACGAAATGAAATCTTACGAGTTGTTCTGAAATTATAAAACTAAAACCATACAGTAAAGGATTCCATAATAATAGGCAATGCTCCTTGTCTTTCACCTGCAGACGTCCCTCGTGCGGTCGGCCACCATGTCCCAGTGCCAGTAGTTAACCGACACCTCGATGTAGTACGAGTAGTGTCGGTAGTCGCAGTCCCACAGCAGCATGCGCAGCGACGACAGCAGGTAGGGTTGCGCCAGCTGCACCACCACGGCGCCCGAGCCCAGCTGGTGGCACGTGTAACCCTGCTCCCAGTCGTAGTGCTCCGTGTCTCCGTTCAGAAGCGCGTTACGGGACCGACTGACACATACACTTTCATTTGCTTTTCTTTTATATTAGAACGTAGATAATAAATATTACAGACATAAAATAAACACAGACAAAATTCTGTAGCACACAAAATTTTTATATGCCATCGTGATGAACGAAGGTCATCGAATCGAAGAAGATATACAGGGTCAGACCTGATGCCTTCGATGACGACGGCGGACAGGTCGAGCGTGGCCACGTTGTGCGTGGGCCGCACCAGCCCGTCCGCCAGCGGGGGCACGCGCGCCGTGTGCATGGCCTCCAGCGACACCGCGTGGAACACCTGACGCACATGGACGTTATCTTAACTTATTCTCTTAATTAATTAAACAAAATTTTATCATCTTGTGTATTTTTGTAGAAGGAAGTTATTTGAGAACCGAAGCGTGTACCTTGTTGACGGTGTTGCTGGTGCCCACGATCTTGATGTACTGCACTACCCGCGGCTCGAAGTATAGATTCTGCCACGAACGACAGAAATATTTGCTGTGGTCGATGACGCGCACCCAGTCCTTTTGATCCACTGACACTTCTATGTAGTAGGCGTATGATCTGTTTCAAATGTTTTCAAATTTGAGTTATATATGGAGACTTAAACTTAACTTGAGTACGAGTTTCAGAGATTGGTTCAAATTTTTATTACGAAAGTGTGCATTTTAGTAGACTTTTTGAACCGTCACGAAGCGATAAGGGCCTCATAATTTTGGTATGCAATGGAAAAATAATCATATATAAATAAAACCTTGAATTTCAGGTTCCCAAATTCAATAAAATATTTCCATCACTTTTGCCACGAAGTCTTCTTTTACGTACCGTAAACGAAGCGAACAATACAATGCAACGTTAACGTTCGGTCAGTACCTGTTGTCGCGGTCCCACAGCAGCAGGCGCAGGTGGTTGATGATGGTGGTGGTGGCGAGGCGCACCACGATGCCGGGGTTGTCGGGCGCGTCGCTGATGGTGTGTCGCGTGTAGCCGCGCTCCATGTCGTAGTTGTCGGTGTCTCCGTCCAGCAGCGCGGCGCGCATGTCGCCCGCCGTCACGCGCGCGCCCGCCACTGACGACGCCACGTTCTCCTCCGGCACTGCGACCCACATTACACACCTCAAAGTCACGATTAAGATATTTCATTTTTTAAATGACTGAAAGCTTATTGGGATTAGTCACCATGCCTAATATTATAATCTATTTTTTTTATATCTGATCAAGCAAGTTATAGTAATCGCAATAAATGTGTATTTGTGTGTCAAAACAGAAAACCGCTTTTTTTGCCATTTCTGAAGAGTTGATCGCGCGATTGTAATACCGATCGGCGCATAAAATGTAATGACATCTAAATGACCACATTTGTCTTTAAGATGTAATGACAAAAAAGCAAGTAAAAAAATTGAAAAAAAATATTATTATAATATAACATTTTTATTTTATAAGTTAATGTGATAGGACCGCACCCAAACCCGCTTGATGAAAAAATTTTTTCAATCATTTTATTATAGAAATTGATATTTTCTTTAGAAAACGCCCGTGGGTACTGACGCAGCAGTCCGCGGTGCCTGAGGTCGGTGCTCTTGGTGCGCGTCTTCTCCTGTATGGCGTCCAGCAGCATGTCGGGTGAAACCAGCGCGAATGGACGCACTACGCCCAGCAACTCCTCCAGACTCATCAGCGTTAGACGGACGCACTTCAGAATTTTGTCCTGTGGTAAAGGAATAGCAATCCAATTACTTATAATTAAATAATTAAATTAATTACCAAGGATGAATTAAATAAACAAGATATTTTGTAAGATTTTTCATGTAATTACTGTCAAAATATAACAGTTATTATATAATTATAATACAATGAGATATTATTTTTATTCCCCTCTTATCAAAACCTGAGTTGGTCAATTTTGTACGAAATAATAATTAAAATCTCACCACCTGTGCCATTCCACTGTCGGATTTGACCCATTGTTGGTTTGCATTAAACCAATTACAAACTGCTTTAAAAATATCAACTTCAGGCGCGAAGAAGGAGTCACGCTCCAGCAGACCCTGAAGTGCTTCCTGAAATTTGTTATTTATAAAAAAAATATGCGTCTCGTACATAGTATTTATGTTCTGTTGAAACAATATTAAGAATGTTTAAACTATTCTCGTCTACAGTCAGTCTCATTTTTATTGTTTCGTTTTTGCACTGATAACGTGTTTTATATTGAAAACACTACTGGCTTAACGAGTATTAACTCTGTGCTGTAAAGTTCTGACGTCTTGCCTCTTAAAACTAATGAGGTAGATTTTAAACTAATAGCTGTGCTGCCAATTTGTTTAAGTTTGCAGCTAGGCATCTCCAGTTTTATGGCAGTAGTAGGAACTTTTTCCAACGCAGTGTTCATGGGTCATGCCTTATTGAATGCAATGTTTGTAATAAAGTGTGGATTATTTGAAATGGAACGCATAATTATTTTTTGGAGTCTTTGTAACACATGTATTTGAGCCTCTAATACCCCACAGTTATACTCCATACATAACAACCATACAAGTTTTATTACTGTACTATAGTATTTAATACTAACTTCGACACTTTTCATCTTGATGTGATATTTCAAAGTTAGTCTTCAATCCAGGTGGATCCGAGGTATTTAACTAGATCACTGTGGGGTAATCTTATCACTAACATATACAGGTGGGCACCTCACTTGAGGGTGAACGAAATGTGTATGGATTTCGTTACACTTGCTTTTAATATCCATTTTTTCATACAACTATTAATCTCGTTGGGCCCTCTCTGAATATCGTGTTCGTTTCTTACACTTAATTCCGTATAACCGTAGTTACGCCCAGCACAGTTGGTAAATATACAATAAAGATTCTGTGTTGATTTTTTTTTTATTTTATTAGAAATTGATGTTAACTCTTTTACGTGAAATAGTATCTCTTTTACTTCACAAGAATGGACAAGTTCATAGTAACTATTCAATGAAGAAGAATTTTTTTTGTCAAGGGGACCTTTGTGCGTAATTCTATACAAAGAAGTTTTGATTTTCGAAAAATACGACGAACAGTATTTTCTTTCTTTGTATGGCGCCTCTGATCTTATCAATGAACCGATTCAACTGTTTAATTGTTAAATGCTATCCTCTTAAAAAAATTGGATGCTGGATTAATACACAGCGACCAATTAATTATAATAATGTCGAATGATATAAATTTCGGATAAGTGTAAAGAGTTTTATATTTTGAATATTAAATGTATAGCCAATGTCTTTTTCGCGTATATTTATAAGTTATATTAGTTTTATATACGTATCCAGGTCTTTGCTGCTATTTTTCAATGGATATTAATTTACTTTCTTAAAAGTGAACTGGTTGGTATGTCGGGGCGTAGTACAAATCGCATTTGTTCATAAAATCGTCCATGTTTAAAACTAAAGTGGGAGGATACACATAGTACTTTCCAAAGACACTGGCGATAAATTTAAAGAATATTTAAATCCTCTGGTTTTGTAGCTCTGGGAAATGTAACTGAAACATATTACTCGGCATAGACAGCAGGAGAAAAGGCCTCGTTGCAGGTCACAGAACCATAAAACGACTGGACCTTAACGAGGTTTAAACGCGAACACCATATGTCCACAAGTTTGTAGGTAATTAACCTTTTAATATGTAACGGTGCTGAAGAAATACCTATCTAGTCCTAACTTCTTTTTCTTCTCTGTTACTCTCTACTTTCCCTTTTTATATAAACTAATTAGGAATAACTTCTATTTCATTGTATTTTAGTAGTGTAACTTACTACTGACAGCTGTAGGAAGGTATCATGTTGAAGAACTTCAGCAGCGTTCCTGTCCAAGAAATTGTAGCAGTAGTCCATTAGTGCATTTAAGCCGTAGAGCCTAAAAACATTTAATTTTAATGATAATTATATAAACGTTACCTCAGTTGGAAGAACAGAAATTGTATAAGTTTAATAAATTTTGCATTAATAAAAATGCAAAAAAAAAAGTATATATAGTAAGATATTAAATACGTATACGAAACTGTTTTTATTAAAACAATGTATTATTTTCTAAACTAAAATATCTTCACCTGGCGGCATCAAGTACGGCGCACACATTGCGCAACGCCAACACTTGTCGCAAGTAATCGCTGATGGCGGTCTCCAGTTCCTGGAAGTTGAACTGGTGTGCCAGACCCAACATGTCCAACACCGTATCCTCGCGCAACAGAGAGAGACCCATATGACCTAAAAATAAGAGAGGTTTTCATTCTTTATTTTATTAATTTATATCTGAAGGACCTCTATTGATATCCATATTTATTATAGTAATAAACCCCTTCTATAAGGACACTCAATTTAAAAGTTAAGGCTACGAAGGTTACATACGCTTAGTCTAAGAAAACCCACACAATATTTTTTTTTTGTGAAGAACCACAGCCCTCACACGCAATTTCATATAAATTGCCTAATGATTTTAATCAGTTAATATTGCAACTCGGCCTCCAAGACAACCAGTCACCGAAAGCAGCACCCGTTCACAAGTATAACTCAAGGGTCAGCCATAACCCCCCTCGCCATATTTGAAGGGGGAAAGTTACTCGGCTGCCAGTGATACCGCAACTAATAACTTCTAAGGTAACAGTCAGCTGCTTAAATAAGAGTAACAACTGAAAACTAATTGTGTAGATTTGTACTGTTAAGACTTGTTTTAAATGATATGCAGTACTTGCAACACAATCCTTGTTGTCCGTCAACTTGTAGCAGAATCCCCAATTACCGCACTTACAACTTATTTTATACTATGCACTGCAACATTTAGGCGAGGGTACATTAGAATATCAATTAACAGATGACGCCTACCTTCATATTATATGAATTTCCAATAATTAATAAAATAATAAATCACATATTAAACATTTTTGTCATTTAATTATAATAAACAAATATTACTAACAGTACTTAGTCGCTAGGACATTGTGGTTAATATAATCCGTTACATAGTCTAAGTAGGATTTTTTATGAAATTACTTTTAATATATGATTTAAAATTCTTTCTTAACAGATTTCATCTTTCACTGGGTTGTTTATTATAACAATGTATACAATTAATCTTGAACGAGTTTATGGAGCCTATTTGTGGGCAGTTTATTTTTATTACAAGTATTAATTTGTTGTAACTTGCAATTTTTCTTGTTTTAATTTTTATAAACGAATGTTTTTATGCTAATTAGAAGTACAAATTATCTTAACGGTTTATTCCAAGTATTATGATTTTAGAAAATGTTATTATTTTTTTTATTGTTATTGAATTAAATAATTTCATCTTAACTTACCAGAATAAATATATCTCAACAGGGCTTTAAATGCAGGTAGAGGTGCTTGTAACTCTACTTCTGCCTGTAAAAATAATAAATATAAACAATAAAATAACTATATTTTTTATCTTTTAAAAATATTTTTTTTACAATTATTTTCTATTTTTTATTATAATTTATAGTTTTATAGGGTATGGTCATAAATTTAATTATAATTCAATAAATTAGGCTTCAAAATAAATTTTAACCTGGTTAGCCTCGCGCATTCCTCCATAAAGCAGAGCTCGAAAGTAGTCACTGCTAGCAGCTAATATGACTTTATGAGCTGGGATCCTATGGCCCTCCACTATGAGAGTAACATCAGAGTACTCTGATGACAGACATAGAGAACCAATATGCTCGGACAGGTGACCTATAGATAGTCCTGTTACTATGTTTGTTTAAATGAAATACATAAATTTTGTATTGTTGCAATTAAAAAAACCATGATGAATATCAGTATTGTGAACTAAATATATAGAAGCTATATCATAAGCATATAATAAAAGATTTTAGCAATGTTTTTTTCAAAATAGTACAAACTACAAAAGCAACCAAACCTATGAAAAACCTTGCCATGGGGAAATAAATATTACATCATATCACATAACCAATATTCATGATATAAAAAAGGATTCACAACTATTAATTGAAGTTATAAAACTCAAGCAAATAGGCAAATGTAAATAACTTTTTAATATCACTTAGACTGAGTCCATATCTTGTAGATAAGTTTTTATACATACTAATGTGCTCAATGTCTCCAACTCTTGAGCTTGTGGGGTTGTTGACCGCCATGTACTGATGCTGGCTGCTCATGGTGCTCATCTACATCACACTTCACACACAATATATACTTCAATTAACATACAATATTTAATCTTGTATCACACCTAAGACATGATTTAAATATAACTAATCACAAATAATTATAAAAAAATTATTATTTTTTTGTAAATTTCAAAGACATTATAGGTACGGTAATTATTTTCATTTTGGCTTCTTTTTTCTATAATTAAAAATACAATTCTTAATAACAACATGGATTGACATACTCGACAGTGTTAAAAATGATAAGATAGAGAATATTATTTGAGGTATACTAATGCTACGAAATGGTTAACAAACCGTTTCAAAAGCGTATACACATCCTGTAAATATATATGTATGTTTTTATTAAAGCATCGTTTAATAAATTACAACAAAATATAATTACGAAAGCAGAATTCAAATTCCAATTTATAATATTATTAAGTTAATGTGATATGACTTACCGATGGTATAATAGATATATAATAAATGTATTATTAGAATTATAAAATTATTGCAAATTTACAAATGATTTAAATAATAATATTTCATAAAATCGAATGAAAACATTGCAAAATCACTTTGATTTTTGTTGTTATTAAAATTAATGACAAATAAGTTTTTATTTCGCATTAGCTTCTAGGCAATTATAGAGTAAAATGATAGTAATACTAAACATAGACACTTTAACACAGAAGAATTTAAAATAGAGGTTCAAATAATTATATTTATATAAGTAATAATATCTTTTTAATATAATCTAGAAGCTATTAATTTTTTATTTGAAATTACATAGGAATTTACTTCGTAACAAAGTTGTAACTCCAGAGCAATCTTTTGCAATCCATTAGTTTTAAATGAATTAAAAAGATAACACTAAATATTACCGTAAAAAAAGTTATTAAAAATAACAGTGATAAATGATATTAGCAAATACTTTATTATAAACTTTTTAATGAGGAAATTTTATGTATAGTTTATTACATAACATTCCATATATATACCAACTTTTCTCCTAAAATCTTCTTATCAGTAGCAAAAAAAAGGGTTTTCGAAAAAGAAACCTTATTAATTAACTTAATCAAAAATATATATGTTGACGATAATATACATCATAAAATATTTTATATTTTGTAATTTGCCTACAATTGTTGACAATAAATTTTAGCTGAATAATCGGGCCGCGGGCGCGAATGCGAAAGCTTCGTCATAGGAATTCTGGCTTTCTATTGGATAACGAAATTCGAAAGTACCAACTTAACAAACACATGTACTTTTTGGCTATGTTGTCAGAAACTCAGAATTATTACCAGTTGTGTAGGCAGGTAGATTTCGTCGCTTTGCTGAATGAATTTTATTTTTCTTTAGTGGTTTTCTATACGATAATGATATTACATTATTGAAAATAATACCTGTTTAATCATTTTATATATTTAAACTACGAAAGGTGAGCTATTCAATATCAATTTACTGTTTTCTGAACTTTTCTTTTTAAAAGGTTGTAGATCTGCAAAAGTAGCTGCACAATTGATAGAGTGCGATACTCGCGAAATAAAAAAATATATATTTAAAAATATGCTGAAGTGATTTTAAAATATATTTTTATTTCAAATTCGTAATTTTTAATAGGCTTCGGCAAGTTTACAGCTGTTTATCTTAATATTTAAAAGACGTGCGTTCCAATTATTTTACCTTAACATTTTTTATTTTATGTGCATTACAGGACGTCAATAATGCATTATAAAAGTTAATTAAACATCTGTAATGGTGCTAATAACATTTTCGGTGATGAGAAATGGAGAGACAGCAATGTAATTCACTTCAAAACTTTGATGACCCGAAAACAGAAATTTTAAAAAAGAGATTATTAAAAGCGACCAGCACTTCAGCGAGTAGTCATTTTTCTCAAAGTAACTCGCATAATGTGCTATTAAACACGTTACGCGTGAGTTAATATTTTTTGAGTACATTGGGTGTAAAGTTATTTGCCCTCAATGACATTGTTTACCGTTTTTCAGGCGCCAAGCTCGAGCAGTATGATCGTATCCTCGGTGCAAGCGCCACAGAGCTCTATGCCCATAACTCACAATCTTGTGACACATTCTATTGCTCCAGTCAAAATTCACACAAATAATTCACCTTACCCCTTGCAGCTATCCACTGTTCATGTGCCTGTACAGATACCAGGATCAACTTCTAATATCAATGTCCCTGTTCAGCTTTCTGGTACCACTACTAGTATGCCTTTACAAATAACTCCTGTAAGTCTTCCCTTGCAAGTTTCTGGTACCACTAGTGTCCCCGTGCAATTGCCAGCCGGAGATACTATTAATGTGCCTTTGCAGATCCCTGTGTCTAATCAAAACATGCAATTGGGTGGATCCACTCTGCCATCAATGCCTCTTCTTCAAACAACCACTCAGCCTCTCCACAGCTCCATAATTCATGTACACATGGGCTCAAACTGTGATAATAATGCAGAAATAAATCTTTCTAATTCAACACAACTTCAGATGTCTGATTCTGTTAAAATGAATATTCCAACATCTGTGTCGCAAGTGCAAATAGGATCAAACTCTACAATGATGCAAATACCTAGCTCATCAAACAATTCAATACAATTGGCCTTACCAAATACGGGAAATACGGGTTCAGTACAACTGAGAGGTGCCCCAAGAACTGTTCCTCATGTTGTGTACATACAGACTCCAACAGGGTTGAAACCAGTGACCAGCACAGAGGTCATAAGTCAGGCTAGCACCAGCGGCAACCCCCCACAGATTATTGTTCGAAGACCTGTGAGTACTTCTTTATGTATTTATATCTACTGGTAGAACACTTGCACATATCAATCAGTTTTGTTTACTGATTCCTGGAAATGAGGCCAATACTTATTTATACACTCAAATCAAATTTTATCTAATAGTATTTTCATATTAAACATTTGTTTAATATCTTAATTTTAAATTATGTAACTTAAAATTTGTAAAATTGAAGTTTGTTTTTGTAAAATGGAATTATTATTTTTATTTCAATTATGTTAATGAGAATGTCACATTCCTATTTCATTTTAATGTAAGGCTTGTTTTTTTTCTACATTTATAGGAATAAAATTATTATTTACAAATGTGTTAATTAATAAAGTTTATTTTTTGAAATAAAATACATTTTACAAAGTTTAAAAATCTATACATAAATGATATGATAAAAACATATGATAAAGTATCAGTGTGAAAAAGATTAAGTGTTACTAATAAATATTTAGTATATATAAATAAAGATAAATTCATTTTATAAGAAAAACTTATTTTGTTGGTACCATATGGTACCAAGAAAATAAGTGAATGTAATATCACTGAAATTTGATTAATTGGAAACTTTTCATTCAACTTTTTTACAACACAAACCATAAAATTGTTATAATTTTTTTATAATATTTTGTTATTTCAGGTAACAAGCAATTCAAACATACATTTGATATCAAATGTTGGCACTAAGCCCAACATTGCACCCAAGATGCCAGGACAGAACAAGTCATCAATACTGGCACCGGCTAACACTGCTCAACCTATTGTCATTCAGAAACCAAAAGCTAGTGATAAAATGATGGTGCCTGTGAGTATTGCTCCCGGAGGACAACCAAAACAAGCAATAGCATACCTAAGCTCAGTCAAGAAACCTAACAAAAGTATATCTGAGAACCAATCTATCCTTATATCTAGTAATCAAAATAATGTTAATGCAAACAATCAAAAATTATTTCTTACACCAATGAGTATGCCTAAAATGCAGAATACTAAATTCATTTTGCCCGTTACCTTACCTCCGACTATGGCATCTAAAGGACCCATTATTAACCTTCAGATAGCTAATGGTCAAATTCAAAATGATCCACAAGGAAATATCACAGTGATGAGAGACACTTCAATGGAATCCTCTGATATGCCACCACTGCAGCCGTTTACAAAGATTGTTGCTCTTAATGGAAAAGATACCTGTGTACCCAATAGTCCAAAAGCAGAAAAAGGTTTCACTATATCCATACCAGGCTCAAGAGCGGAGCCTACTGGAGAGCAAGGAGAGTACACGCTTTCAATTCCGGAGACTAATGCTTCAATGAACGATGATATTTATACAGTATCTATAGCGGATGATGAAGACGGACAGACATGCGAGCAGTCATTTACTTTGGCAATTCCAGAAAAAGGCAAAAGCCTCTTAAGCAGAAACTTGATAGACAGAAATGACCTCGGACCGGTTACCATTGCTGCTCCTGCAATATTACGACGTTCGAATTCCGATAACAGCGATAGAAAAAGTGCCAATGCTAATATTAAGCGGCGTATTTCATTGTGCACTGAAAGTATGACAAGTAAACATTTTAAGTTTGCACTTCCACAACCTAGAATGAATAAGTCGGAAGAACAGATAGACCTCAACGACGATCATCGTGTGCCATCGTTGTTTTGTGATGAGAAGCTAGACAAAGATCTTGAAGCCAAAGTTAATCTGGTAGATTCCGACCCTGAAGATAAAACTAACGATATTATATACTTTCAAAAAGTCGATTCATATGAATTAAATGAACTTAAAGGTAAAGATATTGTAGACTCAGCATCAGAAGAGGACCCACCGGGTCTGATGTGGAACAACGGTATAGCCCAATTAAGAGGCAGTGATCTCCATTTCCAAACTAATGAATTTGATCTAATCGATCTCGTGGACGACAAGACTCAAGATATATTAGTAAATTCAAATGTTAAATACCACACTCCATTAAAACAGCGTATCGAGAGAAACAGGGACAAGAAGCCAACATCGCCAGAAGATCTGTACCGCTGCGACGGATGCGGATGCCACGGAATGGCTGCAGAATTTATTACTCCGAATTTCTGCAGCTTAACATGTCAGAACGAAGTTCAAAAAGTAACACAAAAAAGAAAAGATAAGGAGAGAGTTGAACTGTCTAAAAAACGAAACAAAATGAAGAAATTACTTATGCGAAAGCAACTGTCCGACTCGGACATTCTTCAGGACGGCAAAGATGACAAAGTTCCCCTAAAACGCTACGACTCGACACAAATCGACACTCAGATCTCCGAGGCCGTCCTGATGAAGATGAGCGAGGACATGATAGAGAACGAAAAATATCCGTGGATGTGCGGAAAGAACGGATTCTCGTGGATGCGATATCTGGACGTTTGCAAGGCGAAGGCGGCGCCAGTAAAGCTTTTTAAAGACCCCTTCCCCTACAACAAGAACGGCTTCAAGGTAGGCATGCGGCTAGAGGCCGTCGACCCTGAGCACCCGGCACTGTTTTGTGCGGTGTCCGTGGCCGAGGTGCAGGGCTACCGAGTGCGCCTGCACTTCGACGAGTACCCTGATATGTTCGACTTCTGGGTGAACGCGGACTCCGTGGACGTGTTTCCGGTCGGCTGGTGCGAGCGCAATGGACGCAGCCTGCGCCCGCCGGCCGGCTACGATGCCGCCTCCTTCTCGTGGCCGCTCTACCTAAAGCAAACGCGGGCGGTGGCAGCTCCCCGACACATGTTTCCGCACGTCACCTCTGCCGTGAGTTAACGTCGCTTAAGTCAAGTCACATTTTATTTCTATAGAAAATGTCATCTACCATTTTGTTTTTCCTAGAGTATGAAACCAGCGGGTTTTCGAGTGGGCATGAAACTGGAGGCGGAAGACCGCGCACACGGCATGGTCTGCGCCGGCACGGTGGCGGATGTTCGCGAGCGCCGGCTGCTTGTACACTTCGACTCGTGGGACGACGCCTACGACTGTTGGCTCGAGCCCAGCTCGCCGCACATCCACCCCGTGGGCTGGGCGCGACAGAACGGCATCACGCTCACGCCGCCCAACTGTGAGTATACATATATGACTTTTATATCATTTTTTTTAATTTCGTATTTCACCATAAAATATTATTGGTAAGTGAAAATTTAAGTTACGCATACATATATATGCAATAGATAATACCTATAACCTACCTATTTATTAACTTTACAGATCATATATAATAAAACTTTATTTAAATTAGTATTTTAATTGTGAAAATTAACTGTAATTTATAAACACAAGCAGTTTTATATATAACAATATTATGGAGTTAGTTGTACATTACTGGTGTCAATAGGTACATTGGTTTATTAATTTAATTAATTAATTTAATTTAATATCAGTAAAAAAAATGTTTCATGAGTTATGGCATAAGGTCGTTTTGTTATATTTTTTGTAAATAATAAATCGCTACTGTCAAAAGTGGTTATATCTCATTGAAAAGTACAGACCACATTGTTAATATACATTATTATTGTAATTTATATCAGATTCCGTTTGTTTTTTTTTTCATATAAAAAGATGCAAGACATTAAATCATAGTAACTGGTTTTATTACTAATTAGCGAAAGCTACTGTATAAGATTGTTACGGATGTCTGTCTGTCTGTCCGTTCTTCCGTCCATACATGATAACTCCGAGGCAGCACTTATATCAGGATTGAAACTTAATGTTATATGTTCTTATGTAAAGAATTATATGTTAGAAATTTTGGCCTAACTAGCCAACCTTTGGATGGAAGTGATGAGGTGAAAAGTCACAACATGCAGACACTGCAGATGTGTAAATGTCAGATTTTCTTTTAATCCTACAGCTGTGATACTTCTGCAGATATTTTTTGAACTACGGGCCATTGTTCCTTTTGCGCTTGACCCAATTGTTGCAGTCTAACTCATACTTCACAAACTTTCGTTACTTTAGGCTTTCGTGCCCCAGAGACTGTTTTAAATTAAAATGAACTTTACAATGTTTTTTACTGACTGACTTTTTAGTTAATTTAAATAGTTATAGTTTCGATATAAATATTATAAGCGGAAAAGTTGTTTAAAAGCGCTAATCTTAAAAACTACTGGATGAATTTGGATTTGGATGAATTCTTTCTGGTTGTTGAAAATAACTGTAGGCCATATGTACTGTAGTCGCTAGTGGAAACGCGAGTAACATTTAATTTAGATATATGTATGTATGTTTTATTAAATTACATGACCAAATACATTGACTCAATTGCAACGATTAAGAATTTTTTTTTTCATTACTCCTGTCTATTATCCAAGAACTTCTTTGCGTAAGACGTTTTTTTTTTAATTTAAATAACAAACTTTAGGATTAAATTTCTCAAGTTAGCAACTTTTTTCCTTTGTTTTACGGTTAACTTCTCTATTGTATTGTTTTAAATACCCAATACCCAATACCCAAAAAAGAAGTCACCGCTGAAGTTAGATTAGTATCAGTAGTTTTACATAAATAAGTAAATAAATGATTGTATGAATAACAATGTAAGTATATTATAAATAAATAAAATAAATAATTTAGTTACCGTTACCTTAGGGGTGGGGTTAGGGGTTTCCAGATTTTGGATATAGGTTGAAAAAAAAATCTTTACTCATTACCTTACGCGATACTTAACGCCCCCACTCGCAATACCTGAATGTCATAAAGCTCATCATCAAATCTTGACTAGGACACAATGCGACCATTCCGGAGTTTGCGAATCAAAAAATATGTGTAAATATAATCTATTTATAGTGGACAGAGATATCAGGAAAAAATAGACAGTATCAGATTCAGACTTCGGAAAATTTGTTTTTCTCATCCCACAAGAATTGTCATTTTTTTGTTTTTATTTTTAAATGAAGTTATTCATCGACTTTTAAAGAATCGCTGTTACACTAGATCAAGAACCCCGTTTTTTTTTATTGTGCGTTTTTCAAAACTTCTATTTTTTTAATAGTTCAACTCAAGAATGTGTTTTTCTTATTAGTACGAATTTGCGAGAAATTCTTTCGTTACTGGGATTATATTTTAAAGGAGTAGGTAAAATAAGTCCATAACTCCTAGTTGGTTGTATTCAACAACACTTAGTTTTCTTAACAGTCGGCAACTGTTTTTTTAATATATAACAGCTGTTACTTCAGATTCGAGGGTGCTTTTTATGTCTCAATATATATTATATATATTCTGCTCATGTTATTTATATTTGAAGATGATAATTATATCAATTACTACCACGAAAAAAATCAAGTCTTCGTTATGAAGATCTCTTATTTCTTAGACAATTTTTCGAGCACCCTATCCATTTCTTCTTCGGTTGTCGTCTTAAAATAAAATTCTATAAAATTCAGAAAAAGTTCACAAGTCACCTCAAATATTTAATTTACGATTAAGTTGAATATTTGAGGTTTCTTGTTCATTTTAATATTAATGAACCATATATTTATTTTAATATTAAATTGAATAAAATTGATATTTTTTTAAGAAGAGCTTCCTCTTTTTAAAAGTGGTTTCAAAATTTATAGTTAATAGTGGATATCTTTAAGAAAACAGTAACTTTAAGATATAAAAGGTAAGATATAAATTAAAAATCAAACGTGGATTTATCGTTATCTGACATTACGTTAGTTTATCTTGTTCATTCAATTTTGAATGTTGTTTTTCTGATATTCAAATAAATAAAATGAATAATAAATGTAATATAGAATACCAAATTAATCAACACGGGTTTTGAACCACTGAGGGTGTGAGGGGGGTTTAAAAGGTTAACTTTAAAAGCTTACATGTTAAAAGAAAAGTTTAAAAGTTTAACATGTTCAAAGACAATATTAAACATTGAATAAAATATCTATTTATAGTATTTTAAATGTAACGGAAATAAAAATCCACAACTATCTCAAGGTCACCCTGTATAAACCGGAAAAAATATATTCTTTAATTAAAATATATAAAAATTTATACTATTTATATTAGACATATCTTGTATGTTAGAGTCAAACTATTATATCAATTTAAATGTAATTAATTCTAAGTTAATAAGTCATCATTGTTTTAAACCAATTCAAATATTATTCTAATTGTTTTAAACCAATTCAAATATTAAAATAACTTTCAAAAACAAAATAAAAGATTTTTTTTGGGTTTATTATTATATCTATTTTCATTCTTTGTGTTATAATCTATGTTTTATTTTAATTACACTAAAGTGTTCAGTAAATCATTAGTAATGTCCACGATCTTGTAATCGTTATGTACCCGGTGTAACCAAATGTGGAAAGTAAAGCCCTTGGAAATGGGAGACACGGCTAAATTTATTTTAGAACGCGCAAACAAACTTGTTCCGTTATCAATGTCGTGCTTCATTTTACTCGCATTTAGTTTCTATACACATAATTCAAAATAAATTTTATACCTTTTTTTAATATAGTATGGCAATATAATTTTGAACTTCTATAGTAATGATATTTAGTTGTTTATAAATTACCTTTATCATGGTTAAATACATTGAAATGAGACATCTAAAGATAATACTTGAATTTAATAACAACTATTTAGTTTACTTTACAAATAAAGATATTTTGTAACGCACATCTTAAGTTTCCGTATATTTAAAAAAACATCTAGTAGAAAAATCAGTGAACCCCACCCACAAGAAATCTTATCATGTACGAACTGCATCGCTAATGTCCGATACCGACGGGATTCCGTGGAGCACCGTAAATAAAAAAACATGACCTATAACAATTGATTTATAAATATTATTCCGTAACATTCCTGAACAAAACAAAATAAGGCAACGGTACAAGGATATTTATGTTTTATGATTGCTAAATCGCCTCTACTAGACTGCTATCAGTTGTCGCTCAGGCGCCGCCCGATCGCCCGCCATTATTACTTATTGCTAATGTCATTTTCTGTTTGTTATTATATTTTGGATTGTTTACGTAAGTTTATTTTTTATTTTTTAATTACTATGATATCGTTAATCGATATATTTACGTCTAGTAAAGATTAAATATTTCAAATATTTAAGTAATATATATTAAAAAACTTTAAATTATTTAAGGAATTCTAAGTGTAATTTATATCTTAAAAACTATCAAGATACTTTCAAGGTGATATAATGGCGCTTACTCAGACATATCTAAATCATAAATTAACGCGGGCGAGCAGAATATCATCGTTATTGAAGATATTGCTGATGTATTTCTAGTAAAAAGTGAAATTGCATTACATCGTACGAGTATTATCAGTTTATGAATATTAACAAGGCTTTGGCTATGTTAGTCTTGTAAATAAGAACATTAAAAATAAGTAGCATGTTATTTTTAAAAATACTCAATTAAGAGAATAAATGGAAATAATATTCAATAATATATCTTTTAAACTTCATTGTTTGTTCTAATAATTATTTATATTACGTTATCTTTTATTGTTTATGCCTAAATGTTTAATAAATAATAGATAGATCTAATGAGCTTACAACTATCCTAGTTATTAATTCATTTTTAATTAAGGAAACGCAGCTAGTCAACGGTAAGAGAACCAATCAGAACTAATAAATAGTATTACATTAAAGACTTGACTTGTCTTTAGAATATTATTATTATTACAATCACCTGCAATACAATTTAAATAAAAATGTATTTTTATTATCTCTTAGTCGACTATATAAAAACAATAATTAAACTAATATTTCCTATACTATTGTTTGAAGAATTGTTATTTTATGTAAAAATGTTCTTGAATGTTTCTCACAATAAAATCCATTGTAATTTGTTAACTTGTATTTTGTTAATCTGCTAAGGCCACAAACAAAAATCTAGGTGTATCTGGTAAAATAATCAATGAACCCTAAAATTTCCTCTTCAGACTACAAGGATTCCGATTCGTTCTCATGGGAGAGCTACCTCGCGGAGACGATGTCGAGCGCGGCGCCGCCCCGCGCGTTTAAGCCACGCCCTCCTGTCGCCTTCAAGCCCGGCATGAAGTTGGAGGTGGTGGATAGAAGGGTGCGTACACGCATCTATGTGAAAATTGTTTGGTTTTTGTAAGGGCTTTGCATAGCGAGTGTGAAGCATTTTAAGATCCACCACTTAAGCCGAAGAGACGTTTTGGAACTTAAATCCAAAGACCTCAGTGTTATTAAAATAAAAAGTAACGCCATTAAAGAAAATGTGTTAATTATAAGATAAACACTCTAAAAGCTCCCTTACGGTTAGTGATCTTTCGACTAATGTTCACATTAAAACAAATAATTTCAGGTACCATTCCTAATACGCGTGGCGACGATAAGTGCGGTGAAAGACCATCAGGTGCGCGTGTCATTCGACGGATGGCCGGACGAGCTATCCTGTTGGCTGGATGACGACTCTCCTGACTTGCACCCCGTCGGCTGGTGCCTTAAGACCGGTCATCCTCTCGAGCCGCCTCTCAGTAAGAATGCATCCGACAGAGATACTACTACTATTACAAATAATTGATAATATATATGTTTAATGTCAATCGATTTCGTTTTAATAAGTCAATTGTCTCGCAGCAGCGGAAGAGCTGCGCGTCGTGGGTCCGTGCGGCGTGGGCGGGTGTCGCGGGCTGGGCTCCGTGCACGGCGGAGCGCACAAGCAGCACGCCGCCGCCTCCGCCTGCCCCTACCGCGCGGAGCCGCCGCCGCGTCCGGACCGACTGCAGCCGCCCGCGACCGTGCGCAGGTGAACACAACACGCAATATACACAACCGAACACACGTTTATACAGAATTTGTTTTCTTTAACTCAATGTATTTTTATTTCAGTGTCTTAAGTAAATCCAAATCTATTTCGACCAGCACTCCGACGAGTGATGCACCCAAGGAGAAGTGAGTAATTTTTGATAGCTTAGTAATAAATGAAAAACAAAATAAATGCTTTATATTTTATTATTATTTCATAGACTTCCACGAGGTCGTCCACCGAAACACAAAAGAATAGAAGTTGTATCGAAAAACGAACCCGTAAGTGATCACAAACAAAACCAAACACCAATTTCTAAACAGAAGGTATTTCATCTTGGCTAATCTCGTCTAGGTTTCCGACGACGAGTCGCTGTCTAGCGGCGGTGGCAAGCGGTGGCGCGGCAGCGGCAGCGAGGACACGCGAGCGCTCCGCTCGGCGTCCTCGCGCCGCCCGCCCTCCCCTCCGCGAGTCGCCCGCGCCGCCCCACAGGCGCGCGCGCCCGACGCGCATCCCGCGCCTTCACGCGCCATGCTCGTCAGACACATGGCCGACCTGGAGCTGCCTTCCGACCCCGGCACTTGGACACAGGTACTTACTTACCTTTCTAATATTATTAACCAAACCGTACAGAGACCGACTCAAGGTCGCGACGACAGAGATTAATGTATTATGTGTCTTTATTCGCTCGCGCAGAAGGAGGTGTGCGCGCTGGTGTCGCGCGTGGCGGGCGCGGCTGCGGGCGCGGCGGCGGCGGCGGCGCGGCTGTCGGGCGCCGAGCTGCTGATGGCGTCGTGCGAGGAGCTGGTGTCGTGCCTGCGCCTGCGCCTGGGGCCGGCCGTCAAGGTGTACGCCACCGTGCGCCACCTGCGCGACGCGCTCTCGTGATTGGCCCTCAGGCACGCGCTGAACGTGCTCGTCTGACTTGACCGCTGAGCGATAGTGACGCGAGTGATACTCCGTCGTACGATGCCCGCCGGTTATAAATATCGTAGTTTACTCCGTCTGCATTATTATGTGTTATAGAAAGTTCTATTTGAATGATTTTAAGTTTAATGCTGACTTCACTGATGCATATGGCATGAAATTTTGGTGTTGTGATGTATATATGTATAATTGTTATATTAATTGATGGACTTATCATATTATAATGAAAAATAAAATTATTGTGTTCATGAAATATATGGACTATGTATAGTTTCTGAAGTTGTATGAGGTATCAAAAATAAATTATTGTACTTTATGTTTTTCGTTGAAATGGTCTTTATAATTGTATGATAAATTAGCATAGAACGTTTGTAATTGTAAAAAGATACATAATTATAATAATGTGTATTTTACCTATTACCCTTGAATGTGATCAAGTTTTAAGTTGTCATATAATTTCATTTTTAATTTTTAGTACTAATCTTTGAGAGTCAATTCCTTGACAATATTATTGCATAAGCCATATATTAATCTTTATTAAATTTTTGTTTAGCACAAAAAGCAAAAAGTCAAGGTTTAAGGTTGTGATTCTGTAAATAAGGCCACCAGGGATCTTAATTGGAATGGACTCTATTCTGTACACTGCGTGTTAAATAATATTCACCCAGATTGATACACTTTGAAATAGAGTTAATTTTGGGTAATGGTATAGAAATTTAGAAAATCATACTTTAGTAATGTTTGACTGGAGGTTCATAGGATTATTTTTCATAAAGAGACAATTATTTTTCTATATAATCTAAATTATGCAATGGTCCCATCCATGCCCTTATACTATGGAATTGCAAAAACTATTATATCGATAGATGACGTGACACAATTAATAAACCAAGTATCAAACTTATTTTGAACAAACCAAAGATGGTGTTAATTAATAATCATGTAGATAACATTGCCAAATGAAAAACTTTGGATGAGTCAACATTTTGTAGATTATTGTAAATATTTATTTTAAAGATAGTGCAATTTAGTATTAAATTTATTGTAAATATTTTATAGATAAATATTTATGGGGTTTTTGATACAGATCAATATTTCCTACTTATATGTATGTGTATATGAAAAATGAACAATATAGTTATGTGATAGTGTTTAAACTGATTTGGTTAATTATTGTAATATCTGAATATAAAAAAATTTGCATATCATATATAAATTTCTTTCTTGCACAAGTATGTTTATTAATATGTAATAATGATTTTATAAAAGTCAGATATGTTGAAAATTACTGTCATATTTGTAATTAAGATAATATTATTAATTGGTATGGACCCTTTTATTTTTATGTAATATTATGCTTCAAATTAGCTATTGTATTTTATATAAACCATACCATTGTATAGAAAATGTATTCTATATAATAGTTTATGTAAATATTAAACTTTGTATATTGTGACTAGTTAGAACAATATTTTTGCAGTGGCCATGTACAGTTACTATTACTATAGTGTAAGTTTTTACACGTGTCTAGTGTTATAGTGCCATTTTGTTGGCACAAAGTATTCTAAACTGTTGTTCTAAAATAAATATTTTTTTTCAATATTTTAATAATTTTAATATATAAGGAAATTTCTAGACTTATTTATAAAATAATATTGTTATTGCAATTGTCATTTGCAATTCAATATGAGGTTGCAAAATATTTGCAATTAAATAGGAAATACAAATTTATTGTCACCTATCTACTTATAAATATTGAATAGACAGGTTCGGTAAAAGCAGACAAAAGTTCCCAGAACTCAGGAGCGTGTGCTTCTATTATATTATCGATAAAATACAAAATGAGAAGTGTGAAGGAAATTACTTCAAATATCTATTGCAAATTTCTACGACGATGACGACAAGGGATTGACCAGATTATTTCTAAAAAAGCGAAAACCACATGATTTATCAGTTTTAATGAAGTAAGTACTTAATACTCCTTCGTATTATTAACATACAATAAAACAAAGATTAGAATTGCTTTATAAATTATATTTCTTAAAAAAAATCTTAACTTAGTTCTTTTATTCATATTTAATTTAAGGTACTTTTGATGTCTAGAGATCATGCCCAAAATCATAGTAACCTAATAACAATATTTACTTAAATGTTATTCACTAAAACACCAGTATATCAAAAAATATAATAAAATAAACTTGTTTTAACTCATTTCTAATTAAAGTTTTTTGGCAATCGTATTTAAGTTTTTGTGACTGGTCAGGAGAAAACCCAAAAATAATACAATTTATCAAAAAGTGTGTCTTCGATAGTACCACACATGTACAAATTTGTGAATCAAATCTTTTATATTAAATTATCTATCATCTCAAATGATGATGATGATGATTAATTAACTGACTTTCTGACAGACACTTACATCTCGTCTACCCGTGAACACGATTACTGCAAAGTATTCAAAACGTCGGGTTAAAATCAAAATGTAACCAAATTATAGGCGAGTATTAATCCCTAAAAATAGTTTTATTTCAAGTGTGCACTCGTGAAAATCTAAGAAAATACTATAAAGTCTTAGAGCCAAAAATTATCAATTACCTACAAAACTTAACATTGTTAATGTATATATTTAGTTTTAATTTAAATATCATCTATCATCTGTGTATATTTTATGCAATCCACTGTATTTATTTAGTAAACAACATATTCAATTAATTTTTTATATTTTGAAAGCTCATTACTAGTATACTTCATCGAGTTTATCTTAAACATCACAAAAGAAATTTGTTATTCAACAGATTTAGATTTCGCTCTAGCCTAAGATTTGGCTTTGGGAACATATTTTGTAGCTAGCTAATAATGCCGAAGAAAATAAAGTGGAACAATACATAGTTCACACACCATTACGAAGATAGCTGTAGTTTTAAAAAATCATACAACAATTTGTAGCAGGCGATAGGGATATAAACGATTTTTTAATATCTAAAAATACAAATATGTATATAAAAATCATTAAAAAAATTATTCATTTTTTATTTTCCCGCTAAAACGCTAAGTTCTGTCGTGGCGTTACTTCAACGTACTACTGGCGCGATGTAATTTCCGCAGGAAATATTTGTAACTAGGGCAAAAATTATAATTATCATATTTAGATTTTTTTACCTAAACTACAGAGATGGGATCACTGACCTCAATTATATTTAAAAAATAAATTCATTTATGTAGATAAATTTTTTATTTAGGGAAATTAAGAATAAAATTGTATATATCTATTTAACTTCTTATATACATTATCTCGAGATATTTCATGTAAAACTATGGTTTATCCAACAAAAAACTTGTTCATAAATAGAAACAAACAACGAAACGTATGAAGGAAATAGTTTTTAATTATCACCAACTCAATAAAATAAGAATATAAGTAATTTAGAGTAACTTGAAAGACTGAAATAGGCAGACCTCAACATCATATTTTAACTAATGTTAAACAACGAACAATGTTTAAACTTTAAAACTTTCCCATTGACAATTATTGATACAAAGAGTAACCATGAAATAAGTATTTGAGAGTGGCTAGCATCAAATCTGTGCATACCTAAAATTCCACAATTCAAAATTGTATTTTTAATGTTTGTGTAAGTTGACAGTAGTATTGAAGATAATATAGTCCATTAGAAAATGTACATCTAACATCAGTAGATCTTCGACGTCTTGCTTAGAGAGACGATTTCCTTCCTATGGGCTTCCCGAGAGTTTATGCAAGTGGATCACCAGCTTTCTCACTGGGCGGAGCATACAGGTCGTTCTCGACGGTTTTTGCTCGGACCCCAAGCCCGTGAACGCTGGTGTACCCCAAGGCTGTGTGCTATCCCCAACCCTGTTTCTCCTGCACATCAATGATATGTTGGATATTTCCAACATACATTGTTATGCGGATGACAGCACTGGGGATGCGGTATATTCCGGCCGTGCAGGTCTCTCTCGGGAAAACGTCGACGAGTGTCGAAAGAAACTTGTGTCTTCTATAGAGACCTCCCTGGGGATGGTCTCAGAATGGGGTGAACTGAACCTCGTCCAGTTTAATCCCCAAAAGACACAGGTTTGCGCGTTTACCACCAAGAAAACCCCATTTGTCGTATCGCCACTCTTCGAGAGCACACCCCTCACCGCCTCGCCAAGTATCAGAATACTGGGACTCGACATTTCGAGCGACTGTCGGTTTCGTGGTCATTTGGAGAGCAAGGCCAAGTTGGCCTCGATGAAATTGGGTGTGATCAATAGAGCGAGGCAGTATTTCAATGCTGGCCAAAGACTTGCGCTCTATAAGGCGCAGGTCCGGCCACATATGGAGTACTGTTCTCATCTCTGGTCCGGATCACCCCAATATCAGCTTCTACCTTTTGACCGCGTACAACGGAGAGCCGTACGGATTGTCGGGGACCCGGTGCTCTGTGAACGGCTGGACTCTTTGGCACTGCGTAGAGACGTGGCTTCTTTGTGCGTCTTCTATCGCATTTACAACGGGGAGTGTTCCGAAGAGCTATTTAATCTGATGCCTGCCGCCGAATTTCATCACCGCACAGCACGTCACCGCCTTCATTACCATCCTTACCACCTGGATGCATGGCGTTCTTCTACTGTGCGGTTTGCAAGTACCTTTCTTCCACGTGTCACAAAGATGTGGAATGAGCTTCCTTCGGCGGTGTTTCCAGATCGATACGACATGGGTACCTTCAAAAAAGGCGTTCATTCCTATCTCCAAGGCCGGCAACGCTCTTGTGAGTCTTCGGATGTTGCAAGAGTTCATGGGCGGCGGTGATCACATTTTATCAGTGACCCGCATGCTCGTTTGCCCTCCTTTTCCATAAAAAAAAAAAAAAAAAAAAAAAAAAAAAAAACGTTACGCGTCGTTTTGCGTTCACGTGATACCGGGGATAAAATATTCATTTTTTCATAAATAATTTAAATTATTTTGTAATTATAGCAAGCATGAAAGTGGGTTTTTCGTTAATTGAAAATAAAAAACTACCAGAAAGAAATATTCATTAGGTAATTATTTTCGTTTATTGTCTACACTCTAATTATTTGGTACAAAATGCAATATTGCAAAACAAAAATTAAAAAAAAGGTTTCTTGTGAAAAAGTATATTACATCACACGGATAAAATAAAAAGCGTGAGAAACAAAAACCTATAAAACTCATTAAATTTGATAAAAATGCATCTTATTTTTCATATTTCATACAAAAAAGAAAATAAAAATTCAATAACCGAAAACTGTAAATAACCAAAAAAAATCCTTTCAAACTCTTTCTTTCTCTATAAATGCTAACTTTATTTAATTAAAAACCAATATGTATATTATAAATGATATTGTTGCGATGAATTTAACTCATGTTAACTTTTAGTTTGATTTAATTTATAGTTTTTTTTCTGAAGTTGATACTCGTTAGCACTACCTCATATCTTTCATAGTCTTGAGTTATATTTAAGTTACTCTATGGTTTTGACCGAAATTGTTTTTGACAAATTGACGCTTGTCGCTTAGCGATTTGTCAAAATTCTGCAGCTTGGAGGGAACTGTTTCGGTTAAATGTGATTTTCGTGTGATATTTGATGAAATAAGTGTTCCAACTATTTTCTAAAATGGCTCTTTATTGTGCAAGTATGTATACATTACTATATTTCTTGAACAAGTATTCTTTCTCAATAGTAAACTTTACTGTTGACCGGTTGTTATATCTGTTTGTTCATTAAAGTGTTTAAAGCAGTGGTCTAAGATTTAAAACTGTTATAAAGCATTACATGCTTGGCTTACAATCAAAATTTAATTGTATTTTTTAAAAAGGACTGTTTGATATTCTATGAATTAAAAACCTAACCTAATTTCAGTATCTAATGAGGTACCAGAAGTACCAGTGGTGTCTCCTTCGTCTGGATCGGTATTTGAAAAGCGAATAGTAGAAAAGTACATAATTGAAAATGGGGTAGACCCCATCAATGGTAAAGAATTAAGAGTTGAGGACCTCATTGAAATTAAAAGTGAGTATATTTTAACAATAATTGATGGTAAGACTTTCGATGATCCTAACAAAAGCAAAGTCTAAGCTGTAGTTTTTTAAATTTTAGTTTATATATTAATTACAATATTAATATTCTTGATTTTACTATACTTTTATGAGATGAGTAATTTAAAATATAATTCATTGAACAAAAATTATACTGATTTATTACATGTGTAATATTTACATTATATTTAGTATAAAATATATATGGTAAGTCTTATAACAATCTTAACTTTCTTAGCACCTCCAATAGTGAAGCCAAAGCCTCCCAGTGCTACATCCATTCCTGCCACTCTCAAGAGCATGCAAGATGAGTGGGATGCACTTATGCTGCATACTTTTACTCAGAGGCAGCAACTGCAAACTGCTAGACAGGTTTGTTCTTGTACCTATGACATTGTATCCCCCCAAAATATGCTTAAATTTTTTTTACATTTATTTTGTGTATTTAACTTGATCAAAATTGGTCCATATTGTATCTAGTTGGATTTAATTAACAAAACAGGCAGAAAATATTTAAATTATATGCTTGCTTACATTATAATTAAACTAACAAAAATGTTCTTAGAAAACACTATTTTTTTATAAATCTGGTGTGACAAATCTATAACTACAGGAATATACAATTCATTTGGTATTCCCTATATTTTAGTTTTATTTGTAGTATAGTATTTAATACTTGAACTGTTAGTTGTAATTAATGTGTCAATAAAGTTGCCTAAATGTATAGGAGCTAAGCCATGCGCTTTACCAACATGACGCCGCCTGCCGCGTGATTGCACGTCTGACCAAGGAAGTAACAGCGGCTCGCGAGGCGCTTGCGACGCTCAAGCCACAGGCCGGAGTGGCAGCTCCGCAACCTGCACACCATGTAAACAATAACTTTATTATTAATTTTATTATTGTAGGTCTGCCATGTGCCATTTATGTTATCTCCTTTTTTTTTTGTATATTGATATTAGTTTGCACTCTGTGTACAGGTGGAGGCAACAGCAGGCGCTGGCGCAGCGGCTGTCGGCATGTCAGCGGAAGTGGTGTCTCGCCTACAGGAGCGCGCTACCGCCCTTACTCAAGAGCGTAAACGACGCGGAAGGACTGTGCCTGAGGGTCTCGTCGGGCCCGATACCATACGATCTTTTGTCACGCTGGCCTCGCATCCCGTCAGTGCTATGCAATCTATACTAAAATTGTGTTGAAGCTTGTTTAACCATGTGGTTATGAAATGATACAAATACATTGCTGTAATAAGAATTTTAATATTCTTATAAATATTTCAGGGTCTGCACTCGGCTAGCGTGCCGGGTATTCTAGCCCTGGATATCAACCCATCCGACCACAGCCGTATCCTGACCGGAGGTAACGACCGCAACGCTACAGTATTCAACAAGGACACGGAGCAGGTGGTGGCTATTCTCAAGGGTCACACTAAGAAGGTCACGCGCGTAATTTACCACCCCGACGAGGATACCGTGATCACTGCCTCGCCCGATCACACTATTCGAGTCTGGAACGTGCCAACGTATGATAATTTGTTATTTTATATTATAATTTGGAAGTCTTATATGTTTTATAATTTATACGATGATACTGAACGTATTGCGTCAGGTCTCAGACAACGGTGCTATTGCGGTCGCACGATGGACCGGTCACGGGTCTGTCGCTGCACCCCACCGGCGACTACGTGCTGTCGACTTCTACCGATCAACACTGGGCCTTCTCCGACATACGAACTGGACAGCTGCTCACTAAGGTAATTATTTCATTTAATGTTTTTCGTAAAGCCTATTATTATTTATTGGATACTGATAATATCTATATCTGGTTATGAAACATCAACTAACCAACGAGTTCACTTTCAATACATATTGCAGGTGAGCGACGCATCCGGCGTGAGCCTAACCACGGCCCAGTTCCATCCTGACGGTCTAATCTTCGGCACCGGCACCGAGAACTCGCAGGTGAAGATATGGGACCTGAAGGAGCAGAGCAACGTAGCCAACTTTCCGGGGCACGTGGGCCCGGTTACGTCCATCTCCTTTTCCGAGAACGGTTACTATCTAGCCACGGCGGCCGAGGACGCGTGCGTCAAATTGTGGGATTTGCGCAAGCTGAAGAACTTCAAGAGCATCCAGCTGGACGAGGGCTACGTCATCCGCGAGTTGCGCTTCGACCAGAGCGGTACGTACTTGGGTGTGGCGGGCTCCGACGTGCGCGTGTTCCTGTGCCGCCAGTGGCAGGAGCTTCGCGCGCTGGCCGACCACACGGCCGCCGCCACCGGCCTGCGCTTCGGACCGCACGCCTCCTTCCTGGCCTCCACCAGCATGGACCGTACGCTCAAGATATACGGCGTGCAGTGAGCACGGATGGGCTTCTTACATTCAAGCACTATATCCAGACCTACCCGCCGTGCCAAGAAATAGCAACAGTACGCAACATTTGTTATCGTTTTTTTATTATGATAAATGTTGGAACCGATTCTAATTAACTTTATTCAGAATTGATGACCTTTTAATTGGTTAAGTTATTTATAAGGGCTGAGAACTTCAAACATTGAATTGTTCTCATATAATTTTAAGATCTATATGTAGTTCTTAATTCATCAGATTGTTTAATTAAGAGAATAGACATTTTGTTAAGAGTTTTATATCGTGGAGAACGAATAAAGTGAGTGACATCCGTATGTATTATGTTTACTGAAAACTCCCCCAAAATTACAACTAATTAATTAATAATGTTAAAAAGACATATTGACCTTTGATAGCATTTAATTTTAAGTTTCCATAACACTTTAAAATTATTTACAATAACTTATAATACAGGAATATTACAGTAAAACTGCCAAATAACTTTATGTAACTGTGGTGTTTCTAACGGTGGACAAAACCACACTGGAACCTATCAGTATACCACATGTCAGTTAGGAAATTATAATAAAAGCCGGCCTAAAGCTAGAAATACTTAAATAATGTTGTTTGAAACAATGAATCATTTCAATCAAAAATAAAACACTCTAAATTTATTAATTAAAAAAAACTAATTTATATCTGAAATACATATATATATAACAACGAATGTTTGTATATATACTATCTTGATTTATTAGAAACTTAAATTTTTACATAAAAAGTTAAAGAATGACCATATTAAATAAGATTTCAGTACAAATATTACTATTAATACCAAATCAGATCGACGTTGGTATCGCTGCTCATAAATAAACATATGCGGGACTTAATACCCAAATCAATTTTATATGCATATTATTACAGTTAATTATAGTACTGGAATTGTTAAACTTTGGCAAATTTCAACTGACATGTGTTATACTGAGACAAAAGCCTTAACAAATAATTTTACAAACCTTTAGAACCTAATATATTACAATTGTAATTTAAAATAAACACTTATATAGCCTAGTAAAGGTTAAAAGGCCACGTGGTAAAGTAACGCTTTTTTTTATCCAAGAGTATGCATTTATATAACTATGAACTTTCTGATTAAAAAAGTTTTGTGAAAATGCATCGTCAGACCTATATATGCTACTAAGTTAGGCTTGCTTACAAATATTTACATTATTTCAAATATATAACAAAAAAAAAAAGTTAATTTACCCTTCAATAACATATTTAGTATTTATGTGGCTATTAATTATTTAAAGCACTTAACATTAGCCTCCTTAAAAATTAATTACTTCTAAGCATGTTATCGGCACTTATAATTTCACTTAAATAGTAACAAATTTTAAACGTACACCGTCCCCAAACAAATAATTTTGCTTATATCATATTATAAAATAAAATTTCTATAGTACATGCTGTTATAAGAAACGTTTATTTAATAAATAAAATGTCATACGTTAATTGAGACATTTTTTCTTTTAAATACTTTTGAAAACGAAAAATTATCTGCCTGACGTTCTATTTAACTACAAAACCGAATGTTTAAAGGATGGTTTGAGATCACAAAGTATTGTTTTTGAATTTAGGAAATAATGTGTAAATATATACTTTGAATTTCAATTATATAATAAACAATATCGAACCAGGTGTTTTGTTGGCTCATAATTTCTCTCACTACATGTACCACACATCATTGTTATAAATATAACATATTATTAAATGAAAGCGAAAACTTGCGATGGAGGAAGGAAGGTAATTAATAAATATATATTTGAAGTTAGAGATGTTCCCAAAAATATTATCAAAGAAAGGCCTATCAACTACAACTGACTTCCATGTTACATCTCTTTCTCGCCAAAAACCATATCGATTATAGATTGAATGGAATAACCATTGAAATATTTCTGGATATAATATTGTCGAGAAAGGTTCATACATAGAATCGAATAACGAAGCTAACATGATCAAGGAATGCTGGTCAAAAAGCACCGGTCTCGACGAGGGCGCGGGGAAGAGCGAAGGGTAGGTTGGTCCTGAGGGGGAGGTCACGCAAAGATGAGCCATAACACGAAGAGGATCGCCACCCATAAGAAGATCTTGGACAGGAACTGTTCCTCTTCGTACTGAGCCGTCCCGCGAGGAGCTGCAATAAAAATCCTGATATTAATTACAATTATCATTAGAAGAGATTAAAGCAAATACAGAAAATAAAGACAAGAAATTACTTTAAAAAATAAAATAAGTAAATGTATTGAAACAGGTTTTTAAACCAAAACCGAAACTAAACTTTCGGCTACGCTCACAGTTCGTAATGTTTTCCGAATATAGAAATAAACTTTTTCTTATAATGAATTACCAAATTTCCGCTGACTGTAAAACCTTACATTTTTAGGGTGTGCCCTTTTTATACTACGACTTAAGTTCATAATGATGAACCCAAGTTTCGTTTCCAGTAACAATTCGTTTTAAAAAATCTTCCTTGTCTTCGTTACAGTTGTTTAAAACATGCGACATACTGCTGCTTTTGCACTGACTTATGGTATACCGAGATAATTATGAAGGACAATAAAAACGATTGTTTCAGATACTCTAACCATTTCTTCAAGCTCTTTTTTCAATCGTGCAACCTCCATTTTGTTTTGTATTCTTTCGAAAAGAAATATAGTGACTTCAATAGAGCGCACAGGTCGGGAATCATCAATTGATTGTGCCACTTGTATACCATGCTTTTCCTGGACAGGGCTAGCTGTAAACAGATGATATTTCTTCCAATATGGTTTCAACATTTTTTGCCTGTTTTGTAAAAAATATATAACAGCACAGAACTAGATTTTACTCTTTACTTCACAATTTCTTCAGTTTTAAGTTGGTAGATTGCCGACAATTCAATAATAAATCAGCTCATTATATTTAAAACAATGTTATTGTTTTATATCTCTTTGTATTCTGGAAAAACATATATAATGATTTCCTTACATTATACAAGATCTCGTACCAAATGTCTTGTCAGATAGATCCAAGGGGGTGGAGTGGGGGGGTTGCGACGTGGTTATTAACCGTAGTAGTAGAAAAAGTAAAAAAAAAAAGGAAATGTCTTTGACATATGTAATAAAATAAATAAGTACCTATTTAATAAAGGAAAATACGTGTTCAGTAATTTAAAGTTCTAATTTAGATATTCTAGAATAAGTTATTGATTATACAATTTTTCTACGCGTGTTAAGTGTAAGTGTATGGCTTGGTGTTCGAGCGAATTAGAAATAACATAAAAGAACTAAGGTCACCTAAATAACCCTGCGCATTTACAAGCTGAAATGGCAATGGGCAGGGCTGATTAATGGAGCAACTAATGGTTAAACAATAAATTCTTATTTGTTTTTATTTAGAACTACATCACAAAAATAATAAAATTTGGTATAAGAAATGAGATATCTGAGGACGAAAATAGGATGCGATATGTTATCATCTAAGAATGAAATAACAAAGTTTGATAAAAATATCGATGTAAATATGTCGAGTGAAGTACAAGAATTGTAACTATCTGGTAGCCAGCTCCGTTTAAGGATCTATTAGGTGTTGGTTTATAAGCCAGTCTAACTACTTTCGGTAGGTAAGCTTTTTGAGGGAAACAGAAGAGCAGTTTCAAAATCTATATCTGCATAAAAACGTTGCCGTTTGATCTAAATTAAAAAAGAGTACGACTTCATTAACCTACATTTTGGGGTAAAGTTTTAAATTGTATGCTAATTGTAAATGCGTTATTGTAGATTCTCAAGAGTGATAAAAATGTATAAATTTTTGTTACGGGTGTATACTAACCTATATCCACCAAGTGGAACGGTGGACTTAAATTTGAAGAACTAAAAAATTTTATTAGTTTCATCGAATTTGGTTAATAAAATAATTCAAACTAACTCAAACAAAAAAACGTACTATAATATTTATTTCGTTTTCACATATTCCTAGCGCCATTAACATTCATAGACCTCATTAGAAGTCACTTAGTATAGTTATCTATTAAAAATATCAATTCGATAATGAGTGAACAGCTACCGAAACATATACAAGTTAATATTATGTAGCATACATGATATTTCGCTAAACTGATTCTGAGGGGACAAATTCAACATAAACACTTTAAAGCCTCAATTATTTTTCTTTTTTTTTCTTTCTATTAACACTAGTAGCGCAACTGAACTATGTTGGTCCTAGGATCGGGGCCCTAATGTATACGATTCCTCGATACGAGGTAAGCGCTCCGATTAGTCAACCAATCATAAAGCATTGTTTGTAATAATCGACGCCTTATGACAAGAAAACCAATCAGGGACGATTATTTTTTGACCAATCGTGGTCTAAGGATGCAGACCTATCCCGTAAAGAGAGCCTCTGTTTTACCAAATAAAAAAGTATATTTTACTATACATCTCTCGACAATATATTTACCTATCGAAACAACGGATATGCTATATTTTTTTAATTTTCTTTCGATAACATATGTTCATAAAATTAGATTATAAAAACTGGGAACTATACAAAATTAATAAACAAAACAAATATAATTGCACGGCCCATAAAATAGGTAATACCTTTTTGGTTAGGTTAGCTTTAAGTTTGACATTAAATAATTTTAATACAAATATTATACTATAACATAAAGGATTACAGTAGGGCCTGGGAATGAATCTTATTAAATTGCTAGTAACCTACGCAAACTTTGTTGGATTTTGTTGTTACTCTTATTTGAGCACCTGGTTGCATCACCTTAGGAGTCATTACTTGAGGTAGCGATTGGGGTTGTCCTCCTCCCTCAAATACGACGAGGGGGGATTTCTGAAGTTTTGGTTATGCTCGAGTGCTTCTTGCGTTGTCTCTCGTTAACTGACCTAGTTTGCAATCTTAATTGACTTAAATCATTGCGATGGTTTTATTTATTCGTAAATTTTTAACTATATCATGACGTCTGTTACGCAGTGATCACAACAAAGAAATACCGGGTCTTGTTTGTTATGTGGTTCTTCTCAGACCAGGGCCTTCCGAACCCTCGTAGCTTAAGGTTGGAGAATGTTTCTTTAGTAGGCCCTTTTGACACTTCCATTTGACATACACACATCACTCAATATTTAAAAAAACTATGTATTTATTTGATTTCTTTTATTTTTTTTATACTTTTTCTTTAATTTCTTCTTTTTCATGGATCTTCTCGTTGTAACTAATGTCAACATGGTACACTTTGTACTTATGAAACGTCTTAACATTATAAAACTTATATTAGATAAAAATTATTTTCGAATTTGAAATACCAGCACTTGGCCTTGGATCCCCGAAATTGAAAGTGGAGGTGAAAGGGAAGACGCCGATGCCAAAGGACATTTGGAAGCCCTCTCCGAAGCCGAAACCCGGAAAGCCGCTACTGCTCTCGGGCTCTGTGCGTTGGCCCGCCGGTCGTGGAGGAACCTTCAAGGACAATCATAATAAAAAAGTGATATTTTCAAATGAAATAGTCATCTACTAAGTAGATATAACATAAAATCCCTCTTTATATTCATTCTTTCATCTCGGAAATTTACTGCTATTTTTAGGATGTTACCGTTTTTAAAGTTTTAAGTCTAAGTCAAGAAATCCTTTTTGCAGTAGCTGTTAGTAATTACTACTTCCTAAGTAAGATAATAAACCTATAGATATCAATTGAAAATCTTAACATTTACTAACAAATCGGTGTATTTTTTGTTATAACTCAAAAATATTTTGAAAATTGTTCTCTCGCGCGGTACAAACTCTTGACATGCGTAATCGAAATATTAAAAAAAAAAAACAATTTAAAGAGAACCAGTCTTAAATGTGAGGATTGATGATGTTTATGATGTTGAATTTATCTAAATAAAATCGAAAATTATATAAATTATATTAATATATTATTATATAAATAATTGTTTTTTTTTTCTTTTTATAATTGGTAGTTTTAAGTCAATCTCTTATGTATTTTAAATCTATTTTTATGTATTTTCAATAATATGTTGTTCAAATAAAATTATTATGAATTTGAAAATATTAGCAGAGATCAATGACTTGTAGTATGAGACGTGTAGCATTTTTATTTTTATAACATATGCGAAATATCGAAAAACACGTGTTACGGGGAGCTGAGTAAATGTATGTAGTTATATTGTTTTAAGTTGTTCCAAATAAAAGTTACCTGAAACCAAAAAGAATTAAGTTTATCAAACTTATTTAAATTAACCTTTTAAAAAATACATCTGATTCCACAACCTCGTAACAATAAAGTAAAAATGTTAACGTTTCAAGAATTTATGTAAATAGTGCGAATAAATTAAATTCGAAATGTTATATGAATTTAAAATGAAGTAATTTTAAAACAAAATTCTCATTATTGTATGTTTTAGAGTACCTACATTATTTTTTACATTTTCAAGTTTAATTAATTATTATTTTCGTCAATATAATTTTTGTTAAAGAATAAATCTATTCACATTGAATTTTTTTTAATACTATAAAATAAGGGGCTATTATTATATGGGGCACATGTCAAGTAAGATAATGTATAATGTTTGATGATAACTTTGCATTTAAAAGGTTCATTAACAATAATACGTCATTACTGACATCAAACAAGAGTAATAAATATAAGTATTTATGATTTCAAATGGTATTACCAGTTTTTTTAAAATGTGAATTTGAATATTAAGTGTCACCGGTTTTAAATTCCAAATACGTCCACAGGCATCTGAAAATGTTCAGACATTCAGGAATAACTTTCCAAAGAATGTTTTTGAGATAAGGTTATAAAAGTCACTAGAATAGAGGTTTAACTTTTAAAAGAAGGAAATCTTTCAAAGTCTTACTGCCGAAGAAAATTCAGAAGATGATCTCATCTTGCAAGACTAGCATAGGATATCACGGCTTGTCAAAATTACATAACAGAGTATAAGTTATAATTTTACAGGACAAGTGTCATAAGTCAGACTGCATAAAAGGTTTATTGAACCTTACAATACTTATTTATTCCTTTATTTATAACTGGATGACAAACTTTATTTTTATTATTCATTCCTTTCATTAATAACTGGATAACAACCTCCATTTTTGATTACAAAAATGAAAAAAAAAGACAAAAATATTTTAGTTACTAGTATTTTGCAAGTGCTATTTCATTTCAAGTATTTTTTATCACTTAATTTGTAACTTGTAATGAAAATATACTATATAAATTCACAGAAAATAATTTATATACACATTAATTGTGCAAAACAAAACAAACATTTGTTTTTTTTTTAAATGACAACAAGACAAGAATGACAAGTTCTTTGATAAATAAGGGAAAGATATGAGTTATTAGAAGTGATTAAATTTGTGAATATATAAGACTATAACAAAACATAAAATAACAAATAATAATAATAATATAGACACCAACAATTCACAGTAACATATTTCGTTATAATATGACAACAAAAATATATATTTTTTAAATTTATTATTATGTCTGACATTATAACATACTTTATATATATTTAGGATATATAATGTGGATTGATCCTATTATTTCTTTAATATAGTTTAAACTTATATATATATATATTAATCTTTTGTCTGGGACTTTAAAAAAAAAATCTGAGTTGAGTTCTTATTAGAACAATTTATATTTTACATGTATACTATGAATATTTTCTGTGAAATTTTATCAACATAAAGACAAAACCTATTATATGTTATGAGGTAATTCTGTAATGATTTTATATATTGTTATATTGTTACATACTTATTTATGTGTTATGAACATTGAAATGTTTATATTATGTTATACATATACACTTACCTTATTTCTGGGGTCCTCTTGCTTTGTGTTTCCTCTTCCATATAATGGAATTACTTTCTCTCTACTTATAGCTGCCTTACACACTGGACAGACTTGCCGACTTGGCCTGGTTTCAAGCCACTGATGGAGGCACGGCCAACTAAGAAAGAAATATATTTGCTACAATTTAATAAGTTTAAGCTTAAAAGATTAACCCGTCTTTATTTAATATTCAATGGTATTATTGAGGTAAAACTATATGTTTACCAGAAAAGGTGTCCACACATGCTAACGACTGCATCTCGAGCTGTGTCTAAACAGATGTTGCATTCCAACATCCGTTCGTCCCGTTTGTCTTCCTCTCCTCCAGCATCGCCCCCGGGCGCGGAAGGAGTCGCTTTCGCTTCACTCGTCTCTGCCATTCTTCTATCCGATAATTACACTTTTTTGATATTACGTCACAAAAACATCTTTTCACTATTCTCGAACACTTCACCTTTTAACTGTAACTTTGATTTGAATAATTTGTCATAAGAGAAACACTTTGAACAAACACAATTTAGTCTTTTTACTTCAGGAGGATATGTTACCGAGTGACATGAATTCGACTAAACTATAATCACAAGGTTCCCCAACCCCTATTTGACGAACTGTGAATACTGAATTGTGAATTGTGATTGAAAATTGAAATTGCATGATCTGTCAGATTCACTTAGCTGCTATAGCCCAAAAGGCATAGAGTAAAGATCATTATCAAATTATCATTTAAGCCACGTAATGTTATGTAGATTTTTCAAATTAATTATTAACAAAGGTTGAAATACATAATAATTATTGTGAATTTATTAAACTGTTGTTTCAAATATCAGTATTTAAAATATTAACTTATAAGATATCTTTCATCTCTCTATGAAAGACTGTTTGGTTTTATCAGATAGAATCAGAGAGGCATAGACATTAAACTCTTCAATATTTTAGCTATCAAAAATCAAGATTCAATATTGAAGTTTAGAAGTTTGCTTGCTATTAATTGTAAAAAAGGGTTTAGCTTTATAAAAGTAAAAAGGGAATAGTCATTGTAATATTCAGTTGTGTTTCTTCTACAAAACAATTGTTTATCCGTAATCATAGGTTTTAGCATTAGGAAATGTGATATTTACTTTTAATTTTATCTACTTTTTGTCTTCTTAAAAATGGTGACTGCTATTCGGAATTGTTGAAAAACAACTGTGACGTCATGAATCGTATCAGTTAAGGCTGTTGAAATATTTAACAAAATGGGTGGTGCGGTCAGCTCAGGGCGTGATAACAATGAGCTAATAGACAATTTAATGAGCGGAAACTACATCCGCACTAGGCAAATTGAGGCAGTATTCAGAGCACTGGATCGGGCTGATTACATGACCCCAGAAGCCCGAGACCAGGCTTACAAGGATTTGGCGTGGAGGAATGGACCCCTTCACCTCTCATCACCCTGTATTTATAGGTAATTTAATTATTTTTTTATTAAGCAAATTTAATCAAATATTTAAGCATCAATTTGGATTTACAATGCTGAGTATTTGTTAGTGTTTATTTATTACATTGAATTTAAAAGCTTAATGTTTGGAATAGTATCTAGTGCTTATAAATACCAACAAGTATCATTTTGTTGATTTTTTTTAACTCAGGAGCTATCCAGGGGACTGATCCGACACTTAGATGTAGAATATAGTAATTCTATTTCTAAGTAAATTCCATTACCCAATAGTGAGGTGATGGAGGGGTTAGAGCTGAAGCCTGGCCTGTCCTTCTTGAATGTTGGTTCGGGGACAGGCTACCTTAGTAGTCTAGTGGGCCTGATATTGGGGACTTCGGGCATCAGCCACGGAGTGGAGGTGCATCCTGCTGTTGTTGAATATGCAACTAAGAAGATTAGCCAATTTATTGAAAATTCACCGACTCTGGATGAATTTGACTTCTGTGAACCCAAATATTATCATGGTGAGAATATTTTGTTATGTTGAAAGTTTGGTAATATGCCAACCATATCCAATGTCAAACCAATTAAACTTGAAGTTGTCTTTTATAAGTTACCATTTAAAAAATATATATATTAGAAGGTATTAAGTCTATTTATACCACCATGATGATGATGAAATATGTTTATTGTGCTTCGTTACATGTACAATACAAAAGTCATAGAGAGAACAAAGACCTACCTCTACTTAGTTAATCTTATTGTTACAAGAAGATTTAACTAGTACCCACTTTAAATACATAACGTACCTTCCCCTCAAGTATGTGAATTATACTTAAACCTAATCTATATCAATGGTAGCAACAACTCAAGAACCTTAAAAATAATTATTTAGAATTAGAACAATAATTACAGCAGATCTTGAAAATGGCTCACAACAAATAATTACTAGTTGGTTTAGAATACGGAGTTTTACTATGACTTCTGAGTTTTAATTTTACCACCAGCTGAGCTTCTCTCTGTTGCTACTGGTGTACCTAAGATCTCACCCCATTTGTCAAAACTAGGTATTTCAATGATTTCATTACTATCACTAGGAACAAATTCTTTCATTGCCTGATCTTCTTTCCCATTACTTTATTCTATCTTTGCTGTTGACCCATTCTTATCTTGTTCCTGTATATCTTTCTCAGTTGTGTACTATGTATGTTATTTAATCAATTGGTTGATGTGTCTATTGATCACGACTCCATTCTACTACACTCCACTTTCTGTTCTACTTCTGTCTATCTGTTTTTCTTACTATTCTCCACCACCTAATTTTCTCATTTAGTGGATTGTTTGTTATAAGGATTGACAGTGTCTAATGATATATGATATGTATCAGAATATATATTGACAATTATCAAAACTGTTTTATATTGTAATGAACCTGCAAAGTTAATATTTAGTCAAAACAATAGTTTTGCATGCATAATCCACTCATAACTAATCCTTGATGGCATATGCCTGTTTCTTAAACACATATTGCAGTTTTTAACTAATGACTGATTTTCCTAAGCTAAGCGATATATTTCAACGCTGATTTACCCGTATTTTAATCGCGTTTGTAGAATTTGTAGGACAGTGATATTTTGTTAGGCTTTGGGCTATAATGTTTGGTCAAAATGTTTATCACTTCAGTAAAAGTCAGATTTCCTTGGTATTATTAATGCGAGAACAGTTTGGAACACTTCAGCACCGCAAATCGTAAAAAGTTTGGCATTTGAGTGAATCATCTATGATTCCACTGGCTTCGAAACAATAATTGAACTGAGTTATGTCTTCCAAATGTCATGTTTGACAATATATTCACGAAACTTCACATACTGTATTTTTTACAACCGTCGCCACAATTAAGTCTATTTAAATCACCATCATTCTAAAAATATGTTTATTGTGCTTTGTAACATGTACAGTACAAAAGTTTTGGAGAGAACATGCACTAACCTACTGCTTAGTTAATCTTATTGTTACAAGAAGATTTTACAATTACTTTAAATATATAACAGAACGTCTGTGATCTCAAGTACCTATTTTTTCCTAAAGGAAATGGTCTGTGTTTGAGTCCACCTCAGTCTGGCTATGACCGAGTCTACTGCGGTGCAGCCTGTCCAGTGGAGTATGAAATGTACTTCAAACAGCTAATTAAGGTTAGTTTAAATATACACACTTTTTGCAATTTATATATGTTATGTGAGCAAAATTAGGTAAATGAGCACAATGAGAAAAATTAATAAGTTTTTTAGCAGTATTTATCTTCTAATATACAATTATATTAAAGTTTGTTATTGAGGATTATATTAAAAAATGAAATGTATTATAAATTAAGAAATATATATAATAATGTTTGATGGTTTTTTATTATATATATATTTATTATTTAAAAAAAAACAATATATATGCAGGTGGGTGGTGTGTTGGTGATGCCGCTCAACGACACGCTGCTGCAGGTGCGTCGCGTGGCGCCCGCCAAGTGGGTGTCGCGCTGTTTGCTCAATGTGTCCTTCGCTACACTGCGAGTGCCCACCGCCGACGAGGCCACGGCGACTGTCAAGCTGGGTATGTGTTCTGTCGGGATTTGTCAACAAAAAAAACTAACTTGAATACTTAATCATATTACTTAAAATCAATATGGGACTTACAATAATACTAGCTGGTGTGGCCCGTCCGTGATGTCCGGGCGTCTAGAAAAGATTTACAGCTTTTCCCGCTAAATTTTAAAATTTTTAAAAAATTTCAAAATAGCCATTCGATAGATCTCTTGAAGAGGAACAACGACTTTGCTGGTGGACATTTTTCTCTAAAATGCATAGTTTTTGAATAACATGTTTTCCTGCTAAAATTTCGAAAATGTTAATAGTTTAAAATAGCCATTCCTCTTTTTAAGTTAAGAGCTTTCAAATGACATATTGCACGTGTCTCTTCGACGCTTCCTCGATGGCACGGGTCAGACACACAGATAAACAGATATGACAGGGAGATTATATATATATAGTATAATATTACTCCGTCGCCGTAGTAGTTTTTCTCTTAATAATAATATGTTGACGCCAACAATGTGTTACATAAATTTTTTCGGAACTCAATTGTCATTTCCATGTCCGTGCACCCCAGACTCTCTCCGGCCGGTGCGGCTGCAGCTGCTGTCGCGCGCGGTGGTGCGTCGCTGCATGCGCGGCGGCGTGCTGCGGCGCCACCCCGAGCTGCAGCAGGGCCCGCGCGCCGCGCCGCCCGCCGCCTGCCCGAGGCGCATCTGCATACCCATCGAGCCCGGCGGCTCCGTCGGTCTGTGCCGGCTATGTCTATACCGCCTTTTAAATAAAACTAGTGCAATTTAGCTATTTCGGAATTAATATCTATTCAAAACGTCGGAATTTCTTATAATATATTTTAATTTACAGAGGGTCTAAATGTGTTACACGATCTGGATAGCGACAGCGGGGCGAACGAGATGAATGCTCTTCTGAGTCTCGTGATCAGTATGGGACAGAACCGAGTGGCCGGGGCGCTGCGGTTCGACCGCGTCGATTCCGAATCCTCGGACGACGAGACCGAGGCCGATGCCCCGGAGACCGATCGGGCCGGGAGAAGTCTCGATGACCTACCGGTGGACCAACCGAAAGATATCGATTTACCCGTGTCAGATTCGGAGGAGAAATCTAATGCGATTGCGTGTTCCAGTGATATAAATGATACTCCGCCCGCACCGCGTCGTAGGCAAATCGATGAATCTGAATTTCGAACCGGACAAAACCACAGCCACGGCACGCGTCGCCGTCCGATGCCGCCGGGAGACTCGGCCGACGACAAATCGCCTCCTGGCAACGCTATGCGAGAATTTCTGCGCAAAAGACGTGATGCTAAACCGTCGACCTCGCAAACTAGGAGCAACATGGTCGATGCGCTAACAAATACTGAGGAATTGGCTAAAAAAGAAACTGTCGTCGAAAATGAAGAAAAAACAGTATGTGTATTGTACAATATTATGATAAAACACTATTTATGATTGTAAGAAAAAGTATTAATGTAATTCTGTCGGAGATGTGCGCACTAAACGTGTCGTATATATATTTTTTGTTAAATAAAAAAATTATCACCCTAACTACCCAGGACAACATGACGGGCCCACCCAAACGCGAGCTGCCCGGCGTTCCCTCAGTGGTGGAGATAGACCTGGGGGAGGCATCCGACATGGAGTGGGATATGGAGTACGCGGAGGCCCTCGACGCCGCCGAGAGGCGTCTCGCCGACCGGGACCCCGGCGAGGACGACGCCGTCAAAAATCGGCCCAAGCGTCAAAAGCTAGACGGAAGCCTCGAGGAGAACACGCCCGACGGCTCGTCGCCCGACAAGAGCAAAGGCGAGGAGTCGGACCTCGAGCGCTCGGCCGACGGCCCCTCCGCCGAAGGTACACCCCGTCTTCCGATACGGAGCCGCATCACACGTTCGGTCGCGTGCGGGTGAGTAACGCGCATGTGTGCGCAGGAAGCGGCGGCGACACGCGCAGCTGGTCGCCGGGCCCGGAGGAGCGCGCGCACACGGCGCGGCGGCGGCGGCGCGAGGCGCGCGGGGGGGACGCGCGGCGCGTGCGACTGTCGCTGCTCATGAAGCAGGCCGTGCGCGAGCTGCCGCTGCCGCACGCGCTCAAGAAGTAAGCATTTGCACATATACGATGGCAAAATGTACTTTGCTTATTATTGATATTATTATCATTGTGATTCGTAGATTCGTGAACCTGGGCCGCTGCTTCGAATTTTAAATACGCAGCGAAAGGTCGTCGTCGGTGTGAGTCGCTCGGTTTGTAGGATATGATTTTTGAGGTTCATTGAAGTCTGAGTATAAGATTACCGATGAGAGAGGAGGACTGAGTCTTAGTGAGTCATTTATATTGTAAGTATAAGTGTGTGTACTTTACTCGATGCCATAGCTTCGCGTCTGAGATGTCGATTCGTTTATATGGGATCGGCTCCGGTATTGGCTAATGTAAATCTCTCTCAGATCTAATAAAGTTATCGGTCTAATAATACTCTAATCCAGGGATGAGCAAACCGCGGCCCGCGGGCCGCATGCGGCCCTCGAAGTATATTTTTGCGGCCCGCGAAGCATTCAATTTTAATTTATAATTTTTCGTCAAAATATTATCACAGAAATTAGAAATTAAAAGCACACAGACACTTATTTATTTAATACAAATAACAAATTTGTATAAATTTAAGGTGTTTAAACCCATCGTCGTGTCGTACTGACTCATAAATTTCGAATTTTACTCTATTCTTTTTTAATCATGCGGCCCTCTATAAAAAAGTAAGCTGAATGCGGCCCCTTAATCAAAAAGGTTGCTCATCCCTGCTCTAATCGAATACTCCAAATATAACAATTTATTCTAAATTCTGTACATAGTATGAATAAATTGATGTTTATTTTCTAAAACAGTATAACGAATTCTATTGACAGTGCCAGAGGATATTAAATATTCAATTCTTGTTTCAATAATCTATAAAAAGTATGATGATTATGTCACCTTTATTTTTTTTATATCATCCACCTTATTTAAATATTTATTGCAACATATTTTCAACAATTGTCATTACTGTTTCTTTAATCATTTTATTTTTTCTTTTTAATTGGGTATCTCCATCTATTATAGTATCTGTAATCGACTTATCAACTTATTCAGCTCATCATATTCTACTAAACATTAAACAGTTAATCTGAAGGCACTATTATCTAGCTCATACAATAGTTACTTCAATATTGAATGTTATTGTAACAACTAGTATGGTAAAGTATTTACAGAAGTAAAGTTTTGTTTACTAAAATTCATATCACAGCAATGTGCAATATTATTTTGAACTCTAAGCCATTGTTTTAAGAAATATAATAAACTTAGCAAAGTAATTTATGGAAATAATACATAATTAGTTACCTTTAGCCAGCACTATTAGTTGTTTGTATAAAGTGCTATCATTTACAAGCCAGCATGCTCACTCACACATACAATTAATTATAATTATTAAAATAAGAGTAATAATAATTAATACTATAGTTACAAACTATTCAATTGAACTGATTTCAAATAATGATACTTGATTTCTATTTAGAGTAACAGGAATGTTTGAAATATTTTTTGGTGATAATATTGTTAATTTAATTGTTTTCTATCTCTATGTAGTTTAATTTGTTGCAATTTGTATAATCTTGCACTTGTTTATTTTATTCACTAGATAATATGAAAAATAAAATAACTTTTGTCGCATTTTTATAAGGGTTAATTTTTGACATGAATGGAAACTGAATCGAGTATGCTTTGTCGGTTGTAAAAATCGATTCAAGATAGGAATCGATACCATTAACCGAATTTGTAATGTTTTGAAAATTTGAAAGTCAGCATTAAAGATGCATCTTGCTCCAATTAATCATCTTGTGACAATTTAATTATTTTGTCTGCATACGAATACTTTTACTGTTTGCGTTTATAAATGATAGACACTATCGAGATAACAATGTAAGAACTTCTGAATAATTGTTACGTCATTGATTGACGTAAATGTCATTGATTTTATGTGTTTTGAACGCATCCTTGTCGTTCTATTGGAGTTGGAGTGAACTTTTAGAAAGATTCATCTGATTTTTTGTTGTGTATTTATATACATTATAATTATAAATAAATGTATTATTTCCTTTTTTCTATGAATTGAATTCTATTATGATAAGAGTCGCTCCTAATTTAAGGCTTTTTTGTACTGTTAAAATATTTTATCGTTCGCTGTAAATATTGTGTCGACGTTTTGTTTGGATTATATTACGTAGATTATATTAAAATAATAATATTATTATCGATATCGATAACTGTCATTCATGTAATACGTAGACATAACGTAGTCGCCCTTCGGGGTATTCACTATTTTTAGTCAGCGGTTCGGCAGCCGTCTCCCAATTATGAATTTGGAATAAATATTTAATAAAAAGACGTAGTATTTTTTTATTTTATTTATTTAACAAAATAAATACGTTTCGCAAGTGAGTATTTAACGGTGGGTGCATCTAACCTATATATACATATCGGTATCGCAAAAGCAAATCTCAGAGGTACCCCAGCTAGCACCACCCGTCGGGGTACAGTCCGTCCGCGGGCGGGGCGCGGCGCGCGGGTCGCGGCGTGGCGCGCGGGTCCCGCGGCCGCTCGTGCGCCCAGCGGTCCGTGGCGTGCGTTCGCTTGACGGGCCGCTTGCAGTGGGGCCCCGCCTCCGATGGGGGTCGGCTCGCCTCCGACTCGCTGCCGGCGACTAGGGAGTGCGCGCTACGCGCCCTGTGCAGCGACAGCCGCAGTGGTTTGCGCGGCGGCGGCGGGCGACAGCGGTCGTCGCGGGGCTCCTCTTGCTTGGCGTAGTGGCCGGCCCGCGAGCCGCCGCGAACATCGCCGTTCGGATAGTCCGAGCACTCCGACTCGAACTCTGACGATTTCGCGCTCCGAGAAAGCAGTTTTGACGATCTCCGGCTTGATTTGTGCGCGTTTTCTAATACTTTGCCGTCTATCCTGGCGTAGATGTGGTGCCGCTCGCTCTCCGCCTGCGAGTTTTCGCTGCTGTCGTTCTTTTTAATTTTTCGCAAACGCTGCGACCTCTTTAGCTGTTCTATGATCGATAAAGTCTTCCGTTCCGCCCAATTCGTCTTTTTTATGCTCTCCTCGATTCTTTCGGCGGCCTTTTTCATTTCCTTCCTGCTAGAGTCGCACGCGTTGGTCCGAGAGCCATCGGCGTCCGGCTCGCCCTCCGAGCCGAGGCGGTCTTCCGCTTTGGACCTATTGTATTTTTCAGTTCTAATCTTTTGCTCATCCATATGTCGTCGATTACGCTCTATCATGCGTATGGCGGCATCGGTCTCTGCGTTATAGTCGTGTATACAGTGGTGTGAGAGCGAGTGTCGCATACGGCCCGCGCGCTGGTCACGTGCGTTAGCGCTGAGCGCGCTGCGCGGCCGCACCACGGGCAGAGCGCTCGATTCGGACTCGTCCAGTCCCGGCAACTTAGCGACGATGGCCGTGATGTCCGGTCCCTTTTGAAACACCTGTATCTCCGATTTTGGACTCGTTTTGCTCGGCGGCTCCGAGGTGATGTTGATATTAGTCACGTTTTTCTTTGTTTTATTGACGGTTATGCAGCCGTCGTTGCCATTCGCCGGTTGAAGCTGAAATAAAATTTTAAATAAATACCTCTGTATATATTTCGTAATATGAAATGAAAAGATTTCCTTAAATTTATATAATATGTATAATGGGATTTTAATGTTTAATCAGTTAAGAATAGTAATTTCTGCGCGAGTTGTAGGTTTTCGTTTAATATGATGTAATTATAGTTTTAACGTAGTTAATTCCCTTCATTACGCAAATGCATCACGACAACAGTTTAGATTAACATAAAATATTTGAACTGTAAGAATTTCATTAACCAGAGCGTCAATAATAAGTTCCCCGATCAAAAGACGTCGTAGAGGACAGCTCAACTATAAATTCTAACGAGACCTGCGGGTGTCGTGCCAGCAGCTCCGAGACCTGGTCCTCGAGGTATGAGATGCGGTGCGTGAGGCGCGTGTTGTCGCCGCGCAGTTCCCGCTCGGCGCGCCCCGCCCGCGCCGCCGCCGCGCGCAGCGAGCACACCTCCGCGCTCTGCACACAGACATTACATTACCAACTGACAGATAGCTTATGCAATTAGAATACGATGCAAATATTTTTGGCATACACTGAGAATAAAGGAAAGGGTGGGGGATCACTTCGGTTGAGCGTATACCTGCGGCGCCGCGCGCAGCAGTACAAGTCGTGCCGGCACGGCGGCCGCTACGGCCCGTCGCAGCTCGTCTGCGCCGCAACACAGCGTCGACGTGCCGTTTATCTCCAGGACACTACGATTGTGATATTACAAATTTAATTCGACCTAAGCGTGCCTCAAAACAACTTCTACTAAATCTACATGTAAATTTCAACTCGTAGATTGGGATTAAAAACTGTATTAAAAAATAAAACATCTAGAAACTTGTCCGTAACTTGTAAAAATGAGTTTAAAAGAGAATATTTATAAAAACGAATACAAACTGTATCTCTAATCGTAAATATAAAAAAAATGGCTTGACAACTCGGAATTACTGTGTAACTTTACTTATGAACACAAGTAGGTATTTACATAACGACACCGAGGCTATAAAATGCTGATCTGCATGAATATTGAATCTGCATTATATATCTGATGTAAATCTTTACTACTTTTACAATTAAAAATCCTGTTTTATATACTCCTTTTCCATTAGCCAATATAGACAGCTGTCTGGGGGACTTGTACATCGAAAAAAATTATTTGCCTCCAGGTTTTGCTTTTTAGTTTTTCAAACCGAGAGGAAGAATTAAATCAAACAAAATTTTTCTTTCTTTACCAATGTCTGAAGACCGACTACATTATATTTGATTACACTTGCTAATAAAAAAAATATATTTAGATTTCAAGATATTAAAAACTTAAAATTTCTAAAAGTTAGATGAATAAATTTTTAAACATAAGTTATATAACAATTTCATACAAAACAACTCTTCTTTTTTAATAATTAGTCACATTAATAATAAAAAAAACGGTTTTTTATGTTTATTTTAAATAATAGTTCACATTTATTTAAAATTTAAAAAAACGTATTTAATAAATGTATAATTATTTTTTTAATATTATTCTATATAGATCACACAATCGCTGAATGAACATAACCTTGCAGTTTAATTAAATATTAAATAATTAAATATATTTTAAGTGACTTATGAATGAAGTGACCTGCGGGAGAGGAATAGAATATTACCTATATATTATAGTCTCAGGAGTAAAAAATATTAATTGATTACTGTTGGCTTTTATGCATGACTTAAATCTTTAATTCTGTCTGGAATATATTGATTTACTCACTATTTTTATCAATAATTTAGGCAATGCTAAATTTAGTGATTTTTTAAGAGACTCCAGGCTTAATAATTATTTATAGGTAATTCAAGAGTTTTATATCGGTCCTAGGTCAGGGACAGTGTTCACATCTTATGACTATTAGGTTGGCTTCCAACCAGATTTGAATTGCTCATGTCTTGTAACTTTATGCAGTTTTGCTAGGAAGTCTATCTGCATATGTACTACAATATTTAAGTATTGTATAACTGAGTAGTTTGAAATAGTGTACACCGTTCACGTGCAATTTAGTTTGGGTCTGGGCTAGTAACTAGGTTCCCGTATACACGGGTAGGGTAATGGACGTACCGGTCTCCGTGCTCCAGGGCAGGGTGATCGGTCCAGTCGACGGAGACGGTGGCGCCTCGCAGCGCGGCGCTCCACGCGCCGTCACGCGCTTCCGCCGCCAGCAGCAGTGCGCCGCCGCCGCATTCGCGCACCGCACTGTGGATTTGCAAAGGAACAATCAATTAAAAAGTATTTTAGGTATTAGAGAAGGTGGGTTAGATCCTCTAATTATTACCATTTATATAAATAATTTTTGATTTACTTAACTGAGGAAGTTGGAGGCAACGGCTCCAAAAAATACTAATAACAAAACTGGTAAAATTAATCAAATCAGGGCTTGGACTCACAGGCACAATCAAAGAATAAAGTTGATATATTTGTAAATACTACAATAATATTTAAACCTTGAGTTTTTTTATCGATCTTGTTTGATCGCACATTACGCAATAACTACTGAACGGAATAAAATGAAAATGAAATACATTGTGGTTTAACTCATTGACTGTCACTGTATAGGACACTTGTCACTAAGGGAAAAGTGCTTATTTCTAGGGAAGAGAAAAAAAAAGTTTAGCGTAAAATAATAAATGTAGAAATTCATTTATATGACTTAAAAGTAATGATAAATGCCCCAATATATAAAAAACATTTTACATTACATTACAATGGCGCTACGAAGTCGTTAATTTTATAGACCTATCAGTATTTAATATCAGCATGTTACTTGAGAAACGCTCGTCTGGACGTCGTTATGTACGAATAGGTATATCTTGAATGTGCTTATTGTTGTTAATAGTTATAGGTTCTGAGCTCAGGGCCCTAGGCCTTCACGGGTCACTAACCTGCGGATGTAGAATGGACCTATCGATGGATGGAATGGAGCTGTTTTATATGAAGATATGTTGCTAGTAAATATTTTATGTTATATTTAAGAGGCGGCTAAGGTTGCGGCCACAAGAATCAATTCGCTCACCGCGAGATTGTGGGTTAATCATTTATATTCATGATATTTATACAATGTGTTTATTTATTATATTGGCTAGTTATAATTCTAAAACTTTATATATTTGAAGTGAATAAATTTAATTACTAAATAGATTCTAGTACGTACGTAGTCATTCTACCTTTAATATGTTAAAATGATGTCGTATTGCTAGTTACTTGTTCGAATTAATTTATGATTCGGTTATAGCTTAATCTAAATTATAATTATATTAAAAATAGTAAACTTTAAACGTTTTGCACTTTAAAATATAAGGCAAAAACATAAATCATAAATTTAGATTTAAAGTCGACTAAGTACTGATGGCAACAATTATTTAGTCCATTAAAAATGTTGGTTGGTTCATTAACATCTCTTAAATATATTCGATAAAATCTGGTAAAGAATAGTTGTAGTATTCGGAAAAGCCATTTTTGTCGTCATTCCAAAAAAATTACCTACATAGATGAGTATAACTTTGAAATTTTAGTTAAGTTATATTAAGGCATAAAATGTTGGTTAATCAGTTTTAGGCTAATATAAATACAAAGAATCCATATTAAGTATTTGCAGACGATCTCGCGATACCGATACGTAATCAAGAATAATGACAGATACTTTGAAATGAAGTTGGTATTCTGTAGGTTCATGAACTGACGGACTGAGGTTAGGTATGTAAAAAACAAATTGGGACCATCTCGTAAACGATATTATTAATAACACCTTTTGTTAAAGTTAGATGCAAGTGTCATAAAAAAAAAAGTTTTGAATTGAAAAAGAAGAAGTATTGTAGTACGTCTAAGGCGTTCAGTTGACGCTTCACCTTTATTATAAGACCGAAACAATTTTGGGATGAAATTAAAGAAATTGGAGCTTGATAAGCAAATAAAAGACATAACATCGGAAAATCTTATGAAGATATAGTAACATCTCTCGCAAAAGTTGAAATTGCAGCAGAGCTCAAGTCACGACTTTAATTCCATAAACAAGTTATGATAGGTGCTGATGAAGCAAATAAAGTAAAAAAAGCTGGAATCAAATAAAAAAGTGAAGTAATATAGACTAAAAAACAAAACTTTATATGATAAGATGAAAACGTCACTTTATCGAGTGCACCCGATGATTCATGATATGCAACATGAGTGGGTAATTATTCTAAATTTTTTGTATTCTAGTTTAAAAATGGATCTCCCTGTTTGGAACCCCATATTTTTAAAATTCTACAAATGCATTCCTAATAACTCCCAAAGATCAAAGTTTTTAAAGTTTTTTAGTAACTTGAGGCAAAGCGAGCGAAAAGATTTGCAACCTCGGTGGAGAAGCAGCAACGTCTAAAGACGTGTTAGAAGGGTCTAGGCTACTGTGGAGCTTATTGTTCCTTGGAAGATAAACATTTCTCAAGATCACACATTGAATATGTACAATTATTACGAACTGTCCAATAAAATAAGTTTATAGTTTATTTGTACCAAACACTGATTTCAAGTTCCAAATAGTTAGCACTCCCGAACCCGAACGAGGCCCGAACGCTCACGGTGAAAACAGATTCACAGGAAATGCTAAGAAGCGTCTTCTATATTTATTTCACAGATTAGGCACCTACGATTTCTGTAGTTAACATGTTTATTCCAAATACATACATAGCTTCAACAATACAATTATAATTCTAATTAGGGGTTACCTCCGAGATATTAATAAAGTTGCGGCTATTTATGTAGTGTTAAACGTGTGTTTGAACAAAGAGTAAGACCCCGAGTTCCCACGCAGCGCCGCAAGAGACGTGAGCGCAGTGGAGCGAACAGCTATCCAAATAAATAATAGTACTTAGCTTTTGGATTTACATACGTGTCGTGCAAGAAAAATAAAAAAGAAAAAAAACGCTACATCTAATTGTAATGCAGGTCAATACAGAGCATTAAAATAGTTTTGTCAAAATGTTTTATAATTTAACGAATATATTATTTTACATATACAATATTGACTTAAAAGAAAATATAAGGAAGATGGCGCAGGTGAGTTGACACAAAAAATATTTCAAGAAACCATTTTCTCTAGTATCAAATTTTTCAATAAGAAGCATTTTTATTATTGTACCTATATAATTTAAATCTGGTATTTAGTATTGATACAAGGCATAATACAGTTAAGATGAAGTATTGTAAGACTCATAATGTTTGTAATTGGCATGTAAATTCAAGCTGTAATTTATAACCGAGTTATATGCGGATAAATTGACTTATCCCCCACTGGGTGGATATTATCTTTTTTAATATTAAAATGCAACTACCTATAAAATAAATGAAATAATGAGAATGTTTAATAAGAACTAGTTTTAATAGTTTAATTATTTTCCTGAGGATATATTTTTTTTATAAATTCTTATTATTTATACAATATACCAAGATAACGCGCCAAATAAGGCAATTGCAAATGCAGTCTCGCGCCTGCGCAAAGCCCATTGAAAGTCTCACAATACGCTCTTATACCTATTGTAATAATTATACCTTCACGATCAGAATTCCTCGATACGAATGGATATTAAAGATTTACAGTGATTTTATATATTCTGGTACCTGTAGCGTAAAGAGAAGCTTTTATTTCATATAAAGCAATAAGAGAAGAATATTTTTTTCGCTTTATTTTATTATTTACATTACCTACCAAAAAATCTACTAATATAGGTATGTAAAAATAAATATTTTTAAAATATAGCTACTGTCGAAAAAAGCTATTGTGTCCACTAAAATTAAATATGTACGTACAGTGTTCCAATATGATTTTCCTAAAAAAAACTGCTCGAAATGCAATAATTATCTGTAGTCATTAATATTTTCTTTTATATAAAAATTGATTTTTTGCAAGCACGCGGTGTATTCTAGTACAGCGGCACGTTCAAAGATAGAAAACCTCTTTATAAATGTGTGAATCGATTTGATTTATAGGAATTCATAAATACTGCAAACCTGTTATTCTGAAGTTTTGATTCACGATGCGGGCGTCGGAGTAGACTAATGTTTATCAACCGGAGTAACTAACCCAAGCTAACAATTGAATCGAATACCGATACAGTTAGTTCAGTTTAACCGCTAAAAACGCTAATTTAAGATGAGTCAAGTTTTTTTAAGCTAGCTGCTGCCCGCGACTATGTCTCTTCTCATACAAGTTAACTGTATAGTCTATTCTAATCTTATAAGACTTAATTTTACTGTTATATTGTTTGTTTTGCATTAACTTCCGACCAATGCATCAATTATAACGTTCTAAATAATATTTTTTTTTTCCATGCAATTTAAATTTCCATTGAAGTATTTTTTTTATAAGAATTTATAGACACCGAAATCCAAATTTAATCTTATAAGATTTTAATTTCTTTTAAGAGGAGCGGACTTTAATGTAAAGCTAAAAGCAATGGGTATTTTTGCGACAGATTTGGTTTCTTCATTTCAAACCAGTGAGTGAGGATAGAATATTTGCCGAACGGAATTACATTTAATGTCATTAATTTTGTTTTTTTTTAACAGTAAAAATTTTTCGTCAACTTGTATTTAGTTAAATTCAAAGTTCAAAACCACCAGATGGTGCTGCAGCGCTCTCCTACTTCTGCACCGTTAAACTCATGATAATGATATATATATTCTACTATGGAAAATTAATTACTTGCCTTTTCAATCAATTTGTATTGTAGCATTTCATCTTATATACGAAAATCAAATAATTATCTCTTGATTGAAATAGTTGCCAAGCAAATATATTGGATGATATACAATATAATTATAACATGTAAATGTCTGCGATACATTGTTGCGTCACAACAACATACTTATGCAAAGTTGACTACATTTTGATGTCATTATTGTGAGTTTTTAAGTAATTTGAAAATTTTCATTGATATCGAATTTGCTAGAAACGCTGGCATAATTATTAAAAATGATTAAAACAAGTAATGACAAAAAAATCTAAATAAATAATAAACAGGTTAGCCATGTTTTGTACAACCATTTATAATTTATATATAAGTATATGTAATGGAATGGATATATAGATAGTTAATTAATGTACAACACGAATAGATGAGTTTGTTTAAATAAAATAATCTAATGCAAATTGCTTGAAAAGTGGTAAAAAAATATTAATGGTGAAAGTGTATAGAACATTTGCTAAACCCCAGCAGGGACTTCCTCCTCTTTGCTTCCTATTCTTACTTTGTTAATGGAAACCACAACGTTTAATGTACGGTCACTTTCACTACTTTTACTTTAATATTATTTCTATATAAAACCATGTATTACCATTGATCTTTGTATAATATATCTATAGTAAGTACTATCATTGCGATTAAGTATACCTTTTATAAATATAGTGGAAATAAAAATAATATAAGAAAAAAAGGTTGTCATTCTAAATTTATTTTCTTTAAAGAAAGGTATTATATATTTGATTTAAACTAGGAAAAAGCTTTAAATTTTAAAACAATGTGACGAGAATCACTCATGTTCCTGAACGTTAGTTTCACCCATTATTTAAAGTCTATAAAACGTGTGAGTTTAGTGCACATTAAAATAAGATGTGTTATACAAAAACCAAGAACGGTTTGTTATAAACCAGTTCTCAATCACACTGATGGGTCTGCATCGCTGGGAACATTATTAACTTATATTATAAATTGGAGTGCATGCCGTGTTCCGTACTTTGAACCGCTATTAACAGACCTCTATGGTATATACTGGAATAAATGTATTTTTTAATGTACATAAAAATAATTTACTTTGTATTTTGTTTTGCATCAATAAGTAAACAGGTTATGTATCTTACATTGTTGCATTGTCTTTAATTAGGAATTAAAATGAGATTTTACTTTTTTTCATATGCTAATTATATTTAGTAGGAATAAATTAAACTGATTAATTTCGTATTATTCGTTTTTGAAATGGAACTACTAGTCATTTACAAAGATTACATTGAAGACGACTACTTTGGGAAATTTGGACAAAACGATAGCACGCACGCACGTTTAAAATTTAAAAATCAATAAAATTAATTAATGATATTAGAATAATATAAAATATGTTTTTTACATCGATCCCACTGTGCTGGTCTCTGGGGCATTGGAAGCCAGATGTGATTTCATAATGCTAATCTCCAGTAGTTACCTACTTTAGTAGTCTGATACAATAGGTGTTACGAGCGGGCGAGATCCCGATATCTAAATTGCTCCACTCCATCTAAACTCTCTACTATTGACGGGTTAACCTACATTTTGTTCTGAGATTTTCCCACTGATACTGTTTGGAAGCTACGTGAATCAAAGAAAGCAGGGAATCTTCGCCCCACGTACAATGGAGGCTGTGTCGTAACAGTCTTAACAATTATGAGTCATTTGTTGCCCGCTATCGCTCCATCTTTATGGCTTTTAGTATATTTAAAATAGTCGTCACAATTTACACGACCCTGATTTTTGATTATCCAACAAAGACGTAATTTACCATGTAATAAAAACAATTGCAATATCCAGTACTAAGTATTATGAAAATATGAAATTGAGGATAATTATACAATTCTGTATTCTATAAATCTGTGGGAAAAATTGACTTCGCAAGTTTAGGTAAAAAATAGTTTAGTAGGTTGAAATTATTACTGCTAGAAAACTGCTGTCGTTTATCCGTAAGTACCTATAGAGCGTGGACCGTCGCGCGCGCGCAGCGTCCGCTTGCTCCATAAGCAGCGACAGTGCACGCGCCTGCTCGCCCAGGGTCAAAAGCTCCAACTCCTCGCGTCCCACCTGATACTGAAGCTCTGCCTGCTCGATTCGGCTATCAATGTTTCTGAAAACGAAACATGTCGTCAGCATGTGATGACAAAATTATATAGGGGTCGTCGTCATCAAAGAATCAACGGAAGAAGTAACGGAACTTGCTTACTCTGTGACGTGTGTTTTTTCTAAGCGTCGTTTCAAGTCTTGGATATTGGCTCGTCTCGTATCCAGCTCGTCTCGGACAGAGGTGGCACGTTCTTCGAGCGCTAGTCGTTCCTCGGGCGACAATGCCGGGGCTTCCTCGCGACCTGATTCCGGCGTCGGTGATGAAGCCTGAGCCGCTAGACGCGCCGCGCTGAGTGAAGCGCTTAGTTGTTTCTTTAAACTAAAACATAACATATTGATTTATCACTTAAAGAATGTAAATTAAAATATTTAGGAAGTCTTTAATATGAAGGATAAACAATTATTATTATTATTATTATTATAATGAGATTCAAATGTTCTAAAATAGACACTAGACACAATGTCGAGAATATCTGGGAGAAAAGCTGTCGAGAAAAGCTAAGCTAAGCTTTCGAAACGCGCTGTACCTTTGTATAAGAATGTCTTTGTCAGCCAGGGCGGCTCGCAAAGCGTCCAACTCGCGGCAGCCATCCCGTGGGCCCGCACTTCGCCTCCGGGGACTCGACAACGACACCTCGATGCTTGCCATCTTTTAATTAATATTTATTATATAATAACGCTTTAGATTCATTTCATAAGAAATCAATTCATTTGATAAGAATATTTAATTATTCTGTATAAGTAATAAATATGTTTAATAAAATATATATTGTCCTAAAAATAAACAATAAACGAAATAGTAATTAGGAGCTTTGCGTTATATGTTACATTAAATTAAATTAAAATAATTAATGCATGCAATGGTTTAGGTCGGAGACACATGATTACTGCAATCAATCACTGAGAAAGGAATCAGGCCGCAAACAGCTTTATATTTTACATATCACTGACGTGACAAATTATTTAATAGTGGTCCCGGGATCATAGGATACATCTTGTCCATCATGTCTTATCTAGTTAACAAGTCTAATCATGTTGTTTTATTGAATGGTGTTGATTGAAACTAAAATACCACATCAAGGCAATCATGTTAATATTATCTACTACTTACGTACAGTTTCCGTTTTGTTATTGTGGATTATAATTAAATTTATATTTTATCAACAAACTTTATATAGTATAATCTATATCTATATAGTATATCTAATATAATCTGTATTATAAGTATGATCTGCGAGCATGTGTTTTCTGAACACGATTCTTGCTAAATTGAAAAGAAACTGTAAACTAGATGGAAGATAATGTTTATAATTAAAATAAAAATGTGTAATATACTTTTATTACTTCATAAAGAGATAATTTAAAGTGCTTATAAAAATACCATAATCAAATGATTATTAAATTAATACAGTTGCCTTAAATTATGTTTAAATTATAATGCATATACAGAAGACGCATATAAATTGCTATTTTGCAAGAATGGCGAACGAACAACGGTCTTTGCGCTTATTACGTGTTTCCGTAGCGTTGTAATAGTACGTAACCAATAATACTACGTTAATTTTAACTCGTTCTGTTTTGACACAGTAATGAGGTTAAGCTAAATTACATCAACTTCTTTAACTGCGGTTAATGTTTTCTAAAAATTATATTGGATTTTTTAATTTTAAAACAAGTAAATTAAAGTTAAAAAAGTTGTAGGAGTCAGAAGTCTTTTGTTATTTAGTTCTCGGAATTTTAAGAGCATTGAAATATATGATTAATAATTTAGGTATTTAGAAGTATAATATTTACAGATTATTTCTGAACTTATATTAAAACTGTGTTAATAAGGGTCGTAAAATCAAAATGAGTAAGGATGTCGTTGCCGCTGCTTCCTTCTTACGCTTCGTTCCACATCGCGGCGCGAGGACTTTGGCTACAGTGCTTTGGCATACGATAATAAAAATAAATATTGGTAGGATTAAAATATTTAGACAATATTAAAAATATAATTTATATTATTAAAACAATATGCTAATGATAAAAATTAATAAGAGTTAATTAAAAATAATTCTCGGTGTAAGGAATTTTAATTCGAACTTTACTTATACTTATACATATTTGAGATTACGTAGAATTCTGCTAATCTAGAATAGCTAGAATGCTTCAATTTAAAAAATGCTGTGTAAGAGTTTGCTCATAACATTGGATATGTTTCTCAGATCTTAAACTGTTAAATTTAAAGTCTTTGTGATCTTAGCGAGCTAACGTTAAAAGCTTAAAATGACTTTATGGTAACAAAGTTATGTTATATGTTTGTTTTCACACTACACTTGTTAACTGGTTTGGAATGACGTCTGCAAATAGCGAATTTTGAATTGTTATTTTTTAATTTACATTTTGAGATTACATAACAAATTTATGATTCTAAATAATAATAACTCTATAATTATTCTATTTAAATGGATCTATCCAGTTACCTAGTTGATATATTCTGCTAAAATTATGCATAACATCTGCTTATCGGTTTTTAAATGACAGAAGCAAGTTTCATAGTCCCTGTAAAGGGGCTATGAAATTATCCAATTTATGAATCACTAAGTCAATAAGTGTAGTTACTAAATTGAAAATAAGCTGCTAGTGAGCTAATTCCGTTTGTATGACACTATTTTTAGGGTCAAAGAAATCGTAGAACGAAACGAAGCTTATAACAATACATAACAAATTTATGATTCTAAATAACAATTACTCTATAAATAATCTATTTAAATGGATCTATCCGGTTATCTAATTGATATATTCTTTTGAAATTATACATAACATCTACTTATCGGTTTTTAAATGACAGAAGTAAGTTTCGTAGTCCCTGTAAAGGCGCTATGAAATTATCGAATTTATGAAACACTAAGTCAATAGTTACTAAATTGAAAATAAGCTGCTAGTGAGCTAATTCCGTTTGTATGACACTATTTTTAGGTTCAAATAACCTTTACAAATCGTAGAATGAAACGACGTTTAATGAACTTATCTCACTAACTTTTAAAGTTTTAACACGGTGACAATTCTTATCTATACGATCCGGAAACCCAACTATTATTGTTAATCTGTTTTTCTCACTCATTGTTACAGCTATTTACTAGTTTTCTCACGAATTACTCAACTGGCACCACTGGGAACATGTGGTATCTCTCATTGCTTTATAGATATATCTTAATTTGATTGTTGTTTATGTTATTGCGCACTTAGATGCACCAGGTAATTATTATAATATAAGTGTATTATTAGCAGCATTTTATTGCCTACTATTTAATTTTCATTAGATCACAGCTGAAAACTGGCCTTCGTCTGCTCCCGATAAGTTTTAGAGAGTTGGGCTTGTTGTAATCGTCCTGATAATTTGGAATATCTTAAACAATCTATAAGATAGCATTAAAGAATTTTTTCATAGACAGAGTGCGTGTTTTTATTGATAATTGGCCTTAACGCTTAAAATATTGTATTAAAGTTAATCAAGATCATTTTGAATGAGTTGCATATATTTTTATTTCTATTATGTGAGTTGACACACATTAAGGAAATAAATGATTTACGCAATCGAAAAACAAAATATTTTTCCTTTCATATAACAAAAAAAGATATATAAGGATATAAGAAAAGGTGGGTTGCGGCTTTTTTACTATTGGATGTTTCCCTGAGATCGTAGGTTCTAATCCTCTGTGTTGATAAATTTTCCTTCTTTATTTAATAAAAAAAAAAAAAAGCTTAAAAATATATATTCTTTTATCAGACATGACATAATGAATTATACATGATTATTACTTTCAACCATCAGTTTTTAAATTCCTTTTATCAAAATGAGAATCTATAATAACTTATTGCGATCATTATAAGTGTAATAATCGCACAATTAAATTCATTATTAATTGATCATAAATACAGGACCTGACGCTCACGAGATAGATGAAGAGTTAAAAATGATCTATCACCACGTAATTGCACCACTTTTCGTAGTCCCCGTTAGCAATTACTTGTGCCTTGATAATCTTGACAACGTGTGAAAAATTACAACATTGACATATACAAAAATAAAATAAACCTTTTAAAATTATAAGAATAATTTTAAAACATTATTAATTATTAATATACTCTATAAGCCTCTGTTACTATATGATATCTAAAGGATGACTGAAATAGAATGAGTATGACTATTTTGTAATTACTTATTTAGTTTTTCGTGTTTTTGAAATATTTATTTATTTGTTTGTTTGTTGGTGCAGGCATCAACCACATTTAATTTTATTCATTGTGATAGTTCTTTCATTGTGATAACTGTTACACAAACGCCAAAATTTGTGTAACCTAACGATCAGGCTACACCCTCTCGATATATTTTAGGGCGGAGGGCAACCAATAAAACTATTTTACGGATATAACTCGCGTTTATTATTACATTTTTAAATTTAACCCGACGTTTCAAATGCTTTGCAGCAAACGTGTTCGCGGTAAGACGAGATGATGGTGTTCGAAACGCCGATTAAGTTTAAAAATGTAATAATAAACGCGAGATATATCCGTAAAATAGTTTTATTGAAATGCGTAGTACTCGTGTAAATCTTAGAAAACATTAGGAGGGCAACCCTTAAACATGATGCAAAATTAAACTTAAAATTACGAGATATAACTTGATGGAAACAGGACGTTGCATCGCAGATGAGGTCCTAAGGGCTCAGGTCTTCAATATATTTTTTTCTTTTACCTTACCTGACGATAAATGTTATATACTAATATAATAAGCGTTTCCTATAACAATTATTGCAAGCTTAAGGAACCAATAAAAATGTTATATAATTTGATGTAATGTAACTAAAGTAGACAATGAGGTGCACTGACCTTAGCCTCCAAGTTGTCAAGGTTGATGGCCCCTCCAGCCTCCAGGGTTTGCTGGAACAAATATACGACAGGCTGTAATGTTATGGAAATAAACAACAGAGCAAAGGACTCAAGTGTCATGGACTCTCCACCATAAGTAGTCTTTGTTGGCGATATAAGCTGTTAGTAGTATTATTATGTAAACAAAATGTCTGCGCCGTCTCTGACTATATTGTTTTCTTAAATTCGCTTTTAGGTTCCGATTGTTAAACAAAAAATAAAAATATTGATACATAGAGGAAATTTTCTGTACTGTTTTAAATTTCTTTTTGGACAAATTGTGGTTTCGTCACTACTTAGTTCGTTTTACCAAACGTGGAGCATTTAATAGATAATAATCGACTAAATGTTTATAGTATTACATTGCTAATACATCTAGAGCGTTACTGTTAGATGCTAACTATGAATTGCAAGGCTCATGACAGAATATGCGGTAAAATCATGTCATGCAATGTCATGCATGTCATGAATAAGTTAACAGAGCGCGTCATATTAGGCGCTACCAGGCCGTGCTTCTGCAGCCTCCGACCACGACGCCATGTCTGACAACTTGACAACTGACAGTTAAACAAGTCTGCAGCAGAAATAATTAATACGATTCCGTAATTTTTATTAATTCTTGGAAAGTTGTGAGCTGCCATTAGCAGTTTTTTTATTAGTAATTGAAATACCCTGTTCTGTGTTATTTGTTCTAAATGGAAGTTTTTTGATTCTAGCTTCCTGTATACTTTTCCTCATGGACTGGACAGGTCCTTTGGAATTTCTATTAAGTATCAGTTTTTATTTATGGTTTTGTTTGGTACGTGGGTAGACAGTTGACTGACTGGTAGGTATGAAGATGTGCTGGATTTGATGAAATGAAATTGGTTCCTTGAGGAATGTGTAAGGATGGAGAAAACTAGGATACACCAAGAAAGGAAGAGTGGAGGTTTGTGCAACGGTTCTCTGACTCACGGAACGAACGTAACTCTAATTGGTATTATCTGAGCTACAGTGCCTTGATGAATTTCGTCATCAATGATAGATCAACAGAAGCCTGCCTGAAGTCGCTGGAAGGTGGTACTTTTAATTATATTCGTGTAATATTTATTAAAATTTTAACAAGTATAACATAACGAACACTTTTCTTAAAATACTTCTTATAATCTGCAACAATCAAAGATGTTTAAAATACTTAAAAACTCTTCAGATCAAATAGATCTATGTTTTTATCTAAACCTCTTATAAATAGTTATAAATTTCTATTACATTTAATGAGATTAAATTCTGATCTATTATAACAAGCTTTACTGTTATTCGTAATTTTAAAAAGTGCCTAATGAATGTCGCGGTCAATGACATAACAATTTTTACACGTTGTCGTGACTAAAAGATGTGTGTGCGTGCGTTTGTATCCACGATTTCGCTTAATATTACTGAAAGACATACTATGATAGTATAATTATTATAAACTGACAACTGCAAAACGCTAAATTATATAAATATAGTAATAACGCACCTGTTTGCTATTTTAAATATATGTTATATTAAAAATATCAAACTAGACATATTTGCCTCAAAAATACTTTATATTTAAGAGTTATTTCCTTAATAAGAAGTCATTTAAGATTATTCGTTATGGTATTAAATTGTTAAGACTATTAAAGGCAAGAAATACAAGAAACTAATGCTTAATTATTGGAGCGGATTAGAGAATGTTTTTACGATTGAAGCGTTTCTCGGAAGAAACAGGAATGAGTTCAAAGTTAATTGCATTTTATACATTCTTGAAACAGACACTACTGGCATAGGCATTATAATAAATAAACTATGGTGTTCGAATAAAAAACAAGTATTTCAAATCAAATCAAATCAAAAAACTTTATTCAGACGTCACATACATTCACACAGAACTAAAATAACATATAAAAATAGAACTAAATATAAAAAACAAAACAAAAGAAAAAGGAAATTAAAAAAAAATATTAAATTAAATGTGACGTCCAAAACGGTCGACCACTCAGCTATTACTGAAGTGAAACACTCCAGCGCTGGTTTTCAGTCATTTCTATTTGATATGAATTTTTAATGCTTTTACGACAACTCTTAATATATTTTTTTATATTTTAGTTTAACCACATTTTATTAAAGATAAATGATGATAAATTTATGTATAATTTTAATTATATTATAGTTTTGATTTCTAGGTATACTCGCAAAAATCTATAAATGTATGCACAAATCTTATTGTTATCGGAACAAGGTTATCTATGGATTCTGAATTTGTAAAATAAATTCGTTCTTATAATGTGTTCATATCATATAAATCTATCCTCATCCTTATTATCTTTTCGTATATTTCCGTTATATAAAAGAGAGACGAAATTATTTGTTTCTCGCTCTATCCTTCCGACGTTTTAGTGAATATCAGATGATTAACAATTTTTATAATTTATTTTACAAATCTGGTTATATACATTTTCCAAATTGTATTTTTGTTTTTAATTTTACTATTTCAAATTATAAGAAATAAATATATCCTTTACGTTTATACAAAGTGCCACAGCTATAATAATAATGTAATAAAAAAATATTAATTATCAAATAACATATGACTATCGTTTAAAGTGAGCTTTACTCTTCGATATAAGCAGGTTTCATTTTATTTTGGAAAATAATTTATTTAAGGCAGACAAGCATTTCTGGCACTGGTTTATGAGCTTTGAGTTTAGTAACCAAAGTGGTTACTTTGACTGTATAATTTAAACCGCAAAAATTAATACTTTGAACAACCCAACTGAAACAATAAATCTTTTCATTAATTTAATACCACCCATTTTTTTCCTTTAAACAATTTGGCAATCTGGAAGTTCGCCAGTGTTTAGTTAGTCATGAGAGCATAACTTCAAATTTGAATTGTTAATTTATAGTATACACTATTTTAAATCAGAGGGACGAGGTATATAAGGAGGGTATTCCTGTGAACATTGATTTCTTATATATATGTATGCTATGTATATCACAATATAGACATATACTGTTTAAAGTGGCTTAATAATACTGAGTCCAAATGGCACTGGCCCACACAAGACATGTTAAGTGGATTTTAATATAAATGTATTAATTGTAATTGCTATATATTGTAATTGCTATATATATATATATATATATATATATATATATATATATATATAGCAATTATTTATCTAATATGCAAATAAGCAGAAATTTTGTTTACGTTAGTTCTGTCCTCAATAACTCTTTGTAATAACCAGTTTTTATTTTATAATGGATTTTGTTATAGAGTCTATATCTTAATATACTCTGCGGAATACGGAACAGTATTAAGATCATTGTTTTGGAGGCGTGGAAATAGTTTTATGTACTGTTTATAACTCTTGGTGTTGGATTGAAAACAATGTAGAGGTAGCGATTAATTATATTATTTAAATGGCTTCATTAATATAACTACTGTTTACTGTGTTTATGTTGATGTAATTAAGACTAATTATAATATTCACATTTATAATTACTAAAAATTTCACACTCTTAACCCTCAAATAGTTTTATAGTTGCGCTGTGTTATGTGAAATAATATATCTGTATACGTAAGCTGTACGCTGTTAGCCTCGACTTTTAACTTCAGTCTTTTAATAACCTAGAAGGACCACTCAATGAATTGATAGGTATATTAACAATGCAATTACTTTTGTGCATTTTAATGCTTTGTCAAAATTTTTTATTGTCATGTGTCAGTTTACAAAGCAGTATCGTATGTCGGCGCATGCGCTGATACGTGATACTTCTTTGTTCTGGGACGGTCTTACACAATAGTTGTCAACAAGCTCGGTTATTGTTCATTGGAAAAGGGCTTTTTAAAAAGAATTTGTTTTTTAGGAAAAATCGTTTAAATAATAATGGCATGTGACGTAATTAATACGTTTCATCTACCTGAAATCTTGTAATAAGAAAATTTTTCATATTATCTTATTGGTTACAATCTACTGAGTTTTAATTTTCATTGCAAACTGGTAAACCGTTATCCACAAACATGTGGGCGAGAACTTACACGCCTCTACTGTGTTAAGATTAAATTAAATTGATATCTTTGTGTTATATTAATGAAGTAATTTCATAGCAAGACAACTTATTTACTTGAGCATCTTTATAGCGTGTTAATTCTTTATTAACGTAAATAATGTTATTTAGTTTTTACTGATAATTTAAAAAACAAAAACATTCGCCTTTTCTTAAATAAGAGTTTTCTAAAAAGTAAATATTAGTGTAAATGTTCCCTAAGGTTGGCAGTTACTTACAAGCGAAGCAGAGCGCTGCTTGTTGAGGTCATGCTGGCTGCGGCTGCGGTCCTCCCCCACGTCCGAGAACTGACCCGACTTGCGGGAACTACGAACAAACAATTACATTCACTTTTTATATATAATTTAACACTTTAATGATTAAGGATTTCTAATTATTCCTAATTCCGAATGGCTTACTACCACGGATCTAAAATAGTATATTGTTTCATCATGCAGCATACATGTGCCAGTTGTTCTTATAATTTTCCTTCGATTTCTATGAATGTTTATACATATGTTCCAAATTCAAATCACTTTTCCCCCCTAAAAAGTTTCTATCGGAAAAGATCTGTGCTTCCACTTATACAGGAACAAAGCAACACATTTCGAATAGAATTATATACTCCAATTTTCATCCCCTTTGTATGAGCAAATATGTACCTACTGATCACAAGAGCTGAGACGTTATTCGCCCATTTCTTTCTTTTAGTTAGCGCGTGGTTCAGTCAACACGTACCAGCCAGTAACATAAAATTTGCGTTCGATTTCTATGAATGTTTATACATATATTTATGTTTCACAACAAATCACTTTTCTGCCCGCTAAAACGTTCCTATCGGAAAAGTGCCATTTCGCTTTCGCTTATAGAGGAACAAAACGACACTTTTCGAATAGAAGGGATGAAAAAAAACTTTATTCTGTTTAGCTTTCAGTTAGTTCGATAGTATAAAAGTTCAACTCATTCTAATATAACGTTATTATCAGGTTTTGAATAAGTGTACAGTTCGTGTATTTACAATAATATTACCTGGTAAGCTTACGGTGCGCCCGCCGTCCGCCGCTGATCATGGAGAGGGTGCTCATCACCGCAGACATGACGGGCTGCGCACGCGCACATCAGACACCTGACACAACACAACTTTTATATAACTATACATTATTTAGATTACACATGCTCAAGAGTAACTTTAATAACTGTTACCAATACGTTAATGTAATATAGAGATGAAATTAAATCATTGTTTCATATTTGGATAATAAATGTCGCAAAAAATTTGAATTGCTGTTAACTGTACGTATATATGTTTGTGCAATATATTTCAAAACTATCGGTCACCCTACACCACAAGATTTTGATTAACCTGTTGTAAGATATTGTAGGAATTTGATACTTCATTATTGTTGATTATAAAAAAAATATTTCATATCTTTCGTTTTTTTTTGGAACTGATATATATATTTTTGTTTTCTATAAGTTAATATTGAACTACATTTTTAAATTTACAATCCAATTACTGTGAATTTTTATATTCAATAATAAAATAGTACATTTTGTTACCAGAAATAAAATTTTTATAGCTATAATTTTAATGTATTTAAAAAATTGACTGTAAATTTCGCTAACTTGGCAGTGAATGGTGTCTGAGGGTCAAGAACAATATACGATTTAAGGACTGGACTTTTGAAAACAATCTGTCTCATTCCTTAAAAGATTTTAAAGATAAATACATACATACATAGAGTTTAACTTAATAAATATACGTTTTTAATACTTATCTTTCAATGTTTTTTTAATATATTATATTCTATACATGATTAAGTGCAGTGCCGAACTTAACAATACTATCATAATTTTTATTTGTATGCTTTATTATAAATCGGAAGAAATTAAAATAATACATGAATTTATTTATAATTGCATTCGCAATTCGTCTCTGTCTGCGATTTTACTCAAATTTAACCTTGAATTAAATCAATTAAATATCATCATTTTCTTACCCAACTCTCGACCCTCAGCTTGAGACACGATGAATAATTAGCAAAAATTTCCTTGTAATCAAACAATTCACTTAATACAGCTGATTCGCAGATTTGATTATAATAAACAAGCCTAACTAAAACCAAAATAGAGTAGTTATAAAAGAGTAACTTACCTACCTCTTTATAAAATCTTATTATACCAGTTTCTTACATATACATTAATAATAAGAGACAACTTTGTTTCAAATAAAACTATTTTTTACGGATTAAAACTCGCGTATAATTTGGTTACATTTTAATTTTAACCCGACGTTTCGAATGCTTTGCAGCAATCGTGTTCACGGGTAGACGAGATGTGTCTGTCACGTCACGTCCTATTGTATGTCCGGTCACGGGTAGAAATTTCAAATGTGTACTCGTGAAAATCTAAGAAAACTTTATTTAATTTCCGAATCTTATAATTGCCGCGAGAAGTGTGTGTAAACGCAATGATCTTCTGTCGTAAAACAGAGTCATAAACTTGCTCATAGTCAAGGCTGGCACGAAGCACGCGTGCTTATATAACGGTCCTAGGTTAGATCTAGCATACTAGATAATATAGAACTAACATACATATATAACTATACTAGATTTTTTAAAATAATTATAATAATAATAATGATAATAAATATTTATTTCAGAGAAGATCATCCATATAGTGTTAGTATGTTAGTAACAATGTTTACTTATAAAATAAGTTCGTTATTGTTAGTTACATTATACAAATGTTTTATTAGAATTTATTTTATTTGGCCCGTCATTGTTTCTATCCAGTGCTTCTGAATAGAACATTAAGAGCGATCCATGATTGTCTTCAGAATGCTGTTGCTGCTGGCCCTCATACGCCGCAATAGAGAAGATGCTTTTTTACGCATAAAGAAAACAAATTATCTATTTATAACTTTTGTACTGTCTGGATGTCTAGCTACAATTAGTTTAATAGGGTTTATCTATTGAAAAATGTGTGCTTAACAATAAACATTTTAACGTTTTTTATTTGATTTTTTATATTTTAAAATATGTTAAGTTATAACTTCAAATAAAAAAAAGAGTTTCATAGATCGTACGATATATCGTATAGATTCCTTAGCTGGATAAAAATCTTGATAAGGATCGTATAAAATATGTAAGCTGTATCCACGTCTGCTTAAAGGTTTCATCTCTCACGTTGTAACTCTTTGTAAGGAAGAACACTTTTATGGGAATCCTTTTATACCTTTTTATAATTTTGTTATTTAGTTAATATTAATTATAATTTTTAATGTTATACAGACATAGTCAACAAATAAAATAAATTTAAATTCCTACCGGTAACGTTGCTAATTTTTTTACTTCTAATGTTATTATATTATAATACCAATTGTATTTTTATAATTAATAATTATATTTAACTACTTTATATTAAAATAATAATCTTCTAAATTAAAACTTTCTTATTCTACACTACTTACATATAGTTGTAATATGTGAAAACTCGGACACTGCCTCAAAACTTCCTTGAAAATAAATGTAAAGTTATTTGTATTTGTTATTGTATTTCTAATTTAAGAAAGTAAATAGCTTTTTTATGAAACCTTGTGTTACACTTACTATCGAAAAGTTCTAACTTTTTCCTTAACCGCGGCTTCTTCCGATAAATAATACTCCTGGGATGTGGAGACCGCAACCCACGCAATGACATTTTCATGTCACACTCTACAGTCTACGGCGTTTAACTGTAAGGTTCAATTCCACCTTCTCTACAATATACTTAAGAGAGGTTACAAGGTTCCCTCATCCGGCAATAACATTCTTTAAATGATATTTAACATTTATTTTGTAAGAGCTTGTCATAAACATGCGTATAATATGTAACACTAATTCTTAATAAGAGCCATCTTTAAACAGATAGTGTTAGGTACTAGTGAGTTGTCAACAATGTTGCTAAAATGTTCGAGCACAACTCACTTGATACGTGCATTATACATGTCATCGTCATTTATGATATGTTGACCCACCAAAGACTAAGCCAAGACATTCCATACATGAAAAATCTAAGACCTTTCATTTATTTAACTAAAAACTAATATTCGTTGGCAAAAAACAAACAAAACAGGTAATTAAGTAATTCATGCGCATTAACAAGACGAATATATACGTTCATACAAGGTATAAGAATAGTTCCGGGGCTTCACGGTGAGTGTTAACGCGATCCCATGGCATCCCACTAAGGCGATGACGGCAACCGTTGGTTTCTTAGAGGGTAGTCTTAAAAATGGCAGCGTCCTCTATGCTGCCGTGTAGTCCCACATAATCTCCCGACCATCACCTTCTTGGCCGACGGGATATCCGTAACGGATTTTTCCAAAGAACAAAAAAAAAAGGACGAAAGTAGAAAACAAAAAAGGTTCTTTAATAAGAGCAAAGTATTAAAGTGTATAAATATCTCTCCATGCCATTAAAAAATATCTTAGTAAATATCTTCAGTAAACGGCACTGGTATGGTATTTCTCGTGATCTCAAACATCAACCTAACAGAATAATTTCACTGGACTCTCGAAATGATAGCGCGTCTCAAACCGGTCCCCAAAGCTGAGACTGAGGTTTTTTTATCTTTTGCATAATACAACGCATGTGAGCTCGCAAAACGAATAACAGACGGTCTTGATACTGTACAATAAAAGTGCAAAAGTGCAGCAAAAGTGCAAAGTTCGAAGGACGACCTTTGTGTACCCCAGGAGGGAGAAACAATGTCATTTAATTTGAAATGCAATATTAACAAAAACATACATATATATATAAATATATACACATATACATATATACAGGTACTACTACATGTTAAACGATTGTATTATTATGTTTAAGGCCTCAGACGTTTAAACGATATTTTAGTCAAACATTTAGAATGTATTTTTTCCAGAGAATAGTAAAAAAAGAAATATATGTATATAGAGATTAATAGGATGTTGCAAGTAATATTTTTTTAATTATATTTACTGAAACTTATCGTTTAGTCAAATGAAACCTCATTAAAATTACAATTATTTTTAATAAAAATTCTAAATATGTGTGAGCAAAGTAAGGAAGACAGTAGTTGTATTACTACTGTACCACATGTATATGTGTGTATATGTGTATATATATGTAGTACCACATGTATATGTGTACATATACATGTGGTACTACACATGTATATGTGTTTTAAATCTACACTAATACATAAGTATTATACTTAAGAAAATACACATATACACTTATGTGTATATTAGTTACCCACGGATAATTTCATCATGGTTTCATAGAATTAAATATATTTACTGGTTGGCTTGTCCGATTTCTATGAAATAAAGAATGGATTCGATACAGTAGTTTTTGCATGAATCATCAGGCAGATAATTTGACTAAAAATTTAAAAAATCATGTTCTATTGCTTTGTTCCTTTGAAATAATTTCGGAATAAATCTTTAATATACTTGAAATAAAACTATTTAACTCTTCTACCCGTGAATATGATTGCTGCAAAGCATTCGAAACGTCGGGTTAAAATTAAAATGTAACCAAATTATACGCGAGTTTTAATCCGTTAAAAATAGTTTTATTTCAAATGTGTAATCGTGAAAATCTAAGAAAATACAATGGAAAAACTGTTATCAAGTAAATAATGTTATATATTACACTACGTGTAGATAAATACATATTTTCTCTCAATTAAAAAATTAGTTATACAGAATAGAAAAACCTAGTTATCCGGCAATAAGACTCGGAGTTGATGGAGCGTGAACAATCACAATCATAAACACAAGTCAAGACTTTTCTTTGACAAATAATTGATGTCGCCACGAGCAGGTCTGTTGATAATAGTTCGAATCGATTTCTCTAGATAATCGATTATTTCCTTGTAATCTTTTTCCTAATAGGTCTTGAACACATTACATACATTGAAGTTAGGTAATTAAAGACAAATCAAGGCGCGACTTTTTTAGAATACAGCAAGATTTTTATCCATATTAGTAAATGCTAGTTTAAAGTATAGAACAAGAAATATATACATATTTTACATTTTAGATTCGAAGTTTACGCTTTATAGCATATAAATACGAATATTAATGCGATTAAATATGATTTTTGATTTTACTTAGCGAACTAATGTACGCTTTCAAAGAAAATATTATAGATCATATTAATAGGTTTATGTGTTTATAAAGTGGGCTTTAGCTGTTGGGACAGCTTCAGTGAAGTGACTGATAGGTTTATCAAGCTTGTTATGATTTATGGCCAGGCATTCAACCATCTTCAGACAACCTGTCAATCAAAAATATCTTGTTTGCTGGGAAATAAGACATTATATCATATATTTTATATATGGAAAATACATATATAATTTATTTTATATAAAATACAGTTAAGTATCAAAATTAAACATTTTTATTGTAAAACCTGGCAACACCGAAGGAAACTTTCACATAAGTCACCGTATATAAAAAATATATAATCTTAACGCTTCTTAGTAAGATATCAATCTCTTCTTTAAATTGTCGTTGGAATCCTTGTTGATAACATATAATTATGCCCCTGTATTCACTTCAATACTATTGGAATTTGCCTGACTGTTTCGAACACATTCATGTTTCTTATTTATGAACTCTAGCTATGATATTTGATTTTATTTTGCCAATGAAAATGAATGCTGTGGCTGGCAGCAATTTAAGGCGATGTTCCGATAGGTATCTATAATTTCTGGGGTTATCGTACCGGCGCGGGCGCAGCGGGGCGGACAACGCCGGCGCAGGTGCAGGAGGGCAAGGGCCGACCCGACCAACCGTAAAACTACCCATTGTTCCCTGTCTCCCACGGCTTCTAACTTCTAGCACTACAGCGGTGTTCTTCTTTGATCACGATTCAAAGGATGCATTCTTCAAATGTGGACAATTCAATGTAACTCTTTAAATATGACAAACTATTCTTCGAACCCTAACAATAAATAGTTATCTCAATTTAAATCTATCTAGATTTTAATTGATGTTGACTTTGATGAACAAATAAGTATATTTAAAGAAGACGTAATAGTCGTTTTAGGCTGGGTGTAGGTGTGTCTATATCAGTAAAGCATCGCATTACAGGGAGAAAAACAAGCAGTGTTATTATAGCTGTCAACTCACAACTCGCCCATTACTAGTCAGTGGCCGCCCACACCCCTACACAGTAATTATTAGATAATTTATCCTGTGTCAGAATTTATATCCATATTTAATATGCGAATACTGCTATGGGATTATAAAATATATAAATAAGCACTTTATTTAAAAAGTGTTTGTTTATATATTATAAAGTTAACTTTTTACAAATATTTTTATTTATTTATCTACGTATAACTATTCCATTTTGAATCAATATCAGTGCACAGTAATCAGGTGTATATAATTACACTTATATTATAATTATATTAAAATTCCACTTAAACTTTTCACACAAGGTATTATAATGACACTTTAGAATTAACTTTAAGGATAACTAAACAAAGCATAAGTAACTGTTGAGGATATTTAGAATTTTCAAATCAAAAATCGTGTTCAATCAACAATTACGTGACCAGATATTGTCACAAACTACCTCGTGTCAAACTTCTTACTTTCTAAATGTACATAAAAAAAAAGAAAAAACCCTATCTACAGTGAATATTCTCCTTATATAAACACTATCATGAATTTATAATACAATCGTAACCAGAAATAAAATTCATTTGGTTAAGTTCATTGACATTAAAAGATAATGACATTAACGACAAAATGGCTGATGATATAACTCAGACCTGTCTTGTTATCACACGAAATAACGCTACCAAAACCATTATAACACAGAATTAAAACTTTTACTAATACTCTTTATTTTTAACAAAAATATTTAAGGTTACTTTGGTTACTTAGATACTTTGGTTGCTTAGTCTTTGTTTCCATTGACATTAAAACCAAATAAGTGGAAATAAAAAAAATATAGGTCGGAAGTTAACTAGAATAACCTGTTGTTAATGTTTAGGTTTCTTGAACAAATACCACAAAACTATGCCTATAATTAACATAACATAGTACTTCCGCCGCGGGACCTCATTAGCGCTGCTTAGAGATATTTCAAGGTACTCTATTACTCAACTTAAGAAATATTAAAACAAGTTTTCAGAATTGATAAATACTGTTATACAAATTATTTTTTCTTAATATTGTTTAATCATATAACAGTAATTCAACGGCCTTTATTTTAATGGAAATATAAAAAAAACAGATGTAAAACTTATACAATTACGGAGGTAATTAATATTCGTTAAAAATACATTTATTTCAATGAGTTGAATAAAAAGAAATCTTTTGTGTTATCAAAACGTAAGGGGAGCGTTTGAAACTTGTTTGAATATCACCCCTTTAAATATAATAAAATATATTAAAATACCAAACAGTAACGCATAACTCACTTGACAATAGCCGTGTTACATACAGACGGAATGTTTAACGACTATATTATTCTTGTTGAGATTTGTAGAAAATAAATTGCCAACAGCAGAGTATCGGATGACAATAGTCAAAACGTCATGTTGGTACTCGGAGTGGGCTTTGGGAAAATTTGATATCGTTTTATTTTAAACAAATGTAACAAAACTAAATATGTTCTTGGAGAGCAAGGTTTTTATATTGTATAATTACTTTGTTTTTCAAAATATAGTACTTATAATTGTTGATCTCAGATCTGTTTCTAATTAAAACATTGTAAAGGTTGACGTCACAGCGAGTGAACAATTGCCTTAAGATTTTCGTTGTGACGGTTTCTTGTTTTGCATCATCGTAATACAAAGAAGTTGATATCTTTTATAAAATGCTATAGAAATATATAACGTGTTTAAACTTTAAATATAATATATATATAAGACGAATCAAGATTAACTCCTTTTACATTATTAAAATAGACAGTTACTAAAAAAAAAATTAATGAAAAATGTATAAAATTGTTATTTTGTTAATTTGATCGACCTAGCTACCGATTATTGAAGTCATAAAACAAATAAAGTTAAAGTTTGTTTGATTGTTCATAGCTAGGTAAGGATAGGATTAATGAATGTGCTAATTACTAACAAATAATAACGGTTTTCCTCAATAAAAACCAGGGCCAGGAGCAGTTAAACTAAAAACATCTTTCAAAAAGTGACCCAAGTATCGAAAAACATTCAAAAATGAATAAAATATATTTCATTGATAATTTATTCAACGGTAGACAATTTCATAAGCCCGGTGCTGGCGCATCCCGCTACAAAGATCCATTCATACACCGATCGCGTCTATTGTCAAAGTCCATCAAAATGATGGGGGGGCATCCCTTGTTTTCTTAAATATTTTACAATCAGACGTTTGTCGTAACGGTCTAAGCCACAGCCGATTGTTATTTTGTATACACAAACATTTTGAATTTTGCTTGAAACAAAGATATCTTGATATCAATTCTAACATTATAAAATACAGAAGTTTGTTTGTTTAAACGCATCTGGATGGAATTGAAAAATTCTTTCCGATTATGATAGGCAGGGTGAGATATGCTATTTATGATTACGCTACTTATCTAAGTTTTCTCAATTGTAAATAAAATGTTTCGTTCACGGAATGAACCACGACAACTGGTTTCAAATAAAAATACATTTTTAAGAAATGTATTATTATTAATTTAAAAAAGTATTCCCCGCTACATCTTATGGCTTGTGACATTAACGTTGTAGCCATAAACGTAATGCAATAATCCAATTGTAACAGTTTATTTATATCAAGTTGTAAACGTCATTCCGCAGAGTTTGATGATCGGACGTTTTATTTTACGAGCTTGCTTTGTACTGATGTGATGGGCTTCCACAAGTGCTTGATACGTATAGTGCACCAGTAAATATATTGTAGATAGTAATAAAATTTAAAGTAAAGAGAAAAATATAATAATAAAATTATATTTATTACATTATTACATTTTTCTCTTTCTATATATATATATAATATTATTAACATATGATATTAATAATATATTATGTATATTATATAGAATTCTCTCTTAGTTTTAAATCGACGAATAGTACACACAGTAAAACTATAACATACTTATATGAGTTTATGTTTGTGTCTAAAATATTATGTTTTTAATAAAAAATAAATAAATAAAAAAAATTACGCTATTTTTTATTTGTTATACATATATCTCTAATATAAATATTTATAATATTACAAACGGTGTTTTTTTTCTGGTTAAAATAAAAATAGACACTAATTCTTTCAAAACCCATTCGTCCACAACAATGTAGTTTTTTTAGTGTTGTTCAATAGTAATTTACGCATGATTGTCAAGCAACGTATTGTTCAGTTGCGCCCGCGCATACTACCGCTGGCCATTTTAGTAGAGCAGTTTACTGTCATTTCTTAATGAATTAAAGTTGTCTAGAATGCCCCTTTTATTAATTATATAATTCAATTACACTTTATTTATTTCTTTATTTATTTATACACTTAATTACACACAAAAATACATTTAAAAAACAGATGATAAAACAAAAACAGAAAACCCATTATTAAAAGGACATTTTTAATCAAATAGTTGGTGATAAAATAATTACATACTAGTTTTACTACTTTATATATTAACAGAGACGAATTTACCAATATAATTAATTACTTTTAGTAGTGTCATGTAATTGTATTCTGGTTTAAAGTCTTTGAAAAGCTAGCTGAATTATAGCTACATTATTTAGAAATCTGTAACTTTAAGGCACCTGCTTTACGATATATTACTATATCTTTAAAAAATAATTAAAAATTTAGTAACTAAGCTATATATAAATATTTTTTTCGATATCACAAACCCAATTTTGTGCTTCCTTCTAATTAAAGACGAACCGTTAGGACAAAAAAACCGAACGATAAAAAACAATTAGTTGCCTCAACTCTGATATTATCAACGGTTTTTCTAACGCATCCGTTCGGAAGGGTGCCTGATTTTGGGTATTATCTAAGAAGACGTACAGAAAAATGTTACTTACGCTTGTACACACAAGGTCTTTACTCCTGTACACACAAGATGGATAGTCTCAAGAGTATCAAAGTTATAACAATTATTTAAATACAGGATGTAGACGCACAACCGACCGTTTCTTGGATGTTATTCATACTCGCAGTGATATAATTTATAGTTATATATTAATATATGTGTTATGTATTAAATATAGATATTTGTTTTATTAATTGTGTAATCGGTATATTGGTTGCTTTTGTAATCAAAATATCTAAAGATTCAAGCGTTTATTTGACTATTTTTTTAAATATAGTTTAATATACTAACAATATCAACTCAAATAATACTATTTTGTACGGATTCAAACTCGCGTATAATTTGGCTACATTTTTATTTTGCGTCGTCTACCCGTGAACACGATTGCTACAAAGCATTCGAAACGTCGGGTTAAAATAAAAATGTAACCAAATTATACGCGAGTTTTAATCCGTAAAAAATTGTTTTATTTAACAATATCAATTTTTTTAACTAAGGTAAGGAGCATAAGATTTCAACGCGCGTCCTACTGGCGCCACCTGCGTCAATGTTATTGCAGTTGTTTTTATATACGGAAGTAAAATATAATTAGGTTTCATACTGTATATATAATACATACATATTAATACAGTACAATTGTTATACAGCATAGAAATTTCGTACAAAATTTATACAAGTATACTATTTATGTTTTAAGACAACTTAAATACATATATTTATATATTTGATATTATGAGAGAGTTCAGAAATGATCAACATTTTATTAACACACCTAACCATAATATATATATTGTCTTTGTTATAAATAACTGAATCAATATCTAGAAAGGTTCCGCTTTCACTCAACACGATTATTTTTGGTATTGTTTTTTATTCTTTATCTGTCCATGCAGCTGTCACTCTCCCAGATGTCATGGCTATATGTGTTATAAAATAGATCAAACGTCATAAAATAGCAAAAAATACTTATATTTCTTATTTTTGAAGTTACTTTGTTTTCTAAGTTATCTTGATGAGTTCTGGGTTACAAAAAGTGGATACAATTCTAATTATAAATCTAATCTGTCCTAGCCAGAAGATAGATGTTTACTGCACTAATTAAGACGGTATCTTATTGAAAGTCATTTAAATAGTAGATTCGGAGCGACAAAACAATGGACACGAATATCTGGCTTTCCCAGGTAACGCGGAGACGTGAGCGTGTGCAGATATGCTTTGAGTTCTCAAGTCTGTTTTAATGAAATTAAACAATTTGACTACAATTATACATTTGTTAAGTTTTAATTAACAATGTAAATTTTTCTAAAGGCTTGTTGTTTTAAATAAATATGAGAATTTATATACGCTGATTTTTTCTCTTTGTCTTACATGTCTTATTTTTTTTTTAATTTCTTTTGGTTAGAAATATAATATTATTCTAGAGTACAGATTTTTTAATATGTTTTTAATTTGAATCAACAATTGATATAGCAACATATTATATCACAAATGACTGACGTTTTATAAATGCAATACTTATTTTAAAAAAACTTTTACTTTGATAAGTATTTGATTCAGACCCCTTTATATAAGGGTTTTAAAATGTTTTCTATTTATTGTATGTTTTTTTGCGGAACAGCAAAAAAGTACTGATCGAGTTATTGTCAGAGTAAACACCTATAAAGAAACATATAACTTTTTTTTTTAATTAGATGATTGAATCGTAGGCGGAGTAGATAATAGAGCGAATGATTGGTTTTGAAGAGTTCCGGGTTCGATCGGCAAATCTGTATTAACTTTCCAGACATACGCCATTTCATAAAACATACGCACAGAGTTTTTAAGGATCTAAGAATTAAAAATAATTAAGTGCATTTTTACAAAGCAAATTACATTACGAAGTTAATATTTTTTATAAACAAAACCGACAAACTCCCATACGATCGCGTGCAGAGCCCTCATGTTTATTTCTTGACATAAATAAGAAGCGATACGCTTGCGTACCTAATTCTAAACAAGACGATTTTTAGACCGCATTTTGAGGAAATATAGCTTTTATTAAGGTAAATATTAAAAGTTATATTTGTGAAATGGTTGTTGACTATTACTTATCTAACCGAAATTAAGACCGTCATGTTTGAATAAAACGGAATTTAAAATACTACAAACTTAAAACGAATATCTGTTGTCCATCGTTATATGTTAAAAACAATATAAACTGTATTTTAAACAGTGATTGAAGTATTTATGATTTTCTTTTAATTTACATGTATAAGGTTTTTGTTGATAGACTTCAGCATGTCATTAGCATACGTTTACTTTTCGCAACACGCAGCACGTTTCTCTGCGACCATTTTATAGCAATACCTTGTGATCTATTGCGGCTGATTAGAAAGTGAAAAATGAGAAAACTCATATCAAAGAGTATTATTTTTATGAAGACGTCAAACAATCCACGTAATATAATTCATACATATTAATAATTTATACATAATACAAATAACTTTTCAATGCAAAATACTTTAAAAAATTATTGCACAAAATGTAACTTTAGGCAATACGTTTGATAAGTCATGATACCGTCGTCACTTTCAACGATCAATTAAAACTTAATTATAAGATTTGTGAGTAATGAGTGTACATGATATTATGTGTAGGAACAGAGAAGATACATAACTCATGAACAGATAATTACAGCGTTTATCCAGCAACGGCCGGCGCACGCGCATCGCCTGCCACTTTCCCTCCACCGCGGACGCTTCTCCGTCTCCACTTAATCTTCAATCCGTATAATTATATGTAACAGTCCGGTTTTTACCAACCATAAATGTTAGCCATGCATGTGATACACCATTTCATATGTTGTTTTTGTGAACTCTACATTCAACAAGATTTGAAGTTTTGTTTTTCAATATAATTTTTAAATTAAAACAATATCCATAAAAGTGTGATAAAATATAGTCTTTAATTTTAATTGTCTCTACGTATAAACGTTTCTTTTTATGTCATATGAAAAAATATGACGATAAATTAAATCAGAGTAATTAAAAGACTAACCGACTTAAAATCATATCTATAGTTTTAGGAGCATGTAACAAGAAAATATTTAACTTATTTAGACTTAAAATTCTGGACCCCTCATCTTTATTTTTGTAACATTCTACTTATACTACTATGTTGAAGAAAAATATATAGAACACTCCTTTTAAATTGATAAATTAGAATCTTGCACTCACTTTGACCTTAAATTAATTCTTTCAGGAGCTCCAAGCATCCACCGAACCACTACACAGTGAGGTAGCACACACTCAATAATTATAAGAGTTTAACACCAGCGCGTAAACTTCACGATTCCTAAAGCATGTAAGAAACACACGCGCGCGTCTTTGTGGTCGAGGGAACACTGGCGATGCCGACTGTCTATGCTGCCGGTGTATGCTATATGATTATAAGAGCCGCAGGCCGCGACAGAGCGCATCGGACCCCAGCCCCAGAAAGGCTTTGTTGTGTTGCGGGAAATAATTTAAAACATGAAATAACCTTTAGGAAATAACTTTTAAAATTAAACACAACGAAATATATCATTTTAACATTAGTATTATTATTATGGTATTTAGGAAATTATTATACGTGCTAGTTATGGGTTCCTTTTCGTTTCTGATTTTATTAACGTGCTCTAAAACATTGTACTGTTGTGAAGAAAACCTGTGATAAAGTATTAACTAATTATTTAACATTTAATTTCCATATATTTAACGCAACTGTTATGTCTTATATAAGCGTCATGTTGTATATAAGTCTTATAGAAAATAAGAGTTATATACATATATATAAAAGCGAAAAATACTCAGTCATCATGAAGTCTAAATACTACTAAGCCCATAAAAATAAAATTTGGCAGGAAGATACATTGTAGCTAGGAGATGTCTACTACGAAAGGATTTTTAGAAATTTCATTTATAAAGGGGGAAAATAGGAGTTGCAAGTTTTATACGAAATGTGTGGTGTTTCTTTTGTGTTGGGCAAGCCGTCAATAGATGACGCTTGCAATTACTTTATATGTCGGTAGTGATTTGTCGTTCGCATTTTATCACCCTGTATAGTAATGGTGATTTCAAAATAAAAAAAAATCGCGTTGTGTACTTTTTATCCACTCACTTAGCGAGCAAAGTCGCTCGTGATAGCTAGTTATAACATAAACTATATAGCTATGAAATCTACTTACAAAATAAATATTAAGGATATGTATGTAATTCTGATTCAACTGAACAGTAGACACGATTCATAGAACGGAGTTATATTATTATAAGCAAACGTAAAAAAGATCGCAAAAAGTTACATTTGAGAGCACGAGCCGTGAAATTAGATCAACCAACGACTTGACGCCACGGGTTTATTGCATGGGGTGGTATAGTATCGTTTATGTTTTAAATTGAATATTTTTATTTTTTAAATAAGTATTTATATACTTTTTAAAGCCATCTTATTCTAAATCAATAATCTATGAAAAAAAAAACAAATTTATTATATTTTACAACTTCATAATGTAAATTCAAGAATATTCTACTTTATAAGAAACATGTGCTTTTAAAAATCCTTTTCCTATTATTATACTTTCTCATCGATATAGCCGGTTGTTTATAAATAAAATTGATTAATACGCACCGGCGCCGCATTTCGTCACACTCTCATTGCGCCCGCGCATCCATTCCACAGCAGCCTGTATGAATCCAGTTTACCTACATACGAGCCTTATGCCCACGTCTTTCATACTTAATAATAAACAATCATTAAACACTCATAATTTATTTGCATACACCTAACCTACAAATTTCTTTTGCAAAATATTATTTTGCTAAAAATAAACAAATTATGTTTGTTTTAATAAAAGTATATTAAAATTTTAAAGCAATTAGTTGTATATTATATATTAGGCTATTTAGGCCAACAAAACTACAGTATATCTATATTTGCTTATTCATTCTATATCTATATTTGCTTTTTCTTTCTAGCTATTAAATTTTTGTAAAATCACAACAGTGACATATCAATTTATTATTAATAATTTAAATTTTAACTATCCAGTTCAGTTCGTACACGAGTTCTTACTTACTGTAGACATACACTATAGCATATTTTATCGCATTCGAATCCACAGGCAATTAAGTATGTGTATGTAGATTGGAGAGAGAAACGGTATCAAAACAGAGCTACGAGAATTGCAACCGGTCATTATTATTTAATTGAATAAATATGGAGTTCAGTTCGTTTGTATATTGTGATTTAAACTTGTTATTTTTATTTATCTACTTGTGTCATTATTCATTAAAGTACTTGATTAAAAACATTCATATTATTAATATAAAGTGGAAAATGTCATTTCTTTTTTATAATAATATTGAAAACATTTATTGGTATGGAACTTAGTAGACTAATAAGGTGATTATGAATTTACAATCTGAAAATTACAGATAAAGAAAAAATGTGTAAGGCGATCACGTATGTACATTAAAGTGGAAAAAAACTAATTGTTGCTTATTCAGCTTGATGTGTTGTATGTGCATAAAGCTAAAATTGTAAAGATTTCATTATTCTTCACTAAGTATGCTTACAATTAGAACACGGAATAAAATTTTTTCTTAAAATAAAAGTGGTCGTCTATGATTTTTAATTAAAACTTAGTTCTTTAAATCGTCACTAGATGGGGTTAAAAAAGGTACATTATATGTCACGGTGACAAAATTTACACTGAGATTATATATAGGTCGATTCATAAGTGGCGCAACCATTCTATAAGTTTCATTTTTTAAATTAAAAAAAAATCCAGTTTTATATAACTTATGAGTGATGATAGATGGCTCATTATTTGGTCAAGAGGATTAGACGAAAATGGGTGGTAACTACATTAATAGAAAAAAAAGAGCTACAGGTCGTGTTAAATGTGATTCCGAGTCACTTTGAAAAATAAATGTTTTACAAATATATCTATGCAAATATATATACATTTATTTCAGAACAGTATTAATTTATATTTAACAATTTTGATAATCCAGGGGCTCATTTTTTATTTTCAAATAAGAACAGTCTATAATATATAATATCTTTATTATTGCGATTATATTCCCGTTCGCGACTTCTGTCTCTGTATCGCTCAGCTGATTTATGTTTATGATGTTTCCTTTCTCGTTTATGGTATTCTTTGTTGTCTCTGGAACTAGATCTCTCGCTTTCTCGTTTACGATCCTTATAATCATAATTTCTTTCCTCCCTCTTCAGTTTATCAGCTGGATAATCATCTTTTTCTTGTTTTATTTCTAAATATTTCTTGTCCTCATAACGTTGACGTTTTCTGTCATCGTGCGCATACACGTTTTTCCTCTCTCTACATTTTTTATTGTATTCGTAATGTCTTCTGCCGTCTTCTCTGTTCCCTCTTTCGTATTCTCCTCTCTTGACCTCTCTATTGTCTCTTTCGTATTTTTTTTTCTCGTGGTCTCTATGCGCTCTTTCGTATTCTTTTCTCTTATCTTCCCCACTCACTCTGAGTTCTCTTCTATTTGGTTTTAAATGTTTTACTTCATGACGTCCGTGGTAATTTTCGTCTTCCAACCGACGACCGTCATCGGGCTCATCGTTCCTAACGTCAAGTTCAATGTCTTCATCTTCATCGTTCCACTTTCCGGAAATCGACTCCATCTGACAATAACATAAAATGATATCAACGACGTAAACATTTTAAGAATATATTAATGAGGTCAGTGTGTGAACCTGTGCGCTAATGAGTCCCCTCAGCTGGTGGCGGTACCCGGCGGGTGCGGCGCGGCGGTGCCTGGCGCGGCGGCGGCGCGCGTCCCGCAGCGCGCCCAGCGCCTCGTGGCGGCTCACTGCGTGCGCGCTGCGGCACGGGTTACTGGCGTTATACTAGCTTTCGAAATAAGATCATAGCTACCACCATCCATGTTTTACTCTCACCTTTTGGCGACAGGGTCGTCGGTAACGGGATCGCTGTCAGAAATGTGAGGGTTCGCAAGGGGGGGCGCGGAGGCCGCCACGGCGTCGTACAGGACGCGCCGTTCGTCGGCCGTGTAGGTGGCCTGCAAGCGCCCCAGTGTCAGGGGAGCGTGGCCGGTAACATCCAACTCGCTGCCTTCTCATGTTAGGATTTATTATTATGGAAATATGGGTAAATGTCATATAGCTAATTACATGTGACTACATGTTTAGATATTTTATTAAACTTACTAATACCATTTGTTGTATTAATAAAGGATACATTTACATACATACTGTCACCATCATATCATAGACTGGACTGTCGGGGGGAAAATCTTTTAGTTTGATGAGCAATTTTTTTACATTTTGTAATTTATATATTTCACAATACTTACTTTTTTTAAAGGATGGATCAGTTTTGGCTGCATAACTAATGATGTCATTTATATTTTGTGTAGCTGAAAATGATAAATGTTTATTGCAAGAGCCAAAACAAGGATAATTATTATTAAGTAATATTTATACAATTTTATTAAAACTTACATAGTTTAACTATAGTGACAGCATTAGCATCCAATGGCTCCGGAAATAATGAGTCCCCTGGTACATAATTTTGGCTTTTGATATAACACTTTTCTTCATGTTCTTTCGCCTTATCTTCCAGAATCCTATGGTTTGAGTCATACTTGCATACTACCATTTGTTTACCCTAAAAATAAATAAAATTAAAACGTTAAGTTAATTAAAGTGCTAAGTTACAGTAGACTTGTGTTGTCATTACTGATAATAATTACTAATTCAAGAACTTATAGCATGATAAAAATCAGGATTTTCCTTGTCAGTTACAAAATTACACTCAGAAAATAAAATCTTAATTTTGATTCAGGAGGAAAAATATTTTTAGATATAAGATTCTATAACTATTAAAGCGTAGCAACCAGTCCAACTTCTATTTATTATCATTCCCAAATGGATAAAAACCTGTTGCAAATGTTTTCTGTCCCACTGTAGACTTTGTAGTATTAGTGTGATATCTTTATCTATATCTTTTATATATTTTTGTAAGTCCCGTAACTGTTCTTCTCTTAAATTTATATTAATTTCGTCCATGGTCATTAAATTTCTAATTAATTTGGAATTAAGTTATTTAGCAGAAAGCCGTCAAAACATGGAGCATAATACTGCACACATGAAACATAAACCATAATCCATATTGATTCTAAATGTCAAATGTCAAAATCAAAATTAAAAAAAAAAGCAATGGCGAAGGAACATAGTTTTAATCAAAAGTAAAAGATATTTTCAATCAAGAGACTATTGCCTGTTTGCATTGCAATGCTTTGACTTGAATACATAAACTGCGAATTCTGAACGTAATTTGTTTAGATAAAATAATTTTTATGTATTTTTAAAAGAATAAGAATACTATATTCTTACATTATTCAGAGAAATGAGACATTTCATTTTCACCAAATAGCATAATGTTGGTATAGTGAATGATGGCATTTTAAGTTTGGAATATAACAAATATATAAAACAGAAATAAATGTCATGTAAATAAATATCCACAATCTGATACTTCTTTTTAAATCGCTACAATCTCTATAATCGTTCTGTCTCACTTACGGCTATATTAACCATTCGTCTAGTATTCTTGGTCTATGATTCTATATATGGTAGAAACATTAAACAGCATATAAATGTAAAACGTGTTTGTACTTTAATCAGTAACATGCTTTTATTATATAACATTAAGCAGTAACTTGCTCTTATTATAAAGTGAAAATTTACAAAACATGCCATTATAATACATAAACATTTTGATTTTTTCAAATATAACAGTCATACGTAAGTATTCGTAATAATGCGTGTTTTTCATTGTACACTATAATTTTATTAAAGTACTAGAATACATTTTCCATGACAATTAAATTCGTAGAGGGTTTTAAAAAGTTTACTTGTCTGCTATACTACACGTACATGACAATTTTCGAAAACACTGAGCCTGAAGTTATCTGAAGCTGAGGATGGTCTTTGCTAATAACTTATAGCTTTTAGACATAAGATTCAGTATTCATTTACGTTATTATACTACGTCAGTTTCTTTTTACAAAAAAAAATAACGAGAAGAAGTGTGATATTTTTCACTTTTCATGTCTTTTTATATGTTCTTTGATTTTCTTAAAAGGTTTTACTTTTTAAATATCACACTTAATGTGGTATTTTATGTGTTAAAACAAAAAACCTCATAATATATACAATAATAAAATAAGAATTTAAGTTATTTGTAAACATTTTATGCATTCGTTAAACTCAGTATACAATCATTAATCGTTTGTACTTGTAGTATAAGATCAAAGGTAATAATAATGGTCACTCTTTATATATTTAAAAGTATAAAAGTATAAAAGTTCCTTAGACTAATATATTAAGACTTGGTTTAAGTTCATCTGTCTAGTTACTGAACGTTATTTCCGTGTTGTGGCAACAAATTTGATATGTCAAACTCTCGTAAGGATCAATCTTTTTTTATCTGTAAAATCTGAAAAGACGTGTGGTTTTACAGGCCGATGATTGATGAATCTAAAATTCTGAATGTTTTTAGAAAATGGCAGATTCTGAGGTATCTTTAACACAACCATAAATAAAACATTTCAATAATAACTCCTCAACCTAATAATGTTTTTCACTTTCAGGTTCTAAAGAGGTTAAAGGATATTCCATTTAAAATTCAAACTGCAAGTTTGAAAGGAAGACAAGAAGTTATTACTGAAATTCAAAATGTTTTATCTACACCAGGTTAGAAATATAAACATTTACATGAATACTATGATCAATGCAATACAAATATTTTAGTGAATTGATTTTGTGATCAATTTCAAACGGGCCCTACAAAAATTAGCTATCAACATAATTATCAAACGTATCAAAAGTTGGCTAATTACTTAATTTTCTCTAAGATTTTAATAAAGAATTTGGGCTAATGTTACAAAATATGGTACAAACAATGTTATTTTTGGTTTAGGAATAACTGAGCCTGCAGTGCGTTTTGTGTGTCGAGTGTTACTCCTGACATTACATCGCTATAGAGATTCAAAATCCCAGTCATATGTGAAGGGGTTACTGTCATACCTCTCCACCCAGCACAGAGAATGTACACTCAAGTGTTTGCTCCCTGTTCTATTAGAAGTGTCTGAGCAACTGAAGCACACGGCTCCATCGTAAGTTCTTAGTCAAAGTGATATAACTTGTGCTCAAAACATTTTTATAAATGTTTTTGTTTCTAAATATTCATAGGAAGAACACATCACAAAGTGGTATATTTGCTCTTCGTTGGAGCATCATACTTGTTGAAGGAGCTTTAAAAAACAGAGAGGAAGATGCCCTGGACTACAGCATACTTGTGCCAGTGCAGGCCAACCTACTGGCTGCTGTCACTGCATTTGGTTCTAAAAAGAAAAATAATAAAAGCTATTGTATGGTAAGTGCTCAATTATGTTCCAGCCTTTACATATTAATATCACATAGTTTCATAGTATACATAATAAAAAGTAAAAAAATATATAAACATTATTATCTATGGTTTAACTATTGTTACCTTAAATAGTGTTCTTATTTTTTACAAGTTTATTCATTTATTATAAGACTGAAAAAAGAATAGATTTGTAGTTTTCACTATGTATCTGTAAATTTTTTATTTCATATTTAATTTAGGTTTGTATAACTTTTTTTAGTTACATAACTCATGGAAAGCCATAGGCACTGAGAAGTTATCAAAATGGGTAAATGTGTTGGTGGCACAGCCAGCTGACTCCGGCCCACAGATGTGTGTGACATTCTCTGCACTATGTAGACATACCAAAGATATAGGAAATGAGGCATTTATATCTCAATTTAAGGTATATTTAACAATATTGTAAAACAGTTATTGATTAGGCAGTTATATAGTATCTATAAGGTAGCTTCAACATAGCCGCAGTTAAATAAAAAGACAAGAAGTAATCTTTTACTATATGGTATGGTTACATGATTCAGAGGGATTAAAAGTATGTTATAAGAGAAATCTTTAGTATGAATACAAATAGCCCTGATTCTCCCAATAATTGGAATATATTTAAAATGATATACTATTTAATTGTATAGAATAAATATACATTACTGCATTCCCTTTTCAGTCCAAAATGTTGGATAGTTTAATAAAAAGTCTTATTAGTGTCAAAACAAGACCCAATGCTAACTACATACAAGGTTGTTCAGACCTTTTACAACTGCTCCAACCTTCGGAAGTGCAAGATATTTTACTGCCTGCACTACAGAAGGCAATGCTAAGAAGTCCGGAGACAATCATTCAGGCAGTCGGGGAAGTATTCAATAATCTAGAGGTCTGTGTCAATGGTGTTGCAGTGGATATTGGGAAAAGCTTAATAAGTAAGTAAACTGTGCTATACCAGAATAATTATGAATGCAGTAAAAGTAAAATGTAAGATAAAAAAGTTGAACATGCCGAGAGGATTATCAGTAAGGTTATATAATTGTTGCTAATGTGCCCTGCAGTGAACCTGAACTCTAAAGACGCGTGGGCGCGCGCGGCGGCCGGGCCGGCGCTGGCGGCGCTGGCGCGGCGCTGCGGACACGCGGCCGCGGCGCGCGCGCTGCTCGCACACGCCTTCGACCACTACAATGGCGCCAATGGAAAACTCACATCAAGTGAGGACAAGATGGCTGTTATGAATGTAGGATTTTTATCTTCATATTTTAAGTTGCAGTGTAGATTTAGATTTTATAATTTTCGATCTTCAATTAAAACTATATCAATTATTGCCTTACGGGCAAGATTACACATTGAAATAATAAATCGAAACATGTCCACAGGGAGTGGGCATCCTTAACGAGCTCTCGGTTATTCCCGAGGAGCGTGTGAAGTTGTTTGAAGTGGTGATGACGCACACGACTCGCGTGCTGGACAGCGAGTCTCATGAGCGTACATTATGCGTCGTATTGGAAGTTATACATCGTTGGGCTCGCAGCCTAGACACTCCAGTACTCGACAAGATATTCCAATTATACAAGGTCCGTGCCATTTTTTCTGTTAGCTAGAAATAATAATTATCAATAGACAAAAAATAAGAACATATACCACATCTTAATAGAAAGGCATGTCGGCGAAGACTGCGACTCCGGCCGTGCGAGTGTCGTACACGGCGTTAGTATCGCTTGCGCTCCGTCGTCTCGCTCCCGGAGACGTCGTCCCCGCCGCTCTTCGTCCCCCCCTCGTGGCCGCTATGGAAAAAGCGCTGGCGCAGCCGCTGCAGGTAACTGACCATTATGTCGAAATCATATATTCATTTTGTAAATAGAGAAGAGCTCTAATTGTGTGTGTTCGTGCAGCAACAGGTGGTGTGCGAGGGCCTGTGCGCGGTCGCGGCTCTAAGTGCGATGCAGCCGCCGACGCCCGCGCCGGCCGCGTTGCTGCAGGAAAAGGCGTTGGCCTCTGCCGCCGAAGACGGTACTACCAGACATATATTCTATACTACCATTATTTAAAATGAAACTCCTGTATAAAAAATATATATATTGTTTTGCTGGTTAAAAGCGACTATTGTTAAAATTATTAATTGTTAATATTGATGGTAGTAAGTTTTATTTAGTTATTTTGCTCTAAGGTAGGTCTATAACATTTACCTCTTTATAGTCCTAATACAGGTGGTGTTGCTATGCAGAACGGTCCTGAACGAGTACGAAGGAATCTCAGGCGATCGCAGTGCAGTCCTGAAGGCATTCATACTGGTTCTAATGTCGCCCATTAAAGCGGTGCGTGCAGCCGCTTTAACGGAAGTGAAGTCTTTAATTGGCAAACAGGATAAGGCCATATTAGCTAGACATTTAGTGCAAAAGTTGAACGAAGTTCTCGAGGAAGGAAGGATATTTTCGATAAAGGAGAAGACGCCCCCTGAAGAGAAAGCCGACATAACCGGGAAGATGATCTTAGATTGCGTGCAGGCATTGTGCTCTTATAAAGGTTAGTTTTGCTGTGTTCGAAAAGTATTTAATATAAATATTATAAGAACCCATTTCACATAGTTTGTTTTATTTTAAACACTGGTAACATTTACAATTGTTTTTTTTAATCCAAGGATACAAACTTGAAGACGCGGAACGCCTGGCTCTCGACGCCCTGCCCTGCTGTCACCATCCACTCGCAGTGGCAGGAAACAGGCGAGCCTGGGTCAAACTGGTGCGGTATTTAGGTCTCCAGCCCGACCATCTTGTCGACACGTACCTGGAAGAGCTAAAGGAATCATACATTGACGGGTTCACTCCTACCGAGGTGAGAATCTGCTCATAATTTTATATAAAGAAAAAGGGAAGAGAGTTTTGTGGTGAGCGGTGGGACATATGCGGGCCGATTCCTCGCAACAGAATTGTCTAATAAGCGGTTTTTCACTATTGCAGACGTGTCGCAGTGTGGTGTCGACGCTGTGCGCGTGCAGCGCTGCGGGCGCCGGCGCTGCGGCGGCCGTCGCGGCGCTGGCGCAGCTGCAGAGTGGCGCAGCTCACGCCGTATCACGGGACGAGTACTTCGTGTACCTCACACCTCCCGGCCTGCTTTACGATAAGAGCGTGCTCCCAGGGTCGGTGACTTTTTTTTCAAACTTTAAGACGTCCTTTGAATTAAACATAATAGTAAATTTGTGCTTTTGTATTCCTAGGAATGACGAGGGAAAAGAAATAAATCTCAAGAGAGAGAGTAAGGCGTACAGCTATAAAGAGCAATTGGAGGAGCTTCAGCTTCGGCGGGAGCTGGAAGACAAGCGGCGACGCGAGGGAAAGGTCAAGGAAGTGGGTATTTTGAGTCGGAATTTCGATTCATTTTAATATATATCGATACATCGTGTAACTTATTTCGTAGGTCCCATTGACGGCGAAGCAGAAAGAGGCTATGAGGGCACAACTCGCCAAGGAGAGCGCCATCCGAGAACGACTCACCGCGGTAAGACTAACACAGCAAATAATTGAATATTAAATGAGAAGTTGAAACTAATCGAAGACATGCCGTCGCAGCTGAACGCCTCCGTGGAGCGCGGCGTGCAGCTGGTGGCGGCGCTGGGCGCGGGCAGTCCAGCGGCGCTGGGCGCGGGCGCGCGGGCGGCCGTGCGCGCTCTGCTGGACGCGCTGCGCTCGCCGCTGGCGGCGCCGGCCGCGGCGCGCTCGTACCGCGCCTTGCGCCGCTCGCTACTGCCGCACCATGCCGAGGTAGCCGACCACGTGTCGCGCGCCACGCTGCGCCTACATCGCCCGCAGTGCGACCTCGACGCCGCCTGGGAGGAGGAGCCTCTGGACGACGCCGTGGCGCGCACTATCACGCTACTTTACAACCAGACGGCCGCCGAGGGAGTCCGTCGTCTCACCGCGCCCGGATTCTGCTACGTGTTTCCCTTGCTCAAATTGGGTCTGTTTACATCTTTATATTATTACTGATTTGAATGAAAACTTGCTTATTATCTTATATTGTCGTCGTAAGTAAAGTATGATAAAATTATGATAATTTGTAACGTAATATCCATCCGCTCCGGGCTCACAGGTCTAACGAGCGGCCGGTGTCTACGCGACGAAACGCTATCAGCGCGTGGATTGGGCGTGCTGGCGGCGCACGCGGCCCTGCGAGGGAGCGTGGCCTCCCTGTACGCGCCCGACCAACTGCATCCGCAGCTATTTCCCATCGACCAGATGTTTCGTCTGCTGATCGATCTTATAGGCGAGGGCATAATTAAATTTATTAGAATCCATCGTACATGCCTTTAGCGACTTCTACTTATTTATATACCTGGGAGTGTAAAATCTATAAAATCTAAAATAACTCGTGGCACGGCAGGCAGCATGAGCGGTCGCGGGCGCGCCGCGTGTACAGTGGCGTTGTTGGAGACGGCCCGCTGCAGCGCTCGCGCGGCGCTGGCGCACGAGGACGCGCTGTGCCTGCTGGCCGGGCTGCAGGACCCTCAGGACGCCGTCCGTGACGCCGCTCTACGGGCGCTTCTGGCTGTGGCGGAACGCCTGCCATCCTTCCTAGACGACCCCGAGCACGCGCTCAACCTCACCATGAGGCTGTACATCGCCACCTTCGATGTCTCCGAAGATAACAAGTGATTAATAGTTTCTTTTTTCTAGCAGTTTTTGCTAAAATAACACATGTAAGAAGAATATCTTCTTACATGTGTTATATTTTTTCTATAGAAAACTGGCTGAGGAGTTATGGTCATTGCTGCCGCAAGCAGAAGAGTGGGTGAATACTGCCGCGGAGGAAGTTCTGGCGTTGCTGTTACAGCAAGTGCAGCACCCTTCCGAGGAGGTGCAGCGAGCCGCCGCCGCCGCACTGGCAGTTTTGGTGGGACGCGCGTCCGACCCTCAAGCTCTCGCCGATAACGTTTTACACCAGTTGCATGAAATTTACGACGAAAAGTTGCCCGTGAGATCGACAGACCGTCAAACCATAATCGCATAAAGGAGTCGTATTATCTTCAAGGTCACTGACTGGAGACAAACTGTTCGCAGATGATACCGGCAGTGTTAGACCAGTTCGGCCACGAACAGGCGGCGGCGGTGGATGCGTGGGGCGCGCGGCGAGGCGTGGCGCTGGCGCTTCAGGCTCTTGCGCCACGCGTCGCCGCCGCTGCCGTACCTCGCGCAATGTCCTTCTTCGTCCGGCATGGTCTGGGTGATCGAGCGGACCAAGTACGACGAGACATGCTGGCAGCCGCCATGGCGCTCGTGGACTTGCACGGCAAGGAGACGCTGAGCAGTCAGCTGCCCGTGTTCGAGCAGTTCTTGGACACGGCTCCCAAGTCGGGAGGCTATGACGCCGTGCGTCAGTGTGTGGTGTTGCTCGTGGGATCATTGGCGCGCCACCTGGCCCCTGACGACGCCCGTGTGCGGCCTATCACGTTGAGACTGATCGCCGCGCTCTCCACACCAAGCCAGCAGGTACTATGCTTTCGAAGTCTGAATTATGTATTGACATTAAAATCTTTTTTATTATCCTTATATGACTATGCCATATCCGTCAGGTGCAAGAAGCGGTGAGCAACTGTTTGCCTCATCTCGTGACATCTCCTGCTTTGGAAGATGACATACCCGCCATTGTTAACAAACTTTTGAAGCAACTGCTCACTGCCGAAAAATATGGAGACCGAAAGGTAGTTTATTTTTAACATATAATTTTTAAGGCTGATTAATGTAAAAAATAATAATTTAAAACAAAATTTTATTTTTATTTAAACTCAGGGTGCGGCATATGGTATTGCTGGAATTATCAAAGGGCTCGGTATTTTGTCCCTCAAACAACTAGATGTGATGGGAAAACTCACGGAGGCTATACAGGAGAAAAAGAATTATAAATATCGAGAAGGTATTCCTTTTCTTTGTGTTATAGTTACTTTTTAATATATACATATACTTATTTACCCCAAAATCTCTTACTAAATCTGTTTTCGATCATTATCGTTTTGCCCATTTGTTTGTTAGGCAGCCCATTATTATGTAGCTGTCAAACTTCCAGTATAAATAATTATGCAGTAGAGACAAATAACACTCATAATCTTCACTAGGTGCTCTGTTCGGTTTCGAAATGCTGTGCTGCAAGCTAGGCCGTCTGTTTGAGCCGTACATCGTGCACGTACTGCCGCATTTGCTTCTTTGTTTTGGAGATTCCTCGCAATACGTTCGGGCCGCTGCCGACGACACCGCAAAGCTCATCATGAGCCGCCTGTCCGCTCACGGCGTCAAGCTCGTGTTACCGTCACTCCTGCAAGCGCTACAGGACGACAACTGGCGCACCAAGGCTGGCTCTATCGAATTGCTGGGTGCCATGGCCTACTGCGCCCCTAAACAGTTATCGTCGTGTCTGCCCTCCATCGTGCCCAAGCTCATCGAGGTGTTGAGCGACTCGCACACGCGTGTGCAGGCTGCCGGTGCGGAGGCACTTAAAGTCATCGGTTCCGTTATTCGCAATCCCGAAATACAGGGTCAGTACTGATCACCTTTCTGCAAGTTTTGATTTTGCGACTGTAGCTAAAAACGTAAACGTAAATACTAATCTTACAGCCATCGTACCCGTGCTGCTACAAGCGCTGCAGGACCCATCCAACAAAACGTCGCTGTGCCTGCAGACGCTTCTTGACACCAAGTTCGTGCACTTCATCGACGCACCCTCGCTGGCGCTCATCATGCCGGTGGTGGAGCGTGCCTTCCTCGACCGCAGCACAGAAACACGGAAAATGGCGGCTCAGATCATCGGCAACATGTACTCGCTTACAGATCAAAAGGATCTCACGCCCTACCTGCCAAGTATCATCCCAGGACTGAAGTCCTCACTGTTAGATCCCGTGCCAGAAGTACGTTCGGTGTCTGCGCGTGCGCTGGGCGCCATGGTGCGAGGCATGGGTGAGGGCAGCTTCGAGGAGCTGCTGCCGTGGCTCATGAACACACTCACCTCCGAGTCCAGCTCCGTGGACCGGTCGGGCGCCGCTCAGGGCCTGTCCGAGGTCGTGGCCGGGCTCGGCAGCCATAAGCTGCACAAGATTATGCCCGGTATGTTGAATGTCGGTGATGGCTAGGATGGGATGCTCCAATACATTTTATTAAAAGAAATGTTAACCTGCGCTGGGTTATTCTTATTTATATTGTCATAAGTGATTTTATATCCCTATATAAGATTATTTGATTAACATTCAGTATGGGTGTCGTAATATATAAAAATACCTTTATTAACCTAATATGAAATTTTTGTATTTAATTAATCGTTCTTGTATCAGACTTAGTATGTTCGTCTTTGAAACAGATATAATAGCGACGGCTGAGCGCACCGATATCGCGCCGCACGTAAAGGATGGCTACATTATGATGTTCATTTACATGCCCGGCGCATTCACCGACGAATTCACGCCCTATATCGGGCAGATTATCAACCCAATCCTTAAGGCGCTAGCAGATGAGAATGAGTACGTGCGAGAGACAGCGCTGAAGGCGGGCCAACGTATCGTCAATCTGTACGCGGAATCTGCTATCGCGTTGCTGTTACCTGAACTGGAGCGGGGGCTATTCGATGACAACTGGCGCATCCGGTATAGTTCCGTGCAGCTGCTAGGTGACTTGCTATACCGCATTTCTGGAGTCTCCGGAAAGATGAGTACCGAGACCGCCTCCGAGGATGACAACTTCGGCACTGAACACTCCCACAAAGCCATCATCACGGCGTTGGGCCCTGAACGCCGTAACCGGGTGCTTGCCGGTCTTTACATGGGTCGAAGCGATGTAGCTCTAATGGTACGCCAGGCAGCACTACATGTATGGAAGGTGGTCGTTACTAACACACCCAAAACACTTCGCGAAATTTTACCGACGCTGTTCAATCTTCTGTTGGGCTGTCTAGCGTCCACCAGCTACGACAAGCGTCAAGTTGCAGCGAGGACGCTCGGTGATCTTGTCCGAAAGGTATGTTCAAACTCCACCTTAGCCATCTAACTTCATTGGAATTGAAAAGGATGTAATATATTAACGAATCTTGTGTATGTCTAGTTAGGCGAGCGTGTGTTGCCCGACATCGTTCCTATATTGGAGCGCGGGTTGCGCTCGGAGCGCCCGGACCAGCGCCAGGGTGTCTGCATCGGACTCGGGGAGATTTTGGCCTCTACCTCCAGGGACGCCGTCCTTAGCTTCGCAGATGGACTTGTATGTCTTTATAACAATATATATAAAATTAATACATCAATATTATGAATAGAGAGTCACAATAGTCAATATCAAAACCTGTGTACAGGTACCGACGGTGCGCACAGCTCTGTGTGACGAGCTGCCTGAGGTGCGCATGGCGGCCGCACGCGCTTTCGATAGCCTTCACGCCACCATCGGCAACAAGGCGCTCGACGACATCCTGCCACCGATGCTGGCCGCTTTGCACCACCCCGACCCCGCCGTCGCTGACGCCACGCTCGACGGACTCAGACAGGTGAATTTCGTTCACATCATTTATAATTCTTGGGATTTTCTTTTTGTAAAGCTCGTTACTCTCCGTCCGTAGATAATGGCCATCAAATCTCGTGCGGTGCTGCCGTACTTAGTGCCGGTGCTGACGGGGGCGGGCGCGGGCGGCGCGGCCGACACGCGCGCCCTGTCTGCGCTAGCGGCGGCGGCGGGAAGCGCGCTGGGGCGCCACCTTCCTCGTGTGCTGCCCGCACTGCTAGCTTCACTGGTAGCGGCACGCGGCACTCCTCACGAAGCACGGGAGCTTGAATACTGCCGCGATGCCCTACTGCCGGTCGTCGATGATGCTGGCGTGCGATGGTGCGCATTTTGAATACAATTTAAGACGGCACTAGCCGTACCGAACGTTTCTCTAAGTAACTGTGATTCTTCCACAGCATTATCGATGCATTGATGGAGTCTGTCCGCGGCGGCACGGAAGGCACGGGAGAAAAAAGGCGCGCTGCGGCGGCGCTACTGTGCGCGTTCGTGACCCACACGCGTGCCGACCTCATTCCGCATGTCCCGGCTCTACTGCGTGCATTGTTGCTGCTATTCGCAGAGCGAGAGCGCGACGTGCTTATGGTGGCGTGGGAGGCGTTGTCGGCTCTCACTCGCATGCTGGAGGCCGAGAAGCAACTCGGCTATGTGTCTGAAGTGCGCCAAGCTGTACGGTATGCAGCCGCGGACCTCAAAGGGGAGCCGCTGCCCGGATTCTGCTTGCCCAAGGTGAGGAATGATAAAATTATAGACTATTTTGGTAATAGTTTAAATGTAGTCCAAGCTTAAGACAAAAGTAAGAACAGTACTATCTATTAATTTAACAGGGCATCGCACCAATTCTCCCATTATTCCGAGAAGCAATTCTCAACGGATTACCGGAAGAGAAGGAGAACGCGGCGCTGATGTTAGGCGAGGTCATCAAGCTGACGACAGCTCCCGCCATTCAGCCATCCGTCGTTCACATCACGGGGCCGCTCATTCGCATCCTGGGAGATCGCTTCAACTCCAGCGTTAAGGCCGCCGTGCTCGAGACGCTTGCTTTACTACTCTCTAAGGTCCATAAATAAAAAATAAATAAAGTAAAAAAAAATATAGAACACAAATCAGAATTAGAGATTAATTGTAATTCATATTTCTTTATTATTACATATACGTGATTACGTTTTTAGGTCGGCGTGATGCTCAAGCAATTCTTACCGCAACTGCAGACAACATTCGTAAAAGGTCTTTACGACGCCAACCGACCCGTTCGCATCAAAGCGGGACTGGCCCTATCCCAGCTTGTGCTGATACACACTCGAGCCGACCCGCTTTTCCTTGAGGTGCACAACGGTGTAAAGAACTCGGATGACCTCGGCATCAAAGAGACAATGCTGCAAGCGCTGCGCAGCGTCATCACCAACGGCGGGGACAAGATGTCGGAGCAGCTTGCGTTGACGGTGCTAGCCATGCTGACCTGCCCCGCGCTGCTGGCGCACCCCGAAGATCCCCCGCGCGGTGGTGCCGGCGGCTGCCTGGGCGCGCTGCTGCACTGCCTGGCGCCCGCGCATCGGGACGCCGCGCTGCTGCACCATGTGCTGGCGGCCGGCAACCCCACGCCCTCCTCCACCGCCGCCGCCGACGACTGGCTCCTGGCGCACGGTCGCTCCTGTGCGCTTTTCGTGGCGCTCAAAGAGACGCCCGATACCATATATCGCGACCACTTCGAGGAAAAGATAGACAAGGCTCTCTTGGGCTACCTCGCAAGCGACAAGATCCCCGTTGTCTGTAACGGTATCAGAGGAATCGGCTACTTGATACGGTATTTGTTGTCGAACGACAGACCCGTCCCGCCAAATATCTTGTCGCAATTTGTTAGGGTAGGTACTTTAATTTGTTAAGAAAAACATAGTCATCAAGTATCACAAATCAACGAGAAGTCGTCGTTTGAAATTTGCAGAGCATGAACCACAGCAGCAACGAGGTGAAACAGCTGCAGGCGCGCGCCAGCACGCTGGTGGGTCGCTCGGGAGCGGCCGCGGCGCGCGGGCCCGGCGCCGACGTGCTGCGCGCGCTACTGCCGGCGCTCGTCAACGGCACCAAGGAGAAGAATTCATACGTCCGCGCAAACGCCGAGATCGCCCTACGGGCTGTGCTGAGGCTGCCGCAAGACGAGTCATTCTACCAGGTTCGCACGCGACCGACGACGGTTCGATTGTAATATTTCATTTATAAATTATAACAATACAAATATTTATAAATGCCAGCAATGCCTGTCGCTGCTGGACGAGGGTGGTCGCGAGGCGCTGGGAGATGTGGTGGCGCGCGTGCTGCGACGCGCCGCCGCCGATGGCCGCGACGAGGAGCTCGACTGCACGCTCGTCGCTTGAGTATCACTTCGCGATTTACTTATAAAATATATCTTTATAAATATGATTGTCGTTTTTATCTTAAATCCTTACTGTGTTATCTACCTTCGGAGTTACAATTTCGTTGTTCCTTTCGAACGACAGAACGTGGGCGGTAGCTATTATTAGACTGCTAATATCCTTGAATGCGGCTCAAACACAAACTGTGTTAGCCGCAGTCCTGAAACGAATGCCCTGAGGCAACTTTGCAAGTCCGTGGCTCGACCGGGGTGTTAAACCTTATTTAATTTCTATGAAGTTCACTATTTCTTTAAATCGCTTTTTGCTTGCACCAAAGCTTGTTAACGCAGGTTTATTGTTTTATTTTTATAAACATCCATAGTACTTAAATAATTAAAGTCGACTTATAAGTTAATATTATTATTGTTATCTTATTTTTCTCAAGAGTTATTTATGATATGACTTGGATTTTGCGGAATAAGATCATTCTATTATTTAAAAAGTTTCATTAGATAGGACACAAGATGATAAATTCATTTATGAAATTTTTAGCAAGATTTAAGAAATTTGTAGGAAATGCAAATTAAATTATTTTTACTGTAGCCAAGTATTGATTTTTAAATTACCTTATATTTGATACCATTTCATATTTTGATAACAGTATAACTTTTCATAAAACTATAATTATTGGTATTTATAGATTACTTATGGGACAAATACAATTGTAAATCAAGAAACCTGAATTTACATCATAGAGAAATACATAAACATACAAAAATTATATTGTATTATATTATAGGTCTTTTTACAGTTTTTTGTGTTGTAAAATGTGTGAATATAGATAAAACTAACATCCCAAATGTATTTTACTTTATAAGAACTAAAATGTCATAATAAATTAAATTGAAATATGTATCTATAAATGTAAAATAAATAGACATTAGATACTAGATAGATAAATCATAACAATACAATGTTTTCAAACGAGTTATATCCCAAAAAAACTCTTTATTAAAAGTTGTAATATACATACTTCCTCTTAAATCTACCATCTAATACAGGGAATGTAACAATTATAGTGAAGTTACTATACAAGTACGACTTATATATTAAAACTCTTCTCTTTTCTTGGTAAAGCCCTTACTTTCAACAAGATCATTACACTCTTGACGACTTAGGTTAGATAACGGAATACGATCCAGTTCCTGATCACTACTTCCTAAGAGAACCAATTCAGGTGGAGCACCTGTAATAAATTTAACTTCTAAGCGTTCAAAAGTAGGGGCGTCATCCATTACAAATCTCTTTACTTCCGGAAGGCGGTTTAAGGAACAACCTCTGCATGTCTGGAAATTATTTTTATAATATCAGTATAAGAAAAGTTTCAGACATATTCTTACTAGTTTATATACGATATGCAAACAAACAGAACCTAACCTCAATCCTTGCTGATACAATATCAGAATCTTCATACGCTGTGATTGCAGCAAAAAAACAAGTTGTAATGAATAAAATTTGAGTTAACTTAGACATTTTTACTTTAAATTAAATATTGTAAACTAAAGGTTCTAACTTCTGAATTAACAAAAAACCCACAAAATTATAAACTAAGAATCATTCAAAGATAGTCGCAACTGTCGACAGCTATGTATATCAAAATAATAATTATTTGAATCCTGTACATTTTAAAGAGTTGTCATTTGTCAATGTCGCTTTAATGTTAAACACAGAATACTTCGGAAAAGAATGTTAAAGTATTTTTTTTAAGTGTTCAGGCTATTTACAACGTCTAAAATTGTAGATGTAGTTAGAAAAATCAGAAAATGGACAAGAGCATGGTTAGGCTTTAGAGTAGGAGATTCTTTAAAGTATTCTGGATGGATTCTTTAATGTATCGATCTTAAACACCAGGAAAGAAAATTAAAACCTTTTCTAGATATGTCGATGAAGAAATTTTTTTAAGAACTGCAGGGTCAAATAATATTACCTGATGCTGGAGTAATCAATCTATACAATATAAGATTTAAGTGAGGTAACCTGTAATACTTCTGGGAAGACGACCAACTGTCCCAAGGAAGCGTTGGGTTTCGCGTCCACAAATCCCTTTTCAACAAAGTTAAGATATGTGTATCGACCTACCGTTGCGTACCTGATACTCAGAACAACAAAATAATATTTTTTGAAATATATACAAATGTACGCCCCGACCTTGAGATATTCCGTTGACGACGTGGCAGCAATGTGTGAGAACGTGTCTCAAAAATTCAGTACACCTTTTTTATTTTCCAAAGCAAGGCTGAGGAAAGTGCTGCGCAGAGGAGCGGCAAGTAGAGCTATTAGTAGAAGTAACGCCTTTTCATGATAATTCCCTTTTTAAAAAAAACACGGGCACAGATGACAGACTTTATCTGGAAAGCATAAACTGAAAAGATCGCGGCTCATGAGGTCAACACTCAAGCGAAGGAAAGGAATGATATGGTTCTGCAATTATTAGGTGTTTTATCGAACTATAAGCTGATTAACAGACGGATTTCAGAGTGTCTGAGTCGTAACTGGCGTCACTATTATACAATTTGTATTAAGGAGGCAAAGGACCGGAATAAGGGTTTTAAGGTGTTCACAAAAGTTTAGCCTATTGGGCTGTGTCAGCTTAAGAAACTGAAGGCCGATGACTGCAGGATTATATCGCCAGAGCCCGAGATTGCTGAAGATTTATAGACTTATCAAACTATCCATGACGATTTATAGCTCTGAGATGTCGTTTATAAGAAGGCACAAGATTTGAGTTTCACGGCTAAAAAGAATTAAAAACGAGGAGACTTGCAGAATAACCAAGGGCACTAATGCAGCTTGCAGGATTTCTCGTCTAAAGTGTCACTGGGCAGGGCACATCAATCGTGCAATCGATGAGATCGAAAGGTTCTCTATTGGCGACTACTAGCTGATAATCGCGCCGTTTGGGGCCTGTCTTGCAGTGGGCGTTATGGGATGACATGATAACCTACGAAATTTGTTTAAGGTGTTTGTAGGTCTTGTTTGAGCACCTAGTTACATGTTATCGTTCCGATAGAACTTATAATTAGGTTGCATGGAAGTTGGATTTACCTTTGTTTATTTTTTTATGCAATTTTTATTTAATAAATATATATATAATACTCTGTGGTATAAACTACGTGGTGATATTCCTTTAATAGAAGTGCATAGTACACACTCACATAGCACCATAGAGATTACAGTATTCTCTAAAGAATGGTATCACTATGTATTAATTTATTATCTACTTTATTCAATATTTTTGTTATTAAAATGATCAATAGTTTTAAAGTGAGATCATAATTGATAATTTAATATAATACGTATATTTTATATTAGTAATTACTATTTTGGTCGATATGCTTATTTTGTTTATATTTAATGTGACTTTATTTATATGTTGTTAATTTTTGTACTTTTTATTACTTTTCTAATAATATTAATGATAAATAGAGTTAGTAACTATATTTAGTTCCTAGATTATATGTGATGTAAAAATTATATATAAAAAAATTAGGTAAGATATTCATTATTTTACCTTTAATAGATAAACACTATACAACTCATTGTCTAAACATCAAAAGATTATCTAGAACACTAGTTTTGAAGAAATAAGTTTATTATTTAGTTACCTTTATTTCAGTATTATATCTGGCTTCATAGTGAACCACTAATAAAGAGTTTAATATCATGGAGGAAGAACACAGACGTGCCATACAGCACAACTTCACATCACTTGTGGAGCAAACAGACCTGGACATGATGGTGTCTGCATTGTATGAAAAGGGAGTGTTTTCAGAGCAGATGATAGAACCATATAAGGTTAACATTAAAACCATAAATACCCAACACTTTATTATTTAACTAAGCAAATATTTATAATTAACCAATTTTAGGACACAAGCAGAGACTCAAGAGATCGTAAAAGACAACTTTACAGAGATCTGCCTAGGCGGGGCCCTCAAGCATTCGGCCATTTGCTTGATACTTTATCAGAAGCCGGCTATTGGAATATTGTTCGTGATCTAGACCCAAACAGTGCACTGCATTGTAGAAGACAGAGACATCCATTACCAAATACAAGTAATTGTTCTATCTATACTTAAATTATAAAGCTAAAAAGTTTATTTGTTAAAATACTCTAATTTTTAGATTTTTTTTTTTTTTGATAAATTATTTATATTTATAATAGGCAGCTTCATCACAAAGGCTTCTATCTAGTATAAAACTGTTTTCAGTTATCTTAAAGTAAATAAAATCATTTTTCTGCAGGTGAAACCATAATTCACTGCCATACAAAACTATAACTTCCTTATAATTTTACATTTTAGGTACATATTCCAATGAAAATAATTTTGTGAGCTTAAGTGCTGAGAAAAAAAAAACAAAAAGTGGAACAGAGGTGACCAAAAGTTTGTACATGTTGTATACAATGTAAATACTGCAATAAAATGTTGATTGATAGTTACATAAGATTTCCTTTAAAGTGCCAAGAGAACTACCTGCCGTCATGATGCAAACCCCATCTGTCCACCAAGAACTACCAGATCCATCTGAAATACCACAGTTCCATGTTGTTAAATCAACCAAGTTCTATGAAGAAAATGGAAATGGTAATAAAGGATTAAATATTAAACATTAAAAGGTCATATGCAAGACTACATTGCTAGACGTATTATGATAATTTTAGCCAAAATTTGTTGTGTTTTTATTATAATCACATTGTTTGTCCAGACATAAAGCTGTACCGCACACGTGGGCGCAACCGTGGCTTCCTCATAGTGTTCAGCTACATCGAGTTTGAACACGACAGTGAAAAATATCGCTACGGTGTCGACGTCGACTGCAAGAACCTCAAGTACCTTTTTAATGAACTGGGGTTCAAAGTACTCTCCTATCAAAATCTTAACAAGGCCGTGCGTATACCTCTTATTACAATTTCAGTCGCTCTGAACTAAGAACAATGTAATATTTGATATATATATTTTTAAATTTTGATTATATAATCTGGCTCATTTGTTCACTTCAGAGGACCTGGGACACTCTGAAGAATCTCAAGAAAGTGGTGGTGGGGGGTGAGTGCGTGTTCATCGTAGTATCGTCTCACGGTAGCCCGCAGGGCTCAGACATCGGCATCCGCTGTCACGACGGAAAGTTCATCAGCATCCTGGAAATCGTGAATCAATTCAACAACAAGAAATTTCCTGCACTGATAGGCATCCCTAAAGTATTCATTTTCCAACTCTGTCGGTGAGTTGTAACGGCGGAAGGTGCTCGTTTCACGTTTTTTCTGCGTAAAGGTTTTTTATATGCAACTTCAAATCTCAAGAGCAAGATTAAATTATAACAAATAAACATGGGCTTTCAAAATATTTAGTTGCAATATTAAAATGCATAGGTAATATCGCTTTCTAGAGTCAGTAATAGTATAATTGGATTCTCTGCACCATGTACATAAGAAAATATATTTTTATATAAATCTAAAAGACTATTGACTTTTTCACTTTAAATGAATATGTATAAAAATTAAATAATTTAGAATCGCAGTCTGGTTTTATATTTTACTCTTACTTTCGTACTCGTCAAATTATTTAAATTTCAAATTATTAAACTGACTGACTAGTAGATTAGTATTCCAGAGGGAGCAAAAATTCAATTTACTATTATTGTAAATTTACTCCTTTTGATTTAGGCATGGAGGAGCCACTTTATTTTATTAGCTCAGGGTTTGATTGGCAAAATATTAAATTTGACCTAAAGGCAGAAAAAGGTCTCCGCAGCCGACCATAGATACCGACATCACAACGGTATTGTTTCCTCAGGGGCTCCAACGAGGAAGTGCTGTTGCTACCGTCGGCGGGTACCGAGGCAGATGGCACCCCCGCCTCTCCTTCCCCTCCGCGCCTCCTGCCGCAGCCGCGTGCCCTGGACCGCGTCGCCTCTGATATCCTAGTGGCGCACTCTACTACCCCAGGTGAGCAAGCCCTCCTTCGCCCTTCCCTCCGTCTGTGATCGATCCATCGCATTGTTTCGCTTTCAACATCTTGTTTAGATAAGACGATCTTCGAAAATCCGGTGTGTAGTGTGTTTGTGTGGATGTCCGCAGGCAGCGTGTCGTACCGTGACACGCTGGAGGGCTCGTGGTACATCCAGGCGCTGTGCTCTGTGTTCGCGGCGCGCGCGCACGACTGCCACGTGGAGAAGCTGTTCACGCTCGTGGACCGCGAGCTGCACGACCGCTTCCACGTGCAGACCTCGGCCGTCGAGAAGTGGGGCTTCAACTGCCGCCTCTACCTGCACCCCGGCCTCTACGACGACGACCAGGGAAAGTCGTGACGTATTACAGGAATAACGAATTGTATGAGTATTATTGAAATTTAAGTTTAGGTCTAAGGTTTACGAAGCAATTAAATAGGTATTTGGATGGCATGACTATATAAATTTGCGTACATGATTTGTATAGATTTTCGTAAGTTATAAGCGTTTATTAAATTTTACATTTACATTTACAATAATTATGCCTATAACTATTTAACATTCCAGTATATCTATAAAAAAATCTATTTATATGTGATAAACGTATTTTGGTGATTGATTTCTGTAATTTTACTTGAGGATATTTCCCTCCATTTTTCTCTCATTATTAAGTTTTCTATGTCATTACTTTTTTAATCTGTCATTAATAAATTAGTGCCACTAAAGCTCCACCACACGAATAACTCAATGTTTGTATGAACTTTGTATATGTAATACATAGTATAAGTTTAATTTTTAACATTTACACTATAAATTAAGCAAGGAGAACGAAAATTGTAAAAAATATAAATCGATAAAATATATATAAACTCTTTATTGTAATTATTTACTTATTTTTATTTAAATTTTGAAATGACCTTTAATAAAATGGAACCATCGCCATATGATTATGAGACATACTACATCACAATATTCTCTATTGCAAAGTGCACGCTGCGTAACATGTATTTTTATATTTACACAACAGCTGTGGATAATATAAATTGGTTACAATGTACAACATAAGCTTTTATTAAGTGTAATTGACCCTTCCCACAAATTGCGTGCTATATATGAAAAAAAGCTTTTAACTATATTTAAATAGTCTTTAGATATGTAATAATTTTATGTAGAAAGCTGGTTGACATTAGTATTAAAATTAGTTAAATGGATTACAGGATAATTCTTCCTTGACCGAATAATATTTGAATTTATAAATTTAAAATTGTAACTCTTTATTTAGTAGCGAAAGCTACTTTAATGTCCTTGAGTCCGTTCGTCCGTCCGTGGACACTATAACTCCGGATGATACATTGTTCAGTACTGGAACTGAGTATGTTTAAAAATCGTAGAAGATATGATAAATTTTTTTGCATCCTAGCTACCTTTGGGTTGAAGTTATGAGGTGAAAGGTCACAACATGCTTGCAATGCAAATTTGAAAATTTCAGACTGACTTCCAGTTAAGTAAAATTAACTATTGTAGTTTTGAACTACAAGTCATTATTCCATTTGCGCTTCTGCCAATTTGTGGAGTCTAACTCATACTTAACAATCTTTCGCTATTGTAGTCTTTCGTGCTTTAGCGTCTGAGTATTGCTTAAAAGTTAAAATCAATAAATAAAAATCTGATTTATAATGTCCATTACGTAAATATATAAAATTAAGCGACTTAATATATTAAAATAGGATTAGTATTTACCATTCGATGCCTTCGTAATATATGCTATTATTTTCGAAGGACCCCATTCCCTATGTAATATTTTTTTCGCAAGATGTTTTAAAAATAATAAGCGCGGTATTAGCTAATATAGGGATGTTAGGATTTCTGTCATTCGCTAAATACAAAATAGCCGACTGGCCGACCTCTAACTTCTAAATTAATATGCTTTGCCTTTAATATACTTTGCTGATTGGTAGGTATAAATAAAAAACATAACCTTTAATTGTTTTGAGTTGTTTTTTAAGAAATGTAACATTACATTACGTAACGTTTTTCAGTAACCTTAACATTGTGAACAAATCATGTAGTATATTATGGAATGCTACAGGTTTTTACCTGTACTAGTTCTTTTGGACTAGTCAATTGACAATTGGACTACTCAATTGACGATTGACAATTGGAGAAGTCGAATCTTTTATATCTTTATTGATACAATATCAACTATTTTTTTTTTATTTTAAAGCTTAAGTGTCACTAAAGAATATATGACTTTATAAAATCTTATTAATTTCGTAAATAGGTATAGCTGACACCTATTACTAGAATCGGTAATAAAGTAAACAATAATTTAAAAATATATTTTATTTTATAACACCACTTTTACACAACATACAAAAATATATACAGATAGTCTTTTATTCTGTTTTTACTTATTGCTTTTAAAATTTCTTCTTAAAAATTTGATCAAAAGATTTTATCACTGTCCTCTCAATCGTCTTTGAATGTATCATTTTTATCATAAATGTAGTGAATGAGAAAGTGATCTATCATTAGATTGTAGATTTGTAAAACTTTTAAAGTAAATTTTCTTTTTTAAGCAGGTCTTTTTGAAAATTCAATTTGAAAATAGAGTAATATACCGTTTCATTGATATGAATCTGATGCATTGATTTTTAATAAATAAATCGGTCTGTCAGTTACTATAGTAAAGAACACAAATTCCTTACGGTCGAAGCCACGGTCGTACAATAACAATGTAATTATATGCCTAAACTTGTCTGTCACATCTGATTGGATGGTATCTATATATCATCCAATCAGACGTGACAATCTAATTATTTTGATGACGCTAAATATTCATCGGTCCGAAACACTAGCAACAAATACACTCAGCTTACTAAAATTGAGCCATTGCCTAAAACAGTGCGTACCACACAAGGTTCGGTCATCATCATAACCCTTATAGTTTTTGTCCGGTTCAATAAAAGCAATTTCATTTTTGAAGAAATCTGCATATTGGTAAGTTTTTTCGAGCCATCTCTGCATGGGATCGACGAGAGAAATTCGATAGAGCCAGTTCGTAACGGGCGTTCGGGACCACCAGGGTTCGGGGTACTTCCATCCATCGGAGAAATAGCTATCGGATCGTTCGCTTCTCGAGTTCGCCAGACCTGGGGTCCGCGCCCACCCGGCGCAGCACGTCATCGCCTCGGACGTCGGAGAATCCTCCGGAAGTTTAAAGTCAGCGAGTCCGACGGTGTCATTGGATGCGGAAGGGGTAATGTCGACACGGGCCACAGGGGTGGAAGAGGGGCGGGGGGCGGGGGCGGGCAGAGAGTGAGCCAGCACAAGTGCGGAGGCGACGAGTGCGAGCAGGGCGGCGAGACAGGCGGCGAGGCAGGCGGCGCCCCACGCGCCCGCACCCGCCGCGCCCGCCGCCGCCAGGTCGCCGTACGTAAAGAACCCTCGCGCCTGCGCCTGCTTCAGTGCCACCTCGCGCTCCAGCCACGACAGCCCCGCCTCGAACGACTTCTCGCTCACGAACACGTTCCAATCCTATGACAAAATAAATATCGAATTAGTCATTTAGAAATTTCAAATATCGATACATATTTCTATAGTATATCATCTTAAGACTCACGATCGCACGGAGGAATTCGACTTCAAGTTTTTTAAGCTGGTCGAGTTCGAGGCCCCCCGAGGCCGCCCATTCGGAGCATATTACTTCATCATCTTCGCCGTCGTCTTGCAAAAACTTGTTACTTACCATCTGCGATAGAATAGAGACGCGTTATAGGTTTCAAAAGTTTGAGTATTTATTAGGTTAGATTATGTCTTAAGATATTATATTTATGATATTACCAATGATACTAGAAAGAGGTCGGCGGGTGCGGCGGCGGACAGGTAGTCGGGGTTGCATCGTTTGAGTCGTTCGAGGTAAAGGATGGCGAGCACGAGTGCGCAGGGCGACACGCAGGCGGAGCGCGCGATGTCGGCCGCAGCGTCCGCGTGCAGCCGCCGCAGGGAGCGCCCGCGCTGAGCCACCGACCACAGCGAACATGATATCTCTGAAGATGTAAGCGACTGGTGTTAATTGATTTTATGGTAAAATTATGAAATTTTTTCTTTAAATATTAAAGAAATTAGAATATTGTTTAACCATTATTTATTTCGATGGAAAAATATTATAATAACAAGAAGCAAAAAACAGATATCCCAAAATAATTCATTTGTTTGCGATATTAATATAGCACAATATTTAAAATTTTCATTAATTTAATTCTTGTTTTTTTTTATAAATATAGATTGAAATATCATCAACGCGAATTTAAACTTGGGACCCCTAGGATACCGAATCGTTTCCCACCTGGAATATTCACCACTTTACCTATGCTTTATCTTTATTTCACTATTACATATCATTTAATTAGTCGTTTCGGAGACAAATGCAACATCTTTGTTTTTATACTACAAAATTAGTACATATTTTCGGTACATAAGAAATACAAGTCGCTTCTGTCGTGCTAAGCTACTACTACGATGACTTATGGCTCAAATGGTTAAAACGTCATTGTTAACAAACCAACATGTTTTATGTTTTACATATTTTCTTTACTAGAAAGAGACGTCTGCCTTAAAAGAATGAAGCTATTTGGTAATTACCCTGGCAGTTAAGACAATATTATATAGCCTTTAAAAGTGTGAAGGTTTAAGAGCTCTATACTGAACTAACTACACAAACAATTTTGCAACACTGGTAATTCCTAGGCATATACTGTTCCTCACAAAAGTTCACTGATGTTTGTTTCATATGTTCAAAATTTAATTCAAAATACAACTCATTCATTTATCACAAAGCCACAACTGTCATTTCAAAATATTTATATGCATTATTATAAATGATGCAGTTTTTGTATATTGCAATAATGAAATTACAATAGAAAATCAATTGCTGGATAGCAGCTTATACCTCAAGATAAGGTTTCACCGAACTTAGTAAAGAGTAGTTTTTAATTGCATATTTATTTGAATTACAATAAGTAAAAACATTGAATTATCATATTGGTTTAAGCAACTAGGTTTGTATGAACATAATATTACCAGTAACAGGAAGGCTCAGGCATGGTAGCATTGGAAGCTCTCCATAATACAGAGTTTTTGTGATTCTTTTCAGGAACTCCTTGTGGTCGCCCATTGTCTGAGTAAAATTATAAACCTTAAGTATTAAAACAAAACTTCACTAAATTGACCACTTACATTAATTTTATTTTATAAATAACTTAACCCCTTCAGACCTGAATTATTGTTAATGGATAATAAAATTATTTTTTCGTACTAATTATTAGTAAGGACATCATAAAAACAAATGTGTGAAAAATCATACATATATATTAAGTTTTTAAAATATTAACAAATACTTGGCCTATGCACACACAAATGGCTGAGGATTAAATTAAGTAAAATAAAAATATTATAAGGCTTTAAACATTATGTGCATAATTCTGCACATGAGGTCCGGAGGGGTTAAAACTGATTTCATGATAACTAATAATTAACCTAGTGTTAGATTAATAATTAAAGAAGTTTATCTTAAACCTTTATAATATTTAAAAATATGGCATTTTAAAAAAACTAAAATATTAAGGGATACTTATGATATAGTGATTAATTAATAGTTTTTACTTGATTAAACTTTTAACTTGTTGAAACTTTCAAAGTTTCAACATGGAACAGCGCATAATAAGCTTAGTGTTGTTTTTTAGTCTTTAAACGATAGACAGTTGTTATTCGGCATTTCGCCATCATCAACCTATTGTCAACAAAATATTAACTTTCTTTCAGATATTTAGGGAATTAGATAAACATTATGTAATTAACTTAATATCGTGGATCATTAGATCAGCTTACGGGAGAGATAACGTAAATGTTAATCATTTTGTTCGTAACAAACGACGTCGTGCTTGACCTGTTTTTACCTTGATCTTGGCTTTAAATCCATCTTTCTTCCTTTTTGATATGTTTGACATTATATTTGGTCTATATAAGTATGATAAATGGGAAATATTAACAAAACTAAATTAAAGAACTAATTTTATATTCAAAAGTACATTACTCGGTTTTCAAAATAATTTTCACGTCCTAAAAATAGCAATATGAAAAGTATCTGTGAGAGCTGTCAATTGTCAATTTGACATTTTTTTTTGTTTATTTTGATAACCAGACTAAATAGAGATCAAAACTTCGAATCACTCAAAGGCAATGTTTTTTATAATTATATCATTAACTGATATTAAGTTGAGCCATGAAAAATATAAAATAATATAAAAATAAATATCGTAATTGCCTAAGAGGTTTTCACTTGAACAAAAAAAAACTTCATCGAATGATTCATGAGTCATTAAAAATAAAATAACGTTGTAATGTAATGACTAAAATATTGTATTTAATATAACACAATCTACAATGGATTTAAATACTATTCTGCATAGATGAACCATGGTTCCGTATAGTGTAAGTATATTAAAATTTGTTAGTCCTCTGGGAGGCACCGGAATCTCCTTTACTTACAAAAATGATATAAATATAAGTACCGTGTATTTCATAGTTTTGGATAAATGTTAGTTATAAATATTAAATAAGCTTAAAGTGGAGATTTTTTTTGTCTTTAACCCACATGTTGTATGGCTTTTTTTTCTTTTTTTTTATGATAAAGGAGGGTAAATGCGGGTCACAGGTCAAATGTGATCACCGCTGCCCACGAACTCTTGCAACATCCGAAGACGCACAAGACGTTGCGGTATACGCCTTTTTTGAAGTTACCCATGTCGTATCGATTTGGAAACACCGCCGAAGGAAGTACATTCCATATCTTAGTGGTTTAAGATTGTAAGATTGTTAAGATTGTAAATCTGTGGCCGGTTAATGTAAAAAGGCAAAGACAATATAGGTTGCAGCGAACCTAAACGTGAAGTTTTGATTAAATCAGGAATTGGATTAAATTCTATTTTAATTCTAAAATTATTATGTTATTTTTATTTATTTTGGATAAAGTTTGCATTCTGTGTACTGTTACTGGCGCTAATAAGGTAGTTAATTTTTTAGTTATAATCTCTAAGTTAAGGTTTTCATTCGGATATAGTTTTGCTACATAATTTAAAACTTGACCAATATTCCATGTCACATCATATTTAGGTAAATCAGGCCTCAACCGAAAAACACCTTTAAATACTTCTTTATCAAATAATTATTTGTAATTTCATGACTCAAAATTAACGAAAGAGCTAATCGGCAGCTATAGTATCGTATCGCGAACCACTGTCAAATAAATGTGTTAAAAACACACAGAACATCAGATAATGCTGCATTAAACGTATCAATGTTGTTTTTGTATGTTTTGACAGTATGCAAATAATTTTTAAAGCAAGTATCATATTGCTTAACCGTATTATTAAACAGGGATGCTAGCATCACGCGAAGTGACGACTGCGGGAACTCTTTGCGTAGTAAGACTGTTCGGATAATATCCCGGCAACCAGGGTAGTTTGCCGGTATACCGCACGATTGTTACAATGAGAGATTATTAAATCATTATGCGACTTAAAAATTATCTCTGACGAGAAGCCTTGTATAGAGAAAGTACCAGGGCTGTGAAGGCCAACGTGGTACCATAACAATACCGGTTGCTTTATCATTAATAATTTTACGTAGTGTTTTTAAAATGACGGTAAAGGGTTGCAAAGCATAAAATATAAAGTTTGTCCATGATAAGGTAAATGCGTTAATTGCAAAAGCGTCTGGGTCTCTATGCCATGAAATATACAGATCCCATTACTGATTTAGCCTACTAGCAAATAAACCTATAGATGGGATGCCAAAGTGATCTACAATTATATTGTATGCGTAATTCGAAAGTTTCCATTTGTCCGGATGTGTTTTTCATGATTCAGCATCCGCCAGTGTACTATCACAGGATCGAAAATAGTCGGTGTGTAGCATAGTTATGCGTTTTTCACACTATTGCCATAGTTTTTAAGTAACTTTAATTAAATTAGGTCATTGCACCCCGTCCATTCGGTTAATATAAGATATTGCAGTCGTATTATCAATACCCAATAATATTTGACAATTATGAAATTTAGTGCAAAGCATTTTAGAAAAAAATCTCTTAATTTTGCATTGTTATTTTACTGAATTTTAAAACTTCTTTTTTAATTCTTTTTGTCTTTTCTTCTGGTAACCCTTAAACTGTTTGAACCTATAATATTCCCTAGAAACTTACATGATTGTTTTGGTATTAATATACTCGTCTCTATATTTATCATAAATCCCAAGGATTGTAACAACGTTTTAGTATAATTTACATTTTGTATGCATTCATCATAAGAATTCCCAACCAAAAAAATGTCATCCAAATAAAAGGTAGATAAAAATCCCTTAGATCTTATCATTTTTGCTACCGGTTTCATAATTTTAGTGAACACATACGGTGCTGTATTCAAAACAAACGGTGAGATGTTAAATTCGTAAAGATTGCAGTTTCATTAGAATCTCAAAAATTTACGAGAGTTGGGATTAATTTTTATAAAAAAATGTTTGTTCAACTGGTTTAGAAAATATTATTTCATAGGCTGAGATCCATGATAGGATATTTCGATTATCAGTGATCATAGACCACTGTCGGTGAAAATTTGCAAGACGCCTGGCAGTGCAAGATGTGCAAGACGTGTCTAACGTCTGTAACGTGGCGGTTGCGTCTTGAATCTGTTGCTCTGGCTCGTAGTCACCGTCGCTCTCGCTGGTTGAGGAGGCGGTGCCGCCTGCGTGTAGCGCGTGCTCCCCGGTGCTGGTGCTGCTGGCGCCCAGCGGGTCGCAGGGGGAGCTCGATAATTAAAAGATCAGATAGAACATTATTTCTCTATGCTGTCATCGTGGGTCTGAGATCTGCTGCCGATTTACTTAAATCCTTTGCTAATTTTAATATCTTTGCCAAATCGCTGCCAAAAAGCATTTCACAGCATATCAATCTCCTTGTATCCCAGTTGGTTTATCAATTATCTAGATAGATTAGATACATATTTTTATATTTTATAACTTACCTTTTCGGTTACGAGACAAAGGAATGTCGCGATTCAATGACTTGTCTATTTTTCTTTCCAGTTTATTTAACTCTTTTGTAAGATATTCATAATCACTGTACTTATCTTTTTTACGTTTAGGCTTATTAGGTTTTAATGTAATTATTTCAAACAATAAACGGTAAAATATTCAAGTTATGATATTTTTGTGTCCGAAACAGCGAAACACTAAACTGTGAATGACGGTGCGGGAGATGTAGCGACCGCAGGAGTTTTCTGTATCTACCGCCATAAATTTATTTTTACCGCCATTTTTTCTCCAAAATACAGTGCGAAATGGTGAATGAAAACTACATGTGTGAATGCTAATATCGAGAACGAAGCACGAGAGTAATTGACTTTCGTAACTGTATCAATTAAAGTTGATTTTTTTTCAAGTTTTTTTAATTTTTAAATTTTCAAAGTTTCTACGAAACATACTTTTATTGCTAATCTTTTAAAATATCGGTATTAAACTTTTAAACAACACTAAATTGATTTGATTGTTTTTTTAAAGAAGTAGCCAATATACAGAACTTTTATTTCTTTTTTCTACCCTTCTGACAAATATGTTGTCATTTGTCAATGTTTAATGTTTATGTCAAAGATCATTGTCAAATACTTTGCGGTTGTGAAAAATCTTCACCGTCGTTTACTTACTAAACATTAATTTTAACAAATTATTCTAGAGACTGAATTTAATATTTTTCATTAAATAGTATAGCAGTTATTTGAATAAAGTTAATTTAACTGAATTTTCACATGTTTACATAATTTTTGTTAGGGTGTGTAGACTTCTGTCAGTGATATTGATTTGTTTTATTTTGTAAATGAAATTTCGACCAATTTTAGGACGAATGTAATGTTCTGTATAGTGTTTTTATTAAGTATAATATACCTCAATGAACCGTCTCAAGATTTCCTTATAATGTAATAAAAATGAAAACTAAAAGCTTCCTACTGTTCTCAATATCAGTTTTTGCAATAAGTTTATTTTTAATAATATTTCATTCGCAACCACCACAGTCCTTTCAAAGTATTGTAACACAAACTCATCAACATATTAAGGATTTTCAGGTAAATAATAAAATATGTTCACATGTTCAAGATAAATAATTATTTAATTTATTAGTATACAAAGCTTATGGCATTATGTATGTAATATTTTGATAGTGGAATATTTAATAGATCAAAGTGTAATATAGTTATTAATAATTTGCATTCTTTTTGTTATTTACTACCATTCACTGTATTGCATTTCATTGCTTGCAAAAAATCACAACAAGACAGGTTTCTTTGACACAGGAACAGCTACGTGATGTAGAGGAGCAGCATTTGGTCCAGGAGGAGCGGTACCTACGACTGGTTGGTTTGGAAGGCCATACTGAACCATGGCATAATACGACCTTGCCTGCCTTGGTCACAAACGCGAGAAACGACGACCATGCTTTGGTTGTCGCTTTTGTGCTTGCAGCAAATCGGCTACCATATACTGTGCTTGTTTATAACTTAGGTCTCAAGCCCTATTCCCTAGCTGTGGTGAGTATAATGGTCTTTTAATTTTTCTTATATATATATCTCTAATGGTTGGAAAAACAAAAATTATAAAACTTACTAAATTTATTTATAATTATTACAGATATCAAATTATTGCAATTCATCAAAATGTGCCATCATCGACTTTGATTTAGAACTGTTTCCCTCACATGTAAATGATGAGAGCATTACAGCATACCGACCACTCATCATACAGGTAAATACTTACTCTACATACTTCAACAATTATTATTATTAAAAAATTTGTAAATACCAAATATATTCCACATGAAACATTTAATTTTGATTTTCACAGTATTTAGTCTTTAGTATTTAAAGAGCATGAACATTTCTGCTGAAATCCTTATTTATAGAATTTAAAAACAGATATATTAAATATAATTGGACATTGGACATAATTATAACATTGAACAATATTTAAAAAAAAAAATTATATGGTTATTTAATTAAATGTTAATGTTACATTTTCCGCAGCACGCTCTAAGCCGAGTGGGGGGCGTCATATACTGCGAGCCCACGCAGCGCTGGGCGGGCAGCGCGTCGCAGTTGGCGGCGCTGTGGGGTCGCGTGTCGGGAGAAGGGGAGGGGGAGGGTCCGGGCGGATCGCTCGGAGTCCTCGCGTGGGCGCGGCGCGCCGCCGTCACATCGCTGACACATCCGCGTATGTTCCACTACCTTCACGCGGACATCGACGACTTCCTGTTCGTGCAGATGCTGGACGCAACACGGCTGCTAGCGGCCTCGCGGCCCGGGGTGACGGAGCTCATGCGCCAGTGGATCCAGTGCGCGCTCACGCCGGACTGCATCATGCCCATCGGCGCACAGTCGGGCGGCTGTCGATTCGACAAGAAGCCGCAGTACCGGTACTCGGGGTGCCACGGGCAGGATGCGTCGGCCCTGAGCATTATCCTGGGCGTGCGTGCGGGCTACGAGGAGGCGCGGTACGCGGCGGGCGCGGGCCCCGCGGGCGCGGCGGGGCGCGCGGGCGCGTGGCGGCGCGCGGGCCGCGGGGAGGCGCGCTCGCTGCTGGCGGCGCTGCGACGCAACGCCACGGACGCGTCGGCGCCGGATGCGCCCACCGTGCGGTCCGAAGCCGGCACTTAGCAACGTGAGAAGCCGTCGCTTATGTTCAACTACTAGAATGATGGACCCTTCTAAATCGGGCCGTGGGCCTCGATTTTTTTAACCCTACCGCCGTTACCGTCTAGTATTCTATTACATGATCTGATGATGAAAACTTTTATGATCATTTAAAATTTATATATTCATATATTTTGTTATACATTTATTTTGCACTATTTTACGAGATCTCTCAGTTTGTTTATATACCGTACCGCTTTTGAACCGACACTAGAATGGGAATCGAGTCGGAGGTCGACTGGTTTTACATAAATAATGTGATGAAAGAGTGATTTTTTTATAATAATATTTGGTATTAGTGACATGTTTATTGTGATAATTAACTTTCTTTCTGTTTATAAGTGTGTAAATGATATAGTATTGTGATGCAATATTGTGGTCAACATGCGTTCTATGGCTGTGGGCTATGAATTATTATGGAATAATGTTTGATGTTTTTAAATTTTCCTGGTTACGACTTGAAACATATCTTAGTTGGTTATTTTACAAACTCGGACACTCGTCTGATTTCTGAAGTTATATCTTACTGATTGCTTTTATTGACGATTAATATGTAAATTGTAAATATTATCTTAAAACAAAGTAACCATCGTTGCAATTAATGACTTAAAATGTTTTAAATTTTTTGAAACATAATAACAATACGGAAACAAATGTATTATTTATATCGCAACGTGTGTATTGAGATATCAATCTCGATTAATATTATAATTTATTAAGGTAGGAAGGCAAGCTTCCAGTTGTATACAAAATAAGCACTTGTATTGCAATGAGCACTTTCTAGTCAGTAACGCTCAGTCTAAATAATAATCTATGATTATTATATATATTGAGGTTGAAGAGCATTGGCATCTACATTTAGTAAAATTGATTGTGTCAATAAATAGTATATACACTTAATATTTAAAACGCATAATATTTTATGTCAATTTAATGCAATACGCCAGCTGCAATAGCAAGTGGTCCGCGCCTGTTATGTGGTGGGAAAAGTTAGATTAGGTTGTACACGATATTTGTTGACTCGTGTCATGCTTTAGCAAATAATAATTTATTGTATTGTATAGTTAAATTTATTATCAAGTTGTAGTAAATTTCATCAATTTTGTCCTATTATATTTTGTATTAATATAATGCTTATATGCATGTAATGATGAAGACTACAGATGTAGTTACAAACAGTATGTCATAAAATTTTGGTACAATATGATACTCTTTGGTCGAATTCTTATAAATATAGTATTTATATTATTAAATAGTGTTATACAAATTGATTTAATTTTTCTAAAATAATTATTATAACAGTTAGTACAATAATGAAATGGATCTCAGTAAGCTGTTAGCAAAGACCAATATAAAGTAATGTGTATATTGTGTGCTAGATAATTAATTTCAAAAGACGGGTAGAACGCTTTGGGTTCCATGATGTAAAACTAAACCTAATGTAAGTATCAAATATCGTTTTTTTCTTACATAAAGAGGAGCTCTTACCATTTCAGGGAAAGTACTGAAATGATGGCCGTAAATAATCTGTTAGATTATTATGTATTTAATGTCATTTTAATACAATTTGATAGCCAATTTTACAACCTGTCAATAATAAGAGGTAAATTTAACAACTATAGTGGAAATTACAAGATATTTCAACTAGTACCTATCCTAATATTTATAGATGGAATAAATTCCAGGCTTCATCTGCATATTTAAAAGAAAATACAATAAATGATCTTTGTGATGATCAGATCTTGTTTTACTTCACTGGACTACAGTAAAACCAATAATGAAATATAATATACTATAATTCGTCAGACAAGAAATCTTAACACATGTTAATAAATTATTTATATTTATAATCTTAATACGTGTATATAAGAAATAATTAATTATGTATTACATTGAAAAAATATACAAATCAAAACAATGGAAAATATATCACTTAATGATCTATTTAAAACATAACTATAGTTGCATCTGAATTAATTTACAGAAACAGGAACTTATTAAATTCTATTTATAAAATATTTAAAAAATATGACAATTTATGAGCTACAAACATTGACTAGTTACATTTTGTTTCTGGACTACTAACTACCAAGGTATTTTTATTTAATAATAATTAAATATTATGAACACAAAATACTCACAAGAATAGTCAACATAGAATTTACAAAAAAAAAAATATATAAGCATTTATACCTAGTAAAATACAAACTGCTTGAGTTAGGTGTAGTAAATAATGTTCTTAAGTAATTAACATGTTCATATCTTTATTACTCTGTTTATTCATTATAAGTAGGTAACTTTATCAGGATCTCAGCAATATTTCTATGTCTATTGTATAATTAAGGTTTATGTGCACATTAAACATTGTGACAATAAATATAAAAAATGCCTTGTATTTGTGAGAATATTAAATAGTCATTCGTACATTTTTTGTATTTACACTATACAAGAGAATAAGATATCACTGAATATGTTTTACATAATCATCCATCTGCCCTATTCAAAATTACTTAAGATCGGCGCAGTATGTACTAGATTTGGTAGATTTTAAGTCCTGCTGCTGCCTTGGGGTCAAACGTCCTTGGGAATGCTTGTTGTGGGATTTCTGACACCTTTCTGTAAGTGGTGTAGGATAGTGTGTCACGGTATCTTACTTCATTATTGTCCCTTATCCAGCTCTTATAGCACTTTAGAGAAAATATGGGGCGGTTCTATTTTAAGCTGCGAGCGCTCAGCGTCATGCGTTACTTTGTTTGCGAGACAATATACTTATGTTATAATAAATGAAACTTACAATTGATTAAACCGTAGCTCACTTCTTAGCATCGGGTTTCTTCTCGTCATCCTTGAACAGCAGTGGAGTCATGCCCAGGAAGCAACCCACCGTAATGCCGAGGACGCGACCCTGTGGTTACATTACAGTTATTTATGTAATCAATAATTTTGTATTTGTGTGGTGTCTTTCAGTGCTTACCATGTTGGCGAAGCGGCGACTGGACGGCATGTCGAGCTGAATTGGCGACAATGCAGGCGCGCCCATACCCAGTAGCGCGGCGGCACGCTCTACGTAATAAGAGGAGCCAATACCAATTACGTCACTAAAGGTGTTCCCTAACGCAGCCGCCGCCATCGTAGATAGTGTGATGTATGCGCTCATACTACTCTCTATGCGGTCACCCTTCAATAATATATAGAAATATAAATAATAACTATTTAATACAGTTATACTTAAACTCTTATAAGAGGTGCAATTTTTGACCTGAATGTTTCTAAAGATAGGTAAAAATAAATTTGAAACTATATTGATATTTTTTCTCTACTGTTATTAAAGTCATACTGGTATAAATATGTATATTTCGAAAAAAATGCATGATTAAAATAAATTGAATTAATAAATGAATTGTATATGTTTTGCTGCACTGGACTACAAAATATTTTTACCCAACTCTAAAAACGTCTAGCTACAAAATTACAACCTCTAATATGTTTAATGATAACTATATTTAATATTTTCACTGGTGTCTATTGCCAAACAACTTACAGCAATTATCATTATAAAGTTGTCCAGAAATCCAAATCCAATAAAAGGTATAGAGTTTGCTAATGATACTGTAAACATACAAAATATATTAAGTGATTAAAAATTTGTTAATTAACACACTTTAACATACTTTTATTGAGTACTTTAAACTATCTACAAGATATGATAGCATGATGTCCTCTTACTCTAAATTTAAATACAAAAGGTTATACTTTTAACAACTTACAATGAAGTAACTCTCTTGTTGTTGGTTTAGGAACGGATGCAGCTAAAAACAAAAATATTGTTCAAGTTTAAAGAAATATACTGATGTTAATGTACTGCCAAAAATGTTTTAATTAAATATATTTTTTTTGATTATTAAATTTTGTCTCTCTTCTCTTAAATTATGAAAAGTTGTGAAAATTTATTAAATAAGTATTTCTTGTGTAACAATTATCCAATTTAAAACAGACAAAACTAAATGCAGCACATTAAAATCAAATAAAATATAATCACCATATTTTTTTTTTAGCCAGTCCTCAGGCACAGGACAATAGCTTCCGGTAGGATCAACATCTCCTAATGTTGGAACTTTACTGGGTCTGCCAAGCTTACTTCTCCATCTTTGACCCGCTAATTTATCTGAAACCATTGATAAATAGAAATTACTTTATAGTCATAATTGTTACTCATGTATAAAGAATATACCTTCAAATTCTTCTTTAATTCTGTTAGATTCGTATTCCTGTAAGGCATTAAATAACATTTTTCTTTCCTCATTGTTCAAACGCAAAACTAATTCGACTGCGTGGATTTTTGTAAGAGGTCCTGTTATTTGACTTGGTTCTTCAAAATCTTTTGAAGTTGGTCCAAGTCCTAGATTTCTTATATGTGTTATTGTAGTAGCATATCTACTAAAGTTTACAGAACTCACTGTATTAACACTATGTCGTACTTGTAAAGTAATTGTTTTTTCTTGACAGAGAAGATAAGACTTTTTGAGTGATACCTTACAATATCTTTTTATACCTTGCATTGATTTCATTTTTAAAATAACTATGACTCAAAATAAGTAAACAAATGCAACTACTTTCGGATACCTATACTATTCGCGTTTGGTTTCATAACTTGTCTTTCAGTTCAAAGTTGTCATTTTCAAGATGTCATAACTTTTTTCAAATTGTGTCTTGAAACTAGATAAAAAAATAAAATTGGTTTTTTTTTTTAAAAATAATGGATAAGGTACATTCAATTACTGTAATTCATAAGTTTTCTCAAAATTATTAGTTTTCAAATTATTGTAAACAACATCATAATTTTATTTAAATTTTATTGTGTGAAGACAGGAGAGATAATTATTTTTATTATTATTGTAGTGGACAAACTGGAAAGTATATAAATTACTTTAATGAATCCGTCTAGAATCGGTCAGTTAATGATTTGAAGTTAGCAATTATTATTATTTTTATTTGAATCACCTATTTCACACGTAAGAAGCTAATATTTAAACATTTGTTTAGAATAATTCGATAAGAAGTTTTAGACATTGTTCCTGTAAGTTGAAAAATATTTTTTGTATATTTATTTATTTATTTATTAAAACTTTATTGTAAAACCAAAAAAAGAAAGCATTACAAAATTACAAAGGGCGTACTTAATGCCTGGTGGCATTCTCTGCCAGTCTACCCGTGCTGCATATATATATATATATATAGTAAAAAAAAATAATCTTATAATGTATAATACTTATAATAATAAACATACATACACTACGATGATTCATTAAGATGTATATCGCATTGTACAAAATGTACAACGAAACAGTACAGTAATCAATTAATTTCTTTTTGATACATAGTTTTAGTACTTTGAACTTTCATATATGTGATTTATGACCAACATCAATGATCAACTGAAGCAATTATGTCATACAAATGTTTAGTTTGACATATGTCAAATTTGGTGAAATTTGAAAACACTGAAAAAGTCGTAATTCTTAAAATATTTTTAGGATATCGATATAGGATTTTACTTGTTTTGTTTAACAATATTATACTACCTTTGTTGCTCAAGTAACAAAAAAAATATAGAAAAATTAATCCGAAATCAATGAAAATAAAGGACACCGGGGTTATTGTTTACAAATAATAACATTACAGTGCCAGTCCTGAAAGTACTTACTACCTAGTGTAAAGAGTTTAAAAAGCCGACATGCACGATGTTGGAAGGGTTAGTAGCTTGGGTTCTCAACAATTACCTGGGGAAGTACGTGGAGAACCTGAACACGGATCAGCTGAGCGTCGCTCTGCTCTCCGGTAAATTCATTAATTTGAATAGTTGAAGTTGTTTATATTTGCTTTACTTATTTAAATTATGTAAACATTTTTTTAAACTCTTTATTATTAAATCAATAGGTAAAGTAGAGCTAGAAAACCTTCCGCTCAAAAAAGATGCACTTCGTCACTTGGGTCTGCCAGTGGAAGTTAAAGCTGGCTTCATTGGCAAAGTGCAGCTACACGTGCCTGTGCGGCAGATCCGATCTGCTCCCTGGGTTATTGCCATTGAGAAGTTGTACTTAGTGGCTGCTCCTGTCAACCTAGATGAGGTATTACTTTGTAGTACTTATAGTTAATACAGTGATATTATGATAACTTTTACCTGTATAAAAGAATAGAAACCAGAGAACTAAATATACAAAATAAATGTTGTCTTTTTGTCTTTAGTCATTTAAAAATTATGTTTATTGTAGTTTTGTATTATAATTATTGTTTCAAATACCAATATCTCACTCTCAAGTTATATTCTATAAGTAGTCTGAAAACACTTGACCTTGAATTTGAACTCTGCTTTTACTTAATATAATTCAAGGAAAGTCGTCTCAGATAAGATTATTTGTGTCAAAATATAAAAAGGATTGAGTGATAAGAAAAGCAGAAGTATTGATAAATAACTATAACATGACAATCAGCAGTAGAAAATTTTGTTACAATAAAATATAAAAAAATGTTTAAGCATTGGATGCTTTTCTGAAATTTCGATATGACCTAGATTGTTATGCTCCAAATGGGCTTCAACCTTGATGCTAAACCACATGAAACAAGACATAATTTTGGATTACATTCTTATACCTTTAAGCAAAAATCACTTTTGTTCTATCTTTCTGATGTGTGATCACCAAGGAATGAAATACAGCTGCAGATTGTCTCAAACAATATAATCATGACACTTTCAACTTTCGATTGAAAAGGCTTCTCTATACAGACATCTATCTATCTATAAAATAAACATGTTTTGATAATTATAAAATTATGCATAATATTAATTTTTTATTACAAAATATTGTAAAATATGTGTATTCATCTAAAAAGCATCTTTCACGCATATTCCTTTTTCTTGTCGCAGTATTATTAGCATAATATATATATTTTTTATTTTGTCGCTTATAGACATTGTATTACAATTGTATTACAGTGGGACAGCGATGTGGAAGCGGCCATCGCGCACGAGTACAAGGTGTCGATATTGGACGCACTGGAGGCGCAGTGGCGCGCTGAGCACGAGGCTGTTGACGCCGGCTACTACGCGGCCTCCTACTCCTCCTGGCTCAGCTACGGCACCGGCCTGCTCGCTAACATCGTCGAAAACCTACAGGTACCAGGACTAGGCAGCGTCATTACAATAAGTTTATCCTTTTATTTCAAATAATTATTTTAGAACTTGGTTAACGGCGGTTGTGGGAGTTGGTGGCCATGTAGATTAATTTATTAGTTAAAATAAACTAAACATGACAAATTATATGTAATATTTATTTATTTTATTAGTGAATACTTTGTACCTTGGTACAATATATATCTTCAATAACTGTCATTGTGTATATTGACCCTTCGGTTTATAAGTGTATTCATGGTTTAATTTGCAATTTGTCTAGCTAAATCTGAAAGATGTGCACATCCGGTACGAGGATGCTTTGACGTGTCCGGGGCGCTCCTTTGCCTGCGGGCTGGCGGCGGAGGCGCTGGCGGCCGAGTCTTGCGATGCTGCCTGGAAACGCGGTGGCACCGCGCCCGGAGAGGAGCCTTGCTCCTTTAAACTACTCGAGCTGGCTAACCTAGCGCTCTACTGGGACCCCATGGTAGTGCCCGCCGGCATGATGGCCGACTGCACGATCGCCGAGCTCACCGTCAGTATCTGAATTGTCGGACTAAACTTGCCAGGTGTCGGATGTACCATACCGCATTTTTCTCAGGAAAGGATGCGAGAGACCTGGAGTGGATCGCATCGCTGGCTTCTGCGGCCGGGCTCAGCGAGCGCGCGCGTGCGGAGGGAGCGTTGTGAACGTCCGCTGCGAGACCGCGCCCGCCCGCGCCTCGCTTGCCACCTCACACTGGACTCCGTGCTACTTAAACTCACAGACGTAAGGCACAACGAGCTCTAATGCGTTTTCAATTATTTTTTTTCCGACTCACATTAATGACATATCTTTCGCTCGTCAGCGTCAGTACAGCGAGATGGTGGGCTGCCAGCGCGGGTTGGAGCGCGTGGCGCGGCTGCGGGTAGTGCGCGCTCTGCGACCTCGCGCACCGCTGCAGGGACACGCGCGCGCCTGGTGGTTGTACGCGGTGAAGGCACACCTGCCGCACCACACGTGTGAGTCCCGCGCGTGCGCATGGTATACCTGGAGCGAACCCCACCGACGTGTGTCTCTGCACAGGGATGGACCCCCGGCCGTCGTGGGAGGACTGCGCAGCTGCGTCGCGGGCGGCGCGGCGCTATGTGTCGCTGGTGCTACAGACGCTGCTGGCGCCGGCGGCCACGTTGCCGCCCGATGACCAGCGCGCCAAAGACGACTACGAGTGGCGGCAGCCGATGCATGTTCTCAAGCCACTTCGAGAGGTACGCTGTTTCATTTTTTTAAAATAAAGAATTGATAGGAAAATTTTCTATTGAATTTTCTTAATAATCGAGTTTGATTTAAGGTGGCAATGCGTAAAGTGCCGGCTTTAACGCCAGTGACGACTCCGGAATCTAATAGCTCAGGTCGTAGCGTGCTAGTGCGCTGGTTTCCTCAATGGTGGGGCTGGTATACGACTCCCACTACCGCCGCTACGCTACTTTCGACTACCTCCACCACTGAAGCAACTACATCTGCCACAGCTCCGACGTCAACGAACACCACAACATCGCGACTAGAAGATGAGATCCTAGACGTAATAGCAGATTCAATGGACGATAACACGCTGCTGAAACGCGATGCTGCTTTCGGTTTGTTTGAGTTTACACTACAGAGGGGATCGCTCGATATCTGCATCGAGGACGAAGAGGATGAGAGGTGGGTTAAATACCGACTTTTTTTCTCAGTTTTGAAGTATCTTAGATATCTTAAGAAAATATCTTTAAAGTTCCGCATCGTTTTTGTACATCGCTTGCAAAAAGTCTTTATGGAGCCGTAGAATCAATTGGAAAACAGTTTCGTCATAATTTTTTATCGCACCTAAGATGACCGCAAATTTATATATATGTATTTGGCAAATAACAACGCAATTATATCTGTATACGCCAAATGTTCGTGATCGATAGCCCCTCTTAATATCTCTTGGACCGTATGCTAGCCACTAAAGAACATAAAAGAATCTATTAATGCTGCCTTTTTGGTCTGAATAAAGAAATAGTAGATTTTCGAATAGAAGGTATGAAAAGTAATTTGAATTTGGAACATACATATAGGTATGAACATTCATAAAAATCGAACTCAAATTGTTTGAACTACTGGCTGTACGTGTTGTCTGTACAGTGCGGGCAGTCGCGCTAAATAAAAAAATAAACAAAAGCGCGCCAATGTTGTCTCTGTTTTCTGTCTCTGTCTCGCCGTAAAAATACCATTATTTTCTCCTTTGTGATACAACCTACTATTTCCGCCCGCTAAAAAGTTCCTATCGGAAACGTGCTATGTGGCTGGCGCTTATAGAGGAACAAAACGACACTTTTCGAATAGAATCCTGAGCGCAGCGAGGGATTCAAAGTATATCGCCCGAGGGAAAAATATTATTCTCCCGAGTCATACACTCTACTTTTCATCCCCTTTCTATGAGAAAATGTGTACCTACTGATTACGAAAACAGAGACGTCATTGGCGCGCTTTTGTTTTTTTTTTAAGTTAGCGTCGTGCAACCAACACATACACCAGTAATTCATACAATTGGCGTTCGATTTCCATGAATGTTCATACCTATATGTATGTTTCAAATTCAAATTACTTTTCCGCCCGCTAAAAAGTTCCTGTCGAAAAAGTGCTAATTTTCTCCCGCTTAAAGAGGTACAAAGCAACACTTTTCGAACAGAAGGGATGAAAATTTGGTTTCCACCCCCCAGCACCCACGCCGGCGCTTCGCGCGAGGGCGTCGAGTTACAATTCTCCGGAGTGCTCGTGCGCGTGGAGTCGCGGCCCCGCTCCGCCGCGCACGCGCTGCACGCGTCGCTGGGCGCCGTCGTGCTGCGGGACCGCGTCACGCCCGACACTCTGTTCCCCGTGCTGGTCGCGCCGCAGGTACTGAGGGTTCTCGATCGACTTCGACGTGGTTAACGTTCTTGACCGACGACTCTCGCTTAGGGCATGATACGCGAGGGCCTGAGTGCGATGAACGCGGCGGCGAGCGCGGCCGCCTGGTGGCGCGCGCAGCGGCCGCCTCCCGCCCCGGACGCTCTTCCTCACGCTCCTCCTCCGTCCGCCGAGCCACTTTTTCAGCTGTTCTACGAGAAGCGCCCCTCTGGGCCGGGCTGCGACTGTAAACTGCGCGTCAAGTCACGTTCGATAGAGGTGGTGTGGGCGGTGGGCGTGGCTCGCTGGGCGCGACGCTGGGCGGCGGCCGGCGGCGCCCTCGCGTCGGTCCGTAGTCACACGCGCGCCACGTTGAATCACCACTGGGGCCGGCTTGTGCATCATGCGCGTACCCCGGTGAGTACCGTTCTCTGCTAAGACAGTACTACCAATGCAAATCACCAGTCGTCAGTCGCCACACTCACCACCACGATTTATGACGCAGAGCGAGCGTCGTTCGTGGCAGATCGAGCTGGATATCTCCGCGCCGCAAATTCTACTTGTGGAAGAATTATGCGACCGCGATGCGTCCGTTTTGCTTTTGGACTTTGGCCGATTGCGTCTGGCAAACTCGTCACCGCAAGACCAGCAACACCGACAGGATATGCCAAAGCAGTTCTCAACCGATGACGATGAAGGTATTCACCTCGACCCGAATTGACAACGCTTTACAAGCGTTTTACGATCTTATCTGAGTAGCGATTAAATTATAATGCACAGGGCGGACCAAAAAGAATATACGTATTTCAAACTGCTTTATTTAATAAACTGTAAGAAGAGAACTATAGAACTTGGGACATATTTATGAAACGTTCTAGTTTACATTACAGGTGTTCAATATGTCTTCCACCAGCGACACGAACAATATTTCACTGATACTCAAATTCTTGCCATACTCGACTAAACATGTCCGGTGTCACTGATGTTATGGCAGTACGGATTTGGTTCTTCAACTCGTCGAGGTTCAGTAGTAATGGGGGAACATAAACTATGTCCTTAATGAAACTCCTCTGGAAGAAACCACACGGCGTCAAATCCGGTGACTGTGGAGGACAGCTGAAAAGTGCTAAACCGTCAGCTCCTTGCCGTCCAATCCAACGGTTCGAAAGAGTTTCATCCAGAAATTGACGAACATGACGACTCCAGTGAGGGGGTGCCCTTTCTTTTTGAAAATGAAGTTGTCTTTATTCAGCCTCGGAAATAATCAGTTTTGCAACATATGAAGATGCGGTGGACCGTTAACCGTGTCTTCATTAAAGAAAAAAGGACCGTAAACAGATAAGCAGGATATAGCACAAAACACATTCACTTTAGGTGAACCAAGAAAATGTTCGATGTGAGCATATGGGTTCTGTAGGCCCAAAATTCTAACATTCTGTTTGTTCACCTTCCCACTAAGGTGATAACATGCTTCATCACTGAACACGGTCCGTTCTGAGAAATTGTTATCGTTGTCAATAACATCATGATTCTGGCCATACGTAAATTCCACACGTTTATGTTTGTCATCATTATTCAGAGCCTGTAACAGCTGTAACTTGTACGACTTCATAACCAACCTGCGTTTCAAAATACGCCAAACTTGTTTTAGGCAGCTGCGATTCCCGACTGGCACGACGTGTCGATTTTCAAGGGTTACGTTGGTAAGCAGCTTGAATCCGTGCGACATTAGACAGATATACGAGTGTCAGGCCAGGACTTTTCTTTGCATACACAATCCGTCTCAAGGAGCTGACGGTATGAATGTTCCATCCATTCGGAGGATCAATTTGGTACCTTAACTGGAAACGTCTTTGCACTGTAATCACGAAATGACACTTCGCAAACTCAAGATACAAAAACTTTTGGGCTGTGGCGTAACCATTTTAGAACAACTGTCAATACGTCATTGTAACCAACCAACTGAGATCTGGCGGACATGGACACAAATTAGACAATGCATTCGTTCCTCCGATATCCGCAGCACACCCCTACTATCGATAGTTTACTAAATATATCAGTTTCAAATACGTATATTCTTTTTAGTCCGCCGTGTATTTTAAATTAAGCGGTATATTATAGTCAAGAGTTTCATTACAAAAGGAGACCGCTAATTGAACTGGTGTGGATTACATACATTAAGACTTTTGTGACCGTTCTAAGATCTTAGAGTTCGCCGACGACAATACTTTAATCTATAATTATTACGGATTTACAGAATTAAAATTTAAAGCTCGTATAAATTAAATTCTAGGATCTAATTTTTTTTAAATTAAAACTAGGGACGATAGCATGCCCAGCAATAACGAACTTATTAACAATTTTGGTCATGTCGCTCAGTGTACCCAATACCAAAGTTTTATCTGTTATTAAAAAATAAGGCATTATTTAATTACTATTTTGTGAAATGTTAAAACTAAGAATTATGTAAGCCTTTTTAAACGTGACAATATCATTGAACTAGTAATGGCTTTGTTAGTTAGTCAGTTTCAGTATTATTTTCGTTGCACACTCTACCTGAATTCTAATTTGTTGCTACATAAATAATATAAATTATGACCGTGACTCAATATTATTGACTTACTATAAAAATACATATTAAAAGAATATGCGTTAAGTTTCCTGCCAGTTCTTTTCGAGATTGACGTTACATACGTGCAGTATATGAATATCTGATATAAAATACATTGATATATATCATTCAATTTATACGAAATTCGAACTCACTGACATTGCCCGCCATCTTAGAGTTATTCATGACGCCGTGCTCGACGCCCCCGGGCAGCCCGCTGTCCCCCGCGTCCCCCGGGCCCCCGCCCGCGGCCGCGCCTCCGCTGCGCGCCGTCGACCTGCATCCACGCCTCTACGACCGCTATCGCGTGGAGCTGAGCGAGCTGCAGGTGTTGGTGGGGCGCGCGCGGGACAACTGGCGGTACGCGCACAACAAGACCACTTCCGCGCTGCACTTGTTGGACCGGTTTACCATCTCCCTACAGGTGCGTATAGGAGTACGGGCGGGGCGTAGTCTTGGAGCTAAGGACGATCGTGTTTCTGATACAGGCGGAGCGACGCGTGATGTCGACGACGGACCCGCAGTACCCTCGCGTGGCGCTGGGCGGCTCGCTGCCGGCGCTGGTGGTGCATCTCAGCGAACACAAACTGGCCGCCGTTCGCGCCGTCATCGCCTCCGTGCGCCCCGACGCGAGTCCCGGTGCCCAGGCCGACCCGTGAGTATCTAAACCGCGACCCCATAGAACATATCGTAACAAAAATTAATAATATTTACGAAACATAGATCACCGCATCAAGAAGGCACCGAGGAGGAGGAGAGCGAAAGTAACGACGAAACCGAGACCGAACATTCCGAAGTTTCGACGAATCAAAACGCCACACTATTAATGCTGCAGTTCGCCATTGATCAAATGTCGTTGGAGGTATGCCTATCTCCTTACGTTGGCCACTGACACTGCCGGAGTACAAAGTGGTCGTGCACAGGTGCAGTCCCGCGGGCGCAGCATCGCGGAGGTGCAGGTGTGCGGAGTGCGCGCGGCGCTGGCGCTGCGGCCGGCTGACACGTCGTTGTCCCTGTCAGTACACTCGCTGTTGCTGGTGGACGCGCTGCAAACCTATGGACCGGACTTTGAGCTGCTGCTAGCCAGCCACAAGCACCTCGGGTAGTTGCTTTAAGCTTTGGCGTATTGTTAAATCGTATTATTAGCAATAGATATTTTAAAGCGTTTTGTGCGGATAGTATGGATACGGCATCGGGCAGCATCCGAGGATCGGAGCCGACGTCTCCCACATCCCCGGCCTCCCCACCTGCATATTCCCCCCCACCGCCGCCCACGCCACGTCAACTACACCGCGCCTTGCACTCGTTGCGGCGTCGAAGCGACCTTGCTGACATCGCGGACGGTACGCGCTCATCCATAGAGTATTGTCTAAAAGTATCTTTCATTTAGTAAAAATATCTTATCGGTGACAGATCGTGAAACCGGGAGTGCAGCGCCAAACTGGTCGACTGGAGTCAGTTGGCACTCCGTTAACACTTCGTTCGCTGCGAGTGGCTCGCCCTTTGGGAGCTTTGGCCAAGGCAGCTTTGGTTTCGTAGGGCAGGATGGTCACGACAGCGGCTGGGGCCACGAAGGCGGTCCTTGGAGTGCGGCCGGAGGCTGGACGGCGCCCGGACTTGTCGATTCGGAGGCGCTTATTGCCGTGGAGTTGTGCTTCGTCAAGGGAGAGGGCGAGTCGGAAGATTTACGAATCGCCAACATTTTATTTAATAATTTGGATGTCATCGGTGAGTCGTAGAAAGATACATTCCGTCTGAACGTTCGGAGTTATTTATCTGTATATCATTCTAGATTATGAAACAAATTTTTAAATCCGATTAAATTATATGTTTGTAGACAGTCAGACGATAAATTACAATATTAAAGCCATTTCTTAAATTTCTTTTTCCATATATTCGAACAATGACTTTAAACTTTTGTTTTAATTTTTAAAGCCAACCAAGAGACAATAGTGGAGCTGATGGGGTTCGCTCATCGCGTATGGGGCCCCGCGCAGCCGCCGCCGCGCGCGCCGCCAGCTCCCGAACCGCACGTACACAGCGACCACAGTTACTCGCGGGTACACACAATCACACTTACATAAAAAGTATCTATATCTTGTGCGCTGTGGCATGGTGCGGGTGACACTGACAGTGACGTTTCGTTTCTCTTTTCACATCTTCACAGATACCGCAATTTACAAATAATAATTTATAAAATTTTCGTTATATTGCATTCGTAAGATATAATAACTGTAGTAAATTAAATTAAGTCCAATCAGAATGGTCTAAAATTAAAATCTAAAAGATAGAAAAATTAAGTAAAGTATTATATGTATAACATTACGTCCTTGACTTATTTAGTGATGTACTGCTATAATATATAGTCAATGTTTTTTATAATAAAAACCGTATATTGTGCGTAAATAGTTCAATTTTTATTGTTAAAAAGTTTATAATTATATTAATGAAGTAACAGAACATATTTAGGGTATTGATTCTTAAAAGGTTGTTAAGATAAAATATATTTTATTATCTAAACTCATACTAGATTCAGTGCTATCACTCGTGCTGACAACATCGTACGGGTAAACAATCTGATGCGCTATAGAGCAAAAATGTTGTCACGAAAATAAGTTATTAGCCCTATTTTCAGTAGTTTATATAAGTAAAGACAAGTACATACACGGAGTTACACTGTACACAACTGAAAAACACAGTTACATACACAAACACGTTATAATAATATTTAAGAGAACTAGATTTATGCTACGAGTATCGTAAGCGAAAAAAATTAAGTGCATAACATCCATCCTTAGTCAGGTAATACTGGTCACGTCACCCGCACCCTACTACAGCGCACAAGGTATAGTTCATTAATCATACTTTATTGTATATTAACTGTCGATTCCATAATTGTAGCCGGTGCGCACGGAGATTACATTCGACTTCCACCGCTTGGGCGTGCTTCTGCTGCGTGCCGGGGTGCGCGACGGCGTGGTGGTCGCCGGTAAAATTGCCACCGCCACCGTCGGAGATGCGCGGATACAGGCCACCCTGGGTAATAAACGACTTTATCTCCTACTGTGTGCAAAGATCGTAGAAAAAAGAGTATTATGAGGTATTAATATTCTTCAGACGGTGACCGTGTCGAGGTAGGCGGGTCGCTTGGTGGAGTGCAGGTGGTGTCTCTGTCGGAGAGCGCGGGCGTGCACTCGCGGGTGCTGACGGCCGGCCGCGCGCCCGCGCCTCCTGCAACTTCCGCGGACATGGGCTCGCCCGTGCCACCTCCAAGTACCCAAGAGCCCCAATCCTCACAGGCGGAATACCACTCCAGTGAAGACAAAGCACTTCTTTTCTCCATAACTAGGACCATTAAGGAACCTGTGGGCGCTTCCGCTGGTGAATATAGTTGACACTTAATTTAACCAATCCGCAACGTTCTACATCATATCTTTATTTCAGCTTCGGACACTTGTCAAGATGCGGAGGGTGATTTGCGCTCGCTTGAGGTGTGTGTGTGGGTGCGCGTGGCGCGCGTGTGGTATACTCATTCCCCACCGCTGCTGCACGAGCTGCGCGAGTGCGCGGCGCAGTTCCAACAGTACTTGGCCAACCTGGCGCGCTCCATCCGCTCCGCTGCCGCAGATATGGCCATAGGTCTCGTGCAGCCCCGGTATGTCATCGCCACCTGAAAGTTGGTATCTGTACATGCACATGGTTTAAATGATACGCATTTCATCTTCAGAGGCGATTCGATATACGCGAATCCTCGACTATCGCAATCGACAGAAGGCGTGTCGCCGCGACGACGAACTGCAAGTACAGGATGCTCGCTGGATGAGCCGGACCTAGAGCCGAGAGACATCATAATAAAGTAATATTTAGTTTTATTTATTTTATTTAACAATTTATGTACAAACGGAATATATATAAGATTAAAAATATAAAGAGTAATTCGTATAAAGGCACTGCTTTTTTCATATTGAAATCTCTTCCAGCAAACCTGTGAAAGGAGAGTTTTAAATGAGAATCAGTAAGCACAAAAAAGAAAAAAAACCATATATAAAATTAATACACTCAATGTTAATATTTATAACTATTATAAAATATTGGGAGTAAATAAATTACAATACACCTAAAACAGTATGCATATATATAAATATATACACATATTTATCTAAATTTTAAGAGACTTAGAATAATATGTTGTAAAGTAATGCATTCGTCTTACTTTTACTGAACTGAACTGAAATGAATTGTAAAAGAACGATAATAAAGCTTACTTTTGTGAGATGGAAATTTTCGGTTCGATCTAAGATGTGACAAACATGGAGAGAAAGTTGGAATATACAAAATATTGTAAAGTAGATATAATGTTCGAGTATTTGTACGAAAACGAATTGGGACCCTTTTAAGCTGTTTGCGAAAGTTGGAAACATGGTTGAGAAATTTCTTTAATCCAAAAATAAATCTGATACAGAGATTTTGCAAACGCTCACGTTTATTAACGCGTTCCTCTGTAGCATTCAAAAAGCAGGTATCAACATAGTCAATAAGAGACAGAATGAGGAATGAAGAAAAAAAAGAAAAGGCTATATGTTGATGTCTAGAAGATATGACTCTAATACTTTGGTTTTAGCCGGATCCAACAGTAGTCCATAAGACCTAAACCTGTGGTTGATCTGTTCAAGAATTCATCGCGCCTATACCCTGGTCAGAGTCAGTAATATTAAAATGACGGTATAATTTCAAGTCAACAGCATAAAGTTAAAAACTAGAATAAATGATTTTAGTCACATTGCTGGTAAAAATGGAGAAGAGTAAGGGAGAAAGGAAGCCACCTTGAGGCAGACCAGGAGAAACATGAGCCAATTAAAGAATGAAGAGTCCAGGAAAACATACTAAGAACGTCCATGAAGATAAGAATTATACCAATCCAAGCTCTGGAAAGAAAAGGTAAAATAGTAATAGGATGAAAATCAGAAACACAAGTAGGGTCAGAAACTTTAGGGAGAGGGATAACAAGCGCCATTTTCCAGGCCGAAATAGTTGAAAATATGCGTCAGAATTGGTAGACTAAAAGGGAGAATAGAAGAAATTATTGTAGAAGTAATCAGAAGTATTCTACATGCAATGCAATGGCATTCAACGAAATCGACAGTATCGCGTGTTGAACATCGAGCTCGCTAATGACACTGAAATAAAAAGGAGGACAGTTGGGGGTGGGAATAGTGGATAAATCAAAAAGGCTTTATTATTACTCAATAAAGTTATAAGTGGAAGTGAGAAACGATAATTGAGAACATCTAATTCGACATTTCTAGAAGCACTTACTTGAGTTTTACCTATCCCAATGCACCTAAGAATTTTCCTTGTCTTACTGGAATTATTGTTGGCAAGAGACTCATGATAATAGCGTTTTTTGCCCGGGGAGGAGGAAGGTTGAGATTCAATAAAGTAATAAGTAATTGAAGCTTATGGCTATGAGAATCATTTTTAAAAATACATGTGTTAAAGTCACACATAACAATGATCATAATTAGGACATAATTCAATAACATGATCATAACTAGGACACCATTCAATTAATAAGAGTTCGAGGGAATCAAAATAATCTATATTATTTATCTTTCTATATTATATAAGATTCAGACGGTAAATACTTCTAGAAGAATTTTTGTATGTTAAATTGAAATTTCAATAACGAGATATTTTGGTGTTTTTATATTATGTATATTATTATTGATATCATTATTATTAATATTGTTATTATAATGTATGTCAATAGCCCAAAATGAACTGAATTCAATTAAATAATCGTAATCGAATTAATCTTTAATAATATATTGCGAATTTTCGTGCAGCGTAAGCGTCGAGCTGCAATCCCCAGTGGTGGTGCTGCCACGAGCGGCGCGCTCGCCTCACGTGCTGGTGGCGCACCTCGGCCGCATGTCGTTGGCGCAGCGCGGACCGGCTGCGAGCGCCGCCGCTGCCATACGCGTCCGCGACATCTCGCTTGTGTCGGTAAGTAATGGCGCAGAATGCCGGTCGTTGATCTTTACGCTCAAATTCAAAACTATGTGGTTTTATCTAGTGACGATCGAGACGTATTTGAAACATAGAAAGCGCATGAATTCCGTAATTACTTTTTTATCATAAACAAATTCAATAATTTACGTACACGCATACAACTATAACGACGACTTCGATAGTTGGACGTCGGTGACAAGATTCGTAAGCAACTACTGGCGACAGACAACATGGCGGACATCTACGATGTGTCGCGGGGGCGGCCCGTGCTGCACGACACGGGGCTACGCCTGCGAGTGGCGCCGGGCCCGCCCTGGGCGCTCGACGGTGCCGTGGTGGGCGGCCTCCATGTGTCGGCCAGTCGCGAGCAGTATGAGCAGCTGCTGGATACTCTGCATTGGTTGTCAGCTGCGCCGCCGCCCCCGCCTCCGCCCGCGACCGCACCCTCCGCGCCCCCGTCGCTTGTTGAACCCGCCGCCGTGCCGACGTTGCGGCTGGACCCGCAGCTGCGCGCCGCCGTACTGGCTGTGCCTCCGCCTGCGCCCCACGATAGCCCCGCACACACCCCTCTTGTTGGTATGATCTCTGACATGAATGCGATCTGCCCATCCACGATAAAAATGAACTACCAAATTTTACGAGTTTTGCCTTCTGTCCAGTGACATTCGAGTTGCCCAACTTCACCGTTGAACTTCGGGCCGATTTAGGGTACGGAGAACGAAGTCTAGTGGCGCTTACTTTTCGAGAATTTCTACTCCGTCGTGAGCATTTATATCCACATGAGTCCACCCTTCAGGTAAAAGATTATATTAATCTGTTAGATTTCATGGGCATAATTCATACTGGTAACACAATTAAAAAACGTATCATAGGTGTCCCTTCACTCGATCACCATGGAGGATCTTACCAAGGAACCGGAATCTAGGCACCGCATGTTGATGGTATCGCATACGCCGCCCGGGCCGCCTAAGGCCGTGTTCGTGTCTAAGTCGTGCCCGGACTTCGTAACCGAGTTTCCCACCGACTGTCCCGCGTCTCCGCTGCAGCACGCCAGAGCTTCCTCGACCTCGCTGCCGACCGCACTTAACATGTCCGACAGGGAGGTAAGGCCAGTCTCACTCTCACAACGTCAGTTTTAAAAGATATACGCAATTATATTATTTTTTATTTTCAGTATAAGCGACTATTGAAGAACGAACGTCAGGATCGTCGGTGTGGACCGACGCCCCCATGCTCGCCAGAGCACGAGGCGCAGGATGGAGATGATGCGGATGAGGGACCCGTGCGGGACAACCTCGTGTGGGTGTCTGTGCACTCACGTCACCCGCAGCATCCGCACTACTGCGACCAGTACAACGAGGTGTCGAGATCAACGACAGTGGATTTCAACTGTCTCAAGCTGGTGTTGAGCATCGACAGTTGGGTAACCGTGCTCGACTTCTTCGGAGTGGCCGGCGACGAGCCCGACCTATCGGTGCCCTCCACGAATATCAACGAAACTAGTAGGTCTCGTCGGCCTCTGTCGCCGTCTATATTATTATACGTAAAAAATATTTTTATTCGATATTCATAGGTTCTATTAAATATAATTATCCGGCTGTACTTACGTTATTACTATCGGAATTTGCGCGACTAGTTTCGGACCCATTCGGGGTCCTTATTCATGAGCTCTGAGCATGGTGGAATTGCGGTGTGAACTGCGTGCTTCAGCTCGCTGGCCGCGCCTTGATAGTGGTGCGGGCGGGGGGGAGAGGATATAGTGTAGTTTTCAAGACGATGCTAATACTAATCCACTATCCCTTTTGAAATTTGGCCGACGCCTAATCTTAATAGCTTCACGTTTTTTTCGCGGTACTAAAAACTTTTCTCTAGCTAATACGGACACTTTGTCGAAACGAATGTAATGAGCCGTTTCCGATTCTAAGATTGTTTTGAGATCGCTGAGCCATTCTTGTAGAAAATTTCATACTTTCCGCAATTTTTATATTGACGTTTCAACGAGATTCCCCTACGTAACACTTAACAAAGAATTTTGTAAACGCTCGGGACCTCTAGGTTGTTTTAGTCTTTAGGTGTTACGGATATTGAACAAAACTTGCAGTGCGGACGAAAGATAGTTTTAATATTATAATTATGTCGCAAAAAGTGTCCTATCCTATCAGTGACCTCTTTGTTATATGGTAGGTGAAGGGGTGAACGACCTCTAGTGTAGCATTGGTAGTTTTTCTATGTATTAATCTTAGACGTTGACACCAATTTAGGTGTTCGTTTTACGATTACGCCTAATGATAAACTACCCCCATAAATTCGTAGGTTCCTCTAGAACTGAGACCGGCGAGACCGGTATAACAGAGACAGAGATGAGCGTTCGCTCGCTGTCGGTGCTGGTGGTAGGAGCGCGGGGAGAGGTGTGCCGCGCACTTATCTCGCGTGTCTCAGTGCGCGTGCGTAGCGGCATCGACGGAGGGCGCGACGTCAAGGCGCGGCTCGGGGCTCTGGCGCTGGCCGACCTCACGCCTCACGCGCCGCTATGGCGGGAGAGGCTGAGCATGCGCACCAAACACGCTTTGGATATACACTACCAGAGGTCAGTTCAATATTGGTCTAATAATCTGTGTTTATTATTTTTCTCAATTTAAACTTATTTATCTAAAAGACTGAATGCGACGGAGGCGGCAACGGCGGGACACGAGACGTCTCTGTCGCTCGAGATGGGGCCAGTGACTTATGTGCACACGCGTCGCTTCGTGCTCGAGTTGCAGGCTTTTGCGAGAGATTTTAGTCTATTGCGTCGCGTCATAGCTCAGGCCAGAAGAAAGGTTACATAAATAAGGTTCAACAGTTTATTACAATAAAATATAATGTTCTGTAGCTGGTCGATCCGTGCGTAGGTGTCGAGTGGTCCGCGTGACGCCTCCTTACAGCGCCTGCGCCTGCGCGTGCGCTGTTCGGCGCCTGTCATAGTGCTGCCGGTGTCGGGCCGCTGCCGCGACGCCCTGGCTGCCGAGCTGCATCAACTGCTGCTGGACAACTGCTTTCGCCGCGCGGGACATCCAGACACTGTGTCTAAGATCGTCGATCCTGCTACTGGTGAGTATCTCTATTTCATAAACTGTAAATAAAAGAAAAACAAATAAAATATTTTACGGCGTAGGTGAGCGCGAGCTACTGGATGTTCGCACGGTGCGCGTGGAAGGGCTGACTCTGTGGTGCGTGCGTTCGGCGGAAGGGTGCGCTGCAGGCTCAGAACGCGTGCGTCGCGTCGGCGAGCCCCTGCTGCCTGCGCCCGCTTCTCTTTCGCTGCAACTAGAACATAATTGTTGTGACACGCACAACGGTAATAAAATTACCTTTTCGCTCTTTGCACGCTGGCTGGTAGGCTCCTAACCGTCTTCTACGTCCGCAGTGCCCGAGATGACGGTGCAGGGTCGCCTCGCCACGTTGCAAGCGGCGTTGGACGCGGCGCAGTACCGGTTGTTACGCGGCGTGCTGACTCATAACTTGGCGGAGGCGTGCTCTGAGCTGCTAGCACCGGCGACGACTGCGGCGCTACCGGATCCGCCCGAAATCTGGCCCACATGGTCACTGCGGCTGGACCTGCAGGACGTGAGCCTGGAACTGCTCGCCGTACGCCCATGCCCACCGCTCGCATGTATTAACTTCATCAAGTCACGGCTGCTAATTGAGACTTATTCGGACCTCTCGCAGGACATCGATCTCGTCTCGCAGGTACAAGTTTCATCTGTCTCTCGAGACTAATGAATTTAAAGACTCGCAAGATTTTAGCTATTTCTCGAATGCTCCGATTCGTCCTTGTATGCTTACAGGAGATCCTGGTGAGTGACATGCGATTCGCGTCGGAGCCTGCCAACCGGCGCGGCAATGTGTTCAGCCACATAGTGCAGCCGCTGCCCGACCATCGTCACAGCGTACAGGCCGAAGTGCATGCGAGGTACCGCCGCACTGAAGCACCGCATCTGTACATTCGACTACTTACAATTATTACTGAGACCTGACACGATCTCTTCGCAGGAAGCGGCCAGACTCGTCCGCGTACACCATCATGGTGAACAACATGCGTCTTATGGCGGTTCTGGACTGGTGGGAGGCTGCGGCGCAGTTCCTAGCGCAGACGCCGCCGCCGGCCTCCGACCCCGACCTAACGCATCTGTACGATACACGCTATAAATATAAAAAAACAATATATTTACATCAGTTATAGACGTACATAAAAAACTTGCATCACTTATTGAATGAGGCGTCTTATGAAAGAAAAAACGTAAAGTAAACTCATGGACATACCGGTATAACAGGAATGCAAAAAAAGGAAAAATAAAAGAGAATATTGTTTTTTTCGAACTGGCCACATATATATCAGTATTAAGTATGCGTTTCATTAATTTAATTAACATTTATTAATACGAAAAAAAAAATTAATCAAAGCATTTGCAACGGGTTTTCGCAACGGGTGATACAATTAGTATTTAGTATCGCCTCCTCTTACTGTCAAAACTGCCTACGTCCACCTGGGCATAGTTTTTTTATTAAATTACCAATGAAAATTTTTGGCATTAATTTCCATTCTTTTTTTTTTTTTTTTTTTTTTTTTTTATAAATATTTTATTTAATTTTATAATGTAAACAATTACACATAATATCTTGCCAAGTTCGAGAGTTTGTAGGCAAGAAGCGCCCATTACATTCTTAACCTAAACACTTACATTCTAATACTAAACTACTTAACTAACATTTATAATTTCAAATACTTTACAATGAAACATTTAAAACAAAACATAGTAACTCTTAAATCTTATAGTAACAATTATTGCATATTATGAAATACAACAAAAATAAAATAAAAATAATAATAAATAAATAAATAATAATAAATAATAAACACACGTAAACATTTAATAACAACCTTTATAGTAACTTTTATTGAATAATATAAAATACAGAAAAAATAGAAACAAAATTAAAAATTATAATAAATTAAATTAAAAATTAAAAAGAAAACAAATTAGAGACTTAATAACTATCACAATTCTTAAAGAAATAAAATAAAACAAAATTAAAAAAAAACAATCAATGCGTGGTTTTGAGATGCCTTAGGTTAGATGGTGCTAAGTATCTTTGTTTAGTTTGTTTCCCAATTTATTCCAAATATGTTCTATAGGATTTAGATCTGACGAGCGTGCTGGTCATACTAAAATTTGGATACCGACCTCAGCAAAATACGCCTACACTACCGCCGTAGTGCGAGGACGAGCATTGTCGTGCATTAAAAGAAATTGTCCTTGATGGATGGGGCAAAAACATCACAATTTACTCTAAAATGTCTGTTACGTATCAGGCAGTCAGGGACCCATTTTCAACGATGTGTAGCTCTGTTCGTGCTTTTAAATAAATACCGCCCCATACCATTACTGCCATTACCATTACCTCCACTATAAACTCCACTTCCAACAATGTTACACTGAGCGTATTTTTCTCCGGGTCTTCTCCATACTTTGACCCTGCCATGTTCTCGCTTTGGACAGAATCTGGTCTCAGTAGTAAAGAGTACTTTTCCCCAAGTGTCATCATCCCAATTTCGTTGCGAAAAACAAAACTGGACCGAGCTACTCGATGACCGTCGGTGACTAAAGGGCCTTTTGGCAGGCAAGAACGCCCTTATACCAGCAGTCTTAAGTCTTCTCATCGTTTTAATGCTAACTGTAACTTGTCGAACTTCCTGTAGCTTGTTTTGTAAGTCAGAAGAAGTAGAAGTGCGGTTTCTGAGGACACTACTGACGATAAATCTGGAGTCTCTCTCTTTTGTAACTCTTTTATTTAATTGACAAAAAAACAAGTGAAAGTCGTAAGTATAATTCTATTCAAAATGTTTATTTTCCAAATTACTTCTTAGTGTATATGTGATTATTACGAAATAAGACAATATTCTATGTTGTTCTACCTTTTTTTGCGTTCTTCTAAATATATCCATGAGTGTATATGAGAAGTAGTTTGGTACTGAACATATAGATGAACCAGTGTGCATGTCAAAGGCGAATGATGGTGATGGAAATCTGTCGAGCCATGTTATATAAATACCACAATGTATTCCAACATTAATAGCTTGCAGATTCTGATAGTGATTTTCGGAATGTGAATTATGTCCGTTTTGAATTTGCTAAAATTTAATAAGAATGTGGATTTCATTATCTTTTAATTCCTTGTGACTTGGCCAATGTGAAAGACTTAAATGCTAGCTATAAAGATTATTTAGATTTTGAAAATATGGAGTTTTTTTTATTTTAAAAACTATGGAGTTAAGAGCTTGTTATGGAAAGGCATTCTTTTAAATGATAGAACTCGAGAAGTCTGTCAGTACAAGAATATAATGAGTTATATACTGAATATTTGAAACTATCCAATTCAAACAGAAGAAGTTTGAGAAAGTGAGAAGATACGAGTGTAAATGACGAGGTTGTGTTAGGTAATTAAGCTAGAGGAATCTTTATAAAGGAAAGGTAGATAGGAAAGGTGCCTTCGTTTAATGATTCTGTCGAATAGCAAGAATGTTCACCACGTAGGGATGGATACTTATCGTAGGTTGGAACGCTTGAAGAGGGAATTTAATTCTGTAATTCCTGCGCACACTCATAAAATGTTTTCTACGCCTGTGCTCGAGGCTGGGAGTAAACATGGGTTATGGGAACATGGGACATTCAGAGTCCTTAGACGTTCTTTATCCGGACAAAGAGCATTTATAAAATTGTGTATCTCTCTCACCCTAGCAGCATATTCTAGGTCGTATTTGTCGCCGTTTATTTCGTTAGGAGGAGGGCGTATCATCGCCTGCAGGGTTCGGTAGGCCTGTCCAGGTTTTTGGCATTCACGATGGCTCTACGAATTAAAAGTCGTGCCTCTTCCATAGATTCCTTATAACTTGCCCTATGCACTTAGAAACTGGTCTGCGCAGCTACATCGTGTTGACAACTGTCTTTGCGAGAAGTCTGCCAACCTATTCGCAGTGTGTAGTTCTCCTTGCGGAGTAGTTCTACCTGCGGTTGTTGGTTGGCCTTGGGCACATGACAAGTGTTAAAAATAAGTTTATTTTAGAGATCCACTGCTGGAAAACGAGATCGAGTGGAGTGGAGTGGGAGCGAGGGTCCGGATGAGTGGGGGCGTGGGGGAGTCTCAGGGAGAGGGGCAGGTAGAGCTCAAGCTGAACATCACCGATTCGCAGCTGGTGTTCGTGGAAGACGCCTCGTTGTGGGACACCAACGCCGTCATACTCAAGGTAACCGTGACTGATGACCTTGTGTTAATTATCAAAGTCTAAGATTTTTATTTCAAATAGTTATACTTAAAATCATTTGATATACATTGCAGCGTGATCTTGGAAAACTTGACCAAGCTACATAATATATCTTTTACAATTGCAAAACTTTAATTATACTTTCGATATAATTATTATATTTATAGTTTAGTATATTATTTTTATGTATTGGTTTAAGGTATATTTTTTTGTGTGATACGCGTCTCTTCTAGAGCACGACGGTGATCACGTATCGGCCGGCGGACGAAGCCCGCCCGGTGGTGTGCGAGCTAAACGAGCTGGAGGTGTTCTCGTGCGTGCTGGGACTCGAGGAGGAGACGGCGTTGTCCATCGTAGAGCCGGCAGCGGTGACAGCCACGCTGCAGCCGGGCCGCGTGCTGGCCGTATCCGCGCCCGCGTTGCGTCTGCGTCTGTCGTACCATGACATGCGAATGTTCGCCTCCATGTTACAGTCGCTGCCCGCCCAGGCCAGAGTGGCCCTCTCGGGTGCGTCTTGTCCTCTCATACAGTAAAATTAAAACGATCTTTGGTAAGAACGTTCGCATTTCAGGTAAAACGGAGGAGGATGGCGTGACGGACGTACCCGCCAACAGCATGCACATGAGCGCGGGAGCGGCGGGCGCGGGGCCGGCGCGCGGCGCGGTGTGCGCGGCGGCGCTGCCTCTGTGGGCGCGGCCCCCGCCCCCGCGCCCGCCGCCCCCCGCGCCTCCCGCGCTCTGGCCTCTCAGAGCCGTGCAGGTGACGATTTTTGAGGACATTGACCGATTCCATCACCCACTCTGTTTTCAATTTATATATATATTTGTGTAGGTTAACGCCGACTGTGTAACACTATGCGTCATTGACGACTGCTTGGATTCGGACGTACCGCTTCTGGAAGTTTCGTTGGTTGACCTGGAGCTCGAACAGGTGGGCCTTCGTTAACGCGGTGAATACTTTAAGATTCCATAAAATATTATTTATAAGAGATTATATTGTTTAGGATTTACGAAAAGTGGAGGAGTCGTTCGAGGATCCTCTGCTGGTGTGCACTCCGTCTGGCGCGGCGGGAGTGACGGATGCGCGCGGGGGCGCGGGAGGGGGCCGCCTGCGCGCACAGCTCAGTGCCGACTATTACAATCGTACGCTGTCGGACTGGGAGCCCGTAGTGGAGCCTTGGCGCTTCGAGGCGGGCTGGGAGCACACGCTGTCCCGCGGGCTAGCGTTGGGTCGTCTGCAGCTGCACGTGCGCTCAGATGCCATACTTGACACCAATCTCACATCATCGCTTGTGGACCTAGCGCGCCTCGTGCGGACAAATTGGACGCAGGACTATTATGCGCCACAGGTATACTTTGCATAGGTTCTCTCAAACACACATATATACCCTTTATTAAATTTCGGAGTACAGTGCAGTGGTGTTTTGGAAAAGATATATTAAATTGGAAGAGGTAGGTTTCACACACACACAGACATACCAGTATGTATATGAAAAAGACGTCTTTTTCTAAAAACGCCAATGTGTTAATCCTAAGCTTAGACATAAAGTTTCGGATGTTGCAATACATATAATATATATATATAGAATAATATTTCTCCATTTTCTATTTTCTCTTATAAATATTTAATTCTTGTATATTTCTACAAGTTCTTCTATTTTTCATTGAATGTTCCATAAGGATCGGTAAAGTCATTTTAAAGGTCACTCCCGACAAAGAAAGAGGCAAACAATGTTTTTTTCTAAAAAGGTTTTTTATGTTTTGTAATATTTCAATAATTTCGTAGTTATATTATGTGCGCTTATGCACACACATGTTTAAAATTTAAAAGCACAGAAATTTAAATTTTATTTATATTGAGAATTATAGTATGAATAGATCTAAATGTGACTATATTCTAAGACGAAGTGACGTCTCCCTTTTTTTAAGATTGTCAAATGAATAAAATTATATATAAAAATCATTATTGAATTTCGGATTTCTAGCCAAACTCTTCACATCATCCACTTTCATAATGAAAATATTCTCGAACCGAATAGAGTTCATAATATTATTGCTTAGACCACGACATCGGAGCAGTCACCGAAGGGCAGTCCATCGGGACACCGGCGACGCTCACCCTTCGTGCCGTACGCGCTACGCAACCTCACGGCACAGCGCCTGTGGTTCACCACGCTCACCACCACCTCCGACGAGTACGTTAAATCGCGTATAACATGTCTACAACAAGAGACATCGGATCTAACGTGCTAACACATGTTTAGACTGCGCGAGTCTGGGGAACTGGAGGTCCGACCGGACGATTCTTGGGTGATGGTGCGCGCGGGCGACACGGAGCCATTCTCGTTCGGCGCGAGGCGCGGGCGAGTGCGCGCCGGCCTCGCGCCCGTTCCGGCCGCGCCCGCGCCGCTGCACCGCCTCGTGCTGCGCATCGACGGCTGGGCGCCCCCCGACCCGGTGTGCGTGGACCGCGTTGGCGTCTTCTTCAGGCACATCGTGCACACGGTCGGGCGTCGTCCATTGTTCTACGCTATTCGTCACTAATAGATGAAACAGAGGATCATATTTTTTATAATATATGTGTAGAAAACGGGTGCGGAGGCGCGAGTGGTGCTGGAGGTGTCGCTGGAGGGCAGTGCGCGCAAGCTGGTGGCGGTACGCTCGGCGCTGCAGGTGGTCAACAAGCTCCCGCATCCCGTCGAGCTGCGCCTCGATCGCGCGCCCGCCGCCGGTAACTATAGCCGCAGAGTACTATCGGTCTAACTCACTACCGCTCACCCCTGGCGGTCAATGCGTCAGTGTGGAGCCGTCACGAATACGAATCGCATTACACAAATTTCCATTAATGTTCCATTTGTCGTATATTAAACTTCCTTATGGACGCAAAGTGAAACTGTAACGTTAACAAAACTATATTCAAAATTTCGATGATGTCGTCTCGTGTCGGTAACTAACGAGCTCGTGCCCGGAGGCGGCGGCGGCGCGGGCCCGAGCGCGGGGGCGGCGCGCGCGCCGAGAGCGCTTCAGCGCCGCGCAGCGCTGGGGGCGCTGTGTGCGCTGCGCCTCGCACCGCACGGACGTATATTTGTCGACTGCGGTATTTTGGCCGACTCACTTCCTCCATTCACTAGGCACATCCTTCTCGACCTGTAGATGTGTATTATTGTGTCGTAGTTATTTAATCTTGACCTTAAAAATAAATACGCATAGTAGTGACCGGTAAGACGAAGGATTTTTTATTTAGAATAATCATGTCTATTATATTTTTATTTAAACAAATCCATATTCTCATGATCAAAAAATCAAAGTGAATAACTAGGAGCGTGAACCAGATCTCAAATTTGACTCGCTGCGCTCGCAAAATCTCATTATGTGTTAGCATATTGAGCGAAGCGAGTTGCAAACAGCACCTAAGTTGCATTTACAAAACGTCGACGCATTCACTCCTCAAATAATTTTCACGATGAGACACATTTTTTTAAAAGTTTTTTTAAAACCACCACCACACTGATGTCTATCAGTGTGTAAAATTTGGAAATTTTCGAATATACCATTTTTCATTGATGCTTGCACAAAGTCTCTCATAGAGAGCTTCGCTCAATGAATGTTTTCTTTAAGACTAGGAAACCTTATCATTAAAACGATTTCTTTCGGGTTATATGACCGAGTGCACTACTGTGTAGTTTCAATTCATTGAGTCGTTCAGGGTGGTCCAAGGTCGAGAAGAGAATAATAATCAAAATCTCCGTTAGTTTTTGGGCTTTAAGATTGTAACTTTATTTGTACAAAGTGTGCGCAGCATGTTTACGACCTCGACTAGTTTCAAGAATATTTAAGGATTGCAGCTTTTAGACGTAAGAAGAAACCTACATTTTTCAATTCGTTCAAATATAACGCAATATTAAGAAACCGGTCTGTTAATTTATATATAGATTTACAGTAAAGTCATTTCAATTCATGGTAGTTTCATTTATATTAAGTTGTTATCTCTAGATCGGTAATATATCAGACTTAAAGGTATTATACACTTGTTTCATCATTTTATTTATGTGTATAAACGGGTGTCATGCGTAGGCACGTGGAGCGGCGCGGGCGGGGGTGGCGGCGCGGGGGCGCGGGCGACTGTAGTGGGCGCGGGCGCGCGCTGGGCTGCTCCGCTGGAGGCGCATGCCGGCGCCGTGTGGGCCCGGCCGCTTGCGGGCGCGCGGGCGCCTCCTGCTCCGCCACTGCCGCCGGCCGCCATACAGTGGCGCTCGGCCGGCACGGAGCGCGCGCTGCTGCACCACGAGTGCCGCGCGCCTCATGACCACGTTTACAGGTGACCACAGACACATACTCACGTGCTTTGAGAGGTATGCTGATCGTCGATTAATAATATAAAAGTCTAACCCATGAAATTTCCACTCAGATTCTGCTGCGTCGTGGTGCGTGAACGGTTCCCTCCCGACCGTGGGGAGATGCTTGCGGGACACACGCTAACATTGGTGCCTGCGCTGCGGCTGGAGAACCTGTTGCCGCTGGAGTTGCACTACCGCACCGACAGCGTGACTGGCACCATCGCTCCCTCGCATACGCAGCCTTTCCATCAGGTGCTATGATCTTCCGTCATACTTTCTCAATGTTATGATATCTTGTAAATGATCGTATTTTACATACAATTTTACTTGCCTAAGGTAAACGTGGAGGAGGGTGTGGAGATGAGCGTAAAGCTGGAAGGCTTCGGTTGGTCCACACCTTTGAGCGTCGGTGGACCCAACAATACTGGATCCTTCTCCGCTAGACTCAAACTGCGTGATCGGCGAGGGCGCCGACTCTATCTTAACGCGCGAGTCACCATCAAGAAAACTGACGGAATAAAGGTGGGGCGGTAAAATAAGTATTTATTGTTGACCGGCCAACGTGACTGTCGAACGATACAACTTTACTGGAGCTTCCTTCGTCTAGGTGTCCCTGTCTGCCGCATACTGGTTGGTAAACCGCACCGGGCTGCCGCTGGTTTTCCGCGCTGAGGGCGGCGGTGAGGCGGCGGGGCAATTTGCAGAGCATGAGCTAGCACGCATGGTGGCACCTCTGCCCTTCGCTTTCGCGGACGGTGACGGACCCACGCTGGCAGCGCGCCTCGGTACCTCGCTGGCACCTAGCTCCGAGGTAAACGCTCACCGTCCAATCGAGCTCCGTCTTTTAAGATTTTTCAATATTACATGTCAGTGTAATGTGTTTAGTGGTGCTCGCCGTTTGGCTTGGGACCCGGAGTGACCGTGAAGAGGTTGGAGAGCCGGGGGAACGTTACGGGCACGGACGGTGAGCGCTCGTACGCCGTGGGCGTGGCGGTACGCGCAGGCCGAGGCCGCTACCGTCGTACGAACATCGTCACCTTCACACCGCGTTACCAGCTGCACAATAATACCTCCCATTGCCTACAGTTCGCTCAGAAGTGTACCGCGACGACGCTTGTAATTAGAAAATATCTTATATATTATATAAAAATAAAAACGATAATTAAATATTTAATAATGAAATCAAAAAATTATTGCTGCAGAATGACCCGGGCGCAACGTCCACTCACGTCTCGGCCGTGGCGGACTGTCACCTGCCGTGGCACTGGGCCCGCTGGGACCGCGAACGGCTTTTATGCGTGCGCGTACTGGACGCAGATGGCGCACCGCGCACGGCCTGGTCTGGCGGCTTCAAACTGGACGAGGCGCGGGGGCTACACGTGGCCTGTCGCGGCTCCGCTGGAACTTACGAGCTTTTGCGGGTGGAGGTGGTGGCGCAGGGCGCAGCACTGCTGGTGGTGCTGACGGACGCCGAGCGCGCGCCGCCGCCGCTGCGAATCGATAACCACTCGCCCGTCGCCATCATGTTCCATCAGGTGCCCCTAGGAGTTCTATCACGCGTGTTTAATCTTAACAAGATCATCAAACTATTATGTGTCCTAACGAATTTGTTCTCAAACACTCGATCTCATCATTTAGGTTGGCTGCTCGGAGGAGTGCGTTGTGGGTGCGGGGGGTCGCGCACGCTGGGCGCTTCCGGAGCCCGAAGGGACTCAGTCGTTGGCTCTGAGAGCCCCGGGCGGCCCACGACTGTCGCTTCCATTGCACGCTCTGCACGAAACGCAGACGCTTCTGTATCAAAATTTTATCTACGTCGCTTTTTATGCCCGAGAAACGAACCCTCCCGATACCGTAACGTAAGTATCGAATCATGAGTGAACATGAGTGTAGTCATGTTAGATTGCTATTTCGTCAAAATCATTCTCTTGTCTTTTTTTTTCTGTAGGTTTGATCGTCGGCGACAACAATATTTCTTCTACTATTCATTTCTTCCCTCAAATCTGTTTTTTTACTTGTTTCAACCTCATCATCATTCTTTTGTCCAGTCTCATATCGATGACTTGCCCAGTCATGCCACTTTTGTCCTGCCTATTTACACGCCCATGCCAAGATAGCTTCGTGCTTGTCATCTTTTTTATTATAAGATATTAATACCTTTAAATGCAGCGAGCAGACTGATGGTGCGGAAGAGGGAGTGTTGGTACTTGAGGTGCCACTGGGATCCACGCGCGTACAGCTCGCTCGCATGCGATACGGAGACAGGTTAGCCGTCTCCCTTTATTTTTTCTATCTAGTTTGTAGTCCTTAGCTAAACTCTATCCTGCCTAGGTGCCAGCTTTGGCGGCGTGGTGCGGGCGGCCAGCTCATTCACGAGGGCAGCTCCCCACCGCAGCCCACAGACCAGCTAGCTGCCGACACAATGCTATCGCCGCACGCGCTGGTACGTAACATAGCTCGGAGCAGCTCAAGTATCCTCGTACAATATCTTATAACAAATCAGTGCGCCGGCAGGTGTTAGACATCGAAGAGGCGGCGCCCCGGCCAGCGCGGGCGGCGGCACTGGTGCTGCGGCGGGCCGACAGGCGGCGCGCTTCCACGCAGGCCTGGCGCTTGGTGGGAGCCGCCATGTGCTGCGCGCATAGCAACCTGAGCGTGCAGCCCGAGGACGGCCTCATGGGACTCAACGCTGGTAAACGCTAGTCGCATTAATCCCCCTAAAGTATTGATGAAGAATAAATGTGACGGTGCGCTTTTGGTTCTAGGCGCCCGCGTTGTACTGGGGCTGGCGAGCTCTGTTCGAGCGCCAGCGGTGCGCTGGCCCACGCTTCGCCCGGGCTCCGGCCGTCTCGCTGTTACGCTGTGCGCCGACGGACCTACCCGACGCGTGCGCATCGTCGATCAAGCTGACAAGGTCCTTCATTTTAATTTTTACTTGCGGGCATCAACCACTATTATCCAGTTATATTTTTTTTTACTAGAAATGCAACATTTACTAAAACACATTATTGATTTCTTTGATGCAGAACACCAATTTACTGGAAGATCTTGAGAAGGACGAAATGGAGCTAGAGAGCGCGGGTGCCGGTAGCGTGATGGAATGGGAGGTGAGCGTATCACTCGCCGCGTTATCCTTGTCGCTGGTATCGCGTCGGCCTCCCGCCGAGCTGCTGTACGCCCAATTTTCGGAAGTGCGGCTGCGGGCAGCGAGTGAGCCCCGCACCGCCCAGGTGGCGTTCACCGTGGGCTCCATGCAGTGGGACAATCAATTAGTGAATACGCCTAGCCCTGTACTGCTTTACGTGTTGGGAGACCGCGAGTCGGATGTTCCCGACGGTGCAGGGGGCCCGAGGGCTTCGGGAAGCCTGCCCGCCCTGCATGCCTCGCTGGAGCTAGCGCGATCGCCCCCTCGGCACTACAATGCGCTTTATTTCAACCACTTTGTAGTAGCTCTGCGCCCGCTCGCCGTCAGACTTGACGAAAGGTATGATTTTTGGACATCTTATTATGATGATATATTACATATTTTAAATAAAACTGAACATTTATGCAGTCTCATTTGCGTTTTAAAAACCTTTACAGACTGATCTTGTTACTGTGGTCGTGGATAGAGGGAAGTGCTGCCTCAGAAGAGGGAGGGACGGAGTCGGAGGAGCCTGACGAGGCGGAGTACGAGACTCGACGTGTGCTAAATGAGCTCACAGCGCTACACGCCACCAGATACTACTTCGCGCTCATCAAAATCATACCCAGCCAGGTCTGACATATCTTCGTGTGACTGTTACATTCAATGTCATATAGGTCCGTAACACGTTGCCCGTGTTTCAGGTCCGTCTGTCAATGTTCACGGCCAATAAGCTGGAAAACGAGCTGAGTGCGTTGAAACGGCAGCTGGGCCTCACGCTTGTGCGTTTCGAGGACGCAGCCGTGGAGCTGGAGCCTTTCGCGCGCGCGCACGCATTTGACACCGCTTCAGCGTTAGCCCGCCACCTGCTGCAGCATTTCAAAGACGTACGACTTTAAACCGCTCATGTCTTTTACACGGTCAGAACCCCGTGTACTATGTCGCTAATGTATTGTACTGATTTTAGGAGTTGAAGTGGCAAGCGGCCAAAATACTGGGGTCGGTTGACTTTCTGGGGAATCCACTGGGCTTTGTTGCGGACGTATCGGAGGGCGTGTCGGGGCTGCTGCTTGAGGGCAACGTGAGAGCTCTTTTCAAGAATGTCACACATGGTATATCCAACTCCGCAGCAAAAGTCACGGGTGAGATATAAAGCTGCCTTGAGGCACGGTTTCCGAGATCATTATACTGAACATATCTCTTCTGATCTTCATTCACAGAGACGCTGGGTGACGGTCTGGAGCGCGTGGTGGCGGACGAGGCACACGAGGAGACGCGGCGCCGCATCCGCTCGGGCGCCGCCGGGGCCCACCTTGCGGCCGGCTTGCGGGGGCTCGGCCTGGGCCTGCTGGGTGAGAGCGCGTCTCAACATTGTGTCAACTTTCGTTTTAAACAATTGAGTTAACGTCGTCGTTTGCGTAAGGCGGTCTGACATCGCTGGCGAAGCACAGCTACGAGGGTGCTGCGGCAGAGGGAGTTGCGGGCTTCTTGGCGGGCGTGGGTAAGGGTCTGGTGGGCACCGTGACCAAACCCGTTATTGGTGTCCTGGACTTGGCGACGGAGACGGCTGCGGCGGTGCGGGAGAGCGCCAAGCGCGGGGCGGGAGCACCGACGCGGGCGCGCGCCCCTCGTTTGGCCGCCGAAGGCGCGCCGCTGCCGCGATATTGTGGAGCGCTTGCGGCGGGAGCGGCACTGTTGTTGGCGCTGCCGCAGCGCGACACTCCCGAGCGCTTTCTGGCCTACCGCATCGTGCGCGACTCGCCGCACGATATTCGTGCGCTGTTATCCGACTCCCACTTACGCATCATCACCTGCAAGCACGCCGCGCCACAGGTCGTCATGGAGACACATCTCAGGTGCGCTCTCCGCGATCGCTACGATGTCCTTATCACAGTATTAATATTGCTACAATACACCGTAACGTGTCCCGCAGCAACCTTGTGTCCTGCACGGCGGTGTGCGCGGACGGCGCGTGGTTCGTAGAGCTAGGCGTGCGAGGGGCGGGCGGCGGGGGCGGGGCGGGCGAGGCGCTCCGTCGGCCGCGCGTGCAATGCGACACGCACGCGGTGGCGGCCTGGCTGGCGCGCCACGCAGCGGCGGCCCGCCAGCTCTTCCACGACCGCACGCATACGCTGCTGCCGCACGGCGACCTGTGAGCCGCCGCGAGCACCAACGCTTTGCCGTTGGATTGAGACAAACATATTTTATCACAATTCTGCTACTGAATATTTACATGAGATGTAAACAATCGCCGTCCTGACATTTACCATCTAGACTATAAATAGTCACACACACCCGGTATAACATTCAATACGAACAACCTAGAATGTTGTATTACATTTTGAGGCAATCAACTTGAGATATCATGTTAAACGATAAAGGTAATATTGTTTATCCTTATAGGATCTTCCTTATTAAGGGACAACCATAAGAATGTCCCAAATTTTTTCATTACGAGTTTTGGAGGACTGTCTCAGATGTCTCATTAAGTGAAGTGAATTTAAAATTTCATTTTATGTTTCCTACTCAAGGAGTGTGAAGTTAATTTTTTTTTTAGTTAAACAATAATTTCATACTGTTTGATATTATTATAATTTTAATATAATCAACAAAAAATACAGGATTTAAGTGTCACGAGAATTGGTTTCCATTCCATTATTATGATTTGACTGGCTCTTATTTATGTTTAGAAAACTTTACGAAAATTTGAAATAGAGGCAACTCATTCAAACATATTATGAACACAGCTACACGAGTTCGAAGTGTGGAATCAAATGTTTATGATATTGCCTGTCTCGGATTGTTGTGCCAAAAAAAAATTTGTTGAAATGTTTTAAACAGCACTGATGGTGATTAAATAAATGAACAAAACTACATGATATATGTAAAGCTGCACAAAACACAATTGTTTAGTAAAAAAATATTTTTTTTTTAGTTCTTAACAACTCGTTACTTATAGTATAAAGTGGATTATATGGCACAAAGAAAAATGTATTAGACATAAATGTGTAACGTAGTAGAAGGTTATAAAAGGCTGTGTTCGTCGCAGTATAGTCACAATAGTAGTTAGTAAAAATTATGTATTCTTAATTTTTATATGATATGCGGTTAAAGATGTTTTATTTTATTTGGTACGTGCTACAATGCGTGTGTTGTTTCTTAGGTGAGTATTTTTTTTTTTTAAATAATATTTTATTAGCAAATTGTTGTCACACGTCGCACAAAGTTATCGTATCTCTATAACAGATATATAATATTTAAAGTATTATATGTAAACTTTTTTTTAGTTAACCTTTTTTAATGGAATGACTTTGGTTGCGGACTGTACAGTACAGGTATTATGTACAGTAATGTTGTTTGTTAAGATTTCGGTACTAAGTACTGTTTTAGGCCTTCGTTAGATTGGAGTAAGACCTAACTATTACCTATATATTTATTACATGTTAATATCAAAGGTTTAACCTAGTAACTAATCTATTAGCTTGTAAATTTTATTTAAATAAAATGTTGTTTTATTTTTAAGGTTCCATCTTACAATTTAAATTTTTTGATTAGGTACAGGGACAGGTAAATCACATGATAGTAGTCACGATTATATATGTTGAGTATAATATATAAATAACATACAATAATCGATTTACATGTGATTTTATCGTCTTTCAATGTGAAATACCTGCTATCATATTTATTGACTTCTTATTTTTTTCACATTTAAGATAAAATATTTTACTTTACAGTATATATTAAAGAAAATAAAGAACAATTAATTTATTAAAATAGTTTTTAATTCAAGTTTATTTTTATTATTGTGGGAATTCGACATGAAATAATTGTTTAATTTATGTCATAAGCGTTGTATTATAGGTTGTAACTCGACGATTATTTTATTTTTAATAAACATTTAAATTATAATATTTGTTTAATTTGCAAGGTGATAACCACAGAACTGATAGAGATTTGAGATCTTATAGTGTGTACATGATTTACTTTGTATAGATACTATACACTATATACCGTCCATAGGTACACTATATAGGCATAAGTCGCTGTACCAAACAAAAAGATAACTTTTACAGGCAGGTACACAAATTTCCTTATTTATGTTATCATGTTTATACCATATAAGTAAACTTAAGGCTATTCATACAAAATAACAGAGTAGTAATAAATACTTAAGTGGAGGGTCATTCGAAGTCGGCCTTCGCCGCGAGCGCACGCTTTGGAGATTGTTCCTGTCAAGAACGACCTTGGATACACAACAGTTATATTCCTTTAGTATTATGTAAGTAATATTTACTGACAGATCAAGGGTCAATGACTCCTGACCTACAGATAAATTATATTTTATTCCCATCTACACTTCTTATTTTAAAATATATTTTGTGTCTAGTTGGTAGGTACTGTATTAAAAATGCAAAATATACTCATGTACTTATCAGTTTTAATTTGCTTTCAATGTATTTGCATTCAGTTAGTAATTTCTGCCGCTTTGGTTGTCAACAACAATGATGCAAGGTGGGTTGACAGCAGTAAACCTCCTATTACTACCAATGATAGTCACTACAAACTCGATACTAAAGTACTTTTACTTTTAATAAGTTAATTAATTTTACTTTTCAGCGACATGGCATCTGTTGATTACACAAAGGTACCAATAATAGAAAAACCCCTACATACACCACCTTTAGAAGAAATAGTCGAAGGTATATCGTGTATAAAATACTAATTGTGGTGTGTATAGCGTAATATTGTCTAATCTAAGAAACTTAACGATTTTAGTGTTATCACGGAGGCTACCTGCAAATTTTGAATATGTAAGTGTGTCTGCTGAAGAAAGTCCAGATCTCACGCAACCACCACACAACCTTACTGCTCCTGGTATGTTGTATTATAGTAGGAACTTTTATTATGGTACATGAAATTGTAGATAATAAAAGTTTGTATTATAATAGGAATCTTGGGTCTATAAACATCTTTCTTAGAGTTTTTGGGTGTATATGTAAGTAGCTGCTGTTAGCGATTTCACTTGAGCCGTAAATGGGAAGTTATCTGTTATCATATAAAGTAAAATAATCTCGTTACCAAATGTTTTTTTAAATGACATCTACCATAACCACACCAAAATTATTAAAATTTTTTCTGTACTACTTACGTGATGCACGTATGAAACAAAAAATATTCAATTTGAAACTTATTGATATTATTTTTTAAAAAATGTTTTATGAACTGATTTGGGTTTTTTACTATTCCTTAATATGAAATTACAGTTAAGATAATTCGTTTCATTAAACAATAGAATTCGTACATTCATTCATTCGACTATAATTCGTTTCACTGCAAACTTTCATAGGTATTATAAAAATATTAAGTTTTAAATAGTGGTATAGGTTAATAACTGATATTTTGGTTAAATAAATTCTGTTATCTATATAAAATCAAACCATTCAATTCAGAGGCATTGCTGAAGTAGATGATAAAAAATGAGATAACAATATGAAGTATGTTTATATCGAGTGTTGTTTTATAAACATTCGTAATGAAAATCAAATTATTGTTATCTATATATTACTGTTCTTTGCGACGAAGTGTCAAGTCAATATATAGATAAGCATATATATCGGTCGGTGTAGGTCTGACGGGGAACGTGAAGCTAGTGGAGTTGGGAGGGCCGCCGTACCTGGTGCCGCTTGTGCGGCGCGACAAGGTGTACTCGCTGAGCGCGCTGCTGAGGCACCTGCGTCGGGACCCCGCGCTGCTGGCGGGCGCCGGCGCCGGGCCCTGGCCGTACCTGGGAGTCAACTGCGAGGTAGCGACATGCCTTAATCGTTTAACTATGTTGTTACTAAATTTTTTACCATTTCGGACACTCCTTTCCTCTCTATTTCAGTATAGTATTTCCTCTCTATTTCGGAGTTACCTTACTTTCGGAGTTACCTTACTGGTCGTCGACAGCGCACTCGGAATGATAAAACCTTCTCATCCTGGTGTAGTGTCTCGGCAGGGGTACCCCAAGGCGGCGTGTTATCTCCTCTACTATTCGCAATTTTCATTAATTCTATCTCTGAATATATCTCTTCTCTCTATCACATGTACGCAGACGATGTACAAATATATCGCCACTCACACCTTGACAGTCTATCTTCTACTGTATCGCTCATTAATAGTGACCTGAGCGCTATCTATAAGTGGAGTAGGCACTATGGACTGACAATAAATCGAAATAAATCTCAGGCAATCATTATTGGTAGCCCTGGAATGATAGCAAGAATTGATTGGAACAACGTACCTCCTATAGTGTACAATAATGTTAAAATACCTTATTGCTCAAATGTCAAAAATCTTGGCATATTTCTAGATCAGACATTGTCTTGGACTACCCACATTAAAGAACTCAGCAAAAAAACATTTGGTGCTATGAGTTCACTACTACGATTGCGATATTTTCTTCCAATTCCTACCAAAATTATGTTAACCCACTCCCTTCTTCTCTCTATTATAGATTATGCCGATGCAAGCTATCTTAATTTAACCGAGGACCATCTAAATAAGCTTGAGCGTCTCCAAAACAATGCCATACGGTTTATATTTGGCTTGCGCAAATATGACCATATTTCCCAATTTCGCCAAAAGCTCAAATGGCTTCCTATTCGTTGTCGCCGGGATTTACACGTTCTTTCTCTCCTGTACTGTGTATTATTTCACCCAAAAACACCATCTTACTTAAAGGAAAACTTCAACTTCTTAGGAGCACCAGCTGAAGTACGATCATCACAGTCCTTAATAATTAGAATGCCAGTACACAACACCAGATTTTATAAATACTCTTTTACAGTTCATTCCATCAAATTGTGGAATGACTTGCCACTTAGTATTCGAAAATCGAGATCTCTAGCAATATTTAAAAAGTCGGTTAAAGAATATTATCTATCTAAAGATATCTTGAACGACGTATTGTAACTTATATGCACATAAATAAATATGTATGTATATGTATATAAATAAATATGTATGTATATAAATATTGTTTAGTTTATACCTTTATATATATATATTGATTATATTTCTATTTATGTATTATAATTGTGTATTCGTGTGTAGTTATTTGTAAGTAGGTTTGTTTATTTACGTACATTTGCGCCACCTACTGTTCTAAAAAGTTTTTAATGTATATCCACCATAACACTGGTTGTCTGGAAGAAATCGCCTTTAGGCGATAAGACCGCCTTTTGTAGCTCCTACATTTACGGTTTTTTTATTATTTCCTTTTTGTTGTTATAAATTTTTACTTGTTTTTATGTTTTTATATTTTGTTTTTTTTAAATTTTCAAAATGTATGGTGTGCAATAAAGAATATAAATATATAATGGAAATATCGTTTTATTGAGAACTACGAACTTCTTTCGGTTGCAGGGTATAATCAACATGTACGTGAAGGACGGTGAGGTGTCGCAGGGCACGAGCGTGGTTTCTGTGTCGCCGGTGGGCGCGCCCAAGGGTAATTCGTCGTTCTTGCAGCAACGGCTGCCCCAAAGTGAGACGCGTACGGCGCTGCTCGGGAATTACCTTCTATCCGACGGACGGCCGGGCAAAGTACGAAAAAATATTTTCTGTTTTGTTAGGTTGGCTCGAGTTTTTAGTTAGCCATTAAAGACATGTTGTTGCAGGTCATTAAAGTCGTAGCCAAGAACAGAACGGGCGATATGAACTTCATTACCGCCATCAGAGAAGCACTCGCGGAGCACTACGGAGATAAAGTAGTCGGTAAGGATCATGGCTTAGTCTCAGTTTCAGCTCTACATTAGTGAAGTAGAGATAAGTTATTGGATTGGATTAAGTCATCACTCAGACTCAGATAAGTTATCGATGAGTGACGGCACCTTTAACCATCAGATAGACCATCCAGTAGTTTGCCACTGTTATAAAGTATTCAGTACCAGGGAACATTTCAAACTTTGTTGTTTATCTTACACTCACACATTAAAAGCAAAGTGAAGTTATCGGATTGCAGTCTCTCGGTAAATCCGCGTGGCGTCTCATTGGCTGAGCATAAACGAGGTAAAGAGACTCGTAGCGAGATAAATATAACATAAATATCAGGTCTGGGCGGGTCGTTCTGTCTGCTGGCGGGCGCGGCGCGGCACCACGTGATGCCGGACTTCTCCCCCTCGGCGCTGTGTAGCGACGAGGCGGTGGAGGCGTGGCTGCACTACTTCGAGCACGCGGCTCCGCTGGCGCACGTCGGCACGCTGGTGACGGCCGACGCGGGGCTGGACCTTCGCCTGCAGCACTTCCACGGGATCGGCGCACACGGCGAGGGCGGCCACTACCACGGAGACACCACGCCCGCGCTCGCGCACTACGAGGGTTACTTCGCGCTGGCGAGCGCCGTGCTGCGGATCGACGCGCCCGAGGACACGCACGACTTCGGGCGAGACTGAATACTAGCGACGGTACTGTCGACTAGGCTCCTTGTAAAAATACGTATAATATATGTTTAATACACTCCACTATTTATTTACTTGAAATAAATATTATTACTAATGTGTTCTTACCTATTTCTATCTAAACTTTTTGACGAACTTTTTTTTTGAAGAACTCAATTATTTGAGGTAAATAGAAATAAAGTAAAGTAACGGGTGAAATTTGATTTATTCCATAGAACTTATCTTATAAAATTGGGCGTCTGCGCACTATAATGCTACACTCTACGGTATAATATTAGAGTCACCTAACGGTTTTACCGATTTCAATTCCGCAGTGTACTCTAGTGACGATAGAATTAGATCGGCCCTAATTTTTACCAAATATTATAAATATCATATAAAATAATCACAAACAAGTCATATAAAAATAATGACTACCTATAAAATTTACAGTAATAAAAATTTTGTTCAAATCACATTATTTAAAGCGCTGAAAATATGCTTAATTCGCAAAGCTATAGTATACACTAGAGATAGAAAAAAATATTTCTTATTAAGTTATTGGACATACAAGTTTCGTATTGCAGAAGTTACACAAATCAATATAAATATCATTTGATATCAATGAGAACTAACTAGTCTCTTTGCCAGAGAAACATTTAAGCTTTTACAAATATGTTTTTACACATTTGAAATAAAACAATTTTTTACGGATTAAACTCGCGTATAATTTGGTTACATTTTAATTTTAAGCTGACGTTTCGAATGCTTTGCAGCGATTGGGTTCACGGGTAAACGAGGTGTAAGTAAGAGACGCGTCTACCCGTGAACACGATTGCCGTAAAAAATTGTTTTTTTTTTCAAATGTGTAATCGTGAAAATCTAAGAAAATATTATATTTTTACACAGCCTGGTCACTAATCTTCAATGATGTTTCATTAGATACTTATACCAATATTTATAGAAAATAAGATTATGTACATATAAAAGAGTTTACATGAAATTGAATAACCACATCAATTCTTTAAATTCTTTAAACACCTACAAAAAAAAAATAATTTAAAAATTATATTATAATGGAGGACCGAGATCATACAAATCGTTAATTATTTGATACAAGTCTCATAATATAAAATGTTATTATTTACTAAATTATGTCCTTCAGCTAAATTTTAAATTTAAAAATTCAAGTTTAATATTCAGCTTATATAGAATGTGCCGATCCTCCACAGTATCATTCTGAACATGGCTCAACTAATATAAACGAAATATTTACAACAGTCATTTAACAAAATAAATATAACACAAAGGGTGAAATATTATTTATATTAAATCAACTACTTACAACTCTTTAAATACGATATTATTATTCGACGGGAATTTTTGTATAATTTTCGTATAAGCAAGCAAACAATGAAATAACAAAAAGGTTTACTCTCATTATTAATTAAATGAAATAAAAATATATATTAATTAACACAGTATAGTTGAAAGAAATGAACGGAATGAAGGGAGGTGAGGAGGGAACAGATCCACTATATACACAAGTGTTCAGAGCACGGTTCAAGAACGGAAGAACCTAACAGCGCGCACGACGTACTGTCTGCAAATGGGGCACTCTGCCAGCTGGCGCGCGCACTGCGTGCAGGCGGCGATGTGCCCGCACTCCAGCAGGACGCACTCCAGCGGAGCTGCCATGCAGATCTTGCAGCTGTCCTCTATAGGCAGGTCAGCGGGCTCTGTGGATCGAAAGTCCGAGATAATGAACATAAAGGTACCTTTATGAGGTTAATCAATGTTGTATAATCAAGTACGGTGCTGCCGACGGGTGATGTCCTCGGTCAAAATATCAGACATAATAGCAGTAGATAATATACCGTTCTTGTACTTTTCGTTGTCCCGCCAAAGCATCTTCGCTCTCTCCAGCAGGTCGTTCCGTTCGAGGCAACCCTTGTATTCCACTCGGTTGCGCATCAATAGCTCTTTCAGTTGCTTCACGTTAAGCGACTCTAGCTCGGACGCCAGTTTAAACCGGGACAGGTCTACGTGTTGTGGGGCTGAATGATTGACAGTTAAAAATTTTATACTAATTTACCAACATCAAATGTATCCAAGTATTTAAAAAAGAATTACATCATATGTTATTAGATATACTATATTATAATCAATTGTTACAGTAAATTTGAAACAACATCAAATATTGATAATTACAATAAAATCATAAATGAACACAGTTTAAACGAATTTTATGACACACTTACAATCATCAGCCAGGTGTGTCAGAGGCAGCTGAGGCTCCACGAGTCCGGGCTCGTCCTGCAGGCTCGCCGTGTCGGGCTCCGCGTCGGCGGGGGCCAGGTCTTGCGCCGAGCCGCTGTGCAGCTCTAGTGAGGATGCGGCACGCTGCGGGGAGCCGCCCGCCCAAGAAGTGCCACCCGCCCCCGCCCCCGCCGCGCTACCGGGCCCTGAACCACTGTTTGTCCCTACTGTGCCACCCGCTCCCTCCGCATTGTTTCCTGAGCCCGCTGATGACATGAGCACCGCTGAGTCTGTAAAAAAAAAATAGGATCAGAAAGATATAATCTTCTGCATAATTAAAATGTTTACAAACTTCATGTTCCCTGATACTTTAAAATGTATTAACGTGATTGCCTCGCCATATAATTGCCCAAACATAAGTTGTAGGTGTCGCATGGTAGCACAAAACACATTTCAACAAAATAATATGTGTATGTAAGATCCAGCATGATATATATATTTTTAAAATCCATTTACTAATCCTTAATAATCTAGAGCTCACAGGTCTGTGTGCCTAGTTTGAGTTTTCTTAACATAGAAAATTTGCACTCGGAAAACTGTTGTGCAAACTTTTACCACACCACTTACCATTAGGCAGAGGATCGGCGGGACGGGAGACAAACTCCCATCCCGTGTCATCAAGGTCTTCAATCTCAAAGCAGTCAGTTGTATCTACCCGTATGTGTGTCTCTGATGCTGTGATATCTACCGGAGATGCCGGTTCGGGTAATGGCACTTCAATATTACTTTCACCACCTATCATTCATTGTTATAAAATAATCTATTTTATAATATAGTTTAGTGTATAAATTTGATTCTTACCAGGTGTGGTTGTAAAGTGTCTATCAGGAATGTCAACATAAGGATCTGTTCTGTTGGTAGTTGGGGAATGTAAATGTGATGAATTAAAGCAGTTACCTAAAAGAAAATTTATAGTAGTACAATAATATACTGAGTTTTTAAAATGTTGCAGTTTATTAAAATAATTTTATTCTTAAGTACATACTTCTAGTGGAAGGGGGTGAAGTAGTTGGATTTCGTAGATCAAAGGCAGAGTTAATGAAGTCATTTATGTTAGTGGTCAGTCCCTTGAGTGTGCTAAAAGCACTGGTGTTTGCCCGTGAGCCTCGTCGTCTATATGCTGTGCTGTTCACGTGTGACACACACAGATTTAACAACTCTTCTTTTTCTGTGGACCAGTAATGAAATTTACTATACACAAATGTTTGTAATTCAATGATATACATACTAGCATTAATTGATTAAATACTTGTTATATTCAAATTTATCATTTTATAATTTAACTACTTTTGTAGTTTTTAACATAATGAGAATACACTAATTGATATAAATCATATCAATTATTAATGCTTATCTCACTTATAATTATCCGCAGATAGTTCTAGATAGTGTAGTCTCATATCACTTCTATAATTGGATGAGTAAAACGACATACCTACGCAGCCTCTGGTGGACACGTTCTGTCGCTGCAAGAAGCATTGCAGGTCTCGAACTTTCAGGTGTGCTATGTTTAGTCGAGATAGGGGGCGAGTGGAGAGGATCCGACATGGTGCGCACATAATACCTCCTCCTCTTCGAAGGCAGCCGCTACAGTAGTATCGTTCACATTCAGAACAAGCCCGTTTACGTTTGAATACGCTAAATTGTATTGCACAGCTCTCGCAAGGCATCTTACACTGGCGTCCTCGCAATATCATCGAACTCTTAACGAATTACCTTATAGAATACATAACGTAATTTATACAAATTTCATGATGCCATACATTTTATTCGTTTCAATTTTTTTTAATAATTTCATTAGTTAAATATTATTAGTAGCAATAAAACCAAAACATCACTCAACTGCCATTGTAAAAAATAAGGTTAAAGGTATAAAATAATCTGTGCTAAAATCTACGTCCTGCGTTCTGACTTATTTTCTTTCACTTGCTACTTGCCCGTTGCCAGTTCACAGTAGCCAAATGTCAGCTGCCATGTTGCCAGTGCCTAATAGCATAGATTAATAATTTACACTGTCTAGAAGGCAGTAATAATTATTTTGATTTGTTTTTTAGTCGTTGTTTCCTTTCTATAAAAATATTATACATATATAATATAAGCGTCGTAAAACCAATGAATATGTTTCGCATATAGTATAAAATAATTATATTATAATAAAACATCCAGCAAAAATGGGAAGAAATGAGAATCAAAAGAGAATACTATAAACGAATAGCTAGCGTGTCCGTTTTGAGACAAAATAGATGTGAAAAATGTTAATTAAAAAAATACTCTATTTTCTGCAGAGGAGTAAAACTTAAGAATATTATTAAAAACTAAATTGAAATGTTTTCCTTTACTACATATCTTGTTTGTGCATTAAGTGATTTTTTTAATAAGTACTATATATTATTTAAGTACTTATTAAAGAAGAAATATTGTACTATATACATATACTACAAGGAAATTACAAGTAGTATTTTAAACTGTGCCTTGATAGTTCATGAAGTTTTTATATATATGTATACTGAGGCAACGTGGATCACAAACTATTTCACCGAGGTGGCGGAGTTAAAACAACAACATGTTTTTATCATTGTTTTATCCGTTTTTTTTTTAAACTCAGTATTAGGATTTATCAAACTTAGGATTTATTATATAATAATTTTAATCACATCTTCAATATCACGCTATGTTTAATGTATTTTCTTAGGTACAATGTTTACAATTATTATAATTATAATAACTTAAACAGAAGTATGATTATAGTAACAAGTTTAAATCTGGATATATTCGATGGATTGACTATATGGATGATCTTATCCTAAATAAATATTTATTATTATTATTATTATTATTAAAAAAAGGTTTCTACGCTTTCAGTATATGGTGCAGAATTCCAAAATATATTTTTTCGATTTTGTCAACATATCACCTTTTAACAGAATCACTATAAGACAAAATTCTCTCTCTTTCACGGAACAACGTGTAAAAAAATATCTTATAATTATAATGCTACAAAAGTAATGGTGTGAGTGACTACATAATTTAAACATAAGAAGTTTAAATGTAAAACAAAATTTCACATATAATTGTTTATTAAATATTCTCGTGGTAAGGAGCTGCCTAAACGTGATGGGCCTTAAGCAAAATGCAATGTTGAAGGGCGTAGTGCCAGAACATTATGGAGTGTTGGTGACCTGGATGCCGCGTGCCTGCAAATCATTCAGATCCACTCGAGATCTACGCTACGTGTCGACGACGAATATCTTTTGTTAACACGCGGGACACTCGACACATACTTTGAAGAGTGTCGGTACTTCTCTGATAACATAAAGCGGTATACACATTTGGTATTCTCTTTTTCCGTAAAGTTTTTTTGTTAACGTTTTATTAAATTTTTACATGGAGTTTAAGGTACATTTTGTTAAAAATATACCCATGTATCTATTGAGGTAATTGCCACACAGAATTTCTGGCGATAGATTCTAAACAATAAAATCCGTATATTTATTTATTTAGAAAAAGAAACCGCGTATAACCATTTTAATTATACAGGAAGTTTATATATAAGAACAAAGAGGGAATATATTAAATTTATTTTCAATAAAGATTTGTATTTCCAGTACAGTAACCAACAAAGCCATTAATAGTTTTGTATATAGAATTTATCCTGTCCTCTCTTTCCTGTTCTAAAGAAATCAAATTAAGCGAAGCAAGTCTAAAATCTGCTAAGAAAAAACTTATAAGTTGTGTACATTCTAATATAATTATAAGCTCTATTGTGAATTCTAAAGTTACCTAACACATGTTCGAAGTTAATACTTACAAGAGAATATTAAATAAAATAAATGTTTTAGGATTTTTAATCCTTTGTCAGCTGGAAAATAAATTCTAACATCTTGCAAGCTGTACCTTGTATTTTTCGCTAGAAATAACATCTCAAATGTATTTCAGGTCTTCGTTTCATCTTCCCTTCGCTACATAAAGCAAATAGTAAATTACATTAAGTAAATAATATTCATGATGAATAAATTTTTTGGAAGAGTAGTAATAGTTGAGGATTTCTTAATATTTAGTTCTAATTTAGTTCCTATTGCCATAAAGATTTATATGCGCTAAAATATTCTGGATTTCGATAGTCAATAGAAATAGATTCAAATTTAACTATTCTAACTATTTTTTTATTAACTGCGCATAGAAATTTTGATTTATGAGTATATTTTACGACACCAAAATTTATCAACCCTGGGCCAAGGTGAGATCCCTGAGGAACACTCGACGTAACACATTGTATACTCTGAGTGGTTGGGAACTTCACGTAAATATAAAGCCTCTCATAAGACCATTTTATAGTGCGTCTATCTTTTCAATTAAGATTTCATGTGAGATTTTGCCAAAAGCTTTAAAGTAGTCGGTACAAGTCGAAATATTTTTTTCTAAAACAAAATCCTAAACTCGTTAAGATTTAATTCTTTATAGCATTTTTTTATGAAACAGAGTTCAAGAGACCTTAATAGTGGGTTACAATTTTTTTGTTATTATTAGAGATGAGCCAACTATGTCTATAATCGACCAACCTAATAGCCGACTAGTTGGCTAATAAATGTTCGATCATTGCTTGTCTTATCTTTTTCTATTGATCTTAAAGTTTTTTTTAATTATTACATAAAATAGTAGTCACGCATCACGAAAGTTTTAATTCATTTTTTTAATACTTTATGTTCAAATAGTAAATGACGAACTACTTTAATTTTAGTGGATAAAAATAACAACAAACAAAGAATAAAAATTGTCATACAATTATTAGAAATAAAAAAATCTAGAGTAATGGGTATTATTTAATCAGCCCGAAGTTGTAAGTACTGTACGGATTTTGTCAAAAAATTGTCTGGATATATACGTGAAAAATTTCATGATCAACAAATTTGTATTATACAGTCAACAGATTATAACGAAATTTTAACAATACAACAGATTTAAAAAAATAAAAGCAAACGAAAGTTAGCTGCTTTAAATTAAAACAACTTATTTTAAGACTCGTGAGCAATAAATATGGCAAGTCATTTGAATTTTTTACTTTTTTTACTTTTAAGATTTAAATGTTCATAATTGATAGAAATACATTAGTCAAATAAATAATAAAAGTGTTCAAGAAACCCTTAGAACCTAAAGAATATATTTTTTTCTCACTTACGGGTTTATTCTTCGTAAACTTACATATAATAAATTTAAAAGGATTTTTTTAACGTAATCTAGAGAATACGTGACACAGAATTAAGTCACAATCAATTACAGCTTAAAAGCATTTATCTGTTTGTCATATGTCATCTGATATAAATATTGACCATATATTGATAATTATAATACTTGTAAAAATACTTGTAAATATTGTGACAAAATAATTATCTTATTTTAATGTTCAGTTATTTTGTCACAAGCAAGAATTGGTATTTCGCGATTGAAATGACAGCTGAGGTGTCCGAGTGGTTAAGGAGTTGGACTTGAAATCCAATGGGTTTTACCCGCGCAGGTTCGAATCCTGTCCTCAGCGATACTTTTTGCAATATTTTTTATTATCTCTTGAGTTTTAGTAAGTAAAATTAACTTCTATGTAATTCAAGTTTCTAAATGACTAAATATATTTTTTAAGAATTTTGTTAAATAAGAATCCAATGAGTAGATAATATATTATTGTATTTCTAGTATTTATTATTTATATAACACTTTATTTATTTATTCTTTCATGTAAATGAATATAATATTCATAATAAGATTATATTAAAACTAAAATCTACATTTAAGTATTAAATTATAACAAACCTTTTGGGAAGTTATTTTCGCTGTTTTGATTCAAGAAGAGGTTTTAGTATTACAATACTCAATGCTTCTTAAGATTTAAAATATAATCAAAAAGTATTTGAAATATCATGTAATGAGATTTCTATTATATTTTTAAATTTATATAATTATGTATACTTTTATATTTACTTTATTTTCAACAATAAAATTAGACCTTTATCTATTTACATACATTGTCAAACAGTAATGAAGAAAACTGTAAACTAAAATAAAAAAATAACGGTACAGTTTTCAGTTGAAACAGATCTCAGGATAAAAGTATTTTTGTATCTCTAAATACACACTGATTAACGAGATATTCGTGATTAACGAGTCATTGTTATTATTCCATCCTAAATCCGAATCTATTTAGAAAATTTCTTATGATTTAACGGTCAAAATAAAAAATGATTTTTAATAGCCAAACTATGTTATAGAATTACAACGCAACAAAACTGCTGAAAAGACTTTCGGCTGAAGATATTTGAACATTTAGTTTATTGCTAATTTGGCCGACTTTACATAGTTACGATTTACCTATGAAGAAAACAAGACGCCTATCAAAAAAAATTAGAAATATTTTAGAACCTCCAAATTTTCGAACTACGAAAAAAGTTATTTTGAAGGAGCCGAATTATATGATAAATGCAAATAATGATGATGATTTACGGATTTAGCCTAGCAACAACAAAAGCCCTCAAACACACAGCCTATCTTGCCTCATGATGGGTTTCAAGGAGGTCTTAATAAATTTGAATTGTGAGAAGATCCTCTTAGCAGAAACTTTGCTGACTAGCATCTGATAGTGTATGCGTTTCCCCTCTTAGAGACGATGCCATCAACCGTCGCCTGTGTTTATCGCTACCACCGATCAAGTTTATTAGCAATATAAATATCGTACTGTAGTATAGCAGAGATTGTTGTGAGACCATACAATTGAGTAAATAATGCGTAGTAGAGATATTTCTTCAGTAACCCAGTTAAATTCAAGTTTCACTTGCAGTGCTGAGGTGTCCGAGTGGTTAAGGAGTTGGACTTGAAATCCAATGGGTTTTACCCGCGCAGGTTCGAATCCTGTCCTCAGCGATACTTTCTTTTATTATCTTTATTTTTATCAAATTGACTCACTCCAAACAAGCTTTACCATAACCAAGTAAGGTAAGTAAGGTTAGTACTCATTCATTTTCTAATATTTTATGTCTGATTTATATTTAATTACGTTATTATTTATAAAAACTTGCTAAAAAGAGTTTGTATTATTTTGATTAGTAAGTGTTATCTTCGAAACCAAGATTCAAGATATTAATTAAAAGAAGGTTTGGATTTAGTATCTATATTTTTTCGTTAAAAATCTCCGGTTCGTAGAGATCAAAACTTCATTAAAACTTACATTTCGCTAACTTACCTTTGCAGTATTTGGTGGAAACATGGACGTCAATTACGAGCACTACTAATATCAAAGCAACGGAGTTACATTCAATAGCTAAAATTTTTAAAAGTATCAAATTGTTTTCGATTAACTTTATTTTAATAGAAAAGTAATAAAATTCTGATGTAAAAAATAAATAAATAATGTCGACACGATAAAATACATCTTAGTATTGACACATCCACACAATTAATGTGAAGACAAGAGAATAAAAGGAAGGATTTAAATAAAATTGAGCAAGTTTGTAATTTTTGCCGCACATTGCCGCTCAAAATATAGGATACTTTTTATAATGGCAATTATCTTTTCACAGAAAAAACGTATCTGTTTTTGGTTATACTGAAGTCAAGAAAATAAATGTACGGATTTCGATAAAAGACGTTGTCCACTTTTTGAGAGGGGTTTTCATGTGATGAGAAATAATCTAACAATTTCTAAATTGAACTCAATTATGAGGCAGATAATTAAAAAAAAGGCGAATTCATTTTTAATCTTAACTATTTTGTATGTCAATTTTTTTTATGGAATTTGCTAAGATTAAAATTTAAAAAAAGTATTTTTTTGGAAAGCATGATTAACATGTCATGATTTTTAAAACATACTTATGATGTTTGATTAAGTTGTAAGATTCAAAATCAGTATAAGATGTATCCCTATAATGTGGTACTAGCTTATCACCAAAAGTAATATATAAAAATGTGTATATATAAATATGTGTCTATATAATTGTTAAACATATAAAAATGTCCTTATTTTTCGTAAAAAGGTTCGAAAATTTGTTTTTTCTATAATATGATTCAATTTGTAAAAAAGTGCTAAATCGCTTGTCATTTGTCATAAGGTATTTAAAATATTAGTAATTACCAATCAACATCACAAAATATGATGAGACACAGATAATTATATATAAACTAAATGCAAAGAAATAAGTAATAATATTTATAAAAGTACTTGGTGGATGTGCTTATCCCGAGATCAAATTAGCTGCTTAATTTCTTTTGATTACGTAAAATTTTACATTTAAAATATTTATTTAGAAATATCAAAATTAATATTAATAAAAATATTTATTTTGATTCAATTCAATATTTATTTTGATTCAGTTCAATTATTTATTTTGATTCATAATCAAACAATTCTGTTTTGAGGTATGAAGATACTTCAATAATTTACATCCGTGTGAAACTAACAAGAACTTGTTTTATTTGTAGTTTTTAAGTTCTATTTTTATTTCGTTTCATTAACAATATTAGAGAGCAAAAATAAGTAATTTCCTTTAGAAATCATCAAACAATTTTCACTTTTGTTTCAGTTGTACGCAAAAAAAATATAACGTTATAATTTGAATTTCTTTTATATGACTATTATGTAGTATATAGTAGTTTTGAGATTTTTTGAAAAGTGTATACTATTTAAAAAATATGTATTTTAAAAATAGGTTCAAAGAGTTTTTTATTTTAATATTATGATGAAATTCTCGCTTTGACGCGCAAATCAGACACAGACCGGTGGCACGGTTAAAAGAGGTTACCAAAAATACCACTTGATTAAACATTGTTTTGTGACGGTTGAGCCGGTCTTATACATGTAAATAAGTAAATAAGTGTAAATAACTTGTCCTTTGTTAGTAAAATTATATCAAAATCAAACAAGCTGAGGTGTCCGAGTGGTTAAGGAGTTGGACTTGAAATCCAATGGGTTTTACCTGCGCAGGTTCGAATCCTGTCCTCAGCGATACTTTTAAAATATTTTATTAACACATTGTTAGATAAGTTTGTAAATAATATTAAATATGCGTAATTTTATTTATATTTTATGTCTATAAAGAATATATGAAGGTAGTATTACCTTCTTAGTTACTAACGGACTGATAAGGAAAAAAATTGTTATTTAATTTTTGTTTTTTTCGTGTGGGGGTTTCTCTGAAGCAATAGCATGAATCACCTATTACTAGATTCTCAGAAGTAGCAGTTTCACTGATGCTGTGTAACGACAGATTAGAGTTATCACGTATATTGTTTTAATATTATGAATATGATATCTCAACAATGAAAAATAAACTGACGGTTGTCTTTTATTATTGTCACGCCTTTGCTTTAAAAATTCAATTCGTAGAGCTAAGAGACAGTATCCAAGAGGATATCGGAGGTTTTACTCCCCATTCCTCTTTTTATTCCTTTTTTCTTTTCCTTTTTATGTTTTTTTTTAAAGCATTCAAAATATTGATATGACGTCTTATACAAGTACCTGTATAGTTATTGCGATAGCTATAGTGAACAAGGGAAGATGACTAATTAACTTACTTACTAACAGACACAACTCGTCTACCTGTGAACAAGATTGCTGCAAAGTATCCGAAACGTCGGGTTAAAATTAATATGAAACCAAATTATACGCGAGTTTTAATCCGTAAAAAATAGTTTTATTTCAAGTAAAGGGAATTTTATAAATTACAAAACTTATATCACTAGTGTTGTAATTGAACTTTATTCCTCACAAAATAATTGAGAAACATTGCGACGGAGCGAAAGCCGATCAAATAACTTGAGACTAGAAAAACAAAAATACATTGAAGCAGGAATAATGAAACATGAACATTGTTATAGGTGAATTTTGTAACTGTATTTATTTCAATAAAACTATTTTACGAATATAACTCGCGTTTATTATTGCATTTTTGAATTTAACCCGACGAGATGATGGTGTCATCATCATCTCGTCTTACCGCGAACACGTGGGCTACAAAGCATTCGAAATGTCGGGTTAAATTTAATAATAAAAATAATTGTGTAATAATAAACGCGAGTGATATCCGTAAAATAGTTTTAATGAAATGTGTAGTACTCGTGTTAATCTTAGAAAACATTAACTCTATTTATGTTATACTTGTGATATTCGGTTTTATAACATTGTAGTTGTTATATGAAAAAATAATACTTATAATTACCAAATACATTTTGTGTGCTTTGTTATTAAAATAAAAGAATACACCGAAGTGATGTATCCGATATTTGAACTTAGATAATAATAACCCAAACATTAATTTCATACAAAAATTTCAAACTAAATTTAATTAAAATCAATGTAGTCTCTTTTTTTTATTATGGTTATATCTTCTATGGGTTTTTGTATATTTTTTTGAATATGGGATAAGTCCGTCTGTTTATAATGGCGACATATACAACAAACATAACATACATATATAACATTAACAAAATAATTACTATATAAATTTCATGAAAATCCTCCTAGTAAATTTTGTAGGGAGACGAATCAAAACATTCAAACAGATCATCAGAAGTTTCATTTAAAAGTATTGTTTTCAGATATATCATTTAGGCACTGAAGCCGAAGCTTTTGCTTATGTATAGGTTTTTCGGAGTAACTAAAAATAGTTTTAAAATACAGCCTTTAAATATTTTTAATTTGTTTTACCTTGGAGTCTAACATAAAAAGTTATGAAATTGAACTTTTAATATTACATATTCAATAATATTTAATAAATTCAACGGCTAATAATGTCTGTTCAATACATATTTGTAAAAGATGAAAAAATCGAAATAAAGATCCAAGAAGTAAACTTTCTTTTATGCAGTGGGTATAATAAAATATTAGGTCCACGCAAGCTGTTTTAGCCTAGAGCAGTCGAGCGCATCAATGTCTAGAGTTAAATATTGATATTTATTTATGAATAAAAATTATGATTTGATGTCAACACTTGTTTTGAGCAAATTTATAATTGCAAATAATATTAATCGAATAGGATAGGGAGTAATGAAAAAAAAAAGTTTAAAAAAATCGGTCAATATAAAATCGACCGGAGTGGTTTACTGGTTGTCGTCTCTCATACGACGAGACGAGACACCTCTGAAGTAGTGTAGTAGGAATGGCGCGCGCGAAACAAAAACGTTCTATGTGTTAACTATATGGGTCACATTTTATCAATTATCTCGAAAACTACAATTACGATTCTGCTGATTTTCAATCCAGACCGAGTTTTGCTCATTATGCGCATGTGTGCAAAATTTCGTGCGTGTAGCTTGTAAATTGAAGGAAGAGTAGGGTAACAAAGAAAATGTATTTTGCATAATTTTTCTTAATAAGAAACAAATTTATTCAAACTTCCGTCTTTTTATCTGCCGTATGTTACCAACTTACAAATTGATAACATTATATTTGAATGCGTCGCGGGTTCGACTCTGTTTTTATTTTTAAACCAAAGATTTAATGCATACGATCAATCAGTACATGGTATTCTTACAACCACATGGACCACAAAAATAATTATCGAATGTCAAATCTAATTATTTTAGTCTATGCGTCAGTAGATCACTAAGTTAAGACAATTCTTTTACGTTTTTAACATGTACATACACAAACTCCTGTAAATTTCATACCATTATAAGAATTAGGTAAAAGTTTTTTGTCTTGTTTAATTTTCAACATGTATGTATTTATATAATTTAAATAATTGACGTAGAAACCTACAAAAAGCGGGGGAGCCCCCGAGTACGCTGCAGCACATTAGCGACTCTCAAAATATGTAGTTACACAATTGCTTAATTTATATTGAAGACAATTTCAGTAATAGCAAATTAATTTATTTATTATAATACAAAATAAAATATACTTATCATATTTTTATGCCTCGCTAATTTAAATTATAATGATGTGTGTTTTGGCAGATTGCTAAAGCGATGTTTTTGGCCGTCATTCGACACTGCAAGCCTCGAAACTGCTGATCACTGCGCCTCGTGACTACTTTGTGTGTTCGACACTCTACACGTTGTGCAATTATAAACATATTTTGCGTAATAGTGGAAATTAATTTTAAATCAAAGAATTATTTTATAAGTACTGAATTATGTAATAATTAGCTGTGAACCGCGGCTTTGTCTGCGTAAGCAATATACAGAGGTCGCAATTTTGTAATAACGGCAATAATGAACTTGCTAACAATAGGTGTGATATGATATGAAAACAAATGTATATATTATTTTGAATCTTTTAGGCTTATGTGAAAGCATTAAAGAACTAGTAATGTTAAGTTAGTTAGTTGAGTCTTCCCTTGGTAGCGTTACTTGAACTCCAATATACCAAATGACTAATGTTTTATCTATTGTCATTACGCCTTAATAGTCATTACAATAATGATAAAAAGGAGTTTCGTGTCGGTTATTCTCCATGAACCTACTACCAGGAATTCTGCAACTAGAGTGTTACAATCGTGAACGTATCCATATTTTAAAATAAATATCTGTCTATAATTATTGAAATTAAAGCAAACATACTACTTTGTCTTACTTTAAAAATTGCCCTCTTAGATTCAAAGGACTTAAATTTCCAAATACATCTTATACTGACACACACATACACACACACATATATACAGTTATCATTAGATAATGATCCAAATGTATAAAAAGGAAAATTGACTTCCTCTTTTAAAAGAGGATTTTTCTATTTACATAGTATATCGTTATTATCGTGAATAAAGTACTTGTTAGTTGAGTAGCAAAATAACAGGATGTTGGTTCAAATCTAGGTCGTGTAGTTCGTTAGTTGAAAGTTTTTTCAGCAAACTGCGCTTTTGCGCTGTATTTTAGAGGAAAACATACGATTGCTGTCTGAGGCTGATTCAGCTTCCATAAATATACTTTACTAAAATAATATCGATATGTTAAAACTTCCATGTTTATTTAATTATTGTTACAGTTGTAGATTTTTAATATATAATATATTATTTCAAATATTTTCTTTATGAACAATTTGACAGACTATCAATGTCATTATGAGTTAAGTAAAAAAAAACATTCGTCTTAAATTTTGAAAAAAAAAAATCTTTTTTTTCCTTAGTTTTGAATTTTTCTAATGCTAAACTGATCAGTTTCTGAACGGTATTATTGGAAACTCAAAAATTATTTTTAGAATACGGGATAGTTTGCCATAGAACAAGGCTGCAGAGTGTAAAACCTGCCCTCTGATGTACTAAAAAATTAAAAAGCCTATAAATATATTTAGGTAAAACGAAATTCTAAGAGGCAAAAATTATGCAATGAGTGATCATATTTTTTTTCCTAAATAATCATTTTGAAAAAAATATGTTTGTCTGTTTTATTTTATTTGTACGTCTGTTGGCAAATGATGGTGAAACTAGTGGAAGGATTTTAAAGAAATTTAGAGTATTTATAGCTTTTTGTCTAAATAAAGTAATAAAAAATTACGAAATGTTGAATTTTTATTACCCACAACTTCTCAGTCCAGGTAAATTCGTCAGTAACAAGTGGTTAATAATAAATTTGCTATATTGTATCGACATGCAAGCATTTATAAATTGCATAAGAAAATGCGTCAATGCCCTGCTGAGTGCTGAATCATCATCACGCCACTGTTCGCTTGACAACATAAACAGTTTTGTTAGTCGCTTCATCAATAACTATTATTTGGGCCATTCTAATTATAATTTAATTATTAATTAAAATCACACTTTTGTTCATGAATCGCAAAATGACCATTCGTAAATAAAGTGTAACTTTCAATTTGTAATGTTTTGTTATGGGTATGGGTTTATTGTTGTATTTTAATAGACATTGTTATGCCAATAGGATTTTCTACTTACATCGTGAAATAAAAACAGAAAAAATATTATGAGAACGTTTTAATAATTAAATGTTTAGGCCTTAACTTTTAAAGAACTTTAGATTCAACTTTAAACTTATGTATCTTATTATCTTTTTAAATTGTTTTTACTCCTGCTAGGTTAGTAGTAGAATTATGCTGCAGTTTTTAGGAGTAGTTAAAATTTAGTTAAGTTAAACTTTATAAAATACATACAAAATATATTTATTTTAATTGTATGTAAAGTATTGTATACGTATTGTATTTACTTTTATTTCGATCAAAAATTTAAGATATTATATTATTTCTGCTTTTATATATACTAGTTATTTATAAATCGGAGGGTTACATCCATTGGGTGTCTATGCGGAGGCTATAATTTTTCTCAGATTGTGAGAGCGCTACATAACCACCCCTTCATTCCCTGGATGAAGAGTATAGGAGTACTATTCGTTAAAGCTACATTTATACTTATGTAATAAAATCATTTTAAAAAGTTGTGTATACATCGTATAGCATAGTTGATGTACGTATGTTTAAGTATAGAAATGAAATATTTAAATATTAACTAAAATAGACGGACGGAAGTTTTTCTTTTCCAACAGATAAGATGTTCGAAATAAACTCGTAGTTTATAAAAAGGTTATTTAACTGAAACCAAAATATCAATATCAGTCAATCATAGTTTCAACATGATGATCCCATATTTCTAGAAGTTTCTAGAGGTTTAGGACTGTTTTAATTAACGTATTTTTTTAAGTTATAATTTAGCATAAAATTCAAATAAATATCGTTATGCGTCCGGTTAAGTCATTTTCGATACACAATTTTCAATTAATTACCGTTACAAATTAATAATTCCGTGAAAACGAGCGTCGTTTTGTTCAAGGCACTGATATAGTTGATTTAAATCGTATTTATTCGTATATGATGATTTAATAACACTTGTACTCTTCATATATATCGAAGAGATTGATTTATAACTCCTGAAGATTTTTTGTGACATCTGTTGTAATTTTTTATTAAATGGTCAAAGTGTGTTCCATAGAGTTAACATGAACGTTTTAAAATCGCACGCGGGAGTTCTTATTAAGCTTAATATTATAGCAGTTATATACTTTGCTAATTTTACAAGTACCCGTAACTCATTCAGCAACAATGATTCGCTCAGCTTTACCCGCCTTGCACAGTGGCGGACCTAGTAATATCTATCTTTTATTGATAAAATGTGTCTGTAATAGGAGTGTCATTTGAACATGAGAGTACTGATACGATTCACTTGTACCAATATATATATATTGTTTTCATTTGTTGAGCTCCTTTCAATTATGGTTCTTATAGCATATTTTTTTACATTTATGCTTGAGACATTTTGAAACTATTTTCTCTCTTATATTTGGTTTCAGTATTAAGAATTTGCATCTTTTTATTTCATCGTTATATGTAAATTTTAAATTTTCCATATTTCCTTTATTTCTTTTTATTTTATTACACAGAATAAAAGTTTTAAATTTATAATTCGGTTTAAACATTTTTCTTTTATATTCACATTGTCTCGTATTGATTTTCATGTTTTACGAATACGTATTTTTGTATGGATGTGCTTAATTAATTCACTTATAGCTTTGCTCTCACCGACTAGATAATTTATAACTTTAATACATACACGTGTAATAAAATAACGAGCACAAAACTTTTATTTCTTTTTGATAACTATTTGCTTTGTCACAAAGAACTCATTTTTTTTTTGTTTGTTTGTTTGCACAATTACTGAGAGAATTTTGTGACATTTGTGACTCTTTTTTTGCTATTATTTGAGTGAAGATATAAAATTGTTTGTAATACCTATAATTATGTTTTTTGTGTTTAATTTTGTTTTATGTTATATTTAGGTTTTTGCTATTATTATAATGAAACTAGAAATTTATTGGAATCCGCAATGAGCAAGAGTAATCGAAGTCGGAATGGCTGAAGTTATATGTAATTATTTTTAAGGCAAAAATTATATATGTCGAATTAAAGACGTATCATTACCCAATAAATAATACCCTTATAAGGTCAATGGTAAATCGATCAAAAGTGTCAAGTGGAGACCCTCGTCTCTACCCTCTTAGAGAGTCAGGTGCGAATAGTTACAGTAACAGTTCTATCCAGGTGGAGTTACAATTCATATTCGGTGTTTTTATTTTGCGTGGATTTAATTTTGAAAATTGGTCATAAAATTAAATTTTTAACGAAAATAATTTTCTACTATTATAAAACCGTATTAATTTAAATTTTCATTCTCATTATCTGTATAATGTCGTTATTTTTATGAAAGTAAAAAAATATGTAATGCTCCCCTTCCCCCTTCCTCTAAATTCACTAATCTGTAGAACAACAGAACTAACATACCTATCAGTTATTAATTGTAGTTATATGCTATAACAAAGTTGGAGAGCTTATTTAGTAACCTAACCGCTTTTTTAATTATTAATTAATAAATAAATATTATTACAGTTATGACGTATTGATTACCAGCACACGTATGGAATTAATTTGTTTACAAGTATTTTTTGGTAGTGGGTGTGTAGGTAACTTCGGATCGCGTGCGTTCGTGGAGCGAGGCCGAGTACACACGCGTTGGTAACGTAACTCGCGAAATGGCTTTGAATTGATAGACTATTAGTTGATGTATGAATATTGCAAAATTAAATTACTAAAATATGCGCATCTTATCTGTACCAGTTGAAAAACATATGCACGGACACAACAAGTGTTTGGTATTATGCGATATCATAGCCCAGATATTTTTAATTTGTCAATAATAAGTATGAAGTATAGTAATTTTCGTCATAATTATTATTTTGTACTTCTATCAGTCCTATGTAAAATATTTGTAAATACGTGTAATACCATGGACAGAATTTAAACCTATATAATTGATGTAAATTATTATAATGTAAGAAATAATGTTCTGTTATAATTGTATGATCTGTTTATTATCTGATTAATTAATTTTGTCAAAATAATTATAACAAAACCATAATACATTTTATAGCATCACATAATTAGATTCAAAATAAATGGCGCTTCTCGAATCATATTTATTACAATATTCGTGATTGAATTAGATACTAGGAGCGCGAACCAGACCTTAACTTTGTCTCACAGCGCTCGCAAAATCTCGATATTTAGCGCATATTGAGCGAAACGAGGTGCAAACAGCACCCAAGTTACATTTACAAAATATCAACGCATTCTGTACTCGACCATTTTTCAAGACATTATTACATTCTCTGTTTATATATTTTTTTATTTTATTTAAAACCACCACCAATCTGATGTCTATCAGTATGCAAAATTTGGAAATTTTCGGATATACCATTTTCGATTGATGCTTGCACAAAGATGCAGAACAGTCTCTCATAGAGTGCTTCGCTCAATTAATATATACCGATAAATCATTTATTAGAACTATAATGCTATTCTATTGACGTTCTTTTTTAAATTATGATTTTGTCACATGTGTCACCCATTGAAAAAATAAGATCTGACAGCGACACCAGGTGAGTAATCGCTGAATTAATGTTGATAAGTAATTTATCCTCATTGTCACCTCTGGAACATCGTCGTGTTGCTGATTATCATTGGTAATGTTGTCTAATTTGTTCTAAGCTAATGTCTTGAAAACTAAACTCTGTAACTGCAAGGATACAAGCACTTCTAGAACAATCTAGAAATTAGATAAATTAAATATTTCAGATTTCTTTTATTTTTAATATATAAAAATGGAGAGAGTTATAATATGTATCATAAAAGGTTTACCATATTATTACAAAATATTTAGTAATTTGGGATGGTTGGGTATATCGCATGAAAATATAAACTCTACAACCCTTTTGAGGTGTTTTTTTTTAAAATAGAGCAATGTATCACAAATATTGATAATATTGTTTCTTGTATAAATTCTATTAGTGGATCTAAGCTGATACTGAGAAGCTTTACTTCTTCCGTAATCAGAACGTGAAGTAATTTTATTCGATGACAATGACCCAGACTGACTTGTTACAGTAATACTTAACTAATGTAAATGTGTCAACGGAATTTAAATCTCTCGGTTATAAAATGAAACTAAATTGTTACAAAAATGAATGGTTTTTTTCAAATTATGTTTATAATTAAGACGCATGTCGATGACCGGAATGATGAGTTTGATCGCAAAATCCGCAGAATGCAGGTCGCTGCATGGAAGGCCGCTTCCGCGCTGCGCACTCGGCCTCCAGCGGCGCCCCGGCCCGGCGCCCCGCGGCGCCCCGGCCGCTCCGGCCTCCGCAGTCCGCACTCGTGCCCCAACTCTCGCCGCGAACGCACGCGATGGCGAACGCGCCCTGAACGCTCCAACATCACACCGTCGACGACACTTATAACGTGTGTGCTGTGACTTATATTCTTCTGCACTACCTGCCAACGAGATGAGCCGGTAAGTGTATCTCTCATCCACTATCGGTGCGATATTCCCGGCCGGCGTGTGTTATTAAAGTTAGCAAACGAGCGATTCGATCCGTGTTGTCACTGTTGAGTTTCTATCACCAGATTTGTATGCAAATACTGATTTATGAACCTGAAACGAATTAGGAAATCGTAAACATAATTTAACAGCTTAATTAATGCATTGCGAGATTGCGCTTCGTTGTAACAAGGTGCATATTGTTGATATTTTTGCAAGTGGACGCCAGTGTCACAATAACTGTCTTTGTTGCTGTATCGGATTACCGGGAGGAAAATGTATTTTAAAATATACATAGTCATTTATATCTGTATAGGAATATCATTACTTACTATGATTGGGTTAAAGCAAAGGAAATAAAATGAATAAGACATTTTACATTTAGGTATTTTATCTCAATTTTGTTATAACTTAATAATTAAAAATTTAAGTCAATCTTAATAAAAGAATACAGTATGATAGACATGTGAATATGGTGATGACGAATCGCCGGTAGAACAGTAAATAGGGAGTGATTTCGTGCGGGTTTGCAAGGTTGCGCCGGCGCATGAGGTGCAACGCACTAGAATTAAATCTGTGACGTTACCTAAGGGTTGAAAGTATAGTTTAGCCGACGACGATGTGACGGAAATCTTTTTAGTTGACAACCTTTGAGCTTGACTCTCGTACTAAACAAACAAAAAAAAAATATGGGAGTCATATATATAAAACAGCAATAACTTTAAAGACATTTAATGGACTGATTTGGTCTATTTTCTATTTTATTGTATGCATTTTGCAGTAAAACTAGATTTGTACTTGTGCCGTTTTAATTTACATCTAACGCTATTCTTTTATGCTATTTTAAAATTTATACTTTTTTCAAATTTATTTGGTATCTTGGAGCAGTATTAACAAATGTGTAAATAAATAATTTTGAACTATAACTTTTAAATCTCTTGTTTAAAGTATATAAAAGACAAAATAAAAATACCCATACTGAAGCTAGTAGTAAGTAGAGGACTAATCAATTTAGCTTCATTAGATATCCCAGAATAGCAAGCACTTGAGTGCCGCACTGTACGTAAGATCAAGTACAGACCCTCGCTCCGACCCTACACTTGACGTTGATCTCCGAGGAAACACATCCGCGCACACCATTATTGTATGCAAATAACTTGGAAGAAATGTAAACTATAATTTACTTTACTTTATTTTATTTTATTTTATTTTATATTAATAGTATCAATATTTTTCATTTATAGTATATGTTATTAATCATATATGATAAATATATGTGCTTTAAATGTCTATGAATCAATTATGATAAATAATTTTAAATTTACTTTAAATATGTCTGTATTAAGCAAAGAAATTGCTCCCGATTTGTTATTTATATTGGTTGAGGACGATTAGATTATGTAATTAAATTGGTATAAGTCAAGCGAACAGACGCAGGCGCATGCGGGCGGCGCGTGAATACCAAGTTTCGGTAACAGAATATGGTTGCATAACATAATTGTTCGTGCGCTCACTGCATCACGAGCATCTATGTTAGCTGGTGCCGACTGTTTGATCTATGCAAAAGAAGTTTGAATTTGGACATCTCATTAGGTTTAGTATAAGTTTTTTATTTATCTCAGGGTATCTCAAGAACTCATTTTAGATCTCAAACGCGTAGGCTGGAAATTTCTTAAAATTATAATTGAATGACTGGACTCATCAGACTATGTTTCGTAAGATTTGATTATAAATATTTGAAAGTAGTATTTAGTACTTAATAATGTATGCTATGATAACTTCTACATCTTGCAACGCTGGGAGCATCTTTAGTAGATCACCAGAAGCTATGTAACGGTGTCGTGGTAAATGTTGCAAGATGCGGCGCTTGTCTCGTAGTCGTATGCGCACGCGCCGGCCGAATTGCAAACAGTTAGCTCGGACGTAGCAACAACACATTAAATGTAACAAAGCATGTATTGATGACCTAACATTTCAATTATTTTTGTTATCGATGTAAATTGCACCCGCGTGCTATCTAAAGTTTCAATCATTTGTTTTAGCAAATGTTAAAATGGGTTATTTTTATGCAATACATTAATAAAATCATAAATATTCTTGTGAGATATAACAATAGATACTGACATTACTTGGAAGTGAAGGGCTAATTAATATACTGTTAGGTAAAGTATGATCTAATAAAAACTTAAAAAGTAGGTATTGTACGTTTCGTTTCAAGTCAAATAAAACACTTTTTAATGTTTACTTAAACCGTATTGGCGATGTTTATCTGCCATTCTAGATAGCAAGAAGCATTAACTGACATAATTTACCTTCGGTCATTGACACGCACGCGCCAAAGCTGAATGAGCTTTTAGCAGTTCGATGTTTATCTTTCTGTCTCTTACATCCACTGTGTCCTAGTAGTATCCTCCATAATCTTATAGAGCATATTTTGATTTGAGAGATATACCTCGATCACAATTTCAATATCTTGTTATTTTGCCGGTGTTTTTGTAAGACAGAAATAGCTGGGATTGTAAAGGTTATGGACAAGGACGAAACGGATTCGCAAATGACAGAAAAGAAACGAACAAAGAACCTAAGTACTTTAAAAATATAAACCTTATATATGGGCATCGTTTCAATAACCTAATTGAGTTTAATATGTTTTGGATATAAAGCCTGGATGTACAGAGAGTGGAAGTGAAAGTTTCTTGGTTGCGCAACCCATGTCTAGTTAACACTCAGTTTGGCAACGCGACAATTATATGATTATCTTTACGGCGTGCACAGAAATATTCGAGATGATGATGATATCCTTGTTAGTTTACTCAATTTTGAATGTTTGCATTATTTAAATTATATCGATAAAAACATTTTATATCACGATTTGCTTAATAAAAATATACACAGAGATTGGGCGATTTATTCGATAATCTTGTAGTTAGGTTTTTATTTAGTCTGAAGTTTTTGAATTTGTAACAATTATCGTGTACATTAAAGATGATTGTGTACAATGTTACGATACGTTTGTGGAATCGAAATAACGATCAGCTGGTTACCCATCACGCCTTCACGGTCTATTTTTAGAGCATGTAATAAGTATAGCACTTATTACCATTTCTTTGCACAATGTATCAGCACTTAAGATGTAAGGTATAAGGGTCAGTTTAGGGTACCACCACGAGCATCTAGATGGTAGAGCTCTTCCACTTTCCTCACACACACGTTTTGAATAAGCAAAGGGGATTTTTGTATGCCCATACACGCATCGTGACAGACACACATTCAAATACAAAATAGTTGTTAACAATTATACATAAATAATCGGAAAAGTTTTATTATTTCATATGCTGAATTTTAAGTGTGCGGTAACTGCTTATAGGCGCTTTGTTGGATATATAATTGAAATAAAACGTTTATGAAAGTCAGGGCTATGTAATCTCTATTTGACGTGAGCCAGACGTTCAGTACAGTATGGATTTGGTTTAAAAACACTTAACAACAATAAACAACTAAAAATTATAGCCATATATATCCATTACAACAGCCTGACCTGTAATGACGATAAAATAGTATTAAGACATCATAAATTTAAAATTCTCTTTGTTTAACACTGTCATATGTATATGCACCAAAGTATATTATGTCATGTTGACGTAAATATAGCAAACATATTTATTACTACAAACTAGTACTTTTTTTTTGTAAATTCCCAGTTTATTGCAAATTTTTGTGAGACCCCAAAATATTAGAAGTTGAACCCATTTTTATATCGATGATACAATTTGTGGCAGGCTGTTCTCGGTCAAAGCACAGCGTCCGCGCTCTCCATGTCAGTGTCGTGTAGCGATACCTGACATCAACAGTTTAATGACTTATATATAAATATAAATTATCCTAATATGGGTTTCTACTAACGTTTGAATTTATCGTTAAGAAAGACCGTATAATTATTTATAAATGGGTATAGTTATGAAAATTCAAATCAATGTTTCACAAATTCAAGATATGTACAGTTTGTCGTCCGTTAGCCTGACTCATTGGTTCGGTTACAGCTTAGCACCTTATGAATCATTATGACATAGATTTGTGACACGGCGCGTTCTGGACGCTGGGCTTTATCTGATGGGTGGACGACGCCTTTTCACTGTACCTCATTTCTCGTTCAATTTGATTGAGCTGGTTACATTCTGAGAAATTCAACCATATTATTTAAACATCTAGATTTTCTATTTTACTGTGTCATTATCGACAGAATAAGAAATATAATTCTTTAATAGCGTATTACAACAAAGTTGTTAAATAAAATTGGTAGTGTTTACTTTGTATAGTAATTTTAATTCCAGTCATAGTACATTGTTGGAGATTTCACGGTATTAAAAGATATAGGTTTATATATTTGCTTCATTGTAATTTCAATAATGTAGCCATAAAACTTGTATATTTGAAGAAGTTGAGAGATATATTTTTATTATATTTAATTATACAGAATCTATAAGTATTGGACTCGTGATTGAAATAGTATTCAATTCAAACTGTCTTGAAGTCTTGATTATTTATAAATATGGTATTTTATTTTAACTCATTCATACAGCGGTACCATTTAATACTGTATTAATTTATGAATAATATATTTTTGAATCGAATCTAAATCTAAGTTCTTTTAAAATCCAAAGTAAACGAATGTATACAGCAAATATTCAAAAAGAGTTAAATCAAACAATCAACTTAGAGATATATTGATTTAAGTATTTCAATAACATAGAAAATAAACATTGTAGGTTTCCTTGAAAGCATCAGTGCATCTCCTTCTATCTCGGATGCTGCAGTCGCTGTGACTAATGTTTCGCTTATTTTCGAAAAACTCAGTTTTTCCTTCCGATCTGTCTGTCTGTATGTGTGTCTGTGTGTCTGTGTGTGTGTCGAATTTTATTTTTCGAATTTTGAAAAACTAAAGATATATTTGGAATCAGCATCTAAATGTAAGATTCACTTTTCAAAATTATGTTGATTGTCCAACGGGAAGGTGGTCAGATCGGCCGCCGAAGTTACCGAAAAATGGAAAAAAAAATTCGAATTTTTAAATTTTTTAAAATTTAAAAATTAATTAATTAATTAATTAATTTTTTTTTATTATTATTTTTTTCTTTTGTTTGTTAATTAATTTGCGAGTTATAATTTGCCGATTAGGAGTTTTTCATAGCGGCAAGCTCGATTGCCGCGTGTCAGATGTTTTTATATTGAAACGCCGCTACTTCATTTTCTGCTGCAAGCGCAAATAAAACATACAAAATTATGTAATTTTAAATTGCATGATTGATTTTTTTTCCAATGGTAATACCCAGTTTTAAGATTTTTCGTACTATTGTTTATGTATAGACATATGAAAACTATTTAAATTATGTATATACTGTATGTATAGTTCGTGAAGAATAAATCAAAATACATTTTTAAAATTAAACGAATGTTTTCTCCTTTTTCGAATGTCAACAAAAAATAAGAAAGAAAGGCGACCCGAATTCTCCTATCTTCTAGTTCAAGGTTACTTTAGTAAAATGAAGCTTCGTCGCAGCCTATTGTATCGGAGCCACCTGTGATCCGTGACCCACTTCTGTGCACTGTGCATCCCACGTCAAGCATTCATGTGCATACTGTGTATGTGCATCTTTTATAACTTTACGAGTGTATTTTGGTTTGGTTTCAAATTCTTGAGCTGTGTTTTTAATGAGTGTTATTAAGGTTATCGTAATTAAAACTTTTGTAATTAAAAATGTGTTTCTCGTTCCAATTTTTGTCATAATTAACATTTGCACATTACTTGTTAAAAAACTTCAGCGTCCCACATATTTCTACTGCAGCTTTTACTTTTTTGTTTTGTATTAACAGCTTTTGTTATTTGTTATACTGACCCTTTTGTTTTATGACCACTACAAATATTATGACATCAAAAAAAAATGTGCCTTACATTTTTGCACCAAAGTTCATTTTCATGTATAATTTCACAAATATATGTATCTGAATATTCGTCTTTGTATACAATTAATAAAATAAATGTCCATGATTTGTTGATCAAGATTTGTACGATTATTGAACACGCACTAAAACGGTACTCGATCAATCATTTTGGGAGTCCGGAACCGTTACAGTCATTATGATATTTTATCAGTGCAACGGCAGTACCGTTACGTCGATGATTGCCTCGTCACTCGTCGGTCGTCGCTCGTGTGAAAGTGCGACACTTTCGCGTCTGCGCCCGCGCACCTCGGACGTGACCTTGTATCCATACCACTGAACTAATAACCGAAATAAGTAACCCACGAGAAGTAATCGGTAATCATTAATTAATTCTAAGCATTAATATTGTCAGAAATAATTTTTAATTGATGAAAGGAAAAACGTTTATATAAAAGAGGTTGCTAAGGATTGACGTTTAAAGTTTTATAATTAATAATTTTCATATTTGTATTTAATATTTAGCATATAATAAAATTTAAGTGTTATTTTAAATTTTTAACACAATAGTAAGGAACATAGTATTTTTTCCTATTTTAATAAAAAATTAAATTTGTCTGAATCGTAACTTTAGACGTGTTTATTTTCGCTAACGTCAAACAAAGGCTCAAGAACAAGTAATTAGTATGTTTAGAAGTCATTCATATGGGTCACGTCTTCAGGAAAGAGTCGAGGGTTTTCCTTACATTTAGCGTTCAGCTTCAATGCTAGTCAATGTTAATATCGTATTTCAATATTAGTTTGCCAACTAATTAAATTACAACTATTAAATATTATGTGATGGAAAAACTAGCCGAGATAACTCGAATTTTGATCTTGGTATCTTCTATCTACGATAACTAGAAAACATTTTACAACGATATTATCAAAGAGAATTTCGAAAGCCTTAATTAATCCCATAAATGTGTAATAAATTCAGCTAACACAAGGGAAGAGTCCATTACGCTTCTAAACGAATGCAAATCTCGTTAAAAGGCAGAACAGGCAGCTGAACTCGTAGCTGTGGAAAACATTTCCAATTATATCTAGTAGAATATACAACTCATAGTCCTATACGCTGATTTGTTTTCGATCTATTTAATGTTTCCGATAATTTGGCAATTACGAAATAATTTTGTAATCAGAAGGAACTCTAATTTATTAATTACTTGACGTGTTTCCGTAAGGTAACCATTTTTTGTTATTATAGTTTAATGTATAGAAATCAGAGGTTTTTTCATAAGTCACTATTTATGAACAGAGTGAGACGGTAAACACCGTTATTATTAACATTTTCCTCCAAAGCAGTCTGAGTGAAAATACTTATGGTAATGTGGTTTTTCGGAATTATACGATTACAAAAAGAAAGCAGAAAATTAAAGGTTTTTTTATTTTAACTCTTAAATTAAATTTAATAATCTAAATTATATTTGTTATTTATTCATTGTTTGTTGGTGTCAGGATCGTTTGTGTAATAGGAAAACCTGAGTTGTAATTTAAGCTCATTTTAAATTCCTTATTCGTTCGACGTCGAAGGTCGTAGTACGGGTGTTGTTCTGAGAACATACAGTGGACAGCAGACGAGCTGACGGATGTTTCTGGTCGTTTAACCTAATTTAATATTACCTAACGTGTTATGCCATTATTCGAAGACCTTACAAGATAAGACATCTAAAGAATAATAACATAATATTATTTTTAAAATACTTTCTGACTAACTTACTTTCGGAATATTCTTTGGGAATTTTTAATATTTTGTTAAGGATTATAGAATGTTTAGACGTACACTATAAGGTAATTATAAATTAATTTAAAATAAACTGCCAGCTAATTATTTGATAGCTAAACGTCTCGCAGCCATGAATCACAGCAGCAGTGTGACTCAGTAGTGACTCGCGGCTGACGTCGCCACGTGATATCAAGTCAATACTTATATCAAAACATTGCCACAATCAATATTGGGATTTCTACGTAATTTGTTTTTGTGTAAATCATTTTAGAACCGGTTAAACTCGATGCAATACCAATACTCAAATAATATTGAATGAAGTTATTTAGTTCTTTTGTATTAAGTTTTTTTTACAATATATTAAAATAATGGACAGTTACATTATTTATCAATTATACTGAGTTGTTTTCGTATTTATTTCTATTTCGATTTCATTCATAAATCTCGAAAGGGAGATCTTTATCAGAATCTAAATAGTTCCTATTAACAATATCTCAAATGAATTCTTAATTTACGTTCATTAATGATTAATTTACAAAAGATTGTTTTAATTTCATGGGAATGTCAATCTATACAATTACGCTGCTTATAAAAATATGCAGTAATGGCATTTAATTAGTAAATAATCGAGACTTCACATTCACTCAGCGGGCGGTGGTTTGATGAGTGATGTTTATAAAAAGGATTCCTATTGTCGTCAAGATTCACGTGTGGGTTCACGTTTCTTGTGGATATCTATTAAAAATAAATTATTTTAAAACGATGGCCGCACGCCCGTGTAAAGTCACTCAGGAATGTGTTAGAAAATTTTCACAGTATTTAGGCCTATTGGCAAAGTGTTTAAGTCCTTCAGTAGACTAAGTGTTATTATTAACTGTTTATTGTCGAGTTTCCCTATTCAAATATTGTTATTAAATCTATTTAAAAACAAAAGACAGATAACAACTGAATACTGACTACAAATTTAATTAAAATGTTTTTAACACAGTAATAATAGGTAATTATACTAAAAGGTTGCAAAAACGTTATAATAATTAATATTCAAAATATCAATTTCAAATTTTTGATAATTAGAATAAGTAAAAAAATATATAAAAAAGTGATAAAAGTAAACAAAATATATAAAAAATTCGCTGAGGACAGGATTCGAACCTGCGCGGGTAAAACCCATTGGATTTCAAGTCCAACTCCTTAACCACTCGGACACCTCAGCTACAAGCGATTTGTCGAAAATATAGAGTCGTGTCTATCTACATCATTTTATCGCACTCGTAACCTTGGTTGATGTCAATAATATTTAACATGATGCGTTGTCAGTTTATTTGCTCCCAGATTGTCTATTATTAACCCTTTCTTTTTATTATATTTTTGTTTTCCTCTTGAGTTAAGTACTTGACATTTCGGTTGGTGTATAAATAAATGCTTATAGTCAATAACTTGTATTAAATGGCATCGTTAATTTGATTAAGATGAATTGTAATCAATACCCTATTATTTATACAAATAAACCATTTTGTAGAAGTTACTTTGTGGCTAAAAATACATACACACAGAAACACCATGTGTGTGTCTTTCACGGCATGTATTAACATTTTGGGGAGGCTTTTATGTACGTTGAAGATGAGCAAACGTAGCAAGGTTATTTTTTGTTGTCAAAATACCTAGATCATATCGTCATAGTTGCTCATCATAATTTGTAGAATATATCTAAAAAGCAAAGGCACGAATTTAAAGACTTTATCGTTTTTTTCATATTATAACTTTATAATATTATATTAATAATTATCATCATTACTCATGTAAATAATAAACATTTAAGTGATGGGGTTAATAGCTAATTTACTTGTATAAGCAATAACTTATTATACTTAGTTAGGTTTAGAAATAACTGTTTAAATCTAATTATAGCCGTTGAATTGACCTTACGAAGAATAGATAATGATAATTACGGTAAATAATTTCATACAAAATTCGCATAACACATATAAATTTGTGATTAGCATGTGTCTGTCAAGCTAGTATCGAACAAAAAGCAGCATCGCGTTTTGCCAAAAATATTCATGCCAAACAAGCTCATCAGTGTACAAATTAAAGACGATAATAGCTTGTACTTTTGAATACACATTGTTGCTTACAATTTTATTATATATATATTTTTTATAATCTAATGATGGATTTTAGTGTTTATAGATAATTGAAAAGGGCATGATTTGGTGATTTATATAATTATAATATGTACTTGGTGGCTTGGATACACAGGCTAACTGGGTCATTGACAACGCTGCAGCGGACGTTAAACTTGCGCCTGCGCATTTGCAATACAAAAGTCATCAATTTTTGAGGCGCTCTATGTACTTTTTTGTGTAAGGCGCTATTGAGTGAAATATTTAAAGTTTGTTAAAGATCCCCAACAGTAAATTGTCACCAAAATATATAAAAACTGTAAGGTTATAGTTGTTTTGAAATGGTTTCATATAATTTTGTCGAGTATCAAATATATTTCAAGCGCAGCTCTCTTACCTGTCAGGTTGGAATGATTATGGAAAGACAACACATTTATGACATATTATTTGAAAGATCTGTAAATTTTCGGAACTCTTACTTCTCTAAATTACCGATATCTAGGTAAAACTTATATATTTGAAGCAGAGTTTCTTCACAGCCAAATTCATTTCTTTTATTTTACTTAGATTGTACTCATGAAACGTCATACTCTAGTCGAACAGTTTCATGGAGTAGAACCACCAAAAGAATCCATGGAGTCATACTCTTGTAAAGTATTAGAAAAAGTGTTAAAAATAAAGAAAATCAGAAGTGTAACACAAGGAAAATGTTGGATCTAATCGAAGCAATTAAATTCCAAGTCGACTTGACTTTGAACAATAATTGTTTAAAATATAATAAACGTCAAATAAAGCGTGGTTACATTTCAATTACTTGAACACAAGACAATGAGTATTGTCTGCGTTTCGAATGTATTGTACATGTTCAATGAGTATTGTACATGTTCAATGCGCGTCGCGCTACACTGTGTTTGTTTAACGTCTTGCTTGCTCAGCTGCTCATGACGGAAATGTATATAAGAGTCTTTCATTATATATAAAAGGTTATGTATATATATATATATATCTAATAACCTAAGACAATAAAGAATATTTTACTTAACAAATATATAAATAGATTTTTACAATTTTTATCTAACAGAATTTTAGAAATATTAGCAAAAAGCCAAATTTCAAGAACACTGAGAATGTAATATTTCGTCAGTATTTTGCATTTCAATCAATTATTTACAATCAAAGTTGAAAAAGATATTATTAAAATTAAAACAAAGACTCAAATTAATTTTTTAGTAGTAAGGCAGAGCCTTAACTAAGCTCTTTATATTTATTTCAATATACATATATTATTTATTCTAACAAGCAAATATAAAATATAGAAACAAATATATATAAATTCACAAGATGGACTGAGTCGAATGAATTATAATTCTTGTTTTTTTATTATCAAAGTACTTATAAAAAGGTTTTGTTTCTTAATTTAAAAAGCCCTCAAATGTATTATTATCGAATAATAGGAAAGCTAATATATATATATATATATTTTTGATATAAAACTGAGGCAGATATTAGTGATTTTATTGCAATTAATTTCTCGTCGGTGTTTAAAAAATTCCACATGTTTTTAAATAGACGAAGAAGCATAGACTACGAGGTACTGGTCAGGCGAGTCTCGTCAGTATAAATAAACTCTATAAAAACTGCAATTACTCATAAACGAGCCATCCATGTTAGGAACCTTGTGTAGCCAATGTCGGTGACGTCACTCTCATCCACTTCCATCCATATCCCAAAGCAAATAACTTTTATTTGTCTACAATACAAGCATGGACTTTTTTAATATTTGTTCACATAAACTTGCGTTAGAGTGCGATGTCAATATTCGGCATCAAATCGTACCGAACGGTTGTTAAAGACGACAAAACAAAATTGCGTTATTTTCTCATCTTTATATATCATATCAGATAGATGATAGATATATTTGTTTATTTTTCATATTGTACTGTGTTATTTAAAAAAAAAGAAGAAAATACATAATAATAACATCGAAACACGCTTACAAAAGAGCTCATTGACCCTTAGTACAAAACGATTTATCAAAAAAGTCGCGAACGGCAATTCCAATCAAAGTCTTAAGACATTTTTTTCAATTTAAATTGAAAAAAAGTGTCTTAGAACTCCATTCTTTGATTACACGGTGGCGCCAAAACCGCTACCTCGAATTTTTAAAAGCTTTATTGGGTCAATGTTCTGGAGCGATTGTCGTGTCGCAAAATCGATACTAAAAAAAATATTCAACGGTACTAAAACGGGTATGTTGGCATTATTGTGAGATTCAAGACGTAGGAATGTGGTAGCGGACAGTAAGAGTGAACTTGAGATAACATGCATTGATTGCTGGATTTATTTTTTATTATTTCATTGAACCGTTTTTTAATTTAATAAATAAATAATTATTTTAAATTCTAAATACTTCGTTATATGATTTCTATACAATTTTGTTCCAAGCAGTCGTAAAACTATTTTCATTAAATATATTGGTAATGAAGTAAATGAATTTGTTTATGTTCGTTGTTGAGAGTGGTTTTCTCTTCAATTTCATTAAATACTGACTTAAATTGACAAAGATATTTATTAACTATAATATTAGTACTTTAACAGTATGCGTATGCCTAGTAGTTATTTTTAATTAAGAGATTTTTTTATAACATCTGTGAATGTTTTTATTGTTTAGTTTTTTTTTACATTTAGTAATACGTTTTTTTTTTATCAAAAGGTAGTGAGCATATGAGTTAAAATATTTTTCGCTTTTTTTGGCAAGCGAGCATATGGGTTAAGATATCCAACTCTAAAAAATATTTTTTTTTGCTTTTTATTCCATCTATAAACATGTATAATCATATTAAGCTTATTAAATTTAAATGAATATAATAAAAAAATAATATCGATAATTTTAGATCGGTCAATATTTCAAAAATAATCGATTAAATATTCATTGTATATTTATTCAATATTTGTTTTTATCATTACATGTCTTATCCTGTAACTTTATTATATCCATAATACCATTATCACCACGACGTACCATGGCAACTGTGACGTGAGATTCAAAAACTCTACAACCTTGTGACGCGAACACCTTGAGGACTTCTCATACAAGTCCTGGTAGCGGTACGGTTGCGCTACCAGCCGACTGAGTCACTGGTCACCCATGAACTTTCACACGGAAGGTTGCGGCAGTAAGTCTTGAACGGTGGTTATCCAATTGGGACCGAAGCGATTGGAAAATAGCTACCGGTCGGACGCGGTCACTCTTTCTGTGATACACCACAAGCTATAATATACATCATCTATAATTTTTTTTCTAAAATGTACGATAAATATATTATATGATAAGATTTATGTTAATAATTATGTTCATAATTGTTTGAAATTTGTTCAATTTGAGAAAATTTACGTTTAAACCGAACGCTTGTATTTATTTTAGGTATAAATTGACTGAATGAAAAATGTAATTTTATGTTATATTCATGGCATATCATAGCTCTAGAGTCCTATGTGCCACAGCCGTTAGTTGACCCGGTTGTTCAATTGTTACATTTATTTCCATCACCGTGGGTCGCGGGATCGCCTGACAGCCGACGTCGGTCCTCGTTCACATCATTATCCCAATTGGAAAGTGAAAGATTGAGGTGATACTGAGAAATGTATCAATTGGACTTTCTAAATATGTATTGGTTTTTTGTTGTAGCCGGATACGACGGTCTTGTGTTCGAGTTATTTAAATCCATCAAGGAAGTTTGTCACCTAGATCATACATCTTGATAAGTAAATAAATCATTATATAATTAAATACTCATTAGTATTCCAAGTTATATTCCATATTTGTTTATTCCAATAAATAGTATGAATGCAGAAGTACAAAAAATTTACGATTCTTATAATATCAAATTAGTAATCCCACTGCATCTATGTACAAGATCAAACATTTTTTGCCACATTGTAAAATGTATCGAGCGACCGCTATAATTAAGAATGCTTCAGATAGAGTAATAAATAGCATAAAGTATACTAGATGCTAAGTATAGCGTCTGGTTATTTTATTTTATTTCAGTTATAACTGGCTAGCTAATAAAAAGTAATTACATAGTCTTAAGACACGTTAGTGCCTGGCACAGGATCGTGTTACGTCAAGCTAGAGCACTGGTCTAGGCGCGGGCCGGGTCGCTGACCCCGCCCTTGCCTGCGTCTGCGCATCTCGTTCGATTTTTTTTGCAATTCATCCTCTCGGATCCAGTTTATCCCACGGACTGATTACTCCTGCAAATGCAATATTATTATAATTGTATAGCGTTGTTGATTGAGTAATCATATTTTATGTGATATGATGTGAGATATTTATCCTGGGGATATTTACTTTTAATGTAGATTTTAAAAATAAGTCTGTTATTAAATGATATACCAAGATAAGTACATCTACTTAATGCGGTCTTCGGACTATGCATTAATTTTATATATAGACGTTATAACACGAAACAATTAATTCTTAATAATAAAAGAAAATTGCTTGAAAGCTATTAAAACGCTAACAATAATGCGAATAAATGAAGCACACTTCATAGAAAATACTAATAATTGTCAAGAAATTTTAATGTGAACTATATCTTTTTGTTTCAGATCAAAAGGCGGCATGACGTCGCCAGGATATTTAGTATTGCTTTTAGCAGTTTTTAACATAACATGTAACGCGGGTGAGTCTACCTCTATTATATTATACAAACATTACAGTATGAACGCACCCACGGATTGGGATTGAGTTAAGTCACGCGACTCCGAAATTTAATGCGATTTAATGCATAAGTATTGAGATCGGATTCCGTTACGTCGTCGCTGATTTACATTTATTAATTGTGATTAATGATAACAATAAATAATATATATCTTTTAGTTATTTAAAATAATAAATCTGAATTAATGTTTCTGTCTGGGATGCTCTGGGACACATTATTGTTTGGAAATAGATCCGATGTACTATTTGAGTAAGTAGGATTGTGCAATTGACTTCGGTCTGACTACGGATGAGCCTGACTCAAGGTTGACAACAATTGTGACATTCAAATTGTTAACTCAAAATTAACGCTTTGCTTCGAAAAACATCCTTATTAGGGACTTCATTTAAAATTGCAGTTGAATGATGGAATAATTTGTACTAATTTTCTCAAGTTTAAGAGTTTGTTTGTTAAGTTGAACTCGCTAATATTTAAAACTACCAAAGATATTTGAAAAATTCTATCTTTTTATGTTACTCTTAGTTACTCTAATAGCAAATGAACTTCATTCGCGTAGGGAACTGCGAGACACAGTCTTTTATATATTTGTAACAAATACTAACTAGGATGACGTATGATGAAGAATTAATTTCAGATTAAACTTTCCCGTTTTGCTCCTTGACGCCGTGTTTTAGAAAAAAGTAAATAGTCTCAATGTTATCATCTTATCTTATCTTATCTTTATTATCTTACTCTCCAATAAAAGAATTAAACATGGAAGGTTTTCATTGTTATACATGTAGGGGTCAATTAATATCACTATTTTATCAATAAGTGTGAAAAAAAAATCAGTTTAATAACATATATATTAAGATGCGTTCACATTTTTATGATCTTACTATTTTGAGATTGGGACGGGTCTGGTAGTTCTTCTATGTGGTTTTATATTTACAAATAAGTTTACTGGTTTTTTTGTTGAATGCTTTTATACAACATTAATTATTCCCTTAAATTGATATCCTTTTTACTTTTCTTGTTTAAAAAAAAAAACTAAACCTGGGTTAAAAAACTAGTAAAATACGTCAATTATACGGCGTAAAAAAACTGGGTCGTATGTCTTTTTAAGCATATCATACATTAAAATTTATTTAGTATATTCCAATCAATGATAGATTGCGAATATTTTTTATAAAAATTATGAATATGTTCATGTGAACCTCGACACGGTCACGTCACGTCACGGACCCGTCAAGTCACGCGTCACTCGGCTTGCGCTAGACAGCGGCGCGAGGCGGCCGGCCCGGCGGCATTCCGCGCATGACTCACGCACACCGTACGTCGCTGCCAGTCTCATCTTCATGTATATATTAGATATATATTATTTAAATAGCAGATAAAGTAGACAACTGTGTCAATTGTAAAAATAAAAAAGGAATTATTAATGTTCTATATTGTTATTCGACATAGATAGCTGTTAATACGACTAAAACACATTAAAACACGTTAGACAATATAGAAAAAGAAAGTGATCGTTCACTTTACAGCAATATCATTAGCATTTATTTTTTTGTGTATATTGTTTATGTTTGTGAGTTTAACTCTGACAAGTAAAACTAATCATTCTCTTATTTATGTATATCAAATTTCATAAATGATTACTTGATACATGCTGCACCCTGAGAATTTAGAACACGCTTGTTATTGTCCAATTATATGAGAACTTTAAGATTACTCATTATACATATTATGTTAGTGATCCTTAGATTTGCTTAACAATTGTTTCTATACAGCTGCGATATTAAAATCTACATATTTTATGCAACTCAGTGTAAAGTATATGTTGTTAATATCCTAGCATATACATACCATGTAGCGTACGGCGATGAGAACATATCTCTGTTGGTTTGGAATGCGTCACTGTCAAACATACGACACGCGCTTCACGGCAAGACCGATACTTTTTCAAAGTGTATATATATATATATATATATATATATATATATATATATATATGTACACATGCATATTTATATTAGTAAGATTCTCATTACATCTTTACTTTAAGCTACAAAAATTCTGTTGTCGATAATAATTTTATTGTTTTTATGATTTTTACAAAATATGCATTTTTCAAATACTCATATCAAAAATATTTTTACAGGTGTAGAGATACAAAAGCAGACCTGGGTTTTATAATCTTAAAGTATTTTAGGTTTACAAAACTAAATATTTTGGTAACTATTTACCAAAATATTTAGAGTCGTTTTCTTTTAGGTTATATTAGTTTTAAACACTATATTTTTAATTAATTTACTGGCATCTATTTCACAACCACTAACTACCTCACATCAATAATAACTCTATCAACATATATAATATTACTTATTTGAACGATGTTATATTCGCTTGATACTCGTTATACAGGATATAGCAGTTTCTATTATTTTAAATTAATAGTTCATTATAAACAAGAATAAGTGTTTATAATCGAATAATTTAAAATCTATTGCATTAAGGTTTATGAAAAGACAATGTTCATTTTACCTTTAGTTTAGTTATTAGTACCTGTTGTTGGCCCTGACTGCTCGTATGTTTGATTCCTAAATGGGGACAGTCGGGTGATCCACAGATTGCTGTTCCGAGTTTTGGTTTTATTTTTAATTTTTATTTCTTATGAGATTTTTTCTCTAATGCGCGAGTTATTTTTTAGAAAAGATATAAAGGAAATATGCAGACCTACCTACCTTGTTGTATGTCCAAAGTCAAAAAGAAATTTTAATGCCAAAGACTATAAAAATAAATATTCTTTAATGAGAACTTTCTTCCTGTTTGATGTCGAAATAAAATGACTAAACACAATAATGTCTGATTTGAAAAAAAGGACAAAACAAATAATGTCTTCTAATTTTTGTGTCACTGAATGTTGACAACATTGTTTCTTTGGTTTTTACTACCCTAATTAACATGTGAAAAAATTTACAAATCAATTAAATTCCTTTTAAACTTACAACTTACTTATTTAGATAACATATATATCAACGTGCTGTCAGAGTCAGTTAAAATTCTATATTGTATGTACGTTACTCAATATTTCATTGTCAAAGTGTTTCGGAAAAGAAAAAAAGTGTTTCGGAAAAGAAAAAAAAGAGCCGAAGACGGAAGCTCAGGATTTAGATATAAGGCAAACGTCTGAATTATTACATATTTTCGAAAAACTCAGTTTTTCCTTCCGATCTGTCTGTCTGTATGTGTGTCTGTCGAATTTTATTTTTCGAATTTTGAAAAACTAAAGATATATTTGGAATCTGCATCTAAATGTAAGATTCACTTTTCAAAATTATGTTGATTGTCCAACGGGAAGGTGGTCAGATCGGCCGCCGAAGTTACCGAAAAATGGAAAAAAATTTTCGAATTTTTAAATTTTTTAAAATTTAAAAATTAATTAATTAATTAATTAATTTAATTTTTTTTTTTTTTTTTTTTCTTTTGTTTGTTAATTAATTTGCGAGTTATAATTTGCCGATTAGGAGTTTTTCATAGCGGCAAGCTCGATTGCCGCGTGTCAGATGTTTTTAATATCACTTATTTTCATTAATACCCAGGGTGCTAACTATAAATAACAGGGTGCAAAGTTATCCTGAAGTCAAACTAAAAATAAAGTTTTAAATATAAATTCTCATCTACCAAGATATAATTAAAATATAATTAGAACCATTATTATTGTCACAAACAAATACAAACGTATTTGTCATTCTTATTCTTCAAGTGCCACAAAGATTTGAATGGAGTAAAAAAATGTACTGGAGTATTATCATTATAGAGGAGTTAACTGAGGATAAAGAAAATGACAAGTATTATTAATTCAAAGTTAAATTTAAATATACTGCAATTTCCATTTAAAGTAAGCTGTAAAGCGAAGTCCAATTTGTATTTACGATAATGAATTCACTGTAAATATGACATTACTTACATTGTGTGTATTGACATCTCGAACTCATATAATAAATAAATAATATATATTGTAACCGTACGTACATATGATAATTTTAAATTATTAAGCTACCGTTTTGTCTGTAGTTGGTGCCAATTGGTTCCAATGTTGGTTGAAATATGCACCATTGGCCTGGATACCAACAACTTTGGACTTAATAAGGTCGAACTTTTGGGAGGTCATTAATAATAATAACCCACTTTTCATAATGACCAAAAAGAATCACGGTTACTGAAAGCCACGCAGGCGAAGCTGCGGGCGGAATCTGGTACGTTTAATAATGAGTACCTAATTAAAAGTAGGGTAAATTGATATTTGTAGATATTAAAGTCAAAAAGTTTTTAGTTTTAGTAAAAAGTAGCTTTATTATTTTGATATGAGTGCTAGGTCAAAATGTTGTAAACTAAGGTAAAACTTTTGAGCTCAGTAGTTTTTCTCCGAGTCTGTGTATAAGCGAGTGTCCAGACGGCGTAAGTCGTAACAAAACGTGCCGTTTGTCTCTCCGTGTTATCTTTTGTCGCAGACGCCGTTAGCACGTTACGCTGATAACGCTTTTACTTAACATTCTTTGCTCGCAAAATATTTGACAAAATGCTAATGATAGCATTTTTAAAATCAAAACTAGGTTTTGTTTCTCAATTGATTATTTAACCATGGGTCTTCTTGAGTTATGTTTAAGTTTGAAGTAATTAAATTATCGTACATCGATTTCGAAAAAATCTGAACCATGAAGTATTTTATTCATAACTTATTTTGTTATTTATGGCATAGATATATCTAACATCGCAAATTTTTTTTGTTGCATAAGTATCCGGTGAATAATTTCGAAATATATCACTCATAATATTATACTAGCGAAATTTATGTCATTGGCATATCAGGAAAAGGTATCGAGTTGAAAATATTACCATGTTTAGGTTTCCGTGATTAGCGAGTGGTAAGTTGCGCCGGCGCCGGTTAATACGGACCTGTCATAAAAATATACGTGTTAGACGGATGACGCACAGACAGGGATAATCTACCGTTTTATTAGTTATTAAACATATATTTTTTTTATTTTTTTTTAATTTAATAATAATAATACCCAAAATAAATAAAAATCTAATATGACACATTGTGCTCTAGATAGTATTATTTAAAATATGTCCAGAATTATTTATTTATTAAAATTATATATTTACATTGTAAATTTGATAAGTATACCATGGTTTAGTATTTTTTTTTTGTTCTGTTGATCAGGTTTTCAACATAAATAGTTTGTCTATACATAATAATAATAAAAAATAAAATGTCAATATTAAGTATAATACACGTATGAACGATACGAAAACAGAAAAAATAACAAAGAAGCATGTTTCGAAGGAATAGTTAAGGCGTTCTGTCAAAGATTATAGTAAAAATACTAATTGACACCCATTGACAGTGAAAGGTACATATTGAAGTATAAATATATCCATTGTAAAGTTTATTATTTATTCTAAAAATATAACAAAAATACTTAAATCGAAACCTACAAGGGGTTTTGGTCTTATCTCTTTCACAAATTATCCCTTATATAATCAGTACTCATTATAAAATATTACACACTAGCTAAGACGCAATATATCTTTGAAATTTAAAACGATACATGTATTGTATTGGCGTAAATTATTATTAAATAAATACGTAGAATTATGTTGAAATTTTGCTACGGAAATAAAATGTTATGTCATATCGTATTTCTTAAATAATTTGTGCAAAGGCAAACGCTTTTCACGTCAACAAGGGAATTGCGGAAATGTTGCCGCCCATACATGCGCCAATATCATCAATTAAATATAATATATGACGATGAGATTAACGTTCTGTTAGTTGTAAGTTTAATATTTTGTATCTACTAGAAAAACTCCCACATAAATATGTAATCTAGTTTAGATTGTAAATAGTATTAGTCACTATAATGGCTAAAAATTTTGTAAGATGTATTTTCATTTTTGAACACGAATAGCTAACGCTTGATTTGCTAAAGATTTGACAAAATATTCAAATAAAATATTTTCTTTTTATTTTTCTGTACAAACTTGATAACTTTGTTATTTTTAACATTAGACCTAAAAAGTTTATTCAAAAAAATTTTCGACATTTACATTACAATAAACTGCAAAATAAATTGTTATAGTTTAAGACCTCTTTTGAAGTTGAAAACTTATTACCTTTATTGCAAAAAGGACAACAAAACAATAAACTTATGAGCTCGAGAAACTAATATATTGATTCTGTTTTTAATTTTTATATATAAATGTAATAAAATGTATCGAACTTATATTAAACATAAATTGTTTTCTTGGGGTTAATATTTACAATAAGAAAAGCGTAGTATATTTCACTAGGGTAGTTTTGAAATAAAATAATATCTTTTTAGTTTTATATTAAATAGTTCCTAGCTTGTTCATGTCTATCACATTAATAAACTTCCAATACGTACGTATTCGATGTCGGTGGAGTACCGGGGGGCGGAGGTTCATATTGATCGTGCCCGTGACAGCTTGTATCTAGGACCTCTTTACAGCCCGTTCAGGATTAGACATTATAGTATTGTGATGCATACATTGCTGGTTATGTACTGAGCTTGAAATGAACACAGAAACGTTTTGGAGAAACTTTAGTATTGTTGTGCGTCGGCTGAGGCTATAATATTATAATAAAGACATTGCTTTGTTCTCTGGTTTTTTGAATTGACTCAATATTGTGAAAAAGAAAATACATCCATTATTGCAAATATCCAAATATTATTACAATATTCATATTAAATAACAATGCATTCAGCTGTAATGTTTATGAGTTAAGTATTTTTTTTTTGTATCGGAAACCGCAAAAGATATGCGCATTATTTACCACAAGCTTTGCTCTGAATAATTTAAGAACGACCCTGGACCACATTGCTCATCTGACTTCACGGAAACAAAAGATTGAATTTATATTTTAAAGTAATTACTTAGAATTTTATCATAATGTTATTATAAGTACCGATTTGAGGTATGTACTGCCGGTATATGAACAGATGAGAAACAACATAAGTACTCAACATTTATAACAAGTTGGTATTAAATAATAAAAGAAAACTTATAAAATAATGTTTCTTTTATAAGTTTTCTTTTACAAAGATAAATATAATTTTTTTTTTTTATATATATATATTTATATTTAAATATTTTTTTATTGTTTTTATGTCCGATGTTTCTACAAGGCCTACTATTTCTGTCATTGTTGCAAATAATTGTCATGTCTGTAATTTTAATTCTAATACAAATTTATCACCCAATAATATTCATGAATAAAAATTATTATTTTATTATTTACTAGCTGTTACTCGCGGTTCCACCCGCCGACGAATAATTGTATTTACTATTAAGATTTCTAAGAGTAATAGCGTAATGCGTAATTAGTATAGCTTTCCTCATGAACTCGCCTATCATAGACTAAACGAATTATTAAAATCCATCCGGTAGGTTTGAAGATTAGCACGTTTAAAAATAAACTTTTCCGCTTTATAATATTAATATAGAATTAGATATCAATAAAATTTAAATAATTATCGGTAATATATTTAAAAAACGTTAGTAAAGGTTGATATTATTATAAAACGCAAAAACGTGACCTTACAGAGACATCGAGCCGCTCGCTGTGACTCAGTTGATGTTATCATTCCAACATCTTCATCGAGTTTATATTTGAATATTTTAATGATAATATAAGTGAATATTTCTGCCTGATTCCTTGTACTATTATAAACTGTAGTTCACATAATGATCTTTTCTAACTATTACTTGTCTGTTCTTACTAATTGCAGACAATATTCGTTTCTGCTTACATATTTTATTTGTCAATAGTATATCACTTACAATATAAGAATGAAAATGTAATGATCTAGAAAATTACTATAATTAAACTGTAACATGGACACGTGCGTGAAATTGCTTAATCACTGAAACTTGATTACCGACTTACGGATATCGCTGTAGACTTTATAGCTAGCAGCTAGTTCATATTAATTTCAATCAGAGCCGCCCCCTCAGTGACCTAAACCGGGGTAGTTGCCCTCTCAAAATAATCAAATTCTGCGGTTAATTGACTGTGTTGCTGAAGTCATTAATATTCGTGTTAACATTTATTTAATTAGATGGAATTTTACTGACAGCAAAGTTGTAAAATTAATCATTATAATTTGTATAAAATTTCAGTTCCAACAATTGTTACAGGATTCAGTTTTATTTTTCGCTATCTACCAGCGACTTCATGTACTACTATTTTCCCCATTCGTATTAATTTCATATCACAAAATATCTACCACCACTTGAAATAAATTCAAAAATTCTTACGTTTTAGTTTTATTGTAGTAAAAATCGAATATTTTTAACTTCCATTTGAAGTTAGAACTTAAGAACTCCGTATATTAAGTTAGAAATGGTAAGTTACATATGTTAAGTTCGAAAATACGCCAATTTAAAAAAAAATGTTTTGTTTTGTTTTAAAACAATTTTCTTGTTTTTTTTTTGTTGAAAAATTGTCTATTGTCATATATGTTGATTTACATAATAAAAATTTTTATTGCAAACTTATGTGTTTTTGTAAAGAAAGAGAAGAAATTTAGAACATGTTCCGTAGTAGAATTAATACTATAAGTGGACCGTGGCAACAAATAAATTTTAACAATATCGATGTAGTAGTTTTTACTTTGATGAAAATTTTAAAAATTACAATGTAAGACGATTTCTTTTCTCTGTCATGTTCAAAAGGCTTAATAATATTTGTGATTTTCTTAATGTTCAGTTATTAGTTTTGTTACTGTCCTATTATGTGTAAAGATTCTTCAAATTTGAAATTATTAATTAAAAAATCTATAAGAGTATCATCTTTACGGTTAAAATATAAACGACTCACCATTTTTAAATTATTCCAGTCTAATTGCTAGTGATTGCATTAAGAGTGAAAAGAAATCAGTTATAGAGTTCAAGATTATTTGTCAAAGAAAGTTACCTAGAATCGATCCATCTGGAGTCAAGACAACATTAAAGCTCCCAAGTTACTGTGTTGAAATAGGATCACGTCGAGGTTAAGGCTGCGCGTCGGGTCGCGAGGTCGAGTCAATGTTAGCCACCTGACACTTGACACCCAACATCCGACACCCTACCTCCGTAATACAGGACCGTCATCTGATTTGTTCATAACTTTGTTTCCTTCTTCTAGTGTGTTGTAATGATAGTATTACCACAAGTCGTATACTATTTATGTATTCTGTTAAATAATTATTCACTTACATGTAAAAGAACACGTGTATTAGAGATGACTAAATTGAACCTTTTATCAGCTGTATATTAAAAACATCACAGCGACTCTTACGACCTTGGGGGGAATCTAAAAAAAAATTTCTCAACTGAATTTTACATATAATTTTATAAATTGTATTGTAAGTTTATATACTGGAAATATTTTGAATTTATTTATAATATTATGACTTGTGGAACATGATATATTTTGTGTTTCAAGACCTCATCATGTCGACGGGAGATAAAATAGACCTTTGGGGGAGTGGATTGAAAGAATGTTGCCAAGTTGAACTTAAAATAAAAACGTAATATAATTTATCCAATTATATGTTGATGTCTTATCAAATAACTAAATATAATTCTATTCGAAATGGTCCCCTTTGAACCTGATACGGACCTTCACTTGGTGTTGTCAAGAGTATGTATCTATATTGACATGTTTTGTAGATCAGACCTCTGTTCTAACTCTGGCTATATTATGTATACTACTCTAAGACTATCATCCAGATCTTACAAAGTTCGGAAGGTTGCTATGCGTCTTCAACTACACAAAGTACCTTAAGACTCGTAGCCTTCTGTCCAGGTGCAGTAATTCTGAAATTATTCGCTTATTGTAAGGATATGTATTGCTCAAATTATAACAATTGAGTATATCACTCAATTGTTATAATCTGAGCAACATTGATAGATATTGGACAGGTCAGTTCAAGTAAATGAAGAATTTATGTCATTGGTTCTATTTGTCTTATTTTTTCCAATGAGCTTCTTCACGGTTTATTTTGTTAAATACTTCGTCATAAATGAATTAATTATCTTTTTTAAAACGTAAATGTTATAATTATAATTAATTAGTAATAATATTGTATATTAATATATAATTAATATAGTGTGGTAAATTCTTCGAGTAGGCATAGACGCGACATCTTAGACCATTGAACGGTGAGAAGGTACTCCAAAATAGCAGATTCAAGTCTTGTTAGCGTGTGTATAATCTTTATTAATCTTAAAAATAATCTTGTTTACAAAAACATAAATGTTAGAAATTGTGACTTAAAAAAGTACTTATAATTTTATATTATTAAGAGTTCCAATTATATTTGTTTAGAAAAACACAAAGTATTGCATAAGTTTGTATGTAACGAGCTGACAGTAGGATTGATGTTGCCGTCATGCTTGACCACTCGTCCGTTCACAAGTATATGTTACCATTAAGCAATGCACTAAGTAGGTTTTTAACGATACTTATCGTTTATAAATTCTATTAAGAGATATTGAAGTTCTTCTGCTTTCAAAATAGGGTCAAATGTCAACGTCAATGTCAAATGTCAAAGTCAATTCTTTCAAAGTCAAAGTCTTCTGCCAAAGTCTTTGTTAGTATTTTTTTTTATAAATTAAAAATAAACACATACTTATAAACAAATATTTAAAAATGGTTTTTATTCTGCTTTTAATGTGGTGTAAATTTGTCCTTTTTTATGTTTACTACCCCATTATTATTCTTTTCACTAACTTTGTCGTTTCCTCTTCTTATTAACAAAATTTTACATTTATTTATTTATTCTTAATAATTTTTATTAGAATTTAAAAAAACCGAGACAAGGAGTTGATTCTTAGAGCTTAATGTAGGGGGAATCTATTTCTTGGTCTTTTTTCGTATACAAGACCCTAATTACGTAAATTAAGATAATAAAGAACTAGATAACTTTAATAAAATAACTTTATTAAAATAACTATATATAGAGCACATTTTAAAAGGCAATTTTGCAGACAGAATTAATAGAAAGTGTTGATAGTATAATTAATTCTGTATCTTTAAAACTCTTTGAACTGATCACAAATTGAGGGCCAAGAATCAAACAATAAGGTCTTTGGAAGTAAACAACTTCAGTATTTGTGCGAGACAAATAACTAACTCGAAGTTAAAGCTTACTACTTCCAAAGGCTATTTAACTTTAGTAACTCAAGAAAGGACCAAGTAAACTAATAAATATCTCTTTTGAACTCAATAAACTTGGTAAATATTTACACAAGTTATAATTTATTCAGCAGATAATTTTTTATAATTTTTCAGATTTGATTTTTTTACAAACAAATTGCTTTCGAACAAATAAAATTAAAACACTTTTTTTTCAAATATAATAATAAAATAAACCGTCTTCTTCTTGGGTTAGTAGCTTTGTTGTGACAGAGGGCGGCAGTTATCTTATTAAAAACAAATTTTTGCTTCTACTTTATTTCCTGTTTTTACACTTTTTTCTTGTTTCAGGTAATTTATTAGTTAGGTACGAAACTTTAAAACCATATCACAGTAACTTTGGTAATTTTAAATTATGTGAAAAGTTTTATGAAGTTAAAAAATACAGAAAAATTTTTGTATCATTAAAATTGTTGGAGTTAACTTCTCAAATACTTCTTTAGTCATATTAAGGATTTGAAGGTTTATATAAGTAATATTTCTTTGATATAGTCCCTTCAACCAAGCGAAGAGCGAGGTCAAAACAACCTCATTATCTATTCAAGTTTCGTATAAGCAATGTTCGGTGATGAGTGTCAACCGTCATATTTCGTAAAAATTTGAGATAAAAGAAATGTCTGAGAGGGGTTGAAGTAGTTATCCAATACCTATGTAGTGTACAATATTTCGATCGATAAATAACACGAATGTAATCTACCTATTTTATTTTTCAGGTCCTTTGCCAAACGCTACAGTTTCAGATGCCAGTTTAAAAGAAGGTATGTTTTTTTTTTGTTGAGATTGCTTTTTATATATATGAATATCAGTAACAGTTTATATTGTTTTATCTAACCAAAGCTGTAATTCCAATTATATTTAAAATAACCTTTATAAAAACTGAGCGTTTCCGTTGCGTGGTAAATGCGTATATTTTTTTTTAGCAGACCAACATTTCAAAATAAATATAAAATTTCAGGCAGCTGTGCGTTGGGTGACGTGGTGTATATGTCCGGCGACTCGTTCCCGGGGACGAGCCCGTGTGAAAGCTGCGCATGCTCAAGCGGGAAGGTGTCTTGCGAGCGCCAGCGCTGCGAGCCGCGCCCGGGTTGCAAGGCCGTGCACCGTCCTGACCATTGCTGCCCGACTTACCAGTGCGGTAAGGCTAACGAAGCAATGAAATATGAGGATAAAACTGATTTCAACTTGAGACAGAAAGGATATAAGGAAATCTTAATTAATTTTATTGGAGTATTTTTATTGATATATAACTATTTATAAGTTATGAGTAAAAATTATAAATACAATTCATTGTGACGTTAGAATTATTGCTTTTATGGCTTTAATAAGTCGTTGAGTTACAGCGAACATTTTAAAGTTAATAACTTACTACCAACTAGTATATCAATAATTTAGAATCGTTTCAACTTTACTCACCAAATATTTGCGTAGTGGCACATTTTTAAACTAGAAAATCACAAATCATATTATATTTGAATTTGGCAGAATGTGAGCAAGAAGGTCGCATTTATGGCAACGGTGAGAAACTAGTGGATCCACACGACCCTTGTCGCGTGTGCTACTGTCAGGGTGGCGAGGTCGTCTGTCGCCGCATTGCGTGCTTTCTGCGCGACGATTGCCGCCCGCGCCTCGTGCCCGGTCGCTGCTGTCCTGAATATGACAACTGTCCGCTCAGAGGTTACTGTTTTTATTTACTAAATAAACTTACTATATAAATCAAGGGTGAAATGATAATTCAAATAGTAGAATTCTCAAATATATATATGACTAGTAGATTGTACAATCTTTTTTTTTATTTTCCCCACCATGAATATTGTTTTGTTGTAGACTCGGATGTTTATGAAACAAAAGGGCATGTTACCAATTTTTAAGTCAATTAAACTTTGATTTTCCTTCAGGTGTCACATCTTTACCCGGCATGGCGTCTTCATCGAGTTTATCTTCGAATGAAGATTTCGAAAGTAGCGCAGTCCCGTCTCATCCAGTTGAGCCTCCCATGCCATCTATCACCATTAAGGAAATTACTCCTGTTTCTGAAATTCCTGTAACAGATGTTAAAATTAAAGAAATATTACCTTCACCTGGCATTGAAGTAGAGGAATATACATCTCCAAAATCCCCAACTATAGCACGAGAGGCGACCTCTGAAAAGAGTTCAATTAGCACGAATTCGGAGGGAAAAATAGAATCTTCTGATACAAAAGCTATTCTATCATCTTCTGCTCCATTAACATCCAAGCTACCTACAGCGATTGAATCTGATGGAAAAGAGTTGCCTGTCTCTAAAATTAACGTTTCCAATACTATAGGTGACCAAATTATACCTTCGAAAATAACAAATGTTGTAGCAATGATGGGTTCGCCTTCAGAGCCAGATACTCACATAAATCCCTTAACAACTAAGGCCCCTATAATTGAAGAAGATGATTTATCTTTCTTAGATCATAATCCAGCCTTTCCTCCAATACCAGATGATTTGTCTGTATTAGGTAATCACGATGATGAAATTTTACCGGAACAAAATCTGGAAAATGAACATGTTTCTATGGATCACGATATTGGTAATGTTCCATCTCCTGTTATTACAGAGGCACCGATTTTTAAAGAAGTATCAACACCAGGTTATTTTTCCAGCGAAAAAACTGTTACGAAGGAACACTCCCTTGAAGTTATTGAGTCCAGTACGTTAAAAAATATTGATAGTCCATCAACACCTACTATAAAAGATAACCCTATGTTAAATATGCGATCAGTAATTCCAACGGAAATTTTAAACGCTCCTTCTTTAATATCTGATGATGTAACTGGTGATTTAATAGATGTTACTGAGAGTTCCACTTTATCCTCTTCTTCTACTGAACTCGTACACTCAACAGAATATTCAGTCAGTAAATCTACAGAGAACAAATTATTTACAATTTCGCCCGAACATATTTCACACACTGACAAAAGCGAACCATCTCTAAACGCGGAACATTATGTATCTAGTCTAAGTAACAGCCCAAATCAATTTATAACTCCTAAAATAGAGCTAAACTTCACCGACTCTTTGCAGACACCGAATGAAAATAATCATGATGAGACAACAAATGCTTTATCTCAGTCTACTGATGTCATATCAGAAACCGAATTTAGTTCGATTCCAATTGAAACGAGTGATCAAAATCCTCACGAAACAATAGACAAGGATAATAATGTTACAATGGACTCGACTATGAGTTCAATAGTGGAAATGACTTCTTCAAAATTGCTAGACGCTGAAGATACTACTGTGTCAAGAGAAATTGTAACAGAATTGAAGGATCAATCTCTTGAAAATGGCGAAACCACAGAATTTATACCCACATCGTTTGGTTCTCAGGAGAGTAGTACCGATGCTATTGAGTTAATTAATGTTGCATCTAACACTGATAAAAACTCAGCTTTGATTGATCCTTCAAGTGGGCATAAAACTAATCTTCTTACAGATTTGATAAATTTAGTTGGTGATGTAGCTTCTATTAGTGATCATACAGAAGCACCTGACTTCGAAGGAAGAACATTAAAGCCTACAACTATTTCAGATTCTGAGGAATTACTTCCAGTGAATGTTGCCTCAGGCTACAAGAGTAAGAATAAAAATTGGAACCAAAATTCAATTACTGAGGTTCCAGTCAAGAATAGGGTTACTAAATCTAAGATTGTAGAAATTGAGGGAGAAGATACTGACACAATCACGGATTCACCTCTACCTAATGACAAAGTGGAGCCAACTACCCGTCGTAATGTAATTGATAACGTTTCGGATGGTAAAAATGATAATAAAATTAACATTACAATGAAAGGTAAAAAAGATATCGAAATAATTACCCAGTCCTATGTGCCAACAATCCACAAGCGACCGACAAAGGTTGTTATGGCAAAAAACGAAGAAAAACCGCAGTCTGATGAATTGTTCGAGGAGGATAATTCAGATACAATGGCACCGGTCACCGTCAAAGACCAAACCGAATCAAATAACGGTAACAATAATATTTCAATGGAGACTGAGGCATCTACAGAGTTCCTAATCAAGGAACCTGAAGCGGCAGGAGAGTCAACAGTTGAACCGAGTGCAGCAAATTGAGCCGCGAGTCGGCGGGAGGACCTCAGCTTTTAGCATTTTGTAGTTATTAGGTTTCGTTCTTGAAACTGTAAGTTACGTAGAGACTATTTTGTTTATAGTTTATGTAATCCCTATCAGATTAATTTCAATATATGTCAATTGATGTATTTATGCTTTACGTTAGGTAGATGCCAGTAAATCGGTTGAATTTATTAATTGTATTGTAGTTGGACAAATTATTTATCATACTTAGGTTAGTGAAGCGTGCGGCTAGAGCTGAAGTCGTGCGTTTTATAGCGATGTCAAATTAAATAAACGAAGCTTTTCGTGTTAGTGTAAGTTATTTATTTTAGTGAGAATAACGTGAATAAATGGTTGATAAGTAAGCAACTTAGCTAGTCAACAAGTGACAACGAGCGCACCACGACGCCACGTTGCCACGCTGCCACGTGACGTTGCCAAGATGCCACGCCACGTTGCCACGTTGTTCCGTCAGCTACTTCGAACTCCGATCAGCGCTGTCTGGGTTCGATCATTCCGCGTAGATATAGTTTCTAGGATGAAATAAGAACGATCCTCTTAGTCGACTCCGGCCGGCGACCGGCATGCCCTCGTAAACAGACGTAACAAAGTTGGTACAAACGAATTTGATATTGGATAAATAACCTTATGAATAGTTCTAGTTCGATTAGTATGTATGTGATTGCACACGACAATCTTATTTATTGCACTCTATAATATAGATATTGTGAGATCGATATTATGAAGGCTTTTAATTGCTGAGAAGGCTCAAATATGTTATAATGTTTTATGTAAAATATTATTCTTTTTTAAATACCATTTATATCCGTTTTATTGACTATTTTCTCGCATGTTTCTTTCGTCTAAGATGTTATGTTCGATTGTCAGTATGCGGTACGGTCAGTATCACTAAGTAGAGCTGATTAAATGTTACTTCTTGCTCCGGAAGACCATATCTTTTCCCGGGCAATAAGCGCATGTGCTTTGTCTTATTTTATTCATAAAGTATTGTTTTTTTTACAAATAAAACAGAATTAGACTGAAACTGTTTTTTATTTTTACTGGAATAATAATATGTGTCACAATATCAACACGTAATGTGTACATATTATTAAATGTTCCCTCGACGCGATTATATATAAACACGATAAACTGCATCATAACTATGTCTGGAGCGATTCCTCAGAGAGGTATATAATTTATTAAATTTTTGTGTAAATTGACTGAATTATTGTGGATGAGGTCGCAAAAAATCTTAGTAAATAATTGAGCTGAGCGAAACGAAGCTCTTTACTACCTAAATTTTCAACACTTTGTTACCCTACTCCTTCAATTTACGAGCTACACGCACGAAACTTTGCACACATACGCATAATCACCAAAACCCGGTATGGATTGAAAATCCGCCGAATCGTAATTGTAGTTTTCGAGATAATTGATAAAATGTGTCCCATATAGTAAACATATGGAACGTTTTTGTTTCGCGAGGCCAACCCCGTTTGCGTGGACCTAGTAAAAAACACAGATTTTATACACATTTTAAATATATGTCTAACGGCCACAGTAAAGGCGGAGCGATAAGGCCGTCGTCAATTAGGTTCCGTGATACAGGGCCCACATTGTGATTGTGTCAAAACATTGATACTTTTACACTTCGCTTCCATATTGCACAGTTTCTTTTTTTTTTTTTTTGATACCGGCAAACGACAATGTTGCATCGGACTCTCCTCTGGAAAAAGTGACCGTTGGCCTATTCATACTTACCAAAACGACCATCCACTACCAATCCGCTGACGTCACTGCATTTGCCCTACTAGTATCTAATCAATTGGGGAACTTTAATTAAAATAATATTGTTATCGACCACTTATCTTAATATTATATTAATACATTATTTAATAGACGTTATGTTACATTTTAATAGTTGTTTTCTTAGTATTTAAAACTTTTTTCTTTAATACCTTTACGAGACGTTAAATATTTACATAATAGTATTTTCTTAGATTTTTACGAGTACACATTTGTAATAAAACAATTTTTTTACGGATTTAACTCGCGTATAATTTTGGTTACATTTTAATTATAGACGGATAGACACTTACATCTCGTCTACCCGTAAACACGATTGCTGCAAACCATTCGAAACGTCGGGTTAAAATCAAAATGTAATCAAAATTACTCGCGAGTCGAAATCCGTAAAAAATATTTTATTTACAATTTTTTTTTTTATGTTTATGCCAAAAGCAGAAAGAATGTCAAATAAGCATGCTAATAAGAATAAATATGTTGCATCATCAAAAATATCATCGAGTGGGTGTTTAGTCAAAGAAGAGCGTGTGCCCTCCGACCTTGACGCCGCAATAGTGTCGTTAGAAGATTTTGTAAACTCAATATAAAGTCGTATATTTGTAAGGAATTATTGCAAAATTTGCAATATATTGACACAAACCCGCTGCTGTGTTATTTAAATCCTATGTTTTATTAGTAGGGGACAAACGAGCTTACGATATTGATGTTATTCTTGCAATTTTAAAGTTGAATTTTTTTTTTGTTAAATATAAATAAAAATATATGAAATGGGTACCATTTGAAATAATTTAGTAAGAGAATACTCCTAACATAGAAGTGTGAAACAGCTACCATACATTTTTTTTTATTTAAAAAATAACATAAAATCCTTCTTAATTGAATTGATTCAATTTATTTTATTTATCGCCGCCTTGAAAAAATATATGAAATTTAACAAAAAATATCTATTGTTTCGAACTTTGCAACTTCTCAACAACAACGGTTTCTCTTTTTAAAGTTATAAGTTCTCATAGGACATTAAATAGCTTTAAATAGTTATGAAACGCGTGACGGCACCAGTATTTGGCTTCCCTTTCTAATGCATACATCAGGGGTAGGAAGGCTCCTTCTCTCTCGGTATAACCTATAGCGCTAGCCGTATATCGGTATACAGCATATTTCTTATATCAAACTATTTTTATTGCTGTCAATTGCAAAACTTTTTTCTTTTTCTTTTTTTTAAATAAACTCCCCAGTTACCCCTAAATTTATAAATAAATAAATTTAAATTAATTATTAAAAGAAATTTGATAAAAAATCCTATTATAGTGTAAACAACTAGCAAATAACTTATAACCTAAGCCACTTGTTCGCCGTTGTTAGTACTCATATCTAAACATCCGACTACAACACTCCCCTCCCATAGAAGTCATTACTTGCGGTAGCGATGGGATCCCGGCTCCCCCCTCCTCCCTCAAATATGGCTAGGGTGTGATGGCTAAACCTTGCGTTATGATCGTGAACGGGTACAGCTTGAAGTGGATTGTTTGTTTTTTTCCTGGGTAAGTTTGGAATATTAATTAAAAAAAATATTGGATCACCAAAATTGATTACGATGGGTTTAGTTTTGATTTGCAAAATGTTTACTATATATTAATATCTGTGAAATCGTCTGCACAAAATAGAAATATCGAGCTGAGTTTATTGTGTTGTTTGCACATAGCTTTGTGAAGTGTAGAGTGTTTTGGTGTGTTTCTGAATTTAGAGTATATCTTTTCAAAAGAACATATTTCGAAAGGTACGGATTTAAAATGTCCAATCCCTCCTGACAATTCCACACACGCGCACAAGTGATTACCGGTAATATATAGCAATAAATGAATACCGTGTCAACGGAAGTGGATCTGAGGCTGCTAAAAACATCCATGTAATTACGGAAACCAGTCAAAACGGTTACACAGTCTCATTGGATGCTCGTGCGCGACCACCTTCACCTGCAGTAGTTCGACAATTAACGACTGCCTTTCTAACGCGTCTTGACCATTACATTCATTTAAAAGTTATAAAAATACTTACTTAATTGAGTTCCTTGGTTTTTATATAATTATTATATACATTTTCGTGATGAATCTCAACAAGATTGTATATTCATAATTTTGTGAACAATTAAAATTGAATTTTTAAAAACATTTCAAAATTAATTGCTTAACTAAATATTTTTATAACTTTAAAAGGAATATAATGGTCAAAACGTTGATATTAAAATATTTTATTTATTTAGAAATTTAATTTTAATTATTAACAAAATGATTTTCATATTATTGTAATAAAAGACTTATATTTGAAGTATATATAAGAGGTATATATACAAAATAGGCTACATTTATAGAAATTTGTGAATACTATGACAAACATAAAAGAATTCGGCAAACTGGTTTCCTCATACTTGCTTCATCTATTAGAATGTTACACGAAAGTATTGAGACGTCACACGTCTTACTATTATAATCTCTTGTTATTCTCTCTGAGTCTCTTATTATAATCTTGATGACAATTTTAAATATCTAGTCTCTAGTATTTTTCTACTCTAATTTAACTGTTATTTGATGACTTAGAGGTTTTTGTTGAGATCGACACAAGCTCAGACGATATGTCATTAAACAAAATGACCAACATTTTAACCTCTTAATATACATTTTACAATAATGTACATTTTATTGTAGGTGTTAGAACTGTCTGTAGTAACTTTATTTTACTGGAGTACTTAGTGCCGGTCCGAGTCTAGTTCTTGGTAGTTCTAAATAAAATTCTGAAGCGCCGCTACTGCTTTTTAATACAGCTTTTTAATATCTTATTAAAGCTACTTTTTAATATCGTATTAAAGCTGCAATGACTAGGGCTTGAACTGTTCGCACTGTTTACACTCAGGTAGGCAGGACCAGTAATTTTAATACTACTCTTTCGTGAGTGAGTGCAAAATCAAGAAGGCAACGACCTAGTACCTTTTTTTTATTCCTTCTCATTTCACAAGAGTGGCAACGCATTTGTATCTATATTTCTTAAAGTCTTTACCTCCATTTACTAAGTGAAGAAGTCAGCTTCTTTGCCACCTAGTTTTATTAAAAATATAAAAGCTTTAATAGACTTCTCTAAGTTATATTGGAGTATATTGTATACTAGAAGTATTATTTTGACATTTCGTATGCTTTGTGCAGAATAAAAAAAGAAAGTTTTATATAAATATTTTGATAAATAACAACGTATTCATATAATACTGAGGTTTATTCAGAAGAGTTTGCAATAGTATTGTTTAATAAACTTGACAAATCTGTCTAAATAGACAAATGTCAAAAACTAGTTTGACAAATGGCAGACTTTGGTAAAAGTATTTCCAAAAATCCATTAAATGTATTGCTTGCCTTCCATAGATATCTTTATATATAACAGTATATCAAATAAAATAGACATATTACTCCATATTTCTAAAGCCTGAACTCCCTTCGGCCATCTTTTGTATTTTTATGATACCAAAACATGATGGTTCTATTTTATTTTACAAAGTACCACGTTTCCCACTTTATTTCCCCTATTTAAATATCCTAATTTAAATGTCCCCTATTCTATGTTAGATATAACTTAAGGTCGAAGATTCCTTGAGATTTACTTAATTCATGATACTTTCCAGTATGTTGGGAGGTACCTAATTTACTCATATAAATAATTCAAGTTGAATCGTTAAACGTTGTTTTATTGAAATGTATTACATTGTTTTATACAGTCGTGAAAATCCTAGAATATATCAAAACAATTGACGCCATCCAGATGTTCTATTATTATTTTCGTAAGCAATAATAAATACAGTTTATATACTGTTACTGTTGTTTATTACGAAACTTTCTTTTATTTAAAGGATTATCTCACAGCTTAGTTTAAAGTTCTCTTAGACTAATAATAATTTCCGCAACTTTTGTCCTTTAAAAGCTAATAATAGTAATGCAATGCATTTAGGGGCTTATGTATGAAGAGACTAACTCGAGCATCGCAACTATGATACCTTTACCCGCCATTGCAATGATGCCACGAAGATAGTCTGACACACAGATAATGTGCCATTTTCATAAGGGAAATCAATTAGTTAATAGGCAGGCTATCAAGTAGAAATAAGTATAAATTAATATTTAAAACACAACTCCCTCAATAGAGAAACAAACTCTGTGTCCGAGTTTACACAAACTAACAAAAGATAACAGACACAAATAACACCCAGACTCTAAACAACAATCTCTGCATCACACAAACAACTATCCTCTGTAAGAATCGAAATCTTTGGCTAAGCAGCCAGAGCCACCAATCACCACCTAAAGCAATCTGCCGTCAAACTTTAACTTCATAATGAAATATGATTGTCCTTTTGTCAAGATTGGTAATATCGTTATTGAATTACTCATTTGGTAATATTTTTTGAAATTACAATTTAATTGTATTGAATCCTAATTAGAATTGCTTAAGCTCTAGGATGTGTAAAGTTCATAGCCTCATAGTAAGGGGAGGAGCGCGGGGGGCGCGGCGCGGTGAAAGTGCGCGAGGGGGCGCTATATGAGCAGCGGGTCTGCGCGCGCGCCGCACTCTGTGACTTACAGGTAAGCCCTCGTCTAGTATTTGTACTAACTATATTACCTACTAACATTTTATAATATTTATTATCAGTGATAATAATATGTGATTTGTGTTCGCAATTTGTTATAAATGATATTTTTTTGGTACATCTCATCGATTCCAACCTAACTATGTAGTTTGTACTTAGATCTAGTTCTTTGATTGATATATTTTGCTTTTAATTTTCGTTTAGTATGTGTAGGTATGTATGTGCATATCTAATATTTGAAGATAATTCCCAGAAGATTAACTCAATAAATAGTTGTCATATATTTAATTTCAAGCTTCATAGAATACCTGTCTTAAATGTAGTACTAAAACTATCATTTAACTTTTAAAAATATATATTTATATAAAATTAATTTGTTATATTACAATAAAAATGCGCCAGTGGGCTGTTCGAGACTATTTCTTTGCGGTAGTGTGAAGTGTTTAAGTGCTAGTACAACTTTCCCGAGAGTGATACATATCTCTTGTTATGTAACTTCGAAGGGACGAGCACGAGTCTCGTCCTAAATGCGACGTTGCCACAGTTAGTGACATCATTCTCTTACTTATCAGTTGGCTGAAGCTTCCAGATGCTTCCGAGTAAACGATTTTAAATATCCTAATAATATCATAGATCAAAAAGAACCTGCGATATACCACTTTTTATTATATAATAAAATAAATTAATTAACTCAAGAAAAAAGGGTATGTTTATTAAATTGTATTCGAAATTTCAATTTAAGGAAAGGCAAATTATACATTAGATTATGGAGTACTTTCGTTATTTATTTTTAAAGTTATATAACCTAAGGTTTACTTAGTTTTTTAAATTGAAAGAAACGTAGAATGTACATACATTCTAAGCTTTCGAAATTAATTATCATTCGAAACGAAGGGACGAAAATGAAGCAACATGTATTCGCGGCGCCAGGATCGTAACTTTACTTTCTCTCTGACTGCGCATTTGCCAAATTGTAATACGAGTGCCTAATTTTAAGATCATGCAGTAGAATGAATTTGGCCTTTTTTATAAATAAATTTCTTTTGTTATTTCGGGACTTTAATCTGAATAGTTTATCTTTTTCATTTCTTTTTTGACGTCATACTTTTGAATACATTTGAATACGTTTCTCTATTTTTTGTTACGCAACCGAAGGGGATTCTCGCGCTCTGATTACTATCATCATATTTCTTAATTCCAACACAAATGTTTTAATTCTTTATTGCTTGATTTCTTTTGAATTTTCCATATTTAACGTTTAGATATAAATGTCCATAAATGTGTAAAATATTACAGTAGGTGCGAAAAAACAAGTAATTCTGGTTAGAGAACAGATACTAAATTAGCTGTTGAGATGTGAATTTATCTCTAGAAATAATATTAAAAATATATATATTTTTTTAAATTAAAAAATATAAAATATCATATTTTTCTTTAGAAGCAGACGGTTTTTAATTTGGTGACTATGAAGTGCTTGTTGGTCCTGTGCGTGTTGGTGGCGGCGGCGACAGCGGCACCGCAGCGCGAGGGCGCCGCCTATAGCAAGGAAGCCATCAAGCAGGCGCAGAGCACCTTCCTCATACCCAAGGATGCTGTTATACAGAAGGTATTGTTTAAACGTTTATCTTTTCAGTTGGCGCAATTTGTACTCTATATTTCATGGTAATTAATGGATTTAATATTTAAAATATATTATAATTTGTCATATTTTCAGGTACAAGAAGGCGTAGAACTGGCAGCATATGAATCAATTCCTGGAAATCAGAGGATTAACCTGTTCGAGATCCTCGGCGACCAGCTGCCCTCTGAAGTCATTAACAACCTGCAGACTCAGATCGACCACGTGGGCCAACAGTAGTCTAATACTAGAACATAATATGAACGAGAATAGAAAAAACAGTCTTTACTAAGATCTTTAATAAAAAACATCATTCCTTCATCAAAGTTAGTTGAAAATTAGATTTCTTTTCATTACTTTGTGAAGAATGATCTGGAACCGTGAGATATTAAGTCTTTTTCGTTCTGCTAGTTGTTTTTTGTGGACCAGTGGTCCATCTGTTGATTAATATTTAATTTATTGGTGTCGCAAGTATAGAGAATGTGATATGTAACATCATTTTATGTTTTGTATATAAATTTATATTTTATTATTAAATGCTCGTTGAGTAAAAATTTTGCTTATCATTTGAACCTATAATATAATTTAAAAAAAAAATCAGGTGTCTGTTTTATAAAAACTTAAATTTATTAAATTAAATTAATTATTATCTAACGTTCAAAACATAATCACTTTGTGAATAATTAACAATATTTTAGTCAACTATTATATATAAAATCTTTTAAAATGAAAGTAAATTTTGGACAAGCGTAAGTGTTCTACAAGTTCTTAAGGGAAAATTAATTTTATCGATCTAGTTCAAGACTCATCAGGTTACATGAAGAACGAGAAATTGATCTTGTATAAATAATTACCGTATACCTTTCTCAAGTACCAGTTTGCCTCTCACATTGAATTTACAATAATTAAAAATATAAATTATTTTATTAAAGGACATATAATGTTTGTTTACAAAGTAAAAGTCAAGTTCGAGTTTTAATACTCGCTTGGATTTAATAAGCGTTTTATCAGATGAAATACACTGTGTTGTATATTACTGATCTGATTATGTCAATTAACAGCTTTCTCATATCTCAATTAAGAAAAATAATAAAATGAAATCAAGTACACACCAGGATTCTTACTATCACGTTCGAAGATTTAAAACGAATAACCGAATAAACGAACGTTAATATTACGATTAAATATTTGGGCATCACTATAATAATTTTACCAATCTACTAGCGCTATACTTGGCTACGGTATACGATTGCGACATCATATGTCATTCGAATAATAATAAATTTATATCGTTACGACTATAGAGAAAGTGTGTGTGTACACTTACATCATCATTATGTATATATTAATGCAAGCAGCTTTAATTAAAAATGCTATAACTTATAGTAACAAGCGAAAAAGTATCTTGTGTGCTATTGGGCTAATAGTTGTTTACGCAAAAAAGTAGCTTAACGTGTATATGTAGTGGATTTATAAAATAAATAACAAAAGGAAAAACCGTATAAATACTATGACATATTGCATCAAGATATTATTAGTGTCACTTCACGCAACTTCATGCAATGATCATTTATCAAGGTATAATTCTAATGTAACCTGGATATTAAGTTCATGATGAGCTTACTATGTCGTTATAATCTAATAACTGCTAGTAGCGCCATCTATACACGCGGTCAAGACCACTCACTTTGCAAATCAACTATCAACATGCGGTATATACCATGATATGTAGAGGGCAGCACTATATAAGTTTAAAAAAATTACTTTTTATAATTGGATAGTAATGAGACTGTCGATACAAATGAACATTAAAAGTATAGATTTTTTAAATAATAATAAAATGCTAATTAAAAAAACATCTGAACCTGATGCTGGCTGTTCTTTTGCTTGTTTGTGCTTTATAGGTCCAGGGCCAACAATGCTAGAGAGCCTATCATTTACTCGAATATTGTATTTGAATGCTAGGAAACAAAAAATACTTAAACATATTTCTTCCTCACATAGCATATTTTTTTGTGATTTTTTTAATATGTCGATATTTGAGTTTAGAGTGAGATGTAAGTTGTAGTTTTTATTCTCCAGGTCAAAAGATTTTCAATAGTACTTATACAAAAAAAAAAAAATTCAACAAATTACCACTCCTTTGGGTTTTTTTTAATGTTTTTTAACTCAGAACTTTCGACCGGGTGAATCAATTTTGTTGATTTTTTTATTTGAATGCTAGTGCTTCCTGTGGGGACTTATTTTAATATGGTTAAGATCTGATCATTAGTTTCTGAGGTAAAAAACTAAACTCTTTCAAAAATTCCAGCGGATGCTATAACATAACATCACGCCTACGTCACAGAAGGAATTAGTAAAGAAGAAGATATCAAAAAGAATAAAAGAAGTTAATATGGAAAATTTCTTTGAAGTTCCACGTATCATAGACAGGCATAATAGCTTCTTGCTGATCTTCTAAAAGGCAGTGGGTAAATGGTCATTATCTTTAAAATACAGACGCAAATTTCTAAAATTAACGGTACGAGTGGTATTAAAACCAAAATTTTAGATATCAATGTGCAATTAATCAGAATCTTTTATTCTGTCAAATAAACTTTCATATAGTTCGAGTGATGCCTGATAGGGTACATGCTATTTTTTTTAGATAAGTTTGAAAGTTGGGAAGAAATAAAGAATGGACATGACATGAAATTGGCCTACACTTGTTGCTGAGAATATACAATCTACAGATTACATTCACTATTTAAAAATGTATAAGAAATCATTGAAATATTTATTTTCATCACATATTCAGACCCTATTATTTTCTCAATTCAAACTTAATTTTCTTCTATACAAACAAAAATAATTCCACTCTTGTAACTCTTCCTAGAAAATTGGTAAATTTGTAATTTTTAAATATTGCATATCTAATTATTATGATTTTGATATTAAGACAAACAGCCTAGAAGAGGACAGGCGCGAAGCTTTTTTAAATATATTATAATTCAATGCTTTTTCATTTGCTGTTTAAATAACAATTTATGGAAATATCAGATAAATGATTTAAATGATTGTTCGATATTGTTATTCACGTTATTTAAGCGTTAAAAAGAGTTTTCTACGTATGTAAGTTTAAAAAATCTGTAGGTATAACGTGAATACTAAGAGAAATATAATTATTTTTTCTAACGTACTATTTAGTATCATTAGATAAACAGACTGAAATAATTTGCTAAAGTGTTTTAAGGAATATTTTGAGATTTATCAACAACAAAAATTTTGTTTTTGGTTTATTTTATGAGCAAAAAGTCTTTAGATAATAAAACAATGTTTATAATTGGCAAAATGATGTAAGTATGTAAAATCTGATAACGTAGTCAAAAATTCCGGGGCTTGCCATCTTAGGCTTTAACATTATTTAGTTCTCTAAGGCTACTTAGAGAACAAACTCTTTGCAAGCTCTCTCTCTATCTTTCTCCATAGGTGAAGACTTGATCTAGGACGCATTGTAATCAGTATGCTGTTCAGTTAGTTATCGATTTTGCTCAGCGGATTGAACGTATTCTAGTCCATGTCAAAATACTTTTTCTGGCTAAGGAGGTGTTTGTCATCATTTGTTTAGCAAGCTTTGAGTTCTCTTGTATTAGGATGAGCTATAAGTTGAAGTCTTGTTAGTGTCTGCCGTTCCGGGTTTATCTTTGTGTTTCCGTTATTAATTGGTTGCTAAATAAACAATGAATATATAACAGTAACCCCGTAAAATTTTTGAGAGTGCAAGTCCCACATTGTCCCCACTTTTCTAAAGGTCAATGAGGCATTTCCAGTCTTGAAACAGACAAAAGATAAATCAGACTAGTTTAAAACAGTGTTTTAGTTCGTACAAATTAAATGATTAGGTACATATTATATAAAAATAAGAATATTATATTCCGAAAGTGCCTAAACTACTCTAATTACAGACGAAGATTGTCATTGAGTGTGTTATATTATTAATAAAATACCTATTTTAAATTATCTCATATTTGTTGGAAGCTCTTATACTTCGTTAAGCCTGTGTACAGATTCAGTTCTGATTATGACAATAGTCTTGAGCCTTTTGTTCATTGATAAACTCTTAAAAGATTGGAGACAAATTGGCCATTATAACATATGTTATAAAGTTTTATTTTTATTATTTAAAAAGCCCCAGTTAAAACTTTAAACATTGTTATTTTGAAAACATGATCATTATCACAAGGAGTGGAGGATCTTAATAGGCTGGATTTAAAAGGCTTTAATCGAGAAACCACCTTGTTAGAAGAGTAAGGCAATGGTGTTGTTTGAAGTGTGTGCGAACAACAAATACATAGGGTAGCTAAATTCTGTCATTTTATTTGATATTACTCTTAGGATTTATCAGAATATAGTGATATGCGTTGCAATTTTGATATTCTGGAATTTTACACAATTGGTCAACACCAAATGGTGTAAAATTCGATAGGTTTCGATAGGATTTGTTCAATATCAACATATTAACAAAACCTATCGAAACCTACCAATTGTTAGACTGTTGTAGTTAAACATTAGGGTGTTATTTTGAAAATATCGGTCTGACAATTGCATTCATTAGTTAAATACTTTCATATTTCCATTTTTTATATATTGTTTGACATTTTATTGATATTCAAATAACTTTGCCTGGCATTATATAATAGTCTAGGTAATTATAAATTATTATAGTATACAATAAACGTATTAAAATATTACGTAAACGTAATAAAACATAATTGTCGTTTTATGTTTTAATTTTCTAAATAATACAATAAATAAGTTAATATTGGTACATACTTGTGTACAATTTGTTATTTCAACAGCAGTAAAATATCACGAACCTTCCTTTAAGAACCCTGTGAAGTAAATTATAGTCCTAACAATTAGCACCGTCTTCAGCAATCCACAGCGGAGTTAATTAGAGAAGATAGTGGCGGTCGGTGGTCGGCGATAAAAAGGTTTTGAAATTAGATGGCGTTATCTGAGAGCCCGAGAGAAATGTAGTTAATCCGTTAACGACTCCCAGCATTATCAAGAGTCAATTTCTAGATCCCGCAATTCCGGTATCCCTCATTCTATAGAATGAGAGATTTTATTACACAAAACTATGGTATAGATAACACTCGAAAATCTAAAGCTTATTGCTATATATTTGTATATGCATGTCTAAATTTGCAATTATTTTAATGAAAGTTATAGTTTCAAATCTTCTAACGGGGAGATACATTTTTACTCTATATCAATCTCGTTTGTGATTATAAAGATTGAAATTATATTCTGTTTCTTTAGCTATGAGTGACAATAAATTATCTTCAATATCAGGTTGTTAAATATAACAAATTTAGACGCGAAAACTATTTCTATTATGTATGTATTATACTCTAAATTTTTTGTATTTATCCTCTTATCGCTAAATATATATAAATTAAAGAGGTAATAAATACTTAATTAAATATAAATAAATACAACTAAAATATTAAAAAAAATAAAATTATAAAATCTTGACTTACACATTTTACATTCAAATAAAACAGTTTATAATTTGTTTTAATTCCAATGAGACAATTTAAGTACATATTATGTATCATTATGAAGCTTATAAAGAACGTGGCTGGTTAATAGAGGGCTATAAAGGCGGCTACGTGTGCGAAGAATGCCGGGAAAATAGTTAAACTTTTTATATGGCTTATTATGAGGGTTTGTAAGATCACGTGACGTATGAAGAACCTTTATAATAATATTAAATAAATTTAAACTGTAAATAAGATTGTTTGTTACAGTTTTCATTAATAATTCATATAATACGTCATGACTAATAAATGTTGTTCTTCTAAATTCGTTAATATTTTTATTGTATTTTTTTTATTTCTAAATGAACGTGACAACATTGTTGCCCAGAAAATATTACTGGAACATCTTATAAAAAAAATGTCTATTGATTTTCTTATAAATATATATTCTTTTTTGTCTATCTCAAGTCAGCGTTAGTAAAAACATAGTTCAGTTATAATCCAATCTTGATATGTTTGAAGTCCAATTGAACGTTATTAGATGGTATCTTGGAGGACTCACACGCGCCGCTCGCCGTTACATTCCGGGACTCGCATCCGCTTTCATAATTAACAATAAATGGGAAAAGGTATCACATTAAATATATCGACATAGTATGACTATTACACTTTGTTCAAAAGTTTGTTCACTTCTTTGTTCAGAAGGCGGGCTATAGTCAATCCTTTACCTTTTCTGGTAAAAAAGGTTACGTTTGAAAACATAACTGCAATGCTTGCATCTTTTTATATAAATACGTATCTGTCTATGTCCAATGACGACGGCGCAATCAGGTGAGCTGACTCACTGTAAGCCACTGAGTCCAGAGAAGGGTAATAGGTATGATGGGAGGAGTAGCATCACATCATGCTCTCTTCTGCGTGTGTCTTCTTCAACCGTCTTTTCTACTCCAAGCAAAAGGAAAAAAACCGCTTTTGTCGTTAATTTTCGTGTGAAAATAACATTTAGCTTAAAAGCCACCAATCTCCTGATGTTAATATTATAATACCAGAATTATTTTTACGATGTAGAATTAATTTAACGTGAGAATATGTTCTAGCCCTTAGCCAAAGCCATCCCTAGTTTTTGTTTCATTGCAACAATGTTGTATGTCATAATTGTTGGAGCTGAGGTGCCGCAGAGTTATGTTAATTGCGGCGGTCTCTGGGCTCATACTTTCCTTAATTAGGAATATATTTTTTGTTTTGTGAATTCGCTTAGCAATTTATAATACTAGTTTTTAGAAATTAACCTTTGTCATGTTAAGAATATTCCCGCTACTATTATAAAATTGTAGATGAAACAAGCGGCTTATTATAATGTTTCTATTATTACTTAGTCTACTCCTCTGCAACAGCATTCAACTTTTTCGTTTATCTAATAGGTAATATTAGTATTACAAAATATAGAACTAAAAATATGAGGAAAATATATAGCTCTAAGCTTATTGTCAAGCTGAACAAACGTAGAGGTAGCTTTGCACCAAGCTCCTGTAACGAACCGTGAAGGGTGAACGCGTGTGCGTGTATTGTGTTGTGGTGTGATCTGTGGAGAGCTCCCCAGTTAGTCCACCGGTCAGGTCACTCAGTTTAGTGCGGAGCGGCGCGTAGGTCGCACGTGTGCTATGTTGTCGTCGCTCGCGCTGCTGCTGTGCGCGCACGCCGCAGGTTCGCTCGCAAAACCACCGGTCGACGACCCCAGTGATATATGCTAAGGATAAGCGCTGTTTATCACCTTTTTAAATATAGCAGATTTGTTTGAACGTCTCTAAGTCTACTTTTGTATTTTTTTTTAATTTTGATATCACAATGTATTCATAAGGTTAAAATAAAACCGCGAATCGTAAGTATTAATCTCGTACGCACACGACACATCCTGCTGGTATGTTTTTTATACAATACAAAATACAAGAAGACGTTGGCGTTGATTTTTATTTCTCAACATTTATTAATGTAACTAAATTTATCATTCCAAGTTTCTTAATTTATAAACAAATTAATATTAATGTAGTTCTTTTCAATACTTTTATTTTAGTCACACAATAGGATGTGTGCTGGCGAGGTAAAGGGCAAGCCGCCTCACATTAGAGTTCAACGGGCGCGTGTATGTTTATTTCTCATCTCCATTTTTTTTATTAGCCAGCGAGTAACCAATTCAGAAGAATGACGTTAATATGTTTACTATTTTTACAATATCGAGTGTCTCATTAATATGCCCACGCTTACGTTGAATGAATTGTCTTATTCAAACCGTAAATAAATGGTTTTTTGTTAATGACTCTAAATTTCTTTTCTTCTAAATACAAAGACTATTTAAAGCGAGTAGGTTCTTTCTAGTGAATGTTATTAAGTTCTAGGATCAAGTGTGTCAGTAGCTCAGGCTATTGTAAAGAGTCAAGAGGAACCGTCAAACAATATAGATTCTGTCTTAAACTCCTTTTCTTTGTTTTTGCAGTTCAATTGCCTTTACATAATTATTATTTTATATTATTATACAAGCAATTCACTATTTATGTTTATTATTTCTTATTCGTATATACGAAAGTAGTACATACACAAATACGTTATTTTTGAAAATCTTTCTATATTACAGAATATCAATTCCAGTATCGGTGAATTAATACGAGCCTCGTAAGATGTGATAGTTTAAGATGAATAAACTTTAAAATATTTAACAGTAAATCACTTAAACATAAAATAGTTGATATCAGCTCGCCCACGATCCTAACCAAACATAATGTATGCAAATGCATTGACCGCTACATTGGCTTCAAACACAATTCAAATTGAACTTTAATCCTCAATCATAAGGGATACTTAGTAATACTATTTGATCAGTAGGTGGTCTAATGGATGACGGCTAATACAAATGTTTATTCATAACCGGAATTAATACAAATTTGAAGTTAAGTTTTACAGATGTTTTCTATCAATCAACCAACCAACCAGCCAACCAACCAGCCAACCAACCAACCAACCAACCAACCTACTAACCGATCGACTGACCAACCAACCAACCAACCAACAAATCAATCAACCAAGCAACTAACGGACCGACCAACCGACCAATCATCCAACCAACCTACAAACTCCACATTTTTTTTACTATCATATTACAAATGAGATGTTAAAATCAATCGTAAATGTTAATTTTGCTTGATTGTTTTATGGTTTTAAATACTGTTTTTGTAACTAAACACGTTTTAAACACCTATATTATCTTAATAAGCGGGAAAATCCCGATCATGGACGCAGAAATGAAATTTCATAATAGTTCAATGACATGATAATATACTTTAAAATGTTATTTTTTTCAAAATTTTCATCAAATTAAAAACCTTGTTTCTCATTTATGATATAGGAGTAAGATTAGGCTACAGACTTGTAAAGGTTATATGTATTCAGTATATATATAAATATATTACGGATATAAATAATAGATGTCCGATCAACATCACATAATAACTAAGACAACTCTTATATTCAAAACCTACGGTTATTATACTTTCCAATCCAGACAATGTTCTTATTCTCACTGAAAAAAACACGAGAGCTTCGACTTAAATTACTAAAAACTTAAAAATATATTAATTTGTATAAATTTTAAATGCCATTTAAGTTAACTCAATAAAAACAGCAATTTAGGTATAAACATATTCAAGAATTGTCCAAAATAAGCTGATAACGCAAAATTATAATTCATCACTAAACTTTTGCACTAAACAAAGATGGTATAGGCAAATATGTCAGATTTTTCCAAGTTCTTTCATCTTATTTTATCTGAGATGAATGTTTTGTCGCCCTCATCTCTTCGAACCAAATTCATATTCAAGAATCTTCTCGTTACATGCTTTTCATCCCTCATCATTATGTGACAATATCAATTATTATAAATATACATTATTATTATAATAATAATACATTATAGTATTATGAACTTGACACGTCAAGGCCAATATTTTTTCAAAATGTTATAAAAATAAAATTATTTTTTAAACAAACATAAATTTTATTTAAAAATTTTGCGTATTTTTGCTACTAGGATTAGCCAAAATAAAAATTATATCCATACATAAAAGTTTTATAAAGCTCTTGATTTTATACGAATATGCCAAATTCAGGGATCCATCTATCTATCTTTTCAAATCGTAATAAAATATTCAAGTATTTACTGGGAGTATTCATATATACCAAAAATAATTACAATGAAAACCCCTGTTAAAATCTTTTTCTTTATTTAAAAAAAACATCAATCTGCTTGTCATCCATCAGACGAATTCAAGCATTCAAGCTTTCAAGAAACTAACGTTTCCGTAATAAATAAAGGTAAAAGTAAAGAAGATTCCGGCGAAAAAAATGTAATTTAAAATTAACCAATATTAAATAAATATAATTAGTATTTTTCAAATACAGCTATTTTCCAGCCAGTCATAAAGTAAAGAAGATTCCGGCGAAAAAAATGTAATTTAAAATTAACCAATATTAAATAAATGTAATTAGTATTTTTCAAATACAGCTATTTTCCAGCCAGTCATAAATGGGATGCTAAAACAATAGGATGGTTCTCATGGGGCGGACTGACGGAAGTCTGACCGCTCATTCCCATCACCGTGGCATGAGAGTCTATTGTTTGGTTATAATAAGAATCTATTATATATCATAACACAAAAACGGTCTTAGTAACTATTTTTTATTATTTATATGTAATACTTTTAGTATTCTAATAGTATGACTAGTTTATAAATAGAAATATAAATAATAAAATTTTGCACATTGTAATTGAATAAAAGCTAGAATAGGAAATACTTTTTATAAGTTAAAAAAATTATTATTTAATTCTTTAAAATGTTTAATATTTGAATTTCAAATTATGGGAAAGTTTATTGACCAAAAGTCTTTGTTTCAAGCATAAACTGCTTTCTTCCATTATCTTCAATGAATTAAGTACCATTAACCAGGTCAAAGATTTTTAATTTTTATTATAGTATAGTATGTATTTTGCACAACAGTATACATTTCTTAAAGTGTATTTGGGTTGTCCAAATTTGAAGGATTGGGTTTCTAGGAGACGTAAAACTATTTTGAATACCATTCTGATTTTCTCTTAAAAATAAAACAGTTCATATAAGTAAGCATTTGGTCAATAGGTCAATAAAAGAGTACAGTAATGTTACGTGATAGGTTTTGTATTAAAACTGTGGTCTTTAATTCAAGGTCTGATGGCCTATAAGGTAGTAGGTACAACTGTGCGACTCGTTCCTCCGGGCGAACCATTCACGGCCGCTGTTCCCACGCTCCCAGACCGGTCTCACCTCTATTTGCAATATAATCCTGATTTCCAGTTCGTTTTTGTTGTCTTCCAAATTGTGACTCAGGAACCTATAGTTATGTTTTAAATATAACAAAACAAAATGATTTATTTATTTAGTGTGATACAATATCAAAATAAATAAAAAGGTTTTTAAATGCACATGGAGCTACAAATCATATTTGTTATAATTGTGATATGGCGCTTATCTTTAAAATGGGATCTATAAACCTTTTATTTTTGGATTTTTAAACTTTGTTTTTTTTCTTACTTGTCTTTTCATTACAGTTAGCTTTGAAAACTATGGCCGATTGCATCAGAATACCGTTAGAAGTTCTGGTGAGTTGGAAGATATTTTTTTATACATTATGTCTGTTCCAAGTTTATAATAACAGTCTTCATGTAAAAGATCTTGAACATTTTATAAGGTAAAGCAGAGTCGCCCGGTTGTCTTTATGAAGGGCTATGGCACGCATCAGGAGCGTCAGTGCGCACGCGCGAGGTGTGCCTTGTGTGTGCGTGTGCGCAGGGCGCGTTGTCGTGTAGACGTCGCGCGTGTGCTCCACAACCAGAACCGCCGTCGCGATGCCATGTTGTACATCGACGGGGAGAATGCTGTCCTGAGCTGCATTGTCCTGGTCTGTACAAAGCTGGAGAATATTAGGAATCAATTTTTGTTGTGTTGAATAGACTTTTTTCTAAATATTTAACTAAGTTAATAATCAGAGAATCTACTGTTTCCACAGATGGAGTAAGATATCTGGATCAAACAGCATCTGGGAGATTAGATGATTCAAATATTGAAATGCCATCTTCAATTGGTCATGGTATGTTACAACATAAACTTGGAGGGTATAATTGACTGCTTGTAGTAAAATGAATTAAGTATTTTGGTTTCAAAAATACATATAATGATGGAAGAAAAATAAACGTTATTTAAAAAAAGTCCTTTTAAGCGACCTATGTATGAAAAAACATAACATAACATTGTTTTTTTTAATGAAAAACATGAACACTCACTCTCTTACTAACAAAACTACTACTACACTAAGTGGTTAAGTTATTTCATAGTAATTAAAGAACTTTGATAACATTAATAAATAAAATATGTATGTAGTTTATTTTTAGTTATTATATTAAATATCCTCGATTCTGTAATTTTATCCATAGACAAAGTTGTAGACTGTCCAAAACTATAGTTATCTTTGTGAAAACTCCAAAAAGTATATATTAACTGACTGAAGTAATTTAGAGTTATATAATTATTATAATTTTTAAATAAATTATAGACAGTGTATCCAGGTAAAAAAAATGTATTTTCGGACTTCATGATCATCAAACGTGTTTTTGAGAAATTCTTAACTGTTAGGAATTGTACTCTACAAATAAAATAGTAATTAAAAACAATAACAACACGTTAAATTTTATTCTTTGGATTACTACAACCTATATTAAAAAAGCAATATTGCTTTGTAGTGGAATTGACTGATGCTTTATTAATATTTTTTTCATATTCGGTAACAATTTAGTCGGATATATTTTCAAATCTCCTCTATTTGTTTTTTTGCTTAACTTGATTTTTCTTTAATTCCATTTTTTATAAATTTTTACATAGTCTAGTGTATATAGTTTTATAAAGCCACATTTAAATGAAACACATTTTAATATTCAAGTTGACGAAGAACAAATTTGTCTCCAAACAGGTCAGTGCCAATCCTAGTCTTTATATTATGGTATCTTTCTGAAAGAATAAGATGGAATGGACATTTTGACAGACTAAAGCTATCTAATAACTCGCTAATAGTCTAATTAGCCGGTAGTTTCATTAGTTGGCGATAAGAGGCTAATTTCTAAAAATTTGCCTCAAAAATAAATTTTATTTCATGACTGACCTTAAAGCTCTTCCCTCATTATTTAATATACCTATAACCTTCCATCGATTTAGCTGTCTCTTATGCCCTACATTTACTAGAATATTTATGAGAACGTATAAGTTGATGGAACAAAATAAATCTTATAATAAATGATCTGTGAGTGTTTCCAGCTTGTGTGGAGGGTGGGACTGTATACGCTGCGGGTTCTGCAATGAGCTCAAGTATAGCGTGTGAACAATGCTTCTGCTTGGGAGGCTTACGGCGTTGCGTGCGACCGCGTTGCCTACCTCCTCCTCCTGGCTGTACAGCACGTCCTTCTCCTGGAGCTTGCTGTCCACAGCGCTATTATTGTGAACATGGAGTCACTAAGCCGCCAAGAGAAATAAACTCTCATGGTAATCACTTTAATAATAAGTAATGGTTCCATATCTAAAGTTACATAATAAAATAATGAAGAGGCGAAATGTCCGAATTAAATTATTTTGAGGGCTTCGGTTATAATCTAAAGTTATTAATATTTCTTGCGTCAGAACGTAAGTTGGTGAAAGTTACTATATAAAACTACTTTTTACATTACTTGTTATAATAATAGTAGATTGTATCACAAGGGAGCAGAATATTATTTTTACAGCGAGGGCGCTATTTCAAGCACGAGCGAAGCGAAGGATTCTAACGTAGAATTCTGAGCGCGCCGAGGGATTCAAAGTATATCATATCGCCCGAGGGAAATATATTATGCTCCCCAGTCATACACTCTACTTTTCATCCCCTTTCTATGAGAAAATATGTACCTACTGATTACAAAAACCGAGACGTCATTTGCGCGCTTTTTTTTTTTTTTTAGAGAGCGCCATGAAACCAACACATACAGCCAGTAATTCATATAATTTGCCTTCAATTTCTATGCATGTTCAATCCTATACGTATGTTGCAAATTCAAATCTCTTTACCGGTCGCTAAAAAGTTCCTAACGGAAAAGTGCTATTGTGCTCCCACTTAAAAGGGAAAAAAAATTGACACTTTTCGAATAAAAGGAATGAAAAATATATTATCTTTTTGTAGATTGCATAACTCCTAAAGGAAATTGGGTAAATGAAGGAGGGCGAGTTAAAGAATCTGAAATAGGTTCAAATTGCATCCAATGCTTTTGTCTTCACGGTTCAATACGCTGTCAACATTTGTCTTGTGCTCCAACATTACAAGGCTGTAAACCTCTAGTACAACCTGGACAATGTTGTGCCCATCAATATAAATGTGATCGTCACATTAATGGTGAGATTTGTTTACTTATCTGGTTTTTATTTGGTATATCTTTAAAATAGGCAGTTTATTGAATTCGTTTGGCTTTAACAGGTACTAAATTTCAAAATTTAAGCCAGCAGAAACAAAATATGCTTCTCTCCTTAAAAGATGAAGCTCGTTCATTGCATTCTTCAAAGTCATCAAAAAGAGAAACTACTCTAGAAAATCTAACAGTTGTAACTGACAAAAGTACTATCGCGGTTACAAAAGAAGAGCTTATCAATAGTACAACAAAAATAAAAAGAAAAATTGACAATGATCAAGTAGTATTAGATAAAGATGAAACTACAAGAATGATGACAGCCCAAACCACAAATGATTTTACGTCGATAATTACTGAAACTACTACAGAAATGATACTAGACAAAGCTGCACAAGAATTAACTACTGAACAGTCTGAAGGATCAGTGAGAATTATAATAAATGGGACTATAAATTGTACTTCAGAACTATCATCTACACCATTGTTGCTAAATTTAACCAACGTCAATGATACAATATGGAATAAAAATGAAGTACATCCACGTATACCATTAATTGATAATTATGATAACGTAGAACATACTTTCTTCCAAAACGATATAATTACAGAAGGAAGCTACAACGCAAATTTTGAGGAAAATGAAACTTTCGACATTAACGTTACCACATCTCTTACAGCTAATAGCACTCGTATTGTTTCTTCGACAATATCGTCAACGGTTGTACCTAAAATAGTTTTACCTACATTACTTAATAATGTAAATAAATCTGCGGTAAAGAAAGACGAATTTGATTACGACTATATGGAGCCTACGTTACCACCATCATTACCAAATTTAAAGTAATTTAATTAAAACTTTATTTTGGGCATATGCCCATGATATATTCCTACATGTTATATACTAATTGAAATATGTTATTTCAGGATTATACCCTTTGTAGCTGCCGATGCAGTTGTTGATGATGACTTATCCTCAAAGGATATGCCTATCTATCCTTCTTTAGAGAAGGAAGACAAATTTCCTGTATATTATCCTTCTAAGGACCTAAAAGAAACAGTTTCTGCGACACGCAAAGAAGATATTTATAATGTAACGCATTACGCAGTGTATTCACCGGAAATGGAATCTAAGGAGGAACCCCAATATCCAGGAATAATTGAGGATGAAAGCACAAACATAGCGTATCCAAGTATAACAAATGATGTACCACCTGATGTACATGAATATACAGTAACTGCATCTTTTGGAAACCCGGCCAAGTTTAATTCTAACACTAAAACTGAATCCAATTCAGAATCGAAATATGAAATAGAAACTCCCGTTGTTAATTTATTTTCACCTCCTGCGGAAACAGAAGGTTCTTTAATGTTTTAATTACAACTTGACTAGTAAATATACGTAATGTTTATTTATTTGATTACATGTTTAATTACAGGAGGTTTTGTCCCAAAAGACCCAGACCTAATGCAAGATTTCTATTCTGTGTATCAAAGTACACCTCCAGGACCTCGTTTAACAACGTCGATGCAATTGGAACCCAAAGGTAAAATTAAGGCATTTTACGTGTCTCCTATTCTAATATCTGTGTTTGCTAAATATTTTATCTCATTTTTTTACTTTTATTACTTCGTTAAAACTTTTGTACTTTGAACAGATATAGACGAAATTTTATTTATCTCATATATTTTGATTATAGACGAATGTGTATCGAGTGACGGGAGACGAGTTCCTGAGGGCGAATCGATTTCCTTAGCGTGTTCACTTTGTTCATGTGCTTGGGGTGAATTACATTGCTCTCCACGAGCATGTAACACTCCGCCCGGATGTAAAAGACTGACTTCTGTTAAAAATACTGCTGACCTTTGTTGTGGCGAATTGATATGCGACTATAGTAAGTATAGTAACTAGAAAATAAAAAAACAAACTTATTTTATGAAATAAATTGTGTTGTTATTTGATTATTTAGGGGTTAATACAAGGTATTATTCACTTACAGATAACAAAACGTCAAAAAAACCATTAATCTCTCAAACAGATTTTAAAATACCTTTAAATGAAACAAAAGTGCCGTTCCTAGTTGAAGACAAAGAAAATGTAAATGGGACAGGACCAGATAATAGTTTTGAAAGTTCTATACATTATAATAATGACACCATAAGCGATAATATTACACCTGGCGTTCTTAATTCAACAGACAATCAAATTTATCGAGATACTTTTAAAGATTCTGCAGCAAAACCTACAGTAACAGATGACGCTAATTCAAACACACAGACGACTGAAAAATTTAAAGATATTGGTAATCATTCCTCCGATTATGAAGACGACGACGATGATGATGATGATGATGAAGGTTTCTCATTGGGTAGTGTTCTAAAACTTTTATTAAGTGAAACATACGAATCAACAACAACAGCACCTTCTAAGAAAAAGCTGACCACAATACCATATACATTCAAACCAATTACCAGCATTACCAGCACATTAGCTCCAACAACAATACGAAAATCATCAACTATTCTAGATAATACGTTTGTTCCTGTAACGCATCGTTATCCTTATATTCTACATCGACAACCGATACATCATTTTAATACAGTTGATAGAATAGATCATCTGTTGCTAGGAGAAGCAAGTGCAATTAAAAAGACAACTACTCAGCCTCCTGTTACCTATAAACCAGTTACGTTTACGACAACAAGGAAAGTTTTCACAACGAAAACAACTCAACGTCCAGTCTCCACTAACTCCGTCGAGATCACCAGTAAAGAAGGTTTTATAAGCCAATCAGTAGAAATACCTCCACCAAGACCGCCTTCTAACTTACTTTCAGGTTTTAATCTTGGTTTACCTAAATTGGCTGGTTGTAATATTTATGGTCGAATGTATCGAGTTAGTAAGATAATAGCTGAGCTGTCTTCACCGTGCCAAGAGTGTAAATGTACTGAACTTGGAGTACAGTGTCGTTCACTAGGATGTTGAAAAACATTTAACAATACGGATTTTTTGTAACGTGCAATGAGAATGTGCGAACGTTTTTGTACAGAGTATGAATCAGTGTGATTATTAGATTATATCGAATATAGATAGCCATTAATATTATAATTAAGTTTTATATTTAAAGTTGATTAATTTTGTAAAAGTCTGTTAACAGCCCTCGGTTTGATCTCACATAGAAGTTAAAAATGATTTTACGTTATCAAGACAATATAAAGCTAACTTGCCTCAATAGAATAAAATCATAATAGATGATATCACTAACAGTTTAGATTTAATTAACCATTTAGAAATAATTTCAGTTTTCAATTTTTATGTTCATATCATTGTTTACAACTGAGTTTACGTTTTTTACAAATTTTCAATTCTTTAATCTTCTGTACCAATTTGCAAAAAAAATTAATTATCGCCGATCCAATTCTATAGACTCCGAAGATAATAGCAATAATTTAATTGTGTAAAATTACTGATTCTATAATATTTTAATAGTTATATACCCTACATATTATTCTGTAAAATAAACATGAGTTCTTAAGAAGCCAAGAAAAACAATAGAAATACAAAAATGACTTTAATTCAACAATGATCACCAGATACGTCGTCAACAGTTAAAGGTTCCGAACATTTCAATAATTAATATAAACAATATTTTACATTAATATACATTACAGACGAAATTTTTAATGCTTATTCTATGAACACTTCGAGATGTCATTAAATTCACAAAGAGATACGGATTAGTTATTTTGAAGCATTTTATCTTATTACAATTTTTAATAAATACGCAATCATTGATATGTACAACAGTTTGTAACTCAAGAACTCTTAGGCTATCAACGAGCCGCACACTTGTAGTCGGTGGCGGCCCATACGGCAGTGTCACTCACACAAAATAAATGAGAAAGCGCTTTAAGTAACCGTAGCTGGCCACCAATAGCCCGTTTGCACGGAGCCTTAAATTTAGCCTTTAAAAACATTAATATTTGTTTGTTATTGACTAGAATAGTTATTTCTGACTATAGCACTTATCATTGTAAATATACAAAAACAAACCAATACAAATATAATGCCACATATGAATTACATTTTTTGAAATTTAAAACATTTATTTATTACATTGTATATTTTTTTATTAAAACACATTTGTATATTTTAATTTAACTATAATTAAAATATACAAATGTTACAAATTACTTAATCAAAACATTTTGGATGGAAAAAACATTTTGCAACACCTATTATTATTGGTTTTTCACTTAAATGTACTTAGGCCTATTAAAATCACTTTGATTAGTTTAATTTTGTGCGTATACAATTTAACAATTGGTGATGCAATTAGCTTTCGATTAAGTGGTGGAAGACTGTTTTTGTTTTTACAGAGCTTATTCGTATTAGTTGATAAATCGACTCCCATTTTTATTCTCTAACGATCGACAACACGTTAAGTTTCTATAAACTTTATAGAATAGAATAAATATCATTGTACTCAAAAGACACATTCTGATCCTCGACTGATCGGAGAAGTGGACTCCAGTACACATATTTATGATTAGAATATACTCTCTTAGCTTTCAACAAGTTACTATAAGTAACGCGCCGATTTCCCGTCTCTCTCAAAGATTTCTCCATATACACAAAATATGTGTGTTTTAAACAAATTAGAGTCGACGTTGAAGCCGCAGTCTCATCAAATGTCAGGTGAAATGATCGATGTCCGCCCAAAACACGTAGTGTGCAATCGCAGCGAGAATTCCAACGATTAAAATTACGCTTGATAACACACGGCAAACAGTAATTCTCGTCTGTGATGAATTTTCACCTATAATTATTATTTTTATTTTAAGATACATTTACTAAAGTATCATATGAGAATTAAAATTGATGGTAAAGACGTGATAATCTAATTTTAGTGATGTATATTTTATTTTATCTTACCCTTAAAGACGATGAACGCTAGCGGCACGCCCACTGCAGCACCAAGCGCGTGTGCACCCCATGCTACATGGTTGCCTTGTCGTTCGTCCTGTGCATGCATTAGCGCCCAGCTTAACTCCGACGCGCCCAATACTATTACGCTCAGTGGTCGAAACCACCACAGTGGAATGTGACCAAACCTAAAATAATTAATATGAGGACACATTAATATATCGCTGTATATAATTAGTTCTTATAACAGTTAAAAAATTATGTTCATAGATAAGTAGTACTATTTCCGAATCGCACCTTAGACACACATTAGGTACGTGCGCAGTTAGTAGCGCGTACACAGCAGCTGAGGAGCCAACAACGCGCACTCGTGGCTGCAGTGCACCGGCACCCAACGCACCAGCTGCCACGCCACCCGCCCACACTAGCGCCACGCGCGACCACCCTTGCTCTCGCTCCAACCGCCACCCAACCTGAATATAAAGAAGTCGTATTATTTCTGATTTTAACTTATAATTATATACTCGTAAAGATTCTCTGGGAATTTATTCAGCTATATCTCTTTCCACCTTGAATCAATGTTAGTGATTACTAGCGTATGTTAATAGGAGTCAGGACGACTTATTTTGATGCCATATATATCGAAATAAGCCCTTTTGTAGACAGTCCTAATTAAAAGGCTACGGGGGTTCCAAACGTGCACTGGTCTGCGAAGAACCACATAATAAACTCAGTCCGATATTTTTCACTCACTATTTCACAAACTTCAAAATATTGAATAATGAATTTGATAAAAATTAATAATACATTTTTAAAGGGAATCTCACAGTGAGTGCTACAATAGCATTGAGTGCTAGATGAGCAGGACCGGCGTGTACAAATCCGTACGTAAACAGTCGCCAGGGCTCTCGCCACCACGCACCCGGTGACCACTCCAGTACACCACGCCACTTTTCTGGCCCGCAGAAGTGCACTATAACCTAAAAATATAATTAATTTACTTTTTAGTACGTATAACTGAAATAAGACTAAACTAACACGTTTTAGATCTCGCATAGTAATATTTTTAAATATATTAGCAACTTACTATAATAAACAGCATCGTAATGATGAAGTAAGGCGGTCTTAAAGCTTCTATCAACTTTTCCTTTCGTTTCTGGAACTTTGATTGTACCCTTGGTTTTATATTTACATTTTTTAAACTTTGGGGAAATTTCGGGGACTTCTTAGGAGCTCCCCATACTCCTAGCGTAAGGCCGGCTTGTAGCCGAGGCGCGGATTTGTAATGTGGCTTGTTCCCTAGAAGACGTCTATTCTCCCCGGGGCTGTTCGACCTGCTATCGCATGCGAGCCCGGGGTCCTCGTTCTCTATCCAAGCTTGTACTGGTGGCGGCTCGTTGGGGAGAATTCTTCGGCCCTGATGACCTGTTTCCTCTTGATAATCCCCATTTAAGCTCTCTTCCTGATAAATACAATGCATTCATTTACATATTGCTAATAAAATAAGTAGTACAATTAAAAATCTGAATATATTCAATCTACCATTTGGCAATCCTCCAAATTGGGAGTCATTATATATTATTAAAAAATCTATTGTCATCTTCTAGCGGAGGTCAGTTGAGCACATCGAATACACCATGCTCGCACTTCTGACGAATTCTGAAACAAATTGATATCCTGTGTAAAGCACCAACAATTTATAGTATTTAACGAGGAAAACAAAAGTTAATATTTACTGTATAATTAGGAAATCCCTATAGATTGCTGGGATATTAATTTACTATATTATTAAATTGAATGTGCGGTTATGTATCTTGTCCTACAAACCTCAGCTTTGTATAGCGAATTATGATTAATATTACGATAGAATATGTCGATCATTTCCGGTAAAACTGATTTCTTACAATATAAATTAATTTAAATTAAAAATGTGAGCCCATTTTTGTTTTATCCTTACAATTTCGAATCTGAATCTGATATAAAAATTTTTGTTTAATCAAGCAATCTATCCTTTGTCAAAACCGTAACAGCAATAAGTTGCACCACGCCTTTTTCTTTTTAGTGAAGTCAGTTGAATGGACGTTAATTTTAGAGTCGTTCATCTCGGGGACAATATTCAGAAGGGCATTAACAGAAATTTACCGTTTATGACGTAACATTACTCTTTGTATTGTCACGTTGCCTCTAATGTGAGATACAAGTGGTTTAATAAGGAAAGACGAGCTCTTAAAAATATATTAATAATAGTGTCATCCAGACTATAATAATTGTCTAATATACAATAATGTTGTGTTGTTATAATTAACCACTGCTACCACAAGTATAAAGCTTAATAATATTTACAAGGAAGTAATTTATTGTCTATTTGTTTCTAAATATAAACGTATTATTAATTATTTTATATATTATATTATGGTTTCTATTTTAACGAAGGGATTCCCAAACCACCTCAAATACTTACTTGATAGTTATTAGCAATACGAAGTTCATTTTATATAAAAAGTTATCACTAATCCACAAAAATAAAATAACTGTTTATTTGTGGCTTAATATATTTTTATGAAATATAGATAATCTATGAGAACTGTCTACAATGTCATTTATAGTTTACTACAAGATTTTACATTTTAATAATAGGTGCAAACTGTTTACAACGACCTCTTTTGGAAGGTAATTATTTGTGATGATGTAATTATTTGAATAATATTATATATTGAGTGAAAATGTTAAAATGATTATTGTTTGATATTTACTTCCTACGTTATAACATAACAATATAGAATATTAAAATGATTATATTACACAAAATTATAATATACGCAACGCATGACATTGCTGGACGGCTGCCATCATTGCAGATCCAAGATAAACTTGAATAGTGCCATTTGCAGATATGCATTGTATGGGTCGTCTAGGTTGCAAGGATTTCGCTATTAGTCAGTGAGGAATACTGATGAATTTCTGTTTGTTTTGTTTTACCATCTTCACACTTACCTTATTACACTAAATACTATGGTTCTATAAGACAATATTATGTAATTTTTTCCAATAACAATCTGTTGGTAAATAAATTATAAACTATTATGGGTACTTTTTCAAACTTAAGGATAATGTTAAATAATCGAAAAAAGTTTATTTCAATAGATCTGAACAATATAATTTATTTTGTAGCAGTTTAAAATCACATCTTGAATCTGATTTAATCAAATTACGAAAAAGGTAAAATACTAACTACAGTCCTAATCTTGGTCCCCGTATCAGTTTGACGCCGTTCATGACTCATTACATAGTATACGTGACTGAGGACACAGTAAAATATTTAGAGTTGAAGCAAATTGCATCATTTAATTTGTTAATTATTTCTTAAAACATACGTTACTTTATATACGTTTTTACAATTTTATTATGACAAAATGGGTAATAATAATTTTACATCTCATAGAATAAAATACGTATTCAATTTTATTTTATATATTAAAACCAATAGTGTTAAGATTAAAATTACTATAAATTATTATAAATTTTGGACATATGTGGATAGATGTGTGCAAAATTTCGTGCGTGTAGCTTGTAAATTGAGGGAGGAGTAGGGTAACAAGGAGTTGAAAATTTGAGTAGTAAAGAGCTTCGCTTCGCTCAGCTCAATAAGGTTAGGAACGGATTTGTATAATCGAGCAACGATTAATGGTTTCAGTGGAACCAAGTCATTTTAGTGAAAATAGAAGGAAGAAGGGCGTGGAGCTGGTCAGGAAATCCTACTTGACCACTGATCCGCTTTGGCGGGGAGACTGGGTAAATGGATGGATGCCGGAATATAGCCGCCGCTTCTCATTATAGGGTGTAGAACCGGGGTGAGAGGAGAAAGAAGCTACCTGCACGCGCCATATAGGTCTGTACCGTCAAGGTGCTCTTGTGACTCGAAGCATCCGTCTCGTGATGATTCCAATAAAACACCATACTCGAATGCCCAAGCGGTCCAATGCTCCTGTGGTCCTCTGCTAAGGCGATGAGGGTAACCGTTCATGATTGGCAAGGAAATACTTTGCACGTGCATCAGCGTTAGCGTACAAGAAGTGGCACATACCCTGAGGGTTGTATTTATAGCACAGGCGAGCCATGTTCCCCAATGGCTAAAAAAGAAGTAAAGACTGAAATACAAATGTTCGCAAAAAAAATCAGTTTGCATTTTTTTCTTTTAGATACTATCCAAGAAGTTTGAAAATGCATAAGCATCTTAAAAATAACTATTTTATATTGACAAATTTATTACGCGCAAATATTGGTATACAATTTAATCTTTGAAGAGCATAGGAGAAGGAAACTATATTCTTTATTTTTTCATACATATATAATCCAAACATAGGGGTTATATTTATGAAACTAAAAAAAGTATTGTTAAGTTGAGTATAATAAAGTTGACTTTCAATAATATAGTGTCCATTGAAATATCTAGCTCTACTCCAGCATTAACCTACTTTATAAAAGCAAGTAAAAAAAATTAGATTATCATTGACAATATATATGTATAAAACAGTCTTTTTAGGACATAATAGTTGAACGAGTTTTTTCCTCACAAAGGCATATTTTCCTGAAACACATTTAGAAAACTTCGAATTGATTATTGTGGTTTTAAGATTACCGAATAATATGGCCATTATGTAATTAAATGTCCCTGTTTCTAAGGAAAACCGCAGAGATTAGTGACGTTCCCAAAATTTATTCTGTTTATAATATTTCCTTGAAACGTGCTCGCTAATTGTAATTATTTCATGACGTATAATAACGATTTGATATAATATTTTCTTAGATTTTCACGATAACACATTTCAAATAAAACTATTTTTTACGGATTAAAACTCGCGTACAATTTGATTACATTTTGATTTTAACCCGACGTTTCAAATACTTTGCAGGAATCGTGTTCACGGTTAGACGAGATGTAAGTGTCTATTTACATCTCGTCGTATTTTTTTTCTATTTAAACTTTCGTGACTAGTGTTTACCAGCTGCAGCCAATTATCCAGCTGAACTTATGTAAATATTATCGGGATTTACCCGACTAGTTTGGAACCCATTTGGGGTCCTTACTCATAATTTCTAAGCGGAAACACGTCGTGTTCCGATAGTATTTACGTGAATATAGACGGATAATTATTATTAATATAATAGTAATAAACGATATCTTTAAAAATGCTTGATAGTTATATTTGTTTAGTAATTACTTAATTATTTTTATACACAATAACAAACTTGTACAGTTTCAATTATTTATATATTTTTTTTATTTTGAAAAAAATCTCTTTCCATAGTAATGTTACTAATACAATTTATAAAATTTCAATAATGGCGTAGGAAAGGTTTTCTGCAAAATTTACGACGGTAGTATAATTTTATGATTTCAGACGAAGCACTCGAGATGTTTAAGGTGTACGTAAATAAACTACATGACGTCACTATTATCCAAATTATTTAGAATCGCAACATATCTAACTTATAATAAAGCTATAAGAACCAGCTAAAGTCCTGACGTCAACCCTCATTGGGATTAAGTGTTGGTGGGAATCAGCTGCCTTTTGTAAGTGATGCAGGATGGTAGTCATTGTATTTTTGTCTCTTAGCTAACTTCTTTTGTACCCTCAGAAAATTACAAGACGGCCCTATTCTAGCTACATTATAGACAAGAGAATAATTTTTAAAAGATGTAAAATACTTGGGATGAGTGCTTTAAAAATTATTCAAACCAGCTATTGAACATTGTGCATAATATTGCATTGTATGCATGATCTTAAAAATATCCTTACTGAATTAACAATTCATTATTTACATTCTACCATCTTTTCAACAATAGAGATAATCGCAAGCTGTATGGTCCTTTGTATAAAAACAAAACAGTCTTTGTAATCAAGAGCTGGAGTCAGTGCACTATCGATCGCTGCTTCACAATGCAACAGTCTGGACGCGAGAGGCTTTGATGGCATCATGAGAGCGTTTATATAGAGATTAATGTATGCAAAATAACTCAGACACACCAACTTGTGTATACTTAATGTTAGCTATTGTGACACTGGTTATTATAAATACTTCTAATAAAGCTACCAAGTTATCACGTTACAACTTTTTAACTCCAGTTATTTGTAATAAAAAATATATTTCCGGACTTTAAGATGAATATTTTCAAAGGTACTACCCTCGGTTGCTCCCAGTTAACCTTTGCTTGTAGTAAATATTTTTTTGTAGTAGTTATATAAAAATATAGGTACAATAAAGAGAGAGATAAATATATACTCACATACACCAATATATTATATTAATACTCGTATACATTCTTTGAAATACGTAAACAGGTAGTGGAATATTGAAATATTATTTGCTTCAATAAAAGCTTTTAAACAATAAAAGCTATTCATTACTGATCTAATACAGAAACAATGTATTAACAGAGTTTTAAGACATCTATTAAAGAAAAGAGATTAATATACACCAGTGACATTGATCCATGTTTTCATTGCAGCTGTCTGGAGGCTGAAGTGGCGTCGCTTGAGCCTTAATGAGATTTACATGAATACAAGGGTGTCTAGGTATACTTAATTATAAGTTATAACGCACACAGGTCCATGTTGGGGGAAAACGCACGACTGCCGTTACAAGCATTTCCATTATGATCTTAGTAAAAAATATTGGATTTTTTTCATTAATTATAATGAAACTATTATTTCAGATATAAATAGTATATATAAATTGAAAATATAAACCTTATACAGATCAAATATCAAATGATTTACGTAGAGTTGAATCAATCAAAATATAATTAAATAAATAAATCTTAAATAGAAATTAAAACTTTTAAGACAAAAATACTGAATTCTTCGAAAACGTAACGTAGTAGGCAGGTCGAATGTTAAGAAAGACAAGGGGTAATCACATTAACTTCCTGGTTAGCAAAATATTGTATTTTTTACATTTTTACTATATTTTTTTTTAATTCCAGCAACACTATTATTTAAGCGATTTAAACAACTTATTGTAGATATAGAATATTTCATGACTAATAAGTTTTAACAGATTTGATAATTTTTTTTTTTTGATTTTTTTTTTAATAAACGAAATATTTTTAATATTTTATTTTTATAAATAAAAATTACACGTTTTTCAGTTCATAAAAAAACTAAAAACCCCTTAGTTGATTTTGCTGAAAAACTAATCAGTTCTAAATTATGTAAATACGCATCGATTGATACCAAAACGAAGTCAATTGTATAATCCTGTAACGAGAAAATGCAACCGAAAAAAGGCTTATACACATACATACATACATACACAAATACATACCAATTTAAATGTTTCCAAAAGGTGTCTAGAATTACTCAAGTTTAAGTTACAAAAAATTTAATTTACAAATAAAGTTACAAAAAATTAGATTCAGAAATTTTGGGTTATTATAATAACTTCCTTAATTAGAAAGTTAATAAATCCAATAAAATAATTCACTTACAACAATGAAAATACAAGAGGGTGGTAATATGAAGAGGAGTGCCGTCTTAACGAGGTGACCCGAAAACAACGTGTGGAATAACACAATAGACAGTTTATAAATAAAAAACTTCAAATTGTATACATTCTTATGTTATTCACCTTTTAAAAGTCTTTTTTCTTTTTACATTATCCTAAAGGAAAAGCTTTCTTCAGAAATGAATCCTTTTCTTTTACCAGCAATGTTGAATAAAACTTTATATATCCATACTATGAAAGGTCTTTTTTGTTGTAAGATTCTTTCTCAAACTTTGAAAAAGAATAATATTGCGAAAAAAACTAGCTCTTGTAAATGATATGGTGTCCTCATGCCGACACAAAAAAGATTTTTGACCTATTGTCAAATAGAAATTTAAAATGCATATTATTATGATTTTTAAATTTTCGCGAAAAATGTCATAGAATTTACCACAATGTTATTCTTATGTAAATTTTAATTTATTTTATTTTTGTAAAATATAAATATAAATATTATAAAAAATTATAAGGTATGTTAGGATCCTAAATTCAAATACTATTTATTTTGCCCTTCAAATTGAAATTTATTAACGCTACTGCGAGATTTAGTAACATAAACTGATTCGATTTTAATATTTTTGTATACCTCCTACAATATTGTTATGCAGATATCAAAGGATCAAACCTACTACAAAGTAGTCTTGACTTCGTCGCTGCACGGTTTGCTACAATTAAAAATATTTATGTATATTTATACACATTTTTTTTTGTGTTACATCTTTACAAGTAGATATAAGGAATACTGCTAAAAACAAAATAGAATATAAGCCAATTAATTCCAAATATCTTTGATTTGATTTGATTTGATTTGATTTGATTTGATTTGATTTGATTTGTCGGTATCGTGTCGTGTCGGTGTCGTGTCGGTGTCGCGTCGGTCTCGTGTCGGTGTCGTGTCGTGTCGGTGTCGTGTCGGTGTCGGTGTCGTGTCGGTGTCGTGTCGTGTCGGTGTCGTGTCGGTGTCGTGTCGGTGTCGTGTCGGTGTCGTGTCGGTGTCGTGTCGGTATCGTGTCGGTGTCGTGTCGGTGTCGTGTCGGTGTCGTGTCGGTGTCTTGTCGGTGTCTTGTCGGTGTCTTGTCGGTGTCTCATATCGTCTCGTCTCGTCTCGTATATAATTCTAGTATTTAATCATTCAAGCTAATCTTAAAAGGAAGAAACTGGCAACCGAGGAACTCATCATGGAGGCTTCAAAGCGGCGAGGAGGCCGATGGCTAACCAGTTATATTGATATAACGGCGGGCTCGGAGGAACTCTAGACCGAATCGAAGGATGGGAGGTGAACAGCGGCATAACGAGTTCGAACTACAACGTGGTCATTTTTCAAATAAGACTGGGAAAAAGCATCAGCGTTGACGTTGCCAGAACCACGAGAATATATACATATACATATATATAAAATAGTTGTAAATAAAGCCATAAGTAGAAATAAGACGACATAAGCAAAAAATGTGTTGACAAAATATTGTATACATATTATGTAAAACGCATTATCTTTACAAGTAGATATAAGAAATACTGCTAAAAACAAAATAGAATATAAGCCAATTAATTCCAAATATCTTTGATTTGATTTGATTTGATTTGATATGTCGTGTCGTGTCGGTGTCGTGTCGGTGTCGGTGTCATGTCGTGTCGATGTCGGTGTCGTGTCGGTGTCGTGTCGGTGTCGTGTCGGTGTCGTGTCGGTGTCGTGTCGGTGTCTTGTCGGTGTCTCATATCGTCTCGTCTCGTCTCGTATATAATTCTAGTATTTAATCATTCAAGCTAATCTTAAAAGGAAGAAACTGGCAACCGAGGAACTCATCATGGAGGCTTCAAAGCGGCGAGGAGGCCGATGGCTAACCAGTTATATTGATATAACGGCGGGCTCGGAGGAACTCTAGACCGAATCGAAGGATGGGAGGTGAACAGCGGCATAACGAGTTCGAACTACAACGTGGTCATTTTTCAAATAAGACTGGGAAAAAGCATCAGCGTTGACGTTGCCAGAACCACGAGAATATATACATATACATATATATAAAATAGTTGTAAATAAAGCCATAAGTAGAAATAAGACGACATAAGCAAAAAATGTGTTGACAAAATATTGTATACATATTATGTAAAACGCATTATCTTTACAAGTAGATATAAGAAATACTGCTAAAAACAAAATAGAATATAAGCCAATTAATTCCAAATATCTTTGATTTGATTTGATTTGATTTGATTTGATTTGATATGTCGTGTCGTGTCGGTGTCGTGTCGGTGTCGTGTCGGTGTCGTGTCGGTATCGTGTCGTGTCGGTGTCGTGTCGGTGTCGCGTCGGTCTCGTGTCGGTGTCGTGTCGTGTCGGTGTCGTGTCGGTGTCGTGTCGTGTCGGTGTCGGTGTCGTGTCGGTGTCGTGTCGTGTCGGTGTCGCGACGTGTCGGTGTCGTGTCGGTGTCGTGTCGGTGTCGTGTCGGTGTCGTGTCGGTGTCTTGTCGATGTCTTGTCGGTGTCTCATATCGTCTCGTCTCGTCTCGTATATAATTCTAGTATTTAATCATTCAAGCTAATCTTAAAAGGAAGAAACTGGCAACCGAGGAACTTATCATGGAGGCTTCAAAGCGGCGAGGAGGCCGATGGCTAACCAGTTATATTGATATAACGGCGGGCTCGGAGGAACTCTAGACCGAATCGAAGGATGGGAGGTGAACAGCGGCATAACGAGTTCGAACTACAACGTGGTCATTTTTCAAATAAGACTGGGAAAAAGCATCAGCGTTGACGTTGCCAGAACCACGAGAATATATACATATACATATATATAAAATAGTTGTAAATAAAGCCATAAGTAGAAATAAGACGACATAAGCAAAAAATGTGTTGACAAAATATTGTATACATATTATGTAAAACGCATTATCTTTACAAGTAGATATAAGAAATACTGCTAAAAACAAAATAGAATATAAGCCAATTAATTCCAAATATCTTTGATTTGATTTGATTTGATTTGATATGTCGTGTCGTGTCGGTGTCGTGTCGGTGTCGTGTCGGTGTCGTGTCGGTGTCGTGTCGGTGTCGTGACGGTGTCTCATCTCATCTCGTTTCGTCTCGTCTCGTCTCGTCTAGTATATAATTCTAGTATTTAATCATTCAAGCTAATCTTAAAAGGAAGAAACTGGCAACCGAGGAACTCATCATGGAGGCTTCAAAGCGGCGAGGAGGCCGATGGCTAACCAGTTATATTGATATAACGGCGGGCTCGGAGGAACTCTAGACCGAATCGAAGGATGGGAGGTGAACAGCGGCATAACGAGTTCGAACTACAACGTGGTCATTTTTCAAATAAGACTGGGCAAAAGCATCAGCGTTGACGTTGCCAGAACCACGAGAATATATACATATACATATATATAAAATAGTTGTAAATAAAGCCATAAGTAGAAATAAGACGACATAAGAAAAAAAAGGGGTTGACAAAATATTGTATACATATTATGTAAAACGCATTATCTTTACAAGTAGATATAAGAAATACTGCTAAAAACAAAATAGAATATAAGCCAATTAATTCCAAATATCTTTGATTTGATTTGATTTGATTTGATTTGATATGTCGTGTCGTGTCGGTGTCGTGTCGGTGTCGTGTCGGTGTCGTGTCGGTGTCGTGTCGGTGTCGTGTCGGTGTCGTGTCGTGTCGGTGTCGTGTCGGTGTCGTGTCGGTGTCGTGTCGGTGTCGTGTCGGTGTCGTGTCGGTGTCGTGTCGGTGTCGTGTCGGTGTCGTGTCGGTGTCGTGTCGGTGTCGTGTCGGTGTCGTGTCGGTGTCTTGTCGGTGTCTTGTCGGTGTCTCATATCGTCTCGTCTCGTCTCGTATATAATTCTAGTATTTAATCATTCAAGCTAATCTTAAAAGGAAGAAACTGGCAACCGAGGAACTCATCATGGAGGCTTCAAAGCGGCGAGGAGGCCGATGGCTAACCAGTTATATTGATATAACGGCGGGCTCGGAGGAACTCTAGACCGAATCGAAGGATGGGAGGTGAACAGCGGCATAACGAGTTCGAACTACAACGTGGTCATTTTTCAAATAAGACTGGGAAAAAGCATCAGCGTTGACGTTGCCAGAACCACGAGAATATATACATATACATATATATAAAATAGTTGTAAATAAAGCCATAAGTAGAAATAAGACGACATAAGCAAAAAATGTGTTGACAAAATATTGTATACATATTATGTAAAACGCATTATCTTTACAAGTAGATATAAGAAATACTGCTAAAAACAAAATAGAATATAAGCCAATTAATTCCAAATATCTTTGATTTGATTTGATTTGATTTGATATGTCGTGTCGGTGTCGGTGTCGTGTCGGTGTCGTGTCGTGTCGGTGTCGTGACGTGTCGGTGTCGTGTCGGTGTCGTGTCGGTGTCGTGTCGGTGTCGTGTCGGTGTCGTGTCGGTGTCGTGTCGGTGTCGTGTCGGTGTCGTGTCGGTGTCGTGTCGGTGTCTTGTCGGTGTCTCATATCGTCTCGTCTCGTCTCGTATATAATTCTAGTATTTAATCATTCAAGCTAATCTTAAAAGGAAGAAACTGGCAACCGAGGAACTCATCATGGAGGCTTCAAAGCGGCGAGGAGGCCGATGGCTAACCAGTTATATTGATATAACGGCGGGCTCGGAGGAACTCTAGACCGAATCGAAGGATGGGAGGTGAACAGCGGCATAACGAGTTCGAACTACAACGTGGTCATTTTTCAAATAAGACTGGGAAAAAGCATCAGCGTTGACGTTGCCAGAACCACGAGAATATATACATATACATATATATAAAATAGTTGTAAATAAAGCCATAAGTAGAAATAAGACGACATAAGCAAAAAATGTGTTGACAAAATATTGTATACATATTATGTAAAACGCATTATCTTTACAAGTAGATATAAGAAATACTGCTAAAAACAAAATAGAATATAAGCCAATTAATTCCAAATATCTTTGATTTGATTTGATTTGATTTGATATGTCGTGTCGTGTCGGTGTCGTGTCGGTGTCGGTGTCATGTCGTGTCGATGTCGGTGTCGTGTCGGTGTCGTGTCGGTGTCGTGTCGGTGTCGTGTCGGTGTCGTGTCGGTGTCTTGTCGGTGTCTCATATCGTCTCGTCTCGTCTCGTATATAATTCTAGTATTTAATCATTCAAGCTAATCTTAAAAGGAAGAAACTGGCAACCGAGGAACTCATCATGGAGGCTTCAAAGCGGCGAGGAGGCCGATGGCTAACTAGTTATATTGATATAACGGCGGGCTCGGAGGAACTCTAGACCGAATCGAAGGATGGGAGGTGAACAGCGGCATAACGAGTTCGAACTACAACGTGGTCATTTTTCAAATAAGACTGGGAAAAAGCATCAGCGTTGACGTTGCCAGAACCACGAGAATATATACATATACATATATATAAAATAGTTGTAAATAAAGCCATAAGTAGAAATAAGACGACATAAGCAAAAAATGTGTTGACAAAATATTGTATACATATTATGTAAAACGCATTATCTTTACAAGTAGATATAAGAAATACTGCTAAAAACAAAATAGAATATAAGCCAATTAATTCCAAATATCTTTGATTTGATTTGATTTGATTTGATATGTCGTGTCGTGTCGGTGTCGTGTCGGTGTCGTGTCGGTGTCGTGTCGGTGTCGTGTCGGTGTCGTGACGGTGTCTCATCTCATCTCGTTTCGTCTCGTCTCGTCTCGTCTAGTATATAATTCTAGTATTTAATCATTCAAGCTAATCTTAAAAGGAAGAAACTGGCAACCGAGGAACTCATCATGGAGGCTTCAAAGCGGCGAGGAGGCCGATGGCTAACCAGTTATATTGATATAACGGCGGGCTCGGAGGAACTCTAGACCGAATCGAAGGATGGGAGGTGAACAGCGGCATAACGAGTTCGAACTACAACGTGGTCATTTTTCAAATAAGACTGGGCAAAAGCATCAGCGTTGACGTTGCCAGAACCACGAGAATATATACATATACATATATATAAAATAGTTGTAAATAAAGCCATAAGTAGAAATAAGACGACATAAGAAAAAAAAGGGGTTGACAAAATATTGTATACATATTATGTAAAACGCATTATCTTTACAAGTAGATATAAGAAATACTGCTAAAAACAAAATAGAATATAAGCCAATTAATTCCAAATATCTTTGATTTGATTTGATTTGATTTGATTTGATATGTCGTGTCGTGTCGGTGTCGTGTCGGTGTCGTGTCGGTGTCGTGTCGGTGTCGTGTCGGTGTCGTGTCGGTGTCGTGTCGTGTCGGTGTCGTGTCGGTGTCGTGTCGTGTCGGTATCGGTGTCGTGTCGGTTTCGTGTCGGTGTCGGTGTCGTGTCGGTGTCGTGTCGTGTCGTGTCGGTGTCGTGTCGGTGTCGTGTCGGTGTCGTGTCGGTGTCGTGTCGGTGTCGTGTCGGTGTCGTGTCGGTGTCGTGTCGGTGTCGTGTCGGTGTCGTGTCGGTGTCGTGTCGGTGTCGTGTCGGTGTCTTGTCGGTGTCTTGTCGGTGTCTCATATCGTCTCGTCTCGTCTCGTATATAATTCTAGTATTTAATCATTCAAGCTAATCTTAAAAGGAAGAAACTGGCAACCGAGGAACTCATCATGGAGGCTTCAAAGCGGCGAGGAGGCCGATGGCTAACCAGTTATATTGATATAACGGCGGGCTCGGAGGAACTCTAGACCGAATCGAAGGATGGGAGGTGAACAGCGGCATAACGAGTTCGAACTACAACGTGGTCATTTTTCAAATAAGACTGGGAAAAAGCATCAGCGTTGACGTTGCCAGAACCACGAGAATATATACATATACATATATATAAAATAGTTGTAAATAAAGCCATAAGTAGAAATAAGACGACATAAGCAAAAAATGTGTTGACAAAATATTGTATACATATTATGTAAAACGCATTATCTTTACAAGTAGATATAAGAAATACTGCTAAAAACAAAATAGAATATAAGCCAATTAATTCCAAATATCTTTGATTTGATTTGATTTGATTTGATATGTCGTGTCGGTGTCGGTGTCGTGTCGGTGTCGTGTCGTGTCGGTGTCGTGACGTGTCGGTGTCGTGTCGGTGTCGTGTCGGTGTCGTGTCGGTGTCGTGTCGGTGTCGTGTCGGTGTCGTGTCGGTGTCGTGTCGGTGTCTTGTCGGTGTCTCATATCGTCTCGTCTCGTCTCGTATATAATTCTAGTATTTAATCATTCAAGCTAATCTTAAAAGGAAGAAACTGGCAACCGAGGAACTCATCATGGAGGCTTCAAAGCGGCGAGGAGGCCGATGGCTAACCAGTTATATTGATATAACGGCGGGCTCGGAGGAACTCTAGACCGAATCGAAGGATGGGAGGTGAACAGCGGCATAACGAGTTCGAACTACAACGTGGTCATTTTTCAAATAAGACTGGGAAAAAGCATCAGCGTTGACGTTGCCAGAACCACGAGAATATATACATATACATATATATAAAATAGTTGTAAATAAAGCCATAAGTAGAAATAAGACGACATAAGCAAAAAATGTGTTGACAAAATATTGTATACATATTATGTAAAACGCATTATCTTTACAAGTAGATATAAGAAATACTGCTAAAAACAAAATAGAATATAAGCCAATTAATTCCAAATATCTTTGATTTGATTTGATTTGATTTGATATGTCGTGTCGTGTCGGTGTCGTGTCGGTGTCGGTGTCATGTCGTGTCGATGTCGGTGTCGTGTCGGTGTCGTGTCGGTGTCGTGTCGGTGTCGTGTCGGTGTCGTGTCGGTGTCGTGTCGGTGTCGTGTCGGTGTCTTGTCGGTGTCTCATATCGTCTCGTCTCGTCTCGTATATAATTCTAGTATTTAATCATTCAAGCTAATCTTAAAAGGAAGAAACTGGCAACCGAGGAACTCATCATGGAGGCTTCAAAGCGGCGAGGAGGCCGATGGCTAACCAGTTATATTGATATAACGGCGGGCTCGGAGGAACTCTAGACCGAATCGAAGGATGGGAGGTGAACAGCGGCATAACGAGTTCGAACTACAACGTGGTCATTTTTCAAATAAGACTGGGAAAAAGCATCAGCGTTGACGTTGCCAGAACCACGAGAATATATACATATACATATATATAAAATAGTTGTAAATAAAGCCATAAGTAGAAATAAGACGACATAAGCAAAAAATGTGTTGACAAAATATTGTATACATATTATGTAAAACGCATTATCTTTACAAGTAGATATAAGAAATACTGCTAAAAACAAAATAGAATATAAGCCAATTAATTCCAAATATCTTTGATTTGATTTGATTTGATTTGATATGTCGTGTCGTGTCGGTGTCGTGTCGGTGTCGTGTCGGTGTCGTGTCGGTGTCGTGTCGGTGTCGTGACGGTGTCTCATCTCATCTCGTTTCGTCTCGTCTCGTCTCGTCTAGTATATAATTCTAGTATTTAATCATTCAAGCTAATCTTAAAAGGAAGAAACTGGCAACCGAGGAACTCATCATGGAGGCTTCAAAGCGGCGAGGAGGCCGATGGCTAACCAGTTATATTGATATAACGGCGGGCTCGGAGGAACTCTAGACCGAATCGAAGGATGGGAGGTGAACAGCGGCATAACGAGTTCGAACTACAACGTGGTCATTTTTCAAATAAGACTGGGAAAAAGCATCAGCGTTGACGTTGCCAGAACCACGAGAATATATACATATACATATATATAAAATAGTTGTAAATAAAGCCATAAGTAGAAATAAGACGACATAAGAAAAAAAAGGGGTTGACAAAATATTGTATACATATTATGTAAAACGCATTATCTTTACAAGTAGATATAAGAAATACTGCTAAAAACAAAATAGAATATAAGCCAATTAATTCCAAATATCTTTGATTTGATTTGATTTGATTTGATATGTCGTGTCGTGTCGTGTCGGTGTCGGTTTCGTGTCGGTGTCGTGTCGGTGTCGTGTCGGTGTCGTGTCAGTGTCGTGTCGGTGTCGTGTCGTGTCGGTGTCGTGTCGGTGTCGTGTCGTGTCGGTATCGGTGTCGTGTCGGTTTCGTGTCGGTGTCGGTGTCGTGTCGGTGTCGTGTCGTGTCGGTGTCGTGTCGTGTCGGTGTCGTGTCGGTGTCGTGTCGGTGTCGTTTCGGTGTCGTGTCGTTGTCGTGTCGGTGTCGTGTCGGTGTCTTGTCGATGTCTTGTCGGTGTCTCATCTCGTCTCGTCTCGTCTCGTCTAGTATATAATTCTAGTATTTAATCATTCAAGCTAATGTTAAAAGGAAGAAACTGGCAACCGAGGAACTCATCATAGAGGCTTCAAAGCGGCGAGGAGGCCGATGGCTAACGAGTTATATTGATATAACGGCGGGCTCGGAGGAACTCTAGACCGAATCGAAGGATGGGAGGTGAACAGCGGCATAACGAGTTCGAACTACAACGTGGTCATTTTTCAAATAAGACTGGGAAAAAGCATCAGCGTTGACGTTGCCAGAACCACGAGAATATATACATATACATATATATAAAATAGTTGTAAATAAAGCCATAAGTAGAAATAAGACGACATAAGCAAAAAATGTGTTGACAAAATATTGTATACATATTATGTAAAACGCATTATCTTTACAAGTAGATATAAGAAATACTGCTAAAAACAAAATAGAATATAAGCCAATTAATTCCAAATATCTTTGATTTGATTTGATTTGATTTGATTTGATTTGATATGTCGTGTCGTGTCGTGTCGGTGTCGGTTTCGTGTCGGTGTCGTGTCGGTGTCGTGTCGTGTCGGTGTCGGTTTCGTGTCGGTGTCGTGTCGGTGTCGTGTCGTGTCGTGTCGGTGTCGTGTCGGTGTCGTGTCGTGTCGGTATCGGTGTCGTGTCGGTTTCGTGTCGGTGTCGGTGTCGTGTCGGTGTCGTGTCGTGTCGTGTCGGTGTCGTGTCGTGTCGTGTCGGTGTCGTGTCGGTGTCGTGTCGGTGTCGTGTCGGTGTCGTGTCGGTGTCGTGTCGGTGTCGTGTCGGTGTCGTGTCGGTGTCGTGTCGGTGTCGTGTCGGTGTCGTGTCGGTGTCGTGTCGGTGTCGTGTCGGTGTCTTGTCGGTGTCTTGTCGGTGTCTCATATCGTCTCGTCTCGTCTCGTATATAATTCTAGTATTTAATCATTCAAGCTAATCTTAAAAGGAAGAAACTGGCAACCGAGGAACTCATCATGGAGGCTTCAAAGCGGCGAGGAGGCCGATGGCTAACCAGTTATATTGATATAACGGCGGGCTCGGAGGAACTCTAGACCGAATCGAAGGATGGGAGGTGAACAGCGGCATAACGAGTTCGAACTACAACGTGGTCATTTTTCAAATAAGACTGGGAAAAAGCATCAGCGTTGCCGTTGCCAGAACCACGAGAATATATACATATACATATATATAAAATAGTTATACATATATATAAAATAGTTGTAAATAAAGCCATAAGTAGAAATAAGACGACATAAGCCAAAAATGCGTTGACAAAATATTGTATACATATTATGTAAAACGCATTATCTTTACATTTAAATAAATATACTAACACACGCAGTTGGACATTATTTTTGGAAAATATTTTACGTGGTTACCAACAAAAAATTATTTTGAGTACGGTTTACCTCCGAAAAAATAATATTTATTTATTTATTTACTTAATTCTTCATTGCACAAAATACAAAAATGCACAAAAGGCTGGCTTAATACTACAGAAATATTTTCTACCAGCCAACCTTACGGCGTACAGGAGAGATTGTTGGTAAGCGTGCAAATACTAAAAAAAATAATTAATTTAAAAAAAATTATCTACTAAAGACACATTTAATGGTACATATAATAATTCGAAAAAAATGCAATTTTCGAAGTGAATTGTACACCCAATACAACCAATAATATTTAAAATTCTTTAGTGAAGCTCTCTAAGAAAGACTTTTCTGCATCCTTAGTGCAAGCATCACTCAAAAACCGTATTTCAGAAAATTTTCCAAATTTCGCACACTGATAGAAATCAGTGTGGTGGTTATTTAAAAAAAAAAAACAAATTTTCGATGTCGTTAGGAGTAATCAAGGAAAAACTAAAATCCCATAAATTTCATTGGTAAAATTTTTACGGGACTAGTACTAAAGGCTCATTAAACAATTTTATATAATTATATAAATCTATAGTAACCATATATAGTATATATATATATGCAGATATATTCGCTACACTCTGACCCTTAAACGACTACTACATTTACAGAGAAAAATGTTACCTTAAAATACAGTCTTATACTAGGAATTATTGACTGTTTTATAAACATTCAAATAATTGACACGAAATGCATTTCAACTCCGAACATAAATGTTTGATTTATAAAAAAATACTCGTAGAAATCAAATTAACGACTTTCGGGAACAACGGTTAAGTCCAAATAATAATATTTATTATCAACAATTTTAAGAATAAAAAATATTTAGGTGATAATTCAATGATAGTTTCCAAATAGTCAATATAATAATATAATAATAATTATATATTATGCTGCCCTAAATTCTCAAACTTATTTGTAACATAATCTATGTTCATACGTATTAAAAAACATTTCATTATCTGTATCTGAATATGCTCGTTCACATCATACAAAACTCATTCCAACTACATATTATAAAATGTTGTTCGTAGATTATAATCCGAGGGTTAATGACCCTACACCAATTATGAACTAGTTTGCATTCGTGATGCACCATGGGACTGAAGCGATATTCAGTGAAAAACTTATACTCTTATATATTCTATAATGTATATATATACATTTTGATGTAAGTGTCAAAATTAATAATTTTTATTGAGCACTTTGCTGAAACCTAATATGGTTATTATTTATTGCCTCCGTTGGAAACAAAGAACGTTTTCTACACCGGAAAAATATTTTTAGTATCTCATACCCTAATTGTAATTTAATGATAATCAGATGAAATATCGTATCTATAATTAAATTTTGCTTATTACAAAGATACAAATACATACAAATATATAATACTCATGGGAAATATTTATATACATAAAATATATATAGAATCTAAAATAACAAAAAACTTAAGTAAAAACACAATAACTGCAATATAAGTAATATACTTAAATTAGCAATAGTTTGTAAAGACTACTCCGTACTTAATACACACAAAAAACTTACTCCGTACTTAATACACACAAAAAACTTACTCCATACTTAATACACACAAAAAAACTTACTCCGTACTTAATACATACAAAAAATTTACTTTGTTCTTCGTATACAATAAAAATAACTAAGAAACTCTTTCTTCGTAATACTTATTGTTGTCTATTACCAAAACTACTTCCAGGAATAATATTCACAGATTAACTTCTTCGAAGAGCACAATGGGAAGGAAATCTATTCTTAAAGGCTAATGAGGTTGTAATTATCCTTCCTTACACATGTTTTTAATTTTTAAAAAGTAACAGAACTGTTTTGTATATAGATTTTTGTAACTAAAAGATGGCTCACATATAATTTAAATATTTTGGTATTTGGGGCAAAAAATAAAAGAAATAATAAAAATGGTACATGACTTCTATAACCAAGCATAACCAAGCCCCTAGCACTCTATTGACTCAATTCGACATATTTATAGATGCATTAATAAACTCCTCATTAGTGCTAAAACATAACTTTTTGTAAGTTTTTCTTTTAAACAAATAAACAAAATTAAAAAATACACAATTAAAATAAACATTTACGTCCTTAGACACGTGTTAGAACGTGAATATAAATAAATAATGATATTTATAAAACAAATTTAAACTATAAATGTTCATAAAGATTAAAATTGGATTGTAGATTGTAATATCTATTATACTTACTAATAACAATGCCCGTGAAACAGCATTCCTAACAAGTGCGATAACAAACAACTGATCGCAGATGTCTATTTTGTTGCATATCTCAAGTAATGTAAACATTTAGTCACAGAAACACGTGTAGACTTCATCATAATAAAATATAGAAATAACACACTTTTATTCTTCGTTTCTAAAATTAGGCAATATCACCAATGCGAAATATTTATTTATGTAGAATCAAAAGATAAGATAACACTCCGATTAAACAATTATATATATTATTCAATATATTTCTATATTCACTTAGTAATTAGAGATAGGAACATAATCAAAAAAGATTTGAAAATATATAGAACTGTAGCTAAAAGATGTTAAAAGATAAAAAATCCTCCCGTCACTAAAACGTCGAGTTGCTGCGGCGAGCGTCGCGGAACAACTGATAACAAAGTCTACAGACTGATAACGATCAGCTGATGTTACATTAAATTCATTAACTTTACATGACGCACCCTTTATCAATTTGGTTCTCTTTTTCAAATCTTTTTATATTTTATATTTTGTTGTGAAAAAAATATATATTTGTAAAAATACGACAATTAGTTTTGAAGCAATTTTTTAAGTAACTTCCGTTGAATATTATTTTAAAATATTGATTATGTCTGAAATTCAAGGCTCAAAAATAAATCATAGCTTTGGTTTTTGATTTATCGTATATTAAATTTATAAAAAAACAAAGTCAATCCTTGTAGTCCTGTTTTTTTTTATTTTATTGTTTTATTGTATGCAATCAATTATTTTTATAATATCTCTTTAATCGCACTATCCCGTATTTTGTACTGAAATCCTTTCACGTAAAGGTTGTCTGTCAGAGAGTGCTTTTAGCAATAACATCGCCATTGCATATTCTTCTGTTTCTCGTGTGTATCATTTGATATAGTAAGTTTTTCCTTTTTCATTGTATTGTCTAATGTGCAATAAAGTGTTTATCTATCTATCCTGTATTCTAACTCGTATTTGCACTCACTAGAAGAAGTCCTAAGTCCTTCAAGTAATACCTTTACAATAGTATTATCTTTACAAATATTAGGGTGATTAATTATTAAATTAATTAATCAGGATTTAGGAAAAGCTAAAGCACTCTCCTTCTGCAACCTGATCCCTGGTCAGCATTGACACAGGCAATGATCTTGGTTACCAAAAACACGATAGCAAGTGACATCACCTTATTTATTCTGAAATAATAACATTTTCACTAATATTATTATTTTCTTGTAATATGGTAAGTTATTGTTATTTCCTATTAATAAGATAATTGTAATACACTACATAAGAAATATGCATTTTAGATATTCCATATCGATTCGCTGATACGACTAAAATAGCTTTAATATTATTATAAATAATTATTTATTAGGACTGGCTGTGGTCGGTAAACGAGAATATCGTGAGGAAACTTGTAATAAATTCTACAATTTGCTACCGAATAAGCCACAGAAGAACAAATTAACCTTAAATTGTAATACTCTAAAGTAACAAAATAGTCATTAAGATGTATTTTTTTGTGTTCAGTTAAAGTTAGTAAAACTCAAACCATCATTCAGCGTCTTTTTATTTCAATTCATAAAAGCGATGTATTATAAAGGGCTCGTGAGCGCCAATTAAAGCTGAACGAAAATACGGGAATTCCAGTTAATTAAGGGATAGACGGATAGACAGAATAAAAAGTTATGGATCGATACAACCCGCCGGGAGGATATGACGTTATTTGTTTTTGTAAATGTATTTATCCATAGCGAGGGTTTTAAATCATAACGCCATAAAGAACGCCATGAAGAACCTAAATTATGATAATGGGAACTAAGAATCTAATTATATTTATTTAATTTTGTTTTTCTAGGATAATAATACTTTGGAACTCTCTACCTGGGTCGGTCTTTTCGGAGAATTATAATATAGTCTTCAAATCCAGAGAAAACAGGTACCTTGGTAAGCGTACCACATTTTAGATTAGTATTGTTAACATCAGGCAGGCTGTAGTCAAACGCAAATCATTATATTACAATATAAATATTTAAAATTAAAAAATTAAGATGTTTGTATGTTTGAAGATTACGTCAAAAATGCTGGATTAATTCATTATGGTATTTTGCACCCAGATAGACCATGACCTGGTTTAAATGATCATACAAGGTTTCCATGAGGAAAATGTGGATTATTCGTGATCAAAAGACTCGAGGCTGCTGTCATTGACTGTATGAAGTTTGTATGAAACATTAGGTATTAAATTTGTATAAAATTTCTTTTCCGCCCCATTCATACCTACAAGATTTAGTTTTTGTTGCTTTTATCTTATTTTTACAAATAATTGCTGTTAAAATAAAATTATTCATTACATTCTTCTCAAATGATAATATTACAGATGAATAATATAATTAATGTTCTTAAAAGATTTATTTAATTGAACAAATTAATTTCCTCATCTCCTTAGTCGGTTAGGAATGAATCAACATAACATATACGTCTATAAAAAAGACAGTTTTTATTGTCCTTTTTTGAAATTCTTGACCGAAACTCTTTACCGAAACTCTTTACCGAAACTGACTCCAAAAATTGTTACAAAAATCATAAAACCACTGTAACTGTAATAAACTAATTCTCAATTGTATTGAAAACATTAGAGTAAAGAATCAGTTCATTGTTTTTACAATTTTATTGCTCTGTATTGTATTGTTTACTATTTAATTTTCATACTCGTAACATAATTTGTTTCTTATGATACAATTTCATCGTTAGATCAGAACAAAATTATTGGACTATGAGGGTATCTAAAACATTTAATATTTTAAAACAGGGCATACATTTCTTTAGCGTTTTTATTAAATAAGAAAACAACAAATAACTTATTTCCACCTAATCACCGTTACACATTACTCATTTTATATTTTAACATAACAATAAACATATTTGGTTTTATGATTAATTCAATTATTATTGCGATCTCTATAATACAGATGAAAAGATAAGAAATATCAAGACACAACGGCGCCAAGTCGACCAAGGACACCCAAATAAGGGTCACCCACTTCGAAGCAAACGACCAAGTTGACAACACTAAACTAAGTGACTCACTACCGATACGAGTCCTTTGTGACACACTGCTATAGTCATGTTAATATCAGCTATATATATATAGATATATTTAAGGAAGATTATCTTGATTAAAAGATACCGGTAAATACATTAATGTATTTTACTGTATTGTAATATGTTATTTGCCACTTAACCAGTTATAAATTTTTTATTTCACTATTGCATATTCTTTCTACTTTATGGAAAATAAGATGAAGTTCTTATTACAATGTAACCATTGTTTACAAAATATGATATAATAAGCAACACCGAAATTATGGCGTCTCTTAAAATCTATGAAAAATAACTCGAGTATTCGTCTATAATGTTTAATATCGACAATCAACTGTCTTTTACATAATTACCAGCCATAGTTCGTTCCTATCTATTAAGATTTCACCCACAGGCAGTTTCTTCATTTAAATGTAAGAGCATGTAAGAGCTTTCATGTAAGAGCTTTCTATTCTCATTTTGTCTTTAATTTCAAACCACTCCGCGGCACGAGGCGGTGTAAAAGCGCTTTTACTTAAAAAGCCTTTCTTAAGACGTGAACATGAAGAAATAATGAGTACACGAGATAAGAACGTCCCTAAAGGACGATTGTGGCGACTTGTTGCTTGCTTTTTAGTTTAACATCTAACATGAGACTCAGAGAGGCTGGGTTTGCAATTATCTTCGTTTTAGTTATTTATGATAATAAAGCTAAATGAGCTCAGACTTCGAATATAAATGATATACTTGATATATAATTACATTAAATGAAGGCAATTAAATGTTTAGCTAAGATTATAATATGTAACTCTTTTGATTTTATTAAAAAAAAACTATACATTAAACCTTAAACTAATTATATATTAACGAATTGTTGCGTATTTTGTCAACTGTAATAAATTGAACCAAAACTTTAAATATAACCCGCATTTGTGTCTACAGTCCGTGATATATGGGTCCTTGTCATGTAATCGCCAAATTTACCATAATAGCACATCACGCACGCATTTCATGCTACAGTAAGATTGTGGTTAAAATTTCGATTATTAAAAAGGGGATACCACAATATTAAATAAATAAATTAGTTAAATTGGCTAAAAATCAATATTTTGACGTTTCTGAAACAGTGGTCAATATAAAAATACCCGGCTGTGCTTGTTATGTGTTCCTACTCAGACCAGGGCGTGTTTTTTATTAACCTGCGTAACTTTTACTTTTAAGATGGAATGTCGTGAAAGGTCTATTTCGCTAAATATGGTAACAATAGAGGCCCTCTTGACTCTTCAAATTGACGTACACAAGTGATCACTGATGTTCATCAATCACTCAATCACTCAATCAATCAATCAATCAATCCTTTAATCAATGAATGAATGAATAAATAGATAATTAAATAACTAAAAGTTATATTTATAAGAACAATAATATATACCTAGCTATGAAGTTGTCGTGTCATTTATCTTTTTAGTTAATAATTAATATTAGGTCGGTGTCGTCAACCTTTTACCGCCCACCGACTATACATCGACTGTGAAAAAGGTTTTAATGAATCATAAAGTATTGATTATTTTTGTCAATTTGTTTATTTACAAACTGAACTGAACATTTTATTGTCCTTGCTAACATTTCATCGCAATGTTGTTTATATTTGTATTAATCATGTTATTAGGTATTGGTGCGAATGGACACTACGTAAGATAAATAAAAAAACCGAATTTAACCAAACTGTAACTGGCATTCGTTTATTATTCACCATCATTTATAAAAATGAGGGCGAAATTTCGGATGAGTGGAATCAATAATTAAGTTGAAGAATACAAATTTGCAGTATTGCAAATAGGAAAGAATGAGTTTAGGGAAATGTATGGAGGAAATATATTTATATTATGAACTATATCCTTTTTGTGTGCTTCCGCTAGTCTTATAAAATTCAAAATATTCAATTTGACGTTTTACATGAACAAGTGGTTTAAAAATACAAATTTGCACATACTTCCTTCTCTTAGTTATTTATGATACTAAAAGGTTTCTTCAGTTAAAGATCAGACAATTTTGGCAGCGACCTGTCTATCAACAGACCGACCATTAAACGAATATATTCTTATCTGAACGAATATTACCTATAAATCTCTCACACGAGTGTTGTATTTATAATTTACAGTTTAATGTATTCGTTTTATGATTGTTTTATCTGTGATTATCAATCAATACTATAAAGATGGGTTTATTTGCTCTTTTAGAGTCAAATTATAATCAAATTTATAATATAGTTTTCATTTAATAGACGACTAGTATGCTAAGACCAGCTAGTCACAATAGATAATACAAAAAATTTGAAAGCGCGCGCAAAATTTCCCCATGCAAAGTCTATGGGAAAAATTAATTTTTTGACTAATTACTGCAATTAGGCTAATGAGATTTGAGAGTTGTCACTATTTTTCAGCAGTGTAGCATAATGAGACCTTTGATTTGAGCCATCAACGATATTTTTCCCTTTAGTGGTTCTCGAGCTACAGTGTGCCAACGAAATCGCTTCCTGCATTAATATATAAGATTTAAAGTAAATAATTAACAGATAATACTGTTTTTTTTAATTTGGAACTTTTAAACATATCGTCTAGTCTGAATTGCAAAGACACGCAATATAATATTTATATATAAACAATATGGTAATAGCGTGAATATTTTGGTTGAGCTAGAACCAAAAAATTTCAATTTTTATGTAGCATTCATAAAAAGATAAATTTAAATTCTTATTGATAAAAGTAAAGAGGTAATCATTGTGGAACATACAAATTGATACTACGATTTCAATATTTCAGAGGCGATGTGATGCTACTATTCTTCATTGTTTGTTTAATTTAATATAAACCTTAGAACATTCCCTATATGGTTGAAATTATCAAAAATAAATTTGTAAAACCTTTGTATTGTGATGTTGAGTACAACGTAAAAAAATAGCGCCTTTTTAAATGTAAATTGTGCATTTCTAGTTTTGTACGGTCAGCACATACAGAAAAAAACTAATACTTTTATATATTTTTTTTAATTTTTTATAGTCAGGTACATCAATTAAACAATGTTATAAAATTAATAATATTAATATGAAACATAACATTTAATTCTAATCTTCTTTAAATCCAGACGTTTCGCACTCGCTCTCATCCTTACTTGTATCCGATGAATCATTTGTGTTAAGTATAACCTTAAGTTTTATTTATTTACTTTTTTTATTTTTTTTTACAAGAAATATTACAAGCCATAAGAATAAATATTGTTATTTATTTGACATTCAATAACTCTTTACTGTCAATATATTTTCTTCTTTAAAAAGTGATGAATCTTTATTTTTAGACTGTACAATGAAATTTAATATTAAAGTTTTGAATCCCTGTAAATTCAAAAATACAAATACTACCAATGAAACAACGTCTCGAAATATTTCTTATATATTTCATATATTCGTTATCTTTCACAGAGAACAATAATTTATATATATATCATATAGTTTAAAGTCATTCGAATTTAAATAGCAGATCCTAACTGTAATCACTTAACGGTAGCTCGTATACTAGGGTGGTTCTAACGGGGTTGTATTATTTTCTAACAAAAGATCGACGTAAAATAAATATTCTAGTTACATTTATGTACATTGGGTGATAAAACCCCACGCTCCATCCCTTTCATTTTCTAGCTACCGTTTTAGTTTTAAAGTTGTGCCACCACCTTAACTAATAAAGATAATACCCAATTAAAATATACACTAAATAACTAAGTCACAACTACTTTCTGGAATAATTTCAACGAGAATTTGATCAGGGGTTTTGCGAGATTCTAAAATATCTTAACGCTTAAAGATGGATATTTCATTTTGCTATATGCCATCTTTTAAAATGTCTATTTAATGTATATATGAATATATAATAATTCACTTTAAGAAATTAATAATTCCATAATAATATTTTATATTACACGACTTCACAATGACCAGTTTTATAAGATAGTACTCATATTTCAAACGCATAATATATGTTGGAAAAAAATATAGTTTTACATATGTACATTTCTAAAATATTTATATATTAAAATAAACGAATCTGTATTATTTTTGAATAAAATATATAATAAATAATGAAATGCCGCCGATGAAAAATGTGTCCAAACGAACAAAGATCTCTGACAAAGAATGATATACGTAAATAAATACCTAAAAATCACAGTCACAAAATGGTATATACCTATTGAATATTTATATAAAAAGCCATAATTTTAATATTAATTACGTAATATTCAAAAAGAAAAGAATTTGAACTCTTAAAATGTAAACGATCATCTCTTACCAAATATGGAAAATGAAATTCCATCACGTTCGTATAATTGCTTCGTTTATTAAAGATATCCCTCCAACACGTGGACGGCACTCGATCCGATTTAATCACATTTTACAAATTAATTTCTCAATACCACATAAAGATAACACTCCTTCCCTTGCACTGAAAACAAACACGCCCATAGCCCTCGAATGACTCGGATTATTCCATAATTTCTTTAACGAACACAGGTGACAGATGTCCTGGTCATGACGAACGTCCCTACAGACTGAAGGACGGTGTCTGAAGTGTTATAAATAGGTATCATTCACGTGTTTACAAATAAAATAGTTCAGGTCTCTCGAGGGGGGCACCGGCTGAGACGCGTCGCGGGGTCATCGCCCGGCAAGCGTTGCTATGACGACGCCGCTGAATACACTGAATTTCAGGAATTTTCTCGATACAGCCTGGATGCAGATTGTTCTCGCGCACAAAAGCGAATGAAATATTATTTATCTACAGTACCTTGAGATACGCTGTGTTAAGTAATGCGTTAGTTAAATAAATGTTTTAAAATATACTTAAAAAGAAAACATAACTAATTCTAAGTGGCTAAGTATGAAAAATCTCATCTTTTATATGTCAGTTAGATTTTATGTCCCTTAAAATTCCGATATTTTTAATAAATTCTTAAATTAAATAAAATTTTCTTAATTTAATAGAAATATAACGTGTCCATTTTATAAGATAAGTTCGTACTAATTGTACATAGTAATATTTATTACTATTCCATATACATGTTACTTATTGAATGTTATTTTATATATACGTTTTTATGATTACATTAAATTAATTAAATATAAGTACAAAACAACTTTCTTTACTCGTTTTTTAAATTGCAGAAAGCGCCATCTATTACATAATCTTTATAATACTAAAGTCTTTGCGTTGTTTTAAGTTAGTCAACGTTACATATAGTTTTAGCGTTAACCTCATAGATGACGCTACCCGTACCCACCGTATTACCGTATATTTTGTAATAGATATAAATTATTAACATTTATAATGGTAAATCTTTTATCATGAGAAAATACAGCACATTTCTTTCTTTGCCGAAATACTAAGATTTGATTTAAATTACATACTAGCTGTTACTTACGGTTCTATTCGAAGACGAATGATTTTATTTTATATAAAAACAACTATAGTCATCCTATAACCTGTCTGTTATAATCAATAATAATTTTTCAAAATACAATGATACTTACAATCGAAGATTGGCGTGTTTATAAAAATAAACGGTTTCACTTTATAATATTAGTAAAGATAAAACAAATTAAAAATTATCATTAATCATTATCAATTATCAATTTATGTCATGTCCAACTAATAATGAAAGTTGTGATGAAACAACATGGATTATTTTAACAAGTTTATTTCTAAATAAAAAAGATGCTGACTATCATTAATTATTACGTAATTTCACTTATTTCTAGTATAAAAATAAAATTTCGTAAGCACTATACAAATTAAAGTCTAAATAACATTACCGATCTGTGGATGAATGGTTAGAATAAATTTTGTATTCGTTTGTTATTTTTAGGTGAAAAACTGTTAGAGCTTTCTACACCCAATATTTATCTTCGTTTAAAATTAAACAGAAAGTATTTGCTCAAAATTCTTTAAACTCTTTAATATTTTTTGAATCTAGGTAAAGTCGTAGGTATTGTTTTGTTGTTGGAATTGCGCAGCGCTTGCGATTAAAATTTCTATTTCGATTTGATCCCACATATTTTATTACCATTTTATGTCTCACACTACGCCATGTTTGACTCAATAATTGTTTCAATAAATGTAGTAAGACTAACATTACACAAATAATGTTTAATATTTTATATCATAAATATCATAAACCAACGTAATAAAAGTGATGTTATTTATGATATCTATTATAATTCAATGTAAATGTTCTCATAAAGGTAATTAACCATTTGTAACAAAAAAGAAAGCTACAAAGATATTCAAATGTAATTTTATTCCGTTGGTTCGTTGAACGCTTGGGCTTAATCTTCTGTACTTGTTTTATATTAAATATTTCGTTATTATCCCAGCACGTGTGTTGTGCGTGTGCGTGAGCAGCCTCTGTTTGTAAACATTACTCTGTGCGGTACCGAGAGCTAGTTCTAATGTTGTTTGATAGAATTTAATTATTCGTACACAGATATTATTAATAACAATAACCACAAGGATGAATAAATATAAACACAAAACCAAGTGTAAAACTATTTACAATGATAATTTAACATATATCTAAATACACATCGATAATACGTATGTATTTCATCTAATATTCTCAAAACAGAAGCTATTTTAAGGTTATAGAAGTAAAAGCCTTCACACGTAACTATAATGTAATACCTATACAATATTAATATACATATTCAGTTGACTAAAATGTTATTTTCCATGAAACGTCAGTATGTTGTTCCACTGACGTTTTTATTGTCAGGAACTGCTATTTTAACGTCATATTTTATTAAATGGGGTCAAGATCGACAATATTTCTCTATCCCAGAATCATACCTTGGCAAGGTGTTTATTTATTTATTTATAACAAGTTACGTTCAAAAAGGTATTTTGTATGATACATTTTGCTCATACCTTTCTGAAAATATTAATAAATAATGTTTTTTTTAACTCGTTTAGTCTTCATTTCAAACGGTGTAAAAGAGGAAAGAGATGATTTCATTTATTGCAAACCAATCGTCGAAAACAAAATTAATCTCAATACAAATAAAATATTTTGTAAGACGATAGACTCAAGTTATACTATTTGATCTTCAAACAACCCTTTAGCCCTCAAACTAGTAATTGAAACTTATCTCATATCACTGGATTACGTTCTGACAGATGTACATGAACCTTATATTATATATATTCTTTGCAATCTGTAATTACACGAATGAAGTGGATGTTCAATACGAAAATAAGTAATTAATATTTAATTTGATTAATATTAGATTGATACAGAAGTTTTTTAAAGCTACTATTGGATGTGATATTAAAACATTTAAGTATATATTATAGCTAACCTTATACTTAATGTCTGAGTGTTGTCAATGAAGTGGTGAAGTCTCGTTGAAGGTAGGCTGGTGGTGAGGTGCGAGGTGGCGCGGATCCAAGTTTATTTGTGACAGATTTTCTCTTCCGCGCAGTTTTCGTGATAAATATAAACTACATCGTCAAAATCGATAATCTGCATCCAGACTGTACTATTGATTGTTAAAGTTTTCTATTCATATAAATGTTAGTGATTTTATGAACATTTATGTAATGAGACGTCTATGTAGCTCGGATAAAAAGGGAGCAGATGACAGCACTTAATAAAGACGCAATTTCTTGGGGGTTAATAATTAATTTACACTGTACTAAATGTTTTTCAAAGTCTTTGTCGCAGCATCCACTTCCTGCAAATTTCGTTAACGGTTTCGGTTTCGTTAACGCCAGTCTAACTTTTACGTCTATTAAAAATATTTAAAACTGATATTTTAAATGTTGAAGAATTATGTATTTTTTTATAAAGTTATTATTATATTTTTCATCTGTAGTATTGTATTAATTTAAAATCTGTATTGCTTCTTTATTACCATATTCATATTAGAAATGAACAAATTTAAATAATTTTTCCTATTTCGAATAATAAATAGATTCTATTAGACAAGAAAATAAACATAATATACAAGACTTCCTTTTCCTTCGTCGGAAGCTGTTAGGACTGGCTCACATATACATAGAGAAATTATAACCAGTTACTAGTAAGTATTCGTATGACGCGTTAGGGCCGTCATCGTGATTTGTAGTTATGCAGATCTATTCATTCATTATCTATTACTACATTTCGCCCGCAACTTCGCCCGCGTGGCTTTCAGAAATCGTGTCTTTTGATCATTATAAAAATGAGTTATTATTATTATTATTATTATCATTATTGGGCGCCTGCCCAAAGGCCGTATTAAGTCGAGTCATTGGTATGCAGTCCAATGGTGTCTGTTTGAACCAACATTTGAACCAATATTGGAACCACTATCCGAACCAATTTTGGCACCAACTGTACACAGACAAACCAAGATGGTATTTCCATCTTACTATTATATGTCGTAAAGATGTTAATAATGTCTTAGTATTTTTTATGAATTTTTGATTACTTGTGTAAGCTTTTTGACTTGTCAACTCATTGATATACTGTGTCGATATTTATATACTTACAGTTTACAGTTACAGTTGGTTAATTAAGGTTAAGAATGTTAATCTCTTTTTCTTCTCCAATGCACAAGTAGCTAGTTAGATACATTAAGTTTAGGCATATAGCGTATATGTCTAATAATAAGTATATTACGATTTACATATCTAGTTTAAATAGAGTATAATATAGTTTTAGAACATACTATACTATACTTGTGGTAACTTCGATGTATTTTTCCATATTTTCGGTGTATCTTGTTAAGGCCTGTTTATAAATAATGCGTCTCAGCGGCATGTGTGGTTTTCTGATTGACGTCAAAGCGGTTTTTCTGTATGTATTTTTTACATTTCTCGACACGGCCGCGATATATAAAATTACTTACAATCTTTTATATCTATGGTTTCCTGTTTTAATATAAATAGTATCTCCATTCATATTATGTGTATTATTTTAAGATTTATTTTTATATTCTACACATGTTATTTTTTTTTGAGTCCAACTGTTGGTTGTTAATCTCTGCTCATTGATTTGAATGTTGAGATTTGAACGTGTTGCCACACCTCGTCCCTCGAAGTGTGGCAACTATTAGCTTCAGGAAATATTTGGACTAAAACGAGCTAGAAAAATAGAAAGAGAGAGATAGATGCCTATATTCTTTGATAGGCCGATACCATTAGCTATCCCGTTCCCAAATACGAACTGCAATAACGGCTATATTGAAATGTTAGCTAAATACGAAACTTGTATTATTTAATAAAATATACATTAAATTATATATTAAATATGACAAATGTATCCCAAATAAAACAAAATGGTCCATCAACTGTTTGATGTGAACTCGTAAATAGATTTCGTCTACACTTCCATCATGCGCCGAAACTGTCCATTAGAAAGAAGTATACATTCGTTGTAGTTTTGAGTACATTTATTTTAGATATCTCTTAACTCTCCGTCTTTGCTATTGTAAATCTTTTTCGTTATTTATGTTCTCATGTCTTTTTCCGTTATTAAATTTATTTTTATGTTTGACGTAAAATTATTATGACATTTATAAGCTTGGAATGAATTGCTTGAATTATTATCCCTCTATAAAATAATCAAGGACTTCTAAATCAATTTCTTCTATATTATGGTTATTATTAAATAAAATAAATAAACTTGGTTTAGACTTATATGAATATTTATATGAAAAATTTTGAGTTTTCCTTACTTTAGCGTTTTGCATTAAATGAGCATCCTTACACTAAACTGTCTTTGTACATCTGATTTCAAGATGATTTAAAATTGTTAATATATATTGTATGATGAGTTCCTGTAATAAACATAAATTGCAAGAGGTCTTAAACTTTATTTTAGAAATACACTATTTTTATAAGAAATTAATAAACCATGTTATAATTACAATTTAATGAGTAACATGTTTACAGATAATTACAATATGAAACTTCTTATTAAACATCAAACTCTCTTATAATATAAAATTATTATTTCTGAATGATATATTCTACTTTGGGGTATCAAAAACTAATAAAGACTAAGTTATTTTCTTAGTAATAGTATCAGTAGTTGAAGGCTGTCTCGACTGCATTAAAGGCTAGTAGATTTCCCCAGCGATAGCGGCCTTGCGTGGATTGCTTGCGAAAACTTAACAACACTTTGAGATCAAAATAACTTTCACCGCTAAGAATATTTGCGTTGCTAACCGCTGGATACTTTAGGAATGGGGACTTAGTCTCTTCGTGAATACTTGGGAATATATCTCAAGTTTGAAAAGTCAAGATTATTGTAAAACTCAAAGTTTGTTGTAAAATTGAAACAAGTCAAAGATTATTGAAAAGCTCTCCCATAAAACAGATGCGTCTAAATGTACGGAAATGTGAATTTTTGTATTTAAACTTTCTTGGTCAATTATTACGTATACGGCTGTATACGGATAAAAATTATTAGAATTTGCCAAACTAGTTCGATTATACGACCGCTTATTCGCCCGACCTATTCGAAACTATTCAAGCCAATTCGTTTGTTATGTATATAATAGACATGTATATTGTTTTCAAACATTTCAAAGAAATAACACTATCAGAGCTTTTAAAATTTTAGTTCATGATACAGGACAGTATATAAAAATTCAGTAAAATGTTAGTGAGAGATGAAACAAAGAAGCTATAATTTACGAACTAGTGGTAAAACATGCGGAATAAGTAATCTTAGTTTATACAGCGCACTGGACTATTTACAAAGATTAACGATCTCTTGGCAAATATTTAAAGCTTTGCCCATGTGTACATTTAAAAATACACCTTATATCAGATCAATAAGAGATATTATTGAATGAGGTTACTCTGGCCGTGTTACGATATGGCGGTTATCGGTAACGATGAAAGTGTACATCAAACGTGGGCCATAAATTGTGATGTAGTTTAAATTTTATAGATGTTTGTATTTGCGATGTGGTCCTCCACCGCTTAATGACTGCGTTCATTACCACTAAACTAATTATGTTAATATTTATTAGTCGGAAGCTAAAGACAGCGCTCTGAATTTAATCTTTAGAGAGTTGCTTATTTTTTTTGAGGTAAATATTTAATATACAGATAACAAAACAATAGAGTTGGAATTGTTGTGTTTACTCAATTACTATTTTATGCTAACGCAGTCCCGTGACGTTTCACCAAGTTACAATCGATGGTTTCTTAGTGTATAGAAATGCGTTCTCTATACCGCCAGGTAGTCCCACATAATCCCCGGCCATCAGCTTTTTAGCCGACGGTGATAGTGGATTTTCTCAAAGAAAAAAAAGAAACAATTACTACGGTAAGAAATCTGAAAAGTTTCAAAAGTACAACATTAACTACATCAAATTCCTTTAAAAACCATCATGAATTTCTAGTGTAGTTCACGAAGATACAAACAGATATACAGATATTTAAAACTATTATTTGAGATCTGTCATGTAATATACTATAATAAAATCCTAGCAATAATATATTTTCTAAAAATAATATGTACAAATTTTACCTCGTCACGAAACATTCTATTAATATATAAAGGTCATATTTCTTTAAACTCAATGCTGGACATAGGTTATTTGGATATAGTTGTAAATGCTTTATTACGTAAATGTTTCACAATCCTCCGCAAGATTGTATTAAAAATAGTTCGTAATAAAACAAACAGAGGTCTTCGAGGAGGGCGGTCGTTCACAACTCTCATTCTATAGTTTTTATTCAATGATGGTAATATTTATGTTTAAAACTATTAAATTAATCCCGTATGTAGAAACCAAAATCCTGGTATTTCTTCCTCAAAACCATCAATTTATACTCTACAGCAACTTTTAAAGGAATTTTCGTTCAAAGTTGAAATAGCTCACATTTGAAATTTCATTTTATTTGCTCCGTCATCGAAAGTCGTGTTTAATGAAATGAGGTTCGCTGATAAATTTACTTTGTATACAAAAAATATAGATTTAGTTTTTTTATAAAGTTAATCAAGAATCCAATTTATTAAATAAATTTTAGTTGGAAAATAAGATTTTTTTCACATTATTGATTTTACTATTTCTTTTTTTAAATTATATTTTTTTATTATATTACGTACCAACTGTATAGGCAATGTGTGAGTTGTTACATTTCAATCACTTAGTAATTTTCGCAACAGAGTTAACATCAAAGAAAGTAGGACACAGTATTTATTGTTCCACCTCACTTCAAACCGCTTGATTTTAACGTCTTTGATTTATGAATCAAACTAGCACCCGCTTTTAGTGGTGAGTGTTAATTAACAATATTAAAATCATTTAAACATTATACATAGTTAGATACCCTAGTGCATTTTATAACAAAAAAATACATTAAAATAATCTAACTGCCTAGCCTTTATATAACGAACGCGCTTAGTTTTATCAATAACTTTAACTACATCATATTATCATGTATCAAAATACAATCTTAGAACAGTTTCCAAGGACAAAAGTCATTTAGTATGCTTTATTTCACACGGTTCGGTCATTGTGAATAACAGGAAGCGACAGAAGTGAGAGCAAAGCAAACAGTTCGAGTCGAGTGACCCACTAGCGCTCCAACTACAAACGAAATGTGAAAACAGTTAAGCGGTCTTTAGTGCGAGTTCTGGTAATGTGGGTTGATCAAAAATTACAACAAAATTACACATCCTATTAATTATTGTTTTTGTATAGTATTTAACTAATTAGTTATAACACATGTCCGTCTCAAAAACGTGACGTGACGTTTGAAATAAACATATGTATAATACAAACCGCATTTCGATACATTTCCAAATAACAGCTGCTAATAAATTGATAAGCCGCTGCGCTGCGCACCCGCAAACAAGGTATTAGGAAACGACATTGGCTGCCAAAACCATAATGCGTAAATGCATAAAATTTTGTTAATCTGTTTACAAACACAGTATATCGAGATTCACTAAAATTGATCTGGTTTAGAAATTTGGCATAGATTTGTCTGTGTTTTCAGTTCATACAATAATGTAGTTGTAGCAGAATTTGTTCTTAACGATAATATGGTATAAGGGAAAATAATGTATAACAAATACTACAATTGTATATCTATGTTTTTTTTATATAAACTAAGTGGTGATTTTGAGGTATTATTAAATAATCTCACCGATTATTCTACAAGTATTCTAAATTTGAATTCCACATCATGAGCCAAATTGCAAAAATCCTTCCATAAAGTATATGCATCGGTGAATGACCTCTAGTAAGTACTGTTACAGTGTCCGTCGACAAATCGGATTAATGATCTTAATGACCACCGATTGAACGTAATCGTAACAGCGATGGAACGTCGTCAGTCCTACGTTCCAGGATATTTAAGAGCAAAAAGTAAACAATTTAATTGGATTGGATCAGGAAGTTTACCGGTTATAATTATACAAACTGAGGATATGTAGCTTTACTGATATTCGTGTAAATGTACTAGTATTATTTATGGCGTCAGGAAGCATAAAATAAAATATAGAAATAACAGTTTATTATTGGGTGGGGCGACTGCCAAAAAATTTGTCCGAATGATCATATTCGATTAACTGGAACCAACAAGAAGAGAAAACAATGTAAATATGAAATATTGGCAAAATTGTACAGGAGAATATAACTGAGTACAATATAGAGAATACACTATTAATTTATTATTTAACTATTAATTCATGTTCATTCTTCACAAAACAAACCTACTGCTGCGCCTATTATCATGGCCCATACTCATAAGTGTTTTCATGAAAAAATATAATAATTTTAATCATTGTTTTTGTCAACAAATAGACTTAGTGAATCAACATACGTATCTTGGTCTTATTATATATAGTTGATAACAGATTTAGTGGAAACCCCACATAGTGCATGTATGTTCTAAGTTGCGGTCCATTCTAAGTCAACTTTTTATACTAAAATCTAAAGTCCCATACAGTACAATGAGACTTATATACATGGCTTTAGCCGATTCTGTTATCAACTATGGTCTAAGCAGATATGGTAGAACTTATCAAACATATTTAATGGAAATTTATAAAATTCAGATAAAAATTATAAAATTGTTAGTCCCCAAAAATATTAAAACAAAATGTAATAATTATGATAGTCTTATATTTAAATACTCCAATATTATGAATGTTTATGACAGATTCAGTTATCAAATTTTAAGCGAAGTTAATGAAACTTCATTTTTAATAAAAAATCAAAGGCCGAGTAATTTAAGAAACATTGAAATTACTGCTATTTTTTGTATTCCTAAAAGTAACAATTTTTATGGAAAACGATTATTAAAATCCTTAATTCCTAATATTTTAAATGACTTGCCTGTGACTGTACAAAACCTATATGGAAAAAATAATAAAAAAACTGCTTTTAAAAACACTACTTAGATCAACCGTATTTAAGTAAATAAGTATAAAAATTTTAGTTAACTGTTATATGTAATTTGCAATATAGTAATATATATGAATGTATAAGTGCACGTGTGTTTGTGTGTGTGTGTGTACATATACGCCTATATCAACCCATGTGCACATGTGTGTGTATGTATTGAATGCGTGTATATATATTTATAAATATATATACACGCATTCAATGTGTTCTTTCTATTTATTTTTTCTGTTTTAGTTTGTAATTATTGGAATATATATATAAGTGGCACTATGTTCGTGAGCGACAACTTGTCCAGACAAACCCAGAGAGGTTTTCGGGCATTTATCTTGTATTTTTTTTCTAAAATGTATTAAAAAAAAAAGAAGGTGACGAATTAAGAACACATTATATAATGAAATAATATAATGAAATATTTTTTAATAATTCTACGTTCAACATAACAAATGGTAGTGAGAAATAGCGCAGTCTATATCAATAGTTAGGGAATAGTGAAGGTCGCTCGCGCAGTCTGATTTGAGTTCAAGTTCTACCGTGACCTCATCTTTGATCTTAGTTTAGATTATTTGATCAATAATCTAAAAGTTCACACAGTTTCAACTACAACACTAAACCTTTAAATATCTATTATTCTATTGGTCAAAATATTTTTAGCTAAACATATATGAAGATATCAGTGAATTGGTTGGATTTAAAATTTAAATTCTGTTAAAATATTTTTAAAATATATTCCATTTTGAAAAAAATAGTAAAAGCATATTAAAAACATTGTAAATTTGTATATAATATATACATAATATATAATATACAATTAAATTTATAATGTTACTGATTTTTTTTATCATCATCATCGTCTGACACGAAATAAGCTCTGAAAAGTCTAACAACCTTGGTAAGGAACCAGACCAACAATAGGGCGAGGATAATAATGTCTAAATTATATCTCTCCAGTACCGAGAGGAGCAGGGTTGGTGATCGTAGGTGACCAGCCCCTTTCGTGTCCACTACCAGTTGAACCCAATGCAAAATTTCCGTTTGAGGGGCATTCAAGTTGTTACGAAATATCAATTTAGCTGTTTGAGAGTTAGCTCGGTAGCTGCAAATGATGAAATCACAATATATATTAAAATAACATTAAAACAGAAAAACATAATTATTATAATAGATCTTAATTTTAAGAACCTTGAATTACTGATGATTTCTTGAACAGCCGCTTTTACGTGCCATGAGAAGTTATTAGTGAAGTCCACTTTAATGCCGCAACCTCTTCTTACCACCGAGTTAATATTGGCGATTTGGTCATTTTGGACGGGAATACCAATAATTGGCACTCCAAAATTGGTCGCATCTATTATTGGAAGCATCTGACCGTGGTTAATATATGCAATTATATTCGAATGGTCTGTAATAATGTTAATAATTCATGTTCATGAATTTTATCTACAAAAGTCAAAGGCTTTATCATTAATTCGATTTAATTAGTTGGAGGAAAACTTACTCAAAATACTACTTTGTGGTGGTTTTTTTAGAATATAAATATTTTGAGGCAAATTCACTAAAATTTCTTCATACTTCCATATTACAGTTTGTTTTAATGAACCCAGTACCTCTATAAGTTCGATAATAATATGATCAGACACTTCTTTGCCAACCACGTAGGATTCCAAGTTAACAAAAATAACACCATTCTTTGATTCATCTAATAATTTCCTCATGTTCTTAAACAAATAAATAACTTATTGCCATTTACGACATCTTTCTCTATTATTTCTTTCATCAAATAATAAATCTAAAAAAAATGGAAATAGTTTTCTATATATAAAAATAGTATTCTATATTACCTTTGGCAAAGGGGATATCGTTCTGTCGATGTGATGTCCCCCCACATATTTGGCATTCAACGGAAGAGAATTTTTTTCTCCAAGAAGTACATGAGAGTTAACCAACAATAACGAACTGTTGTAAACAAGCGTTTCATAATTTGGTAGCACACGTCTTCTTGCTTCATAAACACTTCTATAGCTCTCTTCATATGCAGGTAGTTCATTAGAGCTGAAGTGGTAGCTAAAAGATACAAATCTTTAAGCTTTTTATAAAAAATGTTATGTTATTTAACAAAATAATTATCAGTTGAAAACGAAAAAGAGTAATGTTTAATAAACTTAGTTTTAATTTACAACAATTATTAAAATATTTGCACCCACTAATTTTGCACACCTAAAATAAGTCTCGACCACAAATGATTTATTCTTTCTGGCAGAGAGTAACTCGGTAAAGATATTGTATGCGACAGAAAGTCTAAACTGTTATCTCCGTGCACTAGTCCAAAAGTTTGCCAAGATATGTCTTCAGGAGTGTACCAAATCAATGGACATTCGAAAACAGACGCCAATCTGTGAAATACAATAATTAAGGAAAATTTTACTCAAAAATGTTTTTGTTTATGTTATATCACTCACGGTGCTAATAATCCAGAATAAAACCATTCCACTACGATAGCGTCAAAGAGTACTGTGGTGTTTATCATCATCTGCTGGACGGCCGAGTGTTTGAGGGTTTGTCGAGCGTACACTGATCCCAACTGTAGCATATTGACCGTAGGTTTTGACACACCTTGTATGGATTGTTCTATTCTATCTGTATAGAATGCTTGTTTTAGAATATGAATATAACAAGTAACTCAAGTAATAGCTCTAAAAGTTAAAATCAACTCACCTGACTCATGGTATAAAACTGAGCTAATGTCAACATATTCTAAATTAGGCCACTTTATATTCTTTGGGTGTGGCGTTACCAATGTCACCTACAAAAGAAAGAGGTAAGTTTATGTTCAAAGTGAAATAACATGATGATTGTTATATTGTTTCAGATTTTCTACAAATATTTCAGTTAAAATGAAACAAAATATTTCTTATTATCTTTAAAATAATAAAATCATCTTTCATTTTTTGTATTAGTGGTTACATTAACGATCACTGTTTTCCCGCCAATCAATAAACATAAAAGTACTAAAATAAATTTATGGGTAAATCTTATTTGACCGTACCTTGTGACCGGCTTTCAGCAAAGTTTTTGCAATTGAGTCCCCGAGGAGGCTATGACTCTCTTCTGGTAGAGGAAACACCACTAAAATATTACTTGACTCACACACAAACACGCAAGTGAATAGTAACAACAATTTTAGCATTTTATTAAACTAAACGTATTTCGTCTTAGCGAATAGACTACATCTGCCTTATCTCTTATCGTAGATGAAGTAACGGCTTATCTTATTTATCACGTGAGAATTATTTTTAAAAGTAACTATCAAATATTAAAACAGAAGGGATATAAGTGAATTTTTAAGAATTTTTTTAGAACATTTAAATAATTTTTAAATAAATAATTATATGAAGGTTAATCTTTAGGACCCAGAACCAATCAATGTTAACCACAAATATACTATAAAATTAATTTGACTTTTCGAATTGATCGCTATGAAAATTATAGTTTAATAATGTACAAAAACAACATTGGGCTGCGTTTGAAAAGAAATATTGTAGTGCATTAGTGTTCAAAGTTTCTTTGATAGGTGGTCAATAGTTTGTACTTGTAACAAGTTTCTCTTTGAGATATAGATTCGATTAAGCTTATGGTTTTCTAAGATTTTGTAAGATTATACAACTTACGTAGTTAGAGTATAAGTACCGTAATAATGTTTATTATACCAATAATCGATAGTTATTCTATATCTAAATGATAAAACAAATACAGTTAGGCTGTCATTACCGAAAATATTCTCTAATGGAAGGACGCAGCCGTTTGCTGACAAATAGTATAAAAGAACATATTTACAGAGATTTCATTTTTAAATGATGTTCTATAAATGACTATTCGGTATTATTTTTTTAGGTTATACATATAATACTCATATGGGTTTGCTTTTTATGACTATGTACATTATAAATAGTATAATCTTTGAATAAAAAAAAAAATAATTAATATAATATAAATAATGTTCTATTGGTTAAAACGATTTAGTTACCATGCACGCATTTTATTTTCATTAATAGTTAAGGAATATTTTCCGATTAACTCGACGCTTTTCACGATATTATTTCCAATTTACACTAAATCTTTATAATTATATGAGAAGTCTATATAATACTCTGATGTATAAACTATATTACTGTAAAGTTTCTGTAAACATGAACATTTTACGAATAAAAATAATTCAATTTTAAATTGAAGATTCCCGTTTCGATTTTCGGCTATGACAAATAGTTAGTCTATTGTATAGTCATTATGTGTGACTTTAACTGGCCTATAAATGGCAACGGTATATCCTATAACTATATAAGAGTATTGTTGAAAGGAATTCAGCAACTGATATTGGCTCAAACCATAAAAACTTTATATGTATTTCAAAACACACTGTAGTCATTCAACGAGGCTTATTTTTATTAAGTCAATAAAAACTTCTTTATAAGTTAACTGTTCACAGAATGTTTCAGGTTTTCAGGTCAGCGCGTCGTTTCAGAGTTGTAATAGCAAGGGTCGATGACCTCAACTCTTTTACTCTCTTTGACAGTTGTACTATTTATATCAGTTTTTAAGTAATTAAGTGCTAACGATGTAGCAAATTCTCCTATTAATATGTAAAAAGTGTTAAATAATAATACTTCTATATTTATATAGAAGTAAACAGAATGTAGCGTACAAATGTTTCAATGAGTAATATCGGCGAAGTGACCCAAAATAAATTTGGAATGAAAAATATCGAGTTCGACGGGAATAGATGTTGAGGCGACTGACCGTTATAAACAGTGCTAGGACACAGATAATTTGAGAAAAAAATATTTTTAAAGAACTGACCGCCAGTCGGTCTGCACTCCGCACAAAATTTCCTGCACATATCTGAACTAATTTTTGGAGTACATTTTCCAGTCCGTCACGAACAAAATCAATATATTTCCTCTCTATATAAACTGTTAACCTTTAAGCTGGCTTTTTTTAAATTTAATTAAAAAAGGGACAACGTAATCAGGTATGATGTTTTGGAAGGTTTTTGTTTTGACGGCTGAATTAATAAGGCCATTGTCGTGCTAGAGCAAGAAGTTTCAAAGTTACGGTTTTGTATTGTTGATAAGAGCAGCAAACATTTTTGGTAAGATTTTTGGTGTTTTTGGCGATAATGCTTCTTTGGTTTCGAAAGGAAATTTATTGATTGGAAAGACCGTCGTGGCCAACATTTTTCCACCGCTTTTCAATTGCTTTACGTTTGTACTCGGTAGTTCATTTTGAAATTGAAATTGTTGTTTCTTAATCATAATGATAAATCTAAGATCGTTACCGCTCATAACAACATCAAACGATCCGAACCGATCATAGTAACATTCTAGGCACGTTTGCTTTTGAGGAACTGTTACCTGAGAAACAATAATTCTTGGATAAAGTGCATGGTGTAAAATGTCATTTTCTTCCGCAATATAGTCATAGCACGATCACTTCTAACTTCATCCATCTAAACAGTGGTACATAGTTACCTTAAAAGAGGTCTAGTCACTAATTGACTAATTTAAATAATGAATTTATAATTTTTGACTTTTTTAAATACAAAAACTTTTTTCACAAGAAATACTTCAATTCGATTCTATATTTCTGATTGTTCATAAAAATATCTTAATAAATGTCAAAGGAAGTTCGCATTGTTAAATGTTATATACCTATTATAAAAAGTTTCTTAATTCCATATTTTTGATAAAAATACCGTCAATTTTCATTTCATACTTTTGATTCTAACGGACATCAGTACGTTTTGGACTTCTCGTTGTTTCTTCGTTTCGGATATTTCGTTTCGGATATTATGATTTATTTTTATTTACAATATGCATATATATGCTCATAAACATGTTTATTATTAAAGTATATAAATAAATAGGTAAGTGTTATAGAGACTATATTTTTGTTAACAAATTATTAATGAAAACAGCAACTAAAAAAATCATTTAGTCAGTAAAAGTAAATATAGTTTTTCAAATCATCAGTATAAATATACAGCGGTGTAAAATACATTATTATTTATTCTACAAGAATATATCAATGTAATGCATGTATGCCATTTCGCAGAATACAACCTGATGTTCTAAAATTGTAACTAAGTCCGCCTATAAATAAAAAAAAACAAGATAACAGCTCTCCTGTCTGCAGGTTTATTGAGCGCATAACTCTCGCCTTTCAATAAGGGGCGGTATTTCACGGAATGAATCTCTCAAACGTGACATGTGAGTAGAAGTGCCGTGAACAAAATGTGAACCATTAAAAAATACACGGATATACTATACAGTTACTTATTTGATATTCCTTTCTTCTTATAATTAGAGTATATAATAGGTTTCTAATTATTATTGTCAACTATTCCCATCGCCGCCTAACAAAGCACTCAAATAAGTCATCCTCTTGTGTTTCGTAGTTTAAAATGTTAATTAATATAATATAAAAAGAGGAATAAGGGGATTTAGTTACCATTCAACATGTAGTTTAATACAAAAGTTGAAACAAAATTCACAATAAATTTTTATATTAATTGAAAATTGTATAATTTTACAACAAATATGTTTTTGTGTTCTTTTGTAAAAATTTAAATTCAGTAGAGAAAAATGTATTGTGTTATGTATAATATATATGTTAGGCCAATTAAACTTAATTTACCAAATACCACGTACCTAAAAATTGGTACCCACTATTAATATACAATATATTCTCTTTAAAATAATTTTATTGTAAGCCTTAAGGCGACTTAGAGATTTCATATTGAACCCAGAAGAAAATCATTTCTGTATTGCACAAATTTAATCATTACCACTGACTTGTAAATTAAATTTGTTAGTAAACATATTATATCCGGCGCCGGCAGCTCTAAAACACCTCCAGAGGCCCGAACTGCAGAGGTAACATAGTAAGGACATTGTTACATTCATCGCTTTAATACACAAAACATTAATTGATTAAAAATATAATTATATTTAAAATCAGGATCTGGTTTCTGGTACGTAATATGTAGTTACTTATAATTAGCGCAATTAGGATAGGAGCAGGTAGATTATATGTTGGTGATATGCATCTTGAGTGTATCATTCTTCTCGCACTTCATCCAAGTCTTCTTCATTCACCCTTTTCTTTTATAACAATATCAATTGATATCATCTTAAATTGTATATAATTTATACATATTATATTATATTCATTGTATAATAATTTCCCAAGGCTTGAATATTAAACTCCATAAATTAAAATTTACACATCAAACAAAATTCATCAAAAATTTTTCCATAAAAATTACCGAACTCATTTGGTGTTATAGTGATTCGCATTCAAACATACAGACAAACAAACATAATTACATGACAAAGAACTTTAAAAAAGTCGCTTTAAATTTTGTTTGCTTGTATTTTCGTGCGTGAAGTAATTACTAGATGGGTTTTAAAGAAATTTGTCATGGCTACAATTTATTACCTCTGTCAACATATAGGATAAATTCATTTTAGTGAAAACTCATTTGAGATATTATTACAATACAATAAAACTAACGAGAAGAGTTTTTGTTAAATTTGAATATTTATTTATTATATGAAAATTTTGTTCATAAAATTTTTCATTAGGTTTAAAAATTAATTTGGATGTTAAGATAAAAATATAAAAAGGTATATTTCTAGAAGTTCTAAGTATCTATATTTTAATTTGGAAAGGGAGGTAGGAGTGGCACAGTCTACAGAGTCCCTTGCCATTAAAGAGTTTATAGTATGAGTTTGTACAAAATAATAATCTCTTATAATGCTGTAGAATAATAGAACAAGGGACTATTACGTAAATCTTTCGCCAAAGGGACTTTGAGACCAACCTAGAGAAATTATAAAAGTCCAAGTTTTGGTGGTGGGTGTAGACGAGGTGGGGTGGTGTGGAGTAGACGAGGGCTGGACTGCTTGCTCCGGGTGTGGTGTTGGGCTGCACTGGGGCGAAGGAGTTTGAAGGCGGTCATGGATGGCTCCTGTTGCTCCCAACGTAGCCTGGTGATATTTCGCAGCCGTCATGGGTAGTTGGTCACCCCTGTGGTTGAGTCTGTAAAGGACTCCTTGATTCTGACTGCGGCTAGGTGTTGGCTTGGTGACGAGTGACGGGCAAGGGAGCCCGCCCTCCCACGTTATACAAAGCTGGCCAAGAGAAGGAATGGGGCGAGTTTGGCTGATACCAGGCGTACCCCCCTGCGTAGGCTGATCACGCGGCCAGCCGTTGAAGTAACGCGTGACGGTGAGATGGTGACCGTCTGGTTTAATGCACAACCTTTCTCCTATGTGGCCGGGAGTCCCACATAACCGGCTCCGACTTCCCCTGGAGGGAGATAAAAATAATCAGTTCATCGTTCATTCTTGTCGCCTCAAGCGAAAGATGTCTACATCGAGATTCTTTAGTAAAATGTAAATATTTGACCATCTCTCGTCTACCTCACTACATACATCGCTGACTTACCTATTGCCATCCCTCATATAAAACGCGTCACTTGAGAGACGCCATTGAGGTGCAGCTGGTAAAAATGTGTATAATAGTATATAACTGCTTTATAATTTACGCTATCAAAGATTCAAAAATACTAATTTGTTTTATGTTATTGATTTAATTGACGCGGTACTTAACCTTGATTGTTGATAAAGTGCTTTATTCTATATACGGTGTGATATAAAGTTAATGAAGTATTAAAATACCTACTGAAGTATGATTTACTTGGCGATTAACGAGAATGTTACACTTCCTGTAAAATTTGAACGTTTTCAAGTTTGAACAAGAATAACTATATCGAAAATCGTCTAGTTTTAAACAGTACCATAAAATTACTTTGTACATTCTTAGAAATAGGCGTGTTTCTTGAAATGTCTTAATAACATGAAAATGAATTTTATGATTGAAGAGAACAAAACTATATTATATAAATAAAAATAAAATATTAAAAAATACAATACCTCTAATAAATGTACACAGTATTGTTTTAACGAAATAGTTAATTTATACAAAGCGAAATATAGTAATACAACATCAAAATCTATTTGAGTTGCCTGCACTTGACTGACGTCCAGACATTTAGAACAATGGTTAGTTCAATGGGAAAGTTATTCCGCTTATTGAAAAGATATTAGATTACCATATTATTTAGAAAATTAAATGAAATTAATTTAACTGTTCTTTACAGCTACATGATATATTTATAAAAATGGAGAACAAATAAAAATATTTAAATAAATGATATATCTACAATAATTTTAAAAGTAATAAAAAAAAGATATTAGTAATAAACAAGAATATTAATTTTTGTTATCTTGTTATCGTTATTGTATTGTAATACTACACAAAAGGTTGACTCTTTCTAAATATTTTAAATGTCACTTAGCAATAACATTGTAAAATATCTTTTAAGGAAGGATTACTTCGCCCAAGGGTTGTCCCGCCACGAGGCACTTGTCTGCTGTGCTGTATCTCAACACAGCACAGATTTTACAATACTTACCAAGCAGTCAATACTCTCTATATGGAAGCAGCGGTTAACATCAACAAGACTCGGATTACATGTTTATAAAACTAAAAACAGATTCGGGATTTTCCAAATATTTTGAAACATTCGATAAACAGATTAGAACAAATGTTTTATTTAAAAATTGTGTTTTAAGTTAATGTTAGTGTTTGGATTCATCGTTTATATTTCACACGTTTCAGCGCGTTCTTACACAAGCCAGCACTAAGTTTCAACATCAAGAATTTTTATGCAAGCAAATCGTAAAGAGGTACAAGTCTATTTACGTGATAAAATGTTTTTGAATTGTCTATAAAATAATATTTAAGTTGAGTTCTGTTTTTATTTGTAGTAAAATGTTATGAGACTCATCTAAAAATATAAAGTATACTTTGCGTAGATATAGTATTCTTTATATATCTGTAACTATCTATCTATATAAAAATCAATTTCTTTTTCTGCTTGTTCTTCTTCTTGTCTAACATAATGCAAAGAATAGTAGTTTTCTAGTTTTATTTAATCAATTATTAGTAGAATGGAACAAATTGAAATATAGATACATAAAAATCTATTCGTATCTTAAAAAGCGGTAAATGAGTATTCGACACGCGTTGTCTGTTTCGTGCGAGATTATTGGAAGGGACGAATCTGACAGCGACTCAAATTAAATGGGCCTTGAAGATACTTCGGAACAAGGATGCGGAGTCAACCAAATCGTCTTACATTTAAGGTATATATATAAACTCTGTTCGTCTTTATTGTGTTAACTGATGCTAAATGGTCGAATTAACGTAATCTTTTAAAAACAGCCAGAAAGTGAGGTAATCAACGTAGGAGTTTATTTATATTTTTTTAATTCAAATTTAGTTTGTAAAATAGAAAAAAATATTCTAGTTGGACATAATACAAATTTATTGTTAATCATGAGAAACCTTAAGAAACATTAGCCTTTTGTATAAATATTGTTTTGGGAGTATGCAGAAAGTTTTATGACTTTCGTTGTAATCGATCATCTAAGGATCTTTTATCGTACGCCACTCACAACGGGAATGAGGTAGTTCAAAAGTTAGCACTAGCGGTTTCTCTCATGGGAATGGTCACGCCATGGTCAGGCCATGGTCGAGCGCATGAACCTTTCCCCCCAGGCAATCTTTAAATGGGTCAATACCAACATGGTGAGGATTAAGGCATCGAAACTCAGTAGTGTCTGTTCTTTGCCAGAAAGAGACCATTTGATCTGGTCACTACCTAAATTTCCCCGTTAATATCGCAAAAGTTTATGCTTACAACAAAAAGATCTAGGTGTCTTCTTGGTGTCCGACTCATCTTTCAGTTTCGGTTCTTACATTGAGTCGAAAGCTCAATCGTTTGCTAAAAAGCTTGATATTCGCTCAAACGTGCGTTGGTACTGCAAGTTTCAGCATTTGCTCACATTTTATTGTGCCAAGCATGCCGACCTTATTCTTTAGCATTTTGTTGGTATGATGGTGAGGCAAGTGGGGCTAAGTAAACAATTTTAGTGTTCTTGTTGTGTTTATATAAGTACCAACATAGTTGTAAGTTTTTCAATATTACTAACAAGTGGACTGTGTCTTAAAATATCAATATTATTATTATTATAAAGTACAAGTTCTGTCTTGCATGGAGTATTGCTCGCATATTTGGAATGGATCAGCAAAATGCCAGCGACACAGCGTCGACATCGATTAAAATTCGAGCTATGATGCTCGTAGGCGATATTACCTTTATTAAGGCAAGGCAAGGCAAGGCAAGATTTAAAGTCTAGAATACCACCGTAAGGTGGCTAGTTTGTCTATCATTTTTCAGATACATTTTGGACAGTGTGCAACTGAGTTATACAAACTGTTTCCCCCGACTCCTTTCGAGCACCGTACAAATAGTCGCTCATCAGGAAAATATCGCTTCACAGTTGAAATGCCAAAGTCTCGTATAAAATGTTTTGCATCCACTGTCTTTGTATGAACTGCGAAATTTTGAAAATGTCTGTCTTATCGATGTTAACTGATAATTACAATCTTCAAATTCAAAGTAAATATTTTACTAGGTAATCATGCAACATACCATCAAACATCAATGTAGTCTACAGTCCTGCCTGGCAACAGGCAAATTGTAGTCAAACGCAAAGCTATAAAAGATAAAAAAAAGTTTTGACAACATTAAAATTTGTTGCTAATAGGTAATCGTTTGTCAACATTTGTCAACCTTAAAATTTGTAAGTTACCTAGTTCGTACCTATTTGCGAGATTTTGCTTATATTTTTATTTTCGGAAATTATTAACGCTTTTCATAAAAGTATTGATACCTTAATATGGACTTCATTATTTATCAGAATTGGTTTTCGGTCGTCTATAAATACTTGTAGTGTTCTCCTTATAAGTACGACCGTGATGTCCAAATGTCCATATGAAGGCAGACGACGGCGCGGGCGCAAAATGTTCGCTATTGTTGAGTTGTTCATAAATTAATTTTATAAAAAAACGTTTTTAAAAAGAAAAAATATATATGTGCACAGTTCACACAAGGGAGAAGTGAAACTTCAGAAAAAATAACTTAATGCTAGAGAAATAAATGAATAAAGATTTACGTTAATTGTAAGGTTTATTATATTATCATTTGGAAGAAAAATATTTTTTTTTTATATTAAAAATAAGGAATGTATATTTTATTATGTAATCCAGTTTCCCGGGGGTTGACGAAGGTAACCTTATATTTGTGACGGTGTATGTCTGTGTGTAGGTAGCTTTTAAAATAGCAGCATCCTCTATGTTACCGGGCAGCCCCACATCATCCACCGGCCGTCACCTCCCTAGACCGATGGGATACCCGTAACGGGATGTTACAACGAAAACAAAAAATTCGTAACCTTATATTTAGATTACGGTGGTAAAATAAACGTTGAAATTGAATAAGAATATGAAATGATAAGAATTGAGCAACTGACTTATTCTACTACTTGTTGAAAAAACTCGCACTTTAATTTATTAAGGTACTCTAGGCAATGAGTTTGTTTCTTCTTCGTTCGGTATTTACGTTTCATAGAGTTTTAAATCACAACACTTCTAAAAAAGTTGTACAAAAATTTTTTAAAACGGAAAGTAATACGCAATGACTCTTCACTTTTCATATAAGAGTACATATAAGAAATTAATATTATTAATATTACTGGCAAAAACAAGAGTTCTTATTTTGCCGCTTATTTCGATCAGCTTATTCAGAGTACCATCATAATGTTATAGATAGATACATAGAATTCAATCCAAGCGTGGCTGCGTCCAGGGACCGCTAAGTAATTAAAACAAAATACTAAGTATGAAATGAAAAATATACAGGCAAGGTATCATAGTGAAAATAAAAGCAAATATCAAACTAACAGTATCAAATAATAAAGTCTAAGTTTTATTTTTTTTACCTTGAAAAAAATTCTACATTCAGACACACAAATATTCAGATACACAATAAACATCAAACACGAGGGTTACAAAATAAAACAATCTCTAAAGATTGTAATTTGGTTCAAAAGCTGAAAAAGATTCACAAAGAAATTAAGTAGCTGGTAAAATTATATCATCTGTGACCTAAAGAGTCAGCATCAAAAGTATATTTAAATATTAAAAACTGATGGATCCATGTTTTTTTTTTCTAATATACACAATATATGAATTTTAGAAAAAAAAAAATACCGGAAATTACTTTTTTTATTATGAATTTCTTGACTTATTGAGTTCAAAACAATCATAAAATTTTCCTAAAAACTTATAAAAACTATTTTTATTAAGGTTTATAAAATAATTATTTGGTCTATTCACGTTTCCAGTACGAGCTACTATTAAATTAGAGTCGAACTGGTATTCTTATTCAATAGGAAAATGTAATTTACTTTTAAAACTTTTCCTTCAGTGTCATCAATTTTTGGGGATGGTTATAATAATAAAGGACTGACTATAACTTCTTACGAAAGTATTTTTACAAAGTTTGTCTCTTTACCTATAAAAACACGTCTTTGCGAAAAAGAATTCCACCTCAATTATTGATCAACTTCAACATAAATAAAAGTACCGATAAAGTCATCAAAAGGGTATCTAAAAAAATTTGAAAATATATATAAATTCCAATAAAACTTTTTTACCGATATAACTCGCGTTTATTTTTACATTTTTTAAATTTAAACCCGACGTTTCGACTGCGTTGCAGCAAACGTGTTCACGGTAAGACGAGATGATGGGTCTGTCACTCAGTTTATTTGTCACCTACCTCCAACGGTTCCAGTGTTTACAGGCATAGAATTCAGGAAGAACACAAAAAAGGAAATGAAAAATGTAAAATTAAACGCGAGTTATCGTAAAATAGTTTTATTGAAATGTGTAGTACTCGTGTAAATCTTAAAAAACATTGACATATATAAATTTTAATATACACACCGTACATATATAATGTATGTCTATAATTTTTTTTTGTATTGGGGTCATTGAAGAGAGTACATTGTGAAGAAAGTTGGATATTATTATTTTAAAAATTATTTTGTGATCATTATTATTTTGGTATTATTTTTGGGTTATTTCTAATGTTTGTAAAAGTATCTACAAAACCTAAGTCATTAACCCTCGGTGGATGAAACCCACAATTCGTTGTTTTATTTTTATGTGACAGCAATTAAATTAATTTTCAGAAGCTTGTACCCACCATAGGTCAATACACAATGTCATGCGTAAAACATTCTTTTAGTAGACCAAGTCTATTGGTTTCGGCTTGGAAGTTATTAATAGTTAAGATATTTTAATTAAGATTCACATACTTCCACTGGAAATTGAAGAAGTTTAAATTCGATTAACAGATCAGTTAAAGTCTTCGGTATCCTCAAATTAGGAGCTAGTTGGACAGCTGCTACTGGTGGTATAAATTAAACAGTAATTAACAGGAACCGATATAGCCTCGAATACGAAGATAAAGCTTTATAGATATGCCTTATTTGGATAAACGTTAAAACCAAGGTACTAAAATTTTATTGTGATAAAATGATAATAGTTAGACATATGTTTTTGCAGACTTTTATGTAGATATTGGTGTCTTATATCAAACTGTCGCTTTGCTCTATATACAATTATTTTGCCCAGCATACTCGATTGTAAAAATTTTATTTCGTATTTTTTTTTCAAACGTTAGGTTGCTTCATCTAAGTTTTCAGATTTTCCTAAAGCTTTTAAAAATTATCTGTCATCTATCTTCAAAAATAATATAGGATTCTGATATTTATATATATTTCAATATAAACAATCAAATCTTTCCTCTTCATAACATAAGAATAGAAGTCACAATATGCATTTTTTATCAACTTTTTAATTTAAAATAATGTAATGAAAAATTCATCAACACGAGCAGGACTTAAACCTACGATATCATGAATACGTCCTGTCACTTTGCCAATTGAACTATCGTGTCGCTACCCACTTTGATGAATCTAGGATCCTGTATATTATCGTCTTGTAGTAAAGACCCGACAAATGTTATTAAGAATTTAAATAGTCTACCATGGCTATTTATAGACAAACTGGAACAACATACATTTTTGGTCTAAGCACTACAGTACTGCCGCATACTCAGGCAGAGTATGCTTTATTAAGATACAGCACATATCGTCTGTGTGTATCATCAAGTTGTCAATTATACAAAAGTGTTAATGGAAGCAACGTGCGGTCATATTATTAAATGCGGATGTCAGCTGTCAGAAATACCAATTAAAAAGTGCTCAATGTCACTTTATATTTATAGCAATTAACTTTGACTTAATGAAGTTAATTATTAAAAAAGATTTAATAAATTGACTTTTCTGATACTTTAATTCAACTTCAAATAGAAATATAATATAAATACAATTTATATTTCAGTGTATCTAGTTTGTTGGATATTGTTAATTAGTATACGCATTACGTTTTATATAATTAAAATTTAAATATAAGGTTTTGATTTATAAAATCGGCAATTGTTCAAAAATATTATGATAATACTTAAAAATAAATCAGAACACGACAATAAAAAATCAACGATATTGAAGAAAATGAAGAAAACAGAATCAAATATAATAGCTTTCGTTTGCATTACTTGGTATTTCCGGTCGAAGCGATTTCCCTTCGGACTTATATAGAAACCTATTGCTAGTAAAATAATACCAAAACAACTTTTTGTAATACAAAGGGTCCTACTTAGGATAATACCTTGTCCATTATCATCTTACTGAATACGAAGACATTTGTGCCTTTGTCAAATATCATAATCACTGACACGAACTAAAACTACTGAAACAAATATAAACTTTATTTAAAAAATTCATACGTTCTAGAAATAAATTTCTATTTATAATACTTTCAATATGTATTGCTATAAAAAAAAAATGCTACAAAACGAAATAGATGAAAAGGTCAATAGAAACGTGTAGTATTAAAATGAATATGTATTCGCTACACGCGTTCCGGTTTATTCTTGATTTGCTTAATACCTAGTGGAAAATATTTATTGAATTTGAACACCATTTTAATACAATAAAGCATATAAACCTAAAGAGTTGATGCACACTATAGTGCTTTTCATTCAAGTTCATTCTTAATCCGATAAAGTCTTCTCTTAACGGCACTGCAGCAACAATTGTGTCGAACCAGTCAACACTCACGTAAAGAGTTTAAAGAAAAAAGTAAATACATTTTTTTTTTCGGCAGTTTCTATTTGTTAATTTTTTTATTTCTGGTTAAATTATCGACGTCAACCGAAAGTTCAATTAATCAATCAACTTCCCGCACTTAATGAGACGTTTGAACAAAATCGGTCATGTAATTCATGAACGTAGTTGAACGTCAGTTCAACTTTATCCCTGCATAACTTTTGATCAACAAGTCGGCCAAACCTAAGACTATTTTTTTCGTACTAAGGAGATCAATCTGTCAATACTTCATGAAGTTCATAATTTTCATGAAAGTGACTTTCATGAAGTTCATGATGAGTCAGGGGCATAAGTATAACCTTTCTATGTTTATTTTTCAAAAATCAATGGAAGAACGAAAATATGTGTTTTTACCGATAATAAACTGTGATATGCGAGTGTGAAACAGGTCTAAAGCGGAAACTTTAATGAATGACAGTTTTCCTATTCTAAGGATTCAAATTTGAGAATTACCAATATTCTCAAATTTTAATTCATTGAAAACATTCGGCGAGACTCGCAAAACATCCGTGAAACGGTGGAGAAGAATTGAGATTTATCTTTAATAACGCCTTGAAAAAATGTGGGGACTTTATGCCAGCAACGCAACAAACCACTGAGTTCAGGAATTATATATTATTAAGCATTTTAATTATTATAAATGCTTAAAAACGAAAATTTCATAAAAAAGAACAGGAAACGTTTTTCCTACTATATTCTAAATTAGTTATCTTCTATGACTGAGACTCAATTTCAATCTAGAAACTTCTTAAAAAGAAGATTAAATGACTCAGGTTATATTTAAAAATATATTAATTATACTTTCAGTATCAAACTACGTAATTAGGAGTTTTTATTTTAAATAAAGTACAGAGATAATAAACATATTAAAATCTATACATAATGGAAAACTGTATATATCCTGTTTCAAATGATATTTTTTTTAACATTATTTCTGTCTGTCCGGTATGTATGTATGTTTATGCATTCATCACACAAAACTTAGGCCACGAATTTTGAAGAAATTTAGTATGGTAACAACTGAATGTCCTAGTCAACATTTAAGATAACTTTTACTTCAGGATAATGTTTAATTCCTACTGAAAAATACAAAATACCAATTCTAAGTAGAATTAGATGGTGCCACAGTTTTTATAAAACTCGATATCTTGTTTTTTCTAAACTACATAAAGAAAAGATTTATAATCGGTAACTTATACTACTTCCAATATTTGTTGATATTAGAACAAGTTCTGTCTCTTAACACTATTCCAATAAAATAAAGAAAATTTAAAAGAATAATTGTTTTAATGATACAAGCAAAAACTAAGTTATCAACTTTTTACCCGCGATAAATCAATACGCATTCACAGCTAGTTTAAAATACTGGGTCCACGCAAGCGAGGTTACCCTCAGCTCAAGAAGTACGTATTACAACATATTGAAGTCACAAATTTGTTTTGTAAGAAGTAATAACATTATGAAATGCTCTCATAATTATGTCCGTTAACATTTTCCTGTTAAATACAAAAGTTTTATCGACTTCACGAGCCACTTCGTAAAGTTAAATTACTTTACGAGTTTCTTAAGTTTCTGTCGTTAAATATGAAACCAAAGTAATCGCAGTTTGTGTATTTCATTGGTTTCTTTCTACAAAAATAATAATACAAATAATTTTATAACCGTTCATAGGATTAGGAAGCTTTATAAGAACCTAACCTTAATGAGTATTAAATATCATGGCACATATTGAATTTCAGACTCAGGTATGCAAGCAATGACATCCCGAGCTAAGCGGTCAACTTTCACTTTAATATTTAAAAAGAAAATAAAGATATTGTAAGAACCCCTATAATTATTGTTATTATTTCATAAACTCAGTAATAAAGCTCGTTTCACAATGCAATTAAATCCGACAAAATTGTCAGTTACCCACCTATAAAATTTTATAGATTGCCATCAGAGCGCGGCTGTAATTGGTAAGAAATTATATCTCCCGTTACTGAGATCGGGTCTATTACAAAATGACAGGTTTATTTTCAATTTGAACGATGCCCATAATCATGTGTCCCGTTAGGAGTTTGCAAGCGGTAGCCGAGTGGTGGCCCTGTTGCAGAACTAGTCAAGACAGGTTGCATTTAATGTGAATGAATAAAAACGTATTTGATTGAGATAGCAGTAACAGTTTTGTGATGTGGAAGCGACAAGATGTAAAATTGTTGAAGAGTATCATAAATTTACAAATTCCTCTACAGGGACTGCATCAGAAGACAAATAAACAAAAAATTATATAAAGTAACTTATAATTTTAGGTTTTGTTTATAAATAATTTATCTGTTAATTCTTTCTTTCTAACTTTTATTACTAAAAAAATTTATGGCAATGTTAATTTTAATACATTTTTTGCATTCAAAAGTGCTACTTATAAAACATTAAATTCGGTGACGGGTATAAAAGATTTCAAATTTAATTTAATTTTCTGGTTTTATGACAGGGATTATTATGACTCTTGCGAAATTTAAAGAGTTAAAATAAAGATATATTTTTTAAATTTCTATATGTCATAAAATATTTAATAATATTTATTCATATCGTTTTTATATATGAATTCTTTTAATCCAATGTTAATTGATATCTGGTTTCATATAAAACTATAACAGGGCTCCCGTTACTAACGAGCCTGATTCTCAGCGGCAGAGCAGCACTACTGGCCTACTGACTGGAACACCTTATTGATTAAAAACAAAAATTACTGAGTATTGAACTAAATACCATAATAATACTCCACAAACGTAAGCTGCACATATTCGCTCATTATCTTATACTCTTCATAGGTCTAGATCTATCTACTGCTGGGTACTTCTTTTCCTACTGAAAATATAAGAGAATGCCAGCACCGTCTGCTATTTAAAATTAAACTGCTTTTAATTAATATGAATTAAAATTCAATAAACCAATTGATTTCTTAATTATAACATATAAAAAATAAATTAAACATAAAAACTCAGGAGTCGACCCTGAGACCTTTGATATGCTGTTCTGGGTTCCACTAACTGTTCTTATATATCTGCCTTGGTATTGCAACTTGATGAATGCAATAGAGGCATAACAAAACCTATGAAATAATAACTGCGTACGTGATCTCAGCTGGTATTTATATCTAAAACTACGTGTAAGTATTTATTAATGTTTATATTTTCCTCCTACACAGTTACACACTACTCAGTAACATCAATGCAAATGCCGGATGTAATGTTTACTTTTCGTATATATCTTAAATTTTGAATTAATTTATAAATTTGGTTATTATTATTAATTAATTAATAATGTTTCTGTTGCCACTGAACTAGGGACCATATTCAATATATCTCTCATATTTGGGATAAAATATTATTGTATAGATAATAAAAACATTGGTTAAAAATAATGTGTAAAGAAAGTAATTTGTTACCAAATTAAAAAAAATTGTCTTTAACGTGTAATTTTTAATTTTCTTTATATTTATGGCGATTATAATAATATAATGTATAAATTATGTACCATAAAATATACGATAAATTTTTTTATCAATTTACATTTACAAATAAGATAATAAAATTAGATTCGAGACTTTTTTGCATTTTTGTACAAGCATCAATCAAAAACGGTATATAAGAAAATTTCCAAATTTGGTACACTGGTAAACATCAGTCTGGGCGTAGTTTTACAAAAAAAAAAAAAAAAATGTAATAATGTGTCACATCGTGAAAAAAAGTTGAGGACAGAATGCGTCGACGTTTTGTTAATGCAACTTCGGTGCTGTTTGCATCTCGCTTCGCTCAAGAGGCTCAATATTCAGTTCTAAAAACTTTCAGTATCGTTCTCTTACTAATTATTAAAGAACAATTCTGTGATTCTTTTTTATGCTTAGGTATTTTTATGTAGCAAGCGAATGCAAGCGCAAAATGATTAATATTACATATCAAACCATAAAATATATTAAATGTAATTTTAGACTAAATTTAGTTTTATGTTATTTGAAAAAAATCTTAATTTTTTTTAAGTAAAACTATAATGTTTGGTTGTTTAATAATAATTAGATCTTAACAATATATACATAAAAGTCGTTACTCTATTGAGCTATATTCGCTGCTTTAAACACCCCTTAGCTTATGAAAAAGAAAAAAATACTTTTAAAAAAAATCCATAATATTATCAATAAAACTAAAATATGATTTTGGTAATAAATAGAACATATGTATTATTTTTGGAGCGATGTGTCTGGTTTATAATATAGAAAAATATCTTTTGAGTTTGTTTCACGGTGTGAACCTCACCTCATTTGAAAAAAGGTGCGGGGTAAGCTATATTAGTGTGAAATATGATATATAATTATTCGTCTGTACTGTAAATACTATTTTGTTTTTTTTTTTCTAGTTAGATATTTCTTTTGAAACCATTTGTGATTCTTATTCGTGATAACAAAGCATAGCGAAATCGCGGCGTGAACTGAAAGCACTTTCACGGCTCTGTCTCCGCCAATGGATTCGAGATTAGTATGGAAAATTCCGATAGTATGTATGTGAGTAATGCTGCATAATTATAAATAGTAGTAAACATAGAAGACGAAAGTTTTTTTACAAAAAAATAAAAACAAGCGAACGAGATATTCTTCTAAACTACTATATCTGAATCACATTCATATCGAAGTGACATGGCGTGATAAATAATAATTAACATCTCTGACACAAATTCTCATGCGATTCAAACACAAATCTAATGAAGAATTCACACAATATTCGGACAGTTGTAAATAATGGCGTCTGTGTTGGTGAGCGCATTCCGATACTCACTTTCTATTGAACGGTAATTGTATATAGAGCTTCACCACTGGGAATCTCGTGTATTGTTCCAACAGCGTTATAGAATACATCAAATATGTACTTGTAACGGTACTGGTCTTAGTACAGTACTAGTATTAAAGTAAAAAAATAAATAAAAACATACTTCATTTGTATTACTTTTTTATATATCACGTAGCCATTTAGTATTATTTAGTTGCTGAATTTTCATATAAAATGAGCAACATTAAATAATTTCAATCAATTTGACATTAATTTATTTAATCTTCCAGCGATGAATATTCAAAAATTCCAATATACAAAAATATTAAACTCGGTAAATACTAGCTGTCGAATCTTATTAACTGTCCAAATTTTGAGAACTTAAGATTTCCATCAGAATTTTAAGTAAGTTTTACTTTTTATGGTTAAAGATAACATTTTACATAAATTAAAATACATTATCTTCGATGTGTGTCGCAAGCGTCATGCGTCCAAACACGGCACTGCCGTTTATTTCTCCATTATCCTCTGTCTCGATTAATATTCAAGGGACGAAACATTATTGGAATCCCACCTTATTGACAACATATGTTTTAAAGTCGCCCGTATTTGTAGGCAGTTAAGAGCGATAATACTATATAGTTTCCACGTTAATGAGATGCGTGTTGTTCTGAAGGCCGAGGACGAATCTTGCCAAAATGAGACGAGTTCCGCTTTCTCAGTGATTGTGTTCATGGCCTTAATTTATTTAAACGTTAAATATATGCCTCAACTACAACCACAGGAAATCCCGTCAATGAAACATTCAGTAATATTGTTTTTACCTGAGACTTCAGATTTTATTGTTTTAAATTAGTTATTTGGTAAAACTATTTAAACAAAATGTAATGAAACTTTTCATTGAGCTATTATAATCCGTGAGACCTGAGTAAATCATGAAAAACTAAAATCAAATATAACTTTCATCTTTTAATTCATACTCTACATTACGAAAGTCGGAATAGAAATCATATTTATATCTCTCATTCCAATTTATGTACACAAATAAAATCTGTCGGGAAAAAATGCATGATAAATTGTGATGTCTGAATTTCAGGAATAAAATAAATCAGCGTGACATAGTATGTAGAAGTCGGTACCACATTTTAATAACGAAGCTATAAAGCTCTAAACACATACAGATACACATAGACAAGAATAAAATAAAAGTAAATAAAAATAACTTTAATAAATTTAAAAAAACTAAAACGGCATTTATACATGTACGAAATAATTCAAAATAACCAGCAGTTTAGTCTTATCCGTCTGTAGACACAAATACTATCGGAATTTTGCCGACTAGTTTCGAATCCATTCAAAGCATGGCAGAATCGCGGCGTGAACTGCATGCAGCAGTTCTGTGACCGGGCCGCGACGGTTGCAAACCGAAGCTTGTCAGGCAAATTTCAATAATATTCACATGAATACAACCGGATAATTATACCTATATAATAGTAATCATATATCACCAATTTTTAATTACTAAAAATGTGTTCTAAGCTTTTAAGATTTATAAAGACAAAACTCAGAGCTGTAAACCACGGAGGCGAGTGGGCTCACAGCATTAATGTCAGAGTCACTGGCGCGCTGCACACGCTGCGACTGAACACACTTCACATAACCACATCTCTGTTTTTGATCAAATCTCTCACAGATAAAAACGTCCACTTTTCTTAATATCAATAATGTTTTGCAAACTCTGCTCGAGTTGAATAAGTGTATTATTTGTCAGCTGGTCATTGCTCCCGGCGCGTTCTAGACAGAGAATGGCTGTAATCAAACATGTGGCATGACTTTTGTATTTACAATGAATTACAGACTTGGAGTTCTTAGAAAGTAAGAGTCTTAGTTAAGGTCAATATTCGCGAACATTATGTATAGTCTATTTTTTATTAACTATTTTTTTTTTAAACATTAATAGATTTTTTAAATAAGAACACAAATATGATACATTAATAGAAAAAAACGGCCATCACTAGCTATAAATAATTAAAGGTTTCTTTAAAAATACTGGCTAGTGACCCCCCCCTCCCCCTTTCCCTTCCGCCGTCTCCATCGAGGTGTCATCGCACGGTAATTGACAATAATCACCGACATCTCGCCGACAACGTTTCTAATGACACACCTTTACTTTCAGGGCTACCTCTTTACTATTATTTAAAATAATCGTATATTATTATTAAATATTTTGTTTTTTGACCCTTTTTTTCGACTTTATTATCTAAAATCTTATTTATTTATATGTTTACAGTCTAATAAATTTAGAAATCATGTCATATTTATAAACATTTTTGTCTAGCAAAGATGTCTGATATAGTGTTAGAATATCATATTTAGTGAATGTTGGTAACCCTGTGCAACTGAGCTATAAAACATGACAAAATATTTCACACTTGACACATTTCGAATCAAGTGCCAAAATATTTAGAAAAATAATTTATTTTTTAGTAAAAAAATCAACGATAAGATTTCTTAAAACTATTATTAGTGACGTAAATTAAACGATAATTACTTTTAAACTTATTTGTGAAACACTGGATGTTATGTGGGTATAAAATTAAAAAATAGCATAGAGAACTTCTTCATCGCATTGCGGTATCAATGGAATTTAATAACTGCTAAACGATGCCGCGAGACAATGCACACACAATCCTCAATTGATAACTCAAGAAATATAAAACAAATATAAATCGAATGCTTTAACAGAAATGCAATTAACCTATATCATTTTTCATTTACATATATACTGTAATGAGCATTTATAATGTCATGAGATAAAGTATGTACATGTTTGTCAGCTTGTGTCTCCGCGACATTGAAAGGAATATAGTAGGGTTGCCAGTTCAAATAAATATAGAGTTCCCTTGAAACAAGTTGTTTTTGACGCTTTTAAATTGATAATTTGAAATAAATTTATCTGATACATAAAATTCACGTATCACAGCGTTTGTAGCCAAACTCCTCCGAAATGGTTTGACCGATTCTTATGAAATTTTGTGTTTATTAAATAGGACTAAGAATAGAACTTAAAATATTTTTGATATTCCTGAAGTGAAAAGGATCGTCGAACACATTTTTCTTTTTTGTATAAATTATTAAATTTATATTTTTTATAAATCAACATTAAATAAGACATGCATCCCTAAGTTTTCATCATACCACAAACCCATATTTTTTAATAGACTTTAATAAGGCATAACAATGTAGGCTGGGTTTGCTAGTTTTATTATTTTACAATTTTATCAACATAAAAAAAACGAAATATTTTGACAAAAATCAAATAAATCCTGATTTCAAAAACATTTTCAATATAAACACATGGTACTCAAAATAACCGTTTGAAATTAATTTCGCTAAGTTCGCACTATTGAAAGCTCAATCTGAACTATAATGAACTGAAGACATTGTATGAGATTCCAACCTGTTGACTTTTACGTGGCTATAAAAAAGCCGAGGACATCACTACGGTCACATCTCTAATGTAGTGTTAAAAATATATATTATTATGTCACCTTCAGTTAAATTTGTAATATTATCAATCATACTAAAAATATAACACGTTAAGGTTAACATTATCACAATTTATTTTCTATTCTCATTTACTTTATTTGATACTTTGACGACGCTTCTATCGAAAAAAAGTCTTTAAATAAAATACAAATTTTATTGAGCGACGGAGCGAAGCGAGCGAAGATGAAAGAACTTTCTGCATCTTTTGTGCAAGTTTCAATCAAATCCGGTATATCCGAAAAATTCGAAATTTTGCACATTAATAATATACATAAATCTGGTGGTAAATTAAAAAAAAAACTAAAAAAAAAATTAAAAAAAATTGTTGAGGACGGAATGCGTCGACGTCGACGTAAAAGCAATTTCGATTATGTTTTGGTTTGATTCGCGCTTCTAGTTTATATAAAACAGTTTTTTCTACTAGAGTTATTTCAAATCTTTGAAATTGTAGTAGAATTATATTTTTCCTTGAATAATTATTTTCAGTAACGAAAACAACGTAAGCGATTCTTTATAAAGAAACTTAACAAAACACATACTTTAGTTTACCGCCTCTGGCTTACATCTGTAAGATAAATTTCATGCTATAAATGCAGAACAGACTCATATAGAAAAAGTATACAACTGTACCAAAATGGGCTGAGCAGTATCAAGCTGTAAGGAGCTGTACCGAGCTGTACTGCCTGCTGAGAGGAAGTGTTGTATATTTAGATGAGGTGTGAACTGAATTCGAAAGCACGTTTTCATTACACTCTATCATTTTATAAATATCATTTATATATTTTACTACCTATAAACATTTTAAGAAATCTTTAATATATATTTTTAAAATAGATTATCTATAATAATTATATATAACAATAATCTATATTGCAAAATTATTCGTTCCAAAAACAATTTACCCAAAACAAAGTTTCATACAAGTATAATGAGCACGGTTCCCAAGAGATGGGTCGTATCGTAGAGTTACGGGCGGTCATTGAACTCGCGGCCCGGATCGTCTTATCTGACCGGCTCTAGCGGCTTGACCTACGACCGAGCTTCCGACAGAACGCCATATTGAGACTATAGAAATAAACATTGCATTACATAAACATGGCATTGAATAATGAACGCTTTCGAAAAGTGTTTTAACTTACAATGCATACTGTTACTTTTTCTTCCTTAATTGACTTTTTTGTCTGTATGAATTAAGAAATTATGAACAATGATACCGCACAAAATAATTTTTTCCTAGGATTTGGACATAAAAGCCCCTCTGTTATATTTAGAATTATATCTATTATGTCTACAATATTAATATTACTATTTTGCAGCCGAGATGTATGTCTTGTGTAATAACAGCTTCGCAGCGTGGGAGTGGATTACCGCATTTATATGTATGTGTTTTAATATGTGTGTGCATGTGTGTTCTATAGTATATGTATAGAAGAGATGTGCATCCTATCGCCAATGCAGCGATCACAGACAACATCCTAGAGCTGGAACAATAATTTTTACATTAGAGACGCTGTGAGTTTTTAAAATTTACATTTATTATTTTATATATTACTCAATTAAATAATCAAATATGAATTAAAATCAATTACATATCGATATATGGTACCTCTACTTGATCCGTTATTAGTATGCGCACGCGCACTTCCTTATGCGTGTATGCAGCGAGTTCTCGCATAATGCCTCTTTGCACTGTAAGCGATAGACGGACATTAGAATTTTATATGATGGGCGCCAGAGGGTCGTAAGTAGTATAGATTTATACATAAGCACGTCAATAAGAACGTCAATTTATGACTTAACACAATACAACTATTCTCAATGATATTCACTGACAAAGTACTCTATTTCATTAGGAATTGAAATCTTATTATTTTAACTTATTATGTTTTTACCTATTTTACTATATATCATAAGTCTATTACTTACTTAAAGCCTTCATTTATTATCTTTATATATGTATACAAATTATTATTGTTATATATACAAAATAACAATAATAATTTGTATGTGTATAAAAAAACATGTTACTAAGAATTCCAGTTTCTGTAAAAAGATGAGTCGATTCTTATTTTTAAATATAATATAAGCAAATCCTTTACGAATTAACCTTGTGTAGTGGGATCGTGACATATTAACAAGAAACGTCTGAATTTGTACAAACGACAATCTGGAATAACACAAAGGAGACAAAAATTATTAAATGTACTCAAATCTTATATGTACGTATATTAAACACAATAAACATAATCAGATCTATACTTATATAACAAAACTGAACAGTTTGTCATCTTTCATCTTTCTGATTTCGATAGACATGTTCATACGCTACAAATCTTACTCATTTTAATAAACATAAAATCGTTTGTTCGCGGGTGGAACCGCGAGTAAATGCTAGTTTGATATAATGTGCATAAAACGACCGACTAAAATAGGGTATAAAGAAAACATGAGAGTTGTCCAGTATCCTTGGTTGAATATTAAGCACTTCCTGATTAGCACATTCTTTTGTGGAGCAATCAGTCGTGCACAGTCCGAGTCCGAGCACGATACGAAGCTTTTTAATTCACACTTAGCACAAGTAAATATTTATGAAGTTATTTAAATAACCATATTGCCATGCTTTGTGTTGTTTTTGTGTTCTTTGCATGTTACATGAGTGATGAATCGCTACGATTTACATAATATTATATTATTTATCAACGGTCAAGTGGAGGCAGACTTTGAATATTTCTTTTATGAATGTTATAAAATGCTTTTTGAATTCTTATTTAAATTACAAATATTACATCACTTCAACCTTGTTATTTATTATATATATATATATATCTATATAAATAAACAACATTTCAGTATATGTAAATTAACACAATAATAATGCGTTGTTCTGTTTATAAACTATATAAATCTACATTACTTATTTGTTATTGTAAGTGACTGTATAATATAAGTCATATTCTCGTCATCTAAATAGAAATAACCTCGATCAATACTTTAATATTCCCGACTTCTTGTAGCGCGACTCGTCTTACTCTGCATAAAACATAACGAAATCGACTGAATAATTCATTAAGGCTTAGAAAGTGACAGCTTAACCAAAGCAGCTTAGTTCTTAGCATTTGACGCGAGATACAAACTGAGAAGGGAATTTCTTATTCATATAATTGTACATTGCAGGGTGATTAATATTGATTACACGATTTCAAAGTAATTATACAGATGACGTTTATATTTTTAATCAATACGAATAATGTAATGAAACTTAACAATCTTGAAACAACAATAGAAGTCTGTTGCTCTATATTATAAACTTCAAGTCGTGGTAATGTTATAACGACATAGTGTACCGCTATTCCATGGTGGTTTACTGCCACGGAGCATGCGTTTGATGGCAATTGCTACAATTACGTATTCTTAAACCTAAATCATAATAATTACTCTGTTATTGTATAAACAGTTATTCATCGCTCAAGATATACTGCGTTTAAGATATCCGACAATTGAGTCACTGTTCCGATACAAGCACCTTTGTTTTTACCATCTTTAAAGAAAAACAATTCGATAATTGTATATCAATACACGGATATAAAATATTAAAATTATAGGTATTATAAAAGTATATCACAACTTCTTTAATATAATTACAACCTTGTGCAGTGATTACTGAGCATGTAAATTGAGTACTGAACATGCAACAGGTTGTAAGGCTGAACTTTCTCGTCCCAGTGCGTAACGACTTCCTCTGACAAACGGGATCCGTAACGGTCGCTTTGACACTTATATGTCCCTTGGTATTATATTTATTTTTCATATCATATCACTCAACACCAATTAAATGTTTGTGTCAATTATTTACAATCAAAATATAATTATTCAGTTAATAGCCGATACAATAAAGTATGTAAATATGTTTATATGTAACTTTTTGATAAACATATCTTCTAACTGATTTTTGAACTATTCCCATTGAACTGAATTGTCGAAATTACCTTTTATGCCAATTACAATGTAATTTTCTATAATCATAAATCTAAAATGGCCCTTGAACTAAAATGGTCAATTACATATTTTTGTACAGCGCAAAATAGATATCAAATGAAAGGGCTTGAAGAGGTGAATACAATATATAAAAAAAAACAAACCGTTAACTATAGCTATAATCAAAGCTTGTTTTTAAAATCTTGATATTAATTTTTACAATACCTTATTCTTTTTTTTAAAAAAATCCTAGTATTTATTCCTACTCAGATATGTGTATATTAAATACAAATTATAGTGAATTTTACAGATACTTCACCGACACGCCTACATAGAGTTTCGCAAACATCATAAATGTCAAACTTTTCCATGGAGACTGCATTTATTCATGACTCGTGAACAAACCGATTGTAGTCCTTTATAAATAAGGTTTCATTTTTTTTATATTTGTTGAAACTTTTATAAAAATTCTGTAAAAGGTAACATACGTCATAAAAAACATTATCATTTTGTTTAAGTATATCGTGATCAATATGATGTCTATTAACGTTATATCACCACATATATTCAATATAATATTAAATTATTTAATAATACTAAATGTTCTAAGATTTCTGCCACAATAATAGTAAGTCTAAATATTAACTACATGTTTGTACATTCAAGTTTCAAAGTGTCTTGCAGAATCCATTTCTCAGAAGATTGTTTTATCAGCACCGGTGTGTTGCTGTCACTTCTTAAAACTAAAATAATACAGTGAAATGTGGTTTATCTTATAAGAATTGAAAAATAAGGCTTTACCGAACAGAACAATATACCAAAATATATATATTGTATCAGGAGTACTGTCCTGTACCGTACTGTGCCGTACCATCCCAGATATCCCGATAATCCCGAGGTCGCAGGTTGCATAATAATAATTTTTTTCAATCTATTTTTATTTAAAATATATTTTATTGATATAATGATATAAAATATTGTTCTCGTTTAATTTCCAGGTAAAATTCGAAATAATTCGAAAATTCGAAAATTCGAAATTCCAGGTAAAATTCGAAGTAAAAATAATCCTCAACATGTTAACTAGTAGAAATTATCCTAGTATATTCGAAAAACTCCGTTTTTCCTTCCGATCTGTCTGTCTGTATGTGTGTCTGTGTGTCTGTGTGTGTGTCGAATTTTATTTTTCGAATTTTGAAAAACTAAAGATATATTTGGAATCAGCATCTAAATGTAAGATTCCCTTTTCAAAATTATGTTGATTGTCCAACGGGAAGGTGGTCAGATCGGCCGCCGAAGTTACCGAAAAATGGAAAAAAAATTTCGAATTATAATTTGCCGATCAGGAGTTTTTCATAGCGGCAAGCTCGATTGCCGCGTGTCAGATGTTTTTATTATACCTAGTAAAATTTATGAACTTTATATAAATATTTATTTAACGTAATATTTTTCTTACAGGTATCAAACCCAGTAATTTAATCAGAAGTTCTTCCTGAATTGAGACTCTGGCTTCCGTTAAGGAGATGTAATTACAGTCTGTTCCCGGAAGTCGACCATTACATGTATTTAATGTTGTTAAATTGTAACTTTGAATAAATGATTTAATTTCAACCTTACGCTCTTGTACTTTAAGACAACATTTGAACAACGAAGGCTTAATCTATAATAATTTTAACTATTAAATTACTTACGTTTATATTGATAAAAATGTTTATTGGCCATATCTATTTTTGTCTTCTTATCACAACATTTCTTAGCGATTTTTACGTGGGAGGTTACAAATCAGTAACAATATTAAACGTAAAAGCAGATAGATATCTATTTGTGTTATATCTATGAATTTATATACAATTTTATATAAAATCGATGATTTCAATTTATGTACAATTCAACAAAATGCATTATGTATTTGCTGTTTTTTTCATTGTTATATCTTGTCAATTGCGAGTTCGATATATTTTTAAAACAATTCGTGACTGATCATCATTGTTATTGTTCAAGTTCATTCGTTTTTACAAACATTTAACTGTGTTTTAGCTACAGTTATAAAAATGGTTATTGCTATAAAACTATATCATACTTAACACTTTTCATTTCCGTAGGTTGCAATATTCACAGTAAAATAAATGGCTAAAAATATAAATATTAATTAAAATGCAACGCGTCGTACACTTGAAAGTATACTAAGTCTTTAAGTCATTAACCTTCCCTTTAGTCCCTTAAATTCTCTTAAGTCTTAAATTCTTATCTATCTCTCTCTACTTGTAAGACAGCGACATTGTACAAGAAAGCCCTCTATAAGATTCCGTACCAAATGTAAACCTTAAAATCACATGCTAACCTTCACATCATATTTACATGTTTCGACCACGACACGTTTTCGATTTCTATATTAAGGTGTATTAAATATAAATCGAACGTTAGCATTTGTCATGTATATTAAAATAATAATATTTGGATTCTTATCTACGGATTTTCATTATTCTAGATATTTTAATCTTAGAATAGAAATATGACAGATAACTTGGTTTTTTATGATTTATATAAAATAATCTCAACATAAAAATGCTGTGTGTGTGTGTGTGTGTGTGTGTGTGTGTGTGTGAGTAGCCATGCGTAAAAGCTATATTACATTAAAAAATAACTTGATTCAAGGATAACAACACCGGAGTGCAATGGAATAAAGAGGATCGTAAAGTTTTTATGTTTATTGTTGCAACATTCATTCCCTCACGGAAAGTACAATATTATTACTTTTAATCATAATATTTTCAATTTACAGGTCAAGGTCTCGTAATTGAGAATGACTCATATGTATTAATATTCTACTTCAGTTTTCGTTTCAGTGATTAGAGAACATCTTCCCATCTCTTTCTTCTCTCTTCTCTTTTCTCTAAACCTTTCGAGTTGCACATAAAAAATTAATTATGGTCACATTTTAAAGAGCTCCAGTCTAGATATGCAGAACGAAATAAAAAAAAACTACTTTACAATGGAATTAAATCAAATCAAAACCCATATAAAAATATAAATCAAAATATGTTTCTAAATTCCTAAAATATCGGAATATAAATAAAGATTATAGAATCTGATTTCAATATTTAAATTATAACGTTTAGTAGTACTTGTTTTTCTATAGTAACAATATATATATATATATATATTTTTTAATATATGACTTCAATAAATTGTTGTATCGGATCTTTTGAGTGCATCGTGTAAACCCACGCTCACCCACAACTCCACGGGTCCCGTGGGAGACGTTGGCGGTGTTTTTATCCGCAATCTTATTTGTGGCAACATAATTTGCAGTGTGATTGGAATACATAGAGCTGTTTAATACTATAGCAGCTTTTTATGACCAATAACGACTTTATAAATTTCACAAAGTAATTTATTGAGTCTATATATTCCATTTGATTTTTTTTTTAATTTATAACAAAATTGCTAAATATAAGCTTTCATATTTCGATGTGTCTATTCATGTGGTATTTCTCTGAAGTAATTTAGCAACATATATGTATATAACGTTCAAAGGACTTATATATGTTAAGAGAAGACTCATTACATAAATCATGGAGCGTCTATTTGTACATAAAACGCTGGAAATTTATTCTGCGACGTGGATAATACACTACTACACTTCGCTGCATCTGATCTTAGAGATCAAAGATATTAACTTAATCATCTTAATTTTACAAATTACCTTTACTCTAAATTTACTTGTGATGTGTGAATAAATATTAAATACTGTTTTTAAATAAAGTAATGAAACAAAAAAGTGCTCGGTCTCCGTGTGACAACTGTCTCATGAAATATCATATCACATATGCTACTATCCTCAAGGTCGGTTAGGACACTATAGCTCATTTGCAGAACTTAGGGATGGACTCCAGTAGTCGGAATTTCCAGTTCTGTGTTGAAACAATAATTTCATTTCTATTTAGAATGTCAATACTCATCATACGGATAACATCTTTTAGATGTTTAGATTATTAAACATTTTTATGGAATTCGGCACAAAATGACTTGAAATTGACCCATGGAGTTGTGTATTAAAAAAAATACTAGTATTCTAAGACCAGCTAGTCACAATAGAAAATACAAAAAATTTGAAAGCGCGCGCAAAATTTCCCCATGCAAAGTCTATGTATATATTTTCTCTCTAAATGTAGTAGTCGTTTAAGGGTCAGACAGAGTAGCGAATATATCTACGAATTATATATACTAGTTAGCAGCGTGCGGCTGGGAACAAAGCCAAAAGATCGCTACTAAAAAAGCGCGCGCAAAATTTCCCCATGCAAAGTCTATGGGAAAAATTAATTTTTTGACTAATTACTGCAATTAGGCTAGTGAGATTTGAGAGTTGTCACTATTTTTCAGCAGTGTAGCATAATAAGACCTTTGATTTGAGCCATCAACGATATTTTTCCCTTTAGTGGTTCTCGAGCTACAGTGTGCTAACGAAATTGCTTCCTGCATTAATATATAAGATAAAGTTACCATTAATTATTTCCTTCAAGAACAAAATAAGGAATGTCACTAAAAGGATGTATTATCATAGTTAATTTTAAGGATATAGAGAGACCATAATCTATCAATATAAAAACTTATATAAAGTGGCAGGCAATCAGATCCTAATATAATTTAACATGATCTGTTGAATATAGTACAAACAAAAAATTCTATAATAAAAAAATAATCGAATAATTTATAATCTTTCTCGAACGGAAATATAACACCATATATCAGCACTAAACGGTATCCTTGAGTTTTCGTATATTAAACACGCGTCGTACGCTTTATTTGTAGATATTGAGAAACTCAGTCTAGCGAGGCTTTCATTTCCTCCAGGAAGTGAAATAAGTGAGCTTTGTACAAGTCTAATAACACATGGATATCGAATATACCGTTGTTATAAAAGAAATGTAATATTAATAAAATTATCTACAATTCTAGAAATATTAATTTTATATAAGAATAAGGGAAATATAACGTAATTAGTAATTGTAGACAGGAAATATATTTTAAGACATTTTCCAAGGACTGTGTAGGAAGTAAGCGACCTACGTATAGAGTATGGTAATAATTAACAAACCATTGATTAGCGGAACGGGCGTTACCTCACCTCATAATGTGACATTTATGGGACACAGCACCACTGGTGAACTGGTGCATTGCACCACAGTAGGTATACTGGACGTACATACTTATATGTATTTTTCTATAAATATAATATAATATCAAGATACAAAGCAAAAATAAATTATTATAAACTAAAAATGTATCAATTAATTAAAAATCCTATACAATACCTATCATCGCACGCTCTGTTGCTCACACATACTGCGCCGGCGCACAATTGTGTTGACTCACTCACTTACCTACTGACACACTACTTTTCGGACTGGGACAGAAAATCTGACGAATAATCACGAAATAGATTGATGGAAAGTTAATTAATTGTAGGTGCAAATAATTATATAAATATATATATAATAAAAGAGATAAAGATTATGAGTTTATATGGTGTAATCTTGGTTGCAATCTGATTTGAAAAATTCACTAGCTATAAAAAAGTTATATTTAATATTATGTCTAAAACTTATTATTGTGATAAATATATATATAGTTTCAGTAATGAATTACATAACATTAAATTGAGGTCAGCATCGGGCCCAAAAAAACATTTTTGTGTAGAACTACTGTGTATTGGATGCATGAAAAATGAAAGCCACAAAATGAATGTAAAAAGGTCGAAGGTTCGAGTTCTCACTAAATTATCGATTTTTTCACTATTTTATTCTGTTTTTAATTAAAACCCTTTCTTTTATTTAATAAAAAGAGAGTTTTGTCTAAAGATAAATATGTTATAACAAAATATCCTAAATCCCTAATCTATTTTAAAAAATCTATTAGAAAGTTTTTGAGCTATTGAGATTATCCCGTTTTGAGTTTCATTTCAACGATATGACGTCAGCAAGTCAGTCGGGTGACGTAAAAAATAATGTGCGCCCACTGGAGCGCGTAACACGACTTTTGACTCTCATTTACTTACAGAAAGTATTTTAAGAACCACCGGTTGTCACTTTTTAAAATATGTTTTCATAAAAAAAATGTAATAAATCAATTAAATACTTTTTATTTATTGTAGTTTATTTTAATTATTTTAATTGTATTTTCTATAATTTTTACTAGTGTTATATAAAACGACTCATATGTGTATATAGCACAGATATATACGTCGATATTTTGCTGGGATATCAGGAACCTGTGCAAAAATATATGAATAAGACAGACGTATATATCCCTTGTTCCCACGAACACGATTGAAGCATACGAAAACTGGAGTATAACTTGTATTATAATGTATAAGATACTAAAGAAATATACTAAATTACAATCTATTGAGATTCAATTAAGCGCACTACAAGGTTAAGGAATACAAAACGGTCTTATAAAGGAACATATAGCCAATTGTCTATATTGATACGTACTTGGCATAAAATCTTTTCATTAATATACATCAGCGGTCGCAATGACAATAAAACCATACAGCAATGTTCTAAGTACAATTAATAGTTGCAATTGATGTAAAATGCAATATTGCTAATAGACTTCGTGTGTTGAATGCCAAGGATGTGGATAATAACACTCATATATTTGTTAGTCATGTGATGTTAACAATAGAATGATTGTGTGCTATCAGTATGTAGTGGTGTACTTTCCGGAAAGCGTATCTTCGATATATATAGCGATTGTTTAAAATTGTTATCCCATGTTGTTAATCCCAACTTCCGTAACAAAAAGGTAATATGTAAATTGGTTATATGAGCTTACGGCAAAGCACTCCTCCATTTTTAATTGTATCCACTCAAAACTAAAAGTTCCTCTTATCTGCTTAGAGGACGTCAGGGGTTCATTCAAACTTGACCATGATGCTTCAACCTTTTGGCAAAATTGTTTCTTATTTCGCAACTTGTTATCTATTTAAAATTCGTTATCGCTACTGAATAATATATATATGTTAAGTAGGATAGTAACAAAAAAGGCTATACATTACTGAAAATTGAATATACTATTTGGTTTTTCTGTTTTCAATCTGTATTTCTTATCAATAGTTATTTATCAGTAGTTCTTTTTATCATTGTGTGATCAGTACAATACATCCTTTGTACAGACTAGATCTTACAAATAACAAACGAGGATGACCTTCTCAAAGGATTCTTGGTCATTATCGCTTGACGCGAGCTACTACTCACTTTGTTTACTAGCTTGTTTTCCTAAATGATCTCAACCTATTCCTCCCTCTCTTATATTCTTTTAATTATATTTAAATTTTCATTATTATTTTTTTTACTAATTAAAATTTAGGAAACAAAATATTTTCATATAATACGAATATAAATATATATAAATATATAGTAAGGCTTTACAAACAAATAGTTAATTCAATTAAATGTGAATTCAATCAAATTAAATTATTATATAAATAGTATCAAATAATGCGGACTATTGCCATCACATAAATCCTAAAGCTATTTGATTATTCAATTCACGTCACAATTTTTGAATAAAAAAATGTGAAATAACTATACACATTTAATAAATGATAATAAATCCATAGCTTATATGAAAGGCCATTTCTGAAGGCGATATAAGTACACTGTTTGACCTACTCTTAGGTAAATTGGATACTGACATGGTTTAGTCCTAAGCCATAGACATACTAGAAGTATCAGAACACTGCAGCTTATGATAATAAAGCGCTGTAACATAATCTAATATGCTATGTGAGTTTAACAACAGTCTTAATAAACAGCGCTGTAAAGGTTTTGTTTTAATAAGTAAATGTTAGAAACTCATAATGATGTAATTAGAGCGTTGCCACAATGAAGGAAGCAGTATGTTACAGGTCAAGAGCAACGACTTACTGCTTCAGAATAACTCGCTGTCTTATATTGTCTCGTCTGAACTTACTGATTATAACATTATTTTTATTCTGTATAGACGGAAACTTAATCTCAACTTCATAAATTTTTGGAGAAAATATAAAGTATATGCTTTAATTTAGCCAACTACGTACGTACATACACTGTGACAGACCCAGAACAACACAAAATATCAAAACATTCAAGCCCGTTCATCCAACATTAAAACTATCAAAAAAATTAATTTACTATCTCACAATTTTTTCAAATAATAAGATAGTTTAAAATTTATTAAATAATATTTCTGAGAAATAGGGTAGTAATAAGGCAGGACAACATATTTTACCTATTCGAGTTTTGAATTAAAAACACCTAACATGAGAATGTGACTTAACGAGACTCTGAATAAGGATTAATTATTTGCATTAATTATATATATTACCTGACGTTTCCTAAACGAGTCATAAATATAATTCTGTAGGGACTTCACTTTACGAGTTTATTTTATTTTGTTGAACGATATTAAATAAACATATATAACTAAAATAATTTTCTTTTTACAAAAAGAATATCAATTATACATAATTGATATAAAATTAAGTTCCAACATAATTATTCTTGTTAGAGTATAGATTTTAATTGAGAATAAAATTACTAAACAATTTATGTCTGATCACAATCAGTATTGTATTTTTATTGTTTTAAGTAGTTCGTGAATTATTAAGAAATAAAAATGAATTATCATAAGAAATGAATCTTTTATTATTGAAAAATACTGAAACTTAAATTTCATAGTACAAATATATTTTTTTGTCGAAACCAAAATTATAGCGTTATTAAATATTAAATGATGTATATTTTTTTCATAGGAATTTATTATAGGACATACTCTAAAAAGAATAAATTGATAATTATATCGTAGTTTTGAGTTAAGTTTAAAATTATTCTTATTTCCGTAACAAAGACATATCATATTACAAGGACAAGTCGTGGAAAATTCAGGCAATCAATGGACTAAATAGAATTAGTGTCTGCAATTCGCCGGCCGGCTGTCTGGCGAGTTGTTCACCTCAAACAAAGGTATGTCGCCTGAAATTTACAAACCATTGCAACTGTCAACCTTGCTCTATCGACATTGACCTTGTGTGATGTCACACCACCCTCCCCTCCCCGCTAACCCTCCCTCCCCAAGGACGTGACGTAAACCAGCGCCTTGACACCTACTTTGAATGCGGGCCACGTCGCAGGCATTAACGATATTGTATGAACCCAGCTGCACTAATTTCTCAGATTATATCTTGTGAACTTAAATTTGTTAAGAATTTGAAGCTTTCTTATGATATGAATACAAACTATGTTTAAAATCTAATCCTCGTAAGTTGTCTTGAGACGATAATAATTATAGTATACATGTATATTAACTTTTAAATGTTGTTTTTAACAGAAATGTATTAATTACTCAATAATCTATTATGTCTAGGTACACTTTGTATATATATACAACTAAATGTAAAAGTAAAAGTATGTAATATTTTGTTATGTAAAGTTTTATTATTAGTTTTAAATACCCGGACCGGTATTTAAAATTAATAAAAAGTAATTTTAAATACCGGTCCGGGACGGTCGGAATTCCGTAAATGTTTAGGATATTTATGGGTTTTTCATTCGATATTTATTTTGAAGTACAGCTAATAACATTCCCGGGTTGTATTGTTTATATATGCTGTTAACATCCGGTTGTATTCATGTTCACGCCGCGATTCCACCACGCTTCCATCCCGTGAATGGATTCAAAACTAGTCGGGCGAAATCCGAAAATAATTAAGTGGGATAATTACATATAATAGTATTTTTTTTCAATACTATCCAATTTTCCAATACTATTCAATAGTATTTTTATAATATATCCTCAGTTAGTAGGACTTAGTAAATTGATATTATTGGTATCGCCTTGAATATAATAACAAAAATAATAACACATCATCTTAAGAATATCAAATGTCAGAACACTAACTATACTACATATATTCTAAACCTTGCTTCCATGGCCTTTGTTATTGATATTCTAATATTAGTGACGGAAATAATGATTATATGTAACACATATTATGCTGTATATCGTAGATATAAATAAACCTATACATAATCGCAGTTCGTGGTTGGATATATTTATATTACAATTACTGCCGATATGAGATAATACCAGGGTTTTATGATTTATCTATTGCTAGATTATTAGTTTTATTGATTTATCATTAAACATGTTTTTTAGTATAACTTCATTTAAATTAATGTATATTGATAAATAGTTTACGTCTTAATACTTCTAATTCATTAAATATATATGAGTATACAATAATTATAAAAATAACACCATTTTCTTATTTTTTAAATTTTAGGAAATATAGAAAATTAATAAATACAAGCAGTATTCCAATTGTTCCATCGTCGAAAACTGTTCCGTCGTTCTACCAATGACAATTTCATTCAAAACATTTCCAGGCCTACATTTTTAAACTTATCCTAATATGCAAACCTAAAAATACAATCAAATTTCTGTTCAACTAAAGCTTAGATTTAGAGCAAATGTCTTAGCATCCATTACTTGAACCGTCCATCCCATCCTCTTTGATGTGAATTCACGAGCTTATTTAGCGTTGAAATCTTTAAACAAACAGTTATTGGTACTAATATTACAATACATATTTCACTTACCGAAAGGAAATTTGGACGATTAGCACCAAGATCTATTTATGCTTTAGCTCTTATTCTCTTATTTGTTTTCATTCTTGATGATCGTATGTATTCGATAGTATGAAGTGCAGTCGAAATTGTGTCACGCGATGAACTTTACGCCAAATGTTTTCACTCTAACAATTATATAAAGAGACCGTACAATTGTAAAATCGTACAAAAAGACCGAATGATCTAAGGGATATTTGGTTTCAATATTCTACGTTCATAATTTATAGAGCAATTACATCACAACATAAGTTCCATAGGAATTAAAAAAATATTTATCAATAAAGCTTTAAATCCAGTTAAGGTCAATAGGAATTAACGATGGCCTCCAAAGAATTAATCCTTGCTTCCCTTCGTTTCAAGAGGCTTTGCGTATTTCACATAATTCACTCTGGAATCGGGTGGCGAGGTTGTGGCCTTCATGACGTCGCAAGGCTAATTAAAATAATACTCTCGTCCCTGAATTTTGACAAATTATAACTCGCCATATTTCTTAAACATGTGCTTGGAGTGCAGAGAATTAGAAGATCTGTTCAATTTAATACATTATTTTTGTAATTTCTAAATAGCAACGATCCTTGCAGTTTTCATTCTTTTACTAATAATTGTTCATTTCAATGTTATTAATGTTCGGCTCCTTGTATTTTTCCTTGATAAAATGTAACATTATGAATGTTTATTGATCTATAATTAACTGCGGTTCGTAACTAGTTCAAGCTTCATTAGAATTAATCTTTGAAGGCGGCTGCGGCTTGTCAAAATAACTGTGAAACATATTCAACTCAGCCACTTGACCTGGAGCATTCGAAACTTCATAACTGTTACAGAACGATTTCGAATAGATGAAAAGTCAATTTCGTATACGTTTCATATTTATATATATAATATAAAATATTGCACTATAGTTTTAATTGCCTAGTCACTGGTTTCATTTACATTCCAAACAAATTGCAAGACCACTCATAAAAATATCACGAATAAACGCCCTAATAAGAAAGAAATAATATAGCTGGAAATATTTTAGAAGCTAATGTAACTAACTTCCATATAGACAGATGTATTTTTAGAAACAGATAAGGCGTTCCGTTATAGCCGGTTCCGTCCTAATGACCCAATCCCTCATCGCGATAATAGAACATTCCTCTAAAAATATCACCGATACACATTCCTTAGATCGGACTTAGTGAGATATGTTTTTCGAATTAACATACCATGTTTCTTTAGAAGTTTCTAGAAAATCTTGACGATTAACAAATTTCGGCGTAGTTGCGAAATGAATAACTGGAAGCTAGCTAATTTTATCGCCACTGAGCTAACTACGTGTATGGATTTTTTACGGAGTACAGTGCGCCGCTGACGTGATGGGTACGGCCACGTGAGAGCAACCTGACTCAGGCGTCGAAATCACTCGTTTAATACTAAATACTTGAAATCGAGAGTGATTCACAGAAATTATAAAAGTTTTTTTTTTAAGTACATTACTTTTATTACTTATTTATTCATTCAAGTAAAGTATTTCAAGTAGATGAGATACTAATTATCTTCAAACATTCAAATGTTTAGAAATTACATGATAACACAAGTATTTTCATTTTTAGTTAACATAATGTGAATAATATGTTTTAATTTGTAATTATTGAAACAAAAAATATGAATAAACGAGAAGTTAGTTAGTAAGAACATTTCGTACAGTTAAATCACAATTTTTTTTCTTTGTTTTATATATGTTTTTATAATTTTGTTTATATTTTTACTCTACATTTAACACATGGATCTACTTAATATATATGTAAACCTTTTCTTTAATATTTGACGTAAATTGTATTAATATTGTATTGTTATAATTGCATCTTTTTAAAAGTGTCAACAACGAAACTTTAAACTACTTGTTTAAACTATCGTTGTTCGATCGCCGATACCAGATCGGAAACAATTACAATTTCTCAATCAATCATATGAATAAACAAAATAGGTACATTACTTTGACAACCGAATTAAAAAGAAAACGATAAAAACTTTTTACTATTCCTTTAATGATAGTTTAAAAAATATTTATTTAGCTTAAAAAACTTAATCACAAGTGCATTGCAAAAAAATATTTGAAAAAACTCGGGTACAAATATAACATGTGTCCTTTTTACAATGATAGTATACGCTATACCCACAGTCTTTGCAAGAAATATCAAAAATAATTAATACACCTCAGTCAACTTGTGTTTTGCATTTTTAAAATATGCTTAATGGCCTCACATAGTCAAAAATGTGAAATTTTATTAAAATATTATAGAACTAAAACTAACCGTGGCAAGCTTATAGTAACATAGATAATGAGCTACTCGAAACACCACAGTATATTTTTTTAAAATAGTTATTATAAATTAAAACGTAAACTAAAGTTTTTATGACTTCTTATAAAAATGAGAGATGAAAAAAGTATATCATATGATGCAATATACTATACCAATGGAAATATCATTAAAATCTTTCTAGTAATTTTTTGGTGATTAGCCTATAAAAAATACAGAACCAGACGAATTTTAAAATTATTGTCAATTTTAAAAATATTACAGTTCAGTATTAATACATAATCTATATACAAAGAATGTACAATTTGGCTGGTTCGTTTTGCGTAGAGATCGAAATATATCGTAATAAATAATATATCGTAACATTATAAAGTAATGAATCTACAATGAACTTATGGGCTGGCAGGGCTTTTGTGCATCTCTGTTCATAAGAGGCTTTAGACGGATGATCACCTTCTATGTTAACTTTTTTTTTTTGTTCGTTGGAATAATCCGTTATGGATACCCCGTCCGCCAAAAAGGTGATGGCCGGGGGGTTATGTGGGACTACCCGGCAGGATAGACGCTACCATTATTAAGGCTACCCACTATAAAACCAACAGTTGCCACGCCACGGAACGCCACGGAACGCCACGGAATCGCGTTAGCACTCACCGTGACACCTTCTATGTGACCTGCTATTTGGCCACCTTTTAAAAAAAAGGGAGACAAGTGTATCATTAACGATCTCGCTCCTCACATTACACGCACTGAAGCACTCCAGAGACAATCTGTTTTGATTTATGGCGAAGATCTAGTTTAGTGTTTCTAAAATGGGCTTATTGAGTAATGGTTTCTTAATAGCACTTTGGCTTGACTCACCTAATATAAAATTCAACGAAGTCAGTTTATCTGAAAGAAATAACCACATGGCCCCCAAATTTACCTCAGGTGTTTGTATAAAGTCTATCTACGGGTGGTAAATTGATCACAATCTTGACTGTAGCTCAACATCCAAATGTGTGGGTAATTAATTATTTATTTGTTATACGTCTACGTGTTTGGAAACTTGAAGACATTTACTGTATTTTTAATTTATAATAACTCGTCGCTATATAAATAAACCACAGTTTTTCTGATCTCATAGTGAGGTTATTTATATATATATATATATATATATATATATATATATACTATACTATTTCCTCGATGTCCATTACAATTTTAAACATTTAAATAGCCGTTTTGGTATAACTTTATTATTATTATTATTTTATTTTAATACAGTCGACTAAATCAATTTACTCAAACGAATAAAATTATAATATAAATGTACATAAAAACAATAATTATATTATTCCATAAAAGTAAATATCCCTACGGAATAAAAATATATACAATAACGGGCGGAAGTCATAAAGGTTATATAACAATTTATAGTATTTTTAGATCTGTGTCAGTAGAAGCAAAATAATAAAACTTTTAATTAAACCGCTTCTATGAATTGAGAGTAAAAAGCAGAAGTCACTGGGGTGAAGCTCGTCTATTTGCTTCTAAGTTCGACATCAAACCTTAAGTACACGACTATTAAATCATAAATGGAGGTGACAGTTTTTTACATTGAAAATAAAAAAATATACATATTATTTTTAATAACACCCTGTTAGTAATATTATTTAGTCAGTATTAACGAACTGTTATATATATGAGTAGTATATAATAGTGCCTAGCATCCCTAATTCACCTGCCTAGTCATCCCTCTAGGATTCCTCATATTATTTGCTCTTAAGATTATAGTCAGTTCGAGTTCATCATCCGTGCGTGACACTTGCCCTTTTAATTAAGCCCAATTACTTTGTATTAAAAAGTGTTTGATAATTAAATATAATTCTTTTTTAAAAAGGGCTTTCTTTGAATCCGTATAACAATTTGGTGGCAGCGGTGGGATACCGATGGTGAAGGTATCCTTGGGACGTCTCCGTACAAGTTCTTAAATAAAGTGATTTTTGAACCTTTTTATCGCGAGTGTCAAAAGTGCAAAAGAAAATAATATAATAAATCTCGAACTCATTTCAACATAAATAAAATCCTTATTCTATTTTTGAAAACATTCTAAAGAAGCCTACATCCTGTTACTACATCAGACAAGCTCCAAGATCCTGAAGGTTTCCTGAAGAAAAGACATGTTTCAATATATTTTCTTCGTGTTCCTGTAAGTTTAATTTGAAAATACTATTTCAGTGAAAGTGAATAATAACCATCATCGTGTGTGTTCTACTCTTTTATTATCTTAAGTAATCTTACTTGGTAACTTAATAGCTTGGAGTTGTAACTTAAACTTATCTTAGTGGCCGTCTATTACACCGAACACTTTTAATACTTATTGTTTTTGAATATTGTTTTTATATACATAAAGAAAAAAAATGTCTAGAGAAGCTCAATTAAAAAATGAAAAATCAGAATTCGTCGATATTGGAATTCTTTTTAAATTTATTAAACCCTTCGACGGTACACGAGAAAAATTAAATTCCTTTTTAACAAATTGCGATAATGCAATTAATTTAGCTTCTGATTCCCAAAAAAATATCTTATTTAAATATATTCTATCACAACTCCAAGACAAAGCTGAAATAGCTTGCTCAATAAAAGAGTTTGATTCTTGGGAACAATTAAATAGTTTCCTAAAAACTCAATTTGGAGAAAAGAAACACTACGCTCATTTATTAACTGATTTGCAAGAATGCCGACAATTTAATAATGAACCAGTCAATCAATTCGCATTGCGTGTTGAGACTTGCCTTTCAAAATTATTAACAGAAATAACTTTATCAAATAAAAAGAAATCAGAACTATCAGGTCGTACAGCTGCAATGGAGGATTTAGCACTCCACACGTTTTTACTTGGATTAAAAATTGATTTATCAAACCTTGTTCGAGGTAAAAATCCCTCTTCTTTAAATGAAGCGATTAACATGGCGGTGTCCGAGGAAAAAATCTTAAATTTATTTGCTAGGCGCAATTTTCATACCTCATTGTCACAACGTCAATCTCCTAAACCTAAATACTCTTTCAGACCTCCTGACTTTACTGACAATTCAAAACCTTTAGCACCAAAACAGTTTGAGCGAAGTAACCAACCTCATATTTGCCGATACTGCAAAAATACAGGACACACAATTGAGACATGTAGAAAGCGAATGTACAATAATAATAGATTCAAAGTCCCTCAAACATTCCAATCTCATCAACGTCAAAATCAAGAATATCCCAAACCTCATTCAGCTCGTGTAAACTGCTTAGTGGATGAAAATATTCCTAATGACCTTGAGCCTCAACCCTCTTCTAGCGAATACTATGAGGAGGAACATCATTTAAACGAATAATGGGCTTACGGAGGTGTCTCGTGAAGCCCATACAACAATCTCTAGCTATACCCTTAAATGATAATGACACCCCATCTAAATCCAAGGACCACAAGGGTAACCAGCCCCAAGCAAGCGTCCAAATTTCCAAATCCAAGGACCACAAGGGTAACCAGCCCCAAACGAGAGTCCAAATTTCTAAATCCAAGGACTACAAGGGTAACCAGCCCCAAGCAAGCGTCCAAATTTCCAAATCCAAGGACCACAAGGGTAACCAGCCCCAAGCATGCGTCAAATTTTCCAAACCTAAGGACCACAACAAATTAATCAACCAATTCCAAACAAATGATCATAAAATATATGAAATAGCATGTAAACCTAATAAAATATCCTTACCGCACATCTTTGTCCAAACTTCTATCTCTAAAAAACCTTTAACACTACTTGTCGATACCGGATCGTCTGTGTGCCTTCTCCAGAAGTCTGCTATTCAATCCTTTCCTCGCCTGAAACTTAATGGTAATATAATAAAGCTGAAAGGAATAGACACCTGCGAAGATGCCGTACCTACCCTTGGCGATTTTGACATGAAACTAATATTTAATAAGGAATCTATATCCTTTAACTTTCATGTAGTAGATCAAATAAATTTATATTATGACGGTATAATAGGAAATGATTTACTTACCCATTTCCAGTGCTCCATTGATTATAATAGACGAATACTAAATTTAGATAAAAATAAAATTAAACTTAATTTTTCTGACCCAACCTACCAAATCCCAGCTCGTTCTGAAATTACCATAGAATGTTCCGTTAGTAATCCTGAAATAAAAGAAGGTCTTGTTCTTGATCAACGAATTAATGAAATATTATTTATTGCTAACTGTTTAGTCACGGTAAAAGATAATAATAGAATAAATCTAACAGTCCTAAACACTTCTGAAAAACCTGTCACCTTGAATTCTAACTTACAACTTAACTTACACCCAGTTGATTATGAATCCTACCAGTCATATGATTCTAATAAAACATGTTTAGATAGAACTAATGAAGTCCTAAAACTCCTTCGTGTTGAACATTTAAATTCAGAAGAATGCGAAACCCTCTATGATATGTGTTCCAATTACTCAGATATTTTCCACTTACCAAATGACTTACTAACCTCGACTGATGCCATCAACCACGAAATCCGAACATCTAATGACCAACCCATTAACGTAAAATCCTACAGATTTCCTGAAGTGCACAAACAAGAAGTTAACTCCCAAATCCAAAAAATGCTTAGTCAAAAAATTATCAAACCGTCCTTATCTCCCTGGTCTTCTCCAATATGGATTGTGCCAAAGAAAATCGACGCTTCTGGCCAAAAGAAATGGCGTATCGTAATTGATTACAGAAAATTGAACGACAACACTATTGGTGAAACTTATCCTATTCCAAATATTGTAGAAATTCTTGATCAATTAGGAAATTCCAAATATTTTTCAACTCTCGATCTTGCTTCCGGTTTCCATCAGATTAAGATGGCACCAACAGATGCTTGTAAGACTGCTTTTAGCGTCCCCCAAGGACATTATGAATTTAATAGAATGCCTTTTGGCTTAAAAAATGCTCCATCTACATTTCAACGTTTAATGAACAATGTCCTTACGGGTCTCCAAGGAGAAAGATGTTTTGTCTATTTAGATGATATTGTCACATATTCCCATGATCTTCCTACCCATGTTAAAAACTTGACTGCAGTGTTTGAAAGACTACGCAAATTCAATTTAAAACTCCAACCAGATAAATGTGAATTTTTAAGAAAAGAAGTTGGTTATTTAGGACATGTTATAACTGAAAATGGCTTAAAACCTGATCCCAATAAAATAAAATCTGTTCAAGAATTTCCTATTCCAAAATGTCCTAAAGACATTAAATCCTTTTTGGGCCTAATATCTTATTATAGACGCTTCATCCCAGAATTTTCAAAATTATCCAAACCTCTTACATCACTTCTAAAGAAAGACGCTCTTTTTATTTGGAGCAATGAACAACAGTTGGCCTTTGAGATGTTAAAAAATAAACTAGTCACGGCGCCAGTTCTTATTTACCCAGATTTTACAAAAACTTTTAATATTATTTGTGATGCATCCAATTATGCAGTATCCTCTATTCTTTCTCAGGGTCCAGTCGGAAAAGACCACCCTGTAGCCTATGCTTCTAGAACTTTAAATAAATGTGAAATCAACTACAGTACCACGGAAAAAGAGTTATTAGCAATAGTATGGGGTTGTAAAACTTTTAAACCCTACTTGTTTGGTCGCAAGTTTATAGTCGTAACCGATCATCGTCCTTTAAAATGGCTTTTTAATCATACCGATCCTAGTAGCAAATTACAACGCTGGCGTCTTCAACTCCAAGAATTTGAATATGAAATTGTATACCGAAAAGGTAAGCTAAATTCCGCAGCCGACGCTCTATCTCGATATCCCGTCAATCCTATATGTCCTAAAGAGGTAACTGATACTGAATTAATAGATCTTGGATCATTAGATATCAGCCCTTTCAATTCGGAAATTCCTGATTTTAGCCCTTTAAATCTTCCAAGTCCAGAAGATTTACCCCATAATCCTAATCCTTCTTCTTCTCCTACACTTGTTCCTGAACATGCTAATTCAAATCCCAACTTAGATAATGATATTCAGCCTTTCACTAGTAACCAAGTTCCTCAAAATCAAGACCCAAGTCCAGAAATCAATCGTCCTACCGAAAATTTATCTGACCCTACTGATACTTATTCTAAATTTCTAAAAAATCCTTCAACTATTAAATATAATACAATCATTGTCGAGCATAATGACACTTTATTAAAAAGCCAAAATAAAAATCTGGTAATACCTACGTCTCTTGACCTTGACGAATCCATCCCCTATATAGAAGATATCCTTTTAAACTCCCCTGAATCTGAATCATTCATTAATTCAGAAAGAACACTACTCTCGTCTAAATCATTTAATTTTAATGGCAAGAATTATATTTTCTTATTTATCAAGGTGCATCATTTCGATAATTGTTCTTACAGTGATATCTTTGAATCAATAAAAAATCTCCGCAATCACCTTATATCCAGCGTTGAATCCGTTGAAGAAATAAGTATTACCGATTTTAAAAACCCTTTCGATAAACATATATATATAAAAATTTATAACATGCTTGCCTACATCTTCCACAATACTGGTATTCGTATTAATATATACCGTAATAAAATTTACTATCCATGTCCTTCTGAAATAAAGAAAATCCTTCGTGAAAATCACGACATCCCTGTTGCTGGACATCTCGGTTCCAACAGGATGTTCAATAAAATCCGACAACAATACTACTGGAAAAACATGCGTGGTGAGATAGAAGATTATGTAAAAAATTGCACTCAATGTCAAACCAATAAAGCTCTCAGAAAAATCAATAGAGCACCAATGCAAATTACCACCACTTCCTCAGCTCCTTTTGAAAGAATATCCATTGATATAGTTGGTCCTCTTCCTGAATCCGGTTCAGCCAAAATAAAATACATCCTTACCCTTCAAGATGATCTAACCAAATATTCTGTAGCATACCCTATTCGCAGTACTACAGCTGTAGAAACCAGCGATTGCTTAATCCATTTTATCTCCTTATTTGGTATTCCTAAAATGATTCTTACCGACCAAGGAACTAATTTTACAGCAGAAATGTTTAAGGAAACTTGCAAATTTCTTAAAATAAAACAACTATGGTCATCTCCCTACCACCCTCAAACACAGGGTGCGCTAGAGCGAAGCCACTCTACATTAAAAGAGTATCTTAAATCCTATATATCTGAAACCCAAGATAATTGGCCACAGTATGTTTATACAGCAATGTTAGCTTACAACACAGCAGTACATTCAACAACTAATTTTACTCCATATGAGCTAGTTTTTGGCCATAAAGCTATTCTCCCTAATTCAATTTATGAATCCGCCTCTAATGCTACTTATCCTGAATATATTCGAATGTTGCAACACCGCCTGAAAATCACGCGGGACAAAGCTGTAGAACATATCAATAAATCGAAAATATCTGCAAAGAATTACTACGACACTCATAGTCGTACTGTAACTTATCATGCTGGTGATTACGTTTTCCTCAAAAACCACCTACGTCTGCGTAAAGCCCTATCACCCATTTGGAAAGGTCCCTACAAAATTATTAAGGTAAACGGTAGAAATAGTTTAACCTTATTAATTAATAGACGACATGTAACGCATCACTTTGATCAAGTGAAACTAGCCCGTCGTCGCGATTCCTAATTATTTTCTAATTTGATTATTTTTTTTATCCTTACTTTAAGTTCCATTATTTTCTTCTGATATAAGTTATTATAATTATTATTTTATTTTATTTTATTTTTATAAGAATATTTCTTAATTCTTTTTACAGTTCATTGTCTTCTGCACAAGAAAACTACATTGAAACCTCAATTAATACATCCGGCATATATTTTGACCCCATTGGTTCACTTAAATTAATTGACGGAAATCTTAATGTTTTAATTCCTATAGACATTTCATACATACAATCACATATTAAAAACTTAAACGGTGTGATAGGCAGCTCTAAGTTCTTATGTAAACAAAGTGCTCTGTATTCAGATATCGAATGTATCAACTTACACCAACCTTTGTCAATAAGATACAACGACATAATTCGTGATTTTGAATCTGTATCACATTTAATTGAGTCCAGATCTAAAAGATCAGCATGGTTTGGTGGAGTAGGTACTGTATTCAAACATTTATTTGGTACTATGGACGAAGAAGATGCTATTAAGTATAGTGATGCTATAAAACTTATAGAAAATGACCAAACTAAATTATCAAAATTGGTAAAACAAAACATCCTTGTTACAACTTCCACATTTTCCTATTTAAGAGACACCTTAAATAAAATAAGTGTCAATGAACAACAGCTAAATAACGCTATCGATACTCTTACTATCACACAGCAAAATTTAACTGCACTCTCAGATTACATGTTAATAAAATCGAAAATTAATGATATATTAAATATGTTAGAGAGCAGTTTGTTAACTTTATCTTTTAAAATAGAAGATATCATAAATGGAATTATGTTTAGCAAATCTAATATTTTATATCCATCTATAATAACTCCAAAACAATTGTTTACAGAACTTGTTGAAAACTATAGATTTTTAGCTGATTATCATCAATTTCCTATAAGTCTATCTCTAGAAAATATATATACATTAATGAATGTCTCCGAAATAGCTAGTTATTATAATGAAAACAGAATTGTATTTGTATTAAAAGTACCTCTCGTAAGTTCAAAAAATTATAATTTATATCATAACATTCCTTATCCAGTTCATGTAACTAATAACACTTATGTCACCATAATTCCCTCAAATAAATATATAGCTATCACAAGAGATAGATCTTATTATTGTAAATTAGATAGTTTAACTAGTTGTAAGATTATATATAAAACTAATTATATTTGTGATAATTTAAATGTGTATTCCAGTTCAATGACCCCGAATTGTGAATCGGAAATAATATCAAAAGCGTTACTTTCTGTACCTAATATTTGTAAAACGAATTTTATTAGTGGTAATCTAGATATTTGGCAACAGTTACTTAATAATAAATGGATATATGTTATATCAAATCCGTCTAAATTATCTGTAGATTGCCATGAATCTATAACTACTGAAGTAATAATACAAGGAACGGGAATATTAAAATTACCTTTGCATTGTGTAGCCTTTTATAAAGATTCAAGGTTAATACCAAAATACTCAAAAATAATTAAACTACAACCAATTCAAGTAAAATTCAAGTTAATAAATGACTCTTGCTGTAACTCTGCAAAACTACTGAAAACCAAGTCGCATATTCCTACTTTAAATTTGACTAATATTAACCTTGATTCTATAACGTCTCAGAAATATATCGAGACACAAGATGTTATTAATGATTTGGATGAAATAATTAAAAAACCACATATTGTTCTATATGGCGAATATTATTCTTACACTACTATTATAATTTCAATAATTGTTATAATTATAATAATCATTTTAATTTTAAAATTTGTTAAATCGGGCACATGTCACCAACTTTTACGAAAACATAATACTAAGTCTGAAGTTGAAGAATCCGTAGAGCTTCCAGAAAATATTAATGATTCCTGTAGAGTTCACATACCTAAATTACGCACTTCCCTCTAATAAACTTAACCTTTTAGGGTAAGTTTATTCCTAACCCAGGGGGGCTGTTATATATATGAGTAGTATATAATAGTGCCTAGCATCCCTAATTCACCTGCCTAGTCATCCCTCTAGGATTCCTCATATTATTTGCTCTTAAGATTATAGTCAGTTCGAGTTCATCATCCGTGCGTGACACTTGCCCTTTTAATTAAGCCCAATTACTTTGTATTAAAAAGTGTTTGATAATTAAATATAATTCTTTTTTAAAAAGGGCTTTCTTTGAATCCGTATAACAGAACGTAACTACTGGCATACAAGTATCAAACTACTATTTCATCTATCATCGTTTATGTCTAAGTCTATTAATATACATTAAAATAGTGATGTACCTGATATTTCACGATAGTTTTATTTTTTTATTTATATTTCTATAAATTTTTTAATCCGCTGTTCTTTCTATTACTTTTCAGTTCTGCACGTGTTGATGTTTTTTTTATATATTTTATTTGGAATATGCTTAAAATATCTAAAAATTTTATTTATTAATAGCGTAAGCTGATTTTTGTCCCAGTGATTATCGACGGTAGCCGCACATAAGAAATCGGTTATTTTCTGATTTTTAAAGAGCTCCAGTCGTAGATGCACAGAAAAGTATAAAGAACAACAAAAAAAAAATATTCTATCATTTTGGTACCAAATGTAAATAAATATTATATTTTACAATAAAATTTAATCAAAACGAAACCTTTCATAGATTTCAAAAATTCTTAAAACATCTGTTGAATAAACGCGAAGTTTCGTATTGGACACACACATATATATATATATATATAAATATGATTGAATAACTACGTGCTATTACAGTAAATCACGATATCAATGTAAATAAGTAGGATAGAGCTATAAATTCTATCGCATTAGCCAGTAATGTTGTTTCGATGACGTGTTTCCTGATGCAATACATTTACGTTTGAAATACATTTGCTAGACCACAACTGTTCTATCCCAGCTCGAGCGTAAGATGTATTCGCGGTTATTGGCTCGTGTTAGTAAATTGAAAAAAAAGATACATCATTTTTTCAAATTACGTATCTAAATGTTTTGTAAGTTACGAATTAACTCGCGTATAATTTGTTTACATTTTAATTTTAACCCGCCGTTACATTCTAACATGTAGATCTAAAGATATATTTTGTATTTTTGTAATTTAATAAAATAAATAATATAGCGTTAAGAGTATATTTTCGAACAAAATTTTTATGTTAAATATTACAACGCCATATTTTATTAAAATAACAAACTTAATCCTTGCTGTAATGTCTGAAAGATACCAAATCGAAGATAGACATACATATAGCCAAATATTTTTTTAAAAAAATTATATATACTAATTTATATATACAATAACCCGAGTTAATACTATCGCAATTTGAGTGTCTTGTTTCAAACCCATTCTTGGTCCTCATCTCGAGGTCGGAGAAGGAATCACGGCGTGAACTCAGTTCAAATTATGCAATATTCGGACAAATTCCAGTTTTATACACATGAGTGCAGCTGAATAATTATATAGTTTCAGTAAAGTAACTTTTATTATACATTATTTTATGCAAATCAAAATGAGTTTTCGAATTTGAAGATATTATAATCTACAAATTCGGGATTCGGGGCCGAAGAGATAAATTGTAAAATCAAATATCAAATTGATTTGAATGGTGTAAACCTTTACACGAGCTAGGGATGAACGGATAAAGGAATACGTTCGAGAGGGTTTTAATTGAATAGCGCTCGATATTTGCAAGCGGCGTTAAGCTTATATCAAATACTCTAACACGTGTCATATGGTCCTAGCTTACCCTTTTATTATTTAATGAAGCTCATAATATATTTAAAATATATAAAACAAACAACTAATTATATATGTGAATTAAAAGAAAACAGTTTAAATTAAAACAAATTTCATAATAAATATTTTTTATATATTTATTCTTTCATTAATAATATAAGGATAATCCAATTGTGAAAAGGTACCCGTGACACTAGACGGAATGAAAACTGTAGCCGTCGTGCCGAAGGCTGATTGAACTAATCTGAGGCTTCGCTGATAATATCTTAGCTTTGTGCTTGCCACGCTTATGCTTTCAGATTATTTTATAGTATTATAATTCTTTATATAGAATTATACACTTTATGTACGGTTATTTCATTAAGCGATGTTCATTAGCACAATTGGCATCGAGAATGACATTATTAATTTACGGACACACTTATCAGTGCCAAGTGGAACACTACAGGTCGTTGCGCTTCAACAATGAGCATCTGCATACAAAATGAAATGATTTAAGACTTCACCCCTCGCAATAAAAGTTTTCTGTTGGGGGAGCATTAATGCGTATCGCCCGTTGTTCCTCATGTTAATTATTCGCTCGCGACGCAAATCTCGATACGGGGTGATTGTTAGGTCGTAAATCACAGCTGCCTAATGTTCCCAGATGTTCTGGAAGAGAGTGACGTCACCGGTCATCGTGGCGCCTGAACTGATATGACATGAAGACTGCACTTCGATAAGTTGAAACAGCTTATCAATATGTCGAACATAATCATAAATTGGTATTTTCAATTTCAATTGGAGGTATTTTCAAATGACACAGAAACAGCAGTCTTAGGTTATAAAAAATGTAAAATTGACAGCAAAGAAATAGTTTTCTTAGCATATGTTTTTGCTTTAAAATCTGTAAACATTTCTCGTGAGCAAGTAAATACGAGAGCATTATACATGAGCAAACTACATGGTAATCTGAGATATCTCATCCATTCAAGAATACTCCTTCGGCACAGAAAGCAATACTGCCTAGCTTCTCACATACTTGAATTCAAACTATATGAATAATAATGAACAATATTAACTACGATTAACAACTAATAAGATATAGGGCATGAATATAGGATTTTAAAAGACATCAACCTCAACCAAATCTCATAAATATTTCACTAAGTATAGTATACGTAAACATTTTGCACAAACGAACTTACGAACGAAACAAACCGAACGAACAAACATTCAAACAAACAAACAGTTTGTATGATAATTAATGTTAAGACGTCTCCTCTATTTTTATTATAACTTCTAAATTTTATCATGGCTTCGATTCCCCAAAACAAAGAGTTAAACAATAAAAGAGACTTCTATTTTTACTGTAGATATTCACTATTTATATATGAAAGTGTTCGTAACGAATTGAATTTAAATATAACTGGTATTAATAATAAGACCTTATGTTAGTAATTATGTAATTTAAAAATAAATTTCGTTAAAAGTAAGAAATCAGTTCGTGAAAAGAAAGATCTCCGATCAGATCAGATAATTAATATCATTTTTAATAGTTAATCTATAGGCTTGCTTACACTGGTAAGTAATCTTAATATGCCGCGCATGCGTAACTCATCAAATGTCTTTGTTCTTTGTGTAGCACGTCGGTAGGTACGAAGGGCAATGAATAATATGAGTTTACAATATAAACAATTAAAATAATATCTTATATTTTATATATAGAACGTAAAATAATATATAAATTTTACAAAATTGATTAAGTTGCTAATTTAATTTTTTTATAAATATACAACTAGTCACGTACCTAGGTTAGTGTTTTTTTTTCCTATTTAAAGAAAATATATTTTGTTTTCAGATTGGCGAATAAATATTATAAAGTGGTTTTAGATAACAGTTTGTACAAATTATTATGTCATAAAATAAAATATTTAAATTAATGGCGGATTTTTAAATATCTATAATAGGTTTTGATTTTTATGAAGCATTCAATAATTGGTATATGTATTAACAACATGGATGTATTTATAAAAAAACACTTTCAAGTGTTCTTTTGTGTATCGTGCATAAAAATACGGATTCAAAAGCGGAGTGAGAGCGTTAGAAAGTATAAAGCATGCATCAGACAGTACAAAAGGTTGCTACTCACGCGAGTACTCGATGAGAAGAGGCCCCACACATACTTGACTGCTTCTAAGTGTAGAAACACATTAACAATTATATATATATTTGCGTATTAAATATTAATTTATTAAAGATTTTTTAAATTTAAGAAACAGAAAATAATTGATATACCTAGTTTATTTTAAATTATGTTTAATATTTTTTATTTATTTATTTTATTCGTTATTGCACAATACAAAATAATGCACAAAAGGGGGGATTAATTCTTCAAAAACATTCCCTACCAGCCAACCTTACGACGGACAGGAGAGATTAATGGTAGGCGTGCAAAAAAAAAAAAACAATAACAATAATAATAATAATAAGAATAAAAAATAAAATTACATATAAAAAAAGTTATTGGGACAGGTGTGAATCAACTTTTAAAATCCAACGTTAAACTTTCGCTGGCAGCTGCGACCAACTATCAACTCAAAACTTTTAAGGGTTTTTGTTAGGTCCCAATTTTTTTTAAAACGGTATTGTATTTGAGAGAGAGAAATTATTTAGATACTGTGTTTTAAATTTAATATTAATAATAATTAATTGTATCTTAAATATTTTTGTTTATGCATTTTTTTTTAATTTTCATATTATTTTTTGGTTGAAAGATTAATTATGGTAGGTCGCTTACATTTTGTCTTAAATTGTTGCAATACTGTTAATGAACGACAACGTTCGTATCCAAAAGATTATATATCTTTTGGATAGCTTCGATCAAGAAATTAAAACATTAAAAAATATTACATTTTGTGCAAACAAGATTAAAATAAAATAATATGAATTAAAAGTATTTCTCATAAATTAGTTGTAGAGAAAAACTTAGTTGAGTAATAAATGTAGGTTCTCGTGTGTCTATGTGTGTATGTATGCAAGTTGAGTTTGTTGAGAATGGTATGAAAACATTGCACCGAGGACGCGTAGGTATGAAACATAGGCGATTTTTACCACCTTAGAAGAATTTAGGCGTCAAATCCACGAAGAAGAGATAGAGGTATTTATTCTTTTGTTATTTTGCATCGATAACTCATTCATTGGTGTTATTAAATTACAGACGAAAAATTCAATTATCAAACTAAAAATTAATTATATGAACTATTTTAATAATACACCATCTTCAGTCTTTATCTTATAATTAAATATAATTTAGTTTCTCATCTGTCTCATCCCTATAATACTTTCTTAGCCCGTTTGTTTTACATCGTTGTAACAGTAGGTCAATTGGCAAAGTGCATATGCGAAGTCGGGTGCGGGGAGCAGTCGCCCAGCATCTTTATGCCTGCTGTTAAACTTTAGGGGACTTGCATAGGATTGAGTGTGCAGCAAAAGGCGATTTCAAACAAATCTGTGGGTAATTTTTTTTTGTTTTAGTTTGTTTACTATAATAGCAATTTTTTTATCTGGACAAACATTGTTTTTTTATCTAGAGATCTTTATAGCATTTTCTGACTTTGATTACACTTAACTTATCAAGATTTTTTGTTTTTGATTCCTAAAAATACCCAAATTTTATTTGATTAATTTATTTTCATATTACCCGCTGACGCTCGTCAATAGATGTGAGCGATATGCTAAATTGGAAGCTGAATGCGGCGATTGTACGTGTTGCGTCACCGCCGCCGGCGCACGCGCGAAACCAGGTTATGATTTACGACCGACAATCTGCACGATATACACAGGCCACAACACTACAAATTGGTGCCTAAATATCCGATATTTTGTTTCTTACTACCGGCCGTCTCAAGCGTGGTCGATGTCACGATGAGCTGCGCGTGCGACTGTACGGAGTGCAATCCGGCCGCGGCCATTTGTTATTGCGCAAGCGGCGTTAAATATTATGATACATATAACATCATAATACACTTTTATGTCTTTAAAATGTTTCTCGAAATAAAAATATAAGGTTACGCTTGCACATGTTATGATATTTATGATTGTAAAAAGGAAAAATCAGATATCTATATTAAAAAGAGGAAAATTAATATTATAAAGTTTCTTTAAACGCGCTAATCTTCGCTAATACCAGATAGATTTGAAGAATTCTTTTTGATTATAATATCCAAGTTCGTGAGGAAGACTTATAGGCTATCTGAGATTAGGCTACTACTTTTAGTTAACGTAATATTAAATTTAGTCGTCCGTAGGAGTAACTGCGAGTAATAACTACTCACTAATAAGGAAAATGTAGTAATTAACCACTAACAACAAAAAACGAGTAAGTACTAACAAATTAACAACAACACAATAAAAAACAAAAAAAATTACAACTTTCTACATAAAATTGTCTCTTACTAGCAAAATATTCTAATTGGATCGGCATATCTAATATAAGAGCTATACAGAATACCCCATTATAGTTAGCTTCTTCTGCACCATAGTTGCGAATGCGCATTGCGTACTGCAGATAGCAGTCGACAACAGAATGTGTCGCAAAACAAACTATTCAAACCATTATTTCCCTTATCGTTGAAACACAGATACCAGAATAGTCTGCAAGCTGTATTCATTGCGAGCATAGTCCGGCACAGGCGGTAGTCACTACAGGAAGTGTTGTACAATAGGCGCCCGGGCGCGGCTCGGCGCTCTGCCAACTCTCGCAACATCTGCGATCCTGGTACACCTGGATTTTATGTTTCATTTTGTTTCGTTAATATATTTTATTTTATACAAATCTCGGCATTTATTTATAAAGAATTTATTTCAATTAAAGAGTGTATGTATTTAAATTGGGATCTGGAAAATGTTGTTTTTACCTGTTCTTTGCAAACATCAACTTTAATAAATTGATGTATAAAGTAAACTATATTTAACGAAAAGTTTTTAAAATATATATATTTTTTTGTGTTACGTTTACGAATCTCAAATATATATTGCATTCAAAGACTCTCTCTTTAAATCTCGCACCTACTTTGATGAACGTTCCCTTAGTAAAGGCATTTGGATTAAAACAATACAGCAGTATACCTGCTAAGCCTTGGTTTCAAGATTCACGCTTAGGAAGACAAGATTTAATTATGGCTTTTAGACTTCGTTCCGGGCATATATCACTTAACAGTTTTATATCCTTTATGAGTGACCTTCACCAACGTGTTCTAAATGTAACAGAGTAAAAGACGTGTACCATATTTTAGTGGAATGTCTCAGAAATGAATCGGAAAGACAAAAATTTTGTAATTTTTTTAAAACTAATATTAGAGATATTGGTATTTGTAAGTGTTCTGGCTTTTCCGTTATCTAAAAAATCGAAAATGTTATATAAAAATGTACATTTAGGTGTTGAACGTCGTATGTAATGTATAACTTTAGAGACAATGAGGGTAACATGTTCATTGTATGAACAAACCCTCGTTAATAAATAAAGAGAAAAAAATATATATATTTCGCACCGGCCACCGTTACCACTACCACGACTGCAACTCATATATATAACTCAGCAAACTACACGCTTTGAAAATAATGCTTATACAACTTTTTCGAAAAACCTTTTTCTTTTTTTTTTAAATTACCTAAATTATGATACCTAGTACTTCTCCGGTGCCCATTACGTAAGAAATAATTGCTTTAATTTCTAGGAAATTTTCGGAAAGATTTGATTCAATTTATGTTGGTAAAGTGAAGCCTCATTTAATTACACTCTCAACCAAATTACTTCAAAGCCTTATAAATATGAATAATTTCCACAAACATGTATAAGATAGTTTTTACAAATTTATTTACAAGATGAATTCGTTCGACAACTCAATAAAGCAAAGATAGTATAAGAGCGGTTTCTTGCGATAGTAAAAGAGAGCGACCTCTTGACTGTTCAGTAATAGTCAGTCGACACTCCAGCCCCCAGTAACTAAGTTAGCGAGTGCATTAGGGGTCAAGAGACATGCGCCAACTTCGTTAGGACGACGGAAAATTGACATTGGAAATAATTTCTATCTTCATTTATCACTGTCCGCTATCTATTACTTGCCGTCATTAATTTCTAACCCAATATTACTTATTTCTAATATTTCATAATTCTAAGAGACATGGTAGTATAGGAAAACAAAATCTATGAGAACGATACATACTATATATTTAAACGTAATAAACTTTCTACATTTGTAAACCATAATTCAATACAAGCATTGTATAAATAAACCTAAACAGTAACATGAATTCCACCGACTGTCGGAAATAATGCTTGTATCACTTATAGAAAATCACGGCATTCAAATGTAAATGTGTTTGTAAGTGTGCCCAATATGTCTGTGTGAGGAAATGTGTTTTCTGTGTGTATGTGTGTGTGTGTTCTGTGTGGGTGTGTGCGCGTACCGACACAAGGACGGTCCGTAGCCCCGTGACATATCAATCACTGTTTACGATTTGTTTACAACACACTAAAAGCGCCTCGCGTTGCTTCTAAAGTCTTAATGGTGACTTAATTCTATTTCGACATTAAAATCTCTATTTCACAACTCTATAATGTCTTTATTACTTTATAATGAATATCATATCATATCATATCATATGTATGCACGCGTATGTTCATTAAGTCTAAAGAGCTGGGTTTTTTAGTAAAAATATTAGCTAAGGATAGAACGAATGCCAGCAGCTCTAAAGATTTTCATTTTAAGATTTTATGAATAGAGTTGAAATAACTCTTCACTCCGTCTTTTCCGCCGACACTTTTTTACTGAGCTGTTCACTTACGTTATTTATGTGCTCTGGAATGCCATGGAAATGAAAAGTAATTGCTTTAGGAAAATATTTATAAAGTATATTTTTTATAAATATAATTTAATGAGATCCAGTTATTACTTGCATGTGTCAACGAGGTACTGGAATTTAAAAAAGTGAACATCTTTTTATTAATATTATATAATAAGAAAAAAACTGCCATATTTGTAATAATAATAATAATAATTCTTTATTGCCAGAACATACATTCCATAACAATTCACTATTGTATATATATTTTTATGCCAATTCTTTTAATTTATAAATATTACAACATGCAGTAATAACAAACAAAAACAAAATTACAATTAAAATAATAAGATAAAAAAAAGTCGAAGTAGTAAAATAATATAACCATACAATGAAATTGAACTAAATTACATTAAGATGCATTGAATACATTAGATTGAGTAAAGTCATATAGCATATCATTTTATTAAAAATATACTAAAATTTTAATTAAATTAGAATACAATAAATTATAAAACAATTGAAGGAAATTAAATGATGTCAGATAAATTATATAAAACAGATTTTTTAATAAGTTCATCGTTCGAACAATGACTCCGAAGCCGTCACCATGTACAAAAATCATTTGCGGGGTAATTATTAGAGTTCAGTTCAACTTGAATAGTCATTTATTTTCCGTTCCACTCCGACTCTTAATTCAAGGGTCAGAAACACCATCAACATGAATTTCCATAGCCGACGATGTTTATGTTTCATCAACCCTTCTCGACTGGATCTTCTCACTTGTAACTAATGTCTTTTACTAATTACAAGGAATGCTCTAAGTATACGATCAAATATTGTCTACGAGACTAACGTACTATATACAGTACGTACTTCCATAGAGATATGTCTCTATGGAAGAATTTTGCGGTACTGTAATAGATATATTCATAGAAATGCAACAATACATATAGCTGTTGTTTCAGAAATATGGTAAGAATTTGTTGTTACAAGTATTTGTTGTTAGTAGTAGTAGTAGTAGTAGTAGTAGTAGCTACTTGTACGTGATTCTTTTGACAGATGTTGTACTTCTTTTTTATATATGAAAAGTACAAAAACTTAAAAACAGTATTCATTTAACATTCTTTCCAATACGAGAGGGATGTAAATTATCGCTGTGTATGCTTAATAGTTAACATATTTATTAAAACACTATATTTTATTGCCTTTTACCCTCAATTGTAATTATAAGATTATTTACACATACTTAAACATACAGACACATTTCGCAACATTGCAATTATCAAAAGTATGTAGATACGAAAATAATTCTCATATAAAATATATTTAATAAATATTATCTTTATACACAATTTTAAATATTAATAAATGTTCATGGAACGTAAATATCAAATAAATAAAACGAAAACGAAAGTGTAATAGCGTCTGAGGAGCCATACGATGTAAGCGCCAATTAGCTGAGACATATTGGTGGTTGTTGGCAGGTGGAGTGGTGCTAAAAGTGGTACAGGTGTCATCGCACGCTGCGAATAGAACTAGTTAATGCTATCTTGTATCAGTCATGGTGTAATTAATTGTCAATTGAATTTTAGCGATACTGCTATATAGAAGCATACGTCATACTGGCCAGTATTGATGTTAAATTATAGCTATTTTAAGAAAATGGGTCATTAAGTCACAAATTTTCTGCTTTTAGCAATGTCACTGACTCGTGTTCCAGTGTCACGTGACGAAGAGAGCATTCTTAGAGAATGTTAATTATATCTTTATCTATTTATAAACAGCTTACGGAAACGAGATTACATTTATAGCACTGGATTTCGTACGTCTGCGTTTTTTATGTGTTAACCACTTATTTATATTATTCTAAAATTTTAAGTATATTTATATCTAAATTGATGAAAAGTTCTTACGGCTCTGGTTCTAGAACAATTAACATTATATCTATACAACGTTGAAATGCGTAATAAAAGGAAAAGAGGATACGGGTGACTTTATAGAAGTCCGCGGTCTATCCCTTTACCAGGAGATGCACAAAAGCATTGCTGGCCCTAAAATTATTAAAGCACACAATTCTGTTATTTTGTTAACAAATCAGAATTAAAGTTTTTAGATTATAGATATTTTGTGTAATTTGTAAAACCTTAGTAAGCACTTTAGTAGTAATCAAATTTGCAATCACGTAATTGACGCGCTCGCTCGTATTTCGGTCTTCTGTGAAATTAATTATACATCAAATATGCTGATACCAGTCTGGTCATATTTTAATAACATATATAACCTTAATTGAATTATAAAGTTTTAAATAGTCAGAAATGGGATAACGATAAATATTATCGATAAATATTAAACGATAAATATTATATTATTATTTAAAACTTTATAATTCAATTAAGGTTAAGCAAATACAATATGTTAACCAAATTTTAATTTTATTTAACGTTAATTTGTAATTCCTTATTATTAATTATTATTTATAAGATTTTTAATCTAATTTGATTATATATTTTTATTATAACAGTTATTTATTTTTTATTTCATCTTGTCTAAGAAAAAGGATACAATGCGCGTTCTAAATTCTACAAAACATTCTCAACAAGTCAACCAGAAAAAAAAAACAATAAAAATAATAATAAGAAACGGTTAAACTAAATAAAAACTAAATAAATAAAGTTTATAACTACTTCATAATGTAATGTAATGTGTAATGTATAAAGTTAATAACACTAAATTATTTACTAAAATAAAGAATATTTAATTATTGTATGTGTTGTTTTGTTATGTATTTTCTACTGACAAACCCAAGAGTTCACAGCTAACAGGGGTCCTCGTATTTCATAACAAGCAATCAGACTCCGCGGACGTTGCTCGTGAGATTCATTTCTCTGTACAGCCTATTGTTATTTGACAATACACTAATAACACATGTATCGAGAAAACTGTAACATCAAATATCATATAAATTTAATTCTCTAACGTTATTATGTAATGTTGTACCCAGACAGAAGGTATATGAATATGTATTTAACATAAATCCTTAAAAATACCATCACTCTCCAAAAATAATAGCCAAAAGAATAGCTTCGAATTTCTTTTATGCAAAAGCATCTTACGATGTGTGAGTGTGTGTGTATGTGTGAATGTATGTGTGCCACCTGTACGATTATATTCATAAATATTAATGTAATATACGTATGAACACATTATTCTATAAAAAACAAGACAACTATAAATAAAAGCATAATATCTTCATAGAAATAGGGACGATAGAGGCTAGTAGAGAGTAGGACAACTTGTTTGGTGACTCTTATTACACTTTTCTTAGCAACACTGTCTGAGGCTGTAGTGGAATGCAGGTCTGTACCGGCTACGTCGGTGGTCTTGTTAATCACTATGGCGTACTAATTCTAAGAGCAAGCAAATGTGTTCACAAGCGAAAGTAAACCTAGATATTTAAATATAGTTGTTTTACAAAACAATATTCAATATATTTTACTTTACATAATTCTAAGTATTAAACTATGTAAATAAATATTTTACATAGTATATGTATATAATATTGGACTTTAACTCAAGTAAACTTTATTTAGTATTAAAGGTATTAAAATGAAATAAATTTAGAGCTTCAACTACAATTTAACTCAAAATTATTTTTCTTCATCAAATTTCATCACCTTTTTTTTTCTTTTCAAATCAAATTTCATAACCTAAGTTAGGTATTGATGACCTTTTTATATACTTCTTATAAATGGAACCGAGTTTAAAAAAAAAATAGTTCTAAAATCGAATTTATTTATTGTTAACTGTCTTATTTATAAAAATAGTTATACCTAGAGTAATTTACTCTGTTTTGTCACTCTTTCACTGACAATTTACGTCAAAGGTGTAAAAGAGACAAAACAGAGAATATTTTATACTAGTAAGAAATTTATATTAAAATGTTTAAAAGATAAACACTCGAATATATCCAGCATCTATTAACTGTTGTCTGTACCTACCAGATGAAGGTTAAGCTTCGTTTTGTTACAGATATTTTGTTATAGTTTTTGCAAATGACTATATGCCCAAGATTCCGTAACGAATGGAACGACTTTAAGATAAAATTTTTTACTATGATTCATTTTACAGACCAATGACACACAAAAAAAATTGTAATTTTACTTTTTTAAAAAGTCATCACATTGTATAGTATTTTTTATCATTGTTACACTATTAGTAAATATATTATAAACAGCGATGTGAGAAACTGGAATGTACAGGTAAGAAAATAACAAAGTAGTTTAAGTATGGGTTTTAGAGCAGAACAAAATATAGTCCACTAATCCAGAAACAAAGGATACTTATCAGACTTTGTAACTAAAAACCTGTAGGGGCGACTTAACGACCGACTTCCGAGAACTCTCTGGAGACGACTTTCTTTTAACATCTCTCAACTTTTGAGGCGTCATGTGTCGCGACATCATTAACTGCGCTGATTAATGATCCAAACATCATTAATGTGTTTATTTGTCATTATAATTATTACTCACCACATCTTAATACGTCACCAACAAAGACCAACAATTTTAGATCTAAAAACAAGTAATCGGTTATCGGTACGTTAATTACTTATTATTCGAATACTACAGATTTTTCCATTATTCATTAGTCACATATGAACAGTTTTCTTAATCATTTAAGTCTTTACGAGAAGTTACGAGAACAAATAAATATTTCCATTCGCAGAAATACACAAAGCATTTGCGAGAACACTTTTAATTACACATAGCACGAGTGACATATTGTACCTAAGTCAAAAGCAAACGTTTTGTACACATTATTTAGCACATGAACATTGAACTGGCAAAGTAAATTAAAGTTTTTGTACACTGGCTCTGGGAAAGTAAGTAATTTACGAGCACACCAAGTTTATCCTGAGTACTGAGGCCATAAATAAATATAACCAAGTAACCTATAACCAGTTATAACCAGAATAGGTACGACGAGAATAACCTGTCATTAAATTGCGTTATTATTTAAACGAACACGGTTTACTCCATAATAATTTCTATGCAGTAATTCAAAGATTCCAAGAGAAAAGTTTTCAGTGTATATTTTAGTAGGAAAACCTATAAATTATTTATTTGTTCTTTACAAAGTGTTATTAAAAATTAAATTTCACTATACTTTAAACTTTAATGTAAACAAACTTTGGAAAGCTGTATCGAATACGTCGTTCTCTCAAGATATACCTCAACTATTCTTAAGTTAATTTAGCGACACCTCCTGCACGCTCGTGGCGCCCTGGTACTTTCACTCACGTTTACAGTCAAAGCTCAAACTTTGATTTAGTTTTTTTACAATTGAAATTTTTAAAAACGTACATACATGCACTGGTAGTGTAAAAAATAATTATATGTAGTAACAGAATATTTTTTATGTTGTTTTCGAGTTGCACCATGATGATGAATTTGAAAATATCAAAAGATCTCGTATTTTTTAAATAGTTTGATTTAAACATTAAAAAATGCACCATTAGCCATTTAATTCGACATTTACAACATAAACTTAGTCTACTCACAAACTAACCCTTGTATGCAATACAGACTAGCTCTCTCAAAGCACACGGTACAATTACCTGCGCCCGCGCACGAGCACCTCGCCACGCATTCCACGCATAATCAATTTCTTAACCAGTTCCCCTCCGAAAAACTATTAAGCACATTTTCTACGAAGCTTTGTTCTTCCAAGAATTTATAAAATACCTTGGCGACCATTTTTTAATCTTCAAAATATTTGTGAAGTACAGACACGAAACTATTCGATTATCGCGTAGTGGTTAAAGAATGTATAACATTATAGTTAAAGGAATAGTAATTTGGTGAGAAGATTAAAATGTAAAATAATACTATTATATTCAACATACTCCAAAAAATACAGTTCTGAACAGTGGCGACATATCGAGTGAGGACCGTGGCAAATTCACGGAATAGAGTCCTCCGTTCTTAATTAATTAAACTAAATTTGAACACAATAAACATTATTGTTAAATGCCCTTTATATTCGCCGTTTTTTCAAGCCTAGGACCCTATTTAGCCTAACGCCCGTGATCTTTTGACGTCTTGCCACCCTATACTACGCCACCGTCTTGGAGCTAGGAATAAAATAACTGCCTAAGTCTTTCGGCCGTTATTCTCATTAGACGTGCAAGAACTTGTTATTCAGATAATAGTTTCTTAAGAAGAGCGAGTAGACTATACAACAATAGATTGCGAAATGTAGATATTTTTGGTCAGTCAACTTAGAACTATAGTAAAAAAATGTATAGAGAATAAGTAGTGACAATTGTTATTAATTGTCACTTTATTTGTGTTTACTTTTTTTTTTTTATAAGCCTGTAAATTTTCTCGTTCTCATTACTGTTGTATCCACAAACCTAAGTAATTGGTATTATTATGGAACTATAAGTGTAAATTTGTTTTTTGTTATGACCGTTTGTTCCTAAATAAATTAAAAAAAAATTGTTAATCATGGTATGTTCTTTAAATTAATTAAATACATTATAATTATATTTGGAAAAAAAAACATCACACATGTACACCATATACAAAGGAACCTTATCACTAGGAGGTATTAGACTAGTTTGTAAATTTTAGACGGAACAGGATATACGCAGCTTTTTCCACTTAATATGAGATGCAGAACTGGTATACATATCTAAAATATTGCACTGTTCACGTATTAATATTGGTGAGACAATCGCAGTTATCGCAGGCCCAGTGAAGCGACCCTACCTCGGACAATGACCAGCGACGTGCGAGGGCATCTAATTGTCTTATTAAAGTTTCATATTTGTTTTAATGTCGCACCTTAGTGTTATGGCCGTTTGTTTATTATATTCATTATTATTTTAAAATGTTGATTGATACTCAAAATTTTTATTAATCTATATTATGAAAAAGTCAACTTAGGCCTAAACCGTTTGGGTTTGAAACTCGAATTATAACTGTACAGTGTGGGGTCCTTTTATGACGAAGTCACTTTGTTTTTTTTAAATTCTTCTCCAGAGAGGGTTATATTTTTTTTTATACGCATCGGTGTCTTTTATATCAAATTTTTTTTTGTTATATAAAATTGCGATAATCGTACCAATTCTAAAAGAGTCCATGCTAGAATTAATAGACATGCCTTTTACACTTTTTGGTTACGGGGCGAAGCTGCGATATAAGCTTGAATATAATATTAAGTTATAAGTTTCATTTTGCATATCAGCAAGCTGTGAAGGTTCCGTCTTGTCCGCGACCTTTGTCCTGACGCCTGATAGTCACCGCGATCCGCGTCGGCGCCGGCGCCCTTGTCAGAACTCAATTTATTGCGCTATTGTTGTATACACCGAGCTCCGGAACAGACCACTGATAAGAAGATGCATCATTAACGCGCAAATCAATCAGTTCTGTAGGAATTTATTAATAGAGATGTTCGTCCAACATTTATTTTCTCCATTTTAACACCTTAGCATATAATATTTTTAAATAACATTAATCTCTTCAATTATCTCTTTCAAAGCAAAAAAAATAGTAGATATAGTTTTTTAACAATTAAGCAAGTAATAAAAATAATATAAATAAGTCAACATTGAACAAACCAATTATGTACGATAATCAGTTAATATTATATCAATTTTATTTAACAATACTGCTTTATTACTCGTAAATGATTAAAATATTTGGTTTCTAACAATAATATATCATTGTAATAAATAATATACAAAGGAATGTTATTATCTTGGCTACGATATGATATAATGCATCGACATTGATGCAGAAAACTGCGTTGCATTTCCTTGTTTCCATTTAAATCGTGGACAGAGGTTAAGGACTTGTGTATTTCTGGAACGTAGCCGCCCGAGGCCACTTCCGCATTGTGAACCTAAATAAGGCCTAGACACATCTACACGACTAACCTGAGATTGTGCACCTGCCTTAGGAAGAGAAAAAAGTATATGGTAGTCCTATGGCAGTGACCACTGATTACGTTGATTGGCGTGGAACGACCTAAAAGGATCGAGAGGTTTTTATTCCTTTAGAATCATATTCTTTCAACCGAGAAAAGCTTTATAGAAACGGGAAGTGTTTTTATATGTGTAACGTTTCTCCTGTCCGAACGGGACTATTTTTCCGAGAACAGAAATATATAATCAAATTAAAAGCATTAATTAAACTGCTCTCTCATTAGCGACTTCTGCACGCAATGTTACTTACAACAATCATATATTAAAATGGCTTGTTCATTACAAGTCCAGTTAAAAACTTAACAAAACATACGCGACCAAATTATACGCGAGTTTTAATCCGTAAAAAAAATAGTTTTATTTGAAATGTGTAAGAAAATCTAAGAAAATATTAACAAAACATGAATAGAATTGAAATGAGAAGTAAATTATTTTGTAAATATATTGTTAAACGCATATCATATATTAAATAATGCTTTTGAATACTTTAAAATTTATCAGCGGCTTATCAGCGACACACGCGGCGGCCGACGACCCCCGCGAATTAAACCCTCACAGAGAACAACTACCACCTCTGTTGATTTATGCTTCGCAGACGGCAAATAATTCCGTTTTGCAAGAACGCGCATTATAGAAACGGCAAAGGGTGGAGCACGAGCAAACGACCTTCTTCGGTACGGTTCATTTCACAATTTTAATAAAATTCTAAACATCTAACTATAAAAACAAATATACTTAAAATTACGACTCTTGTATTTAAAATGTTAATCAAAATTACATACAAAGATTTCGCACAAAGACGTAGAAAGCAAATAAGGTTTAACATACTAAAATGTATTTATAACATTGTTAAGAAATAAACTATTCTACAAATAAAGGACATACAATAACATCTTGTTAGCAAGAGATAAATACAAATTGATTTGTAAGTGTTTTGTTATGACTCTGATACTTACTGGTGGGCAATAGTAGCATATGGCGCCGTCAATAGCCATTATGTGCTGGCGCATCTGACAGCGTGTGATAGCAATGCGCTACTTTCCGGACTATCTTATTGAGCTGAGCGGAGCGAAGCTCTTTACTACTCAAATTTTCAACTCTTTGTTACCCTAATCCTCCTTCAATTTACGAGCTACACGCACGAAATTTTGCACTCATGCACATAATGGGCAAAACTCAGTTTGGATTGAAAATTAGCTGAATCGTAATTGTAGTTTTCGAGATAATTAATAAAATGTGTCCCATATAGTTACCATATACTCGTGATAAAAAAGAAGAGTTCAGCAATTATAAAATTGCTCAAAACAAGTATTGATATCAAATCATAATTTTTATCCATAAATAAATATCAATATTTAACTCTAGACATTGCTGCGCTCGACTGCGTCACGAGGCTAACCCCGCTTGCGTGGACCTAGTATAAAACTACTAATTTAAGTATTGCTTACTATAGAACAAGAGTGCCGTTAGGTTAAGTTTAGTAAGGTTTACTAGTAGTTGGACGCAGTACAGTCCGGTTAGGTAATGCTTGCCATTGCGTAAATAGAATCAGCAAGCTAATAAATTAATGTTTATCAACGTCACCGGTTTCACTATCTACTCCGGTCGTTCAACCCGAAATATTTAGATGTAGTACTTGCTGGCATTGGTTACTGCATTTTGGAAACTTGGCCAAGTTTTCGATTGAATTTCTAACTACTAAAAGGGTATCGAGGATTCGAACTATTTAATTAAGAAATTGTAATGCTTTTTAGAGCAGTTTTTCAAATACTTAAAGAGATGTGGCTATATCTTTTTAATATAAGCCAATATGCATGCTAAATCGCATGTGACAATAGAATAGTCTATAGAAGGGTTGGTTAATTAAATTCGTCCCTAGGGACATGAACGTTCCCCTTTTAATTTAAACTGGTTCCCGAATGGCAACCTCAATGAGACATTTAAACCATCCATATATATTATATAATAAATATAATAAAAATATATATATTAAATGAGTCTAGAACGGATGTGAAGTAAATTATTCCTATATTGGAATGTACGTTATCTATTCCTTGATTACATTATTCAATACGGCCGCAATACCTAAAGAGAAGTCAAAGATAAGACGCAGTGAATCATCAAAACGACAATACGATCACAAGTCTCTTGATGACATTGTGACAGCTAATTACTTTTCGCTTTTATAGAAAATATGTCTCGTCAGCATACCAGTTGTTATTGTTCTTAAAATGTAATTTGAATTTTCGAATGATCACTAAATATTTAGACAACAGATAAAATAAATAGATAGAATAAGTGCATACATCAACTTTTTCGCCTCAAACACAGAATGCCATATTAAATTGTCCGTATTTACCGATCACTCATAATCGTGGATTCAATGTATCTAAAAAAACAGATAATTAAAATGTAATTATTTGTGAGGGTTATTTTATAGTATGCCGTGCGATCGCGGCTTAGAATAAGACCTCCCAAATCTTCTGGAGGGTGTCGAAAGAACCGGTTATGGCACAAAAATAGAAGCGGCCACCATCTTACAACACTCAACGATAGGTTTAGTAAATCCCACCAATGGTTACTAAAAACTCTTAAAAGAATCTTTTACGGTATGCCATGGTATTTTTATGGTTTGGTTTCTTTTACATGGATTGGATCAACTAATATGGATAAGGGTGGGTGATGATGACATATAATATATTAAATTTTTGTCAATTTTATAAATGTGCTCTTAAATCAACCAAATATAATACAAATATAATACAAAATAATGTTAATGACTGTAGAAATTTATATCTAAAAAATATGTTCTAGTACTATAAATAATTTATTTGTACTTCACCTCTACCAAAGTAGTACAAAATAGTTACAATTACTGATTTCGGCTATGAGAATTACGTGGTTATTTAACAAAATTAAAATTACCTGGTTGTAATTCTCGCTGTTATATATAACAATCCAGCTGTATTATTTTCTTAGATTTTCACGAGTACACATTTGAAATAAAACTATTTGTTAAGGATTTTACGCTACATCTCGTCTACCCGTGAACACGATTGCTGGAAAGCATTCGAAACGTCGAGTTAAATAAAAATGTAACCAAATTATAAGCGAGTTTTAATCCGTAAAAAATAGTTTTATTATCCAGCTGTACTTACATTAATTTCATAACAATTTGCCCGGCTACTTTTAAACCAGTCCGGGGCCAATAGTTATATATAATAGTAATAATGCATCAAGAAGGACTTAATAGAAAAATCCTCGCTATGCTTGTAATTAGAAATATACATTTTTCAAAAGATCTTCACATGGATCCAATTACAAAAATACAAAATATATCTTTAGATCTACATGTTAGAATGTAGTAAAAAAATGGATCAGGACAACTTCGGATGATAATGGTTATTGACGTTCTCCTATACTGCTGTTGAAATGTGCCATAAAATTATATTTTATAACAGATTAGTGGTTATCTGATTTTAAAACGTGCTGAAGATCTTTTGAGATTAAAAGTAAAATACTACGTGACTTGAGACCATCGTTGAAGGAATGCGCGGAGGAGGGATGGAGGTACATTCCCTAAAAATCCCGCGTTTTTAATAATGACAATTGGTATTCTATCCAGATCCTAAATTTCTAAAATGGATATAATAATATATAATATAATAATATGAAAGGTTTATATGTGTATGACTGAAAATAGAATATCAAACGTATCAAAAATTTCAATTTAGAACTAAAATACTTTGTTAAGGAAAATTATTGAGTTACAGTCAAGTTAAATTATAGGGCACTTATATGTTTGAGACTAAAAGATTCTTGGGCACGTTTCCTTTCGTCCAAAATGCAGAGAACTCGCAATCTTTAGAGCACAGGACGGTCTCGCACGACATACTCTGCACTCAGCGCATCCGTGCATTACACAGTTTACTGCTCCCAAGTCTTGAAAAGACTACATTGTCAATATTACATCAGTAACAATTTAAGAATCATGATTTTCCCAAGGGTAGCCAATGGCAAGGCATCTGCAACCTTCCATATTACACATAATATGTCCAGCCATCACTTACAATCAGATATAGCGCTGCGTCAGAGATTTATTTTCATCTTATTTAAGCTGATTTAAGAATTATTTTGTGGTATTTTTCGTCTTTGTATTTTTTTTTCTTTTAATTTAAGTTTTTCAAATAAAGATTTTCAATGGATTATTTTGTAAATTGTTTTAATAGAAAAAGCGTATTTTAAAGACTAAGAGGTCTCCTAATCACGTTCCAATTCACTTTGACACATAGTTAAGGATGTGAAATGGATAAATCTTATTGTTTAAGATGCAGCTCGTATTGAGTGCACGAAGCCGCTTCACACAGATTCAGGATAATGAATTGAAGTCAGGAAAGCACTCAGCCGTTCCTGACTACACGGGTGGAGGGTGAGAGGGGGGAGGGGTCGGCATCAATTGCCTTTGATTCGGCTGATTGTTGCAATTAATAATGTGCTTCACTAGCTTTGTTCTCGTTTATACTACGTTAATACTTAACATTTAATATAATAATCATTAACATATTTTACCGGGATCAATCATTTTATACAGTTCAATATATTTAAGACATAAAACATATAAATATCTTTCATTTTAATTTAATTCCAGTCTCATAATTTACAACTGTCTTTTTCAGGCTCGATTAAATTGAAAAATATGCAAAACAATTAAAATATATGTCTGAGCAGGCTTAATATTTAACTCAATATTTTATATAACGCTTTAATACCAATGAAATATTAATTTTAATCACATAATGCCTCTTTATATATTACATAAAATGTCGCATTCTATTTTGACACATTGAAAATATGTTTAAGATTACGTTATCAGGATCGCACATGAGCTTACCGCCCAGGCTGTGTCTAGCGGACGGTCGGACCAGCGGTGAATATTTGAGCAGTCGTCTAGACCACACTTAACACGTTAAACACCGTGGGGATAACATATGTGCCACACTTAGTTAAAGAAAGAGGCCAGGTTAAAAATCGTTGTTCACATATTTTTGAATATAAGTTTTTATTAATTAAGAGGCTAGAAAATGTAATAGATCACATGACTAAAAAAGAAGGCGGCTTTTAACGTATTAACAAATTTTCAAACTATTCAAGTATTATCTGTAACAAAAAACAAATTATAATTATATTTTGAATAATAATTGCCGTAATTTTGGAAGTTTTTTAAATTATTGTTATTAATTATAATAATAATAATAATAATCATTATTATTATTATTATTAAGACAATTACAGTCCACTTGTTAGTAATAATTGAACACTTACAACTATGTTAGTACTTACATAAACACAACAGAAACACTAAAATTATTTACTCAGCCTCACTTGTCTCACCACCAATAAAATGCTAAAGCATAGGCATTATATTATGTAGTTTATTTTTAAATTTGTATTTTGGTAAAGTAAGTATCACAATCAATCTATAAAGATTGATCTTTGATTGAAATGTTGACGGCATTCATAAAACTTTTAATCGATTCATAATTATATTATTTCAATTTACAACGTATTTTTTAGTTTTTTCAAAAAGTCTCTTCTATCTGAAATAAAACTATTTTTTACGGAATAAAACTCGCGCATAATTTGGTTACATTTTTGATTTTAACCCGACATTTCGAATACTTTGCAGTAATCGTGTTCACGGGTAGACGAGATGTAAGTGTCTGTCAGAAAGTCAGTTAATTCATCATCTCTCTTCTATCTGCTCTATAATAATTATTTAAATTCTTTATTTCATTATACAAATTAAAAATAATAATAATAAAAATAAATACAATAATATAAGACACAAAAAATACTTAACAGATTTATTGTTTTAATTCCAGAATATTCTTGTTTTTAATTAAAAACAACGAATTGAAATATTAAAGAAATGCCACGCGCTCGCTTTGAGTCTTGATCTTCATTCATTGATATAATCCATCAAATAAAAGAGTCGTGCAAATCGTCAAAATATTTGAAGTGATTATATCCCGTTAAGGCCAGTGATTCGTGAGGTATTAAGTATTGGTACCTGATGACGGCTGGCGCGTTAATTCACATTCTTAGCTTATCATCAAATATTTTTTGACAACTAACATTGCATAGTACGTTTATTAGAACTTTAGATGACTAAATAAAAGACTTTACGCCACTGTGTTTGGATTTTGTTTTTAGCAGGGAGTATAGTCTGACACGTGTGCAGTGGGAGGACCCTGTCTGTCTCTTTCTACGTCACCGCACGTGCAGACACCATTGCATCTGCACAAAAAGTAAAAATACGTTTATTTTTAAGTTGCAGATACTAAAATAATCATCTGCTATGAATAATTTCATTATTATTGACTTTATGTTAGAAACAAATATATAAATAAAAACATTATAACAATGAAATTACTACAATTAGTTAAAAATATGTTTATAAAATGATTTAACCCGCGAATCATTTGACAACGATGCTCGCGTGAAAACTCTAGTTGAGACTGTTTTAAAAATATAATACGCTATGCGAAGGATCCTACACGGCCGTGCGTTTCGACAAATCAAAACAATGTCACGCATACCATACTCGGCAGCTTGCTACAAAGTCTGCTTCTACCACATACAAAACGATACTTTCTTTACATAACATAATACATAACAGAAATAGTTTTCTGTTCATTGGAAAGATATCTAATTCACCTAGCTAAGCCTCGCGTAATATACCAATATTGTATATTTTCATAGCAATGTAGATTATATTTTTATTAAGTATTTATTATAGGTATATCTACTGTATTTAAATTGTATATCTTAAGTAATTTCTAAATAATAATCGATATATACAGTCTCAATGGAGGTCATTGACACAGCTGCAGAGGGACCGCAGTCCTCTCTCGACCGTTACTTCCCCGCGACTGCGAAGTATGACTACTGGCTAGTAGTAGGAACTACTACAGACTACAGAGTAGACTGTCCGCGGCGTGCAAACGTTTTACATAATATTATTATTCCGTTATCATTATATCACTATTTCAATTTAAACTGTCTGGTTTTTGAATACTTTACGAAAGGAAACAATAACAGAGCATTTAAAAAACTTTTTTGTCTATTCTTTTTAAAAAAAGATGTTAGACCCTTCAAGTAATTGGTTGTCTTTGATATACAAGTCTCTTCAGCAAAAGATAGCGCTTTATATCTTGTCTTTTGTTTCCAAATTTTGTATAAAAAAAACAGTCAACAAGTCCAAAGGATTGTTCCTTGCAAAAAGTTAACATTGTTATTGTAACTGACAGCCGACATGATAGAATGCGTTGTTTAGTAATAAGTGGTCGTCGTCTTTTATCGTGATAGGTCACGAGCTCTCAACAATTGCTTTTATAGAGACATCATATATTTATGTATCTTAATTTGTTCTTTTGATCGTCAGATTGGGTACAATATTTTAGATAAAAATCATTCGCTGGCTAGATAGCTGAGTCATTTAGATTTTGAGAAATAAAGAGATAATTAAACCTATAAAAGGTATCTTAAATTTAAAGTCGAACGAATATTCCAAAACCAAGCTGCCAGTAGCACTTTTAATTCGCATTCATGTGGACGTCCACAACCGAGGCTGTATTTTGAAACGAGTGATCCACACTGCGGTTTCTAATCGGACGTGCGTAACTTATAACATCACACTACTAATTCTGAATATAAGATATTTATTAATATCCGCTATTTCCGACCAGGTCTTTCTCATTTAGAAAAATATTACTGAAATTATAGAATACAAAACTAATATATGAAAAATATTGTATCATTAAAAAAGTATTTTTTACTCCTATATTTAACGACAATATATTACAACTAAATTAATAGCATAATTAAAAAATAATATAAAAAGTTGTTCAGCTTCATATAACCCCCCCTCAATGGTCTTCGATCATCCACGGCTGCCTGAACGAGATAACACTGGGATCATCAAATACCCCTGCAGATTCTCGATCCTCGTCCTGACCCCTTAAACAACACACTCTCAATTCTATCTTACATATAATACCAGAATATAATTATTTGAGGGTTGGTTATTATAAAGTTATTTATCTATGAACACATTTGCTTATATATAATTATAAACAGTCTAGTAAACAGAAGAGCTATGTAATTAAACAAAGCGAATCTTATCTAATTTTAAATACACACTACCGAGACAACATCGTGTCAGATAACCGTACTTGCACTCGCTACGTGTTAGTATTTGACTTATGAACACAAATTGAATTTACTAACAGAAACTTTGCCACAACGATGTTAGAAACGAAAACATTTCAATTTGATATAAAAATACTAATTCTGATAACTATTTTCTGAGCATTCAAAATTTTTTTTTTCCCGTTTATTTAGGTAGGTTATATGACATATTACAACACACTACGATCTTTAGAAATCTAATAACAATAAAATTGTATGTATTTATTACGCGAACTTATTATAAATGTCCAACAAATGTAAATCGATATATAAATATATACAGGACCTCAACATAAATAAAAGACATCGTAAAAAATCGGTAACATTCGTGACGGAATACTGTCGTGTAATTATACAGAGATGTATAACCCTCCATTGCGTTTTCTTATAAAAACAAAAATTATCTCATTTTCAGCACGAAGTAATTGCAAATTCACAATTCAATTCTATTAAACATTTCTATTAAAGTATAAATGCAATTATTATTATTGATATCATTGCAATTCTAGTAATAATATCTTACCTACTAATGCTTCCATAAAAATTAAAAATTTTGCACTATTGGTTGTTGTTTAAATTTGATTGAATTAATTGAGTTAAAATTTTTCTGTTTTAGTTTTACACTAAATTGTTATATTTAATAATAACATAATGTTTAGGGCTATTTGGTGAGATCAGCTCTATATCGATATATTGTCTAGACGTATCGGTCATCTTCGGAAACACGAAATGAGCCGATACCCATTATTTATCTTGAAATACCAGTGAAAAAAATTCAAAGTACTATACTTAAGTAAAAACAGGTCTTAGTTTTTATTAAAACTATTTATAAATAAAAATTAATGAGGAAAAAGTATTTGTAGAGCCTTGCGAGGTGACTCACACGCGCTCACGCCCATACGAGCACACATACACAAGCGCTGTCGCAAGATTGCGTCCGTGTCAGCGGCCGCGCAACGTACTAGAATTTTAAGGATGTAACCTAGTAAAAGAAATATGATATTATGAAATCATTATGAAATCATGCTACTATTTTCATTATAATTATTATTTACACTTGTCTCAATAAATAAAATCTTTGAATTATTGAAATGAGATAAATATTATCGTATTATTAATAACATTTATAAATGACTGTAATGCGGTGTTTTATTCGGAGCGCATACTGCAACTAACATCTTAGTACAAGGCAATAAAATGGTGATAAAAGTTTAGTTGAAAATCACAGAGGATAGTACCATGAAAGCGTCTCTAAAAAAACTTAATTGTGTAAATTTTTATCATTATAAATAAGACGACAAGTTTCTATAGAAATGTTTATAACAACTTCTCATAGCACTCATATAGCACTCTCACAAGTGCAGATAACACTTAGTGAGGTGTTTAAGACAACAATAATTAGTTATGATGCGACGCTTTAGACGTCTTTTTCTATTTGTTTATTTATTTTACATTACTTACTTCCCCAATTTGTCAAATCTCCTTCTTTTACAACTCCTGATTTTGAAACTCTGAATCTCATTATTTATTATAACCAAAAATAATAATGTAAAATTTACAACAAATCATTTTAACCTCAATAGGCACCGTTGTATATAAAATGGCCGCCCGACCTTCCCTTTATATAATATAAAGCCGGTAATTGCCGGGTTACTGTTATTTTCCTAAACCCTTTGTTTGGCCGCTTATTTGCTAGGTGACTCATATTGAATATTCGTTTAATAATAACCTCGTCATTACTCCGTTAGAATCCTATTTACATATCTATAATTATAATTTAGCATAATATTGACCTGATTTAATTATAATAATAATTATATTTTCTATTTAAAATCACTTTAATGCAAATTAAGTCAATAATTAATGAATAAATAATATATTTTTTGTCACAGTTATATTGGCTTTATAATTTGAAGTATAGTATTAAAGATATTGTAGTAGTTGTTGAAACACTACCAACCGGGTCTTATTTCACTCGCGTTCTTTAAATTTACTTAGTTTAGAAACATTCGTTCACTTCGTTCACGAGTTTTGAAACTTGTTGTTCCTAAAAATTCTTCTTAGACGAAAAGACAATATTTTAACCTTTTATTATGTCTGTTATATTTTGTGTATGCCGTCTCTACATATATACATATACATATATATATATATTATTGAATATGGTAATATTTTACATGACCAAAAATATATTAGAATATTACTATACTAGTATGTAGAAGTAAATTTTTTTAATTAAAATATTTTTAATTAAAAATAAATAAAGTTAAGAGAACCAAAGTCAGATTAATAACTTATAATATGAAAACTAAAATCATACGACTAGACAGTGCTACTACGAAATTACTGCGTAACTCTCTTAACTGTTTTAATAATAAATTGAATTCTGCGTCTACGGAGGTCAAGTTAGTTACAACTTTAAATGGTATTCAGTCATCGAAACGAAGTTATTTGGGAAAGAAATTAAAGTTATACTCCTCAACGAGACCGATAAATGTCGTTTATATTTAAGTAGCCGACGTCAATAGTTTCTTAAAACTAAAGTTTGAAGTTAAATTACTTGTAGAATATTACTTATCTGAATATTTAAATAACTTGTTATGCTAAGTCAGTTGCACATATCAGAGGGTTCGTCCCTTCTATTGGTGTCAAGTTACAGAGCTCATTGAGGATCGCTCGATCGCTCGCATAGCTCGGATCGGTCACATAGCGAGTTTGGACGAGCAACGACGACCACCAGCGACAGTAATCACAGCAAATATTGTATACTTTCCAATGTACTCATAATAAACAACCCTATTCCTTACTTGATTTGTTGCTACTGTGTTAACTTTTTTCCTTTAGATTAATGTTACCTACATTACTAAGTATTTGATATCATAGTATATATAAAACAATGAAATTGCGTTCGTCCACAAACCTAACCAGAAATTATATATAAAATATACCACAGGACACATCTGTTGTTATATAGTCGAATCCTCGGATACTACTTGTTACGGCCATAGAGTCAATTAGCCTCAGTGATTCTAAGAAGGCGTATATAATTGATCGTGAGACGGAAACATGAGCAGCGACGCAGAGGAAACGGGTCAGCGCCTCGCGCCGGTGAGCGAGTTATCAAATAACAGCGTTTATGAATGACAGTTGAGCTAACAGTACACTGGTCATGGTTGCCAGTAGCCAGTGAGAGATATGCGACTCTCGCATCCACTTGTAAAGACAGAACGTAATTACCATATCGCCAAGAGATAATTATTTTGCGATTAGTTATAAACAATACAAATATAAAAATCTAGTAACATGTCAACTTATATTGGTTCATGAATTATATTTTTAATAAGTAAAGCTCTTAAAAGAAACATAATTGAAACAAAAAGAAAGATTTTAGAAAGTATAAATTCATTGTAATAAGTTCCCAAACTGATACGATATCTAGTTCTCTATTCTGTACTAGAATAGGGTGTTTGGTGTAGATCGTTAGTACATTTAGTAACACAAAACATTGTGAAAGCGCACCGCCCGCAGCCCGCAGACGACTCAGTGAATGAGACGTTCACATTCTCCGGAACCGCGTTCAATGAACATTCAACAGGACACTGGGCTCTCAAACAAAACAACAAACCTCATGTTATGTTGAGAACAATACGCTTTGTGGACAAGACACTGTCTTTATCAACAGATTATTTATTACATATAGTAAAATAATATATATTTATAAATTATCTTAAAAATATTAAAATAAATGGCATAATGGCAGGTTTAAAACGATGAGTTATAACGCCTTTTAAAAGAAATTAGGAACAACATTATATGTTAAGAGTAGTAGTAATCAGTGCTGAGATTGTCTCAAACTAGGCCAGCAGCTATTATCCTGACATTAAGTCGTATAGCTAGTACCCGGTTATCTGAGTCCGACGCGTTGGTAGTGCGCGTGCGCCGACCCGGCGTCAACTCAAGGTATGAGGCATTGTCGGCAACAGAAATAGGTCATTGTTTCCACGAAATACTGACCACAATGGATTCTGCGATTACTAAATTACATTGTTTACACTAAAAATAGACTAAGTTGTTTTTAATTATTATATTAAATATTTTTAATAATATTTTATATTATGATAGTTTTCCTCAATAAATGGAGTCTTGAATAAATAAAAAGTGAAAGAAATCACAATTAAAATATTGTATTTAGGTATTTAAATGATTATGTAATGTGAACACCTAAAAGCGGATACTATAATGTCGTCTTAACATCAAATTTACAAATTATTTCCCCCCACGCCTATAAGCTGATATCTTAATATTAACTACCTTTTTACTACTAGAAATATCTCGAGTAATTATCCTTATTATTCTCATAATATGTTCATTGCTAAAAATCTCTTTATCTAAAGTCTGTAATTAGATATATTATTACATAACAGTGGACAGTGGGTCGAGGCCTGCGCCCGCGTCGCGTGTTCGTCTTTACATCACTCAAGCGCTATAAGAATACTAATTCAGTGCAATGGATGCTTTAACACTCTTATCACATTACATTAACAATTCATCTTCTTTTAATGCATTTAAAGTTCGTTTATACAAAGAAGCCCGAGCCCAAAGTTCGTTTATACAAAGAAACCTAAGGTAATGGATGTTCTTGCAAGTGACATTTACAGTGATCGTGTGCTACCTTCACGTCGACATTCCGTAAATCTGTGTGTGTGTGAGCTTAAGTGTGCACACATAGACCCACGCACACTCCTGCGTCGCCAGTGGCGCGCGGCCTCGAAGCGGTTACCCGGTCCCTGCACTTGCAATAAAACGAACAAATACGCGAGGAAACACCTGCTCAGTGCTCACTTCAGACGACTCCAACAACTTACCCTCGTTTTTATAGGATATAAAATAATCTTATAACTATAATACAATAGCAACGAGACAAGTGTATAGACAATAGATTTTAAATGACTCCTTTTTTTATTGTCTTTTTGGCCTAAATTAGCTATATTCTTAATAAATAACTATAATCGCAGATATTTTATATTTTCACGAGAAAACACCAAAACTGCGTAAAATTATATATAATTATTACATAAAATTACAAAAAATATAAAATAATATATATAAAATAAAAAACAAAAGATTCATTCAGCAACAATAGCACGAAAACTATAACCTAACAATATATAGCAATAAATTTTAATATGATTAATAATTTTTTGACATATAGGGTTAATATATATGACTGGATTCAACAAAGATGCTAAGTTTCACATATAATAAAATGGTGTGACCTTGACCAGATCCATTGAGAGCGGATATATAGAAACTAAAATTTGTTTTACTGAATTAATGTTACGAAAGTAACAGTTAGCGTCTGACATATAAAACATATATCTATCTGTTTGTGAAAAGTATGATGTAAGAGCATGTGTCATAGTTATACCTTTGCTAAAAGCAAAAGCAGATTCTGTTTATACAATTCCTATCAAAACAAATGATGTCGATATTATGCAATTTATCGAGTGATGTTAGACATGACATTAATAATGAAATTATCTATAGTTCGTGTGTGCTGTCCCTGCGCCTGCGCACTCCTGGGTGAAAGCGGCCGCGTGGCGCGTTTGTTTTCGAACGACCTCGCTTCGCCTCAATGTCGGCCGACATTAAACCAGCAAAACGTAACATAGTTGTATTTATAATTTATTGTAGATATTCTCTATTTCTACTTTAGACTTCGGACTTTGTTGTTTTTGAGAAAAATTTGTAGGTTAGATATAAAATATCAAGATGTTTAATTGGGAAGCGGAGATTTTGTTTTTGATGCTGCAAAAGTAATCTGCATGCACATTACGTTAGTAAGAAATTATAAATTTATTTTTTATTTCTTTTTACTTAAAAACATATGTATGATATATTCGTCGGTCAATTATTACCAATTGACCGACGAATACATTTCTTATTGTGTGCATCAATCTCATTGTATAAAAACACTCACACACACTTCGATACTCAAGACGCTCACAGCTCCATTTTATGCAGCAAACCGCAATAATGTGTCAGTTATAAAGTTACCTACAATCCATCATTGAAGTTATTAGTGACCATGGCCTATCAAATGTCATTACTTTTATTTAATATATAAGAAATTATAATAATTAATGAATACAAAATGTGGTTATTTAATCTATAGAAATATTGATTTGCAACAAAATTGAAACGAAATATAATTTCTACAGAGTTGAAATGTATTGTGTATAAACTAATATTTAGTTTTCTACTAAAACTTAGATTCCGATATCAAAAAATAAATAAAAATAATCGAAATGGTGTCGCATTGCTCAATATTATAATTATGTGAAAATGGTTGACTCGCTGTTTCGGCACTCGGTCCACATACGAGGCGGATGCAAACGTCATGCAATTTCCAATAAATTTATTATAAGTCAGACAATACCGTACTAATCATTGGTTTATAGACAATAGTATTGTTATCAAGAACAGTTGTCAATTTTAAATGAATTCCTAATTTGGTTACGTCATTGCGATAACATTAAGAAGCATCGACCTCGTTAGCACAAGTAACGAATAAGATAGTAATGAATATTCGTCGTTGTTTCCATAATCATTTGTTTATTTCCCCAACGTTATGCTTGAACATTTAGAACCCGTTAAACATTGTTTATAACGAATAAGTTCCCCATTGTAACCAATTTATAATTAATCGATTTGCTTAAATTCTAAATCTTATTAAAATACACTGTGGTTATTTAAAACGTCTTATTATGTGTCGTACAAGTCCGACAGAGCAATCGTTATAATTTGACGTGACATTACGCACGTCGCAGGACACGTAAAGTCACGTCGCCGTCGCAGTCCCGCGGAGAAAGCGGCCCAGCCGGAGGCCAGTCCCACTCACATAAAAGATATAAACGCGCTCGCTATCTTTATATCACGTCGGCAAACGATAATGCATACTCCATTAGCTTATATTAATAAACTGTTGTTTTTGTTTAATGAAAGGTATTAATTAAAACATACTTTTCATTTTGTAATCATTTATATTTCAACAGCCAATCGAACGGCAAGACGTTCACCGTCAATAAAGTTCATCATATAAATTAACACATACATATACAAACACGTATACACTTATGTACGAGGCACGAAGCCCACTTAAATGCGTATATATACAAAGTCCCAAGTTCCTCGCGGCGACGGATTCCGCAAGTACATCATACATTCGTAATCGTTAACTAAAGTACAAAAATAATACTGTATATTAAATATATAGTGTGCACTTAGCACACGGTCTCCATGGGAAGGCGAGGGGCAGCGGCAGCCGCGGATGATGCGGGAGGAGCGGGCGTCGCCGTGGTGTGCGTGAGCGACTCACCGCACGAGGGTAAATGAGAGGAGGAGTGAGCGGCGGCGGCGGGGGCGCGCGCGCACAGCGCTGCTGCCGCACGCTTCAGAGCCGCCCACGCATGCGGCTGACAGCCCACAACCAAGAAGATGAAGACCCCCTGTAGCGCGTTCAATAGATCCGTCGCGTACCATACGTACTCTGGACCACCCGCGGCCCACGACACCACATCCGCGCCCCACGTTACTCCCATCACTACCACGAGCTTGGCGCAAACGCGACCCAATGCTGCCCTGCGATTGAAACAAATAATCCTTGTAGCTGCCCGACCTATTATATAATAATGTGAAATGTTAAAAACACGCACCTCTCAGACGTGGACTTAACCTCGTCGCGTCGCCACAGGCCACAGGTGAGCTGCCTTGTCGTGGAGATGAAGAGCGCGAGGTTGACGAGCAGTAGCACGCCGACGGGGCCAAAGAAATATACCAGGATCTCCATGTCCCCATAAAACCAGCAGCGCTGCACGGCGAAACGGGGGCGCAACAAGCCAGGCGCAGCGCCGGGTGGCAAGCGGTCCAACAAGGCCGCCGCGCCCGCCACCGCAAGCGGTCCGCCCCAAGCATACACCATGTACACCCGTAGCCGACAAGCCTCCTGTCCACGCTCTAGCGATGTCGGACGGAAATCCCTGCACAAGAAGAGACTTCCTTCTTACATACTCACCACTACCGACTAATAAGAGTTTTATTATTTTGTCTACAAACAGCAAGTACTACAGAATTATTATATCCTATCTTAAAACAATACACGGTAACAATTTGATCAAGCATATATAATTTATATAACCAAACTTATTTCATAAATTATTTAACTTTTCTATTGAGACATCAACCACCGTCTCATCAACCTTCTCTTATCAGTTACACAAGGAAAAGGTTTTATAAAAATTATCAATGAACGTTTCTTACGCTACGATCTGACAAATATTACATATATAATATTTTAAACTATATTTACAATTAACGAAACAAAATGATTCATTCATGTGTGATTATTTTTTTAATTTATGTTGCGTAACAAACTGTTGTGTGCAACTTTATACGACCTACAGAAGCGACTACTAATCTAACTCAGAAAAGAGAAAAAACATGACGCTAATATTTAAAAAACTACAACGAACAGTTTGTTATATTTTTAAAATGAACATCCAATTGTCTATAAAGGTCGTACGGGATATATAGCCTATAAAGTTTCTCAATTAATGGGCTATCAAAACTCAAACGATATTCTACACAAATATAATATATTAGTGTCGCCTATCTCATAAAATTTTATATCAAAAGTAAACAAGAGCGATAGATTATAACAATTGCCTTACATTATAATCTCAATTAATAAAACAACTGTCACTGTAATCAGTACATCCATTATAAAAATAATTTTCTTATAATAATTAATAAACATATAATAAAAGTGAGTAATATCATGTGTTTAAAACGAAATTAACTTGACGCTTTTCTAATTATAATATTTTTCATGTATTTCTATCTTAAGGAACGTAAAAGGAACTCTAATCAAAGTAATATATGAAAAAGAGCAAAAAAATGTGAGTAACAATTTCAATAAACTAACTTTGTATTTATGTAGATATATTATAATAATTAACTTGTTCTGTATTTTTATTAAGGTGAATTCCGACTTAATAAATATTGTAAATATGAAATATCATTAAACTACAACAAGGCACTTTCAGGTCAAGACTTACTAAAAACATCAGGCATATTTAAATAATGAATAAATTAGAGAGTGTAAGTGAGGTGTAATATACACAAATCCACTGGACAGCCCTGTGTAGTGGTGATACTCTACAGAGATTTGGGTGTTTGAATTTTGATATCTACCACTCTAGAGCCGAGTTAAATATAACTAAAATAAATTTAAAATCAAAATGTATCTTATAAACTCTTAAATGATTAAGTTACAAAATAAATACCATGAAATAGGTATGAGAAACAAACATAACTTACCTAAATGTCCACCAGATGTTAAAGCACATAGTATTTAACCAGAAAAATGCTGACAAAAACAGGAAGTGCATACACACAGCTGCTCCGCCCCACACGGCACATGCACAATAAAAAAACATCACATTATTGGGAGCCAAAAAAAAATGGTCTTTATATATGGCAAAAACTGCTCACCGAGCGCGCGGCATAATGTAGGCGGTACTTTGTCTCCTGCTAGCTGTGTGGCGGCAAGAAGCACGTTGCCTAACATAAGAGCTGCCACGTAGTGCGTTTGGCAGCGCCAGTGCAGCGCATGGTGGGCGGCCGGCAAGGCGAAGCCGGCCGCCAGCGTAGCGGCCAAGAATGCCGCGCCCACGGCCAGTCCTGCACCATACAAAGCGTGCCGGGCTGTCTGTGCTGGGCGCGCAGACCTTGCCTCCTCCTCGCACGCTAAAACCCGCGTGCCGCTTTCGCCGGCTACAGCTTCCGCACACCATGCACCCGCTTCCAGCAGGGAGTTCTCGGAATTTAGCTGAAGTGACCCGCCGTCGAGTAATTTTGCACCGCTTAAAATTCCAGCTACCGCGTAACTAGATCCAGCGGTACATGACGGCCAACCAACCCCTACAGCGGTGCCGTTCGCAAGTTCCCGCAATTCGTGCAGAACTTCAGCAGCTCGATCCTTATCTTCTATACAACGTGAACCGTCAAATGCTCGTCCTTCGGCACAACACTTGGATGGTCCCCGGCCCCCGGCATCTTCAACACAAACCAGTGCTGCAACCGCATCGGCACAAAAACGATCTGGCGAAAGCGCACTGGTGGCTCCGCGCATCAATAGGGATCCATTATTCGCAAGCAATGCATATGGGGCGGCGTGCTCTGGAACTACTCGCAGTTCTGAGCATGAGGGTACACGTGAATACGCAAGCCGCCAGTGCGTTGGAACCTGTCCACGTTTAAGAAAATTGTTGCGAGTGGGTGCATACACGAGTGGAGCCCAGGGCTGAGAGTCAAGCACAGGCTGACAGGCATCGGGTACCGCTGCGGCCAGCAGCAGGTCGTCTCGCAACACAGGAGACGGCAGCGCGCGCTCCGGTGGACAGCAGCGCGGCACGTCTGTCGGTGCGAGACGAACACCGCCTGATGTCGCCCACCACGAGCACAAAAACGAAAGCGCTACTGCGACCAACATTTCTAATCCTGTTTTATCGAAGTATACACCACAAACACTGCATTTTAAATCAAACACTTTTTTTAAACACAAAAATCTAATATCCGTATATTATTCAGTTTATCTATAACTATACCGATTTTTATAAGCGGGCCCTATTCCATAATAAAGAAACATATTCGTCCAACGACAGCTAGAACACACGTGTTAGGAGGCTTTTTAAACGAACGATGCGACCTCTCACTCCGAGAGCTGGTGAGACACTGAATTAAAGTGAGCGGCGAGCGGAGACGAAGAACTCACTGCTCAGTGCAGACGGGCTGCGGCCTGCCTTACAACTCGGAAGTATTCTGCGACCCTCCGGCCCACACCCGAATCGTCGATCTTATATTCATAAGTAATTAATATCGATATATTAATATCATTTATTAAAAAACAAAACAAAACATTAAATTTTTTACTAAATAATCTATTTATTATTATTTTTTTTTATTAAATAATATATATATTTATTATCTTCCTGTTAGTGCGTTTTGTGAGCATCCGAAACTCTATGCCCGCATACTAAGAGACCGTTAGAAGTAGATGACTAACTGACTTACTAACTAACACATCTCATCTTTCCGTGACCAACTGCTGCAAAGCAATCAAAAGATCGATTTGAAATTAAATTTAAAATGTAACCAAGAATTCTACGCGAGTTAAACATTGAAAATAGTTTTATTTCAATGAGGACTTTTAAAAATCTGTAAATTAAACTACGTCCCTTTGATTTAATATTTATACATATGAAATATACTACATTTGAACTCAATCTACTATTATTATAATCCTTAATTAATTTTTAAGAAGATATCTTAAACTGTATTACTCTCAGTTATTACTATCAGTAAAAAGCACAAGGAATGTATTTAGAGTGTTATATTTTAAAGATTCTATCAATCGTACAGTTGGGTGAAACATAAATATTTTATATTGTATTTTTTAGGTCTCAAAAGTAGGTCTAAAATGTCTTGTACGTCTTCACTTAACAAGTATGACAATGAAAGTGGACAATAATGAATTCTTTATTTTATAAACATTTAGAGGAGTTATTAAATTTGGATAATGATGTGGAAAGTTCCGATTACGAACAAAAACACTATAGATCTTGTGATCGCCCGTACCTCTATGATTTACAAGATATTAACGGGTAGGATGTTAGTTACAACAACTATAAAGTAAAATATTTTCTTTAATATCTTTCTGAGGGTACCGTAAGAGCCGATCAAAGGTCAACAATAAAAATGGTTATGGTTGAAATCTTACCAAATGGCATTCCCAAAAAGAGATGACGTAAGACCCGAAGCCGATTCTAAAAAAAATTTCCAAACCATTTACAATAAGCTAGATAAATGCGGTGAGCAATAATTAGCATCATAACAGATGGATGAATAACAAAAAAAATAATGCTACTTTTACCCTGAGATATTCTTACTATCAAACAATGTCTATACATTAAAAAAGTAAAATCTATAGAGATTAGTAAGAAGTATTTGTATTCTAACAATACCACTATTAAAAATAATAATTAAGTAACTCATAATAGTACGCTTTACCCAACCCTTTCTTTTACAAGATAACAATAGATTGGCATTTCGACCAATTGTAATTCCTAGAATTTTGTAACTTCGAACCTGTGACGCACAACAAGCTTTACAATATAATGTGAGCAATGCTGAACGGTACATACTTCTATCTATATTTATTTTTTTCTATTTATTATACGCTACGGAACAATATGTAAATTTTACGATATACTTATTAAAGACATAAAACAAAATAAGATTAATTTATTCCTTAAACCTGAAATAACGTTTTTAATTAAACCTGAAATAACGTTTTTTAAGCCCTGTATTTAGTATGTGTTCAGCCCACAATGAAACAATGAATTGTCTAAATAGACATAAACCCATGAAGTCTTCTACTATAGTTCTAAGAAAATGCAATGTAAATTACCATCTACAAGCACACTCTACTGTTTGCTTAGTTTTATTTGTTTTGTTACATTGTATTTTTTTTTAATTCAGCGTATATCTCAGTGAATAATACATAATTTAAATTGTTAATTCAATGTTCACCTCACAATAAAACAATGGATAGTCTAAATAGACAAAACCCTATAAAGTCTTTAGAATGTCAAATGAGAATCGAAGAAAACTTCTATCATCCCTACCCTTATTTACTTAATTACCTTTAGTCAGTTATGCATTGTATGTATTTTGACTTATTTAGCGAATATTCCAAAACCAATCACAAGCGCGCCTTATGTGAATTAGATTATAACATATTCAAATGTAATAATCCAGAAACGTTTTTATGGGTTGTACCGAATATGATCGTATTTTCGAATATTTCCTTTTAGGGTACCAAGGGTATGAAGCGATTACTCCCACTCTAGTGCAAAATTAACTTTAAATGTAATACTATAATGTATGCACATAACCATGTTATGAAAGAAAGAAGTTCTTCGAGTTTCTGCCATCTCTTCTCAGGTTTGTACCAAATAAACGGTCGTAGCTTTGGCAATGGAAAAGTTTTCAATAAAACTTTACTTGGTAACAGATAATAAGAGACCCAAGAGTTTTTGTTTGAACACTCTGTTTACCATGTCGGTAAGGTAATCTGCTCTTAAAGATCTTGGTGGTACTCGATATATTGACATTGTGCAACCGTCTAGCTTCTTCCTCTGCCGCCGCATGCCTCTTTCTTTTTACTGTTTAAGTGACAAAATTAAGGTCTGCCTCGCGCTCCTAGTAATATGTGTATATATCTAATAAAAATTAAAATTTACTTTATCATGATGACAAAATGCCACGGGCCCCCAGCGGGTAGGTCTGGATTAAAAGTAACTAAAAATTCCTAGCATATGATTGGTCGATCTTATTTATATTAGGATAGGACTACTGAACTTGCTCCGACCCTCACACAATATAGTTTCGCCACTGATTTAAAAGTAGGGTCCCAGGTCTTAAATTTTCACACCTTTTGATTCCTCATCAGAAAAATGGTTTGTTATTTATAATAATATAAGAATAATCATATATTTAAAAAAAACCGTTGTAACCGGAAAGGGTTACAATGGTTTTTGAAAATAAGCCTTTGTAACCCTTTTCATCTCTTGCTAGATCTCATTACAATGTTAATATTTTGACTGATTTTAAGTTTTCTTTCCTAGTGGAAATTTAACCTAGATTATACAAAATGTTCATTATCAAAAAATGTTTTTTTCTTATAAAATTTATAGTAGGACACACTTTTATACATTTTGACTTAACAATAAACGTTCGCGGGCCCTATAGTCCGGGGCCCCGTATCATGGGTGAACCCTGTTTTATAGAAAATAGATAACAGTGCGGCTGGTTGATGTAGCGCTCGTGGTGCAGTACAGCGTCGTCCCACGGCAGCTCCAGGAAGGACAGCACGCGACGCATGGTGACGTCCGACGCTATTACTGAACAAAACTACTAAAACACAACGCAGTTTACCATAGTGACATCTCACGACCGTTATTGGAACTCATACACCATATGGCACGATATCCGCAGTATTACTAAAGTTAGCTAAGTACGTTTTAACTAGATGCCGCTAACGATAAAATGATAGTAAGACAGCATTCATGCGTCTGTTTATCTAACAATTTTATTACTTAGTAAGGTGTCGGATAACCCTTAGTCTTGAACCCGAGGGTATTTTCGATATTAGTATGGATAAGTTTGATAAATGAATATTGGTTTTTTAGGCATTCATTATCTTTTTTGTTGTAATATTATCGGTTTATTTGAATAATTAAAAAATTATTAACGACATTTTTAATTAATCTGAAAAATTGCGCCATATATGAACTCCTTTAAATAGACAACGTACGTTGAATGTAAAAAAATAGACAACTCGAGTTAGCTAGCAATAAAATATTGTTAACATTCCATTTAACACCACTCTTCTTTTTCAGTGTCCTGATCATAATATATTAAAATAATAATACACCTAAAGAATGTAGACAAGAATAAAGACTTAGTTTGAGGGGAATAATTTTATTAGGGGGGATGGGGACCCAGAGATTCGGGAGCGTCGGGCGCTTCAGGCGCGTCATGAGTGTCGGGAGAGTGGTCGGACGACCGGTCGGGCGACACGTCGGGTGCATCGGCATAACGCGGCGGGTTTGCCCAGGGGTCATATCCGAGCACGGACAGCATGGGCGCCAGCTCGGCCATATCGGCGCGCACGTCAGCTGGGATCTGTCCCACCCACTTGTCCAGCGCATCCAGATTCACAGGACGCACAACCTGGTCCGACGACCTCTCCACGCTGTCATGTATATGAGTTTAGGTTCATTATGAAATCAAAAAATAATTTTACTAGATATCTGTTATGAAAAAGTACATAATCAGACATGTATAAGCTTGTGCCTTTTTTGGAAAGCATACTTGGAGAGTGCGACGCCGTGCGGCTGGTTGATGTAGCGCTCGTGGTGCAGTACAGCATCGTCCCACGGCAGCTCCAGGAAGGACAGCACGCGACGCATGGTGACGTCCGGCGCTAGCACCAGCGACTCATAGCGCACGAGCATGCAGCGCATAGGACCCAGCGACTTGCACTGCTGGTACATCAGCTCTACTGCGTGGTTCCACTTGCTCAGGCACTGCCGGTAGCTCGTCAGGTCGAATCCAGTGATCGTCACCTGAGCATACTTGTGTTAACGTTCGTGAAAAAATCGGAGTCGCCGGTTATATTTCGGGGTTCCTTTTGTCTATTTATTTCTAAACTCATTGAGACAACAGAAAAAAAATTGAGTAAACTTAATAAAACATAGTAAAGTAGAAACATGAATACCTTTCGTGTTATTATAGAGTGAACGGTTGCACGACCATCGCGAACCATAAAAAGAAATTTTGCATTAGGAAAAAGTTCTAGCACATATGTGCCCATCTTAAGCACAAGAGGATCTTTATTGCACAGACGGGCTGCGGGCTCTCCGTGACGTACGATCACCTCCAGACAAAACGCGGCAACCGCATTGTCGAGCACCGCCTTCGAGACCCCCGCCTGCTCCAGACGCAAACTCTCCTTCGGGGAGCGCATCCAGTGCTGGCGCATCTGCAGGATGCGCGGGACTACGCGCGTCTCTTGACCGCAGCGCACGTCCGGATGCGCATCCAGCATCGCACGCATCAGCGTCGTACCGGAGCGCGGCACGCCACCGATGAAAATGAGAGGCAGATCACGGCCTTCAAGGCGGGAGCCGAGGTCCCTCGCGGGCGCGGTGCTGGGCGCGCGGGCACTCCACGCCCACAGCAGCAGCATGGCAGCGCCCAGCGCCGCCGCGAGCCGCGCGCGCCCTCCGCGACCCATGCTCACCAACAACGCTTGATGCTGTGTGGTAATATAATAGAACTTTCAGATTAAGAAATTATAGGTGGCATTTATAATAACAGCACTTAATAATAAATTAAAAACCTTATATTTAATTTTTTAATAATTTTTATTGAACTTAATAATTTACTTTTGACCTCTCCTACAGACTTCTTATTTATTAAGATCTAGATTCCCTATTAAATTAACACCTATTAAACGGGTGAAAAAGGGTCTGTCTTTGCCCCTGAGAAGGCCCATAGGCAATTTTGTCAATAGCTATCACATATTTTTTAAGTAAATTTAAATGTCTTAACTGTTTAGTTATTTTAACTTACTATGTTTGACTTTGAAGTTACAATAAAAGGCCAGCTGAAACAATTTAAATCACTACTATTCAGACTGTTTGATTACATATATGTTTAATTTGGGTTTTATAACTGATATAATAGTAACATAATACATACACATATTTCAAAAGTAATGGATAGTCATCCCTTACTGGAGATATTTTATGGTGGATTGATGTTTTTGAAGATGGGTAAAAATATTTATAGTGTTGATATTCATAATTAGTTTTATAAAAGTAAAATTTTATTATTAATTCATTTGTAACAACTTTGTTGTCAAAAAGAATCAATAGGTTTAATACTCAAAGTACCTCATTCTAATATTTTCATAAAACATGAAAACTTATTTATTTAAATAAAATGCTTGATAATATATATTTAATTGATTTTATAATATTTAAAGCTTTGATAATATTGCCAGTTTCACAATTATACAAAGATTGGCAAAAGTTTTGAAATTAAACATGTAAATAAGTGTATGGTAAATATATGACGCAAATTTCTGCCTAATACTTCTATTCAAGTACAAAAGTATTTTTTCATTTTATTTTGTCATTTATTACAGTAGTGAAAAGAAATGTTATGTTTTAAAATTATTTTTACACATCTCTAAAAACGTGACAGCTACAAATTGCACCTCCAATAACAAGATTTAATAATGAGATACCTTTTTAAAATAGATTCGCCACGCCACTTTACATTTCTATAGCAGTCCGGCGGTTGTAATCGCAAAACAATACAATAAGTAAAAAAACATATATTTGGTTGTCAACTACTGAACTATGAAATATGATTGTGCTGTATCTTTATAAAAAAATAACACTTACCTACATTAAAACCAACATGTACCTATATAATAATACTTTTTCTTCTTGCCAACACATCTCTACCGAAAAATTAGAACCTTTAATGGGAGTAATGAAACTGTAAACTTTAAAGTATATTTTTACGGTGAATTACTAACAATTATTAATTTAATTAAACTAAAGATAACGATATCACAATTTTTTTCCTTAGGTTATGTAGATACAACTTCAATGACCTATGATTTTATAAAACAAATATGAATAAAGATTATCAAAGTTTTAATGATCTTTAACGTCCTCCGCACTAGCAAACCTCTGAAATCTGAATGTCAATTGTCAATATTCAATATTACATGACATATGAATTGTTCTAAAGTCAAGTATGCATAAATGCCACCTGCCAGTTGAAATACAAAACTGCTGTCTATAGTAGAGATAAGGAGTAATAATTCCATTGATCGAAATTATTCGTCAAAAAGTACTAAACTCATATCGTTAAAACTGGAATAAAATATAGTTTTCTTTTGTTAGGTCAGAATGGAAATACCGTACATACTAAAAATACTGCAATTTGTTTATTAATTGTATCTTACAATAAAATTAAATAAAAAATTCTACTTTATGTTTTTTTTAATATATGATCAGTTTAACATTTAAGTAAATAAAATAATAGAACCGAATACTTTAAAAATTTAATAGATGCTACACCAAATATTACTTTATTATTATAAATAATTTTTTATGTGTCATAAGAAGTTACTTTAAAAATATATATATTAATTATTTAGAATTTGCTATGAATAAAATTTTAATTCGGTTACTATTGGATTACTGGATACTACTACAATTTATGTTTTTTTTACAAAACGCATAAATGAACTAGTTTTTTTTTTATATTTCTTAATTGTTAATATAGAATATTTAATGTAATTTGTAATGTATTATAAGCAGCACCCGCAAAAAGTAAATCTTCAAATAAAATTCACAGTTACATATATTTGTATTGGATAATTTCCAGTAAAATCATTCTCAAGACTTAAAAATAAAAACTCTTGTTGTTTATGGTATGGGAGAAGGGAAGTAGGAAACAGCAAACAATATAATTGAGATAATTATTGGAATAATCAAATATTATATTTGACTTATTATACATACCAAGCTTAAATTGCCATTTAAAAATTTATTTGAAATTTTATTTTAATGTGTTCGAAGCTTTATATATTCATTTTTTTATGGTAACAATTGCGTTTGTGAAGAGTGAGACAGAAATAAGGAGATTATTATTTATTCGAATATTTTATTTAATGAAATAAAGTGCTATTCCAGTCAAACAATAGAAATATTATCAAAATATCAATATACTAATTTTTAAAAGAAACATTTCGTGATATAATTGATGTGATATCTTGAGTGTAAAGAGTTTAAAGAGGATTAAAAAAGCTCATTGCAAACATCAGTTGATTTTACAAAATCAATATGGCGTCTTCCGGAGTGGATTTGTCACAGCATTATGTTTACGGCGGCTTATTCAGGGTTTTAAATAATTATTTTAAAATGTTTTGTGGCGACGTGTTGTACAGTGTTACTCGGTTGAGTTACTGATAATAGAAATGATAAGTATTAAAGAGACTGAATTAGTGTATTTAAAAAATATTAATAATTAATTTTGTATAAACAATAAGTAGGAGTCTGTAAATAAGTGCACTTTTCTAGAAAATAGTGCTAACGATTTAGATAGTTAGCTCAAATAAACTCTGTGAATTTTGGCTCGCGATGTCGCACTATGAGTGGACGAAATGAGCCCACCTCGACATACAAAACAGTCTCATCTTTACCGCTCATGGTAAGTTTAATAATATATTAGTTGTAATTGTTCAGTTCGTTGTAAAATGTTCTTACTTTAATCGATATAAGAAAAAAAATCTTTTTAGTATTTTCGTGAAGTAGGAAAATAACAGAATTGGTAACTTAATATTCTTCGCACAGCTTTATAAAAAACAAAATACAGTTTTTAATTTCTTTAGAGTAACTAATCAACAAATAATTTATCATTTGCAATATCAATTTATAAAAACTTTCAATTCGTAAAATACAATGTTATTGTTTTTATAGATAACTTACACAGATTAACTAAAATATATACACAACAGTTCATGTTATTAACCATACACTTATTTAATTTACAACTTTGAAATAACAATAAAAATGTTTTCTGACATTAATTGTTTTTAGTTTATTTGGTTTTCGTCTAAATTAAAAATATGCCCTATAAACAATATCACATTTAATGTTGTTTGAAAATTAAGCTCTGTTACATTTTGTAGTAATTGTAGTACAAATATTGTAATATTGAGCTCAGTGTTGCAGGAGAGGTATAAATTAAACTATCTGTTTTGGAAACACCTAGATTTATACTTTTAACTTTATAGTTGCATTATATTACTGCTGGGAATGGGGCAAAATTCAATATCACTTGTGTTTTTAAATATGATAGACAAATTAATTATTGTTTAATTAAGACAGACATAATAAACCTAAATATTGAATACTTCAATGGTATGTTATCTAATTATAAATGTTATTTTTCTTATGTCATTAATTTTATAAATGTTATATACCAATGAATAAAAACAAATTATTACTTTTAACATAAGACTTGTGTTAAAATTTGTTTAACTGACATTAGCTCAATGACTGACCATACACTATATGAATAATATACAATTTAATTACAATCTGGTGTAATTGAAAAACAAAACAGTATGATTTAATTTTTTACATAAAAAAATGCTAGTGTAATAATTTTTATATATTTTAATTTACAGTTATAAGTTAATAATAACTAACATTAAATAAATGAACTAAAAAATTTTTAAAAAATTATTAATAATAGATTGAAAAGAAAATAAGATAGATTAAGAAATAAAAAAAAACATTGTTTTTCATGTAACCCTACCAATACTGTTTTATTATTTTGAAATATAGTAGAACTTCAATAAGTTATAATGGTTTAATCTTATAAATGATTTACGGTAGGGGTGAGTCTATCTTTAAATTGAGCTTATAAGAAATTATAATATTCATGTACATGTATAGTCTATTATAAAGTCAAATACACATGTCACATACAAGTTAAAATTTAAGTACAACTCGAAGGGTTTTTGAGAAAAATTGATTGACATTTAATGTAAAAACTAACAATGTAATTAGTGTACACATGAATTTTAATTTTTGATTTGCACCTTCCAAAACAACTCATATTTAGTACAACTGCTGAAATATTTTTTTTTTTGTTGAAGTTGCAGATTGTAATTTAAATAAAACAGATTTTAAATTTTGAAGATGAAGGAAGCAGATTGCTGTAAATTTATAGAGGTTTTTATGTAATAAACATTGCAGTTATCAATGTTAAGATATGACATAAAAATTCATCATCATGGGCATAATGAATCTGTGATCTTTGGGATGCAATCCCTGTTGCTGTATGGACTAGACTACCATTTTTTTACCTGCAATTTTTATATTTAAAATAATAAAAAAAAAATTAACACTAAAAGAAAATATTTTAAATAAATTTATTTGTAATTGCCAATGATATAATGTTTTCACCTTAGAAGATAACCATAAAACATATTTAAAAATATATATACTTATATGTTATACTTAAAATTTGTGACTGATCAAAAACTTGGTTTCAACTAACTTCACCTGAAACTTCCCGCTATAATTCAAACTAGCTATGCAAAAAGCTACTTTCCTAGCATGCATATTAAACTTTTAAATTAAATTATGAATTCTATATTTACTACAATATTAATTTGATATTTACTAATAATAATTTCTTGTTAATAATATATATATATTTTTTTTAATTAAGTTCAAATTGACTGAGTAATAAGTAGGTGTAGACACTAAAAGAATATCAATACATTTTTTTTCTGGTACTTGCAATATACCAATAATCACACTTTCTTGCTTATTGTAATATGTATTTAAATTAATTTTAAAAACGAATCTTTTATCCTCGTTCATACGTGACCGCAAGCTGAGCGTGACGTAACGCCCCTCTAAATAAAATGTCATACAATCAGCGTTGCTAGACTTTAATAAAAATACTACTAATCTGCTCCGCATACTCAGAACGTCATTAGTGTTTAGATGAGCGTTACGTCACAGCGACGCCATGACAGAAGTTAGCGTTTTCGCGGGAAAAAAACTAAATAAAATTTAGTATTTTCTTAGATTTCCACAAGTACACATTTTAAATAAAAAATTTTTTTAGATTTACACCGCTGTTGACAAATTATTGTAATAATTAATTAATAAATTATATATACCTATTTTGATTGTTATGATAACTAGGTAGGTTCAGTAATATTTAATTGGTAGATAAGTAGCAAAAAATCACTATTAGCTTATTTTTTAAAACATCGCGTACAAAAATATTAAATTAAGATTTTGAAGTTATGTAGTAGGGATATGTTCAACTTTTATTTTGGAAAGTTTATGTCAAAGAGTAGGTCTTTACTTTAATATATTAATTTTATTTATTAAGTTCATATATTGATGAGATAAAAGTATATCTCTTACGTATTTTAACTATTATGTTTAACACTATTATTTAATTCACTGTACACTTTAAAAAATACACTAGATTTCTCTATAACATAAAAACTTTAAATATGATAAAGTAAGTTGCGGTTTTGTCAGAACCTGAGAGCAAAGCCGAAAGTTCGGTGTCAGATGAAACACTTGTATCTATGTATAAATAAAGTCTTAATTCACTTTCTTAGTAGAAATCTCTTAATCTTAGTTTCAAGTTGATAAATCTTTCAATATGCATGAGTCTTGCTATAGGTATGAAAGAAATTTATTGCGAATAATATGCAATCAATCTAATAAATAGGGTGTGGAACGTGGAACTGGGTGTGGCGGCGGTGGAGGAGGAGGAGGGGAAGAAGCGATTAATGGCGTGGCGGCCCCAGAGCGTCCGGACGAGCCGCCGCGCAAGAGGACAAAACTCCATGGCATCGAAGACCTTTCCGCGCTCAGAAAACGTGTTCTCGAGTACAAATTGCTGAGACTGAAGAATTTACGTGAAAGGTAATTATAAAACTTAATAGTATGTCCCGGTTAGGTAAAATTTATACGCTCTTCAATCACGCTTTGTTTTAGGTTCACGGAGCAACTGAGCGAGTTGTATTATCTTCAGGCTGGCGGTAACATGATGGATTATTCAGCATGGCGAAAAAAACCCCCTGGTCCTCAATTAACCGCTTTTTTAGAGGCGCGGCGGCCTCCTCCTGCCGCACCTCCGCCGCCTGAACCGCCCCCTATTCCTCCAAGAGTGCCTTCTCCAGTAGTGCCGGAGGTGACTTTTCCCACTCCGGTTGAATCCTGTCCGATGCCAGTTCCCACGACAGCACCAGTGGTCACTGCCGCCTCAGCCGCCGCTGATGAAATGGTCGAGAAAGCTAAACAAGAGGCGTACGTCGCAACGCGAGTTGCGGAGCTTGCCCGCGCTGGCCTCTGGACTGAGCGTAGGCTTCCGAGAGTCCTTGAACCGCCACGGCCCAAAACACATTGGGATTATTTACTTGAGGAGATGGCATGGCTCGCTCAAGACTTTGCCCATGAGCGAAAGTGGAAAAAGCAAGCTGCAAAAAAGGTATTTTTGGTGTTAAATCTCCGATGACATATTTTATTTCAATATAAAATGTTAATGTGTTCCTAAATTATAGTGTGCGCGAGCGGTACAAAAATATTTTCAAGATAAAGCTGTCGCCGCTCAGAAGGCTGAAAAGGCTCAGGAGTTGCAGTTAAAAAAAATTGCTGCTTTTGCAGCCAAGGAAATCAGAATGTTTTGGTCAAATGTTGAAAAGGTAAAAAGGCTTACTTGTAGATTAAACCTGTGGTAATTGGCTAATTACTTTTTGAATACCCCATTACAGTTGGTTGAATGGAAGCGTGTGCGACGGGTGGAACGTGCTCGTAAAGAAGCACTTGATGAACAACTGAGTTACATCGTAGACCGCACGGAACGCTATTCTCGGCAGCTCGCGGCCAACCTGGGCGCCCCGCCCGCTCCTGATCCAGCAATCACTGCACCCACGGCGCCTGATACTCCACCATCCGATGACGAGTTCCAGCCTCGTGAAGATTCTGACGACGACGAGGAGACTATCGCCGCCGCCGAGCAAGAAGCCTCGCACGATGCCGCTGACCACCGAGACGAGCTGGAGGCTTTGAGAAGAGAGTCGGATCTCGATCTTGGTGATCTGCTTCCCCCTGGCTATGTTCCTGCTCATTCTCCTCCACCTTCGGATTACGGCCCCGATGACGATTCCGCCGACGATGAGGATACTATTGCCGAACAAGAAGCGAGCGAGCGCCCTGAGGACAACGCCGCCGAACTAGCTGCACTCAAAAACGAAGCGGACATAGACATTGACGAACTCGTTAGTCAATATGCAAATTCCGAGCTGCCGAACCTCGAAGACGTGGACGCATCTTCTGCCACCGAAGTCGATTCAGATGACGAAGACGATGCACAGACGTCGGATTCTGACAGCGGAGAATCGTCAGAGTCGGAACACCTCGAGGCTCTAATGGACACCGAAGATGTAAAAAATGAAGAGAAAGATGAGAATGCGAGTGCGGAGGGGGAACAGCGAGTAGAGGCTGCGGCATCGCTGGCGGCAACCTTGCAGCCAACCGGGACCACATTGTCTGAGACAGCAGTGGCAACGCCCTTGCCACGGTTATTGCGCCACTCATTACGGGAGTACCAGCACGTGGGGTTGCACTGGCTCGCCACCATGCACTCGCGCCGTCTCAACGGCATCCTGGCTGATGAAATGGGTTTGGGCAAGACGATCCAGACTATCGCTCTATTAGCGCATCTGGCACTGGACCGCCGCGACTGGGGCCCACACCTTGTCATCGCGCCTACTTCGGTCGTTCTTAACTGGGAAATGGAGTTTAAAAAGTGGTGTCCGTCTTTCAAAATTCTCACTTATTATGGTACTATCAAGGAACGCAAATTAAAACGTGTCGGTTGGACCAAAGCTAATTCTTTTCACGTGTGTATAACGTCATATAAACTAGTAGTTCAGGATCATCAAAGTTTCCGTAGAAAGAAATGGAAATATCTAATTTTAGATGAAGCTCAAAATATCAAAAACTTTAAATCTCAAAGATGGCAGATGTTACTGAATTTCCAGACAGAAAGGTAATCTATTTAGGTAATGCATGCCACAATATCATACCCCTCTAAAATTAGAAAAACAAAAAAAGAAATACACACTTACATAATTAATAAATATATCACTTAACGTAGCAGATTTAGTTTTCATTTATGAAACAGTCTAACGGTAGTAATATATCGTAATTTCAGACGATTGCTACTGACGGGTACTCCGCTGCAGAACAGTCTGTTGGAGTTGTGGTCACTAATGCACTTCCTCATGCCGGATGTGTTTGCGTCACACTCGGAGTTCCGCGAGTGGTTCGCTCCCGTCGCCGGAATCGCAGACGGTTCGCACCGCTACAGCGATGAGCTCGTACGCCGCCTGCACGAGGTACGACCACCGCCGACATAACACACGAAGGAACACTTCTTATTTTTGTTAAATATTCATTGCAACCATTCTATATTTGTAGGTCTTGCGACCGTTTTTGCTGCGGCGACTGAAAGCGGACGTGGAGCGTCAGATGCCCCGTAAATACGAGCACGTCTTGATGTGTCGTCTTTCAAAACGACAGCGATTTCTGTACGATGACTTTATGTCGCGGGCTAAGTGAGTATTTTAAATTGATTTATCTAAACGTTACAATAAATGGTTAAAACTATTGAAAAAATATTGTTACTATTTATGTGAAAATAACAAAATAAAGCCAGCTTCTTTTGTAGGTCACAATTTCTTTTCTATCTGTACGTTCATGTATAACTTTAAATCAATGTTTGATCCGTGTCAAATATTTTTTTCATCCCTTATATTCGATAAGTGTCGCTTTGTTCCTCTTTGAGCGGGAGCAAAATAACACTTTTTCTATAGGAGCTTTTTAGCGGGCGGAAAAGTGATTTGAATTTGGAACATACATATAGATATGAACATCTATAGAAATCGAACGCAAATTATATAAATTACTGGCTGTATTTTTGTGTTGGTTGCACAACGATAACTGAAAAAATTAAAAGCGACCCAATTACGTCTCTGTTTTTGTAATCAGTATGTACTTATTTTCTCATAGAAAGGGGATGAAAAGTAGAGTATATGACTCGGGATCATAATATTTTTCCCTCGGGTGATATACTTTGAATCCCTCGCCGTAAAAATACTATTTTGTTCTCTTGTGATACAATCAACTTTTGTTTTTTCAAAAGGCTCAAAATTTTTGGCAATGCAATGCCACATCTAAACACAAATAAAAATTAATCATTAATTATTAAAAAACTTTTTTCATTATGGCTTGTTTAAGTTATTGGAAGACATTGCACACAAGACATGTTACAAAAATGATACCTATTTGTAATTCACTAGATGACTTAATTTATTTAATTAATTTGTTTATTTATTTCTTTTCTACTTTGAATCAATATTATTGATCATTTGTCTATGTCGAATTAAAAGTATCAGGCGGGCTCATTTTTCATACCATACTTCTACAGCTAAGCCCTTCAGTAAGGACACTCCAACTTAATTAAAGATATGAGAGTTCCAAATGTTCCTTGGTATTAGAAGAACCACAACCATTTCAGCTAGGTATTTTTTATTCTGATCGCTCCTTCACGAAACCATATTTAATTTACTATTTGCGAGGAACTAGAACCATCGCATTTAATCAATTTTAATGAGACCTTCATGAATATATAATACAGTGTACAGTGCAAAAATTTTTCAATTGTTCTTTTGCTATTTAAGTGTCATTCACTCTAAAAATTTATTTATAGAACGAAGGAGAGTCTCGCTTCGGGAAACCTTCTGAGCGTCATAAACGTGCTGATGCAACTTCGGAAAGTGTGCAACCACCCTGATCTATTTGAGCCTCGGCCTGTCTCATCCCCGCTGCAGTTGCCTGCGCTGCCCTATCCCGTGCCTGCGCTGGCGCTGATCGGTGTCATCGCGGGACGCCGTCTGCTCGCTGCACGCCTCGGCGGGGACCTCGCGTCGCTCGAGGTGGCGGGGGCCGGCGCTTTTGCCGCTCATCGCGCACGTCACTTGGCGCCTCCCAGACGCCTAGTGGAGGAGCTGCCGGACCCTCCTTCTGCCTCACCGCCTCGACCGCCACCCGCCGCATTGCGCTTGCATCTCCGCCTAGTCCCGCGTTCCCCCCCCACGCTTCGCATCCCTCCCACTGCGCCTACGTTGGCGCCCACTGCGACCGCGGTCCGTACGTCCACGACCCGTACGTCGCTTCCCGCATCCGCCTCCGTTAGAACCCCGAAGAGTGCCTCCGCGGCCCGTTTGGAGGCGCACCGACGAGCCAGCCTGCGCCGCCTGGCTTTGGTTAACGAGCGGCGGTGCTGGCGGCTGCCTTTGTTCGGTGCAGACCTACGCTCGGCTGTGAGTGCCGGTCCGCCGCCGGTGCCCTCTCGAGACATCGAAGATGTTCTAGAAGAACTGCACGACATCATCGATAGGTTACTAATATAATTGTAAATTTAATAGATAGGTCGCATGTGGCATCATACATACATCCTTCAATATATTATTATTATAGTAATACGTTTAATTTAAAACTTAAGTAACGGTTTTTGTCTAAAGACTTATATTCGAAGTACATTCGACATCCAAATTTTATCGTAGGTTCGTCGTCTGCTGGTCGTCAGTGCGCGCAGCGGGCCCGCAGCTGTCGGCGGGTGCGGGTGCGCGGTGGTGGCGGCGCGCGGCGCGGGCGGCGGAGAGCGGCGCGCTGCTCCCGGCTCGCGCGGCGCTCGCGCTACTGCACGCGCCGGCCGCGCGAGCCGCCGTGGCCTTTCCGCACCCGCGCCTGTTGCAGTATGATTGCGGTGATTACTTCTATTCTGCTCTTATTTAGTTGATGACGACATCCGCCCGAAAATAATATTTTTTTAATAAAATTTAACTCAAAATTCTATAAAATTCTAGCAAATTGCGGAGTGCTTGCAAAGTTAATGCCCTTTTTTCAATAGACTTTCAAATAAATAAAGGGGACTAAAAGTGGGATAGGATGTATTATTTACATAATCTCTTGTTAAAATAAGATCTAAGACTCGTGTTAAAAAATGTTTAACATAAAGAACCATGCTAATTGCTAAAATAAGTATAATATTATTTAATTTATTTAGCATACTACACCTTGTATTATTACATTTTATTTTTAAATATTGTTTCTCGATGTAAAGGCAAGCTCCAAACGCTCGACGGCTTACTGCGACGGTTAAAGGCGGGCAGTCACCGGGTGCTCATCTTTACTCAAATGACGCGTGTGTTGGACGTGTTGGAGGCATTCCTGTGTATGCATGGCCACGCTTACCTGCGGCTGGATGGTGCCACGCGCGTAGATCAGCGTCAGCCGCTTGTGGACCGCTTCAACGCAGACGCGCGTATTTTCGCCTTTATCCTTTCGACGCGCAGCGGTGGCGTGGGACTTAATCTCACGGGAGCAGACTCGGTGGTGTTCTACGACTCCGATTGGAATCCTACCATGGATGCGCAGGCGCAAGACCGCTGCCACCGAATCGGACAAACACGCGATGTGCATGTTTTTCGCCTCGTCACCGCAGCCACCGTAGAGGAAAATATATTGCGAAAAGCAGAGCAGAAGCGCACCCTCGGACACCTAGCCATCGAAGATGGACACTTCACGACTTCTTACTTGCGTGCCGTGAGTAATAAATAACCATTATGTTATTTACCTACCAAATTCATGCTCCATGCCATAGAAATTATTCATATACATAAATATTCACATGTTTTCCTATGCCAATAGGCTAACATCAAGGAATTATTCGGTGCGGGAACGGAAGCAGCGACAGGTAGCAGCACGGAGGAAGGAGATCAAAAAGAAACTGAAACGCCAGAGGGTGGTGAACTTGAATCCGCGCTCGCGGCGGCTGAAGACGAAGCAGACGCCGCTGCCGCTCAGGCAGCGCGCGCTGAAGCTCAAGGGGACCTAGCCGAGTTTGACGAGACTGTACCGCTGGACGACGATGCACGTTCCGCTTCGCCACGGCGAGCGCCGGCTGCCGACCCCGAAAGTGGGGAATTTGCGGCTCTCATGAAACAGGTATGCCTATTATTTACAATGGATTTACAATCACGGATAATTCTATTGTCTTATAATTATTTATTAATGAAGATATCTTACACTTTTGTTTTTGTTTTAAAGTTAACTCCAGTTGAAAAATACGCTATGAGACTCGTAGAGAATAGTGAGGCGGCCACAGAAGCGGAAAGGGCTGCTCTCGGAGAAATGCGACGCCAGTTGCGAGAATGGGAACAGGCCCGACGAGCATTACGGGACGAATCTTTACTCGAGCCGGAGCCTGAACCAGAACCCGAAGCGGAGCCCGATGTGGAACTCACCTATTGTCGCGAGGACGCCCGCACCAAGGTGCGTGTTGGACGACGAAGGCGCACGAAACCCGCGCCACCACCTCCGCCCTCTCCCCCGCCGTCGCCGCCCCTCGCAACCTCGCCTGCGCTGGTGCCTACTCCCGCGCCCGCCCCTGCGCCTCCGGCCGCTCCTCCTGCCGCGCCTCGCACGCGCTCTCGGGGCACCGTGCACATTAACCTTTGGACACTAGACGAAACACGTTCACCGACTGGAGGAGGGGCGGGCGCAGAGGGTGGCCGGCGGCGCGCGTTGCGAAACGGTACCCTCGACTCGTGGCTCGCCGGCACACCCGATCGACAGAATAATAAATGATTTAAAACCGAAAACATGCGTTTTATATTTCTGACGTTCGACGTTTTGGTGCCGATCGATACTCGTTCGTAAATGCTTGACCTCGCTCTCTGCTCGATCTTTTTGCGAGATGCCACCAAAACGACGACGCCGCCCCGAACGTCAGGGATATAAGGCGTGCAAGCATTTACGCGCGAGCTCGAGCGGTGCCGCTTTTTTCCGTCCCACAATCTGATTACCTCCTTTGTCCCACCTTCATCAATTTGTGGGGATTTAAATAAACGAATTTAAATTAAAGAATATTAGGTTAACCTTTGACTGCGGCTGCGCAAAATTTGAAACTTGGACAGCAATTATTGACATCACACCGTGGTAGTACATATATATATGAAAGTATACTAGCAAACATAGATAATGCGTTTTCAATGTAACGCGCAACGTGTCGTGCGTTTGGTGTTATTTTTTTAACATAAGACTAGAGGAAACAAATTCCAAATATAAACCAAAAAGTATGGTATATATTTACACGCGATTTAGTTAATTTTTTTCATGTCTTTTTCACCGACAATATGTTGCTCACATTGCTCTGATATAATAATTGTGTAATAAACTAGTCGCAATGAATATTATTCAAAATTTAAGCAATATACGCAATAGTGTAATTTAATTAAAGTATTTTGAGTAAGACCGTTCATTTATGTTGTAGTCAAAAAGGAAAGGAGTATTATAATGTAATTTTCACCATCTCGTTTACATAATTTTTATATTACAAAAAATAGTTTTCTCTCTGTCGTTGTTAATTTCATTACTGAATAGTCGTTGATAATTTCACTACTGAAGCAATATTTTTGCACAAAAGGTTGGTTTGCCTAAAAGGTTTAGACGCACTAGTTTTAAATGGCTGGTGTGACTGATTGCCTATAAGAAGTCGCAATAATGCAATTAAATTTTATGAGTTGCAGTCAAAGTGTTTAATGTTAAAGTTAATTCTATAGTAATAAGACTGTATTTTATAGAATATAATGAGGTAAGTTTCCTTTATTATTTTTACTATTTTTATACTGAATGAATAGTTTTGTTTGGATTATCACGGTGCCATTGATTTGAATTTGTCCACAGATATGGGTGAGCGGAAACGGTGTAATAGAGCGAATGCCGGTGAGTAATCTAACACGCATCTTAGGCAAACATACCGCTCGAGGCTAAACAACACCGTCACTCTCACAGATGTGGTGCCCTCCCACACCGCCCTCCAGCGACGGTGATGTGTACTGTGACAGCTGGTCGCGCGCTCTGTACCGGCGCGGCGCTGCCGCCGACGCGCTCTTACCTCCCGTTCGGTGGCGGGACTCGCGCGCCCCGCGCTCCCCGCGCCGCGCCCGCCCTGCGCCCCGCTCCGCCCACGCGCCGCCCTCGCTCTTCGAACGAGCCGGCTCGCGGCCTCGCCCTCGTGCCCGCCCGCCGCCCGCACCTCCTCGTGACCATGCAGCCCCGCCGCCCGACTGGGCACCCTGTGAGGACGCCGCTTTGCGGCGTGCGCTACGGTTGCAGCGGGTGGCGACGGATCCCCCCGCCGCTCACGCGCCTAATTGGGACTGGTTGGCCGACCTAATCGGCGAAACCGCTCGTGCGTATCGCTCCCCACGTGCCTGTCGTGATCGACACGATGCACTCGCCGACCCAGACCGAGCACGACGCAAACATCGGAAACCTCCGCCTGCACGTCGCCGTCCCGACGACGACGCTCCACGGCCTCCACTGCAGCGCCTCGATGCAATGCGAGATGCCGCCGAACGTCGTCGCGCGGCACCTAAGCGTCGCCTCGACGACGCCGCACATCACAACCCCAAACATGCAGCCCTTCTCGCCGATCACGGAGTGGACTATGAAACTCCTCCGTCACCCATGGAAGTGGCGACGCGTCGTGCCGAACGTATAGCTAAAGAGAAAATGAAGGCGGGCGCCGGTGCCCCCGTCGCCGGCGGTACCGTACAGGCATCGACCCCTACGACAAGTGCCCCCGTGGCTCCGCAGCGCATCGTAGTGGCGGCACACGGAGCACAAACGGCGGCGACGGTGGCGGCGCCGGGCGGCAAGGTGGATGCTCGCCGACCGCGACCGGGTGAGGCGCCGCGAGCCTCCGCCCCCCCTGCCGCTCAACTATTGTATCGACAGCAAACGCTCGCCGGAAGACACCATCTAAAAATATTGCACCACGCGTCCCCAACACAAAATCAGGTTACATTTTTTATTTCGAAGTTTTTTTATAATGGGCTTCATAGAACTGAAACCGAAATAAGTAGTGAACCCAATATTCGTTGTGTTGTTGTCAGGGCGTGTCCGTGAGTGCTGCGGGAGGCGTGTCGGAGGGTGGCGCGGCGCTGCGCACGCTGCAGCTGCAACAGCTGGCGCTGCGCCGCCCGCGCGCGCCCGCGCCTGGAGCCGCGCCGCACGTGGTGCTCGCGCACCTGGCGCCCGCGCCTGCGACCGCACCCGCACCCGCTCCCGCCGCCACACCCGCGCCCGTTGCGGCGCCCTCCGCCGCACACCACCACCCCGCCGACTCACAAAAATAAAAGTTGTCGAATCATTCCAACATTTTATTTACTTTATCACTACGAATCTGAAAGCTTTTTTCATTTAGCCGTATTTGTATATACTCCCTAATAAAAGTATGTATGTACGATCACAACACACATTTAGATAATAGATTTATACATAGTCTGGCCATAAGCACAATGAAAAAAAGAATTGTATTTGGTCGATATTAAATATTTTTGTAATATAAAAACTGAGTGGGGTAATAAAGAGAAGCAAATTGCTATGATAGCGTTACGCAGAATAGGTATGGGCAGTAATTAAAATTCTGAAACTTATTTGTTTCCACACTCATTCTCTGGTGGAAGGATGGAGCCTCTTGATATTAGTTGAATGTTTGTGTACCGCACTATTGATAGGTACAATGGCACGATCTCTGTTTATGATAGAACGAATCTAAATATGCACGTAGTATACCTACGAAAAAACGATCAAAGCACTGAAGGAAAAAACTCGAAGTAATCTTGTCCAAAAGACATAAAACAATGTCTCGTCTTTTGAATGATGACTTTTTTTATGCAAAATAGATATGCGTTTGACTACAGTCTGCCATATGTTAAACATTACTGTAGTCTAAGATGTGTCGCGCTTGCCATATTTAGATTAGAATCAGCAGTGTTAGCCAGTTACCTATGCAGTGGAGGCAGTGAACCACGTGAACCATTGCGAACTTGAACCACCGCATTTACCAAACAAGAGAGTGGGGTTGTCGCGTTTCTAATTCTGATAAATTTGTACTATGGGTTTGTAACTTCCGCCCACAAAATTTGTTCTTTTTAAATTAGCTTTACATAATGTATAAGATTTAATAGATCCTAATTCCACCGATACGTAAACATAAAATATTCTATATTCAACTTTAAATCGGGCGACACAAATTAAAAACTAAACGGGCAAATTCCAATAAAAAAAAACATGAGTTCAGCAAGGACTCATTTTTAAAATCGCCATAATTGGAACTCTTGAATTGGAATTCCTTTTAATATGATTTTTTGTAGGATAAAGATTGAATTTCTTATACAAGCAATTCGAGATGCAATAAGGATCTTGAATATATAATTAAATTTTTTTTATTATTCTTTTATTATAAGAAATTCAGATATATTTACCTTATATAATGTTATAAAAAGATAACGTATATGGAATTGAAAAAATACGGAGCCTTAAAAAAATTTTGAGTGTTATAAAATGAAGTTACTGTTCTTAAGATATAACATATTCACAATTCACGTAAAAAAAAACGTTTACTTATAATCGTCTCAACCGTTTGGAAAACAAGTGTCCCCTTGTATATGGAATCCTCGAGCGCAAATATTAGAAACGGATACTGGCGGTCTATTAAATCTAACGTCTAAATCAAAATATTCATCACTTTTTTCACTGGGTTCTTGTTCCAAACTTCTTACATTGTAATTTGTTGGTCCTTCAAAAACTAAGCATCAGGTGAAAGATGTGCCGGATAATATAGACGACCTGTGTACATCGATACAACTAAATACAATAATCCATACATTATGTATAAAATCTTCATTGCAAATACTGACGCGATTGGACAACTTAATGATATTATTTGCCTCGTATTTACTTAACTCATGTTTAAAGTTACTATATGCACTTATACGATTCTATTTATTTACTTTGACGACAAATACTCATAAGTAATCATTGTTCATTTAAAAGGTAAAGGAAGACAATAGTTTTACCCAAATACATACATATCGTCTCATTCTATATACAATATAATAGTTTGTATTTGAATATTTTAGCAAAAGCATAATTATAAACACAATAATATATAAATATATTATAACTTATTAAATCCTATTAAATTGAGTAAAATATGTCAATAATTAATTATCTTTGAACAGTTTTATTATAAGTAGGGAATATATTATATTTGGGAATAATATTTATTTATTATGTTTAAATCTTTTCGAATTTGAATCAATAGCAGTGATCACTTCTTTACGGCTATTAGAAGCGTCAGTACTCTTTATAATTATAGATATAGTATTGTCGATGAATAAATAAAACAATGTTCGACTAATGGTTTAAAAACCATAATTTTCTACAGCATTTGACCAGTGCAAACACTTTTACCATACATATTTTTGTCAATATCAATTTTAACAGATTTCAACCGAAGATTAGTATATACAAAAAAATAAAAATGATAAAAAAAAAATAGATAAATATATATAAATATATGTCAATCAAAAGTACGTGTACAAAAAAAAAAAACTTCCAAGGTGCAAACTAATGTACTATTCAATGAGAAAGCAATAAAAACTTTTTCTAATAATTATTATAATTGCAATTCCTATAACTGTTACTGTAATTGTAATATATTATATTTAAAATCTGAAATACGTTCAAAATAATATCGAGATCTTTTAAAAAAAAAAAAGGACAAGCTAGACGAGGCATAGTTTTCCGAGGCGGTTGTAGATATGACGATGAAAAAAATATTTTTATAAAATTATATTTTAATAAACTTTTTATATTTCATCGAAGGCACCATCTTTTTATTATTGGCATTTTTAACCCTCCGCGAGATTCTTAAATAACACCAACGACAACTCCAAGCAGCGGAGGCTACATGTCATTCGCTAAACTACAATTCATTCCCAGGCCCGTACCGTCATTAATGTAATCCTTTACACTGTAATAGGATTTTTTTTATTAAAACCCCTTTTTATTTTTAATTTATTTAATGACAAATCTAAGGCTTTATAAAGGAATTAACCTTGAAAGGATTACTTATTTTATGGAGCTTAGTCGCAGGCATAGCAAGTTTATTTTAATTTCTAGATGTTTTTTGATGTACTTTGCCAATGTTTCTTAAATATATTTATATTCTTCAGTGACTGAAACATCCGTTTATTCATAAAAATCTAGAAAAACCCATTCAAGATGTCCATTTTTAAATTTTAGATGAGATATTCCCTGCGATATCTTGCACCTTCCGAGGCACAGTGTGTCCTGACAACCCTTAAACTTAAATAAATTTAACAGGCTTAGGTATATTTCTTCAGCTACTGCAATCAATTTTTTGAGAGACAACTTCAGGCAGTCTCCGCATGGGGCAATGCCAATCTTGTCAAATTCAACGTCATCAAAACGCAGACGTGTTCACCACGAAAAGGAGACCTTTCACCTTGCCTCCTTCTTTTCAGAATGTATCTTTGGAATACCGTGACCGACTTCAGTTGTTAGGCTTAGAGATTTCCTCGAACCTGAAGTATGGTCGGTGCTTTGATTCCAGAGAAAGAGTAGCTGTAGGAAAGCTTGTCATTCTTGTGAAGGTCCGACAATACTTTACACCGGAACATCAATATTAATATTATATAATTAATAAATTAATATTATATAATTGTATAATACAATCACAGATCCCATTGTGCGTGAAGTACTGTGGTCACATATTTGCTGGTGCCGCAAAGTATCATCTCGCAATTCTGGACTCAATTGAGAGGCGAGCAAAAAGGCTTATTGGCGACCGTGGTTTGGTTAACGCCAACCCAAGCCTTGAACACGGGCGTAGAATTGCCGGCCTCTCAGTATTCTATAGGATACATTTTGGAGAGGATGCAAAAGGAATTACATGATGTAATTTATGATATTGAAAACTGAAAATTTACTATGTTTCAACAGGTTTTCATATTCAATGTTTTTTAAAAGTACATACAACTTCTAATAAAAAAACAAACATAAAAACTGTATTTGTCTATATGCCTGCTCTGCCATTGCTTATTATGGAGAAGTTTGTGAATTGCTTATTATCGCCCAGTATCGGGCAATGTTTGTAAGAATCATTACAATCGATAAAGTTTAACAGAAATACTCTCTGATCGATTCCAACGATAAGAATCGTTTGTGTTATCTGTGACTGAGCGAACTATTGCCAATCGAAAAAATATTATTGGGCATCGCTATTCGCTAGTCGCTACACAGTCCATATTATTTTTTAATTAGGTATTTTTTCATTCTTAAATCTGGAGGCATACATACCGTTCGTATCAACTATCATCAGTCATTTGTAATTTGTATTCGTAGTCAAAAGATTATCTGTTTTTTACGAGGAAAAGAGATATTTACTCTTTAGAACGATGAAGAAAGTAATATTACTGGTCTTACTGTCGCTTTCGATGTGTTTGAGCCAACCTGCAGAGGAAAAAGGTAAGATCAGTGATTACCAGAACAATCTAGCGTCGCCCATCAAAGTATTGCGTTCTATTAGGAAATTTCTAATGATTAAGAATTCATTGAAACCTGTTTTACATAATCATTACAGAAAAACTCATTATTTCTTGTATAAGATATATTAATGCCTAATACGTACGAAATATATTTTAAATAAACCATGTGTATACATGCCATATTTTGAATTGAAAAGCTATTATAACGATACAAGAATCAGATTTAAACCAATTATGTTAATGCCTATAAAAAATCCGTTAATTTTCTGACATTGAATTATTTATCCATGAGTATTAACAAATCGAAATCATTCCTAACATATTGCTTACTTTTGCACAATTTCTTTGTTCGTGTCAATACTTAAAAATATAGCCATTATGTTTATTCAAGCTATCTTTATCGTTGACTTTAGTTTTTGTCTACTTGATTACAACAAATTAATAGGTAATTATTTTAACAATATAAAAGCAATTAATATTCCTTTATCATATCTTTATAATAAGTATTCGTCTAATTTATTCAGAATAAGGGAGATATTATTAATTGATCAGTTCAAGGTTACTCATTATCTTTATAAGCAAAATCTTAGTACAAATGTGTAATTACGTTTGTAAGTAGCATTAATGTTTTCTATCTTTAAATAAAATTTTTGCAAAATATATAATTTTAAGATGTACTCATCAATAAATAGTTTATCTGCTAATAATTAAATTATTACAATTGACTTGTTAAATTATCTCATTCACTTAACTTTGAAGATACATTTTCTATTGTAAAATGAATGACTATTTAGTTTTGAGTGAAAACAAACTCCTGAAATGTTTGATGCTGCAATAGAAGCCTTAGCAAATAATGTAATAATAAATGCATTTAAACTGCTTTTAAAAAATAATATTATGAAAACATTTTGATATGCTATAATGCAATTAGTTTTTAAATATTATATATTTCATAATATATTGACTAAATTTAATCAATTATTAGACAAGTTTCTATTAGTAGTATTGTTGTCTCATTAGTATGTGCATTTTAAAAAGGATCAAGTTATTTTAATCTTTAATTTTATATTTTATTAAGTTTGTCTCTTAACTTATAATTATTGGTCATTTAAATAATAATAGACAATGTAGTTTAACTTACATAGATATTTGTCAAAGAGTTGTAATGGTTTTATCATTTTGAAGTGGAGAAACTGTATAACAATAACGTCTTTTTTAAATTTCAGGATCCCAAACTACCGGTGCTGTTGCTGCTGTTACCAATAGCACTGTGGATGCAAAAGAAACAACTGTAAATGGATCAACACCTCATGTAGAAACACAAACAGTCAACAAGAATGCTACTGAACCAAAGCAAAACTCAACACAAACATCACCTGAACCACCTAAAATATCTGAACCCACACCTCAACCTAAAGAGGACACCCCTAAACCTGTAGACAATAAAACTACCAAAAAACAAGATCCCCCTAGTGGCAAAGATGAGAAGGAAGTGCCTAAAACTCCAAGTGAAACAAAAGCAGCCACGGCAGATAAGGTATCTGACAAACCTAAAAATGACACAACAGACAAGATCACAGCGAAACCTGATATGCCTAAAACTACTGAGGCTCCAAAATCTGAAGACAAGCATGTACTTCAAGCTAGAGGGTGAGTGATATTGATAATTCTTTAATAGTATCTTGGAATATAATAAAGGTGAAGAATTAATTAATTAGTTATTCAAGTCTTGTAAAGAAGTTCTTTTTGTAAATTTTGTAAAATTTTTGTGAGTAGTATGTTCCATTGGAGTAAACATTGAATAGCATATAATAGTATATTATAAATTCTATAACAGTGTTTAATTAAATAAATTAAATTTGAATTTTATTAGAATGATCATAAACGACATGGAACACACTTTATTATACTTAAAGTCAGCTAGTTCCATAAAAAGTAGCAAAATAATAAATAAAACAGTAATAAATTGTAATTTATTCTACATTGATTTCATTACAAAGCATATAAATATAATTATATTTTCAGTTTTGATGGACCAAGTTTCATTGGAGGCATGATACTCACCCTGGGGCTGCTTGCAATAGGTTTCATGGGATTCAAATACTACAAGAACCAAACCGAGAGAAACTACCATACTCTTTAAGATTTTGATAAATTAATTATCTCTTTTTAATTATCACATCTATGAGTGCACTGCTAGGAGATATATTTTAGGTTTTTCTAAATAACTTTTTGTTATGTTATATTTAGAGTTTTTAAGAGATTATTTCTTTTGTGCACTACATGTTCTTTGAAAATTTTACTGATGCAACAGGGTTTTGTAGTATTAGCATTGAGATCCTGAAGTGTACCTTATATGCGGTGGCTGGACACTTATTTTTATTTCTTTCGAATTTATTTCATTTTAAACATAATATGTTGTCATATAGATTTTAGTGTAGGGTTCATTATTTTTTTGGCATTTATCTCATTTGTTATTACTATAAGTGTTCTTTGTATATATATATTGTGTAGATTGATGTTTTCTCATATATTGACAAGAGGAAGTCCTAACTTTACTAGCATAAAAAAAACTATTTAAAATATTAAAGTTATTTATCAACAGTTTAAAAACAATTATAAAGTTTAACTATTTTAAGTGCAATTTAGTATTAGAATTCGGTTTTTTATCTGTGCCATGTCAAAATCAATATAAAAACAGTTAATTCCACACCATGAATTTAGTTATAAGCAAAATAAATATGAATAAGGAAAAATATTGTGATGATAAATTAGGGTCTGAATTTATATGTATGTTGGTTTGGCACAATCTATATTTTTGAATCTCGTATATTCTCTAATAATGTATCTAATGACAATTATTTTTCTTATATTGAATCTCCTGCACTCAATAATATAGTGATGCTTGTGCTAAACCAATTGTGCAGTTTACTTTTAAATGGTTTTGTAAACTTGGGAAAGTTGATTCCATCCTAAAGTGCTCTTAAATCTGAACTATTTACGAATAATTCAAAAGTTATGTCTCTCGTGTCACAGTCAATAGTTGTGTTAATAAAGTATATATACCAAATCGTTTTTTTTTAGTAGTTTCGAAATTGTAATCGTTTTTTGCAAAAAAAATCACAGAACATTTAAGCCCTTAAGAAAAAATTATTATTAAATATAAAACGTTTTTATAACTACAATTTAAAAAAATCTGAAGAACTTCTACCCTGTCGATAATTTTAGAATCCTTGTCTATTTTATTCTATAAAATCATTATTTTTTACGCAATATATAATAATCATTACTGCTTTCTCAAAATAGCGAGGAATGCAGACAACTCGCAAGTTGGAAACGAAAGCCGCTGTTTGGGGAAGAAATTTTTTCTACAATCGAAAATTGTGTTCTCAAGGGAAAATACAATCGCGTGTTCAGATTAGTTACATCACCAAATGAATATCAAAAAATGCCAAATATATAGGTTTTATTTATAGCCTTTCGCAACTAATTTTTGACCGATCATCTGATTTTTCTCTTTATTTTCAACTAGGATGAACGACCGTCGAGACTATTGAGAAGTCTAATTGTCGACGGAAACAGAATTCTAGTGAGATCTTTTTGGGTAGAAGTATTGTAATCGGAAAACACTTGTTTAGTTTTAATGATAAATTCTTTTTTTTTCCTGCAATAATATCCATTTTCAAAAGGGATATATATATATATATATATACCATCTGCGGAACATGCGCAAGTGCGTATCTCAAGGAATTAATCAATATTATTTAATCACTAGAATATAGAATGCATTTCTTTCAGTTACAAAGAATTAAAATATAACAATAGTTATGGCCAAACCTGTCTTTGGTTTAAATAACTACATCCGTGGAAGGGGTGTAAGCTTTGAAATATCTACGCAAATGAGAATTTTAATGAATGCTTTTATTTATTTAAAAATATACAGTATTTATCAAAATAAAGACAAATCAAAATATTCAATTCTTTTATTTAAATATTAAGGAAAATCTCTAAAAAAACCGAAACCGAAGAAATCGAAAGAAGGTAAAAAAATACACATTTAATCAGCAGTCTTAAACACTTTATTAAACAAGGCAGTAAATAAATCCTTATCCAAAATGAAAACCTTTTGGTAATAATAAATCCAAGCAGTAAAAAATTGTAAAACATTGATTGACTAATAATAAAAGTTAAAATAAAAATAAATAATAGAAAATATTTTTTTCCAACGTACAAAAAAAGACATTGTAGACTTGCCACGACTCGCCTTTATATTATACATATAAAATATAACCGAATTAGACAAACAATAAGTGGTCACATTAAGGAAATATTCAACCCCTTAATTTAATCAATGTTCAGAGCAATGGACAACTGAAAACACAAAGTATATTTTAAACTAGACCCTATAAATAATTTTAAACTATAGCCTATTTTATGGTCTAACCTTAATAGCTATTAAAACTTATCCATTATATGGCACAGAAAACAAAGTCTTAGTAAAGTGGCGTAACTACACTTTGGCAAGTCGGCAAAATGCGACGGACCCCAATCTTAATTAAATGGTAACCTAAAAAACTATTTTAAGTAGTGTTTATTTGTAACTACTTCACATAGATGTTTTAAATAAAAAATATTACTTCATTGGTTTACTTTATTTATATTAGAGAAGGTAGGGCTCCGGTGAATTTGCCCCGAATCTCACAGACTATAGTTTCACCACTTACTCCAACCTACAATCTAACATAAGTTGAATGACCATTAATTATTTAAAAATCATTCATAAGTTGTATGATTTAGAAAAAGTTATAATACCTTGTAACATCCATGATAAATTAATAATAAATACAATTCTTAAAAATATTTTCATCACAAATTATTATTATTGTGAATTCAAATAAACTATAAAAATACTAGCTTACTGAATACTTATGATTTTTATACATTTAAATGTTTTCTTTAACTAAACCATTTTCAATAATGATAAACAAACCAATGTGAATCGATTACATGTATAAAAAAAATATTGTTATTACAGTAAATAAACAAAAATTTAAAATCTGATTCAGTTAAAAACTTTAGCTTTTAAAAATAATATAAGTTCATACTATATTCGGACACATTTTAAGTGAACATTTTATGTTGCACATATATATGTGTATATATTTGTTCATAATTGTGACGATTGTTATCTTACAGACTTAGAAACTTTTCACCACAGATATAAACTGATTTACAAGCAAAAAAGTATGTTAAAATTTTTTATCTTTACCATAGATGTAATAACATATGTGTTAGAAACTATAACTATTGAGATCCTTTAAAAATATTTGTTAAATTAAAAATATATATATATACTTAAGATAACTCTCTTCTTGTAAACAGTTGGTAAACTGTTTTGCTGATAGTAGGTCCAACGGTGCGATTATTTTCACATCTTAGGTGGGCTAATAAAGTTTCTCCTTCTTTTGGATCACAGTTTTCATATGCTTTTATCAATAATTTGGGAGTATTATACTTATTTGTTATGGCCAAAGCTCTTTCTACAGATAGTCCTTTTAATTGTAAAAGGAGTTTTATGAAAGTGTATTTTATAGACAATGGTTTATTTTTTATAAAATATTTCATAAAAAAATCATATGTCATCAACATGCCTGCTTCTGTCTTTTTGTTGTGACCTTTTAGACTTAAATTCTGTGAAATAAAAAAGATATAAATTTACTAAGATCAACTTGTTAAACTGTGTTGTAATTTTTTTTCTTAAATATAATTTAGTATTTAAACTTAAATAAATATAAAGTATTTACAAAATAAGATAGTTATGTAGGTATTACATATATATATATAATGATAATTATATCAATTATTAAGTGATTGAATTTACCTGGTACTCCATAATTAGTCTCATGGTTAAAATTGCCAGAAATCGGACAGATCCTACCAATGAATCTGTTATATGAACTTTAAAACCATCTTGAACTCTTGTGTTTGCCAGCCCTTGCATCAATGTTGTAATTGGTAACCCTACATTTCTATTATTATCATAGTTTTCTACCATGTAAATAACATTTGTACCACACTTCTTCAATCTAAATTTTTGCTCATGAAATCGACCATCTTTGATACTTGCAGCTAAATCGTCCATTCTCTTTCTTTCAATAATATATGGCAGAACCAATTCTTGTTTAGTTGTTTTGTGCCTTGCCATCCATGTAAAATCACCAACACTTAAACAGCGGTAATCATGTTTTAACTTGGGATATTTCTTTATTTGTACCATAATTGGATCATTCATTTTAGATAACCTGTAAAAAAATTTAAAAATTTTAAGACATTCTTGTTTTAATAATCGGTTATGACTTCGAATTAAGAATACTTACCCAACACTTTCATTTATATCAATGAGTAAAACTATCTCAAAAGAACCAGCCTCAAATTCTATATCTCTGTCGACTTCGGTAATAACTTTATTTATTACAATGTTGGCATCACTAAGAATATTAATTTCCGAATCATTATTATCATCTTTGGATACCCCAGAGTTTGTTGACTTCATATCATCAATTTGTTGTTTTAATTTTGTCTCTTCATATAGTTCCAAGGCAGTTGCATGACCCAAATCAGTTAGTTTAAATGTTGGCTCCTCCCCTCCAATTCTTTTCACTAAATCTCTTGTTATTAATTTTCCAACATTTATCCATAGATACTGACGTGAATCATCTGTCGGTATTTTCATTGAATCTTCACTGTATTTATGTGCAAGTTGTAATAAATCCTTTTTGTTAATAGATTGATTAGAGTTTACATTTATATGTTCCAAAAGTGCCATCAGGATAGAGTAACTGGCAGACCTATATATAGGTTTGTATGTAATTTTACTTTTCTTAACTTTTTTTGGAAAATTTGATACCTGCGATGAGGAGTCTGAATCACTCAAGTTAGTTTGGCATGATTGAGATATGGATTCTGGTTGAATAATTTCTATAATGTCAATTTCAGATGGATACACTTGTGCTTCTGATCCATCCTGTTGTTGACATAAATCAATTGTTTCACAAGACACAGACCCTGTAACTTTATAAGTATATTCTTCTGATACTATGTGGGATTGTATATTATTTATTGTGGTATCAACATTAATATCTATTGTTGATTCTTTGGGTAAGCCAGTTCCAAGTCCAGAATTAGAGGAAGAATTGTTTTGACTTGAATTGTTATTACTTTTATTAGAACTTTCATGTTCTTCTAGACGTTTGTCGAGATACGAGCATATTTTAGTATCGAACCCCTTAAGTATAGCACATTCTTCACCAGTTTCTAATGGTAAAGGATACTTAGATAATGAATTGAGAGCTTCTTCCAATATATGTATCAATTTACTTCTTCCTTTAAGCTTTGCTTCTTCATGTAATTCTTCAAGCCAATCCTGAAATAAAGGATTCGGTCTTGTTCTCTTAAGAGTTATTCTTTTTCCATTTTCAGCCATATTGCAAAATATTTTATTTTTAACATTTAAAAATATAAATATATCGAACTTGCAAAATTATTAAAGCATTTTTTATATTGGATAAACAAGCATATTTATAAAAACAATATTTTCAAATTTTCAATAAAAAGCGGCTGTCAAATTTATTTTTTTAATTTCTTCTTAATCATTGGATTCCAGACATTTCTATTTTATTTTATTTTCAATTTCACGGTATTATTTAAAAATGTATATTTTGAAAACATACATTATAATTTTTATCCTTAAAATAAACAAAAAATAACTACTAACATTTTAATATTTAAATTTTAAGATTTTCTCTTTCAAAGGCAAATATAGTATAGCAAATTGTAATATTTTATTCTGTCACTATTTGCTGAAGATTGAAATCGTTGCGACATAATGAAAATGTAATCTCAGACAATTATATCAATATCTATCAGTCGATGTGCGAGAATTTGAAAATTTAATTGTATAAAAATTATCAAGAAACCAACTATTATAATTGATTAAATTATTTTAAAACAAATATATATCATCTTTTATTAACTTCTTTTGTTGAGCTTTTAATTAAAAAATTTTCTTTTATTTCTAGTTTCTTTAAAGTTATTTTAATAATAATCAATGAATTCTTAAACTATATTATTTTATCTTATTTATTTTTAATAAATATCGTTATTTTATAAAGCTTGTAATATTATTTATCTTTATTTTTCTTAGGTGTTCAGTGTTGACTGTGGATTTTGATTGCTTTAACTAGTTTCAACCACAGAGTGCTATAAACAGTGGCTTAAAGTTTTAACTTCCAATGTTTTACAAACATTTATGTATATTAAATATTGCAATTTGAAATAACTAAATATGTTTTGTTTTTGAAGAGAGTCCATCGAAGAAAAGCATCAACATGTCACTCGAAATACCATTGATGTCCACCGATGAGGTGAATAGTTCGTTTAAAAGTCGCAATTTTTCTTCGAGTGTTATTTACATAACTAAACTCTTGCATATTTTTAGGTGATAGGACTTGATCCAGAATCTTTACCTTGTGGTGAGGAAGTGCTTAGTATATTACAGCAAGAGAGATCCCAGCTTAATGTTTGGATTAACGTCGCCGTAAGTATAAAGTAACCTAAAAATAAAATACATACGTATTTTTGTACATTAAATCAGACTATGAAATAGAATTTCCGTAACCAATATTGTTGGTTAGGGTCTAACTCACAACAAATAAGTTGTGACGTAAGATATCAAAAATTTTAAACACTTTGTTTTTAAGTTTTGTTCTTAAAGTGATTAGAAACTGTTTCATTTTAGCTTGCTTATTATAAACAAAGAAAGATCGATGACTTCCTTAAAATACTTGAAGCATCCCGAGTGGATGCAAACATTGACTATAGAGACTTTGAGAGGGATCAAATGCGAGCACTTGATATGTTGGCTGCTTATTATGTCCAAGAGGCAAATAAAGAAAAGTTGAAAGACAAGAAAAAAGAACTTTTTACAAAAGCCACTTTGTTATATACAATGGCTGATAAAATTATTATGTATGACCAGGTATGTATGACCAGGTATATATTAATATTTAAATTTCTAACTCATAATTTTGAATGTGTTTAATTATTTAAGATTTTATGTTATAGAACCATCTTCTGGGGCGAGCTTATTTCTGTCTTCTGGAGGGTGACAAAATGGGACAAGCAGATACACAGTTTAATTTTGTTCTCAACCAATCACCTAATAATGTTCCATCACTGCTTGGTAAAGCATGCATTGCCTTCAACAGAAAAGATTATAGAGGAGCCTTAGCATTCTATAAGAAAGCTTTAAGAACTAACCCCAACAGCCCAGCAGCATTGCGATTGGGGATGGGTCACTGTTTCATGAAATTAAATAATCAGGAAAAAGCAAGGTATGTAGAATTCTAATATTTAATATGGATTTGAACTGAGGTATGCAGTTTAATTTCATATTTGGATGTAGTATACAGTTTAATTTATTATTAGGATGGCTTTTGAGAGAGCTTTACAACTTGACCCCCAATGTGTTGGCGCTTTGGTTGGACTTTCAATCTTGAAGTTAAACTTACAAGAAAGTGAGTCTAATAAGATGGCAGTCATTATGCTTTCTAAGGCATATGCTATTGATCCCAAAAACCCTATGGTATTAAATCATTTGGCAAATCATTTTTTCTTTAAAAAGGTAAGCTATTGTTGTATATGATAAATATTGTAATATTTTTATAATATTAGTATTTTTATAACTGGTGTTTTTTTTACTTTATTTTATATGAAATATGACCAGAAAAAAATCATTTTACTTTCAATTTAGATCTTTGTATATATTGTTTTTTATTAAATATATTATCTTGTTTAAATGTTATCCCTATTTGTAGTAAGGTATATGTATAGGTGAATATATATAAGTAAAAGTAAATATTATAAGGTATATATATACCACACTGAGTCTTTTATAAATATTTAGTAATGTTAAATTATTATTATTTATCTTTATGTTTAATTGTACAAGAGAATTAGTAATTTTCACCTCTTAACATTTACAGGACTACAGCAAAGTTCAACATTTAGCCCTTCATGCAATCCATAACACAGAAAATGAGGCCATGAGAGCTGAAAGCTGTCATCATCTAGCTCGAGCCCACCACGCTCAAGGAGACTGCGTCCAGGCTTTCCAGTACTATTATCAAGCCACACAATTTGCTCCACCCAACTTCGTACTTCCCCATTATGGTTTGGGCCAAATGTATATTTATAGAGGAGATACTGAAAATGTAACTATAATGTTCTGCATAACTTTTAACTATTATAAGTCGTGTTAAATAAATTCCAATAGTAACAGCAAATATAAAGCGTCATTTTGTTTGTTATAGTTAAATTATTGTTTGTAATGTACTTTATTGTGCCAAAAACCAGGACTTAAAACAGAACCTGCTTAAAGTAAATGACTATTTTTTTTTTTAATATTAATTAAAATCAATTACTTTTACATTAATACTAATATAATTTACTTCTACAGGCAGCTCAATGTTTCGAGAAAGTTCTTAAAGCACAACCAGGCAACTATGAAACTATGAAAATTTTAGGTTCTCTATATGCTAACTCACCTTCACAATTACAACGTGATATAGCAAGACAACATCTTAAGAAAGTCACTGAGCAATTCCCTGATGATGTTGAGGCGTGGATTGAATTAGCCCAAATTTTGGAACAAAATGATTTACAGGTAACATTTATTTGGGTAATCAATAAAATAAATAAAAATAGAAGATACTATATAAGATTTTTATCATAGGGATCATTAAATGCATACACCACTGCCATGAAAATTCTCAAGGAGAAGGTAAATGCTGAGATACCAGCTGAGATATTAAACAATGTAGCAGCTCTACATTACCGCCTAGGAAACTTAAGTGAAGCTATGAGATACTTAGAAGAGGCTCTAGAAAGGTAAGGAAAAATAATACAATTCTTGAGTACAGTATCCTTGTGACAGGTCTTTATGATCTTGTGATATTTTTTTTATATCTATGATATATGTTTCATATTGGTAAAAAGACACCCATTTATAACACTGTAACAAGGATTGTCATTTATATTATAAAGTGGAAAAGTTTCTTTGTTTTGTTGAATCTCACTAAGCTTTGAAACTCCGGGAGATTTGAAATTATTTTTTCTGATTGTGTTTGGATGGTTCATGAAGAAGGCTGTATAGTACTAGTATTATACGCGAGTGAAACCACGGGGCATCGCTAGTAAGTAACATATATACTAATAATGATTTTATTAACTTAAAGGGAAAAAGTAGAAGCAGAAACTCTAGACGCACAATATTACAACTCAATATTGGTCACTACAATGTATAACTTGGCTCGTCTCAACGAAGCTCTCTGCGTGTATAACAAGGCAGAGAAACTTTACAAGGACATTTTGAAGGAGCATCCTAATTATATCGATTGTTATTTAAGGTATCGAAAGTGATTTAGTAATTCAATAGTATTTCTGACACATAATTTTATATAATTTTAATATTTAATATTTTTAACAGATTGGGTTGCATGGCGAGAGACAAAGGCCAGATCTATGAAGCGTCTGATTGGTTCAAAGAAGCGCTCAAAGTGAACACTGAACATCCGGATACGTGGTCACTGTTGGGGAACTTGCATCTTGCCCAGCAAGAATGGGGTCCGGGACAGAAGAAGTTTGAAAGGATACTACAGAACTCTAGCAATTCTAATGATGCTTATTCTCTAATTGCTCTTGGTAATTTCGTGGATGGTTTTATTATTATTTTTTTTTATATTTATATATTGATTTTATTTAGATACACTTCAATAACTAAAATTAGTATGATAAATATTAAAATTAATTTATATGGTATAAAGCCTTATTACTCTAACATCCAAATATTATTTGCAATAAATTAGATATGTTAAGCTATTTCACAAACTTCGAGCATAGAACAAATCCTAATATCAATAATTTTAATATAATTTACAATACCATAATGTTATGACGGTTTCAGGTAACGTGTGGCTCCAGACTCTGCACCAGCCGTGTCGTGAGAAGGACAGGGAGAAGCGTCACCAAGAGCGCGCCCTCGCCATGTACAAGCAGGTGTTGAAAAACGACCCCAGAAACATATGGGCGGCCAATGGCATCGGCTGTGTGTTGGCTCATAAGGTTTATTATTAGATATGATACGATTAGAGTAAAATAAATTATAATCAAAATAGAAAATATACACATTGCATTGTTGTTAACATCATTATTTTATTTAGTCTTTTTTATAATTTCAAGTAAGATTTTTTTTCATGTTATTTTTATTCATTATTTATTACGTTTGTTACTTAACCGAAAATAGCTTTAAATATATAACTTGATGATGATATTTAAAATGGACCATTATAATGTAATCTCCAGGGTTGCATCAACGAAGCTCGCGACATCTTCGCTCAGGTGCGCGAAGCGACGGCCGACTTCCCCGACGTGTGGATGAACATCGCGCACATCTACGTCGACCAGAAGCAGTACATCAACGCCATACAGATGGTGAGTCGTCGGAGACCGACGGGGACATCGTAAAATCTCGTGACATAAAATCTGCCACATCCAAAGCTAAACTAAGATTTAAAAAAATATTGAAGAAGTTCAATAAAGAACTTCCAAAAGAGAAAAAACAAAATTTTACACGGACCGAGTCCTCTCTCATCACCTCCGCGGAGGCGAAACGGCGTCGGCGTATTAAAAAATATGTATCGGTTAATTTAAAAAACGATTCCAGTACGAGAACTGCATCCGCAAGTTCCGCATGCAGCACGACGTGGAGTGGCTGACGTGGCTGGCGCGCGCGCAGACGTTCGTGGGGCGCGCGCGCGCCGCCCGCACGGCGCTGCTGAAGGCGCGCCGCGTGGCGCCGCACGACCCCGCGCTGCTCTACAACACGGCGCTGGCGCTGCGCCGCCTCGCCGCGCACGTGCTCAAGGACGAGCGCGAGGAGCTCAAAGTGGTGCTGCGCGCCGTGCACGAGCTGCACGTGTCGCACAGGTGGGGCCGGAACGCTGTTATAAAAAAAAAACAATCATTGAACCACTCCTGGCGACATTATAAGTAACATTATATCGTAGTGGAAATATGATGTGTTAATATTGTTTTAGGTATTTTCAACGTTTGTCCAATGCCGACGGCGCGACCGCTCCGGCCGAGGGTGCCCCGGCGACCGAAACCGTCAGAGAATCGACGGGCGCGCTGGGAAGCGGGACCGCCGCGGCCGCGGAGGCGAGGACCTGCGCGGACCTGCTCTCGCAGGCGCAGTGGCACGTGGCGAGAGCGAGACGGCAACACCAGGAGGAGCTCACGCTGCGGGACAGACAGCGCGAGCAGCGAGAGGCGTTCCGGAGACAACAGGTCGGTCCTACGAAACGATAAGGGTCTCGTATTTATGCCATGATTAAAGCATAAATTTAAAAATAATTAATAACAGGAAGAAGAACGCAAACGTCGAGAGGAGGAGCAGGCTAAAAGCACAGTGGAGATGTCACAAAAACGTCAAGAATACAAAGAAAAGACGAAGAACGCATTGCTTTTCGCGGACATGCCCTCTGAGAGCAAGCCAAAGGGCCGCGGCCGGAGAAGGGACGAATATATATCGGACTCTGGAAGCGAACCGGATAGGCCAAGGGAAGAAGGGTGTGTTTTTATAAATTCTTTACTTATATTGATCACTGATACATACAATATTTTTTATGCAAATTGAATGTTAAAACATTAAATTTGCATAAAAAACATTTTATTTTTTGCTGTTTAAAGCAGCGGTGAATCGAAACAACGTAAGCGAAAAAGAGACGAGGGACGTAAGGGCAAGAGCAAGAAGAAGAATAGGCGCGCCAGTGACACCGATAGCGACACGCCTCGAAATAAGAGTAGAAAAAGGGTGAGTTACGATCGTGATGAAATAAAACCTCGCAGATTTTACCGTGGACGCATCATAGCTAAAACGATGTTGGACTTCAGTTAAAAGTTTTAATAGGTGGTACTTCAACCACTAACCAAGATTACGAAAAATATTTTGGCTGTTGATAATTATTATATACATAAACAGGGCGAGAGGGGTATCGGTCGCCGTGAAAAAGCTAAAATGGCGGAGGACAAGCTGGGAGCCAAGCAACGTGCTAAGATCGTATCAAAGGAAACCATATCCACTTCGGAGTCAGATTCCGATGGTGGAAAGCGCAAATCACGAAGTCGTAGTCGGAGTGGCAGACGAAGTCGTAGCGGCAGTGGCAGTCGAAGTCCACCCGCTAATAAGGGTCGAAAAAGGATTATGTCTGCTTCTGATAGTGATAAGTAAGGATTTGTCTTAAACAATAATTTGTTGTGTTTGGAATAATCTAATATTAGCAATGATTCGTATAAGTATGAAAGAATATTCAGTTGTTGATTTCGTTCCACAGATCACGTTCCAAAAGCCGTTCGAAATCGCGAAACCGATCGCGATCTGGTTCAGCAAAAAGCCGATCTAGGTCTAAAAGCCGCTCTAGATCCAAAAGTCACTCTAGATCAAAAAGCCGCTCAAGATCCAAAAGCAGGTCCAGATCTAAAAGTCGATCCCGCTCGAAAAGTCGATCTAGATCTAGGTCTAAAAGCGGATCTAGATCTAAGAGCCCATCGAGATCTCGTTCAAGGTCAGAATACTTTCATGCTATTTTGAATATAATTACTAATGATGAATTAGAAACCCCTCTTATAACTATTTATATACCTTCATGTATATTTATTACATAAGTTATGTTTTAAGATGTTGTTCATTTTACTCTTATTTATTACTGTATACAACAAGAAATGTTAAAAGTAAGATATATAAAGCTTATTAATTTATTTCAGATCAAAGAGCCGATCCAGATCGAAGTCAAAGAGCGTATCGCGATCTCGATCACGATCTAAAAGCGGATCTCGTAGTCGTTCCGGTTCCAGATCACATTCGGGATCTAGATCTAGATCCGGATCTAGAAATTCTAGACCGGCGACGCCTGAATCTAGAAAATCTGTTTCCGCAAGCGAAGATGAGGCTTAGTTTGCGTAATTAAGGTTTAAAATTTTATTAATATATTGAAGGTATTATACAAATTAATTTCTTTCAATTGCTTATTTTAAAGTCACATTTTTTAAACATAGTTTGTGGTAAAAATATTATATTCAATAAATTCTAGCTATGACTATATGTCTTCTAAAGATATTCATACAATATCTAATATTAATATGTATATATGTACTATACATTATTGAATAAATACACTTCGAAAAGAGAAAATAGAGCTAAAAATAATTGTACGAGTGATACACATCAAATTCTTAGTTGTCTAGATAATTTTCAATGAGATTTGTCATTTTGCAATTGTTATCTTTAAATTCTTCACCCTTATAATTTATACACAATTTATCAGTTTTTATTTCTTTTTATTGTCTGTGAGTTGTAGTTTCCTTATTTTTCAATGATGTAAAATAAACAAAATGTTAAAGGGTATTATTTTTATTTTAGAATTCGTCTCCTTTCCTTACTATATATGAACAATAGTGAAATGACACCTTATTTAATAAATTTTTATGAATAAAATAAATATTACATATGTAATTTTTATATCAAATTATCGTTTATAATTTAGGTAAAATACTAGTGTTTTTAAATAAAACAAGAAATCTCAAAAACATTGTATATTTCATGACCTAATAGTATGAGACGAGAAACTTCAAAACATGCTATAATTATTTTCTATTTTAAAAATACCATTGTAATTTCATAGTTTACTTTGTATTAAGAACAACTAAAGAATGATAGTTTATTAGTCGGATTAAGATGGACATAATTAGTAGTCCGTGATAATGTCTGGGGATATCGCTTTTTTAATAACATTAATAGAATATTGACTTAGTTGTGGAGGGATTGTCCAGTGTTTTATATCAAAGTTCGCTTATTTAATATTTATTGGTCATTGTTCTTTTTACAAGTCCCAAATAACATATCCAATAATTATTATTCATTATAATTGTATTTTAATTACAAAAAAACATTCCAAAAACGCGGTATTTTATCATTTAGCATTACACAACCAATCAAAACTGAATACAATATATTTTTCTATTCAAAATTACTATCAAATCCGTTTATCAATGGAGTGTTTCTAAATCTACTATATTAAATTGCATGAAACCTTACTTTTAGTAATTGAGCGATATATAAATAATATTCTATATTATAGTAGCAGTATATATTTTTCGATAACTCATTTTTGTAACGCAATTAAATAGATTCTTAAAATATATAACATCTTAGTACATCTGACATATAAACAAATCACAGCAGAAATAGTCGAAAGGTAAATATTTTTTAACTAAAAAATAATATCTAAGCGAGATTTAAACTCTTTGATACAGCTAAAAACTGAATAAATAAGCACTTAACGCCTTACCAGTAAAATTTTCAAATCTAAAAAGGTTTTTATTATACAAAAATCATTATACGTTTTGAAAATAACATTAATTAAAGGTATACTAATGTCTGAAATGGTGATAAGTAGGCGGCGTGGCATGTTCATAATGTATCTACCTTAACTTCTAAGAGTAAACAATATTATTCTAATATATACTATTAGATACTTCCTTATATTTAAATAGACTACTTTAAAATTCCGTATAAACATGACTAGTCTAATTTATTAAAAATTGAGTAAAAATTCGAGTATATGGCAGTTTTTGTTATTAAATGATGAATAATATAGTCTCCATCCCATAAATTGTGAATTCATTTTATAAGTATAACAAAATTTAATAGGATTTTTAAGAAACAAATTCTTAGTAAATAATTTTATTTTAAAAAATTAATTAATTAATCTCTCATCTGTAGTAAATCATGCAAGTGGTGAAGCCTTGAAAATATATTAAAATACAGAGTGAGTTTTAACTATATAATATGCAAACTTTGTGAGCCAGTGACTATAACTATAGAAGTTTTTGACTATTACTAAATACTATATTGAGAGAAAGTCTGAGAACTCGAACTTATTGGTATTTAAAATAAAGTATTATACAAATCAACATCAATATTAAAACTAAATAACATCAAACTAATAAAATTTATATTTTTACATTATAATACTTTAAAAACAGCTAAACTATTTGACTGACTAACGACAAAAACGATTTTAGCTAAACATTTAATTTATCAAGCAATTATCACATATCTGAAAATAAAACAAACAAATATTTTTCTTTAAGAGATCACAAAATATTTTGCTAAGATGTGCAATCAAACTTGGTCCAGCAACTGCAAATTACCATTCAGAAAACATGAAGACAATATTTTAAACTTAAACTTATTGGTTATCCTGGTTTGATTCTTTAGTTTCATTTGTGTTGGGCGAACTGAAGGAGGTATTTCCATTTGGAATCATGTTGGTATTAGTCTGTGGTCCTCCTAGAAACGATGTGAATGTTGTGTCCCTACTCATTGGTGGCTCCAGACCTTCAGATAGCGGAATACAATCCAATGTTGGTACTGTATACTCCCTGGTGAAAGAATATAAGAATATAATATGAAACAAAAGATTATTTGGTTCTTTAATTATTGTAAAGTAAGAAATAGTGAGAAACATAATATTGACTTCCAAAAATGTATCATTTATCCTACAACCAAACATTGGAACCTATATTATACTTTTAACATGCAAACATAATACTTACAAAGAGACATTATCTTGTGTCTGAACAGAATCGTGTATGAGTTGTGGTAAAACCACAGGTGAAGACGTGCGTCGCGCGCTGAAGAGAAACACGCCTATCATTGCAAGTGCATATGACAGGAAGTATAGGGCATGGAACTGCAAGATTGATGTTGATGTTATAATATTAATTAAAATAAATATTGTCGGTTGTTTAATATGCATATAAATTTACCTTAAATTGAAATATATACATCCCAGCTATTAAGGTATAATAATCTGATGACAGAAAAGACAAGTGTAGTATAATAGATCCTGCATCTCTTAACATAAAACTCTGCAGAATTTGAAATATTGTCTGTACAACACAATAACTTCCCAATTGCACTATAGTATCTAATTCATACCAGTTAAAAGTCACAAGTTCACCAAACTCTAAGAAGAATGTTTGAGAGCATGATATGAAACTTCCGATGAAGCCAAGCAGTGCCAAATATTCTGCACAGGAATGAGTTTTTAGCATCATTTCTTGGAGTACTGTTACAAGAGCATACAATAGGGATCCAGCTAAACAAAGCATATCACCTACAAGTTGATTTTTACCTGAAAATAAGAATTTTAGATAGCAATGACCCTGTATATGTATAAGAAAATTGTTATTTTTTTTTTTTTTTTTTCTGATAACATCTTACCATCAGTGGGAGCACCTTCCACATCAGCCCACACCACACATACAACAGCCATCAACCCCAAGGTAGCCCCTGCTACATGAGCAACCCCTAACCTTTGACCTCGCCAAGCACCCCCTACCAAGGCTGCCCCCACTCCACTGCATGCTAACAGCTGTCAGCTAAGGACTGAAGTGAACCTCTGTGACATAACTAGGAGCCAGCTTGCCTCAACATCTAGGATACAGGCTATAAGAACTAACCACCATTTTCTGTAAAAGTTTTGGGGTTCAGTAATAGGGCCTTTATTGTAAGATAAAATTAATAAAATAATTTCAGGTCTTCCTTTCTTTTGAATGTGAAAATCTAATAATGACAACATGTTATGGACATCAAATTATGACACAACTACTTTTTTTCTAATTGTAAGAATTGAATTTTCAGGTCATATTTTTTTATAATTTTTTATATTTAAAAAGCTATGTTTAGCAGTGTCTCTTTTAGACTACCAATATTATTGTTTGTTGATTCAATAATATTAATATTATATCTGTTGCAGATCTTGGATTTAAGTGTTTTTTATTTGTATACTTTTAAGTAAAGTAATAATATATTAAAATATATTTTTAAAGCTATTTAAGACAAATTTTATTTGGATTTTTTATATATAAACTGACTAGTAAAATAGCAAAAATAATAATTACATTTCAATTGTTAAAAAGAAACATCAATTCAACTTACTTTGTTAACTGTTTGAGCCCTCTACATAATAGAGATGGGGAAAATAAAATGAAGAGAACCAAATAAGGAATGACAAGTTGCCCAGTTGTTGGAAACTGCCAAGTAGCACTCTGGAGTAGAGTAGTGAGTATACACTTTCCACTCAGCAAAAGAGATAGCACTTGACCTAATATTATACCACGCCACACTTTCCTAAAACGAGACACATTTTATATTTATTACTATCTTTCTAGGAGTTAGTAAATGGTTTTATTTGTATAATCACTACAAACCATCGACCTAATTCTGAAAAATACTTTTCGACTTTTTCACTGAAGTCTGTATTTTCCATAGCTTCTGATTTCTTATTTGTTTTGTTACAGTTAAATCATATGTTGAGGTGAAAAGCCCTATAATAATTTAGGAAACTGAATGAAATTGCCATAATTTAGTGAATATTTTCCAGGGCTAGGCAGACGTGATAATAGTTACTTAAAAGTCAAAAGTAAACTGCAAAACACTGATGACAGTTATAATTATAGGTTCGGAAATCTTATTGACCACTGAAAAATATTTAAGTAACAATTTAGAAAAAAAGTTAATAATTATGTATACTCATAGTATAAAAAATCTAAATAACTGAACCTTTCTATTTGAATTCGATATTTTTCAGCGTTTTGAAGCAATTCATAAGTATTGAAATTGTTCGAAGCAATTCATTAGTATTGATGTTGTTTTGGAAATTAGGCAAATTTTTAGTCTCTCTTCATTTCTTCTTCTTTATTTTAATATAAAACAGCATATATATATGAGTTTTATGGTGTACTCTTTTTCACATTACAATAAATACATTAAAACTATTCTATACGATATACGATAAATTAAATGTAGACTATTGTATTGATATAATGGAAAACAGAAATACTAGTTCTCTATTATCTATCAATATTAATTAATTCTTATAACAACTCAATGCATGGATTAATGATTATATCAATGAAATCGATTTTCATTTTGAATCGATTTTTAACCTTTTCTTTTATTGATACACTTGTATTTAAAATGTTTGACGTATGTTAACTCAAAATTAAAGAAAATTTTTGAACACAAGAAAGTTAAGAATAACAAACATCAACAAGCCAAATAATTATATTATAATCTACAGACTGTAGAGTTAAAACGCAAGAGTGCAGTTGTTATTTCTGGTTTACTTATTAATATTATTTTTATTGTTCAGTGCAAAGTTTTAGAGTAATAAGTAATACTTTAATCTTTATATTGCACATTACTTAATTGATTTTTCATCATCCTAGAAATGGCTGACGGTAAATTTATAATAGTTTTAAGTTTATTACAATTATTAACGTTTTATAAATTGACTATATTTTTTACAGAGGACGTGATTCGCAGACGTTTATTGATAGATGGCGATGGAACCGGTGATGATAGACGGCTTAACGTGTTACTTAAAACGCTAATTAAATGGTCCAATAGCACAGATGAGAAGTCGGATGAGAGGTTAGTTTTTAGTTGACTTGAGTTAATTTAATAAAATAGTTAAACAGGACATTAATTTTTATGTAACAGTAAATAATACAAAACTTATACCTCAAACAGAAAATAAAAATAAAGTAGATCATGGAGGCCCATGATATGATTTCAAAAGTGCACATAAATTTTAATTGACTTATTAAATAATAAAATGTCCAATTGTTTATTTTTAGTAAAGCCACACTTGATAGGATGCTAGCACAGATAGCACAATGTGAATTTGCAGTTACAAAATCTCAATTAGGTTCTGATATGATGGCTGCAGAGTTAAAGAGTTATGAAAGCTTATCTAAGATACTAGAAAATGGAATAGAAGTTGCCAAAGGTAATATAGAGAAAAGCAAAGCTGATTTAGCACAAGCAAAAACGGTTAGAAAAAATCGAATTGAGTATGATGTTCTTGCTAAAATAATAAGCGAACAACCAGACAGAAAAGAAACTTTAGATCGTCTTAGTACATTAAAGTCTGATCTAAGTAGCTTAGAAGCTTCCAAACAGCAATTGGAAAGTCGTTTGTCATTACGTAAGAAACAGTTCCATGTGTTGGTGACTTCAATACATCAGTTACAAGCATTATTGGAAGAAGCTGATGATGTGGATATTAACTCCGATGATGTTGAAATGAAAGAATTATCTAATTAAAGAATTAATTTTTTTATATTATTACAAAATAAAGTTTTGAAAGAAATTTGTTTTTCTCTGCAGTAAGGTACTAAAACAAGCAATTTTGTAATTAATATCTTAAATAAAAACAATGTATGACAGATGTTTTTAACATTTTTCTGATAAATGTATCAACTGGTCTAGCACCTGTTTCTGGCTTGATGTTAATGAGGAACCTTGACTTGGGAATTGTGTATATAGTAGGAACCTGATGATATTTAAAAATAAAACTGCTACTGTATGCATCTGTAGCATAAGAATTTTTAAATAAGTCTTGTTCTTTTTTTAAATTAGTTATATTATTTATGAAAACCGCTTTCCTTAATGCTTTTAATTATGCGGATTCTCTATTATATAGGTAGATAGTAAGATAGTGAAACAACAATATGATGAAATACTTTAAAAGCTCGATTTATCGAAAACCTATTTATCAGGAGTTACAAGTAAATCACTTTCGTTTTTCCATTTCCATTTCTATTATTGGAATGTTATTTCTAATGACCCTCAATCTATTATTGCGAATAGAACATTGATGGCGACTGAGTAGTTCATCAATATAACGAGTCGTTAGTTTATGAACCCCTTAGTCTTAAATTATAAAATATTAATATTAAAAAATAATTTTTCGTTCTTTTTTGTCTATTGAACACGTAACATGGTAAAACAATAATCAAAATTCAAAAGTCCCTCTGGATTTAATGTGATAAAATTTAATTTAAACATTTAAATTACTAAAGGATATATAAGAAAGGTACTAAAACCCGCAGTACCATACTGCCAACTATTTTCGCTTCTCTATATTAGACCGATTTAAAACCAGCTTCTGTCACAGTATACAGAATTCTGACTTATAAAATTATGCATATAGAAAATAAAATGATATTAAAAATTTATTATGAAGTAAGTAATCCCCTTTACATATGAAATAGTCTGGTTAAACTGAGTGTTTCGAGGTACTAGCAGCTGGTTTCGGTAAGAATATGCTGAAGATATCGTTTTGTCCCTGGCGGGCTCTGAAATACATATTTTTAAATTTTATGATTGCTATGGTTGTAGTGGGATTTACTATTAATATTTATGTAAATCCCACCCACATAGTCTGGGTTAACGTATGGTTAGACTCGGTAATGAGAATACTAAGACAGACTATTTCTCCCTTATTCTTATATAAATAAAATTGTATTATAAGCCTTATCAAACATCAAATAGAAGTAGTTTTGTGGTGCGGCAGTTATACACGAAAACTAATTTAACAACAGTTACCTATTATAAAAAGTCGAATTAAAACAAAAATGTACCCAATAAACGCAACTTATCTCTTAAAACTTCGCTTTTATTTGACATGTATATATATATATATATATATATATATATACATGTCAAATAAATATTATCCTACATACATATATATATATATATATGTATGTAGGATAATATCTATTTACATAATAAGCCTTAAATAACAAGAAAGTTAGACCTTTAAAATTATAGAGCTTATATACAAATTATAAGTACCTAAGAGAGTTCGCTTTTATCGTATTATGTGACGTTGCAAAACCCTGTTAACGACTGTCTTACTAAGCATAAAGGAACATTTTATTATATTTCTGGTCTTACGACCTCATACCAAAATAGGCTAACTAATTTAAATAAAGTATTTAGTATGTGGGGCTGACTCCTGGGCCCTGGGTTGGGGTCTTCGCCTCTCAAATATGTACGTTTATTAAATTATTAATATTACAAGTTCGAAACGCCAGACAAGGTATTCTATAGGGAATATCTTTAGTGTTTGCAAACCCATTAGTAGTTCTGAACAAATACATTTTGTATGTGCAAACTGTCCTTCTACTTGCACTTATTTACTCATTTAGGGTGGCAATAAACTGAACTATAGATAATGTCTCTATAGTTAGCACCTTAATAAATAATATGCAGATGCATTAGGAATTAGTTATAACTATATAAGTTAGTTTCAATAAAAAATATTAAAAAGACGGATAAAAAGAAGTAAAACTATTTAGAATTTAGTAGAGATACTTACGTACAATTATGAAAGAAATTAAAAATATGTCTTTCTCTTTTATCTTTGTAAGTATAATTTTAAATAAAGTATAGAACAATATAATAATCTTCATACCTAGTGAAGGTTATTATATTGTATTATTTTAAATGTATCACAATCTTTCTTATCATATAATGACCGGTCACACGAGTGCTTCAATATAAATTTATTGGAAAAGAATAATTACTTTAGCTATAAAGCAATTAAGTTGCTCGCTTCATAAACGCCTTGAATTTCTTTTTTAAAACAACATACAGTGATCATAAAAAACGATTATTGAATATTTAAACTACCCTATTCGTTTACATAAACGTTAAGTAAATTCTAGTCTTGGTGGTATGCCTTAAAATAATAAACATTTATGGGTTTACTTTCCACATCCAAACTAAGTTTAACGCGCACGCCCGAACTCGCGGAGTCGTCAAAGTACGGTTTCATTTCAGAGCGACCGCACGCGAGCTGTCGGAACTTTTCTAAAAGTTGTTCTTAACGTTTTATAAAATAAAATGCCTTCTTGGTGGGACTATTTACATTTTAACCGACAGTACAATAACAAGAGGAACTTAGAGGAAGGTTTATTTCAAATAGCTTCTCAGACTTGCAATATTTTGGTAAAGGTCAACAACACCAACAACATTAATTTGACAAGAAATGACAGAAGTGATGAGTACGGCTGTGCTGGCCCTCCCAAGGGAAAAAGTTCAATGCAAATTTGCGTTCCTAAATTTAGGAAGAATTCTATCACTTCGGGCTGCAATCCTGGTCTCTCCGTAAGTGAAAACTAAATATTACTATTATTCATAATTATTTAAATACACTATTATTAATAATAATTATAGAATAATAAGATGAAATGTGTCATGAGTATCTTAAATAGGATAAAATAAAACAAAATATCTTTAATAAAGATATAATTGTTAGACCTGCACTCCGCTAGCACTATTCCTACCAATTTTTTCGGGATACATCGTTATTTAATTAAAAGCTTCTACGTGATCAGGCGCCGATAGACGATTTGATCAAAGGGGCAATATTTGGTCTAGGACGGACGCATTTTTTTGGGATTGTAGATAATTATTAGAAAATTTGTTCAATAATTACTTTTATGAAATTCACTGTTAACTTAGATAATATGCCAAATTACCACAGTTACATCAAATAAATCAGTTATTTTGGTTATAAATATTACATAATTTTCCAAACTAAAAAGTATTGTTGTCTGAGGTAAGTATACCTAACTACAATAAATTCTATTAAAATACGTTGACTGGTATACAAAGATTGGTTAGTTTTATTATTTCTATAATATGCACATAACTGTAGTAACTATAAAACAGTAATTAATTCAAAGATTTGACCTTGTAAGAATTTTATAATATCTATAATCTATAAAGGCTCTTTAATAAATTATATTTATGTAATCAAAATGATATAAAATGAAAGTAAATTTGTTCACCCGGTATTTGGAACAATTTGAACAACTTCGATCCCATCACGCAATAAAGGACGTAAAAAGTTAAAACGTAAATTCTTAAGTTAAAATCTGTTTCATTTGATAGTGGGCGGCTATAATGGAGTGTGATTCATGGATGATTTACACTACATGTATATATATTTGCTAGATTTGAACTAAGTTACGTGCCTCCGCTTCCTTGCTACATTTAGTGACCAACCAAAACTAATAAATAACAATTAAGCTTTAAGGTTTTGTATTTTATGTTGTGTATATATTTTATAATCAATCTTTTTTTTAAGTCTATTAGATTTAGTTGAAATATACTTTGTGGAACATAGCAAAAGACTATCTTGGGATATTATACACTTGTGTTATAGTTTTTTTACATTCTTCTAAACTAAAATCACTAATTACCTTCAAAGCTTCTCATCACGGAATCATTGCCGACACGGGATCTCTTTTATATATGAAAGTTATATCCCTGGCACATATAGCAACACAGCACGGGATCTCTTTTATATGTGACTGTACATGTAGCAATGTAACAACACAGCAATGAAATCAGTGAAATAATGTTCTATCTTTTTTAAAATATTTAAAGTTAAAATTTATCATAGCAATGATCACTTCCAATTATTCTTAGTCGGATATATAAATTATTTAAAATATATATAATCTATACTTATATATTATATTTCACTTATAAGTAACATAGTTAAATTGTCAACATGGTTTGAATATATCTCGGCTTCGTCGAGATAAATATATATATATAATTATAACAATGCATATTACGTATTAATAAATTATTTTACTATGGGAGGACAAAATTCAAACTGATTTTTGAATATAATTAAAAACTATATATTTTGTTTTGAGATAATTTTGTTGTTTTGGAATTTAAAGATATACGATTACGTATAAAATGAAAATAAATTAATAACGCCTATTTGTTTCTTTAACTTGAATGAATATAAATTATTATAATAGATTAGTTAATTAAATCTAAAAGGCCAAGTAATATAAATACAAGATAATTATTTTAAATAATTATTTTTATATAAAAGTAATATGTCATCTCTATACTTTAATATGTTTCTTATACAGTGCTAGTATACATTAAGCTATGATATCTATTAGTTCATAATGTACAATAATATTATAAAACGAAAAACATATTGTTTGGATTTGAGTTGATCTGATGTTGAAAGACAGATTCATGAGGAACGCTAAAGGCTATTTAGCATTACAACAACAACTTTTTAGGAATCTTAATATATAAATATCCTTTTTTTTTTTTTTTTTTTTTTCCGTTGGAAAAACCCGTTACGGGTACCCCGTCGGCCCATGGGGGTGACGGCCGGGGGGTGATGTGGGACTACCCGGCAGCATAGAGGATGCTGCCATTTTTAAGGCTACCCACTAAAAAACCAACGGTTGCCCTCTGCGCCGTAATGGGACGTCACGGGATCGCGTTATCACACACCGTGACGCCCCGGCGAGAATATATAAATATCCTAGAGTAATCGTGGAGTAAAATTTAATTATTACTTAATAATCTGTAAAATTAAATTCATCATTTGTTATCTAATATTTATCATTTACACTGCTAATTTAAAAGAAAAAAGAGTTGTATATTTAAACGCACTCAAGCTCTAAACTACCGGACGGTTTTGAAAAACACTGATTCATTAATCAGTGTCTTTCAAAACCATCCGGTTACGGTTTGGTTATATTTACTATTCATTAATAATTTCAGGTAAAACCACGGGCTATAGCTATATGTAAATTAAATCGTTTGTAAGCAGTTGGGACCGCGAGTAACAGTTAGTTATAATATAACGCTGTCGTGCATACGACTTTAAAATGATTGCAATTTATAACACAGCTTTCGGTGTTGTTTAGAAACTCATACTCATAATTTCAAAGCTATAAATATCTAAATGAATTGTAATAACCAGCCAACAATAAAACCACAGTTAAAAAAATGGTGACAGCGGATTAAAATCATAAAGGCTTACAACCAATCACTCGACGTCCTTGTCTTCAGGCTAAAAGATGCATAGCGGCGCGGGGAAAGTCCAGTCCACTTTGAATGTCCATAGGTAATACGTTTATTACTGTACACCGGATACGTTACGTACAACGAGGCGTGAGTGATTGGGACATCTTAGTGTTGGGGCGTTAAAATTTTTGCAAGCTGCTTCGATTTGAGGTGAACGACCCGTTCAATTTTATTTTGTTATGCTTTTAGTGCTAGCGTGTTGGATATATTGATTTTATGTATATAAAGACATCGTCGCTGCATACGCTCCGCTAGTCGTTCGACCTTGTTCTAATTATTTTTGTATCGCTTTGTTTGTTTTTTGGGAATGGCATTGTTAGACCTATTATTATTCTTACCGCTCCTATGTAAATTGGCTCATAACTAACAGTTCTTCATACCGTAATAATAATTACTTTCTTGCATGAAACTTAATTCCAAGAAACGTATCAAGAAGTTTCATAGTCAATTGCTTGTATTAGATATAGATATCGATATTTTTTAAAGTTATTAAAAAAAAAATAACATTATCACGGAAAAGAGTTTCTTTATACACATATTAATATAATATATGATAAAATGTTTTAATAATTTTTTATTAATGATAATTTTTATACTAATTATTTTGTATTATCAAATAACGAGGTAAAAACGTATTTATACTATTTCCATCAACTAATAAGTATTTAAAAGTATAACTTCATATAAAGAGCTGAGAACAAGGTTTAAATTTAACATTTAAAGTCCGTATAGAGTATAGAAAAGATGACTAAACATCACAATAATATATAAAAAGTTAAACATAACTTTAATGTAACGACATTTTAAACAATATTTTTTTACTCCATGTTGCAAAATGTATTTAAAAATTCAATTTTTAATTACATTTCACTGCATTATCTGCAGTCTCCGGAGTTCGTGTGTCAGATTAAACGTATTACGTGTTATTAGTAACCTACATTTCAAAGCGAGGGTACTTAGTAACTAAGTCTTGAGTTGACCTACTTTGAGTACCGTATCGCATATCAAAGTGATTGCTACGAATTTCGTAGCGCCGTAGACTTAGCTACGCGAAGGCCAAAACCGGTCCGGTCCGGTCCGGTATCTTTATAACAGGTTTATATTGCGTCTAATTGTAGTTAACACGCTTAAGGGATGATTTTTTTAAAATTAAAGTTTTATATTTGAATTTATGAGAATATATTTTAATTTAGTTGTAAACAATTACTACTGAAGAAGTATTACTTTGATTAATCATTTTATTTTTTTAGTTTTAAATTTTTTAGTTTATTTTATTATTTTGATTAATCATTTTATATGAAGTGTTGCAATTGGTTTTGTTTGAATGATCTTAGATATAAAAAAATAACAACAATATAAACACTTAGAAGAGTCAAATACGAAATCTCACATTTTAAATAACTTTATTTAATATAATATCAATCAAGACAAAGTTATTTCGATAACAAGTTTTTCCTGTAAATACCATAACTTCTTATAGGTCAAGGTTTCGTTCCTTTTATTGCGTCTAATTCGTGATTTTACAAAATTATTAGCCACATACATATTAAATATATAATGAAAGATAATATGAATAACTCATATTCGGGTTGGATCGGCTTGGGTGCTACCTTTTACTCTATCTCTATCTCTCTCTTTAAAAATATTTTTTTATTGTGCTTAGGAGAGCTGGATATTCAAAGCTTCTTTCCTCTCTTTGTCCTTATCTCCAAAATCTCTCAGGTTCCAAAAGTAATTACACGTTTTTTTTTAAACTGAGATGTCAATGGACAATTGCCCTTATCAGTACTAAGTGGCTAATCACAAAAAAATAGGCAGTCACTTTTATTGTGCGTATTTCATTAAAAGTTTTAGATTTATGTAATCAATTGAAAATTATTACCATAAAACTGGAGACATCAAATATATTGATACGAAGACATTTTTTGGATTTGTTTTCGATTATTCATGTTCCAATTGAACAATATATTTTATTCGTATAGTATAGATCGTGTTAAGATATCTTACATTATGATATTCACTGACATAATGTAAACAAGGATCTAATAAGGTATAAAACTTTTTGATTAAATTCATATTTTTCAAAGTTTTAACATAACCTATAGCAGAAGAAACTTTTACGAGATTTTTTTTTGATCTAAAACTATTTTATTATGAATTTCAAGATATATATTCTGATAATGTATCCAATTTGTTAAACTTATTCCGGAAAAATCTCTCGTATCTTGCCTTTCTGGAATAAATAACTTTACTGCCAAGGTAACTTGATATAATCATTACCTGTTTGTGAAGAAAACTATTTATTTGTTAAAAGAGGTCAAAGTTTTAAGAAATATGAATTGAGTTTTACACAATTTTATTCAAGGTAACTGAGTAATCTGTTTAGTTTTATAGAACTTAAAAGTTTCTTGCATTAATAAATGATTTGTTTTTTGAAATATTACTCGAGTAATCGTGTTCACGGGTAGACGAGATGTAAGTGTCTCGTCTACCCGTGAACACGATTACTGCAAAGTATTCGAAACGTCGGGTTAAAATAAAAAATGTAACCCAATTATACGCGAGTTTTAATCCGTAAAAATAGTTTTATTTCAAATGTATACTCGTGAAAATCTAAGAAAATACTATGATTTGGTATTCCATATCAGAATTATAAATTTATAAAGGACATGTAAGAATAACTGAAGTTGTTGAATACCAAATAATGTACGATTTACTCGTGTAATTTTTATCAAATTACATGAGAGTAATGTAACATTTATTACAAGTAAAGGGATGGTATAGGTGGTGACATAAAGAACAATGTAGACAAAGATATTGACTAAAATAATAATAAAATATTCAGACTGCCTTGTCCTAAATAGAAACCTCAAGCATATGTGTATCTATCAGATATTATTAAACAATACAAATAATTATATCAATATATTATTTTATTTCTTCTTTTTTATCTCAATTGCTTGATTTTAACACAGCGAAAAAAGTCAAGCATGTCCGATGCCTCATCTTTTTAGTTTCCGAACTGTCATGTTAAAAAAGTTTCTAAAGCTTGTACATACAGAATAATATCGAACAAAAAAAATTAATTAATTATTATATTTTTCAACTTTTACTGATAGCAGTTATGATTAATATTCATGTAACCTGCCCTTATCCTCAAGGTCGCGGACACATGCCATTATGCATATTATGGATCCATGAGCGGTTTTAAATAGCCTTGTATTTATAAGCTTATTTATAAATTTAGTCTTTATAGGACATAGAATTCAAAATGTACTATGTTGGATGTTTAAATTACTTGTCGTTAAATTCATGTGTATGCCTAATATTTTGTTTTGATTTCATTTCATTTTAACCTAAAAAGAAGAAAGCTTTTTATGTATTTTTTCCTGTTTTATTATTGGCTGTTGTTCCTTTTTATATATATGTATATATATTTTTTAAATACTTCTTAACCTTGACTATGAGTGCTCATAACTGACCGGTCGCAGACTTAAGGTTGCCCGGTCATGTTCAGAGTACTTGTAATTGCAGCAACATCGGAGTGATGAATAGAGGTTTAATTATAATGTTGAATTTAGGAACAAGCTTTTATACAATGTAGGTAACAATTGGAGTATGCGATTTGATATAATTTAGGACCTCTCTGATGATAAAACTCATATTTCTGCACTTCTACGCCTGGAACTATCCAAAATAAGAGCATAACCGATTTTTGATGAGCAGCTGTCATCCTATAATCTTTGGGATGACAACCGGCTTAAGCTATTAATATATATACAAGATATAAACTGCATTCTGCATACACAAACAAAATAGTTTTACCACAGACATAAATCTTTCGTATAATTACTGGACTTATAAGTAATTCAAACCAAATTTTGAACTAATTTGTTCGTTTCTACATAGCTTTACTTTGATATTTTAATTTACTAAATATAAAGGTTCCACACATAATTACAGGGTTGATTGTAGCTTACAAATTAAGGTTATATTGCTATATAGTTATAAAAGTAGGTAATAGGATAAAAGATTACAGGGTTAAGGTTACAAAAGAAAATAAAACTTTCTTTTGTAACCTTAACAATATATATATAATAAATACTATACAATAATAATAATAACTATATACTTTTGCCTTGACTAAAAAAAGGTTATTAATGTTAGAGATTCTATAAATAATTTCTTAGATTTTATAACGTTATTATCACTTTTAAATTGCCTTATTCTTTATATTAATTTATATTAATGTTTCTATCAAAACGAATTTCTTTCTTTCTTGCTTTCTTACCAATATTTAACTTCTAATTAGCCTTTTATTCTAATGAAAAAACAGAGAAACTAATTGAGTTAATCAGAGAAAATTGCTAGCTTTAATACTGTATTTATTAGTAAAGTGGAAAGTAATCCACGTAAAGTGGAAGAGAGCTAGACATTTGTAAGGTTAATTATGTTAAGATTCACTTTGTAGGTTTTTATATTATTTTTAATATATTTAAGTACCTTATAAAATATTTAGGTATTAAGGAAAGGGAGACAATTAGGTTACCTTTAAAAGCGGTCAAGGCAAGTCACACACCCCTCCACTAGTTTGGCTTTTAGTATCTTGTTATATTTTTATCTGTAATAAAATAGTAATGACCCAAAATCAGTGGATTATTTTTTGGAAAAATACTTGAATGTTGAGTTAATGACAAGGAATACAATTCTTTAAATTTATTGTTTGTTTATTTGTGTTCGTGCTTTGATACAGAAATAGTATGAGATTACAGAAATTGTATAATATTTGATTGGCTTATATACCAGCAATATAGATTCGAAATTTTCCGGATTGAAAAGCATCCTATCTTTTCAATCCGGAAAATTCTACTTTTTCTGGAATACACCAAAATTGGTTTGAATTATAAATAAATTGAAATGGGATGTTAGATATTATTATTTGAAAGCAATAGACAGTTTAAAAAAATCCAATTGAAATATATTGATTGATAAAATATGTTGTATAATGTTTTTATTTTACACTGAATTTACTAAATCTTTGTTTTAAAACTTTCGTGATCCATGTTTGCTTTTATACATATATTATATGTCTATTATACATATATATATTTTAAATATATATACTCAAATCAATACTATCAGTTCATCCAACTAGTTTCGAATCCATTCGGAGTTCTTATTCATAAACTCGGACTGGCTATTCCGGGATGTAAACTGTTTCTCCTAAATTTATATAATAATGTTCTTTGTTAAAATGGTATACATATTATTATTACATTCTAAATACGTCTCTGTATCTTTGTTCTTAAATCATGTATATAGCTCGTAATATTATAACAAAGGTGTACGTAATCATAAAAAAATGTATAACATAACATTTTTCCATGTCATTTATAAGTTATATGTGATATTATTATAGAGTAATCTTGTGGAAAAGCCAATGTTCCGAAGAATCACAGATGTTACCACAAAAGCCTTTCTTTGAAATGTTTTTTTTTTCCGATTACTTATACATTCGCAACCTTTTCTATTAGATCCCGTGATCTTTATTATATTATACTAAAAATTGAAAAAAGGAATGGCTATTTAATCTTCTAGAAACTTTAATAATTCTTTTTAATATATTGCAGATAATTTCATGAAGATTTCAATGCACTTACTGCGCCGTTCAATTTGGTCGTAAATATCATTTCCTATCACTTACCTGTGGCACGTGGCTCCCTCGTGATCGTCTATCGGACCGTTGCACGCGACCGGTCCTATTGTCAACAACGATTGAATCATAGATAGAAATGTTGATAGTCTTAAACTTCAATAAACATAATATTGTAATACACCACTTTTAAATAGATTTCAAAAAAGGTAGGTTTTATGCTTCTCTATGTATATTTTTTTTTAGTTTGTATTTCCGCGGTTATTTCTAAAACTACTTCAACCGACTTTATTAATTCTTTCTCCAAGACAACAAGACAAGGAAATTAATTTCGGCCTTTTTACTTTAGATTTGAACATTTATTTTTTAAAAGTTATTGTATTTAACAGTGAAGAAATATATTCATGACGTTATAAATCACATTATCTTTAAATAATTTAGTAAAGTCATAACATTACATCATTGGTTAATGACGTAAGAAGCTCTAAAATATTTGACCTTTTCGCTTGGAAAATAAGCTTACAGACTGCAGTAGACATTTTATTTAAGCTTAATATAGAGATTTTTAATATAATTTATAGCAAATAGACAATTTATCTTAGAATCTGGAACACTTCGTATTTGTGAAAGTCTTTTTATAAATTCAATCAAATTTGGATGACCTTCTTAGTTTATGTAGAGCTATTTTACGACTATTGAATTGAAATATTCTTTAAAGTTCTAAACTATATAGATGAAAAAAAATTGATATGTATAGATTATACCTACACAACTCTCGCTTTGTTTAATCCATGAATACATAACAATAATGCGTATTTTATATATTAATGCAGTCATTTATACCCGTGTATATTATGGTAAACATGGATTTTCATAAATCTATTTGAACATAAAATAAAGTGAACCTAATAAATTACGATCTCTAACACAATAGGAACCTCAACAAAGTTATCAGAAATGTTTTGATTTCCTTTGTGCTTTCAACAGTAGATTCAAATGTTTTGTCAGAACGCTTTTGAATTCAATAACCATGAAATAGATAACGCCGTTATTGATGTTTTTATCTGTTGTTCGAAAAACTCAGTTTTTCCTTCCGATCTGTCTGTCTGTATGTGTGTCTGTGTGTCTGTGTGTCTGTGTGTCTGTGTGTGTGTGTCGAATTTTATTTTTCGAATTTTGAAAAACTAAAGATATATTTGGAATCAGCATCTAAGATTCACTTTTCAAAATTATGTTGATTGTCCAACGGGAAGGTGGTCAGATCGGCCGCCGAAGTTACAGAAAAATGGAAAAAAAATTTCGAATTTTTAAATTTTTTAAAATCCTATCATAAACTACATAAAAAAAATAAAAAAAGCAATAGAAATTGTTGTTTTGTTCATTAATTTGCGAGTTATTATTTGCCGATTAGGAGTTTTTCATAGCGGCAATCTCGATTGCCGCGTGTTTAATGTTTTTTTAATAGCTTCATTTTTACTACATTTTTTTTCTTAATAATAATTTTGAGTGTTCATAGGTCATTGAACTACCGGATTGGTAATTATCATTTGTTTATACAATTTTACCTTTTTTATGTTTTTCCACTAGTGATAAATAAGAGATTGTTTGTTATTTACCTAATGGGTACAATGAACTCAATTCAATGTTTTGGAAGAACGCTAATGTCAAAATTTATCTTCTGTCATAACTCGCAAGACTTATTTGATAGATATGGGCAAAGGGTGAGGGACCGTCTATGTTTACAATTAATTAAATTAAACATATATGTTTTTTTGTAATATCTTTACGTTTTGAGGTGTCTAGAGTAATTCTAGACATTTTTTTATAACATTTATGTACGTGTGTATGTAACAGTGTTTTCACTTGCTTGTGCAATTGTGTTCGTCTTGGTACTAGCCGATGGTTATTCACGTAACTTAGGACTTAATAGTTTTCCAGGGTTCCAGCGATAATATGATATTTTTCTTAACTAGGAAGTTGATGTGATGTGATGCTCACACCCATTTCCGCTTGCTCAATTACATAATTGATGTTCTTTATAACAATACGACTAACATTAGCTGTGTGACGATAGAATTTTCCCATCTGCTATATTTTATAATTCACCTTTAAAACTTTTTAATAAAATATTTTTAGTTATATCGTAGTAAACAAATTCTGTTTTGCTCATAGAGTATACAAATGCTGACTAAATTGACTAAATAACCAGTCAACTCCGGCAAAGCCGAAAACAATCGTCAGATAATTTGGTTTATATTATATTAGACCAAACTAAACTTCTCAATTTAATATTCAATGATCAAGATTTCTGTCAAATGAATATAGTTCTTAATAATATAATGATAGTGGTTATATCCTTTGTTCTCGAAATATTCGACTTTTTTATTCAGTTAATCGGATCGGATTTGAAATTGAATTGTATTCCTTCTCATTTAAATTGTGAAGTTTCTATTCGTGAATTTTTTGACTTCTGGTTTATTTTCTACGGCAACTAAAGGTTTTCATCAATCAACTACCCGCTCTTCATAAGAATTTTAAGTTTGAACGAAATCGGTCAATTAATTCATTAACCTAACCTTCCAAATTTGACCCTTCATAACTTTTGATCAACAAGTCGGCCAACCCTAAGAATAAGTTTTTCGTACTCAGGAGGTCAAGATGTATCAATAGGTCGACTTACATGAAGTTCATGATAAGACAGGGGTATAAGTTTAGGTTTTCTATGATTTTTTTAAAAATCAACGGACGAATAAAAAACCGTTAAATAGACATTTTTCGAATAGAGCTATTAATAAGCAACAATGTTAACGTGATCTATTTTATATACACTAATAAAAACTCGTGAATAAGTTACCATTTTCGTTTTCCTTTAACCAATGTACAACAAGTAAAATCAGATTTCACTAATTGTTTTACCTTTGTTGTTTCGTATTATATAACATATATCTTAATCTGCTCTACGTGTGATATTTCTAAAAAGAGAAACCACGCATAAATTAAATGAATATAATAAATCTGTAAGTAACTTGTCTGTACATTAAATATATTGTAAAACTTTTAGGGGGGGGGGGGAGTGTAACGTGTACTTGATGGTGTGGCTAAAAGTCCTGATGAAAATTTAAGATAACTTTTACTGCAGGAAAATGTCTAATTTGGTTTTTAAATATATATATATTTTATTAAACATTATCAGGAAAATACAAAAAAAAAGGTAATTCTATCGTACCACTTAATTCTATTTAAATATATATATATTCTATTTAAATAGGAACTCATTGCGATATTTTCTGCAACGACGTCGCGGGCATAGCTAGTAAAATATATAAGTACTATGTTGTGACAGTTGCAGCACTCAGACGATGAAAGGTATCAGGGCAATGTCCTAACGATCATGAGCATTTCTTACGAATAGTATATTTGAAAAGGAATTACAGATAGGGTGGTGAATTTTATAATGATTATTAATTAATTAAAGGGTTAATAAAGTAATAATAGCATAATTAATTATAGATATAATAATAAATTTTGCCATTATTACTAATAATTAATAGTATAAGGCAAAATCATACATATAAAATATTTTTTGAAAAAAAATCCAGAGAAACTATCTTTTTAGTACATTAGTTTTAATCTTTTTTTAAATTTTTTTTTGTTCGTGCATTACCTTAAAAATATAAAATTTAGTATAGTTCTAGATTCTGCCTCGTTCATGATATGAAAAACTATACTCTGAATCTTTTAATTTTCACCTGAAAACAAACATTGCTTTGTGCAACAGTTACAACTAGTGTTCAACATTTTAATGAGGTTTTAGTATATTATTATGTTATATTTTTTGTTATAACATATAATAGTTTAAGTCACGTTATCATTAATATTCAGCCATTAGCAATATACTTTGTACCTACTACTTTGTACGTACTATTTGCCTAATTTGTTATTAAAAGCGTTACCATGGTTACCGACAAGCCCCAGGCGTGTTTTCTCCACTAACATTTAGAACTTTGCCTGCGACCTTGTCCCTAAAGCCCTCCTTAATAGCCGTATCCGAAATTTGATTGATGAAAGCAGTGCTTTTAAGAATGAATAAAATTTCCAGAACCATTACAATTCGTTTAACGCATTTATACCTTTCCAAATTCGAAATAATCGTAAACATAAAAATAAATTAAAATAAGAATTTAAACATCATTTTCGTATCTTCAGCATTATGTCCAAATTTATTCTTCAGTTGGAGAATCGTTTTGTTTTTTTAAGGCGTCAAAAAAAGATAAGATTATTTAAGAGCAATTTTATTATATATTTTCCTTTTTTTTTAAATGCCTAAAACATCTTGGCCTTATGGTTTTGACGTATTATTTGTGTCCTGTATTTATCTTTTGTTAAATAGTTTCTTTGTATTATTTTGGTAAGTGTTTTAATAAGTTTTTTTTACATATTTTGTCGGTGTTCTACTCGTAGGTTAGTTATTGTTTTTATATAAAATTATGGACACTGATACAGATGCTCTCACTATTTCCCAGAACTACGTTAACGTGTAAATATAATAATAATAAAAATCTGCTAAAATAATAATAAAAATTATAATTATCTGCTACATAAGTTTTAAGAGTAATACGCAAAATGTAGGAATTATATTGCTATTACAAAACCTCAATCGAAATCTACAAACTTTTTTACAGGTATAGAGGTCAATAATTTTTAGAAAATAGCTCCTCCGTAATAAGTGCACTAGTAGCTGCAGCATTTCCCACATTTTACGTAACTCGTATCGGAATTGACAAAAATATTTAGGGCTCGTCTTTTAAACCTTTAAACAATAGTAAAAAAAGTAATAACTTAGGTTCCGTCTCAGACAGTAGTTATTACTTTAAATTTTTACCTTAACATTTTGCCACAGAAAGAGTGATATAAACACTTTTTCCTGTGGAATTTTATATCTACGTAGCTATTAACATACGAAATATGTACGTACGAAGTGTTGTCGATTTGGTCATACCATGTCACCGTAATTCTAGGGCACGCTTTTAAAGTGTTTTTAGGAACTTACTGTTCCAAAACTCTTTTTGTTTGTTGATTTGGGAAATCACAATGATAAAAATAATACTGAATTTTCACGACAAATTTAAGTTATGTCAAAAGATAATAAGTCCTATTTTGAGACATCTATGAGATTTCTTTATGCATAAGTTACTTCAAAGTGTTAATCTAGTGATTATCCGCTCTCTATCCATTTAATTCCCTCCAGTTACCTTCTCTGATACTAAAATTGCTTAAATATCTAAATGATGTGCTCTTACCAATAGAAGTGCCCTATGCAATGAAAATCTCAGTATTTTCTTAAATTTTCACGAGTACACATTTGAAATAAGACTTTTTTACGGATTAAAACTCGTGTATAATTTGGTTATATTGATGAGATGTAAGTGCCTTACATCTCATCTACCCGTGACCAAGATTGCTGCAAAGCATTCGAAACGTCGGGTTAAAATAAAAATGTAACCAAATTATACGCGAGTTTTAATCCATAAAAAATAGTTTTATTTCAAATGAAAATCTTGTTATTATATTCTTCCGATCCTTACAATTACTTTACTTTTATCTAATCACAACGTTGAATTACTGAAAAATGTGACCAAAGATGTGACATTTTTTTTTTAAATATTATTAATACCCCTCCCCCTATGCAAAACACTGTATCCCACTTCAGTGGAACCTTCGTTCCCTCAAAAAGAAAAAAAAAACTGGTTTATGTTACATAATTAATCACCTTAATGTACTAGTGTCATTTTGGACATATGGATGGGTACTGGTTCTCTATTTAGGGTTTGCTAGTCTTTAGGATGACAGTTTTGATGGCTACATACAGTTTAGGGTACTTATCTTTTGCAGCCTTGCTTCTGGAGCCATTTAATGAATTTATTATATATTTATTAAGTGATGGGTTTCCATCTACTGTTGATCTTTCATAATTTTCTTCTTAGTTTCTTCTCTACCTTCCAGTCACACACATTTTGGAAGTGATCATTTTCGTTATTATCATTACCTAATTCTTGTAGTCTTGTTAAAGTTCTTCCATCCTTTAAAAAATAAAATTAACGAAGCTGATTGGGATTTATATATTTCTATGACTATTGTGAAATATAAGAATTTACTCATTATATCTTCTATCAATTCCTTAGAATGTTATTTTTCATTTGTGGCTATTCTTAGCTATGCGGCTGATAATTCTATAATTTTAAATAATATCTCCCAAAATCGTATCGTTACTGGGAGTCGAATGTATTCAGTAATTTAATACCAAAACTCTAAAGTTCATTATCATGAAGACCAGGGCCTTTTTAAAAAAACTCAGCACATACTAAACACTTGCTATTTTTCAAGTAGAAGAATATATGTAGGTAGATTGACTTTTGTGAAAACTCGTTCTTACTCTTCTTTTGTCTGAAACGATATAAAGTATATTCGTGGGGCTTGTACCGAAAAGAACATGTGTCCAATAGTTCCAGAATAGATGTTATTTTTTTTTGTAAATTTGTCAAAACAGTCTGAAATCTAAATAGTACTTCATGGTTTAAAGGACTTCTCACTAAGTAGGTGATGAAATTCCTTATTCATTTGTTTTTGACTTTGATTTTTAACAAATTTTAATTTAAAATGTTGTTAATTATTTTATTATTTATTTCATGGTTTGCCAATTGGAAAAAACCAATTATAATTTTTATAATTTAGGATTTTTTTTTAATGACTCATTATTATCTAGCATACAGTTTTGTTTGGTTTGAGAAAAGGAATGAGCACTATGATAATAAAAGCATTTAAGTTAAGGATATTCATTGAGGTTTTTATAAAAGCGATTTGGTTTTGTTTTCTCTATTATCTGAGTCTGCATAATTATTATTTCAAAAGAAATTATGTTTCAAATAAATATTTGGCCGTTATGACCTAGTGTTATGTAGAAATTGATTTAATCATTTTAAAAATTAAATACTTTTATTAATGTGACGTATTTTTTTTTTCAAAATTGCATTTTTTTTTGCATTATATTGCAAATATTTATATAATACTTGGTATTATAAGATCTAGATTTATTTCTGGCTCCATTATTATGGTAATGCGAATTTGGTTCCTATGCCCGTTTCTCACTATTTCTAACTTATTTAAAAAAATTAATTTGTCAATAAAATAATATTAAATGTACAGTATATAAAGGAATTAATAATTATATTGAAAATGATTATATTACATAACAATTATAACTTTGTATTATAGTATAAAATTTTTCGATTCTTATTAAGAATTATAACATTCATTATTTACTACATAAAATTATAGCTATTTCTGTATTATTTCTCTAATATATCAGGTAATCTGATACTCTGTTAAATGTAGGTATTATTTGCTAATATTTGAGACCTAAAGAAAATTCTCTTAACGAAACCTAAAGAAACAACTTACTGTTAAACTATCTTTAACTGAAAGGTTGGTTTTCTATCTGATAAAAAAATATACATTATTTAATAATTTACTTTTTTAGAAAATTAAACTAGTATAATTAAAGGAGTGTAGAGTTGTTACTATGCGATTTTCAGTTTTCATTGTCAAATTAAACATTCTTGTTAATATTATAAAGTTAGTTTACACACGCATTTTCCTGACACTATGGAATTCCAAAAATTCTTTGTGATTATCAGAGGCAAGTTCATGAAGAAGGCTATATATAGTACTATGGTACTACTCTTTATTATCGTAGTAGTAAGTTAAGATTTTTCTAAAGTTGAAGGAAGTTTAAAGTTTTTTTTTTGTGAAACTATGAATAACAACCTGTTAATCGTATATACAGTCTTTATTGTAAAATAGAGATAACAGCTGAAATATTTAAATTTTGTAAAACTATAAGTTATATAAGATACTTTAAATTTCCGTTTTTCAACTTTTCTATCTCGTAGGGATTTAGAAAAGTTTAATTTTCTTGTTATATCTTGACAATTTTTTAATTGTGTTTTTTAATACGATTTTTTTAATTTGTCGTTAAATAAAATAAAATTTTCAATGTTAAATATAAGTAAAATATATATATTTTTTAAATTGTTATGATCTATGTTATATTCCAATTATTATGAAACAAAAATAGTTAGTATATAATAGTATATTATTAGTTATATATAGTATAAAATAATAGCATGTCTTAATGTAAAATTTGATTGACAATGATATTTATATTTTTAAACTGGCTTAATATAGATTTTTTATATATTCATTAATTTAATGACAACCCCCACTGTACTATATATCTCCTCTAATATATAAAATTTCTTCGACGAGTTTACTACGTAAAAAAAAATATATATTTATCTGAAGCAAATAATACTTGTCTATTTCTAATATAAGATACAACAGTATAATAAGACAACAACAATAACAATAAGATAATACAATAAACATAATGTAATTTAATAGTACTGATAAAAAATATTTATTTTAAGTGTATTAGATTCCTAGACTATACTACTGCTCTAAATTATTTTTTTACCGCTTATTCCCTAATGGATTAAATCGTATCATACCTATACTTTGATAAGAAATAAGGCTTATAATATATATATATATATATATTTTACTGTAAATTGTTTCGTATTTGAGTCGTCGGCCTGATTTTATCCATAAAATTAGTTTACGATGTTGCACGCTTGCTTAGTAAAAATCTAAATAGTCTGAAATTGTTGTTCTCTAATATTGTAATTATCAGAAAATACCGAGCCCGGTAGAGAATTCCAAGACTTCTCCATTCTTATAACGAAAGTTAAGGCGAAACACTTTATACGGCGACTTTGACACTTCGACCGCGTATCGGAGTTTCTTGATTGGCTTCTATTTGTTCGATGATGGAAAGAAGATGGGGGAATCATGTTGTGTAGTTTTGTACTTTCTCCTGAATGTATCCGAAAAAAGACAGACAAACTAGCCACCATGCGATGGAGCAAAGATTCGTAAGAGGAAAGCTTGTTCATACGGCTATCGAGTCATACCCTTTTTTTTTTCCGTTGAAAAAACCCGTTACGGGTACGCTGTCGGCCCAGGGGGGTGACGGCTGGGGGGTGATGTGGGACTACCCGGCAGCATAGAGGATGCTGCCATTTTTAAGGCTACCCACTAAAAAACCAACGGTTGCCCTCTTCGCCGTAATGGGACGTCACGGGATCGCGTTAGCACAAATTGTGACGCCCCGGCGAGACCCCCCGAATGAGGGTACCCTGAGCAACTTAGAGCATCCTACCATCGTAGGCCAATGTTAGGTAAGAGGGGTCACCCTCCCCCTCACCAGGCCTACAACTGGGGAAGGAAGCGACGGGCGTAATGCCGCCTCCTTCTACCCAGTCTCCCTCTACGGAGCGGGTCAGCGGACGAGGCTGACTCCCTGTCCCGCTCCGAGGCCTCCTTTGTGGCGATGACTATCGAGTCATACCCTGTCGAACGCTGCTGTTTAACCTTTTCTCTTCTTTCAGTTTCGTATATATTTTTTTTGAATTAAAATAGGTAGGAATTCGTCAGCAAGGCGAGGGGTTTAAGTCGTGTTCGTTAAGTTGGCAGGATAGCCTTTCGTGAGTTGCAAACTCGCAATTCCCCTATTGACTACGATCAGCTTGTGATGCGCCATTCATAGGACGCTTGTACCCTCTACGACTAGTCTCCCGATGCTTTATCAGGAGATTCAGTTCTTAGGTAAAAGATACATATTTTATTTCAATTTAAAATTGGTTATATATAAATATTTCTTTGCCGTTATGGAAAAATTCAGAATCCTGTTACTTCGGTTACCTCTCGGCTTTTGCTTTAGTAATCGTATTTTTTTATACCATCAAGACAAACAAGTAGACGACACAGTAAGCGGTTACCGTCGCTTCGCGTTGTCGTTTGAACTTCTGTAATACCAGGTGTTTCGCCTGCCCTCTACCGAAAGTATAAAACTCTTTTCAAGTTTTTCTTAAAAGACTACATGGAGTGGATTTCAGAACTTAAATGTTTTGAATTTTAATAGGTAAATAGCACAATGTATTCTGGTCTTAATGAAGGTCTTAATTATTATTATAATTGTTACAGTTCCCATATTATCTTTTGTTGTGTTTTTAATTTTTTTTTCGTATCTCATTATCTAGGTGACTGTTATAATAAAAGAGTTTACTAAAAAGAAATTGCTTTCTATATTACTTATGTTAGCCTGAAAAGAGATAAGAAATAAACGCGAGAGTTGTAGAAAGATACGTGTTACCCCTTTGAATCTTTTATAACTCTATGTACGGATGAGTACCTTGTGCTTTGTGAGTATTCATGTTTGTGAAGTAACAATAAAACACAATAACACAAAGAAAATTTTTATTGGTATATCTATAGTCCTTAGAAGATTTACTGTCTGGAGATGAAAGTTTTATAAATCTCAACGACTTAAATTTCTTTCTGACTAGTAGTATTTCAAAGTAAAACGTCAACTGAAAACAGTCTTAAGTGAAGGTAACTGAACATAAAATTAGGAATAGTAGTGAGCAACGCCATATACAGACTGCAGTCAATTAGCAATTCTACGAACATTGTATGTATGCTAATATAATAATATAATATAGGATATCCAATATATGCAAACGAATTTAAAACCCCTGCTTCGTATATTGATTTAATCCATTAGGGACTAAACACGAACGCTAAGTTAGAACGCAATAGGAAATTAGACAATTAAGTAGTCTAGACATTAAATTTTACATTGGTTTTATATTCTTATTTCTTATTAAGTTTTGGTTGTTTAAGTTATTAATAAGTTAGTCCATATTCGTTAGTCAAATAAACCATTTTAATATATTTATTTTCGAATTTCAATTCTTTCTTTCGTTCTATTCTTTTATCTGTCTGTCTGTCTGCTTTTATCTGTCCTGAGTTTAAGGTCAATAGTTAGATTCCTTCCTTCATTCATTTCACGGAACATTTTATTAAGTATGAATGGACGAGCTAAACAAAATAGAGTACAGGAGACATAGAATGCGAAAATTTCTCCGTTGGCGAATAGGCAACCAGTTTAGTTTCGATCTATAGTCGGCGACATGATCAAAAGTACGGAATCCAAAAATGCAAAGGCGGTCTAATCAAGTCGCTATTTAAAATGAATTTGTATATTATAATATATGTTTAATATATAGTCTGGTCTTATTCTAAAAATATTAGGCAATAATTACAATTAATTATAGAATTTACTGGAAACAAAGGTATGTATTTTTCAAGTATAATTTTTGTGTTTTCCTTCAAATCTTTTGGTTGAAAAGCATACCTTCTTCAGATTTTGTTGTAAATGAAGGTATTTCTGAATTCACAATGATAGAATTTATATCCAATTGTACATATAAAGGTGGACTTTTTGTCGTTTTCATGTCCTGGTTAAAAAAGATAAACAGCTTAAAAAGATTATAATTTGTTGTTGTAAGCTTTAATTGAAAGCAAACAAAATGAGTTCCTACTTTATTTTCTATTTAGCATATATTTTTATTGATATAAAAAAAATTGTTTTTGATTTGGGGTATGCTTTAAATGACATACGGTTTAAGATTCTCTCTATTCTAAAAGGTTTCTGAGTCTCACACGATGTTTACTGATTTAGACTTCAGAGGTCCTTCCATTTACTTAAATATGATAGATAATAAACAACTCCGACATGAAAAGGCCATAAAAGAATAAGGACCGAGCTCTTCTTAGAAATATATTCCTTTGTTAATTGAAAAGCTTTGACTGCTTAGCATTAACATTGTATGTTTTATGATGCATTGTACATAATATAAAAAGATTGCAGAATCATTCACAAAAACTAGGGAAATTTGTAGAAAAAAACGTACAAATGTCAACTAAATTATACCATCGCCTGTAAAACTATAATTACCGTATTTAAATCAGTTTTCCCTGCATAGTTTACTCGTGGTTTTACAGTACGTACACAATGCAGTGGTAGACGACGTCATCTACTTTGCAGTTATACTTTTGTTGCAAATGCGATTGCACGACTTGTAAAGGAATATCAGGATATACAAAAATGCAGTTGCTTTCAAAGAGTACCTGCTATAGTTATTTTGAAATATTAGACAATAAAAGAATTTCTTATTCAAAAAATTTTTATATATTAAAGTGGATGACAAAAGTGAAATGGTTAGTTTTTATAAGGTTGTGTGTTTTATAAATGCAACTTTAATTAGAGTGAAATATTTTAAGATCTAACTATTAAAAATTTATTTATATATTTACGATTTTAATAAAATCTCTAGTATAGGAAAGTTATTCGTTTTTAATAATCATTTTGAAAATGTTTAACAAAATGTCAAAATTAATGACTTAAACTGTCAAATCAACAGGTTACAGAATTAAAAAAAAATAAACAAAAGAAATACTAATAAGATAGTGTTTTCTATTTATTGATTACTTTTACAATTATCCGAATTGAAGAATGAAACAATTGGGCTATGTTATTGCTCCATTTAAGTTAGTAATCGAAAAATTTAAAGTGAGTTTTTGTTGGATTTTATCGGATTTATATATCATTTACATTAATTTTAAATATATTTATTATAAAAAATTTGTAATTGTCAGAGAAACCTATGTCAACTTTGTAAACTAGTGCTGTAAGGGGCCTTTTAAATACTTATTAGCAGTTTTTTCTACCATTACATTTTTATAAATTATTGGTTTTTTATCAGACTGTGCTAGAATCGGGAAGTGTGGGGAACGCGTCATCGTCTGATGAGGAGTTGGAGCAGTGGGAGCAAATATTCATGATGAGAGATGAAAATGGAAATAGCTATCATGATAAGTCAGTCACTAATAATTATTCTGTCTTTTAGTATTTATTAAACTATGGATTGTTTTGTAGACAAAATTGCCACACTATATACCTAACTTTTTTATTTTTTCTAATTTTCCATGAGTAGTATATATTTAAATGTTCCAGATTTAACTTGTATATATTAGTTTCATATTTATTTGAACAAAGTTTTTAATCTATCCATATAGTCATTTAATTCCACCTCACACTAGATTGTTAGAATTTATATAAAACCTGGGACTCATAAAAAATATAAAATTCCAAGTATTTGAATACAATACAAAACTCAATGATACTGTTAGTTTGTTTTGTTTTACTCCCAAACTGTATTCCCAGAAACTAAGAAACAATTAAAGGTAGCTAAGTTAAATGAATGAAAGACACTTACACCCCTTCTTGCCATAAACATGATTGCTGCAGGCAAATAAAATGTTACATTTAAACTGAATAAAACAGAGTTAATCCCATTAAATAGTTTTAAATAATTTATAAATAACAATTTAGAAGAAAGAAACGCAGCATATGGTGCCGGCCATCCTGCATTCCAGTGTCAATAGTAATAGTGCTGATAGTCCTGGTGGTGTTGGTGCCACTGCTAGACCAGCCAAATATAGCACACGTGCTTCCCACTCCACATGTCAACTTGCACTGCTCGGATGAATGTAGGTCAGTGCATAGGGATATTTCTGTTTTGATTATTGTTCTTATATATATTTTTTGTTTCTCTTGAGAAATTTTTCAGTTGGGGCCTTTTAAATCTATCAAAATATGACAATCAGTTGTTAGTTTACAGAAAGAATAAAATAAAAGATACAAAAAAATTATAATTTTTTATATTTTTAAAGCTACATAAACAATTCCAGTTTAAAAGTAGTCATTACCATGCATGTCTTTACAGCATGTTTATAATTTCAGATTGTCATTAGTGGAAAGTATACCTGAAGGACACATGTATCCTCCGAATGTAACTCACATGCGGACAAAAAATGCATGGTTAGATTTGATAGATGAAGCTCAAATGTCCATAGAAATAGCCTCTTTATATTGGACACTTAGGTTTAATGAAGACTATCCTTATAATTCTTCTATAGAGGTTAGTTTATATAACTGCAGGTAAAACTAGGTTTATATTCTTATTTTAGAGATATTAAATAATTTTTTTTTATTATAGTAAAAAATTATTAAACTTTGTTATATATTCCAGGGCGAGCAAGTATTCCAGGCGTTACTTGCAGCTGGAACTAAAAGAAAAATAGATTTAAAAATTGCTCAAAACTGGCCCACGAAGTCACAACCTAATATAGATACTGAATATTTAGTTAAGAAAAAGGCTGCACAGGTATTTACGTCATCTTTGTAATTCTTTATCTCTTTATACCAGACCAGAGTATTCTTTATAATTTAAAATAATATTTTGTCTAAAGGTGCGGAGTCTTAATTTCTCCAAACTCCTGGGGAGTGGAGTGTTGCACACCAAGTTTTGGATCATTGACCGCACTCACTTTTATATTGGCAGCGCCAATATGGACTGGAGATCATTGACACAGGTGATGATTAGACAGCTTTAATATTAGTTATATGTGTGCATCCGTAATACTATACCTGTGTAAGCATGTGTGCGTAAGGTTTATCTTTAATAAATCTTTAAATTGTTTTACTAATTTTTTATTAGTCAAGTACATTATTAACATTTCAGTATATGCTTTGTTAAATATATTTTTTATCTGTAGGTAAAGGAGTTGGGTATTGTGGCGTTTAACTGTTCCTGCTTAGCGACGGACCTAGCAAAGATATTTGATGTGAGTATTACGCACACAGACGTAAGATATAAAAATTATTTCTCGTATGATAACTGTTAGATAATGAAATTTAAATTCAAAATGTATCTGCTACCTTTAGAACAATATACAGATTAACAAACGTATGTTAGATTAATTTATATCTCTAGAGGGCTACAAAAAAAAAAAAAAAATTAATAAACATTTTATATTAATTTCTCTAGATATCACACATACTAACTATTCTAGGTCTTCCCTGTCATCAGCACTGTTCTCGATAGTACAAAGGCTTTGGTAATAACACTACACATTGATTAACATAGGCCTCAGTTACAATATGTTACTAAAGAGATTTTAAAAAATTTAAAAATTCGAAATTTTTTTTCCATTTTTCGGTAACTTCGGCGGCCGATCTGACCACCTTCCCGTTGGACAATCAACATAATTTTGAAAAGTGAATCTTACATTTAGATGCTGATTCCAAATATATCTTTAGTTTTTCAAAATTCGAAAAATAAAATTCGACAGACACACAGACACACATACAGACAGACAGATCGGAAGGAAAAACTGAGTTTTTCGAAAATTGTAACACAATTTTAAGATCTTCAAAATAAACACACACGCGCACGCACGCACGCACACTAGCATAGATATGTTATTTTAAATAGTACAGTATCGAAAGAAGTCTGATAATTTGTGTCTTTGTCTTCACGAATTTGATCACATATATAATATTACTATACATATAATATTAAAATTAATGAAATAACTGATAAATATATGATAACTCAGTTAGGTAGTGTTATGTGGACATAAGCCCAGAGATCGAAGGTACCAAACCTTCTTATGTTGATGAACTGTGATGGGTATATATATATATGTTTAAAAAAATCCTGGTATTTTGTTCAAACCTTTTTAATGAAATCTTTGTAAGATATCTAACGGACGTTTCATGTCCGGTTCTGACGGATGTAGCATTATCCGTTTGTGCTAGATTTTAATCTGAATATAATTTTAATTCAAGCCTAACCAAAATAATAAACGTAATACCAAAGGAAAAAGCATATTTAAATAAGATCACAAAAAGCTTTGTTTAAAAAAGAAATAAGAAAAAAATATAAAGTCAAAGCTATTAAGAATATACGTAGGCACATTTTCGCTTAGAAGTTTCAACTGGTACCGACTAGTACGTTGTAGTGAAATGATTAACATTAATGTCGCTGCGGGTGAACAAGTCAATAAAGCTAAGATACCGATTCATTTCTATATATAAAATTATTTAAATTAAATTTTTAATTTGTCTATTTGAGGTATGACCTGCTTTTATTTGTATTATTCATTTGATAATTTAAATTTAACCTACTTTTTAAATTTTTAATACTATTCCTCTATCTCGTCAAGTTTTAAGTGTATAAGAAATAGTTAGTGAGACATCAAAAGCTTTAGAACATCTAGAACTTCCGTTTCAATAAGAGACGTCATGATTTTCTACAAATGTGGTTCCACTATTATTGAGCACTTTATTGCCATGAGTATTCAATTTGTATTGTTGTGAGTATTTATATTTTGTTTTATATTAGTGATTAGCTGTTACTCATGGTTAAAAGCGAGGTTAAAGACTAACGATTTTATTTACTGTTAGGACAAGTAGCATAATGGCTAGATAGCCTATAGCCTCATTATCATTTTTCAAAATCATCCAATAGTTTTGAAGATTAGCGCGTTTAAGCAAACTTTTCAACTTTATCACATTAATTACCATTCGTATACTTTTTTTTTTGGTCGTTGGAAAAGGTTGCCCTCATCGCCCTAGTGGGACGTCACGGGATTGCGTTAACACTCACGTGACGCCCCTGAACTATTGGTATACCTTGTATGAACGTAAAGAAATACAGTTTAGTTCATATATATAAATAACGAAATATATATACATGACCAATAAAAACATAGATAGGAATAAAAGTATAACTAATAATTACTGTGCCCCAGTTTACTAATGACAACATATTTAAAAGGAAAATTGAGAGCTAACTAGTATGGGAGCAAACTATGAAAATGAGTTTACTTCGTAGTCAGCTGATTCTATTTGCTCTGTACTTTATGATTGATGTTTATGTATGTATTGTATGATGGGCTGTATGTGTAGTATGAGGTGTATGTATGACTGAGTACTGTTTATGTTATTATAAATTTACAATAAAAACACAATATAGATCTCATCATCAAGAACTTAAAATATTACGCGTTAAAATAATTTACAACGATCGCCGGGAAGACAACAACAACTTTATTGTTATTATAAATTTATTCAACTTAATTTTACTTGAATTGATCAACTTATTATTAATGCTAAATTTATGAGATTTATTAAAAAGTACATCTGGTAGAGAGTTACCACTGAGAAAAAACCGTTTCCTTTAAACAGATTATACGTCTTTTTAAATTTATAGCGAATAATTTAATAAGATTGTTTGATTTTGAACCATAAAATATATTTAATAACGAAACAATGTTCAAGTTTGTGTTTTTTTTTGGCCAAAAATAAAAAAATGCAGATTTTTTAATTAAATTTTCCAGCGCTCGAAAAGCTATTTCGTCACGTCACTAACTGAATGCCAGCGCCATTCCTCACAAAAACATGAATTTTAAAATTATATTGCTTTTTGTTAAACCACTTTGTTGTTTACTAAAATATTTTGTTTTTTATAAACTTTTACGCAATTGCTTTATCTTACTTTTAAAAATCTGAGATTACTATGACTTTCTTGAGATATATTTGCAAAGTTTTCACAATCTGAATAAGGTCAAGATCGTGTCATAAGCTTCTGTTGTAGAATAATAATTTATAATAATAAGCGGGTCGTGATATCTTGTCTTATAAATAGAGCTGATAATATTTTTATATTGGCTATTTTATGGTTTAATGATCCATACTTACCATTATATATAATTGTAAGCATTATATATAATTTTCCGGCTGCATTCACGTTAATTTGCTTAATTAATATCGAGTCCTTTCGGGGCCCTTATTCATGAGGTCGAAGCGAATCGGAAATAATGTTGAAATGAATTTAATTTATTTTCGTAGTCTTATAAAAATTACTATTTTTAAATTACAACACCTGTAAAAACAAAATGTTCAGTGATAAGAGATAATTTTTAAATCTAGGTATATTGGAGTCTGGGCACGTCAGACGCGGTCGTCCCCGACAAATGGCCGGCGAACCTCAGCACTGACATCGACATGGAGCACCCCATCAATATATCAGACGGAGTACACAGTTACGGAGCCTTTATTACTGTAAGTTCTTATTATGTTTAATATTAAAATATGTAAAAAATATTTTTATTAAAATAATTCGTGTTCAAATTCAAGCAGCATCCAAATTGAAAAATTAATGAAAAATAAAATAAATTTACCATAAACTGATTAAAACTTAATTCAATAAGTGAACAATAAACCATTATTCTTTAATACAATGCACTCAACAGATTATATATTTCAATAAAAGACTGCACAGAATGCGCAATTAGTCTGTTGTGCTTTCTTTATGGCTGGTCTTTATTACTCCCCAAGGCTGAATAAAGTTTTCCTTTGACTTGTTATACACTATTTTCTTAGTAGTAAATGTTGACGCATTTTCTTCTAAAGAACTTTGATATTAAGGGTAATGTTTTTCTTAGTAATTGTTACTTACTGCTTTGTGGCTTATGCTATCTTTATATTATATGATGGATGAAACTATTTAATATCCTTACATTATTTTAAATATATAAGAATTTGAATTTATAAGTTGTATTATATGTTGTGTTTTTGACTATTTTTTTTTCTTTTATACCTATATTCCTCGTGATGTCTACAAATCTTGCGATGTTAATTAATTTTAATAAAATCTGCGGTTAATCAAATGATCATTGACTAAAAACTACAACCTTCATTTCACAATACATTAAGTTCACAAAAGCAAATATCCGTTAAGTGAAGTTTAAATTATATTAAGATAAACTTGTTTGACACTTGTAGATAAGACCCTACATTATGAGAGAGAACGGCCTCAGTGTCATCTCAGACCAAAAGCGAAGGGAAAATTGAAAATGACACAATCAAAAGCTTTAGTTGTTATATTTGCTTTAAAGACACTTTAATGACATAATTGCAAATTAAAAATTATATAAATATTCTTATAGATGTTCATTTATTTTTTTTTATTACGTTTTATGGCTTCATTCACAGTATTAAATATTGAGCTAATGTCAATTTTTCTGTTTTTTAAACATGTTTCTAATTATCGTGGCAAAGACTAGAAAAAAATGAAGGATATTCGTAATTATTGGTATGAGTCTAAGATCTTATTTATTTCTGACTATTACCTTATCAACACAAAGAAAAGATGTTAGTTTCATATATACATAAGCTAAAAGTTTTTAATTTATTACATATAACATATACAAATTGGAACATATGACGCGATAGAAATGTCTTGATTTACGATTTTCATATACATAATTCAAGAGAAAGATAACATATTTCCCGAGAAAGAGAGAGTTTTTGAGGTCTTAGCGTTTTCAATTAAAAATTTCTTCTAAAGTAATTCATTACATGGATTAATAGATCTTTAATTAATGTAGCTAAAATCAAAATAAAGATTTTTTATTTATTTTATATAGTATATATTTCGAAAGTAATGTATGGTTTTATATTGTAAGGTCGAGTGCACACGTTTTGCAAACCTCAACAAGCTGTCCTAACAAAAAGTAGCCAACCTTCTGCATGTTTACTGGCTTTTATTACAAACTATGGAAAAAAGTAACAACGCAAGATTTTTTAAAATTTTGGAATCACAACTACTACACAGGGTGAATAAATGCGAGACTCGGCTCGTCACACCTTGGCGGAATGCGCCGCCTGGGACCACCAGCGCACTGAGCTGGTGGGCGTGATTGGCAGGGACCTCTCGCTGCCGCGCGTTATCAGCGCGATGGTCAGCAGTGAGAGGTGCTGGGTCGCAATGGCCTCCTTCTGTGAGCAAGTCATAGCCGCAAAGGAGGCCGCGGAGCGGGTCAGGGAGTCAGCCTCGTCCACTGACCCGCTCCGTCGGGGAAGACTGGGTAGAAGGAGGCGGGAATACGCCCGCCGCTTCCTTCCCCAGTTGTAGGCCTGGTGAGGGGGGAGGGTGACCCCTCTCACCTAACATAGGCCTGCGATGGGAGGGTGCTCTACGTTGCTCGGGGCACCCTCATTCGGGGGGTCTCGCCGGGGCGTCACGGTGTGTGCTAACGCGATCCCGTGACGTCCCATTACGGCAAAGAGGGCAACCGTTGGTTTTTTAGTGGGTAGCCTTAAAAATGGCAGCATCCTCTATGCTGCCGGGTAGTCCCACATAACCCCCCGGCCGTCACCCCCCTGGGCCGACGGGGTACCCGTAACGGGTTTTTCCAACGGAAAAAAAAAAAAAAAAAAAAAAAAAAAAAAAAAAGGGTGAATAAATGCGAACGGCAAACCGCTACGGACATTTAAAATGATTGCTAGAACTATCTATTGACGACAACAGAAAAGAAAATCCACATATTTCATTTAATTAATTAATATTAATAATTTTAAACCCCTATTTCGCCTTCATAGAAATGCTATTTTCAAAATCCCATTAATTCATTATTAGATACCAAACACAAACTTAAATCTAAAAATTAAATGTGTCTAAAATTCCTAAAATGGCGAAGTTTCATAAAAACTTGCAACCCCTATGTGAAATAAGGGTTGCAAGTCCTGCAGTGAATGGAATTTCTAAAAATTCTTTACCGGATGTCCCGTAGTTACAATGTACCTGCCAAATTTCTTTTTTATAGGTTTAGTAGTTCGAGATTTCGTAATGGGTGAATGTTTTTATTATAACAAGACATGTAAAGGTGTATATATAGTTATATACTTAAGTTAGCAACCATTCGTCATTTTCGCTCTTACGAGTACTTTGTCAAAGGACGGCACCGATGTCCAAACATTTCGAACACGCAATCTAGACATTAATCATACTTAATTTTTTATAGGAAAAGTTACTTTGTAAATACGGAATATTTTTCTGTACTGGACGATTTTGTTGCGGCGTTCCTTGAACATGTCTGAATATTTTAAATAAGTTAGATATTTACTTTAGATTAGCTGAGGTACCAAAAAACATAGCATGGTAATTAAATTAAAAGATAAAGTTAAACCGCCATTAAACTAAATAAGCATATTATTGTATTAAATCCTCTGATCCATGATTACTATTATATATAATTATCCTATTGTACTTACGTTTATTTTATCGGAATTTGACCGACTAGTAGTTATGGATCCATCTGGGGCCCTTAGTAGTAAACTGTTCCCGCGCGCGAGTTCACCATTCCGATAATTATATATACCTAATGGTAAGAAAGCAATCACCAAAAAGGTTTACGACGCGACCTAAGGCAGTTATATTGCAGATTCACATCTAAAATTAAAATGTGATAAAGTACGGCTATCGAAACTCACGTAATGACACTAAAATTGTATTGTGGTTATATTATTAAAGCTTTGTTTTGTGCCAATGCAATCTTTTAAATTTAAAACATTCTTTATTTAAAAAATCGAAAATAACATCTTTAGACATGACTACAAGTTTCTATTAAAACCATCTAGGTCATATTCGGGTACTGACACTTTATATATAGATAAATTAGAACAAGCTTAAAATCAACAAAATTCGTTTGGTTAACGCGTCACTTGTAAACAAGATTTTTTTGTAAAGGCAATGACCGTAAAGGCTCGTTACGGATGAACTCTGGGAATAAATTATCTGTCATTAAAAAATTACGATCCCCTCGGTAAAACATTCAACTTTATTTTTTGAAAAGAGGTAACTACCTCTTTTCCACAAATAAAGTTGATAAATTGACAAATATTTTAACTCCTTCTTTATTTTTTTAAATATAATTTCTTTAAAACTAGAGCTCTCCGCCGCCGCTAAGTCCCACGGGCCGCACCAACGACGACGACGCCATCGTAAGCATCATAAACGCGGCCGAGGAGTTCGTGTACGTCGCTGTCATGGACTATGCGCCCGCGCTCGAGTACACGCCTAAGCTACAGTGCGTATGACTCGTAGTACAAGATTTATGATTATAATTTAAGAAAGAAATGTTTGAGTTATGTTCATTTATATAATTTACACTTAAGAGACTGCTATGGCTAATGGAAGAATGTGGTCTTGACAGGCATTAATCGAACGGAAGACATAACATTAAAGATTACATAAAAAATATTTATTTATTTGCCATACTAACTATATATTTTTTTAATATATTAAGTATAAGATTTTATCTATTTTTGTGGTCAATTTTATATTAAATACAAACGCAATAAATATATTACCGTTATTTGTAATCGCTTTGTCATTCATTTCGTCTCAATACAAGTGTGAAAGTGATAATCTTATATTAATCGAACAATGGTATTTAGATTTTGGCCTAAGATCGACGACGCGCTCCGCCGCAGTGCGCTGGAGGCGCGCGCGCGCGTGCGTCTGTTGGTGAGCTGGTGGCGCCACTCGCAGCCCGCCGAGGAACACTTCCTGGCCTCGCTGGCCGCGCTCGCGGGCGCCTACCCGAGAGTCGACCTGCAAGTGGTGAGACGCACACACACATTCCGCAAGCATATACATTTAAGCATATACATTTAATCTTGCGTTATACTCGTGAACGGTTGCTGCTTACGATGGCTGGTCTTGCAAGCCAAATTAAAATATTTATTGCAATATACAAAAATGCCAGGGCGCGTTTGGAACCCTCGTAGCCTTAACTCTTAAGTTGGAGTGTTCAGAAGGGCTTATTTCGATATGTTTGGTCTCAATATGGTCCCTTCTGACTCTTCAAATTAATATTCATTGAAAGTGGAAAATATATAAATAAATGAATAAAAATTAATAAATCAAGATCACAGAGTTTGGTATATAAATTTTCAGCTGCATAACTGTTTTCCACAACATTAATAAGGTTAAACATAATCGCCAGCATTACACCTCTCAGGAACTTTATTATTTTTAAATCCTTATATAATTTACAATTAAAAATAATACCATTTTATGTAATTAATTTTATTGTAACTGAGTTAAGCTAGTTATATTCCACTAACACCTAAAAACATTAATTCAGAAACGTTTCATCGTACCGTCGACGCCGGATCAAGACAAGATCCCGTACGCGCGCGTCAATCATAACAAGTACATGGTGACGGACAAGGTGGCCTACATCGGCACCTCCAACTGGTACGGAGACTACTTCGTGGACACGGCGGGCGTCGCCTTCGTGTACGAGCCGCATTCAGCCAACGACTCCAGGGACCTCCGGAGAGAGCTGCAGGACGTCTTCGAAAGAGATTGGAACTCTCCCTACGCGGTGCCTCTGCGGCGGTTATAGCGCTCCCTGCCGGGGACAGGTTGATAGTATTATCGCACTCATCTTGTGATAAAATAACTTACTAAGTAGATGCGACTTCTATAGTAGAGTAGGTGTTGGAAATAAAATTTACTGTTTAAGAAGCCAAAAAATATTTTTCCGTGTATTTTTACTTAACTCTTAGATTGATTGCATAAATTAAATAACTAAAGTATATTAATTGCATTTCATGGATTTTAATAATAAGGATAATTTATTAGGTAGTGTTTTTGCGATGATATAATTCGAAATCTTTCGTGACGTGTGCCTTTAACTTAGCGTGATCTGTTGAATTCTTCGTGTTATGTAGATTTTTATATCTTCTATTTATACTCTTACCATAGATAAATTAATAAAAAAAATTAATAATATTATTATTATTATTAGAGACTAACAATTTAATTGTGAATAAAATTTAAGAAGTATTATTTGATGCAATAATTTGTATAACATATCAGTTTTACTTTAAGTATAACTTTGAAATATAATCGGTATATTATTTTTATTATTATTATAATAAAAAACATTTTTTGTTAAAATCATGCAATAAACTTTTCCTAAACATAAGAGTTTTTTTTAAACCCTCATATTAAAATACCATTTAATTAAGTATAGTTAACATAATTACTAGTTACATACTTTCTTAGAAATAATATTTTTTTATCTAGACATAAAAATATTAATGTTTTCTAAGATTTACACGAGTACTATACATTTCAATAAAACTATTTTTCGGATATAACTCGCGTTTATTATTACATTTTTATATTTAACCCGAAGTTTCGGATGCAGCAAACGTGTTTGCGGTAAGACGAGATGATGGTGTCTACCATTATTCGAAACGTCGGGTTAAATATAAAAATATAATAATAAACGCGAGTTATATACGAAAAATAGTTTTATTGAAAAAAAAAAGTGTTAGTTAAAGTCGTAAGTGAACTAAAAGAATAAAAAACATACTTTCAATCTTATCATTTATTAAATCTTGTTTAAATTTTATATAATGTTAAACATTTAGAAATGTCAATATTCTCTTAATATAATCAAAAACTTACACAATAAAAAGTCAAATGAAAGTAAATGGAATCTAATGAATACATATATTTAAAAACTTAATATTAAATTTAAATAATATATGCCAGCACTGTGTCACATAAATATGTAAGAAAAAAATATAGTACTTATAAAACATGTATGCTATGAGATAAGGTGTACCAAAGTATCTTCAGAGTATAACATTTATTTACTATTACGTTTAAGCCTTTTCCTTCGGCATATATATCTGTAACAAATATTTAAATTAATTTTATTCATGATTAAATTAAAGGAGAACAAATCACTTCACCTATCTTAAAAAAACGAATATTGTATTAGATTTCCGTTTTCTACATTTTATTTAGTGATTTCTACTAAACTTGTCCAATTTTTAATATTAATTTTATGATAACCCATGACTTATTAATATAGTGAGTTGTAGAACCTCTACGCGTGCGTAGCGCTGTCCTCTACGAAGTCCCTGGCCTCGTCGCGTGTGACGCACTCTACGTGAGACACCTTGTTCCGGAACTTGACTCCATAGAACTTGTGTGCGTGTTCGAGCAGCTCGGGACGGAAGGTGGTAGTGATGAACTGAGCTGACGTCGACAGCTCGTGGATCATGTTCGCGATCGCTTTACGATGCTGAGCGTCTAGCGCCTGGAATATTATATTGTATAAGTAAATAGTACTATTGCAGATAAAAGGCCCGCTTTCGGAAGTTGAGGAATTTAAATAACATGACAACATATTTGCTCTGCAACGTATAAGCACGGCTGCAATTTTATTTAACCGTGCGATGTTGTCTGCGAGCGCTAGTACTGACTTTGATATGAGTTTAGATCAACAAAATTTATTTTTTCTTAGCAACCTTTTAAGAATTCTTAAATTTTATGTTTGTTCCGTTGTACAGTACATTTCATCATTAAATATGTCTAGGGCGTTATGTTACACGCATAAAATTTTGCTTAATTTTTCTTTCTATTACATTTTCTGATTTGGCTTAATGTAATACACTACAGTAATTATATATTTAGAAAGTTGTAAAGTTAAAATATTAAAACATAATTTGTAAATTTGTAACCGTTAAGAGAAAAACGAAACGTCATTGACAATTTCAAATGAAAAGTAGAATGTTTTCTATTCTATTTTAGAATTAGAATTTTTCGCAAACAAATACTTGCGTGCGTGTATCTTAGCCGTATTTATTTTTATACTATAAATTAAAAAAAAATAAGCTGATAATAAAATTATAAAATCAGCTAAGGTCGACACTATACATATACGAAAAAAAACGCAAGCCAGTTATAAATAAGCAGACTGTACCTGATCGATCTCGTCGAAGAGGTAGAAGGGTGCCGGGTCGCACTTCTGTATGGCGAAGATGAGCGCGAGCGCCACCAGCGACTTCTGGCCGCCCGAGAGCTGGTTCATCTCGCGCATGTCGCCCTCCCCGCCCGTGAACGACACCTTGATACCGACGCCCGTGAATGGATCCGCATTCGCGCGCTGAACAGTGGTTTCATTAAATTAAATGCTAATTACGATGTTCATTTACATTATTTTATAGATCTATATTTGACAGACTGTTTCATTTTTTAATCTTTTTGATTGGATTTTAACAAAACTCACATCCGGTACATCCTGTCCCTCGTCAGGCGCGACTCTCATGATGAGGCTTCCTCTCCCTTGAGGCACCAGCTTTTTGAAAACCTCAGTGAAATTCTTGCTCACTTGTTTAAATGTAAACTGTATGGCTTCTAATTTCCTGTGTTCTAAGGTCTCGATAAGCTCACGGATTTTTTCTCCCCTAAAAGTAAATCAAAAATCTTAACCATTTTTTATTATGAAAGTATGTTATGTCCCAGAATTAACAAGTTAAATATTCATTTGGAAGGTGTCAAGATCACGATACTTAAGAACTAATTAGAATCGCGGTTTTTACGTCATTAATGACTTTTGTAATATATCTTATATATAGCGGACATACACTGTATCAGGCAGTATTCAAAATGTATCACCATCCATTGTACATATTTCTGATTTGGTTAGCGATTTCACAAAGTTACTCATTTTCTATATCTAATACCGAAGATAACAGTGATGATATAAAGAAATATGTTAAAGAAAATAATCAATCTGTATGGGATTTTAAAGATGCAGATTTAAATATAACCGAGTTATCCAAAAAATATGGATATAAAGTAGAAGAGCACACTACAATAACTAAGGATGGCTATATTCTGAAATTCTATCGACTACCGCCCAGAACAGATGTGATAAAGAAAAATATTGTTGTATTTCTAATGCATGGAATCCTCGACTCTTCAGATGGTTGGATTCTACTAGGACCCAATTACGGTTTGGGGTACGTGTTAGCTGATAATGGGTTCGATGTATGGATGGGAAACGCCAGAGGCAACAAGTACTCATTTTCACATACTTCATTACCAGAAAACAGTTCAGAATATTGGAAATTTTCGTGGGACGAAATTGGTTACTACGATCTCCCAGCAATGATTGACTATACTCTTAATGAGACGGGTAATAGTAAATTATACTATATTGGCCATTCCCAAGGTACCACTACGTTTTACGTAATGAACTCTTTATTACCAGAATACAACAGTAAAGTAGAAATGATGTTTTCATTATCACCGGTGGCGTGGATGAGTAACGTGAAGAGTCCAGTGTTTAAATTATTTACTCCTAACGGAATCTTTAGTTACCTGACGTCAAATAGTGTTGTCGATTATTACAATATGATATCGAGTTTCTTCTGCAAATACTTAACCACGGGCTGTGATAAGTTACTACAACTCATAATCGGACACGATTACAAATATATAGAAACTTCCTTTTTAAAAGTTATTTTTGGGCATATCAGTAGTACATCCATGCGGCAACTCATCCATTATGGTCAATTATACCAATCGGGTAAATTTCGTCGTTATGATTACGGGGAGGTGGAGAATTTACGTAGATATAACAACAAAATACCCCCGGATTATAACGTAAGTAGAATAAATGTTCCCATTGTTTTATTCTACAGTGATAATGATTTCTTATCAGACACGCTTGATGTTGATATTCTTAAGAAAAATCTTCCGAATGTATTTAAGACATATCATTTCAAGAAGTTTAATCATTTTGACTACTTGTACGCGAACATATCTAAGGAATTAGTTTACTTAGAAATTATAAAAGCGATAAACGACAACGAATTTAATAAACAATTTTAATAGTATTTATTATTTTTTTTATATGTGGTATGTAATTTTATTAATATAAGAGAAGTAACGAAAGCTACAAATGCCTTGAGTTATGCACAGAAGCTGAAATGGAAGTGGGCGGGACACCTAGCCAGGCTCAAGGACCAGAGGTGGACTTTTAAAATTACCATGTGGAGAGGGCCACAGGGAAAAAGAGGAAGACCACCTGCACGATGGGAGGATGAAATTAGGAAAATAGCAAGCTCAAATTGGTGCAAAAAAACACAAAATAAAAAAGTTTGGGCATCTTTTGAGGAGGCCTTTACCCACTAAGGGGTTCTGTGATTTAAATTTTAAAACAGTAACTTAATTCGATTTAATGTAGTTATGAACAAATAAAGGCTTTTTATTTTTATTTTTATTTTTATTTATTTTATTATGTAATTTTATATAATATTAAATTCACGTTATAAATTAATATATTTTAACTTACCCAATATCAAGCTCCTCCTTCCTTTTATATAGTTTTTCTTTCTGCTCAGAGAAGCTGATGAACTGATCAAGGGCTTTTTTATTCACGTGATTATACTTTTTGAGGTGTTGGTTGGCTTTCTCCAGCTCTTTGAATAACTGTAAATAATTAAAAAATGTATTATTTATAAGTCATATTAAGTAAAAGTTTATTAATATGGTTTAGTCGATTTTGCGTGAAAGAATAACAAACATACATAAATACTCCAAAACTTTCGCAACTATAATATTAGCACGATAGGATATAAATGTACAAAAGACAAAATATATTTCATATATTTATATAAATATTATTTAGTACCTGTTTCAAAGATAGCTTCTGGTACTTGGAATGTAGTTCGGGCGCGTTGGGTAAAGTTCCGAGGGCAGCTATCTTGTCGAGGGATTCCTGTATTTTCTCTTGCAACAAAACTTCCTTAGATGCCATTTTTTCTAGTCCTTTAGCGTCTTCTTCCATTTTATCTTGTGCTTCTTTTTCCTGTGAAATGGGTAACGTTTAATATATTAAGTTTTATTTATGCAATTATGTTTACTAAGTTTAAATATATAAAATAATATAATTTTAAGATATATTGTGTAAAATATATAAAAATAATGTCATTCTAGAAGATTCGGAAAGATTATTACGTTTCAGAAAGTTTGCTGCAAAAATTTAAAACCTGTCAGTTATTTTATGAAGAACCAACTAGCGTTTTATTGAGGTTTGAATGAAACCAACATATTATATTCTTTATATGAGAAATGTTTCGATTATTGATCGATATTTTTAATGTAAAGTTACATATTCATAGGCTGTGAAAGATTAAGGTAAAATACTACTTTATTCAGATAAATGGTGTAATAAGAATCTGTCTTGCGGTCGCTAAGTATACTAATCAACAATATGCACATAACCTGAATCCATTATAGCCTCAAAGGAGCTCCACTTAACCCCCCTCCTTTACTCCTTCTCAGGTGTCTCACCTTGTTCCTCCACTTGTCTAGTTCAATCTTGAGCGCCTTCTCAGTCCTCGCGGCGGCCTGTACTCGTCGCTCGACGTCCTCCATCTCCTTGTTGATCTGCTTGATGCGTTTCTCAGCGCCGCCGAGGTCAGCCTTGCTGGTCGCCAGCCGCCGCTTGCGGTCCTCCACAGATATCTCCTGCAGCGCCTGCACCAACTCGTCCTTGCGCCTGCACAATATATATGCAACATTCGACTTTAACATTAAATTAAATATAAGCGACTATAATAAACACGTACGGAGGTATTATGTGCAACGTTTTACAAACAGACAATTCTTAATTAGACTTGATTATCTTGATAATATTTAAATTGCTATTTTTGATGATGAGAACTTGAAATATAAGATTTAAATACTATAGTATTATAATTAACATATTGTACCTATTGCTGTACCTTTGTAACCAGATCGCCAAATTCTTACCGTATGAGATTGTTAGTGAGCAGATTTTCAAGTTTATTCTTGGTGGCTTCTAGATTCATTCTCTGGCTGAAGGCCTCCTTGTTCTCCTGCGTCAGTCTGCGGATAGCGTCATTCAGTTCATCCACCTTTCCTTGATCAGCGATCGATAGTTGCTCCATTAATTCCTGTAATTATTTGTTTTATAATTTGAATAACTTTAAAAAACTTTTTAAAATATTTTTCAGTTTGATATTAAAAAAAAAAATCTAAATCCACATTGCCAGATAACCTTTATTATTAGTGTCCGACTGAAACAGGTTTCTATCCAAAATCAAAACCGAATTTTCAGCACTGCTCTCAGTTGTAGCAGAAAACGAAATTTAAATATATTTAAAATACACTAACTATATTTTAATAACATATTTTTTACATCCAGTTTCATAGTGCTAAATAAAATCAAAAGATTTTAAACTATAATATCTTTTAAATTGGTGATGCACGATGCACGATAAGTGACGAGCACTAGAGTTTCGGCGTGGCTGGCAGTTTCGGTCATTTTTTGGCAACCGACACCGAAGTTTCAGTCCCTAACTATTTATTATATTTTACAGAATCGTGTTTCCTTAAGACAACAAAAAGTTTCCTAACAGTCATAACTTTAGATCACTTAATATCACATTTTAATAATCTTATAAATAAAATACCTGATGCAGCTCTGACTCGAGCCCTTCCTTGGTAGCCTGCATGGCCTCCAGGCTGGATCTACACTGAGCAAGCGAACGCTCCTTGGGACCTCGGAAGCGCTCTATGGACGCCAACTCTTCTTTCATTAGACGAATGTCAGCTTTGACCTTGTCGAAGATATCCCTGAAATTGTAATTATATAAGAATTTAATTTACAAATTAAAGAAAAATCTATACTACAGGTCTTTTTAATCCTAAATGCTTTATACTAGGGAGCTCCAAAAGTTCGTGGAAGGAAGGGGATGGAGTGGGTATAGGGACGATCGCTTAGTCCCCACACGAATTGGGAGCTCATTTGTATATAAATTGAGTTTTAGCCCTATTGTTTTCAAACAATCAAATGCTATACAATTCAATCCGGCAATAAAAGTGAAACGATAAAGAAAATTTAACACCGTGTTGCAATAAAACTGCTTACCAAGCAAAGAAAGAACGTTCAAATTATTTTCAATGAAATAGAAAACGTTTATGGGGCAAGGGGATGGGGATTTGCAAGTGCTCGCGGTCGTTTCAAAAAAGTTCTTTCATTGAAGATGACCCCCGGAAACCAGTTAAGTCTGTTACATCAGCTATCGTCCAAAAAGTAGAAATAAAATGTTTGAAGAAAAGCAGTGGTCTGCTTTAGTTTAGATATCGTCATTTTGGGAATCTTACATGACCACTTGGGTATGACTTGGGTCATCACAAGATGGGTACTCAGAATACTCACGCTGATTCAGAAAGAGCAGTTTGACGATGCGTCAAAAGAAATTTTGGAATTGTAATGAGATGAACCTGTACAGCCTTTGAAGAGGATTGTTACCGGAGATGCAACATGGGTTCATCATTTTGAGCTTGAGACCAAACCAGAGCCTATGCCATGTCATAAAAAGGGGTACCACCGCCAAAGAAATTCAAAGGGTCGTAGTCGGCTCTAAAGTTGATAAATGAATGATGATGAAATGGAAGCCCTTTCTTTTGTAATCTATATAACCGAAGAATACTACGCAATGATATAAGGCAAATTAAAAAAAGCCATCAAGGTAAAATGGCACGGAATTTTTTGCAAAGACTGTAAATCATGTATCCACCAACACTCCAAATCTGGACTCAAGTGATTTTTATTCGCTCTCCAATTTTAATAACTCAAGGGGATGGAAATTTATGAAAACCCAGACGACAACGCGGAGGCAATATTGGCTCATTTCGAGGCATTCAGATAAAAAAAATTACGATGGTTAAGAAAAATTAATTCCTAGTTCTAATAAATGTATTCAGCATAAGGATGATTATATAGAAAAGGAAAAATATATTTTTTGTTTCATTTTAGTTAAGACCATTTCATTCCACGAACTTTTAAACCTACCCTTGTATATATGACTACTAACAACCAACAGAATTTAAAAGAATATTATTCATATTTCTTATATATTACTATACTAACTTTGCTTTTCCCTGTTTCGTCTCAGTCCGTTGCATTTCAGACACGATAGTATTAATACTAGTCTCAGTTTTATTGAGTTCCTGGCGCAATGTGCTCAACTCTTCATCTAGTGAGGTAATTTGTTCCATCAATTCCGATCTAGTCTTTTGCATTTCTAGTCGTGAACGTGATTGGTTAAAGTAACCGCCGGTGAGGGAACCTTTCGATGATACCTGAAACCCACAAAATGATTATGATATGTGTAACTAATGCCTTATTTAAATTTTAAAATATAAAGGCATTAATTTAAAATTAACTAATATATTTTGAAGAGTTAGAGAATAAAAAAATTATCAATTTCCACGGGATTTGAACTCGCGTCTCAGAAGCTGTCCCGCCGCTCTTCGAATCGTTGCTCACTTCATAATGAATTAAGCAAGGGGTGTTAGCTTCGAATCTTTTTCTATTGATATTTTTTGTAATTCTATATTTTTTCCAAATTTAATAAGCTCATGTCTTTCCAAAAAAGTACTTTCTTTGTAGACATAAACAAATTTTTTTTTAATGGTTTATTGAACGAAAATCAAAATATTATAATAATCAATCACAAAAGCGCAAGAGATTGTAAAAGATGAGAATAAATAATACCAAACTGGTTTTGTAAAGGTTAGGTATCTACCTGATCTCCCTCCAGCGTGACACAATCCAAGTGAAACTGTTTCCCTAATTCAGTGGCGCACTCCAAATTCCTGCAGATAAGCGTCTTGCCGAAGATGTATTTCATGGCTTTTGCGTATTTGGGATCGTATTTCAATTTTTGCACCATGGCTATAGCGTTCTGTAAGAAATTATATTAATTTAAGTTATTATATAGTGTATATTAAATATTATATAAATATTTGAAAATGAAATATCCCCGGCTGCGTCTGTCTGCTTGTATGAACGTGAAATATTCAAAGCTATTCAACGTAATTGAATAAAGAATTGTATACAATTTAAAAAATGGTTACAAAAATCTAGCCTCAATAATTAAATAATACGGTAACTTCAGAATATCATTAATAAAGTACCGAAATCAAAACTAATGATGTGGAAATAAAAGCGATTACAATCGTATAGAAATACAAAAAACACAAAAGAAATACTGAGCACTCTACCAGTACTCTTTACGTTTATTACTATCTTAATTAAAAATAATAACTCACATTATCATTAGGGTACACCATATCCCTAACTTGCAGTCTGTTAAGAGGCATGAAAGTGACCTCTCCAGGGAGGCTCTGACGGTTCATCTCCTTCAATATCTTGGTGCCCACAGTATCCGATTCCACTATATGATGGAAAAGCCTGTTTCCTGCTGTTACCTGAAATATTGAAGATATGATATGATAATTAATAATATACTTAGGAAACACAATGATAAAACTTGTGAAAAGTAACCTATTATATGAAATAAGTATATATAATTATAAATTGCATACATATAATTATAAATTGCATACATACTTCAACAGCTGTGTAGATAGTTTTGTCACAGCTAAAGTTCTCTATAACAGGTCCATAGTACTGAGTTGCTATCTTTGCCCATTCCCCACCGCGCTCTTGGAATGTTTCTAGAACTTTCCTAACACTGTCTCTACCATTAAGTATGGGCTGTAATTAATTAATTTCTGTAAGTGACAGTTTATGGAAATTTGTTTTATGTGATACACAGATATATGTACCTTTCCTGCCATAGAACGCAACGCTTGATCAGCTTTAGACAAGTCCTCTTTGAGTGATGATAAATTCTGAGTCAATGAGGTTTCTTTACGCCATAGCTCGCTAAAATTCACAACATGTAATAATTATAAATATTATTTTACTGACCTCACATTTTAGGAAATGGATGGAAAGAAGATATTTCTTGAACATGATAAAATCAAGAAAATGATAAGAAATTTAAATAATAAAACTATTTTTAGAGTATCCATCTTAAAAACAATAGTGTACTATTTTATTTTCTTTTTATAATTGTGCAATACTTAATTCAAGGTATTTATGAAAAATAATTACTTTGAGAACAATTTTTAAATTCCTTTAAAAATCTTTATGATACTTGAATGTCTTTATAAAGTGTAAGCGCTATAACGACGAATACAACTAAATTATAAGTTGTGTTAAAGACTTACTTTCTAGTACTCTGCTCTTGATCCTTTTTCTTCTTACATTCGTAATACTGCTTGTTATGTTCATCAATGGCCACTCTTTGTCTCTCCATTTCCTTTGTCATTTCCTCAATACGTTTCTCTAATTCCGTCAATTTCGTAGCATCTCGTCGTAGGTCTTCTCGGAGCTTGCTCTCGTGGTCTTTTTTGTCTTTTATTTGTTTGTTAAGCGATCTGTGAATTATTTAAATACTTTTTAAAGTCGATTTAATAATTTGTATACGTCGTTGCATAAAATATATTTTTGAAATTAGTTTTGAAATCGTATAGTTGAAATTTAAACCCCTCAGTATCTCGTTTTTCTGCACATACTATTATAACAAATAAATTCGAACAAATTAAATAGTTTATTTTAAAAATATGAAATCGATATTTAAACATTTTATCCTAATCCCAATTGATCGGAGAAAATCAATAGCTTCTATCTCCAGTGATGACCTACTTGAGCTCCTTCTCTATCCATCGGTCTCGGTCCTGCTTGGACGTGAACTGCGTGCCCCTTCCTTGCTTGGCGTACAGCTCCTGCCTCTTCTGCTGGTTGAGCGCGAGAGCGCGCGTGCACTCCTCCTCGCGCGCCTTCATCTCCTCGTACTTGGGCTTCAGCTCCTCCAGCTCCCGCTCCTTCTCCGATATCTGTTGCCGCAGGCGCTCCAGCTCCGCCTCCGCGCGCTCCTGGGGATTCATATCGATGTCGTTCATTGGTTAAGCAGTTTTTTTTTTGTGATAAATATTTTTTTCCCTGAATCAATAACATAAATTTATTTCAACACATATTTAAAATATCATACAAATGTGGACAAATTGATGTAATTACTACAAATCGCTTTACATCACCGGCTATTTTTAAGATCGAAATTATATTTTGCTTCCATTATAATAAACTTGAACGAGTTACCGGGGCGATATAAATTAGTATTATCAACATATAGGATTATTGATTCTTTTAAATCTATTGTTGTGTATATATATGAATAATAGCAGTGACCCTAGCATTGATTTTAAAATTTTAAAATCGGTTTCTGTGATACTATTTTGTTACAATTTTCGGAACTGTGTACAATGCTTGCAAGTCGTTAACTCTTTTAATGTTATTTTGCTTATATCCATATTCACTTTAATCCTAATGATTAAATAAAAGCAACCGTGTCAATAATTTTTTTTATGATCAAACGTTAAACTTTTCGGTAATGCATGTATTGGAAATGTTATCTCGACTTGTGTAAATGTAGTTTATTATTATAATGCGCATACAGATTATTTTATTACTGATTTTAGAACCATTTTCATTGCAACCATATGTGTTTCAGAGAATCAATCATTTCCTTAACAATTTTTACTTATATCAGAATAATATTCCTGGTCTATATGTATATGTTTAATATGTTTTAGATAAATAGTAAACATTTCACTATATGATACCTTAGATTTATTATCACCATCCACATCATCAGTCAAGTCCTTGATAGCGAGCTCTAGTTTAGTCTTTTCTCTCAGTAGTTGTTGCTGTTCTGTTGACAATATGTCCTTTTCTTCACGAGTAGCTGCCACATCTTTCCTGGCTTCCTTGAGTTTTCTAAATTATGTAATGAATATTTTATTACTTAATTATAAAAAGAAAAAATATATATAATTTTATGCCAGTAACATTATCTGTTTTTCTTAAAGATTTTTGTACTTTGATAATTTTGTTTTTTTACCTGTTAGCTTCTCTCACGTGATCTTGTGCTTCCCGCACCATATCTGCATAGTGTTGCTGTTCTTTACCACTATTAGCACGCATTTTCTCTAACTAAATGTGATTAAATAAATATAAAGGTTTATTAATAGCATATATAAATATATATATGTATATTATGTATTTAAATACATACATCTTCCAGCTTCCGTTTGTTCTCTCTATGTTCTGTGTCATGTATTATGAATTCAAGAACTCGTCTGGCTCGATCCCATTTCTGGTATTCTTTCAGTTCTTCTTTCTCTTCTTCGAGAGTTTTAAGCCTTTCCTCTATGGTTTGGAGGAAATCATTAATTTTTTCTACCTGTAATAAATACAACTGATAGTTATTTTTTATACAAATGTTATGTGAAAAAATTTTAACCTTCCTTAAGTTTTAAATTTCCTATTTAATTAAAATAAAGGAAGTCATAATAGTTTCAGGGAACAATACATTCTTTTTTATGACAGCCGCACTAGTTTAAAAATAGTTTTTCAACAATAAAAATGGCTATATTATTGGATGCTTGCTGTAATCATAACTCAAAATAAAAAATTTGTTATAAAACTGAAATTGTCTGATCAAGACTAAAAGAATTAGTATACGTGTAGTGAAAGTTACGATTATAAATTAATTAAAAAAAAATCTTCTACAACATATTTTAACAATTTTCTGATGGTTATCAAACCAAAAAGGTTACCAGTCATGTATTGCTAAAACATTAATAATTTTTGTTTATAAAAAGTATAGTACCTTTCCAACCGTCTCTTTCAATATAGTAACAGATTCCTCTCTACGCTCATCATAGACTCTTGTGCCTGCCACTTCTCTAAGCAGTTTAAGTCTGTGAGAATCTGGGGCGACTGCCATTTGATTAATCTGTAAAGTTAAAATTTTATCAACAACAATAAAAACAACTATTTTGTTAATAATTTAAGGTAACAAAATACTTACTTTTCCCTGTTTCACAATGTAGTATGGATTAGAGTTAGAAAGGCCAGCACTTTCCAAAAGGTTAAGTACTTCAGATCTTGGCACAACCTTTTTGTTGAGAAAGAATTGATCTTTCTTAGATCCAATAACTCGGCGTAGGAATATCTCATCTTTCTCTATCTGTAAAAAAAATTATAATATTTTTATGAATTTTTTTTCCTCTTTTATTATCTGCAATCAGTCGCCAGACTATAGTCAGTTTTGCTGAGTGAATTTGGCATTTATAGAGCAGGAAACCAGCGTATCACAGTTTATTCAAAATTCATGGTTTCTCTTTAATCTTTTAACCACATTAGCATTGTCCAGCAATCCAGAAGCGAGAGGATTACAATTGTGTGAGACGTAATTAATGTGCCTCTGTGTAGCGCTTTGTTTCTGAGGCCACAGTTGCGATGCTTAGGTAGTCATAGATTTCATTGTTCCTCGTAAACCATGGGGCATTAGTTATGCTCCTGAGTATGTTATTTTGCACCCTTTGCAAACACATGACATTGCTTGCAACTCCTCATATCTGAATGCCGTAAGTCTATATGGGTTTCAGAATGGCGTTGTACAATAAGAGTTTATTGTCCCAGGAGAGTACAGAGTTTCTACTCATCATCCAATATAGACTTCGAAACTTATGATTTATTTGGTCTCTTTTTACTCTTTTGTGATGTTTACAAGTCAAGCGTCTATCCAGATGAAAACCTAGATATTTCACACAATCAGATGCGGGCAGGGTGTTACTTCCCAGGTGAACGGGGGGACCGTCTTCTCTTCTTAGGGTGAATGTTATGTGACAAGATTTCTGCGCATTGGCTCGTATTCGTCATTTTTTAATCCAATCTAAGGTTGAGTCAAGTATATGCCGTAGCTTTTCACTTGCTATCGTATGGTCATTGTCCACCGCCAGAAAGGCAATATCATCACCATAGGTGGCGACTGTGACGTCATCTGAAGTTGGCAGATCCGATGTGTATAGATTATATAACACCGGTCCAACAACCAAGCCTTGGGGCACACCAGCTTCGATGGGGTACAGAGCAGATCTAGCCTCCCCATGCTTGATATAGTTTGCTGGATAGATAGGACTCCAATATGGGGAAGACTGAGTGTGGTAGTTTCTCTTTTATTTGACACAGCGGATATTTGTGCCAGACTCGATCACATGCTTGCTGTACGTCCAGGAAAGCAGCAGAGCAAATTTTTTTGTTCTCGAGGCATTTACGAACACAATGATACACACGATGTTCTTGGTTGACGGTCGAGTGTGTTTTCCGGAAGCCAAACTGGTGCCGGGGAAGAATATCATTGCCAGTCCTAGCCTCGCTGAGTCTTTTCAGAAAAAGCCGTTCCGACAACTTCTAGAGAACAGGAGTAAGACTTATGGGTCCGTACGAGGAACACTCGAGGGGCGGTTTTCCGTGTTTATAGATCATGACAATTTCTGAGACTTTCCACATATCTGGGAAGTGAGCGACTCTGAAGATAGCGTTGAACAAACAGGCAATAAACGTAACACATTTTTTAGGTAGTTCTTTGAGGATTCGCGTAGTAATTAGGTCAAAACCTGGTGCCTTTTTAGGGTTAAGAAGTTTAATTTGAGACGCTATTTCTCGGCGATGTTGGCTTGATGGGTAGGCACAGTTGAATATCTTGGTCAAGTATAGCATCCAGATCATCCTCCCCTTGGTTGCCCTCATTTGGCTTAAATACTTGAGCCAGGTGTGCTGCAAAAGATTCAGATTTGTCTTTGTCAGTCTGTGCCCAAGATGATTGGCATCTTATTAGAGGAAATGATTGTTGGGGTTTCTTAAGGTTTTATTGGTAGAATGTTCTCCACGGGCAGATGGTGACATCAGCTTAAGGGTTTTCCTCAGACTGCTGCCAAATCCGCCTTAGACGCCGTTTCTCAGCTATTTTATTTTTTATTTCTATCGGCTGGATTATTATAGGATCTGGAGCTTTATTTGGTGCCGGAGTGTTTTTCCATGTGGCCACCTGGATAATGTTGGTAATATATTTGCTGGCCTCATCAACGTCGTTGGATGATTTTAGTGGGATTCTCAAGTTTATATGGTCATCGAGATATAAATGTAAACCCTCCCAATCTGGTTTTATTTATGTAATGATACCGGTTCTTCTCATGCCATTATTGATGCGCTCACCATTAGTATCAATGGTGTATGGTCAGATGATCCATCTAGGCTTGACTCAATACCAGTATAGAGATTGCTAATACCTTTTTTGGATCCATTGGTCAAAAAGTGGGTTCTCCAGTAGATAGTGGGTGGAATTGATGTTGTTCAATGCAGTTCTTTAGTTGAATTCCTCTTGTAATAGTGAATCTGGAGCCCCAGAACACGTGTTTGGCATTCCAGTCACTACCGGATATGAATCTATTGACCAAAGTTTTGAAGTACACAAAACATACTTTCTGTTATTTTATGTTTTGGTGGGCAATAGATCGCTGTGAGGGTAATAGGTCCTGCACGGTCCTCCAGTTGTACACTCGTAGCTTGTAGATGTTCAATTGAGTAGGCTTCAGCGAGGTAATGATTTAGGATTGATCTTATCGGCAAGGCAGATCCAGCGTGGGCGCCACCATCAGGATGAGGAATAAAATATATTTGGAATCCTATTAGACGGTAGCAAGTGCTGCTGGTAGAATGCAACTCAGAAATAAGAAATGCATCCAGCTTGTTGAAAGTTATTATAGCTTCGAGTTCATTTATTTTATAGGATAGTCCATTTATGTTCCACACTGCCACCTGAAGCGTCGCCATTATTTGGTAAGTTTAGGTATTAGGGCTGTGGTGAGGTGAAGCAGTGTGTTGATTTGCTGTAGCAGTATGTCTATCTTCTCTGATTGTTTCACAAGTATCTGTTCGACTGTGGAAGTTTGTTGACTGTATGAAGAACATTATAAAAAAAATAAAATTTTGGTTTTTTAAGAATTAAAGAAAACTATTTTCAGGGTTGAACAAGAATCTATGATAATTATTTGTATATTTATTGTGTAATAATGTTTCATACTAACAGGAATCCGATTATCAGAGTTGTCAAATATGATCTCAACAAAAGCCGATATCACCCGCGGACCGGTCCCCTCATGCAATAGTGCAAGTCTTTGCTCAGGCCTGAGATGCGAAAACTCATCACTGAGAACAAACTGGATGGCTGAAATAGTTATTACAGTATTTATAATATTAAGAACATTTCTTTATTAAATAAAAAAATATATAAATACAGATATAGAATCTTATAAAAAGAAAGCCAGTAGGTAGTTTATAATAAAATTATATATATTATACAAAAAACACATACCATGAAAGAAATTACTTTTCCCAGAACCATTGCGACCAACAACTACATTGTGCCGTTTATCAAAAGGCTCTACCACTATTTGTTCACGATAACTCTTAAATCCTTGAATGATCACCTACAAACAAAAACAATACAAATTGTCATATAGTGGTACACGTCATTTCACATAGATTAAGCAGTATATCATAAATTTATAAGAAAATAAAAACATTTAAGATTTTATTTATACCTGTTTAATATGCATTTTTAACTATTTATTATTTCTTGTAGTTAATTAATACATCGCAAACCATTCGCCGCCATTTCTCAAATGACAGTTGATTATTAAAACTTGAAAGTTGACGTTGACAAATAATAAAGAACGTAGAAGTAAGGAGTACTAACTTATACATGGAAAAAAAATACAAAAACGATAAATTATCATTTAACAAGTTACCACAATGGTGCTAACGTATCACCAGTAAAGTTATGAAGTAGCAGTTATGGATTAAGTAAAGTATCTTGAAAGGGAAATGAAAACGCATTTTTTTATAAATTAATTGATAAAGTAAATTTTCTAATTCTTCGATTCATTAATTGGGCCATTAATTTACTGTTTTAAGATGGTCATTTAAGATTCGTAGTGTTACCTTGATGTTATTTTGGACGACAATCTTACTATAATTTTAAAATGTATATTCATATAATTTAGACTTAAATTATTTTTGAACGTCTTATTATAATGATGTATCCATTTTTCTTCTTTTTTATTTTTATCAACCGAACGAAAAATATCTTGTTGTATTTTTTGAATAGTATAATAATATTTAAAGAGATACATACCGAGACGCTACAACATTATAAATATATATCTATATCTATATGTTTTTTTTTAAATATTTGAGCTATAATATATATCGCTATCATATATAAGATACTGTAAATGTAAATTTAATATTTAAAACCAATTCTAAGTCATTCCATTTAAAAAAAAAACAATAAAAATGGAACATTTACTACTGTTCAAACTAACAGTCTTCAGGAATTTTTCCTTTTAAAAGATAAGGGTTGCCGGGAAAAAATCAATATTGATAAGGCCACCTTTACACGCTGAAATTGTAAATAGATCCCCTTATTTGTTTATTGTTATCTTTTTATATGAATTTATTGTGTCTAATAAAGATTTTTTACTTGTATAAAGCCTACACATCATGTTTTTAACAAGACGTAAGTCCTTTAAAACATTATATTTTCTTAATCATCACCCGTCTACCTTTATCTCGATCATAATCTCTTTGGTGACATCTATTATAACTATCCATATTCCTAAATAAGATTTTTCGTTAATTTCATATTTCCGTGTACCATACTATGACAAACGATTAGATATATTTCTACCTTTTTTCATCAAGGGTGCTACTTTCAACTTATCTCTTACATGAGTACTCATTTCTTACTATATCTGTTTTCTTCACGTCTCAAATCCGTTGCAACATGCGTAATCAGCAATATAATACGTAGTAAATAGTTAATATTTCTTTAGATTTTTACGAAATCCAAATAGACGCGACTTCATTTTTTCTCAAATATTGTACTTTATCTTATTAATAAAAAATACGTTACTGACAAAAATATGAATTAATATTCTCAATACTATCAGACTGTAATACAAACTTTGACCATAAAATATTATTATTATTTATTAGTATTTTTTTGTTATTTTTAAACAAAGATTTCACTTTTAAAAATATAAAACTATTTTATGGAACGAAGTACCGTTTCAAACTTTAAATAAATGCTTCGTTTTTCCTTATGAATTATTATGAAGATGTTTTTCCCCTTTCAATTGCTCAATGCAAAGTTGAAGGTCCTTAAAAAAGTACCTGAAAAATTTAAATTACTACACGTCTTGCATAATGACTGTGGCGCTATAGTGACTACATTTGCAGTATCGGTTACGTAACACATACTTAGGAATATTGAAAGATTATTGAATCACATGAATATTTTAGTATTATATCTTGTATAGTGACAATATAGCAATAACGAATTTAGGAAGGACTATTTGTAGTGAGTTAGTGAGGTAAAAACTCTACTAGTTTTATTTTATAAGTACTATTACTAGTATCCCTAGGTAGACAAACTAGTAGTAGTGTGCCTTTATTACTGTAGTTTTTTTTTTTTTTCCGTTGGAAAAACCCGTAACGGGTACCCCGTCGGTCCATATGGGTGACGGCCGGGGGGTAATGTGGGACTACCCGGCAGCATAGAGAATGCTGCCATTTTTAAGGCTACCCACTAAAAAACCAACGGTTGCCCTCTGCACCGTAATGGGACGTCACGGGATCACCGTGACGCCCCGGCGAGTACCTTTCTTACTGTCCTAAGAATCAAGGGGTTAGCTCTGTTTACGCCAATGATAACGTATGTGCAAAGGATTGCCCACTAAACCACCAATGGTTACCTTCATCGTCTTATCTTGAATCTCGATAAGGGTGCTCCACCTGAAATACCCCGCGTTTAATAATAGTCTAAGTGCTGGATATTACTATGTGTTGACTAAGATAATCTAAAATCACATTTAATCTAATATACAGATATCCATTAATTCATGCAAGATGAATTAACAAATAATCTGATAAGCAGAAAAAACTATTGTTTAGTAATATGAGTCACAAAACATTTAGCAATATTTTTTTATTGATTATATTAAGTCGATGACACGTATCGTATTCTTATAATTTATTTGTAATAAGTATTAACTTTTATTTAAAAAACTATTAAGGTAATTAATGTAGGGTGCGGGTAAGGTTGTAGGTACTCAAAAGACCTTTTACACTCGAACGGCCTTAATTAGATCAATTTATTCAAGTAATTTATAGGAAATGTTTTTATATAAGTAAAAGATGGTTAAACCTTAAATTTCATGGTAGATTACATGTCCGTATCAAGATTTAAATATTTATTGTGTTATAACAAGGTTAGAAACCTTCTTACACTTCTTATCTATTTTATGTGCCTACATTATTATCTATGAAGTTAAATAAAAAAAAACAATACTGACCTACATTTGAAATAAAACTATTTTTACGGATTAAAACTCGAGTATAATTTGGTTACATTTTTATTTTAACCCGACGTTTCGAATGCTTTGCAGCAATCGTGTTCACGGGTAGACGAGATGAAAAGACATTTTCTGTCAGAAAAGACATTTTCATCTCGTCTACCCGTACGATTACGTCGGGTTAAAATCAAAATGTAACCAAATTATAGGCGACTTTTAATCCGTTAAAATAGTTTTATTTCAAATGTGTATTCGTGAAAATCTAAGAAAATACTACTGACCTGCATTTCTATAAAATGTTAATTTTGAAATTCATGGACAAACTCGGCTTAAAATTGTTTAGTTTAATCTTTAAGCTAAAACAAGTTATTATTAACTGATTTTAAAACAAATTACGTTTAATATATATTGTCCATCAATAATTATAAATTTTATATATACATATATAATAAATAAAAAAATTAGCTTAAAAAAATAATAATAATAAAAAATAAAAAATAATTGAGGATCGAATGCGTCGACGTTTCGTTAATGCATCTTCGGTGTTGTTTGCACCTCGCTCCGTTCAATATGCTCACACATACCGAGACTTCGCGAGCACAGCGAATAAGAATTGAGATTTGGTTCGCGCTTCTAATTATTATTATATTGTTTTGAACCTCTTTAACAATGTTCACAAGTCGCGAACGAAGCTGTGAATTTTTGTAGATAAAAATAAACGTTAAAATATTAGATCAATTAATTATCAAAACGTTTCATGTGATTCTTTAATATTATACTGTGGTACTTGACACCAATTGTTTGTAGGTATTTATCATACACTTTAATACATTTTTGAAGTGAAATTTATTTTATTTATCCACATAGTGACAGTGTAGGGGAATTTTACTTTTTAAGTGTTTAAAATTATGAGTGGCTTGTTCAGTTGTGAAAATATTAGCTTTGTTAAGCGATTTCACTCAGTACATGTAATGCTGTAAGAACTTGTATTAAATATATTTTTTTATAAGGTTTCCTATATTGTGCGTTATCATTTGCGTAATTGTGTTTACTGTGGTATTTTCATCATTTTAGTTAGAAACAAATATAAATAAAATTATAGTAAAAAGTATTTAAATTACTAAACTTTATTTCTAATTGCTTTATAATTTTATTCTTATGTAATATACAAATATAAAAGTTCCAGTTGTATGAGCAAGTTGCGGAGTGGATGACCCATCTCTCAACCGGAGGCAACGGATCTGGATATTTTCCCTTAGCAAAACTTATATATAAGATATACTATCGATTCAAACAATATATCAACCTTGCTAAAATAAATAGAGCTAAATACAAAAAAAATATTTTTCAATTTACTAGCACAAGGTTAATTAAGGTATAAATGTTATAAACTAATAAGATATAGCCATCTAGGTTTTTTGGGGGTCAAATAGTGCGTTAATTTAGATTATAAAAGGAAGTTTAACTTTTAAATAAACAAAAGACAACATAAAATTTAGTATATATTTTTTTTTGCTTTAACTCTACTTCCTACCTTTATCATTACGATGTCCTTACAGGCACGAGACTTATTAGCATTCCATAATTTCACCCGGGGTGGGACATGCGCTGCGGAATATCGCGTTCAAAAGAAAGGAGCCCAGAACATCGCCAGTGACTTTCGACCTAGGTTCATGTTTGAGGACCCCTTTAAAATGCACATTCATGCTACACTTTAGACTTTATTCACTTTTAAATTTCCTAATTAAAGAAGTTATTGTCATCACCCCGAATTTGGAAATCGTTTTTTTTTATCGGTTTGTTATAGATTAATATGACCGGATTTATGGCACCGGCCGTAGTAGGCCGGATTTGACCTTTTGGTCCTTCGGCCACTTTATTTAAATTAAGGGCCATCACACTATTTGTGAAGACCCCTGGTTTGAACCATTCAATACGTTTCAATAAAGTCTAATACTATTTTTGTTGGATAAGTCAATAATTATAATTTAAAAAGTATGAAATTAATAAAAAAAAGGAGCTAAATTATAATAATAAGTATTGATAAAATCATTACTTCACTTAAATGTTTTATTACATAAGGTATGTGTCATTTTTTGTTTTCATATTCTATATTGTATTCAATATATCAGCCAAATCTATTCTTTTACAAGCCGTGACTGTATTCTTAAAAGACTGTCTGCATTTCTATTGATCATTTCGACATGGATATAGTAAGCTGTAACAAGAAAATATATGATTTAAATAACTATATAAAGGAGCCATTACATTATCAAATTTACTAAGCACTATATAGGGTTAGTTGCAGTGGCGAAATTTACGTGAGGCCTGCGGTGAAGTCATCGGATGGGGCCGTCCTGTAAACTGTAAATAACCTGTGTCTGTACATTAAACATATTTTAAAAATTTTGATAGTGGTGTTATATGTAATCGATATCAAATCTCTAATTTCTGAACATTTTTCTGTCTATCTGTCTGTATGTGTGTTTTTGCACGTATCAAATACAAGCTACGAGACGGATTATGATGAAATTTGGTAGGGCGATAGCTGTTTTGGTCAACATTTAAGATAATTTTTACTGCAGGAAAATGTCTAATTCCTACGGAAAATATGTATAAGCTATAAATTGGCTTTGATGGACATCAAAACCAATTTATACCACTTTACAGCAACCAATTTTTAACATTTAGGAAAACTAGATGACACCACAGTTTTTTTTAAAACTATCTTTCTTTGGGTTATTTCGAAACTACAAAGAAATGACTTTATCCGCACTGTTCCTTGGAAATATGAAATTCGAACACTTGTAATATTTGCTATCGGTAAGAAACTACTACGGACTAGGCTACTAGTAAGTAATTAAAACGGTTAGTTAATACCTACAAGGCTAATTTCTTGTGCTGGCTTTGCTCACGCTAAATAGGATTGAAATGGTAAGGAGTTTGTAAAGAACAACACCTTATTATTCTAATGATTAAAAAAGTTAGGACGTATTACCAGAAGTTTCTTGCGGCTTCCTCTTCCTTACAAAGCCCGCACTCAAATCAAAAAGAATTCTATACAGTTTCTATTTTGAAATAAATTATTTTGAGTTTCAGTGAATTTTGTAGAATTTTCAAAATTCGTTGAAAATAGTACTAGCTCCGACTTTGAATTGGTGGAAATTCAGCTCAGTAAATAAAGTTTATTAGTAAAATCGGAAATTATACATAAAAACTATTATGTCAACTTTTTACCGGTGTTTAACGACGTCGCGGGAACAGCTAACCCCTAGTAAAAATAACGTCAAACGGTGAGGTTTTTTTTTTTTTTATTTCAAAACTTTAAAGTCAAAGTCAAATTTTAAAATCAAATTTTAAATAATATCCAATGGAGAAGTTAACCATTTTTTTGGAATTTTATATTAATACATGAAGGTAAGGCGACCAAAAAAAATAAAGTCTTAAAAATTTGGAGTTACGCTTTTAAAAGTTATGTCATGTCGCCCGTCCGGACCTTTTGCGGATATCAATAAAATGTACTTATACATTCTTTGTTGAGCATCGCTTGCATCTTACGATTAGCGTTTTATTTGTTATGCGATAGAGGGAACTAAAAAAATCCCCTATAAGTAATGCATTGTCCGTATCTTTTAAGGTAAGGCCATAAAAACCTGTGATACTACAGATATAGAGACTGTAAACGTACTTAGAAATCAAAATTATTTATTTTGTTAACAAATGGTTTAAGTACTGTTAAAACTATTAAAATGTCATGTCCGATTGTGTTTTTGTAATATAACCACGACTTTATTAATATATATTAAAAAGTTACCGAGATTAGTTAGTTATTTTAACAGCCTTCTGTTTTTTTAAACAATATTTCAAGTTTCTTTTACTGTACGATAAGAATAATATCTGTCATCTGTATTATAATACAACCGGAAAGGATAAGTACTTTTGGGAAGAAGACACTAAATATACATTATAGAAGCATAATAGATGCTAATTTTAAAATCTGTAAGCCTTGGAAGTCCTTATCGCTTGCAAAAATCAGATAATCGTTGTAAATAAGCCGAGTCGTCGACTTAAAACAGTTTGTATTACCGATGACAAGATGTATTCAGTCTAATCGAGTGAATTATTTTATCTTGCCCATCGGAATAATGGAGAAAAATGGATCAACTAACTTAACTTGATACAGGCAATGGGTAAAGCATTTAAAAACATTTTTTTAAAAATAAGATGAGATGAGACTAGCTTTTTTACTTAAATCTATTTTAAGCTGCTAGTTATTTCTTTATAAATTATGACATTTCCAAAAGCGGAGCTAAAAAATATTAAATTTATAGTGATTATCGTTTAGCTATAGTTCTTTTATATTTGTCCAAATCGACGGTTCGGTTCAAACTCTATATACTGTGGACATATCTTTATATCATTCAGTCTATTAGAAATATAGTATTAAAATATAGATTATTTAACCAGTTGAATGTATGTAAGTAAATAAATTAAACTTATTTAAATCAACAAAGTATATGATGACACATGTCCGAATAAGAAATCAATATTACGACTTGAGGGCGACGATCTCCAGTGTGACGTCACTGGACGTAACATGTCCAAACGCAAAGTGAACAATCTTTTCGTAAAAAATACGCCTTCTTATATAGTTTTTGACTATATTTTTAATTATATTATTTTTAATATAATAATATTAATATTATGAAACTTACTGATTTCAACTATCGTGTGATGTATGCACGTGAAAATACTCTTTCGTATGCTTTGTTTTGTGCGGAGGATGGGCAAAAATGTCTGAATCCATTTACAAAAATTATATTAATAAAATTAAGTCTTACTTGTTTTTACAATGTCAAGTCATGATGTAACTATTTCTGTACTCTTTTCTCTTCATTCACTCTTTATGGGAACGAATGAAAGTGAACTTTAAGGTAGGAGTCCCTTTTTAAGATATCAGGAACTATTATATTGTTGTATGTAACAAAAAGAAACTACGCATATAATATTCTTGTGTGTCGTCTTTGTTTACATTTAATTGATTCCAGATATTGATATTTTAATAATAAATTTATTGAATAAAATACAAAACTTTTACTGTACTTTTTGTGTGAAATCAATTAAAAATCAATTCATTTACATTTTTATATAACTTATTGTCATTGATGAAACAAAGTATTTTTTTTGTAGAAATTAATTTTATGTTGTAAACCATTCGATATATTTTAATTTGTTCTTAAATGCAACTATATTTTGAAATTTATTATTATTATTTTACACGGCTTGTATTTTAATTAATGTGTGAAGTTGTTATTGATTTATGAATGTTGTTACCATTATTATAAATATGTCGACAAAAATATGTTTTGAGTTTCTGTTTGTGTGAAATATTTTTGCATTTCTTTACGTATATCTTAAAAAATCATGAAAATATTATAATAACGTGAAGTTATTTTTTATTTAATTGTAACATATGATAAAATGGTATAAAAACTCCTTAATAAAACTAAAAAATATATATAATATTTATTTTTTTATAACACACATGCTTATATATAAATATGTGCATCGCTCCATATTCCTTAAGTCATCTTTCGGATCTCGAGCTATACGCGCGTAAAATTGCCACGAGAAGGTTTCTCGCTTGACAATTAACAGTCCGTTGGAAAATGCATTCGGAATTCTAGTGTACTAGAAATTAATTTAATTGTAGTGCTTTGATATAAATAATTTTTAAAATGACGACACCAACGACTCAAGACGTGAAAAGTGATGTTTATATGGATTTTAAAAAGTTCGGCAAATTTCAATATATTCAATATCTTCTAATATGTCTACCAATAATAATGGTATCTATGATTCATGTAAATTATATTTTCGTAGCAGAGGATGTTGAACACAGGTGAAAATAATTTTACATAACTATAAATTATATATTATATTTATTTTATGTATACATGCCTGTTTTATCTTCCTTTACATACTTATGGAAGATATATCTTTTTTACACAAATATATATATATATATATATATATATATATATATATATATATATATATATATATATATATATATATATATATATATATATTATATATATTTGTGTAAAAAAGAACCTTTGTTAATTGATGCTTTTAAAATTTCAAGGTTCAGGTTAGACTCTATAATCGATACGTTTCTTCTAAAGAGTGGAAATAATTTTTTATTTGTAATTTTTCCGTACCGACCGATTTCAGGAATATTTTTTTTACTTGTTACAAATATTCTATACATTTTTAAATATAGAATATTTTATATATATTTTCTCTCAGTTTAACTCATATCCGAGGACTAAATTTCATAATTGATTGATAAGGTCTTATATTTTCTTATATTTTTGGAACACAGTTACTAAAATTATTAAACACTAGGTCCACGCAAGCGGGGTTAGCCACGAAACAAAAACGTTCTATATATTAACTATATGGGACACATTTTATCAATTATCTCGAAAACTACAATTACGATTCGGCTGATTTTCAATCCAGACTGGGTTTTAATGTTTTCTAAGATTTACACGAGTACTACACATTTCAATTAAACTATTTTTCGGATATAACTCGCGTTTATTATTACATTTTTATATTTAACCCGACGTTTCCGATGCTTTGCAGCAAACGTGTTCGCGGTAAGACGAGATGATGGTGTCAGACTGGGTTTTGTTCATTATGCGCATGTGTGCAAAATATCATGCATGTAGTTCGTAAATTGAAGGAGGAGTAGGGTAACAAAGAGTTCAAAATTTGGATAGTAAAGAGCTTCGCTTCGCTCAGCTCAACAAGGGGAGACATGTATTATAAAATGTATTGAGGAAAGGTTAAGATTCGCAGCTGGCATTAGGCATCTGACAATAATAATCAAGAGACCGGTCATAACATAACATAACATTGTCGTAAGTATTCTGAGATCTCGACCATCGACAACACGTATTAGGTTTAATGAAGTTTGTTAACTTTTATAAAATTTATAAATATTTTATTATATTATTGATAAAATGTTTATAAATTTTATAAATATATTAAAGTATAAATGGCGTATCTTATCCTAATATATACAGATCGAGTATTCAGTACTCAATCGGTATTAAAATGAAATTTGAGGTTTTCTATTAAGAGGATGCAGGGTTAGTTCATCTAATAAAAATACTTTCATTTTTAATACTAATATTATTATTAATCTAGCAAAAAGCTCAGGAGGAAAACTATAATTAAATGACTGGCAAATATTATTATAAAAAACTGTTTTTTTGAGGTGTTATAAAGGTTCACTAAACTTATAATATTAAAAACTATATTTACCACTTGTCTAGTGTTCGTTTTATTTTTTATTTATTTGACCTGTCTTTAATTAACGGTCTCGCTATTCCGGACAAGCGACGTTTGCAAATTTAAATTTCTGTTGCTAAAAGACTTTTTTTATTTAAAGTAGATGCAAATTTGGATTTCTCAATTTGTTATTAAAGGTACAGAGTTCCTTTGCGTGGTTAAAATTGTATGATTTAAAAAAAAAAAAACAATAAGAATTTAAAACATTTTAAAATTAAGATAACCTTCTCTTGTCAGAAAGGGAGATCTGACCAAAGAGATTTAATAATATTTCGACAAAAAGTTTTGATGATCTCATTCTAAATTAGGCTTTCTTTTATTATAGAACACAATATTTACTCGTACCATTACATATATGTCAAAATACTTCAAAACAACAGTATTTTATTTATATATGTAGTGCCTAGTAAGTAATATTATTGCAATATTGATACAAAACTATTTTTAACTTTTAGGACAGAAGGACCCTTAGTGAAACTTTTCCTTATACGTTATACATTAATGGGTTCTGTATAGTGAATTTAGGATTTTTTAAGGTCATTGTTATTTTTAGATTTACTTATAAACACGTTTTTAACGTGATGAATGTTGGAATATAAATATAATAGGTATAGCAATTTGATCTCAAAACTAACACAACAGGCGCCCGTCCCATCGCATTTTAGGGAAAGGAGTGCAAACATTGGGAGAGACTTGTGACCCTTATGTAGGTTTAAGTGAGCCCTTTAAATTGTGAATCATCCTCATCTTCACTGTATAAGCTCCTCTCTCTTCCTAACCTGCTAACTCTATCCTACTAACACTTTGATGAACGTTCTAGATATGTACTGATGATAGTTCTAGAGAGTCCAAGATCTTTAAGTAGGTTACATTGTTTTCCATTGTTATAACTCTCGCTCCTACTTCCATTTCGTATAAATTAACTATAAACCTATTCCTGGTAACATTTAGTAACAATTATTTATCTCAAATGTATGATCGTTCGGGATGTTTTCAAGCTTTGAAGAATGCTATAGCTAGCATTACACTGCTCTTAGTTAACCTTATAGTAAATAAAAACGTTACTTACAATAATATTAACAACAAGAACAGCATAAAGTAATATTTTATTGATATTATACATATGTTTGTGGGACGTAATTAATCGTATGATCTTTAATGACAAATTTAACACATTTTACACAGACGCAGATAACATATTAATTGAGTAGGAAACTTCAATAACTAGGGGTTAAGTAAATAAAGATTAACTGCGTCTATACTGATATATTATCATTACAAAGTTTAAAAGATCAGCTCTTGTACATATATTAAGACGGGTATTTTTTGGGGTACTTAACCTAAACAGGAAAGTCGTTTATCATTTCGCAGAATAATATTTAGAGGTTATTGATCGTTAAATAGCAATAAAGCAACAATGTCTATTTGTCTGTCGTTGAATATAATAGTAGACATTTTATTATATACGTATTGCTGATAAGCCATAATAAATTAAAATTCAGTACTGATCAGTTGCGTAAATATACTGTGTGGCCCGTGGAAAATTCATCCTTAGTTGACTTACACTCAAGGTCTATTCGGATGGGGGGAGGCCCCCTTTTTTCTGGGGGCCCGTGTTTTACCACTGCATTGACGTAAAGTTTCAAAATAAAAAAGTACCTCTTCCTTTTAGGAGGTACTTTTTATTTTCAGTTTTCCTCATTTACTTTAACGGTAATCTAATTAAATATTGCATCTTCAAGGCCATCTTACAAATGTACCACTTGTGCATACCATACGTGTCAATCATTAAGTCAAATGAATAATGAAATAGTATTATAATTGAATAAAAACTAAAATAAATCAAACACAAAAATACTTTAAAAAAAGATCACTAAAACATTATCCTATAATGTATGGGTGACCTTTTTTTACTCAAATTATGTGTGGGTGACTCTGTTTAATTGATGTTTATGCTTTGATTTTAAAGAAAAACAAATCAATACGTCTATTATTATAGAAATAAAACACCACAAAACAGTTTATTATTTTATTGTTATGATGTGGTTTAATTTTTATTAAGTAAGTCACTTTATGATTTAAACACAATTCGAGGTGTTTCCGGATAAACTCAAATAAAATTTACAAATGTCGGTATGAAAAAATATGTGAAAAATTTATATTTTTGAAATTTTTTTATAATAATGGAAACGTCTTTTTTTTTATTTAATCAATAAAGTTTAGTTACATGTGAAATATAGTGTTTACAAATAATTTGAAATCGGCACAAATATAATGTATTTATTACATCATTACAGATGTCTAGTTCCACAATGTGAAGACAAGAAACCGAACGTCGAAATTCCAAAATGGTGGCCAAGAGACGTTGATTCGAAATGTTTTCGACCTGTTGTAGATCAAAACTATCTAACAAATGAAACTTGTTCAAATATCACCTTTTCCCGAAAAATAGAAGAATGTCATGAATGGGTCTATGAGCACAACAACTCGGTAATTTCTGAAGTAAGTGAATTCAACCATAACCATATCTTTACTCTTGATAACTTGAGCCTTGAATCCGCGATCTCTGGGAGTTCGTCCAATCACTCTGAACATTGAGCTGCTGTGTCACGATACTCGCCATATATCTAGTAGTCTGTATACAATCGTCTTCATATATAATTTAAAATTTATTAATATATTTTAATACCAGATTCTGTTTAATATTTTAGATATAACGGTTATGCTTATAACATGAAGAATATTATTTATAAACAATATTATGTACGACACTTAAGCCTACGGAGGAGGAAAACTCATTTAAAAATTATTACCTAATATATTGTAATCGATATTGAAAAGTAAGATATTCTAAATAACCGAATAAAGGAATAAACATTAACTGAAAAACCAAAAACATACAATTTCAGAAGAAGAAATTAATAATAAGAAAACCTAATAAAACGAATACTTCTGAAAACTATAATAATCTACGAAATAAGTTCTTATGTTAATATTACATAGCCTTTATTTATATTACAGGAATAGTATATATAATGGTATACAAATGCGTATAACTTTCCCAAAATACACACATTTTTTTTCCTGTTTGAAATTATGTATACTAATCCCTCTGATATAAATAAAACCTTTGTAATTGGAATGCGGGAAGTTACCGCCAATTTTTTAAAGTAAAACTTCTTTAGAATAGTTAAGATATAAAACTCAATGAAACACAAATACGAACGAACACATAGACTACTAATACGAGTATAACCAAACATTGGAATTTTTCAAATTTCTATTCTGATGTTTGTGAAGTGCATACCCTTTTTTCTTTTTTTTTTACTAGTACTATATTAGTATTAAATATATTTATATATGTGCCATTTTTAAAAAAGATGCATAATAGATTTGTTATGGACAGATTCAGAGAACGAAATTATTTCATTTGTAACGGGTAATTGACGATTGATATTTATGTAACCTGTCAGGTATTGTTTCAGTCCATTGGGTTGTAGCTTTGTCATATATATACTCATAATAAGGAAGTTAAAGGATGCTTATTTTAAATTATCCATAAACGTGTTATGAACTCAGATATAAATATAATATAATAAATAATAACAAAATAGTAAATATAACGTAAAAGGTCCTTAGCAAAATCTTTTGTAATATTACAAAAATCTTAATATTATTATTAAAATATATTGTTTTACATAATTTTTTGCGATTCACTTTTTTTTTAGATTTTAATTGTGGGAAATGATAAATTTTTGTAGTTGGTAATTGCTCTTCTAAAAACTCAAAGATCCCAAAATTTAAATTATTTAAACAATTTCTTTAAGACTGTCATTTTTTTTAGTTTGTGGCACCGTCATGACCACTTGGTTTGCAATCTGCCGAGTCAATAACATCTTAACTTTTAACTTAACATAACTTTTTATATAGAATAACATTTACTGTCAATACATAATACGAACGAAATCGAAATATGAAAACGAGTTTTGTTTTTATAACCTCATAATTAATTTAATTGTTGAATGAAATTAAATATTTAAAATATATATATATGTATATTTAACTTAATTTCATATGTTTATAAAATGTGTTCTTAGTTCTTTAAATAGGCTTCATTTAGATATGCGATATCAATTATAAATTGAGCCAAGGTTAAGATACTGACAATAAAATTTAGAAATTTTTGTATTTAGTAAAATTTTATCAAAAAATATATGTTGTTGAGTTTTTTATATATTGAACATGAATTATTATTTTGCTTTTTTTTCATCTGTTACCTTTTTTAGACAAGTTTTTTTTTGGTTATATACCTTTTACTTTAGTTTTATTTTACATTATGTGTTGTCAAAACTGCAATCGAAATTAAAAAAAAAAGAGTTTGCAATCTATACCAAAAAAAAGAATACCGTAATCGGTTTTTTTTTGTTAAAAGTTATAATCCAAAAAACCTTCTAATATACTTAAATTTAAATTCAATTTGACAAAACCTAATATTAGATTTTGTGACATTAATTTTAAGTTTGACCTTGTAATAGTGTTGTAGTGCACACTCTTCGCTTAGTAACACTGCATTTTTACTGTCAATAGAGATGTTTTATAAATAGATACACTGAATTTACAACATTAATACATAAATTAAAACTCTATTAAATTTAATTAATTTAAACAATGAGCAATTACAGATTATATATGAGTCTTTTGTTACTAAGACGTGGTGTTTTTTGCGATGATGGTTAAAAATAGTGACATAAAAATGTTTACTAATTAATTGTTTTCATATATATTTTAACATTATATTTAATTATTACATATATCTTAATTATAATATTAAATGTGATGAATAAGCGACTTGATTTTATTTTGACTTGAATTTACGAGATAGATTTTCGTGATAGGTTTAACAAAATGTATGACAAAATAAGGCAAAATTCAGATCAGACCAACTAACAGTAAGCCATAGAGTAAATATTTTATTTATAGAATTTTAAATCAAGCGATCTCATGATTTCTTTTAGGCGATGATGTTAATTTTTAAGTTTATTCAGCAGATATTTTAATTATTTAGAAACCTATGGCAACTTTTGTTTCGATTTCATTTCATTGTACACTACAACTCGCTTAGATATATTTGGAACCAAAACGACGAAACCTTTAATTTTTAATATTTTTCTGCACAGCTACGGCTTCAAAATGAGACCATAACCGATTTTTTAAGTGCAGCTATAGCTATCGTCCTGCAATCATTGAGATAAAAATCCGATTATTGTATTAATTTATAAAATGACAATTTTGTACTTAAAAGTTGTGGTTTTAAATTAAATAACGAAAGAGTAGTATTTATTGAATGCAAACTTTACTAAATAATATTATACGTTATCGACACGTCGGCTAAATTCGGAAATTGTCGTGTGTTCCGATTTTTTACATTGGGATAGTTCATTAATAATATAGATACGTGTATTCACATGTATCATAGGATAATTCACTTACTTTTAAAATTTTAATGAAACTCTTTGGAGTATTGCTTTTGCTTTTTTAATTGTATGTAACAAACTTTTTTTTTGTAGTTAACAATATTATTAGTGTTAATAAACATTATTATTAGTCTTAATGTTTGTGTTAACAATATCATAAAAAAAAATCAGTGTTATTAAGATCATAAAATCAAAACAATCGAAAACTAAGTTTCTTTTAACTAAAATTCATTTTTTCTAATCTATTTGGAAGTTGTAAGTTATTAATTCAAATTTACAAGTGTGTGTGTGTGTAAGAAAAACAAGAGTAGTAACAGAGTAGAGAGAGAGAAGTAGAAGAGAACGAGTAAAAACGAGTATTCCCTGTGATAGGAATTGTAATTTTAATAGATACTGAAAACAGCGACCACATTTACGCGATCCCATACCATATCTCTATTAAGCGATTGGTCTAGTTAGCAAATTTCAGAAGTAAGATTTCAATGCTGTTATCAGGCACATATAGCGTGTTTCGAACCCCGTAGCTAGAAGAGCTTATTTCGATAAGTATGGTATCAAAATAGTTCCTCCTGACACTTCTATTTGACGAGAACAAGTAATCATTGATATTTTTTCAGAGTATTCAGATGTAAATAAATAAATAAACCGAATATTTATTGCATATCTACATTAAAGACCTATTTCTTTTGGTAACATGATTTATTATTAATTTTCAGCTGAATGTAGGATGTCCATCTGGGATGCCAACTTTAGTCGGCACATTTCACAATGCAGGGATGATGATTTCTATGATTATAACAGGACTTGTAGCTGACAAGTAAGTTAATAATTTTCATTTAATATATAATGATATATTAATATATTTAAATTGTATTGTTAATAATGTATTTTTTCACTAATATATTATGATAAAGCTATTAACTGCATGCTGCTCAGAACTATAAGCTATAAATAAATCTTAAAATATACTATAATAACAGAAACATTATTGATCTTTTTTTCTCTATCCATTAGTCTCGTCAAGCGTAACGAAATTATTAGTAATAATTTAAAATATGTTTCCAGTTTAGGCTTAAGTTTTCGCGTAAGTGGTATTGTAAATATTACGAAGGCGAATAATAATGCTTGGTGCGCTTGCGAATTATATTTCAGTATGAAAATTAAATGCTTTCAAATGTTTAATATAAGTTATAAATTAAAATTCTACTCATTATTTTTTTCCGGTATTATAAAACTATCCTGTCACATCAAAAAATTTGTGCAATTATTTTACGATTTCCAGTCGAACCGTCATAATTTGTTTTTAAATCAAATCATTATCAAAATTATCAAATAAAACTAATTTACGGATATAACTCTCGTTTATTTTATATTTTTTTTAGCAAACGTGTTCGCAGTAAAACGAGACGATGGTGTCATACTCATCTCGTCTTGCCGCGAACATGTTTGCTGCAAAGCCCCAGTTTTATTTTTAGATAATGTAAAATAAACGTGAGTTATATTCGTAAAATAATTTTATTGAAATGTTTAGAACTCGTAAATGTAAATCTTAGAAAAAATTAATATCAAATTATTTAAGATTTGAGATTTAATCATAATTTAATTGTAAAATTGAAAATATAAGATTAATTGTCCATAATTTTTCTTTTTACAGATTTGGCAGAAAAATCACAGTAATAATTTGCTCTGTGGGGGGTATTGTTGGATTAATTAAGATCTTTATAACAAACTTTTATTTATATCTTGGCATAGAATTTCTGGAGTCTGTTTTGGCTTCAGGGTTGTATACAATTGCTGTTGTTCTATGTAAGTTTATATTTGAATTGTAATTTTTTCAGGACTTTTACTTGATATGAATTACATGTTTATATTTTTTCAGTAATTGAAGTTGGTGGAGAGTCAACGAGAGTGTTGTCATCGGTTTTATTGACCTCATCCATACACATAGGGGAAGTAATCTTTGGACTAATGGCAATGGGTATAAAATATTGGAAATATTTGATTTTAGCCGCCTACTCACCAATGGTGCTATTTGTGTTATATATTTTTGTATTAAGAGAAAGTGCAAGATGGCAAATGCTTCGAGGAAAAATATCAGAAGCAAAGGAAACATTAAAAATAACGGCAAAAATGAATAAATTAACCGTAACTGCGAAGGAAATCACAGACATTACAGCAGAGGAGTTATGCATGAAATTCAATGTAGAGGAACAAAAGGCGGGAGAAAAATTTGTGGATATTATAAGGTCGAAAGAGATGATGATAAGATTATCAGTAGCGTCAATTTGCTTCTTCAGCGTCAGCTTTATTTATTACGGATTAGCCGTAAACTCAGTGTTACTTCCAGGGAATAAATACACCAATTTTATCCTCGCTTCCCTGGCCTCTATGCCAGGCGATGTCTTGTCATTATACGTGTTCAAAAAGTTTGGACGAAGAATAACCTTACAATGTGGCTTCATTTGTTGCGCCATTGTTTTAATTGCACACAATTATGTCCCTGAATGTAAGTAAAGACTAAGTACTTTTTAAATACGTTTATTTCTTATGTAACCTCTCGTAATAAGTATATTTCTTATGTAACCTCTAAATATGGCGGTTTAATGGTCTGTTTAAACGATAAGATAAGTGATTGTTATTAAATATATCTTTTTCATTTCAGCTCTAACCTGGTTGAAAATTTTATTATTCTTAAGTGGGAAACCGGCGGTAATTGTCTGTTTTTCTGGTGTTTACATGTACAATGTTGATTTGTTTCCAACGAGCTTGAGAGGGACTTTATTTGGAGTTTGCAACGCTGTAGCCAGAATTGGCAGCATGTTTTCACCGCTAACTCCGTTATTGGTAAATATTTTTATTAAAGAAAAATTCAAAGTTGTTTAAAAAAATAAGGGCTCATTCATCTGAAGAAACTTGATAATTTATCTTATATATTAATATCGTAAGCCGAAATTTGTAATAGTGATTATGTGATCTTAGCTGCGAATAAAAAATCGGTGAGGGTCTCATTTTGAAGAGCTCTAGTCGTAGATGTGCAGAGAAATAAATAATAAGTTTTCATAATTTGGGCGCCAAAATATTGATTGACTTGCAGTTTATAATGAAAAAAAAAATCAAAACAAAACCTATTACAGGTTTCCAAATTCCTAAAATATCTGTTGAAAAAATACTAAGTTTTGATATTATCTGTTTTTTTTTTAATTTCAGGCAACAGAGCTAGAGGCGTTGCCGACCTTGTTATTTTCTTCAACGGCCATCTTATCGGCTGTCCTGCTCACATTCACACCAGAAACGAAAAATTTACCCATGTTCGATACATTGGAACAAGTTGAAAAATACAAAGCCAAAACAATGACACATTTGTAAATGTGATACGTAGTTTGTATTTAGTTAATTTTAAACATTTTTATCGGCTGTGTTACACGTCTAAACATATATTAGTATTAAATAGCGGAATAGTTAGTTTGTTTTAAAACTCTAATCTTCGAAACTACTGGTGGGAATTTAATAATTCTTACACTTACACAATTGTTAGTTATCAAAAGAAACTCAATTAGCATATCTTCATATACACAGGCGAAGATTATTATTATTTATTAAAGCACATATTTTATATTTATGGTTATGAAAGGTGTTAAATGTGATAAATGTTAAATAGATAAAATAAGAAAAGTTGTTGTAATAAATATTTAAAACGCTGATTTTTATAAATATAAAATGGATATGTCATCGAAGCTGTTTTTATCTATATTTTATAAAGCGGACTAGTTTGTTGGTTTAAACCGGATGAATTTGAAAAATTCTACCTAACCAGGAAGAATCATAACTGTGGCAGTAAGTTGGTAAGTGTGGTAGTTGTAAACAAAATTTAAATCTTACGTGGGTGGAACCGCGAGTAACAGCTAGTATGTATATAGTATAGGAGTTAAGAATTTCAAAAAATACTTCACGCACAGATTTCATGAAATCACTAAGATATGATAGAACTTATATGAGAAAGAAAAAAAGGTACTAGTAACATTAAAAAGTGTTTTCTTTTCCTTTCTAGTCCTTGCGTGCGAAGAAATTGGTTTTAAAAAACGTTAACATCCTTCATATTAAACGAAAACCAATCTGTTTGTAATTGTCATAAAAAGATAAAAGGGAATAAATTTTATTATATAAATATATAAATATTTTTTCCTAAAATGATGTAATGATATAAAAACTAATGTGATATAATATTATTTATAACAGGTGAGATATAATAAGCAGGAACTGCTGCGTTATTATGGATAGACTATTTTTATTTAAGCCGACTTGATTACGACACATTTTAAAAGTAAATTACAATTAGATATTTTGCATTTATATAAAAGGATGATTCACTGATAAAGACTGTTTGTTATAAGGCTTTGTTTTGATATACATACTAAGTGTAATTAAGTATGCAAGATGTAACTATACCTACGTTTACAAAGGCTAAGTGAATAATGTTATGGATGCTTGTAATCTAGAACGAATTGTTTGTTTACTAAGTTTATAAAAATTGTAGTTAATAAAAAGTTGTTATTTGCAAAAGTTAATATTTTTGCATAAGGTAATTAAACGTAAAAATACATATTTTGTATATTTTATTTCTTTGAAATTATTATATTATAAAAATTATTTATTTAAACTATATATATGGTATTAATTTTAATCTATCAATTTTAAAGGAAACTTTGTGTCCTACTACTCAGAACTCACAGTACAAAAACCCAAAAAGAAATAACCTATTTTTATGATATGGCTAAGATTACGGGATTAAAATAAAAAGAATAGTATAAGAATTAAAATATATACATATGATTGAATATGAGTAGTCTAGTCATAACAAAAATATGTAATTAATATAAATTATTTTGAATAGACTAAGAAATTCTTATGTTTCTTTTTTATATTCTTGTGAAATCTTTGGATATATTTAGGCCAGAATTGATTTAAAAAGAGTAATAAATAGTAACACTCAAGACCTTACTGCCTTTTCCAATTTATAATTCAGTATTTGACCTCTAAAAGTAGCTAGTGCAAAAGTATATGGGATCTAGTGACCTAACTAAAATGCTTTTCACAGGTCGAATTAAATCAAATCACTAACGCCTTATTTAAAACGATATTTACAAAATTCACATTTGTATAATAATAATAATTGTAAATAAATGTACTAAGTATAGAAGAAAAATTAAAACTTATTTAAATATAGGAGAAATAATTAAAACAGGTAACTGTAGCTAGCAGGTAGCTTTACTTTCCAGAAAGTTATAATTCTAGTCTTCAGAATTTGTTTTCTTAATTTTTTTTTTGCCCATTTACGTAGCTTCGAACACAGAATTGCCAGCCTCTTATTTTACGATAGGACATATTCGTTGAATGTGCGACGTAATTATATTTTTTTTAATGTATTAAAAAAAAATAAAATACATGATTGAGTTGTTTGGATACTTTTAGATTTTTTAGGTAAATTTCATTTTAAGAATAATAGTATTATATTTATTTCTGGTTAAAATTGGTTCGCTATACTAATATTTCATATATTTCTATAACTACCTTTTTTAGTGTGATTTGATTAGAATAATCGATATATTATATTGACTTTATATTTCTTTATCTTTTATTTAGTTATGTGTCTAGCAGGCAGGTGTTCAAAATTTATACAAGCATCTGTTTCAACGTTTTCAAGAAATGTAAAAAAAAACACACCGGGGTGTTAATCAACAAATCGCACAAGCGTCGTGCGGCTATAATTTCCCCAGTACTGTCCCCTGTAACACTTCTTCTCCAATTAGCATGACATTCTGGTACAGCTATACACGGGCTAATTCACCCCTTCCATCATTTGACATTCTGACAAACGGCGAGTATCCTTTACGGCGTAAATGTTCTCCCCATCCGATCGAAGCGCATTACTTCGGGATTTTTTAATTCGGACATTTTGCCTATGTTGGTGTTTCCGTCTTATTATATTATAATGAGAGTGTTTTTAAGGCGAGTCTGAATGGTACATTACTGTAGTGGCTGGAAAAGGGGATATTTATAGACGATCGTGTAAAGGTGGCCCGAGGCATATATATGTGACTTCATCAATGCCCAATTGAAACCAAGGCTTGTATAGTTTAAGGCCCACATACCCCAGGCTGCGCCCCCGACGCGCCGGGAATGCGTAAATGCATGTCCTGACAAAAAAAAAAGGCCCAATATTTATGTTAAAACCACCATCTCTGTAGTTTTAAGTGTTAAGTTATATAAGGAGCCGCTGAAATGATATTAACAGTGTAAATTAATTATACACATTTAAAATTCAGAACGAATATTATGTTTTGACATCACGTCAATTTAAATTTGACAATTGACATTGACAAACGACACTGCGGTCTGCGGTTTTGTTCATTGCGCTTTGCAGTCCGCCCGGTTAATTAGAATTTGCAGATTTTTGAATAATACGTTTTGTGTTGAATAAATATCTATCACAACATATTTAAAATATAGTTTTTAATTCAATTGACACTAATAGCTTATTATAAAGTTAAGCAATGGAAGGCTTTGAGGTTAGAATTTCTAGTTGCAAAAAGGTATATCTTTAGACCTCATTTTATTCATAGTCTTACTTTACTCATATCATAATTGTTAATATTTTATATAATGTAAATTATTTCAGGGAAAGGGGCTATTTGCTACTAAGTACTTTGCGGTAGGTGATGTTATTTTAGAAGAGGATCCGTTGGTTTCTTGTCAGTTTGCTTACAACGCTGAATACAGATATTTAGCATGTGATCATTGCATGAGGTACTTGTATAAATATGTTTTCCTTTAATAAGTTTATTGATGTTATTCAGGTTTAATATTTTAATATTTAAAATCGTAGGTACCAATATAAGAAACCCACTCTTGTTACAATAATTCTCGTACAAGCATATCACGTTTGCTTTCAATAATTTTTAAAACAAGTTAGTGCAGGGTGCCTAAAATACTACTACTCCTACTACTAGCAATAATGTTATATGACATATGTTATATTCTTTCAGACCCCTAGAAACCCCAGAACAGAATGTACGGCGTCTATCAGCCAAGCCAGATATACTTTTACCCCATTCTAATTGTTTTGAGACGGATCTCCTAAATATCACTAGTTGCAATCAATGTGGTATACTGTACTGCTCAGAGGAATGCAAAGAGTCTTCTTATGCAACTTATCACAGAAGTCTATGTTATATACAGAGTGAGACACTACATCCGATTGGTGTACTTTTAGACACCTGGAAGTAAGCAATTTTAGTTAACATAATGATAAAATGTAGTCTACATAATTATTTTATATACAGAATTAAATATTATTAATTATTTAATTATCCACATAATTTGGGGTTTATTTTTAATATTAAATTAATATAATTAAATCAGGTTTAGAAATTAAAAAGGCTATATAATAATAATAATAAATCATAACACAAAAAACTTTACAGGCAAATTCACTACCCACCTGAGACAACCAATATAATGCTTCTAGTACGTATATTAGCTTACATTCATCAACATTCTGACCCAGCAACCGCAGTTAAAAACATCAAACAGTTCTGCCATAGAACTGTTAATGAAGATGCTGAGCTGGTACATAAACTGCTAGGTGAAAAGTTCAGTGATCAGTTAAATACATTGAGGGAAATGACATCTAGTGTCATTAACGGAGAATATATAAATGAGGTAATAAACAATTCAATAATGCTTCTTTAAGTAGTCAATGCAATTTTTTTTTAAATAAATTTTGATTAAGTGTTTAATTATGACCCATAAATTTATGGTCAGTTTTATTTCCTTTACAGTTCCTAACCCCAGAAGGGTTTACCTCACTTATGGCATTGGTAGGTACTAATGGTCAAGGTATAGGCACAAGTCCACTTGCACTGTGGGTAAATTCAGTGTCTCAGTTGAGCATGTCCGATGATGAACGACAACAATTGGATGTTTTTATTGATAAGCTCTACCAATATGTGGAAGAAGGTAAATCACTCATATGTATAATAAAGTATTACTGGCAAAAAAAATTAATGGAAATTAATGAACTTCAGTATTATGTGAATAGCGTAATTATTTTATTTCAGTATCTGGTCAGTTTCTTAACTCGGAAGGTTCAGGGTTGTACCAACTACAAAGTGCTTGTAATCACAGCTGTGCACCAAATGCTGAATCTTCATTTCCATATGGCAACCATAAAATACAGCTGAAAGCTATTAAAAATATAAAACCAGGTGATGAAATATTTATAAGCTATCTTGATGAATGTGCTTTGCAGCGGTCACGACATTCCAGACAAAAGGTCAGTAAGAATAACATAAATAATCATTTCATTATATTTTGATTATTGACACTATGTCCAATTTATTTTTATTTTGTTTGTTGAATTGTAAAATTTTTCCTTACACTACGAGTTTAAGTTTCAGATTTCCACAATTATGTTTTGGACATTTCAAATTTTATTTTCAATTCAAAAAAGAACAAAACAAAACAGATATATAAAAATTTTTTTTTTTACATACTAACCTCATCTAAAGTATGCACTTTGGTTAGACACAATTTACGAAAGAGGTCCAAATACAAACGGAAGTAGTAGTTTGATTCTTTATACAATTCCAGGAACTGTCAGAGAACTATCTATTTGTTTGTTGGTGTGAACGTTGTGTGGCTCAGAACACAGAACCTGACTGCACTAGTGAGGAGGAGATGAGTGATGATGACGTGGATGACTGATGCTCTAACTTCCTGGCTCTGTGCTTGCTGGGGCTTTGAGAATTCAGTGTTCTTTGGAGGTATACAGTGTTATATGGGATTTTAAGTGTGATATAGATATATACAGCAGTATATGATGTACATTGTTAGTAACTAAGGCTAGAGAGTTGAATATGTATATGCTGATTTTTGTTTGATATTAATGTCTAAACAATTTAGGTTTTTAGAATAATGTAATTTTGTAATTTAAAATTGAATATACAAGTAATAATTTTACCAAGAATATAGGTTGCCGCAAAATAAAAAAAAGCTTGAAAACAGGTATACAAAAATATATAAGAAAGAAGTATGAGTAAAACAAATATATATAAGAATTACACATTTAATATTTTGAGTACTTTAATTACCGAAATTGATTTTGTTTTATAATCCTAAATAATTCCTAGTAAATTAATCCAGAATTTTAAAAAATCTCATACTCGACATACTTATTTAAATTAGACTTTTGGGACTTCCTGTCGTTAAATCTGTAATTAGTCATATGTTTGACCATAATAAAATTGTATATTACTGAGATATATACTAAAGGATCGGAAGAGTAGTAATAAATATTAACACTTATAATTTTAAATAATTTAAAACAACTTAAAATTGCTAATACATATGTTGGCTGCGGTACGTTAAACCGCTAATAATTCTGACTGCGGCTCTAACACATACGCTGTGTTAGCCGCAGTCTTAAAATGTTAACCTAAAAAAGACGTTCGGTCTGCGACTAACACACCAGTGTGTTTTTTGTAACGTATCTTGTCTTTTGGACGCAGCCTTGATAAACTAAAATTTACGTATGATTTGTAAGCGCGCCGCAGACTTACACAAAAAATACACAAGCATCGTGCGTGCGGCCGCAGTGTACGTGTTAATTCCAAAACATTAATTAAGATTTTGGCTCTTTGTCGAAGTCATTATAGATTTTCATGAGAAGCCTAAAAAATGTAGTTTCCGTCGCGATAAAGACGGTTTCGTATAGAATGATATAATAATCTAAGCTACACAGTATCTTATATGACAGTGTTGGTTGGTTTCTCAGAAGTAGGTTCAAGTCCATGTCGATGAATTTAACATTCTATATTAATTTAAAATTGAAATAAGCTTAACATGTCTAAACATCTTTATGGACAACTTATATATAAATTTAAGTCAAGTTTTTTTTCTGTAAGATATTACTGGTTGTGTTATATATGTATCTTAAATTGCATTATTGATATGAAGTAGTTTTTAAAATAAGCATTACTCTAGATAATTTTTATTTATTATGGTTTAAGATATTTGTGAAAAATATTAAGTAGTTCAACCACGAAATCAGTTATTGAGCTGAGCTAAGCGAAGCTCTAGTAAGAGCCACTTTTGACCAGTAGGTCAAAAGTGTATTTCGATACTAATGCTACTCCTAGACGAATAATGGTAGGATGTTGAAAATTGGCAGAGTTGTCGAGAACAGTGACTTATAGGTCCTGAAGTTTTTTGGTGACATTTTGTGAATAGTTTTTTATTAAGTGGTTAAAAGTGTGTCCCATAGAGTTAACATGTTGTTTTGAAATAGCATGCGCAAATTCTTATTAGGTTTAAGATTATAGCGACTATTTACTCAGATAATTTTTCAAATATACGAAACTCATTGAGCAACAATGCTTCGCTCTACTCCACCCGTGCACAGTGGCGCTCTGTAGCCCTCTGGCTAGGATAGATAATTTGGTATAGAAGAATGTAAAAAAAAGGTTAAAAATGAATGGTTTAAAAAAATAAATATATAACATCATGCATATTGTGTCACTGGAAAAATGGTATTTTCGATCATACGACTCAAAAAATACAGTTACGTTAATTTAACAATTATTACATGCGCCATTCAAAATCACTATTGAAGTTTATTAATAGAAAAGAGAAACATAGTAATAGAAAATGGTAAGTAAAAAGGTAATTTGTACCTTTTTGAATTCCCTTTGTTGTTATGTATCATTGCAGATGGGGACTAGTTAGAAATTTTCGCTTAAGTCAATCTGGAACGTAGCTTTCATATATTCAATATTTAAAAAATTCTTGTAGAGGTTTCGAAGAAATACTCTATGTGGAAACAAACTTGCAAAATCTTTTATTACTTTAAAATATTTAATAAAACTTATTTACTCTGGAATTTAATATTTACATAGAATTGGTAAGTGAGTTTTGAACTTGTAATTTTACTATTACGTATAGGACCAAATATCTTTGGTGTATAGTGGATAATATAGCCTCGGTTCATCATTAACTAAAAAATTACTTAAAAAATCACCTGGAAGTGGAACCCAGAAATAAAGTTTTTTGTACTCACATATCTTTTAAAATATCTTTCGTTTTACTTTTATGTCAATTGTAGTTTCAACTTGTAGTTTTAAAACTTTTTTCCTTGAAAAGATTGAAAGTAAAAAGTAATTTATAATACGTCGAATAATAAACCTAATTTCATATAAACCAAATATTGTCATCAATTACTTAAATATAGATTAGATTAATTAGAAAATGTTTTTAATATATATATAAATGTAGTGTAGGAACGTTAGTAATTGTTTGTGAAAAGTTTGGGATAGACAGGAATGAAACGAATTTTTCAAGTGGCCTAAAAATGTTATTCGGCCTAATTATTAAAAAAATATTTATATTCTGACTGTGTTAACTTAAATTAAATAAGCAAAATATAATATGGTTATAAAAATGTTTCTTAGATGCAGGTATAATAGTAATAGTATATGTCAAATATAAAAAAATATACTAGGCGTCGTAATCCGAAGGCATAATGTGCGTTATGTTTACGCCAAAAAAAAAATTGGTCAAAACATTTAGTAATTTTGTTATTCATTTTTTTATAGAAATAAGAAAAAAATATATATTTTTCAAATATGTGTGGTTGGGAAAGATTAAAACTTACTTAAATTATCGCTGCAGTATCGGTAGTTCTTGTCTTCATGTCTTGTTTTTATTAATATAATATAATTTTCAAATTATTTAGAGTTAACTCAGAAGATCACAATAAATTATTCAAAGAAACTTAAAGTAATCTATTGTATTGACTAAGATAACTGACGTTTAAACTGTAAGTTAAAACAAATACAACGTTATTAATATTTATTTTAATAATTTTGTTTATTATTAATATTATTGATATATATCACATCACATAAATTATTCCTCGTGTTTAACAACGAATTAAACATTTATATTATGTAAAAAATGTGTATAGAATAAAAAAACAATAAAGAATGGTCTTTTGTCTACTGTTATTACATAATATTCTAGTTGTTTGTTGATTATATAGTTGTAGCTGTATTGTTAATTGTAATATTTATGTTTAAGTATTGTACTAAGTATTCAGTTAAAATATAAACAAAATAATTTGTTTGTGAGCTGGCAAAATTCTAAAATACACTAATTATTTGGTTTGTAAGGATTATTATCGTAATGATAAATAAAATTTAGGATTTATGTGTTTTTTGACTAATAAATGACAGTTCTGAAATTATTTTCCATATATTGTAATATCTAGAGAAGATGAAAATACAATTCAAAATATACGTCCAGACTAGTCCAGTTTTATTTAGTAAGGAGCGAAATAGACTAGTAAAATATTACAAAGAATTCTTGAAATGAGACGATGATGACATTTCAAACGAATATCTACCGTATGATTTTTATGATTAAATCAATAAATATAAAACATTAAATTGGATATATTTTTTATTTATCTCCTTTTTAACTGTATATAGCTCAAAAAACTATAAGACAAATTGTTACTCGTGTATATATATATATATACATTATATGTAGATATTTTTTAAGATATAGTTAATAGAATTCATTACTAGAACTGGTATTTTGTATTTTTCCGTAGGAATTAGACATTATCCTGCAGTAAAAATTGTCTTTAATATTGACTAGGATAGTCAGCTTTCATAAAAATCCGCCACATATGTTTTGCGTTATGCTTGCACAATATACATACAGATGTTCAGACAGACACAAATTGTTGAAAATTTTTAAAAATGTTTCAAAATCTATTTAATGTACAGAAATAGGTCATTTACTGTTTTATTATGTGTATAGACATTTACAGCTCACTTTTGATTATTATTCAACGCACATTGCGATTTAAACATAAGATAGATTTAAACATGAGATTCAATAACTCTAGTTATTTTACTAATAGTTATTGATACCAGTAAAAGTCATCGATCAAAATTAATAAGACCCGTAATCTATACATTCTAATTGATCGATGTCAACTGTCGACATTTCGGGACCAAAGATGAAAAAAATAACAATGTTATTTTAACGATAACTATTGTTATTTTAAGGATACCTTGTAGATTTGATGAACTGTCATAGATAAGTTTTTGATCTTTTGAGGTTGTAAACAAAACAAGAATGATTATTTTATTTTAGTATAAAAATAAATTAAACCAATCAAAAGAAAATATCTTTAATAATTTTACAATCAGAATTTCTGCATATGAGTGCTTAATAAATATAGAATGATATTGTTTTCCTTTCAAAATTCTTAACGATCTTAAGAGTTTCATATATATGTATAACAAGGGTAGGGTCGTAATCTTCGTTTTGCATAAGATGATAACATAAACTCAATCATTATTTTAAAATTCATAAAGATATCTACTTATATACTTATAATAAAAACGGCTTTGTTTTGCAGCTGGAGGCTAAAGTCTAAAAGTAAATTTGTGAAGGTAAATTCAATTGAAAACAAAAAGCGTTACAAGAAACTTCCTAAAGCATTATAACATTATTATTCGCAGGACATCAAGTCACATTAAATTCTTTATTCATTTTATTATTGCGGCCTCACGGTCCGGAATTCCTGCGTCTTTGATCTGCGCCAAGAAGAAAAAAATAGACGAAAATGCACTTCAACTGTCTTCATAAAAGGGGAAAAATATAATTTATTCACGAGATAATTTTCTCCTCTCCTTTAAGGAGACGTTTGAAGTGGGTTTGCGAATGAATGTTTGTACTGTATAGAAGCAAGACTGCTCTAATAGCAAGACTTTGACCTGTGTTGTTCTACTACTTGTATATTCGTTTAAAAACCCTTCGTGCGAGTTTATATATTATAAGTATGCAATACTGGTTAAATTTATTGTAAGGTTTTGGAAAGCGATGTGATTTTTACTTAATAAGATATACGATCAGGTAAGAAGATATAAGTCTAAAGTTCCAAAATAAATTTTTTATTATATAACTTTATATCATTTTAATATGATAAGGTCACAAAAGCATAATTTGATATTTTTGCAAAACGACACTCAAAGAGAAATCCCCAAATTGGGGTCCGAAATCTCCGCTTGAGTTGACGAATGTGCTAATAACGACTAGATATGGACTTCGGTACATCTGAGGGCCAGATTTAAATTAAAACCATCCCCTTTCTTTGAAGAAATGGCGCCGGGAGTATCTAATTGTGATCCATTCGAAATATTGGCCTTCGAGCGGGTTGGAAATAATTGGCGAATTTTATACTCAAATGCCTTTTGTCGTTTGTTATTGAGTTAGCCAAGCGTTACTCAGTCGAAATGGAAAATTGCTCTGACTAATGAAAAATTCTGTTCGACGAAATGTTCGCGGTTTTTGAATTTATTACGAAATATAATTTCAATGTATTTCATTTTCGTTGACTTTCTTCGTTTGAAGAGGACTAATTAAAGGTAAATAATTTGAGTTTCGAAAATGTCTTTAAAATAAAACGGGTTAATAGCGATGCTATATCATATTCAAAAGATTTTATACGAGTAGGTACGTTAAACTGAAAAGAATATTAGGACAAAAAATAAATTGTCGAGACGACAACTATTTTCAAACGTGCCGTATTTGAATATGTGTATTGCTTTTAAGATTGTATTGGAATATTTATACTTTCTTTGATAATTTTATTCTTTTTGAAAATTTTCTCTGTGTGAATTGAGTTCTCACAGCATTGAAGCATCCTGTATAGGTTGATTTGCTGTTCGTCAGCTCTTGTCAGGTTCTAATAAGCTTACTTTCAAACCCTTTGAACATCGTCGCTTTTTATCAAGTAATATTATTATATAAGTCATTATCCCTTTTCTACAGCTTGATTGTTTTTCCTAAAAAATAAATAGTCGCAAATTAAGAATGCCATTAATAAAAACACAAGTTTTACCAAATATACCAATCTAATAAATAATTCTAGTTACTTTGCAATACACTAGTGTTGGAATACTTAGTTTACATTAGAAAATAGAATTCCGTTAAATTTGTATTAGTTGTTGATATTTATGGTTGGGGCGTTAACCTTCAAATTACGTAGGTTTGCTACCACCAATAAATAGATGTATTAAATAAATGTCAAGGTTATTGTTTTGGTAGCATTTTAGTTAAAAATTTACTTTACAATTATTATTGATATACAATACGGAACAGAATTGTTAAGTTAGTTTAGTTTAAATCGCAACTATAACCAATATAAGAGTAATGATTTAAATCAAGTGAAAAAGAACAAAAGTCATAAATAAAGGCGAATATCTGTTTTACTGTAATAGTTGCATCCAGAAAACTATTTCCGAAGAAGGCTTCGCAGTAAATTGGAAAGCCTCGTTCATATAGCGTTTTCCGTATAGCTGTGAGGAAATAAAAACAAGGAAATGAAAATAGGTTAAGCGGACCCCAGAGTAGGAATGGGTTGAGGATCGGTTTTTTCTATCTACTCATTTACTGTTTATGATTTAGAGAGATTTAACCGCAGAAATGTATATTTCAATTCTATATATTATATATTATTTTTCTTTATTGCATTTACGGCATTTATATATGTCATAACTAATATATACTATATTATAAATAATATCGAGATCCATTGTAGGTAGGTATTTTAGATAGAACATCAACAACAAGTCGGTGCATAGTCGAATATTAGTAAACAATGTGTAACTATGAAACCTTTTAGTTAGCTTTATATTTATAAATAAAGAAACTGTAACAAGATATGAAAATTTATTTGTTACAAGTCAACTGCTGTCGCAGGAAAAAGGTAGTTTTGCATGTTTGATAGGTGCTCACGTGTTGGCAAAAAAATATAGAATTTATTAAACCTTTTTAAAATCACACATATAATCTTATTATATATTTTATTTAATGCCAACGAAGAAATTCTAAACAGTACTAACTCTGACAAAGTAGCAACTTGATTACGGTCCTTGATAAACAAAGCCTGACGTGTTGTCTTACATAAGCCTAAATCAAATATCGTTGAGTAATTACGTCGTGTGAAGTTAAGGTGTTCGGTAATTGGGGCGGCGTCCCGTCACTAAATGACTTAGATTTCAAGTAATTCTAACAGTCTTGAGAACACGACACATTCTGTAAGCTTATACCAAATAAATTGAAGCTCAAAATTACAATTTACTATATTTATTAACAATAATGCAGATGAACAGATAGCATATGTGGAGGAAGGTTAAGATTTCAGTTATAAATAATTAATAACAACATATGCTGGTCTACCAACGAAAATCTTTCACACAGAATTGCTATATAGGCATAATCCCCAGGATTTTGACGGTTAAGTAGGTTTCTGTTCTCTGGTCATCATCAATCTTACTCAGGCTGCGTAATCGTTGAGAACCAAGCAGGATTAAAGCGACTTAGGTTTTTAAACGGTTCGGTGCGTGTTTGGGTACATTCTGTCAAAATATAGAGGTTTATGAGCACCCTTAACTGATGGGCATTTAGGAGTATTTAATTACTTTGATTATATTATTTAAGAGGTCGTTACATAAATTATTGACAAATATTTTCATAAAAACGTGTATATGAAGAAGTACCTACAGTGATACGTAAATGACATAACAAGATAGTCTGTATATTTTTCACCATATACGTTACCAAGAAGTAAATTATGAAAAATACGAATAATTGATGAATACGTCAAATAAAATGAATAACCCAGGGCCCATATTAAGGGTAATTTAGTATTAACGTCATATCAATCTAATTTCCGTAGTAAAGCAAAGATGCCGGTGTTCCGGAATGTGCTAATAACGAGCTCAAGCCGTACAAAGATAAAGTCGGAGGGTGAATTTTAATTAAATGCGTCCACGACATTAATGAGATGAAAGTGAGTTGGGCTCTTTATCCTGATTTGTTTGTGCAATATAATTACAGGGGGACGGCTATGAATTTTTAATGTTTTATTTCAATTTGCGTAATGGTTGATTCGAATGAAAATAATGAGGTAAAGGGGATTAGTGAGTTGAACTGGTGAACTGGAAACTGATAGACGTGAGTTTTTATACAATTCCGTTACGGTTTATATAAATATCAAATATACATAAATTATTAGCGTTATGAAAAAGTTTTATAGCAAAATTTGATCATACAATTTTTGCAGTTTTATTTTGCTGAATTGCTTTATTTTGAAAAAGTTAATATGAATGTCTTTCTGTGAAATGAAGATGTGTATTGAAAATTTTATAATACGTAATGAAGGAGAGTTTCAAGAAAAGTTATGAAAGAGCTTTTTATTTCTATAACATATTTCCTTGACATTTCAAATGATTCGGATTTATTTTAATAAGTTGATATCTCAGAAGTACTTGTAAAGTTTCATATAATGTACAAACTCATTAGAAGTTTCTTCATTTCAAGTCGCGAACTTTAAACTCAAACAATTCTGCCATTTTCTAGAGAGTGTCAATGTAATAATGTATCTATTAAACACATACTTATAATTAAAATAAAAATCTATATATCATAAAGAGAAAAAAGCTTGTTTGTCTTCTTAAATGCGTCAATCTTCGAGGAAACTGGAAGAATTGGAATAATTATATCTGTTTATGATAGGCAGGTTCATGAGGAAAGCTATAGGTTATTATATAAAATAATCCGGCTTTGCTTAAATAAATAGTTTATAGTTTTGATGAGTTCTGAGCATGACGGAATTATGACGTATTCATGTTCACGTTGCGATTCCGCTACGGGCAAGTTGCGATCGTATTTACGTGAGTAAAACCGGATAACCGGAGTTTCCATAGAAAAAAAAAGTTAATAGACTATCCATCATTATGTAAATACTCTAAGTTATCCTAATCTATACAAATACATAAAATTGTATTGTCTGTTTGTGTAATAATATCTCATACGGTTAACTTTATTACGTAAAAAAAGATATTATGTAGTTTCATTGTTAACGCGAGTACTCACATATATGTATATTGAATTTAAAACTTAAGTTTCATTGATTTATGTTTTTTTTTTGCGTACTTGGAACAAGACATATATGTCTTTAGGACGTTCGAATTTTCTAAAATTTGAACCATCTATAATTTACCACAATAACTCTATGTATAGAAATTCGATGTATTTACTCCGATATCTAAATATAGAATAATAAGAAGACCTCTGTAATAAAATACTTACGAACTGTATTATCTTTGTGAGTTCCTGGTATTTTTTTGGTATTATATAAATAGGTTAAAGAAGGATGTAGGATGTACGGCAAGACCCACGCTTTTGGCGTTTTAAAATGGCCTGACGTATTGTTGGCAGTTTTAAAATTATTGAAACAAGATATATATTAACTACTGGTTAATATTTAGTTATAAGTAAATGTTTATTAAAATTTGAATTAATGTAGAAAAAAATATAAAAAACTGGAATCGAATCAGCAACCATAATCAAAATCAGCTGTGGGACGATTAAAAATATTAAAACTGTTGCATATGTACGTATATGTATATGTGTTTGTGCGTCAGTGTGCGTGTGTTTAACTCGTATTGCTTGGTATTTCTATCATAAATGTTATAATTAATCCCTATAATGTGCTATCCTGTCGGTTGGCATATAATGGCTGCTATGATCTCATTATCATTAGGTTGATTAGATTAATATAATGAGTTGTTTAGAGTATGTTGGTAAATATGTTTGTAATTGAGGTCTAAAACCGTAATTATTGAATATCTATTTAATATCCTATAAATGTTTATATATTTAAACTTCAAAAATAAAAACTAATAACTAAAGTAATATATAGTACTTCTTTTTTCCAGATGTCTGTAAATAAAATTTCATACAAAATCATTAAATACTTTCGCTAGACTCTAGAATAAGCACAAAAAACAAAGTTCGAAATTTATAATATTATTTTAAAAGAATGTACAACTAAATTATGAAAATATTATTAAACTTTCTCATGGTCATAAAAATGAAACGAATCGTCTATTCCGGTTGTTTGATTTCGAGTTTAAAATTTTTCATTTAATCTATATTTATACATATAATAAAACTGTAAATAACCTGCGTCTGTATATTGAATATATTTTTAAAGGGGATGCAATGTTGAGGGTGTTTTAAGCATTTTCTCCGTCTGACGGTTTATATGTAAGTATATTTGTCCACGCATTACACAACATCTACGTTACAGATTTTGATATGATGGATGACACCTGACTGTTTTGGTCAACATTTAACGAAAATGACTAAGGTCTACGGGAAAATACAAAACAGCAGTTCTACCATATAATTCTATTAAAATATATAGCACAAATATTTGCGAAATTCAACCTTTAACTTTTTGATGAAATATTATATATATATATAAAACGTATATTTAAATATATATAATATATATAAACCTGAAAAGGGTTTTATAGGTCCAGTTGACTCATTTCGAGAATATGATGTGTCCAACCAACCAGGTTAATTGAATATATTGTAGAAAGGAAAAGGTTTATTGAAACGTAACTTTATCTACTTTAAGATAGAATACAAATTCTAGAAACTCGCAGATGTAGACCAAGAACTCTTAAACTTCTTAAGGTTATATGTAAAAATTGAAACGTAGGTGATATATTGAGGTTTCGTGTTCTTGCCAATTGTCCTGTCTGATAAGGTCTAATCTGTACGCCATTGGTTAAATTTGTGGTGCTACCATTTGAAGTTTTTAAATGAATATGATGGGTATTATTTGTTTTTTTTTCTATGTTACTGTCTAAGCACACCCACGTAATGTTTTTGTCATATATTTTTCCTACTTCTGATTGGTTGCCTGGAGGAGACTGCTCTTTAGCGGTAAGGTCGCCAAATTTATACTATTTTGTTGTTTTTAATGTTTATATTTTTGTATGATCCGGGTGTAAAATAAAGTATATTATTATTATTATAAATTAATATTCGCTTAGGAGTTGAAATTTATTGGTCTGTTTTTCAGAAACGAATAAGTTATATTTACCTAATTGATTGCAAAATATTGCTGAAATAGGCAAATTACTTGGTAAATATTGGACAACTGGTATATCAGTCTGATAGATGCCTAGTGTCGCTGTGTTGTGTCAATATGTAAATTAAAATACATTTCAAATTTACTGTCTATATGCAATGTGATCTGAATTTCCATCTCGAAACCTTTAAATCGTATGATCAATATAGAATAAAAAATAATTATTAATGTGACAACTCCAGAGTCACTCTGTGTATATGTAAATATAACATGGTTCATGTGTTTCTATTTCTAAAAGTTGTTAATATAAGCATTTATCCCTTAATTTTAAATAAGTTTTTGTAGATTAAAAACTTGGAACATAAAGAAAAATTTAATTCTCAAAATACTTAAACACTTTAAACCTTAATAATTCCTTTTCATTTCGTTATAAATTTAAATTTAATCAAAGAATATGATCAAGGTTTTACAACTTTTATTGTTTGCAGCCATTTGTAAGGACTATAAAAATGTAAATGGAGGAGTGCAATAATGTCTACCTTAAAATATGCAATGGGCTCAAAAATTGCACCATTTAGGGGAGGGATTATATTTTATGTTTTATTATTGTCAGTCTGGTGTCAATTTGAGGTTATTTATCTATAGGGGTAAAAGGAAACCTGGTAAATCTCTTGCGTACAATGGTTATTTCCAAGACAGTAATACGTATAATTTTCTTGTGGAAGGTTGATGAAGTGGATGGTTTTTTTTTATTAAATTTAAATATTTTCCGAAGTCAGTATCCTTGAAACAAATGTATAAAATAATATAAAGCCATATTTATTGGAGAAGCAATAAGTAAAATATTGAATTATAATTTCATAAATGAAAATAAAACAACATGTACTGGTTTTTTACTTTTTGTGTAAACATTGTAGAATAGATATAATATTAACGCATACATACATATGACTCTAAAGGAATAAATATTTTACATTTTATGAAAGGTGATGATTATTTAAGGGGCATATTTTACATAATTAATGTATTGATATAAACAAAAATTTATTTAATACAATTTTTTATTATTCTAAGACTGTATATCTTAATTTGAGTCCATTTAAGTATCTTCAGCACGAAATATGGCGTGTCGTGTCGCAGCTGGCGCGCCTTAATAAGACGCCCCATAAATTTACCATTGCTGGTGACAAATCTGGATTTTTTTTGATAAAATATTGCTGTCTATTGATTTCTAAGTACATCAATTTGATAATTAAAATATATAAATTTAATTCATAAAAAATAAATCATTAATGTGTCTTTTGATTAAAATAGAATAGTAGTAATTAATAGTAGTAATTTTTTATTCTTTGTCATACTAATTAGTATGACAACATAATAAAAAAATATATTTTCGTTTGACATTTTATGATGTAAATAATATAATAATATCTCGAATAATATAATATATTATCATTTGGCTATATAAATATTTATCGAAAGTTATCAAGCAATTTTAAAGTTATTTTATGTTTACGAATTAAAATGCTTCCAGGGTGAAAAGTAAAAAGGATTTATTACCTATTAATAACATTACTTGAAGGCACGCTTACGCTTTTGTAGTATAATTTATTAAGTATAGTTGATGTACCTATAACTAAAAGTGGTTCGTGAGGGAATGTTGGTTTGTTAACTTCATAGTATAATTTATGATACAAAACTTACACTTAGCTACAAGTTCAAAGCTAGTTAGCCGGCATGCAAAATATATGTATAAATATATAAACCTTTACACTGTAGGAAAGTTCTCAAAGTTCATATGTACCATTAAAAATAAAGTCTAGTAGTTAGCTGAAGAAGGTTCTCTGAATAAAGTAAATGTACCAAATTGTTTGACACTTATTCCCTAAGCAATATCACGTATACAATATGACTGATGTGTATGTCTGTAAAATGTAATTTCTACCAACCTCCCTGATCGTGTATTGGGTTATAATCAACTCGGTAAATTGTCATACGTTCTCAATTAAAATGGATATTATATGATTAATGACGCCATTTGTTGATTAAGATAAAATATGTTTAAATAGAGACTCTTAATTATTATTATATTATACTAACGAGTTTTTAAATGTTGTTAAGTTGTTGATTATTATTTCGTAGTTTTTTTATGCTAAGGATTTATGTGTATTTTGTTTTTTTATACTTATATGTATTTTTTATAAAAAGTGAAGTCACTATGTTGAGCTGGTGTTTAATTTTGATTGTAAAAATCAGAAGTCGTGAGTTCGAATTCTAAGTCGGGCCAAAATAGGCTAGGCATGGCGCTTATTCACTACGTAATGAACTTATAATAAGTATAATGCATATAATTTGGAAACACTTATTAATTCATTCAAACAGTCAAAGTAAAGATACATAAAATATTCAAAATTCTAGTTATTTAATATCTTCATTTCCATGTTTTAAAAACCTACCTTGAAATTGGATATTTTCGTATACGAAGTTAAGTTAAGAAGACGATAGCTGTAGGTTACACTTCAACTTTCAAGTTAAGTTGAAATACGTGACACAACCACGAGAAGTGTACTGGCGTCTAAGAAATCCATTTGTTTGCAGACACTAGAGACAGGGTGTTTGCCCCTTCATAAGATGAACTTTTTATATTGTTACGATGTTCATGACAACACAATAATAAGAATCATACATTAATTTGGAGAGGTTTATTATATTTTAATATATATATCGAGTAGACATTATCACGGGCCAGATACGAACCTGTAACTTATTGATTGTCGTCTAATGTACACTGACTGTCATGTAGTTAAATGTTGATTTTGTTTAATAAAATTAAAACTAAATATAACATGGTTCATATGTATATAGATAATTTAAATAACAGATTAATATTAATATATTGCAAATTACATTAGCAATCCACTTACTATATCATGTGGATAATTACAATATTTTTAGTAGCTAAAATATTATTTATAACAAGTAATAGCTAAGCTTTTATAACATTTTTGACATTATGACATTTTTCTTACAAACACGTCTTAATTTGAATGTTATAGATAACATTTACAATACAATATATTATTATATAATATATAACAAATAAAGATATCGGGTATAAAATATATTTATCTAAGTAATTTTATATATTTATTAAGCTTTTTATTTACCCGCTGAGAATGTTACGAATATAAGATACCCAGATCAGTAGCAAAATGTTTCATTCAGTTCTTTATTATTATTATACCAAGTCCACCTTCGTTTCATACTTGAGTGAATCTACTTAACTCTATGTCTTTAACGGAATCCATCTTAGCAGTCAGTGAAAGGAATTTATTTATTTTGGGCAGTATAAGGTCGCTTTTATTCGTCCTCGAGTTAAGTGGACTTATTGGAGTATTTGGTCTGGAGATTTACCTTTGCTCCTTTTGACTTTACCCCACTCCATCAGCTGGTTTTGAACGGTGTTCTTAATTGATAGCGTTCGTGATTCTGAAATATCTACAATACTTTTATCTTGATTTCAGTGAAGCGTTAAGAGTTTTCTAGATAAAAGGTTGAAGGTATTTTGTTTGGAATTTGATCGGTTTTAAGATCAAAATAATTTTTAAATTATATATTTTGTATATTTTTTTAATGGTTATTTATTGTAAGAAAACTGTTGATTTTGAAGTAATTCTTTGTTAAAATATGGGTCAAAATAAACAAATTCATCCAATTTAAAAACGTTGCGTCCACACCACCGATCCATAGCTTTTTTTCTACATCGTTTGTATTCAGAGTTGCATCACGTCTCGTGGACATGGGACTTCACTTTACCCTTTTTTAGTCTTTTATAGTTTTATCCGCGATCCCTCTGTTAACGATTTTCGTGGTATACCCAGCACGTTTTTATGACATGGATTCTTTTTAAAAATCTCTGAGGGTTCGCTTCGTTGCTTGTTATATAAAGCTAAAGTTCTATATATTTATTTTAGGCATGTAGTATATAAATATGCTGGATTAATCTATAAAATGCTTGAATTTGTTTTATAACCAGGTTAAAAGGTGATTTTTTTATCGATACGAGTAGGATTCGAACTTGAAACCTCGAGGAAACCATCCCTTCGGTCCACTAATTGAGTTACCGTACCGCTCCTTCCTGAGATGAATTTAGCATTCTATATAAATAATTTTCTATAAAATCGTCTGAATCGGGAAGGAAATGATATCTATTAGGCTTCTTTCGAAAAAACTGACACATGTTTCTAAATTACGGAACAGAATTAAATAAAACAACAAAAAAAAAATGCTGATTTACTTTCTATTTTCTATAATCTATTATTGATAAAGTTATTGAATTGAAAATAAAAAATTCGAATGTAAATATGAGCATTTGTTGTGTAAAAAAAATCGATACTCCCAGATCTCAACATAAACGCACTGTAATATGCGAGTCACGTACAGAGTGTGTTACGCTCCTTCTGCGAAAAAGGTACTCTATAATTTTATTTTCCGACCAAAACGTAGTTACCTTGATACTGATACTTTTCTAAAGATATTTCGCATCGACTTTCCGTTTGTCTCTGATCAAAGGTAAATTGAATCAATTCGAACGTATGTTGGATATCTGTTTTTTTTATTTACTTAGTAGTTTAACATGTCTTTGTTTGAAGGTGGAAGAGATTTGTACTGCCGGAATAATTAAGGGTAATTTTATGCAGACTAATAAAAAATAATTGATTTAAATCAACTGATTCTACCTCTGATTTTACAATTCGAGTAACACTTTTTAAATCCTTATAGAATTAGCGCAAGTTTTTGTTTTAAGTTAGTTTACTGGCTTTAGTATGAAAACAATAGTTCCTTTCTCACTGCAATGCTTTCCATTTACAATTGTTCGTCACAATTACATCGCGTTGGCAGTTTTATCACAGATCGACTCAGTCCAGTTGTACTATGTTCTATCTAACAAAGTAAATTAACTAGAGATTAAAGGACATTCTTATTATAATAAAAAACTGAACTAAATCTTTAATAAATACGTATATTTACTTGTTAAAGATATATTGTCTTTAAGTCACTAATGGTAAGAGAATTTTCATTTTCAATATTGAAATGAAAGTTTTGAAAATAATTCCTAATTAATATCAATTATTATTAATATTAAGTAATTGTGCTGCTGTAAATAGTAAAATGCAGCACTCGAATACGTCCATAAATAATAAAATAAGGAAATCCGTTAGCCCGTTGTAATCAATGAAACGCGGTTGCACTCATTTTATATTTAACAGCCGTGGGCAATAATACGTTAATGGATTAAAATGATCTGTTTAATTTGTAGGTTTACAATATCCAATTATTAATCACTTTTTGTTAATGCCTAGCTGTTATTCGCGGTTTTGTCCGCGGACGAAAGATTTTATTTACTATTGAGATAACTGAGAAATACTAATAAGATATTTAGTTAGCTTTCCTCATTAACTTACCATGTTAATCAGAATTTTTTAATTACATTTAGTAGTTTCAAAGATTAAGGCTTACAAATAAACTTTCCGTTATATAATATTATTATAGATATTAAATTCAAAATATAATTTAATTCATTATAAAAACGTCTAATTCTAATCCAAAATATAAAAAAAAATTGTCCTTATATATGAAAAATTTCAAGAAAGCAGTCTAATGTAATAAAATCTCAAGTCAGATTGCGGTCTGTGACTACAAGATTAAGGGACATACACCACACCTGAGCTTGCTTGGAACGAAATAAGTAATTCAATACCTCTAAATAAAACAACGTTATTCGTTTCTATCGACATAATATTTTGAAATTGTTTTCAAATTACATTACTGTTGAACTAGACATTAATTAAAATTATTCACATTAATAAAAATAATACTGAAGCGTTATTAAAGGTCGAAAATATAAGATAGTACACAAAATTTTAATAAAAATGTAGAAATCATATACGATATAGCAGTGCCCCACGGTTTCACCCACATATAATCCTACTACTGTAGGCCTAGCTTATGAATTGATTTTAAACGACGCAGTTTCGAAGGTTATTGCGTTTAATGTAACAAAAATTTTAGCATTATAATATTACTATAGAATACTTAAAAAAATATTTATTTTTTTTCTGATTATAATGTATTTTGTTTGACTATTTATTACACCAGCTACGCCATAATCTCCAGTTTTATATACGTTGTATTTTTACCATTAGTATAAAATGCGGTTTTTACTGTATAAAGCTAATATAATGCCCCCACAGTACAAAGCTCTCGTTTGCTGAATTTAGTGGGGGCCTGAAGACACATGGTTGTGGGTTCATAATTTATTGGTTGTTTTTTGTTCCGGGTTAATGGCCTTTAATGGTAGACTTATGTAACAATTACAATGACCTCTGCGTTATATTAGACCGTAATTTGTTTAGAGATCAATGGGCCGTGACAAAGAGCTGTCTACTCTGAAGTTGTTTTCAATGGACCAGATAGTAAAAGCACAATCATTTTGCAATGTTGCCATTGGCATAAATGGGTATTACCTTATACAAAATATTATATATTTTATAATGCAAATGACCTTTATACTCTTTTAATTACATTTGCTACATTTATTTCATGTTTTTCAAATTATTACAATACTTTTATTATTTTCTGATTTTCGAAATATTTGTTATTTATATAGACTGTATCTTGTTATATACATTAAAAGATCTCTGAATCAAATGATTGATTTTATCTTCATTAATGTCATAAAATAAAATTTAAAATAAAATTTGAAGTTCAAAATCGAAGATACAAGTAAATATATAAATGTTTTAAGTTTATCGGAAGATGCATCTAAATTATTTGCTTTGGAGCAAAGGTGAAGTAACACGGGACGGTTTGAATTATTAAAGAATCCCTTGGGAAATCTCATGCGGACAGAGAAACTGGTACAAAATTAGTTAACTTTAAGGTAAGATTGATGTTGAATAATTATTTATCTAAATGAGATTAAGATAATTATTTTATGATATAATATTATGTGGATAATGGATTTCTAAAACCATAATCTATTTTAAGATATCATTTCTCTCTTTAAAATATATTATTTAGTGAACATTTTAATTTTCATTTAGACCCTTTACTGTTATACAAAAACCATTATGGGTCCGTAATTAAAAGCGATTTTTCAGCGACTGTTTAACAAAGCATGTCAGCAATTAATCAAGTACAAGGGTTGACCTTTTTTCCAAAAGGGGCTGGATTGAAAGGGTTCTCATTAGTCCAGCTCTTGGAATAATTAGGTAAGATTATAGAATGGGTTGTGCCAATAAATATGGCACAACACAATATAAATACGGAAATATGCGTAATACAGTGCCGTTGATCAGTTAAATGTTTATATTGTATTACAAATATAAAATTTTAATATTTATTAATCTGTAGTTAATTATGAAATAATTAATATAAATTAAAGAAATAAATAGAGAATATATCGTCTGAATATTTTTAATAAGGAAATGACCGGTAACACACAATGCAGGCGTTCCTAACCCAAAGGTAGCGTTAGCATAAAAATCGGATTTATTTAGACTCGCATTAAAAAGATTTATTATGAATACTTGCTTTTCATAAGCTCTCGGTTGTAATGGAGTGCAGTCATTAACGACCGAGGGGAGTTATGGAAATTATTCTTTCATACCAGGAATTGTATATGTCAAGTACTCAACTTGTGGGTGTTACTTTTGTGGAGATGGTCTGAGTACTTCACGTCATGTATGAAATAATATTTAATTTTATGAATAATTAATGTACAATTAAATTGGCCAAAATTATTTGGACAATTGGTTATTATGACGAAAACTTTTTATAAAAGTTCTATTAAAAAAATTCAAATCAAAACAAAGGAGAAATAATAAATTATTTTATTGATTTTAAGTTGTAGCTTTTGCTCGCTATTTAAAATATATTTTTTTGGATATAAAAATTACAAATTTTGTTACTTTAAGTAGTTTTTGGTTCCAAAAATTATATATTTCTAGAGTTCAAGCCATTGTTTCTCTACTAATATTACACAAATAATTATGAATCACAATTTCTTGAGTAATACAGGGATTACTTGGTAAATAACAAACAAATTATTAATCACATATAATATCTATCATATTATATCCAAGTAATAGAGAGCAACAGAAAATATACCAAATGCAATAAAATGAAAACTATGAAACCGATAGAAAATTCTAGAACTTCCCTGTTTCGTACAAATCATATTTTTGTTTTTCTCAGCAGAATGTCTTGGAATTTTAAGATATTAAACGCGTTGTAATATATGCGACCCTCCTATTTCCTCATAGGAGGCTATTTGTATTCAGGAGGGTAGATAGCAAATGCATTTGTTGCTGCATGCCGCAGATTCATGAAGAATTCTGTGGATATTTTATACGGAAAATATTCATGTTGTTTTGGGTAATACTTTAGTTTGATGGTATATTTATGGTCTATTGTGTGTCATAATATTGCTTTAATATCATCATTACGAATAATGAGGTAGGTATTAGGATAAGTGTACACTAAGTATCTTCCATATGTTCTTTCTATTTCCTAAAATGTTATTTTGGATTGTAGGTAGGTATCTCGGATTTCTAACAAGATACCCAATCTGAAGATAGAACATTCATCGAATTTCTGAAGTTTCCCAAATTTGAGTGTAATAGTTAATTAAGTATTGTTGTTTCTTTCCCTTAAGAGTTTTAATTGAAGAGTTTTGAGCATTAGGGGCTAAGAGGAGGAGGATAACTTGCTTTTAAAATTTCAAACTCTTCACATTTAAGAGATTATTTAATTATATACACTTCAAAAATTTATGAATATTAAAATATTTTTATGGTTTCTAAATTATTTATTTCTCCAAAGATTGTTTTAATATAAAAGGTTTTAAATAAAACGTATTTAAAGATATTTAAATAAAAGGTATTTTATAAAGATATGGCCTAAAAGTAAAGTGATTTTTACTTGATAATAAACATTTTAGAAACTGTAATATCCGACATTGTGATTTATATTTTAACAAACAATTTTCGTTCCAGAGATAAAATCCTACAGCTTTCATGAGCACTTACAAATAACGAGTTGCGTAAATAACGCACTCGCACTACTATTATGAGTGTTTGCTAAAGTATTACTTTCAGTGTCGGGTTTATTATCTCTTTTATTACTTACAGGATTCGGTTATTTGAGGTTATTTAGGTTAGTGGGTTGAACGTAGGTTTCAAGGTTATTTGTATCTAGTTGTATTTTTCTTAACAACCTTCAATGTCTTTCTTAGAAAGTGTTAACGGTGGTGCCAGTGTTTAGTTATAAATTAAAGTTACTGTAACGAACCTTTTCAACCTTTATTTAAATTTTATTTTCATTTCGAAAAAAATATTAAATATCATCAAAAAATTTTATATTTTTTCAAAATAATATATAAATTAATATTGCAAAATATTCCAAATTTCAAAAAATATTATTGTTCATATATTAGTTGTCTTTGCTTCACATGTCTTTGGAATATTTTTTGTTTATCTCAATTTGTTGTAATATTTCATTTTATTACAATTAGTGGACATAATAAATGCACCAACAATTTTATCAAATTGCTTTTCGCCGAAATTGTGTAAAAGCACTTTAAATGATTATACAAGAACAAATTTCAACGGAAACTTAGACAGCAATTCGAATATATAGTTAGGATAGAAGTTTAAATGAAAGAACATTCACAATTTCGTATTACTTAAAAGACGCCGTGAGTCCATTAAGAATATGAAATGGGGACTGAACTAATGTTAAAAAACTTCTACAACTATCCCCGCGTTTATATGATGAAACTCTTTTAAATTAATTCTTTTCAAATATGAAACTTATGACATTTTGAAATTCTTTACTAATTTGTATATATTAAAATTTGTAATGAAAATATTTTTTTAATTATAAGTGTATCAAATCTATACCAATATTATTTGGAAAAGTGTTGTTGTTTTTTGGTTTGTTTAAACGCTCAAATCTCCGAAACTACCTGATGTATATGAAAATTCATTCTGAATATGATAGGTATTTCCATAAAACTATAGGCTATCTAACATTACGCTTATCTTAATATTAAAAAAATCTTATGTTCGCCGGTAAAACCGCGAGGTACAGCTGTTACATAGAGATTAACAGGAATCTGTTCAAAAGTAAGCGACAAGTCCCACAAAGAGATTACCTATACTAAAACACATTAAGGAGTATTTAACTTTAATGGAGTTGTTACAGTTTACAGGGTTGTTGCGAACCTTATAACTATAGATTGCCTTTAGGGAATTCGCTGAAATACGATCAATTAGACAGAGAACTTACAGTGAAACACGTAGCTCTAGGGAAATTATGATATACTCATATTATTGATACAATATTGTTTTAGCTATTTATTTTATTTATTTCTATTTGATAGCTATTTTACTTATTGAAGAATATAGAATAGTTACAAGAATATAGAAATAAAACTATCTTTAACGGGTTTAACTTTCGTATAGTTTGTGGTTATACGCAAGTTTAATACAATAATTATATGCAACTTAAATCTGTTATAATTGTTTTAATCTCAATAGATACTAATGAAAATCTTCTTAAAAAATTCACTCTTTGGGTTGATTATATATTTAATGTCTGTAATGATGCATTGATGGCTTTGAAAATTCAGTTCCTTGTTTAGAGTTTAATGTCTAATAAATTTATATTAAATTTTAGACATTTTAAAACTAGCATTCCTTTAATTGGTATACAATTTATCATTACAAACTTTAAACGGAGTTGGATTAAGTTATTAGTTTCAGAACATAACCCATTAGTATTGTTAGTGACATAATGCGGCGAGAATTGCGGTATAGATACCGTCTCCGACTGTCGGCGGTATTGGAATTGATAGCTTTCTAAATTGTTATATGTATATCTAGATTAACACAATATTATTTATATTTTGTTGTAGAAATATACATTATAGCAGTTTTATACCAAATATTAAATCTAATTATGGTTTTGTACAGAAATTGATAGATAGAAATTATTAAAATTTATATATTACTTTATAAGAATGTATAAAATAACACAATATGGATGTGTTTGATTAATGAAATGAATCATTTTTTTTATTTATAATTTAAAATTATAATTATTACAGTTATTCATGTTATTAATTTAATATATATAATGTTTTCTTTATTTTTCTCTCACTAGTATTGCTATGGTTTATAATTATGTAGAATAAATATATACCGTAAAGAATTCTTATTATTGTACATTATTTTATTGTAGTGTACAAAATATCTATATTTATTCAAAATGGTAATAAATCGCGGACATTTAGTGGCCAGCGTCTAACATCGTTGCGGTGAGATCTGCAGACGAGTGGACGCTTCTAAAACCAATTCCTCGCTTATTACATCATACATTAGAATATGGTTCCGGAAAATGGAAGTAGAGCTTTGAATATATATTTATAACGAAATTATCATTTCGTTCCTTTGACAAAATATTATGATGGTATAAAAAGTTGTTACGTAATCGCACCAATTTTATATTATTAAGTAGTTTCCACTGTAAACATTATATTCAAACCTTAAGTATTTAAATATTTTCAAAATAAATAAAGCCAAAAGACAAATGAATATAATTAATATAAAATAATTTTTTTAAACGAATTCTTATTTATAAAGTATGCCTTATATTTAGATCCAGTGATTTTAACTCTATCGTCAAGCCCTCATCAGCCTCTAGGCACGGTTTTTTTACTGGACAACTAACTGTTGAAATTATCTATCACGGCCAAATCACCTTAGACGGCAACGACAGAATCCACAAGTCGGTTATAGAAACTTAAGAAATAAATATTACATTCTATAAAAAAAAATGTATATAGGCAGGAGTGAGTTTGATTTGTAAAAATTATAAAAAAAATAAAAAAGATAATACAAAAAATTATCAAGAAAGTGAAAAATGAAGGTAACAGCTATTCAGACTCGAACAATATACGGGTTAGTAATTAGAAGACAAACATAAAAGCTAATTTCCAGATGAAGGGTAATACTAAGATATGTAAGAACGTGCCTTATCTGGGAAAATAAGCTTAGGCGCAACAAAACAAAGAGTAATCATAACTTATAGTATATATAAGACTTTAATCCATTATAATCACAGTAATTCATAATGTCTTAGAGATATCGTGCTTGTAATTACTATTTTTCTACAATTACTCTAGTACTCTAAATACTATAATAAAACTTTGCAACTTTAATATTCTAGTCATTCGAGTTCTGTAAAGAAGCATTTTAATTTAACACATGTTTCAATATATATATCAAAATAGGTTTTTTAAATAATTGTCGCAGGTGTATGATTCCTTTTGGCAGAGACCTCTCGCTGCCGCGCGTTATCAGCGCGATGGTCAGCAGCGAGAGGTGCTGGGTCGCAATGGCCTCCTTCTGTGAGCAAGTCATCGCCGCAAAGGAGGCCGCGGAGCGGGACAGGGAGTCAGCCTCGTCCGCTGACCCGCTCCGTAGGGGGAGACTGGGTAGAAGGAGGCGGGAATATGCCCGTCGCTTCCTTCCCCAGTTGTAGGCCTGGTGAGGGGGGAGGGTGACCCCTCTTACCTAACATAGGTCTACGATGAGAGGGTGCTCTACGTTGCTCGGGGCACCCTCATTCGGGGGGTCTTGCCGGTGTGTGCTAACGCGATCCCGTGACGTCCCATTACGGCGCAGAGGGCAACCGTTGGTTTTTTAGTGGGTTGGCCTAAAAATGGCAGCATCTTCTATGCTGCCGGGTAGTCCCACTTAACCCCCCGGCCGTCACCCCCCTGGGCCGACGGGGTACCCGTAACGGGTTTTACCAACGGAAAAAAAAAAGATGTATGATTCCTTCCTATCAACATATTCATGTAAGATTGCTGTATTGGAAACTTTTGCTATAATTCAAGTACTAAGTAATACTAAAACAAGTCTATTAAGATTTGTGATAAGATTAGTCTCAGACAATATGTTTAAAACTAGTTAAAAATTTTCGGACTTAAAATATTTGTAACTGCGTTAAGTTGATATAAGAATAAGTTGAGTTTTTATTTTACCTCGACGTAGTTTTTCATTTTTAATATTTGAATATAGCATTTTTATTTGAAATCGTGAAAGTAAAAAGCTCAAACAATAAATAAAAAAAAAAATAAACAAAAATTTGTTATAGCAAAGCTAACGCTCACGTGGAAAAAATCACGGCCATCGCAGCAGCGCGCTCCGCGAACAGTGAAGCAATACATTCTTTAGAATCATACGATATTAATTACAGAATTTTCTAGTAATATAATTTTATTAAAATTAAGTTTTAAAATATATTTCATTTTTAAAGTTTTTAAATTACAGAATTTTCTAGTAATATTAATGGAATTAAAATAAGTTTTTAAATATATTTCATTATTTATATTAATTATGCTATTGGCTTTTATGGATTTAGTATTGCTTGATGACACTTGATATTAAAATTAGCAACAGACAAAATAATAGCAGTTAAAATGAAAGAAAATATTGTTTAAATAATATATGTTGAAATAATAATATCAAATATAATATCGTTAATTATAAAATGGTTTTAAAGTTTAAATGAAACTAACTCTGCAAAACTCTGTGCTAGTAATTACTCAGCAAAAAATAATACAACTCAATTATAGTTTTTTTCAACGCAAAGTTGACGGAAATGAATTTAATGATTTCTTTTCGTTTTCAAAGAAAAATTTTTGTTGGTTTTATTACTGGTATACTAATTATATATATTTAAGACTATTAGCAAACCTCAACTTTACAGGTTCTGTGTAATTAGAGAATTTAGCATATAGCTAAATTCTGTTATAAATTCTATTAGATTAAAATGTATTTCATTATATATTTTTTTAATAAATCATAATTCATTACAAACTTATGCACTTATACTATAAAGTCCGTTAAAACATTTTAAAGTTTTATATTATAAAATGTATTATAAGTATAACATTTTATTTTAGAAAAGTATAATGTTAAAGCTAGCTTGATATTAGTTTAAAATGTTGGGCGCTAAAATAGGTCAAGATGTTCGTAATCTCATAAGCGTAACGACGCCCAAAGGCAACATCACGTCGTACGAAGCTACGGCGGAGTATGGTCCGAAAAATGACTTGCATTTTGTAGTTAACTGCATTTTACTATGTTAACTGGAACACATACACTATATATTGTATGTAATAATTAGTATTGTATGTATAACAATTTATAATTTATTAAATTTTGTCAAATAATTATGGAGTCGAGAACACGATATTGATATTTTTATGTCATATAAGATCTTTACATAAAAAATAATTAAAAAGTTAGATTTACTTCAATAGAGTTAAGCTTATAATGTAATTAAAGCATTTAGATTACTTATTATTGTGACCTAACAGCGTCCTATGAGATCAAATTTAATTGATGTAATTGCTAAATATATACATATTTCAGAGTAGGGACTTAGAAATAAAATTTAATAATTTGTAAACATTACTGAAAATTAATTTATGATCCAATTAGTGGTCTATTTTTACATATATATTATTACAAATTTGAATATAATTAGCACGGATAAATTTAAAATAATGCAATAATATACAATAAGTTCTTGTTAAAACACTTTTTTTTATTTTCCAACCAAATATACGAGCATTATACCAACTAAAGCTACTACTATACTAAACAAATACGAGCAATTGATGTCTCAATGTTTGCTGCACATCAAACCCAGTGGTCCGTTGGTTTGGTTACGCCAGTGAATCGTTTTATGGAATATTTACTTTTGAAAGTTTTTACTTATTACAGGCAGTAAAAATAAACCCCGAACTTTGAGCTACAGATACTTCTTTTTAGTGTGTTCATATACGCTATTAATATGCAAATTGACATGCAAAATTTCGCGAGTTTTATATCTTTATTTTAGCTTTAAATATTACGAAAGATATTTCGCTATTTAATTTAATGGTTTCTATTAAATTAAATACGAATGTAATGAATTTAATGCTGCTTTTACTTTTAATTTTATAGTTTAGTGAGGGTTAATTGTACACTAAATTTTGTAGGTAATTTTTGAATAAACGTTTCCCTTCTGTTACCCTTCAATCCAATTTTAACTTTGTCAATTTGAAAGCATTCGATTTGAACTTCGATCGAAATAGTTTTAACTATCTACGAGTCCCTCGAATTCATCAAAGTTCATTTAATTTAATAAATTTGTAGATAATATGAATTTCAAGTTATTTGAACATCCATTAGTACTAAATGTAATAAACGTTATTGAAATACATAAATCAGTTGTATTTTATCACTGGCGTTTTCGTGATATGTAATCTTTCTTATTTCAGTAGTTTCTCATACAAATATTTAGATATGCTTCATTTATTAATATTGTTTAACAACATTATAATATATATAATATATATATAGCAAATATTAATTATTTAGGTTTGTTATATCTAAATGTAGATAATCATGATTTCTAGAGTCTTTGAGTATTATTTGAATATACTATATTATTAATAAATTATAAATCGTTAATTTATTTATCAAGATTATTAGAAAATACATATTTTAGTCAAATAATAAAAAATAAAGATTACTAAAATATAATACAATAAAGCAGCAAAGTTTGTTTATTTCTTCAAAGACGCTAATCTTCAAAAGTAATGGATGAATTAAAAAAATCTTTCTTATTATCTAAGGCAGGTTCATGAGTAACGCTATAGTAGAAGATTATACTCGGGTAATACCGGGGGCATATCTAGTGTATTTTCAATGTAAAATATTTTGCAGTACAATTCGTTTAACTAAACAATATACATCTGGACTATAATTCGATTTGAAGTTATTTAAACATTAAATAAAGTGAATGTCCGCACCGAATTTCCCAAGAGACATGATCCATTGTAAATAGTGGTGCATAACTCAACCCTATTTTAATTGATCGTATTTCACTAAGTTCCGTACTAGTTATGGGTTTACCATGCTTTATGGGGAGAGGTGGGTCAATAATTAACGTGCTACAGACTGTGGAATTTGTTTTCGACAGATCGTATCAGACCAAATTGCTACGGCCATGTTTATTAACTTTAGTTGAAAAAGTTTTTATAACTATATATTAGCTTTTGTTTGTCATATAATTCATGTTATTTTGAAATATACTATGAAAGTATAATAAATGCATTTTAATTGCTATAGTGAAAACATACAATGTTAATTTATGAAATGTAAACGCCATCTGGAATTCCGGTATAAAAAGTAAATGTACATTCGCGATCGGATTACCGTTTCAATAAATATGCAGGTGAAATGCGACTGAACTAAACAAATAAGCAAAACGGACTCAGTTGCTGGAACATCGCAATGTAATAAATTGTGCCCGACTGTACACGGCTTTAAGTTGATCTAATGTACGTGTGAATCAATTCATTGCGACCCTACTCTGATGTACGACTTGCAACGTTGCAAAGGAAACAATGTGTTTCAATATCAAAGGATATTGGTGCTTATTCTGCATTCGAGAGGGTGTAGTATTGTGTACAAGTGATAGATGTTTATTACAGCAACTTGTCTAGCATTTATTAATTACATACATCTTCGTTTCAACTCGTCTTGGTTGGTTTCTTAAGAGCAAAATAAAGTTGTGTTCTAATTATACAGATTCTTACTTATTCTTTTGTTTTTAACATACAAAATCACATTTGCTGTCAAATTAGTACACTTTTTAGGTAACTATTTAAATAATAATAAATAAAAAATAAATCGATGCGAGCAGGATTCGAAGCTACGACCTCTGAGAAACCGTTCCGTCACTCCACTAATTGAACTATCGTACCGAGAGGTGGTGGAATCGAATCCTGCTCGTATCGATATTCTTTTATTTTTTATATCATTAAAATTTAATAAGTTTAACATGGCTATGCATTTTTAAAAGATAATTTCAAACAAACTTATTTAAGTTTTTAAGTCTATAAAAAAATAAGAAAATTTATTTTAATTGTAATTTCTTAATGTTGGAAATCGGATATTATTTAATTGAACACATAAATACTTCTTCATACATTTAACATATTAATTCATATTTTTAGATACCATTCACTCCTTTTATGAGATTTATTTTCTCAACACTATTTGAAAACTATTTTGTGTGAAGAAGAAAATTAATTATTTTTATCACAATATTTAGATAAATAAATAAAATTAGTTAAAGTGTTAACTACATATGCAAATGAACTACTACAATTGAAAACCAAATCATAAATTAAAAAAAAAATGGTATAATTTATAATTTTTTTAAATATATTAAAATATATTTGATATATATTTAATAATAGATTTTATATGATATAATAATAATAATTAAACCATCGCTTGAATGAAACATTTAATATATTGTGGGAAACTAATAATGGTAATATTAATAAAGTTTAGAGTCATTGAAGTGGTGGTATATTGTCTCGTACCTTGGAGGTATTTAATAACAATATCTAATACAAGTACGTAATTTATTACTTTACTTTGTAGTTTATCAAGTCACTGATAAACATGTAACTTTGCTAAATTGTTAATATACGTACAACATTTTGAATATTCTTGATAAAGTATTTTATTTTATTAAAATATGTACGGTTAGATTTAAGTTACATTTTAACAAAATTATATGTATTTGTTTTCGTCTGCATATTTTTCTACATTTAGTGTATTCAAAACTTTTTTAATATTTAAAGAACCATTCCAATTTTTGACCTGAGATCTAAACGCGTCTAGTGTAGTCTAATTACTTTTCAAAATCTAGTTGCAAAAAAAGATATTGTATTTTTTCCCGCTTTAATAAGTGTAAATAATCGTTTCAAACTTAAAAAATCTATGGGAAATATGATCCAAACGTTCCATTTTATAATAATTCTTTATTGCAAATACTATTATTATAGTATCTTATATTTGTAAAAAAACATTAATAAAATGGTTACTTACATTGAAATATGAGGAAGTTGAGTTGTTTCTGAGTTTTATGACTTGATTTTACATTTACGAACACATACATACATACACACATACACATACGCATACACACACACACACACACACACACACACACACACACACACACACACACACACACACACACACACACGCACATACAAATTTAAGTCTGTAATATTTAATTTAAGAATTAATTTATTTTGTTATAATTATATTGTTATGGAAGATCGGAGTCTTCTGGCACAGGAATAATTATATTATTCTTAAAAGAAGACTTCCGCTTTGTTAATATGTATGACAGTTTGAAGTTGAAATAAATTATTATTATTATTATTATTATAGTAATGTCAAATAGTGCCCAACTGCTGTCCTAAGTAAAACTGTTACCAATCATTGTAATATTTTAAATAACTTTGGCTTTTTCTTGTAATTTTCTAAAATTATTAACATAAAAAATGACCGATAAAAACGTTAAGTTTCCGTAGAATAGATAATTCATCGATTTTTTCTTCCTATCGCCTGTTATGTCATTCAACAATTTATCAAACATTTTTGCAGCAGATAATCTCAATCCAAGAACATTCTATTACAGAAATATAACTTCAAATATCATGAATATTGCACTCTGCTATCTAGGATTAAATGAATTAATTTTGCTTCGTCTGGGAAAATATCAGATTCGTCAAGCATGATTCTAGTATTTTGGACACATACGTTTTCAGGGAGAAGGCAGAATTGAATGTATGAATGTATTGAATGAACCTATATTTAGAGACAAGTCATCTACCTGAATTAGGTGAGGAACATTTTTTGATAAAAGGAAAAATAAGTAAGTAAGTAAGTAAAAGTTCAGGCATATATCAAGAAGACAATATTATGTTTACATTAAATTGAATTACATCGATTAATAATCGATTAATAAATCGATGTAATTCAACATTAAAGGAGGAAGTTCAAAAGGAACTTGTGTGGTGTTGATTTACAAAATTCAAAATTATTCAGTTATTTTTGTGCCTAAAATACAATTCGAGGTGTTGAGGTGTGTCAATAAAATCTTTGCGTGCAAATCCTTTTTTTACTTGTGTCTAAAATTCAATATTGCCCTGTAACAATTATATTTAATTATTACAGTACAATATTGCATTTAACATAATTATATACACATCAAAATATAACCCGTTTGTCAATGTAAATAACCCACAGACAAAATCCTATCGTTCATTTTCTATCTATTTTTGTTATAACCTCAAAAAAGTTGTTTTGAACATAATTTTGTTTTAAGAGTTAGAAATCAGAAAATAACATGCTGTTCTTAAAAATTACATAAAAATACATTAAAAACGACTACTACTAGTGGTGAGGAGACGAATCTATTAAAATAATTATTTGACAGGATTTTTAACGTAGGGAAGGTCGGCATGATTCTTTGTGTATGATATGGTTTAGTAACAGCTAAGGTTTCCGACGCCCTTTTGATAGAAAAAAGAAACATTTACCTAGAAACTTCAACTAAACATCATATCTAGTTGACGTTTATATTCACATAGAAACAAATTTACCAAGATATTTAAATTGAATTAAAATAATCGGTTTTTAAGTCTAAAATACGATAAAAATCTGGAAAAGTGCGAGTCGGACTTCCGAAACCTATATTTTACGAATTTTATAAACGTGAAACAGAGGTATATATATTTCACGCTCGAACGATTGAACAGATTTTGATTGGGATGTGATGGAGATGGCTCGAATGTATCATTACTACAAATGTATAGTTTCCAGATTTTGCCTTGAACTTCTAATTCTAATTTAAGGAAAACTATAAAATGGTGTTACTTGGCAATTTTTATAGTTCTAGACCAACGGGAAGTACCAATTTTGATATACTTGAGAATTTAAAAAAATTGTTGTTTTGCATCGTAAATGACCGTATTTGTTTTACGTTAATTGTTAATTTAGGTCGAGAATAGCTATCATTTGAGATACGAAACCCTAAAAATTTAAATATTTAAGTTTGATACTTATTTTGAAAGATTAAAATACTACGTTTATAAACATGATATATATATGCTTGCTGTTCTAAGAATAAGTGATAGGCGAAACATCCCATGTTTAAATTGTTTAATCTTTTAACCGAATCCTTAAACAGAAACCATGTTTCATTTACATTTCGTAAATGTATCTAAAGCTTAATTTACGATGTACGAACACAAAATCTCTCTCAATTCATGTGCAGCCAAGTAAATACGAACGAGCTTAACTGTTCGCTCGTTGCTTAATAAGTATTGAAATAAATTAATTTCTCGTCACATAACATTAGAATAATTTATACTTAATACAGGGAATTCATATAATGAATTCCAATTATAGAAAAAAAAAAAAAATTTCGGTTTTATATTGTTTAAATTATTTAATAAATAATAAAAATAATTACTTCACAAATATAAATAGTACATCCTTATTTATAAGTAGATCTCATTTGCTAGAAAAATATAAAAGAAAATTATCAGTCAGAAAATAGTATTACAGCTCTTTAGGTTAGCAATTTTCTCAATAAAGTGAACCGTGATAGCATAACGTAACAAAGCTAATAGCTTCTAATAATTAGAGCCGTTATTAAATAACGTTCCTCAGCGACAAAATAAACAGATTACTTCCACGTGTAAATAGCTATCGGCGTGTGAACGATGCTTAATAGGGAGCTTTATACACTATATTAATGATAGACCGTTTACATTTCGATCTGATGATTGCACATAAGATAATATTTTGTAGTTTTAGTACTAAGTATGAACTATTTTACTAGGACCACGCAAGCGGGGTTAGCCTCGCGATGCAGCGCGCGCGAAACAAACGTTCTATTTGTTAACTCTATGGGACACATTTTATCAATTATCTCGAAAACTACAATTACGATTTGGCTGATTTTCAATCCAGAACGAGTTTTGTTTGTTATGCGCATGTGTGCAAAGTTTCCTGCGTGTAGCTCGTAAATTGAAGGAGGAGTAGGGTAACAAAGAGGTTGAAAATTTGAGTAGTAAAGAGCTTCGCTTCGCTCAGCTCAATAATAAATAGAAATTACCACTTTTTGTTTTAAAATTGACTGGATAATGTTTTATTCTATTAATTATGAAATATACATTTATTTAAACAGCAGAAATCGGTCTTTTCTATATCATGTAAACGAGCGCTCCGTTTATACTGACAGTATTTTATGTGTTAAGTAATTTGGCTGATGCAGTTAACGATGTTGACTGGACACCATTTTGTTTTCTAACAACAACGTGGCAGGGCCACATTTTGCTTTCTTTAACACGGTTTAGTTTATGAAAATTATTTCAAAGTAATTTCTTATTGTTGTTTTAATATTTAAATAACGAAATTTACAATCTTTAAAAAGATTTTCTCAAAAAGCAATTCTTTTAATTAAAAACAATAATAAAAATATTTGTTTCAATAAATTGTAAAATACTTCACACGCTGCAAAATGCGAACAATAAACAGACAGTTTGGTATAAACTTTCATGTCTGGTTTACGTTGAATGTAAACAGAGGGTAACTTTAGCGACCAATTTGATTGGGCTGTGAAATTTAAAGCTATTGTATCAATTTGTATTACAGCAGAAGGTCGTCAGGTTCCAATGTAACTGGTTCTCAATGTGCAAAGTTTATAATTGGCCATAACCCCCTAATATGTAGCCCTTAACTGAAGCAAGTAATTAACTCCTCGATCGTACTTGTCACTTCAGAAATGACAAGCAAGGGATTATAAAATAACTTATGTACAAAACTATTTAGATCATTATTTGTATAATATATTTATTAAGAAAGAAATATACAGAATATCAAATATTTATATTTATATTTGGAACAATTTTTTGATTTTGATCATTATAAAAAACTCTGAAAAAAGTGCAATTATTAACCACGAATTGTGAAAAGAAATATTTATGTATATTTACAATTTTCGTAATATAAAGCTAAAAGTAAATTATTTCTTAATATTAATTAAGAAGTTCATATTATGTAAATTCATATTGTGAGATTAGACCAGACAGTCTTTTGTCTGAGCTTTAATTATCGCCTCAGACTGCTCATGTGTGTCACAAAGGGATGGCTTGAGGCTGTGTAATGAATGGCTTTTAATTTGGCTATCCAGACGCATGTTCTTCTGCTAATTGATTAGGCTTCACTGATATTCATGTTACATTACTGGAAAGCGCCTCTAATATATTAATGGTATATACAAAATATTGCCTTATATAATTTAAATATTTTTTAGTTTTATAACAAAGGTAATTATTCATTTTTTATCAGTTTTTGTTTTTCTTTTCAAGTAAAGCACTATGTGTTTTATAATGTAGCTTTTACACATTACTCACAGTCATATCGCTAATAAATTGCGCTATTTCATTCTAGACGAAGTTTCGTCTTAAAATCAAAACATTACGACTGAAGTTAGGTTACATGGCGTGACCTAAACGGATTAGGGCTGGCTTCCTTCTTGTTTTCCGACTAGTCCGCGCTAATTTAAAACCTGAATCTCAAAGACTTGACAGCTTGACGTAAACATAGCGTGTTTGTCTAAACTTTGTAAGGATATCGTGTTAATGGAAGCGGAGTGTTGATTATCTTTATTTACAAGTTTATGGTAAAGTTTTGTAACTCAAAAAGGTGAGAGGCAACCCGGCTACAAGAGTTTACAGTTTCTAAATGTATTGTAAGAGGCATTTAATAGTACCTTTGTGTTGACTTTCAATATAGTCGTCAGTGTAAAAACTATAAAATTTTCTTTTATAAATATGAAAAAAATAATATCTTTTCGGTTTTCCTTATAACATGCTTTGTTTATCTTATTTTCTTCTCTGATCTTAATATAACATTTCTTAATTGATTAATTTATTAATAATAATAATAACGAATGAATTAGCAAAGCAAGATTTTTAAGTATAGCATTGTTCACTTCTAGTTATTATATATCTCATCAGACAACCCTAGACTAGACCGGGGTCCGCGTGACCGTACTAAAATTTCCTTACACGAAAGCACCATGCAGTTGACAGTGGGGAGGAGGGTTGAAATTTTGTTTCCGTTCACAAATATTGTACGCTCAAATTAAAGTTTTCAACTTCAGTTTTAGCTTGTTAGCGTGTAATTTAAATTTGCGTGTAGTAAAATGACCCTTCCTCATTAGTTTTGTTTCTACTAGTGGCAAATTAAAAAAATGTATAATTTTTTTCTTTAAGGAGGTATTTTAAAAACTTTTAATAACATTTTAATTTTAAAATTCTCATAACTTTTAATAACTTTTTATATGCTGTTGCGGCTACCACGGTTCTGCAGTGCCTCAGCAATGTTCGCGGACGCACGTGTGGACGGATTTCATGCAATTATGCATAAAGAAGCATCTTCTCTATTGCGGCGCATGAGGGCCAGCAGCAACAGCATTCTGAAGACAATCATGGGTCGCCCTCATGGTTCTATTCAGAAGCACTGGATAGAAACAATGACGGGCCAAATAAAATAAATTGTGATTAAATATTTGTATTATGTAACTAACAATAACTAACTTAGTCTATAAGTAAACATTGTTACTAACAGACTAACACTATATGGATGATCTTATCTGAAATAAATATTTATTATTATTATATTATTATAGCAATTTAATTATAAGAAAATGATGTATTGCATTTTGTAATAATTATAATGTTAATTACAGGAATTATTTATTAAAATAATAAATGAATAAAATCTCAATAATCGTCCAACTAAGAAGTTAATATTGTGATAGAAGTTATTAAGTAGTAAGTTTTCTTTTATCTTTGCTCTTTTCCAGTATTATTTGCATCTACAATACTCTGTTCCAGTTAACTTAGGTTACTTTTAACTTTTGTTCTATGAAAAAAAAAATTCTAACATTAAAATGTTCGTGTTGAAATCATAATCAATTATAAATTATATTATTATCGTAAAAGTTCCAGCAATTTATTATCCATGTCTGACGTCATTTATATGGTAATAACAATAAAATATTTTATAATAAAGTGAAAGGGAGCGGTTATTTAAATAACAAAATATGCAGGTTCGCACCTAATGAGTTTCATAGCTCAGGCCACTGCTGCCTAGTGGAAACATTAACGTCACAAATCTGATAAAAAACAACCTGTATATACCGGAATATTGTTGAGAAAATATTGTAAAATAATGACTCTAATAGAAAAGTTTATAAATGTGTGTATGTACTAGCTCTGGTGTATGTTTCTGTCCGTGTAAATTATAGAATATAGCCTTCGTTTATTTATTTTATTGTTTTTTCGTAAACTTTGCATAGCCTAATAATAAACAGATTACATGTACACTTAATGTGTAGGTATTAATGGCGATTCGTATTGTGAAAAATCAAGATAATCGGTTTTAGATCTCACTCCAAATATAATTTCAACAAACTCAACGACATATCGTTTAATTTATCGTATTTTATCGTTTATATTATATGTCATAACATATAGTATAAACATGTATTGTACTGGACGTACATACATAGTGCAGTTAATTAAGGCGCAGTAAGCCGGCGGGCTGCGGGCGAAATGGGAAATAGCTAATTATGAACTTGCGTTGCTTAAACCTATATAAGTTGAAGGCGGAAGCGTGGTTCCGTAGTAGAAAGTAATTAATATTTTCTTTGTTCTTTTATATGAGTAAAATATTAGTTATATAAACGATTAATATGTATTTAATATTGAACTATTTATTACTGGTTTAAAATTATTATTATAATATAATACAATTTGTTGTATATTTCTATTTTTAATGTTTAATATATATGGTAATTATATAAACATTGCACCAGGCTACAGCTATTGATTTATACCATGAAATTAAATCTCAACTTCATAATTATACGCGACTCTGAAATATAAGTATAGTTTATATTGAGTTCAACTGGGGCTTTAGCTTATTTTCCGGTTTTCAAACAATTACACATTTTAGTAATAGGTTCTTGAAGATACCGTCTCTTTAAAAGTAGATAAACTAAATAAATGACACTGACAGAAATATTTATTGATAATAAATAAAAAAATAACATTTTTAACCTATACATATTATTTGATTGAAACGTTAATGTAATATATTTTAACCGGCTGTCTATGTAGCACATGCTAAACCTTCAACATACATATGTTGAAGGTATTTCTACCACCTATAGGATAAGTACAGAAAATATATCTTGTCTATGTCTTTCATCTTGCTCTTAAGTCATTGCCGTGATAATATGAAACGATTCTTTTCTAAATCGCATCTAAAAAGTCTTAACCGTGTGAAACAAAGACGGGAAGAGACGCGCGACGTGTTCTCAGACATTACAGAACAGAGTTAATAAACCTTTTCTTCTAAATTTGTTTAAAGTTTAAGCAGTCATTTGTTAAGAGGTTTTTGATTTATAATTGTATTAAATATACATAATTACCTCCTTTTATCAAATCCCTGGAATTGTAAGAGGTTTCATTTGAATCAAAGCCGACATGACGAGTGAACAAACAAACAATAAAGTTTTGTTTTGTAATTTTTGTTCATAACATGTATATAATTTACAAACATTTGATTTATTGATATTATATGTAATTAAGAAGTTATATAAACATAAAAATTTACTTCTAAATCTTAAAAAGAATCATAATAAATCATATTGTCATTAATCTTAGTCAAAACGGTTATGTAAACTGTTAAGATGAATCTTTTATACTGGATAATTTCAATAGATATTTATCTTAATAAATATATTGTAAATATGTACTGTAACTAATTAATATTTGCAGGAGCTTAGATCAAAGAAAGTTTTCCAATTATATCTGTGTCCACTTTTCTATTGAAGTAAATTAAGTACTGACTAATACTGTGGATCTGTTTACTGTTTAAGAGTTTGATTAAAAACAAATAAAACAATATATTTTAATATACAAATATGTATTAATATTTAATTCAATTTTAATATCACATTTTAAATGTAATGTTATTCATGTCTTGTTATATGTATGTATGTTTGTATGTAATCAGTTTCATATAAGTCAGTATACTGCTTCAGAGAAGACATTGCATTACCATATAGAGTGTCATTTACACTGCACTGGCTTTCAAAGGCGTCTTATAAGTATCAAGCAATTTCCATACGAATACAGCTATAATGAGTGAGCCCTTGCAAAAGTAATGTCATCTTTTAATTTTTAAAATAACCTTCTTGTACAAATTGAAGAAACCTAATAATTAAAACTAAATTATTATATAATATTACTTTATTATAAGTAGGATATATTGAACTAATAGAAGTAAAGTAAAAATAGTAAGAGCATAAAAGTTATTTTATCTATTCTTTACTATTTAAAGTAACGCTCAGAATGTGCTATTTTAAAATAACAAAACTTATACAAAATTTATAATATTAATAACTATTAAGTAAACAATAAATTAAATTAAATACTTCATTCACTCAGTTACATTTTGTCATCCCGCAAACTTTGTATGTAATAAGTGATTTAGTATAGCGAGAGATTTCTTTTGGGGAAGTCAGCACAGCGTGAAATTGGGCACAAACGTGTTCATGTAGTTGTTCTAGTCGGATTTTGTAAAACTATTTCTATAACATGTACATAATTTTTTACAGCCTAACATAAACGAGGTCTTAAGCTATTTTTGGGATGGCTTTGCCTCTTGTACCATTTTGTATTTATATTTTGAGAACACAATTTTATATAAGTGGTTTGTTGTTTTATTGATATTATCTTTAGACAAATGTTTGCAGATTTGAAAATCAACTTACGGATTTGATACGGCAATCTAAATATTATAAAAATATATATCTATGTAAACATCTTATTACGTCAATATTGTGAATTCAATATTACAGGTCTTTAAAAATAATTGTCTATGATTGTCCTAAATAATCAAATAATAGTAGTAATATTTGAGGAAAGGATTGGTCAATCCTTGTGACACTTAGTAATTGAATTTCTCTATAAGTAGACACTCGTATAATCATAACAATTTATAAACAAATAGATCCGTGACTTAAAATGCCAAGAATATTTCATCCTTACAAATAGTTAAGATAACAACTTGTTATTCTTTAAAGTTGCTCGTTAATGAAACAAAAGGAGCCATAACAATCCTCATTTTACTTTAATAATGACAGTACAAAGCCTTGGAAAATGTTCAAGTTGTGGTGAAACAGAATGACCGCTGCACTGAAAAAAGAGACAATTCTACATTTTGAGGAATCAAACAATTGTAGACCTTATATTAAAGTATTAAGGGTTTATATTATGAAAATATCTTGGTAAAGTGAAATCCGAATGAAACGTTGACACTGAGCTGCGAGCAGCGAAGGAAGAAGATTGCGAGATCAAATTAGGTCCGGCTTTAAGTCCCCACAATAATAAGAACAGTAGAAATGAAAAAGGAAACCTTTTGGAGCAGCGGTTCAAAATATAATTAATAAAATGTCCATCTTAAATTTAAGATTTAAACTTTATAATGAAATTATAACGTAAATGTTTAAATATAGGAAAAAAATACTATACTATATAGTATTATGTGTAAAATGGCTATTACCCATAGGTTAATAGTTATTGTCACATTATATGTAATAGATTAATCACACCATATCAGATAATGCTGCCATAATGTATTTTGGGATTACGATCAGATTAACGGCTTATATGACGATGATAATAATATATCTTTAACGACAAGTTTGCAACGTTTAATTTATTTTTCATATATCACAGTATTTGTATAGTATTGTATATTTAATAAAAGAATATCTTAAATGACATTATTTATTACCTATTACTGCGGACTAATCGACGGAGTAAGAATTAAGAGTAGTAGCATAATGCTATCAAAAAACAACAATCTTTTACGTTTCATAATAATAGTATGATGTTGAAGTAAATATTGGTAAGAATATTATTGTTTCAATTATTTTAAAATATGATAGACTTAATAAAATTTTAATATTCAGAGACTTTACAAGTGGAACAAAAATTATTTGTTATGAAATTTATTTTATTATCGTCATAGCGAAAACTCACAGCCTTTGTTTGTGTAAAGGAAATTGAAGCTTATTACAAAATATTCAGTAACACTAATATCCGTTAATGGAGACGGGTTTCACATTACCTATTAACAGGTTAAAGTTAATGCTATAATATACCAGGTATAAAAATGACTGCCGTTGAGGCATGAACAAAATCCATTAGCTCATTCCCGGTGGACGGTGATGCTTTCCGACTCGGAAATTACATAAAAAGCGATACTTTTCAACAGAAGATAGTTTCAAGAAAATATTAAAAGAGCTATTTCCTATGAGACCTGCAAATTTTTTGGTTCGCTACCTACAAAATGTCAGTTTTATTTAATTTAAAGTTGGTTAATAAAATTTTATGTTATTTGCTAGATAGAGTAAAAATCTTAAATCATTGATATAGTTCTTATTATTGGTTCTAAATATAAGTAACATGGGTATATTACATATTTGTAACAAAAAAGAGATTAATAATATAAGTCTTTAAATATCGTAGACATCGTTCTAGAAAATGAGAACAAAGAAAAAATAACTTCTCGTTTTAAGGTTTAGCAGCCAAAGATATAAATTTAAACACGGAATAGATATATCTTATATAAATATTTTATATAGAAACGTTATAAAATAAGTATTTTATATGCATTTATGAATTACGACCTCTATAAGATTGATGTGAATTTTACAAGGTACATTTGAACGCAATGTGTTTTTTGGAATATACCATACAAATATTAAGGAATAATATAAACTAATGTACTTATAGTAATGCTATATATATAATTATCGTGACTATGTGTGAACATGCCAGAATACGCTGCGATTCAACCAAGCTTTGAGTTCATGAATAAGGACTACGAATAGCTTCGAAACTAGTCGGGCAAATTCCGATAGTATTTATGAGAGTACTGCCGCATAATTATATATAATAGTAATCATGGATCATGAAAGTTTAAATACATAAATATATAACAATACTTAATTAATAATAATTATATAGTAAATGCCTATAAACTTCTAAAAACAATATTAGCGCTGGGGTATTTGGAATGTTAAACCTTGTCTTCAATGTTAATATCAAAGCTAAAGACTTTGATATAATCAGTTGAGTCCAAACAGTCGGTAAGCAATTTACTTCGGATTAAATCCCAATTCACTTGCAATGTCCCCAAAGTGAATAATGCAATCGCTTTATTTGTACTGCAAAGTTCAGTCTAATCGAATGATGTCTTTTGAGGCCTGGAGACAAAGTCTAACACGCAATGGGTTTAGACCATGTAATTAACGTTATTTGTACTGTACGTTATACAGTTTTAATTTATGCTGATTATCTGTTTTAAATGGGTTTTAGTTTTATGTTAATTATTGTTTTTATTATTATAATTTACTAAATTGCTTATATAAGGACTAGGAAGGTCGTTAACATTTTCTTATTTAAAAGCAATGAGAGATATTCTCTCCCAATGTATTTATATATTACAGACGCTGTTATGAAAGTAATTATTAAACGAAACATCTCTGTATGATTGTTAGCAAAAAAATCATTTTGCCACGAAGAAAAATAATTTTCCTTTATTGAATCTTATTTTCTTTGACTTCAAATTTAGTATCCACTAGGATATTCATATAATGTATTAAAATAAATACAATATTTTTTGCTGTTATGATAAAGATCTGTTACATATAAAGCCAAAGTGACTGAAGTTGTTATGAAATGACCGAAAACATGGCATCTAGAGACTTGAAAGGTGCAAATTAAGAAATAAACATACTTAATATACAGAAAAAATGTTAAATTGACATTAAAAATATATGATAAATAAATATATTGTGATGACAAAGTATTTCAAAAAATTTTAAATTTTAATTTTATATATTAAGTTCGCTACGTTATTTTGCCATGTGAAACCGAAGGAGAATCCATCACGTAAAGGGGTGACATTAGTAGTTTAGTATTATTTTCATTAAATGCATACTCGCGACTCCCTGGGGATTGCTACGTGGCGAGAATTATAAAGATAGACAGTGACTCGCGTGTGTTCTGCAGACTTTACTCATAAAACAATAGTCTTTACACACCTGTGTATTACCTGTGTATTAATATATGATTACTGTGTTTAAATATACTGTGTGTTCTGTGCAAATATTTGATTTTGTCTAGTCTATAATTATCGACTGCAGTTCAATAATTCTTAATTTAAAAGTAGTTTTGCCAATTTGTAATAAGTATACTTTCAAAATATACCAAATTGCTACTGTATCAAAAACCTGAAAAATTTTACATTGATATTAAAAGAATGACTGGTAAATTTCTTTAAAAAGAAATTTGAAACAACTTCAATTCTTTCTTGTTTGTGCACAAAGGATATACATGTTATTCGTACTGACATCTCCAGGATTTAACGTTATTTTTCCGGTAGCATTAGGCCAGTGTCCACTCTCGCAATATTGCTCAGCTTGACAAGGGTCAACTCGTTAGGGCGTTAACAACCTGTATTGTGGACGGTCACACACTAATACAATGCCTCATATATTATATACAATATCAGAAGATAATTTTATGAGTAATTTCAATAATTATCTCGAATATTCTCAACGAATAAAAGTTCATTCTTGATAAATTTACAAATATAATATGAGTTTGTTTACTTTTTAAATATTCTAAGTCACACTCATAAATATACAGTAATACAAAGTATGTAAGACGACATTGAAATAGTTTTTTCTAATATTTATTTTTCGATATGACAAGTGTCTGATAAATATTTTGTTTAGTAAATTTAAAGTGTACTGTGAGTCGCAGGATTGCAGTGAATATTTTATTTGTTTGACAGTGAAATGCAGTTCAGTGCTGTGTTCGGAGAAGTTTCGACAGCTCATGAAAGGCATAAATTGAGCTGTGGTCAGATTCAAAGCCTTTGTTTATATCGGTTTATTTGTTTGAAATTTAAACGGTTTTGTTAGAGAGAACTCTTATTATACTTTACATGTATGTAGGGAATATCAATTTTTTAAAATGATCGAACTAATAACAAATGAATCCGATTAAAATTGTATTCGAATTAGCTTCTATTGATTGCTTGCAGTTGTCCCTTTCACATGATTATCATTAGAAAAAATTGCTGAGCTTGTTTTAAGAATGAAATTGGAGTAATCTTTTAATTTTTTTGTAGTATTTCTAACATGAGTAACAATTAATATTTTCTGCGAATACGGAAATAAATGACACTTATTAATTTTGTCGTATATATTATCAAATAGAAGTATAAAGAGAAAGTCGTAATTCATTACATTATAATCTTTTCTGTAATATACAGCAAATTACATGTGATATAAAATCAATGTTCCATCAATTTACCATGAAATCGTACATCATTATGGTGCACGACGCATTCTTACAGCCATTATCGCAAAAAGGCTTTTCACTGTAATGATCTGACAGCACTTACATTGATTACAATGAAGTAGCGAATGATTTGTGGGTTCTATATTGATCTAACGATTGACATACGACTGGCATTACTTCCTTATTAAATTAGATTAATGTAATTAAACATGACATTTTTTTCTACATCATTTATTACTTTAGTGTCACGTTGGTTTATCAACAATTTGGTTGTGAGTGCCAAAGTAACATATGAAATGGCTATTATAAAGAAACAATATACAATCGATTTCAATCTCTGATTGTGGATCGATTATTAATTTGTATTTGTATTGAATGTGTATTTTAATTTGGCTAACGTGGTTCTGACTTCAATTTGTACGGAATGAGATATCGTTATTTTAAATACAATAGAATGGAAAGGCTTATTCCTGAACCGCACTAGCAGATAACTTAGCAATTTAGTGGAGATTAAGTCGTAATGCTTACTGGATGCCGAGGGTAGATGTAATTACTGGGATACAGGTATAATTCCGAAGGATTTACACGAGGATTACGGTTCTATTTAACGTCCATCTTGGACCCTCATAGCTATAATGTCTAAGTTTCAGATCATATTTTTATTATATACATTAACTGATTTGTTTCACATAGATCGTTCTATTGTTATGGTATTTGATATATAGTTTTCTGATCATTTAGTTGGCTTATTATTAAATAGTTATAAAAGGTAATTTAATAGCTTAATTATAAAGCATGATTATAAAAAATTAAATTATTTTTATGCCCAAAAGTTAAAGTATTTTGTTTCAAAATTCGTATTGTTTCCATATAAATTGTTATTATTTTTCGCCTTCCATTTGATATATTACTCTATTTGTCCAGATAAAACCTATCAGACTGTAAATACCACCAATTCCCTATTTGATCCTTGAAATTTTTGCCGAATATAAAAATAAACGCAGTCGAACCCCACAAATCGAAATAAGCCTCAAAGTGCGATGTGCATAGTGAGAAAAGTATAAGTTCTTGTACAAACATACGATAAAGTTGTATTTAAGACTTATTTCTAGCAAAATATAATACTACTTTCAAAAATATATATTTATATGTACATCTTTAAATGATTTCCTCACTGTATTTAATAACATTCATGTATTAATATACATTACTAATATGTAGCTAAATATTTATTGTATTTATTATTTGTAATATTTTATTGTCGTATGTGTGTAAAGAGACTTATAATTTACAAGAGAAAGGCATGAACGGTCGACACATCGTCTTCGAAGCGACAAAGTGAGAAAAATATGGTTGTTCAATATTTATAGCATTTTTATTTCCGTCGTTTAACTTCGGAAACACGACAGTGTTGTGATAAAGATAATACTGGAAGAGATTCGTAGAGCGAATGACGAAGTAAGCCAGTAAAAAGATTCAGCTGAAGAAAATAGATAGAAAAAATCATTGTGAACTTGTGTATATATGTAACAAAAAAGTTGCAAGTTTGGTATCTTTATCTTTTTGGTTCCAGTCTTTAGTACACCAAGACATTAATTATGTAAAATTAAAATTTAAAATGTAATCAGTTCACTTCTAGAATGAGTACTGCCTGTATTGTCGCAATATGTTGTTTTTCTTGGCTGGTGCATTCATTTGGCGGGGCTTAGGAGGATAAATAATGCATGCGAGGGGCCATCGGTATTCCGCGACAGTACTGACAATGTCCGTACTATACTACCTACATTCTCCTAGTAAAATGCGTATTGTTTAGATTTTCAAAACTGTTTACATCCCTTTTTATCGTAACTAGATTTTAAAATATTTTAATTTCCTGTAATTATAAACAAAATAACTTTAAGTACACCTTTCGGACACTGAAGTAATATTTGGAGATTTTGAAGAAGAGGTTTTGAGTGGTTGAGCAATTCACATCAACACCGAAGATGATCGACCTCGTCATGGTAAATGTAAACTGAGCCTCGAAAGGCAATTCAAATATAATCAAGATTTTATATAGCCCTGAATATTAAATTATATTTAACAAATTTAAAATAAAAGAATAATTCAAGAAGTCTTTATCTCAACAAGAGAAGATTTTAGTCTGGAGTATAAACTAGATTATCGATCTGGTTAAAAATACAGAAACACTTAAGTCACCATCTTAGAAGCTTATTCCAACTTAAAGAAATGGTTCTATTCGATGGTTTTATTTTAGAAACAAATTCTTTTTGGAGACGTTGCATCTGCGACGAACGATATCGATTTGGGAGACCCAGGCGGTAAATAGCGAACACTATGAAAGTGGAGTCCGTAGAGATTCCCGTGGCTATTCTGTGACTGTTCGGTTATTGTACGAATAAGGCTTCACTAATAAAAAAAATAAGGATTTTACTAATAAAAAAGCGTCTTATGCTAAAATGTTATAGTTAAATACTGTTAATATTTATTCCCTAATTTGAGCAAAACGTTTAAAATTATAGAATTGTTTTGATATCTTAATATATGTTAGATATATTTTTCTATGTTATATTAGGAATATAATTTTATCGCACAATTTGAAAATTAACCCCTTCACAGAAACTTTCGACTAAGCTATCACATGCTCTATTCGACTACTTTGCCAACACTCGGGGAAACTATTGGGATCTGCAAGCTATTTTTTATCGACTTAGATAGAGTTTTTGTAAGCATCTCAGAGTTTTTAACATGGTCATAACTTTCGTTTTCAAACACCTTAAAAGTTAAAAAACTTAGCATGAATGTACGTTTTTTCAATAATGCTAATGACCCTTTTAAAATAATAACATTTATAAAATAATATTCACAACTATTCAAAATGTATGAATATTACAAAAGTCTAGTCCGGTAAATACGAGTCTATAAGAGACAATGGGCACACGAAGTTACGTAATTGACATAAACTAAAAACTTGGGCATGTTGAAGTCTAGACGTGGAACTAAAAGTTGGAAAAGAAGATTAGATTTTGTCTGCGAAATGTAACTGAAACCATCGCTGGCCTCTGCACTTATCGAGATGTGTTCAACGATATGTTTCCACTGTCTGAAAGTGTGTACGTAATAGAATTATACACGTCTGTACGTCTTGTAAAGGAATATAAAAGACCTGGAGTAAAAAAAAAATTGTGTAAACTTTTTAAACTACTAGGATATTAATTTACCAAAGATTTTAGTTTTTAATTTTTATTTTGAAATTGATTTATATTTTATTTAATATTAGCGAATGAGTAGTAACAAAGTATAAGCATAAAATATGCATAAGAAAAAAAATGCAATGGAAACAAATAAGGTTCTTTTATAAAACCCTTGAAAATCGATTTGGGCAACTCAGCAGCACTATATGGTTGCGTAGTTCGGCGATTTTAGTCATGATTGTCTTAGGATAGTTACTGTATTGGACTTTAGTATGCTTTGATATCGTCTTTTGTCCATATCATTGAATTGTTTGATTATTTTTTGTTTTGTAAGCGTCTGGTGTTTCGATATTCAAACCCCGCGGGTGTCATCTGAGTTTATTGAAGTTCAACTTTTATTGGCAGACTGTGATCTGCAATGTTGTATTTTATTCTTTAATATTATGAAATAGTTATTTTAATATGTTTAGGAGAAGCTTCATGGAAAAATTACTTACCTGAATAATATAAATAAAAGGTATGGTAATAAAAATTATTCAAACTTCTGAATAAAGTACGGTATGCGTGAATTTAAAAAAGTAATTATGTCGTGAAAGCGTACCGCAATAACTACAGTCCAACCATTTTGTATCATGTATTTTTGCACCCGAAACCGCGATTAAATTCACTGGGATTGTATTCTATCGCAGTTTAGGTCAAATCCAACTCAAATATTAAAGTATATCTGCAAAAAAAAATTTTTTTTACGCACTTATTATTATTATATTAAAAATACCATTATATTAATTTAAATATACATCCAAGATTTTTGCGATACTAATAGTTATATTTCAGTCAATTTACATGAAACTATAATGAGTTTTACATTGCAACCTTTTAAGGGACTACTCTATCTAAGAAAAGATAACATAAGATTGATTTTATTTAGAACACAACATACATACAAAAAATATGTTACATAAAAAACTTATACCTAAATTAATAATACAAAATAAAGTTAGCATAAAGAGTAAAAAACAATAATATAAAATAATGTTCTCTAAGATTTTATTGACACCATCATCTCGTCTTATCTCGAACCCGTTTGCTGCAAAGCATTCGAAACGTCGGGTTAAATTTAAAAATGTTATAATAAACGCGAGTTATATCCGTAAAATAGTTTTATTGAAATAATAAAAAACTAGTTAGCAGCGTGCGGCTGGGAACAAAGCCAAAAGATCGCTTCTAAAAAAGCGCGCGCAAAATTTCCCCATGCAAAGTCTATGGGAAAAATTAATTTTTTGACTAATTACTGCAATTAGGCTAATGAGATTTGAGAGTTGTCACTATTTTTCAGCAGTGTAGCATAATGAGACCTTTGATTTGAGCCATCAACGATATTTTTCCCTTTAGTGGTTCTCGAGCTACAGTGTGCCAACGAAATCGTTTCCTGCATTAATATATAAGATTATACCTAAATAAAACAAATATATATATATATATATATATATATATATATATATATATATATATTTTGGAGTAGACAACATACATATATATTTAATTAAAAAATAAAGAATATTTATATCTATTGACAAAAATTGTACACAAAACTCTTTTTAGTTGCTTTTTATTTTACAGCTCCATACAATTGAAAGACGATGCCAGAGGACCTTATTTTATAATTTATATTTATACACATTTTCTATTATATTTTCAGTAATTATCGCGCTGTTTTAGTGTCTGTATTGACACTGACAGCGTTTAATAAGCAACAATGTTCTACCAACATAAATCAAAATATTTATATGTAATTTCAATTCTGTTGAAAGCTGTTCCTACTATAAAACTAAATACTAGTTGGTTGCCAGACTTTATCTGCCAAAGCGACAAAATGCTAGTATCAAACGCTTGCGGCTGCTATAAAATACACATCAACAGTCGGGAACGATGTTTTGTCACGTCACAAGCTGATGCGAAGGCATTTTAATTTGCATTTTGATTAAACACAGGCGTCTGACAGGCGGCAAGAAACGTCTGGGAGCAGACGGTCTGCTGGCTTGAAATGGCTGGAGGAGTTAGTTGAGCGGTAAATGTTGATTTTCCCTTAATATTTGCGGTGTTGTTTATTTATTATTACTTTCTATAATATTGCTTCATATCAAATGAGTTAATGTAAGTTGTACTTTCACGCAGATTATATTGATAAAATTTTCTTATTTTTTAAAGTCAGTTTTAATAAGTGTTTAAAAAGGAATTTATAAATAAAGACATGCTTTAGTTTTTACCTGAGTATTGTTGAGTAATTAATTTTTTTTTGCAATATTTAAATATTTAAGAAAAAAAGTCATAAGACTATACGCAACAGCAGTTTTGATCAAATTCAATCGTAGCAAACTATACTACTATACATTTATTCCTATAGACGAAGATACTCGTAAATATAATCTATTTAACTTATTATATTTATATAAACTGTCAGATATACCTTCCCTATCAAAATACTCAAAGGAAAAAATTCACAAAGCAGTCCAATTATCGAATATACACCAGAATAGCATCTCTGTCTCAACAACTTGAAATTTCAATTTGTCATAGAACGTATTACTCTCTAAAGCAACAAAAGGTTTGTCTTGCGTTCCCTTCAGTGGTAACTTGCTTTTATTGTTACAGTTTCATCAGAAGGCCAGATGCGGGATTTGTAAGCCTTTCTTTCCTAATGGGATTTCAAAATTGTACCGCAATCATGGAAAATTATTTACAAGGATCCTCACTTGCTTTATTGTTCATCAAAACTATTATTATAATTATATTACATTTAAATTATTATTCATCAGAAATTCCGTATTTGTATTTCATTACTTAATACAAAACATTCGTTAAAACTATGTTACCGATATCAAGCAAGTTAAAACTGTCCCAACTGAGAATAAAAATGTGAATACGCAAAATTGTTCGTCATCCGCATACGTACACAATACATACAATTTTGACGCAGGCCTTATATTAAATTTTCAGCCGATTATATACCACAATACAACCTTTGGGTATTTTAGCGAGGCTTTTGTTTGCTGCTCCCCTTTTCTCATATTGTATCGCATGAGTGGTTCCATCTGTGTTTGCTCAATCTAATTGCTACTCAGAGCATTCATTGGAGTGAAATCACACGAATGCAAAATCCATATATTTGATAGTTCTATTGTACATTGATCAATTTCTGTATGAAAATTAATTTTGATTTCATTTAAATTAAGGAACGAAAGGAATATGTCAATATGAAGTACAACGATTGCAACATTATGCAAATTGTTTGATTATCTACAAAGAGTATTACTCGTAAAGGTGAATGAACTGCAGCCAGTAAGGTGTGGTTAATTGGCCGTATTTCGTATACGGTTTACCTCAGAGAGGAAAAATACCATCATCAGGGGAAGTAAAACCATCTCACACCTCACATCACTGCAGAAGTATATGGACATGTATCATGACATCACATGTATATCTTCACGCTTATTACCGCTACTAATATTATCAAAAACAAAATATTTGAAATGTTATATCCAGTCGCATTTAACAGATTAAATGCATCAGGCTAATAGTTTATCGTATCTAATATCTGGAATCGCGTGAACAGGTCATTGATACTGAATACACGAACCGATAGTGCTTTCATTCATCAGCACTAAAATGTATTTCAATAGTAATCATTTTGTAAATGAAACTTCAGAGCGATCAAGTATTTATAGCGTATTGTGGCTAGAGTTTACAAATTTTAAAATTTTAAAGCAATTGATTCATACAAACAGTTTATGAATTTTGTTAGATCCGAATAACATTTTTAACCTAAAACTGAAGTTTATTATGTTATATTTATGTATACTTAAATATTAAAATGTATTTCGTTTTTAGGTATATCAAATATTAGATGATTTTTCGCTCTTTTTTTTTTTAATCATAGAAAGACTACTTATGCCCTTGACTGATAAACTTTATCAAAATCACTTTATTCACAGATCTTGACTTCCTGAATTCGAAAAAAATTGTCTTAGGTTTAGCCAATTTTTTAATCAAAAGTTATGAAGGGTCAAAGTTGGAAGATTAGGTTAATTGGCCGACTTTGTTCAAACTTAGAATTCTTATTAAGTGCGACTCATCATTGATAAAAACCAAATTAAATGAAGAATTTTTTTTCGGTTTTGCCTGAGTTGACTGGATTAGGCTTTGTTTCTTATCAGACCCATAAATTTAAATCTCTAACGTAAAAAAGTAGTAGGAAGTTAGGCACGATAGGGTATTATCACTAGAAGGGTATCTAATATAATATTCTAGTATCTCTTTGATCGTCATTTGAGATTCCGTCTTTGCTTATTAGTTGTTTCCATCGCCTTTCGATTATCCTTACTTTCGAAAATCTCACTGCCACTGTAGAAGAGAATTGATACCACTCACACAATAAGTAAACAGTAAGAATCTTCACCTGCAACAGTAAAAAGATGGGAGTCACAATATCCTTTTAGAGTGGCGCTGCTATAACCTAAGCCATCAAGCTTAAGTTGCCATCAACCTACTGATTATGGATCAGAATTATTGAACTAGATAAGGCAGCAAAAGAAGCTTTAAAAAGCCAAAAAACCAACCTTGGTATCTTAAGTTCCTCTCTGGACCATCAAAAACGCAGTACTTCACTCACTGAAACACTCAATGAAAACTTCTTTCTTTTGTCGGTTCAAGCACACGTCGTTTTGATAGGAAAAGCGAGGGCTGTCCAGATTGCATAAGAATCAGTTCAAAGTTTAGACGACAGGACAGATTCTGCAGCAGGGTAGTGAAAAACTTCCGAAAAACATATAAATTATGCAGTTATTGCTGGGCAAAGACTAAAATATACCATTTATAAGTTTAGCATACATGCAAACTCGTAAACAGGTGCTGCGTGTGGTGACTTGTTGTATTGTAGACCGTGTTGCAATATTAAGTGACTGTAATCATTAAGCTTTTGCAAATTGTATATAAAATATTAGAAATACAAATTTGTAGTGAGTAGAATGAAAATTTGAATTGGAATTTCTTAATAATAAGTAATAATAGAAGCGCCAAACAGACCTCAATCTTAACTTGCTACGCTCGCAAAATCTTGGTATGTGTTAGCAAATTGAGCGAAGCGAGGTGCAAACAGCATTTACAAAACGTCGTCGCATTCTGTCCTAAATTATTTTTTTTATTGCTAATATTTCGCGCGAAAAATTTTTCCTATTGAAGTCTTAGAGATTCTCGTTTTTCCGTAATTATTCTTCAACAACATCGAATATTTAAATTTTTTTAGACCACCACCAGATGTCTATTTGTTGTAACCTTTGGAATTTTTCCGATATACCGTTTTTGATTGATGCTTGTACAAAGGATGCAAAAAGTCTCTTAAAGATAGAGACCTTCGCTCAATAAAGAAAAACTCTAAGAAAGGCTATAACCCTGAGATTGTGGGTGCACTAAAATATATCAAAACTAAAACAAAATCCATTTGCGGAACATTGCATATATTATAGTTATCAATATTGAAGAGATTTAGGCTAGTTAAGCCTAACTTTTAATATTAATTTGAAAATTTATCTTTATTAACCGCTTTATAACAAATCTAATCCAATCCCAATCTCATAAAGAAATGTCAATACAATAAAGGCACTAAGTAAAATCCAATTGGATTATGCAAACATCGAAAATGTTTTTCCTCTATTAATATTTCGTGGAGCTACTTAGAGGTGTTTACCCACACCGAGTTATTCTGAAGCCGACAATACGCACAATGCCTACTGAACAAAATATATAGATACGTTATTGAATGTAAATCAATTTATTAGCTATGTATGTTTTACTATAATTATTTTTTACGGAATAAGCACTTTTGTAAAGACATTATCCATCAGCCCAATGCGAAGTGCAATAAAAGATTTGAGTAGCCATTGCAACTAAGTCTTACTTCACTCACTGAAACTCATAAGAATAACGTTTAAACACTGCTACTCCATTACGGTTTCTGTCGTGTTTTCCATTTACTCGTTTCTTGTTATCTTTATCCTCTTTGTAGGTATAGTTTAATTTAATATGCGCGTTACGAAGTGGGTTAAGGAGTAAAGTATCATTCCGTTCGCGTACTCCTTGTTAGCCAAAACGCAAATTTTGTCATCACAAATAGATGTTTGCTTATTATTTAAATGTTACATATTCCCACATTTTTAATTAAAGTTATTAAATAAAACAGCTGGTTTGAAATTAAATAAAAGAAAGAATAAATGAATAGAAAATTATTATATTACGCTAACTGTACATTACTTTTTCGATGATTTCGACCAAGTTTATTTACTGACTGTTTTCACTTTTTTACTGGGAGCTACATGCAGTGCTCCTAATAATAACCCCTTATATTTGAGCAGCATAATTAATTTGCTCGCTAATGTTCAAACACTGTGATATTATAATGCATGCATAATTTTATGAATATATTTGCGTTGTAAACAAAGTCATAATTTTAATATGTTATTGCTAGTTAATTTAATTATTTTATAAATTTAATTATGTTAAAATTAAGAGATATTAATAACTTAACATAGTTGTTAATGTTATTATTGCTTTATGAAATACTTATAATATAAGTTTGTGTTGGATAAAGCGTTCTTAATATATAAAAAAATGAAGTTGATAAAAAATTAACGGCTTAAATGATCAAAGTATTTTTAAACCTAAATATTGTAGTCAAGCCGAGTATAAGCGAGGGGTTGGCCTTTATAACATGTAAAACAAATATGTGACCTAATTAAACTGCAAATAAATTTACTACCAAGTTTAAAATGGTTTAAACCATGTTAAGCCAGCTTAGATGGTTTGGCCAAAGTCTGGGCACAAGCTAATAGTCCACCATTTAGCTATAGCCCAGGATCATGTGAGATCGAGTCGACTTCCCCGTAGACTCTATAATGGCTTAAAGTGTCAGCCGGATTCTAACGTTAAGAAACACAAAGGAACTATATTTGTTAGTAGCTTTCGTTAGTGCCTTTATCACGTGTAACATGAAAATAGTTGATATGTGGGATGTTACGTTTATTTCGTTGTTAGATATAAAAGTCTTAAAAAGGTCAGAATTAAATTATTTTAAATCTATTAAAGTGACATCTATTTTTCAGATGTTAACTGGATTTTCCGATTTTTTTAATGAATATTCACAAGGAAATGAGATAAAGGTTATTGTTTGTGGTGTTATATTATTATTCCTATCTACAATTATTATTACGAAATATATGTTACAACTATTAGATTTAACTATATTATAATGTGAAAACTAGCTTATCCATTAAACGTTTCATGCTCTTTAATTCTTGTAAATCGTTCTGAAACATATATTTACACAAGCCACAAATTGTAGTTAGACAATGTTATTTATATATTTGGGCTTATCTATGTTTATTCACACATTGTTTTGACTTTGAAATACGCTTATTTTTGGCAACCGACATGTGAACTACAATTCTGACACCTGTGTTTGCGTCTGAGTAATACAAACTATAATCACATTTAATTTTATATGCATTGTAAAGGATATTTAAAATGGCTGACTTTCCTTTGTGGTTCACTCTATAATTGAAAAGTTCATCGTGATGTTTAGAACTCTTTCAGTAATTCCTTTCGGCTAGTAGGAGTGCCAGTATCAGGTAGGGCATGGTTTATATACTGAAAATTAACCTCTCGGTGTGAAAACCCACTGCTAACTCTCTGACTTGTGAAGGGATTAATCATGAGTTATATTTAAGTATCTTTGGCTTTTTTAACCATATAATATAATAAATAAAAACACTTATCTGTGGAAATATCAGTCAGATTAAAACTATTTTCCCATTAAGCGAATTACAGGCGTTAGCAACTTCCTTAAATTTACATATCGCAAATATGGAGATACTATTTTTTGCTATCCAGATCAATTCATTCTGAACGTTTTTCCGTAGTGTGCAGATGGAGTAGGTGAATGCAGCTATTTTTAAAGTTGTCAGAATATATGTAACAAATATTTCGAATCAGATTCTATAATTTTATAATTATAAAAAGGTAGGATTATTCCTACCTTACTAAAATAAAGCTTATACATAAGATTACTATATAGGGAAATTTATGAATATTTTAGTGAAATTGGCCCTAAAATAACGATAAGTATGGAGTAAATATAAGATCCTGTCCTCAGAGCACTATCTTCACGTCCGCTGAGTATAATGTTAAAGTAACACAAAAACAGTGTATCATGGGGTTGTTGTTTTAAAAAATGATAATAATAGTGAATAACAGCATATTTTTACCTTTAACATGAAAGCTATTGTATCTAAAATATTCAAGCAAAAACAATAAAATTTGATACTATTTTAAAATAAAAATATGGACAACAAAATAACATAACATATATTAAATTTTTATGAATATTTATACATTGTTATTTTTAGTATTTAATGTGGATAAATTTTGTCTTTTATATTAAATTGGACAAATAATTTTAGAGTTATCATAATATGTACTGAATCGAGCATCATTAATTATCTACTATAAGACGTCGCGGCGTGAAGTGGATGTGAAGGAATACAGTTTTCTATATGGTTTTATTTTCGCAACACAATACGCGTGCAAAGACAGTAGTAGTAACTACCATAAAAAAAACTTTTGCCATTAAAATGGTTATACAAAGTACAAACAATTATAGAAAGTTCCTTATTCAATTTGGATTTATCGTGTTAATTTCGCAAGGGCTAGTAATTACAGGCGTATTATATATTTAATATTAGGAAGACTTTCTCGTAATGCATAAAAATCTTAACTTATGTATGTACTATATTTATTTTATATTATTTTTACCCACAGTAAATATTAAAAATATTAAAAATAAATAAAAAGTTTTAGTTTAAGAATATATTAAATATGCACAGAGATTAGTAGAAATAAATCCTAAAATATTGATTTATTAAAGCTTAAAGACATTCTCTGAGCAACCTGTGAATGAAATAAAATATAAACATTGGGGCGCTTAAAGTATTACTATAAAAATTAAAAGAAAAGAAACATCATGTAACTATATATATATATAACATGTGTACTTAGAATTCATAATTTTATATAATTAAATATTATGTATAATATAATATAAATGAACTTGAAGGATAATGAATAGAAAGATCTCAGAGAACACTTTTGATTAAAGTTTAAGCTCTTTAAAGTCTCTCAGAACTTTCAAAGTATTGGATTTCAGGAATGTTTTAGAGTTCTGTACAATATTTAAACATACATCTCATTAATACAACGTACATTTGAACTCCAGAAACACCACATCTTACGTTCTACGAAACTCCAATTTTTGTCAAATAAATTATTTTAATAATCTTATGATCACTCTGATTTTCGAAATTGGATTTTGTTGTAATACCTTTTTATGTTTTGGGATAAAAGGCTAGAAAAAAAAGAAAAAAAGGCTACTTTAAAAAAATATTTTGTGTGTAAAATTAGTGTGTCGGTTGAATGGATTTATTGTGTATGTGTGTTAGTTTGTGTATGTGTGTATACGAACCTGATTATGCAATTAACTTCGATTTTGTATCAATCGATGCGTGGTCATGTTAAAACAGATTTTTTTAAAGCGATTTCGACCGAGCGAGAATTCCTAGCTTATAAAATGTATTTTCAATTCCCAAAAGTCGAATCTAATCGATCGGGTTGTTTGTAATGCCAGTCGACGTGTGTTAATGTCAGCAACAAATAATACAATAGATTTAGTACTTTCCTCGTTTTTTAATTAATTTATTGTTACATTTATTAAGGTACTTAATTTGGTCTTATATAGGCCATAAGTTGTGTTAATGACCTTAGTAAAAATAATGACGTAATAGATTTAATTCGAATAAATAAAAAAGGCCATTGTATATATTAACAAATCGCACTATTGTAATTATTTTTGTATAAAATTATTATTTTCTGAACCGATTTTATTTTCATCTCTATATCGATTTTCTGTACGAGGTATAAGAATATAATTTCATGCAACAACAACCATGTGAACAGACGTAACAACAACAACAAATGCGGCAAGTGCAAAAGTTACAGCCGCTTAACTCAAGAACTGTACCACCACGTCCTCGCGGACAGAAGAAGATACAGTACTGCTGTCAAAAAATTTTGTGTCACAGGGATGATGTAAGTAATTAGTTTGTAAATAACGTATTAAAACTCTGTTGATAAAATTACTTATTATGCATACTTTAATATGTTGCTAAAATGATTTTGTATTTGGAATTTAAGGACGTGAAAATTTGGTGATAGTTGACGAAAGGGTCTATCACGAAACCCGTGGTGGGCGTGGAGATCGTGGAGACTGCGGAAGCATAGGTGGTCGAATACGAGTTGGAAGAGGTCGAGGAAACAGCTCAGAAAATATTAGAATACGAAAAAACATATTTTTCTTAACCAGGAAGTGTGATAGGGGTCGGAGCCATTACTGCTTGTTTTTTGAAATGCCCTGAAAGAAATATAGCCAAAAATATTTTTATGATTAAAATATATTATTTTTTAGATTACATACTGGAAACGGATATTTCAAAAACATTCCAAATAAAAGGGATTTGATTTCGGACTAACTTTTTTGCGTTGAAATTATTTATAAACTTTGCGACACAGACGATACTGCCATTTTTAAGACTACCCACTATAAACCAACGGGTACCCTCATCACATTAGTGATGTGTTAAGAATCACTTTCACGACTCTGCAAATAATCAATGCCTTATAAAATGCCAAAAAATATACAAAAATAGATATCACTTTTATTGCATAGAATAATAAAATCAAATCTATCATAATATCCAGTGTAGTATCTTAAAGGGATTATGTAATATTGTCAGTACTAGGAATCAGAATATAACGTGCCACTTCGTGTCCTTTATATTTATTCATGCGATCGCTCGGGCTCTGTATTGTGTTAGCTTGAAGGGCTCGGACAAGACCCTTATGAATATATGTCTGCTATTGTTAGGGAGATTTATATCTTAATAATACTAAGAATGTGGATCCTAATAGACTCTAACAGAATATGGTATATAATAATCTTATTTTTTCAAAAGCCTACACTGTTTATACGTTTTAGTTATTATTTTTGTATTAAAAGTTATATACTTAAGATACATTGACTTTTTAATGTTAAATCAAGTGATCCAGATACAAGACATGTGTTGCTCAATTCATGTTAATTGGTATTTGTAAAACAATTAACAGCATAGTTATAAAATATGCTACGGTACTCTTTCAGTTAAAAAAATTAAAACTACGGGTAACACTTATTTTACCAGAGATAAATTTCACTAGACTACCCAGTTCCGTAGAATACACTGCCATTTTTAAGGCTACCCACTAAAAACACTAGCTGTTGCCCTCATGGTTTGAGTGGGACACTACGAGATCGATTTCACCAATAATTATTAATATCTACTTCTTACATGTTATGTTTATAATATAACTTTTTCTATCAAGAATATAATAAATATAGTATATTTATTATATTGTAATAGTGTAAATTATAAATAATCTTCAAGTTACAATTGTGATACCTTCCTAGCATCACGTGCTATCATATTACAGCATTTTGGCATAAGCTTCTTAAGTCAAAGCACGTAAGTAAATTAATTGCCGACTTTGATAACACTCAGTTAGTTAAATTTAAGAGGTCACGGTAAAATACGTGACTGTACTAAATTATGACTATATCTTCGAAATTTGGGTTATCTTCACACATCCTTTAAGATTTGCGGTTGCATAAATTAATTTTCTTCCATAATTGATTTAGTATATAATGAATGGATACGTCTATCTTTCTTATATAGATCATATAATTAAAATAAATTGAAATAAAAAAAATACTTCTTTCATAACTAATTAGTAGGTATGCAATGTACCTTTAAAATATTTTACTAATATAATTAATAGTAGATTTTCTAATATGCTTCATTTTACCGAAAGAATATGCTTATAAATTACAATACTAGATTATCTTCATACATTTTTTTTTATTTCTCTTGACAATCATGAAGAATATCAAAGGTTTATTGACTAAACCAGTGATCCTAAATGAAATCCTTTATCAATTTGACACAAGATTGATTCCAATCGAGTTCATACCATTTACATTTTGAATGCAACCGTAATGTTTCAAGTGGTTTGTTGGCGGGCCATTATAAAATGACCTACCCCGTCTCCTACAATTCATAGCCGACAAGAGAATATTTGGGAATGACAAATGAGTACACAAAGTTCTTGAACTATTGGACACTTTTAGTTGTCTCTTGACATTTGAAGGAAACGAAAATGGTTCAAAACGGGTCCCTATTTGGGGCGTGAAATTGAATCTTGTTGCGGATGAAGGGTGCACAGAAAACTTAAATATTTAAGGGAAATTACCATCCAGAGAGGTAACCTGACGATTTAGAGGCAAGGTATTAATTTTATGGCCCCCCTACCCTTTTGTAAATGGGGATATATGAAGTTGTTATGTTTTAGCCGTTGTTTGTACGAGATTCGGTTTTGGGTGAAAGCTGTGGGATCATATGAGACCGCGATCATTATACTTAATTTAAATTAGTTTTCTTATGAGTTCCTACAATGCTTTGTTTTAATTACAACTTCTAGTTGAAACATAATATTATAAACATTACATAACTATCTCTAAATTTACACAACTATCTATAAACTTATTGTACCAGAATTTTATTTTACTATCATATCTTTTGTTTAGAAGAAGCTTTTTTTTAATAATATAAAGCTATGATCTGCGGTTAAATACTTTGATAAAAGTAAAAAAAAAAAGATATTCACAAACCCTTTATTATACGCTTACACAATCAAAATCAATCAAGGGATCAATGGTCAGAAAGCCCACAATTAATATATCATCAATATTCTAAACAATAGAATAGTTCTGGAAGCTTTCACAAAGTCTGGGGTTCTGGTTCGGTCTCGAGGGAAGTCAATTTCATTAATACTGCGGTTGCTTCCAACGTAGAAGGGGAACTCGTACATTTTTTAATATATCTACCGTAATAGGCTACCTGCTATTTGTGCAATGAATTAAGATTAAGGTGTCTGCTGTTTTTAAACTTTTATATTTTTTCTTTTTTTGTAAAATTGTCTGTGTATTTAAGCCTTAATGTCCAAGACGCCAGGTGGTTACATGATCATAAAATTCAATAACTTTGAATAAACTTTGAATTAAAAACAAATTAAAATTAAAATTATCGAAAATTTTATTTGGTTTTTTTTTTATTATAATAAATATATTTAAAAGATAGGTGAAAAATCAGTTCTTTGACGTAACTTTTTTTCAAAAGCGTGCTAGTTTAACACATAATTATATAATATGTAATTTTCCTTTTATTAAAAGTTGACTAACATATAGATAAAATATTATATTTTAGTTCGTAAAAGAATACACATTATAAATATATAAATTTAAAAGCATTAAAAGATATTTGTCTCCATCAAGGAGCCCAGAAATAAATGCAAATTAAGATAAAAGTTTACAAAGTGTCATTTAATAAAAAATATAAAGTCGACAGCTGCAATAACCACATGCAGAAACCCTCCAATATACTAGCACGGCAGAATACAAATTAAAAAGAAAACATTCTTTCCATAACAAAATATAAGGGCTTAAGGAGTTTCAAGTTTTCGCGTAGTCTGTTTAGATTACCTTGAAATACTTTTAAAGGGGAGAAAATTGTTTTAGAGTTGTTTTTGTTCCTGAAGTTTATAAAAACTGTATATAAAGGTAGCATTATTTGGACCCTCCCGTATAAAGTAGAATTTTTAATAAGAAGTGATACTGCGGCTTACTTGTATTTTTTGGGTAAATTACAATGAACAACATCTTATGAAGATTTGTTTCAAAGTAAATTATTTAGGATGTTAATTTATTGGGGCAGTGCAATCTGTTTTATCTTAAATTCTAATTATATTTAAAACTGTTGTTTATAACAGGTTTAAAATTGTATTTCCGACTTTATGGGATTTTGTTTCTTTTAACATTGGTTTTTTAAGGAATTTTGTAAACGTTTCTTGGCAATAACAGCGCTACAATTAAAAGAAAAATTAAGATAACAATATTTAAAGTTAAAATGTAAAAGTGAACTGAAGTGAATCTTGTATTGAAAATATGTTATTTAATCAATCGAAGTACCCTTAAAATGTATTTCACTGATTTATTGATTTCATTGTTAGAAAAATTGTGGACGTGTGTAGTTAAATTTTTTCCTTCCAAGATATTGTTGAAGTTAAGGAAAAGTGTTAATTTGTTGGAGTAAGGCCCGAGGAATATGATGTGTAAGAGATATTCCAGTTGCAGCTCATTTTATTTAGTGATATTCTATCGTGAAGTATGGCGTCTACCGTTGTTCTGAAGTAGTAGTGGGCAAGAAGAATAGAAGTCTGTTATGTACCAGTTAGTTTTCCATAATGGACAATACAAACATGCCGTCTGCCTAGATTTTTGTTTGCCTAGATATTCGAAATATTTAATTCATGTTTCAGGATTAAATTTCGCTTGAGACATCATTTAAAAGGTTCTCTGGGTTTAAACGCCGTGATAAGATATTAAGACTATTGTACAGTATTTTTTATCACAAATTCTAGTGATAGTTAAGTAATATAACTCAGCACGCGTGTTTGTTGAAGTACTTCAATCGATTCATGCGGTGTCCATTTTCACTTTTTCAATTTGTTTTAACTGAATATAAATTGTTATATCATTCACACACTAAGCTGCTAGATCTTATGTAGTTGGCAATGGGATTGCATCAACTATCAACAATTCTTTATTATCAACTAGAGGGTTTGGTTTGTTATGAGGTTTGTTTTGTAGGTCGATACAAAAAAACGGATACGTTGAAACCAAAACCGTAATATATCTTCTTTTACAGTAGCTTCTCTATACATATCATTGATTCTGTGAGTGGCACTCGTATTCGTGTTAAGAGATATTTTAAATTTATGATTTCAGACAAAAATAAAGTTGTTTGAAAACTATTATAACTAATTAATCTAATACATGATCCAAAGTTTCAAATTGATGTGAATTATCAATTCCAAACCTAAAATTTGAGATCAAAATGGCAGTCAGTTCATCAAAAAGCTTAATGTGTTATTACCTAAAGTAATAACATCTCAAGTTTTTTTGGCATACCATAATTGCATTTTAGTTTCAGATGTTAAAAAAACAATAATATTGAACATAAGTTATAATGGCGGACTGAATAAAATTGTGCTGTGTCCGTGTTGATTTGAGGTTAAAACTTAAGACCGAACATGTCGGAGTCGGAGTCAACTTCGTGAGTTTGACGTTTGAATTTCCTAGCAATGGAGCCAAGCAATTTCTCTGAAAGCGGAGCCTTATTTACGTAACTGTAGCTAACCTAGTAGTTTATATGATATTGTTAGAATATATATTATATGTTAGTTATATGATATGCATCATATCATAATACAGACAAGCCGTACACTAAAGTCACATACAACTTTGTTGTTATATTGTCAGAACTACAAAATAATGTATATTCCGGATAATATTATTTTCGAATAAAATGAATTATTCATACAATGGAACCAATTATGTAGATGGGACTGTTATTATTATGGACTTGTTACTGCATCTCCGTAACATACTCATTGACTAGTATTCGAGTTAGTACGGCTGTATAATGATACGGATAATAATGACGTATAGATAAAATGTACATATAATTTTGATGATATATATTTAAAAAAATATACTTTTTAATTTTCTTTGTCCTCTCATTAGACTCAAGGTAAAAAATGTATATAACAGAATTGCTTTGTTTTATAGATCAGAATGGTAGGCAACGAAAGAAATAATATATTTATAGCATTAGAATTTAAGATGGAAGTGTAGCGTGAAAATAATAGTCAAAAATGTGAAATAAGCATGTACAATGTAATTTGATTATAGCATAGCAGATAAAGAAGTTGAGAGGTTATCGTGGTATGTAGGGAGTAGGGAGAGAAAAAGTATATAGTTTTAGTGGTTCGGCAGCCACTGAAAACCAGCGCTGGAGTGTTACACTCCAGTAATAGCTGAGTGGTCAACCGTTTTGGGCGTCACAATTAATTTTTTTATTTTCATTTTTTGTTTGTTTAGTTTTTTATAGTTCATTTATTTATATTGTTATTTTTTTTAATGTATGTGACGTCTAAATAAAATTTTTTTTGATTTGATTTGATTTTATCTATGAATTAATGTTTATAAGAAAAGAAGATGACCGAAGAAGACATGGGTGATTGTAAAAAATTGTCGGAAAGAAGCAAGTTTCTATTTAAAAGATATATGATAAAAATGCTTCAATGTAATCTATTTATTGCTCTGACCTAAATAAAATATTTGAGATTATGAGTTGTAATTATTTTGTATATTTCTATATCGGATATTAAATTTCATTTAATTAAATATCGTAAATCAAATTATGTTTTGCAATTTTGTTTTGCAATTAAAATAAAGGTTTAAACATTTTTCTACAATTTTGTTTTTGAACAAAAGTTCGATAATTAAAACAGAATGCATTCACACAATTCAGTTAAGAGCGTCGTTTTGCAAACCATGACAAGGCTAACGCAAATAAAATGGCACATTACAGTTTCAGTGACAATTATAACAATTATGAACGCACACTATCAATTAAGAAAATATAGTATTGTATAATCCAAAATATTTAATTGCAACCTTTCATTTTAAAACTTATTATTTTTTATAACTATTATTTGTATTAAAGAAAAAACATATTTGCATAATTAACAATTTGATATAAAAATATCCATATTAAACGCTTTGTCATCAACATGGTGAGCAGATAACTTTTCTTTTGTCCTAAAAAATTAACCGTCATCAAATAAAAAGTACAAATGATTTTTTTTAATAAAAAAGTCAAAAATTTTACCAGAAAGAATATAATAATATTTTTTGTTATGTGGTTATAAATATCGTTATCATCTAAACATTACAATCCGTTACACCCGTGGAAGGATCATCAACTAAAGCTTGACAAACAATATTTTCAAGGTTACGGTAGGCCGCGGAATGTAGACTGCGGTCAACTATATCATTAAATACAATAAAAGGTACAAAGTTTATAACGGCCATGGGTTCAACAGAAAGTGCTTGCGCTGGACCTTCCAGTTCATCTCCAGTAATGTTTAGGCAATTCTCCACGTCATGTAAGTCCAAGCCAACAGCTTGAGCACAAACAAGACTTCGTTGTGAGAAAGCAGGGAACGGAGAAGTCAACTCACACTCAATGTAATTTATCTGAGCATCTGGATTTCCTTTCAACATATGCAGGGAGCATCTATATAGACGGTTTGCAAAACAATCATTGGAACCAAATTGGCAGGTCAGACTCCCATCTTCATTTCTCCTTGTTCTTCCCCAAGGTACGATGTTAATTTCAATATGATCTTTATATTTATTATATGTTTCACGAACTTGAGGCATAAACCTTCTACCATCACTGCATCCGGAAGTTATGCCAATTCTGATATTTATTTTTCCATTCTCACTTTGCAGTATACTTTGAACTCCAACTGCGTACACACATATATATATAAAAGTTACAAATAAAATGTTAGACATGTTTAAAAGACTCTTAACAACTACTATTATATTATTTAATCAGGTGCCTTTTATCGTTTCCGAAAAAGATAATAAACTTAGTATAATGGCTAGATCGTTATCATTGTTTAAATATTCTGTATAAAATAACATCAAAATATTAATTTTAAAAAATTGAGTTATACTCCAATAATATAAGTGTTTAAACTATACCTTTTCTGTTTTATACGCTACGTGTAAAATTTATCCAATTATTTGATAATTGAATTAAAAAAACGAATTATTTGTTTCTGTTTTGTCTATTACATCTTGTATATTGTTATAAAACAACTTTTTTGAAAGTGCTTCAATAGTTAACTCATAAAATGTTTATTTATATTACCTAGTAGGTGGCCGCGCAACTTCCTGTTTCATCAACAGATATTTATGGAGTTTCAAAACCATGCCAGTTTTTGTTTTTATTATAATCTGCAAGTCATTTAATTTGGAACTAAAATAATGAAACGCTTTTATTTTTGATTCTCTTTTTTCTTGCACATCTACGGCTGATGCTCTTAAAAATGAGACCATGAACGAATTTTAATGGGCAGGTATAATCTGGAACAAAAATCGTCTTACGTTGTTAATACTTAAAATTGTATAGATTTGATGAAAAAATTAAATAAAAAATTTATTTGTTCATTAAAGATAAATATTTATAAAAACATATTTATTAAATATAAAAATAAAGAATGCAGAATTCCATTAAAACGTATTTTTTATACAACTAAACAATGTACTAGATCACATTTGATACCATAAAAGTGTAGCAATACTCTTAGGATGAGATGTAACAAACAGTACCGCGGAAGTAAGCTGAATAATTAAAGAACCTCGGTCCCCTGTCAGGTCGTCTAGCCGCTGGATCAATACTGCCCAAATGTATAAGACCCAGTCTTGTATAGTCTTGGTAACTTAACACACTTTATTGATAAAGTAGTGCTTGTAAAATGATATGATATATATAGAAGAAAGAATGAAAGAAAATAACATTTATTCAATAACAACACACATTGACAACATCACAAAATTAATAAAGAGAAAAATTTATATATATAAAACTAAATTAAGACAAAATAAAAAATAAACAAATATACAAAAATTATTTATATGACGCAGAATTACGTACAATGCAGGAAGTACATATACTTTGGTAAATTAAAAACGATTTCTAAAATATATTCAAAGTATTTATTATTTTGCATGATATATTTCATTAATGTTAATGTAAATCTTATTTGTCTATTTTTTTTATAACAAGTGGTAAAACATACCACAAATTAATAAAATCAAAATTTCTGATGTCTTACAGCGCTGACGCTATATTAGAGGCTGCTTGTTATAAACAATTATCTGATACAGCATCTATGATGTAGGTCTTGGAGAATAAGGAGATGCAATTAGAATATTAGGTTTAATTTGCCATAATTTCAATAAAAATATAACTATCGTTTAGCATATGTACAAAATATTTAGCTCTTGTCTCTTGTGACGTCACGGCGTGCACCCTATCAATACAATGGAATCAGGTGATTATTTTATTTATCTATAAATTATCGTGATTTCTGTATTATTTTTTACGTCTATATTTTAAGAGATAAGCTATCAACAGTTCAGTAGTTTTAAACAATAAATAGTACTGAAGTATCAAAGTATTGTTTGGAACAGTTCCCATCATCTATAATGGTGCAGTAATAGTTTCCAATAAGCAATAACTTTCATATCACTGACTTCGTCGCCCTAATTTTTTGACTAGCTCTTCTTAAAAAATATATTTATATTGAATATTATTAGTTAAACCTAATCTTATAAAACATAATTAATAAAATATTATTTTATTGTACTTGCTACATAGCTCATTACACTCGCTACATATTCCATTCGAATTATAGAAAATATGATTAATAAATTAAAAGTTTATACTACAATTGGACTTTTTAAGTTTTTAAGGATATTATTGTTTAAAATAATCATTTATATTTATATCAAAAAATGCAATAAAAGCAGAATATCAGAGCTATACTTTCAGTCTCATAAAATACTTAGAAAATGGTAAGTAATACTGAAAGCGTCTTTTAAGAATGCATGAATATTTATTTTATAACCTACTTCCGCACCTGCGTCCTGTTAGATGCAATTTTTAAAACTTAAGTTTTAACGGAAAGTCTGGTATTAAAAGTGGATGGCAATTCTTTTTAGATCGATTGGACTAGTTATAGTTCTATTTATAATCGTATAAGCCGCAAATGTTATATATTTTAATATGTAAATATGACTTTTTAATTATTGATAATTATAAAGTCAAATATATGATTTTGTTTTACTCATAAAAATGTGATTATTAATAACTACGCATATAATAAACATATAAATTGTTTTTGGGTAAAGTTTAGGGCGCTATGATGCAATTGTGCCACCCTCGGTAGATCTTATGTTGCCATTAAAATAACACTTTGAAATAAGTCATTATGAGAGAGTATATGTTGGCTCCGTCCCAATAAAGATTTTATATAGAATTTTACATTTATCAACGTAGGATACGGCATGGTAGTTCAATTGGCAGAGGGACGGTAGGAGGTCGTATTTACGAAAAGTACTACTTTCCATTACTAATACTAATTTGCTATACTAATATTAATTTATTCCATTGTGTTAAGATCTTCAGAGTTAAGAGTCTTAAATCTTAAGAGTTGAAAATGATAATAATATCTGTCTATCTCGATCATATTATCATTTGTTTTAAATAGATTCAAAACAAGACACGAGTTTATATGATGGTTTTTCTTAAATGTTTAATTAAGCTGACACACAAATTAATTTAAATAATATTGTCACTAAATATACTTTAAAAATGTTATATATATATAATTATAATTGTAATGAAAAATATACTTTCCTATGATTATCGCTACTGTCTGTACCTGGGCATATGTAAATTGTAATTGCTTTAGTCACTGATAGTGTTAGTGTTATTTTATCGCGAATTAAGAATATAATCAATTGTTATCAAAGCAGTGATTGATGATTAAAGTGTTAAAAGTGATGTTCTTATTAACTTTTATAAATTATAATATCAAGAATCATTTTTCTGATAATTTGTGATTACGTAAATAATATAAGTAAGAGAAAATCGATAAAAATAAGGTAATAGTTATTTTTAAAACCGATATTTTTCTAAAGCTTACGATCAAAATAATTTAAGATTCATCTGAAAACCGGGCCAAACGATATATAGCGGCTGATTTTGCCTCAATTTTCCGTACCAGTAGCACCGTTCGGGTGCGCCAGAGCTATTGCCAATAAACAATAACTTCCAGAAGAACGAGTTTTGAACGAGAATCAGCTAATTAGGACATGGAAAACGATCAGAGCCTTTGATGCGAAATTGAAAAGGTGACAACGACTAGTTTGAGCAACGAGGTCTCGTTTATGGCTTTTTTTCTGTGGCCCGTTCCACATTTTGCTTTTTAAGACATCTTTTACGAAGATAGTGTTTTATTTTTACTAAGTATATTTTTGCTACGACAAAAAAAAAAACTAGTTTATAATACGGTAAAATTATCAACAATATATAGATGACTGGACTTATTCGCGTTATTTAAATCTTAATAAAACGTTCATACAGTAATAAGCCCATTTCGACATTTTGATCAGGTTGCACCGATCGTGGTCACGAGAACACAATATATATCCCTTTTACTAAGATTTTAATAAAACGAATAAGCTCCATAAACCTAAATTAAAATGAATTTAATTCGCGAAAGTTTCAAAAATATAATATATTGATGTTTAGTAATTAGTTTTTGATTGGTACCAAGTCTTACTAAATGTGTTTTTTATAATTTTCTGGGAATCGAACCCATGTCAATGGTAGTTAAAATTGAAATTTAATTTCGTTTTATGTTAAAAAACCACGTATATGCAATCTCCACAAATAAGTTTTTAACTATATGTTTTATAAGTTATTTCATTTATCTTTAAATTTATTTGAGCGGAAATATGAAGAAATTTAAGTTTCAAGTAAAATTTTTCTTTTTTATTTTTCTGAATATTTTCCCAATATTTTATTAAGTTAATAAAATAAAAAAAAATCGTCTCCTCGTGTCCATTAATAGAGAAATAGAAAATTGACAATGTTTATATTAACAAAATTCCGTTCAAATCCAAGTGAAGTAACTGTTATATTGTTTATATACTATGCACTTAAAATATATGTCTAATAATAGATTGATTAATTATCTTAGCTATCGAGAAAGGTACATATTTCCAACTTTTGTTAGAATATGAAGTAGAGACGAAGTTTCTTAAAATTCCATGGATTCACCATGCGGGTGCCGGACCCATAGCATTGCAGGGAGAGGAGTTTAAACTTTGCTTCTGATTTGCGACCCAGATGTAGGTTTAAGTGGTCCCATTAAAATACGCATCATCCTCATCTTCATTGTATAAGCTCTTTACTTTATCTTACCAAATTTGAAATGATACTACTAACGCCACTGTTGAAGTACGTTTTAGAAATGAACTGCCGATTGTGAGGCTCAGATCTGTAAGCAGTTTATTGGGAGATTTCGCTATTATATCTTTCGTTCCCACTTCTACTGCTTACAAATTAACTATATCTATTCTTGATCAGTTCATCTGTCAGTTCGTAATACTTGTTTATTTTAAATGTGTGATATTTGGGGATGTTTGTTTCCTGGGGAACAATAAGTCCTGTCTAGATGACGAAACAGCAGTATCCTCAGGGATTTGATGTTACTTCTCATACGTGTGCATGGTACAATCGAATTAGGAACCTCTTCTAAGAAAGAACGAGGTTTTTGTAATGTTGTATTTGACAAGTTTACAAACTTTACAGATCGTTCGATGATTGTTATACCCTTCTATACAGAATTACCATAGACCCTACCCACAAGTGTTTTTCCGTTTTTTTCCTTTATTTCTCAACCAACAAGCGTTCCTACTGTCTCTTCACATACGTGGTGAGACTTTTCGCTAAATCCCTATCTTACTAAATTGGTTTTTCTATGGGTAAAAAGTAAATAACTTAATATAGAAAGAAATATTAACAACATGTTAAAGAGCTTCCAATAAGTCAAAAATTCGTCTAGCTTATTCTGTCGAGTACATTTTTGAATATCTGTAGTAACACAATAATATCAAATAATATGGTTGGCTAAACGTATTGCGTGAAATTAAATATCAAAATCAGTTTAAGATTGATTTTGGCGCTAAATTCTAATAAGAACTCATTTTAGTTAATAATTCTTTGCATTAATAAAAATTTTATTTTCATATAAATGTTGTTACGAGTATATTAAATTTTATGAAGAAATAAACAAGATAATATAAAAACATATTACTGAAATTCACGTGTTAGACTTACAGAATATGGGTGTATCTACCATAAAAGTTATATCCTTGTTTATGTTTTAATAATGCAATTTTTCAGCTCGTCGTTTTACAACGCTGAATGTTTATGTTCTAGCTGACTGAATATTATATTGGAGAAAGCGTCGAATTATCTATGAAAGGTAATATGGATTCGGAGCACGAGTCACTCAAAACGTGGTGTGTTGGAAGCTTTTAACGTTATTATAATATTTATTTATTATTTTTATGTTTATTTAGCTTTTATTTTATTGAATTACGTTTGTTTACGGTATTGAAGAAATACTAACATTATTCCAAGATAATTTGGAGTTAATACAAATATTATTAGTCATTGAAATCAGTGGACATGAAAAAACTACAAAGTTATTTAAGATGTTTCTTCAACTTATAAACACTGCCTCCTCTGCTTCCTTTTCTTTGTCTTGGATACCATTCGGTTATATTGTGTGCCTTCCCCATTTTGCTTTCTCTTATTTTTTTTTCACGTGTCTGCAGCCTAATATTAAACATGACTATAGCCTAAAATGTGGCACGCCTAACTAGAAGGTATCTATTTACTTTAGAGTTGATGATACTTAGATTATAATTTTTTGGAAACACCGACCCAGGTTCCGAAGAGAGTTCCAAAGTTTTGCTGTCTTTACAATTAATGTAGATCAAAACATTTTGTAAGAAACTTTGCATCTTCCACTATAATTCAGTGTTTTCGAGCCGTATTTCTGGTTGTATGGTGGTGGAAGGAAGAGGAGTGGCATAAAGTTGTGTAACCTCATTGCACACTCTCCGAAATATATCCAATAATAAAATGACAGACTGGCCACCTGGCGATGTTCCGAATTCTGGAGCTTTGCCTCAATAAAAATGGTATCTATAAATCTTAACTTACCATTCATTCGATTCTAATACCTATAGCTGGTATTAGGGTGATCCGCCCCTTAAGATGCGAGCAGTACTTCCTGCACGACCGAACTTGTGCATAAACAGGGAAAGAAATGGTATCGATTTGAAATTCCGACGCATTTTCAACGAGGATAAGTTGACCTCAAAAATTTCTTTCTGATATCCACGCACAGAAACCCGGTGGCAAGCCATAAAAGAATAACTTGTCTATAAGGCTATTGAGCGAGATAGGGCTTACCCTACCGGAGGCTTTTAAAGTATTGCATTTTCTCTTTTTCTATGTTTCACATCTATATGTCATCTTTTTATTTCCTTTTATTGAACCTGATAATTCTTGACCAGTCCTTTATAATCTTGGATTTTGTATAATTCATTAAAAAACCTACTCTCTCACTTTTGTAACAGGCTTTCATTTTCGCTACAATTTCGTCCCACAGTCTTCTTAAATCTTAAACGATTGGAGATAAATTGTTTTCTAATTTTAAATAATTTGCTTTCTACTTGTCTTTGCAGATACTGGTGGTTTCTCTAACAATTTGCATCATTTGCTACTAATTGAATAATTTAAAATTCTTTAAAACACGTTCACGGTAAAAACGGAAGGACTTTCTTTTGATTTCGTGTATACAGATGGTACTTCTTCGTTTAGCTCGGTGCATGATTTCGTAATTTTCCTATTTTTTCTAAAAAATAAATAATATTATATTATTTTTTTCTTATGTCTGGATATTTCCGCATACGTATATTAGTTCTTTACCAAGGTTGGCTATGTTCTATTTCTTATTTTTAATTGTGAACATTTTCTCTCAGTAGCAGTGTAGTTACTTTGGTATTGTAATAAAAATAATATAACCGAATTGAAGTTTTGATTTTGGGTATTACTCACTAGTAGATTATTTTTATAAGTTTTATTAAATTTTAGCAGATACTAATAAAGGTTGCAAAGACTGTCACTAACATAGTGTTAAATATTCTTATGTCCTTGTAATAGTGATGCTAAAATATCGGGCAGTAGTCCCGGGTCGTGCGATCGATTTCAATATGCGATAACTTCTGCATGAGTACTTCGCTATCCTTCAGAGCCGTTTGCGGATACCACTGATCAAAGAGGATACTCAAATACGTCGGGATTCGATAGTATCAACGTAGGTTGCGTGGTTAGAATTGAATTGTTGTATACTGATTAGCTACTTTTTTTATATGGTGCAAATATTCTCCGAAAGTGTAGAACGTGTAATTAATTTTAAATTTCCTGCACTTTAGGCTCGAGAATAAATAACATTTTTAAGATTTCAACAAAAAGAGAATAATACAGAAAATTATAATCATGTCATGCAAATTGAATTTGTAATGATTATATGACAGTACATTTAAGAATTTATAAAATCAGATGAAGCCGACAGTAGGATATTATTCTGAGAAAAACAACGAAAAAACCCGAGCTCTACAATTCTTATTTGAGGTGCTACCTCATATTCCGTGGATAATAAATCTTAGGGGCAGACACATCTGTCAAAACTGTAAAATATGTATTTCTCGTAACACCCCTGTCCTTTCAGCTTCAAGTGAATAAGATACATGTCGGCTTTTTTAAACATGAAATTTTAAAACGCCATGTGAATATTTTTATGAGCTTTATTTTTTTCCTGTACAGGTTTCTATAGAACATATATAAATGTCAAATGTCGCCAAAGGTTTTCACGAGTACATACATTAAAACAAAACTGTTTTATGGATTATTTTTTGATATAATATCCTATTGCTTTGAACATAACGCGAAACACGAAAATACTGTTAGTGCACTTTTTATAATTCTTTTGTACCCAGAAGCCAAGACACCGCTGAAGGTAGATGAAACCAACAGTTTTATACACCTAAGTCTCGTCTTCCCGTGATTACTGGAGAGCCCTTAAACTATAGGCAAAACACACACACACGCACACGCACACGCACACACGCGTTTTCATTCTACCATCATGTATTTTTGTCTATTACATAGTTTCCTACCGACATCCTTTTACAGTTCTTATATATATGTACTCTTTGTACCTTCATTTCGAACATTCTTTCAAAAACTAACTTTTAAACATAATCATGTACTATTTTATATTTATAACTTCATTTACTTTCAAGAGAAAATATGAATTTGTTTGACTGCTCTAGATTTTATATTATAAATATATATATCATATTATTCTGAAGTAAAGATATGGACCGTCCTGGCTTAACCTCAACAAGAGCATGGCTTAGTTCCAAGTTGAAAACTGGAACTTTACTAAATATTACAAGAATAATAATACTATTTATTATTAATATCCATTTCATATATAATCATATTATGCTAATTAAATAATTTTATTATTTGTTCCTCATGTTGTTGAATTTTTGCTTTTGCTTTACTTTTATCCTACAGAGTTGTTAATTAATTCATTATTATAATATAAATTATTTTAAGTAACTCTAATCTCGATAAATGCAACAGACTTTTATTTTTAAAATTTTAATATTTGTTGTTTCAATACTTTTTCTTAATCTTCATTCATTAAAATAAGTAAAAAAATCTTATATTTAATTATTATTGCGTATTTAATACATAAATCTTTATTTCATAAAGGTAAAAATATATTACATAGAAGCAGTTATATAAATTTATCATAAACCATTTATCAAACAAAAAAGATTGCGAATCTGCAAAAGAACAAGAGGCATAATTCTTAAAAGTTAAAGGGTATCGCTGATGTCACAGATATTAAGTTCTGAAAGTATCGGGCAAGCCCACTATTCATAAAACGTTATTTTTTATCTAAATTCAACCTTGATGATATAAATATAAAGTTTTAAATACAGCAACATCTTCACAACTTGCTTAACAATCTTTATTGCACACCCTAAGAATGGGCCAAAGTGGAGGAGGAAGGAATAGTATATTTTAAAGATATTTTATTGATATATATTTTAAAATATCTTAAATTTAATAATAATATTTTTTAAATAATATTAGAAAAGAAAAAGCAAGCAACTTTAAACTAGTTAGACATTAACTTTCTTTTATTTTTGGTCTTTCGTTGAATGGGTAGTAGGTATTTTGCAATGATCTATTTTCTTTTATTTATAATTAAGGATATAGTTGTAATAGGAATTACAGAAAACAAATAAATGAATTATCCAAATAAGATTGTCAGACATGAGTTCATTCGAACTACACCGAAATGGATGTAAGTCTAAATTGTTTAAGGTATTGCAAATCAGTATTTTTGTAGTAATACAAAGTAAATAAAGAAATAATGTTATAGTATTATACTGACATATGGTCGTATAGAAACGATGCTAGTCTCTAACTAGAAAACTTTCCGATGCCACGTCAGTAATTTAAAAGAGCCCCTCCAAAGTTTTGTAGCAAATTAAATTTTTGTTGCAATACGTACGATCTTTTAGTTTTTGCTATTATCGTTTTTTTAGAAACTTTTAGAGTTCGACTGTTTGAATTTCCACAAAAATCTGTATAATGTTTATGTCTAAAATATTTTCTAGTTGAATATTTAGTTAGAAATATAAAGGAATCTAAATGATTCTTTCGATGATTTTTTTTTCTATGCAATTTTAACTCGTTACAATTAAAGTTATGGACTTACCTATACAAAGAATATTTGTATACAATTAATATTAAACAAGGAATATTTTGGAGTAACGATTTTAGTGTTCAATGTTAGTTAAGAATTAAACAGACACTTTACAATTATATTTACTTAAAAATATAATGAAGTATCATATCCTCTTAAATGATTAAATTGCTATATATTTGTTAAATGAACATTTCTTTATATTACTTATAAAGAAATGTTGTACAAAAATATACACCTTAATTTATATTTGTTTTATGAATCCGGTCGGAAAATGAACACTGTTATAAAAGTTTTTATAAATAAATAATATAATGCCCATGAATAACGACACAAACATTGCTAGTGAATACATTTTTATTCATGATACATAAAATATTTATGTAGTCGCAGTAGGTAGAAAATTACAACGTTTTTAGAATAATGAAGATTATTATGAAATGCTTTAATCTATCACCATTTACAATAAAAAATACGGTATAATATTATAACTTAGAAAATATTAACAATATTTATGTTTTATTAATATCATTTCAGTTAACCATTGATTTGATTTGATGATTTCAACCTTCTGAGATAACATAAAGACAAATTTTGAAAAAATATCTTAGGGTATATTGTTTAATAAGTTTATTAATTATAATATAAATAATTGTTTGTTTTTTTTTTAACTTTTATAGTTAAGAAAGACAAACATACAATGTATAAAATGGTAGTTAATAAAACATGTAAAGTGAAAGAAAATAATGAAATCCAATATCATTATAACCATGTCCGTTTTGAATGTGCTCAAGATGAAAGCAATATTCGATTATTATAAAAGGGTTTCGACATATACGAATAGTTCGAATTGAAACGGGGTCGGTCCCTTTATCTGTTAAAGTATGTACATGAGTATTGGGAAGCCCCAAATATATGTATATATTAGGGTGGATGGACAATTGGATAGAACTTGAGAAGTTATCGTTTAATGTTATTTGTATGTAATAATTGCATTGTGAATAACTATATCTGTGTGTGTATAATTATACGAGTAGGTATTTTAATGTATCAGAAGCTAGAGTGGAGGTATTGGTTTAGTCTTGACTGTTTCATTAAAATTATAAATAAATTTTACATCCAATCTGCATATTGTTTCTTTGTTGGGTCTGAAAGATAATTATCATTTTAAATGTTATTTAGATTACTTATTATAAGTTATTGAATCAGTCATAATTGAAAAAGTGGTTATTTTTTGTTTTTATTTTATTCAATTTGTCATTTTTGTACCCTAAAACTTAAAAGTTATTCGGCGCCCAGTGTACTGCAACAGCTGTTACTGAATGATGAAAAGCTTAAGGCGATTACAAGATTCCCTCTCGGTTCAAGTTTAATATAAAAATAAGAAGATAATGCCCTTTTAAGTGTATGTTCTCCTGGTACCATTTTGAAACTTAGTTGTTCAGTGTTAGGGGAAAGAAAGTAAATGTCAATATTTTTAGACTTTATTTGAAGGAGGGGTTAAGACATTTATAAAATATTGTGCACGTCTCTGAAACACCTTTTATAAGCACAGTTAATGATTTTTCTTATTATAGTGAAAAAAAAAACTATTTAAAAATTTCCAAAGATTTTCACATCACTACTGATTGTCTGTTATTGAACAGTCATATAACTCTTACCTTATAATAGTTCATATATAAAAATAGATAAAATTATATTATTGTATATTTTATATTACTGTACAAAATATAAGGGACTAGATCAATCATTAATTTGTAACTTTATTTAATTTAATACATAATAATTTTTTATTTTATAGGATAATTAATTCTAATTGAATTATTTAATATAGTATAATAACAGGGATTTTCTTGTGGACTTTTCTATTTGTATAAAGTTTGTATATGTATTTGCAGTTTTCCATATCGCGTCGGTTTATCGAACGATCTGCGCCCCCCGCCGTCTCGATGATCCATCTTCGAGGGACCGGCACGCGCAAGCGGGCGTAAATATATTTTTTTAATAGTAGTCATGAAAGTTTTAAGATTCCTGTCTGTTAGTCCGTCTGTAGACAAAATAAAATACAAAATAAGTTAGAATAAATAAATAAAGAATAAAAATTATCAACATGAGCCAGAATCAGACATGCGACCTCTGGGTTAACGCACCTGTCACTTCGTAAAACCAGGTACAGTGTCGCTACTCGATTTGATGAATTAAGCAGCTTTCATTTTTCTGAATGTTTGTGATAAGTTACGAGATTTTTTGACCTGATTTTTACGGATCGCCATTTAAATAGGCCTTGAAATTTTTCTTGTACCATTCTTATTTCTTAGCATTAATATAAATATAATAAAGAATTAATGAAAACATATTACAACATATTTCATTACTAATTCTTTAAAACGCAAGTTTACGTTGTCCTCCGACTACCGATGATCCGACTTGGTGAAAACACGCAGACGCGTTCTTCTACCAACAAGGGTGCGATATTTATTTCTCCCTCCGTGACACCAAGTTTAGTGTGAAACTTACAACAAAGAACAGTGAAGTCCGCTATGAAATGTTATTGTTAAAAATATATTAAACTTTCTTATATCTTATTTCAAGAAAAAAATATTTCTTATTTTCGGTTCATAGTTTTGAAAGTGTATTTATTTATATCCTACAACATAAGTCCTCAAATATACTTGTGTTACTATTAACTTTATATAAAGATTACATAGAATATACATAAAAAAAGACTTCAATATTATATGTATACGTATTGTTATTGAGTATGTATATTATGTCTGTATAATATAGAAAACTAATTCTGGTAAAATTAGGTAAGGAATGTCAAAAAATTATATAATTATTCCTATAATCTGTGTAAATAAAGTTTTTCTTTGATATCTTAATTATATATGACCTAAATAATTATTTAAAAAAGCTAAACACTTAATAGCCAACTAATGACTAATAACTTTAAACAAAAAGTTAAGTCAATTTATACTATCTTTACTTCCTCATTCAGGAGTAAGTAACCCTCAAAAGCGATAAACGTTCGACAATTAAAACTTTCAAGACCATATTTTCGGGTTATTAAGCAAACCGTTAAACCCCTATTTCTTGGCATTGAATAAATTTCCCTTGGCGATTTAATCGTGTCTGACTCACGCATATTAACCACCCCATAGGTTGAAATGCATATTACTTGATTTCCTCGTCTCGTTAGTGATATATCAGCTTATATCTAGCTATCATATATCTAGCTTCCTTAAGCTAGACGATTCAAAAAACCGATTCAAACGACCGGTCCTTACCGGTAACAATATTTAGGGATAATTGAGATATTATATAAAGATTAAAACTACTCAATTTACAAGATGTAATAAGAAAACAACGTAAAGATTTAATAATAACTATTATGAAGATAATGGTTGGTTTGTATTTATTTCATGAAATATATTAATACTAATTATAATAAATAACCGTTTAAATTAAACTGTTTTCTCTAACTCTGTAGTATGGCTGTCCATAAGGCTGTAATTCTTTTTACAGTACTGAGAGGATAAACAAAATATAAACAGTATTATCAAAGTTTCCAGTGACATTAAAATCCTTTGAATGTCATAAAACATCAAAGTTATTGCAAAGAACCCCCTAACGCTCAACTTGCTTGACAGATTCCCTGTTATTTTGACGTGTGAAACGAAGGTGAAAACAGCTAGATCAGCAAGGGTGTGAGACGTCAAAAAATGATTAACTGCGATCAATCAGCCTAGATAGTAACTGTTTGTACCAAACTCACAAAAAACATAACTTCTTTATTAACTTTTTTGGTACATTGGGTTTATTTTATTCATATGTTTCATTTTAATCAGGTTTTACTGAAGAAAATATTTATATTCAATTACGCATTGAGGTAACTAAAGTAGGGATAGTCCCTGCTTATAGAAGCATTGCTAATGGCTATCCAATTGATTTATGATTTCGGTGCATGCAGTGTAAACCCGCCGTTTCCACCACATTTGATTTCCACATGCGCTTCTGTAAGTGATTTCACGCTTTGGTACTTTTCTATGGAAACTTATAATTTATAGATTCAATATATAAATTATTATTAAAATATTTCATAAAATTCGAGATCCAATTTTTTTGGCGCAAGATAAAACATAAACTCCTTAGTACCCTCTAACTACCAATTAGATTATATAGCTAAAGATAAAATCAATCATGTAAATAAAACAAATTATAAATAAGATATAAATAAATATTGTATACTTAAAAAATTACCACTTCCGTTAATCAATTCAAAGTCATAACAGTCATGTGTTAACGATAAGCAAATGAAACTCGCAACGTTTTTGTCGGTTTAGCAAATTTAATATCACGAGCGCTGGTTTGCTAATAACTGGGCATGCAAAGTGCAGGTTTGATTTACGAGCAGAACGCAGTACAAACTGTACGCTCCAATTTGTGTTCTATTCAATTTGATTTAACTAGAAGTTAATGTATTCGCATTTCTGTCTATTAAGTGTAATGCGTAATGTTCTAAACTGAAATAGCAAATGTCCGTTACAATTTATTTATTAATAAACTTGATGTTTAATATTTTGATTAATCTACATATTTATAAAATATGACTTTTAAAAAACAATATTTAAATGAACAAAGAATTTATTCCTCATAAATCACGAACCCTTAAGTGTAAATCACTCAAAGAAATGAACTATAAACGTCGTATTTTCGTTGCAAATAAAGAAGGAAATCCAATTAGTAAGCCTCACTGGTACTATTCAATGCCGTTGGAGGTGCACTTGGAAAGCATCGCTTTTCAGACACCGACAGAAGCTTAACAGCCGGCTTTAAATGGCGACCAGTGATAAAACTGTTATAAATCGATTCCACCAGGTTGAAGAATTAAATGGATCGTAAAAATTAATAGGACTCTTTTGCACGGGACGATTCGTAGGGCAGAAGCGGAATGGCACTTTCCCACTTTATGAATTACTTGGGAACTTTATGACGGCTTTGTCAGGCTTGGCTTTTTTCTGCGCGTCACGTGTTGTCGACGGATGCGAAATTGGATTTTTTGATAGAAATATTACGTTAACGGGCGGTATTCACTTATATTCTCTTATGGTGAAACGTTTTTGATCTTAAACTCTTCCAGCTATAAAACTAGACCCTTTGGTATACTACAAAGATTTGCCAGCATACTATTTCTAGATTATGTATTTAGTGACGTTAGCGACACGTACCAGGCGTACATAAAGAAAAGGAAACATATCACATAGTCAACCTTTATACCGTACATTCATCCGACCTCCCGCCGCGCGTTGCACGCCTAGTGAGCCGCTACTGAAATGGCGAATGTCTGTTTTTTAAATGCATTGCAATGTCGACGTTTTAAAATAACCTTGTTCACTATTCTTTACGTTTTTGTATTTTGTTCTCATACTATTTGCTTATATTCACAGTTGGATAACAATTAGTGTGATTGCATACTACTACTACTGTTTAATGAAAATAAAAATAGTATAATATTTTTTTTTCAAATATAATTTATTCTTCTTGTCTATTGGTTTGTGATTGTTATTTTTTTTTAAATAAAGGGAACTCTAGTTCAATAGTTAAAAACATTTACTAAACATTAGATAAACTAGTAAAGAAATATACAAGTATGTTTAGGCGATTAGTGATCGATTCGAGTATACTGACAAACTCTACACGTGCGTCACGGTTTCCATAACTTAAACGTATCAAAAAACAACCATTTAGGGAAAAAGCTTGGAGGTTCCAGTCGTGAGGCCACAGACTACATGTTAAACTTAGTTTTTTTTTAATTAACAAAAAAGTACTAGTATTTTGTATTCTGGTTTGACAATACATATTTTTGGTATTCAGATTTTCGTGATTTTTGATTACTTTTAAAAATAATTATTCGGTTGTATACACGTGAATTCTATCGAAATTTGTTAGACAGGTTCAAATCCATTCCGGATCCTCATTTATGAACTAGGAGTTCGTACTGCTAGTCCATAAGTGAGAAATGTGGTGAAATTTGTCCAACGGTGTAGTCATCGTCGGATAAATTCCTCCACCCTCTTGAGACTCTTGTGCCGATATTTGGACACCTTTTTTAAAAGTATATGGCTTAGTCATCACTTAGTAGTCCAACATCCCAACAACACTCATCCATAAGTCGGATAATATTCACGTTGTACTCCGCTGATTTGAATTGCATATATTTGATAATTCTAATATTAAAAATATTGTTTAATAGTAAAAAATTTATTTATTGAAATTTTTCGGTGAGTTATCTTTGCTTACTACTTAAGAAGTTGTTTTGTTTTTAAGACCCTATTTGTTTTTTAATTATAAGGTAAATAATATCCATTGTGTCTGACTGTAGTCAATAGACTACAAGTCTTTTGTCATCTTACAAAATACGAGACATGGTTCTAGGTGCTATATTCTTTATTCGAGTCAACATTGTTTACTTTCGAACAGGATTCCGTCGAATTCGTTTTTTCACTGCTTTATCGCTTTTTTCGTATGAAAACTACCGAAACGGCTAAGTCTGGTTCTATTTTTTTTTATTGTAGCAGTATTTATGACCAGACTAAGTATTACAGCTAGACTCTGTAACTAAAATTCTTAAAATGTATATTATCTTAGAATACTGATTTAGTTACTCTGTGTCCTCACGATGTCGCGGTGTAGGCTGCGCTTGCGGCGACCGTGCCTCTGTTCACATTATCACCATGAAAGGCGCGAGGTCTTGACATTGCATGTCGAACATTTTGATACACTAGTGTTAGAGTTTATCAATTCTTGTTTGAATAAATATATATGTATAATCAAAAATATAGACATTTATAGAAACTTATCTTCCTTGTTATGATATATTTTTACTATCCTTTAAAACGTATGCATTTTTTTTCTAAGAAATATTTGTCGACCATTAAAGAATAATAAAATTAGTATAAAAAATATAATATGTATAATAAAAATAATAACAATGAATAAAATGAAATAAAATAAAAAAGTAGTAAACTAATAAAACAGCGAAAATAACAATTTGAAACGCATATCATAACAGCTACAAAAACTGACATGATGTGGATTCTTGTCAAAGAAAAAATCTGACAGACTATTATATAAATATATTAAATACAATTATAACAATATACTTGAAAAGTCAATATCAAACAACATTAGACCTTATGTCTTAAACGGTACCAATACTCAAAGAAGTATTAAACGCAAAATAATTTAAATGTTGGTCGCCTTTTCATGTCTCAGATGTAAATTATTCAAACGCAGCTCATCCGATGCTTCGTTGATTCTACTTTTTTTTTCTCGGTGAGCCTGTTCTTAAATATAAAGAAGGTATTTAAAGAGGTTCTGCTTTACCTAAACCAAAAAAAGTTGTAATTTTTAAGCTGGATTACATTACTTTACGTAATAATGCGTTAAAGTATTCATGTATATATGTTTAGGCGTGTTATGGGCTATAATGTTTTATAAATTAAATAATAAATTATAAAAGGCCTAAACTAAAACAAAAAATCAAAGATATCTACTACTTACAAATTACTTAATATGTATAAAAATAGTATAAAGATTAAGTATCTTTTACTTAATCTTTAAATTATTTTCTTAAATACAATATCCTTTAGTTGTTTTTCGGATCAATTTATATTAAATATCCAATGTGTTATTGTTCCTTAATTAGGTCAAGTGAAATTGGTTCCAGTCACTCACTTGTAAGTTATTCAGAACCTGGCTCTGTCATCAATTTCCTTCGAAATAGGTTTGTGAGCTTATTACATGTTATTAGACTAATTTCTTTAATTGTATTTGCAATTGTAGCTGACTTTATCACAGATTTATGGAAGAATAAGCAAGTTATAGCAATAGACTTTTGTCGCAATTGTATTGAAAATATTATTCTATATTCTTTATTAATTAAAAATAGCGTAACATTGATAAAAGATTTATAGAATTTTTTACTCAATACTAAATTCCCAACGATCAATAACACAGTAGCTCATTTGATAGAGAGATACAGACTGTACAGACAACAGGTAGTAAGTTCAAGTTGATAAATTTGTCATTTTATATTCACCGTACATTCCTTCATCCTTTATATAGAATATTCTATTTATTATGCGTTTAAAGGAAGACAAAGAACTTTTATTAAACATTTTATAAGGTATTTCTGTGATAGCGTCGTATGATATAATAACTAGTTGCAATGAAAACACCTGTTATTATTAAATGTTTAATTGTTGTAAGGAAAATGAAAATAAGTAGACTTTCACAAAGATATATTAGACAGAAAAAATATATTAAAATATGATTATATTATTTGCATATCGATATTACAATTGTTATAAAAAAGGGACAGACTATTAAGTTTTGTATATTGCTGGAATGTACTCAATTGAATGAAATTGTTTTTATGCGACAAATAAGTATATTCTTATTAATGATTATTTATGTTAAGGTGGCTTTATATTTGCAGATATATCTATTTAATGTTCACATACCGATGACTTAAAAGTATGTTTAAAAATTATTTTATTATAAATTTTCAATTCCAGACTTATGTGTTTAATTGAGCTGAGCGAAGCGAAGCTCTTTACTACTCAAATTTTCAACTCTTTGTTACCCTACTCCTCCTTCAATTTATGAGCTACATGCACGAAATTTTGCACACATGTGCATAATGAGCAAAACCCGGTCTGGATTGAAAATCAGCCGAATCGTTAGCGTAGTTTTTGAAATAATTGATAAAATATGTCCCATATAGTAAAGATATAGAACGTTTTTGTTTCGCGGGCGCTGCGTCGCGAGGCCAACCCCGCTTGCGTGGACCTAGTAAATAATCACAATCGCAGCCAAGCTTATACATAGACACACACTTCTAAATAAATATTACGTTTATTTGGTTATAGAAATTGGTTCATATTCCTTTGAGATTTATAAAATAGTTTTCAAAAAGATTCAAATTAAATTTCAATCGTTATTTTCAGATGTCGCATATATTTAATATTATTCTTGACTGCTCAGTTAGAAATATGGGTATTCGAAAGAAAAATAACAGATGTCGCTTTCGTCCTTATACTGACTATTCTCTCTCTCTATATGTCAAATGTAGAAGCCGAACACGGCTAATCAAGAATGTTACAAACATAATTTTTCAAGATATTATAAGTATTGTTGTTTGTTATTGTTGTATTGTATTGGTATTGTTGTTTGTTATTGTTGTATTGTATTGTTATTGTTGTTTGTGCTGAGGCCGGGGCTGTTGTTTCTGGTCTCTGAAACATAGTATTAGTAAATGTAGTTTATGGAAGGTACATAGTTTATTAATGTTATTTTGACTATCGATTATTCAGATTTACCAAAAAATTTTGACAAAAACATTTAAATAATATAATATTGTTTACAATCTAAAGTAGAAATTTTTATTCAAACAAAGAAAATATTGATTTTCTTATAGACTTTTTAAACCAAACCTGAAGGTAAATAACGTTAAAAATAAGTTTTAAGTTCATTATAAGAAAAATCCAATTATGCTTTAAAAAATGTTAATAGACTCCGCTTATCGCTACTCAGTCTTCAAGTATGATTACTTGATAAAATTGGATGTTTAAACAATAAGCTAAACAAGTTTTAACACGTGATCAATCATCCGTAGATTGATGAATGGTGCAAGTTTGACATTAATGAATTTTTACGCCCGCATCTCATGCATTTGCTACGGTAATTACTATGGGCGAGATTGGATGTTGGTTTTAGTTTGACGACACGGGACAGATACGACATAAATGATGCTAATACTTTGTATTATATCTAATCAATATTTTTTTTAAATATAATTTTGTATACAGTTTTAATAGATCTGATATTTATTAAAAGCTCCTATATCTTTAACTATTCTACGGTTCTGTCGTTACCTTTATCGGAATTTGTCTAAATAGGTTCAAACCCATGGCGGAATCACAACGTTCACAGTTCACGCCACGCCACTTCACGGGCTCCGTAGGTTTTTGAAATTATTTGGGCAAATTCTCATAAATTTAAGGTGAGATCAGCCGGATAGCTATAGATAATAATAGTTGTGGATAACGAAAGATCTTTTTCAAATACTAAGTTCTTCACACATATAATATATATAAAAAGGTATTTTAGCATTTTGGAATAAAAACTACAGTTGTCGGATCTCAGGCTAGTAAAAATCTCATAGGCTCAAATCATTATCCTTGGTTAATTTATTTAATAATAAAATAAATAATTTTAAAATATTCCTTGAAGTAACCCTGACATATTGGCAGTGATTTATTTTGTCAAGCAATTTAAGTTTCCAATGAAGCGTTTAATGCCATCACTTATTTTGCTTTTTATTTTTAAATACACTCTATTTACAATAGCTGTCTGTTTAAATATGGAGCACATTATACTATATTTATGTCTGAATTATATATATAAGTACTTTTAATTACTTAAGATGTAAAATATAGCTCACTCATAAAAGAATTTTATATTCTAAAACATAAAATATACTATAGATATTGATTAAATTAACACCAAAAGCAAGTTACAAAATCAAAAAATTTAAATCTATTTTCATAATTTTTTGAAAACAACACAAAGATCATTTTTAATAGCCATTAACGAAGAGTATAAAACGCTACAGGATTACATCTAAAGAAATATGATCCTTTAAATTATCTTAATATAGTTTAATTTGCATACAAATGGGTCATTATGAGGTTAGTCCCAAGTAATTGCTGTTGTTAAGTATAATATTGTGTACAGAATCCGAGACACAATGATAATGCATCCCTTTGTACTTAAACTTGTGACAACATAAGATTGTTCACAATACTTCATTAATAACCTCATTAAATTTAAATATAAATCTAATTCTTGTCTCCACTTGATATTATATATAAAACACCAACACGCCAACACACCAACAAAGCATCAGACCAACATGCCAACACCAACATACACACATATTACCTTAGATTTACTAAAATATTTTCATTTTTTTTAATTAGTGTTTGACTGGTCGATATACGTCATTTGGTGTATAGTTAACTATTGGCTTAAAAAAAAGGAAACTGTTATTGTCTTTATATATTTAAATATGTTGAAAATTTATCATATAATTGTTAATTTGCTGTTTTGTCAAACAATGAAATGAATTTATAAGATAAAATTATAAACTACGAAATAAGTCTTTTGATAAAAAAAGAAATGACATCTAAGATTAATATTATTGATTTCCGCATTTTAGAGTAACAAGTTCAGAATGTTTAATTAAATAGAAATTATACATGCAGGTATATTTCAAAGTGCACCATGTTAAACGCGATGCTTCCTAAGTCTGTACTTAGTTCTGCTTACTGATAGAATACCAACTTGAGTACAAGACTCATTACGTATACATAGGACATGGGCTCGTTCCCGTTGTTACAAAACACCGTTTCTGAATTAATTTATATTTATTTAATGATATAAATCATATTAATTATACTAAAGATTTTATTGATTTCATATTAAAGTAAATTTATTCTAAAACAAACAAAGTCTTAATTTCCCGTAAATAAAACTTTATTTAATATTAATATTTTAATTTATTTTGTTATGTAAACAGAAATATTAAAAAAAATATTTTTGCTTTTAGAAGTATATAAATATTTTAATTTTTCACCTATATTCGAATCAATGGAATCATGTTTTTTGCTTAGTAAAAAAACAAAACTATTAATTTGTGTAACAATGGACACTTGTTCGCTAGCATGTAAAACTGAATACAAAGGTATGGGTGCATGCGTGAATGCATAATAGCGGTAGCTGTATTTAAGTCTTGATTGTACTGATTTATCTACCAGATACGCTTCACGTTTTCAGTATAATGTTGATGAAAAGAAACTAAGAATAAAAATTTCTAGATATTGTAATTCAAAAATAACTCAATATTTTTATTTCATGTGAGATTTAATCATTGTTTTCCACTGATATCGTCTGCTCCCTTTCCCAAATGAAATAATAAGCCATTTTCTAACTTCTAAAAACGCATAAATTGTTTTATATTGTTTTATTAGAATTTATGTATTTCTCGAGAAAGATAGAAGATTATGCCAATTTAGCCAGCCCTTGTGTTAAGTTGGTTATTAAACTAAAAATGAACCAAATTTAATAAAAATCGATCAGTTCATCTCAAATTGATAATATGTTTTTTTTATGACAATGTCAGACTTTACCCAAGGAAAATGTTTTCTATACTATAAAAATAAACTCTCACTGAGTTTTATCAAAACCCGTCTATTAGGGTTTTTGTAGAAAATGAGCAAAATATAAACTGTTCGAAAATTGTAATCCTTTCTTACTCTTGACATTTAAATTAAATGAAACAATTTTATTAACGACAGTACTTTTGAATGATATACATTATCCATTATTTGTTTATATCGCTTTAAGCTTATAGCATATCAAAAGTGAATATTACTTAAATAATAATTTGGAGTGAAAAATGCAGATACTATAGCATTTTAGTGTTGCTGCGTCACGGCGAAGCCATCAATAACCCAATGCCGTCATATTGACTCGGAAATTCAATAAAAATTTATCAGTTGATTTCATAGTTCCTAGTCCAATATGACTCGACTTGACAGCTCCATTGATGTTACCTTTGAAAACTGAGCATATATTAGTGTTGAATATTTATTGATATTTTATATTAGATAAGTATTAGATTATAATTTATTTCTAAGATATCTTAACAGACAGTACCTACTTGATTTATGTAATTTTCCAGATCAAAAAAAGATTCTTCAATTAGTAGGTCATACCTAAAACGACTTACATTCTATAAATATATATATTAATATTTTATTAAACACAACACCGAGAAAACAATTTTCTAAAAATGCCCTTCCCCTATTTTCACGCCGTAGTGAAAACCAATCGTCTGAGCAAATCATAATTCAATACCCGAAAACTTTAAAAGTCACTCTCACAATGAAGAAAAGGGGTCTAGAGATTCAGAAACCCTGCAACGAAGACATCTTACAAATAATGAGGAAAATTCTATATTGTGCATAACCGTCCAAACCAGACTTCCTAATCGTCCCTTTTGAAATCCCAACTAACAGGAAACTCGCATTTACATAACAATAAAAATGCGATCCGAACATCTAGAAATGCCTGCGCGATATTCACGGATCATAAAATCGCATTCGCTCGCTGAACACTCGGACTGACGTAACTGGACCTCTGCTTTTATCGCAGTCTTCTCCTACTTCCCCATTAGTTGAAAATTTTAGAAAGGAACCAAGTGTCTCACTAATTTGGTTGTTATACTTTTATACTTGAAAGCACTTGTCAGTTTTGGTTAGGCGATGCTACTTTTTGAATGTTAACCTTTTTTTTTTTGTTTACAACAAAATTGTAAACCAATTTATAAAATTGGATTATTGAACGTTGCGATATCGATGCGACTCAACAACAGTTTTCTTTCTAAAGTATTTTTTCCCAGTTAATGACGAGAATAAGGATATTCGAAAATAGAACAATATAATAGGATAAAAATACTTGAATAATGATAACTCTTTACTGTTTTACATATTTTAAGTATATTTAACTTATAAGTCTTTATTTATTACATTATAATACGTGACATTTTTGCTTTGGTGTTATATATCATCTCAAACAATGTAACGTTGCTAAGCAAGTGGGTCAGTATGCCAGCGATCCCTTGTCAAATTAACGCGTACCTCTGTCTTATAGTGACAAACGACGGACATAATAAAACAGTAGAGCAAAAAAACGTAACGTTAATATTTTCGAATTTCGTTAAATAATATCGTATCTTAACAATTTCTATTATTTCCATCACTCTATCCAGTGATTACATATTAAAACTGTTATTTTACTATTTAAACCGAATTTATATGTCAATACATTAGCAACTTTTGCATTTCAAGTTTAAAAACTTATGCTTAACTTAAAATTTTTGTATTCACTTAAGTGTAAAGATCCATCACTTCCCCCAGAGGCAATTTCAGCTAAACCTCTTAGCAAAATAAACAGTATTAATCTGTACAACGCTGTAACTTGGAGTCTCCTACATCAAGCTAAGAGCATTAAATAAAAACTAGAAGAACTTGGCCATTTGCCAAGCTAGCATGATTTAAAAATATATAATTAAATTATATCGGAGATCAGTCGATAAAGATTAATGAATACGACTAGCACATTTTGATCTGAAATATACTGGAACTGAACCTATATTTTTATTTAAAATGGTCAAGGTTTAATAAAAAAGAGTTTATTAAATTTAGTTTCAATTGCTGAATATAAAAGTACTTCTATTAGATTGATTAAGGTATCAAATTCAATCATGCCGACTATTGAAGTTCTATGGAAACATATTGTTTTTATTAATTTGAATAGTGATATTTAATACAAAAGTTTTATATATTTATAAATACCAACACCGGTTTGTTTTTATATTTGATTGTGAAAATGTTCGGTGTACAAATATTTCAAGTTTATTGTCGGTTTATTGTTGGAGATACAAAGCAAATATTGTATTACCAGAGGTTGCCAGAAAAAATATCAAATATTTTTTTGTTTATTCATGAGTGCGGTTGATTTCGATTGATTTTATAGATTTTGAGTTGACGTGATTGAAACTTGAACATAAAAATGACGTAATGTTTTTTTTTTATAATTATTATTTTAAAAGTATTTATTGAGTGAAGCTCTCTATGAGAGAGTTTTCTGTATTCTTTGTGCATGCATCAATAAAACACAGTATATCCGAAAATTTCCAAATTTTGCAAACTGATAGACATCAGTCTGGTGGTAGTTTTAAAACAACAATTTTTCAAAAACACAAGTACACAAAATTTAATAATATATCTCATTTTGAAAGATAGTTGAAGACAGATTGCGTCGACGTTTTGTTAATGCAACGTCGATGCTGTATGTACCTCGCTTCGCTTAATATGGTAACTTATACCGAGATTTTATGAGCGTAGCAAGTCGGAATTGAGGTCTGGTTCGCACTTCTAGTTTCATTATACTACTAGAGGGTCTGGCAGACCCTGCCTTGTTCTGGAAAACTACGACTTTTAAATAGTAACTCTTTTTAGTTATACAGAGCAGACGTGATTCTTAAACTCATGTCAGTGTGAAATTGAAAAATTGTATTCTGTATTCGCCACGACAGTCTTTGCTTTTACATGATATGTTCATCAATCTGACACCGATTATAAAGTTGATGTAAGGATTGTAAAGTTTTTGTTTTTCTTTATTTTAATTGTTTACGAAATATTAACTAACATTTAATGCTATCGTATAAGTTTAATAGAATACAAAAATAATCTCTAAATATTTTTAAGTCAATAGAGATAAATAGAAAACAAATTAGATATTTTATTGATATATTATCATTAGATGCCAAAATGTTAGTCAAATCTCTAAAAAATTGTTTTTAATAGTAAGCGTACTCAAATGTTTGTAAGCGCGCAAGCTATAAGCACGTAATTTTGATAGTTCAAAACTTGCACATAACGCACGACTGTGCATTTCTAAATTTCCGGAGATTTGGATAGAGAATATAGCACCACAAATATTTCACGAACATTCAGTAACGTTATGGTACGTAACTTATCATTCTGGTCCTCGGACAAACATATAAAACGTTGATCAATAAAAATAAGAAAATCTATTAATAAGAATCCGTAATACAACGAAAAAAAATCTTAAAATATGTATAAAAAAATTCAATTCAATTAAATTAAAACATAAACGATAACGGAACCAACTCAACATAAATGATCAAAATGATCAAAATCGGTTCTGCAGAACACAGGATATTTTGTCCTGCATATGAAAATTATTCGTAAAATATTACATAGCTCGGAAACTACCTATACCTATACCTATACCTTTGGTTAGAAGATACAAGATGATATGTATCATAATAATATGTACCATCCATTAAATGTTTTATTACCAATTTTTAGTGTGATTGATGACAGATTGTATGGGGTGGTACACTGCAACGCCATCTTGTAGGGGCTTCCAACAAAGAGAATAGCATAAAAGAGGGTAGTATTTGAAAAATCTTATGTAAATAAAATAGTACTTGGTTGTGAAAATTGAAATTATAGAAATTGTGAATCGGAATCAGGCAGGCACCAGTTCATTTCCACCGACAATAATTTTAGGTCAATAATTGGGAGAAGTTGAAAAACATATTGCTCATATTTGATATGCGGTTCAATTTTAAAGATTGATTAATTTTATAGGTATTCAATAAATGTTCATGATAAAATTAGGTATAACATTTCTCATTTAATTAATTAAGAATTACTTTGTCTTTGTCACAATGATGCTTTAGAAAGCGGAGTTGCTGTAACTAAGTAAGAGAATTACTTAACAAAAGGTTACATTACTGTTTCGAATGTAATTCCTTAATTTTAAATAATTATAACGAATTTAGTATTTAATATATAATATGTAAAGCGAATAATATTAAATGAATGATAACATTGATGAAAGATAACATTGCTAGTGGTTTCATATTATGAATATTCTATATTTATTGTGTTTTAGTTTAAAATAACTATCTAATAAATTTACCATTCATTCTGGAAAAACCATTTAGTGATGGAAATTTGAATAAACAATGTTATGGGAGAAACAGTGTTATGGGAGAGTAATTGAATTATTTAATATTAGCTGTACCAGCGGCTCCGCTGGCAATATTAATAATTTTTGTACGGAATCTAAAACTGCCTGACTTTGTATTAATACTATAAATATATATATCTGAATTAATTTGTCTTTCAACAAGCATGGCGAGTTTTTTTTTTGGATTCATGTCTGCATGTTCCAGAGTATCCTCAACGAATAAATTTAGCAACCATATCATTTTTAATTTTTATAATCTTGTTAAATTACTTTTTAATACCACTAAACTTCAAAAGCATTTACTTTTAAAATATAATCTAAGTGACCTTTATTATAAAGTTAACAGTTTATTCAATATTTAAAAACGAAAAAATATAAAAAACCTATCATAGAATCATAATACACAGAAATAGACCCCTTAACTTTTTGATTGGTTAAGTTTTTATTAATGAATTAAGAATATTTTGCAGTATATTTGTTATCGTTTATAAATAGTATGATAATTTTTATAATTCTTATATTTTACTACGCTATTGATATTATATAGTCATTAATATTATACATGTTGACTGAGAGTTATCACTCGAAATAGGATTGAGTCGAGATTGGACGTAAGTTGACATCAAGATCAGTACAGATCAGAGTTTTTATTTTATCCTAAATGTCAAGTCGGACTATTTTATTCGCTGAGGTACAAAGTTGAGAAGTTAATGAAAACAATATGGATCTTCATATCTCACTAAATACAGAAGAATCATTTTTTTAACTTTCATTGTTGGTATTACTATTATTATATAAAACAGTTAGATATTAAGTACTATATTTTTTAAAATAACAATAGGAATTAAACTTGATGTGTTTTTCAGATCTCAGTTGAATCAGGATTCGCGAACGATTTTATTTAGAATAGAATGAATAGAATATTTCACAATAACCTGTGTATCGTAACAGAAAAAAATCTATTTAATAGTTTTAACTATTAGTGCGTTTCAACCAAACAAACAAGCTTTTCTGCTTTAAAGTACTAGTGAAAATCTTAAAATAAATCAAGTGAATAACTTAATGCTATTGAGATATAGTTATATGTATATATTCGTATTAATCAAGATATTGATCTTTAATTCAAGGTCTACAAAGACCTTTCTCTCTTATGCTGAAACACGTACAATATTCAGGATGCATCTGTTATAATATAATATGAGATCGACAATGGATAGTAATAGCTTGTTATATTATACATACATACATACATTCATACATAACGTATATCTCTTAACATCCACTTAAGTATTTTTGTTAACGTGGCTTAGAAGTACATAAATATAAGTTTAATTACTTCTGTTGACGTAATATAATTAATATTTATATTATCCTTTATAAAATTATGAATTATGTTTCTAAATAATTTCAGTTACTAAATAATTTATACATTGAAAACACTCAATTTACAACGTAAAGTTATTGTATTTGTGGATGCAAATTAATTTAAACGACAAAAAAAATGAGTGTAGTTTTAATACATTTTAGTTTATTTTAGATAAAATTACTAGATAGACAAAATTAAAAAAACAGTTTTCGTATATACACATTGTTACAATTTAAATTATTGTATATGAATAATAAAGTTTTGTATGATTCACTTTACAGTTTAGTAGCTGTGGCAGTATTTTTTTGAATGTTTTATCTAAATTATAAATATATATATTTAAATGCTTCTGTCAGCTAGATACGAACAAAGGTTTTCACTTACTTATCCATAAAGGCAAATAAAACTGTCGTTTCATGTCGGGTGCACCCGCTGGTATGCGAGGGAGTTACACCCCTTGAATAGGAGTTCCCTGAGCTACGTCACGCGCGATACGAACTAGAAGACACGCGAATAAAGCACGCGACAGCCGTTCTGAGTTTATAAACAGCTTGTATTTTTACACACGGATATGATGTATAAACTTAATTTTATTAATGGTATATTTAAATATTCGTTTAAAAACAAAGAAAAAAATAAACATAATAATTATGTTTAAATCAAAGCTGCTCTCAATTTGGTAAAAGGTTTGAAAATATATCCAAAATAAACACACCATTTAAACAAGTACAACATATAAAGAACTTAACTGATGTTCCATTTGAATCGTTTTAAAATATATTTAACAGTATTCGTTTCTGTGGACACTCGGCCTTATCTAAGAGATAAGCTCTAGGCGGTATGTTGGTATGTCAATTGCCGGTGAATTTTCATGTTATCTAAGAAAAATAGTCCTGAAATAATTCAGTGCAAGGACAGATGTCACGCTACATACCGACATGCCGACATAAGTATGCAAATGTAATGTTCCTTCAACACATGATGTGGTGTCGGCTATGTGTTTTACAGAGTGTTAATGAGGTGAATGGGGAACGAGTATTATAGTTTTAGAAATTAAGTAATTATTTTCCTTTAGAAATAACATAATTTAAATTTTAAATTATGGTGGAAAAGTCTTGTTATATTAATTGATTTCATTATTCCAATTATCTTTTATCTGTATATGGATGTGTCCCTTAGATATTTTTTTGTATGTTAATTATTTTAACAAGATTTGGTTTCTATAATTACTAAACGTTAATACGCTTGTTTGCATTAAGAGGTTAGGTTAGATTAGGTTTTCCATTTTATGAAAAAGAACTTTGAAAATTTATCCCAAAAAATAATAATTTCCTAATGGGAAATAAATAAATATTAATCTTTAATAAATTTCGTATGCCTTTTAAGAGCTAAAGCGTGTAATAAATTTGATATAATGGTTCTTTATAAATATAAACACTTTTTGTAGACTTACCCTCACAAATTTAATAACGGTAAAATGATACACTAACATGTTGGGTATTAGGGGTTCTATATAACAAAATAAAATCCTTTGAAACATATTTCTGAATTTAAATGGCATTATAATTGCTTTTTTGACCTCTTTTATGATTAACGAGGTGTTTTCCGCACTTAGTTCACGGTATGGCCACGAAAAATAAAGACGTGTTCACAGGAAAAAAACTTTGAACACCAACACGATACCGCAGTATTTTTTATCTGACAGTCTCTCGATCTGTTTTATTTATTTTTTTTAAAGCCATGACTTGTTACATGATATATATTTACTTTAGTAGGGTATAAGATGAACATTATCGTTTATCTCAAACTTAAGTTATCAGAAATTTAATGAAAAAGTTATACACATAACTATTATAAATTTACTAATAAATAGAATAAATTGGTTCTATATATTAAAAGTTAATTCAAAATTATAAAATAGTTTTTTGTTTCTATATTTTCGCATTTGTAGTAACATATTCTGTAAGTTTATCAAAAGCTAGAGTTATTTTTGTTAGTCCAGGGCGTACTTCGTTTATGATAAATAAAGTTAAACCAACAGGTATATATATTTAACTAAATTTGGAATATAATTTAGTTTATAACAGAGCGGTCGTCACCTGACCCCTGAAACTTGTTACTAGTGCGCCACTACTTAGTTTTAATTAATGTCTACTAATACTATAAAGCGGAAAGCTTTATTTGTTTAAACGCGATAATCTTCAAAATTACCAGATGGATTTGTAAAATTCTGATATAGACCGGCAGGTCAATGAAGAAAGAACATACAACACATTGATCTTAGCCAAAAGGCCGAGAAGGCAACCGTTGGTTTTTAGTGGGTAGCCTTAAAAAGGGCAGCATCCTCTATGCTGCCGGGTAGTCCCACATCACCCCCCGGCCGTCACCCCCATGGGCCGACGGGGTACCCGTAACGGGTTTTTCCAACGGAAAAAAAAAAAAAGGTCAACGAGGAAATCTATAGGTCATCTAGCATTATGCTACTGCTGTTATTTATCCTAGTAGTAAATAAAATTGTGAGTACGCGGGTAAAACCACGAGCTATAGCTAGTTTAGTGTAAGTTAATCATTGCTATATTGTATTTATAATACCACATTGATAGTTTAATTTTTGTAAATGTCTATAACTATCTTATGATTTGTCAATTAAGTGATTGTTGCATAATTAATATTATTTCGTTTTTTTTTTTAAATTGATTGCCAGATTTGTACCTAAATGAATAGAAATGTATGCCTTAATAAAATAAAAATATATAAAAGGATTGTGATGGATATAAAAACATAGAGACAACCGTCATCTATTTGAGAAGAACTTTAATAATTATATATAATGAAATTATAATCCGAAATGTTTTAACATTAATGTAATTAATATACAGTTATTCATGAACGTAAGGTAAGTAAGGCCTGTAGCTCATTTCCTATCATAGCTTTGAAGGTAAGGTTTACACTGTAAATCTTACCGTAGATAAAATGTGTCAATGTGGTCCTGGGTTTAAGTTCCATTCAACATAGTAATTGGGAAAATTCTTTGTATAATTTTCCGTTCTTTAACTTCCCCAGAAAATATTTCTTCATATTTCATATTTTTTGGGTAAATGAGTCTAGCTGTAGACATTTGACCGCAACTTGTTTGCGCTGGGAAGTATCCAGTGTAGTATTATGTCACAAAAGTCGTCCTGAAGTAGGGTTTTTAACTGCGTTTTATATGGTAACTTTGAATGGACTGGAACATTATGTTGCTTCCCGTACTATTGCCTATACTAAAAATGCGAAAGTTTCTGAAGATGTATTTATGTTTTTAAACGCAAAAACTACTGAAAACGATGAAACTTTACAATTATTTAGTTTATACATCTAAATAACACGTAGGCAATTTTCAGTGATTTTGTGGTTTAAGCATAAAATTCAAGTAATTAGGAAAAGATTTCGAAAATCTTTCCCTATGTTGCAGGCATCAGCGGGTAGATATAATATCCGAAAAAAATAGAGTTAACACAAATGATTCATCGGATGAAACTGAGGATAAGAGTGAGTGCGAAATGTCTGGAGTTGGAGAAGATTGGAATTAAATGTTATGTTTAATATTATTCATTTCTCAAATATTGTTTATTTGTTGTACGTGACTAAAAAATTACAAAGGAAAAAATAAAATAGTAATAGTTTATTTCTTTATGTGCTGACCTTACACAACTACAAATGCTAAAACATCCCGAAAGTGATTTACCTATACATATTTATTATTCCAACTAATGTATGATCTCTTTGTATACGGAAGTCAAATATACTGATGAAATGTCTTAAAACAACTTAAAGGTAATATTGCGTATTCCGCCCTCTGTCACATTACTGGGCGGGCGGCAATATAAAACAATAAGCTTTCATTACCAAGCGATGCTTTATACTCCCTAAACACGCAAGTTATATCAAGTCAAAAAATTACAAAGCAATTGAAACTCTATTGCATTGTATTAGCTCTTAAAATATATTTTGTCGTTTTAAGTTTACATGTTGGCCTCTTTTGATCATGGGCCGGAACGAGCTCGCAAACGTGCCGATTATTAGAGTTAATCGTATCGTTGATTTTAATACTTGCACGGAACTGTGTCGATACGAAACATGTATTTAACAAAAAATAAACGTCTTGATAGTCTCACTCGACGTCGATATTATCTGCCATCACTAGTATTAACTGATTGATGATCATGAAATATTGTTCTTATTTCAATACTTATTATATTAGTAATCGAAATAATATATTATCAACAGAAAACTGATCTCAAATAGTTCTGTATGCAGCTCTGCGTCAGCGAAACATCCAATGCATCTTATCTAACTTAATAGCAAACTTCAATGCTATCAACTAACTTTACGAGTTCCTCGTAAAGGACTATCACAGACCCCTAAATTTAAGGGTTTCAAAAGATTAAAGCCATTAAACTTTTATGAACGCCCCTGTCACTCGAGCGGCAATGCCCATGATAAGGATAACAGTCTATCCACATTTCGAACAGTTCTTTTATAAATGCGACGACATAAAATTTTTCATACATCTTTTCATCCTCCGTAAGCAGTTTACCAAATTTTATCCTTGTAAAATACAAGTCATGTTTGTTTTTTTCTCTTTTTAAAGTTAAAAAATAATAATATGTTCTATATAATTGTGTAAAATAATGTAACGTTTCGTGATATATTATTTAATTTTATAGAAAGTGCTGAATTTTTTGAAACTATGGGTATTGTGAATAAATTGCTAGTTACGTGACTACTCCGACGCCCGCATAATCACATCTTTATAACGAGGTTAGACAAAAAGAAGAACAGCTCTTTGAGCCTTTGTATATTTAGCAAAGGGGTGCGGGGTTAAAAACGTTTAAAAACGTGTAATTTTTTAAACTATAAAATGAAAAAATATATATTTTATATATATTATAAATGAAATTTATGAAAATGAATATATTTTTTTCAACAATTTTTTTTTACAAAAAGATCATTAAAATTGTAATATTCCCTTATGTAATTATGCTTAAAAGAATAGTATTTTAAAACCAAACTAACTTTAAGAAAGACAAACAATGTTAAAAATACTATATGAATTTTTGGTGTAATTAGGTTAAAGTAATATTAGCTCGTTTAAATTAAGTATACGCTGTAAAATAAGTTAGTGTTATTTTTATATCCAGCACTAAAAAGTAGTGTAATTAAAGTTTTCATCAAATTAGGTCAAAATAGTTCATACATTAAAAGGAAAGTGGTTTTTTATTTTTATTCATTTTTTTCTTATTTTATTACTTGTAAGTGTATAAAAAGATTTTATCTTTTTATTTCTATTTCTACAAAAACTAAAAATTTTGTGAGGATGGGTTAATAATACATATATGGATTTTATACTTTTAGAGACAGTAATAGTTGACAGTAAATAGTTTTTTAATGTTTTTTTAATAAATAGTAAATGATACTATTAAATATTAAACAACTTGGAAACTCAAATCCTGCTATTTAAAATCTATCAAGTATTGTCTAATAACTCATCGATCGGTACTTGTAGGTACAGAGTACTGCCTTTAAGAGAAAAAAAGTTTTTTGAATATTAATTTTATGTCCATATTAAAAAATGGGAGTGCGAGCCAGACCTTTTGACTCGTTGCTCTCACAAAATCTCAGTTTGTGTTAGTATATTGAGCGAAGCGAGGTGCAAATAGCAACTAAGTTGCATTTAAAAAACGTCGACGCATTCTGTCCTCAACTTTTTTTTATTTAATTATTTTTTAATTGTAAACTTAAATTTTCGCGTGAAAAATTTTTCCCATTGAGCTCTATGGGATTTTAGTTGTTCCTTGATTATTCCTCAACGACATCGAATTTTGAATTTTTTTTAGAAACAACCAGACTAATGTCTATCAGTGCACAAAATTTGGAAATTTTCGGATATACGGTTTTTGATTGATGCTTGCACCAAGGTAGCAGAAAAGTCTCTCGTAGAGAGCTTCAATCGCTCCGACCACTTCACTCAATAATATTTTTATAATAATATCATTGGAATCGAATAATCTGAGTTTAATTAACAGACTATAACTGAAACAATGAACCTATTTCAACACTAAATAATTCCTCTATAAATTCTCCGTGATTAATGTGCGAATCGTAATAATGTTTGTATTATTCATATGACACCATACGTTGATACATAATATTATGCGGCGTTTGCATATCGTTCTGTGGTGTGATAATTTATGACACTACCGGCGTATTCTAGCATTGTTTGATACGAAAAATATTTAATACTAGCTGTGCCTCGTAGTTTTACCCGTGTATAGTTTACCTCATGAACCTAAATCACATAAACAAAAACATTAATTCAAATCCAACTCCTTGTTTGTAAAACTAGCGCGGTTAAACAAACAAACATTTCTGTTTTATAATATTAGTATAGATTATGTTCTAAATACTACAACATTTAAATAATGTTTCATTATGATTGTTTCGCATTCAATATTATAAATGGTAATAACCAAATATTTACATATTATTATAATATTATCATATATATCATATGATATACTAAATTAATATAAAATTACTAAATCAACCTAAATGACTTGATTAATTGACTTTGTTTTGACTTTTCTATTTATCGTATTGGTCTCTTTGTTTTGACTTTTCAATTTATTGACAACAAAAAACATTCAATGTTTCATGAAACTAATCTGTGATGGAAATAAAAATTTTCTAACATTTCTATGTTTTTTTAATGAATACGCAAAAAAAATTTTGCTATTATTTTTAAAAGTTTCTACATTTATTTTCCTATATTAATTAAAATGTTAGAAAAATTATATGTCATTGAGTGAGCAGCTCATTAAAAAAAATAACAATAGAAAATTTACGATCGTGCCCCTAATTTTTCAGAACACAATTTCACAGTGACAGTGCAATCTTTGAAAGTAGTCTCATAGATAGAACAGATTCCCTCGCGACCAGCAAAGGTAAATCAAGGCACTGCACCGCCGCAGTTCCATGTAGTAAATGTAGTAAATTCTCAATATAATCCATTAAGACGATGGAGACCAGAGTAGCTTTTACCTATTAGTGTTACAGATTTTAGACGAAGCGAAAACCAAATACTTACATTATATACTACCATAGAAATGGAATGACCCCGTGTTTTTCGATTGGTTTTGGTATATAATACAAATTTCGAAAGCACATATAAATTTTTAATATTAAATGAGTAACGCATCATCATTACTATATATCCTCTGAAGCTTTTAATAAACTTTTTACTTACCTAAAAGTTTCGTTTATATCATTATAATGTAATTAATTCTATACTCCAAAATTAGAAACATTCGATAAATTTTTGATTTCCATATTCATATGAATAAAATAATTACGTTTATGATTGTTTCATTTATAATGTTTTCATTAAAGCTCACGAATTGCTTTAAGCCACTTATACATTTTAATCAGCTTAACTATATAAGATATTTTGTTTAAACTATAATAATAATAATAATGATAATAATAATAATAATAATAATACACAAAATATTTACCATTATTAAAATTATACATCAACGTAGGTTTTAATTTAATTAATAATAAAGTTAAAATTTTTGTGTCTTTCAAATTTGATTAAAAATCCTAAAATGCGAAGATAAATTTAAATATACTTAAAAATTTCTTACAATTTATATTGGAAAATAAGAAAAGGGAATATTCGATATAATTTTGTTAGAAAACAATTAAGGATGTTGACTTCAATATAATAAGATTTTAAAACGGATATGAAATTATGGTATATACACTGGTGGAGTTTGTCGAAATTAAATTTGACTTTAAGATAATTAATCAAGTTTTGGGTATTAAGGAAATAATCGAGGAACAATTACAATATTGATCTTCCCATTAATTCAAAAGGATTGAACCTCCCAACTTTGCCCTATTTATCAAGTACTTACGACTTTCTTTAACTTTAACGCTAAAGATAACTTATTTTATTTTATTTTATTTTCACAACCGATTACCTCTAATGAAAATATTATTTATGTTAATATATTTTATCGCAGGAATTTTTAATTCTAAGGAGCTCGGTTCCGTTCTGTTATTGTAATGATGCTTTTTTTTTCTGGCTTCGATTCTAATTTTGGACCGAAGATAAAAAAAATCTTTTCACCTTTAATCTAACTTTCTAGCAGTTTACGTAATTTTCAGAAAGGAAATTATTACCAAAATTAAAAGGAGCTTAATTTGCTGACTTTCCAACTGCCAACAATGTTGATGAGAGATATCTTATGAATATACATCCTTTGTGTCATTTGTCTTAACTATTAAATTTGTACTAATAGATCTCTTTTAGATGCATTAAATAACTTTCGAGTATTTTTTGCATTTGTAGTAGTATTGGCATATTTACAGAGAACTAAACTTGAAATAAAAATTTCATTATACAGCCTGAAAAAAAAGGTGCGTGACATTTTGAGGAAAAAAATATATAATAATAATAAATAAATAAATAAATAAAATAGATAAAATATATAACAATAAATTAATTAATAATAAATAAATAAAATTTACCTGTATCAAAATAATAAGCGGTGCAACTAGAGTCTGACATTTCATTTCATATAATAAATAAGTATGACCTGATTTGATTTTAAATTTTTTATTTGTTTCCTTAAAGCAAAGTCACATAAACTTTTAATAAAACTAATCTGTTTTCTGATTTTGAAATGGACTATATTTAAATATTAGCATTTTTTTGCGCAAATACTTCTTTGTTTTATCTAAATGCAGAAGCATGCAAAAGGACGGTCGAAGTGAACTAAATAAATTGCAATACGCAGAGGGCGTGGTACCTCGTCATTCAATGTCATGCTTCTTTTACCCTTTAATTAACTTTTTGTAACAACGTGTACAAGTACTGGACGCATAAATCGTGTGAGTAATCTAATAGGCGAAGCGGCTTCAATAAAGATAGAGAAAATAGTTCTTATATTTAAAAAGAATAATGTTCAAATAATTATTATATATATATATATAAAAGGGAAACTTTTTTTTGTTTGCTATACCTGACTAAACTACATCACTGAACGTGATAGTAGATATAGATAGATAAAAATCGACGGGCGATTGTGGGTATATTAGAATTATACGCACCGCCAACCACGCAGACACGCATTTTCTATAATTGCTGAACCGTAACACCAATTTTGATGACATCTTCTCTAATTTAGCTGCTGTCGTTCTGTATGTATGTTTTTCTGTGTATTTAAATGAAGCGTATAATAAATGTTTGTTTTACGATTAAGCAGAACTGTTTTATGATGACATTTAATATAGATAGTTGGTAGCCTGGGATAGGACATAGGGTACTTTCTATTAACTCACCGTACGGGTGAAGCCACGGGCAGAATATACTTAAATATATTTTTATAATATATACTTAATTAACATGTGCTTTACTCGTGCACATGAGAAAACTAATTCTATAAGATAACTAATTTTATAATTAATATTCTTAGACTTTTTAAGATTTTTCCTTTTTTTTACTATATTAAAGAAGAGTTAAATATTAGTCCAAGTAAATTTAAAAAATTCCAATAGCACAGGAGATAGAAACTGTCTGCAAACTTTGTTCTAACGTTCCCATCGAGGGGATTCAAAAACTTTACTTACTCAATGGAACCAATTTCCTACATTTGCGACAACGATACGAACTATTGAGAATAGTTCGGGAATAATATACACAGGGGCGTTGTCAATACTGGGCGGAGACTACAGTTTATTCTTAACTTCCAGCCCAGTCTATTATTCAGTGCTATTCAGATTTTTTTCTTTTTAAGGAAAGAAGAACATGAAAGCATGAAATTGAGATTGAACATAAAACGTGAGTATATTATTTAAAAGTAAAATAATATGTATTAAATTAATTAATTAATTTAAAACTGATTTTATATTATTTAATTATATGTGAATGTTATGAATTAAAATTGATTAATTTTATGTTAATGTTGTTAAATAACATTTAGGAAAATCACAAATTTTCAAGCAAAATTTACTAATGTTTTTTAATTTTAAATCATAGTAATAAAAAAAAATTTCATGATAATCTTGTTATATTTGGTTTGTTGTTAATATATCGAATATAAATATTTATGTCTGGATTTGACACAATTTTTCTATATATCCAGGATATGTGGTTTTCTCTTTCGCTCAACTGTTTGTGGTTTGGTGTGAATCCTGGGAAGATAAGAGGTTTTCACTTAGAACAAGCTTAACATGTACAACTCTGTTTTATATGTTTAGTGTAAGTGCTCTCTAAAACAAATATTTGCTTACATCAGCTTTCAAGAATTAACGACTGTCTTTGTGATTTCTGTTTTGTGTCTAAACTTGTACGCCTTTACTTGTAAAATATTTTTACACAGTATGTATTTTCACTTTCACACCTTTGACGTGACTCGTTAGCAAGAAAGTGACGAAACAGAAAATGGGAATATACATAAATATTTTTAAAGTAAGGTTGGTAAAATAGAAGCCCATTTAAGATAAGTAATGAATTACATAAATGAATGAACTATATGTTTCTTTTCTTGGAGATGTCCAAAAAACCCAATTGGAAACCATTATAATAGTTATATATTTTCAAAAACTTTACTTTTATTAGTAACACTTTTGCCAATACTACTCTCTTTATAATACGAAGAAATACTTATTTTTAAATTCAATTTCGTCAATATTTATAACAAATCTATTGAAATATAATGATATCAACAAAATGGCTTCAAATCATATGATATGGCAATATATCACACTCGTCATCCAATTTATAAAACCTTATCAAGAAAGTTAGTTGAATGATATATTAATATAATTTAAATAGAATTATATCATCTCTCAAGAAATTGGATGACTGTAACTTATTGCGGTCTCCATAAATTGTGGTTTAGGTTTGAAATTCGAAGAAATAGTGACAAATTATTTCTTATTTCTGTCAATAAATATGACTATTGAAAATGCGTAACTAATAATAATAAATAATATTTAAAGTGTTGTTACTATATTCTTAAATAAAATACCGTTTCTTTTAATATGATCATGGGAGCTGGTATGCAATTAAATGAATTGAAAATATCAGCAATCACGTACATACTTCATTACAAATTAAAGTTAAAGTTCAAACCTGAAAATTTACATAAACGTTTTTGTATCTGTAATTTAAATCTGAATTAAAATGTCTGAAATAGTTATTTTAATTGCTACTTTTATGTTTTGCTGATAAACGATTTCTTTTGAATTGATGAAATAAAAGTAATGATATTTTTTTAATGAAAGTTTTTTCATGTTTGTGCTTAATTTAGATAATGTTATCTTATATAACTTAGTATAGTATAAATATAGTGTTATCTTAAGTTCATTTTCATAAAAATATAATATTATAAAACTTACATCTCGTCTACCCGTGAATACGATTGCTGCAAAGCACTCGAAACGTAGGGTTAAAATTAAAATGTAACCAAATTATACGCGAGTTTAAATCCGTAAAAACAGTTTTATTCAAATGTGTACTCGTGAAAATCTAAGAAAATACTATTATAGAACTTAAGTTAACAGTAGCTGGTTCTTTAATCAATTGTAGGTGTTAAAATAAAAGACATCGACCAATCTCTGCTAGTAATGGAATTCCTAATAGAGTAGGACTTGAGAGCTTCACTTAATTTTTAAACTCTCTCGATATTGCCCCACTTTGTTCATTTCACGGAACACTATCTAGAATATTAACTGGTCTAAATCTAGTTAAGAATTTTTTAAACGAACCTTTAAAATACACTTTTTATACCTCATTAAACAATGGTTCGAACTTTATAGTCACTTTACTATTTGATATTAGATACTTTGCGGAATCTTTTGATTTTATTATACGTTTTCTTACAAATCCAATTTTTCCGTTGTTATCAATCAGATTTTTACTTTTTATTACTTGCTCCCTTCATTTAACTCTGATATCTGTTGTCTCATATTGAAACTGTGTTTTGCAATTTACTGAAGACACAGCAATGCCAACCAAATTATCTATATTCATTCATGTCGAAAACATAAATTATTTTGCAGATAATTATTTAAAATTATGACATGTATCTAATCTTAAGTTGATGTTGGAATATGTTCTTGTATAGCATAATAAAATTTGGTATAAAGTAAAAAAAATAGATGAAGCGAGTAAACAATGTTGTTCAATATATGTTATTCTTTTCTAAATTGTATTAAAAAGAAACTGATGTTGGGATATTGTGTTACCAATCAAATATGGTAGAAATCGAAAGCTTGGGGAAATCAGTTAAAGGGCGACAAATTCCGATTTTCCTCAAGGTTTCCGATACTGAGATGATTGAATTGTCCACCCCTGACTTGAGGTAGTAAATCATTCTCATAATATAAGTTTCCTTAAATCTTACTCAATTGATTATACAAATAGATAATTTCTTTTCAAGTCGTTTGAGATTTTATGTATTAAAAGTCTGACTTGTCCTGAACAAAACCTTGTGTTTTATCTTTATCTGCTTGTTTCTTTATCTTTCTCATTTGTGTTTCAAACAATTACTTTTTTTCAGTGTATGTAAAAATATATACAGCATATATTATATTTACACAATCTGATAGTCACCACGTGGTTGAAATTTAAACTGAATTTCATGTTGAAATATTTATTATTGCAGTATTTGATATCATACTATACAATCTCAACTAAGTAAAAACAAAAATGAATCTCTTTATTTAAATTGTCGAAATTACATTTTATTTACATATAGTACTGTTTTAAGGTTTTAAATAAATTTTATATATATTATTTTGATAATGTATTTGTAATTACATATTTGTACAATTATTTATAATCGTAAAAGGTTATTGAGAATATGTCGCAATTCAATTCCACTGAAATAATATCGTACTTTTTAAAATGAAATTTTAGTCCCGAGATTTCCCCTCTGACAGTTGTAACTCTTTAAAGTCAAGCTGTACTGATGATTGTTAATTCATCAATAATACTGTTCGTGTGCTACTTGATAAAGAAATAAATTCTTATATATTAATGCAGGAAGCGATTTCGTTGGCACACTGTAGCTCGAGAACCACTAAAGGGAAAAATATCGTTGATGGCTCAAATCAAAGATCTCATTATGCTACACTGCTGAAAAATAGTGACAACTCTCAAATCTCATTAGCCTAATTGCAGTAATTAGTGAAAAAATTATTTTTTCCCATAGACTTTGCATGGGGAAATTTTGCGCGCGCTTTTTTAGTAGCGATCTTTTGGCTTTGTTCCCATCCGCACGCTGCTAACTAGTAAATATTTATGCCGCTAAAGCATTATCTACATTAAGAGGAAAATAAGGATTACCAAACAATCAGTAAATTAAATATATATTTTTTAAATTTTAGTAATCCTGGATTTACCAATTTCATTAAAAACACAGAGGGTCCACGTCGTTAACAGACTGCAATAAAACGAGTCTTGATGTTTCAATACAAAAATATCACCCCAAAAATTATTCTAAAAGTTTCATTTTTTCGTTCATGAACACCAGTCGCACTTTATTACATTCCGGTCACTGACATTGCATTCAGTACTTTTTTAAAATAATAAGGAGTATAACGTTATGTGGAAAGTCACTTATTAAACCACACATAGGTTAACATTAAACACAAATGTATTTTTGTGGTACAATCTTAAATTTTTTTTTAATAGGTTGGGAAAACTGTTTGCTTAATTTCGCTTGTCTAGTTTTCGTTGTATTGATGCTGTTAAATTTATAAGTATTTATTTTTAGATTTGATTACATCTGTGTGCTAATATTACAAGTCAATTTCTTCTAAAATTAAAAAAAAACAAATTACAATAATAATAATATTCTTAAAAATTGCATAAGTAAGTAACTTATGCAATTTTTTATAGAATATTTATTGCATTAATACTTTTTAATTATTTAAAATAAGAAATTAGAATCAAATGACATGGTTAAATGAAACAACTAAACGTACTTTTTAACATTATGCAAAATAAAAAGTGTCATAAAATCTGAATGTCTATCACACAAATCATTGAGCTACTTATAAAATGATAAATGTATGCAATCTATTTTGTCAGATTAGAAGATCACTTTACAAGCTATATTGTAATAAAATAAACGTTGAACTGACTGACATTAACTGCAACACATTGACGTTTGGGTAACGTCAGGCAAGTGACATGTATGGCACTGATTGGTTATTGTGAAATAATGGTCGCTCCATAAAACATAACATTGTACATAAAGGCGATTTTTGTATAACACCCGGGACAATGCACGGTAATCACTTAGCTTTTATTTTTTTCCAATATATTGGGCAGATTTTTGACACGGAGCTATTGTATGGGGCTCGTTAAAAATAATGAGCTCGGTCTGTATCGTGGACCTGATTAGATGTTTTGTGCTATTTTTACGATACATTATATGTACATTTTATATCTTGTTAGCCGCAGTTACAAATAATAACCAATAAAAATATTGTTTTTCGCAACCTTTGAAACAAACTCAACTACGAGAATGTTTAAATCAAAGAACTGTTATGTCATTCTGTACGTTTTATTTACAAGATTAAAGATTAATAATTAAGTCATCAGATGTTCATGTAAAATTATTAACAAAATAAACTTAAAGAAAATATAACAAAAAAAAGTCGTAATATAGTTAATTATAAATTTTGTGATTTTAATTGAACTTTAACCTTCTAAAAAGATATTTTAAAACTTTTTAAAAACTCTGAAACCATAATAAACGTAAACATTTAAAATTATTTATTACACAAACAAATACGTATGGACTAATTGGCAAAGAATATTTGTTATAATTTTAAAATAAAAATGCAGTGGTTCGTTTAGTGATGGTAGTATGAACGGGTTGAATAAAATTCTAAATTTGAAACAAATCTAAATCAATTCTAAATCTGAAACAAAAAGTTTAATTACTTTTTGTTTCAGCTTTTCAATTATATTGAAATAAAATAATCATTTTATAAATAACATGTTAAGCTTTTTTCTTAGACTTTGAACAATTAAAATAATATAACAATAATAGTAAATGAATTTATAAAATCATATCAATATTAATAATTTAGTAATTGGATCTTCATGTAAAACTATTACCAAATAACAATAATATATATTGTTGTTATATATATATATATATATTATGGTCCTATTCATTGTCCATATATATAATTATTAAAATTATAACTATTATTAACTTTTAAACGTTTATTATATAAATTTGTTATTTTATCTCTTTTCTTTTGTTTTCCTTCTCATGCACCTACTTCTTTTATCTCTTGGACTTTGTGGATAAATAAATAAATAAATAAATAAATAATAAAGACAGTATAACAAAAAAAAAAGTTAATCTAATATCTTGTTTCTTTATTATCTTTAGATCCGTCGGTCAGTCGGTCTCTTCCAAGGATTAAAAATTATATATACAGTAATATTGTTTTGAAAAATCTCTGTTTGTTCAGATATTGATTACTTCCATAATAACCCAATACTGAATGCCGAACATGAAAGGTCGTTTGTTGTTTATTCAGTTGGGGTGAAATAAATTGTTTACTTGAACTCAGATCGTTACTATAATTTTCCCGGGGGCTGCAATAATAAACGTCGATTAAGGAACAGGGTGCAATACGATCTAACCATTGCTGTGAAAAATACGAGTCAAAAATGTGTATCACATATTTTTTTTCAAAATAGAAAAATCATATCAAAATAGTAAAACTCGTTCTTTATAAACGGAAATACTAAGAAAAGACATCTTTACAACGCTGATGATAAGTGAGAAAGAGAGATATTTGACAAAGAGTTTTTTTTTAATGTGACGGATGAAAACGCAACATTCGTCCATATATCAACTCCAACACTTAATACTAAGTTTGCAATATCTTTGTTTAAACTTGAGACAGGCCTTGGATTAGATTAGATTAATTTTGATGGACTGCAGGGAATTGTTTAGTTGACAGGGCGGCTTAAGGGTGAAAATTATTTTATAATTTTCCAGTTATAATTGTTTTAATTAAAGTTTTAAGCTATGAGTGGGGGGCGTTCGTTCTTCTTGACAAGGGTTTATGTGAAATGGATATCCATTAATTTAATTATGGTTCATTGAATATTTAGAATGCGGTGGGGGTTACTAACTTATGTTGGCGTAAGAAATTTATAATTTACATTAAAATTAAATATATTTGTAGAAAGCACCATCTACTGTCGAATAGAAAAGTCTTTAGTTGCTTATTTCTATTATAGATGGCGTCACCTGCCCTTGCGCTTGCGCTACCGCTAATAACGCAAAGAAGCGCATACCAAATATTATCAATTCTACTCGATAATTATAGTGCTTAATATTTTAGGTAAATGTAGGTTATAATTTACTAGTACCATTTTAAAAAAACATATCCTCTATACCAGGTTAAAATTTAAAAGCATAAAGCTTAGTTTACACCGACACGTTTCTAATTAAATCAAAATTTTTATGACCAATTGTCGTGTTTGTTTTTTTTCTTAATGTCGAGTTCCGGCCCTTGTAATTGGATACGAGGCGTTTGGAGCTCCGTGAAATCACTAATCCGACTAATTCTGACAGCCATATGTTATGGCATAACGACTGCGTCATTATTCTTTAAAGTCATATATTCACTGACAAAGCTAGACAGAAGAGGACAGAACAATAATACTTCTAATTTATTCTTTTTAATAAATATAAAATCTTATATATTGTATTTGCTTCGGTAAACAAAAATGTTTACTATATACTTTCTATAAAAATATAAAAATTATCTAGAAGGATAAATCTGTGAATATATATCTTAAATTTAATATGGTGTTACATATTTCACAAGTCTCAGGTAAAGCGAATCATGTAAGTTTTCATGTTAAGAAAAGACAGATTTTATCCTTGTAATAAATAAACATTCCTACTTATTATTTTGTTTTATTTCTTTATTGAAACCAGTTGCTTATGAGCTTAAGTGGGCTAATAAAGTCTGATTGGCGTTTAAATATGTTCGTATAAGCTTAGTTTAATTATAAATGACTTATAAAACTGCTATATTTTGCAAAATGTCAATAAACGTGAAGTTAATTGCTTTTAAATTGAATATGAAAGAAAAGATAAAGCTACTTAAAATTATAACCACGTCAATTTACATTACGTGTATTGAATATACGTATTATAATAACAGAATTTTATTACTTATGAAATTAATTCTTTATAGAGATCCAACCAACTAGATTAGTAATTGAAATAAGTTTATAGTAAATGTTTCAAGAATGACGTAAATATGTAAATATATAAAACATTCCATAACGCTCTTCATTTCGAACATCATAACACATGTCGGTGATATGTTACTGCAGGCATTTTAAAAGCAATTTATTAGCAGATGTGGTGTCAGAGGGATTATCATAAAGACGACCACCTGTTTAAGAGTCAACTTTGATGCTCAGGACGTGCCCTATTGATGCCGGATACATTTATTCTAAGGACTGGATTATTTAGGATACACTGGGATTAATATGGATTTTATTGTTAATTTATAACGCAGGCTTGATGTTAAGGAGGTTAAGTGTTGTTTATGACGTTAAGGCCAAGAAATAGAAGACTAAATGTATATTTTTGAGAAACCACGCTAAAATAGATACAAAAATCTCAGCTATTAATATAATGGAATATTGTTTTTGTTCTAAATAATATAAATACATACGTTAAAGCTATTTATGTGAAAAAATATATAAATTGGAAACTTTTTAAAAACCATTAACTGTTAAAAAATATACGGGCAATATGGTGTTGATTTTGACAACATTTTTTAAATTTCCTTTGCGGCTCGATTATTAAAAACAAACACCCACGGATGCCACTTAAAGTGGTGGATAAAAAGTAATGTTCAAAAACTTCAAAACTGAAACACATTATAGATAATCGTTTAGTTTTTTTTTGTAGTACAAGAGAAGTTTACTAAAAAAAGACTACAAAAAAAAAATACTTTTGATAAATATTTTTAAGTATGTTTGATAACAGTTCAGAATATAAACATCTAGTTAAGGCGTGGACACACTTGGGCGGCTTACCTCGTTACACATGACCATTGTTTGAAGAATAGAGGATGTTATAAAAAATGTTGTTCGTGTATCACTTAAGGCCAGCACTTGAAACCAATTATACTTTTAACTAAGCCCACCAGCCCAAGGACTAAAAATAAATTGTTGGAAGGGACCATATTAGGTGGTTTTAAGACTTTATTTAATATTATATATAATAAACATTTTAATTATATTTGATTCATACATTTTACGTTTTCTGAAAATTACTGTAACGCTATTTAATATAATTATAAATCATTTATGTCGAAAACGATCATAAACTGTATTAATTACATTTTGCTTTATTTGGTAAGTAGGTAACATAAAATGTATTATTTCGGAGATTAAATAATATCGTATTATGAAATAGGATTACTATTAATTATTTGTATATATTTTGTTAATACAGCGCAATTCGAATAACAATGTGTGATTGAACTAATAGTTTTATATATATGTATGCATATATGTCTATTACCCTGTAGATTTCTGTTTCAACAATAAATTAACAACGTTTTAGCATCTGTAAATACATTTTCAAGGACTTGAACTCTTTTTCATTAATTTAAAACGTTTGGAGTCATACTGAGAACTGTAAATAAAACTGTCCGTATTTAAAATTTTAAAACAGCATCACAGCAAAATGGATAACTCAATCAATGTCAATCGAATCCAGTGGACGCGAATTTAACGTCATGTACTAGTTACATGTTTGCGTATACTGTGACCAGTATATAGCTTCGTAAAGGCGAAATCGAGTAGTGTGGGCCGCTAGCTCTGAACAAGCTTGTCACTACAATGAATGCGGTCCACAAATCACCGGTTCGGTTGGAGGGTATTTTTTGTTCAGTTCGTTTCGTAGCGAAATTGAGTTCGGTCCACGAAAATTTGACCCGTAGCAAGTTCAATATAAACATGCGTCCAGGTATCAACTAGAGTGTTATATAGTTACGTCTGTTGGATAAACAAGAATAAAAAAGAGTTTGAATTTTATAAGAAACCGAAGACATATCACGGTAAATGGTATTTATATTTTTTAACTGACAAGATGGTAGACGAAAAGTGATTTCACCATATAGTAAGTGGTGTCATTGATATAAGACACTTGCAAATATAGATTCTATTTTGTTACCATACTAGAAAAAATGGAGAGAAAACAAGGAAGTTAGAACAAGGAGAGAGTTTGGGATATTGGTTTTACTTACAGTTATGATACAAATCTTAATTATAATAAGAACAGATTTCGATCTTCTGTGAATGTGTGGTACTACCTCCTTTAAAACATCTTGTAAGAGCTGCGGTAATATAAATTCTCTCCACCAATTATAAAGTTTATAGGTATTCTATGTATATTTAGTTACATCACTATGTTTTGTTCATAATCCTCTGTTTTATAGTATAATTTTGTTTTCCTTCTCAAGGAAGGAACTAATAAAGAATGTGTACTTCTTATTACACTTAACATCTACTAAAACTATAATAGCTTGAAAAGTTATTTATATTTTACTAAAACATAATACATTCAAACTTGGCAGAAATATGCTTAATAAATCACTCCAGTTCAAAATCAAATTATCTTTTGCCACGAGATTTCTTCAAAAGGCTTAAAAACGTATATTTATTGCCGACGATGTGTAACGTGATCTCCAATGTTATTATATTTCAAAGTTTTGAATCGTAAATCTCTTCGGATTTAATTTTTATGTGACATCCGATGGGTCTTTATGAAATATCTTAAAGAATATGCCATACGTCTGAGTTTGGGACAAAAGTGAACATACACGATTCATAAACTATATAATCGTGCCATTTAAGAATGTTATGCTGTTTATAATTCAGATTTAACTTGCATATGATATTTAAAATTCAGATAAATTGCCGATAAATATGTTTGTGATGATTAAGTTATTTTTAAAAGACATCTTTTGGATTTAGTTTAAAGTTTTTTTTTAAATATATACTAAGACACCGTATCGAAAATTGAGATTGTTTTACTACACTGAAATTTGTAATAATTAAAGTCCAAAATTTTAAATTATATAGTAACATTTTATGAATATTGTAAAAAAGACATATAACAAAAAAATATATAATTATTATTAGATACCTAATTCATTGTTGTAAGAAATAAATGATATAGATAAATAAAATATATAATTCCAAATGTACGGAATATGCAAATTTCTTACAAAACCTCTAATTAAGGGAACATCAATTAAGTTATTTCAAAGACGCCGGTGGCAATTGCACTTGGTTGATCATCAAAAGACCTTTAAACGAACTTCAAAAACAATGGAAACATAAATTACTGAGTTTTAAATAATAAATCATAGTTTTAAAACGCCTAATTAGCTCTCACTAATTTATTTCGCAACGTTTTGCAATGAAAGAAAAAATAAAATTGTTATTTTCTGCGAAGATGCGTTCTGCTGTCTTAAATATAATTTGGTCTAAATTACTTTCATAATTTATATTCATATTTAATTATTATTAATGACTGAAGTTCATTATTTATTTTTGGTAAAGTATTTACTAATAATGAATCTTACGATAATAAAACAATGAGTCAATTTATTATGTATAAGTAAAATTTGAGTTTTAATATAGATGAAGCCGATTTAAAAACGCCCTAGATATTCTTATAGAATGTAACGATGTCTTCATAACAAAAAGTTCATTGTAATAGAAACTGCGTATAGAGCTAATAAAGTTACTTACTAAAATTACAGGCTCAAATCCAGTCCATCAAACAATGTTTGCTAACAAACTATCCTCCCAGAAACTTTGAGCCCATCTGAGTCAATTTTGATAGTCCTTATTGAATTACACAACACGTTACCATTTCCAGCATTTCTCACCAGATACTATTATTCTTATTTGAACTAAAACCAACCTTAATAGTATAACAGTATAGTCTACTTTAAAATAGTTTATTTTAAGGCTTCGCTAACAGATAGAGTGTCTCTTTCGTTGAATAAAAGATCATATTACGCTAATTTTAAAGTACATTTTGGAAGTTAGATGATATCGTAAGTTAATAGGATGACTGATGTGATATAGGTACACAACGTCTAACTCTTCTGTCGGGCTTTTCTTATTTCTGATTAGATCTTAAGTAATTCATACAAATCTCTAATTCAATTATACAGAGTTATAAATAAATTTATAAGCTTCATTTATTCTCGACATAACTGACATAAATCTGTGTTACATATTATCTAAATGTATCACAAATCACAATATATTAGAAGAAATAGAGGCAGCCAAAATTTGAGTTTAACATCAGATTGCCACAATACTAAGATGATCTGAATATAGAAATAATAATACCTTCAGTACCAAAGAACGTAGATATTACCCGGGATACCAGCATACAATACAAACAACTGTCCCATGTGGGAATCAAACCTATGACCCTTCTTCGCTCAGCAGGCACGACTAGACTATTGAGTCTTCTAGCTTATTAATCTAAAGCAAATAAATATATTTAAAAAAATTACACACATACTAAAGAAGTACTCTAAATATAGAGGGGGTTATACAGAAAGAAATAACAAATAAAAATAACACCCAGATCCGAAACAGAAAACTGTGTGTAACACAAACAACTGTCCCGTATGGGAATCGAACCTACGACCTTGAAGTGAGTAGACAGCACTGCTAACCAGTAACCATTAGACCAGTCGGTGGTAAAAGTTTCGTTATTTCCAAGACAGTGCTTATAGTTATCTAATATCTGTTGAACCTACGGTAATTGATACACGGAACTATGCTTAAATCGTGATTTTCACTCAACTCTATGATGAGAGGTAATGCTGACGTCAACTAGCATGTGAAGGCGATTCTGAATTTATCCAACGAAAACGTGACATTCAATGCTTTAATGCCTGTAATAAGAATGTTATAAGGCTTTTAACTATTTAGATTAATAATAATTTAAAATTAATATTCTTCTTCATTGTCCTGTCTATTAAAGTTTTAGGTGAATCATAATTTATTAAGAAATATTTTAAAATGTTCATAAATTTCAAGTTAAGTATTTCTTTTCTTATGCAAATGCACAAATAAATACAAAAAGTAAGGCATGACCCGTGTCTATCCGTACATAAAATTGACATAAATTAAACAATTGTGTTTATATTCGAAACAATCCAAAAGGAGTGGCGTTTAATTTGAATATATGCAAATGACAATCCCACGCCCACTACACGAAGATTTGGAAAAGACAACGTAAGATTGGAAGTAACTGAATTATGTATAAATAAACTGTATTGTGCTTTTGTAATACATTCAAGGAAGGAGTTCAATAATTTTTAAATTCAATTTAATCCACCCTCTTTAGGTTAAACAAAATATTTTAGAAATACATAGGGATTTATAAACTCAAATTGAGGGAGCCTTCCCCTTTGTAAAAAGCTAATGATAATCCCATCACACTCTTTAAATGTGACGGATTGTGAACAACATTCTTTATTATTAATTTTAATTTAAGTTCACCAACTAACTATTGAATTTTTACTCCATTCATCAATAATTATGATAATATTTGTGATTTTAAAATTGTATTTACAGTTAATTTATGTAAATAGTAAATAATAATATTATAATTTATTCCCCTTTTAAATTAAAATTAAAATTAATTTTGTTTTTTTTGTATCTCCCTTGTTAATTTGCTTAAGAATATGAAACAAGGGTTTACGAGCATTTATAAGAATTTAGGGAGAGTTCTCCGTTAAGTTTTGTTCGAATGGTAATCCAATCACAGTCGTTAAATGTGGCGAGTTGTGAATGCGCATTTCTTAGTGAGATAAAGGCCGGTACACACTGGCACGTGGCGGGCACGTGCATTCGATATGGCAATAGGGCAGCAGACAAAAACATCCTAAAATGGCTAACCATTACACTGTTATATATCATTTTAAATATAGATTGTTATTAATAACATAGATATTTAAAATGAATGTAAAATCCTTATTGAATCAACAAAATATATTATTACATAGTAATTATAGTTTAACTATTTCTTATATTATACTCATATATTTGTTTTAAATAAACCTTATATTAGGTGAAAATAAAGAAAAACAAAACGAATTTTAAAATAGTATCGGCTCATAATATCTTTGTAACCAGTAAAAGTGTAACGTCTAAAAGTAAAACTAAATATAGTTCCCTATTACTGAGTTAATGTGTTGACAACGTCTCAAAACGGGGAGCACATTTGCGAACATGTAATAGGGCACGTTTCTTTGACGTAAAACCTTTTAACAGTATAATAGTTTGGTATTTATCATAGAAAAATATCAGTTTGCAAAACTGGTTGGATGCGGAGATTTTAACATAATCCTTTCACGTATATACTCTCAATATATAACATCTTTACTTGTAATAACATAGAAGATACCTTTTAATATCTATAATAAAGTGCATTTCTTTTTAATCCTCTTATCTTTTAATATTCATCTATTAAAATATACTATTTACTCGCTGGAACTCTCGGTTTCACCCGCAGTTGTAAGATTTTATTTACTATTAGGGTATAAAAAAGAAGTAGCATAATTTTAGATAGCCTTCTTCATAAACCTGTATATCATAATCAGAAGGAATTGTTCAAATCCGTCCGATAGTTTCGACGATAAGCCCGATAAATATACAGTTTTCCATCTCGTAATATTAGTATAGACTATGCTGGTGATGATATAATATACATAAAAGCATGTTTGTCCTCCAATATCATGGAGTTTTAATAATAGCTATCGAAACGAACTCTAACTGCTCTCGATACACAAGTGGGCATGATATGACTATACCACTCGTTTCCAATGAAATTTTGTTTTGAACTAAAATTCTGTTAGCAATCTGAGCGGCCATTTAATTCATTTTTAAAAATATTACCGTTACATTGTAGAATTGTAATATATTCATTTTATTGACTGTATTTTATTTATTTTTCATTTAGTATTGTGTATAAATAAAATGATAAATTTAGTGATAAAAATGTTTTCTAATACAAAATTTATGTCTAATAAATTAGGTAGGTAATTTGATAACCTAATGGTTTTAGTATCGAAGCTATGTAACACAACTACGACGACGTGAACATTTTCGAAATGTTCACGAAAATATGCGAATATGAGGTTCAAGCCGCCACTAATGAAAGCAGCCATTACACGGGGAAGTGTCAGAAAATAAAAATAAGCATACAATAAAAATAATGAAAATAAAAATTATTGAAACATGAATTTTAATTCCAGATGTATTTTTAAAGTTTGTAATTTTATATCTTTTTTTTTTTGTTTGTTTAGTTCTAGTTATTATTATAAAAATATACGACCCTAATTAAACTACTTGGTAAGCCTTAATGCTTTTGATTTTGTTTTATCTGATTTAATTTACTAAAACAAAAACCATAGTTGCCTACGTTATATAAAATCGTGTATAGTATGTTATGTCAAAAAAAAAAAAAAAATTTCAGTGAGTAACTTACTAACTTTAAATATATATATTATATAACATATATCAAATTTAAATTCCTAAAGTATTTTATATTTTGCAAATTAATGTAACCGAGCTTGTAATTACGTCTAATCAACTCTGATTTCTAACTGAGCGATAAAAATGAAACTAGTAAAATATTTTAGTCAATACCGTAGCATTGGTCATCAAACGAACTAAACTCAAAAAGTTGTTAACAGCCTCACATCCCGTACCTAATTGAGACATTTTAAACGAAGGATGTGATTACGACTTAACATAAAACTGTATTATTTGGGGACAAAACTTTTAAAATAGAAGCTGGGGTTATGCCTGTCGTCTTAAAATAATGATTCCGTGCAAACTGATTTCAAGCGTCTGAATAGCTCATTTGGAACTTTTAAGTTTGTATTACAACACATCAGCTTTTGGTTAGCTGATAATTTACAAACAAATTTTGTTATAGCAGCTATTAGTAAGGCACTCGATATATTTAGTAATTGTATATTTTTCTATATATTAGTTAATTGAAAATTGTGTTTTCAAATTATGTTGTAAGATAGTTGAACCAATTTTTATAATTTTATACCTTGATTACATCGCCTCCGCATAACTATTATATAAATCGATTGAGCATACCAACAGAATTGACAACATTGGAACACCTACGTCGCATTGTAATTGTAATAGTTGCATTGCTAGTGAACAAAGTGTGATAGAAATATTGATAGCATTGTCGATAATCTGTTGAGTTATTGTTATACTATAACGGTTGCTATGAAATAGCAATCACAATTGTTAAAACAATAGAAGGCTCCACAATTTCTATTGTGACAGATATTTTTTTTCTCGAATGAAAGCAAATTGCTTTATGAAATTATATATTAAGATGAATACAACTTGCAATGCGTAATCGAAGTTACGTTATAATATTTTAGGTTAGCATTATATTACTATTATATAGAATAAAACTGTTTTCCAATATTTTCTGCTTAGATAGATAAATGATCTTTTCTGATAAAATTACATATAAATGAGTATAATATTTTTTAACAAGTTAAACAAATAATAATTTCCAGTGTACAGTTTTAGTATCCTGGAAATAATTTAATTGAGCCGTACCATAAATTTCGTCACTAGCTTATGAACAAGACGATGCCGCGGACTCTTGACAATACAAGTACTAAATAAGTTAAGAACTTGAGGCGGTGAGCCCTCATTAAGTCCTTTATATTGCCGTCGTGGGCGGCCGAAACAAAGGACCTCTTACTCATTCATAAATTGATCGCATTTCAGATCTGTTTCATGATAGTGTTAAATTGAATATTTATAAGCATTTTGTACTTACGAGGTTATGTATTGGAACATCATTAATTAGTTATTGTATTTATCGATTATTATAAGAGAAGTTTGAGTAACAAGTATTTGAGTTTTTATTTGAGTTAAATAATTAAAAAGATTCGTAAATACAGTTTAAGATAGAATTCATAACTTTCTACATGACTAACTTTTAAAAGTCAACCTGTGACCACGGCCGGTACAACCTGTTCGAAACGTCAGACAATTGAGAGGTATGTAATACTTTTTTCGCGCAATATTTCCAGTTAATAAGATAATTTCTACATGACATTCAATAAAGTTATCTAGGTATCAAATTATTCGACAAAACATTAACAAAAGTTAGTAACAATATGTCAAACACGCAAGTTATAAAATCGATGAAAAGCTTTGATATATGAATGGTTTGATATTTTTGTAATTGATGTGAGATTCTCGGTGAATGAAAAAATTTTAATTACGATGCCTCGAAAAGCCGGATACGAATATCGAGAAGTTGGTTCGTTTTAAAATTGCTATTCGTCATCTATTTTTTCCGCCCTACTTTTTACTACATACGTTAAAAACAAAGAAAAGAAAAATTTCCCGCTCGCTGTTTCCGCACGAAGTAACCCTGTAGTGTAGGGGAGACTAGCAAGTTCGCCGTGAGACGACCTACAACTCTAGTGCTCTGGCGACTCATTAGGGACCCCACTGTGGAGGGGCCGCAGGGGCTTCAGAAGCAAAAGGGGTTCTTCAGAGCTCAAGAGTCATCCGTGAACTAACATACTTATATCACAACTGAATGACACAGACTACTGACTAATAGACTAAACTACCTTGCTTTAATATACTAATATAATAATAATGTCTTTGCTGGCAAAATTATATCGTTTATTTATTTATTTATTCTATATTGTACACTAATAAAAAGTTTAAATTTACAAAAAAAAGGAACAAAAAAGAAAAACAAAGTTCAATTGGCGTCCTTATCGCCTTAGGCGATTTCTTCCCGGCAACCATACAATTAAAGGATAATTCTATTAGTTGGAAGAAGTAGATATATATTATCGTTCTGAAATAGATATTTATTGTGACTTACTCACTTATGATTCTTACTATCTCAATCTATCAATGTGAAAGCAACAATTAAAAATAATATTCTATGATTAGGTTTAGGTAATAATGCCACTTATTCTATCGAAAGGGTGCTTCGCTATCACGATATCCACACAATAAGCCACTAAATCAATTCGAGTTACTGATTTTATAGCGCTTGGAACTAACGCGTTTCAGAACTTGATTGACACAATGATGGATTATGTGATTGTGATGATTAATATTAATCATGTATGTACTAGAATCGTATTTTTCGTGACTTCTGCTGCATTCTTAACGTTCTGCTTTAAGTGACCTAATTTTCGACCTAACTTTTATATTTCAAATATTTTTTATCTTAGACTCCGCATATTATTCAATAGACAGGTTAATATATTTACATTAGTAAAGACGTGAAAGAGAAAAGAATAAAGGTCTATTTCAATCAATGCAATACTTCATTTGTACAATATGCTTAGTAAAATACGCAAGTAATACGATACTCCCTATCGTTAACTAAACCTCAGACAAATCTGCACCGCGGCCGCTCTGATCATCACTCTTCATAATGAAGGATCACGATCTTGATTGATAAGCAAGCCCTTGCAATATTTAGACATAGGAAAACATAGACATGTCAAGTTTATTTTTTATATCCCATTTTTTTTAATCCGAACAAAATATTATACATCGTTTGTAGGATACAATTTTCAACTACTTTTCCGATTAAATCGTGTTCTGAACTAAAAGTATAAACATTATATTTTTTAGAGTTATGTCAAAAGTCTGGAAAGTTTGCTAATTTTATTGAAGTTGTATAAAATGAATGTGCAAAATTGTCGTAACTTCAGCAACGATCCATTAAATGCATTGCAAATGATTCATTTATGTAACTTTGTTCTAATATTTTATGGTCGCTATAATACTTTTATTATACTACTCTATCGCAAATTGATATTGGTTTTTTATTTCATTCAATATCCAATAAATGAGTCATAATCATAGTGTGCTTCGTATTTTTTTAGATAGTCACGAGTATTCATTGAAAGAAAAAAGTAGTTATTGGTTATATTAAAATTAAATTTTTACCCGAATTTTCGAATGCTTTTCAAGCAAATTATAAATGAGAGTTAAATACTTTTAAAATAATTTAATTTCATAGATCCGTTTCCGTAATATAGCTATTTATTTGTCACATGTTGTTTTACCAAAACCATAGACAAATATATTTTTGACTTTTTTCTTGTTCTATAATAGTTTTAGTTGGTAGGTCTATGGTCTGCTCATTACTTAAAAGGATTACATTTTAGCTCCAGTGACGGTTGGGCTATCCGCGTTAGTTTTTGCTTAATCTCGCAGGTATCCGATTCACTTTATGATTGATTATGATGGATTCCTTTATTAGCCTGTTTCCATTTGATAGATTCGTTGTTTACAGTTTTAAAACTGTTTCTGTTGGACCGTTTTTATTAAATATTATTCACACATTTTTGATCAAAAATTTTAAATAAATTATATAATTTAACAACTGTTTCAGACGTAATGTATTTTTAGTTTAAGCTGTAATATATATCATTTATTATATAGTATGTATTTTTTTTAATAACGTCAATTGTTTTATGAAATATCTAAAGAAAATATATAAAAAAGTATAAATAGTGGGAATCTTTATTTAATATTCAATTTAATGAAAATAAATCTATTGATAAATTGTGTATAAGTCAAAATTTCGATTTATAGATCGAGGCACGTGTCTGGAGCTAGATGCACGTAATTTAAGGAAAAGATGGATGCTGAAGTTGCTGTGAGGGTCTTCGAAAGCTGTTGTCTGAGTTATAGCGATTAAATAATTATTCCTTGAATCTGAAATTAAATTAGTAGGGATGGTTCAAATTTTTGTTGAGAGATTAAAATTAATGAGAAAATAATCTTAGGGATATAAAAACTATAAACAATTTATATAAATTATACAATGTGATGAAAATATCAAGAGTTCTCATTCTTCCAGTTATTTGATTATATGAGTATTCATTGATAGTAGCTAAATAAATTGCCTAAAAGCAACGCTCTCAGTCAGACCAGGCCTCACCATGCATAGGGAGTTTCGAACATGGGGTATATTCCATAGCATCATTATCGTGATGGTTAAGATTATTCAGCCAAAAATATTACCCGACTAGATAGAAAATATAAAGAAAAATACATATATGTATTTGTTACTCTAAACCTTTAGTTTGTTATATTAATAATAGATTATTATTGCTTTTAATCGATGCTTTTACATAATTAGAATAATATGTCTATACTAATATAGAAGCGGAATATTTGTTTGCTTAGGAAATTCATTTGAAAAATTCTTTCTGATTATGGTAGGCAAGCTCATGAGCAATTGTTATAGACTGGCAGCTACTGGTCTAGTCATATTCATAATATATAAAATCGTCCGCGGGTGAAACCGCAAGTAACAGTTAGTTGAATAATAAAACAGATAACGCCTTGGAATAAGACTTTTTTTAAATTCTTAATATAAATTTGTAATTATGTTATAAAAACTAAAAGTTAATCAATATTCTCATATCCTTCAGAGGTTATAAAAAATTGATAATAAATATACATGTTATTTAAGAATCAATTTTTATAATGTATTATAAGCGACCACATGTATAACATTATAATTGAATAAATTGCCCATTATAATGTGCCGGAAAGTGGTTGTTTCAAAACAATTTTGTTTAATAAAGGACAGAATAAAGATAATGGAATATGAATACTTATCAACATATGTGTATATACATTGAACGAATATCTTTATACTTCAGTTTCTATTACTACAGATATTATATGTATTTTCAATTTCATTTAAAATGATCCAAGGTTCGAGTCTTGGTTGAGGTCACTTACAGTGGCGCAGTGGTGAGGAAAGCTCCATTTGTTTTTAATAAGTCTTAACAAGGAAGACTTTTCTCAGTAAATTTTATATCCTTATAGAATTTTCTAGAATAAATGCCATACTTATAAGTGAATTAGTGCAAACGAATTAACATCACCAAGTCCAAAGCCAGAGATTGCGAGCTTGATTTGTATTTAATAGCTAAACCGGACACTTTATCGTTCAACATAATTTGATCTAATAAAAAATTAAAAGCATTTTCAAAACATAATGTATCAACAGTATAATTGCTTAATGATACTAAATTGTATTCCTTATTATTTATTCATGAGGCCAAAGAAGATTGTATGCGTTGAAGCATTCGCACCAACCTAAAATTATTAACCCCTATTATGTCATCAAGAGTTGTATCTACATATAAAAAGTTCATCAAATGCTTGTTCATCAAACAAAATTAAGCTTCTCAAAGTTAAATTCTTAAGGCACTTAATATAATAAATAAAATATGTAAGGGTCTCGTCTACCCGTGAAGACGATTGCTGCAAAGCATTCGAAATGTCGGGTTAAAATTAAAATGTAACCAAAACTATATGCGAGTTAAATTCGTAAAAAATATTTTTATTTCAAAGTCAAGAATCCAATGTTTATGTAACATGTCTATAAACATTGTAATTTACTAATAAAATATAAAAAGATAGAACATATGAGCCTTTTTTGCCATTAAATAAAAACTTTTTTTTTTAATATTTAGTTAAAATTTTAACAATAAAATAATAAAAAATATTAACTTTGAGAATCTTAGATAATAAGGACCATTTTATGAGGCTAATTTTTACAAATAAAAGATCATTTTAAAAGTTGCTCCGTCATGGTTGGGACCTGTTGAACTTATATTATGAGGGTATAAATGTTGTTAAATGTTTATAGCGCGAGCAAAAATGTTATAATCATACGATATCAAAAAAAATAATCAATTTAGTATCTTTTGATATATATAAAAATTTATAAATTAGCCCTGGTAAGTGATGTCCGAAAAAAATGGTGTGATAAATAAAATATTAAACTGTGTCGGGTGACTTTAATTATATTAAAATTACATTATTTTTTCAAAGGTTTTTCTGGCTTTGTTCAAACAAAATTTTATATATTAAAGAAAATAAATTTACCTTTGTAAATTAGTTTAGTCAAACAAACTTAAGAATCTCCCTTGTTTTATATTCAGACCACTCTACAAAAAAATGTTTCAATATTTCAAAAAACAATTTCATATTATGAAGTTATGAATGAAGTAATGTAATTTAATAGATTTTAAAGAATTAATATTTCATCTTATTAAAACTAATGCTTCAAAGATTGCCAGCAGATTTGTCTTGAAAAAATATATATTTTAAAAAGCTTAAGGAATTATATTCATACACTCTTCGTATCTCAAATATTTGACTGGACATTTGATTAACTGTCCTAACAATTCCAATGAAAATATATATCTTTTTAAACGGTTTTATAAAAACACTAATTTTCTTTGAAATATTACTGAATGAGAACACTGTGTAAATACATCCATATATTGTTTGTCTTAATATTGTATTAAAATGAATATCATATCAAATAAAAGAGATTCGTCGAGACTACAGTTGATTTATTTCACCCTTCATTAAATTATAACTGAATAAACAGTATATAATGAAATCCTTTCATTAGCGAATCAATTGTTTTCAATGACAAGATCTGATGTTGTTGGCATATTGAAAAGAGCTTTCGCTGAACTTATCAATTGCACAATTTATAAATGGTCGTGAATTGTTAATTTATTTTGATTTTATATTTACTCGATATATATTTTGTATTTTTCGTGATTCATAATTACTAAAAAATTATATAATTACTTTTAGGAATTTGGCTGACTAGTTACGGAGAACGACAGAATTGTTTACGCTGCGACTATACCATCCGCGATCACGGCGTGAACCGATGGGATAAGGAAGGGGATAATTATAAATATATATATATATATATATATATATATATATATATATATATATATATATATATATATATATATATATTGTTTGTTATATCTTGTTTACAGTCTTACTACTCTACTTCCGCTAGGTGGGGTCGGTCTATCACGTGGCTTTCCAATCGTGTCCTTACGTGTCACTCCAATCATTCGACATCTCAGTGGTCACTTATGCAGACATTATTTTATCTGATTTGATAAGCACTAAGTCAACTTTAGATATTGATATCTTAAATAGTACTAGTATAACTAAACACTGTCAGTAAGCCGGCGATCTAATCAGGTGAAAGAGTAGTCCCACTTTTTATTTTCTATCTCGCTTGCTCACGGTTATTATGACAAATCGCATTGTGCAAAGGTACTTTTATATGTATCATCTTTCACACAATCCAGACATTCTTGGGCTTTCTCTACTTTTTACCAACTACTGTCATTTGAAATATCATTTTTGATATTATCCATTTGTCAAACTGCACTACAAGTCCTTATTAAGCTTATTATTCCTTTACTTTTCCTCAAATACTGTTCAGTATTCAAGTTAATTAAATACTCTTTTAATCGCCTAGCTTACTGCTTAAAAACCCTATGCTTAAATACTAAAAGACTGAAAAACATGACTCACAAGTAGTTATGAGTAAAGCAAAACATGATTCACTTATAACAAGGTCAAAATCATTATAGATATAATAATGATAAATTAAAAAGTAATTTGTTTTCTTGATAATATGTAGGATGAAAAATATCTTTAAATTTAACGACTCTTAAATATCGTTTAGACAAAAGCTAATTTAAGATATAGTGGGAACGAAAACATCAAAATTGACAGCCGATCATTGGCCTGGAAAATTAAATGCTAATATAAATAATTATATTCTATTCTATCTGTCCGTAATAACATTATAATGAGGGCCTGCTTGAAATGAGAGCGCGATGACCAATTTGAGAGCCTGAGGCTTTCATGTAGACTTAACTAAGTTTGTGAAATACATTCTTTTAATTTATCTTTTTAGAGTATAATTTAATTAATATTATTAATATTAAAGGCCTCAGTTTCATTAATAAATAAACACTTAAAATTTTATTCTAGATAATATAATTATAAATATAATTTGGGTCAATTTGTTCAAATAGCCGTGTTTGAAAGAACAGGAAGAAAACAGGATACTTTTCATGCCATGAACAGCCTCGTTTACTTAAACATTTACAATATGTAATTGACTGACGGTACAAGATACTATATAATAAACTAAAAAAAAAATGATATAATAAAACGCATTTTGCACACAAATACTAGTATAAGATATGTATCTTATAATGTCTATATTTCTGTTAGGTTTAGATTTTATTTTGTTTGTAGACTTGTCAACTATGTTGTTTAATAAGATTTTTATTTAATAATACTATAAAATTACGATGATTAAAAAAGTATTATTTGTCCTGACTAAGATGAGCACTACAGTATTGATTAAATAATAAGTTAATATGCATTCCAATGCATACTAAGTTATTAGGCAACTATATGTTTACGTCTTACACAAATATATAATCTTAAATTAATAAAATCTCAAATTATAAATTATGTCTATAATAACTCATAAACTGGTAATCGAAAATGACAAGTAAAAAGTAAAATTATCTGAACAGAGTCCCTTTGAGATGACTTGGTACGGACATAAATATTGTTTGACTTCAATGAAAGCTTGGAAGCGGTGTGGTAAGAAGGGAGTTCAATGTCTAATATCTTGTACTATATTTCTCAATCTCTTTAAAAATATATATGAATGTTCTTTCTTAAAGCTGTTAGATTATTTATTTAGGAAAATCAAAAATAGGTAACATTAAATTGTTAAAATTATTGTAGGAAACGAATATTTAAAATTACATATCGATTTATATATCATTAATTATAAATGCTTTTAATAGATAATACGAATGATTTTATTTTACATATAAAAATAACGCAGTCACTTTCATATTTTACTTTGTATAAAGTAAAATATTCTTCCTCTGGGGCGGCTTAGAGGGTGGCTGTGGTATCAGGGGAAAAGTCTAAGGATGATGGGTAAATTCTGATTTCAGATTCGTTTTTAGCAAACCAAAAAACTTAATATAGACACTGTTATTTTTAAATTTTGACCTAATTAAAATATTCGCCCGTTGAAGGGCATAGAGGGTGGCTGGGGCAAGATCTAAGGGTGATGGCAAAATCGTGACTTCAGATTTGTTTTTGGAATATCTAAAAATTCATGCAATTTAAATTAAGCTAGTCACTCAGCTACTTACCACACGGCTTCCTTTCGTTTAATAGCAGAGCTTAAGTGCTAACCGCCGATTATCCAGATTATATGACCACTCTAAATCATCCAATACTTAGCCGTTCTTTACGTCGGGACTGTTTGAACTATAACCTGTAATATTGAAGTATTGCCTTTATCACAAAGGGGTTTCATATTTCGTTACGTTCAATAAAAGAGAGAATGTCGTAAAAATTGCAAACTGCCATGTTTAATATATGGATACCCGTTTAAATTAGATGGACCGGATAATGTTTCGATTTTATGGATCCAAAGATTTAATGGTCATAATATTTTTTATTATTTTGCCAGATTATTAGAGTATTCAACTTGTTGTTTTGTGTAAGCATGCATTTTACTAGGTAACTCAATATAGATACAGACGGTTTTATATATAATGCTAAATTCATCGAAGAGAGTAGTGATACAACACCTTAGTTAGAGCGACGGGATAATTTTCCAGAGTTTACGAGGTCCAATCCTGCTCGTATCCATACATTTTTATTCCAAATTTATATATAATTTAATATATCCTAACATTACAGACACAAGAGAAACTAAACAGTTTATTTTATAAAGATCAAAAGGCTAGATAACGAAAGCTTGACGAAATTAGAGTTGTCTAGACGATAGTGCTTTTGCAATGAAAACTGAGAAATAAAATATATATTTCTTAAATGTTATCAGTTTTATAACTGTTATAAAACCAATTTTAAGTTGAAGATATCAAAACAAAAAATTTAATAATGACTAGTAAAAAGTATATGTAAACATAAGTTAATAGGAATATTTATAAACTTTTTTAATAGTTTAAATTATATTCGTTATAACTGACTTACTTCGCCTTAACAGATATATCTCAAGTAATATTAATAATGAAAAAAAAAATACACTAGTCTTTTATATCCTTTCATATGAACTGTGAGACTCAAAGGACAGAAGCAATTCTAAAACCTTAATTCATATGTAGCAAAGGCTTTGTATGCATTTCTATGTTATGTATAATACTTTATTGTAAGTCGCGATTTGTCAGAAAATTACTAAGTTTGCCTGAAGCAATACAAGGTTATGTCCTCCATTCTTTTGTTTTGGCGGGGCTTTGAAGATATATTTTTTGAAATAACAATGAAAGTATATAGACACATATAAATAATTTCATATATGTATATATATGTATGACAGATTCAATTTTAAGTTTCATTCGAAACAATTTTATTTTAGAAGATCTAACAAATTACGCTGTTGTTTTTAACAAGTTTACTTTCTTTGACTAAGAAGTTTAAGAGATAATAGTTGGGTATGTGCTGCGAGTTACTTTTTAATAAAATATTGTCACGTATATAAAATGGTAAAAATTTCATACTTAAGACCATTCGTATTGTAATATATTTACAAAAAATATATCTTGTTTCAATGCAGTTTATTATCTTTTCATGCGGAAAAATCAAGTACACCTTAATTAACCTAAAATTGTTATTAGAAACAAACTTTTATCATAAGCATTACTCCATTTGAATTTAGTTACATTTCTAGTAATTTATAATTCTGCATCAATTAAATTATTCCAACAGTTGAAGATAATTAATTCAATTAACAAAGGCAAGTGACCTACATTCGTTTCAATTGCGGCGTGACACTGAATCACCAATTAAAAAGTACTTAAGAACTATTACTCGACCAGCTTTTTTTAGATAAATGTACGATAGAGAGTACGAAATTACGCCAAATGTACTAATGCAATTGCAATGAAAATTGTTATACTTTAAAGTCATTAAAATAAATGGGAACCTTGTTTTGATGTGGGGGTAATTTTAATTTATTTTACATATTGTATAAGTAATGGGTGTGACCCCATCATTAACTTCCTGGTTAATAAAAATGTTATATTATTTTCATTATTAGATTATTATAATAAAATCCATTTTATCGTTACTGAAGTCATTAAAACAACTTATTGCTGATTTTTCTTATCTTTAAAAATTTAACAATAAGTTTCATACTATTTATTTTGTACGGAATAGTTTTTTCAATTTGATCACTTTCTTTTATTAAAAAAATCGTTAGGTTGATTTTTCTTAAAAATTAACCAGCTTTAAGTTACATGAATACGGATCGATTTGAACCAAAACAAAGTCATAATGAAGTCCCTAGAAAATGAAGCCAAAAAACGCTTGCATATACACACACGTACACTCCCACACAAACTCACACATAAATACATGATTTAAAAAGTATTTAGAATTACTTAAGACATACATCGAGGTGATTCCAATAACTTCTTCAGAACATCGGGGTGATTCCAATAACTTCTTCAGGAAGTCAATAAAATTTCTTTATAACAATATAATGCAAGGTTTAAAAAACCTGAATAAGTAGAATTTCAGACAAATTAGTTACTGTAATGTATTCTACACGTATTTTTAAGTGTGATTTTTTGACATAAAGCTGTATTAATTCTTAGTAATATAGATAACTATATTTTTCCACAGATCCAGAATCACACCCAAAACGCAAAATGCACGAACACTACATCCATGGTTTTACTTATTGTACACTAAAAATTGAAATAAATAAACATGAAAAAAAAAATCTGTTAACAACCCTTTAAAAGAGACAAACAGATTATATTTATCAACATTTAAGTAATGTGGGTAAAATGTTTAATTTTTAAGGTAAACATTTCTAAATTTATATTAAATACCTCAAATTCAATTAGCGAAACGATTTTAATATAAAGTCATATAAAATTTGTAGAGTACCTCTAATACCTCTTTAATTTTATGCTATGAGTTTTAAGGTTTTATTCAAAGGTTTTTAGGTTTTATTCAAGTTCAACATGTCGACATACCAATGTCTCATTTCTGTTTATATTTTAATTGAGAACTTTGAACTGGATGCATGCGACAACCATTAATTAGGAAGTACATTAAAACGCTGACCTAAATTCTATTGCTATGCTATAAACTATCATGTTTTCAGAAAGCATTATGCTGTTCTAATTGTGGTAAAATACATTAACTAATGAATTATTCTTAATATGACAAAATCATGAATTTTCAGCAGAGAGATAAGAGTTATTAAAAACATATTCATAATGTTCCATAATGATAACCAATGCTTTTGTTGTTTTAAATTAGGGATGGCGAACCTTTTTTGATGTCTTTGACACACAGTAAAAAAAATCTTTTTAAATTGGTTACGTGCCACAATAAAATTCTTCTTACATTTTTTTTTATTAAATAATGTTTTACAAAAAGCAATAAGCAAAATAAGTAAAATAGGTATTCAGTACTACAAATTTGTATAATAAATTATAAATATAGTAAGTTATAAATCTACACTTATGTAGATTAATAGTTTTTAATTCATTTCCATCAAAACAGAAAACTTATAAAAAATCGTTTTTGTACATGCCATCAAAACTTTCAAACTTGCCTTTCGTTCGCCATGCCTGTTTTAAATCATATACATAAATGTATTATCTATTGTGATTACACAATTAGTAAATGATCTTTCCTATTAATTATAGATTTAGATCAAGGTAAATTAACAATTTAACACAGTCTTTGCAGACCGAGAAACTTTCTATTGCACTCTGCAAATAAGTCTGGCCTCGGACACTAATTAGAACATTCGGTGGTTCCGAAGCCGACAAAAGGCTAAAGTTTGCGCTGGCGACACTATAACGAGGAAAGCTTTGTCACCAGCCACCAGTTCAATTTTGTTATCTGAATAAAAGTAGACATAAAAATTTTTGGAGTAAATTAAGATGAATATTTAGTTATATTTACCAATATAATAAAGAGGTTTGTAACTTTGAAAGTTTGTAATGAATGAACTCAAAAACTACAAAATGATTTAATTTTTTTTTTTGCCACTTGATTGTTATTTTATCCTTGTATGAGGTAGTGTATCTATATATAGTAAATTAAATTGTATCTATAAATTAAATTAAATTGTTATTTCGATGGAACCGCAAGCACTGCCTATTGTAAAATTTTAATATTCTTATGTAAACTATTATAGTATTTTATATAAGTGTCATTTTTTATATTAATCTATTTTCAAATTTCACACGTCGCTTGCCTTCGTACCAGTTTCCTATGGGAGCTAGAACGTGTCGGTGTCGGGTGTCAACTAATTAGTGCATGCGTTGACGCGGAAAGGGCGATGATGGAATTAATGCAAAGGTGCAGCGTGAAACTGTATGTTAGTTTTAGTGTAGACATATTTCTTTAAAAGATTTTATATTTAATACAAAAGAAAGCTGATTTTCATCGTTTATTAATAATATAATTTAATGGTATTATTAAGAATCAAAGCTTTTAAACCCACGTGCACTTTGAGAGCATCATTATTATCACTATCATGATACGAGGGTTCTATAAATTGAATTGCAAATCACTCTTCAAATGTCGCTAAGGCGAGGATAATTCGACCACATGTTTTGTTCACATCAAGTAATAATTACGCTGGGAGATCTAAATATAAAATCAGTATCAGGAATCGCAGTGAGATTCTCGTAGGGTTGATTTTACCATAGGGTCACATTATAGGGTTAGGTAGTAAAATAGGGCAAAGGGTCAATAGTGGGCGAGATAAAGGTGGCTGCAACAAATTGTGCTCCCGCCTTTGTTAACGGTCTCTGTACTTAATTGTGCTTTTGTCCGTCGTTACAGTCCTTCCTGTGATTGGTCCAATTTGGATTTAAGATAACACACATAGAAATCGAATTGATTCAGCGCTTGTTATCTATATTTTATGACAAGAATTGTGCTTGCATTGTTTGTTATTGGTTTATTGTTGAGATTTAATCATTTTATGTATAAAATTAATGATATTATTATTTTTTTAATATCATAAAGTAAAATAAGTTCTTCAATATGCATTACATTTTTAAAATTATTCATTTTACACAATAATAATATTGATTTTAAAGTTTAATATTATCTTTGTTAAAATATCAACCATAATTCCAAGGTGTTAAAATGTTTAAATAATGAAAATTTAGGGTCCATTAATGTTAAATTAGAATTTATAACCTTGCAACAAATTCTTCATAAGCTAATGAAATGAGATTAACCTGTAATAAAGATAGCTATATCATATTACAATGTTTTTAAAATAATTTTAAACATTGTTAGAATATCCTCATGAATATTTTATCTTATTTATTTAGTTTTTTCATATTTTATTAAAAGAGAAAGGGTAATTTTACTTTAACGATGTTTTATGTAGCCTCTATAATAAAACTATACACAATCATTAAACAGAAATGTTCATTTGCTGCTTTCATCGAAGTTTGTTATTGGATTATTAAACTTTTTTTTGGTTCAATAAAATATTTATTTCATGCAAATACATAACGAACGTATAATTATACCAGTGCTACAAATATATAATAACAATCCTAATACGAAGATAATTAGACCCTTACGGCCGGTGTTTTTTCATGCAGAAACAAACTCGTTTAGAGTGGACACTTCCAATCAAACCCCGCATTTGCAAACGCGTAAATTTAGATCTCAATTAACGCTTCATGATAATATAATTGCTCATATATTTTTTTTAATTATTAGAATTTATATTAGGAAGGTATTGTAACAAATGTCAATATATATGAAAACTGTGCATAATCGTAAAATACATATAATGTAACTAAATGTAACTATACTTTTACGTTTTAAATACATTTTTAAATTGTCTGTTGGTTCATGCATTACCAAATAAACTAATAATTTTGACAATTTTTTTTATTTTGTTAAAGAGAAAAGCCTTTTATTTTTTTTTTAAGAGAAAAGACATAGAACCTGAGTTATGATAACAGATGATTGATATGAGGGTAGGAGCAAACGAAGTCACTAGTGATTTATAAACTAAACGAAACAATTATTTCAGAAATGTGTTCGCATTCTATTTAATGAAACTTATTACCAATACGTTTTAACTATCACTTGGTCAACGGATAATCGCATTAACAAACGCCTCAGAAAACACATTTTACCGCGAATCATCCTATATAAACAATAACAAGGGGACACAGCTTTTAAACAGTTTCCAGAGGATCAGCTGCCAGATTAGCTATCCCTCACATTACACTTTGATGTATTCTTTATAACTGGACGCATAGAGTTCATTTTCGAATAACAGAAGGGTTGGCTATAGGTGTATGGAGATTTTTTGACGAGACAAAGGGGTGATATGACGAGACGTGTTAATGTGGCAGACGGACTGTGCAAAACCACTGTGACTACATGTTAGTACATTAATTGAAATTGCACAATGTAATTGATATAACTATGTTTAAAATATTATTCAGAGTTTCTCTTTCGTTAATTATTTATATCCATGATTCTGTGCTGAGAAGAAATAGGTTCTGTTATATCGTTATTCTTGTTTTAGATTGATTTCGTATTATAATAATGATTATTATTATTGTGTTTCTGTCTGTCGTTTTAAATAAGTCTGTGTTATTTGCGTTGTAACTTGATACGAATTGAAATATTGTAAAATTCGAATGTCTTCTTTCATGGAATACAAACGTAACTATATTATTATTTTCCAATACCAGGATTACCAACTTTTCAATTAAACTTTAAACAAAATAAAATCCGCGACATTTCTGACGTCACGTTAAGATCCTCGTGGGATCCAGCATATGTTCCGTTATAATTAGCGAACAATGTTTGGCTTTAGCAAATCCCTTTGGGGCGTAAATTAAGAGATTCAAGCTTATATGTATATGTATGCGCTAAAACCCGTATGTAGCAAACACTTCTATTTGTCTGCATGCTTGTATTATCCGCTTAGGATTTTGATAAATTTTTAGATATGTATCTAGTTAGAATTGATTCTCATTTTTCCATTAATATTTTTCTTTGATTTAAGTTAGTTACTAAAATGTAACTATAAGTACATTAATCGTCATATAACAAGAAGTGTACACAATTTCATGATTAGACAAGAACCGAGTAGGTAAATATGTCAATAAATATATAATTTTGCATACTTATTTATACAAAAATAACCACACGTCACTCTCTAAACACCATATCACAGTATCCACATGTTTTTGCGATAATAAAATCTTGTTAAACCCTTATTAATTTATCTGTTTCAGTGTCTGCGGTCCAGACGGCTGGTTGCAATTAATTGTCTAAGTGACGTGTACACAGCACATACAAAAGATATTTACGTTTTATAGTAGGGTATCATTATTAATTTGCATTAAATCAGTCAATTCTATATATTTAATATAAACAACTGATACATAAAACCTAATTGTTTATGTAAATATTGTGTTCATTTATAGCTGTATTGTACTGCTAGTATTTTTATAGCGGCCTTTAAGCTTCAGTGCTGGTGATAAATTATTTTTGCCGTTAATAGATCGCGTGATATCACGGCATAACGCATATTTTAAAAAGGTAATATTAAATTAAATTAATATACTTCAGTTCATTCAGGAAACAATAAAAACTGTGAGTTTATAGTATCATTTAACTCTAGTAATACGAATAAAGTAAAGTAGTTATATAAACAAAATTCTTTTAACATAAATGAAGTTTATTAATTTAAATGAATATACTTATTAGCAAATATCATTTTCTTACTCAATTATTCTAATAAATACCCTAAAAATAAATAAAGTAATATGTAATTATATGTATTTTATTATAATAATGGAAAACCAATACGGTTCGCGTAAACAAGAAAATTATACAATATAAAATTATCAATAACAATTCCAGTGCCCATTCTCGTTCAAACGTTCGCGTAATTCTGTTTTGACATCATTTCGCCGGTTCAATATTTGCATATTGCCATTTTAATTGTTGTTGTTGTAACTATAACTATGCGCATCATTGAATCATCGTCGAATGATATTAAGATCATTTCGATTCAGTCAATGGAAATAATTAATGTCATCCCTTAGATAATTAAAATTTTAATCATGATTCGTGTCGGTCCTCCAACAGGGATTTCCAAACGTTGACGGCAGACAGGGACCACATTTGTCGAATTTGTTGTCATTTAATTAGTCAACATGAATCGAATCACCTTGGATGGACATATCGATCAACATGAAAAAATAAGTATACCGAGTGCACTATCCGTAGCGTGTCGTGTTCAGTACACAATAAGCCAATACCCGTATGAGGACGAAACGGAAGACATGCTGAAAACATTGTGCAATGCAGGATAAAACAAGGTAGTCGATTTCGTGTCGTGGGAGTGATGTTAACTGGCCACACGTCTGATTTGATTAATTCAAGTTTTTGTTTTGTGTTATTCAGAAAATGCGAAACTGCCACCAGCCATAACGGCTCTCTAAGTCATTATAGCCAAAGCCATGAGCGATAGTTACTGTAAGATATGCAACAGAAAGATTTGAAAAGGTGCTGGTGAAGCGAACATTGGCACGGTGTTATATTTGACACTTTGATCATTTGAAAGCTTGACGATTTTGATGTTGATGATGTCGTAACTAGCCATGTACTTGATTTATTTAAAAGCGAACTGTTTACGATTTCCAGTAATATTTCTTTTTTAGCCAAAAATTTATTATTATTATTATTATTATTTCGAACTGAATATACCGAAAGAAACAAGAGTACCAATTGATTTTGGCTCTGTTGTTCCATCGTTCTTTTGTTTTTACATTTAGCAAAATGTAACACACTAATTGGATAGATTGCAGCAAAAATTTAAATAAAGATATGAATAAAAACTTTAACGAGGAAACGTCAACCACAAGTAGCTACTTAATTAATAACGTTGTTTTTTTTTGGAAATTGGAAATTCTTGTTATAGTCGCGAACAAATAAAGGACAAGACGCCGATATGTTCATCAACGTAGTTCGAATTCCCTTTGGTCCATTAGCCAGATATTTTAATTGTTTGTTGGCGTCCCTTCTGAAAGTTCGCAGCTGGGCGGTGCCTACCGCGTCGCGCTATTTTAAGACAAATTACTTTTCGGCTGATGACTGTTTCTAAAGTGTTCAAAGTTTATACTCCCGATTCTCTGAATTTATTTTTACGCCCTCACTAATTGTGATAACTTCTTTAATTCATGAGCTTATTTTAATCAATACATCTAAGATGTTAAATATTTCGTGACTACGATTGAAATAACGTTAAATTAAAAAAAAATCTATATAGAATAAATTAAGAATTATTTACAGTCCACAAAGATAAAAACAAAAAATAAATCAATAATTCATTACTAATCAAGCTAACCCTCAAAAATATCACAAGCATTGTCAGCGCCCCGCGCCATGTATTATATCAGAATGATAATTCAATAACAAAACTTGTGACCCGCGTCGGGGGCCGAGATAAAAGAATATAATCCGAATAAGCATAAAATTATTCCTTCACGACTCGCTTGGGACAGCTTATTTGAGCTAAATAATTTATGCTTTCATAGATAAGTTAGTATGGAGATTAGCGGGCTGGGAATCTAATACGTGAAATTTATGTGCGGTTGCTTATCTCTAACGCTAGGCGCGTGCATTTATTCAATAAAACTATTCAAATTTGATTAAGAAACATTTGAAAGTTATTCAATTGATGCTTTAAATTGCCTTGGGCTTGACATTAAAATAGCAGTAAAACATAATTATGAATAGTTAGGAGGAATCTACGCTCATTAGTTTTAAATTGCTTTTTTAATTTATGTTACGGGCGTATAATACAAGTAGGAAAATGATTTTAAAAATAATACTGTCGGATGTCAATAAATTATAATTTAGAAGTGCTAAAATTATTATTTTAGTAAATATTTTGATTTTTTATAGCAAATAATTAAAGAAGGTGATAAATGCAAAGATATTTTAAGTATAGAGTTACAAACAAAGGCAAGATAATTTATGGTAAATGATGCGTGGAATTGCAACATGCCAAAAAGGTATTTAAAGAAGAGTAAATACAAACCAGCTCAAAGCATTACGGAGCTTCTGTCCAAGATATTGTGTTACAAAGCAAATATCGTACGAGCTTCTCGGGTAACGCTTAAGTGACTTGTCGACCACCGCAGAATATTCCATTAAATTGTTTTCCTTGCTAAACGCAATCCGTCTTATACAGAGTAAATAATAGCCCTTTGGTGCTCGTGGATGAAGTTATAAGCAGTAGCGTTTTAAGAGTTGGTAATTTTTTTAAAGATTAAATAATTAAATGAATCTTTACTTTATATTTGAGTCTTACATATTATATATTTTCACCGAATCAATATAACTCAAAAAGGAAGTACATTTTGAATTTAAATTATGATGTTATTAATTGAAGTAAGGGGTATTTTTGAAATTATCTTTAAAATTTAACTTCTAGGTTATGAGGTCGCAGGTTCGAATGTTGCTCGTATCGATATCGGTTTGTAAAACCCAAAATTTTTATTTCAATAAAACATAATATTACATTATGCACAATTGTAAACAATTTGAATCTTATGTTTCATAAATTTAATTTGAACGGTATTTACCAAGGTGGTGTTTGGAAGAGTTGGAGAAATCTTCATGTTAACTCTTTTCAAACTATTGTCAACTCACCAGGTATCTGACTTAGTGTTTAATACCTACCACCTAACAAATCTTACGTTAATATGAAAGACATAATTGGCACATTTTTTTATATTTTTGTTTATGAGAAATATGTTATATTAACATATTACTTAGAATTGTCTTATGAAAAATCATATTAAGAATTAATTGTTATGTCATATATTTTCTATCTTAACCATATCAAATAAACCGCTACACGATCTTACTTAGAACAAATCAAAATTATATTATTTTTCTAACAAATTCGGTTCATTATTACTTCAACTTAAAATGATATTTGGTTAATTTTGACATATGATATTTGGTTAATTTTGACATCTTATCTCAAGGGCTCAATCTTATAAAACATTTTACCTACCCAATGCTTTTACGAAATTAAAACATTTTGTGATGGAATTCAAAAGATCGCAAATAGGAAACAGCTTCTCATAGATTGATCCTAGCAAAAATAGGTTAATGATCAATACCATTTAACTAATATCAAGCTGAGAACCACTCACACAAGTGGAAGCTAGGAATAGACATGACAATGCTAGCTAGTGACACACATTCGAACAGCAAATTAGATTAAAAGTTTTATTGAAATGGATGTATGGTGTAATGTAAGACTTTTTAAATATATAATAAATAAAGATATAATATATATAATTTTGTCATTTAAAATAAGGTATGATATATTACAAAAATCAAGTGATAATTTTTTATTTATTTTAGTTTTATGACAAGAAACTCTAAATGACATGTAGAATATTTTGTAAATAAAAACTTTAATGAATTATGCCAACATATTGCCACTAAATGTATAATTGAATAATTTTGTTTGTTTTTAATTAAAATCGGAATAAATATAGACAACGACTTCAAAAATACATTATTCCAGATAAACAAGATCCTATCTAGTTACAATCAATAAATGGATGATAATGTTAGTTTTTCAAATGACTCCAAGTTAGATAGAATTAAAAGATATGATAATCATTGTTAATAGAAAAAACAAACAACAAAAGTTGAAATAGATTTAAAATAAATAAATTCATCATTCAGTCTGTGTGTCTGTGCGTCTCTGTGTCTGTGTGTCTGTGTGTCTGTGTGTGTGTCGAATTTTATTTTTCGAATTTTGAAAAACTAAAGATATATTTGGAATCAGCATGTAAATGTAAGATTCACTTTTCAAAATTATGTTGATTGTCTAACGGGAAGGTGGTCAGATCGGCCGCCGAAGTTACCGAAAAATGGAAAAAAAAATCGAATTTTTAAAGTTTTTAAAATTTAAAAATTAATTAATTAATTAATTAATTTAATTATTTTAATTTTTTTTTTCTTTTGTTTGTTAATTAATTTGCGAGTTATAATTTGCCGATTAGGAGTTTTTCATAGCGGCAAGCTCGTGTCAGATGTTTATGATATAATATGATATAAAAAATATTTTCTTCAAAACATGAGTATAAATCGCTTATTAGTTTATGAAAATGAGACAACTTGTACAATAAACGTAACTTTCTTGATAACAACAACGGCAATACAGCAATGATTTATAAGTTTTTACATAAACTTAACAAAGCATGAGAAGTTGAATGGCAAATGGCTATGAAATTATGAGACGGAGTTGCAATAACAGAGCTCGGTAATCCTATCTCATTACAGGGTGCCTCAGACGTTGCCAACAATCCTGGAGACATTTTTTCAATTATCCTACCACGCCACGAATGCAATCACATTTTCTTTTATTTATGCATCCGACTATAATTTTGATATTTATCCGCTTTATTTTGTGCGTCTTGAATAAATCGCTGCTGTTATGAAATTGAGTTAGTAATGAAAGGGTGTTACTGGATGGATATGTATTCAATAGTTAAAAGAGAATTCATTCTTGTTGGACCTACGCTTTGGAACCTTGTTAATGTGACGTTTCATACGTCTATTAGAAAATAGTTTTATAGTTCAAAATGTATTGGAATTAAATTATACTGTTGTATATATGTAAGCAAAAATCATATGCCTCAATCACAAGTCCTTTTTTTATATTACAAAATAGGTTTCAATTAATATTACCATATATCTATCCCCAAATCATTTATTCCCAGTACTATTGCTGTTCGTTCATAGTAAATGCGATACTGCTGCATATAAATCAGGAATAAAGCCTGGACTGGAGTACCGTTTAACCTGTAAACGGAGATAAATCGAAATATCGTGACTCTTATCAATTCATAATTGCCAATATCGACTTCTTTCAACTTCCAACCATGCAAATACCCTGTTGACTTATTTATTAGCCGGAGGTATTTTTGCCGTGGTTTACAATTGTTATTTTTTAATACTTTGTGAGAATTTGCTTTTCAAAATTTCAATATGATCGACTGATTCAAGTGATTCAATCATACATTTATAAATAGGTTCGTATTTGTTGTATTTTTTTATAAATGTAAGCGATTCAATCATACAACTTTTGATTTATAAATAGATTCGTATTTGTTGGATTTTTTTTTTATAAATGTAACAGTCATTGATATTAGAGATAAACAGTTAATAACTTAATTGTTTTTAATAAAAATTAATAACTTAATTTGTGACCTGAAAATTTTGAAAAAAAAAACTAATTTTAGGTTTTCCGTAAATAAAATATCATATTGAGAATTGAGAAATAGTGAATACTTAAATAAGAATAAAAGTAATTAAAGTTCACACAAAACTATAAACATGTGTAATTAAATAAACTAGGTCATACAGATGCCAAACATATGTTACAGTTATAGCGAAATATGAATTGAAATATAACGTTCCTCGCTTACTGAAACGTGTTGATATTATTTTTAACTTAAGTTACTAAATTTGTTGAATTGGAGTTGATGTTGTAGTAGATGACTGTTCATTTTAAATATATGCTAAACTTGTTTTGGTATGATTTTGAAAAGTTATAAGCGATCTTTAACATAAATATGTCTCAAAAATATTATTTATTTTATTTTATAAGATAAATCAAACCATTTATAGAAGTCTTTTAATGGTTTTTTTTTTAAATACAATACATGTATAAATAATAAACTGACAAAAATAGAAGAAAATAATTCTACACCTACATTATTTCTTTCATATCCTAAAGAAATATTGTCAATGTTAGAAATAAGCGCCATATTAGCTATTTTTTAAGAACAGGTTACCTAGTTATCTCTTATGGTATAAATCTTATTGGATGACGGCAAGGCCCGAGGAAATTGCCAATTTATATACAAGATACAGTTAACGATAAATTAAGCAAATTCCCCACATTTGTTTCACCGCCCACGCTGGTACAGTCGTTAACAAAAGTAAGATTTTGAACATTACAAATCAATAAGAAAATATGATAACTGTCAATCGTTATAGGTAAATGTAATTTTACAAATGTTTTAAAACAAATAAAAAAAAATTAAATTGTTTATTTGTCCCTCAAAAAAGTAAGAATGAATTTAAAACTTCAAATATTTATGAGTTTGTATTGAAGAAAATTATAATAAAAACTTTATCTCTTTTGTCGTCGTTTGTACATGTTATAAAGCTTTGCCTAATATTGAATGCTTAATATGGTATAACATGTTTTCATTTCTGAACAATGCACAAGACGACTATAAAACACTTAATTAATTTGTAACTATCTCTAAAGTTTATTACTATTGGGGACATCAATTTTATTCTTTATTGATCTTTGTTTCTAGTTTCTTGTTAAATCTGAGAAAAAAACATATGGAGTTTAAACATGATCAATATTCAAAGAATTACTAGGTTTTTTAAACAAATTAATCTTTACTAATCAAAAGTTTTGACCATTTGTTATCAAACAAATATAGAAATTTAGGTGTAATATATATTTTATTATATATAAAAATATATTATAAATAGTTTATAATAAATATTCTAAGAATTATATAAGTGTGTTCAAATAATTTAATTTTGTTACAGAAATTAATATATATAAAGTAATCAGTTTTAAGTTTTTTTTTTTTTAATATTATATTATTTTAATAGCAGCTCATGTATTACCATTATTAATATTATGCATGTATTTAATTTTGCTTCGTGCCCAAAAGCCTATTTACTTTAGCATTATGTTAAGAGGATTACTGGAATATTTATAGGGTGCAATGATTGTATTTCTTGAATGTTTTTTATTAATGATATAATAATTTATGAAGTTTGAAGTTATAAATATTTTTTATGTTTTTGTAAATTATATATAATGTGTGTTTGTGTGTGTGTTCAACTAATAGATACTTATAAAAATGTTTGATCTGTCTTACTATCAATGCACAGACCAACTACCTACGAAGTATGAAGATAAAATGTCGGACATATTGTTATAACCATCAGCTAAGAATAAATTTTGGGTAACTAAGACCTTGTTGAAGAGAAAAAAAGGGGGTAAATTTATTTATTTATTTATTTATTTATTTATTTATTTATTTAATTTAAAATCCTTTGTTCTTTAACGTTAGAATTGACTTGACTTAAAGAATTAATTATTAAAAGTAAAAATAATTTAACTATGACCTATGGGTATTAAAGAAAACATTAGTTTATTAGAAAATGCCGCTAATTAACATATTTGGAAGGTTCTTTTATATACATTTTTTTTTATTCTAGACACATACTCTACTATTGAATATATTTTTTGTTAAAAAGTAGACGTTTCCTTCATCTCACCTATTATTTATACATTATCTTCTAAAGATTTTGTTGTAATATTGTTATTTACAAGAAAATTTAAGTTAAGGTGAAGTATCTGGGACATATTCAAATCTCAAAAGAGAAAATATTATCTATCCGGATTATGTATCATATCTTCTTCACAGAGATTTAATGCGAACTCATTGAAAATTCTATATCAGTCGTCTAACTTTGTCATTTAATATCGAATAAATCTGAAACGTATTAAGGCTGGTGTACACTGTATTTGTTATTGTGATATGGAATAAGATCCTATTTTATAAAGACTGTAGGTAAAACCAAAACACATAAATATATTAATTTTGATATTCGTTGAAGCAAATAGAATTGATATTAAATTATTTATTTTGTCTGTAGTACATTTTGTTTTCATTTCATATAGATTCTTATACACGTATCAATAATAAGAAAAAAAATATTATATCAATTTTTGTAAGTAAAATTTAGCCTTGTAAGAAATAAAAAAATCTTTTATTTTTGTTTCTTTCTTTGTGACTATAAAGCGTAGGTTGCACATCCATACAAATACGTCTTTAGAAATTATAATGATTTCACATCGTATCGCCCATCGCGTTGAAAAAAATTAAAAAGAATAACTAGGAAACGGTCCTCGTTTTGCTTTTTAATTTTCCGTTCGGAGCCTTTACAGTCTGCGGTACAATTGTGCACAGTTAATGCCTGTATATTTGGTTTAACGAAACAAATCTTTCCAACAATGCCACTGTAATTTCTGAATTCAATTTGAAACTATGTTTATTCATTCCTTGATTCACTGTTTTAATTTTTTTGTTTTTATGGAAGTTTAAAGTTTATTATTGTTTTAAAAGCTATAGCATCGCCTATAATTAAAACATTGACCTATATAACTATTCAATTATAAAGAAGAGTATTATTTTTGTTTGAATGATTCACGATAAGATATTAGATATTATTGAATATAACTCATATTTTGATTCTTGTAGCAAAGATTAGTGCTTTACAAAAAAAATAAAGAAATATATTAGAAGTGTCTTCTACAACAGTAGATAATGCTTTTTCTTTTCAAGTCTTTTAGTATTTGTTACGAATTAAAAGCTCTTACTTAATGGAAGTGGTGAAATGCAATTAGTAATTTATAAATCAGATTCCTTTTGACAATAAAATGGTACTTACATTTTAGTTTTACATATCAAATTCTGAAAATCTTTTCATAAGTATGAATAGTGTCGGATATAATGTTGAAAATTTAACTCCACGTTAGAGCAGAAATAATATTGTTGAAAGTAATATTGTGTAATATTAGAACAATATTTTATTCCGTATATAACAAAGCGTTGTAAAACATTTCGAAATTAACTTAAGTATTAACCTATCTTTTATTCGGCTACATATCAAGGATGTTAATCCAAATTGTTTTAGCGAAAACAACAAACTTAATCTCGAAGTAACTAAGCCTCTGAAGATTCCAAAGGCAAAGTAAACGGAACACATAAAGGTTGGGATCGGGACGAACGTACTGCTGTAATGAGATTCCACAGATGTTATCTTTCTTGACAACGAATCCCCAATTTGTGGTCAGTCAATCTTCTAGTAAGATCCGGAATTCAATTTGCTAAGACAAAAATGATGTCCCTCTAATCTGCTCGCAAAATTGTAAGGAACTTTCAATTTGCGTTTTAATTCCGAATGCGGAATTGATATTTGAATATTTGGGCTCGGCTATTATGAAATTTATTTTTCTTTGGTCAGCGCTAAATTGGATTTGGGATCTGGGGGTAAATGATTATATTAAGATTACTTTAGAGATACAAAAAGTTTAGAGATTCAGATTATTTTTTTAAATTATATATTGTTTTAAATTGAGAAATTATTTTCTAAATTAAATTACAACTTTTAAAAAACAAGACCCAAGTTCAAATAACTTTAAATGTTCGTTATAAATTAATATTTAAACTATACATAATAATTCCGTCAGGGGTTGCTTTACATTATTTCAGTCTCAAAACTTTATTTTATATACTTATATTGGAGTATCGACAAATATCAAATTAATATGGTATTTGTTTTTGTCATTTATTTGAAATGTCATTGAGGTTTATAATATTATAAAGTGATATCACTAGATTGACCACTAGATATTATAAACGAATTGAAATAATTAAATTAAAACTAATATTTATCTAAACTGTATGGACTGATAAGTATTTAAAAAAAAATTACATGATCATGGATTATTCTACCATTATTATGTTAGAAATAATGGAATATAGAACGGAATGATCACTCCAGTCGCCCGTGAAAAAAAATCTATATATTTTTTAAAGATTATTATTATAGTATTATAAATACTATAATAATAATATATTATAGTATTATAAATGTATCGGAGTTGGGACGAGGTTAGTTGGATTTTGCTCTATCGTTAAGCCCGCACAGTATATAATTTTTATGTTTTTTTTTCAATTTGTCAGATCCAAATAAGACATTCAGAAGTATTAAACATGTTTTATTATGGAATAATATTTTAAGGTAAAATATGTTATTGTTATTTTCTTGAAAAATTTATAGGAATGGTGACGTTGAACCAAAAATATGGTTTTAAAATTGTTTTTATATATTTTCTACATGACAAATTTAACGTAAAACATTGCTGATATGAATATTTGAAAACTCTTTTAGGATATATAATTTAATCAATTAAATAGTATATGGTCACAACCGCACAAAAGAAAGTATGAAAGGAATGGGTATATCCTAAAGTTGCGATAACAGTCATAAGTCGTACATAGCCTTATACCTAATATCTATAAAAAATACTGTTTCAATTTTTACTACATTATAGAAATCTTTATACACAAACAATGTTTAAAAAAATAAAATTACTTAATTAATAGTCGCAGGGGAATAACTTAAAACTAAGTAAAAAGCTTAATGAAGAAGATAATTCTGATTAAATCACCGCAATACTTTCTCTATCGAATGTCGATCTCACTCAAGGAGACATAAAGAGCCTTGAAATGAGTCAGTACAATTTAATTCTTAAATTATTGACGCTGTAAAAGCAACAAGAATAATTTATTCAAATTGTGACCGAGAGATGTTAGTACGCAATCGAACCGATGTTTATGTTAATACAATCCCAACCTTCTATTGAGATGTTCAGTTGTTTACGTCATATGTTTCCGAATTCTGGTACAGTCTCACGCGTTCAATGAGACTGTAATTATAAAAATTTGAACTTTGTGTTTATAGAAATAAAGACACAATTCATTTAATTTCATCATTACGCTGCAGGTGACGCGGTGTAATTGAGACTTAATTATATTACTTGAGGCATTTTATTTCGATCTCATTTAAATAGAATATATCTTATTGACTTTTTTCTAAGTTTTGTTTATAACTTTATATTATACCTTTTTTGTTTTGTCTTATTATATAAACAGAAATTATAAATACAATAGGAACTATATAATTAAGAATGGTATTTTGTGTTTATAAACCTATATTGATTGCATAAATAACCGTAACTGATAATATTTTTGTTATTTATTATAACATCTGATGGTAAAAAAAAATGTTGTAATAATTAATTTATAGTACGAACTTTAAATGAATAAAATACAAACGCAGTCTTTAACTTATCAGTGAAGTTTATTTTATTCATAATTAAAACTTAACAAATATTTGAATAAGTAATGAAGACTCATTTATTCTTAGAATAGAATATTTTTTATAAAAGTATTATAATTGGACTAATAAATGTTACTATTTATTGTCTATGTAAATCTTTGACAACTTATTATATATATTGCTTTCTCCTGTACAATATGATTAAACAAAGTAGATTTTAATTTGCGTCGTCTTTGTTACTTAATAAGTTCCAGGAATTTTTAATAAATTTAATTGTTACTTGTCAAATTGAATTATTATCGGAATACAAAGTTTAAACAAACATAACGGTCTTATTGAACAAGGAGCCACTGTTTCCGAGAGTTCTTTGTTGAGATGGCACGCTTGCGCCCGTACTCGCTAAGCCTTACAACAGCTCACATTGTTTCGGGACCTCACTGGCTTCTTGGAAGGTTATAAAAAGGCGTAAGCTTCCATTATAATAAATTCTTATAGCTTTTGTGATACAACTTAAGTATGTCTACTAAATTGACTTTCCCTTTGTTCTGAGTCTCTTCGCAATCTTGAACATCAGCTACTGTTATTACTTTCGGGATTGTTTAGGAATTTGCGTGAAAACTTATCTGTCCTACAATGCTATTATTCTAAATATCACTGACGCACTGACGCAGAACATGTTAATCTACTTTTAAATATCATGACAAGTGTTTTGTTAGTTCATTTTCAGTTATATGGATAATGAACGCTCTTTTATAAGTATTAAATGCATGTTTTATTAAATAAAAAAATTGGTATATTTTGTCATTATAATATTTATATATTTAACAATTTATTCTTAAATAATTTTATTTATAAATAAAACGATAAAGATGAAATTATTCAAACACTTAAAGTTTCATGTCTCATCATGTGTGACACATGTCACGTTAATAGGATTAGTTCTAGTGTCAGTGTTCTTTGTGTTCTGACCTAAAGGAATTTAGAGTCCCAAGGGTATTTTTGAAAACGTCTTATGTTATTTGTGACCTCATCCAAAGATATTTGAGGCCACCCAAAAATATTTACAAATCGTTTTATTGGTTAAATACAACTAAATAATAATTTGATTTTATATTTTTACTATTAATTCACACCGATTGTTATTATTAATTATTAATACAGTACTCATTAGTACAGTAGTGTAGATAATTGTACATAGAAGTACTCTACACATTACAATGCATAACAACAATATATTTGTTGTTCAGATATCCAGATTAAAAATAATGATATTTTCATGAAAATAAAGAATTGTCAAAATGATGTTTTCTAAAATTTATACGAGTACTACATATTTCAATAAAATTATTTTACGGATATAACTCGCCTTTCTTTTACATTTTTTTATTTCAACCTTACGTTTCGAGTATTTTGCAGCAAACGTGTTCGCGGTAAGACGAGTTGACGATGTCCATTCATTATTATTATTATTTAAAAAATGTTAAAATAAACGAAAGTTATATCCGTAAAATAGTTTTATTGAAATTGTCAAAATATTAAAATTCCATAAATTTTTATATTTCTTAATGTTATTTGTATATTTTGATTCACAAAGTAAGTACTTTCATAAACTAAGGCTATAGTTAAATATAAACGACATATATAAAAACTGTTCATTTAAGAGTTTTTACATTTAATTAGCCATTAAGAAATTTAATTTAGTGAACATTTGTATTCAACTACTTTATAAAAACGGTGGTCGTCTTATTCCGTCACACTGACAGCTTCAATGACACGTGACGTTTAGAAAAGAACCATAGATACAAAAACAATAGATAAGTCACTTATTGACTTAATGGGTTACAAAAATGTAAATGTTCATGTTGCAATGAACAGATAAAAAATGTTGTTAATAGATTTTTTTTTCAAAAACGATATTATAAACTCGATTTATAAATACATTATTGATTTTTCAATTTATATAAAAATATAAAATGTATGTGTTTTAATAACGTAAATTCTTAAACTTTAAGACATATCCAGAAAAGAGCACGTTCAATTTATTTTAGCTTTCCACAATTTACCGACGCAATACTACGGTGGCTGAGAGCTTGTGATTAAACAATAAATCCTCTCTTACGTCTAGGCCAAGCTTTAAGAATGGTTGAGCATACTTTAGCCGGGGTCATTTCAGAACATACATTGCCATAACAAATACCATTTTATATTAAACATTTCAAGTGGTTGTAGCTTATTAAGATGTTTATCATTCTTTGAGTGTGTTTTTTTTATAGTACGGTAAATTAATATAAAGTTTTTAAAGTTCAATGCCTTTTAATAATAACAATAAAATATCTTTTACGTCACATATTTAAGAAAATCAATAAAAAACTTTTTTGTGTATCAAGTAAGATTTTTTTTAAATAAAATGCTAGTACTTTTAAAAATCGATTCATAAGAGTGAAGAGGGGAAATCGATGTTCCGGTCGTAAATCTTGATTCTTTACAATATAGTCAACATTGCTTTGTGATGCAAGTCCCGTGTAAAAATAAGTCATTATTTATATTATGTAAGTAACAATGGACGGAGGCACGAACAATAAATAACAGCCCCTTTTGATTTGCTTTAAAAATAGAGTTTTTTACCTAATTTTCAAAAAGAAACCTTATGAGATTAAAATTGTTTTCAAATAAAATATATCAAAAGAAATTTCATTAAAAAATCAAAATGAAAAAAAAAATACAAAAAATTTATACAACTATAAATTTAATATAATTCTTTTATAGATTAAAATAATAAATATTTATTAATAATATTTAAATAATATTATTTTTTTAAATTTTGATGAATATTTGTAATAAATTTTTGACATGAATTTCGAATAAGAGTTTCTACATGTACTGTACTGTACTGTATGTACTGTAAAATTATTTTATTAAATTGAAGTCAATCTCACATATCGCCCTGCGCATTTCATAGTCGTGTATGTTACGCATCGTTCATCAAGTTGACAAGCGTTAATCCAGTTTCTCTCGGAACTACTCTTTGTTCCAATAATACTGATATTTTTTAATTCACTGGGCTCATATATTAAATGTACCCGTTTTTCTACTATAATATTTAAAATGAAATGAAGACATCAGTACTGTTTTTATAGCTTCTAATATATGTTTCTGTTAATTTATGTATATTTTTATTATTTTAGTTGTAAATCAATGAAATATTTAAAAATATTTAGAGATTGTATTGATATTAATTGCATATTTCTAAAACTATTATAATTATAATTAAAAAATCGATTATAAAATTTACCATTAGTAGTAACTCCAAAGCGCCCCACCGTCGCATCAAACTCGATGACAAATCGCTGCGTAAATGATACTGTTCGTTCGTATGCTCGTTGAGTTCTGCTTTTGTTGTTTGATGTATGTTCTCTTCATGCTATGCGTTTTTGCGTTGTCAATCCATTGATCCAATACTCAGGTTACCGCAGGAAATATTTTTACTAGCTTTAATATAAAATAATTTGTACAAGCAGTGTCAATACAATTGTCGAATAAATTTTATTTATTTATACTATTGTTTTTATATTAAATAAAAAAATCATAAACAATTAATTTATCAAAATAAATTGGTTTCATTGGTCGTATCTTATTATATTTAGATAAAAAAATATATCTTTAATTGATACCTTGCTTTAAAACATTAACTTAAAACTGTTTTCTATTATAGAGAACAAAACAACATTTCACTTAAGTCTCAAAAAACTAATTTGTGTTTATCGCAAACCCTTTCACGGTGTACGATCAGATAAACGGCACCTGGACTAAGATTAAACTTTTGGGAGGCATGTGGGTCGATGACATAGGCTAAATTACATTATTAATCATTATCTACTACCCTCGTAGAACAAAGGTAATGAGTGCCTCCGGGTGGGACGCCGCCATACGTTTCCTGTCTCTAACTTTTGGATAATTAATCAATAGCCCATTGAGGCTTATCATATTTTTGTTTTTTCGTCTTTCTTGACATGAGAGAAAACCCTAACTGTATTATAAATGGTTTTGCTACAACAAAAGGAATATGACTCTGTTATTGACGTCTAGTAAATAAAATGTCATTTGTGTGTCAATCATATTTGAGTCAAATTGATTTTCTGAGATGAATTGAAATATCTTAAAACTGCGGTATAAAAAAGAGGAAATTAAAAAACGACCTTGAGTGTTCATGGATTTGAATTACGTCTAACATATCCACAGGATCGTGTTTTGCTTTCATTCATTTCATCCGAAATAATCTCTACCGCAAACAGCTTTTTGTACAGTCGACTTGTCAAATATAATACTCCCTTTGTGTTCCAAAAATCGATTATGGCCTTTTTGTTATCAAAATTGAGGTTCGAATTTCTCGAGTTTGACAATAGTTGTGATGTTTATCACGGCCAGGTGTGTTGGAACTTTAAATGCGTTTTAATTGAGTAAATATCTTCGTGCAATGATTTATGATGCAAGCTCATCGTTCATTAATAAAATAAAATGTTAATTTATTATATTTAAATAATAAATCACATATCTATTTTTTATTCACCAAATACTGTATAAAATATAATCTAAGCTTAGTGAAAACGCTATTTACATAAAAAAAGTCGGTTTAGACAGCTTACCGATAATTACTGCTGTAATTACAAACATACTATTCTGTCAGTACAGTGTAGTAATTATGTTAGTGTACCCGCAAATACTCTGTATAAGGTACAGTTAACAGATGACGCGATTCAAACAGTGATTATTTGTTTTATTTCAAATGTATATAATAAATTAAAATAAATATTTATGTAAATGATGATTTTAATACTATTTTAGGTTCATGCAAAATATATTATTAGTAATATATATATTATTTATATAATATAGTTGAGGGAGATTTAACTATACTATATCAATATTTTTGATTCAATGGTTTCTATGCTAGCATGCCTCCTGGTGCTGACATGACCACATGACCATTAAATCTGCACCAATTTGCAGATCTGTTGATGCATAAACTTTTGTATTGCCCATACGTTCTGAAAGGTACATTTGAAACTATAACTTGAAATAATCATGAAAATATATACGTAATTTTGTTGAATCCTGTATAAAATGAAAAGTTATTAAACTTAAATTATTATGCAAATAAAGTTACGGGATTTTTTTTATTTTAATTGTATTTTAAAAATTTTAATTTAAACCAAAAAATATATCACTCTTATTTTTGAATATTGTGAATATTGTGTATATAAATATGTAATTTATTAGTGAAAAGTTTTGTACAAAATACAATATTCATACAAATAATTACTTTTAACATACAATTCACCGATTCAGTTACCTGGGTTTTTTCTACCTACATCAAAGAATTTCTATTTCTATTGAAATCTCAGCGCCCTTTGACTCAGCTCCGCAAAGCCAACCGTGGTTCCTAAGTAATTTCCCGTTATTTTCTACACCTTAAGAGGTTTCTGAATTTCGTTTAGTTCTCTTTAACTTTCCTCAATTTGAAGGTAAAAGAATTGAATCATGTAAATGATAAATTAATAAGAAATTTAGAACAAAGTAAAGATAATTAATTTCGACGGCGTTTATAAGACGTCAAAGAATGAAAATCTAAAGCAACAGATCGTTTTAAATAATGATAAAAATGTTCTTGTATCGATTATTCTAGCTTACTAGCTTCACGTCAAAAACTGAACATTTCAATGCTTACAGATAATGCTCTATCGATACAAACCTTCTCCTGCTGTTATAAAAAAATATCTTTAAAAAAATAAGCTTTATTTTTCCTGGCATAAAGCATAAAGTTATTTTCGGACTATATTTGTAAATGAGAAGTAATTTTGCACAATAAATCACGGACCGAGGTATAAAAACGAAAGCTTCCATTTATGTAGAAAATTTCTTTCACATTTCTCCCGTTCTTAAAATATTTAATTATTTGCCGGATGCTGCCCACCGGCTGCTCGCTCGAGATCGATCTGAAATCAAATAACGTATCCACAGCTTGGATTGGAAATTTGTAACAGTTTGGTCTATGCCAATAGATGGATCGCCGTTTTGCGTGTCTATATGACAATTTGATAAAACTTGATTGTAATATATAAAAAATACTCAAAATAATACATAAAAATAAATTATACATATACAATTTCAATTAGAAAAAAGCAATCTATTATTCCATTATTTATTTTATAATGTATGTTCGTGTTATAATTTTCATAAAAATGGTTTGATATTTTATTAGACAATCCAATTAATTGTTCGTTGGTATAAAATGTAATAATTTGAATTATTAACTTTATTAACTATTTATATAAATAAATATTAACAATTTCCCTACTAAGTTGTTAAGATTAATTCATTGAAAGAAATATTAACTAAAACAATTTTTATTGTGTAAGCACCTAAAAACCGTTATATATTGTATCTTATAACATAAATATGCAATTTGAAATTAACTTTTACGTTAACTTATGAGATTTATTCTAAAATATTTTAAAAAATAATAATATTTTACCTCGAAGACAGAAAATATAAAAAACCTTTTAAACTCCGAGAAAATGTTTGTTATTTGTTATCATAAAACCGAAAGCTGCTAAAAATACTAATGTCTGTACTTTAGCAGAAGTCGTATTTTAATGTTTATTTCCAAACAATAAGCCGCGTATAACCTTATCTCTCTCCATAATGACATTGTTATACTGAAGTTACTTTTACCAGAATACGAATTTCAGTATTGGACAATACTTTTATAATCTCTATGGGTGTAAATCAAATAAATTGTTTTAACCCAAATATGATCGTCCAAAAGTCTGTTAATGTTCTGTGAATAATTAATTAAAAAGGATTATGAAACGTAATTATCTTAAATTTTTTTTTATGGAATCATACTTAGCAGTAATTACCTTTTTGTATTTATTTTACTTTTTATCTATATATATATATATATATATATATATATATATATATATATATATATATATATATATATATATGTTTTATGATTAGATAAAAACTGTTATAGTATAAACGAGGATCTAAACACCATATACTATACTATACAAGTACTATAAAACGAAAATACAGAAAGAAGTTAAATATTTTTTTAATTAAATTTTATTAGCGCAATATACTCTTACAATGTACTATTTTTGAATATATTATACTACACTTTTAATCTTGTTAAAAATGCAAACGTTTTAGTTTGCTCAGAAAAGGCAAGAAATTTCATCAGTTTACCTTGTGAAAGTGTATGAAAATATTAACCTGGCATACATTCCAGTTTTTAGTGGCGCTGAATTTTGTGTTCTCGCAATAAGATATTTATATTTTTTAAATGACAAAGCGTATAACCTATCTTTAGAAAAATATATTTGATTTTTAAAATAGAGTATTTTTTCCAATTAAGGGAATACTATATACATACTTTTATGTTTTTTTAAAATAAATATAAAAATCCAAAAACTCTGGGTATCGTTCCATCACTTGAGCAATTGAGTTACGGTAACCCTGATAATATCGATGAGTTTTGCATATATAAAACCATATATATTCATATTGATGGAGGTGACTTCATACAATAAATACTGCATACTCATATATCAGGGGGTTTAAAATATGATTTAATTAGAAGAATTTAGTTTGAATAAATAGCACTCTCATCCTAGTTTCATTAACATGGGTTGGTTTGCGAAATCAGAATTAAATTGTCATAAATATAAATGTCAGTTTCCTTCTGATCATATGTTTTAAATAATTTTAAACGAATTATAAGGAAAGGCAACGGATTTATCAAACTGTAAGTGTACAAATATTAATTTAGTAGATATGTTGTATCTTATAGACAAGTTAAAATAAAATATTTTGAAGATACTATTGTATAAAAACCTCTAACAAATAGAAATATAAAAAATGGTTCTTTTATACTAGAAATGTAATATCAAAGAAACAAACACCAAAAAACTGAACCTGCTAATACCATTAGCTACTATATATTTCCAAAGATCAACAAGTCCAAGAGAAGTTTGAATAGTCAGTCGTGTGTTTGTCCAATATAATGGTACTGATGTTTGGACAGCGTGATTGATGCCGCCGGACATAATGGATCGATATCTCCACCAGTTGTTCTTCTTGGTGTCTGCCTTGGGTTATACATAGTTTCTTTTAGTTATTTCTATAAGGATTCTTTTAAAGGATTTTTGTGCCTTATACGGTATAACAATCCTTACTTTGTTGCAAAAACATGGTATGGGTCTTGTAAAATAGTAATATGAATTTTACTATTTACTTCATTTTTGCCGAATGAAAGAAATAAATAATAATGTAAACAATTAATAATTATTTAAGAAACCTTAGCCTTTACTCACTGTATCACCCGCGGACGAATGCTTCTATGTCATATTAATATAATAAGAAGCGCAACATAGATGTAGCGTAATATTCCTCAAGTAGCTGACAATTATAATAAACAAAAATTTATCAAATCCATCCAGTAGTTTCGAAAACGGTCAAGCAAACAAACAAATAAAAAAATTATTCAGACTTATAATATAAGAATAGATATAAAATATATATCATGTCACAATGTTAAAAAACATGTAAATCATGTATCTCAGAAATGTAACTTAAATCAAGAAATATAATATAGTGCAAGTTATTTTATTCCATAAACAAAGAGTCTCATTAAATTTGAGATTTTTAATACATTATGCCTATATTTTTTAAGGCTAGGTACACACTCCATTTGCCAAATATACACTTTTTCCTAGTCTTTTCCTGTCTGCAATCGGAATGAAATCTGCAGAAGAGTAGGTACTCTTTCAGGTTATAGGGACTTTTATCATTGAATTATTTCTATATGAAATTGATTAATACTGTGTTTTAAATATCAGCTTCTAGTTGCATATTTACAAATGGTATGAAGAAAAGGCTTTAATAAACCTCATAGAGTTTTCGTCGAATAGAACAGTCTAGAATTGATAGCCGGTATATCAAGAATTAGAAAAATAATAATGCAACGTTCAGTGTAAGGAAATATTAATCCCTTACGACAAAATGATGACACAGATTTTAATAAATACAGAATCAAAAATATAAATTAAAACGCCCAGGATTCGAACCTTCGACCAATAGGATATTATCTAGAGGTAACAGGAGCTTCTGTAAAGCTAAATTATAAACAGTGTTTTTAAAACAAAGAAAAGGGTATTATTTTTAATATAGAGCAAATATAATATTTATCACTCTAAACTTCCGGAAATTCTCCATAAATAATTCAAATTTAAAAGTTTTTTATTTATATGTAACATTTTTAACCCATTATTTTCTTAAAAGTAACAATTGAAACAAATAAAAAAACCAAGAAAAAACGATAAAAAACCTATTATAGAATTCTAAAAAAAATGTATCCCTGTCTCACACTGTGTGTCACAGCCGAGAGTATAGTCGAGAAAAATCTCGAAAGCTGGTTTTCAGTGTTACCCACTCCTTTGCTCATGAACTAGCAAGACAATGTTCCATGCATAATAAATATCTAGTAATAAACATTTAAAGCGAACATTCAAAACAATATTCTAGTATTGAAACAGTACTCAAGTAGTAATTATTATCTTTGCCCCGCCCCGAAATAATAGATAGTTGTTGTTAGAAATTTACGAACTTCTAAGTTAAACTGACAACACAGACTTTTATCTGTTATAGTCTACATATCTTATGAATAATATATTTTTATTAGATTAGTTGTTTTAATGTATTCGAAAATTATTAAATGAAGTTGTAGATAGAAAATAATAATTATTTTAGTGACGTAAAAGGGAAAAATATTTTTAATTTATATAAGAGAGAAATATTAATAATTCCATCTTTATGATATATTGTTATTCAGTTATTATTTTAAGAACTTTAATATGAATTAATAACTTTGCAATAAATAACGGTATTATGATAATGCGACGTCGCATTCAGCCCTAACGAGTGTCGAACGAGCGGCGTCCGACTTCAACTACTCGTTAGCATGGAATCAAAATATTTATTATGAATTAATTTACATAAACAGACCACGAAATATGCATTTTTAAGCTCCCTGTTACGTTTGTTTCGTCGGTGTTTTGTGTCTTTGCTCGAAATGATTATACATAATAATATGATTCTACAAAACTTCCGATCTTTTTTATACTATAATTATATTTTGCAAACATGCCATTGAATAAACGAATGAATTATATATCTATTGAAAGATCTAAACTAATTAAACTATATAAGATAAATAGTTACTTATAGTAAATATTCTTATATTAATATATAAATTAAACTTATATTATAAGACGAAAAAGTTTTTTTATTTAGGCGATAGTATATATAACTTAATCTCACAGCGAGTACAATATTGTATAAAAATACTATAATAATTTATGGTCATTGTACGAAATACATAAAATGCACTGAATTCTAATTTCGCCAAATGAATATTGAGCCGTCAAAGAAGTCAGTCAGATAAGCAGCCACCGTGTAATTATTTTTGTAAATGCTAAGTTTATAGCAGTAGAAAGTATTAAATTACATGCTTCGTCCGTCCCACACTGCTAGAGTACTTTTGATGATATTCACACGATAACTTTTTATAAAGAAATCTGAGTAATTTCCTTAACTATTGTTATTAGGTTTTTATTTATGAATGTTTTAATATGTTAAATACATTTCGTTATGTCAAGAAACATGTTATGTCAAGTTATGGTCTTGATATAGATCAAATTGTTATAATATGATTTGTTTACAATAATTACTGTTTAACAAATACAATATTTTTTTGTATCTTAATAAAAATTTGTTTTGTAACATTCTGGTATCCTGTCGATTACTGTCTTTATAGTTAGTTATTTGCTTTATTCAAATTAATTCCATATTAAATTTCCTTGAATAAAAATAATACAGTTATGTGGTTTAACGTGAAATAAAGAAACATGTAGACTAAAGTATCTGATATGGTAAATTTGACAATAACCTAACACAAAAAAAAAATTGTACATGAAACCAATGCCTTCGAAAAATAGTAAAGTAATTTCTGTCATAATACAAACATCAATTTAAGTCATACTTTCAATCATTGTAAGTGAAATTATATTAATGAAATGAAACGAATTAAAAACTTTTTAATTATAGTTGTTATTGTTATTAAAAGAAATATATGCTCATAATATCAGCGCTTTAACTATGCTAGCTTTCTCTCATTTATAAATATGTTAGTTTAAAAATATATATATATATTATATACTATTTTTAAATACACAAATAGAATTCGAGTAACGTATCTCTAGTTTATCTTTAATCCGAGATCCGAGCACAAATTGTCAAACGTGTTTATACAAGCGGGGACACACTTGCAATAACAATCTTGTGTTCACATTTTTCTTTTAAAAACGAACCTCAAAAGATTCGCACACAATACCAGCCACTTATATCGACTTATATTAACATCTGTTACATTAAAATATGTCTTCATTTTACAACCTCTATTTTAATCTCTATGTTTGTCAAAATACTAAAGCATATAATTTTACCCTACTTGGAACAGCTTTAATAATAATTCCCTTCCAGAATGCATTCATAATGTAAATTCAAATAAACCCAAGATAACAAATGTAAATTATTCAAATTCGTTAATTTATATAAAACAAATAGACTCGAATGAGGATTAAAATACAATTAAGGGGAATGCTCAAAATTCTCGTTTACACAGCGTAAGCGAAATTGATGTTTTCAGAGAAATGACATTATGCAATATTCGAATAATGAGAATTGTCAAATCACGGTTGCGGGGTTGAACCACCTTTAAAGGGTGACCCAATAAAATATACAGTTCAAAATTAGATGGTTAAATTAGGCCATTTAAAATGTTCAACAAACCGTGAATGAAAATAATAGGTGCTCTCTAAGAAAGGAAAACGTAAATGATATTATAGTAATTAAGCTCAAAATACCAGAAAATTTTGTCCAACATTGTTTTAGTACCATAAATACTCTAAAATAAGGAATTAACTGGCGACCAAAGACTTCTATAAGAAGAAAAATTTTTCATTAAATTACTTCTGCAATGACTTTGCATTTCTTAAGATAACTTTTGTCTTTGTTTGGTTTGCGATACTAAATATTATTGAAATTATATTTAAATGTAATAAAACTATTTTAATATTTTCATAATATTGTTATTTTAAAATTTTGATAGTAATTGTATTTGTAAGTCTATATATGTGGATATAAAATATATGTTCTCGAAATATTATTTTAGTTATAAAAAGATAAAAGTTAACATGACATATCCGTACGGGCTGTCCACACTTTGATATTTATTGCACCTCCCTTCCAGGTATAACGGTAAAATCTCCCTCAGTCAAACAAAGGAATTGACATAGGACAAACAAAAAGCCCCTTGTTCCATGATATGACCCATTTACGTTATAAAATTATTCCTCTGGTCGTAAGGTCATTATCATGGTTAAACATTTTAGAGTTTTATTACTATGTAACGTTGAATTTTAAGAATGTGCTTTTAAATCGTAAACTTCTGAGAAAAGTCTACATTGATGAAAGCTGTGATCATATTCCTTGTAATAATTATGAGGACACTTTCATAAAACTTCAAAGAATATTTTATTTGATTCTTGAGCTTGTGTAATTAAGAAGTAATGAAGATAAACGACTTCATATGTAAATTCAAAATAAAATAAAGAAATGTTACGCAAACATTAAATTGATTTCTATTTTTCAACAATGAGACGTGAGATACGTTTGTATTATGTAACTTAAGAAAAGAAGCTTCATTACTATGAGTGACATTTTAATGAAGTGTTGTGTTCATTGTGTAATTTGAGAACATATTAAAAATATCTAATGAATGAAGGCTTGATGAGTTGCTTTCATAGTGTATTAATGTTTATTTGTATTTAGCTCATCTATGGCAAGGCCAGTCAAAAGTTCAGCAGATGATAATTTATAATAATATTACGAGACGGAAAAGGATGTCTGTTAAAATGTGCTAATCTTAAAAACTACAGGATGGATTTGAAAAATTCTAATGGTAATGTCGTAAGGAAAGCTATAAGATATCTATTATAACGCTACTTTTAGTTTAAATAAATAGCATTCGTCGACGAGTGGAACCGTGAATTACAATTAGTTAAAAATATTTTTAATAAACTATATATTATATGATTCTTTTTAATTTTTGTGTATCTTGTTATAGAAATATGCTTATTGCCATATATATCTGAATTTTTATATAATAATCAATAGCCATTTTAGAACCAGCCTTAATTGAAGTAATCATAGCTAAATGATAGTGAATCAAATCATTTATTATATTTAATATTATATTCTAATATTTCATTTGTAGTTGTATTTATTTTTGTACGTTTCAATAAGTGGAACGAATTATAAGTAATATTACCTAATGAGACTAATATAAAAATTAAAGATATACCTGACTTAATTCTATTTATTGTGTTATTTTAAATCAATAAGAAATAAACATTAATAGTTGTTTTTGTATATGAATTAACCATTTATTCATTTTTTTTAAATTTTTATTTAATATAACTATTGATTTAAATATCAAAAGCCATAAAATTTTTAAAAATTATTTTGAACATACATTTATTTTTATATTTAATATAATAATATAATAACTTTTTCATCAAATTTTTTACGAACTACTATGAATTTACACCTTTCAAGTATTGGAGGAATCATTTTTCAGTTATATATAAGAATTAGTTTTCAGTGGAATTAGTACAGTTCCCATATATATCAATGTAAATTGTATTGTCCGCTTTACTATTAGGGATGTTTCAATTAAGATTCTATTAAATATATAAACCGAATGAATAGCTTGCTAGGGACAACACTGCGAAACATTGTCAACTCATTTATTATAAAGAATTTTAGTGCTATGCATATCATAGTGTTATTAACTATCTAAAATCTCAATAATATTCAATAATATAGTTAGTCTAGTAGTTTCAAGTCCTGATTGTTGATCAGGAGTTCGATTCCCACCAGTAACAATTTTTAGTGTGATCCACAGATTCTTCTTTCAAATCTGGGTGTACTTTGTTTTAATATCTAGATAGTATTATTATATATCTGACAAAAAATAAACGTAATATCTTTAAAGTCCAGCGGTTGTAACAACAGTTAAGCGAATAAGTTCTCAAAGCACTTTGCTCATTTACGAATATCATTATTTATATTACATCTAAGATAGCGCGGTTCTTTTGTAAATTGATAAAAGTTTTTGTTTAATATTCAGAAAGCGCCCTTACCTTGTGATTATGATATGAACTGCTTTAGCTTAGATGACCGAAGTCTGGTCACGTTTTCTGCTGTCATTCGCTGGATTTAGGTTTCTCTTCCTCCTTAATATTTAAAAATAAAAGTTATATTGTATATTTATATTATCTTCAAAAATTTGATCCTACAGTGTCGGTTATTAAAAATTTAAATATGTTAATAATATTGTACTGACTTATATATCATAAAGAAAATTATATGTTTATATTGTATTTAAATTTTATTATCAGTTATTTTATATTTGATTAAAATAAATCTGTGATGTCTTTAAAGTAGTATAAGAAGTTAATATTGTTAAGGAAAAAGGAAAGGAGGAAAAAACAATGATATATGCAAAAATTATCACAATGGCTTTATTAAAGTATATAAATAGGTATACTGTGACTTATTATGGACATTTATTTACAGTTTATATACAAATTCACATATACTACAGCAGTCTTATAGAATTTATTTACACCAACATAGCTAGAAATTACAAAAATATATTTAAATCTTAGTTATTTGGTAAAGCGCGCTTTGCAATTGTTACAATTTACACAGGAAGCTTTGACTAAAATATTTTATTTGACATAAAGAAGCGTAGACTAGACAAGGTAAGCTTGACCTGAATATTGGGTATCAACTAGAGGGGGAGGTGGGGGCCAGTTCCTAAACTCACGCCTTCTATTATGATTATTTCCACCCAATTCTAAAGATGAGTAATCTGAATCTATTGAAGAATAAATATGATCTGATGGCGGCCTGCCATCAGTTACATATGCGGAGTGAGGGTGACGAGATCCATTTTCCAAATAATCTGGTGTAGCAGAAACACCATCACCAGGCTCTTTAATTTTTTCCGTAAAAGAAAACGACCGCATTGTACCATTTTGTAAACCACTCCGCATAGTAAACGAATTAATATTATTTCTATAGCTAGATGATTTTGGTTTGAATTTCTTATCAGGCATCGCATATTTTAATTTGTCCCAAAAATTTTTCTGTCCCCATTTTATTCTCAAACTAGTTTTTATATACGGTCTTAAATCAGGATCACATTCCGCTTCTGTTAAAATTGAACTCTCTTCTATAAGAATTAAAGAATGAATTCGAGTCTTTAATGCGTCATGTAACGTCTGTTTGAATTCAAAACGGGACCATTCAGTTTCTAAAAAATTTCTTGTTATTACAAGAATAATTCTTTTAGATGCTTCCGCGGCTTCCGGAAGCGGTAGTGTGTATTGCATATAAGCAACCCCATGTTGAGGAATATCTCGATAATGTAGACAAAGATGGTATGACGGAGTTCCGTTTTCTAACTCTGCAGCTAGCGTTTGAATAACGAAATCATCATCTTTCGGACTGTAACATATGTATGCGTCATATAATTTATCTGTATCATCATATGTTCCAATGAATGGGAAAAATCGGATGCCACAATTTTTATAAAACCATAACCGTATTGTATCTTTAAATAAAAATAAAATTAATGTGACAAGCAATATCAGTAAAAAACCCGTAAATGAGGTTACTATCATTGGCATGTAATTATAAATTACCATATTATTAAGACCAGAATCACTAGAATAGTAATCACTGCATATCGTGCCATTAAGATTCAACTCTTTTCTCTGAGAAGCTTTAATACCCATATTGGAGCACCAAACATCTGGAATATCTAGAATTTTAGGAACATTATCTGCAATAAAAGCAGTGAATCTCTGCAAATATCTACATTTACAAGTCCACATGTTATTACCTATTGACAAACTATGTAGATTTTTATTTAGCGTTAAGCTCCAAATCGAAAAATCAACCAACCTATTTCCATCTAATTTTAAAATTTTCAATGAGAATAACATGGAAAAAGTTGAGTTTTTAATGTGACTAATGAAATTATTTTGTAAATAAAGTTCCCTCAGTTGCGCCAAATGCTCAAATTCGTATCCATAAAGATGACTCAATTTATTATTCCCCAGATTCAATATGATAAGGGAAGATAAACCAGCGAATGTTCTATTATGTATATTTTCAACTTCGCTTGAATTTACATAAAGCGATCTCATATTTTTTCTGCCTATAAAAGCATAATTTTGCAATTCTTTAAAGTTGTTACCATCTAAATAGACCTCCGTTGCATCCATGGGTATTTTTTCTGGTATTTCTGAAACAGTTTGGCTGGAACAGTCAACCACATTTGTATGCCAGGTTGGATCATGGTAACAAGTACAGTTATTAGGGCAAGTCATTTGACAATCACAAGCTACATAATCACAACAATGACATAATGTAAAACAATGTGTTTCATAAGTGCACAAGAAATCAGTTGATTTTAAGTTACTCAATGGAATGTGTGTAACTCCTCTCGTGTGGGTCATTTTGCAAAGAACATTTTCAAGATCCATTATTCTTGGGTATTGTCTTGTTGAAGTCATATTATTAATTAAAGGCAACCATTCCATTGAGCAATCGCAATCAAACGGATTTCCTCCGACGTAGAACTCTGGCAATGACTTGTTTAAGGGGAATGGTGATAACCGGAGGCTGTTGATATCTAAATGAGATATCTCATTTGCGTATATATCAACTCTAGTTAGATTACATTTCTCTATAAATGTATTAACTTGAATACTGTTAATGTGATTATTATTAATAAATAAAAGTTCAACGCTATTTGGTATCGCTAATGGAGATATTTCAACAATACGATTATGGCTTACATCTAATGTTTTTATTCTAATTTCATCTTGAATTTTATAATAATTACCCAAATGTTCAATAAAGTTACCATGTACGTCTAGCCACTTTAAATTACTAGGTATAAAGGCATAATCAAACCAAATTAAATGATTTTCCGATAAATTTAGCCAAAGTAAACTTAACAATGTTGCAAATACACCATTGATATCGGATATAAAATTACCATCAAGCCTTATAGCTTCTAATTGTTTATTTCTTTCAAAACTTCCTCTTTCTATAGATTGTATTTTATTTTTTGCTAAGTTTAATACTTGAAGATTTGGTAAATCCCAAAACATCCCAACACTAAGATTTCCTATTTGATTATCAATCAATCTCAAACCCGTTAGTTGATCTAAATTTTTAAATGATCCATTTTTGATATCAGTTATCTGATTCTCTCCTAAATCAATAGTTTTTAACAGAGATAACTCCCATATAGCACTAGGAACGTCGATTATTTGATTTGAACTTAAATCTAATTCTTTTAAATCAGAACAATTTTTAAATGCCTTAGGATCGATATTTATTAGTAAATTATTATTCAGATTTAACTTACTAAGAACAAACAACCCATTAAAAAGGAACTCATCAATAGTATGTAATCTATTTTCAGCTAAATTTAATGTATGCAAATTGTACAAAGGAAGAAATGTGTTCTCTTCAATGTACCCTATAGAGTTGTTTTTTAAATCTAATATTTGAAGAAAGAATAAATCCTTAAACGTCTTACCATCTATCCTCGTCAAGGCGTTATTGGATAAATTCAAAATGACTAAGCGAATAAGGCTAATAAATGTGCCAGCATCGATGTGTGCACTTGAAAGTTGATTATTCGATAAATCTAAGACAAGCAGCTGTTCTAATCGATGAAAAACGCCTCTAGCTAATTCAAATAGCTGGTTATTATTTAGATATATTTCTCTTAACTCCTTTGTGTTGGCGAATATGCCCTCAGGTATCATCTGTAGGTTATTATAAGATATATTTAAAATGCGTAATGAGATAAGTCCATTAAATATTTCACTTGATATATCAGAAATGTTATTCTGTTGTAACTTTAGTTCTTGTAGGCGCCGAAGTCCTGATAGTTCGGATTCCTCATTTAGGGATTTCAATTCATTGTGACTAATGTCTAAATTCCTCAATCCCGTCCCACAGCTCATACCAAAACCCAGGCGGTCAATGTTCTTCATTCTATTATAAGTTAAATTAAGTGTTTGTAGATTATCCAAAGGACAAAATATATCTGATGGTATGGTTTTGAGGTTGTTTTTTCCCAAATCAAGTGATTGGAGTTCTCTTAAACCATTAAACGTACCGAGCGACAGCTCCAAATATTTATTCGGACTCCAATCACGGTTATTAGATCGTATAGATATTTTTTTTAATTCGCGCAATCCTTCAAAAGCGTTACCCGGCACATGAAGAAGTTTGCAGTTATGAATTGTAAGTTCTTCTAATGTAACAAATCTTTGAAAATAATTAGCTTCGAGGTAACTTTCAAAGAGTAATAATTGATTGCACTCAATTGATAAACGTCTTGTATTTTCAGATGAAGCTGATACAAGATTCGATCCATTAGACTCAAGAGTCCGCACGTGACACAAAGTTATCTCTTTATCGTCATTAAAATCTCTTTTACAATTATCTAAACCTTTCGGTACTAATGCGGCCACTACACCCAAAGTCACTAACCAAAAAGTCAGCAGATGATACATTTTCTTCATACATTTGTCTTTGAACACTATTTAAATATAACGATTCACTTAAACACTATCTAATTTATTTCAATAACTAACTGTTGTGCACTTTATCAGTAATGTTTACGTTGCCATGTACGTGTTACGTCGACGTAGGCCACGCGAGCGCGTGCCATCCTCATAGCGGCTGGTGTGCGACTGACGAAGCAATTCCACATCAGTGCTAGTAGCGAGCGAAAATGGTGTGCTCTAAGCCGCCCCTCTGACTCTACGCTTCCCCACCCTATCTACTCACATAGTTACACATTGCATAGCGCCACTTGCGCGACCGATTATATAATCTTTACTAAATTGTAATATTGAATGAGCTTAAAATCTAAACTTCACTTAAAAAAATTTTAACTATCGGTTTTGAAATGTATACTTATATAATATTTTGAAAAAGTATTTATTAATTATAAAAATATCATTTATTTTCTTATAAGACAAGACTGCAATGTATTTTTATTTTGGCACCCTTAATTCTTTTTTGTCGCCTTCTATTGAATTCCCTGCTCACATACTTTGGTAAGGATACCCAATAAAGCTTATTTGATGTTCTGTGCCCTCTTCACATATTTTTGTGTAAAGTAACGGACTATGTAGAGAATTTTCAAATGGAAGGCTGTCCAATTCGAGTTTCGAATTCCATTATCTTGTATTGGCTGGAAAAGGTGAGATGATAGTGGGAGTTGATAATTTAATTTCCTCTTTCGACACCTATCGTGGTAAAAGGTCTAGAAGTTCAGGACTCGAAAGTTTAATAATCAATGTCAGAACATATTTACTGCACAGATTGAAAATCAAATTATATTTTACACTTTTACAAAAATATAATATTTAAAATCTAAGTCCTACGTCATAATACCAATATTAAATTATTCCTATATCTGTTTTAAATATTAAGTTCATTTAAAACAAAATTTAAGTCTGCTATATTTATTCAATAATGATTTGGGAACAACAATTTAAGTAGGATACCATACAATAGGATACAAAAATTGTTGCCATGTGACTAAAAGTAATATTTTTTTTAATAACATCATGGCATAATACAGTAAATAAATTGGATTATAGGTATACCCTTTATGTAACGATTTGTGCAGAACTGATAAAACAGAGCAGCTTTAAGAATAAAACCACAAATTCTGCGATATTAAAGGATTTTTTTTTTCACTTAAGTGATAAAACACCAAGACATCCTAAAAACATTTCAAGTAGTGTGATATCCCTAATATTAATGTCTTTTGGCTCGGCATCCTGCATCAAAACTTTTGGACGTCAAGAGTTCTTAGAGCTTGCTTGATAAATGACTTCGCCTACTTTTGTGAAAGTTGGTCGTGTTTTTTCGATATCTAGAGCCTGCGACAAGGTTTGAAGAAACGTGCTCGGACTATTGACGGAAATTCACTAACACGACTATCTACCTTCTAACAAAACTCTTGAAATTCGCCCGGTCTATTTACTTTGTGACTTCGTTAAAGAAAATTTATCATTAGAACTAGTTTTAGTTTCCAATTACTGTCCTAATTTCTTCTTTTAAAAATGAGAGATAAATAAAACAAACAGTATAAACTAGTGTGAATTATATTTTTTTTTTTATCTTTACAGTTACATTTGACCGCAAATATTTTGTCATAATTTTCTTCCCTTTAATGTGGTTTCAATATTCACAAGACTCTATAGTTTGTCATCGCGTAACGAGAATAAAAAATATAGATATTTTTATAACTAGATAACTATTAATGGTACATACATTACATGGTGAAAACAAAATTACTTTAATAATTTTAGGCTGTGATAGGGAAATTTAAGAATATGCATTACTGAATAAATTTAAAGCTAGAACAATAGTAAGGAAATATTTCACGTAAGCTATTAAACCATACAACATGGCTCTGCATACTTTATGAAGATGGTATTTATAATGCATTTTATATTTCGCTGCGAGCTATTGTTATCAACGATTAAATATATCAAGACGTAAATGATAAATTAAAAATTCACTAACTTTAAAAGATAGTATTTTCTTAGATTTTCACGAGTACACAAATTATAGGAGAGTTTAATGCGTATAAAATAGTTTTAGAACTTAACGTTTTGTGTGACTAAATAATATAAAACAATTTGTAAATTGTTTACTTACAACATATTGATTGTAACAAACCAACAATATTTATAACTTTATTTCTTACTTTTATTGTTGTTGATTAAATATTAGTAAAACAAAGCAATGTAAATACAAAATAATTCGATGTGAATTGTCTTAGCATAAAAATTAGATACGTAATTTATTATCTTTCAAATGCATTAAAATTAATATATATATAAATGTGTTCGATGTTACGAGTCAAAATAATGTATATTAAGCTTAATAAATCTTTTACCTCATTTATTCATAAACATATTACAGAATGTATGTAGTAGTTGAAATTCCTTAACGTGTTCAAAGAAGAAGTGTTAGAAGTTAATATTGTTATATAGTTAATATAACAATATTAACTTCTACCCACTAACAATTACTATTTTCTAACCGTAACAAAGCCAAAGCTAAGGTAAGCAGTACATGAGCAAATTAAAGCATGAGCATATTGTAATTGAGTTCTCACGAAGGATATTACTAGAAGATTGCTCGTCAACTCTAGTTCTCGCTTCAATCACTTCGAATAGTTCCAATTCGAATGTTGATTAAGCAAAATCGGTTCAGTGGGACACTAGTGTGCTAGCATATAAATGGACTATATGTTATGTTAAAAATATGAATACTTTTTGATTTTTAATAATAGAATCAATTATTAACTATGAACATGTTGTGGAACTCATTAAGTGTAACATTGTAACATTTATGACATTTGGAACTAAACTTTTATTTACATTTGTCATTCTTATAAAATATTGGCTTGGGTGATATTTATATAAGAACTGTAATATAATCATTGTTGAATATTGATTGATTAATATTATGACTGATTTGAAATAGTTTTGTATGAATTTAAAAAAAGCTTTATGTTGAAGGCGATAAGCCTCCATAATGTTATATTCCTAAAACAAATATAAATAAAAAGATCTGTTAAGTATTATATAGACTATTTTGATTTCTAGATCATATATTTGTAACAATAAAAATGGTAATAAAGTGAAGAATAAGGATATTTTTTTTTATATAAAATATACCCTTTAAAACATATACTTAATATGTTAAAATATTTTACACTGTCGTAAGATTGTGAAACAATTTATGTAATTTTTATTATAGCTACTATAAATAGCTTTTAATTTCTTGTCATATTAAAACGTTAAATATCAAATTCAAATTCAAATTCAAAATATCTTTATTCAAATAGGCATTTACACGCACTTTTGAATCGTCAATTATTACATTATAAAAATGTCAGTATAGTCAGTCCGTCCTTAAGCTACCACCAGCTCGGAATGCTGTTCTGTTGCGAAGAGCTGGCCAGAAACACAACAGTTGCTCTTTTGAAAATAAGTAAAAAATGTTTGATGTACAGATTAGAATATCCTGCAAATGAGTCAACAACCAAATTATATCTATAATTTATTATATTGTAGTATTAAAAACAAAGTTGTTTGTTTAAATCAATCTGCAGCAAGTTGTGGGCGCAAATACTATTACATAAACGCTGTTAGGTTTATTTCCTCCTTTGCCGTTCAAACATTCATTAAAACTTTCTTCAATTTATTTGCACATATTTGATAATCTTAGTTTGTGTACTCAGTGTACCTAAATAATAGCAAAGCAGACGAAATTAATTGATCTGTATATGTATGTAGTCACTTACATATACAGATCAATTAACGTCTCTGCGTTTTCGATAGATCTCGCTTCGGAATCTGTTATGAGATTTTACTAGGAACAAAAAAAATATTTTTATATGGTATTGATATTTACTATTATTTTTGAAAAGACATTTTGAACATGATTGGCAATAAATACAATAATATTAGGTATGTCTAATTGGTTGGTTTGAACCGAGAGTTACATAGAGTGACTGTAAAATTAGAGGTGCGAAGGAACCTTCATTTATAGAATTTAAACAGTATCAAATAGATATTATTTGCACACAATTTTCACCGATATAGCTATGTTTGAACTTGTCACCGCTGCAAGGTAATGTTTGCAGTTAATTATGGTAATGGATTGCAGTATAAACACAGTTCTGTCTCAGGCTGTTTACTTTATGAGTTCCGGAATATTCAGAATTCGTTAGATGGAGAAGTAATTTTGGTTTGTCGTAACTGAGACGCGGTTTCTCGGTTGCAAATGAATAAGTTACGGATAAACTACATTTTATTTGTTTTTGTGCGTGTTTTACAATGGCACAGCTGGCAAACATTTTATTTAAAAATAGTAAATCAATAAACTTTTATTTAAACTTTACTGTACGTTTGTTTATAAAATTTATATATAAATTTATTTAAGCGTTACTCTTTTAATATAAGTAATATTGTAAAAAATTTACTTGTTGAATTATTATCTAAATTCTATGATTTTTAGTATGTGTGCTAAAAGTTAACTTTTTAACTACGAATTATTGAAAAAAAAATTGAATATGTGAATAATATTATATAGTTCTTAACATATTTTCAATAAGGTTTCAGACGTCAGAAATATGGCATTCTATTTTATTTCTGGCATAGTCAGTTAAAATTGTTACATTAATTGATTCTATAAATATACATATATTTCTGCACATTCAGATGTTATCTATAAAATAATTTTTAGTCCGTTTATTTATTTAACATTTATAAAATTAATACTTATAATATCTATTTATAGAAATATATTATTGTAACTGAATACCTGTATTAATATTTTAATAAGATTATTATCTATGTGAATTTTTATATTTTTACGAAATAAACAAAATTAACTTACTATACATTTCAATAATGATATTTACTATAGTCCATATTATTTTAATACTAATATTTACTATAATCTTAAATTGATCAATAGCTAAAGAGATTTATTTGTTTTTAAAAAACCTTTAAAAACATGAACAATGTAATAAAAACTTTACAATCCTTTTTATAACTGGAAAGTTTTAATTCTAAATATTTTTGAAACTGTCTTTAAACATATATAATCAAGTTCAGTTTATATATTTTTTTAATAAGAAAAAATAATTAAAAATGTGTCGATACAAGCAAGTTTCAAACCTGAACAAATAAAGACGGTCATATTTGGAATGCTAAATTTATGGAAGCGTCCAGGGATACAGTAGCTCAATTCTTTGATCGACAAAACGGTTTTTCCCTGAAGTCGCGGCTTCAAATCCTGCGGGCATATATATATACGAACTATACTTGCGTACTATACGTATTTAATGCTCGTGATGCCGCATGCCCGTGACGATGCAACATTGATTGAAATCTAATACCTAGGTATGGAGGCACTTTTTATAGCATCAATATTTTGATTGCCAAAAGTTTAATATTTTCGGAGAACATATATATATTTTTGGGTCGTTACTGTGGAATTTTTGTGCACGTACAGTTTTGGTTTCTTTTCAATGATTTCAAAAATATTATTTTAAAGGTATACCTCCTAGTGAATTATAGCTCTTTGTTGTTGGTTTTGGTTTAAAAAACCTACTCCAGAACCAGTTAATAAGTTTGGTTTAGCCAAGAAAATAACGATACAACCGCCAACGTCCTATCGTCTCAGGCCTTATAAATTCTCTACCCAAAAACTTTTTGCTCACCACGAACGCACTGTGGGCTATAAAAAAAAACGAACTTCCAAAAAACTTCTGCATTGTTTCGCGTCGTTTACAAACAAAGATTCGGTAAAAACAACGCGACCAAAAAAGTCAAAGCATCAATATACAAGAGTGTCATAATATATCTCAGTTACTGGGCTCTCGGTAAAGTGTGAAATATACGATCGTTCAATATTTATAGGATTTTTATTTGTGTTATTTATTCACGAGGCACGTTTTGTCGTTGAGACAAAAGGAGAGGTTACCTATATATTTTTTTCGTTTTTAGTTAGCATCTGCATTCATTTCGATTATCTTAGGAGGTATAAATAATGCATTATCACGCGTAGGGTCCAGTGCTCAGAAAATTAAACTTGCACACGATAATGTTGCTTCATATAAATATAACAATATCTCACAGTGACGTGCCAATGAATAAATTGGGTGTTAATAGTTTTTTCGCTGATGTTACATAGAAAAAATAAATATATAAAATTGATTATATCACTTTTTTAGGATTTATAATATAATAATTACTATGTTGTATACAGTAGTTATAATAATTATATATAACCCTTAATTACAGATAATATTAAAATTTCGATTACATATTATTAACCGACTGTCCTCACGTATCTCACGTGCGGGCAAATTTTGATTTTATATACATGAGTATAACCTGATAATTAAACGAAATAGTAATCATGGTTAACATGAGTTACGAAACATCCACATACATACATAAAACTGTAATCATAAAAACAAAAACAAAGATATATAAAACGCGTTAAAATATATAGAGAGAATATTAAAAAGCTTAAGCTTAAGCAAGCAAGAGAGAAATTCAATCATACTAAAATGGAAGTAAAAATTCCGGTAAAGAGAACTGAGACTTCAGAGATCGCGTCATTTAATTAGGATGCAAATTTAATAGCTGTCGTTGATTTACATGTCAATAGGGCCCAAAATAATGTAATCTAGTATACAAAGGCCTTATTGATCATATGATGCAGGAACTACGAACTAGAATATGTAAGTTTATATGCGGTTTCAGTATTAATATGGAATGTTATTCAAAAATTGTATACTAAGATTCAGATACGATAAATGTACGTACTATGCTAAAAACTATAAAACATGTACATGCAATCGACTGTATAAGGAATAAAAACAAAAAAAAATTAACCAGTTAAAAATGTATTTTACGTTTGCTCTTTTATTTTCATTGAAAAGTTATAAGTTTCAACACGTACTTCAAAATTATGAAAACCGGACTAACTTTAAAGTGTTAAAGGATCATAAAGTTTAGTAATATCAATTATTTTTATTGTTATATTCAAAGTAAATTGGAAACAAAAGCACGCCTTAATAAATTAGGCCATCTTTACGAGACACTAAATAAATATACATGCGAATTCCATTAGTGTTATTACAATTTTATTAAGCATTTCATCAGGTATGTTGGAAAATGTAATTGTAAGATGAATACGTTGAATAATGTAATACAATACATAAGTATTTTCATATTTACTGTTCTATTTTTGAAATGAAAATGATAACAACATTTATAAAATTGCATAAAAATAAATTCCGTAGCTCTAAGTATGTAGTGGTATAAATTGAAATGTATTTCAAGTTTTAAAATTACATCTTAAAATACGTAAATGATAAAGAACATCTAGTTATAATAAAAATCTTGTTGCATTGACTGTCATAGAAATTAGGATAACAAATATCAATTCACTACTTACTTTTTATTTCATCTTCTCTGATTTGAATAAATCAGTATGTTTATCGTGTATGTATTATAAGATTTAAGCAACCTTTTAAAATTTTAAAATATCTATCCCCAAATGTTATTTAAGTTAAAAATATTCGAAATTGCTAGACGAGTTTATCACTTCGCCTGTTGTTACAGCTGTAGAGATTGTATATAAAAGGCTCTGAATGAAAATTGTAAATGAAAATCTAAATATTATATACTTCAGATAATAAAAATATTATACACGAAATACTTCTGAATTTACAAAAAGTTTTAGAGGCAGAATATTCCTGAATTAATTTATAAGAGAAACAACGTTCTTTTAAATCTTGATATTATCTTTGTCTTTCAATATTACAGAAAATGTGGCTGTTTAATAATTGATAGCCCGGGTTTCCTCAATACAAAATTAAATCCAAGCAGTAAAAATAAACTTCCAAGAAAAAAAAATACTTTTGAATAATTAATTTATAATAAATAAATATAATTTGAAAATGTTGCGAACTTGCGACCTCACGAAAACCGTAGCGTGGCTCTGCTCATTGAATTACCGTGTTTCTTTTCAATGTATTTTCAATGTTTTGTAGTGTATAACACTATATACAGATATATACAGATTACTATATATTTCATAATATGAATCAGTTTGATTTATATAACAAAACAATGAAAAATTGTAAAGTACACTTCAAAGCAAATTCAGAAACCTTTTACTGCACGTGTTCTCTGAAAAAAAAACTTCTTTCACATTATCGACAACAGACTGACAAGTTTCGCGACAGCCTCGTCGATTTCCTAAGCCTTAGGTCTCAGAGGAGAGTCGTAATGAATATTAACATCGTAGGCGGTGGGATCCAACAGCTTGTGTATATGCACTAACCGGTTTTACAATTTTGAAGCTTATGGAGAAGAAATTATTGTTTATTTTTGAACATGGTGGAGTTATTTGTAAGTCTACCTTATTATTTGAAGTTATGTGCTCTGAATTGGTAACTAAATACTAGCAAGACGTTTACTTTGTGTTTTGTTTTGTAAAAATATTTATGTATTGGAACTTATTATTTTTTATTTATAATAACTGAAGAAACATAGCCGTCACATGCCCGTTTAGTATACGAGTTTGTATTGAAATTATCATCATAATATGTTATATACTTTTCCTAATAAAAGGAATAATAACATATTATGATATTATAATTAATATTTTAATAACTATTGTAATTATTCAAAAGCATAATATGTCTAAACATTAACAAACTAGATTACAAGTAACATACATAAGCTAGACGTTGAAACAGCAAGATTAATGAGCACAGCTTTGCAGCAGCCGGTGGAGCATTAAAAGAAAATTAACGAAATTTTGATGCATGGATCATGCAAATTGACGCGTATCCAGCTCAGCCCTTTGTTGTCACGTTCGACAAATAAGTTTGGGCTAAGATCTTATCTTTTATTTAAATATATAATAGTCTCATAGAAGCTGCTATATATACAGTGCTGCACTAATGCTGCATATACCCACAACATGTTATTAATATAACATTTTAACCTGTTCGTAACGTAAAATGAGTGAGGATAATATATAAATATTGTTTAAATAAATGTTGTATTTTTATAAAAAAAAAAAGTGAATGTTTTGACAATTATAAGTATAATAATCATGGATTCTGAGGTGTTAATGATAAGTTTTACAGATTTATCATGACTAAAAAAAGTACTATCAACCTTACAATATATAGTTTTTTCAATGTAGTTATATTATTAATATTATAAACTAAAATTGTAACCTGTTTTTGATGAAAGGATTTTCAAAATTTAAATAATGAATTAATATTCAAGTTCATACATTAATAATTTCGATTTTCAATTTCATTATTATATTAAATTTAATTTCTAATTGATGAGGAGAATTATCATTATATATTAAATTGCATCTTTTAAAAAAAAAACATAAAATTAATGATTTTGGTCCCCTTCGAAAGCACAATATCATAAAACAATGATTTAGCTCCACAACCTTATTTTCCTCATTATAGGGGAGTTTTGTTATCCAGGTATCTATACTGATTTGATAATAATAGCTTCCATGTGGAAATCAAGGGGAAATGACTAGGGCGTGAAAATGTTTATACACTTTCATAATTTTGAAGGGCTGACGTTAATTTTGTGGGGTGAAAATACGAAAATCTTCTCGATTTTAACTCATTGTTTTTTTATAAAGAAGTTTAATGTTCTCATATTATTTTTATTAACTGGTAATATATATTTTTTTAATTTATTTTCTAAAAGCAAAGCATTCTTATCATTAGTTTCAATCGTTGATTTAATGTTATTTCTTTAACTTACAATATATATTTATTATGAATTCAAAATAAGTATAAAGAGATATATATTTTTAAATATAATATTACGATAAGCAATATTGTTATAGAAATGTGAATTTTATTCTGCGTTTGTAAGCTATAAGTAGTAAATTCGTTTAGCTCTTCAATTTACTACGATATTCTATTACAGTGCTCCTAAAAGTAAACATTGTTAATAGTGTCAGCACGAATAAAATGCATTCGTCGCCCACCCTATGGCAATATCAAAAGCGGAAGAACATACAGCGTGTTGTTAAATTTTTTAGATGAAGCGTAAAAATCAATATTATTTAGGTATAATAAGATAATAAATGTCCTAGAGTTTAAAACACACACTGATGTGCTCAAAACCTTTAGTTTGAAAATTGTTTTAACAACATTTTCTTTGTTTTTTATTTTATTTGTTATTTATATCTATTTATTATATTAAATATCAAGAATACGGTATAATTTATAAATATACCAAGAAAAATAATAGCGTAAGTTTTCAGCCTTTTAAACCCAGCCACGTTCTAAACATTTCGATTTTTATAAAAAATAAAATACTTTTTTTAATTTATAATTATATTATTTATCTTGTCTTTTGTACGATTATCTTCCTACTTATTTCACAATTAGTACTACCATTTTATAATAGATGGCGCTATTTGGCAGGCATTTTAGTGACATTTCGCATTTGGAGGATCCAACTTGAAAAGAAATAAAACACATCTATAAATAACTAATGACATAACTAATATTAGAACACCATCTACACTTAGAAATGTTCATCTGACGTGTGCTACAATAATTTAGCGCCTAAAAGCGCAGCGTATTCAAGTAGCAGTTTTCTTTGCCTCACGCCGTCTCGGACGCTCTTAATGCAAATTTTATTTATTCATGTAAATTAATATCTATTCGAGACGCCCAGTGAGGCGGAAAATTGAGTACGTGCAAAAATAAAGTCCGCCCCGCTTATATAAACAGTGTAGCTCCCACTTAGAATACTTTGGAATTGTTCCCCATTCTAAAATTAATTTCATATCACTCTGTTTCTTAAGTGTTACTAAGTAACGTATAATAACTATAACAGGAATTTTTTTAACAACTTGTTTAAGCCTTCTTATAAAAAGTGCTTAAACATTTATAGAAAAAAAAATGTTTTTTTAAACGTACTCATATAATACTTTTATACATTAACAGTTCGTTTTGATCAGGTATTTTTTATTTTGAGATGATCGTACGTCAAGTTGTTTATGATTTATTATTTGCATTTCTTTAAATAACCACTCGAGGTACTTATCTTTACAATTTTATTTATATTTACGATATTCCATACTTGAATTTAATAATTTAATACCTGGATATTTTAAAACTTTATACGAGCATGGATAAAAAATTTAAGAATATTTTTTTAAGTTTTTTTAATTTAAGAAACAATATAAATTAAGTTCGTCCTTACTTCCTTTTTTTAAAAATGTTTCTTTCTTTAGAAATCTAAAGAAAACTCCCGTTGTATAGAATTTTTTTAATTATTTCTTCTTGACAAGAGTTTAGGCTAGTATATAATATAAGTACGTGAAGTGAATAAGTCGATAAGTGGATTTAGAAGAGAATACATTTTTTTTCTTTAGTTCTACGTAATATTAAGAAAATGTCTTCAGATGTCACAGGTCCGAGTCGATTTTTTTTTCGTTCTTTATTTATTTAAAATTTAAACCAGCACATCACAGTTATACAAGTTAATAAACAAATTTCAGAAATATTTATTAATCTCTAAATAAAAACAAAATAACAATATACATATTAAAAATTAAGTAATTTCTTCCTATGAAGACAATGCAGATATTCACAATTAAATCAGAAAGTAATACTAATTATTTTATAGAGGCAGGGTGTAATCTAATCTGTCTAACCTTAAGATACATTTCAGCTAACATACCATAATGAATCATTGTGGCAGAGTGCTGAATATGACATGGCTTGCCGTGATATGTGGAGGCTATAACCCATGTATGGAATACCATACTGAATATGTGTCAAGTTATGTACAGGATATATGTATTACTAGATGGATTAATAAACAATTTGTTTATCACTTCTTACAAATTTTTAAGCACCTCGTATATAATTTTAAATACATGAAAAATTTTTCGATAGGAGCAGGATTCGAAAACGCAACCTCTGGATTTGTCACCCAATTCATGCTACCGTATCGATTATTTTAACATTCTATATAAAACACGATAACATTTTTTCATTTTTTATAAACAAAAATATGTGTTTAATATGATAAGACATAAGCTTATTACATACATACGAGATTTTTTTTTTCTAAAAATAAAATATGTAGGTATACTAGTAAAACATTACGTGACTATTCCTTTGTTCAATCTAAGATTAATTTAGCTTAAGATCGTGACAAAAGCTTAGAGAATAATGACAGTAATAAAACAGACGCCGAGTGTATGTTTAAATGTCCCGGTATTAATGTCTTATTTAAGACTTCATATACTTTTACAACTTGTCGTTAAATGACCATGTGGTGATAATTCCTGAGCGAATAATAGCGATACTAATAGTTTTAATCGAGATATATAGTAATTATTTACATTATTGCGAGTTATTCTTCTCAATACGAACTTGCCAAGCCAATATTAAGAATTCCGTTTAGTTTTGTTTATAATTTCTCGATTAAACATAATTGTATCTAGCTTTAATGCAAAATAATAAAAATATGGGCATTGTGATAATAGCGGAGTCACTACAATTATTTCAGTAGATAAAAAAGTTTTATTTGATGAAAAGTCAAAAAAATGTAAAAAAAAAAAGTTTACCCTAAAAAATCACAATTAGCACGATTTAAGAGAATCACGTATCCATTACGGAGCAAAATCATCCAATACTGATTTCTCGAATATTTTTTCATCGTTGCTTCCATTCTCAAAAATAATAAAGTTGCCTTGTAAGGTGAGGTTCTTGACATATAAGATATAATAAAAATCATCTGTTAATAGTTTTGTTAAATATTATACGATTTATAACTACTTAGAATATTAACAGTATATCCCAAGACTGGAACCTCTACTTATTTTTAATTTTTTAGGCCATACTGTACCTTAAATCAAAATTGTTTGTCAACGATTTAATTTTGCTCGAACACAAGTGTCTAATGTTATTAAAGAAAAAAATATACAAATGTTTTTATTTCTACTAAATGAATTAGGTACCGTACCGAAATCCGATCGCATCGCATCGAATCGCATCGCATCGTATCGCATCGTATCGTAATGTGTCGTACAATAATAATAAAATAAGAAAACTATCAAAAATTTTAGTAGCAAGTAAAACTATTTATAAATCATGAATATTTTATTTTTTCTTTTAATTAATTATATAATTATAAATGTATGTCACATTATGCATGCATAAATACAAATCATGCTATTTGTTAAAATAAATGAATAAATGCTACTCTCAAAATATTAATAGTTACTTAAATTAGTTCAACATGTTATGCTTAAAACTCTTGACAAGTATCTATTGAGACAAGACAAACATAATGTTACAAACATTTATAAATACGAGAAATGTAGATTTCTATTAACATATACACATGAGGGAATAAACATACATTTAAAGTTTGTGTAAAGTATCCTCAATGTGTTTATATACTCCCTTTTCTATTTAATTAAAAGTAAATACTGCAGTTTCGAACATAAATATCATACATTTCTCAAGAGACTTCTGTCAGTTTAAATGACTACATTTTATTAACCATTAAACATTTTATAAGTATCAGAAAAATTTATATTTTAAAATATTTTACTCATAGTTTTATTGGAAGTAGTTAGGTACTTTCTGAATGTAAGTACACTTTAGGCAACTAAACTTAACCCTTCATGTGTGTTGGCACGAAAATCCACAAGTCTGCGCCAAGTTAGTTGCAACTTACTACAAAAGTCTAGCACACTGACACAGATAAATACTCATTGAACTATTTTGGAACGAGAGCAAAGTGTCATGAGTTGAGCAACTATTTTGTATAAAATTTAAATTTAGATCGTAATTGCTAAAGCTATTGTACTTGAATACTGATATTAAACAAATAAGATATATAAATTATCCGTCTTTATATACATCTAGGGACTATTTTATATGTATAAAACAGATATTACTTTTCATATCCTGTATTTAAATAATTTTATAACATTATATTAATATCTTAACTATTCTCTTGAGAGCTTTTATACTTGGCTCTTTAATTAGATCCTTAGTATTGAAGTTTACATTGTTGCTTACATTGTTCAAGTTTGCTTATATTATATAAGACTTAAAAGTTTGGGTAGTACGATATTACGATGATGTTATCAAAATCTTCTTATTAATATATATACTACTCATATGTACCCTTTAATAAGAACGAGTGCTTCTACAAATTTTAAACCAATTTTTCATTCAACATTTATTGATAATATATTATTATAGTAATTTCGTAATAAAATAAATATTTAGATAGTGTGTTCTATAATCTCTCTATTGTAAAAATACTTGATTAATTGAATAGCAACAATTTATATGTCTTTTTTAAATAAGATGTCATAGGGATATCATAATTACATCATATAATTACGCCATCATTTTATGTAAAGAAATGTGAAATAATGAGTTTTACTTGAGTCACATATGAGTCACTTATATAATGAATGGCAGTGCTTGATGCCAGTCAACACAACACATAAATACTTACACATAAATAAAGTCTTACTGGTAGCACAAAAGATATTGACATTAGTATTGGATTCACCCAATACAATTGGAATAAAAACAGGTAGAAAGTAATGAAATAATTTATGGCTAGAAAACTGATATTATAAAACTTTGCTAGTTTGTTTGGTAAAACGCGCTATTGTGACTGGATGTACCAGATGGTTTGTGAAAATTGTTTCTGATTTTCATAAGTTCACGAGGAAGACTACATGCTATCTAACATTACGCTAATCGCGAGTAACAGCTAGTATTACTATAAATTTCATTAAAAGTGTTACACTAATTAAATTACTAAAATTACACAAAAAACTTATTAAAATACTACAACTCATACTACATATTGTAATGTTACATACATTCATTTTATGAATATGACTTCAGAAGGTAAAGTAATATATAAGTTATAAATATTAAATTAAAACTATATTAAAATAATTTTTAGTGGTAGAGTTTTTTGAACGGTGGTCTATTTTTCCAAGACTGATATGATGATAGCTCTGCTAGTGTTAGATAGCTGGCACTTTAGTCCAGAATGAAAAATGTATTTATGGATCACGTCTCTTATATACAATAGTTTATAGAATTTTAGTTGTTACTATCCGCGTGTGGTAAAGAATGCTTGTTCAAGTTGGATTCAGAGCTACTGATCAAACCAAGCTACTGTGAAGGACCACTGGAAGATATCTCCAACTTTGTGAAAATATATCATATAACAAATATCGTAGAACAATATTATATATACCCTTTATGAAAGTATAACGTTTTTATTTTTCTCATATGTATCTCAAGTGTCAAGTATATATTTAGCAATATTATAATATATGCACTTGCTTTTATAGCTTCTTTGCTACCCAATCACAAAGAACGTATGTTTATCTAATTTGTATAAATTATAAAATACAATTAATTTCATTGGTGAATAAAATAGTAATAGAGCCCTATATATTACGTACCGAGTAAAATAATATGCAGCGTTCCAATTTGTTGTGATGTCATTAACTAAAATGTATTGCTTTCAAATATTTTTATCTAAATATTAATTTTCTAGTAGTAGGATTTGACGTAAACTATAATTTAACCTATATTTCAACAAATATGAAATGCGTAATAAGTTACAATTTATAGCAATAATAAAAAACAAAAAATTTACTGTAAGTTAACTCGACATAAAATATATAAAATATAGTATAGAATACAATCACATGCATGCATGCAAATAATTATAATAAATAATTCGAAAAAAAAACCAAGCTACAATTTATAAAGTAACAAATAAATATAATACAATAATGTGCTTTGGCTTTTATTTCATTCGCATGTTTAGACATCATTATTACATCTCTAAATAAATTGCAGAGAATTTGTGAAATTCTCGGATGCAACAATATATAACACAATAATGAGTAATAACTTGCCTACTTTGTGTACACTATCAACTGTTCAAATGATTTATATTTTGTGTATCTCTATATAAATTGGAATTATAATTTAATTGACGTGTTTTTTTACAAATTATTATAATTTCTTTCTTGGTATGTATCCTTTGTAACAATATTAAATATATATTTGAATAATTATAATAATAAAAATCACCGATTTATTGGCTAAAAATAAGAATCAGTAGATATGTGTATATTACGTCTATAATGACCAAAAGCTAAACAAGCGAGATCACGCGATGAGGGGTCCGCTTAATGAAAAAGAATGTCTTTCACGTTGATAGAGATTCCTTATAAATCTAATAAAAGTTACCTTATAAGGCTTCAGCGTTTTTGTTTTGTATTTTATAAATAAAATAAAGATGTTAAGCGAAATAATGGAATAACGCGACGTGGTTACATTTTATATAATATATTATTTTCATTATAAATATATAATAAAGACTCAATTTAATTGTTTTATTTCAATTGTGTAATACTTTGTAAATTTTAAATACAGATAAGTATTATTAGATCTATCTTTAGAACGTACAACGTGTAACATATTCTAATATGAGATAAATTACTGCGTGTTATTGCGAAAAACATCATTTTTATTTACACTTAACGTTGAAAAATAAGTCTGGCTTCTTGGAAGCGAGGCTTTAATAGGGGAGTCGTTATTTACTCTTATTTTCCTTCACATATTACGTTCTCCTCATGATGCCTTGTAAGGGACTTTCTGTAATTATTAAATAAAAATAGAATATTAATAATAAATTGTATAATATTTTTATTGATAATTTGAATTATAATTTTATTTCATAACTACATTAGGTTTATATGAAAAGTTAATTTAGAAAGTATAAAAATATTGAATTATTAGTCAAATTCACATTAGTGGTCATTAATTATAAATTCTCTCTTTTGAATTTAGTATGCAATATATTATCTTCAACCATCTCTCGATATACTCGAAACGAATTATCGTTCACTAAGGAGGGTAGTCAGAAGGCTGTATAATGGTATTACAAGGGTGCGTCAAGTGACAGTCTCATTGCCATCCATTATAACCGCCTTATTCTTTTCATGGGTTCTTTTTTAAATAGATTACATCCTAAAACCCTTGCAAAGCATCTATACTATATTATACATAAAAAGGATAATTATAAATATATAAAATAAGACAAAGTATGTGAAATTTTGTTTGAAATTCTATCATAAGATCTAATTTATACTAATATCCTCTTCAATATGTACATTAAATGTTAAATTTAGAAAACAATTGCAAAATGGGAATATATTTATTCGTCTAATTGAATAACAATAATATGTAAGATAAAAATTTCAAGAATAGGGATTCAAAAGCAGTTGCGTACACATTGCCGGGCTGCATTCATTAACTAATGTATAGACTCATAATATTTGCACATAAATATTACTAAAAGGAAAAAGCCAGAAATATCGTTCAAGTATAATAAATGATTTCCAGCTCCATGTTAGGTTAATTCAATTTAATTTGTTTTAGAAATAAACAAAGGCATTAAGCCAGCTACCAAATAATGAATTAAAATTATTTAATATATCCATTAATAGAATTATGCAATTATTCTCTTATGGAAATTTAAACCGTTTAGTCGAAGTGATAAGCCGTTCCTGCATTATAGAGTGGAATCAAGTCCTTCATTTTTGTTTCAAACTATATATTCATGTGTTCTTTATACATTTTATCTTGTTTATATGAAATGTGAGCACCTCATTAAAGGCATAAATGGAAAAGAAATCGCAAATCAAGTGAATGCTGGTATCTTAATATTGCTTGATAAAAAATTCTATAAAACTGTCACTTCTAGAACATTTTATGTCTATAATATACAAGCAGAGTACAAGTCCAATATCTCAAGGCGCTGCGACAGGCCCGCAATCTTCAGTCTTGGTGGCAGTCCTGTTGCATTGTTGCTCGACATTTTCTTGTTAACAGCTTTGCCTGCGTCTTCTGTTAAACTATTCATTTGTTAAGAGTTATTTTGAATATAACAATAGCGTATCAGAAAAATAAGGATTTAAAGGGTAATATTAAAACAGTGACATTATGAAGAAGACTTACTAAGATGTAGATTATTTTAATTCGTCATGAAAATTTGTTATGAAGAGGCTTTAAAAATTAAATATTTCGGTAATATTATGAAGTACTTTATAATTAAAAAATATCATTAACTTCACAGGAAATTACCTGAAGTAACATAATATCTTTATGTTTTTTTTGTTATTTCATAAATAATTATTTTCAATACAGTCTTCGTATTCTAATATTATGTTAAAGAACTTTCCCTAACACGAACCTGAGAGTGGATCCCATCTATCAATCCTTCATGTTTCGTATGAAAGCATTGGCTTAAATAACTTATGTGTTATACTTGTCAGATATGTCAATTAACCCAAAGAAATGTCATGAGGAAGACGGACTATTTTGATATTGCTTGTTACGGGAAAATCAAATCAATGGATAAGAGTTTAAAAAACAAAATGCTTTGTCTTAATTTGATTTTAAAAAACACCGATGAAGTTGTTTTTTTCTATATATTGAAAATACTAACTCGTAAAATTTATACTTTTAAATATAGTTATATTATGATAAACACGATTGACCGTAAAATTAACATACAAGGGCTTAATTTAAATTTATTTTATAGCTTTATTTGGAAGTTTAATAAATAACATGAAAGTTGATTATAAAAGATGATAATACCAAAAATATTTTGGTGACACCTCATAAAAAATATCTTTTAGATATCGGTTAGAGATGAAATAAAATAGTTAAAGAGACACCTACGGGAATTATGTCACAGAAGTTATGAAATATGAACCATTTAATATTAAATAACAGCCTATTAGTGTCTAACGGCAAAAGAGTGAGAGAAAGTATATATTATGGTATAAAATAAAGTATTACTACTGATTAGAATATATTTATATGACTTCTATATTTAATTCTATTATTTTTAAAAGTCGTAGGTATTATTCAAGTTGATTACTTTCTAGTTGTCTGTGATTTAAATTTTGTTAAAAAACATGATAAAAATTTAAAGTAGGTAATAAATAAAACAATTTGGAATATAGGTTAAGGAACTTCAAAAGGTCGGTGTGCAATTCATAGTTTATACAAGTGAACTTCAGAAAGCTTAGACTAGAGAAAGTGTTAAATATAAAATAATAGAAGTAGTAAGATAATAATTGTAAGGTGCATTATTTTATTATTTTGCAAGACATACTACGATGTGACGTCCAGACGCTAGATGGCGTTAAAAATAAACCCATACATATACATATATATTTTACTTGATGGAGTTGAAGTTAATTGTTTTTTTGGGACACGGGTTTGAGATTTTTGTGATAGTATATAGGTCTTTGATAATTTTTTGGACTGATCAAGATTATTATTTAATTATTTACGATTTCTACTTATACCTTATATTATTAAAAAAAAAAAAGAATTTAAATGTGTGAAATAACTATTTATTCGAATGAATTTAATTCAATAGAGACTATTGACTATTGATTGATGTTTCAATATAAGAAAATATTAGAACTTGCTACATAACGTCTTTCTCAACGACATTCAGTATGCTTTACATGTTACTCAGCCTTAAGATTTTCTTGTCTTATAAAGATGTAAATTTAAATGAATATACTTTTGTAATAATAATATACAGGTGTTTTTATAGAAATATTGATAATATTGAATCAGTTATAAATTCTATTGAAAAAAATTAAATAACAAACCTAAAAACTTCGATGAAGGCACCTGGCAGTTATTCGCTAGAAATAATTCAATTCACAATGACAAAAAACGGGTTTATCATTTTCACACTCCAATAACCCGTAAGCGCGGATGCGGTCGCTGGATCCTTTGAATGAAACCAACGACGGAGCAGTCATCCACGCAGTATTGTCTGTCAGTCTACAGGACTCCCTCTGCCGTCCTATGAGGCGCCTTGCCGACGTCCGCAGATGTTATTTAGGGCTTCATTGTACCATTGACCATTCAGGAACGTCTAGATTTGAATGTTGATACCCGCGGATTGTTACGACTGATGGCGTGTCACATTACCTTTTTAAAATGGTAGTTTAAATTTAAATAATGTAATGCGATAGGTCCAATTTACGCCTCGTGTCGTGTTACTGTTGATAAGTGAGGACTAGCCCGACTAACTTATTACGAAGGCGACTTATTTACTAACAAAATATTTAATCTATGAAGTAGATACTTAATAATATTAAATAATAGATTTTTTTTTGTCTACTAGATCTACGCTCTCAAGGCTTGAGACCAATCTCGTTAGATTAAAAGCTTTAGCTCAGATGTTGAAAACTCAGCTAATGACTGAGTATTTTAAAACCTATATTCATTTGAGTTCAAGGCTCTTTCATAATGAAAGACTAAACTTTTAATTTACTAAACTTCACAGCAAGACATCAATTTAAAGTTCACATCATCCGTGTTTAGTGTCAAATTACTGGGCAAAACACATCATCAATGGAATTGATTTCATGAAGCCATTCATCAATCTTTTTGACTTATTGATTGATTGTTTTGTTTATTGACAGACTATAATTAAAAAACGCATACACTTATGCATGCTCTTATGAAATTTTAAGTGTCAAAATCTTGAAAACTCGAGAGAAACGAAAATTATAATTTGAAATAATTATAATTTGAAATAATAATTATAGATTTTTATAACATACTTTAAAAATATAAAAATACTTTTTTTGATAGCTATTGTAAAACCTTGGTCAATGTATATTGTCAATAGCATAGAAATAATAATAATAATGTGTAATATTGTAAAATAAGAGCTATATTATTTTGTGCTTTTCTTATATTATACACCTAGTTACTAGAACTACGATATACAAAAAAGTTATCTACGATACTTAAACTAAACCTTTCAATAGCTAACTGTATAACGATCAAGTGCGTACATGTCCAATTACAGCAAGACCGTCATGCACGACTTCATTATTTTTTATAGTCAGGATCTTGTATTACGCCAAATAATTAATATATATCAAATAACAAAACATTACAATGACAGCATAGAATTTTGTATATATTATTTGATTATATGTATATACATGTGATCAATTTATAGTAGTATATGATTGAAATCTGTTGTTTCTACTTTTACAATATCTAAGGTTGGTATTTAAAAAGTTCTTTATACGTTTTATAAAAAAATTGATGTATATAATTTATTTTAAGACTTTGTTTTCTCGTTATTTTATGTTATATAATTACGAATTTCAGGAAATACAATACCTACTGATTCGAAATAAAATATTATGGTATATAATATTAATAAATACTATACCACTTCAAGTTTATTATTAAGTAAGTTGTAATTTTTTTTTCAAAACTTTCATGTAGATAGTAATAGTGTCAGAGATGACTTAAAATTTGTTATTTTTTATTATTTATTCATTTAATGTCGAATTTAATATCATATGAGCTATTAATCAACAATTTGTCATAACAAAATATAATGACATGAAATCTAATATGATAAAGCCGAATAAAAAATATTATACGTCGTTAAAAGTACTCATAAATTTTGGAATATATGCGACTAGTGTTGGACAATGTCTAGGAAATATAGCAATATTATAATTTCGATAGAGAAATAAACATGACAAATTCTAGCATGTTTTAATGTTTTTTTTTTTTTTTTTTTTTTTAATGTTGAGTTTACATTATTATGAGTTTCAGTACACAGTTCATTAAAATATACATGGTCTGTTAAGAAGATTAAGATTACAATTTGTACTTGCATTTTAATTTAAAAAAATGAAACACAACAGCAATGATTTCTTTTTTAAGAGTATTAAACTTATATTTGTTCAAAATATATTATGTCATTCCCTAATGTTACAATATAACCATTACGAAAAATCTCCATACGATCTCGTAAATGTTCCATTATTATATAGAACCTTTTATCATAGGTCGTGTTACATTAGGGTGGGTGGGGCTAAGGGTGAGATGTATGTAGGTTGTTGACCCCGTAGGGAGCTTTCCTGCAATTTGTTTTGACAGTTTTGTAAGATATACTGCACGAAAAAAATATCATATTAATTTTCACTTCTGTGAGTGCTACGTAGTACGTTGGAAAATTTGTTCATATTTCACAGGTAAATTATCTTTCGTATGAAGAAATTACTCTAATTTATAAATTTTTGTATTATGTGAAAAAAGTCTTTTTCTGAAATATTTTTTTTGTATATAATTTTAAATTGAAATTTATGTTATTGTCATTTATTTATTATAGCTATTAATAAATACATTTAATTTTTATTTATTTTAACACTTTTATTATATTATTTTTATTTTTTTAACGCTAGCGTGAGGGTGATAACAATAGTATTTTTATGTAAACATATGATGTGACAGTATTCATACAAGATAAACATCAAGCAACATCCCTTCTCTATTTATATCTCACTTTGAGGAAAAATGATTGTGTAATAAACAGTAATAGCTTAAAACTAAAATCATAACATATCAACATTAATAACATTTTTCAGCGGTATTAAGTAAGATTGTTTCTACAATTACCTTAAATTTCGGAAGTTAAACTTTTTTATGATGGTTATAATTTGAAATTTGATGAAATGCAAATTATAACTGAATCTAAATTGCATAAAAATCAGTAATGGATACCGCTAATAAAACTTTTTTGTATATTATTTTTTTCAATATAAATTTTAAAGTAATAATTTAATATTTCAATAAAACTATTATATAGATATAACTCGCATTTTTTTTTATATTACCCGGCGTTTCGAGTGCTTTGCACAAACGTGTTCACGGTAAGACGAGATGATGGTGTCTGTCAGTTAGTCAGTTTATTTGTCACCTACCTCCAACGGTTCCTGAGTTTTCGTGCATAGAGTTCAGAGTGCACATAAAACGCACTAACTATGGGTCTGGCAGTATGTTCACAGATGTGGGATTTATAATTTTTCATGATAGCATCCCAGGTGTTTGATAAATTCCAACCATCTTCTCTATAAAAATTAGGATGTTTTTTAATTTCAATGACCTCGCGAATCAGTCTTGGAATATCTGTGTTCACGAGCGAGGATCTTTGTTTAATTAAATCGGAAAAGGTGGTTGAGCTTCTCTATTGCGTGTTCACGCACTGCTGATTTCGACGTACGCCTCTTTTCGAAAAACTCAGTTTTTCCTTCCGATCTGTCTGTCTGTATGTGTGTCTGTGTGTCTGTCGAATTTTATTTTTCGAATTTTGAAAAACTAAAGATATATTTGGAATCAGCATCTAAAGGTAAGATTCACTTTTCAAAATTATGTTGATTGTCCAACGGGAAGGTGGTCAGATCGGCCGCCGAAGTTACCGAAAAATGGAAAAAAAAAATCGAATTTTTAAATTTTTTAAAATTTAAAAATTAATTAATTAATTAATTAATTTAATTATTTTAATTAATTTTTTTTTCTTTTGTTTGTTAATTAATTTGCGAGTTATAATTTTCCGATTAGGAGTTTTTCATAGCGGCAAGCTCGATTGCCGCGTGTCAGATGTTTAAATCTAAGAAGTGTTCCTTGATTCTAGTACCGATGCTCCTCTTTGGTTGATCAATATTATTATTGTAGCTTATCATGCCACAATAATAATAATAATTTTATAATATTCATTGCAAGAATACAATTTAAACAAATAATATTTACAGAGCCGTTTCCATGGTCTCCTCTTCCACTTTTGCTTCCTAGGCCGTGATATCTATCAACGACACGGTGTTTTCTTCTGTCTGGAGTTTTTTATTATATACTATGTTTCAAAACCAATGTAATTTTACATACATACAATACAATATAAATACATTTTTTTTTGATAAAAATATCGGAATGAAAAGTTATTAATACTATTATTATTATATTATTTTTACACATAATTGAAAGCTTATAATACAAGTTTATGAGAAACAAGAAAGGGTTTTAAAGAAATATCTGAAAAGTACTCTTTAAGGGCAGAAACTTGATTAAAAAAATTTAAACTTATTAAAACAAAATGTTTAGAAACTATTAATATTAAAATCAAAATAACTTAACTACAATTCGAATTAAAAAATAAAATAGAAGAACTTAAAGAAAGAAAATTTAAATTCTTAAAAAAATAATTTCATAACATTCTAAATCTAAATTCCAGGAAAAAATTGAATCTCATAAATATTATTTTAAGAAAAACCAATCCAATATATAGAAAATAATTAAATTAAGAAGTTGAAAAATAAGATATTAAAGAACTTGCTAATACAATGACTAATAAAATAGTTTTAAACCATGTAAAATTAATCTAAAGACGAAAATATATTTCCGGTTATGATAAAATAAAATGAACATTTTCCAATTGAGAAATTAACAATAAATAACATATATTGAAATTACAATTAAACAATAACAATAATACAAATACATTAATGACAATTACAATATATTTTGTTTTTAAATTAAAAATAAATAACTGTAAAACAATAAAATTATAAGTTCTGTTGCTTCCTTTAATATTATTGAATTTATTTGATTTTTTTAATATTATGCGGAAAAAATACATATTTTTTTTAATAAAATTCAAACCATTTTTTCTTTAACTAAACTCATAACCAGTACTCATTGCGGTACGTTGTTAAATATGTTTAACCACTTTATAAATTTAACAATTTTATATTATTTATTTTTAAACTCTTTTAAAAAACAATCGAAAAAGTTATTAGTTCAATGTTGTATAAATTATGATAAATTTTTGCTGAAATTGATACGTGTCGATTGGCTGTTCAATTACCCCGATCGCATAATTATTTTTTTTTAGAAATTGTTAAGAGGCACTTTTCACATTTTTTAAAACTAAAAAATTCTATATTCTGCTAGCGAAATAATCAGTTCTAAGTTACGTGCATATGTATCGATTGTTAACGAATCGAAGTCAATTGTCTAATCAGGTCGCATTAAAATGGAGCCGTAAAGTAGGCTTACATATAGGTTGTTTAAAAAGTAACTGGAATTAGTCAGATAATCTTACAAGGTAAAGATATTAAAAAAAGTAAAAATTTTAAAATCCGGTTGATTATAATAACTTACTAAGTCAAGAATTAATAATACTTCTATTACTCTATCTCTTTCTTTGTATTTAATAAGCTACTTTTACTGAAGATACATTTATATTATGTTTGAATTGCATACACCCTTATTATAGAGATTCTTTTTTTTTAAAGTGACATGTTTTCTGATCATCCGATATTCAAAAGCCACATTACTGTAAAAATCGTGTGAATCAATCGAATGTCTTCTATGCAAAGTGTGAACAAAGACGTTAGGGTGTTGACTTTAATTGGTAATGCATTTCAAAGTCAGGATTTCGAATATATACAGTAATTGTTAAATATTATTGTTAGCGATAAGCTAAGTCATTTAAATCTAATACGGAAGTTTTTTTTTTTCGTTAAAGACACCCGTCAGTTTCTATTTTATCATTATTATCGTACGAAATAAAAAAAAATATATATATTAAAGAGTATCATTTTATTATTATTATTTAGGTTATTGTCGTTTTAAGTTAATATTACCAAAACAAGTTAATTATTGTACTAAAAAAATACTATAAATTCTTAGTATAATTTAAATTAAACTTATTTTTAACGTATAAAATTGTATAAAAATACGTACTACGTCTTTTTAAAATAACTTGAAAACGTTATGTAAATAGTAGTAACAAACAGTATGTTTATAAAAATATTTACTATTCGCTGTAACTCACGGCACCGCTATAGTGAATTTTAACTCGCTGCATCGACAGAGCAGTATTTGTTTTGAGTTCCACTCGAAGTCGCGTCTAATTGGATGGTTAAGGGCTAGTAAATGAAAAGATTTCCCATTGTTTTAAATACCGGAATGTTTTTACGTGCTTTATATTATTCGGTAAATCCCAATCTATTTGATAATAGCTATTTTTTAAATTATTTAAAATATATTTAATAAAATTACAATTATTATAATTAAATTATAAAAATATGTACAAAAAATTCTATTATATAATATAAAAGGATATAAGCTTCAAACAAGTTCAAGGAATAGCACGTTATAGAATTTCGATCATAGCCCGAGGACTTTTTACGTCGTTGTAAACTAAGCCGTAGCCAGATGTACAGGTAAAAATTTACGAGAACTAACGCGCACGAAAAGTGTATCAAATTTATTGTCTCTATCGCGAGACGTTGAGCAATAAAGTGATTTAAATGGCTAAACCGTAAATCTCTCACGCTAACGCCACATAAACCAAAGGCTTAAAAATATAATTAAAATTAAAACGTACAATGTTTTGTTTAATTTTAATTAAATCTCTTTTGTTGCTTGTACTTTGTGAAATGAATATTAAACCAATTATGTAACTTATTAATATGGATGTATTTTCATTTTCCAAAGACATGTTGCATAAGATTTTTTTAAAGAAAAAAGTGGATAAAATTAGGAAAATTTTACCGGATTTAAGTGATTACTCCCCCTTTGGAACTTCCGATGACTGTCTGTTAAAAGATATGTAGCCACCTTATCCCTAAAAAAATTTTAATTGACTTGGTGTGAACCCGTAGTGTGACAATATATTACAAAACAAGTCAATACAATTACAATTGGGATAAGTTGCAATACCTTTTGCATCTTATCCTTAACGGCAGCTTTGCTTCTCTTCTGAAGATCCGTCCCAACGTTGCTATAATATATATAAAGTATTTAATTTCTTTTGCTAACATACCCAACTGTGATAAAGTTCGAACAGGGTTCAATGCAGAATGTGCTAATGCTGAAAAGTAAAAAAAACTGCTTATCTTAATTGGGTTGACACTTTGCCTATAATCAAGCTGTCAAGTCCTATAAAAAGGTATTACAGAAGGCTCAAAGCTATTTTCTTAAATTTGCACTTAGACAGTTGCAAGGCTATTTCAGCACATCTTCTTTCTTGTGTTATATCGATGTTAGAAATCTGCATCACAAAGAGGTTTGAAGAGCTTTGTGTTATTTGGATATAAAGCTCTTGTTAGACTGGAAAAGTGCCAGAAATCCTGGAAGCTTGCACCGGTACCCAAAATAGGTCATGTCATGTCGACCATGTCAATTAAAGACCAACTTCAATCACTTCCATTCTTCCGCAAAATTATGGAGCATGTAATGAACTCACGCCTGTCAGTATATCTAGTTCGATAATAGTTCGATTTCCTCAGTGACCGACTGAGCAGCCTTATAACCAAACTTTGAACTTATGTATACCGTCTGGTCTGATTGGCTTGAAGACGAAATTTCGGAACCGGAAATACCATCCGCTGTTTGCCTTCAACAATAAATGCCAAAAATACCTCAGGTGTATGCTCATTTTGCCACAGTATCCCTACTGCACCGCATCCCTGCTGCATCATGGCGAAGAGTTTGAGTGATAAACTTCTAGCAGTCTCCACATGGGGCAAGGTTAATATTGGTCAATTTAATGCCATCAAAACGCAGATGTATTTCTTTACCGCCAAAGGAGCATTTTCATTTTGGCTTATACTATTCAGAACTAATTTAAAAAGTAATTTGCTAACTAATTGCTACAAATTAATGCTATCCCAATGTGGTCTTTAGAAAAAAGCATGATCCTGGCTGCATGTTCTTTGTGAACATTCTATAATTCTATGGACTGAAGTGATGAATGTGACAGTAGCCCTGACAATCTTAGTTTGAATCATATCCCTTTTAATGAGTTTAGATTTTATATTTATTTAAAATTAAAAAAAATATTAAGATGTTTAGATAATATTATATAAGAATTTGTAGTAAAGTTATCACAGCGATCCAAATAAAATCAGAACTACCAAAGCGGTAGAATTAAAAAAAAAATATTCAGGTATTTGAAATACATAAGTCATGGTTCATTTTATGATGTAAGTGTTTATGATGATACATGTTTTATATTCTTTTTATGGTTAAGCTCTAACTCTTTTTCCACATGAGTCTTAATTTCTTTTGAGAGAGTTGTCATTATGCTATTTGTAATAAATTGCTATTCTATATTCGTGTGTAGTATTTATTACTTCAAATAAGTTATTAAGAACGTTTGGATAGATTTTTAGAAAATACGAAGAAAATATATTATGGTTTTTAATGATTATGAAAAATATTTTCAAAGGAGTCTGATATAGACCTGGACGCGTCGCTCGGGTTGTAATATACAAATACCGCTCCCGTATCTCGCTAAAATAGATATCAAAACAATTTAATAATACATATTTTTTTACACATTATTTACGAAATATGCCCAAGCTTTTGTTCTTTTGTTATGTAATAGATTGATATCGTCTTGTTGTGTTATTGAATGACATATAGTAACTATATATAGTAAATCATAATATTTTTAAAAGATTTCACCGAACACATTTAGTGTATTTTATTTTTAGTCCATTTATCAATATAGATAAATAAATTCTGTTGAATTATGGTACTAAATACGTATATTAAATAATATTTTTGTATTAAACTAGATATTAGTTTATGTGTGTTATATCTATTAAGTTATTATTAAATTTTGTTTACCTATTGTGTATGTGTGTTGTTATTGTGAAATGATTGAATTACAAGACTTATAGAGAATACAAAATATATATAAATAAAATAAAATAAAACGTTCTATCAAGTTGTATATCAAAGTATCTAAGCTATAATTTTACCTTTTCAATTTTTTATGAACTAGGTTGATTAGTAAAAATTTTATGGAAACATTATAATAATATTTACTTTCTTCGGAATAACTATAGAAATTGTTGATGTTATGAGCTGAGCCACTTCTATCACATAACTTGAAAAAAAAAACATCTAAATATCATATCATAAATATTTAATTCAGCTATATTACATCCAAAACGGAAAATATACAGAATCTGTTTTCATTGTCGTTATTTAATAACAATTTGTTCAAGTATGTATAAATCAATTTAATTTTTTTTTTGCTATTATCTTGAAGAGTCCATATATTTATGTACAAAGGAAACGAAAAAATTAAGTTAAAGCGGATACTAACTAGACACAAAATATGACAAATAACGAATAGGCCTAGTTTATTTTGAACGGTCGAAGCTTATTTCATTGTACTGTTGATTTTACAAAAGCAATTACTAGACGTCAGCAACTTAGCTTGGGGCGTACTGACTATTCTTTAGCATGACAGACGCCACTCTAGATTAATTAGTCTCATTTATTAATGGAGGGGAAGAAGCATCCGTGCCTCATACAATTACCTAACAACAAGCAAAAACACACGTCGAATAGTGCCACCCGAAATTAGCCTTTATATTGTAAACTTTAATATCATAATAGCGTATTACAATTTACGATAAAATACTTAATTGTATAAGTTTAAACTGTAACATTAAAGAATAAAAAGTTCTGTAGTAACTAAATGAGAGGTGTTTTTATTCTATGGGGTAATAAAAACAAAGGAATAGATATAAGTGTTTCAATATTTAATAAAAGCGTTCATTAGGGGAATGCAGCGACACGCTTATAAACTCGGAGGCTATTTACTCTTAGTTGAATCTAATGTGAATAACTGCGTGGTGTTGTATTACATCCGACATATTTGCTCACTACCCAAAATGAGAAATTAAAGCCGAAATTGTGTTAGAGTATGGTTGACTTATCTGTGTACTTGTGAATGTTTGAATTATATTAAAAGTACCATTATTATTGTAATACTGCTAATATTTATATATAATATAACACTTTTATTTAGATTCTAAGTACAAAACGTATATAACACAGTAAAATTTTCTCTTCAGTTAAAAATAAGACAAACCAAAAAACAATAATTTGCTTATAAAATACTTTATCATCTTCGTAGCAATAAATTCTTTTGATCCAAGGGTGGGGGAGTGAGCCAGTCATAATTTCATTTCCATTGAGACAAATATCTTTACCAGAGGTTATTAAACTCAGTGCAGACATGAAACAGTAATATTTATAATCTAGAAAATAATATTGTTATTTGTAGCTTTTAAAATTGTATATAGAATTATAAATAATATTTGATATTCAGTGAAGTTAGATACAAATACCTATTAAATCTTGTTTATAGCATTATAATAAGAATTTTTCTAGAAAGAACTTTAACAACCATAATTCCTTGGTTTTACTTTTTAAATGTATGTTAAGATTGATAAATGTTTTATACTTACAACTTCTAAAATAATTAAGTCCTAATATTTTGTCCTACCCCCATTAGTATATTAAACCCTTCATTATAATTGAAACGTGCTAAGCGTAATTCTGCCAGAGGGCAGTAATGTAAAAGTGAAAAATTTCTCATTTCATAATGCGTTGAGTATGTAGTTTCAGAGTTATGGAGGCCACGATTAACATATAAATGTGTGTGGAAAATGGAATGCGCAAAATGAATGAAATATTTTTCGCTTTATTGAAGTTATGCAATATTTCCATGCAGAATTCAAATAAGAAACACCCGTATGTTGCAAATGTATTAAAGAGAAATAGGCTTTTCATTGAACTGAATTGCCACGGAACTAAAAGTAGTAGGCAACTTATAATGTATTTTTTATAAAGTGGTAAAAAAACTGCAGTATAAATGTGTGGTATTTATTATGACGTATTTTACAATCATAATTGTAGTGTTTTATAAACAGCTTCTCAGGGTTTTAAAAATCAAGCTTACTTAAGCATCAGTGTTTTTATAAAACGTTTTTAATTTTTTTAACTTATGTGTGATAATAAAATTTATAATACTTTTAACTAATAAAGCTAAACTAAATTGTTGATTATGCTTCGATCGCGTTGATTTTGTTATTTCATTTCTTCCTTGTAGACTAGACTGTACTGTACTGTACTGTACATCAGAATTCACTGCCGTGTATTATGAAAAGATGGTAACTATACTTTAATGGTGAATACATTGGGTTAGTACTCGATTCGCGAGATCGGTGTCACGCTTCCCTTGGAAACGTGACATGTATGAATTAAGGAGCTTGGTCTAAGAACACGAATATATGAAAAATGGATACGGTTCACCAGAAATGCGTTAAACTAAACGGAAAGTTCAGAAGCTGTTTATCATCTTTTGTATTAATCTTTTAATACATATTCCTTATAGTTATAAAAAGCGTAAATAAGTTTTAAAAAAATCAATTATACAACAAGCGGTTATAGATACGAGCTCTAGCTCTAGCTCTATAAAATTAGCTTCTTCTTAACATTACCTTCTTCGTAAATGTCAATTTCTCATTTTCTTTTCTTTAATAAAATCCATTCCATAATTTGATTATTAGATGATATGTTGCTCTTTATTTTTTACATTTTCTTAAGGAACAAAAACATATTTTTTTTCCAATTGTAACAAGCATCGATTAGTATCACAACCACCATGATCGCGCAAATATTTTTTTAGAAAACGCGAATAGACAATTCAGTCAATTTAATTTGGCTGTAAAAATAATCACCTCTAAATTACGCGAATACGCATCGACTGTACTGAAACAAAGTTAATAGCATAATCAGGTCGCGAACAACTGGTGGCGAAAAAAAATTATTTATGTAATCATTTTACAGACATACAGACACAAACACACACATTCATACACGTTAACAATAGTTTCCTTAAACAGGAGTTTGAAGAATATATTTATAAAGCGCATCGAACAAAGATTCTCGTTTCGGTTTGGTTCGGTTCTCGTTTCGGTTTGGTTTGGTTCGGTTTGGTTATTTATATTGAAAATAAATATGATAAAAGATTTTGATTAGTATTTCTTCGAAATCGACTTATTTATTTCAATAAAACTATATTGTTTGTTTTTTCGACTTATTTACTTATTTATCTTTTAGTTTTTATTTTTTTACAAAAAGCGAACTTAATGCCTTAATGCCAGTTAATCGTATTGATGGTGAAAAATCTAGAGAGACGTCATAAAAATAAAATAAAAAAAATAACTACATTAATAAACGTATATACCAATAATAAATATTAAATACAACATAATATACCAAAACACATTATAGATATTTATGTGTCATGAAAAAGTTGTAAGCACATTCACAACTTGGGCTTTGTCTTATATCTTATTAATGAGTATCTTAGATACCATATCTAGTTCTTAATATTTATCTCTGTATATTTCAGGGAGGTATATCCTCATTTTGGAGTCATTACACGAAATAGTATCACCGCGAAGTCCCCAGGGTGGAGGGTGTTGCTCTGTGGTTGTTTATACCATATATATTTTGGTTAATTAAGTTTTTGTGGATTATCTGCGGGGGTGTGAAATTGGCAACACTAATGGACACCACTGCTTATTTAATATTGCTATAATAAGGTTATAACAAAGTTTGTGACATTATTATCTGTTTTGGGAGGGTTGTTATTATATTAAGCTATTGCAATTAATATAATATATGTCTAAGTATTATTAATTAGTATATTTGTAATTTTTAATAAATCTCTCTGTTTGTTTGTTAGTCCTTTTCTAATCGCAAAAGCGAGGATTCGACACAATTTTTCAAAACAACCGTTAATTTGAACATAATTCAAACATCTTACTTTACGCAATTACCGGGATTCAAGTTTCAGATTGAACATCAAAGAAGCTTAATTACACCGTAGGTTTATAAATGGCTTACAAAGTAAAACTTGTTATATTTACTTAGTCCTCGAACGTTTTAATTGCTCTTTGCAAAAGTGTTATGATTTTGAATCCATTTCATTGCGATTATATATATATGTATAAGTTATTGTGCTTCCCCTATATTTACTCTACGTAAACATAGAATATATTTGTCAGTGATAAAGTTGTTGTTACTATTTTCTCCAAATTTTACTTACTTTTTAGAAGGAACCAAATCTCATTAAATAGTGAAATTTGCCTTCAAAAGAGGTCATTGACTCCAGTTCCCCAGATTTATTAAAAAGATGTATCCATTCTATAAAACAATGAAACATTTCTACAGTAAATTTATTGTAAATACTTTGATTAATTAATTTTTTTATTATCAGGTATATCAGTTAAAAAGGTTAATTTTATTTTTAACTGGTCAGTATCGTATTTAATGCCAATACATTTTAATGTATGTTTTCGACAACTCCACAAAAAACTTAACTAAATCCATTCTTATATTAAATTGTTTTGAAATGTAATGCCTTCGTGAACATGTTGCTAATGTAGAGTTGGACCGGTTTCGCGACAGCTGTACATGCTAAAATAGACCGGACAAGGCGTATTTTGTAACTGGACCACCTTACACTCTACCTGATATTATATGAGAAAGTTTTAGAAGTTACAGATATCTCTATATAAGCATCATATATCAAAATAATATATTAATTATAATTTTATAAAAAAACCTACCTACTATTCTAAGTAGTTCCACTTAAACTGTACGATGAACACATAATATACATAGTGCTATAAAAAACAAAAAAGAAACCTGATTAAAGATATACAACATATATCAGACATCAAACATTATTAGATTTTTTCACTCCAATTTAAAGTCCAATGAAAACCATTTCAAAAACGTAACGAGTAGGTCAGTATAATACATGCATATTATTGTCAAGTCACTGGTAGTTCATTATCAGCGGCCTCGCATACTTCGTTACTGCCGAACACGACGGCGGAATTGAATCGCATTCAGTTTTAATAGCCAGTAAACAGCGTTCCACTTTAATATCTAAGTAGGACCTTTGGAATAATTAATTTATATAGAGTGGTTAATACAAGTATATATAAATAATTTATAACATGCGAAAGTACAACAAATAATATAGAAATAAAATAATAAAATAAAATATTCATGTCAAGGTTAACTAAATTACATGTGTATAGGAAATTATGAAGTACTATAAATATAATGGGAAGATGAATATAATATACTTACTATTAGTAATGAAATTTTCTCGGTAGAAAAAATTTTTCTTTAAATGTTTACATATAAATGCGTTTTTATAATTGATTTCTCGTTATCGATCACTTTAAAAAAAATCCTGTCAGATCTAAATATAACTTTGCAAGCAGTTCTATGTATATATTTAATATTAAACCGGCAAGGCGGAATGCAACTGTAGGTTGTTAACCTGTCCTACAGAGTTTACATCTAATATCTGATAAGCCAGTATTTTGTCTATCTAACTTACTTAACATAACAAGAGTAAATAATAAAATTACGTGAAACAACACATAGATACTTACACATAGACACACACAGACACACGAACAAACACACACACATACACAGCCACACATACGCACGCACGCACGCAAGCACGCACGCACGCACGCAAGCCCGCACACACGCACGCACTCACGCACTCTAGCTCGCACGCACGCACCCACACACCCTCGCACCCACGCACACACACTCGCGCACACGTAATAATTTCAATATCAAACTGAAAGGTTGTGAATCTAGTCTGTCGGTGAAAGGTGTACCATCTTAATCTAGTTAATATGCCTTATAATAATATACTCTAGAAAACATTTTTAATATACCTAGAATTCAATGGTTTAAATTAGTCATGGAATAATATAATAAGAACGGAAATTCCACACTTAATTAAGCAACACAATGACGTAGTTTTTCGTAATTCGAGCTTATTAGCCTCAAGCGGTAACATTATAGCTTATTAAGATTAAAAAGCATTTTTATTGAGGATATTCTACATAATGACTAGTTTACGGAGAACTGTCGCAGCCAGTTAGTCACAGTTTGCTACTTTTCCTTTTATTCTGGAAAGTATGAGACTTTCAACATTTAAAATGTTTAAATATGACATATTGCTGTATATATATTTGTTATATTTACTATAACAATGATAATTAAATACAGATACAAATAATAATAATAAGTCTAAGTCTATTAGAAAAACTAATGCCCATAACAAGAAATCTAAAAGTGTAATGTTACGCTGAATATTGAGATGAAAATTATTGAAGAATATTTCTTTAGAATAGTTGTGATTTGAAACGCGGTGTAACACAAATTGCCAACGACAAAGAAAAAACATATTACCTAGAGTATTAATAAAGTCAAACACGCAATTTCTTCGCAAAGAGTAACATTCAATACGTAAAATCAGAAAGTAACTATATTATTTCATTTAAATCTTACCGTCTTCTAAATAAAATGCTACCTAGGTCAACCTTATATACTATATAGTGATAATTTTTACATACATTATTTCAGTGTAAATCATTATAAATATAAAGCTACTTTGAACAACCCCATCTAGTGAGAAATTTTCGAACTAAGATTTTTGGGCAAAAGAATCGTTCAGTGCGATTAAAATTAAATTTATTGGCAAGAACTAGATAAAAGTCACTCTCCCTGATAAATGTGATGTAAGACTGTTGGTTTCTTCGAAGCTGACTTCATCAGGCTTGAGATGTCCGGACCCAATACTCCGATACTTGACTAGGCACTAAGGAAACTGCTATAGAAGAGCAGACATAATACAATCTAGGGATTTTGAAATATCCTGACTTACTGCAAGGCCTTTTTCTACTGCCATCAATTGGTCCATAAGTTTGATCACCAGCTGATCAATCACGATGAAAACCATAGGGTTTTCACCGTGATTGATTCACATCGATAATAGTATCGATCATAGATTCTACGATATACCAAGAGCTTGCAGCTGATTTTACAGAAAATCGAGTTATTAAATAGGTATTTTGAGGTATTAATATTGAACAATTTGTATAATATGCTTAAAATATTCCAAATGGCATAAAAAAAATAAAAACACGAATCTCATTTGGTTTCAGTGTTTGCGGTATTGCTTTCTTGTTCATTTTGCACTAAATATTTCTGCTCATATATGCATAACCCTTTCAATTCAACGGAAGCAAATAAACCGTAAGGCTTAAAGTTTTAATTAAAGAAAGGTAATTAGATACGCTCTGTGAATATGTTAATTAATCCACGGGTTAATTCTTAAAACACAACCATTGTTCAAGAAGCAGTAAAAATTTTGTTCCTTTAAAACTTTATTTTGGATCGTGAGGAATAAGTTCAAAGGATTTACTCATATTTCCTTTGGATTAAAGAAAATTTGGTAAAATTTTGTAGGTATATTAAAGAACTTTAGAAATCTGTGCTTCGAGTTAAATGAGAATATTATATATATATATTTTAATTATAATTCACTAATACAATAAAATGTGACAAAAACTTGAATTTTATCTTAACTTTATTATTATAATATTACATATAATTAAGTTTATTAGTCTACTTCAACTCGTCTATTTTACGATTAACCAATGCCAGAATGCAGAGAGCACGGTTAGGCTCAGCTTATTACGGTCGTTTTTTTGCCCGCTTATTTTAAATATTAGCAGGTTTATTAAAACAGTTGCATTTCTTAGCAGCCAGTAATTGAGACTGACATTCTTGAAATCGATTTTAGTTATTCAAAGCCATATTGAAGTTTATTACTAAGCAATTTTCTGTAGTGAATGAGTTATTGAGGCACGTAGAGTTTGAATATTAGGTTTCTATAATTAAAATAAATTATTTTAGAAATATTACAATTGTTATTAATTTATGGAATAAATTTATGTATATCACCTTTATATGGTGTGTGATTACGTGTTTTTTTAAACAATGTTTTAGGGATTTTTTTGTCTGTATCTTTGAATTACGTTACCATTACTTTATAAGCCAACGAACAACGTCCAAAAAGCTATTTATTTATTTATTTAGTAGATACAAACTGCTTAGCGCTCAAGTATTTATATATCATTATCCTATATTACAACAGTGGGCGTATCAGATCTAATTAATTCGACATTGATTGATACTAATGTAGTTTAGTAACATCGAGCCTCACTGAGTAATTGATTGTCACAACACGGGGTATTCGGGTTAAAAATGCTGGTACAAAGCTACCGGCTTTTAGCTATTAAGACTAAAGATAAATGAAATAAAAACAAAATTACAAAAATGCCATGTTAAATATGTGTACTATTGAAAATGGATATATATTTTGTATTTAATTAAATGTATTATTATTATAAAATAACAGTATGTACGTACGAAATATGTGTATATTTATATTTGAATAATATTTTTTACATAAAATACAACAGAATGTATATTTAATGTTAGAGAATAACATAAATACATTTTATTTGCCTTCCAATAGCGGACTGTTATAAACTAAACATGTTAGGGCACTGATAATTGCATATTACTAAACGTAAATATACAGAAACTAGCGCGACTAAACATTTTATGGGGCCAAATTTATCTTGAGACATTTGCACTTGGATTAATATTTAATCTTTATATTATATTTTAATATAAAATGCATTAAACCTACGTTATAATGAAAATATTCCCTGAGTTAGTTAGTTATCATTAAATGAAAACTATTATACTTCATTTATTAAGTTATTATATTGTAATGAAAATTATTTTAAAGCGAACTAATATTAAATGAAGATTACTTTATATTTACTTTATTTAAAAATTAAGTGTATTTGTAACGTTTACATGATTTTCTTGGCATTTTATATTAAGCTAATCTTGTTTTAAATAACTTCGTTTATATAGACTTTAAATTATTTTACATATTTCTTTTAGTGTATTTTATTTATTTAACCTTTATTGTAAAAAAGACAATGGGTGGAATTAATGCTGCAGACCAGTCTACCTAAGGGAAAAAAAATATGCCAATAAGATATGCAGAAGCCAGAAAAATACTTTAATTTAAAACCAAAAAGTGATCGTATAGATCCATGGTCTATGAAATAATGATAATTCTCTACACATACTCTATAGAGAATTATGATTACTTATAAAAATATATATAGCTATGAAAAATAAACCGGAAAGATGTGTTTTGTAATCATGCCTTTGATACAGGGTAAAAAATTAAGTAATATTGGGTTGACTTATTATGCAAAACAAGTTTTACCGATAAGTCCCGTGTAAGTGTCACTCAGTTTAGTTGCTCAAACTGGGTCTTGGCCTACGGCGGTCTCATTAGTTGGACAATTACTTGCCACGAAATGTTCGTTGATTATAGAGTTCCATCGCCAACGGCTCAGCAGATGCCACTCGTTCTTTGTTGCTGGTTGATGAAAAACTTTCTGTTTATGAAATTCGAATGGATTTATAATATTTAATTTAAATATTTAAAAACAAAAAAAAAAATTGATTTCCACCTCTAGAAAAAATAAGTGCACATTTTTTTATAGTTATTTGTTTTATAAACACTGAATGTCATTTGTAAATTCTGTCTTTAACAAAAATACATATAAAAAAAAATTTAGTATCGAAATTATCATACAAAATATACACTATCTATCTAATTATTGTCATGTTAACTATTTATATCATACAAGGAGTTACGCAATACAAAAGCTCTCCCTCAGTTAACCATAACCTTTATATAAAGCTTTCTTGTTTCCTCGCGTTATAATTATACACAAATTCCATCCTCACAAAGCAACCAATAATTTAGTCCTCATCAACCAGAATGAGTGGTTGCGAAATGAAATTGTGTCTGCTTGCTACTCTGTAATAAGAGACAATCTACGTAGTTATATCGACTAATAAAAACGTTACTGGTTCATTTATTTTATGAATACACAAATATGAGAACGACAGTCTCATAATTGTATGTATATGTTAAAAAATACTTATAAAATATTTTTTATATACAATATATGAAAGATATAAAAAAGTTTTGTTTACTGTTTTTAATACAAAACTTTTTTATTTATTTGAAAATCATGTCACTAAAGCATCTGGTATATTTACAAATACATAATATTAAACATTTAATTTTTTCTTTGTCAGTGGAAAAGTAAAAGCATGTCTTAATTATTAATGATTTGTTGTTTATGCTGTATTTAGAATTACTTGATCCATGATCAAGGCACTTGAAATAATCTTGAAAAATCCGAATATGAAATAAACAAAAATATCACAAATGTATTAGGTCAATAAAAACAATTAATAGTTATATTATTATAAAATGTACAATTGATACGTAATATTAATACGATTATCTGCGAGTTCAAATATGATTCAAAAATGTCATAACTAACATTCAATTATTAAATTAAATGAAGTACAGCATCACGTTTCATTAAAGCAATATATGACTGAATAAAAAAAAGATTTCAGTCATTAGTATTTTACTAACGTTAATATGTTTTTTGGAATTAGTAATATTGATAATTTTAATTCATTTAAAACTCAAACGGATTGTGTGATTCACCGTTCACAGCTTTCTCGGTAATAGGATATCCGATATGATCTCAATGTGGGTGTTATACGTTTTCCCTATCAATATTTACTATGTTACCAATAATACGGTAGTTTTATAGAGCACTTGTCGATATTAAATACAGTTTGTTCATGCACGTTCATGTTCATTGTATGCGGATGAAGTACATAACTCTTAGTTTGTTTGGTTATCACGAAATGCAACCTTAAAGGAAAATAAGATCTTTTGAATAGTTCCAGAAAGTTAAAATTCTTGTTGTCCTCAAAAAAAATTACTTATACAATAGGTATTCTTAAACGACCAATTTTTAATATTTCCTAGAAGATATAAAATAAACCCAAATGTTACTATTCTAATATGATTCATAATGTATTCATGATGGGAGGTCAAATCGTGATTAAGTCACTTAGTCATTGTATACCAATTATAAAAAGTATCAAAAGGCAAACATTATTGTATAATATATTAAAACTTCAGTTTTAATTCTTGATATAATAAATAATATATGTGATGAGATCGATTTTTTTTATTTTTACAAAATTGGTATTAGAAACGAAATTACTCACGTTTCTCATATATTCAATTTAAATTAATTAAGATAAAAGCACAAGGGCTGTAATTTTACTATATATAATTATCTGTACATACGTAAATACTATAGGGGGATTGAATTAGTTTTGAATAAATTCGGGGTAATTATTCATGATCGCGATGACACGGAATCGCGGCGTGAACTAGTGATATGTTATTAATTCATAGACCTATGTAGGATAAAATAAAATCAAAGGCTCTTCAGATATTATCATTATTTTTGACCGACAAACTATTTTATATCAAGTATTCAATAATGTCTTTTTCACCGACTAGTTTCGAACTCATTTGGAGTCCTTATTGATGAGCTTAGTAAAAACGTGATTACAGCCGGATAATTATAAAAGTAATCATGGATCACGAAAGGTTACATACAAAGTCCTTTTTATATTTTCTTTATAAGAATTTATTATATAGTACCATTATGTGGCGTTCCCACATTTTAACATAAAACTGGTATTCATATGTGTCACCTTACTTGATTCCACGTAGGTTAGTCGTTACGACGAATCATTGATACCAAGTTTAAGACATTTGTGAGGACATAAAAGCACTACGAAACGGCCACAGCTAGTAACCAAAATGGCCTAAGTTGTAGGCGAAATTCTCAATTATAACATACAAGATATATATTTCTTATTATATACCTAACATATTTGTACATATTTTTACGTATGTGGAATTTGATTTATAAATAATAGATTATTTAGTTGATTGGCAGAGAATGCCACCAGGCATTAAGTCTACTCTTTATAATCCTTTCTTTTTTTTGGTTTTACTATAAAGTTTAAATAAATAAATTATTCATTTGTACTTTAAACCGCTCTTTTCTTTTCTTCTTTACTTTTACCTATTATGTGAAACTTTACTTTGTGATTGCCAAAAAGATGGCTATTAAACAAGATATGTACCTGCATATAAATAGATCCAAGTTATTTGGTATTTAATAAAGATTTATAAATCTCATTTCGTGTAAAGTTGTAACTCGCACCACAGTCTATGGTAATAAAGTAGTTGACTGCCCGCAGCTATTGTTGATCCGCCATGAAACAGGTTTGTATGGTGTAGATAACACTTAAAGTGAATATCCCATGATTGTTCAAAACCTTGAAGAATACTGATAAAGAATTGCTTTTGAAGAATATTCTTTTAAGTATCAAAACATTACCTCAAGAGCTCAAAAGTAAAATCGGTTAAAATATAGTTTTATAATATATCATTTATTTTAAAATTGTTACTAAAAATAACATTATTTGTTATACGAGCATAAAACTTTCAACCTGATATGAACCGTATGAGCTGTATAAGCTGAAATCCTGTCTGTCAGACAGTTCGCACTTACTTCTAAAATAGACAGAAAATCCTTTGGGGTTATACGATATTCGATCTTCCTAGATTGAAACGCATCCTGAAAATATCTATAATGTATACTTTATGGGAAGTCACTTATCGTTAGGAAGAATTCCTTTTCTGATATATTTTCATGTTTCACTACTATATTATACGTACCTATCATTCATATTATTGTTTATTAATTCTTATACTAATATTCTTAAAACTAAAATAATTCGCTCTCTTCTTACCTTTTATTATAATAAAATCAATCCCTAATTTATAACTGTGTTTGAACTACAGTTTAAACTCCACTTAGGTCATTTAATTATAATAGGACTACACGTTGATTGATACAGTCAATAAAAAGTATACGTAATAGAAATTTGCATAAGATTCGATGGATCTTTTACAGAGATGTTTAAATTTATTAGTACAATTTAAAAAGAAATTATACGAACTGAATTTTTTGAATATACTGGTTTAAAAATATAGGTAATAAGGTTGAATATTACAAGAAGTGTGACGGATTTGTTGTATTATTATATATATTTAAAACAAATATACATAGAAAAAATTCTGGATACGAGCAGGATTCAAACTCTCGACCTCTGGGATACCATTCCGTCACTCTACCGATTGAGCTATTGTATCGCTACTATCTTCGATACATTAAGGTTCTATTCATTATTTTTATTTTTCTTTATCAAGATGGAGGATATTTAAAATACTAACTTATTTTTAATCTTCCTCAACTATATGAGGATTGTATAAGGATTTATTACAAAAATGTATAATTTACTTACTAATAATTCAATTTATCTTTTCAGTGATTATTCATTCAATGACATACTAACGTCTTACACTCCGCCCATAGATATATGGTAATGTAAATTTATTAGTAAAATGTCAACCAATAACATAATCTAGTTCACGATATGTGTCGCATGAATGGAGTGTATTCTGATTGATGTCGAAATGATGCTCTACTAAATTTGACTTGATACAGAATCTTTGCATAACTGATTTCGTCAGACGTACGATATTCAATAGTACTTATCTCTTCAGAAATAGATAATTATAATATATTTGGCTGTTATATAAAACCTTATTTGAAATTAAACATATATATTTGAGTATCAAATTGCATAATAGCGTGAGTTGTTGTAAATGTTTTTTTATTATTTTGCAGATAATTATTACGGCCATTAATATTTCTCATTTATTAATAAGCACTTTTAATTAATCACATAAAATAATTATTTCACACCAGCGGTGCATGGACTTTTAAATTATATCCATACATTTATTAAATCGAAAGAAATATTTATTACGCTGAAGTGGCTTTAACTAGGAGTCTTTAATGAATATTGTATTTTATATTAAAAAATAATAATATTCTTAATTCATTGCGGTGTTTAAGAAATATATAAACACTAGTTTATATAGATTTATTTCGAATACTTATATTTAAATAGAGTGACTCATGTTATTTATTTAATATTTTCAATGAATTTTTTTTTCCGCACAATGTCGGTCAAATTTGGTCTCTAGTTCAGACAAACATCTTATTTATGGTTTTAGGGTTCCTTTCAATTGTTATATATTTTCTAACCAGTCGTGTATATATTATTTATACAATGTGTAAATAATAGTGCAATATAAAGATAAAAGTAGATATAATACCGATGCATAAGCAAACATACAATCCTTTGAAATCGAAAACAATAATTTAATTTCCAATGATAATACAGGTTATTGTTACATTTCTCTCTTTCTCTGTGCGATCATTCAATTATTAAACCATATTATTCCGTTACATGGCATTTTGATTTCATATTGGTAATAAATATTTAATATTACAATTAAATCAAACAAATTAAATATAATTGACAGAATAAATAATTGTAACATTGAGCAAATTATTATTAAGCATGGCTTTGATGCTAGTAAAAAAATTGCCGACACCAGTGCCGTGATGTCTGATCAAAAGCATTGTGTATTCTGTCGCATCTAACCCAAAATCAATCTTCATACTTAAGATATTATGTGAGACTGGGATTTGTGAATTATATTAATTCGTCATTAAACTGACGAGTCCAGTTATTTATAGTTATTCGTAGCCGTAAATAATAAATTTCTTAAGACAGATCAAAATGAACTGAATACTATTCTTAGAGTCATACATATTTGATTTGTAATATGTCGCAAAGAAACCTTCAAAACCTATAGAAAAAAAGATTAATTATGTGTATCTATCTATCATGAAATATTTTTTTTAGTTAATAATATTTGAAACTTTCTGTTATCAAATCTCTGTTTTTATCTCACAGACATATTAGTATAGTAAGATATATATCTTTATTTAATGATATTATTGTTAATTCAAACCAAATATTTGATAATGGAAAATGTCTTTCTATTACAATTTATGGCTTCGCTAACTTTACAATGAGCTCGTACTTAGTTATCGCAATGAACTTGAATATTGTTGCCTTTCTCAATGTACGAACTGGCTTTAAACGTTTGTGTAGAACTTCACAAACATGCATTGACTGATTTATAACATTTCAAAAGTTGTAGAGACTCGATAACTTGGCATATTGATGTGATTTATTACCGTTGATGGAAAGTTGTCTTATAAATTCATTGTAGCTCTAAGAACCGATTTTTAATCCACAAATAACTGTAGAATAGCTTTTGTAATTTTAAAAATATATGGAATTCTTCTTAAATATTTAAAAATATTGAAAAAAAATTCAATTATTTAAAATGTGATACCAATTTTGTTATCGTATTAAAAGCTATATATTTAGTTTAAAACAACAAAAAGTTATATTTAGATCAACAATAATATTTATTATGTGGCTAATATTATATTAAAATTATTTGCATAATAATGCAAGCTAATAAATATTAATTATATCAAAGGACAGTATAATAAGGTACCTGATATTTTGCTTCATAGTAATAACCGTTAAATAAGCTTCACCTTATTCAAAGAGCCGCTTATAATAAAAGCAAGATGCATTTTGAAGATACCGAAACCAGACCGTTTTATTATAGTCCCATTAATTATCCATTACGTCCACAAATCGAGTTTAATATTACATTTCTATTTAATTGTTTTCATTTTAACTTCACACAGTTGGTGGGCAACTTAAATATTCGTAATTATATGGCTTTTATAAGACACGTTATTATAACATCAAAGTTGGGCAACATAAGCCGGTATACCGGATGTGAGGTAGTGAAGTCACTTACCTTGGCTTGGTGGTTGAAAATCATTTGGAAATTACTAAAGATTAATGTGATTTCGTCAAAACTAGAGTTGTGAGTGAGCGAACAGAATTTGAATGTTGGAACTACATTTTTTTTTCGTCAAAACTAGAGCTGTGAGGACTTAAGTATGGTGGAAATTTTAATGTTTGAACTACATTTTTTCTACTTAGGTTAGAATTTTTTTTTCTCCGAAAAAAACTCTTTTACCAAAATAACTGTTATATTTTATTATAAATATAATAACTTTAGTTTACTTATATTTATATATTTACTTCAAAAGATAATATATAAGTTTATATGTTTATTATTGTAGTGCTCCTCATTTATTCATTTTTACATAATAATTACTTCTAACACAAGCATCAAAATTGTGCAAAATCTATTTTTTTTTTGAAAAATTATATTAGGCCTAGAATTTTTATAGTTCCATATTTGTAATATATGATATTTTTTTAATTATATTTATTTTGTAACCTTGAATCAAAGGTTGCACAATTAAGAAATAGACTATTAAGTGTCAGCTAAATGACAAATTCCTATAACCAATGAATCGTTGAAGAGTACTTCCGACATTGCATTCAATAGTTAAATCAGGTGTTTTCTATTTACGTAGTAGTACAAATATGTGTTTAAAATGTCTTTAAAAAAAAACCTTTAAATATTATTGTAATTTGCTATACTTATTATAATAAAGCTATAATATATCTGTAGATCAGAAACAGTGACAAAAAAGTTAACGCATAATACAATAGAATGTAAAAAAAAAATACAGGTTTATTCAAAAACATACATCAGTGTCGTAACTTCTTATAATAAAAATAATAAAATAAAAAAAATTAATAATAATAGAAAGTAGATAATTTACGATTTATCTCCACATAGATAAAAATCAAACATTACACAGACCATTATTAACAAATCCACGATCTAATTATGAGATATTGCCTATAAAAAGTTATTTATAATTACGTAACACAATCTTGATAATGAGAAACAAATAGTCCAAATTTGATCTGATTGTTAGATTAATATCTGTCACCCGCTCGAAACTGTAATTAGACTTCGATTTCTTTATCTCAAAAATTCGGCCTTGGCAAACTTATCATTAGAATAATATAATGTTGAGATTGCTGTACTATTAGAAAGCAAGGTCGCTTTATAAAATACTAAGTATAGTTCAAATAGGGTTTTATTAATATTTTGTTATAATTTACAAGCGGCAGCGGGTAGTGCATTTGAAATCATATTTAATAACCATATTTTATTGCGTTTAGAAACTATTATTTATAAGTATTGTTGTGGTTATTGTACTGATAATTTTATATATAATGGTATATTATTTAACTGCGATTTGCTAAACAGAGAACCTTATTGCAAATTATGTAGCAACCATCCTTAACCTTTTTAATATTTCTAGCTACTAAATATTATCAGGATTATTGTCACTAGTACAATTATAGAAAAATCATTCTACATCGATAATTGGATAACTATAAATTAATAAAGATAATTTATTCAAACTCAATAGTTTGATTTACAAGGTGTTTGATGCTCATGTTACATCAAAACATGCAGAGCTCGAAAGGGCAAACTCTAGTTTATCTTCCTGTTTGAAATAAAACTATTTCACTCTTAACTATTTATAATTGTCACTTACATCTCGTCTACCCGTGAACACGATTGCTGCAAAGCATTCGAAACGTCGGGTTACAATTAAAATGTAACCAAATTATACGCGAGTTTAATCCGTAAAAAATAGTTTTATTTCAAATGTGTACTCGTGAAAATCTAAGAAAATACTACATCTTCCTGTTGCTCTGCCAATCGAGCTACCGTGTCGATGCTCCCTTTTGGTAAATTAAGAGTTCAAAATTGTTTCTATACCTTGGACCACACATAAAATTGTATGTGATCCAGATAGTCAAGACACAAAGCGGTCCAACATTGCCTGAGAACTAGAACGGTAACCGGTACAAGCCACTCGACATTCGTAGTTTGCTTCACAAATATTTCAAATTTTCCAGAAATATTACTGTAATAAAAGAATAATATGTTTTATTTTATAACATACTCAAGTTCTTAGAATATAATAATAAAATATATTGCTTAATATTTTTTTCATTCCAGATAAATAATTACAGACTATTTTAAAATTTATTTTAACAATATAAAATAATATACCTTTATATTAGTAAAAGCTCGGCTTTGGTATCTGTTATAGGGACTCGTTTTGTTACTTTGATTGTAAGAACAAGGGACTTATGTCAAGAATAGGTAAAGCAACATATAAAAGCTTATCAAAAACAAAGTACTTACAATTTATGTTTACTTGTTAAATTTATTGCATTAAAGTCCTTTACTTCTCCTTGTAACCCGTCTAAGTAACATGAATTAAGATAAACTACTACAAACATTATATATAGCTAACGAAGCTTACTTCTTCGTTTATGTATTAGACAGATGTAAGTTATATTCATATTATTCATATAACGAATTGTATTAAATATGCACCAGTGTAAGTTGAGCGCGGTTAATATGCATGTATCCCTTTATAAGAGGTCAGCTCACAGGAAGAAGACAGTTCATAATTGGATATTTTTAATTACAACTACAACAATGCAACTAGGATTGTGTGATATTTAGTTTTATCATGCGACATAAGCATCAACGATAATTCTCCAGGCTATATATATTTGTATAATTTAAACAAAAATACATATTTTAATAACAATATTAATATATTTTTTAAAATAATTATATATTATTACTACACTTATATCATATTAAATTGCAACTCGACATCATGTCTATTTTCTCCATTGCTTTTGTCGCTAGACGCAAATATCAGAAAATAGAATAATACTAATATTTCTTAACATCATGATCTAACCTTTTTACATCCGCGATGTCTAACATCTTGCAAACGTTTTTAAGTCTAACCCCCCATCCCCTGAAAGTGTGGTTTCCGGGATATGGACCTTCTGACCGAATATTTAAACAGGTTTATTGATGGACTATCTACAAATTATACCCTTAGAAGATAATAATTAATTTTAATGCATTACAATTCATCATTATCAAAATAAAACAAAAATTTATAGATATCTGGTATCGTATAAGCTGTCATATCATCAATCCAAATTTCAATGGTAAAGTATATTTATTATCGAAACCTTTGTATTGTGTGAGGAATGGAGATAAATACATAACTCTTAAGCAATAGTTATGGGACAGATTTATATATATTCATATATATATATATTGAAAGTAACACATTGAAATTGTAGTAATTGTAATAATCATAAAACGTGTCATAATTGCATTACTACTTACTTAAGTCACATACTTTTAATTATAGAGTGTATTATGATTATATTATATAATATAATTAAGTTAGTAATAATTATTTTTGAATAAGCAAAAAGCTCTTACAGGAATTGCGAAAACATATTTAGGTACATTAACTTTCGTGGCGCTTTGAAGTTTACAAAAATAAATTCTTTACGACATCTACATTAACGCCAAACGGAAATTAAAATTTGTTTTTTTTTACCTGGACTCTTTAAACTTTTAAATATGTATTCATATGCACTCGCATAGCTTAATGTTAACACGCGGTGCAATCCATAGCAATTAAAACTTTGGTATGTTTGTTTATGAATGCACCTTTCTGCCAAAATTCGTTAAGTTTGTCGAACTTGGCTCAATTTAGCCAAGTTTGGCCAAGTTTCTTGGAGACATCACAATGAAACATGAACTTTGAGCTTGGGGACATGAATGAAATGCTTAATTATTGTTTGAAACTTAGATATATACTTTTCCCGCTTGGGTCATTGAATATATTATGGATATCTTATACGAAACAAAAGATTTTGTTAAAGTTTTGTAGTAAAAAATTATACTTTATATAATTATTATCTTCTATAATAATAATCCTTTTAATTATGCAAGTGAATTCCGAAGAAAAAGTCATAAAAATGATAAGAACGAAACTTTTAGTTAAAGTCCTGGTTCATTTTAACAAATTAAAACTTAAAGTCAACTCAGCGCTAGTGTTGTTGCTGGAAGTTGAAATTTACTGGTGAATAAACCGCATAAAATATTAAAATTTTTGGCTGAGACAATTCACAAGGTTGTCTCTTTGCTTTCAAGTTTAATAATATCGTTTTATATATCGTATGGCTTTTATAGAACTATTCAAACATTTTATTATATAAAAAACCAATACAGAATATAATCCGGTTGTATTCAGGTAAATACTATCGAAATTTTATTGATTAGCTTCGACCCATCAACCCTTCGAGCATTCAGGGTCATTCAAGAGCTCGTAGCATTTTTAGAGCGTCAACTCATGGGTATAAAAGGATTCATGGTTTTCCGTGAATACGACCGTATAATTATATAATAGTAATCATGGATCTTGAAAGTTCAACTACCAAATATATATATTATTTAGTATTGAAAACATATTTTTAGTTCGATATTCAGTTTTAGATAATAAAAAGTATTTTTCTAATTTATATAGTTGATTTTAAATTTCTTAACAAATAAAATATAAAAAAAATGATATTTGTATCACTAAATACTTTTGACATTATAAATCTGACATTACTGGAATCATTTTCTTGATCGGTCAAGTTGTTCGTGACTTGAGCATTTATTTATTAAAAGTGCACCTGCTGTATTTTGCTTCAGAAATAATTCACAAACTAGGATAGTGTATATAATAACCGAATACATTTATAATAAAACATTACCGTTTCGAGTAAAACGATAGATTTCAAATGGATTAAAAACTACAATTTTAGATCTCTGGTATATCACGAATTTTTTGTCGTTTTTTAAAATGTGTAAATTAGCATAATCTCCTAATATTATTAAAAACATCAAATTAAATGTTCTGGTATTCTTAAATTTTTCATTCCATATTCATTTTAAAGAATCTTATTATAAGAATTATATTTTATTATAACTTAAATTTTAATAATTATGATATTAATATTATATAATTATAACAAACTTAAAGTAACATTACATAATGATATAATTAAAAACGCACAATTGTTGTTAATTGTTGTTGGAAAAGTGCTTATTACTATAATAATAATGCCGTCAGTGTCAGAGTAGACGCGACAATAATATAGCGACCATGGATGAATTCAGTCGCCTCTCACTTTTAACAAAAGGTACAACGTACACAAAGAAATTATTTTCCATTGATAAATAATTAATTTAATCATGTATACTATCTCAAATATTTAAATAATATATGACTAAGAATTGAAATATTAAACCTATATAAAAAAAAGTAAATATTGAGTTAATAATTTTAAGACTAATAAGTATTTATTTCTAAATCCGTAAGTAAAATTGTGAAAGCAAATCCATACTAATTAATAAAATAAAATCAACAAAAAAATAAAACCGAAAAAAGATCGTAATGACGACAGAAAATAAATAAATACACTGGGTTATATTATAAAATAAGCAAAACAATTTTTAAAAATAAAAATATTTTAAGATAAATAAACAAAACCTCTATAAATCTCTGTGTACGTTTATATTTATATACTAACGTTATTTAATCGTGTTAGGGCAAGACATTGTGCAATGCTGTCAAAGAATTTCGATTGTGGTAATTGATTTGTTCCTGATATAATAAGATAAATGTGGCAAATAGTGTAGATATAATTGTGACATTGCAAAATTTTCGAAGGTATTTATTAACTGAAATTGTAGAACGCTGGAATGTTATCAAAATGAACGCAGACATTATGTAATTAAGTGGAATAGTGATCAAAAACAAACTGATAATAGCTGTTCAATTGAACTTAAGACCTGCAGATAAGTTCACACATATATTATTTTATCTGAAGATTTTAGATACTTAGGTGAAATAAGAGGTGGAATATATACCTGTAACTTGTAATGATATCCCTAACCACAAACCTGATGCAGAGCACGTACGATCGGACACAGGTGCATATAAGAATTCGTCTAACTGAACCATACCAACAAATTCACTAGTCACCACATTGAAGCATAATTCACAAAATGCATTTACTCGACCACCCAAAGTTTGAGAACAACTATTTATCTGGAACTCACTCAGAATTCACCTGAAACTGTAACTCCCCTGAAGTACTCGGGAAACTTTAGTGAGACCTGCGCTGGCCTACTTGTTTTGGAACAAGGTAGATTAGAATACTTTAGATTCTATTCAAATAAATGCGTTAGAATTGTAGTAAGAAGAATGCATAAGTGTTTATGTTGATAATTCTTATCCCAAGTTTGAAATTAAATATTAGCTCATATCGCAAAAAAAAATAGATAAAATGAAACCTGAAATTTTTTTTGCTATAAATATATAGTCATTGCATACATATATTGAAATAATAACTGAAGACTTATTATTTGCTAATAGCAAATATATTTAGAATAAAATGTGACTTTCCCAACCAAAAAATATATCAATGTTGTCAAATCCTATAGAAAGTATTATGGGTAAAATCGCTCACTTAATACAGGGATAATCGAGGAAGTAATAGATGGTAGTAGCCCAACAAAATTTATCGGAAAAGATTTGTGGACCGCGCCGATGCTGCAATTTGACTATCGGAAAATATATTTTATGACGTCCACAGCACTTTGTTGAGCTTAATGGAGGTTTGTCGGGCTTTTTTGTATGTAAAGTTATGGTTTATTAACAATAATAAGTTATAGAAAATAGCTACACAGTATAGAAACGGTCATTACACCGGAAAAAACCATAAAATATTTGTTAAAATTTCGTTAACGCTTTTTTATATTCCTGTTGTAAATTTTTTTCCATTTTTGAATATAATAACACTTTTATTTTTTTAAGGTAAATACTATAATTTACGATTTAAATAACTCATGTAAGACCGCGTAAGGCTTGGGGCGCTTCCACTCCTAATAGCCTAAAATGACGAAGACTTCTGTTAATAAATATAAAAATGAATATATTCCAACAGCCGATAATCAGCTACAAGTTGATTGCAATAAAGTTCATTTTGTAAGTGAAATTTTAATTTTATATTGAAAAACAGATGTACATAACCTTTAATTACTACCAACCTACCAGGTTACCTCAAGGCACAACTGAAGTCGGTTAAAAGTAGAATGACAAAGTTCAACTGGTATAACTTGTAAAATAAAATGATTAAATATTACAGTTTAGTTGAAGCTGACATTGATTATTAGCGTTGCAACTTGTCTGGTTTTTTAAAAGGTTGATATTTTCTGGATATTGTATTGCGGTATCTTTGGATGTGTTAAAATATTTTTTTGAAATAAACCTCATATATTTCTAAAGAATTGACGATTTTGTTATAAAAAGATGGAAGGGCAAAGTTTAGATAAATTTATTTTCAGCGTCATAAGAAAATATTTAAAATACATGCTTCATATGATTTAAAAATCATTATTTAATAATAACAACATTATTACATATTTATATATATATATGTGTAAGAAGTGTTGAAGTTTTTAATTTATTTCTTCCTGTACTTACATTAAAGGCTACAATTATAAAAAACGTTTAATTCAAAAGTAATTAAGTTCGAAATCTGCCCTGGTAACCATCTGCCGTTGATTACAATGACATGTTCACTATTAATACAACTGCCATATTTTTTCGTTGAAATAATTCTGTTTTTGCATTAATAATGATCCCTTTATATGATACGATTCGAACGACATATTTTATGACGATATTTAAAAAAAATTATATAGAGTATACCGGAACTTACAATTAGTTCTCTGATTTTTTTAAAACCGAAAATGATTAAACAATTAAGTTAATAGAACAAAAGTAACATCTATCATTCATGTTAGATAAAGTAAATTAAGGTATTTTAAGTCGTTACTTAGTCGTATCGACAACGTTCCGTGATGGTGTAATGTAAAACAATAGTGGCGAAGCCGGTATTAAGTTGCTATGTAGTAGAACAACTATCTCAGGTACAGGTGATTAAACAAAAATAGATAATACATTTAGAATGCAATTATAATTAATGAGAGCTTCCTTCCTCACGATAAATATCGACAGATCATTCTTCATTATATAATTTATCTTTTCTGTAAAGGGCATCAAAATTTATTTCGTATTAATCACTGAATAATATACTGCAGCTATAATATCTCTTCGATCTCGCCTTCTAGTAACGATTAAACATTACTTATATAATCTTTAGTTTTATTTAAACTTTATTTATAATGACAATTAGAATTTGATTAGTTAACTTCGATAAGTTCTTTAGCGACTAAGTTATATTAGTGTTAACTGAGTTTTTGTTAATTATATCTTTATTATTAAACGTACATCGACATTATTATTTCCTTTGTACGCTAAGATGAAACAAAAAGTATCATTACTGAGATGGGATATTGAATTGAATTGCCTTCATTAATTCTGAATATAATTATTATTATATTGATATTTGTAAATTCAACAGATTTTGAGTTTTCTGTTGAGATTTTCGTGATCCATGGTCTTTTATTTTGACTATTCGAACCCATCCCGGGTCCTTAAAGACCTTGGAGCGTGGCGGAATCACGCCGTGAATTGACGAGATTACACCCGCATAATAAAATAAACTAGATTTAGTTAACATAATGTGTTATGATATATTTAGTATATTTTAAAGGCTCAAAACCAATTTAAGAGCGCTAAATATCCGAAATATGTTGGGATATAAAAGAAGAGAAAACAATACTAACAGAAACAAAACAAACCCAATAACATATTCCAATCCATTGGGAATTTATGACCTGATTTGTATGTTAAATAAATTATTTCATTTAAAGTCGTGTTAATTGTTACTTCCCACAATATATTATTCAGACGAATAAAGAGCGACGTTGCCGAAGAGCGATTGTAGGCTATTGGATATTTAGGTTACAGCAAAAGCAAGTCTATTGTGCAAAGTGAAATATTCTAACGTATTGTGTGGTAAAATTTAGATAAGTATCGCGATTAAAAAATTTAATATTAATAAGCGTGGTATTCTTTACAGATGAACACAATTTTTATGTTATATCTATAATATATTTATTTATATATAATTCCTTTATAATACTTTTAAATAACACATTTATTAAATTATTGAATGTTGAGTTCGTAATAATGGCGCTTGTATGCCGAAATATCAGCAAACGCAAAAAAAAAAGAATTAAAACCTACATAACAAAACATTGATTACTGTTATATCGTATTGTAATTACTTGTTGTATTTCAATATTTAATCGTCTTATACTTTTATTTAATCGATTACGCGTCGCAATGTCCTTTGTCTTAAGCCGCGGCGGCACAATGTTTTATTCAGACTTGGAACTCGTTAGGCCAGTGCATTGTGGCCGCTAAACAAACCAACGTAACGGCTATACTCGATCAAAATATTGTAAACTTTAGGCAGTAAAGTATTTTAATTAAGGTGTCTTTTAGTTATTTAATGTCTTATAGAATCATTTTTACCAATATTGAATAAATTAAGTTAAAAGTTATTCAAACAATAAAAAAATATATTAAATTTTCACGAAAGCTTTCGAATTTTAAAATCACTTTTTATTCCTGTATTGCAACAAAAAGTATATTTGAAATATCTTATGCCATATATCCTCAGTATATAAATACGATTTTTGTATGAAGTATTTCATGGAGTTATTGGAGAGATTATATATATTTTTTTTTAATTGTGAAATAAATCTGTGTCTAAAAGTAACAATACTTATTTAGACATAACATAATCCTGTAAGGATACAAAATAAAAAAAAAACAGTTAAATTAAAGGTTCAACATTTCATTGTATTTAACATTAAAAATGAGTGGCTGATTAACACATACTTCTTCATTTGATAAAGCATCACTTCTACGAACACATTACTCTTAATTACATATTTCAAACACATTGCAACCACAAAAAGATAAGAAAACTAAGTCTTCACTTATAGAGGCTCATTACAAGCAACCGTGAGAAAACGGACATAAAAAAATGCAATAACAGTGCAATAATATGAAATATTTCTTCAAGAGGTTAATTAGATGTATATGTGTTGCAAAATGTAACCGTATCTAAAGGTAACTTGCAAGAAACGTGTAAATATAAATAGTTTTGAATAAATTTGTATCAGAAATTATTTTGATTTGAGATAGTTCGAGAAAAATATTTTATTTGTATTTTTTTGTTACTATTAATACGCAGTTATTATGGTGTAGTTATATTAGTATTTAATACTGCAAGTAATTTTCTCGATTAGTTTTAAACCCACTCACTAGTGGCCCGTGTACATAAGCTCGGAGCATAGCGAAATTGTGGCGTTAACAGTACACGCCGCGATACCATGTGATTCCGATAGTATTTATAATATTAAAAAAAAACAAGATAATGATAAAAAATATATATATTAAAGTATATTGATTGATAAAGCCACTATTTGAATAAAGAATAATGTTATAACATTATTCTTTATTCAAATAATATATTATCTTAAAATCACACTTTATATATTTATAACATTTCAATAGGATTGTTAGCTATTGAATATCTTTTTTTTTTCTATAAGAATATATTTTCATTACAAAATCTGTCAAAATAATCAGTAACTTTGATATTGCTATTCAATCAAATATAGCATCTAAATATGGGTCATTTATTAATATATTAATAGATATAGAGGCTATTACAACAACCTTGTCATAGAAAACGGTAGCCAAAATACAATAAGCTAATCATGGTATTGCAACAATAGATTGAAAGTAACAATACATTCGAACAGATAGATTGGTCAACTAACAATAGTTTAAACTTAAGACTGAATATTTTATTTGAGCTAACATTCTAATATCGTACTTACTATTACTATTTTATGTTTTTTATCATAGTATTATATCTTGATATCCTATTAACATTTACGATAATTTTCACTGACAGAAAAAGTCTAATTCTTACTGAAAAATAGAAAATAATAGTTTTACCACTTAATTCTAATATGTATAATTAATTATTGTGATATTTTTTAAGAATAAAAGTACCATACAAAATCATGCGTATGTGCTATAACTATATAACTAGATGGCGCCACAGGATTATTAAAACACGCTATAGTTGTGTATGAAACTATTGTCATTTGAAATTCCAACATTCATAATATTTGCTATCGGTAAGAAATTACTATAAGGTACGCTGTTTGTTAGTAATTAAAATGTTTAGTTACAAACTTTCTTGTGGCGGCTTTGTACACATTACGTTTTTCCGTAGGAATGAAATATTAAGCATGTTAAACAATACTGTTATTCTAAAGAAAACAAAAAGAGTGTCTAAGAGTCAGGATGTATTGCCGGGAGTTTTTTTTTTGGTTTCTTCTTCAAATTATTTTGATCTTGAGTTAGTAAATTTTGTAAAGTCATGTTCAAAATTCTTTGAAAGCTTATACTAAAGCTCCCTTTCTTAATTTATGGAAGATTAACACAATAAAGAAAATTTATAAGTAATGCCGCAAACAAAAACTAGCTTGTCAACTTTTTACCGTCTTTAAATTAATACACGAACGTCGTCGCCGGCACAGCTAGATCTTTAATAACTTTACTTGTACATAGAGATTCTACAATATATATATATATATATATATATATATATTATTGTATATATGATTGTAGAATCGCAATACAATATTAAAATAAAAATGGTTCACTATTCTCTTGAACAGTGTGTAGAACTTAACGATAGAAAGATATATGAATAGATGGTCCATTCCGTTGCAGCATTTCAATATTATCGCTGGACCTTGTCAGTGAACAATAGACTCAACGATGAAGTGGAGTCGTTAGCCAAACATTTTATATAAATCCGATTTTATCATATAAGAAAAATATTAGAACCTCCTTCAAAAACTTTTATTCACAATCTTAAGTTACTTTCAAAAGCACAATACCTATCAGTCATAGAATTGTAGGTAATTTGTAAAACTATTTAAATTACAATAATTTATAACAAAAAAAAACACATAGAATACATAACGCATGCACATAATCCAACTTCCAGTAAAACTGCAATTAGCAAATAACTAGCTCATTCGTACTAACGTTGACCGCGTCCCCTCTTCATACTTCGGTGACTTAAATAATATCCAACATTTTCATTCTTGTTTACAAATAATCACGTCTTTAGAAATAAACCTCCGACAACTTTATTATTATTCTTCATAGCGTGCAGTTAAGTTTATAGGCTATTATAAAATGAAGTATCTTCAATTGCGTTTACGCTTGACTATAATTGTGCGAATATTTACTTAGAATCCCTTTGAGTGAGTTGTATCATAAATTCCAAATTACAACCAAAGTACAAACGACAGACAATTTGTGTAGCGACATTTAGGCAACAATAAATGTTGGAATTTCGTCATTTTATATTCTTATAATTTCAAATTTTATATTATTATTGTTTGTAATATATATGGTACTTGTTTAGGTAAATGAATATAATCACTGAATATTTATTATATTATATATATTACAGAAGTGCATTGAATAGATTTTATTGATGTCGGTTTATTGAGTTTTTAGCAAAGAGGCAGATAAATATAAATTAAGATATAACAAAATTATTAACAGTTATAATTTCAATTTATATTTTTTATAACTTAATTTTAACATAATAAAATATAATTTAGCGTTACTCAAAACACATTATAAAAATAAGACAATTAAAGATAAAGATTTGTGTTTTATCTGCTTATCGAATAAAAACTTAACGGTTTTGATACAATTTTTAAAGGTTTGTAAGTTTATTTTAGCCGCGACATCATTTAGAATGTAACGATAATTTTCTACAACAGAAGAGATAAAGTTGAAATTAATTCTAAACACTTATATATTTATTATAAACAAATCATCATAAAAACTCAAAAGAGTTTGTTTATGAAAAATTATGTTTTAAACACATTTAACCAAAGCCTCAGCAATTATAAAATAACAAGTGTATATCCATAAATTGTAATAAACACTCGCGATGCAATGAATAAATTGCCTACAAAGTAATAAAAGCTTGCATTAATATAGTAGTATGATGCACGTTACTTTGCGCGGCTAGATTGGACGAGGATTGTATGAGGCCTTCGGGAGATATAGTCTAAGTTAGAACGAAGACTATTAACTTCCAGATAAGTCCTATAAGTTCTTTTAAAAATTATTATAGTATCTTTTCTGAGTCTTCTTAAATTTGTATTTTTTAAATTTGTGAACTTTCTGTTATTTTATGGTATTGTAAAGCAACAATTTTGAGTTTTGTTCGTTCATGGGGTTTAATGGTTCATAATATGTTCATAATATTTAGACTATCTTGCTACTAGCTACTGCTATAATGACACTTGATGTTTATTGTTTTGAAAGACAAAAATATATTTACAATTTTATGATTTATTAAATATCAATTAAGATATTATTGACAATTTTTACGCCATCAAATATATTATTAAATCTTTTTCCCCATGCTATTGTTAGTTTTGTACTCATACAAAAATGTTTAAGTTGTTATCTTTTGGAAAATCTTTCATCAGGAAAAACTTTGTGTAATTGTTGTTTCGTAAGGGTTTCTGACATTTTAACATTTATGTAAAATCAGATGTCTTGGTTTGTAGGTGGTAAAGCCTACCTTCAGTCAGTTTCCTGCAGCTCGACCAGTTTCATACCACAGTGTTAGTAAACAGAAGTAAAGAGAAGTCCAAACTCTTTTTATCCCCCTTTCTTAGCTTTCTTCATTTCTCTGTATTTCTCAAGAGCATTTTTTCAGTTTTTGCATCTTTATTTTTCAAAAATTCAATGTAGTCTTAACATCAGGTAGTTTTTTCTATATGTTGCTATTTTTCATATTTTTAACATGCCTTTGGCGGGTTACTGATAAACGTGGATATCATTTTGTTTTCAGTAAGTACTAAGTAAATAAGTACTGTTCTGTGACTACTTTTCCAGATCAGACTAGAATGATGTAACATTTTAATAATTGTAATTGTTTTCTCTATAAGTAATCTTTAGAATGACAAAAAAATTTTTTTATGTAATAATCGATAAATATGTATAAGTTTATAAATAATGTTTCATAAGTAAATATATTTTTTTTACGCTTATAGTTGTTGTTTCTTATAATCTAAGGCATTTTAATTAAAAGCTATTCACATGTTAACAGAGATAATGAGTACATGAAAATAATAATAAATTTATAAAAGAGACCAAATTTTTTTGTGTTCTAAAAATAGATTCAAGAACTCGTATTTGACAAACGCTAACATTTATAAAAAAAAAATATATGCCCATTATAATTATCGCATATATTTAGGGATAGATTCTTATGGTACATACTGATGGCCCATTGGTTTAGTGGGTATCTGCTGAACCAAAGGGCGTGGGTTCGATTCCCTCCAGTTGATTGTGGGCTTCTTCACAAATTGCTTTTTCGAATCTGATTGTTATTTGCGTCCGTTATTTCTATGTTTGTTAAACCAATTCATAATATTTCTCTAATTCATATTACCAGTGTGGTAATTATTAAAAAAAAGAATGGTATTGTCGGCATTTAAAACTGAGACAATAGTCGGTGAGTATAGGAATAAGAAGAAGTTTTCGTGAGTTCAGTGTTTGAACTATAATATGTTACTCAAAATCAATGCATTATGTTACGATAAGGCCAATTCGCTTCGACTGACATATTATTGTTCTGTGATTTCAGAAAGAGTACGAGTGACTTTAGAATTTGAAAAAGTAATACTAAAAAAGTAGTACTACTGTCGCCAGCTGGTATCAGTTGTCATCAATTACAAAAACAGTCAGGCACTAACACTTAAAGCTATAAATTGCGGAATATCAGCGAAGTTCGTAAAAAAAATGTTCATCGAAAACGAGAAAAAGAAAACAAAATGTTGCCATTTAACGAAGTTTTAACTAAATGCAAAACTATTAAAAAATGTTAATTTTGAATAAGTATGGGGATTTACTTATACTTTATTAAATACTAGGTGATGATCATAACTTTGGCTGTTACCTGTTAAACTTTGTTTTACATACATAGTCATAGAAATAGTAAGTATAAAGTTGCTAATACGCTCCCAACTATTATTCTCGAACAGCTAGCAAAACAACGCAATAGTTTTACTGGGTTATTGTTTTTATATCATATCATCAACTGACAATCTCGTTTCAAATATTTGTTTGTTACATAATTTGTAAGGAATAAGTGAAATGATGTACCTAAAATGTAATCTTATAAGATCTATTTTTCTTTTCATTTAAACTTTTTTTTGGCTTAGATATGAAATTAGGTATATTGTATCGGGGTCTTTTTTGTAAAGCTATATGTATGTTTTGAATAATTTTACTATGTACTAATATCTAATACTACTATCAATTTTATTTATGAGAAAAAAAATACAGTTATTAAGATATATTATTGATATATTTACCAATATTAAGAGTCATCTATGTATAGCACATATAATATACTTTTTTTTACTGTGAAAGCGATATCTAAATCGGATCGGCAGTAAATATAGAGGTCATCCAGAACATATAAACTCACAAACTTTATCTCTTTTTAATATTAGTATGTGTTTATTATTTCGTTAAAAAATTTTTAATTAAAATAAAATTCAGTAATATACATGATATTACTGAATTGCAAATTCTTGTTACTATTAGAGAAACATTCCAAAAATATTCTATTTTACAAAAAAAGTTAAAAAATAAGAACCGTTTAGTAAACATTAAGAATTTAACATTAAAAATGAATCGGTATTATTATATTAAATGAAATGTTACACCAAAATGCGCCTCAGTCAGAATAAAGTGATATTCGCCTTGAGCTCATACAATTTTTCTCAATGCAGGCTCAGACCAGCAACTACCGAGTAATAATATTAACAAGATAGATTGACACCTATTTGTGAGCTTGTACGGGTGAATTTTGCTTCCGTTATTTTCTGCAGATTGAGTATTATAGTTGCACGGTATACCAGCTCGAGGGGACAATTTACGCCGCCCGTTCAACTGTTGTAATGGTTAACTATGCCACAAAGATTATAAGTTATCAACATGGCACGATATCTACCGGAGCACCAACTGGATATTTTTTACACTGTCACTTAAAAAAAACATCTGCAATCTATTCTGATCATCAAAATATAACTACAAGTATCTTCTAACATACAGAATATAGAATCAATATATAGCCCAAATGGTGTAGTGGTTGGTGGCGCTGCCTGCTAAACTAAAGGTCGTGAGTTCGATTCCCATAATATAAAACAGTAAGTTCTGTGATCTATAGATTGCTGTTTCGAGTTTGGCTGCTTTTTATGTCCGATATTTATGATACGGATATTATTTCTCTAGGGAGTATCTTTTATTTAAAAAAATCCAAGATAAATTTTATTTAGAGTATTTTACATTGTTATATTACCTATACATTTAAAGCTTTTGAATTTATAATTTACAAGTTAAGCACTTCAATAGCAGTACTCATAAATAAACTCATGTCTCAATATAAATGAGCCCCGTAACAAGTTAATAATAAGAAATTTATTTGTTCGAAACAATTCCGCACCGTCACGTTTAAGAGTATCTTGTTACGTTATTTTGAATGAAAAATCTTTTAGGGTATATTTAATTATAGGGTATATAGGGTATATGAGAAACAAATACGATTTCAAAAGAAAGTAAATATAAATAAATAAATGATATAAACAAAAGAACCTATACATATTTTTTCAGTTCCGCTCGCGGTGGCATGAAACCGAATATCATTCAGTATCCGACCAAATAGACTAAAAACTCCGTGAAATCACTAATCCGACCTAATTTTGAACGCTATATGTCATGAGAATAACGACTACAGGGCGTTAACTGGGAATCTTAATACCGAACGTTTTAAAGCTTTGAGAATGAATTTTGATATGAGAGGCCGTCGCCTTTCAATTTAATGTTTAAATTAAATTTTAATTTCAATTTTAATTTTAAAAACGCAAGATTATTTTAAGATTGAATTTTTATTATTATTTACAAATCTTTGAATTTTGAAATTTATAAGTCATTTAAGTTATCTCTTAAATTTAATAAAAAAATTATAATGCAATTGTTATATATATATAACATTGCCACTTAAAAGCAACAATAAAATAAATCGTAAATTACTTCACGTCATGTAAGCGAAACGCTGACAAATGACATGTGTTTCGAAGTCCCTCGGTTTTATTTTTAGATCGACCCACACTGATGTAATCAGAAACCAGGAGGGTTCAAACCGTGCACAGTAACCCTCTGAGTTCTGACTAGTTTTTTATCTGTGATGACAGGTTGAAGTTAAATGAAGAAGTATAATAATAGGTAAGTGTCGAATTAATTAATACGAAACATTGTTACAGAAACTTTGTAAGGATAATTTGCAACGGTTATTTTTAGCAAAGCTATTGAGAAGTTATATAAAGTTTGTGAAGTAATCTTCAAATACATTGTATTTATCGTAATCGGTTATGATGACAACTTCTGATAATCGGGTCGTTTACAAAGCAAAGTTAGAAGATATAATATTTAAACTTAGATTAATAAAACATATTAGATAGCTGAGGTTATTTTTTTGGGGAATACTTATAAGATTATTAGGTTGCTCCAAGCTATAATTATATAGCGTAAATTGGATAAATTATACCCATGATATTTATAGATTAGAATAGCTTATACTAAGTAACTGCTAGTTAATTGGACAAAGGATTATTGAATAGAAAAAAAATTACAATATACAACTTCGAATCTAAGTATCAAAAAAAATATCTAAGTATTTATCTAAAATAATATTTGTCCAGTAAAAGTAATAAAATAATGTCATGAAATTACATTAAGCCGATGTAAGAATATAATAGGTTGTGTTCTAGTCTAAAAGAAGACATCAAAAATTTATTATTTTATACGTTGCAATAATTGCTTTTACTATAAAGTGATGCTTTTTTTTAAAGTATAATTACTTAAGCCCTATTTAATAAATTTATATTATAATCTATTAAGATCAAAGTTAAAAATTTATATTTAAATTAATTATTCGACGGCAATTTTCCAATTTTCAGAGAGTAATTAGTTGTAATTTCAGAAATGGTAAAATATTTTGAATCTTAAATACGAATTTTCTCTAAATAAGGTTAATTGAGTTAAGAGTTTGTTAAACCTATCGCTGAAAAAAACTTTTAAGGTAAGTTGATAAGTAATACTTTTTACGCAGTCTAATATTATAAATACTGTTTAGAAAAAAGGTAATATTTTTATAAAGAAGGTTTTAGGTAAACTAATTAACTTTACATTTATTTTCTTTGGTTTTTATAATAATATTGTGATATACCTAATAGTACATCACAATGTTATCATGGTGGGATAGGATACGTTAAATGATATTATAAAGATAAAAATATAAATAATAGTTATATGAAGTAATAAAAATGTATAATTATATTTTAAATTTTAAATGCTAACGCTTACAAAAAAAAAACTGCTCGTGATATCTATAAAAGAGGTTGTGTAAAAGAACGACTTTCAATAGTATAATTAAATGAAGTCGCGGGCAGATAGACTCAATTTTTAAACTATTTGTAGAGAGTTGGTACAATAAAAAAACACCTATTGTATTGTAGTCAAGAGATATTTTTACTTTTCCAATTTACAAATATTTATGTCAAATAAAGTACTTATATTGTTTTATAAAAAAAAATCATATACAGTTTTTAAACTCAAAATAAATAAATAAATAAATAAATAAATAAACATATAAATAAATAAATATTTTTTGTCAGCATTGAACGCGAAACCAACAGGTAAGTAAAAGCATGTGCATCTATCTCCTACCCTTTTTCAAGCAGCCGCGATAATGCTCGCATCATCGATCAATTACAAAAAGGTAATCCCGGAGAGGCACTTAATGAATCATTATAGCAGCCCCAGACTGATGATGTGAGCTTAATAAAATACAAGTATTTATAATATTCTTTCATATTTTGGTATTTTAAACAGCTGTAAATATGAAATAAATATGTATATCAAGCATGATTAATTTATTTATGTAAAAATAAGGCTGGAAAATAATGATTTGATTTTGAAAAGGAAACAGGTATTTATTTATTAAGTATAACTAAAAGGTACATTAATACATATAATAGACGCACTATATTTAGAATACAATCGTCGAATACCATAAAATATAACTTACACTCTCTAAATGAAGACCAACACTATGAATACAACCATGCCTCGAGGTAAACGTCCGACTTAGAGTCAAAGGCGACGCGTGTCAACATCATTCATTCGTCTGACCTTGCCTTTATATCCACGTGAAATGCATAGCTCTGTCGGTAAACGTATATTGGAAAAAAAATATTTAAATCTGAGTTATCTTTTTAATTTGTAAAATTGTATAATATAATCAACATTTTACTTGAGTGTATAAGTATTTAGTTTATAACACCTCATTTACATTATTGGCCATAACAAATGAGTCAATAACCTCTAAAAATTAAGAATATTATTGATTTAATTTTTAAAACAAAATATTTCAATATTGATTCATATATGCAAATGAATCATAATTTGATATGATAAAGCTATATAAATCCATCACGTGTTACGAACACTACACGTAATGGAAATATCAAACAGCGTAAATGAACACTGTTATGCTTTCTGATGCATCATGTTAAGGGGAGTGATAATTGGCTGAAGATATAAAAACGTGGTAAAATGATAAATATCTGATTCCTTGTCCATTTCACTTCCACTGATATTCTGACCTCCCTCGAAGATATATAAGTATTTTTTATAAAAATATAATAGAAAATACTTTTAATTTGAATAAAAATGACCATATAATATCACCGTTAAAAGTAATCTTATAAAAATACTCTATAAAATTGTTTATTTAAGAGATATACTTTAATTTTGGTAATTTAAATACAAAGAACCTTTTTATTAGTATTTATATGCATAATAAACTTACAAAAAACCAACACACGAGCGCGGAGGCTGAAATGAAACCAATTTCACGCTAAAACATGCAATTAAGTCCTAAGTGAGATAAAATTTACAGTTTTATAACCGGTATTATCGATTTCTCACTCTAAATGGTATAAAAATACACTGTGATCTCGTAAACTTAAGTTCTTTAAATGAATTTCGGTCTAATGGTAAAAAATAAAAACGAAACATTCCGAAGGAATTAATTCGTATCTTATGTGGAATTTTGGAATTATTGATTTAATTCTTTAAAATATATTGTGCATTTCAGTTTACCGACGCAGCTGTTAACGGTATTATAAATTTGATCCGCTGCGTTAGGATTATTCGATTTTCTCGATAAATATTTATTTGTAACGGTTATAAAATACTTCATATTTGTATATTTGTTCAATTCTAGTTTGAGAAATTAAAAACGAATTAATATTTTTCTTTTCCGTTATTATAATGCAGATATTTATAGAACGCATAATTGTTATGAAAATAATAATAATTATCTTTTTATATTCAAAGTCGTTTTTTTATTTTTTTTTTCCATTTTGAATCAATCATTACATGAATATAAGTATCAGGGGAGCTTATTTTGATACCATACTTTTAGAAATAGTTCCTTCTATGAAGATAATCTCCAACTAAAAGTTAAACTACATAACCTCATCTGGGTATTCCTTTATTGTGATCACTGTATCACAAACATCAATTTGAAACGATTTGTGAATAACTTGAAGCATCGCAATCAATTGGATATGAATTCCTACATAATTGATTAAATAATAAAAACAAAATCATGAAAACCAGTCACCACAAGAAATAAAATAGACAGTAAAAAAAATGAAATTATTTACAAGCAATTGCTAGGCAAATCATTTAATAAAAGTTAATCCGCGTTATGTATGTTATATGACTACGAAGTCTTAAATATAGCTTTTAAGTCTAATGGTGAGAAAACAGATTAGTTTAATTTAAAATCAAAACCTCATTTATATCCTCGACCTCTTGGACACTTCTATTAATAAAAATTCAATTAGACAATTTTAAAACCTTCCATTATTACATTAATATTCATGTTTTTAAACTGTTTTTTTATATTTGTTTTTAAACTTTAATGCGACCCAAAAATGTTTTTTACTATCAATTTATAGACTACATGATATTTATTCTTATACTTTTATTACTTATAAGCTACCTTTTACAAATACACACAGTGTTTGTGTGAAATATTTAATTAATTATTATTTAAGAAAACAGATAGATAACCTACAGTGATATATATCTATTTATATTATATAGAGGGGTGTCATTTAACCACTCAACCCTCTGTTGTCTCTCTTACTTTATATATTTTAGATGCTCAGGTTACGTTATTGTGTTTACATGTACAAGACTACGGTAATCATATGTTCAAGTATCAAGAAGTAACTAAAGTTCATTTGTATTAATTTTTCTCAGCTTATGTTATTTTTGGCAATGCAGACTTATTTTTCAATATATTTTAACTAATAGGAAATAAAAATATGTTTATTATTTTTCAATAATTCATTACTAATAATCACTAACAAAAAACATAAACAACAAAACAAAGGCCATTTCTGATTAAATTTCAACTTTCATAAATGTATTATGGACCGAACAACTTAGAATTATAATTGAAAAGTTTCTGTAAATAATCCCGTTGGAACTCCGGGATCAGCTGTTTAATCCCTTCATTTCTCGGACAATTAAACTTCTGATTTAACACAAATCGAAGACGCGATTTCCGTTAAACTACAATAATATTTTATTGGATAAGATTACGTCAGGATTCATATTTGCTGAACGATTTTCCTTTTATTTGATATCTGTAATGGTCCGTGTGGTAAATGAAAATATCTTATTTCTCCTATGAAGTTGTTCTGTCTGCTATATTTTCTTGGATACTAAAATGAAGGACAACTTTTATCTTGGTTTTATAAATAAAGAAACATGATTTTGTAATTGCATGTCATGTCTACTTAATTGATTTTTACTGTATCTTTAATATTAATAGCTTTTTGTAATATCTTTTGTAAAAGCCCTTTGAAATCATACACCACGGCGTTACTTAATCGGTGTTGTCAGTCAAATAAAAATGTATGCGTGATCTTTTTAATCATCCCTTGGGAATGTTTTTAGATTAGACTTGTATTTTCTTGTCCCCTCGACAAAACCGTTGTAACAAATTGGAACTACGGTATCATATTTATTTTAACAATCAATCTAATATATAAAATTCCCGTGTTTGTATCCCAACTCATCCGACACAGATAGACCAATTCTTATGAAATTTAGGGTGTGTCAGAAGGTCTGAGAGTAGAACAAAAGCTATTTTTATACCCTTAAGTTATAAGGATATTCCACCTCAAAATTTATGCTATTTTGGTAAAAAAAATTGATATTAAAAATCCATTCAACCACACCATTCTACTACAAAACTTTATCATTTGATAGCGATATATACGTTAATATTTGTTTATAAGGCAAAACATTGTTTGCCGGGTCAGGTAGGATATTATAGATAACCCTTAAATGTTAAATGAAACTATGATTATGATAATTAGAAATTCTCAAGCTTCTAAATTATTAAATGTCATATAAAAGTTTGTACAGTCTAACGCCACATCTATCAAGTTCTTGTAAATATAATAAAATATTAAAATGAAGACTGACAGCTATAAACAATTAATTTTGATCAAGATAAGTGCTGCTTATAAATAATTAATAAATATTAAGAGGCCAAAGTACTCTCCTCATTGTATTTTAAGTAAGATTATATTTTTAATTTACAAAAAGTACTTTAAAAAAATATTAAATTATTCCAGTCTGTATAGTTTGTGTAATGTTTAAGTTAATTTTGTTTGTTTTGATAAATAATATTTTAGTAGGTATTTTATTACTACAAATAGCTTTTTATTATGTTTTTAAAAACAATAGATGGAATTTTACTACAATTATCTTACTTCAGCTTATAATCGGGCTACTACGACTAAAGTGGTACCACTTTTTTATCTCTAGCAAGTGGCACATATTCGATGAGCAGTAGTGACAACTTTTCACGTCATGAAAAACATTACTATTTTCTAGTTTCTTATAATATTAATAATAAATATATCTTTTGTCATAATATATTTATAATATAAGGTTTAATATATTATATAATACGGATCTAGCTATTTTAATTAATATATAATAATTTGTTATATTAAATATAGCAAGTCTTCTGACTTGATGAGATCTGGCTTTTAAGAATACATGAAAATGAAACAAAACCACTACATCAAGAAATGAATACTATTATAATCTCAAATTTTTTTGACAGTCTTCAAATTATACAATAGTAAAATCCACTTAAACGTCCAAACACAATTATTACATCTCCGCATTCATAATTTAAACTGTCAAAAACAAACCGTGCTTAGCGTGTTGGACATCACGCAAGCGAAGCTATGCTATACTATATTAATTTTTGTGGAAATTACTGAAATATGCAGGAATTATTCGTCAGAACAATAACGCAATTATCGGAATACTAAAATACAAAATGAGATACCAATTTATTTTTTTATTAAATACTATTTTATTACTAGTGTAATAATTGAATTGATTGTTCTAATTTACATATTAACAAATATTTTAAAATAAATAAATATATTTAATTAATATTTTATTAATTGCACGTTGGTAAGAAATTTAAAAAAAATTAAATAAAATTGTGATGAATGTCAATTTTCTTATAAATTTACTTTATATGTGTAAATGTTAATACTTTGAAAAGTTTTCTGCTTGCTGAGGAAATCTCGCTCGTGTTGCGTCGTTTCGGCTTCTAGTGGATTATTCAAGATTAACTTAATGTCATGCAAGATGAGTTTATTTGGTTAATGGGTTAAACGAAATCTTTTGCTTCTACAGTTTTGTACCCCATTTTAACTCGATAAACGTAGTCTGTATATAATTTTATACAATTTCAACTTTAAAAATAATTAAAAAAACTTATTCCTTATTACTTCTTATCCGACAGTTTCAAAGGCTATGGCTGATCAATTATTGATATGACGTAGTGCTCTTGATAACTGTAAAACTTATGTAACATTATGTCGGAATAATATTACAAACATTTAATACCTATTTAATATATCTGGTACGTTATATAACAAAAAGTTAATAATCTATTTCCACTGTTTATCTTATTCGAAACGTACATAGATTTTATAAGAAATTGTAAGCATTTGATTTGTCATTACGTCTGGAATTTGTCTTCCATGAACCGTAATACCATCAGCTTCTTGTTTGCTAATAAAACTATATTTGGTTTCTTTATGTTTTAGAGGTTTTTTTTATAGATATATAAATTTTGTTTGAATATGATATAAGATGTCTTTCTGTTGTTTATGAAAACTTATCTTGACTCATTTCGTCGAATATAAAGAACTGGATGGGTAAGTCACCTCACGAATTATGTTTTTAAAATAAGATACGTTGTATGTGTTGTTGTAAATTTTGTGTAATCGATTAACAAATCGATTACACTAAATTTGTCAAATATTCAAATTCAAAATTCCACCAACATTTCACTTATATCTACTAGAGAATGCTAGTTTTATCGGCACTTGAAGCAGTCAACGTATCTCACTCGTTAAAGGAAATTCCACTTCCTATTCAAGAATTTGTATGCAAAGATCTCACAACCGATGCAATTAGTGGGCTACCATCAATCCTGGCATAAATCCCTAAAGAAAAGACAACAATTCTAAATTACGCATATCAACAATCGACAAATAAACGAACCACTATTTTGCTTACAATGCTACATTCTTACACAGGACATTAAATACAAAGGCACAATATCATGTAATTGCAAATGATTCTGTCTCATACAGTCGTAGTAGAATAGTTTCGCTACCATTTTCGTCCTACGTGAATACAAGTACTCATGTATTTTGACTCCGTTTAGTCTCGTTTCATATTGTTTCTCTTTTGCATTTTTTCAGAGGTTTGATTTTGTTGTGTGATATTTTAGTAAAAATATACTATATTTCTAAAAAAGTATTAAAAAAATCTTCATCTCTTTATAATTAATACAGAATAGACAGATATATTTCATTAATATAACTATGATATTAAAATATGATAAGCCTTTTGTACTGGTAAAAACCTAATATTGTCAGTACATGCAATTCAATTTGAACAGAAAGTTATGTAAGCATTTCATTCAAAAAGCTTTGCAGAATCCCCGACAGATGTCGTTGTAGCCTAAAAACTATTATATAAATGTAATACCATACTAAAATGAACTATAATAACGTTTCCTGATTATCTATATATTATGTATATGCATAAGTATACATTAATATCAATATATAAATAATAAATACTAATGTAATTCCTACCTTGAAGTCTTTAAACGTTCAATACTCAAAATATAGGACACATAAATACAGGTCATTGTACATTTTCCCATGGACTATACCACTGTTAAAGCCCACACACATTCAGTTAAATACCTTATTTATAACCAACTTACGATGACCTTTCATGTGATGGAGATCAGAATTCGTGTACACAATGATAAAAGTGTATTGTCATAACGGGAGATAAGGAATGAATGTTAATGTTTTATGATTTTGAATAGTCTATTTGGACTTACACTAAGTTAATAATGCATTATATCTACACAATTTTAATTTAGAGATCAATCTTAAATACAGTCAATATTACAATCATCTTATACAATTATTTATTCTGTTTTAAAAATAATATTCGGTTTTACATCTTTTCTAAGAAAAGGATACAATTTCTAAATAAGGTCTCGTAATATTTCAGTTTTTGATTCGATCTTGCTTTGGCAAAGATTCAAGGGTGCGTGCACATTACACAAAAAAGAGAATAATTTAAATTAAAATATGCCATTATTTTTTAAATCGATTTTATCCCGCAGATACAGAAATACCCTGTTATGCAGAAACTGTAAATATCTGGCTTAAATTAAGCTATAACATCGTTACCCACATTGATAACTTATGCATTTCATATAATTACCATATAGTTATGATAAAAATTTATTTATCGTAATATCTATAAGATTTATTTCGATATTATCCTTTATTTTTAACTTTACTATGTTAAAAACCTGGGTTTGAAATGTCAAAAGACTTTCATAGTCTTGATAAAGAAGGTGTTTTGTTTTAATATAAACTTTACTAAGATTGTTTACATTTATAATAAAAATAGAATGAAAAATAATTTAATACGACCAGGATTAATTCCTTCGACCTCAGGGAGACTCTACCCGTTCCACAAACTACCATAAAATATCATGCTGTAGCTCGCTTTTATGAATATATCCATATATGTATATGTATACATATTTCCGTCTTCATCAGGATATTGGTTAAAGTATTTGGATAATGAAATAAAATTTAAAGGATTTCACATTAGAAGGTAGTATTTGAAATTGTAACATGAATGCTTGCTTCAATATTATTTAAATGTAGTTTTTATTTCTTATTTCATAGTATATTAATGTAATCTTAAATTTAATTTTCATTTTAATAATATGAATATTGTACTAGAATACTCGTTATATAGTGGAAACTGACTCTAACGGAAACAGTGAACGACGTGCACCAAACACCGATGCCTTATCATGCTGTATTTTGGTCATGATCTTAAAGAATGTGATATTTATTTAGTTATATTTTTATTTATCTTGAAGCATTTATTTTGAAGTTACTTATAAAAATGACTGTGGCTACTTATCGCAATTAGAAATTTACTGACGTCACTGGTTTTGCCCTACTACCAAATAATCCATTGACGAATTTAAAACAATGTAATATTGTTAGTTTCGACATATATAGATATATATATTTTGATGTCAAGGTATCTCACAATCATTGTTTTACTTAGTGGGTGGAAAGGTAGTCTTGATACTTGATCTATGTATAACAAACTATTACTACAGTTCTGAAACATAAAAATAACGAACACATTCTATTTGATACCAAAAAATTTTATTATACATCAAATAATTTTATCTATATTCAATACCAATTTCATTTTGAGATTTGATTATATTTTAATCAAAGAATTTCGTCGCCGGCCCACGTTCAAGAGTTAATAACAGCGATGGTAGATTTTACGACCTTTCCGTCTTATTGGAAACGAACTATTACATGCCATTTAAAAGTAATAAAACAGCCTTTTAAGCCACTAAACCTGTAAACATTGGGTGCGTGAAAATATGTTCTTTTAATGACCGAATTTTTGGAGTTCAGACAAAACAAAGGCAAGAGTAGTTTATTGTCCTTGGTCCAATTATTAAACCAAAGCTCTTATTAATATTATAATAAGTGGATTTTTATTTTTAGATTTCTTTTGTCTTTCTCTAGAACATAAAATCATTCCATACATATACTGAATATATAAATAAGAAAAAAAAAATACAACTAAACAGAATGCAGTTAAAATGCATGAAAGGAATTTTGTTTTACTTGTGGAAGATACCTTATTCCACAGTCACGGATTCTTCTGTAATCAAGCTTCACAATTTCGAAACAAAGAAATTCCCCCCAATCAAATCCACAATGTCCGTCGATAGTCATCTCCCACTCACCATGATGCAGCAACGATGCATTTAATTGTTCCGTGATACACTAATGCACCTGTCAAGAAAACAAAGAAAGCCAGATATTGAGGTACGGTTTCACTACACGTCTAATGTAAATGTTTATACTATCCCGCTCGATATCCATCTACTTGAGACGTGCCAGTCATTTGTCATACTGAATGGATCGCGTGCTCGCGCTTGCATAATATCGTTCTGTCAATTGTGTACTACTTTTTGAAAATTCAATTGCTATCTTTTAAAGAAATTAAATCTATTATACAAAGTTTAGTCTACTTTAATATCGAAAATTAATACCCTCGATGTTATTAAATTGGATGGTTAAGTAAAATCAGAACGAAATTTAAAAAAGTATATGTAATATAAAGGATTCAATAAATACAAGTAATGAGTTAAAAACTATAATACTATAATATTTTAGGAATATCAAACGCTATACTCACGACTACTCAACGACTACTCCACGACTGCTTCACGACTGCTACACGACAATTCAACGACTACTTCACGATTATTCCACGATTACTTCACGACTACTAAACGACTACTTCACGACTGCCACACGACTACTCAACGACACCTTCACGACTGCTTCACGACTACTCCACGACTATTCCACGATTACTTCACGACTACTCAACGACACCTTCACGACTGCTTCACGACTACTCCACGACTATTCCACGATTACTCCACAACTGCTCCACGACTACTCAACGACTACTTCACGATTATTTCACGACTACTCAACGACTACTCCACGACTGCTTCACGACTGCTACACGACAATTCAACGACTACTCCACGACTGCTTCACGACTGCTACACGACAATTCAACGACTACTTCACGATTATTCCACGATTACTCCACGACTGCTCCACGATTACTCCACGGCTACTCCACGATTAAACCACGACACCTTCACGACTGCTTCACGACTACTCCACGACTATTCCACGATTACTCCACGACTGCTTCACGACTACTAAACGACTACTCCACGCCTATTCCACGATTATTCCACGATTACTTCACGACTACTCAACGACTACTTCACAACTGCTTCACGACTACTAAACGACTACTTCACGATTATTCCACGATTACTTCACGACTACTTCACGATTATTCCACGATTACTTCACGACTACAAAACGACTACTTCACGACTGCCACACGATTACTTCACGACTGCCACACGACTACTCAACGACTATTCCACGACTACTCAACGACTACTTCACAACTGCTTCACGACTACTAAACGACTGCTCCACGACTACTAAACGACTACTTTACGATTATTCCACGATTACTCCACGACTACTCCACGATTACTCCACGACACCTTCACGACTGCTTCACGACTACTAAACGACTACTTTGATTAGCTTTGATAACCTTGATGATTGAGTTTGCTTCATGTTAAAGATTGAAACGAGATAAATTAATCATCACTTGTTTTTGCTAATTAAACACAATTCAAAGGATATTCGTTTTTATACAGGTAATTCCAAAAATTTGCATTATAATTGCTAATTTTGAGACGCTAATTGTGAATATATGTGATTATAATTATCATAATAACATCGCAAAAGTCTACTTCCTTGACGTAAATTACCCTTCAATGCCATTCGTTCATTACAAACTAAAACTAATTATATTTATTTCATACATGTACAATTAGTAAAAAATTCAGAATGAAAATATTCTTGATTAAGAGACTAATAAAGTTATATAACTTTCTATTCTGTTCTGTCTATGAACAAAATTTAATATAAAACAGTTTAAATTATCCATACGGATAAACATATTATATAGAATATTCATAAATTGATAACTACTCCAAACTTTTATATCTATACTACGTTTTCCAATAAAAATAATTTCGACCAAGTCCCCAAGCTACAGTCTATATTTCATGTAATATCCCTGCATATTTGCGAACTCGAAGTCCATTTTATCCAGCAGATGCAGCACTTTTGCTCTCCCGGTAATTGGTTGAAGTTATCTACGTCATTACATCTCGATCTTTTACGACTTTAATTCCTTTTTTCTTCGTTTTCCTCGTTCTATTATTTCTGAGATTTGGGGCATTCTGTTTAGTAAGTAAAATAAAATTGCTAAAATATATTAAATTATTTTTTGTTGAGCGCAGCGAGCGGAGCGCTCTACTGGAGAGAATTTGCGTTGGTTTTACAAAGTTGGCAATAAAAAGGCTTAACGGTTCGGTTTCAAATTTTGCACACATACCATGCTGATATGTGTGGTGATTTGTAAAAAAAAATTCAAAAAAATTCATTGTCGTTGAGGAATAATGTCCAAAAACATCACTCAATTTAAAAAAATTAGCGCAAGTGTAAGGTCTACACTTACGACATCCCACACCAAGTCGAAGCCTTCGGCTTGCCCCGCTTCGCTCAACATGCAAACGACACCCGAAATTTCGCGATCGCAACGATTCAAAATTGAGGGTCTGGTGGCGTTCCTAGTATCTGATCTTATACTTATCCTAATAGGAAAATTTATTAATGATTATTTATTTAAATTAAATCCACAATTTTGACCTGTTTTCTACAGAGCGGCTAAAGTAATACATACCTTCACAACATTATTCAGCCATATCGTTTCATCGGCGTTCACTAAATGAACGTCCCGGTAGGACATAATTTAATAAACAAAGCAGAATCGAGTCGACGTTTTAATGCCACCCCAGGCAGGATCAGATAATGCATTATAACAGGTTTTCCTTTAAGATAGCATTGTAAGGAGCTAGTCCCACTTCGTTATGTGCTTCTGGTAAAATGTACTCGACTATCGTTAAGCGACCATCGTATCGGTTGTGGAGCTATTAATAATATAAACTATAGTATCTGATTTACTACGTCCTTATAGTTTATGTGCGCCGGCTTTGACAGTCACTTTTTATGACGCGAGCAATGTCGGTAATAATGAAGGCTGACATTTTTGATTCTGTATTCTGTTTAATAATATTATGTGGATAACAATTTTATATTTATTTAAAATTATATTACTTACACATATATTTTATACTTTTTGACGTAACTTGGAATGGTTAATATCATTTAACCATAGTTTTAAATAATTTTGAGGTATATTTTAATAATACGATCTTTCTGTAACTTAGATGTCGTTTAAACATGTTTTTTTAAAGCAAAATAGAAATATATCTAATGATATAAAGAAATATTGACAAATATTTATGAATACTTTTTTAAACTTTCCCTAATCCGGGGACTGTGCTGGGGTAACGGGATTACCAGTGATTAATTTCAAAATCTCGATTGGAAAAAATGACAGAAATGGGATTTTCTTGCTATAAATCTATCTATGGACAAACCTTTCATAATTTGTTTGCTTCATTTTCGTTAAAATATTAATAGTAAAATTATTTCAAGGTTTAATGCCATTATTAACACCCAGTTAGCAGATCTCTGAGTAACAATTCTATAATAAAGGAAAATTCTTTTTATCGCTAGTCTTAAAGCTATCTCAGCAGACATTAAGAATTCAAACAAATTGATAACGATCTTGCAATCTGCCTACACAACATCCCACGTAGCTCTTATTTAGTAAAGCTTTATAAAGTTAAACAACTATTTGATATCAACTGATCTGTTAAATCTCTTTGGTCAGCGCAAACAATACTATAAAAATATTTATGCCATATATTCCTCACCGATAGGTAAGCGACACAAGTTATAACGGAAAATTAGTATGCGATTATTAAGTATATAATTCTATGTTAAAGATTTTTCTTCTGTAATATTATTACAATTATTGAACTGCGAATGACTGTTTCATCAACTTTCCGGAAATCGTAGTACATAATATTGTCATATTATATCATACTATCGTAATGTTGATAATTTTATAAAGCACATTTTTAACCTTTCCGTGTATTAAGTCTGCACTCACCTGCTACTTAAAATGAACTGCATTCAAGATTTTGCGTGTGGACTTTTTGCAATTTAGTTAACATTAAGAACAAATCGTTTTACATATTCTCAATTAATTGACACAAGTAAGGGACTAATAATTAAAGATAGTGTGGGATGTTATTTACTACATCGTTTTAGTACGTGTTTATAAAATGTTACAAATAGAACATTTAATAGGTAGCGGTGAAATAAAGCGAAAGAGTTTTATATTGATTACCAAATAAAATTTCTAGCACATTGAAAGATTGTTATTGCTATTCAATAAATACTATTTTTATTTTATTTCGCAAAAATTATTATTTTTTCCTTAAAGCAGTGTGTATATAATTGTACTTGTATCTAAACCTACCTAATGTCTAATTCTTATAAGGGTCCCGGATGAGTTTGAAACTAGTTAAGCAAATTCTAATTATCGTGTGTATAGTCTCATTATATATAACAGTAAGCATGTATTACGAAAGCTTTAGTACAAAAATAAATACTTATATTATATAAAGTAAACGTATATAGCAAAACAAATCCAACCTTTAACATTACCAGCACGATCCATATAAATATTATCTTATCAACCACACCCTTCCATTGAAATGGTCGCACAATATGTCATAATTATTTAATTAATGCACATTCGGGACGTTATCGAAGCCCCTATAATTTTAGTCTACATGAATTGAATATTTGAATATCAGTATATTATCTTATGAAAAGGTAATGAAAGTAAAGTGTTTTATACTTTGAAGGTATTATTTATTTATGTATTTACTTATTTATTAAGGACAACCAACAAAACAACACCAAAATCCAATCACAAATATTAAAGTTTAAAAAATATATAAATTAGATATTAAGTGTGGTCTTACTTACAGGGTGCCACGACATGCAAAAAATTGAAGACAAAAAGATAAACGTACACTAAGGCATTAACTTATAAGTAACTGACACTACAACAACAATGACTGAAAAAAAAAAACGTGCTTATTACAATAAAAACAACAAAAAAAAAATAATAAGAATAAATCTAAAGAAAGCCAGACGATCCCCATACGATGTTAATTGTTTATTATTATTACTTTGGAATGTTAAATGCCTCAGAAACGTTTTTTGTATTTTTTCAAGTCTATCGACATGAATTAGATAAAGTGAATTATTTCAATATTACGTGTAACATATTTCTTATTATAGTAAACCTAATTAACAAGCTTATAATCGAGATTGGTATTGAATACTCCTTTCTGTTAAAAACAAATTATTTAATAGTAAGAATAGTGGTCTAATAATTTTAAATCATCATGCAAAAGTTGATAGTGAGTTTTAAACGAAATATAGTATCGTAAGAGCATGTGAATCATCAACTTGGATAGTTTTAGCTAGAAAAAACTATTATTTTCACTAACGATAAATACAATAGAGCTGATTTAAGAATTAAAAACTATACGATACATTGAAATGAGTCATAAATATATTTTTAACTGAAGGTTAATGTGCAGATATTTTTTTTAGCTAATTTCTTTTGGTACTGAAATAAATTCAAATCAACAGTAAAAGGACTTAAATTAGCTGAATTTTTGTCATGAATACCTCCAATACAATAATTTTAAAACTGTATTTTTATTTCAAAGATGACAACATTCATTTGCATTTTAATTACCGGACCAAAAAACATCAAAATGAATATGCTTTTTTATAACGTATATTAAAACCCAAGGGTAAAATAATGTCTTTATTCGCACAATTTTTTTAAAAGTACTCTTTGCCTTAAAAGAAGACATCAGTATTTCCAAATTTATTTATTTTTTTGGTTATTTTATTTATTTTAACTTTTTTTTACAAATTTAGATAGGTGATGGCACCACTTAAAATCTCAAAAAAACTGTTTTCTCGTTTAAGCATCAAAAATAAAAAAAAAAAGCTGTAAAGTGTGCGAGTCCCATAACTTTAACTTCCTGATTAAGAAAGAAGTCGATTTCATCATTACTCTTACTAAAGTTATTAAAACAATTTACTGCAGATACAGCATATTTCCCAATTTACTTTTATTATTTTTAATTTACATTTCAATTTACCAATAAGAAAAAAAGGAGCTCATAAAAAACGATACACACACATTCATATATTTTTAAAGCGTCTAAAATTATTCAGGACATCTCAAAACGTCAAAATATTACACGAAATCTGATCTGATGATTAGAATAACTTAAATGAGGAAGTTATTAAGAGCTTTAAAAACCTATATACTTGTGAAGCCTTTTACAATAGTAAATTGTAATGTATCCAACGTGCTACTGTTGACGGATTGCTTCCTGTCTGTAAAAAAAGAAAGAAGTAAATATAGTAAAAAGTGCACAGAGAACGTAAAATAATTTAGTTGATAATGTGTCTTTGTCCATTTAATATGCTATAATATAAGTTAAACAAATCAAAATTTTCTAAAATCGATGTACAAAAACATGGTAGATGTGATATTTATATATTTATTATATAATCAATTTTTCCTGAGTTAATCATTTATATAAGTAAATTTAATAAAAAAATAAATAATTATTATTTTGTATTAAACAATTTATTCTAAGTTTAATAAAATTAAAGTAAATTATTCCATAAAAAACTATATTATCTCTAAGGAAATCGAAATCAAAAGTTTTATATTGTTATAAACCATACACTATTCAAAAATCAATTAAGGCAATTCAAGTTAAAAAGTAGAAACGACACAAACACGGAAATAAAAGAAATTTTAAATTCAATTCAGGAACCATTTATACGTGATGGAGTGGTTAAAATACATAAAAATCGGTATAAATCAAAAGATTAAGTCTGTTTTGGTATTCTCCAGTATAAAACATTCAGTGTCGTTAGCGTCTGCTTCTTGAATAATTACCTTTACATATTACCTTTAGAGTATAAGTAAATTTAAAAGAAATTGATAAAATAAACTATAACATCCTATTATTATATTTCAGATTTTCGACATGATTTATGTTTGGTACCGAAATGTTAATACAGATAAAAAAACTGAGACCAAACGAAGTATAGAGAACATAAATTATATATAGTTTAAAAAATTAAATGATTTAACGGTTCTAGATAATCAAAGATATGCGGCGTCTCACGACGTCGTATCAACAAAAAGAATTGATAAAAAATCCCCTTTGTTCTTTGTCGCCCCACTCATATGCAAATGCGACCCGCCTGATTTAGTGCCTGCATTACTGATTCACGAAAACGTTGAAAAGTGCATAATAGTGGACGTGGAAGTAATAACAATTTTGGGAGATTTGGTGGTGAATTTTTAAGGAAGCACGTAATTTTATAGTTTATGCCCAGAACATTTGAGAGGAATATATGCTAATGTTTATTACGTATAGCAAATTACAAATAACAAATTAAGTCTACCGATTTTTACTATAATACCCGTTCTAAATTTGTATATTAAATATACACATTTAAAATTGACCGCTTTTGACTGATATAGTTTGCAATATTTAAGTATATTACGTAATTACGTTACGTTAATTGCCGCGTACCAAGGCTATATAAATAGGTTTCTATTCCGACTATTTAATATTGTAATTATAGCACGTTTAAATGTAGTTTTTATTTAGTGACCATATCTCAAATAAAATTTAAAAAAAATTAAATAACGTTTAGATTTATAATGTTTAATCTAGATACTCATTAAAGCACTTGATTAAAGCTATTTTTTCGTAGCTCGCGACCATACATCAACGCTGCATTCACCGCTGACCGCGATTTATGGTGTTTGATATGGGGCGACAAATCGCCCGCCGGACCTATCACACTGACAGTAGTATTGTTTCACCTTATCAATGATGAGCAGAGTAGTATGAAAACAGAGCTTAAATATTTAGGTTGTATTGATCTACGGTACTAAATAATTACCATACCACCATACCATATTTGATTAAAATTTAGAGTTGTTATTATTATTATTTTAAGGTGAGTACAGCCGGATAATTATATATAATAGTTATTATGCATCAGTCTTTCTACAAATATATGTTGTTATTATTCAAATAGTAAATAAAATTAAAGTGTTAAATTGTAAAATATCAACATATATTTTAATTATTTAAAAAAATCATAAAAAAAACTTGAAACAAAGACATATATACCTTATTTTTGTAAGGATATGCACACTCTGTTTATTTTCTAAACTACCTTTACTTAACCTCGCACTGAATTGAGAGAGCACATTGATTTACGATTCGATATCTTTTAAAACTGATTGTGAACTCTCAATTCTCTTAAGGAATGTTAACTTATCGTTTTTTATAGTTCTTAAGGCCTTATGACACTGTTCACACGCAAAGGTTTTTGTGGAATCAAAACTATTACTTTATGCTGTGAGTGCTATTAAAGTTACAATTTGACCTTCACTGTATGAGCGTGGCATTTACGTAAAAGTCAACATTCCAATGCAACTAACTTCTAACATTTTCAACTGACAAACGATACAATTTCGTTCAAATGAATACTTTGAGTTTAAGGACTTTTTTATGAATACTTTTTCTACAATTAAAAATTGAATTTATATTTGATTACATATTAAGTTGAGTGGATTATCTTGCAATACTTACATAAACTTTAGTATTATTCCAAAAGCCTATTATTTCTGAAGGAATATCAGCGGTGCTGGCGGAGCTTTTATTTTCTACCAACCATGAGGAAACATAAACTGCGACACAAGCCAGTTATCTCCACATTTTCGAAGCCAAACAAATGATTTTCAGTATCGACATCATTTATTATACTCTAGTACACATCGTTTACATGAAACCTTGATGTTCGGATAAACAATCTTATGCCGTTGTAATAAGAACTCCATTAATGTCAATTCAATAGTAAGGATGAAACAAATGGCTTATGTTGGACGAGTTTTCATGCGTTTATTGCATCTTGGCACGATATGAGAGCAATTGATTTTATTCTATCGTGTTATTTAGTGTAAGGCTCTGAATATTTTTTCGCTACACTTCTAATCTCTTTGTAAATTATGTATGAATAATGTCTAACTTACTCGTATTTATAAATTAAACAATGTTGAATATAAAAATATACTAACTATAACTAAATGTAATTATGTAATACGCATTAGCTAATATTTTTACGAGTATTACACATATATATCAAATATTATATATTTTCGAATATACAATAAATGTTTAACAAAAGAAACACCTACTTTCGAAATAAAACACGTTAATCAAAATTATGAAGAATGTTTTTAATATAAAATTTTAACATGTTTAAAATGTCAGCAATCATATCAACAAAATTAAAACAATACAACAGTGTACACGCAACTCAACAACATGTTCACTGATTTATTAACCATCAAAGTATACATCGGAGTTGGGACGATAAAAGACGTATCACCGGAAGATTAATAATGTTTTCCCAAGAGCAAGCTTATCAAAAACATAATGTTGGCAAATGGCCTCCAAGACACTGCAATACAAATGAATGCTACAATAGTAGTGGATTTTTCTTGGCTGGTCTAGATGTTTGAATAATAGAATGGAAAGAATGAAGGATGGCAAAGTCTGTTATGAGATATACTTAACATCGTATTCTTTTTTTCTATATGTTATTTTTTAGATATTTGTTTAATCTTTTTACCATTAAATATTGTTAAGTTATTCATATCTTTGATATGATTTGCCTAAGACAAGTATTCAATTTATAAGTCCACTTATTGCCATAAGACAACCGCAAGTCCGCTAGAAACTGGCAGTAACAACAAATTAGGGTAACTCGCCCAAACGTGAACCGCAACGGCCATTGTACTGTCGCCCTCGGGTCGCTAATTGTATTTTTGTTTGCCCTTTGAATATTTTATATTCTCAATTGAACAGAAAATGGTTTATATTGTATGTATTTTTGGTTTTGATTGAAAGATGTTCATTATTTTATTTACTTTGAACTACTTCTTTCTCTTATTTTAATTATTAAAAGACATAATATTTTATATTATAAGACTAATGAATAAAATAATAAATTGAAAAAGTATTTTAATAGTAATTCAAATTTCCTAAAATTATAACAAAGTACCTAAGTACTTACAGACATATAGGTTTAAGTATATTTTAACCTAATCGTCATATAATGTGCTTAACTTTTACCTAAACATTAAAATATATACCTACCTTATTTTTATCGCTATTCATTTTTTTCAAAATACGTTTTGTTTCGTAAATAGAAATAATCATTAAACTTATGGCTAATCACCTAATCCTTCTCTTAAGTATTGGAAATCTATGCTAAACCGCCCTCGTCACATTGCCCATATGCCAAAGCGGTGACAATAGAATTAGTCGTCATTCAAAGTACCGTACTAAATTCACAGCATATCTGGATAACGTGTAGCAAGTGCACTTGTCTGACAGGGGTGACACTTTGAGCCCTTCCGATACTGACATTATGTGACAACATGGGTATAGGGGCTTGCGAACGCACAATGGTCGATCATTGGTGCTTTTACCCTGTATTCATCTACATTTGAGGACAATGAATTTAAATTTCAAATAACAGCATAGAACATGTTGTTGTCAAAAAATCTTTAAAAAATATGCTTTCACTACTACTAATAAACATTTTGAATTTTTCTTTTATTTTTTTTTTTCTATTAAAGCCTGGCGCCTCTTTCCGAAATATATTTAAACATTCGACAGGGAAATAAATAAATTCGGCCGCAAGCGCGGTTGCAATATTCAATGAAGAGATTTCATAAAGAAAAAAATCTCATTTGCATCTCAAAAGAGATGCGAGTTAATGGGGCCGCTTCGAATGCCAAGCACGTCATTTTCCACTCCTCTATTTCAACCCTTACGACACTTCAAAGTTGGTTTAAAACACACAAATTCTAATTGACTTCAAATTTAATCATTGGTTTTGTTTTATTGAATTTGATTTTATGATTAGAAGTTAAATGGTTTGCCTTTTATAAGTATAGTATAATAAAATAGAATATTGATTAATTTAATTACTTTCAAATTTTTTTTAATACAATACAGAATTTCTTTCCATAAGATAGAATGAAGTAAATTTATTTAACACCTATGTAACACTTTATATTCATAAATGAAAACACGTTTAAAAGAATGAATAACCCGTCTTTGCATTATAATTATGCAAGGTGATACGATCAAAATATCTTGGGATCGGACCAACGCGATCCAAGATCCGATTCCAACAAGCGCGACCAATTTTATTCACGAAACATTTAACTCTAGATAAAATCTTACGCCGCGCTCGGTAATGGTCTAAGCTGATTTTGAAACAATAAAATGCAAAGCCTCTAAAATCAGTGCGATTGTTAGTGAGAATCAGATAAAAGAATAGATAGGCGACGGTGTATTGTTGGGGACACGTTTTATTTTAAAATTATGCAGTCTGTGAACATTTACGGACTAAATGACTCCGGCATACCTAATTTGGCCTACTATTGAATTTATAGAACTCTAAACATTTATAATACGCACTTAAGTTACGATGAATTATGTTTATTATTCATATTTTAGAAAAAAATGTTCGATATTTATTAAAAAATAATTACATTTATTTATATCCCAGTTTAGTTTTTCTTGGAGCAAAAGTTTTGCAAAAACAGTCTGAGAATCTAAATATAGATTTAATATTTTATGATATCACTCTGATCTTTAAAAACAAGCTTCTATCTTAAGATAATTTATGATGAAATCTTGTTAAGGATTATAATTGTAATTGTGCACTGCCCTAAGGATAAAGATAAAAGTTATCACGAATAATGCAAAATTGTTAATAAAATGTAAAAATTATAAAATATGTTTTAAATTTGCATTAGAAAATTTAAAACTGTTTTAAATTGCTGATAAAAATTTTCGCAGAAGTAAAACTTGAAAGCTTCTCTTGGAGAGTTAAATGAACAAAAATTTCTAGCAAAAATCCGAGATGAGTTTCAATTACCATTAAAATCACTCGATAGAATCGAGTTAATGAAGATCGGCACTCGATATCTCGACGCGGACTAACATCGAAATTGATTTTGTTTTTTAAGGGTAGATTTAACATACAGATATAAATTGCGGAAGCGATACGCTTTTCAACACACAATCTATTGTTAGCATCTGATTCCTACATCTTTAATACATTTTTAAATACTTATGTTTCTCGTGTGAAATACATAATATGTTATGTATATTTTTTTCAGCTTATATTTATTATTTAAAATAAGACTTAATTTATTTTTATAAGTGTCACTATTTTAAAATATATTACTTTAGTAATAAATAATAACGAGTGGGGTTTGTGATTACAATTTGACCCTAACAGTTGGTGTGTCAATAATAATTTAGGAATAGGACACCATTGAATAAAATGATTAACCTCTGCAAGGGACGGTTGATCGGAGATAGAACATCAAGCAAAGTATGGTGTGTATTGAAAATATCATAATTTATTTATATTGTGACAGTATATTTTGTATTGTTTTTATTTATTTATTTATTTCTTTTTTCTTATAAATTTAAGACAACAAAAACATTAATTTAAAATTGGTAATATAATAAAAGACAAAATGTTGTAACATAAACCATCCATCTAAAACAATTCATTGAAATATATGTAAAATAACAAAGAACAGCCTGTATTGTTTGATATGAATGTCAACATTGAATTCAGATGTATCGCGAGGGCAGATTCGAATATGACATAAATTTAATGTCATTGTCAACCCCTGGTTGAAATGAAATAAAGACCATATGTATGCCGGCTCAGGTTACGTAGGTTGCCAGCGCTAATTCTCTAGAAAAAGAACAATACTCAAGCTGCAGCGTTTGATATTGAAATTATTAATACACTTTTAAGTTTAAAAATATGTAGTATATCTCTCATTAACATTTTAACATTTATAGCATTTATAATCTGATTACAAAATGACAATTAAAAAAATACATTTATAATATTATTATTTTGATAAACAAGGAATTTATGAAATTAAAGTTAAGTTAAGTCCTTTTCTATATTGCTCTCTGTCACGTTTCAAACCGCGGACGAACGTATTTATTTATTATTAAGAAAACTCAGAGCAATATAACCTATAACCTCAAAAATCTGTCGATCAACGGACGGAATCAGAACGAATATTTCAAAACCATCCGCAGATTAATATCCCCAATAATATACAAAAAAAAAAAAAAAAATAAAAAAGCAAGAAAAATCCGTTTTATAAAATATCACACATTAAAATCATTTTAGTCAAAAGGCATAATACGCCTATAACTTACACCCTCCATGTCTAGACACTTGGGAAGGCCACCCTGGCGGCTCGCTTTGTATCATGACAATTCATTGTGGCAATAATCATAGCGTATTGTTCATTTTATTTGTTGCACTTATACAAGTGTTATATTATTTTATATTATTATGAAATTAATTATTTTTAAATTTATATTTAAGCATGCAAGTGTAAGAACACCTAACAGACGTCATCTAGCTATACCATATTATATTTATATTTTCACTGTTAGCTGTTATGAATTCTTTACCATTTCGACTATTAAAATTGAAATATATCTGTAAAATAATAATCATTTTAGGTTATTTATCAATCACTTACAGTTCCGAAAAGCGGTCATTAGTCCGCTTTTCATGATACATGATAGAATAACTTAAGCTTTAAAGCTTAAACTAGGTCCACGCAAGCGGGGTTAGCCTCGCGACGCTGCGCGCGCGAAACAATAACGTTCTAAATGTTTAATATATGGGACACATTTTATCAATTATCTCAATTACGATTCGGCTGATTTTCAATCCAGACCGGGTTTTGCTCATTATGCGCATGTGTGCAAAATTTCGTGAGCGTAGCTCGTAAATTGAAGGAGGAGTAGGGTAACAAAGAGTTGAAAATTTAGGTAGTAAAGAGCTTCGCTTCGCTCAGCTCAAAAATTCTATTATACTGATACGACGTTTAAAAAATATTGAGTAATTAAAATAAAAGGTGAATTTAATAACCGCTGAAACCGTCTGAGGAAATTGAAGTTAAAAACAAAGTGTCTTAGTTGTAATAAAATATAATATCTAAAAATAATATCGATTCCAACATCTATGATCCAGATGGAATTGTCTCATTATTATTACACATGGGAACAGATTCTTACTGTACTAGACCTACGTGTAAGATAAATTTGAAAAAAGTGTAAAAACATCGATTATTACATGAGCAAAATCGAGTATTACATGTACAAAATCGATAGTTATATTAACGTTTAATATTCGGATAACTAATAACATTATGTAGAAATATTTTTCTTTGAAATCTTAAATTTAAAAATTAGCTTACATGGAGTATATTGACACATCAATGATTAAGATAAATGTATCAACACCTCGTTTATCAAAATGTATAGAGCCTATAAGCTTATGACAAAGATAATTTTTTGTAACATATGCTGAATATAATACATATCGAGCTTATGAATATAAAGAATTCTTTCACAATACAGTACATTTATATATTATACGTAATGACAATTTATTTAGTATTATATCAATAACATGTTATTGAATATCTATAAAATTATAGGGTTGAGGAAAGGGTTTTCTTCTCCAGCACATCTGAATACTATCAAATTTATTTAGATGATTTAAGTTTCCTACCTATAATATTGGAGTTGGCGGAAAACCGGGAGTAACCCTTATAAGCCGATTTGCCTATCTGGGATCTGTAACCAAATATACTTTTATTAAAGAAAGTAACGTTTATGTCTACATGTTATATTTCGTTTTGAATTAATGTCACAAACAAATTGATTGAATCGATGCTTTTGAGGGAAAAGCGACTTATTTAAGGATCTGATCAACAACTTGTGACAGTAATAATTAAAAGTAGTATGGTTGCACTAATATATAGAATTACACGGTTAACTCACGTAAATACTATCGGACTTTGCCCGAACAGTTACGATCCAATTCGCAGTTATTATTCAAGAGCTCAGGGCGTGGTTCACGTTCACGGAGCAGTTCACGCTGCGATTCTGCAAATATAAAAGTAACCATGGATACAAAGTTTAAATACAAAATTATATAATAATATTATTTTATTTATACATATATTCGCATTTATATTTTTATAGTATGTAATGTTGGTATAAAATTTTAAGTAATTATGCAACACAAGTTACATAAAAAACTGTTAAATTTGTTTTTGTTAAAAGTTTAGTTTTACTATTAAAGTTGTATTCCCGGTTGCTGGAACAAATTCATGATATATTCATGTATATTCGACAAACGCTGCATCATGTAGATTCACAAACATTATTTTAAAGCCTAAAAAACATAATTTCTATATTTTACATATATATTATTTCCATATATTATTGGCATTTCCATACATATTATTCGTCACTTTAATCATAATGTACTGTAATGACCAGTTTATAGTATCAATTAACAATATAACTTGTACATTTTGTAATACCGACCTAAATATCTATTTATAAGACTTCTGGTCATATATATACCATTTACACTACCATTGAGCTGTCTGTCTGGTTAATGTCGGAGATTATTCAATATTATTATAATTATAATGTAATAAAATCATTGATAAATTTGTGTTGTAACTATGCATAATGTACAATGGTAAAGTATAAAAAAGAAGTCTAAAAATTCTTTACTCATTACTAACTGTTACTGCCGATTCTGTCCCCGGGGAAAGGACTTTTTTACTATATATACATAAATATAGTTTAATTTTTTTTTTAAATGTAGCATTCTAATAGTGGACCAGTCATTGAAATCAGTCCAGTAGTGTTTAGTTTATTGTTACAAATATGAAAACCTTACCTCTTAATAATATTAATAAATATTAATATAATAAAGAGGTAAGGTTTTATATATATCTAAGATGATATAAATTGAAATAGCTATTGTACTATTTGCTATATATTTAGTTATCTTATCGCCTATAATTCCAATCCGTAACGCACATATCCAATCAATTTGTAATTTCTAGTTTAGATAGTATTACACCGCTAGATATAACGGGATTATTCATCAACCATTTAATAGACCTCTTCATAATATGCATTGGATAGCAATTAATCTCTCATCCATTGATGTGCTAATCTTCGATATGAGTAATTAACAGTGCGGTTTTGTAAAGTATAGAACGATACAAAAATGTTTTTATTTGTTCAAGTGCTAAGCTAAGTAACCCTGCCTTAATTGAAATAAAATATTTGATACCTTAATTGAAATAAAATATTTGAAATTATTAATATTTGATTTTTACAAACACTTTCGCAATTATTACAAAATTGATATTTTTATCCTCTCCAAGACTTTTAACACAAAGCTTTTACTTTTAAATAATGAACAATTTAAATTTCATCCATCAACAAAACGTACAAAATAGATCCCAGCCATCTACACCTAATACATTAATTTTCATTGAACATCTCTCCAACACTTGATTTCCCACGGCGAGGATCTGTTGTGAACTACAATGAAATATGCATGCATGACATACAAGCATGAAATAACGTTATGCTATGCCATGATGATTCTGCATCCCTATAGTACACTATTCTGAGTAGGGAGTTCAATTTGTTCGCATTGTCATGAGTTCGTCCGATTTTGTGTTGCATTTAATTTTGCAATTCTTATTATGAATTTGTAATTTTCGATTTAAATTACACTAAGTCAAATATATTGTTTGAATAATGCTAATGCTAGGTGTTACTTTAAAAACACATAAATAATGAAAAGATCAATAAGTACTTTAAGATTTATATATTTCGATTAACTAATTTATTATAACTGTATATATTATTTATTTATTTACCTGTATATACATATTATTTAGATTATACCACGTTGTGATTCTAGTAAATGAAATATGTAATATTGAAATTCTGTCTTTAAATTTCAGATTTAGCTATGGTATGGTATGATTTACAGCTTAGAAGGTAATAAGGATAGTTGATTTACTTACGATGACAGATAATGAAAAACGATGATAACTACTGATGATCAGATTTTAATTGAACTTTATAACTTATATAACAGAACAAATAAGCAGTACCTTTGAGGGATATTGAACAAGACATAAAGACATAATGATAAATATCAAGAAAGTCGTATGAAATCCTGCAATTCATGAGGTATTCCGAAAACAAGTTGCTGAAACTAGTTGAACTACATGAATATATCATGGGATTACTACTACTAATACATGGGATTACTAAACTACATGAATATACATGGGATTACTACTACTAATACATGGGATTACTAAACTACATGAATATACATGGGATTACTACGAATACTATTGTTAAAGAGAATATAAAATATGAAAAAAAATCTATTTTATAACTAAAAGCTATTATAATTGGTATGTGGCTTTAGTAACCGAAAAAGATAACTTTTGTACACATAACGCATTAGGTTTTGAAAAAGGGAAAGTGTATAATTTTTTTTCTATATTTACGAAGATCTTCCAGTTTCATCAATTCAACTGTTATATTATCGTATAAAAGGTACTAATAAACTTTTAAGAGCTGAGTGAGCGAGTATTATTAATAATTAAATTTCCAAAATAATATTTTTAAAATATTATAATTATTTGTTTAGAATATTCTAGTGCAATGAAACCGCGCGCTCAGCCACACTTTGTCAATAAAGTTCTGATATAATTTTTTGATATCGCCAGACGAACGCTTTGACACCGTCAAAGCGATTTCAATAAATAAGAATCTAAATCCAATATCACTGCTATAAGGCAAGGAATTTCTATAGCGGGATCAGTTCGATTGAAATGTTCTCGTTATGATTTTGTTTTGTGACCCGATTTATTAATGACCAGGTTGAGCTCTTTTTTTCCTATAGTCATTGTTTTTTTTCAATCCTCAATTTTAATTATATTAGCTAGTTTTATTGAACATTATTATTGAATAATCTGGCATCTTAAAATAATTTAATATTTGTAAGAAAGAAGTTAAAAACCATTAAACAGCCCATATTTTTTAAGAATTTTATCATATTTTCTTTGATAAAACCGAAAAATATAATCTAATATATGCATAATTCAAGCTATTATTACTGTTTGTTTTCACTCCACGTAAGCTTATACTAGAACAACAATCGCAAAACGCAAGTTCATATCTCTAACAATATAAACAAAGCAAGCCAACTAGTTGAAGCAGTAATGAAATGCAAATACCTCTGCATATTCCGGAAACCACTTTAAATTGCCACTAACATTAATAACAGGTGACTTGATAGTAGTTAATGTTTTGAATTGTTGAGGCCATGCAAGTCTGAGTTTAGTTCAATTTAGACTTATTTTATTATTTATATTTAGTACACGATCCATATCTTTTAATAGGAACGGCTATGTCCTGGATTCTTTGTTTTGTTTTATTCAATATGGTTATATAGGTGCTCAAGATATAGTAAAAAACTTATATTTTTATTAAATATATAGTTATCCAACTCATTCCGCGAATCCGCTATTTTCAAAGCACATGAAAACGAACTAATAAGGAACTTCTAGTCTACTATCAAAACTATTCGCTCAGATTCCGTATATGTATATATTCCTATTTAGTCTTATAATAACGAAATTATATACTAGTATATACCATAAATTATATACTAATTAAATTATATATTAGTATATATCATAAATAACGAAAGTTCAAATACAAAAATAGATTTAAATACATGAATATAATTGAAATTTCGATAATAATCTAAGCTTGATCAATTTTGTAATTTACAGTACTTAATCGCACGTGGTACTAATGAAGACCTCAATAGAATTCCAGATTAGTTAGTGTGTGGTCTGTAACTAGTCTCTAGTGACTTGAAGATGGATTCTTTCCGTTTGAATAAATTACTGTTTATTATGTAAACGAATGTTTTATGGCACAGGATATCGTGATGAAGGCAAACGGTTTAAATGAGGCTCTTTCGAAAGTCCTAATGTTTTGTATCCCGCGAAAACCTCATTTTCGCATAAGATTATAACAATATATATCATAATATTCTAAAGATTAGAAAATTAATTATAACAATTATTTATTTTCTAAATAACAATTATATTTAATTATTAAACCTTAAAAAATATTTATAAAAAAATTTGGTTTATTAATATCAAACAATATAAAAACCGAGACACATGGATGATAAATATGTCTACAAATACAATTTTGGTTTTGTAAATAAGTAAAAGTAACAGTAACAGTAACAGGTAACAGGCAACAGGTAACAGGTAACAGGTAACAGTAACAGTAACAGTAACAGTAACAGTAACAGTAACAGTAACAGTAACAGTAACAGTAACAGTAACAGTAACAGTAACAGTAACAGTAACAGGTAACAAGTAACAGTAACAGTAACAGGTTACTTAGTTAAAATAACTAGTGTGAACTGTTTGTTTCTAACAATAAAGATTTATACGAATAAAAATCTTGTTATTTGGAATGCAATTGTTATACAACAACACCATTATTATAAATATATTTTAGTATAATATTCTGGGCACGATTGAAAATGGTAAAGAAATTTTTAATATTATTTTCATTTACAAGAGCAAAAGACTAAAAAAAGCGGTTTCCTTATACCTTGTTATAAGTTCGTGAGCTGGATACAGTACAACTAGCTTTATAGGAATTTTTACCTCAAAAAACATTACGCTACTACGCAGCAAAGCACAGCGTCCACTTTATGAGCCCATTGGATTTAACTTTTCCACGGTACCTTGTATATATCCAATTTTTTTTGACTGCCATGACATGTTACCTGTTCTCCAAGAGACTGAGGATATACAGAATATAAGTTATGAAAAAAGAATTATTACAAATAATGATTAAAAGAAAAAAGTCATCTTGTAATACAAACAAATTAAATAACAGGTATCTTTGCAAACTTCAGTTTTATTTTTTACTCGTCGCGATGTTATCGCATACTTGTTTCTTGATACATTGTGTCTAGTGTTAAGGCTCTGACGCGTCGCACAGATGTATAAGATAAGGTTAGGTGTTATGACGTGTGAATAAAAAAGTATAAATAGTTAGATGCCTGATAATGCATTGTGTGTATTAGACCATGAACTTTCTTTTATATAAACGTATGGATTTTATAAACGAACCAGTAATTTATACAAAAAAAATATCTCACTAACGAATGTAACACTATTAATTTATGATGAACTTCAATTATTTTGTAAATATAAATGTATATTTATATTATTTATATTATAGTATAGTTTTTTTATCTGAAAAACTTTGATTAGATATAATATTAATATCATAAGTTTGGCTGAATTTATTTATGAAGGTGCTTAGTAATATTAATTTGCAACTTGTTGATGATCATAGGTGCTGTGTTTAGTCTCGGCTCTCCCTTAGCCATTAATCACGTGACCTGACCGTAATGTTCATCATAGATGTGAAAAGTAGACTGCACAAAGCCCTGTTGTAGGTTTGTGCTTAAATGTCCTAGTTTCCAAGAGTTTAAATATTATATTATATGTGCTATGCTAATTTAATTACTTTTTACTGTTTTACAATATTCTCTGGATAATAGATGAAAGATAGTAACTAATTGATAAATTATAATTTATATAATTCTTATAAGTGAAATACTTTTCAGTGTGATACATATTCTATATTTATCTTTGATATTAATTACATATTCTATATATATCTTTGAAATTTATTAAATACAAATTAATGTAAAAGTAAGTAAACAATTCTCACTTCAATTTCAAAATTGTCGAATATAAGCAGGAATTGAACCTATTCTAAAATATTGTTTATAGATTGTACTTTCTTTTGTTTCTGTATTACGTATTTTATAATACGGTTAGATAAAAAAATATTAAGGCATCTACTTTTACAACATCTTTGATAAGCAAAACCGCCATTGCACCCTTAGGTGAAACGTGATGGCTTATTAGGGGAACTTAGAACTTTGGGGCTGTTTACCTTTGCGAGGGAACATAGAATATGTTTCGTCAAACCAACTCTCGTGGTTACTACGAAGAAGTTTGTTATCTCCCAATGCGATTCAGTTCCAAAATGACGGAAGGGGAAGCAAAGCCCCGGTTAAATGTCAATAGCATATGCCTTCTAGGGAGCCAGGAGATAAACAGAACTGCCTTAGGCTCAGGGGAAATATGGGGATACTTTATGGGGAACGTCAATCGGGATTAAAATTCAAAAAGGCTAATAGTAGCCCATTTCAATTTGTCTAATGTTCTTGGTGATATAGCTTCAAGCAGGGATAATATTTCTTTAAAAGTATAATCAATCATGCGTGCAGTTTGTTATTTACTCGAGATAGTAATTTCTGCTAAACTTATTTATATAGTACCTATTGACTAACTGTATATATATATATATATATATATATATATATATATATATATATATAAGTATATGCAAGGAAAAAAATGACCTACTCGTTTGAGAATAGCAGCATTATCACTACATGTCGTTTCTTTCCGGCAATTAACAAGTTAAAATCATTTGTATGTTAAGAATTTGCTGCATCGAATAATTAAATACAATTTAATAATTGTCTTTACGGTTTCTAAGCATTTTAATGGATCTGTGATAAAATATTAATTATTATAAAATTTTAAACAAACAAAGAAAAATTAAGATCATACACGTATTCACGATAATCTCACTAACCAAAATACTGAAAAGCATGAAGCATTTATATTTCCATTTATTTCAGTTAACTTAAGTTTGTTAACTACAGTTAAGTATAATATATATAAGGTAATAAATAAGATCAAGATTCGTGCAAAACACACAGTAAATTAAATAACATAATAATAATGAAAAATAATAATAAAAAATGTGACTAAAATGAATAGGAACATTATTTCATATTTTATACTATTTTTAATATGAACATCATAAATGAAATAATATTTAAATAAAAGTGATTAAATAAATTAAAAAAGTGACTCAACTGTGCAAAAAAGATTATTTAATATGGTTTTTGATTAACTAACACATTCCTATTTTTACATGTTTTTTTTTGGAAATAAAAAAAAAGAAAATACAAACATAATTAAGGTTGAAAAAAACTGACAAGACGTTTGTGGTGTATAAACTTTTAAATTAATAAAAACTAATCAATGCAGATGCAGATTAACCTTTAGATTTCATTTATTTTGATTAATTATAAAAAATATATATTCTTGCCAAAAAACCTTTAAAATACCTAATAAAAAATAACAATATTTTTCTAACTCTGAGTATTTTACTCATGATCATGATTATTCTTTCAGACCCAAACATGTAAAATCACAAATACTTATAATATGATAAAGTTAATACAATTTATATAATATATATTAATTACTTATATATGTCATGATATGCTACACTTGGTTAAGATATGCACCATTAGACTCGAATTGCGACGTATCAGTATAAGATCATTATTATTAATAAATCAACATACAGATAATTTAATATGAATTAAGCTCACAATATATCTTAACATTTTCTTTTGTTTTCAACTTGTCTTCGTATCTGTTTCATTATTTGAGATTATTTTCCCTTCATTATAAAATGTCTTAAGAATATGTTTATATATAAAAAATTATTATTAATATTTACTAATTACTCTAGTAAGATATTGTAAGTTTTGAAATGGCGTACTCTAAAAATATAAAGAAATAACAATTTTATGTAAGTATATATTTTAGTACGTCACCATAGTTAAAAGTTAATTTCTATTTTATAATATTTAAATAAATTGCAAAAGGAATTTGAATTTTAAATTTATTGTATTTAAAATCAAATTTGCATATAAAATGAAAGCAGGCAATACAGTTTGCACAACAAAATCACCTAAGTATTCAATTATAAATAATTGCATCGTTAGGGTTCTGTTTCTTTAAATCCTATGACTTGTGAAAAAAACTCTATGAATGGCTTGTTAGCGTTTTCCAGTCGGTCCCTTGGGAAGCGTGAGCACTAACATTAAGATTTAGACCATATAAAAGCGAAGCGAAATCACTTGTAATTTACCATTTCTTCTACGCAATTACTGTAGTTTACTTTTTAAAGTAGTATATAAATGTACTATTTCGTTAATATTAATTTTAAGTTAATAATAAGAACAATTATTTAGTCTTTATATTACTCTTAAAATTAATTTATATATAATATTCAAAATTATAATAAATATTTAAAAAAACATTCCTTTGCTAAAAATGTTTTAAAATCCTGGCTTTATCAAATATGGCTATATTTTTTAAAATATATCCCTTATTTTATACGTAATATTGTAAATAATACCCAGTTGCGAGCGTCGCCACAGGTGTCACTAGCGGCAACCCAAACTGGTTTTATACAGCTAAGTAAATATACGTCTGTATTAAGGTTTTTTAAATGATTTATCCGATATTAAAATTCCATATTTTTAATATTGTGTTTCACCCTCATAAAATGATTTAGAAGATAAATAAAAATATTTTTTTCCTTTAGGTTGTTTTTATTTTTTTAGTTTTTTTATATATGTTGAGATTACGGTACGTCATAAAGATATAAAATCATTATTAATAGGTGTTTTAAAACCAACACATTTTTGTCAATTACAATTACTAAAATAAACTTTTATTTTCGTTTTTTATAACTAGAGAAATAATCTATGTGTCGTGGAAGTTTTCACAAATGAAATAACGAACACAACCGACACAACAGACACAACGGATACAAAGAACACCTAGTCACCTGTTTCGAACAGCAATCTGTTCACACAAACACCTGTGGAGATCGAACCCACTATCTTATGGCAAATAGGGTACCATTAATCGCTAGACCAATCGGCTGTCATATTATACTCTAACCATAAACTACTACAAGATATTGCAAAAAAAAAATACCTATTTAATCTTATTTACCTATAATTTAAGGTAGAGGCAGTTTTGAAAACGGCGAAGGAATGAAGTTATACACCTCAATAGTCAATAGCGAATATTATCGTCCTAGTCAATATTATATTGAATACTTATTCAAAATACATATTGGCGTAAAAGAACATATTGTTATCTTGATTCGGATCGTACTTTTGATGTTACCAAACCCGTTGCAGCCAAGTGTTTGTTTTTTTGACATCCGCGCCACCTGCAGCGACCATTAGCGCGTAACCAATGACTGGTCCGAAATCCGAATGTCATTTGGGTAGTAGTAAAATTCGTCATAGGGTTATATTTACCAAAAAAAAAAAACAGACTCACTTTATTTTTAAGTTAATCCAAATATTTAACTATTTAAATATTATAATAAAATTCAAAACCTTTCTATAAAGGTTTTGAATTTTTATTCTTTTTTGAAAACGGTAATTTATTTTGAAAATTAAAAAACAATATATTTTATTATGTATGTATTTTCTATGTCATGATAACCTATAAGTCATAAAAAACAAGAGTATTATTGATGAGTTCCAAGAGTATTATTTGTGCCCGTTATTACTGTTTGTAAAACAAATACTACACTAATACTACTATTTAAATAAAATAAGAATTTCCCAATCCGAGGTGCAGGAGTTATTTTTTCTTTAAAATTAAGCAAATATAGAAACAAATTAAATTAACTTTAATATAAGTATTTTATAGTACTTATAGAGATTGAGTTAACAAAGAGTGTAATAGAAATTCCATTAGAAGATGAACTTTTTACTGACTCCATTAATACTGCGGAATTCAACTTGCTGTCTCAAGATTATACACCCAAGTTATACATTGACTTATAATGCAGGAAATGCCCACTAATGCATCTCATTCTCTATTTGTCAAATTATACATCAGTTGTAATTTTGATATAATGACCTCGAATGTTGTGAATCATATTTTGTTATTGGCTTATTAATGCCAATTTTTTATAATGCAGACAAATTTTATCTTTCTAACTTCTAATGTTATTTAATAATAAAATATTGTGGTTTTATAATAGAAAATGAAAACGTGTTAAATAACATTTTTATTCCACTTGCTCAACATCGCTCGCTTATGTCATTGACAATAAATAATACTTCTAACAAAATATATTACACTACCCAACACCATAATTGTATATACCGTTGAAATAATACGTTACTTATATAGTCACAACGTATAATCGTTATCAATGGAAAAGCAACAATTACTGCGGCACTATCAAAACCTGTAATTATTATTACACTGCCATACCATACCATTTGTATGTATATTTAAGCATTCAAATAGTATATTCTGGTTATAAAAATTTATTTTGTAATAATAGTTGATATAAAGAAGCCCTGGTTCTCATAAGTAATACACATAAATCATCATATTTTAAATATTACTCAGCTTATCAACTGGCAGTACAACACCCATTAACATACAAATAGCACAGATTCTAGATAAATTGCGTTGATAACGCCGCGGTGAAAGAATGGAATACTCTAATTATATACAAGTCTCGTCAAAGTGCGAACTGCACAGAATATTACTTGGAATAGTCCAATAGTCCGAGACTATAGAGCCCCAATACATTTTCCTTTTTATAGTATACTAAAGATCTCAAAAAATAATGACTTAAAAACTAGATGAGATCTCCAGATCAATTTTATAAATTTCAAAATGTAAAATTAGTACTATAAATGACCTAATGGAGTAAATTTCATACACAAATTTCTATACATTTTATTAAAAAAAATTAAATACTTGCTACTTATTATCACTTTTTTTACTAATGTTGAGTATTCGTTCAAAATATAAACAATTTTATAAATGGTCTAAATAAAAACGGTATAACGAATAAAATTCTTTCACTTAATTGGATTATAAAAACACTTTACTTTCAGTATCGTGGCAGTTCGTTTATTAAACTTTTAATTCAGGCCAAAATATGTGTTGTGAATTTATAACAGGTTTATAAAAATATTTTTCCTTTTAAAAGCACACGTAAAGGAAACCGTATCGACTTCGCACTGTCAATTAAGGGGAGCTTGGGGAGTAATGGCCTGTTTGAACTTGTCTTGAGCAGCACAGTATCTGAGATGCAGATTTTGTGATCGTGATATTAATAAGGTGTGTGCACATTATAGGAGTTAAGCTAGTTCTCTTTGTTACAAAAATAGTATAATAACATTATACAATCATGGTCTTTTTAGGTTTTATCTCACTTAAATAACTACTTGCAATAACAAACGAATAATCCAAGGGATACAATCTTTCCAGTTATTTAGAGTCAAACTGTTTAAAACTAAAAGTACTAAAAACTTAACATAAATATTTAAAGATCAAATTGAATAAATAGTTTGTATATTTTGGACTGTCTAATAAATATGAACAAATAATTATATTAACTTATTTTTAAACAATATAAATGACACCTGTAAGTTTCCAGTGCTATATATTATAGCTTTAACTGGATAACCAGGCTACATGTACTTCAAGACGTTGATTTTGATATCCTGATACCGTTAAAGGATTATCTTGAGTGACGCGGAACTCAATTAAATGGCGATACATTTAACGTATATCGTTGAATCGCATATTAATAAGAAGTAACTGTTGTGAATATTTACGATTTCGTTAATTATACTTAAAATTTGTAACCGTACATACATAGTCGGTTTTAAACCCTTAGGTACAGTTATTTCGTATACTATACTATACTATACTATACTATACTATACTATACTATACTATACTATACTATACTATACTATACTATACTATACTATACTATACTATACTATACTATACTATACTATACTATACTATACTATACTATACTATACTATACTATACTATACTATACTATACTATACTATACTATACTATACTATACTATACTATACTATACTATACTATACTATACTATACTATACTATACTATACTATACTATACTATACTATACTATACTATACTATACTATACTATACTATACTATACTATACTATACTATACTATACTATACTATACTATACTATACTATACTATACTATACTATACTATACTATACTATACTATACTATACTATACTATACTATACTATACTATACTATACTATACTATACTATACTATACTATACTATACTATACTATACTATACTATACTATACTATACTATACTATACTATACTATACTATACTATACTATACTATACTATACTATACTATACTATACTATACTATACTATACTATACTATACTATACTTTATTAACTAAAATTAACATTAATACAACTCTAAAGTGATTCAGTCGATTTAGACTTAAAGGATGTGGATGGTACCAAATTGGTATAAATTCAAAGCTTTGCAATGGATTAATCGTGACAAAGTGTGGCTGGGCTTAAAGTTTGCTCGTATGATATTGAAGTTATCTTGGAAGTTGTAAATGTTACCAAATTACGTTAAGACGTTCACTGTAGGTTGTAGGGCTTCCTTAAATCAGTTGGGCACGACCTTATGTAGGCTATATCTATGTCATATATTATATACATCTGTGTACAGAAACAATTACAAACGTCTTAAATTATAGGTTTAAGAAAAATTATTTTATATAAAAAAAAAGATTTAGACAGATAAAAAAATGTAATATGACAAAAAAAATTAAACAAAGAAGAGAAAATGCTCTGGAAAAAAACTCTTCAAGATTTTGTTCGGATTGCCTTATAACATAAGGTGGAAAGAGCTGCTATTTTTCACTTCCTCAGCGGTAAGGTCATTGTGTCTGCTGTCAGGAATAGGATTAACCTAAAGCAATAAATATTGTAGAAAACCGCTGCGGCTTAGTCACGACGTGTCTTATGTAATTTTTAACTCTTGAGGCAAACTAGAGGTGCAAAACTATGCGTGGGTGGATAACAATTTGGATAGCTACTGTTCAAAATTTACCCATAAATTTCGTGTATCTCAAATGATATATATATATTGATTCATATACTCAGTTTATACTCAGTTTCGTACTTAATAAGGATGACCTTTTAACATGAGTTTACAGCAAATTTGGCTTGATGCCGATCTTTTTAATAAACTAGTTGAACATTTTTAAACCTTTCCGTAGAAATCTTTATAATTTCGTATTCCTAGAAAATAAGGCCTCTAGAATGAGTTGGCAACCGTTCTTGTTAAAACAGACCGTAGTAGGAAAACTACTAGAGTTTTAGTACTATTACTACATACATTTAGAATACGAGCGTAGAAAATTTTAAAGTGAATTCTACACTCAAAACTCTTTACTCTAGCAAAATATTGTACACATATATTTTTATTTTTATGATAGTATTTTAAGTTAGTTCTATTCAGAGAAATTTATTTTTCTAAACATATCTGGATTTAAATATAAATGTTGTATTTATTTTATAAATATAAAATACCATTAAATAATATAATACTTATATACAATAATTAAATAAGAAGATATAGTTAAAATATGTTCTATGCCCATTCGAGACATAATATATATTTTTTAATTCCTTGTCTGCTAAATAAATAAATAATTCATAAAATACAGGTCTGAATCTCCCGTTTATATCCAGCCCATACCTGGTTTTAAAAATAAAGGTTTTTTTGTTCTCACGCGAGTGAAGACGAATACATTAAAAAGTACATATCTTTTAAAAGTATTTATGTAATTAAAATTAAATTAAAAGTATGTATGTAAGTATATATATATATTTGTAACAATTTAAACTTATAATAAAAATATGATTATAAAAATATATACCCAATTTTACAGCAATATGAGGTTGTTAATGTTTATTTTATATTCGTTAACTGTTGAACCAAACCTTAATTTTAAGTTAATGTAATTTGACGTATAAGTTTATCGGTTCACTGAGAACCGGCGGAATGTGTGAAATATTTTTGAAATCGATGTGTATTGAATCAATTTAATTATAAACAGGTTTAAATTTGGTTTGTGGTTATGTGTAGATAACTATACGAATAAAACCTCAAATACCAAATATCATTAATTAGTAAATATATTTAAACAATTTACAGCTTATTTTCCAAATTTGTAAAGCATTCGATAGACGATTGGTCTAGTGGTCAGTGGTTAGCAGCCCTGCCTGCTGAGCCAAAGTTAATGGGTTCGATGCCCACAAAGGACAATTTCGGGTTGTTTAGAATCTGGGTGTATTCATATATAGTGTGTTTATATAACCCTGAAATTTTATAGAAAAAACTACTGATATAATTTGCAATACTGATTTTGATGATTTATTATGTCACAGAGTTTAAAATATAAATTTGATTCTAGCGGCTAAATTTAACCACAAAATCAATGAAATAGTGTCGAGACTGAGTGTGACTATTGCTTATAGAGTGACGCCTTTTGAAGTGATAATAATACCTTGTAACTTAATATCCGTTGTAATTTGATAATACTTCACCTAAATATCGACTGCTTAAGTAGGTTACGTCAAATTAAAAGTACTTGAATTTTATAACGGTTAGGCGTGAAAGGCGTTTAAAATAAATTTAAAGTGTATCACTAAATAATTATATAGTTAAGTATGAATGTAATTAGCATATGTACCTACTTAATAGTAATTTTTTTAAAGACACTCTTAACGCATTAAAGCATATAGTTCTAAACAGATTTTAGTGTTTTGATTTAAATAGCAGCTAGATTTCCAAACACACTAATAACAATCTAAGAGAGTCAACTCCATTCTCTGCTGTAGCCACAAAAGTACATTTTCATGTATTTTGGAAACGTATAATTCCAAAAACCACTAATGCTAACCAAGCTTATGAATTGAGTCAGTAAAATCATACATGACTTGACAGCTCAAATAACAGGGTATTTTCGTTCCGTTACATATCCCCGTTTAGCTCCTAATCGGATTATATGACAAGTACGAACCGTCCGAATTATTGATTTGGTTTATCGTGATGCCAGCATCGCTTGTCGGCTAACATCAATGTCCACTGATACAGATTTAAAAAGTATAAATTTAATTACATTGGTAATCCGATTTTTGGATGATTTTGTACTTTGAGGCATTTGATAAGATTGTGCCCAAACATGTAATGAACTTTACAGCTGAGTTGTTCTTGAAATGGGCATCTTATAACTTATATTTTGTCTAAATAATTTTCTTATTTCGGAAAACATATATATATTTGAATCTTGCAACCAGCAAAATTGTTACGTTTTTTTTCCAAACATGTGTGTATCTAGCTTTACATATTCATAATAAATTAAATATTAAATACCACGTATTTCTTTAACGTTAGTAAATATCCATAAAATGTAAACAAATTCTTACAACTCAATTTATATATCAAGGCCCTTACTTTCCTACATAAATAAGGGTTAAGTAAACACCATCTAAAATAAACTTGACGCGTTGATAAATTATTAAAACTTATCAAGCCAAAACGACGTCTTGACGTTCGTTCATTAAGCAAACGTTGCCTACAAAAACAATTCCGAAAATATACAAGAACATTAACAAAGTAACATTTATTTATATCAAATATGTTTTACGTTTAATAGAAGTCCAAATTAGATACCGTATTAAAACCTTAAAAGAGTTATAATAACATGCTCCTACATATGTTTCGAAATTAAATGAACTAACATGAAACATTAATTTGTAATAAAATAACAAATTAAAATTATCACTAAATTTCAATAATTACAATCACACGCTTGTCTGACCGTACCACTGGTATTACTTTCTCAATGCCGTTTGAATTCTTTCGACAAGATTTCACAGTCTGACGATCAGACTCGACTTAATTAAAGAACTCTCTAAAGTTCGATAGAAAATAATCAGAATCAAAGAAAACTTTTACATTTACCGATAATATGGAAATAAGTTGGACCAGACTTATTGAAACTAGTTTGAAGAAATTAAATTTACTTTTTTTCATCTCTTAAATGTTGTATATTGTGTAGTTATTAAAATCAGTTTTACAGTTCATTTAGCCAGTTAATGAGAAAAACTTCTTCAAAAATAACTTATGACATTAGAAGTAAGATTAGACCAAGATACTAACAAGTATTAAGAGTCATAAACCCCATGACCGCCCCCAGAAGGCCCTTAGAGCCACCCATTAATTACCAGACCCCGCAATATATTTGGCTAAGAACCTAATATCTAAATTAAGGGCTAAGAAACGGTTTAATTGCCGAAAGTAACTATGGCTTAAAGTTTGACATTCTCAACTTATGCTAGATTGTAGATGATTTTATAAAATATTGTTACATAAGATAAAAATAAGTAACTCTGTTTATGTCACCGTATATATTTAGAACTATTTTTTACAGAAATTGGTAGATACGATTTCTGTCTTCAGTTATGAGGAAACAAGGAAGATGCTAAGACATATTGAGAGAATAAATAAATTTGGGCATGCGGGTGTGGAGGTAACCGTACCTGAAGCATACTACCTATTACGCTGATCGAGTCAGCCTATATAACAATTACAGTCAAATTACTACAGACAGGTGTTATAACCTAAAAATTTTATACCATGACACTACTTCATGAACCTTATAACCATTTAAATTAATAAATATCTTTAACTGCTTAAATCATTTACTTCGTCTTATCAATATTTATAAAAAGAACAATTAAAAAAACAGATTTTTAATGAAACACAGAAGTCGATCGCATCCATTAACCCATTTTGTCGATAATGCGATTTCATTAATTAAGATTGAATCTTGTTTGCACGATTCGTGCTCAGATCCGCTGTTCACGATTTGTTTTATCGTCTCAAATGCATCAATGCACTCATTCACTCGTTTAATGTTTTACGGCAATCCTACACTGTACCGCTAATACGAGTAAGATTGTTAAGGTCAGGTTTCTTTATAGCTGTTTTACGATTCGTTTAACCACACTTTTGTTTTGGAAGTATTATAGTTTGATTTTACTATACATGGTTATAAATATCCTAGTAGAGATATGAAATGTTAACCCTAATATGAATGGCAATAACAGATCTAAACTATATAGGATTATATAGAAATGATTGAAAAACTACCCAGTGAAATAATTACTTTTAAATTCTTAAATAGAACTAGCGGAATAAAATTTAATTTTAACGTGCCTAGAATGAACTTCGGTAGGTAGCATATGAGATTCCCTGTAAAACTATCAAAGATTCGTGACTTTAGAATCACAAAACGGTAGCCGAAGTCGGATATCAAATCCAATTTACTTCATTTACTCGCCAGTAAAGTTCACATCTAACTCTTGAATTGAACGGATTACACTGAAATGAAGTTCCTACTGGTCTGATGGTTTTATATACGGTAGCTATTACTTACTTTGCTGATAGTAATTTGATTTCTGATGTGTAGGTACACTTAATAACCGTTAGGAAGCTAGAAGGGAATACGGAACTGATAAATCTCAAATTATCAAACACAGTTTCAAATAGCCGTGTTATATATAAGTATATAATAATAAAAAAGATTAATACTTATATTGCTGCTTCTAAATTTGTGTAGTAAGTATAGCTCATAAATTTAACATCATATTCACATTTTTATATTTAAATTAAATAAAAAATTACTTATAATTCTAGCGATATATACGAGTATATTACGACTGTTCTGACAGCTTTTTTGTAACTGGCTTCCAATCGACATATTAATTCTGTAATTATCAATCACGTATTACCTTGTTTACACTAATATTAATTCAAGTTTTTCAATATTTCGTCAAAAATATAGATTATAATCTTTTTTTTTTATTTTTATCAAAATTGTTGTATTTTTATGTTTTAAAATATAGGGTACAACTAATTTGGATCCTCGCCGGAAATTTTCTTATATGCCTCCTATCGATGCCATTCGGATTCGTCCACTGCGATGATGTGCTACTGCGACGCCAATTTCAACCGTCTGTCGTAATGGGTTACTTTAAAATAGGAGCATCTTTTATATTGCGAGATTTTTTCACATAAGCTCCTCTTTCTCTAGAAAGTGACGTGTGGCAATTCAAATTGACAGCCTTAAAAAAAGTGCAACAATTTAAAAAAAAGCCAAAATTTGATTCCAATTGTATTCCTTACTCAACACTTAACTGTATATTCAAAGGCAGTTTATAAAAGTATTACAGGACAAAGTATTAAACCGAAAAGCAAAATATTCTTCGCAATTCTTTAAAAATAACAGAACAGGAGCTATGAACTAAACGAGTTTTTGTCATGAAAAGTTAAAAGCGAATGAAATACCAAGTCGTTTTTGCTGTACTAACGCCGTCCTTAGGGAGATTCGGTATAGAAGACGAAAAGCAACGACTGCTATAATGAAAAACTTTATTTGAACAGTTTATAGCTGACTGTTTTCTAGTGTACCTACGATTTGTTCTCTTTCGTTTGTGTACATTGCGCTTTCATTGTAAGACATAAGAATTGCCTTAAAATGAACTTAAAATCCTTAATTTTTTATAGGTGTTTGTTTGAAAGTCTGCACATCTTTACAGAAATAACTATTAAACATAATTTTACTAAGATAATACAAGAATACCAAAGTAAAGTTTATGTACATTTTGTGTTTCTAAATATTGTCGCTTTATCTCAGTCGTAAATTTCTGTGCACTCATTTTAAGAGACCATAAAGGAAGAAACTACTACAATAAAAATACTATATTGCAAAAGGCAATAGCATTAGCGCTGACTATTGTAATATTTTGGGAAATATGCGTTGTTTCATGTATTTTTATTACTACAAATTTCACAACTTTATTTGATCTATGTTTTCTTTGGACACAGAACCCTTTAAAAAACTAATACTAATTTAAAAACTAATACTAATTGTTAACGAATATTATTCGTTTTATTTTAGGTTGGTGCTGTCAATGGTACCAACATAACATAAAAAGTTTGACTTCATACAGAAGCTGAACATATCAAAGTTAATAAACGGTGACCTATCTAGATTTTTCATTTTATATGTTACAGGTTTAATTAAATTAAACTAACTTGTGACACAGTTCCCGGTAAACGTGACATTGCAAAAATTCTCTACTATTACCTTACGTTCAAGAATTAATGTGAAAAATGTTCATAATAAAAACATTTAAATTAAAGTAAAATTTTTGTGGAAATCTATTAAATCGTTTCTTATAAATTATTCAAGCACATAAATTTAAATGTTGAAATCAAACTCAATCAAACTAAATTGTTTATAAGAAATTACGATCCCATCGACGTGAGCAACCGAATTTATTACCTAAATATACAAATTGGGCCATGAAACATATCATATCATAGAGTTCAAAGGAAATCATTAAGTATAGTAAGGCGTATTAATATGTAAGCGGATAAATTCATTTATAAATTTGTTGACGCTCCAGTCACGTCTGAAGGATTTCGAGAACTTTAAAAACACTATTAGTGCGATCGTTAAACTTTGAATGAGTGACATCTTAAGAGAGCAAAATTCTATTCGAGATGGTTTCTCTTGCATAAATAAAAATTAAATCTTATTTCAAGGTAGTGAAGGTCTAATATTAGACGTTGAATGATTATAGACCGCATATTCAAATTGGTTATTATAAGTTGTCGACTATTCTTTCAGAATGGTCTTTTTGTATCGACACTAGCGTTTGATGCTTTTTACAAAATGGATTATTTTAAGCATTAGGCTTAGTTAAACGAGATTTAACGTCTTTCACTTAAAATAAACTAAACGTTATACATTTTAACAAAACTTAATATTGTTTTTGAGTGTACATTGAAATTAAGCATTTATTATAACTGTAATTTTGTATATTTATGAAAAATCTTATAAATTAAATATTAGTGATGATTTATAATATTTTTCTAATATGTAGTGAACAGGAAACTTATTCAGTAACTTATTATGGTGAAGATCATATAACTTAAAATCTATCTGCATTATAAAGTTGCGTTGAGTAAGACGCACAGCCGCCGGCAAGCTAATAAATTGAAAAAAGATATCCGACTAAGTCCAAACAAAAAATAAAATTGAATTACCGCATAGCGAGGTTTGTTTTTTTAAGGACGTTTGTTCTCGAATGGTATATTTATTGATATAGCATGTAGAAGATTAAGCTATAAAGTCGGGTGGAACGGGCGCGAAGCTGAGCGCCGCGGGAAGCGGACGGGCGTAAGCATTACACATTTTACAACCAACTATTAACACTGCCTTCCAATCCACGGGAAACCACTACGATATATCAGTCGTATGATGTCTTAAGCTGTAAATAAATTAAAAGATAATTCTATTTAATTGCGACTGAATTTATCTAGGATTCATTTGTTTTATCCGACCTCCGCCAGTAACTTCGCATGCTGGTTAATATTTTTATAGGTAGATATTAAAATCCGAAATTTTTGTTTCTATTCTAAAATATATTTCATTTAAACAAAGGTTTCTCTCATATTCGACCTGTTAAGGTAGATTGGAGATTTAGAAAATCCAGTTTAAGCAAGTTTAGGATTTAGGGAAGTAACTAAATCTCTAAATAAACATCACGCAGTATTTTAGATTCTTAGCTCTTTTTAAAGTTCTTATGAGTAAGAGTTTTTAAACATAGTGTTATGCTTTTAAAATAATAAATAAAAGTATTTAAATTAGTCAATAGACAGAAACATTAATCTTATGATAATAGATGAATAAATATAATACACCTAATTAAATCTGTTTATCCAATTAATTGGTATTATGTTTCTTTTGTAATATTTTTTAAAGTAGGGTACCAAGAGGTTTGCTTTTATAAGTGAAGGTATGTGAAGGGCTTATTGCCGTATGCTCTTAATTAAATAATTGTATGTATCTTATGTATTCTTAATTCACATTAATAAAAACTGTCGTAATAAGAAATCATAGAGACAAATATTTTATAAAAATATGAAGTAAAGTTTGAATTTCTTCATTCACTACAACGACTTCCGAAAGCTGACAAAAAATTTCGAAGCGGTTAAGCCTAAAAAAGTCATTTTTTAAATATAGTTTTACTTATTACACTATTTTATTCTTAGAATCTTAAATATAATACCTATTCGTTGTCTTACATTAGTTTTGAAACTAAGACTACTGAGATAGGCATGGAAAATAGTCAAATCACAAAACATCCAGACTTCTCTTACTTTACGGATTAGACGAGTAAACCACGTTAAAGTTATACGACTCAACTATTTACATTCTAACGTAACTGCAGTTCACAAAATACACACATGAAAATAAACTTTAACATTAAGTAAAAGAACTGAAAATAGATAAAACTTTTATAGCTAGTATGTATATGTGGTCAGTTAAACTTATTTAAAAGGAAACCTCGAGTTTTAACGACTTTATTCCATACAATAATGCCTACTTAAGCACACGCTTTAAGACGGTGCATATTTAACGATATTGAATTTATGACGATAAGAAATCGGCGGTCGACTAAAAAATATAAAGATTCTTCAATTTATGGCCCCGCCTCACGTAATCCGCTTAGCGTCATAGAAATTATTGAGTGTGGGACTAAATACTGATATATTTTTACCGTTTACGTTTATTGGAAGCAAATGTGCGATGTGAAGCCATAATCATGAATTGAAATTATTTTTTGCGTTTTATTATATAAATATTTTTTACTTTAAAAACATATGCCTTTATGTTGACATTTATGTCTGAAACTCCTGGTGTTATGCTTTATAAAAATATACAAAAATAAAATATATTTATAATTCATTACGGAATTATGCACCTAACCGAAATATTTAATTCTCTCTGACCCATTTGATACCACCCACAATATTTATTGCGTATTCATTTAAAAATTACCATTAGTGTTATATTTATAGGAATTACATATTTTTCCCTAAATGTACATTTTAAAATTGAATTATATTTGGTTCTATGTTTCGCATTGCATTTAAAAATTAAACATTCTTTTCCAGTAAACATAATAACAGTAACATCCAAATTTTGTAGTAAAATCAATTATCATAATTAATGAAAGTGAACAGTTTAATTTAACTCCAGTAAAAAAAAGAAATAATATACTATAAATATGCATGTGTGCGTGTTTGTGATGAATATAGATCAGTGTTAAAGTATTGACAATCAAAGACAGCAAATCTTATACATATATTAATATCGTAAGCTGATTTTTATCACAATGAGTATGGGACGACAGCTGCATATAAAAAAATGAATATAGTCACATTTTCAAGAACAAAATAAATAAATAGATAAAAGCTTTTATCATTTTGCATCAATGCAAATGAGTGATTTGGAGCTTATAATGAAATGAATAAACTGAATAAACGCGAAGTTTCGCTTGCGACCCACTATTATAACTTAGACCAATAAACTTTGTTATGTTTTAAAGACTAGAATTTCATGACACTTTCATAAATATCATATCACAGTAATATATTATAAATACCGACTCATCAGTATCTGTTATAAAAATCTTACTTTTCATCGTTACGAGATTAATATCGAGTCGGATGATCGAATAAACAAATGATACAATTGAAAGCGGCCAATGAACCGAGCTGAGATAACTTTGAACAGCCTAGACAAAAGACAAGACAAAACAGTCGTAAAGAGAATGCATCTGACATCTCATTATCGTAAATTAAGTATTTAATTTTAAATGTATCGTAAAAGAAATTATTTTTAATATTAATAGGAATTATTGTCTTTGTACAAATAAAATAACAGAACAAAACCTACAACATTGTTGTCTGCGTCTTATCTGCATCCAAGGAATATCAATCAGGCAACAAAAGAAACTTATCCGCTGAATAATAATTCATTGTCTTTCTTTTTATTAAACTAATCACTTCATTGTTTCTCTCTTATAATCAATTATTCGATTAGGTTTCATATAAATGACAGAACATCTCATATTAAATTCTTGAAGTCATTGATTACAAGAAACGTATGTTATTTTCGAGATCGCTATTAATTAGTTTTAGATCCACATCTACATCGATATGTTTGTTTATCGATGTCAAAATTGAGATGTATTGAATCTGAATTTACGAAAAAAAATGTTTATTATAATGTTATCTTAATCTATATAATAATTTATTAAAAGTCTTTTTTACACTATACGTCGAGTTTAAAATACAAAATATTAACTTCTAGATTCAATCAAATTATCAAGCAATAACAACTTTATATCGCGAGTCGCTAAATCAAAGTCGATGTGATATGATTTGTTAAATCAATTTAATTGGCGTGGATTGTGCCACGTGAGACCTGTCCAAACAATCACCAACACTTGGACTGCCCACGTAGACCTTTCCGCTCATTACACGATACGATTAAGACATATTATAAAAGCAAGTTTTGTTAGCCAATTAAAATTTATTTTCTATAGCATCTCACGCCTTGCTCTGTGATAAAATCTTTACGATGAAAAGATAATTATGTTTGTGTGTTTTGTAATTACTGTAATGCTATGAAAATCTTCGTTGCGATATCGTGTTTATATTATTTATTTGTTTTTTTAATTTGTGCTTTGTTTGGTATACATGTAATTGATATTTAGGAATAATTTTGCGAAACTCCGAATTTCTTCGATAAGGATTAAAAGTAGCCATATATCTAATATTGTTTAATTGTATACATATAAAACAAATTATTGCAAGTTATGTCGTTAAAAATTAAACGAAAACAATTTATTCAATTTAGACAAAAAATTATAATTGCTAGATTGTTGAGTATTATCTTTACATTTCGGAGGTCGGAAGTTGGTTCCGTATAACTTAACCAATCAACGTCCATTGTCTCAAATGTGGTATGTATTGAGACGGTCCACAATGATCAGTTCATTGTCTACAAAATCTATTGAACTAACTCTGTACCGCCTACGCTTAATTTGTTCCTATTTTGTTTGTTCCAGCAAATAAAGGTAATGGTATTATTCTGCAGTATAATATATTAAACTATATGAAAGTTAACTTTACATTGAACTACTTTTGCATATTACTATTAGGATTAATATTAGTATATGTTAATAGTAATATCTATAACATTAGTATAACTTATTGTATATTTACCATGACATAATATATATACTTAAAAGGGTGAAATCTTACAAATGTTTTTGAATATTGTCTCTTCAGCAACTGCTGGAATTGTTAAATTCCTTTTGTGGATTGTGAGACATAAAGACATGCATTTAGTATGTGTGTTAAGAAACACAGTGTAAAGTAAAATGAAACCCAAAAGCCATTCCTGAGCTTCCTAGTTTTCAACTTTGCAAGTGTTAAGATCACTTACATTTGCCTTGGAAGTTTAAGAATTCACTGAGTTCGTATTTTGCTAAAGTGTGTTTTATTTTAAATGAGTTGATATTAATTAAGAAACGAAACTTATCGTAAGAAACGCTACAGTAAATTAATAATTGTAAATGTTAATGTAGGTCGTAAAATTAATCAGTTTATTTATTAAAAAACAAACTGGGAATTAATTTGCTATGATCAGATGGGTACCGCGTTATGAAAATATCATGAAAAGTTTGTGAAAAACGTATTCTCTAAGCTAATGTCAAATTTTAAAACACGTTATCGTGGGTTATGTGCAAATAAAAACTCTCTTACTATGTTGCATACAAAATACTATTGTTCAATTCCACACCATAGTGCGTTTATGAATCGCATTTAAGCTGAGACCGCGTTTATTGTAACGCGTTATGTGCAAGAAATCTCGTATATCATACCGAATATGGCCCCTTATGGAGGTCTAATTATTTTTCTCTACCTATGTTGAAGTAAAGATAATTTTAGCACGTTATTATATATAATTGATTTGATATCGTTACAATATATAATTTAAAAGTTTATTTTGAAAAATGAATGAATAAATTTTGAATAAAATTTTTACTTATGCTTCAAATATTTTCATTGTTTCCAATTTCTGTAATTAGTTATTAGGAAATTGCCTTTCACATAATTATATGTTAATTTGTACATTATAAAAAGTTTACGAGTCTTTATTGGGGAAGGTAAATTTTATTAAATATCTATCAAAATCAATATGTATTGTCCCGACTAAGACCGATTTATGTAGGCTGTATATATACGTCTTTTATCGTCTGCAAATACAAAGTAGGAATGCCGATATCATACTCTTTTGTCTCTAGAGACAAATTTTATAAGTCTATCGATAAAGTTGTTAAGAAATTACACTTTCATTAACAGAGAACACCAATCCTTATATATATTAAAAATAAAGCAAAATACTAACACTATTGCCGAAGCTAGTTACGGTAAAAATTGTCGTCAACGTACTGTAGTATTAGCAGCAATATAATTTTAACGACTCCTTCATAAATATAAACATTGTTTACCTTACAGCCATATAATATGTTTCTAATTTAACAACCACATTAGAATTATATATGTAATAATACATTTTTTAAGGTGACGTACAAATATAGGTGAAATATTGCAACCTTTGAAAACTAAAGAGAACGGAATGGGAACACATATTGTAAATAATAAAAGCTATGACAAGTTCTTAGGGCTATTGTATCTTCAATTTAACTGTCATAAATTATTGTGGCTACACAATCAATAGTAGAGAGTGTCAAACGAGTCATTTCACACGTCTACACCTATTTGTCGAAAAACCTATCGAGGTGTGAATTGTTTTGTTAAATCACAATAAATGTTTTAGTCGTTGTACAAATGAAAACAAATTACTTCACAGTTTCAATAAATTAAGGTTTTCTAGATAGGAGTTTGTTTTTTATTTCATACAAGTAAAGCATTAATATAAACAAAAAGTCTTTTCGTGTGTATGTAATAATATAACTATTAAAAAATGTAAACATTTCATAATATATATAATAATATAAACCCTGCGAAATGCACTGACTGTTGCTACGAGTACATCAGCTCATACCGAATAGCGTTCCCGGCGCCTGCAATCTAAATTTGTACCATTCCGAAATACGCTTACCTCAACACATTATCCCACTTTATGACCTATAAAAGTCAGCCGGAACATACTACGTTTGTGGCAGCCCTTATTTTCAGTACCTAATATAGCGATTTCTTTATTGGGTTTTTCTTCTTATACTTTATTGCGGTAATGCATAGATTTTCAGAGCAATTTGTGTAACGCAAACCAATAAAACGATGTTTGGTGTAGCATTTTATTAGCGATTATTTCGCTTAAACGATCATTTTTATTATAATTCATAAAGTTTTTAGTATCGATATAAATTTATGGACGTGACAATATTCTTATTTCAAAGATTCAGCTGCTTATGGATATAAAAAGTACAGCAAAGCATTATAGAAAAAAATTGTTTAAATATAAATTGTATTAAAAAAAGGAATTTAACATAACATCTGGACCATTTTATTGAGTGCTTCCAAAACAAATAACTTTATACGACTTTTGGAGGGCTTTGTTCCAGTAGCCATGTCGTTTAAACAATTTTAATACCATACCTCACAGACTATTTTGGAAGGTACTAGAAGATAGGTAGGTACATATAACACATTAGATACAGTACATCGGGCTCCATAACTCATCTCCTCCTGCAAATTAAAGAACATATTTTCTTGGAGACGACCGGATTTCAGCGTAACATGAAACAAGATTATTCACCTGTAATAAATCACTCCCGCTGCGAAAGCCTCTACCATCTGTTTACGTCTTTGCACACTGTGTAATTTAATTATCACTTTTTGCTACGAAATTTCTTTAGATAAATGAAAATGTTGAGCTCCTTAATATCTTAAGATAGATAATAAACAAAAATGGTACCGACTTCTGATTTCTTTAATCAATCTTGTCAAAAACTGAAATATTAATTAAAAGAATTAATAAAAATGTCCTTTTTAACTTTATTAAGCCTACTCGGCGTTTTAATTATATTATGATTCAAAAATTCTTAATTATCTTTGATATTTCCAATTCTTTCGTCAGCTGACAATAGATATTTTTAATGACTGAACGTCTTACATTTCAACATAAAGAAAAGATTTCCTATAATGCCGAGAGGCAATAACTGATTGAATTTTAGTATTTTTTATTCTCAGCATTTTAATAAAACAGCCGATATTTTTTCGTGTCTCATGTTACAAGTCAATAGCTGTGATAAAGATGAAACCTAAATGTCCATGAATTTTAACCCTTCAATGAATGCATGCGTGGGAATGCAAAAAATGACTCGAAACGACCCCAGGCCAGATTCATTCACTAATATCCTGCATGCAACGAATCCGCAAAAGCGTACTACCTGCCAACATGTGTAGTACATTCCTGAACATGTTTTGCTGTGACAAAAGCAATCCGTAACTTGAGAGTTATCAGTTTTTAGTAGTAAACAAAGATCGCAAAAAAATAAACCAGCAAGGCTTCTGCTTGACTGCTTTTTGTGATATACAATATTAAGTTATTATAAAATCCTTTGTTCTTTTGGCTATATTATTTTATTACACAATATAAATATTACGTAACATTCGTATTTTAATCATTTCAAAGTTATTAACACAATAACCGTTCCTTAAAATATACAAAACTGTTTTTTTATAAATTATTTATTTAATCATTAGTTTTAAAACAATACATTATTATAAAATCTTATTTTCAATATCTTATAACCTTTTCTTTATCATAATATAAAAAGTAGGGTATACAAAGCACAATACAATTGAAAGGAACTTTCTACTTAGTGTATTTTATTACTAAGGTCTTATCAGCTTATCTCTCGTGAAACTAAATATCCGTTGAAAATAGAAAATAAAATCATAGACCTGTACATTAGTCAACGGCGATCGTATTAATCAAATTGATAAACAGAAAGGTCGAATTCTTTGCGTCTGGTAAATAATGACTTTGTGATACCTGTGACAGGTCACGTGATGACCGCATGTGAATAAATAAACAATAATCTTAGAAGCAAAAATCAAGAGCTTTAGATTAAGCAGAATAGTTCTGTACAGGAATTAAACGCTTTCATTTCTTATTCTTATTTATATGTAAAGACTGCGTAAACAATGAGTACTATTTTAGTTTAACCATTGCCATATTCAAAAAGATTTTTTAAGATTTATTAACCATTTTGAATAGCAGTACCTAAGTCCAATTATATCTTACCTGTCAAATGAAACTAACACCCGCTTTACTAATTCAACAGAATAAAAATAAAGAGGTGATCGAGAACACTCGTCACATTTGATTCAAAATTTATACTTATACTTTTGCTAATTAATCAAATAATTATAATAATAATAAATCATTATTTCAGACAAGATCTTTCAAAAACTGTTTAATTTGAGTTACATTGTTGAATATCATTGTTTTTGTAATGGTTAGACATGTAACGAATTTTAATTTATAAAAGGAATCTTTCATGCTGCTACTAAAGCAACCTTCGCTGTATTTAATTTGCAAGTTGAAGGAGAAAAATCTGGCGCTCCGACTCAAACAAGGTTTAATTTGTTTCTATTAATAAAGATGATGTGGACACATTGCTCTCTGGGTATTTATTACATTTGGTCTCGCGCACTAATATATTTATTTTTTGTATATCCGATACAATAATTATTCATGAGGTTAATGCTTTAATGGAGTCGGTATTTATATTACTTTAAGGCATTTTAAAGTCTAAATTTAAAGTGAAATAGAAGATATCATTATTTTTATATGACCTAGAAAACAACATTTTAAATACATTAGATTGTATTTATAAATATGTACATGCTTTTAAACATTTTGGCAATAAAATAAACATTCATAATATTGTTATTGATCGTAAATTTCAACACAATTCGTGACTTAACCTTCACGTGTTTTAAAAGCGTTATCAAAATCTATTATTTTATGGCTTTGCTGTACTAATTCTATTGGTCTTGCTTATCTATCAAGGTCATAATGAACTTAAAAGTCCGCAGTGTTCCATTCCTCTGGAAATTGATAGACACAGAGTTATCATTTGACAGTGTGCGTGCTGTTAACTTTTGTCACGCAACTCACCCAACCCATATTTTTCAGTTATTTTTTAACAAAAAATGAACAATATTTTCTATATATATTTGTTTCATAAAATCATATATTATATTTATCGGATAACATGTTATATCATATATCTAAATAAAAAATAGTTTAGATATCATAATCATAAATTACACAAGATAGTCACATTAAGCATAAATATGCCCTGACAGTGATCATTAAGATAAATTAATTAGAAATGGTAAGCTAAAAAGAAAAAATATAACAAAATACATACAACAAAAATAATATATTATTATTATAACCCAAACATAAATAGCAAAAGTTAAAAAAAACTAAAATACATAAAAAATATTATTAGTCTTACCGGAAAAGGGTATAAGATTAAACTTTTATCTTCACATAATATTACGACGTTTTACATCCCAAAAGATAACTGTCAACTTATATATTAAAATTCGTTGAATCCGTCACCGGCAATGGACCCCGATTTTTTTTTTCACTGGCAACCGTTTTTATGTCAAAAAAATATTGTATCAAGATATAGGATTCTACTAAGAGCTTTTTAAAGCTGCTATTTACGATCTTATTATCATTTGTGAGGCCTAAATGTTTTTTTATGTTTTAGTGAACATAAAACAGTCCAATGAATGCATTGTTATGACTCAAACCAAACAATCAAAAAGTTGTGAAATATTTTCTATAGCTACTGAATAACAAACCTTCTTTCTAAACAATCTTAGTATAATTAAAAATTTCGACACAAAATTTTGAAATATATATATATTAAACTTATATAAAATCCAATATTAAGACAAAAATATTATAAGATTGTCTATTAAAATACCGTATATGCATATAGTTTTATTTTTATTACTCTCAAGATAAAAGAATTTCTTATAACATTCTTAGAAATTTTTAGCAAATAAAATAGGTAGATTATGGCCCTAGAGCTCTGTTAAGCTACTAGTGTCTATAAAATAAAACGGCGTATACCGCCTTTAATCATTTAGTACTGGAAGTAATCTTATGAAATTCACATTGGGACATTTCAAGTCCTTTTTAACGCATTCTAAAAGCCCTCGGTGGACGAAAATAAAACACGATAACCCCTTTCAACTCGGCCGTTGTTTCTATTATCATAGCCTTTTCGAGGGACTCGATTTAAAAAAAAATAAACGGATATGAAAGCGTTTCCCATCTGTTTTATTAAAACTGCCAAATTCTAATATGAAGTTTATTAGATTCTAATAAATATAATAAGGTCCCTTAAATACATATGTTGACAGTTTTAACATCATTATTTGAAATTTCGAAAGTAAAACGTCGAAGCACTGCGATAAACTAATATAAATACTTTTAAAAGCAGTATATCCGAACGAGAAGTTCATTTAATGAAATAACTCCTCAGTTAAATCAATGCTTAAGTTTAATATGTTGATTTTGCTCGATTTATCGTAGCCATAACTCATACGTCAAGCTCACGCCTTCTTGCATTCGATGATTGCCTCTCTTATCGATGCATCAGACATGCTTCTTGTATATGGTGATAACAATCAATTTTTGATTTAAATAAAAGTTTCAGATTCAAATACAGACCAGCCATATTTATGCTTTATAATTAAGTGACTGCTGATTTTCGCGAATTCTGTCCATATTTGATTACACAGAAAATATATGACTATGTATGTGCAGTTTAAAATCGAAAAGCTTAAAATATATTGAAAACATCTTAAAAGAAATACGAAACTGATATTTCGAATCAGATAAGTTTTTAGGATAAAAAATATACTCTGTATGAAGAATTCAATCAATTACAGCGGCGAGCACTGGACTTCAGAAATATATGGGTACTTTAGACCGAATGCTCGCAAAAAATGTTGCTCGTCACATCGCGTAAAAACTTCGATGAGTCGATGTTCGATAGCAAAAACTGTGGATACTCAACTAAGAGAATGCAAAGGAAAAAAAGAAGCTCCTTTATGGTTTCGGCACTCAACAAATACAATGACATTGCAAAATTAGGGAATTCCTGATTGACAGTAAAAACTGATTTATTTTCGAGAATGGAAAGTTTGTTCTTTTATCTACTTTAATGTTGAATACATCTTTTATAACTACAACAGATATGACATTTTCTCATTACTAAGGATATTCATGAGGTATAATGCTTCTACCAATTATACATAATGAAATAAAGTTAAATGTATAGTTACTCTTCTATAACTTTTTTAATTACCAGGACTATATTAACTATTGTCATATATTTTCATTGCTTAGGCTTATGTTTTAACGTCTCTTAAAATGAGGTACTTACTATGTTGCTTCTTACGATCTTAGCAAGATTGGGCAAAACAGTTTGTTAACAGTTAATTGAGCATGACTTTGTGGTACCTTCACTTCACAAAGTTGTTATAAATTGCAAACCATTCTCGTCTTTAAGACTAAGTATTATATACCGTTGTTGCTTCAAATTTATATGTCACCCGCTTTCTTGTGGTTAACCATACGTGCAATTTTCTTATTATTCTACAGCTATTTATAAACCTTTTAAGATTTTGTGGTCACTTTGTTTGGAAGCCTAACTTTAAATTGCCGAAGTGGGTTTGAGTTTGGATATTTGTCTATTCTCAAAATATCAACATAGGTTTTTTAGATTTTTACACCTGGTTCAGCTATCAAAGCTATGTTTTATGGACATGAAAAATTGGTTATTATTAATTTTTCTTGTGAATAGAAAGACAGCCTACATTCTCACCGTTTCTTTGCTAGTGTTCATACTTCAAACATCTGCAAAAACATAGACTGCGGTGACCACTTACCATCAGACTATCTGGCCATTTATTAAAAAGAAGATGAAAGTATATTGTAATTATATCTCTTTGTATTTAAGCATCAACGTGTTAACAGCCCATACTTCCTTGATATGCTAAAATATCAATATATCAAATGAAAGTACTAAAACAAAGTCAAACATCCGGACATACATCAGATAGGCAGCTAATAGTCCGTGCCGGTAAATCGTGCGTCGAAACGCTATATCAGTGGTGATGCAGCGTCATTATGACGCTCGATTACGCTCACGGTTCTGGTTAGAAAAATGTCCTGTATACATAAGGGTAAATTAAAAAAGCTAGGTATTAATCTAAACATAAAATACTACATTTTAATTTAGTTAAATATCTAGAATGGGTTGTATAAGTACTTAAAAGGATTCTCCCTCCCTTAATATGCCTTTTTTTAAAATACTATTATATTATTTTAGAGTATGGTGTTTTAATTTAATACAATTGATATTGTAAAAGTGACTGCCGCTATCAAATTAGTGAAGCATTATCTTTCTTGTCCGGTCCCCTCTAACACTTGGCTAGTATATTTTATTTCGCCACCATTTCCGTTCCGTATCGGTAAATACAGAATTTCTGGCTCAGTTGGATTGAGTTTTATTATCTGCACAAACTACGTGAATGACGTTTATGTGCACTCGTAAAGACAATATTGTTTTACTACCAGTACTTCCGCACTTTACTTTTAAAAATATTATAAATGACAAACTTTTTGTTATTTAGTATTGACATTTTAAAAATTATTACAACCGGCTCTTGGCAATATTAGTCTAAAAATTAAAATAATGAAGCAACATCGAAATATTAGAATTCAAAATATTTGAATTCTAATACTAAATGACTGAAATAATTTACATACATGACAGATATTATTTCGAATATATTAGACCTTTTCAACAAATTTTGCGGAAACTTCCACTAAAATAAAATATATATAATAATAAATTCAAAAGTGTGAAACACATAAATAATAATTTAATATGTGGGTGTATATACATTACACCTTGTAAATACCAACGAGATGGGACATTAATCGTTCTTATAAAATTTAAATAATTATAGTTATAAATCTAGTCATTTATATTAACATATTGCTTTGGAATTTGAGAATATAATTGACCAGGTTTACTTCATTTCATTGTGTAATAATTTCTTGGTGAAAAAGGTTTTGTTATGATTTAATATAATTTATAAAAAAGAGATATCTATTTATATTTTAGTAGCAATTTCAATTTAAAAAAAATATAAAAGTTTTTACTGATTTAAAAATAAGGAATATTATCTGAACTTTAATTCTAGGTACTGAATGAAAGTTAAATATAAATATGAATGTTGTAATATTTTAGATAAATCTATTTTAACTAATTATCTCAAATGAATAATAAGACATTTTTTTTAAAATTACAACTGTTTAAATTATTTAGTTGTCAATTAACTAAAAATAAATTATTATATATAATAATGATAATAAAAAAATTATAATAAAACTAAATAAAGATTTAGAGTATCAATGAGTTCTCAAAGAACTACGAGTATTTATAAAAAATACACAGACAAATAACAATAATAAAAGAACATCAGTTAATACAGAAAATTAAGTATCTAACAAAAATATAAACCATCCATTAAAATCTACAAACTGACAAAAACGTCACATCTCAACAATATAGCAATTTCTTAACTATCTGCTTTTGTTCTAATGACCACTGTTGACCTAGTTAGTACTACTTCCTCATTTTGTGGAATACTTGTAAAACATGCTCCACTTTCGCCATGCAGATATTTCTTTTTTTATTTTTATCTGAAGATTTTGATACATTTTCTTTTACAGTATTTATCTTAGTTTATTTGTATTAAAATGTGTATAAAATGAAAAAGTTTTAATGGGGATTTTACATAAAATAATAAGTGTTATCAACTGTAACTATAATTAATTATATTATTTGTAACTGTAACTTATTTTTCCTGTTGACGAAATATTATTTAACTACATATTTCGTTTCATTGATAACCAAGATAATTTAATAATTAATGATTAAGTAAATTGACATACCACAGTTAAACAACAACTTATAAGAATATATTAAGAAAATTTTAACTATGTATACGTGTACATAAACATTTCTATGTTTTACACACACTCAATAACATGCGTATTTAGTACTTGTAATAATACAGGATTAGTAATAATGGCGTCATGTCAAAAAAACGTCACAATCGTAAAAGGTTTGTGACTTTTTTTTACATGGCGTCAACATATTTAAAAAATTTCTTTGATATTTCTAATTTTTCTATATAATTGTTTCACAATTATACCCAGTAACTTCTTATCTAATAAATCTAAACATAATATAATATTCACGTGCTATTCATGACAAACACAACCACTTAATCAACGACTGTACATCGAAAATCATATTTATTATTCAAAATTGTATGGTTTATTGTTGTACGAGCTTAGTTCTCGCTTTACCCAGCAGGGGGCGCGGACGGTAATAACCTTAAATTAACATTCTGTCAGCGAATCGATTTTCGGTTGCGAATTTATGATATCAAAGATTTGATCGAAGTTGGGTATCGTTAACAGAAAACATTTATCTGTATACTTTTATTTTATTTATCTTGTTTCGTATAAATCAAGTTTTAAACCACGATTCAACTAAAGTTATGTTTGGACGTATCAACTTTCTTTAAAACCGAATGATGCATTTTGTATTATTTGTTGCGTTATTTAAAGTACACTTTGTTCGTGTTTTTTATAGTTTAAAAATCTGTTTATTTAATATATTAAGTATATTTTTTTTTAACATCATATCATGGTATGTGAAGTGTCATCGAAAAAAAAAATAACGGATAAATACATATGGAAATTCAACTAATAAACCTTTTAAAAACAAATACAAAAATATCTTATCAATAACTGCTAAGACGTAACCAGCACAAAAAAGTCGCTATTGAATCTTCGAGCAACTTTTCCTTACTTTCAAATTGAGACTGCGATTCGAAGTCTTGAAGAAGTGAAACAAAGAAGGATTGAAGGATGGAAATCCGGTAACAAGCTGGAACTTCGTCTTCGTGTCGTCTTATTTATGTTGTTATCTTGTTTATTTGATCGGAGATATTGAGAATGGTATATATATAGGGAACATTCCTCGAGTTCTTAAGATTGGATTATAGTATAAAACAGTGCAAGTGAATATGTTATATTTTAATTCGAATGATAAAAATGTTGGTTGTTACAAATTCTTAAATTAACTTGAATATATTAGTGGTGTTGTTATAGGCAATTTGTTGTGGATTCATCCCAGTTTAAGCCATGATGCCATATCAATGCAAGACCAATGCCATACCATGCCATATTAGTATTAAACAAAATATTGATTTGAAAAATATTTAATATATTATTTAATTGAAAATTAATTATTTAAAATTCAATGCAAATAATACATTAGAATTTCGAAGATTTCCAAAATCTTAATTAATGTCGTTTATTTACAAACATTATTTCTCTATTGAAAAAGTGGTATTGTTTAAAAGTTAAATGATATTTAATTAAATGTTTTACGAACTCAATTTAATCTTTGCAAATGTTAATATTATATTAAATATCAACTTAATTTATTGTATATAGAATTAATATTAAATATTCAAATTGAAATTGAAATACAAGGCTGTTAAATAACAGGCATTCAACCCCGGCTTAAGGCTTAATAAAATGTATGTATCGTATGTATTGGCGATAGTAAATAAAATAAATATCAGTGATATATTTATGCTATGTTCTATATATGTAAATTGCAAATTATCTTTCTCTTTGTCCTTAAATTAATTATCTTCACCTGCCCTTAATATAATATAACGTAACTTAACGTTACGTAACATAACATAACGTAACGTAACGTTACGTAATATAACATAACATTTTTTTTTCCCGTTGGAAAAACCCGTTACGGGTACCCCGTCGGCCCAGGGGGGTGACGGCCGGGGGGATAAAATAACATAACATAACGTAACGTATCTTAACGTAACGTCACTTAAAGTAACGCAACGCAACGCAACGCAACCCAACGCAACGCAACGCAACCAACGCAGCATAACATAACATGACAATATCTTCCAAGCTCTTTTATCATACGTCCACTCAACGGTGACCTTCCTTTATCATTTTTCTCCCTCTCTTTTCCTGTCTTTTTTATCGCACTCTTTTATTAAAATCAATATCCATAGTTAAGAGAGTTTATAGAATTATAAACAGACAAGATTCTAACTTTTGTTCCGGCTCCCGTTTATTGTATGAGTTAGAACTCTTGTAAAAACTAGGTATCAGTTGCTTAAGAAAAGTGTAAACTAGTGTTATCTTGTAACGTAGTGTCAAAGTAGCTATGATTAAATAATTTAGTATTGTACTTACCTAGTTCTAGATTACTGACTCGGTTCCGTCATATTTGTAATTTTAATATTTTATATTTTTGAGTCTAATTTTCATTCGTATTCCAATAAGTCAATTAGAAAAAGAAATTCCGAGAAATATTATTTTGGGTTAAAAAAAATACTTATTCGACAAAGTTTATACAATAGAAGTTGGAAATTGATACAAAATCAATATTATTCTAAGAAAGTTAATGGTCTATTCAAGGAAATGATAAATTTCTCTAAGTAATTTACCAAAATGAAATTTTATGATTTGATAAAGAACGAATATCTTTAAAATATTTAATAATAATAGATGAATAAAAGAAATAAAAGTTGCAGCTAAAATAAGTAGAACTAGATTTATATGATATTTAATAGAAAAAAATGTTGTTAATGTCATAAAAACATTTTCTGATTATTTTTAATTTAAATAACTCATAACGACAATATGTTACGAGTTATTATATATGTTTCAAAACTCGTTTAGTATATATAATCCTACTTCAATGTACTTGAATTTTGTACAACAATAGGTAAAGATTAACAATTCTAACTTGTCATTGGAACACTTTCAATTTTAAACAGATAATAAATGCTTTCTTTGAGAATATTTCGGAACTCTATACCTGATTGTGACATAATTAAAATAGCAGATACTTTTATATCTTAATAAATTTATTTCTACAAATTATTAAATTTAATGCAGATATTTGTTATGAAATGAGAAATATGCTTTTTAATAACATTTAATTTAAATTCTTCTCTATATTTACTATAAAAAATAAGAACAATAAATACAGCAAATTAAATTATTTTGAGTTTAATCTATTTATTTATTAATACATAATAATTGATTTTGAAACCTGTAGCCTGTCTAGTAGCAGGCTATTAATATAAACAAAATTAATTCAGTATTGCATTTAAACTCATAATGATATTCCATACATGACTTGTACAAATGAGAAACATAAATAATACAGCTCCTAAGATCTACTCAGCGATTTCTTGGCTATAGACTATTTCTTAGACGATTTAGTAGATAAATAAAATCTATTCAGTACGAACTTATAATTCACGAGGGTTCCGCAAAGCGAAATCTGGTCATCAAAATGCATCTTAGAACTTGTTTAGATTTCTTTTTTAATTTAATTGTAATTTATAAGTTTAAAATATTTTACTGTTATATTTAGACATTGACATAACTTTATATTTCTTAATATCCCTTAAAACTACCTGAAAAATATAATGGATAATTGTAACAAAAATATACACCTAATATCAATTTATTTCATATCCCACAAAAAATTCATTCTGAGTCGATTCCTGAATAATTAATTTTGAATGAAAGTTGTTTTTTGTAACACAGAATAGCTAAACTAATTGTTTCACTATATTAACAAAGGTTTAAATATACCTTAGTTGTATACGCTAGTCGGCACACGAACGTTATCGGCGCATCATATGAAGATTAAGGCTGTAGGAGCGAATGCATCGTCATGCCTCTGGTTGTGTGGTCCAAGATGTTAGCTTTTACATGATATATATGCTAATAACTTTTATCCTTTTACATGTTTTATTGTTCAAATGTTGTTATCGAGTAAATATTTTAATAGTATTTTATATTTAATTTTTTGTAACTCAAACATCACCCAAGATTATGGAATAAAGTTCAACTTTTTAATTTGTTTCATAAATTGATTTTTAGATTGGATTACGTAAATCGAGTTCTCAGATTTTTTTATATACCATTGCGAGATAATCTTCATATAACATATACTAAGATTTTATATTATAGAAAATAAATATATTAATTAAATTTCTTAGTTAATATTTACATTAAATACCTTGGTATATGGATATTTAACAATTAGCATATCGAAAATGTAATTATATTTAAAGTCACTTGGACCACGCTCTTAAGACGGTATAAGCCTCAGGGAATGGACAAAATAAAAATGAGCAGTCTCTTGTTGGCTTATCAGAATAGATTACTTTTTCAAAACATCCAGGGAAAAGACCACGAGGTATTTATTTTAATCCATAAACAGAACTCACAGTAAGCATTATTTGATCAAGTTAGGAATTCTCTCTGGCAATGAAATATTCTTTTTGGTAATCAAAATGGGGCAACGTGACATTTTTTAGTGCAGCAAATTGTTTTCGTTCTCCATTTGTTGCTTTGTTGTTTAAGCACGTACCAGCGTGTGTGGGCGCTTATCGTAATCCGAACTATAGCTTTTTTTGAACAAGTTTTGTTGTTATATTCCATTCTAATACATCAGTATTCTTATAATTAACATGTATCTTCTTATTTAACACAATTTATTTAAGGTACTAAAATGTATTATTTTTAAATTTTGACCTCATTTTACGTTTTATATTATAAAATCTTTCACGAATAAGGTTGAAGTAAATAAAACACAAAGTATGCTCCAACACCTCGCCCACCGCAGTGAAGTTTCAAGTAGCATGTTACGGGTATTTTTAAAGCAATCGCCGGTCATTGTTTACTCTAGGACAGTATTATTACACCAGGTTTCCATTCATGAGTATTGTAACAACATTTCATAATGGAGTTATATTTTGGTAGCGATGAACAAATCTTCGTTCAAGTATTGTTTACCTACTGTTAAAATGTATTAAATATTATATAAATAATATACAAATCCGTATACTTATATTAATATTTTTTTTTTTGGTATTAAACAATGGTCAAACTATAACTTCCTGGTTAAGAAAAATGAAATATTATATATATTTTTTTATTTTCATTTATTTGTATTGATTATTATTATTATTTAACTGAATGATTAAGCAAGTTGTTGTATGACCCTAATTTAATTTTTTTTTATATCTTTACTTTTTTAGGTGTCCTGACTATTTGTAAACACTTTTTTAAAACATGTATGTTTTTGTGTGTGATCAAAATTGAAAAAAAACAATTGATAATGTGTTTAAGTCACAATGAGACTTCTTGTTAACCAAAGTGTCAAATATATATATATTTAATTAATATCCAATTCATCATTTGATTATAAGATAGAAGACTATTTTTTTAAGATTTTCGTCCAATTACTTTTTTGTTTTTTATTGAATAACGGGTTTCAGGTTGAAAAAATAATTGACCGCTTTGGCTGGAAAACTTATAAACTTTAATATTACGGGAATAAGCATCGATTGTGATACCGACGACAGTGATACCACCACCGAAGACACACCGACGGCAGTGATACTTCAACCATCTTGATCCTTCAGGACACCTCAAAAATTAAAGATACTACAAACAATTTGATTATAAAATTCAATGTGATGATTAAAACTTCTCTAACCAGAAAGTTAATAACATTTGCCAATTTCATAGTCATCTTAGAAGTATAACAAAAAAATAAATAATTTCTATGACCCATTGTGTTTTAAAAAAAGTTTTTTAACCCACCATACGTGTTATGATAGCTTCATTTATTACGAAGTTATTTTTCATCTTATTATATTTCGCTATGGGGCGCCTCATTCGGGTTTGTCTAACTGAACCCAACAAAGAACTACTAAATTGTTTAATATTAAACGAAACTAAGAGTCATTATGCTTTGTTATAAGACATCATCACACCTGGAAAATTAGATTTTAATCGCTATTATAATTAAAAACCAACCAGCTTGTGTATGATACTTTTAAAAATGTCCGATTCAAAAGGCTTTTTGTAATATGAATCTTTCACGTGAAAACATACGGTTTCTAAAATAATTTCTATTCATAAAACATGTGGTCGTTATATACAAGTAATTTAAAAAAAAAATGTGTTAATAAAACATGATTTACGTTTTGAATAATTCTGAATAACTTGTCAGGTTTTCATAATCGAAAAACCCGTTAGTACCTAAATCGGTTTAGAGTTTTGAAATACTGGTGCTCATAAAAATTCAGTTAATTACATATAATTAAAATAATGATAGAAGTAACATCTCAATTTATCAAAACAGAAGGCTATGATTGTCGGTCTTGCAATCAAGCAACCATTTAATAATGCATTTGTAAAATGAAAACGAGGAGATTAAGGACAGCGGTTAGTGATAGAACTGCGACCGCTAAATAACACGTAATTGTATAAACTCTGTGAAAGTTGCCGCCCAAGTAATCATCCTAAAATATTGTTTACAGCACTTTTGAGATACAATAATTTTTTTTTTTGATGTAATTTTTATCCATATTCTTATAGATTTAGTTGTAATATACATTAAGCATATGTTTCTGCTTGAAATCATTTTAATTAAGTTTAATTAAATTTATAAATAACTATTGGTCCATTAATCAAACTGACAGATCTGAACCCCGCGATCCGAGAAAGTCATTTCAATAAAACTATTTTTCGGATATAACTCTCGTTTATTATTACATTTACAGACACCATCATCTTGTCTTATCGCGAACACTAAATATAAAAATGTATTAATAAACGCGAGTTATATCCGAAAAATAGTTTTATTGAAATGTGTAGTACTCGTGTAAATCTTAGAAAACAATCTGTGATAGTCATTTAAAAGTACATTTATTCACTCACTGGCACAATTATATTAATAAATTTAGCCAACACGTTATATAGTCGATACACTCAAAATACTGAAAGTGTATAACTCTACATTTGTAGAATAATCTAACAATACATTTACATAGTAAAGTAAAGTAACATAATATTTTATTTTAGTACGATTGTATCTCAGATTATATATAGACGCTAACACTATTACACGAGGCTGTACAAAGACTTTTATAAGCTTAACGTTCCCTTTGCCTGGAACCAGTGGACGGCGAAATTACCTCAAGTCATGTAAGCCCCTTGGATACCGACTTTGTGTTTGGAAGAAATGTGGATTTTAATGCTTTTATCCTTACTGTTCAATACAAAGTAAAATAAAAGTTGTTTGTAGTGATCTAGATTTTCCTATTCTGTTTTCTTTACGTAATCGCCTATAAAGTTAAAATGGATTTGTTGAATTCATTCAAATAATCAAGAAAATGTTTTTAATATTTTTATATAAAAATAATTTATTTATTATGTGAAAATATATTAAAAAATAATAAGTAAACAATAAGCGGCCTTATGAAAAATTTTTAAACAAAATGAATATATGTTGAAAATATTATAAAAATTTCCACGAAATTGATTTTTATGAAAAATTCTTAAAATAAAAAACGTTGCATGTTTCATCATTCATCATACAATCCAATTAGATTTAATTTTTTTGTTGTAATAGGGCAAGAAATTTATAAAACTAATTTAATTATTTTAAGTACTCAAACACATAAATGACAATTTTTATCTTGTTCTGTTTATCCAAAATTGTACTAGCACAAAAAAATACGTTAAATCTAATAAACACGCATCTTTTTTTTAGTCTTATAAGACAAGAGCACATAGCATTTCTAATACTCTCCAGGAAATTACAGTGAGGGAAACAATGTTCCTAACAAAAGGCGTACTTTATATCAATTGTCAACAACAAATCTTCCTGAACCCACCCATGTCAGACATATGTTGAATACTCACATGTTACGTAGTCAAATATACAATTATTTACTTCTTTGGCTTAAAAACTAATATTATAGCGATTTTTAAATTTACAAAAATATGTAGCTAAAATCTTCCTATTTAATGGTAGGAAAAGGTATTGTTTAAATTAATTTAAATTGCATATTTCATATTAAGGATAATGTTAACAACATTGTTTATATGTAATTATAAACCAAACAAAAAAAACAATTGTTTCTCGCGATTCCTCTCATATATGAACGTTTATACTAAATAGATAGAATTTTTGAAATTTCGGAACTTTTGAAAACAAACCTTTCCTCTTTCTAACATTGGTATAAATAACTTTCAAATGTAATTCCATGGCTTGTACCACACGTTAGGATCTTATGACGTTGTCCACCTATAAATAGGTCCAATCGATGAGACAATACAATCCAATCCCTTGAGAACAATAACGCTATATAACTATATATGTAACTAGAATCTAGTTTGTTTCTTGTTAATCTTTAAACGATATTCGAGTGTTTATGACACAAAAATAAATTGTTCAATACCTGTTTATTGTTTGAGGATTGTTATAAAATAAAACTTTTAAATGCTCTTGAATATTTGCGTAAGTAAATTTAAATAATAATGTTTTTAATGAGGTCATTATTGTATTTTCTTAGATTTTCACGAGTACACATTTGAAATAAAACATTTTTAACCGATTAAAACTCGCGTATAATTTGGTTACATTCTGATCTTTACCAGACGTTTCGAATACTTTGCAGTAATCGTGTTCACGTTTAGACGAGATATAAGTGTCAGGACACCATAACCAAATTATACGCGAGTTTTAATCCTTAAAAATTGTTTTATTTCAGAGGTCATTATAATAATTTATGTAGATATTTTATATATTGGATGATGTTACATGAACTACTAATAGCCATCAATCACGATAGAATTAGTAATTTTGACATCTATTAGTAATAATCCAATTAAACATAAGTTACTAATCCAATTACATAAATATACAGTTATGTTATGTGTACTTTATTAATTGACAAATATTTTAATGAATATTATTTCATGTTAACTAATAGCAACTCCTATATTATTTATGGTAAGTTAATGTAATTAAAACGTTACTATGAAGCGGTAGGTTGATGAGTCAATTTACTTAATACATGTATTTAATAATGTACCTTCAAATTTGAGAGAATATAACCTCTATATTAAGAATTATATATATAACTAGCTGTTACTCGCGGCTCCATCCGCGGACGTGCGATTATTTACTGTTAAGATAACGAAGAATAATAGAAAATGACAGATAGCTCATGAATAAGCCATAATCAGAAAGAATTTTCTAATCCATCCAGTATTCCGGTTTGAATATCAGCGCATTTAAACAAACAAAATTTTCCGCTTTATAATTTTTAGTATATAAGTAGATACAGTTGAGAATTTATATCTTGAACATATATAAATGAAAATAATAGAGTTATCGAATTGAGTCTTCGATTAACATATTAAGTCAATATATTGGGCTTAATGACCTCGTGTATACTTAGTAAAATGCGCTTTATACATGTATAAGTTTTTAAGTAGATATGTTGTAATGAGAATATCATTATCAAGTTGTTAAAGTGCATTTGAAGTTTCTTCTCTCACACAGAAATATTATCGTTTGGAAAAAAAAACAAAATATACAAGAATATAAGTGAATCACACTTAGAAAAATTATGTGACAGTCTAGACCAAGATATACTAATAACAAGCGGATTTGTTTGCGCGCTAATTTTCGCAACTAGAAGACCTATTTGAAAAATTTTATTTGTGATAGACAAGCTCATGAGGAAGGTTATAAGCTCTGTACATAATTTTTTATCAGTATATCTAAGTATAGCTTCCCTAATATTAAGTAATCATCCATGAGTAGAACCGTGAGTAATAAACAATACAGAACACTCTGTACAAGACTCAACAAGACTTTTTCTTTATTGTATACTTTATTTATTCATGAAGTATTTGTAATAATTATAGATGTAGTTATCTTTAGTAATTGCAAAGTAAGGAAAAACAAAATGTAACAGTGAAAAGTAACAATTCCTGCGAGCAATCTAGTATTAAAGTTATTAATTCTAAGAAACTGTATCACGTATTTATAACTGGAACTGCGATTATCTACAATCGAACGTAACTGCCTGCAATGACTGGCTTCGTGGCACACATACTTAAAGGTTACTAATGAATAGTTAAAGATGTGTTTAGCTGTTACGGTTTTTTAATTTACAAACATATCTATCCAAAAAATTAAATTGCAGTGTGTGTATCTATTGTTAAAGTAACCGCTTTTTTCTAAGTATGTATACACGCTAAAATTTTTGTCTGTCTGTTTCGCCAGGACCAATTTTCACTTGCAGAAAGCTGAAGTAATAAGGATTAGACAAATTTCATTTTAGAATGTTTTAATTCCGCGCAGATGAAGTTGCGGGCGCAGCTAGTATAAAATATATATTTTTTTTTCTATTAAATATTTTTAGATTTAAATTTAATTTTTATAAAGCTATCCATGAGTAAATATTTTCTGTGCATATTCCGTATATGCGCTTCAGATTTGCGTTTTTAATTAGAGTTAATACTAGAGAAGAGTTCCTTTAGAGTAATTAATCAAAAAGTAACTCTGCTATATACTTTCCAAGGTTATTTTAATTATATTTGCTTGTTATATAATGTTTCTTTTTAAACATTGGAAACAAATGGGTATTGTAAAATAATATTAGTAATTCTTACAAGAAATATTATTTTTATCTGAATATTAACAGATTATATTATAAAAACAAAGTATTTCACATTTTCACACCCGTTATGCGTGAATCCATATATCAAAGTGAAAATGTAAATTAGATTGATGTGAATATGCAAACTTTAACTATTGGTTTAGCTTGTGGCTGACTAAAATCTGAATTAGTATTCGGACCGAGGATCTGTCATTGGCTTACCATTAAGTTTCTTTTATATTGGCTTGGATTGGATAAGACTGGGCTTCTTTGATGTTAATCGTAACACCGTTGTGTAATATATATTTTATTATATAAACGTACAGTTATACAGTACAGTTATTTTATACTTTTAAGAGCTAAAGAGATCTTAAAAGCAATTGAACAATGTCCCTTTCAACATAATTATAATATCGAAGAAATTTTTACAAGACGGCCATTCACATAAAATTATGTAATAAAAATATACGTAACAATTAACCGCTTCATCTAACATCAAATTTGACATGACCTAGCTTTATGAATAGTTCTCCATGTATAGATAATATTGCGGTTATAAAATACAATAACAAAGGAATATAGGCTTTAAACAGAACGATATAAGGGTTCTATATTTTTTTCAAACTGAAGTGGTTTTTGATGAGACGCATGCATTTGAATAATGTAACCTGTCCTGGAGGCTCGGAGATGACTTGACATACCGCACGGGAACCTTATATATATAGATGATAGTAATATTGATAAGTCCATAAGTGCGTTATATTTTTTTATTTCGGTAGTTCCATTTAAATGAAAATTTACTTCTAATTATTGTGTTTTTTTATATTACTTACATAAATCCTATGACTACAATAAAATAATGTAACTAGTAAGAATTGTTGCTTATCAGACAAATGTTTTAACAATGTCCATATACGATACTGTTGTAAGAGTATGTCCTCTAAGAGTATATCCTTGTAAAGCTATCTTGATATGAATCCAGGAGCAAAAGTACAAATTATTCCTCCCACGTTCCCATGTAAGTGCAACTGAATCAATCACAACAACCATTCGATCCGCCCTTTATGATATTACACGCGCTTCAGTCGTTGATATTAACTTTATTACTTGTGTAATAATGGAGATAGCATTATACGATAATTTGAGGTTAAGATTAGATAACGATAATAATTTATTTTATTGTTATTTTAAATGAACCAGTGAAGGCACAAAATTGCATGAGATTTCGGGTCAAACAAAGGACGGACCTAAAAAATATTTTTCATATTCAAGCTAAATGTTCCTAAAACCAAGTGGACTGCATTGAATTCATTTCGTTGTTGGCATTCGCTAAAATATTTTAACAAAGAATTTTAAATTTTTGGGAACAAAGCAAAAATCTGAATGTCCTGCCACCGGAAAGTTTTATCTAAACTATTTTACTAATCGTATTGATACTACGCAGTTCACATTTTCTATTCACACTACGCAATCAACGAGATAGAAAATATAGGCAATTTTATATTCACTGTCAATTTTATTAAAAGCACTAGCAGTAACATTTTATTAAAAATTGATTGGCATCGCAATTGTAAAAATAAATACATCTGTATTTAGAATAAAATAAAAATGAACAATATTTTTTTTATAAAAAATATTCTAAAATATGTCATTACAATAATGTCAGAGGCAATGAAATGGCCGCATAGTATAAATACAACGATTTTATAAATATAATAAATTATTTTATAGTCTTCATCAATAAACAACTTCCAAAAAAGTTGTTTTCTTTTATGAAGTTTGGTGTCATCTTACTTTTAAAATAAAACTTACCATAACTGTCCAAGAATCTACAACCAAAACATTAACAGAAATAACGTGTGCGAGTACAAACAATAGAGACACGCATATAAACAGAGACCAGACCATTTAATATAACACAAGAAACGATCAGATAAACCAATGACAATAGAACCATAATATAAAGACATCATATCATTCCACAACAATAAATTTTAAGAAAGGCGGTTATACACAAATATAAAAGGCCGGTTAGGGACTACAAAGTTTTTTCAAGTGGATTTCGTGTTACTTCAAAACCTTTGTGCAATCCCAATGTTCCCAGGACGAGAGGGAGTGATCAAAACAGGAAAGTTTAAAACTTTCGTAATTTATGGTTTTTCAAAAATAATAAACGCGAATAAGGCCAGTACTAAGGTTGATTGTTGTTTGCATTTATTTGCAATCTATTTCCTTTAAACTTTAAGTATAGACTACCTAGAATGCTATTGCTAAAACTACACGTTTATGCTATTTCTGAATAGGACTATTTTCAAAGGGAACGCGGAGACAGAGTGTATATATATATATTTATATATAGAAAAAAAAACCTAACATTTTTAAACATCTAAATACTTATAAATATAACTTTAAAATACTAACCAACTAACAAATAATTTGGGCTGGTTATTTTAAATCCACTGAAAACCCATTAAACTTCAATATTATTTATTAGTGGGTTCATGTTGCAAAGTGTCAATGTGATGTAGTCATATCCACTAAAATATTATGATGGCATCCCGCTGTGGTTTATTTGGCAATGCGGGTGTCTTATCAAGATGTGGTATCAGCAGCTGACTTTATTGACAATAAAAGAGTCATTTCTCTTTCTATTTAGTTTACGACAGTTGGCTATTAGAGAGATATATGTATAATATATAATATTATTTTCATTCAAGATGTATGTTAATCAAGTACCATTGTTGATATTTAGATAATTAAATATCTGTTTAATTTATTAATATAATACTAGTTGTTACGCGTGGTTCCACCCGCGCACGAACTTTTTTTTTAGCGTTATTTAAGAGAACCTTATAGCCCTATCCATAAACTTGCCTATCATAATAAAAAAGATTTTTCAAACCCATCTTGTAGCTTCTAAGATTGGCGGGTTTAAACAAACAACAACTGTTCTGTTTTTTAATATATAGACTATAGATTATCATAAAAGTTTCCTTAAAATTATTCATAATGTATATAACTAATTGAAGATCTCAACAAAGAAGTTATGTCTCACAGCTACATAAAACAATGTTTTCATTTAACCTTTGGCTGAGAAAGAATACGTTTATAATTTTATTCGGAAAAAATAACTATTAAAAGTTATAGATTCAGTGAACAGACGTGTAGGAATTTTTATGATTTGATGTTGAGATAATATATTACAGTATTTCACCAGACACGATCTAGACAAATTATACGTAACTTGATCATTGAAATGGGTACTTTTAAGAAACATCTTCCAAGAAGGAAATCTTTCTCGTTGATTAAATGTGAAATAGTTTTACGACCTTCTTATCACGTAAAGGTCCTGAATACTAATTAAATGAAGAAGCAGTGATACTATCTATAAATGTTGGCATTTGATATTAATTGCCGCTGAAAGTTAAGTTATTTAAACTAAATTATTACTAATTGTAACCTAAGACAAGAATGACCTTAAGAAAGATCGTCGTCATATAAATGATACCACTCTTTCTTAAGACGAAGTTTAAAGAACTAGTATATTACATATTCGATTCATTTCGTGTATTATTTATAATCAAAATAATTTGACCATTACTACACCTCTTTATAATAATATACAATAGATGTATTATTATGAAATTTAATAACGATATTTATTAATAAATAAAACAAAATACTATTGGCAATATTTAGTTCGAGAAAGTCCACAATATAACCACAACAATACTCTTACCGAAAGCGCAAAAAGTACTACTTATGAAAAAGTGCCAGGTGACTACCAAAAGCCTTCATTGTTCCAGAGATTAATAAATCTGAAGAGCATATATCTGAGACCGATCTCGCGGGAGCTCCGGGGCAGGACGTTATTGCAAGCCCATTCAGATGCCACAGTTGAACCGAACAGTCCTTTGTTAGGACAAAGGTGTCGCAAAGAAAAAGGGGCTCTATCGTCGATCTACCTTATCAGATCCAGTTCCCTTCCGAAGTCTCAATAGTGCGGTTTTGAATACAGAAGATCTAATTCCCTTGGCCGCAATGGCTTTAAAACAGCGGAGATTTTAAAGATTTGATTGAGTTTAATATGTGTCTATTTTATTTTGTAATAAAGGTTCTGTCAATGCAATCTGTTGATAATTTAATTTATTAAAAATTTATTTATAAACGATGTTAAATTTAAAGTAACAAAAAGCAATTTTTTATTTAATGAAAATATAATAAAGACAAATATATATACGACAACGAGTAACGCTAAAATAATTTGTAAGTCTTACTGCTACTCACGGAGACCTCTATACATCATCCACGCATTTCTTCTTGTATCCGTAAATGATTACACATCTGTATTGATCGATGCTTGTCCTTCATAAAACCCAAACTTTTGGCTTTTTAAAATCATAGAAATCACAATACTAACAATTGGACCGATCAAATGGAATATTAAGTTCGGTTGTCATTTTAACGAACTGTGCTTACCTCGCCATAAAGTGTGTACATATGCGAAGCCAATTCCGACCTTATCTTTGTTTGATTTTCGGTTTGGTTTTGATTGATAAAAACTATTTAGGAAGCGATAGAAGAGAAAGAACTTATTGTCAGATGCGTTTTATGGGTTATGATTAATGACCAATGACTCCCAACGGGTTCTGTGATAATCTTAGTCAGACGCCTCTTGTGAGCTGCACAATGCTACCTAAATTAGCTACGGCCATATTGTAACTTCAGAATTCTTTAAACCTGTATGCTCAATAATAAATCTTACGGGTTTTGAATAAGGTTCCGTTTATAAAAGAACTTTCTGATATATTTTAGATACCAAATAGGTGGTAATCTAGTTTGAACATGAAAAGTCGTGTATACCGTTTAAATACTTAGAGACTTCATGATTTTCTAAGATTAATGATTATATGATGAACTCCAGTCAAATAGAGATAAGGTTTTTGGTAATAATACTAAAATATAATCTTAATACAAAGCATAGAAACATTAATTTATTTCTGTAACTCTATGAGAATAGATTAATAATCAGAAATTCAATCTCAAGATCACGTATATTTCGTAAATCTGAGATAATAAAAATGATATAACATTGTGAATATAGTTCCTAGCTCATCGATCTGTCACACTCTTCCAAGCGGCAAAGTAATAAAATAGTACAAAAAAACCTGGCCATTACCCGACCCTACTATTGTAGTCCCAACATTCAGGCCTACAGATTATTCCTCGTTGAAGGGATAACATCTTAACGACGTGCCACGTAGGGGTAGGTAGAAGCATTCTTCATATTGAGATTTTTATTTGATAAGGTTAGGAGTCATCTATAAAGTTCTTAGCTGTATGACTATGTCACATTGTAACATTAAAACTACCTGGTTTTTAAATTAATAAGTTTATTTTACGACGAAATATTATCAAAATTTGTTCTACTGTACTTTTTTAAGTACAAAAAAAAAGATATTTACAAAAAATTAGGGAACATTTAAACTTAAAAAATAATCAATGATTCATATTTTAGACTTTTGACTTAATGAGAATATTCCAGAAAATAGATAAGTTGCTGTTACTTATAAGAGTTTTAAATTTATCAATTATATGCATTAGTATTAAAGCATAGGCTTATATTTTTTTAGAGTTGCAAATAACATTTTTTTTTTTTGATTAGCATATGGTGCTAAGCGTCGTTATTTGTGGATAAGGTCATCTTGATTGTTTTACAGTTTTTTATACTTTAACATTATTTTATTTCTTGTTTAAGCTTAAAGTTTTCAGTTCCGAATAATTTCAAATTGAACTTATAAAACTTTAATAATGACTGAATATCATTATAATAAAGTTATTTCTTAGTCAATTCAAATATCGAATAAAAAAAATGCTGCATGAAAGTATTTAAAAATTTCTAATAAGCAGTAGCCTTTGTAATATAATATTTCACCTGTAACCAGCTTCGTACACCTCATTATATTGGACGCATCATTTCTTTTAATTATCGATGATAAATTATTGTTTATCGAATATTTAATAGCCTCTGCATATTTAGTTTTGAAGAGATAAAATCTAAAATATAATTGAAATACTTTTTATATATATACGAATCTTATAATAACTTTTCAAAGTAAAATCAGACAAATTCTGAACCTGTTTTTAATATGGTTAACAAAATTAAATATATATTTTAGTTTAAACAGTATTATTTCAAAGTTCAGTACGGATATACGAAAACAAAATTGATTTCCGGGCAGTTTATTTATTTACTTGACACTTTTCTTTAAGTCAGTACCAAACTAGCGACATAACTCTACCTCAGGTTTCCTCGGTTCAGATCGCGATACCATCTAGATGTTTACTTTTTATTTATTGACATTTTCTAATGTACCTTCACAGCCATTCATCATGTCGGACTCAGATACGACGAGTTCTGATACTACCTTATTGTTTGCGTTTTCATAATGGATTATTGATAAAATACGTGGGTGTCCTTAATCTCTTTCAACTAAATCTACAGATGTTTCATCAAATTAAATTTTTATTCCACTAATGTTTTATTAGGGTTGCAAATCTTTTAATAACAATCTGATATAAATGAAATCATTAGGTACTTGTACAATTGTGGTGTGTAATATTGAATATAAATAACAGTAATATCTACTTAATAACGTTTTTGTATCTTAAATATTATTAAACAATCAAATTGGTTAGGTCAAAAAAACCACGGTATAATTTTTGGCAACCCTAGCATTGAACGATCGAAGTCAGATATTAAGTGGACACGATTTATCGTTTCGAGTCTTAATGTGGAAGTTCAGATACTGTTGCCTACTCATAAATGGTGTAACAGTAATCTCAGAAAGGAAGATAATATTAGTCATTATAACAATACTGGTTTTTGATATCGTCTCCCATATTAATTCAATGAAAGTACATTTATTTAATTTAAAAGGTCGAAATCTAGAAACGTATATTATGTTAAAGTATTATAATTTTGATATTACACAAATATACTTAATTTGTAAACATTTATTTTGTTCGTTTTTATATATCGTTATAGTTACTTGAAATATTTAATTGTGAAGAAATATAAAAGTAAATAATTTTTCATATTAAAATAATATACAAATTTCACAAAAAAAAGGCCTTTGTAGGTAGGCTTTTCCTACACAGGCATAATTTTGTGAAACTTGATTATTATTTTATAAGAAAAAGTACGTACTTTTAAAGTTTTAAAATTTATATATTACATTGAAAAAACTATGATTTTCTAATACTACTAGATAAGTTTCTATTTACGTTTACCAAAGTAATTAATATAAGTTACTTTAGAATAATCGCAATACTATTTAGTAATAGTTATTAAAAGTTCAACAAAACCTGGACTTTAAGCAACATCAAACAAGCCAATATCGAGAAAATTTTGCAATAAAGTTAGCGTATTCTACAGATTTCCCTCGAGTAATTATAAAAACAATGAACCTAAAATTGGTGCAGCCACGGTCATTCCCAGTTCCAACAATTAACGTCTTCCAACGCCTCCGACCTACTTTTCTGAAAACCAATTCATTTAACGCTATTCAACTATCATTTTATAACTATTAGTGCTTCATTCAATTTTTAATTACGAGAGACGAAAAAAGAAGCAGATTCGAAATAAGGTTTCCCTGAAGTCTGGCTTTGATGTTCTCTTTATCGCTCGAATTGCGACTTGTTTATGTTTTATATATAGAAATATGTGCGCCAAGATGACTTGTTACGTAAATAAATGTCAAAGCAAAGTCAAGAATAATATACGCTTGACCGATCGCTTTGCATTGATGAAAGGAAGTTGGGATTGAGTGAAGAGTTTATGGTTTATTTACATATTTCACGAGATATTAAAAAAAAGCAATTATAAACAAAACATTTCTAACCAGAAATATATAATAAATACTTTAAATATAAGTGAATTTTGTGTTATTTATTGTCTATGTTATTTATGTAAAAACATATCTAATATATTTGATGAAAGATTTTTGTGAAATATTATTTTTAATCTGTATAATATTAAAAACTATTTCATTTCAAAGTTAAAATAAAGTTATAATTTAATATTTGCCATCTGTGGTTATAAGTGAATAACTTATGCCGATTCAAACGACCCCTAAATCTTGCAAGTTCCGGAGCCAAGAATTGAATTTGCTTAGTATTCTAGAGGTATTCCGTAATAGAATTCACGATACATAAAAGGAATTGAAAAGAAATATATTCTCAAATATTGTAGTTCAATTATTTCGTTTCACAAAAGAGATAGCAATATAAATATTTCATGTCATATGTAATAAAAATTTATAAATAATAATAGATAAATAGATCTATTACGAATAAGTATAAAATTCAGCAATTTTTTTTTGAAAATTTTCAAAGAAGTCATGAAATAATAATTGAATTCACTTGCGTAGAAACCTTATTACGAAATATTTTATAACCCTTATAAGCCCCGGAAATAATATTACAGCTATGGGAATTGTTAAACTGATCAATAAGTTCGTAATATTTTGTATGTTAAATTTAGTGATTCATGATTACTATTTAATATAATCATCTTATTGTACTCACGTTATTACTATCGGAATTAGCCCGACTAGTTTCGAGCCCATTCTAGATCATTATTCATGAGCTCTGAGCATAGCAGAATCGCGGCGTGAACGGCGGAGTTCAATAAGCTAGTCGGGCAAATTTCAATAGTAATAACGTGAGTACAACCGGATAATTATATTTAATAGATTCGTAATAGATATTATTTAATGTATGTTATATGTATGTTATATGAATGTATGTTATATGTATGTATGAGATTAGTGAAAACTGCAAGTTTTATATTAAAATAAGACTCATAGATCAATATAAGATAAAAGGAACAATATTGCATTTAACTCCATATTTTATTACAAGGTTTTAATTAATTTAATGACTGAATGTATTTAATAAAAGCTTACATAATTTAGAAGTAATCACAAACTACTATTTTCAATACCAGTTTTCGACTCCATTACGTAGACGGCTTCTATCTCTCAACTCGAATTAAGTACTTCACCTATTCACTAGAGAGGATGTTAATTAAGCCTCTGAAAGCATTAGTAAAAAGCTGCAGCCTTTGAATTAGCTCTATAGCAATAGCGACTCTTCGTATTTTTAAAATTGATGAAGCGACTTTAAGAATCAAATGTAACTAATGCCAGTAAATTCTTGATGTATATAAAAATACATATGTTTTATATAATATATATTACAAAGACTGTTCAAAATTTAAAAATATATATATAATGAAGGTATAATTAACGAAAACAATGCAAAGAAACGGCAAAGGGAATTAAAATTTAAATAAGCTATCTGTATTCAATATAAAATCATTGATAAATATTTTTAATCCATTTTACAGCTCCAATACTATTAATATTTCATTAGTATTGATACAAGAAAAATATTGGAGATAAATTTCTCATTTATAAGTAAAATCACGTGCTGACCAAAATTAAGTACGGACGAGGCGAGTTAATTATGGGCTTAAAATATCATTTCATTTGAGATCCAGATAAATTGGCTTCACTTGTCCCGAACGTAACTTGTTCATTAGCGTTTAAATAAATTCATTAATAAAACTGAGACAACCAGTCAACGAACGAATCTATAAATCAAATAGTAAGGGAGTGTCACAAACAAAAGGACTACGAAGTATAATGGTTATACATACGGTCTAAGTAAAAATATGATTAAAAGTTTAAATGATTTACACTAAATATATTTGATAGTAACTTAAATGTTATATTTTGTAATTAATAATGTTATGCATTCTTTTATGGCAATGTATAATCATATTAAATAACTAATGTGTGACAAAATCTTATAAATGGTATCATAAAATTCTTAAAAAATATCCGTGTGTATTATTTTTACTGTCTCCAAATGTGGTTCCCACAATAATATGTCTTCACATTCGATGGTACACATTTATTCATTTTGTACTCATGACAAAATGTGTATTGTTTAAAAAATCATATAAACTAAAGATTTACGGAATATGTCATTTCCTATTCAATTCTTTTTAATCCGTTTAAGTGTAAACATATCACGTATTTTAATTTCAACGACGAAAACTGTAGTCTCGTTTAAAACATGACACAAAAATTATCATTTGCTAGGATTGAAAGTAATTATTACAGTACACATTTATTTATACTTTCCTTTAATTAAGTTACTTTTCATATTCATACATAATTGAGATCGTTTGTGCCTATTAAAATTTTAAAAATGTCCGAATGACATACAGATTACTCGCACAAAATCACCTTTAAACCCCAAAACCGATCGCAAGGTCGTTAAGGAAAGCAATGTAGCGAAGCGACTTCCGACCGATTTATCTATGTTAGCCCCACCAGCTATCGCGTTAAAAATGACACCATGTTTTCTCAGCCACATTGAATATCAGCTATATATATATTTCAGTATAGCGAAGTTCCCGTACTTTATTAATATTTGCTTAGAGTCAACTTTTGTACCTCGGTTGATGTGAAAAATCAATCAAAGTATTTTTAATATAAAATATATAGAAAAATATTATTCATTTACAGAATACAAAACATACACTCTTTATCAAGGTGTGTAGGGTTATATTTAATCTTATTTCATAATATAATATTTAAATATCTATACACTTTTGATTTTTTTTTCTCAAATCAACGCAAAATATAATAAAGTTGCTCGGTAGGATCTAAAAGAAAACGGCGAAGTGTGAAGTACTTGAGGATGTTTTAGATCGTAAAAGACTTAACTAGCTGCTTGGGGCTTAATACAAATACTTCCTCCATGATCAGGTGAATGAAAAATAAAAACTTTGTCTAGATTTATAAAAATATTAAAAAGTTTATGTTCGAGTCCGTGCTTTTTTTTGTAAAAATCAAATCCTTTTGTATAGTTTCGAAGGTATTTGATAAAAAAAACTGATTTTAAATAAACAGTTCAAAAATTCCGAAATCTAAAATATTTTATATTCATCTATTGTATATTTTTACGAGATAACAAAAAACATTAATTAAATGAAAACCTCAAACAATAGTTAATTCAACAATAAAATACATACTTATTCGCGTCAACTAAGCGTTGTAAACTTTATCTATATTATTTGTGTCACGATTCTACAAAACAGTATCACTTTTATAATGTTGGGTGACTAGACATTTTTATTGTATTTTCTATTGATATTTGTTAAGATACTGAAGCCATGCTTCTTTGGCCCACACTATGAAGTCTCGTGATGAGGAAAGTGAATTTCGCGGTATCTTTATATCTGAATGTATTTCATGGCAGAAAGTAATTTTGGCCTAAACTTTTGAAAGCGAAAACGAAAGTTGACGAAGCTATTGTCGATTTAGCGATAAAATAAGAATTGTACGAATGATCACGTCGCCTCGCACGTGCTTAGAGAAAGCTTAAAGATCAGGGGCTGTTTCATTATTCGCATTAAAATTTCTACTTAAAAATTTAAATTCTATTTATACATTTACTTAACATCAACAAAACTATTGAGATATTTTTATTATTTAATTTGTATTTGTGTTAAAGTAAAATATTATACTAACATAACGTACGACTGAAACGAAAGTATTCGTAACTTGTTTTTGGAATAAATGTTCGAAATGTTTGAGAATTTAACATTCATGAACAAAGGGGGAGTTGGGTTAGGTTGTGACATGTCTCGGTGACATAAATTAATTAAAATAATTTGAAACTTTTTTATTTGAAGCTGAATATGTTTTGTAAAAATGTATATTTATCTGAACATGAAGTTTCTTTTGAATTAAGGTTGCTTAATATATGAATATTTTGTAATCATATACCAATGTATATTATAACAATTTATAACAAGATAAATTATGATATATAAGATAATTTTCGTGCTTATAAAAGTGATTTTTACTAAACTGATTTCATAAAATAAAGGTTAACATGTTATCATACCAATGTATTATCATCTGTATGAGATAAAATACAAACTTGAATCTTGAATTCACATACACATTAACGTAACAATCATTATTATAAAATAAAAACACACACACACACGAATAGCTCACATACACCAATATCACGTGATACTTTTGTTTATGCATCAAATGAACTATCAACTTGAAATACAGCAGTGTTTTTTTACGATTTATGTGGACGTATGCAGAGGTATTGGTGGGTCGCCTGTTTGATTTATAATGTGAACTGGAAAGAGGTTCCGCCATCCCGTTTAATATCTTTGATTTACGATAGAAACTACGCGTATAAGTGCCAGTTTGCACTGTGATATGTAGCTGTCAGGATTCACTCTTCTTTTTTGTTTTGGGAGTAATGACATAGAGTGGCCTTTTAATGATTGGTGTAGCTCACAGTATTATTCAGGTATTACGATTTATATATCTATTGCATTGATTTAAAATTAGTTTTCGGATGAGTTTTTATTCGAACGTCTTCTGCCTTAGGCGCGGTTTAGAGATCGATGCATTATTAAAACTTGCATATATTATTTAAACAATATGTTAATATAGTAATTTGGTAAACGTTCCTTTGAAGTGTATTGCTATTATATTAAGGTTCTTAGGTTTTTTTTTTTAATATTTATAAATAAATGTTTTTCAATTATTCCTTTTATTTGTCTATATACCTATAGATATTTATTTAACTATTTAAAATTACTCATTACAACAGTCAAAAAACTAATTACCTACCAGTAAAAATATATAAAAAGTAACTGAAATAAATAGTAATTGGATATATTATTTATCTTATTAACTTCTCAATTAAGGTTAAGTTAATTTAAATGACAAAAAGTTATCAATGATTTGTAACGCGGTCTTTATTAGGGGCCTATACGGCTTGTAATAAACACTTTTTGACATATTATACCTTCAAAATAAGAATATAATATTATATTTAATATTTAAAACCACATAAACACGAAATATTCATTTCGTAACAGAAACTTGAATAGTCACTAAGGCATTTTTAAGACAAACACCACTTATGTACCAGTACCTACTCGATTAAAGAGACTTACACGCTCTGTTTGAAATCCTCTTCAGAGACAAATATAAGAAAAACATAGTTATTATGAGTTTATTTTACTGAACTTCGTAAGCAATGAAAAATTTAATTCAAAGTAAAGGAATAAGGTTCGTTTTTGATTGGCGACTGCTTGAAGTATTCTGTTATATATGCAACTGTTATTTTAGTTGTTTGAAGTTATTCTTGAACTTTATTTCTTTAAATAATAACAATGCAGCTCCTAGAGACTGTATCTCCGTAGGATATTTTCTCTCAAATAAGTTCAATTAAAGAATATTTTCCTAGCTCTCGTTCTGTATCAGTCCAATTATACCGAATTTGAGTTTTGATATTAAATATCAATTATATGTATGATAGCTTAACTTATTAATTTGTAAGGGCATATAAAACTGAAATTTAATAAATTATTTATGTTTCATATTTTATTATAAAATTTAATCAAACAATTTTTGACCTTATTTTTTTATTTTCTGATACAATGGATGAAAATTTTATATTTTCAATTTAAATATGTAACATATTGAACTACATTTTTATTTGTGCATGAAAATGGAGATATTTTAAATATCTGTAAATCTGTATTTAAAAAACCTCGCAAATTTCAGTAAATTTTAAATCTTAAATTTAATACCAAAACAATAATACAGCCAATATGTTGAGCGAGAAATGTTATTTTTGACATCATTTGTAGTCTCAGCAGATTAAATGCGTCAAATTGAAATCATTACATAAAGGTACTGGAAGGATTGAAAGGATTGTTTACACAAGTTAACAATGCGCAAGGTCCTTAAGGATTATTGGTGGAGATTATACAAACTTGGATTGAATTTAAGGGTTCTGTACTTTCCCTTGATATTTTATGTAGTATTTATTTGCATTACATCATTTTTAAGTTGCCATACCTCAAAAGGAGTAATCGGAACTCTTTCCAGGGTCACTTCTTTGTTCGTCTGTCTGTCCGTCTGTTTTTGTAGCTATTTACGGATATACTATTGTCTTTAATTAGTTAAATGTTGATGGTGTGAAATTAAAAATTATTTAATTAAGTATTAGTCATTTATTCTTATAGGTATAAATGGATTTAGAAGTTTGTTAGTATTCTTTATTTTATACTGAACCATCTCGTCGGGAACTCTAAAAACTTCGCAATTATTATTATAAAGTTGAAACACCTAAAAAAACATTCATTCTTGCACTGAGCGTACCTACTACAGATTTAAAGTATTCTGTAAATATTTAGTGCTTGCGTCTTTACTATTTAGAAAATAGAGTCTATTACTGTATAAAATTACTTTTACAATTACGTACATAAAGTTGTGGCTTTATATCTAATCCTTTTTGTCAGTTCGAAACGCTGTCAAAGTTGCCAATTGTTTAGCTCTTTGTCGTATAAAGAGACCGTAAATGACATGCTTTTGTGTTCTTCTTTGTACAAAATAAACATTGTAAATTCTCGTTTGTCATACTTTTGTTTAGACTAATGCCACACAAATGGATAGGATTGTTGAAACGCCAATAACAATTTCCTTTATAAATTACATCAGATTCAATAGCCTCACAGCCTCGTACTGATGTGAAATTGTAAATGTTTATTAAATTTGAAATATAACTACCATATTACCATCAATATTGTGATCTACATACTCAAAATAATAATACTTTCCAAATATCAAATAAATCTTATTTTAATATCAAACACAAAATCATTGTAGATCAAGAAAGAGAAGGAAATTCGTGGAAATATTCTCTCCGCAAGTTTTCGATGTATCGTATCGCAAACAATCAAAGAGTAAGTAAACCTCTTTACTCAAATACTCCTTTATACACTTACGATACCAATATGAAAGTAGGACACGGCCAATGTATCAATAAAACCTTTTTAGGCGGGGTAGTGAAACGTATGAGAGCAATAGACGCACAATTTGGATTTTTTTATTACACCACACACCTATAACTGCTCACAAGTAAAATTGAAACGAAATTTATTCATCATCGGCCCGGAAGGGTATTGAATCTTTGAACCCTTATTATACATATTTAATACGGGGTTTTTATTATTAGTATGAGAACAAGCTTGTGTGGTCTATGAACAGAAAAGAGTGAGAAAAAATTCGTTTAATATAAAAGAGTCAATTTAAGTTAAACATTACTACTATTTTGAAATTAAGAAATTCATTTATTAATTCTATATTTATTTTAAAAATAAAGCTTAACATGGGTACATACTGTAATAAAATTTTTTTAAATACAGCCATTGTATATATGTAATTAATTATAAATAAAATATCTAGAAATTTTCACGACAATGTTAATAAAAAAATATTTTCATTCTTAAAGTAATAGTTTTTTAAGTTTTAACTTAATTAACTTAATTACTATTAAATATATTTAAAAATATATTTAATTATTATTATATAATTATTTATAATGATATAATAACAATGAAATATATTTTTAAAAGACAACCAGTCTACATAATATCACATAACTGATCTTAATAGGATTATGTATAAAAAAATTCAAAGACATTTAACTTTTTGTTTTCTTTGTTAAGTAATTAGAGTTTTATTAAAAAATAATTAGAATACTTTTATAGCTCCTTGTGCAGATCAAGTTGCAATCTATTTGTTAATTATTTATTATCAAATGCATCAAAGCAAAACAAAATATACATGTTGTTATGAAACCTTTAATAAACATTACGATTATGATGCAACTGAATCGTTATAAACAGGTGAGAAAAAATGAGTCATACGTTTTCATCTCAGGCAGTTCGGACGGTAGGAATGAGTAATGACGTTAATCCGCTTGTGGCAAGCCTTAAGGGTTGGCTGCACTATAACTTTTATATTTATTGCGGCGAACACGTCCGTTCGTATTACGAGTGAGAAATAATAGCGTTAATCATAACGCCTTAGTGTTTTTAATTTAAAATTCTGGGAATATATTGTATCTCTATAGAATATTTTTATTCAGCGTAGATTCCTCGGAACAACGTTGAGTAAAATTTAATAATGTTGATAATAAAATTTACTAAAGCTCTTATTAGACATGCTGTTCTCGTAAATATTTTCTGGACATTCTATCGTAGTAATATAAATAGTAGCTTCGTAGTTTAATGTCAAAATTAACTTAGAACAAAGAGGTAAGAATTAAGAAGACAAATTAAGATTTCTTTTAAAATTAGACTTCAAATACCTAGTGGTTTATATATGAATTTTCCTTCATGCTCCGTTTTCAGTTCAGTTCAGGTCATTTCATGTATAAGATTCCCGATTAGGTTCTAGTCGTAACTAGTCGGTCAAATTCCGATATTCACGTGAGTATAGCCGTATAGCCTGATATACAATAACCGGGGCTAAATATTTGAACGAACAATAATATCTTAGAGCTTAAATAGTTAAAATGATGTACACCACCAGACTTTATTTGAGCTATAATGGTATATAGCATTATCTAAGATTTTCACGAGTACACATTTCGGGTTAAAATCAAAAATGTAACCAAATTATAGGCGAGTTTCAATACGTAAAAATAGTTTTATTTTATAATGGTATATATACGAGATATAAATTAATTTCGTAGTTCCGGAAATATCTTGAGAATTTTTAGTAAACTTTGGTGAGTAATATCAACAAATTAACTTTATTCGAAAGAAAACAAAAAAGAGCACGCGCGTTCGTTTTACGTACTAAATATATGAAGAAAAAATGCGACAAATGTATTTGCTAAATAAAAACTTCTATAAATTTTTGCAACCTAATTGTTATGCTTTATCAAATTCTGAAAAAGATTTAGGTAATAGTAATTTCATACTAATATAAGTTACTGCTATGATAGTAACCAGTTATAAACAGATGCACATACTCTTAGATAAAATAACTTTAAAATAACGTTTTTTTTTTAATTACTTACAGATATCGTACATTTTATTTTATATGAATACATACTATATAAAAAAAATCGTTTCTAATTTAAATAGCAATGGTACCATTCCTAAATCACAAGCAGAAGACACCTATCAATTCTCATCTAATTATTTTAAAACGGGTCCAACCAATAAAATAATACACCCAGGGCGTCCAGAAATTGAGATGTTCAAAGTCAAAATATAAATTACCTTCTCCCTAATAAAATTGACGTTCTGATCAATTTTAAAGTATTCATTGTTAATTGATCCTGTATTTTTCATCATACTGATAATTAGATTTCGTCCATTCATAAAATGATTTATGAATATATTTTTTTGGAAATTATTATTTCTATAAAGATTTAAAACAGAATGCTTCTTTAAGATTTATTCTAACATTGAAATTGTTTGTCTCTTGCTTATTTTTTAATTAAAAATTAGATTTCTTGAAATGGCCCGCTTTTTACCCGCAATGTTTCATAAAAGATGGAAATTTTAGTGGCGTCATATTGTGAGGAAAGGCGTTCATTTCGGCAATATTTTGCATCCCTAAGTGGATATATTTTAGGTACAATTTGACCCACTTTTTCTACTTTTACGGCTACCGTCTCAATTTCGAGCACCTTGAGTCTTAATTACGGATGAAACCTTTAAGTGAGTAAAGAATATTTCCTTTTCTCTCAGTACTAAAAAAATATATATCACATTTAAGCAAGTTTTTGCTTACTCTTAAACCATTTGTAAACATTGGTCCGATTTCAGTTCAATGGACGAGTTCAAATTCTAAACACGAGGACGCATCAGAAATCCAATCACTTAGTAGGTCATATCGACTTTCTCGTAGCTTCTAAATTAACATATTTTCCCTTATCGTAGAGTATGGCCCGACCCGGGTTTATCAAGGATTCCAACCGAAAATATAAAACAAGGGTGAGCTCATTTTACGTTTTGAACAAATGCGTCTCCGCCCACGAGAAACAAGATTACAATGTTTGTGTATAAATCTTAGGAGACAATAACGTATCTAAATTTGGGGGCTAGATTCAAACAATGTACCGAGCCCCCAAATGTCTTCAACTAACAACCGCCTCAAATATTCCCGGAACGGTATAATTTATTCTTACTGTCTACATCAATTTAAGCTATAGCTTAGTATACAGAATTAGACTTCGATTCAAGGTTAGTTTCTTAGTAACACAAAAAGGAATATAACCTATACATTTACATAATGTTTTCTAAGATTTACATGAGTACTACACAATGCTTTACTTTACACAATACGAATGCTTTGTAGCAAACGTGTTCGCGGTAAGACGAGATGATGGTGTCTGCAAAGCATTCGAAACGTCGGGTTAAATTTAAAAATTTAATAATAAACGCGAGTTATATCCGTAAAAGAGTTTTATTGAAATATACATTTACATTTTAAATCATTGTATTCTATTAATTATAAGATATTAAAAATATCATATTATAATAATCCCAATCATATTATTAACAAAGTCTGTAGATATATATTTTTAAATAATTAAATAAAGTCAATAATAACTAAGACAACATCGAACAAGTAATCTTTATCTGAGAAGCAAAGTTAACCTTTTTCACAGCTTTTTGATTTATAAGCAGAGACGCAAGATAAAAACCTTATCTTAAAGCAATATGTTTACTGATTTATTACATACTAGTGCTACTAAAGGGTTAAAGTAGAGTTTTACTTTTTCGTCATATTTGTTCAATATCGTAATGAATATCGAACAAGCTGAGTTAATTATACCAAAATATTGTTTCATGATATTTTTCATATTTTTTTTCTTTATTAAATGTTCATTTACAGTTTTCAGTTCATACTTTTGCACATCAATTCTCCCTTCAACAACCCTCGAACAATATTCGTAGCTCCCAGTACCACTTGAGCTCGTTAGAGCCGATTCAAACTGTATATTATAGGTTAAAAATGTTGAAAACTATAGCCTAGATTATACACTATTTGGTACGTTAATACATTGCTTCAATTTCAAAAATAATAAAAGTACGTAAATGACTATTATTTCGAGATAATGAGTCTTTCAGAGATTTTTATAGTACTATAACATATAATTTAAAACTCTATTTATTTCAATTGTGTACATTTTTATATAAAATCATTGAATAAATTACAATTTGGCTGCGGCCAAAGCAATTATCCAGTTTTACACTCCCCAAAATCTCATTGGCGATGATTGCATCAATTGTCTGATATGCGGGTGGCGACAGCTTGTTAATAATAAAATAAATTGTAATAATATTATACTAATATTATAAGCCTGTTCAGTATATGGTCCCTTGATTGGGTGTGACTGATTTTATCGGAATAATATTTTAAAAGAAAATATTATAATGGCATTGTTTATGTTTAAATCAATTCAAAGTGGCATAATATTATATTTTCTATCTGTAGACTGATGTATTTCTTGAGCTATTTTTACAAAATAATATATAATATTATTTCGATGATTTATACTGCAGTAAATAGGGATCTTATGTTTTTTTAAATTACCCAGAGCATTCCAATATTTATTGTTATATAAATAGAACAAATCACTTAGCTTCTTACAACACTGTATTAAAAGAATTCGAAATGTTCTTCGTGTCCTAATGGATTAATGCTAAAAAATACATCATCGGCTTATCAAATGACGGAGTCGCCTTTCAAATGAAATGCTCAATTCTAATGCCCGGCTTTTAGAGTTCTCTATCCCTTTCTATAATATACTATTAGTTCGGAGAGAGAAAGATAGGAAACAATTTCAAGAAAAAACATAATACTAGGTTAGGCGCGACTAAATTCGTGTCACCTTGCAGGTAGATCAATAAAACGGGCTGTTTCATTAACTTCGTGTCAGACAGCACTTATAAAGACATTAAAAAGTCCAATTTGTGATCACACTAATTCGGATAGTTCATCGAATGCGGTGTTTTCAGAGATACTGATTTGTTGTTAATGTAATGTGATGACAGAAACAAAAAGTTGTTTTATTCTTATCTATATATCTTATGTCATATTTACATACTATTTCATTTTCTGTATTTGTTAATTAAAAATATTGCTTAGATTTTTTTACTTGTCTTAAAAGTAAACTAAAACACTTTATATGTCAATTTGAGAATACATTCTTTGAACACATAAAATTTAACGGTTCTTTTAGTCGTTATTAAATAGTATAATGTTCTAGCTATTGGCTATTTACATTTAATTAAACAAAATATATTGACCGCCATTAAAATTCAAAGCAGGAGCTATCAGAAGACAAACAGATTTATAACCAGATAACAGATATAAAATCCTATTCAATACTCAAGTAAGTAATACAAAATGTTATCAGTTACGATACAGTGAAGATACTAAAGAATGCCCGGGATCTCTAATGAGATTCTACGAACTAAGCTCCCTAAGTAATGGTACTAGAGCAAACACGATAAATATGATCAAACAAAACGTGCATTGGAGGAAGCAGTATATTGCACAGATAAACGACAACAGCCCTCTCATAAACATGAAGAAGCCGGAGGTCCAAACAGAATCTACTCGAATGTTAGCGTGCTTAAACAACGTTAGCTTGATAATTGGCAAGTATCACCGCTGTCACTAAACCTTGAACTGTCTTTGTTTTCTGACAAACACGTTTTGTTACTGAAGAGATCTTAGCTAAGGCATGGAGCAGACATCGAGTACTCGTGGCTATGGAGTGTCATTGTTTTAAGTTCACGGCTGAGGCCGCTGGGCCTTCATACTAGGAACGTACGTTTATAATGTCAGTTAAGTTTACATGGTTGTCATAATCTCAGTCACGATTTGGGTTTAAACGTGGGTGCTGACTGAAATTGGGTCGTTTAATGTTGGCATTTTTGGTTTATCTCTGAATTCATTATACTTTTATCGATCGTGTAAAGGTTGTTTATGTTGAACGTAATTTTAAAGTTAATTGTTATATTTTAGACTAAAATAGTTGTTTATAATATTTTATGGTATAATTTAATTGAGCCCAAATCGTGTCCATGTTAGTACTATTTAAGTTTAGGAATTATTTCACCTTTATCGCCTTTACTTATAATATTAACTTAAGCAGATCATTTGGTTACGTATAAAAAAAATTAATTAATTAATTTACTAAATAAAAACAATGTTTGATTATTTTAGTAGTTTAATAATTTAATAAAAACTATTCGGTATTTATTTAAAATGTATTATCAGTAAATATTTAGTTGATATAACATTAGAATAGTCTTCTACTTATGTAAGGCTAGTATATATATATATTGTCTGGTAGTTCAGTCTCAGATCTCATTAACCCTTGATCAAGTAGAAGATGTAATTATGCAGAAGTAAGGCCGTTCATAACTGTCTTAGTAACATGCGTTTAATAAAATAGTTTGCCGTCGCACACCTTTATAAACTTAGAGCAAGTTGATATCGCTGCCGGCGTGTTACGTTGGCCATTATCCTAGCTAACATTTAACATGCCAGCATTGGAAACTTAAGCCGGCTTAAACGTTGCGAAATATTATATAGAGCGAAAGAGCGTTTTATTTTAAATTTATACCAGTTTATAATATATATTGAAAGCGCTTTAATTGCTAATAGCATTTTGAGTGTTTAGATATAATATAGTATTTATTTCGGTTTATTTTTTTTTTATTACAAGATACTTAAACTTCATTCGAAGTATTATATTATAGCAACTATAATTAAACTAAGTAGTTATAAAGAACAGAAACACTGCAACCTCTAAAAAGCTGATAAAAAATAAGATAATAGTTTAACGGCGCCTCATTTAATTTTAATTGAAAAACGCAATACACACTGATAGCGTAATACCAGTATGACGTTTCGTTCCCGTATATTTATGTAGTCCAATAACAAATAAAAACATGTATAACTTAACACATCCAAAATGTATTTTCTTAGAATAACACATAGGTTAAGAATAAATCTTAATTTTATTCGAGTATAGAATGTCGATAATAAATTCACATATTTCGTGTGCTTTGAAGATTAGGCACTTTATTGTATATGAAACTTGCTAATTGTTTTAATTCAAAACAATCTTATAATAAAAAGAAGTAAAGGTACAATTAATCTAATTTATTGCTGCACTACACAATGCATTCGATATGATACAGAGCTATTTAATGCGCAAATCTTAAAGGATAATCTGCATGCCCTAATAAGGCACTGCCTTTAGACCTTTATCGCATGTGTTCATAGCGCCCTAAAGCAAGCTAGCCACCCACATTTCATTACCAGACCTCACAGTGCTGGGTTAGAGCTTGGTTGCTGATAATATTATATTTTTAAATTATAGCTATATAATTATATTTAACTTATTTTTCTGATTGTGTTTATTTATACTTAGTAATGTATACTTAATTTATAAATCGGAAACGTTTCTTTGTTTGAGCCGTTTGGAAACTACCAAATGCGTTTGAGAAATTGTAAAAGGTAATATTTTAAAAGAGCTTACATATATGATTATATTTATTATGTATTAGGATTCATGTGAGGAGTCAGTTACCAATAAGAAATTGAAGGACCTGAGGAAAGGAAGGAATATAACTTTAAGCGTTTTGTTTTTCTTCTTTTAGTGATTGGAATTTATTTCTAAAATATAATTGAGGTGAAATTAATTTCAATCGAATACTCTAAAATAGTCTGAAATCATAATTTATCAGACTCTTTTTATATATTACATTTGTGTAAATTGTTTCAAATATACAATTAGTTATACTATTAAATTATACATAACTGTTAAATTTGAAAATATTGATTTAGATACCATTATATATATATATATATATATATATATATATATATATATATATATATATATATATATATCTATAAAGTATCTCTAAGCATTATCAGAAGTTTATGAATTTGATGTCAATATTCTTTCATAAAACATGCCATTATGTTGATAGCTATTTCAAAACGTTTACATATACTAAGATCTTATAATAAACAATCAGTGATAATAATTACCATATTTAACTTTAGTTAAAAATCTGTACAAAAATGGCGCTGTATTTTAAATATTTAACGGAAATACGATTACATTAAATGACTTTTATATAAAAAGATAATGTCAAACGACAGGTGTTACGTCAAGTGGTAACTTCCTTCATTAGTATCTATATAATTTTCTTTACACCTAATTTATATATAATGACAGACAGACAGACAGTGTTGTTGACACTAATATACCACATGTTTACTTCTCAATGTCATTTATTAATTCGTGATAGATGAATTGGTCGCGAGTGTTTATGTTACTGAATCTTCGTACCCCAGCTTAGTAGTACAGAGCATTATAGATATTGCAGATTTGTTATTTCCTAAAATAAGAAAATAGTATTAATATATATTATATTATCTATATAGATCATTGTTTTCGTTTTTCATTTTACATAGCTTTTGCTTATTCAAAGTTATGTTGTGTTATATAAGATTGAAAATATATATACTCAAGCCACTTCCAAATTAGTGGTTGTAATAATGCAGTTATTCACGCCTGCAGCATATGTTTAATGTTAGAGGGATCTTCAATTGATTGACGTGATGTCTGGTTTTTTAGTCTTAAGCAACAAACAGACAGATGTTTATATATTTTCATATAAGTAATTCATTAAAGCTAATAAATGTCGTAACTTTAAAAGCGAAAGTGATAATTTTAATGAGCAATATGGCGATAGGAACAAAATTTAATAGTTTTGAATGGATTTATTTTCGATAATATTTTCTGTATTTTATGTTATTAAAGAGGTTAAAGGATACACTTGTTCGTTTTGTTTTAACGAGATACATACCATAGAAATCTGATTGATTAATATAATTTTTTTTTTGCCATTAATACTCTTTTTTGGTACTAAGTTAAAATCAGAGACGAATTTGTCTCTATAAAAAATGTTTATTTAATATTTAAACATTATCACGTGTCGGTTATTTGTTCAGTTATAATTCTTTAACCTAAATATCTTTATTAAATAAAAGCTTAGTGTACATAGTGGGTGGTCGTGCACCTTATACAACGAGCCATTTATGCCGAATACTGATAACAGCTGCTGGGTGACCATATAGTTATATAACATGGACTATTTATTTTGCCAATAGGAACTTAGGAAAGAATACGGTATCCCTTGGTTGCTGTGTTGAGAAAAATTTAGTAACATCATGCTTCTTACTTTTAATTTTTTTTTACCTTGTACCATATTCATAGAAAATCGATTTGAAGTCGTGGAAAAGACCCAAACCTACCCCCCTCTGTCTCTCTTCAATACAGTCTTTAAAGAGAAATAATCTCAGGAAAAGCATAGTATGTCCTGAATATTTCCAACAATTGACCCGGAGAAGAAGATCAAGATGGCCTTAAAGAATCTTTGAATGATTAACAGATCACGGTCGTTCTTCACGCTGGACCACAGTGGATTATTGCTCTCATTAGTGATATAGAAGACCTCAGTATCAGCTTCTACCATTTATCGGAGTGTACCACAGTTTTCCTAGTTCTCTAAAGAAGGCTTAATCTTTTGGCGTTCCATAAATATACCCGTATACGTCCTCCGGAGAGCTTTATATACAGTCTGATATCTTGTAAACTCAACTAATTCTTCATTAAAGATCGATACTGCTCTTGTTAGTCCTCTGGTTATCCAAGAGATCGTGTGAGGCAGTAATCACTTGCCACCAGGTGGCCCGACCCGTATGCTCGTTTACGTTCTTATAACAGAAAAAAAAATGTAAATTAATTAAAGTCATATATTATATCCCATTGCTTCTTTTTTTCAATATTTGAATTAATAAAAAAAATATTATAATATTAACATATAATATTATTTCGGAACAATAGATTATCAAATTAATAGTAAAAGTATTATAGCACCTTGGCTTTATATAAGTTGAACGGGATAAGAATAGCCTTAAATATAAAATCTTATGACTTCCATTGACCTGCAATTTTGACTTGTTTCAGACGCCTATAGGATGATACGCTTAAGGCTATCTAGACATTGTTCAACAAGATTATTTTTGCAGTAGAAACATTAAAACGAGCAGACACTTCACTGATGATAAGTGGTTAGCACCGCCCTTGGACATGTACATGCATGTTTTCCACTTTCCACTCCTTGGGTCAAAATATTAAGTCTATTGACTTAATGAGTTTATTGACTTAATATTTTCGGTATGAATTTGCGATATGAAATTGAAAATAAAAGAATACCATACTTCAATAGTATAATGTCATCCTTCAAGTTTTCATACCATATTCTATCATAATACTTCAAATATTAATTAGCGTATGTTAGGTTTACTTTCTAAGCTTCAACATAGTGTTTTTAAAGAAAAATAAAGAAATATTAAGATATAGGTTTATAGAAATATTTTATTTTTTGTTTCATGAAAAACTTTGAATAATGTATGGCTTTAGTGGTTGTTTTTTATACAAATTTATAAACAATATTACTATTACAGTTTTTTTACTTGATTTTGGAGTAATTAAATAGCATCTTTTTAGGAAAACTATATGTATAGTTGTAAATTAAAACAATAATATCATAAAAATATATTTATTATTATTAATTGAAATGTACTTAAAATTTATTCTAACATATATATATTTATGATTTTCACGTGATATCATTTTGACTTACCCCTTTTTTATAATACTTAGTATTTTATAAAATAGCAAGTATTTTAATAATTTTATTTCTAAAAGATGAAAATACTTTCTTATCCCGATTATTCCTGATAATGGTTACTCTACAAGTAACTGAATAATAGAACAGTGTTAAATATAAAGTTAAGCATTATTATATTATTTTAGAACTATAAGTGCATACAATCAATTATTGTGTATTGCAATAGTTCATTTGCAACTACAAACTTAACAAAAATTGTAAAAAAGCCAGTACTATAACTGCCACAAACCCTGATTCTAATTTTAATGTCAAATCCGGTATGGTCTAGTGGCTAGGATACCTGGCTCTCACCCAGGAGGCTCGGGTTCGATTCCCGGTACCGGAATCTCTTTTGTTACAAATATTCAACTAAATTAATTAATTTTTTTTTTTTACTTCTATTATTATTAAATTATTAATATTAAAAACAGTATCAATTTAAAATATACTTCAAAAATTTCAATAAAATTTAAGATATTATGCCAATGATATTCACTTAAGAGAAGTCAAAAACAACAAATGGGTTATCTAAACAGGAAGCATATTGTCCATCTGGGCGTCTATTTAATATCCTAAGACATCCATAGTTTTTATACGACGGCGCCGAACCTCTCATAAAATATTTAGACCAGCATTTTTGTTACTTGAATGCATTATGCTAATACTAAGATTTCCTGTTAAAGGTCTGATCAGACCAAATTCCTTGCGTGTTGGATGACGATTGTTTAGATCTTAAACTTCTCCGAATATGTAGCATCCTTGCTTTTATGTATCACAATTAACATAAATTATTTATCTTGCGATGCGAAATGAGGATTTTGTTGTCACTTCTAAATTATAGAGTCTCCTTAAATTATACTTCAACTTATAGAAAAAAAAAATATTAGAAATGATAAAAAATAGTGATCCTCGATAACTTGAACGTTCAAACTAAATAATAGTAATTAATAATCAAAGTTATCAATATTTATATATACTTGTTAATTCTCTTGGTACTTAGGTTTAATACGAAGAGAATTAAAACAACATTGAATGAAATTAACTTGTAATTGGTAAAAATTTATTTTTAAAATTACAAATTAATCGTAAAAATGGATATGAAAAAATGTACTAAATTTGTATACAGAACCAAACTAAACAGTTTATCCGTTAATTCAAGATCATAAAGGACTTTTGTTGGTTATCTTTGTGCTGACAAACGTATTTCTTCGAAATCGATGTTATTTATATTGCTATAAAAACTTGTCTATTTTATGATATACGAATAAAGCATAATAATAATAAAACATAATTAATAGCTATTATTCAAGCTGATTTTTATTTAAATAACTATGTTTACAACTATACATATATGTAAAATATATTATTATGAGAAACAAGTTATTTATGAGATTTATTTGTGTTATTCTTAACACCGAATTAAATGTATTTTGATTTTTTTTAAATATTTTTTTTTAATTTTTAACTTAATTTTTGGGTTCAGAGGAATATATGTTTAAGCAATGGCTTCAATATAAATCTCTTTTTCCTTATTATTTTACGGATAGACAACTTTATTAATAATCAAATAAAAATATTTCACTTACACGTATATGTCATTACTGTTTGTAATAAATAATTATTTATTACAAAAAAAAAACATTTAGTTCAGATTTATTTTAAATTGAAAAACTCAATTGAATTTATATTATTCTAGAATAAAATAAATTAAAAAATATATAAATGACTTCTTTTACAATCGGTTGTATTTAACATATTAAATTTACATTTTACATCACTTTTGGGAACCCTGAGACTATCAGGTTGCTATTATTTATTAGTTACAAGCATGCCGCCTTTATTCTGTGCTATAAACATGATTTAAAAGGTGACAGCTTCTAAATGAACTAATATAATCAACATGACACTCATAGCGTTTACGATTTTCTTTAAAAGTAATGACTTACTTATCTTATGAGTTTAAAGTTAAGATTATAACGTTAAATACAAATTAAATTTAAAATAAGATTACACAGTGAATTCATGTTATATTAAAAAAAAGATCTAATTCTTAAGTTATGTAATTTGTATAAGGTGTTCTAAGGGATGTGATCGACAGACACTTACATCTTGTCTACCCGTGGACACGATTGCTGCAAATCATTCGAAAGGTCGGGTTAAAATTAAAATGTAACTAAAATTATACGCAACCTATATCTTTAAAAAAATACTTCTATTTCATGTGATAACATATAGGAACTGATATTTCCCCTAATAAACGCCGAATAATGTAATGTTTCTTCATTGTACGACACAAAGATTAAGTTGAATATTTTGAATATCATAGTAAATAACACAATACATTATCTCTTTTAGTAAATTTACAATAGTAACTTGCTGTTTCAAATTGTCTTCAACTTATTTTGAGCAAGAAATCGAGTAAGTCACGCGCCACGCGTCCTATTCAACTGACTTTTTCGGTATCATTACAAAAGATTTGACGCTAAACACTGACATTAATAGACAAAGAAAACTTTTCCGAGACAAAAGCGCCAAATAAAAGGTTGTCGTCATTAATTTTAGCGCTTTGACATTTTTAACGGTGCATCCTTTGTAAATGAAAGATTTTAGTTCGCTTTTAGTTTTTGAAGGCGAAAAATTAGCGCTCAGCGTGTGATCTGTCAGTAACAGAACATCAAAAAAATAAAACATTTTCACACTTGTTTTTCAATTTAATAGGATTCCTTTGTTCTTCTCTTTCAAAATTTCAATTATTTGCGATATTTCTCAGATAATAAAAGAAAAAACACAAATTATATATTTTTAATTTCTTAGCATACTATTTAGCCCTTGTTAAACCAAACCTTGTGATATTTTAGAAAAATATAGTTATTTATATAATCTATAGAAAATTTTCGAGTTTGATGAAAAGAAACACATAAAATAAAAAATCTTGCAGTTGAAATATAAATCTAGTGCTATCAAGCGAATCAAATTGAGTTTCATACATATTGTTAATTCCTAAAGAGTTTTTTTCTACAATTCGTTTCTATGGAACCTATGGATTCTGTATCCAAATTAGTAACGCCGTAGTGTCACCTGAGCCGAAAGGTGGACCTCACGCGCAACAAAGTACATATTTTGGTATCCAATAGAGAACCATTTACTGAACATAATGAATTATTATTCGACCCCACAGTTCGTTGGGATCCATTTGGGCTTCGTCCATGGCTCGTTTATAATTAAAATATACGATGTTCGTATAATTATTTATGATGAAATAGGATATTCACTCTATAAGAAACACTAGTGTCGTTTCTATAATAGAAAACGTCTTTAAATTTCTTGAATTATAAATAAATCAACCTTATATACCTAAAATGGATACCAGCTTCAAGTTGTGGTTATCGGCCCATTAAGACCGTTTAGGAACTAACGGAGCAAACTTCTTGAATACACGAGATTGTATTACAAAACTGCATTTACATTTTGGTTGAACTTAAACTAAGTTCCGAAACTAAAGCAAACAGCTTTGTGCCAAATTTAAAGGCGTTGGTCCTAATTCGTTGTGAGAGCGCAAACGTGTCGAGGAGGAAACTCGTTTGTGATCTTGACGTCGTCGAGTGTTATGAACATCATAATTGTTCTTTTGTACATGTGTAAGTACATAAAATTATTTTTGACTAGCAAACTCTTACATTGCGTTAGTAAATTCTTCAACTATATGGGATTTTCGAATCGGTTGCAATTATTTGAAAACTTTTTATATGTAAAATGACATCAAATATTGAAATGTACATATATTTGTAGTATACATTATGTTAGAGATTTTGTAGCAGAAATATACACAATAGTAAGATTTCAAAAAAAGTGATAAATCTGTTAGGGTTTAATTAAGCCACATTCATTTTATTGTCAAGGAAAAGGTAAGCCTAGAAGGGTTCTCGGAGACTGCTTCAAAGTTATGAACATAACTTAATTCGAAGTTTAGCACCTCGTAAAGTCTAGCATCCATTACGATCCTTGAGATTATTTCTAGCGCACTTTATGGGCTTCTATCGAATAGTATTATCGGATGAATTCTATTCAATTTGTCAAGAAAATAGAATAGTTCAGATTTAGTGCAACGTTTAACAATACAATGAATTTAATAACATTTTTATTTTTAAAATATGTAATTTTAGGAGAGTACTTAATTGCTAAGTTATTTCATTAAATTGATGCTTAATATTTTTATAATAAAATCACACTACGATAGCAATAAAGAAATACTCCAAAATGCTCTTTCTTCATTTTTACATCCCGCTGGGTGTAGTTGCCGAAGTTCTGAACGTAGAGCACACAGAAACATCATAAAGCGTAGAAAATACTTAACGCACACATTCTGAACATCAAAGAACGCGCAATCTGTGTAAAAAAAAAATAACATTTTGGTCCCAAAAGGGCGGGCCCGTTTATGCGACCCAATTCACACGAACGGGTCGAAGAAGAAATTGAATTGAAGTCAGCCCGAACAACAAATTCAAACGCGTATCGAATTGTTTTACGATTGACGAATTCGCTTTTCAAAATTTTAAAATTCGTTACAATAGGCTTTAATGATGCAGGTCAGTTTCTTTGTCCACATCAAAAGTAGGACCCGAAGAATCCGACGTATGGATTTTAAGAGACGGATTAAAAAATTCGCGATCGTGTGGAGATAACGCAAACTGAACTGACGGTTTTTATAAAATCTGCGTTGCTAAATAATTCACATACCAATGAGGTCCATATCTGTTTGAATTACAAATTTCGAGAACAGCATGGCCTAATTTAAATTATTTTCTTATTTGTAAAGTTTTTGTTTTGTTAGATACACGTTAGTTTATGCATGTTACAAACTAGTTAACTTCCGTCTCTGTGCTTATATTATGGAATAAATATTATAAAAATATTATTATCTAAAATACCGTTATGAAACTATCCCTATATTTATTTAGAGTTCCGGCATAGTCTAGTAAATTACTCTTCCGATAGCTGTGTTTATGAAGCGCACATTAATCTTTTTGATAAAAGAGAAAATTGCTCTCTACGATCAGCGGCGATTCCTTACGATAGTACCAGCTTCCATTTGTTAGCGTCTTGTTTAGAAAATCACATCTGCTAAACTTTATTAGCTTGCCTTTTGACAAAGCCAGTTTGATGGAGGCGCGTATCAAATCGCGCAATTCAGTCCGCTCCTTAGCGCAGCTGGTTCGAGCGAAACTAATCTTTTTATTTATTGTAAAGATGATATGCGTTATTTATGAAAATTTAAGATTTTTTATGTCTGCTTTTAATATGACAAGGTGACACCTTGCTATAATTAGTAACGCTGTGTAGATGTTTTGATTTTATTATCATTTTGAATATGTATTTTCAATCTCTGACATAAACGACTATTCTCAACGTTATAATATACAGTTAAAATACAGCATACATTCATTTTATGTAAACTATTAACAAATTATCCCAACTCGTCAAATAATTAAGCTGAAATAGCAAATGCGGAAACTAACACTGTTGAAATTTATATAAATATACAATTAAGCACTGTTCCCTGAAAATTTTACAACAACATGCATAGATATTCGAGCACATTAAAAACGATAATTATCATTACTCTAAATAATGATTTACTTATGTTCTATAATCTAGTTTATATATGCATATTAAAAAATCAAATTATATTATTGGTTAACCTGACACTCCGTAACAAATTTTAAAAAATGAAACAGGGGCAAAAAAAAATTTACAACGTAATTTTTATAACACATAATATTTTGTGTTATAAAAATTACGTTATAATTTTTTTTTTAATTATTAAACAATATCTTGTTTATTCGTTATAATTCTAGTTTAACTAAGCTTTGGAAAAGCTTCCAATATCATGGAACTAACCGATCCCAGCTTCCGTATTACACATGATCCCTAACGGGTGTAGCGGTTTTTATCTCGGTAGCAGCAATTTGATTGCTCTACTTTTTGCTCGCTTTCAAATAAACCAAAGTAATTGTTTGTTTTAACTTCGTAGATTGCGTCCACTGTGGATTCGTTACAGACGTTTTCTATATAGATAATAAAGACTTAAAAACGCTTGACTAGTTTTATCTTTGAAGGATGATTTCGATTCTTGTTGGTTTTAGAAATGTAAACAGTTATATCCATTGTGACCATTTTCTTTACCAATATAATAGATTTTTGTAATAATATTTTGATTTTTTATCTCATTCTAATAAAATAAACTTTGTCAAATAGAATTGTATCGTAATAAAAGGTGTGAGCCCGAATATCCGATCAAAAATTTTAAATTAATTTTAATTTGTTATATCACTTTTTGCTCTGGAGCAGGTAACAGGAAACGGGTTGTCTGAGTTAATCCCACATGTATGTGTGTAATAGCATATTTGAGTGCGTGTAGCGTCCAACGTTTTTTATGAAGTTAAGCTTAGAAAATCCTTTACTATTCTACTTCTATACTAAGCTTTAGTTGTCCCTATCACCTCTATACATGATAAAAGAGACAGCTGTCAATAAAACATCACTTATACTTGTTGAATCACGGCTATCTGATTAATTTTAAGAATCTTGATATACAATTCCTACAGGCTTATAATTTTCTCAGGGTATTGCTAACTTGTTTTCTTTCTATTCAACTAAATAAGGTAATCATATTTTTCATATATTTCCTCTTTATTAGGTAGGGAAACATACCTGCATTTCATTGAGAAAAAGTATATGGGATTACCGTACAGTTATAATTTTTTTCAACACATTATTGCTAACTAATAAGGATTACAGTTAGATACAGTTAACGCAAATTTAATAGATAATTTTTATTCTATATTTATTGAGGTAATAAAATGTAATAAAATTAACTCATACTTTAACCAGACTTTTCTCGTGGTTTCACTTGCGGTGGAACGATTTTTAAGAAAATTAGAAGCAGTATCGTAATGCGTTTCTCAGGAACCTATCTATAATAATCAAAAATTATTTTTTCAAATCTATCCAGTAGTTTCGATTAGCGCGTTCAACTAAACAAACAAACTAGTTTTATTTTATATAGTTGCACCAAATTAATATCGTAAAATAATATATATATATATTCTATATACTGAATAATAAGCTATCATCATAACATTATTTTGAGTCCTAAGCAAAAAAAAACAAATATAGTCAACTGAATTTCTTAAAATTTCTACGCCTATTTAATATATATTTATTAAGAAAAATATTTATTCATTATTATTATTAGTTTTACATGTGTTATTTTAAGATAAGTTTGGAAATAATAATACCACACTCCAACTATTCCTATAACAAAACAATTATTAAAATAATAATTATATTTTAAAAACAGAACCTTGAACAATAAAATAATAATATTATATTTATAAATCTATATAATATTATATTTATAAGTTTATATCAATCAATCAATCAATCAATCAATCAATGAAAACTCTTAATTTGGACAACATATCAGGTGTTACTTGATATACAAAAAAAAACTTAATATAAATACATATAAAGGACAGGAAAAGAATAATAATAAATATAGTAAAATGGACTGAACTTAAAAATAATAACAATAATAACAAAATGATATGTCGTAATTATATATACATATATTTAACAATATAAGATACTCCAATATGATATTAAATTTATTTTTCATATTATTGTGAACTCTACTATGTAAACACTTTGTAACGAAGCTCCCGAAACAAAAAACTCCCCATACTGTTGACATTCCTCATGTTGGGTTTGATTACATACATTTATATGAACATGTATGACATTTAAGATTACTCTATAACAAACGAAATTACTTAGTCCCTTCACTTTCTTTATAACAAGTTTACATCGAAGCAAAAGTTTGTTACAAAACAAAGCGACAATTCAGAATTGTAGACATTATTAAATGTTACTGTATATTAAATTCTACTTCAGTTGTACAAACTAAATTTAAAAAGGAAGACATAAAACGTTTAAAAATCAAAGAATCTAATTACTACTAATTAAATAACCTTAAACGTATATTTATGAACGGAAATCGATTCCTAAAAAGGGCGCAGGTAGTAAAGACGGTATTAGTATAAAACCGTTCAAAAACGAAAAAATAACGGTTCTAATTTAGAATTTTGCGCCGAAAGTGTGTTTGCACTGTAATTATAATAATGATCCTAATTCGCTTTGTTCCAATATATTCGGCTTTACCTGTTTCAATGTTTGCTAATGAATCTTCCTAACCCACATTTAACTTTTTTTTTAAATCAACAAAATTTCTCAAGATAAGGTTTTTGTTATTCTACCGATTAAAAGGAGATTAGTGTTTGCTCGAGATATGCAGATGCGGACCGTTGTGAATGTAAATTAATTCACTTCATTGTTATGTTAAATTTTGTTACTAAAGCCCTTCAAAGTTTTAATACATTTATTGTGATATGTAGTAATGCTTTCAAAAGCTTTTGGAATTATTAATCTTTATAACACTAGTCGAATAACGAAAGATTTTAATTGTGTACTTACCCTTATTTTTTTCAAACCTCAACGTTCGTACTTTTATTGTACATGTGTACAATCTTTAATCAATTGTTATAATCTGTCAAAACTGTTTTGATGTACAGTAATTAATATTCTTTCATGAATAAATGGTTAGCATTTAAATCATTTGCGTGATACAAACGCGGTTAATATGAATCTTAATAGGATCAGGATTTAACTGATTTCTTAAAAAATATTTATTGAGATAATTGTTACTACTGTTTGAAAAAGAAAGTATAATATATATTTTTAATAAGAATATTAAAAATAAATAGTTATAAAATAAATAAATATAATAAATACAGTTTAAAAAATAATATTACATTATTTATTATGGTACTAAATAAAATATCTTAAAATCAATATCCGATAACGATTAGTCCTAACAAAATTAAAAGAAAAATTTTAACCACGGACACTGTAATTTAAATGGGTCATCATTTAAAAAGGCCCGACCACAAATTCCTATAAAAAATCAAGTTTGACAACCCTGACAGTAATCCAACAAATTCCAACAGAATTCTCCTCAGGTTCCAAAAACTTACGGTAACGACATAATGACAGAGGGCGACTTCTATCCCGAATAGTCTCGGATTAATGTCGATTTAATTAAACCTGTATAATTTTGATCTGGGATTAGGGAAGGTTCGAAAAAATGGAGTAAGTGCTAGTTTTATATGTAATGTAAACATTTATATTGACTGAACTCTGAAGTGTGATATTCTTTATATTTTGTATATATTTTTTTGATTTATGATGGTCCCTAACTTGTAAATTCAAAGCAAGAACTATGCGTGGGCTATCATAGAAAAAGATGCCTGGTAGGCGGTTCCTTATCAAATTACTACCTATGCTGTTTTGTTGCCGACAAAGGCGCTGACCCATCTCGCAACATGAATAACGTTTAGATCTCCAAGATTTTAAATTGTTACAATTTTGTATTGATATTGATCAATAAAAAATTATGAAACAAAAAAAAAAAGTTGTTTTGGTGACTTTTTTTGGTATTACGTCACTAATTTGTTAAACATATTGTGTCATAAATTAACTCTTTATATAAATTTGTTTTATAATAAATGAACCTATTATAATGTGGAACAAATAATATTATATCCAATCTGGTAATCACATATCAACAAATCTGCGATCAACAAAAAGGAGTTCTCACCGAAGAAAAATAAAAAACAAGTTCCCAATCAAAACAAAAAGTCCCTTATACCTGTCGAAATTGTATATTTTCTCAATAATTTATAAGATAACTCAATGAAATAGAGTTCAAAGTTGAGCTACTAAGTGCATAAAGTCAGCTTATTTTATATTTACTTACGTTTCATCTCATTTCCCGTGAAGAATTAATATTATGTGTGCTTAGTTTTTATACTTGTGTACTCATCAAATATTCCCGTACACTGAGCGAACTATAAAGTACTATATTTTATGATTAATGCGTCCGAATACAGTTCTTATTACAATTTACTTTAGGTTAGAAATAGAACTTACTAATTTAAGTGCATATAAACTGCTTCATCAGCGGAGTACAAAGCGGTACCTAACGCTATGAAAACACATTCTGCATTTCGAAATATACAAAATATTTTACGTGTTGAAACTATATTACGATTTTGATTTATTTTGGTAAGTTATATTGCAATCTTAAAGAAAGAACAATATTTTTTATTATGTTTAAATTAAAATAACAAATTCAAATCATCTGAAACTTGATTAAATTATTGCTTTATTTTTCAAAACGTATTTAGAATTGAAGCGATTTTCAACGCGAATTGTCTATTGACATGGCGCTTGATACAATTGCTTCTAATTGAGAGTTATACTTACTAGCGAAGGCTATCATCTGCTGTTGCTATTAATAAACATGACAAATGAAGAAACAACTTATAAAATATGAATTGAACTCTTTTGATCGATCATATTTGCTACATGAAGATAAAAAATTTAAAAAGTGTATTAGTTTATATTAAGAATGTATTAACACATCTTAAATTGCTATTTAATATTATCTTCATTAAAAGAGGTCAATATTATCTTAAAATACACGCTAAGTATTACATATTTACTCTTGTTTTTCTAAATAAAATGAGAAAGACTTTTGTTTGTTATTTATTAACACTAATTAACCACTCGTGAGAAAGAGGTTTGCTTTAATATTTACATACGTAATACATTCAAGTTTGATTATGTCTTATCTGACAGCCCACATGATACGTTATTAATTAAACACGCCGGCCTCATGAATTATCACAAGCTTAATAGTCACCAATGAGCTCTGAGTAATTATGTAGATGAACTGCTCTGCGCCCGCGCATGGTGGGGGAAGGCACTTTTGCAAGGTCAAACTAAACAATGATTAAGTCAGATACTATGCTAGATAAAATTTTTCTTAACATTTACAAAAAATAAGGGCTTACATAAATTATAACAATAATAGCTAATCATTAATATCGTTAGACAGTTCAAATGAGATGATAGAATCTCATATTGCGCTTTCTTGACATCTAACTTACATAAAGGCTAGTTACAATCTATTGATAATAAAACCTTTAGATTTAATAAACCCTTCAAACCGTTTCAATTAGTTAGCCATCTACATAATAATCTTTGGCATGCTGTGAAAGAGGCGGGCCGAGGCAACGCTCGTGCCGCGCGCACGCCACCCAGCTACTGAGATTACAATTCCTCTGTTTTTATTCTTAGTAAAAACTTCTCGCTTAATGGAATGCAGTCTCTTTCGGAAAAGAAACTTCTCTTTGTAGTGGAAGTTTTAAGATGTTTTACATGATATTACATTGAAAACAATCTGAACCTCTTTTACTTAGACTATTTTGTAACATCTTAAACAGTATTTTTAGAAGGAATATAAAAACTTATGAGCAATAATAAATTTACCAGTTTACAATTTAATGATATATCACTTTAATATTACTGTACGAATAGTTTCATAATATATTTAATATATATATAATACAACGATCGAATTAAGATTTCCTAAAAAGTCCATAATATGCATAAAAAACACGTGAATTTATAAGTCTATTAAAAAATGTACAAAGTAAACTGAACAACAAGTAGGTAATCGTAATTTTATCACAATGTAAACGAAGTCGGTTAATGTCTGATGTAATATTTTAAGCTCTTTCATATTGCCTAGGTCGATGAAGGCATTATAAAATGAACTATTACGATTAGACTGCACTATATTTGCAATCAACTGAAGTGGTGCCCTAAGGCGTTATTGATAAAAGTGCTTTCATATAATATTGATAAAAATAATTGCACAAACGATGTAATATTAGGTATTAATCTCAATCAAAGGGAGAAGTAAAGGGATTTACAGTGTAAAACATTTTCTTATAATAAAATTATTATTATTATTCTATAATTATATTGAACGTCTAAATGTAAATTAAAAGTAAAATAATTTATAAAGTAATCAAATTAAAGATCAGTTTTATACGTTTATACGTTACCAGTTTTATACGTTAACCGCGACAAGATCTGAAAGATCATTACAAGCCACATAAAGTGTTTAGCTAATTTTGCAAAGAGGTGAAACCCTTGGACAGTTTACACATTACCACTTTGTTTAATTTACTCTTGTCCTCTCAAGGTACAACTTACGTAAAATGGACACTTCACTATCTAGACCTCTATACACCTTATAAATTGTTCGTTGTTACTCGGTTTTTATAAACAATATACATTTTCGAAAAACTCAGTTTTTCCTTCCGATCTGTCTGTCTGTATGTGTGTCTGTCGAATTTTATTTTTCGAATTTTGAAATACTAAAGATATATTTGGAATCAGCATCTAAATGTAAGATTCACTTTTCAAAATTATGTTGATTGTCCAACGGGAAGGTGGTCAGATCGGCCGCCGAAGTTACCGAAAAATGGAAAAAAAATTTCGAATTTTTAAATTTTTTAAAATTTAAAAATTAATTAATTTAATTTTTTAATATTTTTTTTTTCTTTTGTTTGTTAATTAATTTGCGAGTTATAATTTGCCGATTAGGAGTTTTTCATAGCGGCAAGCTCGATTGCCGCGTGTCAGATGATTTCAAATAAGTTCTAATTATTATTTTTTAATTAAAAAAAAACATTTATTTTACTGCATATTTTATAGTATATATAATTAGTGTCATTTAGTTTTCTTGTAATTGATTGTTATAGTCAACTAAGTCACATTCCATCACATTTGGCAAGTGCATATCAACTTACCACTTCTCTTTTATAATAACAATCAACACGGATGGATGACCACACAAGTAATATGTAGTCAACAAATAATAAAATCAAAATAATAATAGTATACAGGTATATATTTCAAATCTTAAATATCCTCTAAAAACTAAATATAAAAGATAATTAAATAATGTTTAAAACAAAAATAAGATTTGAATCTTCAAACCAATGTTTTAATATAAACCTTTTTATAATAAACCTCGTTAAATATAAAATCATAATAGCTTTCATAATTTAAATATAGAATTTTAATACACTTATTGAAGTTGGTTATCACTTGAAATTCTGTAATAAACAAGCCGACTATTCAAGTCTAATGCAAGTCAATATTCATAAAACATGCTTTCATTTCCCTTATAAACGGTATATCTGCACCGTTATAGCTGGTGACCGTTCGCAAATTGCAGCCTGCTTCATAACGGATTACAAAAGCGACACTTGCGGGAAACGACTTAGACATACGCTCGATACTCTTGTATATTTTAATGGCTTTGCTGAGAACAAAGTAACGACATTATATCTCACAAATATTATTTAGATAATATCTGTGGGATTGTAAAGGGTAGTGTCTAAAAGAATAACATTATGGCATTATATAATTTTTATAAATCGTCAAATAATTCATGTGCAGTTCAGAATATAGTGATGTTCATCTTCTTATTGGAAATATCTAAAATCATATCCAATCATCGAAAATATTACAAAAGATAGATAAACTTTTTTCTACTTCTTAATTTTTTTAGTCTATCTTGTAATGGGCAATGCAACCTTCTAAAGCTGCATATTCCTATATATACTGAAATCTTATGTATATCTCTATCCATTACATCGACTGGATCCGTAGAAAGTCCTCACATAACAATCGCAGTTTAAATCGCAGTCAATATTGCCAAAACGCACAGATACTTTAGATATTCAGTAGATATAATTTAATTATTATAACATACTCATTCCTGATATATAATCCATCAATGTCATTGTACTTTTCATCCATAATGGCAGAGTTTGTGATACTTGTCTTTAATATCTTTAGATTGTAAGCGATGTTATTATATTTAATATTGCCTAAAATAAATTAACTATTTCCTGGTTAATAAATATTTATTTATTTGATTACAGCATTTCATTTTATTTATATTTTGCATTTAGATGAATAAATAAAATTAAAGGAACACTTTTTTTATTGATAAAAAAATATATACATTTATTTTATAATAGTATTTTATTGTATATTTACTTTGCGTTTAGTTTAAGATTAGTAAATGAAATCCAAGTAACAGTTTTTTTGATAAAACAAAACTAAATCTTAATATTTATGCTAGTTTTTTGAAGAAAGACACAATTATTATATTTTTTAAATTACTATATTTTCAAGTAATTATTGGTACATCTTTGTCTATTTTAGTTCTATTTATAATGCAAAATGTAATCTGCTCATATATTAACGTTTTATTATACCTACTTAAGAAATTTAAACAAGTGCAATAGCAAGTTGATCGCAAAATTATTTCAGATATATTCCTTTCCCTTGTCTCTGCTAAAGCACTCTTTCCATTTCTGTTGTCAAGATAAGATTGAATAGATTATTGTTAGTAGTGAGTATTTCAATAAAATACCTATTTAATTATCCGAGTAGTCGACTATTTTGGAACTACTTATCAAAGTATAATTATTATTAGATATTATTTAAAATAAACTTTTAAGAATTTCAGTCAACTTACCTATTTTCGTTGTACGTTCTTTATTTTTATTTTTATCCAACGTAGAAAACTGTTGAAATATTTTTTCTTTATTTTTGCCATATTTAAGTGTATTTGCTTTACTTTCAAATGTAACATGTGTAAACACTATTAACAGCAGTGTACGAGTGAGTGTAATCTATGTAAATTTAAACGACGTGGACGGGTTAATAGTAACCTTAAACAAGATATTAAATGAAGTTAAATCATTGACACCCGATTCATTGCTTGCCAATAAATAAAACAATAGGTTTCGTGAACGCTTTATTTCCTATTGTGTGATAGTTTCGAATTTACTGACCGTTTTACATTCTATCTGAACAATTCTATTATCTTTGTATCTCAAAACAAATTGAATTTATTTTATAGCTCGAAGGCTTCACTGCTATAAAAACAAAATGTAGGTACTAATCGAAATTAGAGTTACATCAAGACTTCAGAACCATACACAATCCTCGAAATACATTGGGTTAGATAATGAAATAGTAACCTATCTAACTACCTACCTAAATTACCTAATAGCAATGTAGTTTTCGTATTGCATTGAGCGCCATTCCAATGCAGCGTTGAGCAAGACATAAAGAAATTCCCGCAAATGACAAAAACATACTAGATTTGCACATAATGGCATAATGACATAGGATTTCATTTGATTTTAGAGTGTGGTATGAAAGCGGTACGATAACGTAAACATGTTGGGTCACAAAAGTAAGTAGACAACGTCCCAACTATGTTAACGCAACTTGAGGCCTATTTTTTCATCCCATTGAATTTTATTAGCTCTCCTGGACTTTTAGTCACGCGGACAATTTCCATAACCACGCAATATCGTATTCGTTTACGTATCAATCTCTTAAAGAATGATATACATCATGTTTGTTTATAATTAATGACATACAGCCTGGGTACATTGTTTAAGCTCTTAATAAATATAAGCAGCTTGTGTGGTGTGACGTCATCGTTTGTAAGTCGAACCATGTTAAGAAGCGAACAATCGGTAATTGTATAATCATGTAGATATTGATGTTTTGTTTTGTCGGTATTTATTGACCACCTGGATTCTTTCAATGTATGTAGTTATTGTCATATAAATTTTTAAACTTTTTATCTTTTTGCTTATAAAAATGTCTTAATAAAAATGTTTTTGAAATAAATTAAATAACAGCATTCTAACCAAAACATTAGCAATTATAATCCTTCCACACAATAGCTAAATAAGCCAAGGGAGGGGACGATATCCTGATCACAGCTTCGAGTCCTGTCCGTGTTGATAAATGTTTCATTAAATTACTATTTTAAATATAGAAAAAAAAACTTAAACCAATATATTTTTGGGGATACTATTGTCGACTGTAAGCTATTTTTTAAGTATATCATACTTCTAAATTGTAGAGAATAGAAATAATAATTGTCTTATTGTGTGTAATTTTATTACATTAAAATAGAGTTCAATTAACGATCCAGTTGCATTAATAAATAGGTCCTGAGGCTGTAGCTGGAATAGCATGCACCGGAAATCGAAGCGAGATAATTTCTTGTCATTATAGTATTATTTATAACTCAGTGGTAAGTTGCATGCGCCTGCGCATTCTAGATATTTGAAGAATTGAATAGATGCGCCATGCTAGTTCGGTTTTGTTCAATAAATAATTAAGATGTATATATTACTATTAACGCTGGTTAGATCATTAGTCAAACTTAATGGATGCTTTGTATTCTTAATTCATTGTACTTATTTCGTATAGTTTGTGTAACAAAGTAAACATGAACTTATATTAAATATAATTATGATAAAAAAAATTGTAGGCTTTCTTATACTTTCTCATTCACAAACCTCCCGGCAACAATTACAATTTGAAACTTTTGTAATGTTCCATAAAAAAAACATTTAAATTATACTCGAAATACAACTCAAAACAATAAAATTGTAAAGACGCCTCCACATTCCGTCTCTACTCCACTTCTCCGGCTACATTGTAACGCCGGCGGCAAACCAACCTGTTTCCCAACGACTGCCCATACGTCATTTGACCGACTCAAAAATTATTCCAACATTATATAATAAATCATAGGAACCGGTAATTAAGACGGTTACAATCTAAGAATAAGTCTTATAATTTTTTCACATTAAATAACCATTCCGGAGTCTCCCTAAACGATGATCGATAAAGGCTTTGGTGTACTTTAAAACATAAATCAGTTGAACGTCCGTTGATTGATTGTAGTGTTAATATGCCCATATAAATGTTATTATTCGTTAACAAATCCTTTATAAACTTACGTTACTGTATATTTTATTAAAAAAATCAAAGTTTTATAGTAATTATACATAAATTATCTTGAATATTTCTTTATTTCATCACTTAGACCTTAAAATAATTGTTATTTTTGCGGTATACGGTAATGCTGTAGTGAATAGATGAAATCATTTAAATGAAGTATCATTCTATCAAAGAAGAACGATCGGAATGAACTACATATCCATCTATATATTATAGCCACTTTTTGTGCAGTGAGTACCAGAGCTATATTTCGAAACCTCCCACCTTTTTCTTTGTGTCGTAGTCTCTCTATTTGCTCATGCATATTGGCACATGTCCATGAGTGACGAACTCACTTATCGTTATATGGACATTTCTTTTACTCCCTATAATAGTAAAATATATTATCATTTTTCTGTTTCTATTATAACGCTATTTATAATTATTTAAGACTTAATTTACATCCACTGTGAGAGGAGTTTATTTGGACACCCAAGTATTTTGATAATATAAAAACATGTTTACGTTATCAGTCTCTTGAACACAATTACCTGTAAAGTGTTTACAAATCAAATGGTATTTAAATTGAAAGCTGTCAGTCAAATGTAATCAACATTTAAATTGTTATTATCCTTAACATAAAGTTTTCGTAGTTCCGTCAAGAGACTATTAATCACAGTGAGCTCTACAGTTACATGTAATAGTACGACGATTTAAGATATTGAAAACCTTTTATAATTTTTTTTATAATATAAAAACAATTTTTGTTTTTCGTACATTACAGAGGCTATTTTCAATTTCAAATGGAATATTCTCATAATATTCGTTGCAAATAACAATTATACATGTATTATGCAGGTCTCCAAAAATACATATGCTCAGAATCTTGTACGTCAGAGACCTTTGTAAAAGCGTTTTAATTCGAGCTCTAAATGACGTTACAAATAAAAAATATAATTATTTTTTTATTTTCGATCTTACTATATTATATCTACTTATAAAATATAAATACTTAATATTCATTTTATAATGAACCCTTCTAAACAATATTTGGTTTCACAACAAACAATAGATAAACGGAATCCTCGGGAACCGACGGCACTAAATCAAATCTAATCGTCTAAACGGAAGCCTCAATCATTTCTAGTAGCCAGTCATCAGGAACGTATTACACATATTGATTGTTTCGCTTCGAAGCTAATTTGCTTTGCTACGGACATTAAAATTTTGGGTAAGATATATTAGTGCATTAAAAGCACGTAGGTTAGATTTATTATTACAGTTAAGCTGGCACTATTTAATCATTAATATTGAGCCACTTATTACTAGAAATTTAATAGTAAAGATAGATATTGTTAACACATAAAATATATAGGGGTCTATATACATACGCAATGTTCAATCAAGATTCACAATTGTTACGGTTATTAGCTAATTTGCGAATTTCAACAACAAAACAAATAAAAACCAAGCAAGATTAGTTTACGTAGGTAGTCTATTTAAGCTATCGAGAAACGATCACAAACGAATTTTCTAAGAAAACAGAAAATATCGTAAAATAAGAAGTAAATTGAACACTAAACGGATTCGTCCTTTAGTAAGTAGGAGCAAGTTCCAAGGCCTTTCGGCCCCTGAATAAATTAGTTTTCGGAACGGCCGAGCCAATAAAAGTTTAAAACAAAAGAATCATAAAACAAACGGTCCAACTTCGGTAGCAAGCAACACTGCTTCAATGATTTACGACATATCTGGGACACAATTGCTTCAAACTTTTCAAATAAACTAGCTATGAATAGAAACATGTGTCTGAAGATAAGTTCTCTCTTTAATGATGTACTATACGCACATACGTATGGAGACAATGGGGGAAACACACAATGGTTAAATTAAGTTTTATTAGATGGTGACAGCTACCACTACGGAAAGAGAGGGGACAATTCAGCATAAACAGGACGTCACGAAGTTTGCTACTGCGCCATAAAATTCAGTGTTTGAATTCTGTTATGTAGAATTGGTTCTGGTCTTTCAATTCCGTATGTGTAATATATCGTCTGTTTATCGAAAAAAAAACTGATTAAAACAACCCTTCTTTAGTTTTTTGCCGACATGGCGGCGTCTTTTATATCAGAACACTGAATAATCATACTAGAACCGTCTTTACAAGGTTGATATTAAGGTAAAAGAATATATTACAAAGTTATGAATGAAGACAATTACTTATATTTCTATATAGTTATACTAAAAGTACTAAAAAAAATCAAGTTTAAATATATCACTACATTTTTTTTGAATATTTTAAATATTCAAACAGTCCAATTCTGAATCTTTTCACCTCAGAAAATCAATAGAATATTTATACAAATAGTAATAATGCATTTATTAACAATATTTATTATAATTAAAACTAATAAAAAGCATCTTTTCAAAACTGTAACGTAATTAAGATATTTTTTTCTTGCTAAATAGCCATGTACTGAAAAAAGGCTAATGAGCTTCCGTTTTAAGGATCTTAATTGCACCATCTTTAAACGTAAGATGACAAAGACCGTGATACAAACAAATATAATATTACAATACAAAGACCCTTGTAAACAGAGTCTGTCCTTCTCATTATTGTAAAACAGAAGTTAGAATTACCATTATACCGCTGTCAAAACTCACTGAATGAGAAAAAATTCGTAACAATGTCGCAATAAACTTAGGAACGTTTTACAACATCCCAAATATTTTAACCCCCGGTAGCTATATTATATGACTTTTGTTTAGATCAGCCGGCTATGGCCTTTATGGCCCATTTCGCCTTATGCTTTTACGGCGCGAGCTATTTTCTTTTTTGTAGTATCTTAAATAAGACGTAATGTTCTTAGAAACGGAACATTAGAATGGACTCGAGGCTTTCTCTTTTTTTGAGGGACACGTACGACGGATTTTATGGTCAATTGTTTTACTTAGTCGCGGACAGGCTAAAAAGATAAAATTTGTACCAAAGTTGATTTAGAGCCATGTATGTTAAACGGATTGTAAGTGAAACGTGTTCACGGTTCATAAGTTCTTTTGTGTCGGTCGTGATGAACCACTCGTAGTAATCGATTTAAAGTCAAAGGTTAAATCAATTAAAACAAATATTATTTGAGTTCGTAGTTTTATAAAATTAAAACGGAGATATTTTTATAATAAAAGTGCCTTTTCTTTTTAACCGCTTCAAAATTTTTGTTAAATGTCTGACTAATAAGCAAGTATTTTAGATAGAATTTGTTTATTTAGCATTAGCACAAAAGAATTGTAGTGAATGGTTTGTTGTTATTACTATTCTAAATCCTACGCTAAAAGGAAAAATATATCTAACCATATCGTTATATAATTTAAACGTTATATATTTTTATATTGATATTTGTTCAAACGCACAGACACGGGCTCCAGATGGCAAGTAGATATATTTTTAGCTACGATATGTGAAACAAATCAAACAAAAAATTTGTAAGATATAGCAGTTCCATTTTATGGACAGATACTCAAAAAATAATATTAAGCAATATATACTATAAGTTCAATATTTTGACAGTTTTTGTTACACTGTTTTTTTCGGAATTTTCGTGTCGCTTCATTGCACTATATCAATACTTGTCTTCCGACAATCTAGTAATGAAGCATGATCTGTGACGGCTGGTCATACCTTATTATGTTTTGTAGTACTATAACTGATATTGATATTTCTAACAAAACTGAATATTACAATACCAACATTAAATTATTGCATAGTAAACTTTAATTTTTTCAATAACTTAACGTAAGTAAAGCGTGATATTAAGAACAAGTGAAAGCATTCAGACCGATCATTACGTGCGTGTCAGATTTTGTTTTAAATAAATGGTTAAAAATATTAGAAATGTGAAAGTATGGATAATATGCACTTGATGGGTTTGATTTCATGTGAACTGTGCATGTAGAGCGAAAGTAACACTAAATGACTTAGCTTCATTATGATATTAGAGTGAAATTGCAGTAGGTTTTGGTAGACAAAAAAGTTTTTACAACGGTTACATTGTTGTCAACTTAAACAATGTTTTTTTTTTATTTAAAACGATTAAACATATCTTATCGTTACGAGTAAATACTTAAAAACATATACATATTTTAATAAATAAATCATATATATAACATAATTGTATCTAGATGCATTAATCAAAAACAGCTCTGCATACATGCAGGTAAATATAATTCCTCAGTTATACATAAATTATATACCAATGCACAAAACTTCAGTAATATAAAACAAACATTTGATATTGCCTGTCACAGAATATTAATGACCGGCGACACAAACCGGCTTTATAATATAAATCTTTTTCATTCAGTATCGATATCAAGAACTTAAAATGTTCAAAATTTATAATATTGCAATGCAGTGTTTTTCTTTAATATACATAAATAAAAACTATATTATAACATTATTGTCTGTTATTGTTCCTTTTTTCACATATTATATTATCTTCCATTGTTATATTACATTAGAAAATATTTTATTTGCTTAATTATAAAATTATGTAACTGTTAAAGTTTCCATATTCTATTAATTGTTATTGTTATAACTATAAATGTAAGTTATTCAGCATCTGTGACTGTGAAGGATGTTAACATATGTTTAGTTTAAACCAGGCCACTTAAGAATTAAGTTTCAATCATAATAAGATCCTATACTATTTTTTGTTACTCTCTTCTACAAGAAGCTACTGTTCTGTGTAACATGTTTTAAAGTGACGGCTAATAATTTCAAATGTTTTAATTAATTTATTTCAAGAATAATTTAAAAAATATACCTTTATTATTAATATTATATAATCAATCATTATTTGTTATAATCAATTAAATGACAAATTATTAATTTAATATTATGATTAATGTCTGCCTAATAATTTAGATGAAAAATTATATTTTTGTAATTAATATCGACTGTCAAAATGTTGTCTATTAATAGTTGCGTCCATGAGTCAGTGATTATAATTTGAATGTTGGGAATATAAAATACTATAACGGTATTTATAAACACGCGTCAAGCACTTTGATAGTACATCAGAGATATTAGTCTGCATATTATGGCGTTGTCAGTTACAAACGTATGCACATAAATAATATTGCATTGCTTATCAAAAAAATTATTGCGATATAATTTTGTACAGATATTGTAAGATAAAACAGAATCACGGATTATGTAAAATTTATTTTTCTGTTTATTTTAAAAAAATGTCAGTTCAACAATTTACTACAATATTTTTAAAATGGAAACAGTTTTTAACAAATATTAAATTTGTACAAGTAAAGTCATTGTTAGAAATAGTTAGAGGAGTTAGTATTCAAGCGAGCACCAAGTTTGTATTAAGCCGACGGGCTAGCTAACTCCGATCACGTGCCACGGCGGATACCGCGTCCGGTTTACGGATAAGAAAAAACTTATTGAAGCTAACCTTTTTGGACACATCACTACATTTTTAGATGTCAGTGAAATATTCGGTCAGTTTATTTATAACTGCAGAACGAATCAAAATATAAATTACGTATTAAGTGATATGCCAATAATATATGTATGTTATTAATTTGCAGTTTAAAAAAATTGTGAACTAAAAATAAAAAATTGTTTCTTACTCTTTCAAATAAAACAACCGAAAACAACATTTTAACAAAAATGCGGTATTGTCTTTATCGATTGAGAAGTTTATTTTCATTTTAAGGAATATGACATTAAAATAATACAAATGTCGAAAAATTCTTTTGTTTAAATTATATAGTATTTTCTACTAAATCAATCGCTGAGGTTGTGTTTTATTATAAAAATATTCAAAATAAGAGATTTTGTACACAGTTTTATTAATAACCAAAATGAAAGATTGGGTCTAACAAAAAATATATATACTCTTATGTGTCTTTTTATAATGTTTTAGATGCATTAAGACATCTGAGTAGAAACAAAGAGCCATTAAAATGTCTGTTATCTAGATTTTAATTAGTTTCTCATTAATTTTATAGATAAAATTAAATAAAATTCTGAGCAAAACATATAATGAAATAATTATAGACGTTTGATAAAATTATTATTTTCAAACGTCTACAAAACACTGGTTGATACATTTGTAGTAACTCGATAAAGTAATTGTCATAGTAATTATTACACAAACCCTTCATAAATTTCATTTAATTATTAAATTGCTTTTACTTAATTATAGTTAATTTACTAATTTTGTTATTAAATTTCAGTAAGTAAGTAAAGGATTTCATTAAAATAATATCTTATTTTCAAACAAAATATAGAAAATTACTTTTTCATGAAAAATAGAAATTAAAACATTGGTTGTTTTGAACTTTACTGGAAATTATAGAATAGAGAAACTTTCGTATTGTAAAATTTTTATCTGGGAGGAATTATTATTTTTATATTTTAAGCCTTAATGGGGAAATAGTTAACAATAAAAATTCTTTTTATAAATCTTCATCACTTTATTTTATAATGTATAAATAACGTCATATTAATGATATTTATATATAGTATGATCACTTGTTTTTGCTATTTACATTATTTATATGCTACAGCAGTCTTTAAAATTTATTACGAAATCTATACACAGGATAACGAACAGGCAATAGTAAGTTCACTTACATACATTTTGGTATAGCACTTAAGATTACTACTTACAATATTTACAGCATTTTAAAATTAACATCTATATACAATGTGACTGGAAGTGGGCTCTTGCCCTCTCTAGACTAGGTAAGCTTGTACGGCACTGCCTGTGTCTACAAGGGGTGGCGGGGGTGGCCATTGTCGCAAGTCTCTTCGCCTGCCCGGTGCCATGCCCTGTTCCAAGGACGAATAGTCCGAGTCTATAGAAGAGTAAATATGGTCCGATATAGGTCGACCATCTGGGCCATATGCTACTCCCTGCGTTTGTCTCATCGTTGAAGGTGATTGTCTAACCTCCGTACTGTACTCAGGAGGAGCACTGGCTCCCTGACCATTGTTACCTAAAACGGGTGACTTGTCAGGATAATTTAAAGTTCGATTTCCACCATTAGGTACAGAAGAATCTAATGTGTATGTATTTATATTTTTTCTATAATTATGAGTCGTCCTAGTTTTATGATTTGGATGTGATGAATCCGGCATCATATATCTGAGACGCTCCCAAAAACTTTTTTGACCCCATCTTAATCTAGAGCCAGTTTTAAGGTATGGCCTTAAATCAGGATCACACATTGCGTCACCTACCACAGAGCATTCTTCAATAAGAACTAATTTATAAATGCATCCTTTTAAAGCTTCATGCAGTCCTTGTCGAAACTCATATCGGGACCACTCTGTTTGCATAAAATTTCTTGTCAATACTAATATTATGCGTTTGGATGCTTCTGCAGCCTCAATAACTGGTGGTGCGCATTGCATATACTGCGTGCCATGATGCGGAATGTCTCTATAATGAAGACAGAGATGATAGGACGGATTTCCGTTTTCTAGTTCAGTTGCTAAAGATTGCACTACAAATTCTTCATCTTTGGGACTGTAGCACACATATGCGTCATATAATTTCTCGCTTTCTTCAAATCCACCAGCAAACGAAAAGACACGAATGCCACAATTAGTGTATAGCCATACTCTTAATGAATCTCTAAAAAGAAATAATACGACAAGAGCTAATAAAATTAACATAAAACCGGTAAGAGTAGAGACCATCATGGGAACATAGTTCGATACCAACATATTTCCGATGACTGAATTATCAGCATAATAATCGCTGCAGGCAGTTCCATTTAAATTGAGTTCTTTTTTTTGTGGCGGCTTTGCATCTCCGTTCCAACACCATACGTCAGTTATATCAATTATTTTTTGTGCATTTTCTGCTAAATATGCAGTTAATTCCTGCAGATAGCGACATTTGCATGACCATAAATTATTACCCAGTGATAAAGCCTTTAAATTGGAATTATCACTAAAGCTCCATACTCCAAAATCAACTAGCCTGTTGCCATCTAGGCGTAAAGTTTCCAAAGATTTTAGGGAATAAAATGATATGTTTGCGATATGACTAATGAGGTTGTTTTGTAAAAACAGTTCTTTTAGATTACTTAATTGATGAAACTCATAACCTTTTAGTTCTCTTAATTTATTATTTCCAAGGTGGAGGATTTGTAAAGCATTCAGGCCAGCAAAAGTTCTGTTTTGTATGCTATCTACGTTACTATTATTCACATAAAGAGATCGCATCTTTTGTCTTCCGATGAAAACGTGATTTTGTAGTTCTTTTATGTTGTTTCCATCTAAAAATACTTCAGTTGCATCCATCGGTATCTTGTGTGGTATTTCTAACGACGATTGCCCGGAACAATCAACGACGTTAGTGTTCCATAACGGGTCGTGGTAACAAGTACAATTTTGTGGACAGGTCATTTCACAGTCACACGCGTCGTAATCGCAACAATGACAGATAGCAAAACAATGAGTCTCATACTCACATAAAAAGTCAGATTTCTTAAGATTGGTTAAAGGAACATGAGTCCCACTACGAATGTTCGTCATTTTACACAAAACATTTTCCAAGTCCATCACACGCGGATACTGCCTCATAGCCGTCATATTGTTTATTATCGGTAACCACTCCATTGTACAATCACATTTAAAAGGATTACCACCGATATAAAACTCCGGTAAACTTTTGTTTGTAGGCACATTCGCTAAACGTAAACTATTAAGTTCTAAGTGCACAATTTCATTAGCATACATGTCCACACGCGTAAGGTTCTTTTTATCGAAAAATGTATTCACATGAATATTATTTAGAAAATTATTATTTATAAACAACAGTTCGACACTATTAGGTATTGACATAGATGATATTTCTACTATTCTATTATGACTCACATCTAAAGTTTTTATGCGAATTTCATCTTGTAACTTATAATAGTTCCCTAAGTGTTCAATGAAATTGCCATGAACGTCCAGCCACTTTAAATTACTAGGCACAAACGCATAATCAAACCACACTAAATGGTTTTCAGATAGGTTAAGCCACAAAAGACTCGCAAGCGTTGAGAAAACACCGTTGATGTCTGACAAGAAATTTCCGTCCAATCGAATAGCTTCCAACTGAGAATTGCGACTAAATGTACCTCGTTCAATTGATTGTATTTTATTCTTCGCAATATTTAAAACTTGTAAACTTGGTAAATCCCAAAACATTCCCACACTTAAATTACCAATTTGATTGTCAATAAGTCTTAATCCAGTTAATTGATTTAGATTTTTAAATGATCCGTTTTTGAAATCTGTGATTTGATTTTCTCCCAAGTCAAGGGTTTTCAAAAAAGGTAGTTCCCATAGAGCATCGGGAACTTCTAGTAACTGATTTGAACTTAAATCTAATTCTTTCAAATCTGAACAATTTTTAAAAGCCTTTCTGTCAATATTTACGAGTAAATTGTTATTAAGTGTCAATTTACTTAGAACGAATAATCCGTTAAATAAGTTTTCATCAATTGTATGCAGCCGGTTTTCAGCTAAGTTCAAAGTGTGTAAATTATATAACGGTAAGAAAGCATTTTCCTCTATATATCCAATAGAATTGTTTTTCAAATTCAATATTTGGAGAAAGAATAAATCTTTAAATGTTTTTCCATCGATTCTGGTGAGCGCATTATTTGATAAGTTTAAAACTATTAATCTTATCAAACCAAGAAACGTTCCGTCGTCTATATGATTGCTTGTAAGTTGATTACTCGATAGATCTAACACTATCAACTGTTCAAGGCGGTGAAATATGCCCCGAGCAAGTTCAAATAGCGAGTTATCATTAAGGTAGATTTCCCTTAATTCTCTAGCATAAGCGAATAAGCCTTCCGGTAATGTGTGAAGACGGTTATACGATATGTTCAATACCCTCATTGAAACTAGTCCATTAAAAGCTTCACTTGATATGTCCGTGATATTGTTATGTTGTAGATAAAGATGTTGCAAACTCCGCAACTTTAAAAGTTCCGATTCTTCAGATAGAGTCTTGACTTCATTATGACTCAAGTCTAACGTATGTAGACCCGACCCACATCCCGGTCCGAAACCGATTTGTCCAACAGTTCTTATTCTGTTGTGTGTTAGATTTAACGTATTTAGGTTATCCAAAGAGCAAAACACACCAGAAGGAATGAACTTTATGTTATTTTGAGCAAGATCTAAAGAATGCATTTCCGATAATCCATTAAAAGAGTTCAACGTTAATTCCAAATTCTTGGTAGGACTCCACTCCGAATTTTTGGAACGAATCTTAAGTCGTTTTAATTTATTTAAGTCTTGGAAGGTGTTATCAGGAACATTAAGTAGTTTACAGTTGGTGATTGAGAGATCGGTCAGACTGTCGACAGTACTAAAGTAGTGTGCTCTAAGTGTACTTTCAAAAAGTAATAGATGATTGCATTCAATGTTAAGGCGATTTGTTTCTGAATTCACTGTCGATATACTGCTACCATCGCTGTCCAAAGTTCGAATTTTGCATATAATACTGCTTTCAGAAACTCCTTCAGTCACTCGAACGCATTTGTCCAATCCGTACGGCGGCACAGTCCATACGAAGTGCAGGAGCGCACAAAATACAACCGTTGCAGCATACATTATCACAGATATTTCATTTCACTACAGACCGTCTCATAAACACTCCCCGTGGGTCGATATCAACATTTCCGAAACAAAGTACGTAACACAGTTTAGCGCTAAAGAAAAACTTTTGAGCATTTCACTTCACTAAAATCCTTCTCACGAAGAGTTAGTCATCCATGAATAATTTGAACTTGGATATCACTCTGATGTATCAAGTAAAAAGTTTGACAGTTTTCTGTTATTAAATATTTATTGCGTGTTTGTAAGACATTTACACGAGGTGTAGCGCGTCCGCTCCACGGCGCGGGTTCGTTGTGACTGTCAAGCGTAGCGTTTGAATCATGAAAGTGGTAGTGGGGACGCGCAAGTAACCCCTCTCCAGTTCCCCGCAATTGGAGTAAGCTCACTCAACATTGAGAACGACTAAAGCCATCTAGTGGGCAGTAGCAAATATTAGACATCACAGCAGAATAGTTACATGACAACAAATTGTATTAAATACTTTCGTTGAAATAAACAATAATTTATTTAGTGAGCAATATATTGATTTATTTCACAAGACACTAGGTCCTAAATTCAATAGTGAATACTTTACATATATATGTGCTGGCAATTTTTATTATTTGTTCATTGAATATTTATTATAACACAGTACTCGAACCAGAGACCTCGAGTAGAGCAGAGCTGCCGATCGCTTATGCAGTATTTTATAAAAGTAATCTTAATTTATATAACTTAGGAATCAAGAAACGTATATGAAGTCATAATATGTTTCTGAATATCAGCAACCACTTTTGTTTTTTTTTTAATTTTAAGTAAATATAAATATACGTTATTTTGTCAATTTAAAGACAAAACAAATTATTTAAAGCATGATATGGTAAATAATATTATAAATATACTTTTCTGCAACGCTGTAAATTAATTTCTAAAACACTATTGATCCATAGATGTCGCTAGCTTCTTTGTACGTTTTTCAAACTTATTTCTGATTCATTGAAAGTAAAACTATAAAATAATATTTTATTTAGGTTACATGTATATTAATATAAACCGCATATTGTAAGAAGACTTTTTGTGTCTACGAAGTTATTTAGATGAGTGTTTACATGCAAATAACGTTATGAATACCAATATTATCGATTTCATGCTTAGTTCTACAATTTGAATCTCGGTGTACTTTTGAGATATCCTGACATGCTATTTACATAAATCACATCCATTTCATAAAAGAACACTCTCATTTCACTGACGCTCATGTTAACGTCTAACTTTTCTATCAAATAAAATTCGAATGTTTCATTTCTAATGTTTTTGATGCCGAAAAGCGGGACAAGCAGCGGGAGAAAAATGGAAAAGTCGTGTCTTTGTGTACAATCATCCACCTATTCAAATTGAATATAAAATTATATTGTTTTATTCTCAGACTTATGTCTTACACTTAAGGTATATTTTGTTGTTTATTTTTGCCGTAGTAAATGCTTGTTGCTTGAAAGTTTATTTACAATACAGTACCTCAAGATTTTATTTTAAGAATACATTAAATGTAAAAATTTTTTGCCATCGAATAATTGTATTTCATATAATTAAATTATGAATTCAATCCAATCGCATTAACTACAGCGTGTTTAAATGTATATTTGTCTTAATTTCGTGATTGGGTATAATTAATTTGTGATCAATTTGTTCGGTTGAATGCAACAAAAATTTACTAAAGATTACATTTGCGTGTAAAGTATAGTTGCTTTTTAGGTGAAGATAAACTTACTAATTAGTTATAGCCATGTAAGCGACTAAAACTGCAATAAAAAGTACATTCACCTGTGAATTTATTTTTAAAATAATTTCCAGTACTATATTATATTAATATTTAATAAAACCTTTAAGGTAAGCATACACAATAATATATTAAATATATATATTATTTTTGTTATATAAAATTTGTATTTTATATTAACTAGTTTTAAGGCAAGAGAACTAAAAACTAAGACAAAACCATTTCTTTCTAAACCACAAACGAATTGGTTAAAAACTACAGCTTAACCTTATTAACTTTCACTATTTTGACAAAAAAAAATTCACTATTTTGACAAAAAAAATTGCTGCCTTCTTTAAAAATATTACTATACTAGGTAATACGCATATTTTACTAAAATATTCTTTCTACAAAATTAAAAATAAAATGTGTCTAAATTTTAAAAATGTTTTATGTAATACTCAAAAAACCACCACTTCAATTCAAGTCCTTTTTTAACAAATATATTGCATACGTTACTATGACGTCATACTCAACCTCTACGTCATACTCTAGTTACACGGTTGATAAGGGTTGGTCCATGTAGAAGAACAGGCAAGAAACTTCATAGATATTCCTTTTTACTTTTAACCACAGTTAGTAACAACCACAAGTTATATGTGAGAACAAATAAGAGTTTAAATAATCTTTAAGAAATATAAAAAAATATATCATTATAGATAAAAACTATTTTTTAACCCTCCTAAAGAAGGGCTAATGTTGTATTATATTCAGGTAACCAGAGTACCGGATAACTCATTAACACTTCGCCGAAACACAAAGGTTTTAACAAAATATTTTCTTTAGTCTTTATGCGTCATTCAACATTCGGGGTATTTTAAATCCTTATCGCAATTTTGCAGGCGTTATACAGATAACATTAGACAAAGTCAGCGACAATCCTTAAGCTTTGTAACTTTTTCCCACATTGTCCAACACTTTTACTTAAATATTTACCAGTTTTAAGAATATCATTGTGTTGAATTAAGAACAGGAAGTGAATCTTATTTTTATCAATATCTACTTCTTAGTTATAATTAAAATAAAGAAGTTCATTTCAAAAGGGAACTTTACGTAACCCTTATAGTATTACTAGACGATTAGAAACGCTAACAGCACAGCGAAACTTCCAGGCGGTATCAAATAAACAAATTTTATAGCTGGCATTACCCGGCACTAGTAATGTGTTGACATCATCATATGACCGCAATAAGAGCCTGACAATGCAGATAGGAACCCTATTTAGGGCGTTAGAGGGTTAAGCCGTTCGGTAAATTTGTATGGACACAGCTTCCACTTTAATAAAAATATTGTGGTTCAGATATTTTAAAATAAATAACTTTTGGTACATTTTTTGGTGAATAAATTTTAAAATATTATAACAGAATATTTCGCTTCATGTTAATAAAATAACTTTTCATGCCATTTAATTAACAGTGTTTTAAATTCTTTATTTACAGCTTTTAGGTACATATTGCAATTTATAAATGCAATTTTACACTCAATAGTGTAGTGCTTTTGAGACGAGAGTTTTGTAGATTTTTGTACCAGAATTTTATACTTGGCTACTTGTCATTTAATAATAATATCATCTTATAACTTAATATAAAACGAAACGTTCTTTAACATGGGTTTAATATTTGAAATACTATCGCAGGTTTGATTCCTGCCCGTTTTGCCAAAATTTTCATTGCAAATATGAAAATTTTACAACTGCTACAATTGAAAAGGTTATATTCCAACAATTTTATTTCTTATCGAGATAATATTTATTACTGTTGTCTAAAATGATAATCTAAAATCACAGACTAGTTTTACAAAAAAAAGCTCAATTAATACCAAATATTCAAACTTTGTTATTGAATAAAAACAACTTTAGCTAGGCAAATATTTTCTATTTGTTTACTTGTATTTGTAAAACTATTGTGGAACTTAATAAAAAAACCCGTGTAACAATTCAAAACCGTAGTAGTTTGGAAGTTTGTCAAAAGTGGGTCATGAAACTTTATTCGGTTGTGTAGTATATTGAATAGTTCATTTTGTTTTAACTTACATAAAAGTATAACATATTCCTATTATTTTGATTGAGGCATAATTTTTAATTAATTTTTGTATCCAAATTATAACTGTTTCCATTTCCATAATTGCTCACTGTATGCCATAAGGAATATCTTGCTCTATACTTCCTGTGGGGAAAATCTCCAATCCTACTTGGACTATAAGCTCCCTAAGCTAAGAGTTCTTAAGATCTACTTCCTACAGATATCAGTTCTTGTTCTAAGAGCATTGTTTGGAACTAAGTGATCATATTTGCGCTGTGGCGTGTCTTAATAGATATGATAACACTTAATGATGTTAAAACATGCATAATGTCGTGTAAGGTTGTTGTTTGTACACTGTACTTGCATTTAGATTACGCACTTTCCAAGTGCAAAAATTTTATCACAGATTATTTAAAAAAAAAATTAACAAATGATGAAATAATTGCTACAAATGTTTGTTCTCATTAAAGGGGGAATTCACCCTTAAAGCCTAAAATAATCAAGATTAATAGACAAGCTCCAGAGGCTTAGGGTTGGTAATTTGGTGTTTAAGAGTGACAATACTTTCTAGGGTTCCCTTAAAAAATGGGAAGCTCATGTGTCGTCCTTGGGATCGTGTCGTTCTGTACGCGTCATTCTATCTTAAAAGGTTTATTTTTTAAGTCTAATTACCCATGTATAAATGTATCAAATAGGGTGTGGTACATGTTTCATTTAGTAATTTAATAACTTCGTGTCGAATTTCATCATATTTATATAGATTAAAAATATAAAAATTATATATTGTTTTATAAAACTGCAGGAAATAATATATATTTAGTTGAGTTTAAAAATTTTTAATCAAATTACATAACTATATATTTAAAATATTTATTTTAGATTATTATGTTTAAGACAAAACGATTTTTAATTTTACAGTAAAAATGTTAACTAAACAACAGATAGGAACCCTTCTCGGAGGTGTAGGGGGTGAATTAAATTTGCATTAGGTGAAATTGAAATTCCCTCTCAATGTTGTTACGAGGGAGTAATAACCTCGTCAATTCAGATCGGATGAATCTTCAAGTCATTCCGTGACTATTTGATTAATTGAAACATTTTTTTTTCTTTTCAAAGGTATTACGGATCTTCAATCTATTGTTGGTTTTAAGGGAAGTTTATAAGGAAATTATATTGAAATTCAATTGTTATACTTTTGGAGTTCTCACAATTTTGTATAATTGTTATTTTACAATTTACTATATAAATCTTATAATACAAGTCCTTTGTTAAAAAATACATATCAGTAGTTCACGAAGTTGAGTCACGTTCATCGCGGGTATCGTTACAGTATCTCGTCTGTTAATCTCTCTGCCATTTATACTAATTAAATATGTTGTTTATCCTTATACATCTGCTACGGTTTACTTGTGAATTAATATTAGAAAAACATTTATTTTTAAAAAAAGTATAAAATATAATAATATATTTATTTGCGTTATAGAAATATAATAGATAAAATAAAATTTCATTCTATATATTATAGAATGTTTTTAAAATACATTTTGACTATAGAAATATTAATATTATTTTATAAAATCGAATCCAGAAATTTTTTCCAGTTAATTAACAATTTATCGGTACTGGAGAAGAAATACTTGAGAAATGAGAGATACCTATTTCAAATTGATCCTCTATGAAAGTGTGACTACCCGTTGAGTCATTCCCTACATACAGTGGTTACAGATTCTTAGATAAGAAATAGAGAAAAAGGTACAAAAAAAAATGTTCACTCTTGTATAATTAAGAAAACCTTAATTTAATGAGTTCAAACAACCTTGTGTGTTTACTTACCTTGGTTTATATTTAACTATTCATGTGTAGAATCAATACTAAGTGTTGCCTTTAGACACATAATTTTATAATGTATATTTAATAACCAATCTATTTGTATACAAGTAGAAGGGCGTTTTATATATCTTTCCTATACAAAATATATCTAATGACAATTTAAAGAAACTATAAAATTAAAAATTTCGAAATACAAAATTATTACCGAATTCTAGAGTTTAGTCTAAAGCTGTTTGGTAATCGAATACTAGTTAGCTAGGTCATATATCTTTATCAGAACTTAAAATTGCTACGCACGTCCCATCGTCACGTCGCTCGTGCCGCAATCACGTCGGATCCGTCACGCAACCTGTAATTAGATTTGACGTCTTGAGGTTGGAGTATAAGTTTAGTGGTACTAACTTAATTTCGTTCATATTGATCGTATAATGAACCATTTAGTTTACAAAATGGCCTACATAACTTCCAAACGAAGTATTAGTTTATAAGTTAAATGTATTTATAACGACATTGAAATGACTTTTAATAATAATTACGTAAGAATATTTAACAAAATTATAAATAGACAAACAAAGTAAATCGTCACGTTTATTACAATGATTATAATCTGTGAAACGGCGTCCAGATGCGCTAATGAACTTTCATATTATATTCACCCTCGATGAGAGACGACAGGGGTTTTGAGTGACAAACGTCGTGGTAGGTAGGACGTTCGCTAATGACGCTATCCGGATCTAAATATATAAGACATTTTGTATAAAAGCGCTAATGATTGTTGAATAATTGATATCTTTTAACTTTAAAACATGAAAAATTGTCTAGTTCAAATAAAATGTTAAAATTTTAATAACAACCAAAATCACATTATCAGAAATTTTTTTTCGCTTCTAAAATCATATTACATGTCTATTTTTTGAGATATGCTGTGAATAGACATATATATAACAAACATTATATTATTGGAAGTGAAAACCCTAGTGATAAAACATTTTTTGAAGTCGATTGAAAAAAGCTGTATCTTCCTGGTTCAGTAAAATTGTTTATTTTTATAATTATTTATATACTTTATTGATTTTTAATCCTTTACGTCAGTATTTTAACTAAAAACATAAAAAAAAACATTATTGCGGATACAAAATATTTCATAACTTATAAGTTTAAAAATTAGTATCATATTTATTTTTAATATTAAAAAAAAAAATTATGAGTTACTTTTTTCAAGTGTGACCATTATTGTCTGTCATTAACAAGCGTCGATTGGTACACAATTAGTTTTTTTGGAAATCGCGAAAATGCGTTTTTTTTTAAATAAAAAAACACTTGGTCGATTTCGCTGACAAACTACTCAGCTCTAAGTTACGTGAATACACAACTATTGGTAGCAAAACGAAATTAATTGCATAATCAAGTCGCAAGAAAATGGAGAAGAAAAAGGCTTTCATACACACATACACACACATATACTTACATATTTTAAAAAAATATCTTCTATTACTTAGGACACCTCAAAACATAACAATATTACAAAAAAAAACATTTCTTTAATCGGGGTGATTACGATAACTTCCTTGATCAGGAAGTAATAAATGAAGTTATCTTCTTTCATTGAAAAAAGTACAAACAAAAGACATTGTTTCCAATCACTCATTTTTTTTGTTTATTAATCAAAAATAAGATTTATCTAAAAATTACAATTAAAACTAAAATGATATAAATTATAAGTATAAGGTGTTAATTTATAAAGGCCGTCTAAAAAAACGATACATTATTGAAAAAAATATCAGAAACTCGAGTCAACCAATACTTCATCAATTAATTGAAATGATTTTTCCGCTTTTGATATTTTATTTATAACGAAGCTGGCATTTTACGGTTGACTGATAGAGTGCCAATTAAAGAGGAATTCGTTCGTTATTAAGACATATCGAAGACGTCTATACGTATGTTTGTTTACAACCGTGGATTTATTAGTTCCTATTCAACATCAATGTTTTTATAATTATCATGTAAATGCAATGTGATGCCACGCTATCTATTAAAGTATAATAAATCGATTTTAAAGACTCGTTCTATACATATTCGAGGCTATTATTTATTTATTAAATTTTTCGATTGACGTGTTTTATTGACTTTATTGATGTCTTTATATGGTTTTATAAATGTTTGTATAATTAAATTTATTAATTAAATCATTGGATCCATTTTGGACACGCCTGTAAAATAAAAAAACGAAATATCGTCTTAATTTTGAAATAAAACTATTATTATAATTAAATTATTTTAATTATCTCAGAGAAGTATTTGCATAACCGTATTTATTACTGAAAAATCTTAATTTTAGATAGATAGTGGATATATGCTGTTTTAAAAATAATTTCATTAATTAATCCTTATTTAGGTGAACTATATTTAAAAGGAATACTTAAAAGTTTAATTTGTTTAGTTCACACATATTGGAGAATGTGGTTATTTACAAAGCGGTTACATTTAATGTTAGTATAGTGGTGACTTAGCGAGCTAAAGTCTAAAATTTACAACAATTAGAATCGATACTGTCCCGAATCCCGAGGGCTTAAGAGCTCTGTTTATGGTAACTTGTGTTCAACATAATGGACTGAATTGTAAATGAGAACGTTTTTGGATTCGAATAAAGTTTAAAAGAAGTAATATTGTAACGTAATGTGATCCAATTTAGAACAAAATATGAATATGATATAATATTTACGGCAAGTTTCAGAAAAATAAGATAAAACCTCAATACACGAACATTGCCAAAAATATTCATAAAAAATTATCCTTACCTATTGTTAGGTTTATAGAGATACTGTATTTAAATATAATATTCCAAACTTACAGATGACAATTCTCTTTGATAATTTCCGTGTTATTCTAGATCTCATTACAAAGTCGGTCAGTATAATAACAATAAAATAATCTCATTGAGACAGTAGGTACTATTGTGTAAGAGGTCCTTAAAAAGACTCTAAAGACTAGAGGATGAAATTGATGGTCCAATTTGCTCTTCCTTAATCGACCGGCGAATGGATCTAGCGGCATGAAATTAGATTGCTTCTTGGTATATTTAAACGGTAAATTGTAATAATGGAACTGAAATAACCATTATAAATCGTAAGGGTTTATTGCGTAATAATATGTAAAATTATGAAAATGTATCTGATTCAATTTTAAGTACGTGTCCCAAAGTGTAATGCACGAATATATCTGTTTTAAAAAACAAAAAGTTTATATTATTTGTTTTTATAAAGTTTAATAATTTAATGGATATCGACTTCTTCATTACCAAAAAAAGATACAAGTAACTATAGATTTTAATTAAATATTTTTAAGGATTTATCTCGCGTTTATTATTATATTTTTAATTACATTCCGATGTTTCAAATGCTTCGCAGCATGGGTGTTCGCGGTAAGATGTAAGGTAACACTTATACCATGAACACTTTTTCCGCAAATGCATTCGTAACGTCTGGTTATAATAAAAAATCTAATAATAATTGTAAATAAAGTCCGTAAAATTATTGAATTGTTTAGTACTCGTGTAAATCTAAAAAAACATACTATTATAAATTCTTCGGATATAACTTCCACAATAACCAAAAATTAAGAGTGAAATCCAATGGTACATTTATAATAAGTCCGTGACCCTACATAAATAAGACAATCGTTCTGATCGGAACAACAGCAAAGCTGGCCCAATTAAAATTAAACAGCTTCCAGACAGTGTCAGTGGAATCATTCTCACGCGATCTCGTCGACGGGTAATCGATAACATTAATTTTATTCTGTCGTATTTGCAAAATATTTTTAAAGGGATTAAGATATTAAGAGAAGGTTTTTAAAATGACAAGTCATGACTTTTTAGTTTCTTCATGAATTTGATCGGGTCATGCTTTTACGTGCTTATACGTTTTATACTTACAAAATAGATATATTATATTCTTAAAATTAAACATTAATGTATATTGTTCCAAATTTTAAGAGATTTTAGTATAAGATACAGATGTCAAACTAATTTCTGCTAAACTATCAAAGTTAAAAACTAAACTACAAGAAATATATATAATATGGAATGTAAATCTAAATCAAAAACTAAAATACAACGAATATATATTATACGGAATGTGAAAAAACATGTTAAATAAAAGAATATATTAATTATATATTATGTTCTAAATGGTACATATTTAATTTATTACATGTCTATTGGAATAAAATACGCGTTAGCTTTTACCAAGAGCTTTAATATTACATTATCTACCTAATGTATTTATTTCCAATGAACATGAAGCTTCTATGAAACCTTTATATACAAATACAGATAATTACAATCAAGGAACCTTTACTAATTTAATTTAATCATTTTCCACCATTTGACTGTGTTAACTAACGATTTCCTTGATTTTGTAATAAACAGAATAATAGTTTTTTAAATAATTTGAATTTTAAGGGGTAGATAAGTTGACATGGTGTAGGGTGCGTAATTAAAAGAGACGCTCGCGACGGTCGTGAGGCGCGTTGTGTCTTATCGACTCGATTTTAATTTGAGTCTGGCATGCACGCGAACCGATCACGCGACCGAACGCACCGTAGGGCACAATACCACTTTCGAATTTTAAATTTATATTTCCTTTTAATAGTGTTATCGCAGTATCAGGAGTTACAACCTGTCAGTGACTTCTTAAAAGCATAAATTAAATTAGCTTTTGGATTTTATTAAAAACTCCTTTAACACCTAATTTTCTGAAAAAAAAATTGTTAGTTTTTACTTATTGTATGTATAAAAGACTTGTTTACTTTTTTGCTTTTATAAAATTAAAAACAAATAATAGTTTAAAAAGCAGACACAGGAGGCCAGATTTTAATAGTTTTCGGGACAAAGGAAATAGGATTTCACGTCATACTTTTTTTAAACAAACTTTTGTTGCGTGTCAAATCGTGAATAATTAGTCCATTCAGCCGTGCCTCCTGGGACGTAAAACTATTGTTTGTTTAGACTTTACTTTGTAAAAAATAACGTCTTCCTTCTGAATATTACAATCAATTATTATAAACGACGGTATTGTTAATAACAAAAAAAAATATGGTAATTGTTTAGTTTTGGTTTTAATTATTACATTATTGAAATTAGTTATTATTCTATAAGCTTATATTATATATATCTTAATTTTATTTTTAAAACGTCTTTATAATGGTTGTTATTTGAAACTCAAATACAAATGATGTAAACGATGTAACGTAAATTGCAAACAATGTAACGCAAATGCAAACGATAAAAAAAAATTACACAGCCTAAAGTTATTTAAAAAAAAATAAAAAGCTAGGTTCTTAAGAACGTGTCAGACCTTCATTTCATAAAATTACAAGGGCCCTTTATAATATTAGTTTGAATTTCACCATCGTGATATATGGAATATAAATAAACATAAATGAACCTTATTTAACCCCATCTAGTGGCAAATATTCGATATAAACTTTAATTACCAAATCACATGCGACCCATGTAATTTGTTTAATTTTTAAAACCATGATCCAAATATAAGTCAACATTGGTCAACCCAAAATATTGATGAATTATAGAATTAATATTCTATATAAAATCGTAAAATTCTTTTTATGTTGCTTCCTATTTTAGATACCATTAGCCTGATATCAGGCCTTTGTGTTAATAGAAAACAAAGAAAACTGTAAGATATATGTAATGTAATATTTTAAGTCAAAATATTAAATATTTGTTGTATTTGCCAAATTAAAAAAAAACTTTTTTACTATCCTAACATACCTATTCCTGTATATTCATCTCTTTCTCTAACTAGAGATTAGATGAGATACATGTCATCTATATTGGATAGTTAAAAATTTAGATAAAAAAATACTTTAGTTACATTTTTTTTATTATTAATTATGTACAACTTAAACTAAGGAACTTCCTGCTTACCTACTTACTTATTGGTCATTAAGCATAAATACATAAAAAAATATGGACAGTTAAAAAGTTGACCATTATTAATATTATAATGCAGAAATATTTGTTTGTTAATACGCCCTAATCCTCGAAACTGCTAATGGATTAGAAAAATTCGTGCTGTTTATGACACGTAATTTCAAAAAGCAGGCTAAGGCTAACAGTAAGTTACTACTCTTAGTTATACTATAAGATAATAAAATTGTTCAAAGGTGGCACCGCGAGTCACAGCTTGTGTAAATTAACACAAAAGCAGTACAAGCCTAAATTAATATTAAATAGGATATTTGAAACTAAAAACAAAATTTTCAATAAACATTTAAATACAGTATTTAATGAAAGGAAAATACGTACACAATAGATTTATTTTCAATTATTTCAAATCAATTCCAAGCGTTAATAGAGCAATTATAAATAAATTAAGCGTATTACTTTATTTTGTAACTTTTATTATACGAAAAAATTATGACCTATAAATATAATGAATATAATTGTGGAAACACTATAATTATCTATCAATTTATGAAAAATAATTGTCTGCTTATCATGTCCCACGATACGACGTGGGGTTTAAATCGACACGCTACTACCAACGTGTTGGATTACATATCACTACATGTCTATGACATTCAGATTCATGATGTTATTCTTTTACCAATCAGACCAGCATAATTATGTCACGGCCGGGAATTGAACCTTAACTGAATTAATTTACAAGGTTAGTACGCAATACAATATGATTTATAAAATATTTATAAATTTAAAAAATAATTAAAGTAGAATATACTTTAAGAAATCGACCAATTTAAATAATATAACTGTCTTAAAACTACGTTTGTGAGCTCAAAGACATAATGAGAATATATTGAAAGCTTAACAAGTAGGTCATACTTCAGTCTTTGATTTGGCGGAAAGTACTTAGCAATTCCTAAGAGTATTAGAGAAGATCCTAAACCGAACGATATACATTTCAGTTATCTCTTATGAATTCAAAACTATATAAATTCTAATTCAGGCTTATATCGCACTACAATATTATAACTTATATGAAAATAAATGTTATAATTTTGCTATTCAGTATAAAATAGGAATAAATCAACTATATTGACATCTGGATTGCGAACCTCTATGAACCACCTTCGACAAAATAATCATTTTTATATTAAATTATTATAAGTAGACTCAGAATCGATAATGCAAATTTTTAGGAAAATACATTAGATATCTTATATTTTCAAGAATAATTTTGTTAGTAATATAACAAAAGTAATCGGAAAATAATTGGGGGTTAGAAAATAACACACGCGTGTTCAGTCCGACTGCGTATTTACACCTATTTCACCATAACATTAATATCAAGTAAACGAAGTTACATTCCTCATCTTGAAGTAACAATTCCAGCATTTTTTGTACACTCTAATCTCAATTTTAGGAATGTTTATATTTTTTCACGTTTTCTTGGAATGGAGAGATTGATTTAAATGTATTAAAATTAATAACATTTAAACGAATTTTACATATAACTGTGATTATCAATATAATATTAAACTCGAACGGAAGCTAAAATTAATCAAATGCGTTTGTAGTAATGCTCGTTATGGAACTACCATGTGTTGTGCAGCACCTGCTGCGGCAGAGTGTGATTTGTAATAACATTGTTTATGTTTATACATAATTATGGATTTTATTGCTGTTGTAATAAAATGTTTCTGCTGATTATAAAAAATATAAAAAAATTTACACGTGTACATCATTTTTTTCTGCGTAATTTTTTTAATTTTTTGGACACATAATTTATGAGTTCTTTTACCTTTTGACAGAAGCTTTTTATAGCAAGAATCAATTTACACTGTGGTATAATGATATAAGAAACATATCTGTTCACACGTAGTTGTCAAATCCTACTAAAAGTAGTTTTATTGTGCTATCTGGTGATATAAACGGGAATCGAGTATTCGGTAAAGGACTATTTATTGGTTCATTGGAACTTGATAATTTCTAAGTCCTTATTTAATTGAAGATCCGCCACAAGCTCTGTTAGGAGTTTCGCAATATTTAGTCCCTATTTGTCGCACCATTGAGTCGTATAAGTTAAGATGGCGTCGACCATTTCAAGTTTGTTCATTTCATAAACTTGTTTAATACAGGTTTGTTCATTTGTTTAATAATAATAACTTCACAACTTTATTCTTACTATTTTCTTAGATTTTCATAAGTGTACATTGAAATAAAACAATTTTTTAACGGATTTAATTCGGCTAAAATTATTGATTACATTAATTATTTTTTTAATATATTATTTATCTTTATGTATATTCTTTTCTTTATGTATTATTTATATTTATTTTTTTTTTTTTCCTTTTATTTATATATTAAAATCTGCTTATATATTTATATAGACTTTTTTATTTTTTAGATAAATAATTTGTAAATGTATATAACTCTAACAAATAATATACACATAACACAGACACTTCTAAAGTTTTAGTAGTAATTAGCACAATTAAAGTTTCATATATTTTTTTCGCTAATAAAACATAAATAGAAATGGAAAAAATTGTTGGAAAAACTCTAGAAATTTTCAAACTATATATAACTAAAATTTTTAGCTTTGAATACTGACTTTCTTCCCTAGGCTGATCATATACAAATCATATTTTTATTTATATAGTGCAGTATTGTATTCATATAAATGAACTATTAAATCTATGTCAAAATTTTATCTATGAAGATATATTTTCTAACGTCTGAAATTTTTTTCTGGGTATATGTTTTAAACAAATGATAGCTTATAATGACTATATATGCTTTTCATATATACAGATCAATCTAAAAACATATAGTTATTTTCCCAAAACAAATAATATATTCGTGTAACGCACAACATCGCTGCACAAAAATCAAATGAACGTGATACCCAAACAATAGTACATTTTATATTAATACACCGTCTAGGGAAGGTTATTAGTTTACAAGTGTATCAAACGCCCCTTGTTTATTATTGACTCAGTACTAGGGAGAACGATATTACTTTCCAACTCTTTCGGAAGTTTGCCCTCTTTGTTGACATCTGCCGTTCGATTATTGGAAACTGGATAATGGTTTCATAAACTTTATAACAATATTAATTTGGAGCGTTCGTTGGTTTTGATGATTATTAAATTTTATCTAAATGGAAACGTTTCCTTCGCTCAAAATTATAAATGATTCTACTTTCTTCTATTTTGATAAAATATTACATAGAATTAGAAATTGAATTATTTAGAATTATAAAAATTACACATATAGTAAATATCTATTACAGTATTTGTTTTTTTAAATTTTTGTTATTTATCATAATAAACATACCGAAAATAGTATTAATATTATCATTTATTAATTTAATGATTACTTTTTTATCACAATGATTTTATTCATTTAATTTAATAAAAACATGAAAGTAAAGATACGCTTACTCATAAATATAGAAATATCTAGCATACTATATATTAGTAAAGAAATAATACTACGAACATACATATAGTTTAGTTATTAATATTTAAAGCATCAACCAAAAATAAACGTCACTTAAACCACAACGAAATACAATATTTAAAAACCGCACTCAAATCGGTTCATTCATTTAGGAGCTGTGGTTCCCGGACAACCCAAATACATACATACCCAAATAATATTTATAACAACACTCATTTCATTAGATAAGCTTTTACAAATGTTTAAGGTATTACACATATATATATAGTAAATGTTTTACATTTGATTTGAAGAACTAGGATTATATTTTTGAAAACGTAATAATTTTCAAATTCTTTTTAGTTCCCTTGCTATAAATAATATGCTATACTATAATAACAAAATAAAAGCTCTTTGGAAATACTGTTTCGATTTAGTTTTTTTATTTTTTTATCATCCAGGAATTTAAAATTATTAGATTACCCAGGAAAGTTATTGCAAATTATTGCAGATGTTATATATTGTAAATAATTGCAGATGAGGGATACAAAAATATGTTTATAAAAGATCATCAGTTCTGAGTGTCACAATCATACGACCTTAGTCATAGTCATAACAACAATATTATAAACAATAGTATATTAAAAAGTTGTATTAAATATAAACTCAATATCTGATATCTTCATATCTACTGTAGGGAATGATAAATATATATTCACTAATTCAAAATGACAAAGATGCATCTTTGTTCATAATTCTTAGTCAAACGAAGCTGAAGTTGCGTCAACTGATTTATCAAGAAAATCGATTAAAGATAATTGACGATGAGTACTCCAAATGAGTTAAAGAAGCTTAAATAGTAGCTTTACTGAGCTATCACGCGGCGAAGCAGTAAACGCTGCGCGCATCAGCACGAACAATTGCAGCAATTGCTTACAACACCGCGGTATCGCCGCACGCGAAGCTGTATATAGAGCTGTACTTTGACACTTTCCGCTGAAATTCACAAAACTAGTGATTGCGCTCCACATTCAAAAAGTACGATATTTATTTAGTTTAATATAAAGGAATAAAAAACCGATAAAAATTTTTATTTACCTTAATTTTACAGACATTTTAATTTTAAAATATGAACATAAATTAGCTTATTCCTCGAGAGATATATCTTCCAACTACCCATCATAATACTAACAACGTAAGAAGTTCGATATAAACAATATTACCTACTTATTCATGTAAACTTTATACACATAGTTCGATAAAAAAATTGTATTGATATAAAAAACCCTTTGTACCACACATACTGGCGATCACGTCTTATATTGAATTAAAAAAAAAACAATGCAGTCGTGACATGATCTAACAGAATTATTTAATTGGTAATATGGTGGAACGTCCAATTGTTATTCAATAAAAAGGTATTAAAAAAACTAATCTTTCTTTAAATAAATTCAATACATATTGATTTTAAATATGATTAAACTAATTCGTTTAATTTAAAATGCACCATTACAAACTTATATAAAATATTAAAGTTAGGTGTCCCTTCTCTAGTTATAGATTGACTGGTCGTTTGAACGGTTGCCAACCACGTCGTAATTACTTCGCAAGCAGTTTGCCAGCCAATTAAACACCTTTGCTTTATTAAGAAGCCGCAGCGAGATCCCGTAAATAGCAAATCATAAGGCTTCACTGCAATTTCTAATACTTAGCCAGCTTTATGAAAACTTTTGTATTTGATAGAAAGCTGTTGGATTTAACGGCAATTAACGTCAAATTTTGGTTTTAAATTCGGTTAATTTAAATTTGTAAGTCATTTCATTCGTTTTGATGAGATAATTAAGTATTTTTCTGTTATTTTTCCTTTATTTACTCACTTTATATTTGATTTACTCTAATAACTTTGTAACTTATAATTCTGTTTATATACAAGTTCTTTTATACCATTTATGTTATTTTTCGCTCATATTTCAATTATTTTTATGTTTTTTTGTATTGTAGAAAGGTAGGAAGAAAAATGTTAAACCAACTCGATCACTTTTAAAAATAACGTTATATATCTATTCGTTTTTATTTTTTTTTTTATTACCGTTAACGTAAATTATTATACACAACGATTACTTTTAAAAAAGAATAAATATTCTAGAACTTGCTAATAGGAGTTATTGAACGTAACTGTTTTCATCAAAAGGTACTGTGTAAAAGATATTAAAGGCTTATAAAGGCCATTCACACACACAACAACCACTATGAATCTTTCTTTAAAGATATGAAGACATTTCTATTCAGACTTGAAATAAAGGAGTGTAGACGTAATGAAAAGGAACATTGTTTTTGTTTTATCTTAATCTAACGATATAAAGTCGCTTCGAATAGACACTCACGAAAAAATGAATTGAGGACCCTTTACAATTAATTCTATTTTAGAGTGTAAATAATAAATACATATCTATAAAATATACAGCTTGTGCTTAAAAATAGTTACTGTTAATTTTAATCCTAATTGTAGTTTTTTAGCATTTTTTTTTCTATGTTGTCAAGTGATTGTTTTTGAAATATAAAATTATTTTACTCACAACCGTATCTATAGCACTATTGCTCTTCATTGTCAAGCAAAGAGCGACATTTCGTGGTCTCTACCATTAATTATACGTGACGCTTTGTCCCAGCTTTGGGGTCCATTGTGACAATATTCGAGCCTTTCAAATACTAACAATAAGCTTGAACATAGACAGATCATCTCGAGGCAGGTAACGCTTAATACAACGTTTGATTAAAATACCTTCTCTTAAGTATAGTATTTTGAATGAGATACGTGGGAATAGTAAATTGTTGAATCAAAATTATGTAATTTTGTCTTTAACTTTATTAACTAATTTTGTGTAGATATTTCATGAAGTAGCATTCTGTGTAAAGCAATTCAAAGACAACAGAAAAACCAAATCATAAACAGTTATATCGCATTACCAGGAAAGCAATACGAACTTTTGTAATAAGATGAAACAAGAAAGAAAACTCCACTAACTACTTTCATTAGAGAACTGTTTATGTTGGTCCGAACCTAATAGCTAAAACTAACATCCTGAATTTGGTCTTTTTACTTATAAATTTAAAGTAAAAAGAAACAATTTGTTTAAGTAATAACAAGTATCTTAACATTTTTTCTTTCTATTTTTTTCTTGCTTGTTCATATGTACCAATAAACTGGCAATGCAGTTACAGTCATTAAAGTGTTTTAAAAATTGATTTCTTATTTTAAAAGTAATCCATACAGTCCGCAAACAATAAATATCGTAGGAAATCTAACGATTTTTGCAGTGCATTATCTGTACATAAACCAAGCTCTCCACCAATAGGCGCAAGGAAATCTTTCTTAATGTTATTTTCCATATATTTTTTAATGAATTACAAACGACTAAGGGTTAGACATCAATATATTTTGGTATGCGATAGTCACCCTTAAAAATATAAATTTAATAATTACACTTTTGCAGATTTGCTATTATAAATTTATAAATAATAAAATAACTTCGTCTTTATTACTCGTACGTGTCTACGTACGAGTTTGAAAGACGGAGTACGATGGAGTACGGACGGAGTACGAAAGACGGAGCCGCGATTGCTGAAAGTAGTCTTACTTTCAGCAATCGTGGCAGTGTAAGGGGAAGGTGTATTCTTTCATCTTCTAAAGACCTGTGTGAGGGTGTCCTAGTTTGCTCGGGACACCGTCATTTGAGAGGTACAACTTGGACGTCACGGTTTGTTAAAGTGATCATGTGTCGTCCTACTAAGGCGCTGAAAGCAACCGTTGATTTTTTTGTGAGTAGCCTTAAAAATGGCAGTTTTCGTTTCCTCACAAAACCACCACGTAACAAATTTATTGACTAGGATAATTGGCTACTTTGGGCTGCAAAAGAAAGCTCTCTTCCAGGCAAAATCACAATATGTGATCTGACAAGTGCCGCTGTGGTTTTCCTAAAAAATGTATATCCGATGGTGGAGCAATGAATAATGATACTTATAAATGAACCACCTATCATTAAATATGAGTTATTACGGGAATGAGGTACTTAAAAAAGAGACTAAAAGGTATAAAATTGTTTTTCCTTATAGTGTGTATTTTTAAGTATATATGTAGGGTAGAGTAGAATTTATTGTATTACTTTCTATTCTTATTAGTTGTTACAAACATATATAATAAAATACAACAGTATGCTTTTATGAAAACGAAATAATGACAGCAAGTGAATTAACATAAGCTGCTTGTAAACCACATAGCTTTATATACGAAATATGCATGAACAATTAATTAACTTACTGAATGGCAGTGCAGAGCAATTGTGCTCTCTAATGAACCGTCCAGTCGCTCCAATTAATAGCTGAACGTGCTTCGCGTATAAACTTGTCCATTCTAATTAGAACCCTTCAATGGTACCTCAATACAAGCATATGTATCTTGAGAATGATGGCCGATTGAATAGACAGTCAGTGGTACAATGCAATGAATATTTGATAGTTACTTATTGACGCTGAACAGATCCTGAGCAAGAAAATCTAAAATTCTAAAAGCAAGTGCTATTGTTTTATTACAAAGATGGTGTTTGAGCAAATGTTTTATGTTGAGAAATATTATTTTAATTTTAAAATAGAAAAAGCGTTACACCTACAAGAACGTGGAATAAAATTATTCAGCACATTGCTTTTGTTGTAGTTGTAAAAGTTGTAGTCACGTGAAGGTAACTAAGTACAAGCGCACCTCAACGGTAAAAAGTAGGTCAATTTGGTTCTCGACAACAAATTTTTACCACCTACTTTTATGTTTCAGCTAAAGGTGTAAATAACTTTTATATTTCAAATGTATTTAATTTTCGAAAAACTCAGTTTTTCCTTCCGATCTGTCTGTCTGTATGTGTGTCTGTGTGTCTGTCGAATTTTATTTTTCGAATTTTGAAAAACTAAAGATATATTTGGAATCAGCATCTAAATGTAAGATTCACTTTTCAAAATTATGTTGATTGTCCAACGGGAAGGTGGTCAGATCGGCCGCCGAAGTTACCGAAAAATGGAAAAAAAATTTCGAATTTTGAAATTTTTTAAAATTTAAAAATTATTTAATTAATTAATTATTTTAATTTTTTTTTTCTTTTGTTTGTTAATTAATTTTCGAGTTATAATTTGCCGATTAGGAGTTTTTCATAGCGGCAAGCTCGATTGCCGCGTGTCAGATGTTTTTTACTTAAGAAACAGAATTTAAATATTGCTACTGTTTTCATACATGAATAAAGTTGTTTTCTTTGCATATTAAGAAAAAGAATAAAGTTATTAAATATAACAAAATATTATTTATTTTAATAGAAAAGACTAGACCGTTGATTTCTTATTTTTCTTTTAATTATATATATTATTATTTATTTGATACCCCTATTAATAATATAAAATTATTTCGTTTGATAAATCAATTCAAATTCAAACATTGTATGGAATCTAAATTATTTCAGTCGAAAGTTTTAAAACTCTAACCTCTCTGAATCCTCAAAATTGAACGAACGATTGAACAAAGAACAAACAATGCTATACAACAATTCGTGCGAAATTGTTTTGAACGGATTAAAGGAGGTCTCTAATACTCACCACAATAGGCCTTAAGTCTGTTTATACAAGAGTCTGTCAACCGCACGGATATCATCACAATGAGGTTTCCTTTTCAACCAAATATCATGTTTACTCTGTAACAATACGGTCTTAATACGCGAATTGAGCATCGAAGAGAATCTTCGCAATTCTATTTGCACAGGTCTTGTCCTTGCTATAATTGTTTGGTTTGTCGACAAGCAGGAAATCTTTTACGTCACACTCATCCACCTTTATCCAATGAGACATGAGATAACATCATCCATCCGGATGCTACAATTGAAAATATTTTCTTTAACTTAAATTATGTATGTTAATTTCAATATCTTCATATCCTCAATATATAAGTCGTAATTCCTAATCTTCCGTTTCAAGGGTTTAATCTTTGTCGTTATAACGAACAATTACCTACAAAACTTACGTTAAACCATTGTACAGAACATTTAGATAATCAAGCAAAGGACAAACCGTTTAATGATGTCGTGACGTAGTCCTCTAGGAATTTTATAACGTTCACTAACTTTTAGGCCATTATCGTGATTTTGATCAGTGATGCGTCGCCACACACGATGTCCTTATGAGCAATTAATGTTGAATAATAAAATATTACACACATTAAATGATTGTTTTAAACCAAGCATTTATATTGTGTGAGAGATTAAAGAATCTTTTGTTACGATTTATTTTACGATATATACTCAGATTTGTGGGTAAATTTAAAGTTGAATACAAATAATTAACTGTGTTCTAAAAAAATATAGTTACAATTTATTAAAGAATAATTTACAAACAATGAAAGTAATAAATATTGCAGTAACACATGAAGGTACTATTAAAATATATATACATATTTTAGTTGTTATAAATGTTTATTTGCATCAATATCATTCAAAACTAATATCGCCTTATTTCTAAAATTTTGCAACACGCAAAACCACTTGAATAATATTTTTATGAGGCGCTTTCGTGATGAAACGCGGTATTTATGTAGACATAGATTACAGATATAAAAGCAGTTGCAGACCTTTGGGTACCGCTTGCAAAAATCTTCATAATATATCTAGTCACAACACGTGCGGCACAAAAATCTGATAAACATGACAAAAACATTTTGTACCTTAAAAGTGAGTTTATCGGCTTTTGATCTGGAATCTGTTCGGCACACATTTGTAAATCTTTGTGTCCTTATCGTCCGGATTAATCTAAAAAAAGCCTTGGGTCCCAACCGCAATTTTTTTACGTAAACAAACCTACCTCAGATGTTTTGAGTTCATAGAAAGGATGTAAGGATCACCAACAATACTTGGCAATCCTTAAGAAATTAATAATATTTAATGAAATCTTATGTATATGAAAGATTTTAATATTATTAATCACTAAACATATTACATTTGTAACATTAGGATTATTCACACGCCATGATTTTGTTTAACTATTGCGCTAATTCTTAATATAGTTCTATTTAATTTTTATTTTTAAATAACATTTTATCATTTTTAAATAAAATATTAACATTTGAACATTAATCATTCTGCTAAACTACTAAATGTTTTATAGAAATATAACAAGTTTGTAAAATTGGCTAACACCCACCAGTTTTTAGTTTATACACGGCAAGTTCATATTCTTTAATAATTTAAAATGGACAATATTTGTAGTATTAACTATTCTATCACAGCTATAATTGTTAATTGAGCATAAATTATAATTCAAGTATACTTAACGATGAACAAAACAAATACCACACCATTACAATGATGTTAATTTACTCTTGAAAATTATCATCTTAGAACTATTTAACAAAAAGGATTATAATTTAACCATTAAAAATGTCTTTTCATTTAAGTTATAATTCGTAGTACAATACGTAGTATTATACTAGTGAAGTGAATACGTGAAATAGTTAAGCAACAGTGCCGAATTATAATTGACATGGCCTTTAACAACAATCGACAGGAAAGTACAAATCTTCAAAAATTACATGTAATTAAATTGTATTTTCTTTAATTATCATGAGTACTCATTTGATATAAAACTATTTTTTTCGGATTTAACTCGCGTTTAATTTGATTTATATTTTATTTTTAACCCGACGCGACGTTACATGTCGTTGACTCGTGAACACGATTGCTGCAAAGCATTCGTAACATCCGGTTAAAATTAAAATATAACCAAAATTATACGCGAGTTTAATCCGTAAAAAATAGTTTTATTTCAAATGTAACCAAAATGTTAATTGAATAATATTCAAAATCGGTCACAAAATAGTACACCTTATCAAAATAACAAAAAGTTAAAAATTTTAATATACAAACTTATATAAGTTTGTAATTGTTAAATTTATTTAGTTTAAATGCTATTGTACGAAATAGGCATGTTATTATTGCTATGTTGTGATAGAATGACTATTGTTAGTTTCTATAGATGTTTTATAACAACTATAATAATAGTAGCTCCTTTGAAAAAAAAACTTTAGCTATAAAGCAGTCGCGTATTGCTTTTAAAAATATAATTTATTGGCAACTATGAAATATGTTAACTAAAAACTATTACAATTCTAATGAAATTATAAAAATATGGAATAAAAATAATTCTTCCAAAAACTACTTAATGTTGTATCTATGAAAATAGTTTATTTTTTAAAATGTTAAATAGTAAAATTTGAAAATTATTATTTGAGAAGAGTGATCTGATTGTAAAGACAAATACATCACATAAATAATATATTCTAAACATCAAAATATTTTACCGTATATAAAGATTTTATTAAATAATTGCTTAATTTAACACCAAATAAAACATATTTAACATTCACAATTAATATTATTTATTTCATTTAAACTTGATATTATAACAAAATATATAATTTTACAATGATAAACACTGACAAAACAAAGTACTAACTCTCTACTCTAGCAAGTTATTTCTTTAAGTACCACAAAGTCTAATGTTATTCGACCCAAGCTTCTATTATAGCGACTTCACTACACGTCGATAATAGTGCTATCGATAATGGCCTCCTTCACTATCATTTTAATAGAGCTTGCAACGTTAATAATAACCGCTATTTGCCAGCTTTTGTCAATGTGGCTTTCAAAAGCGAACAGAGGTGGGCGCGTCATTATTCTGTCAGCCGAATCTATGCGTCTGTTAGAATAAAGATAGTGATGGAAGTTACAATCGATACGTTATGTTTATTTAAATCAAATCAAATCAAAAAACTTTATTCAGACATCACATGCATTTACATAGAACTAAAACAACATAATATAAAAAAAAAACAAAATAAAAAAGCACAATATATTTAGGCACTAGTTTTCATTTTTATTTAATTTATATATCGACATTAAAACACCTTTCTCATCACCAGATTAGGACATAACAGGATCCCTTTAGAACTCTTCACCATTCCCCATGCTGCCCCTGATGGTTTCCCCATCATGACATTAAAGACCTAGGATCGAGCACTGAATTTTAATATATTCCTATGATAAGAATCTTTACATAATTTGGAATTAGTTTCTCATCTCAGCGAATTCTTTATAGACTTACGAAAAACGAATAATATTTTATATTTTTATATTTTATATAAGGTATAATGTTAAGAATTTTATACATATTATTTATATTAAGAAATAAATGAAAAAGACTCACATTAATATAAAATGTAATCTGAGAGATCATAATGAATATAAGAATTCTAGTCTATATGTTATAAATCGATATACCTAGAACATATTGATACATCACTATAATACGTCATAGTTCCCACATTTTTTGCATCTACCCGACCGGATTACTAAACAATGCGTACGCGCAGGGCCACACATCATCTCACAACTACTTTTTGCAGTTACGTTTAATGGGATCCGCAATTTATTGTAAAATGCTTTTATACATAGAATCATTTCAATTTTATAGGCCAACATAATATTGGAAGGAATAAACACTCTAATAATATTTTTATGTATATTTGTAAGTGTAGTAATTTTGAGCCTAAAATAAATTCTAATAGAAATTGCACAACAGTTTGCCTTCAGTTATATAAAAAAATCTTTTAATCGACCCTGTCGTAAATTTGGAATATATTTTTTATCATAATGTTTGCTTATAATGTTACCGTTTAATTCTTTTATATTTTATGTATTAAGCTTATTACCGAACTTTAGAAATAAATTATTATTATTATTATTTACCAAGACAATTTGTCATGATATGACATATTATTATAAAAGATTCTTTTAAGTTTCTTTACCATTAAAATACTATAACACATTTAAAATTTATTGAAACATGATCCTATACATTCTATTTATGAGGGAACCTCTCAAGCTTCATGAATAACTTACAACCCTTAGAAGGCTTCGATGCTTCTCAGTTCTCTTACTTTTACATAGATGGCGTTACATGTAACCTTTCGGATTCTTATTAATATTTGTTTATACTAAAATCTTTACAAGCAACATTAAATTGATTTAAATTTCTCTTTAAAATTATGAGAATAAAAAACATTACAATACATCTTATTAATGTTTGCAAAACAAAAATTATAAAACTTCGCACATGTCCTTTAATTGTTTTCCCAAATATAGCAAATATTCTACATATATTACATATTTAAAACCTATAAGCGAAAATTAAGAAACCGTTGGAAGTAGATGACTAATCAACTAATTTACTCACAGACAACTTAATCTTTTCATCCGCGAACACGACTACTGCGAAGTGTCAAGATAAGTTTTAAATTTAAAATGTTAATCATTTTCAATTTATTAACAATTTATGTTTCTATCAATAGATTCCATTTATTCCTAACCCCCAGATCCAGGAACTTTTTATCCTATCTTAAGAAAACCTCAAATATATTTTCACTTATAGATCGATTTGCTGTACATCTGGCAAGAAAAAAACTATTTTACGGATATAACTCGCGTTTATTTATATTTTTTTTAAATTAAGCCCGACGTTTCAAATGCTTTGCAGCAAACGTGTTCGCGGTAAGACGAGATGATGGTGTCTGTTAGTTAGTCAGTTTATTTGTCACCTACCCCCAACGCAGCAACCGTTGGGCAAAGTTTACAGGCATAGAGTTCAGGATGCAGACAAAAAATTTAAATTACATTAATATAATGTGAAAATAAACGCGAGTTATATCCGTAAAATAGTTTTGTTGATATGTGTTGTACTCGTGTAAATCTTAGAAAACATTATCTTTCAAGAATATTATTTCAGTTCACATGGTCATAGAAGATATACGGTAACAATTTATCAATATATCTTGTTCATTCTGAGGAGGTATTCTGATAAGAAAAGATTGATCTGTTGTTACAGTTTGTACGGAACCTCTCTCAACATCCGCAGTAAAAGTCATAAGAAAAGTAACAACGGCTGCAGCAGCATCCGTATTTATAATAGCAGTAAAGCAAGGCAAATCAAGCAGGTTCAAAGGTACAGCCGCCGGATCCAAGATTTGTACCTCTGTGGATATAATCCACTGATAGAAGAGAATAGCATGTTATTGATAGAAAATTTGTTCTCACAGTGTTAGCTAAGTAATTACTTTTTTAATAACCGACTTAGAAAAATATAGTTGTTTATTTTTTGATAAACTTATTTTTCATTTAAATTTTAGGCCTTGAGAGTAGTAGCGGTAAATGCGGTATACCTATTTAAGCAAACAAAAACTAAATATTTTCTTTTTCAACCAGTAAGTTATAATAATGGGAAAAGCACACATTACGATTTGTGTGTAAATTTTATATTGGCTCGAATACTATTGATTAATTATGAAGCATTGATATATTTTTATTAATACGAGTTCATAAAATTATTAAAAGGGAGTATTTAAATGTGTCATCAAATGTTTGGCTAAAATTAGTACAAATAGTTTATATTTAATCCCATCCCGATTACATGAATTGAGTGTCTTCGGTTTTTAATTACAGTGAATAAAATACTTGTGAGAAAAACCAGAAGCTTAAGCACGAAAGTCTAAAGTAGTGAAAAGTTGTCAAATATGAGTTAGATTGCAATCATTGAGTCAAGTGCAAAAGAGATAATAATTCCTGTATCTTTATCTCAGATCTCGAAAATCTTGGAATGTAAAATCCAAATGTTGAAGATCAAATAATTAACACCCTTTTTGAAAATAAAAAAATAAACCTAAATACCTTTGTATGTAAACATTTGTGATCCATGATTACAACTCAATATTATTATCCGGCTGTACCCACGTTATAACTATCGTAACTTGACTGCATAGTTTCGAATCCAATCGGGGTCCTTATTCATGAGCAAGGCGAATCATGGTGTGAAGTGAGTACGGGTGCTCGCTGGGCGCGCCTTGAAGGTGGTGCGACAGGGGGGAAGTTGTAGTGTCGTCTTCGGAGGTCTCTTGCAGGTCTTCATTACTCGGCGTCGTTTGGGGTACACCCTACTAAAAAACTATGTCTATTAAAATTCGGCAGACGACTAATCTCAATAGCTTCACGCAATTTTTAGCGGTACTAAAAAAATTTCCCTTGCTAATACGACGCTTTGTCAAAACGAATGTTTTGTGCCGTTCCCGATTCTAAGACTTGATCGCTGAGCCTTTCTTGTCCAGATTTTGAATACTACTAAGCAATCTTGTATAATTCCGGGACATTATGGTAGCTTTTCTCTTTAGGGAGACCGTAACATTGAACGTACGAACGTTTTTATATTATAATGGCGACTTAACAAGTGTCCTATCCTATCAGTGACCCCATTGATATATGGGTGGGGGGTCTCTTTGGCATTGCGTAGAGACATGGCTTCTTTGTGCATCTTCCATCGCATTTACAACGGCAAGTGTTCCGAAGAGCTATTCAATCTAATGCCTGCCGTCGAATTTCATCACCGCACAGCACGTCACCGCCTTCATTATCATCCCTACCACCTGGAGACGTGGGGATCTTCTACTGTGCGATTTTCAAGGACTTTTCTTCCACGTACCACTAAGATGGGCACCGAACTTCCTTCGGCGGTGTTTAAAGATCGATACGATATGGGTACCTTCAAATAAGGCGTATACTCCTACCTCCAAGACAGGCAACACTTTTGTGAGTCTTCAGATATTGCAAGAGTTCGTGGGTTGCGGTGATCACATTTTTATCTGTGACCCGCACGCTCATTTGTCCTCCTTTTACATAACGAAAAAACGCCCTGCCTCTAGTATATTATTAGTAGTTTTTCTAGTTTTTAATCTAAGACTTTGACAGCCATTGTATCCGTTGCATTTTAAAATCTTTCTAATATGCTTGAGTTCGTTATTCACGTATAGGGTCACATAACTATCTGACAACTGTAATGACCTACTATTTAACATATTAGGTTTAACGCAGCTATTTGGGCATATATGTAATGATCGGTGTGTCTGGGTTTTCTATATATCTTTGTTTTTAGCTGACTTTCGTTTTAGCATTACATCTGGGAATGATAAACTACTCCCATATTACAATTATATTGTTTAATTATGTTACAATAATATTATATTGTTTAATTCGTATGTCTTTGTTTTATGTTGTCTAGGATTGATAGTACCAAACCTGTAAGTGGTAAGAACCGGTGGAAAAAATTGGTTTAATATATACCCAATATTGTATATTACTTATCTATGAATGAAGATATATTGTAAAGTATAAAATAAGAAATTTAATCATTTGTAAAAACCGTGTACAAATTTTAGACTTTACTTTTCAGTCATATTGATAAAAGGAAAGTTTGAACAAAATGGATCAAGAGCGAGCTTTATCAGATTTTGGACAAATTTTGCTCGCAAAAATATACATTAAGGGATGTTATCGCTCTCAAACTTTTCTCTTTATGGAAGTTTTTTAATTAAATTTGGTTTTTAGAATCGCTAAATCTTCTTTTTAATAGGGCGTTATAATATCTAATTGAAAATTTATTTTCTAAATTAATTTAATTATGTATACTACATTAACAAAACCAAGTTTCTAAAATTTATCTCAGTACAAACATTCCAATAATAAAACTACTTACAGTAATAAAACAGTATTTGTAACTCTAAGTTAGACTGGCTAGTTTGTATTTTATGTATTTTGAATACATATAATATAATAACAATAAATAATAAATGTGAGCAGTTGTACAGAAGATATTTTGATATTTTAAGCTGGACTTTAGACTTAATGTATTATTACATACATTAAGAATAAATATAGCACTTGTTAGATTAATAAGGCTCTACTAATAAAGAAAACAAAAGATATTAAATAATACTGTTTTTTCAAGCTATTTTACACTACTGAGAAAATATCGCAAAATTTTTATAAATAAAAGACACAAAAAATGATTATCTATTATTTATATTTAATAAGTGAAGACTATTGTTTCATATAAAACACAATATGAACATAACCCATTTATTTAATACAATAAACTATTACAAAAAATTTATAAAAAAATAATATAACGACCAATCCTTTAATAATGGCTTTAAGCCATATTTATAACAATTTTTAAAAGCGACAGCAGCGCCATTATCACTACTGAAGATTTGTCATTTTCGTAACTTTTAAACAGTCTTTAATTACAAACAATTTTTCCGTACGATTGTTAATTCTTATATGTATATGTAACAATAATTTTTATGATATTTTCGCCTTATCAAATTAGGTATGTAAATACAATAACTTGTTATAACGAGAATGTTTTGTAACAAACTTAACAAAACAGCAACTTTTATCACTTTAATTTTATATCAATAATACAAATAAAACATTGTTCTAAATAATCCTAAATTCTTAAAAATAATTATTATACTATATTACACATTTATTGTGTGAATGGAATAAAGTAGTCGTTTAATTGATTTTTATGTGGCCTAGATATTAAATTTATATATCATAGTTCAATCTGTAGTCCATAGTTTAATGTAATACACTCGAAACATAAAAATAAATATTAATAATTTTGACACGTGGCGTGACTTTGAATCGTATCCAATTTATCGATTTTACTTACTCTTATCAGTTCTTATTCAAAGTGTTTTTCTTCACAAAACTCCTTTTATATTTTATTTAACATAAAACGTGCCAGGTTAAGATATAATTAGTATTATGTCTTTATTAATTTTAATTATATGCAGGTGTGAAAAACAAAAGAAATAATGAGAGAAGCATTTTTTTTTTGCCTTATTATTGAGAATCAACTAGGCAATAAGAGCAATTAGTTGTTGGCTTCTAACATTGAAGATCTTTGTAATGACATTTATTATGTGATTTATGTGATAATACTATTTAGTTATAGTAATTGGGGAATAAAAAAAATATCTTAAAAATAACAATTCTATATAATCGATGCGGAAAATTATCTAAAAAGCCAACACTCATGACGAGCCTAAATTTTCCCTAGAAGTTGCGAAGGAAAATATATATATTTTTCTAAATCAACTCTCACTTACTATAAGATCAATATTTTTATTTATCATTGTGACCGCGTCTTTTCAAACAAATCTTTCTTGAACTGTTAATATCTTATAAGTTATTTACATTTAGAAATGACAAATATAAATTATTTTTTAATTTTATTCCTTGTTCAATATACGAACCTATGTAATGCGAGGTTATATTGCTGTAGTTTTCATAAAAATTAACCAACCTATTATATTTATACATCAAAAAGAGGTTACTAGGTTATTAATAAAGACTTAAAATATTAATTTTTTCATTCACTTAATGTTTACTTTAATGACTTGATTAAATATATTTAATTTATTTTACTTAATTATTCTTTACTACTCAAATTTTCAACTCTTTGTTTCCCTACTCCTCCTTCAATTTACGAGCTACACGCACGATTTTTTTGCACACATGCGCATAATGAGCAAAACTCGTTCTAGATTGAAAATCAACCGAATCGTTATTGTAGTTTTCGAGATAATTGATAAAATGTGTTCCATATAGTTAACATATATGGAAAAACGTTGCTTTGAATATAACAGCAATATAAACTTCTCCTAAAGTATTTTCCATTAAAGCAAGTTGCAGATTCAAGGAGTTTTTAAACAACTTAAAAAGGTAGGGTTTACAAGGTTTACGAAGAGATCATGTCGTTTCTGTCTAGCAAATTTAGTTGACCTTACTTCTGGCTATCTTTATGGTTTGTTGTTGGTGACAATATATTTGGTTTGAGTTGCAATCCATAAAAATCGACTAAAGAAAATTACACAACACCTATTTATATATTATATCTCCAATGTACGCTATGAAAATATTTTTTTGTCTTATCTTGAATATTTATCTCACAGAAAATATCGAATCTGTATTCACTTTATACAGGACAATTATTTTAATGAATACTGTTGACACTCCGCAGTCGACTGATAACTGATTTCATTTCATATTTTCATATTTCCTCCCCTCCCCTCCCCTCCATTCTCCCCCCTCTCCCCCATCCCCTCCCTAAAAAGAATTATCTAATTTATATACTAGCACTTCCTATCGTCTAAGCTTTCAATCGAATTAAAATTCGGACGGTTCCCTAAATGATCATACTTATACGATGCGGTAACCAAAGATGAAAGTTATCCTATTTGCGTTTCTCTACTATTGGCTAAAATAACATAATTATTGGTAGAATAATTAATATTTAAAATCATAATGAAGCAAAATGAATAAGGAAGCAAAATCAATACCATACAATTAAAGAATGAGTCAATTGAGCAAAGCTCTGCATCCTCAGTGCAAGCAACAATCGAAAACAGTATATCCGAAAATGTTTAAATTTTGCACACTGATAGACATCAGTCTGGTGTTGGTTTTACACAAAAAAAAAACAACAAAAAATTACAAATTTTATACTGTCTCATCTTGAAAAATAGTTGAGGACAGAATGCTTCGACGTTTTGTAAATGTACCTTTGGTGGATTCGCTAAATATACTAACACACCGAGATTTTACAAGCACAGCGAGTCAAAATTGAGGTTTGGTTCGCGCTCCTAGTTACTATAGGGCCTCTCTCCCACTCATTATTTCATTGAAAGGCTATGGTTATACGTAAAACCATCAGCTCAAGTAGTAAGCCTTTTAGATTAGTTTTAGTGGAGCTGTAGCATCTTATATCCAAACATTACAAAAACATGTAGCGCTGATACATTTTACTTTTAACATTTCCATTCTAATAATTCCTTTTATACATCTGCTATTATGAAACTCTTATTAGGTTGAAGATTAACTCCTCTTTAAGTCTTTGCCTTTTTGTTATACATTATATCGGATTGTTACATCTGGGCTACTAATATCATCTCAAACGATTTTTCTTTATACGAATACTTCAGATACATTTGTAATTTTATAGTATTAAGATATTATTTTAAGGACATTTGATCTAAACCTATAATAATCATATAAAACTATAATATAAGACAGTAATGTATTTTCATCGAATAGTAACTTTAAATTTGTAACCGTAATAAAGATTCGTACTAAATAAAAAAATACTTTTGCATAACCTTTACTTTAATAGATTCTCTTAAATCCAATACATAGCTACATTCAAAATTTCTTTTCAATTTTTGTGTTACTATAATAACATCTTATTCAATGACGTCTTCCAAAGATAGATATTGTAGGTACTTATTGACGTTTTTTTTCACCTCCGCTAGGATTGCATGCCATGTAGGATTTTGGTACAGTTTCGCCATTTGCCGCCAATTCTCATGTGCAAAATTGTGGGCCGCGTCAGCTGTAACACCAGAATGAAAAAAATATTAGTTCATTTTATGTTTTTTTTCATCTTGCCTCAGAATACTTTAGATTTTGTACTATCTATATCCAATCTATTTCATATTAATCAGAAACATTACATTCCAACATATAATCTTTTATTCTTATTTAATTTGGTAATAATTTGATTTTATCATCAGTATTTGTATTATAAATCTCAATAAAACTAACTAGATTATAGTTTTTTAGTATTTTTCATTAAAATCTTATGAAGAATTATTATCTGATCATAATTAATATTATTTATACGTTTAATTTTGAGATTTCGGGCTTTCAATGATTTAAATAATTAATATTGTGTAAACTCACATAAAAATTTTTGTCCATTAAATAGATTCTTGAAGTTGAATTTCATTTCTGTTAGAGCCTCACTCTCCACTTTAAAGTTTCCGATCGCTACGTGATGCTTCCCATCACTTCCAACATATTTCATCAATTCTGCGTCAACTTTCAATGTAAATTGTCCTGTAACCATAAAAGCCATATGAAAAATGTTTACAATCTTATCGCTCTACCAGACCTACCAGAGTTAATATAAACTTAATATATATATATATCCTTTGTATCAAACTTTTAGTTAATTCAGAAACTTTTTGTTTAGCAATGTATTTATATTCATAAATAATTCATATTTTTCAGTCCATTAAGTAATGAAATATTGTGAAATTGGGAAGCGCCGACAAGAAAATGTTATTTTAAATGCAAAAATTATGATATCACAGCTTTGGAATATTAAAAAGAAATTCAAAGTTTGTTCAAATTTATTGTTAAATATAAACTGTACTCGTACCTGTAATTATTTCATATTCGCCATTTCCTTCTACTGGAAATATGATAAGAAGACCGCTCATTGCATACTGGCCCGACAAATTGACATTATTGCAGTTCAGTTCATAGTGAAGATGTTGTAGATCTGTTGTTAACCTGTAACATATTAAATTATACATTGTGTTTTCGCTAAACTTTCTAAACGGTAAATAAATGATAGTGATTGAGTTTCAACATTAACACGTTAGGAGTTAAATTGTATGTGATGGAACTTCGAGGCGCACTACTCCCTTCTCGCTCCGAAGTTGGTTTCCACCGCAGCTGCCTTGGAAAGGCTTCTGCCCAACGTCGGTGAGCCGCAAGCTCCATGCTGGCGCCTTTATGCTCAACTCACTCAAGGACCCTGTTGCGAAGAATGCAAAGGGTCCTAGCGGTGAGGATAATCAGGGGGTACCGTACGGTGTCCTTCACGGCGGCTACACTCCTGGCGAGCGATCCGCCCTAGGAGCTACAGGCGGAGGTGCTCGCAGCCGTGTACTGGCACCGGGCAGAAGCTTTGGCCACGGGGGTAAGGCCCGAGCTGGTGGGCGTGATTGGTAGGGACCTCTCGCTGCCGCGCGTTATCTGCGCGATGGTCAGCAGCGAGAGGTGCTGGGTCGCAATGGCCTCCTTCTGCGAGCAAGTCCTCACCGCAAAGGAGGCCTCGGAGCGGGACAGGGAATCAGCCTCGTCCGCTGACCCGCTCCGTCAGGGGAGACTGGGTAGAAGGAGGCGGGAATACGCCCGTCACTTCCTTCCCCAGTTGTAGGCCTGGTGAGGAGGGAGGGTGACCCCTCTTACCTAACATAGGCCTACGATGAGAGGGTGCTCTTTGTTGCTCGGGGCACCCTCATTCGGGGGGTCTCACCGGGGCGTCACGGTGTGTGCTAACGCGATCCCGTGACGTCCCATTACGGCGCAGAGGGCAACCGTTGGTTTTTTAGTGGGTAGCCTTAAAAATGGCAGCATTCCTCTATGCTGCCGGGTAGTCTCACATCACCCCCCAGCCGTCACCCCCCAGGGCCGACGGAGTACCCGTAACAAATTTTTCCAAAAGAAAAAAAAAAAAAAAAAGGAGTTAAATTGTATGTAATAAAAAATAATGTTCGTCTTGAAAAATGTGTGTGTGAGTATAAGTTCTTTTTAGTTTTTACATTGTACAACCTTTAGGATACCGTCGCGTCGCCCTACTGAATAGACTATAGTTTAAAAATTGATCACGAGGAAAGATTTATTATATATAAGTTAAATATTTATGCAAAGATGTTTATAAATGATTTTAATCTTTTAAATTATTTGAGCAGCAAACTCTATTTATTATGTTCTTATATTTATATAAATTAGATTATAAATTATTAAAAAAATTACAAATTTAAAATTTAAAATTCAAAATGAAGTATTGTAATTTAATTTGCTTTATAATATTGATGGCAACGATTAAATGTCATAAACCTTTTTTGAAGGTTTGAGCTGGGATTTTATGTATTTTAGAACTTAGAGCACGTATTTTTTTCTAAATACCAATTTTTAGTACGCTCTCATGCACTTCTATAACGTTAAAAGAAAAAGTATGAAAATTGAACTTCTCTATTTACTTAAAAAAGATCTTAATTTTTTTTTTTATTTTGTCATATCTGAATATGATGAACTTTTGTACATTTTTTTAAATTAAAACCCCAACGTTAAAAGTAAAGAAATTTTAAAACGTTATTTAATTACATTCAATCTAATTATATCTTATACAAATGATAAGTTTTTTCAATAAGTGGTATATAATATGAAAATTATATGAAAACTAAGGGTTGTATCTTAATGTATATATATATATATATATATATATATATATATATATATATAGTAAAATAAATGTAAATCCAGGAGTATATACTATAAAATTATAGTATTATGAGCGTACTTACCTTGTATTACTAATTTCGCAATTTCCTAAGCCACGGACAGTAAAGTTGTATAAACCATATTTGATTAATAATAAATTAACTTCAATCTTTTCAATAAAGAGGGGGTCGGAGCTTTCGACTCCAAGTGAAGCATTTCCTGCTAATGAAAGCGTAATTTCTTTTCGCAGTAATTCATCTATACAAGGCTCGTCAGACACTTTGCATGGCAGATTAATATCACCTTAAAAATTTATAGATTGGTAATTGATAATTGTTAGTTTGGTAGCATTACATAAAATATAACCTAGTGCTTATATTTTATGTATTGCTAATGTAATGTATTATTTTTTATAAGGTAGTCCTTTTAAAAAAATAATAATATATACATGAGAAACTTTAAAAAATACGTGTGAAAAAATATATAAATAATAGAATACGTCGCCATTTTAAAATATGGTGATCTTCTTGATATCTTCGTATATAAAACTTTAATGAATTTATTAAATAAAAAGTATAAACTTACTAGATATGACTCCGGTTGCAAAGCAAGCTATCAAGAATAATGTATAAGCGACCATGTTGTCCGTCTAGTACTTGAACACAACTTATTATGAAAAGCAGACTGAGAACCGCATATTTATAATTGCCCCAAATCATGAAGCAACAGCTAAGTGTGTAATTTTCTGTTTTTAGCATGGTTCCGTGAAACTTCGGTATACATAAAAAAATATATTGATTTTTTTTCTGCTCGTCTTTTTTTTTTAAATACTTTTAATTTTTAGAATTCTGACTTAGTAAATATGATAAAAGTTTGCTAGAATATTAACCACTATTTGACGGTTTTATTCGTTATGGAAGCAAATAACACCATTCATATTCCCATTTGTTAAATTTCCATTTAATTCCTAAAGTTTCGCTATAACCTGTGAAAACGAGACGGACATAAGAAATTTCAGCGGTTATAAGCAATCGCGATAACATAAAACTTACCTCTTCACCATACATTCTATTGCTCTATTATTTATAACAAAATTTACCTTATACTAATAACTATTCAAAACATTATTGCCATATATTTTCAAAGTACAAGAATACTGTTTCTAAAATTTCTAATACACGGAAAAAAAATATCGTCTAATAATTGCGGTTTATACTCTTTTTTATTAAAAATAAAGGATCTTTAAGTTATTACATGCATGCATGTTTCATTGTAAATATGTACGCATGCATGAAAATATGAAATTCTTAAAATGTTTATAATAATGTTTGCTCTTTTGCAAGCTATTGTACAAATTTAATATTACTAATATTTACATTTATAAATGTTAGTCACTCATAAGGAATCCTAGAAGAAATAAGAAATATTAAAACTAATAAGTTAGTTATTGTTAATAGATGGATAATTATTTTGAACAGATTAAAATATATTACTTACACATATTTTTTAATGTCAGTGATATATTGTAAATTTTATGCATTTAAATGTATTATATTATATTTTAATATATTTTTTGTGAATATATTGAATATGGCTTTTTAATATAGAAAATTTTTTTACAAAACTTCCCGTCATATCTTGTCGCATATTACCATCAATAACTTAGTGTCGACGCTATTGAGTTGCTACTTCCATTGTCTGGTATAAGTTATATCGGTTTACTATCCATCCCATCCCAGCCTTACAAGCACTCGTCGGATGTGGTAGTACAGGTCAGCAATTTGGCCTGAGTTGCGACCTTTCTTCGCATCCTGACCTTGGCAGTCCGTTTGCTTCTCTTTGAGTGATCCCAATGCCTGCCAAGATCCCGTTAATAATGTGCTACAGAAAGGAATACATATATATATAATATTCAAATAAATATAAGTAAGCAATTATGCAATTCTATTATAAGAGTCAGAAGGGCCTATTTTGATGCCATAGTTATCGAAATAAGCGCTTCTGTAAAGACATTCCCCAACTTGTCTAAGTCTTGTATTGTATTGTAGCCTTAACGTCTGTGAAGGCTACAATATTTCAAAACGTCCTCCATATCCATATATATCATATGTATATTCCCACATAAAATTACAAACGTTTTGGTAATTTTTATTAATAACTTTTTAAAGGAAAATGTCATGTTATACAAACCTAAAGACAGATTCGAGGCGCATCAATCGGTGCCACTTTCGACATTTAAAAAATTTTCAAAAGATGTCGTACCATTTAATCATTCACGCTTATAAGTCCCGATATTCTTCCAATTCTGGAAGTTGTTTTAAATTACATATTATTTTATTATATATATTAGAGTAGACTAATTAGCTAATTACATTTACCAAAAATAATACACTTTTAATAATAATAAAATATAATATATATTAAGTTTATAACTTGTCATTTTTTTTTTTTGTACGATTAAAACATATTAAATGGTGTAATTTATATTTAAAACAAGTTGAATCAGATACATATTAATATATCATTAGTCTCGCAAACTATTTGTTTCTTGTTTCTCTTCTTTAATTTCTTTATTAACGGTTCTGAATCCACTAAAAAATTTGTCAAGATTATAAGAAATAGATTTTATAATTAGGTATTAAAAACAATAAATATAAATAATTTATTCTAATATCAATAGATGCCTTCTCTTTTTAATGTTTTTATACAGGTACTTAACAGAACCTTATTTTAATAGAGTCACATATATATATATATATATATATACATATATAGTAGCTTAGATATACTCATACATGACCATAATTTGTTAAAAAAAGTATTTTAACATAATCATGTTATGTTTATATAATCATATATATACAATTTATGACGGAAACTGGAATCGCACCCCCAACAATTACCTGATTGTTTGCATTTTTTCCTAACACAATGGCTGGAAGAAATCGCTTTTCGGCGATAAGTCCGCCATTTGTACATTCCATCTTTTATTTGTCCTTGTTATTTTTAAATATGTGATATGTTTTCTGGTGTGCAATAAAGAATATAAATAAATAAAAAAAACGTATTGATCTTTTTAGATTTATTATACCAGGTTAAAATAAATTATTTTTTGTTCAAATCTTTTTTTAACAATAAATAAATGAAAAACTGTATCTTAGTAATTAGTTTAAAGGTTGAGTATTATTTATGTTGCTGATTCCATAATACCTCATAGTCATGAAAATATTTAAATTGTTTACATAATAATTACTGTTAGTAACATTTGTTTATTATAATTTAAATAACAAAATCTTTAATATGTGATTTATTATTTTATTAATTATTGGGAATCCTTAAAATACGAAGGCAGTCGTCATCTGTTAATTGATATTTTAATATACCCTCACCTAAATGTTGTTGCGGTGGATAGAATAAAAAAGTTGTAACTGCTGTAGTGGGGCTAGTTTGTTACAAGTTGTCGCACAATAAAGATTGTCACGGATGAAGCCATAAAGGGAAAAAAAAAAAAAAAAAAAAAAGATTGTGAAGTAAGTACTGCGTATCATTTAAAACAAGTCTTAACAATACTAATTACCTATAAGTAAAGATATAATGAAATAAGGAGCATCGGTGCAAGAGTTAGGGAACACATATTGGATATCAAGAATAGGCGTACATCGAAGTCTGCAGTGTGTGAACATACCATAGACAAGATTGGATTTGATAAACCACAAATCCTCGCTAGGGAACCCCGTTACATACCAAGCATGATTCGCGTGGCTATTGAAATTAAAAAATATCCTAATTTCAATAGAGAAGATGTTTGGAGCCTTTCAAACACCTGGGACACACTCATAAATACTGTAAAGTCTCACATCTGTGACCGCACTGTCAGACCTCAGGATACAATTAGTGCGTTTTGTCTACATTCGGAACTCTAGGCCCGCAAACTAAGGAACCGTTGGAAGTAGATGATTAATTAACTGACTTTCTGACAGACACTTAGATCTCGTCTACCCGTGAACACGATTACTGCAAAATATTCGAAACGTCGGGTTAAAATCAAAATGTAACCAAATTATACGCGTGTTTTAATCCCTAAAAATAGTTTTATTTCTAATAAAATAATTTTGACGAAATAAGTATCAATAGAAAATTATAACGGCCTTAACTGTAGGATAAAACAGAATACAAATTAATTGACTTAATATTTAATTATAATTTTATATATTTTTAAATTTATATAATTATTTATTAAGTTACAAGCTACGAGTCACTTTCTGAAAATTGGAAAGAAGAATGATATACTCATTCTTGTTTCAAACTTAACTAAATAATAAATAAAATTATAATCGAAAGAGTAGCAGGAAAAAATTTAACAAACAAGTTCCTATATCCTCTCATTTCTTTGTAGGGTGATGTTGACATACCACATCGTCTAATTAGCGATTACAGATGCATGGGAAAATAATAATTGTCTATAAAGCAATTACTAATTAGGTAAAACAGCAAAATATCTTTATTTATTTATTACACGATATATAGAAATATTCGTTGCATGTTATATTTCTATATATTGTCAAATCGATGGTCTTAATGTTTAAGTGAAGAGGATTATTGCGTTACTAACTGACCACTTTCGATTTAGAAAAACTGTAACTCTCCTAAGTTTTCATTTTCAGTTATTAATAGGTTTATCTTTAAATAGCATAGGTATTGAATTTTGATTACAATTCTTCTAATACTTGCTAAACTCCTCTGAGGGAAATTTATACAATTCAATTGTTAGGTTCTAAAAATCGTAATGCTTCGAAAAAGATCAGCAGCGGACACGCATATGAATACGATAGAAACAATATACGCAGGCACTTTTGATATTAGCTAAAAAAGACTACACTACTTCAAATCATATAAAACGAAGAACATTTTTTTGGTACGAAAATACACAAAAGTATAAGTAGATACATTACAATATGTTTAAATAACTATGTAATTAAAATTATCAATGTAAGTAGACAAAAATACTTATTATATTTAAGTTTAACCATTCATTTCGCTTTGGCACTGAAAAATAGATTAACATTTTAAACTTTAATTTTATCCTGACGCATCGCAGCAATCGTGTTCACAGATGAAAAGATATAGTTGTCTGTGAGTCAGATTGATAAGGTTAATCACGGGAAAAGTATTCTCATATAAGTTTTTGACAACCTCTTTAAAACATTTACTGTTACCGATCGCTCATTACATTAATATCTATTAATATTGCAGAATTTAAATGTTTAATATAAACTTAAAATTAGCACACTTTTTCACTTTAGAAGATATCCATATTACTTAAGTATTGTAATCATATACCTTATGATTTACGATTGCTTAGTATTATATTATTTGTAAATGTTTTGTTCGGCTGAAAAATGATTGTTGTAGAAATTAAAAGCATTGATAGATTTTTATCAAAACGAATTAAAATATGGCAAAAATGTTGTTCAAAACGATTTAAAATTACACTCATATATCTAATACCGCGTACATGCAGTTATTAATTATCACTGAATTGAAATGCTTGACGTCCTCTAAAAATAAAGTCATAACTGCTGTCTTATTAGACATGGTTAGTCAATTTTCTATATATAATTTTGGAAGAAAAATAATTATTATTAATTATAGTTATCAGGAAATTGCATTATTCAATCCTCACAGATGATCGAAGCAATCACAATGTACTTCCTCGTTGTATATTACTTACGTACGTGCTTGTGGTGTGATGAATAAATCACATTTTGTTATCGGATATTCTGAAATCTATATATAAAGTGTTATGATCCAACTATTATAACACCTTTTACAAATTTGGAGTAAACCCTTATAATGTTATGTGAGAGGTTTAAAAAAATCTTAAAGATTTTATCTTACAAAGGACACTAAACTTAAAAAAAAATTATCTAATTTATATACTAGCAGTTCCTATCGTCTAAGCTTTCAATCGAATAAAAATTATTTTTAATTCGGACGGTTCCCTAAATTATCATACTTATACGATGCGGTAACCAAAGATGAAAGTTATCCTATTTGCGTTTCTCTACTATTGACTAAAATAACATAATTATTGGTAGAATAATTAAATATTTAAAATCGTAATGAAGCAAAATAATAAGGAAGCAAAATCAATACCATCCAATTAAAAAATGATTCAATTGAGCAAAGCTCTCTATGAGAGACTTTTCTGCATCCTCAGTGCAAGCAACAATCGAAAACAGTATATCCGAAAATGTTTAAATTTTGCACACTGATAGACATCAGTCTGGTGTTGGTTTTACAGAAAAAATAAACAACAAAAAATTACAAATTTTATACTGTCTCATCTTGAAAAATAGTTGAGGACAGAATGCGTCGACGTTTTGTAAATGTACCTTTGGTGGATTCGCTCAATATACTAACACACCGAGATTTTACAAGCACAGCGAGTCAAAATTGAGGTTTGGTTCGCGCTCCTAGTTACTATAGGGCCTCTCTCCCACTCATTATTTCATTAAAAGGCTATGGTTATACGTAAAACCATCAGCTCAAGTAGTAAGCCTTTTAGATTAGTTTTAGTGGAGCTGTAGCATCTTATATCCAAACATTACAAAAACATGTAGCGCTGATACATTTTACTTTTAACATTTCCATTCTAATAATTCCTTTTATACACCTGCTATTATGAAACTCTTATTAGGTTGAACATTTAATGGTTATGGTTTGAGCTTTCTTGTAAACTCTGGACTTATTGACTACATCGTATTGTTACATCTGGGCTACTAATTTTATCTCAAACCATCTTCCTGTATACGAATACTTCAGATACATTTGTAATTTTATAGTATTAAGATATTATTTTAAGGACATTTGATCTAAAACTGTAATATCTATGACAATTTATTTCGAGTTAGTACTGTGTATCCAAATATTATAACTCCAATAAGACAGTAATATATTTTCATCGAATAGTAATTTTAATTTTGTAACCGTAATAAAGATTCGTACTAAATAAAAAAATACTTTTGCATAACCTTTACTTTAATAAATTCTCTTAAATCCAATACATAGCTACTTTCAAAATTTATTTTCAATTTTTGTGTTACTATAATAACATCTTATTCAATGACGTCTTCCAAAGATACAAATTGCAGGTACTTATTGACGTTTTTTATCGCCTCCGCTAGGATTGCATGCCATGTAGGATTTTGGTACAGTTTTGCCATTTGCTGCCAATTCTTATGTGCAAAATTGTGGGCCGCATCAGCTGTAACACCAGAATGAAAAAAATATTAGTTCATTTTATGTTTTTTTTCATTAATCTTGCCTCAGGATACTTTAGAAGTTGTACTATCTATATACAGTCTATATCATATTAATCAGAAACATTACATTCCAACATATAGTCTTTTATTCTTATTTCATTTGGTAATAATTTGATGGTATCATCAGTATTTATATTATAAATCTTAATAAAACTAGATTATAGTTTTTTAGTATCTTTCATTAAAGTCTTATTAAGAATTATTATCTGATCATAATTAATATAATTTATACGTCTAATTTTGATATTTTGGGCTTTTAATGATTTAGATATTAATATTGTGTAAACTCACATAACAATTTTTGTCCATTAAATAGATTCTTGAAGTTGAATTTCATTTCTGTTAGAGCCTCACTCTCCACTTTAAAGTTTTCGACCGCTACGTGATGCTTCCCATCACTTCCAACATATTTCATCAATTCTGCATCAACTTTCAATGTAAATTGTCCTGTAACCATAAAAACCATATGAAAAATGTTTATAATCTTATCGCTCTACCAGACCTACCAGAGTTAATATAAACTTAATAATAGTATATATATATCCTTTATATCAAACTTTTAGTTTATTCAGAAACTTTTTGTTTAGCAATGTCTTTATATTCATAAATAATTTTTTTTTTCAGTCCTTTAAGTAATGAAATATTGTGAAATTGGAGAAGCGCCGACAAGAAAATGTTATTTTAAATGCAAAAGTTATGATATCACAGCTTTGAAATATTAAAAAGAAATTCAAAGTTTGTTCTTTAAAATGATGATTAAAAATTTATTGTTAAATATAATCTGTACTCGTACCTGTAATTATTTCATATTCGCCACTTCCTTTTACTGGAAATATGATAAGAAGACCGCTCATTGCATACTGGCCCGACAAATTGACATTATCGCAGTTCAGTTCATAGTGAAGATGTTGTAGATCTGTTGTTAACCTGTAACATATTAAATTGTACATTGTGTTTTCGGTAAACTTTCTAAACAGTAAATGATAGTGATTGAGTTTCAACACTAACACGTTAGGAGTTAAATTGTATGTGATGGAACTTCGGGGCGCACTACTCCCTTCTCGCTCCGAAGTTGCTTTCCACCGCAGCTGCTTTGGGAAGGCTTCTGCCCAACGTCGGTGGGCCTCAAGCTCCATGCTGGCGCCTTTATGCTCAACTCACTCAAGGACCCTGTTGCGAAGAACGCAAAGGGTCCTAGCGGTGAGGATGATCAGGGGGTACCGTAAGGTTTCCTTCACGGCGGCTACACTCCTGGCGAGCGATCCGACCTAGGAGCTACAGGTGGAGGTGCTCGCAGCCGTGTACTGGCACCGGGCAGAAGCTTCGGCCACGGGGGTAAGGCGTGAATCAGGGCTCTAGCTCACCGAGCCCTGTTGTGACGGTGGAACAGGGACTTGGAGTCCCCTGCCGCCGGTATGATCACAGTGGGGGCGGTCCGCCCTCACTTCGACCACTGGATGAATCGGCGGCGCGGAACGCTTACGTTCCGTCTTGTGCAGGTGCTGACCGGGCATGGTTGCTTCGGTGAGTACCTGCACAGGATAGCACGAAGGGAGGCGACCCCCTCCTGCCATCACTGTGACGAGTCCGTCGACTCGGCTCGTTTCACCTTGGCGGGGTGCTCCGCCTTGGACCACCAGCGCACTGAGCTGGTGGGCGTGATTGGTAGGGACCTCTCGCTGCCGCGCGTTATCAGCGCGCTGGTCAGCAGCGAGAGGTGCTGGGTCGCAATGGCCTCCTTTTACGGGCAAGTCATCGCCGCAAAGGAGGCCTCGAGACAGGGAATCAGCCTCGTCCGCTGACCCGCTCCGTCGGGGGAGACTGGGTAGAAAGAGGCGGGAATACACCCGTCGCTTCCTTCCCCAGTTGTAGGCCTGGTGAGGAGGGAGGGTGACCCCTCTTACCTAACGTAGGCCTACGATGAGAGGGTGCTCTACGTTCCTCGGGGCACCCTCATTCGGGGGGTCTCGCCGGGGCGTCACGGTGTGTGCTAACGCGATCCCATGACGTCCCATTACGGCGTAGAGGGCAACCGTTGGTTTTTTAGTGGGTAGCCTTAAAAATGGCAGCATCCTCTATGCTGCCGGGTACTCTCACATCACCCCCCGGCCGTCACCCCCCAGGGCCGACGGGGTACCCGTAACAGGTTTTTCCAAAAGAAAAAAAAACAGGAGTTAAATTGTATGTAATAAAAAATTTATCACAAGGAAAGATTTATTATATATAAGTTAAATATTTATGCAAACATGTTTATAGATGATTTTAATCTTTTAAACTATTTGAGCAGCAAACTCTATTTATTATGTTCTTATATTTATTATTTTAAATTAAATTATAAATTATTAAAAAAATTACAAATTTCAAAATTTAAAATTCAAAATGAAGTATTGTAATTTAATTTGCTTTATAATATTGATGGTAACGATTAAATGTCATGAACTATTTTTTGAAGTTTTGAGCTGGGATTTTATGTCGATTTTAGAACTTAGAGCACGTATTTTTTTCTAAATACCAATTTTTAGTACGCTCTCATGCACTTCTATAACGTTACAACAAAAAGTATGAAAATTAAAATTCTCTATTTACTTAAAAAAGATCTTAATTTTTTTTTTTATTTTGTCGTATCTGAATATGATGAACTTTTGTACATTTTTTAAAATTAAAACCCCAACGTTAAAAATAAAGAAATTTTAAAACGTTACTTAATTATATTCAATCTAATTATATCTTATACAAATAATAATATTTTTTTTCAATAAGTGGTATATAACATGAATTATATGAAAACTAAGGGTTGTATCTTAATGTGTATATATATATATATAGATATATATATATATATATATATAAGATATATATATATAGTAAAATAAATGTAAATCCAGGAGTATATACAACAAAAATTATAGTATTATGAGCGTACTCACCTTGTATTACTAATTTCGCAATTTCCTAAGCCACGGACAGTAAAGTTGTATAAACCATATTTGATTAATAATAAATTAACTTCAATCTTTTCAATAAAGAGGGGGTCGGAGCTTTCGACTCCAAGTGAAGCATTTCCTGCTAATGAAAGCGGAATTTCTTTTCGCAGTAATTCATCTATACAAGGCTCGTCAGACACTTTGCATGGCAGATTAATATCACCTTAAAAATTTATAGATTGGTAATTGATAATTGTTAGTTTGGTAGCATTACATAAAATATAACCTAGTGCTTATATTTTATTATTATTAGTATTATTTTTTTATAAGGTAGTCCTTGTAAAAAAATAATAATATATACATGAGAAACTTTAAAAAATACGTGTTTACAAATTTTAAAATACAAAATTTCATGGTGATCTTCTTGATATCTTCGTATATAAGACTTTAATGAATTTATTAAATAAAAAGTATAAACTTACTAGATATGACTCCGGTGGCAAAGCAAGCTATCAAGAATAATGTATAAGCAACCATGTTGTCCGTCTAGTACTTGAACACAACTTATTATGAAAAGCAGACTGAGAACCGCATATTTATAATTGCCCCAAATCATGGAGCAATAGCTAAGAGTGTAATTTTCTGTTTTTAGCATGGTTCCGTGAAACTTCGGTATATATAAAAAAATATATTGATTTTTTTTCTGCTCGTCTTTTTTTTTTAAATACTTTTAATTTTTAGAATTCTGACTTAGTAAATATGATAAAAGTTTGCTAGAATATTAATCACTATTTAACGGTTTTATTCGTTATGGAAAGAAATAACACCATTCATATTCCCATTTGTTAAATTATCATTTAATTCCTAAAGCAAAGTTTCGCTATAACCTGTGAAAACGAGACGGACATACGAAATTTCAGCGATTATAAGCAATCGCGATAACATAACAACTTACCTCTTCACCATACATTCTATTGCTCTTTTATTTATATCAAAATTTACCTTATACTAATAACTATTCAAAACATTATTGCCATATATTTTCAAAGTACACGAATACTGTTTCTAAAATTTCTAATACACGGAAAAAAAAATATAGTCTAATAATTGCGGTTTACACTCTTTTTTATTAAAAATACAGGATCTTTAAGTTATTACATGCATGCATGTGTCAATGAAAATGTATACGCATGCATGCATGAAAATATGAAATTCGTAAAATGTTTATAATAATGTTTTCTTTTTTTCGAGCTATTGTACAAATTTAATATTACTAATATTTACATTTATAAATGTTAGTCACTCATAAGGAATCCTAGAAGAAATAAGAAATATTAAAACTAATAAGTTAGTTATTGTTAATAGATGGATAATTATTTTGAACAGATTAAAATATATTACTAAATACATATTTTTTTTATGTCAGTGATATATTGTCAATTTTATTCATTTGAATGTATTATATTTTATGTTAATATATTTTTGGTGAATATGTTGAATATCACTTTTTACTCTAAAACAATTTTTTACAAAACTTCCCGTCATGTCTTGTCTCGTATTAAAATCAATAACTTAGTGTCGACGCTATTGAGTTGCTACTTCCATTGTCTGTTATAATTTAAATCGGTTTACTATCCGTCCCATCCCAGCCTTACAAGCACTCGTCGAATGTGGTGCTACAGGTCAGCAATTTGGCCTGAGTTGCGATCTTTCATCGCATCCTGACCTTGGCAGTCTATTTGCTTCTCTTTGAGTGATCCCAATGCCTGCTGAAAACCAATTAATAATGTGTTACGGAAACCACGCACTCCAAATCGATTTATAAGTGAAAATATATGTGTGACTCTATTAAAATAAGGTTTTGCTAAGTTATGTATACATATATATATATACATATATAATAGCTTCGATAATATGATATATGGTTAAAAAAACTGGAAACGTATTGATCTTTTTAGATTTATTATACCATAAATAAATTATTTTTTGTTCAAATCTTCTTTTTAACAATAAATAAACGAAAAACTGTATCTCTCATTATTTCTATTGTTTTCACACCTATAATATAATATAGTATATAGCTATAGAATATAAATTCAGTTAACAAAAACTAACTACTATACTAATTATGCATCTTATATAACCTAAAACGTTTTTTATTACAAAAAAATGTAAAAAGACTTTTGGTATGAAAAATACTTTCAAAAGGAAATAAAACAAATTAAACAAACCGTGTCAAAATTAATAATACTTATTTATATATTTCGAGTGCAATACTGATGCGTCATACAATACATTCAGTCTACAAGTCCAGTTCAAAATGTCCTCTGTACTGTACATGTATGTACATTTATTATTTATTATGGAAAATATAGAGTGTAAATATAGTACATAGAATTCTAAATAGGTAGTCTAACTGAACATTAGAGATATTTTTTATTATTATAATTATTGTATTCAAATAAATTTTCAAGTAGATATTATAACGCCCTATGAAATAAAATATCCAGCGATTCTAAAAACCCAATTTAATTAAAAAACTCGCATAAAGAGAAAAGTTTGAGAGCGATAACATCCCTTAATGTATATTTCTGCGAGCAAATTTGCCCAAAATCTGATAAAACTCACTCTTGATCCATTTTGTTCAAACTTTCCTCTTATCGCTATGCCTGAAAAGTAAAGTCTGAGAATGATTACACTTTTTGGCAAATAATTAAATTTCCTATTTTGTATAGTATTTTCTTAGGTTTTCACGAGTACACATTTGAAATAAAACTATTTTCACGGATTAAAACTCGCGTATAATTTGGTTACATTTATGATTTTAACCCGACGTTTCGAATACTTTGCAGTAATCGTATTCACGGGTAGACCAGATGTAAGTATCTGTCAGAAAGTCAGTTAATTAGATGGGTAGATAGGTAGATTCCTATTTTGAACTTTACAATTTTAATCCATTTTTAGATAACTCCTGGAACCTCGAAAAAATGTATTTTAAAATACTTGTGTATCACGAACTGACAAACGAAGTGACCAAGAACAGGTTTATAGTTAATTTCTACGCAGTATGAGTCAGAGCGAGAGGTATAACAGCGAAATCTCTTTACAACCTATTTAAAGATTTTGTCCTAGAAAGTTTCAAAGGCAGCATTGGTAGGTTCGTTTCAAATTTGGTTAGGTGTTTCAAACGACCAAACCATTTTATATGAATGATTACAAATAATTCAGAGATTTATTCTCCTCAAATAGTTGCAATTATTTATCAATAATATTATAAGATGTAAGAGTTGCATTACCCACTTCTGAAATATTGTTTCTCTTATAGAATGAAATCTATAAAAAAATTTAAACAACTCGCATAAGATCGTTTTCTTTATACTTTTAAAAGGAGTTATTCATTTAGATCTTAATAATTTGGTTTGAAGATATCCGAGATCAAAATGTGATTCCATACCATTCATCATTTTAATTACGAAATACATTTGACAATTATAATTAATAATCATTATTTCACTTTCAAGATCATGTATAGAAAATTGATTAACCATGTCTAATGAGACAACCGTTGTGACTTTATTTTTCACAAGGACGTCATCATTTACAATTCAAAAGCAGACAATCTATGCATGTAATTAAGATTGAATAAGATATATACATTAATTTTTTTGCAACAAAATTTTTGACATATATTTATATATGAAAAAAAACTTTTTTTTACGGATTTAACTCGCGTATAATTTTGGTTACATTTTAATTTTCAACCGACGTTTCAAATGCTTTGCAGCAAGCACACATAGACACTAGTATTAACGAAATTTATAATAAAAGAAGTATAATAAAAAAATACATTTAATACATTAGAGCATAATAAAACGAAAATTATACATATTTATGTATACCTTTTTTTAGTTCTAGCCAAAAAATATTATTGAAGTAAAGTATGTTTCGAGAGCCGTTTCCTCAACCACCTCTCCCACCTTGACTACCGCAGACTGCACAACCTTCACGACCTTCATTTACCATTACAACTTCCACGGCCTGAAATTTCAAATGAAAATTAATTTTCACAACAACATAAATATATACTTTTATTAACTAGTTATTTACAAATTAATAACTTACGCCAACGCTGTATCAGGAATTTTCTATCAATAATAAGCTATCCTCTCACAGGATTATTTTGTTATAATTCTTAAGTCAGGCTGCCGTACCTTTGCACTTGCTTGCTTTGCCTTGGGTTATTTTATATATAGATGTTGTTGCTTTTCTTTTCACTGTTACTACGGATATTCCGTGAGGATCCGCACAAGTTGCCACAAGAGATCAATCTTTTGATTGGAAATGGATTGACCTTACTCGGATAGAATTAGATAATATAATAAAAAACTTTTTTTAACCAATTGTGGTTATACTCATACTAACAAGTTATCATTAATCGTAAAAAAATCAAACAATAACTAATTTATTAATAAAAGCACTTTGTTAAACAAAAAACCGAATACACAAAAAGTTGCTAAATTAACCAAAATTTGATGCAATGGATAGTTGTTAAATTCATATTAACTCTGGTAGGTCTGGTAGAGCGATAAGATAGTTTTTAAGATGCCGCGCGTTCGAATCTTTCACGTATAGATTAATTTTCTTTTTATATTATTTAAAATTTAATACTCTTATCATTTCTTTACATTTTTTAAGATACTTTCAAATTATTATTAATTGATTATAATTGATTAATTAGTTTATATCATTGCTTTGCAGAAATATTACTGTCCTTCAAATTGATTTAGTGTTAAAATATTATAAATATATTTCATATGGTTTTTATGGTTACAGGACAATTTACATTCAAAGTAGACGCAGAATTGAAGAAATATGTTGGAAGTGATGGGAAGCATCACGTAGCGATCGAAAGCTTTAAATTGGAGAGTGAGGCTCTAACATAAATGAAATTCAACTTCAAGAATCTATTTAATGGACAAAATTTTTTATGTGAGTTTACACAATATTAATATCTAAATCATTAAAAGCCCAAAATATCAACATTAGACGTATAAATTATATTAATGATGATCAGATAATAATTCTTAATAAGACTTTAATGAAAAATACTAAAAAACTACAATCTAGTTTTATTGAGATTTATAATATAAATACTGATGATACCATCAAATTATTACCAAATTAATTAAGAATAAAAGACAATATGTTGGAATGTAATGTTTCTGATTAATATGATATAGACTGTATATAGATAGTACAACTTCTAAAGTATTCTGAGGCAAGATGAAAAAAAACATAAAATAAACTAATATTTTTTTCATTCTGGTGTTACAGCTGATGCGGCCCACAATTTTGCACGTAAGAATTGGCGGCAAATGGCAAAACTGTACCAAAATCCTACATGGCATGCAATCCTAGCGGAGGTGAAAAAAAACGTCAATAAGTACCTTCAATATCTATCTTTGGAAGATGTCATTGAATAAGATGTTATTATAGTAACACAAAAATTGAAAATAAATTTTGAAAGTAGCTATGTATTGGATTTAAGAGAATTTATTAAAGTAAAGGTTATGCAAAAGCATTTTTTTATTTAGTACGAATCTTTATTACGGTTACAAAATTAAAATTACTATTCGATGAAAATAATAATAATAATAATAATAATATACTTTATTGTACACCCGGAAATTACAAAAATATAAACATTAAAAAACAGAAATAATAACGTGGTACAAATTTGGCGACCTTACCGCTAAAGAGCAGTCTCTTCCAGGCAACCAATCAGAAGTAGGAAAAAAATATAAAAGAAAAACATAATGTGGGTGTGCTTAAACAGAAACAGATACATATAATAAACATTCATACTTAAATACAAATACATAGAAACATTAAAATATAAAAAACGACTAACATACTATAAGTTTAAATAGTGAAATTTTAAGCAACGTTTGAATGACTCGCATGACTTGGCGAGCTTAATACTAAGAGGAAGATTATTCCAAAGACGAATGGTACGTACAGTGAAGGAATTGGAGTAATAAGAAGAGGAATGGGGAGGAACTTTCAGGATAAGGTTTTGTTTGGAACGAAGAGAACGAATATGACTGTCACTTAAAAATTCAAATCTATCTTTCAAGAAGAAGGGAGTGGAAGGATTAAACAGTAGGCAGTAAAGAAGGCTAAGCATATGAATATTCCTGCGAAAGCGAATTGGGAGCCACTTGAGTTTTTTACGAAAATGTGAAATATGGTCATATTTGCGAATACCAAATATGAACCTTATGCAAAGATTTTGAAGACGCTCAAGTTTATTCAATTGATCCTCTCTTAAATCAGGATAGCAAGCATCTGCATAATCAAGTATAGGATATAGTAAAGATCGAGCTAAGACAACTTTGGTAGAGATTGGAAGAAAATTGCGTAGTCTTCTCAAACCTCCCACGGCAGCAAACATCTTTCTACTCAGCTCACTAATCTGCGGATTCCAAGAAAACGTTTGGTCTAGAATTACACCAAGATTTTTTACGGTATGACTATAAGGAATGACGATCCCTTCAAAACTGATGGGAGGTAGTTGAGACTCGGATATGCGCGCAATTAACCTTGGACTACCCATGATTATCACCTTAGACTGAGATGTGTTTATTGTAAGTCCAAAACACTTACTCCAAACAGAGATACGCACCAGATCTTCATTAACTTTAAAAATGGTGTTAGCAAGATCATCAAAACAGGATTGCCGGTAAATCTGAAGATCGTCTGCATACAGGTGGTAGAAAGAATTGATTTGAGAGCAAATAGTGTTTATAAACACTGAAAATAATAGTGGAGATAACACGCCACCTTGCGGGACTCCAGCATTAACTGCACTCCAGTCAGAGTACAGATCATTTAAACGTACACGTTGCCGGCGCCCACGCAAGTAACAACGAAACCAGTGAGTTGCCGATGGAGATATGTTAAGAGTACCCAATATCGCGAGTAAGATATCAAAGTCTACGGTATTGAAAGCATTACTAAAGTCAAGCAATGTCAATACCGTAACCTGACAATTGTCCATGCCGGACCTGATGTCGTCAGTGATTTTTACTAAAGCAGTAGTCGTACTATGACCAGGACGGAAGCCGGATTGGAAATTACTTAACAGATTATGTTTAGATAGAAAAGTGCTCAATTGAGAATGAACTAGACGCTCAAGGATTTTGGACAAAAAGGAAAGGATAGATATAGGTCGGGAATCAGAAGAACAGGAGGGGTTACACTTTTTCGGGAGAGGTATAACATGAGCATCTTTCCAACATGAAGGGAAGTCACATAATGAAATGGAGTTGTTAAATAAGGATGTTAAGGTGGGGGCTACGATGTCAAGGATAGGGATGATCATTTTACGACTTATGGCATCAGGACCGACCGCATCAGAGTTCACGGATAGGATAGTCTTCTTAACATCACATACGGAAAACTGACTTAAATGAAATGCGGGAGTATTTGGAGTTGGTAGCGATGAAAGTTGGTTTAAAGTGTAAGCTTTAGTAGCTCCATCCAAAGGTGCTAAAGTAGAGAAATGTTGATTAATGTTATTTAAATCGGAATGGGACAGATTTTCATTATTTTGTTTACTTCGACCAACTCCTAAGGATTTAAGAAAGTTCCAGACCCTTACGGAGTTTTTTTCCTCAGTAACAGATCTGTCGATATGGCGTCGTAGTTTATTTCTACAAAGCCTGTTGCAGCGATTTCGGACTTTTATATACCTTGCCTTATTCGTATCATTGGGTTCTCTTTTATTTTTAGCTTTAGCTTCAATCTTTTTTATTTGCAAACTCTTAATATCATCCGTTAGCCAGGGAGCAGGAAGATGCTTCATTCGTACAGGTCGGATAGGAGCATGTGCGTCATAAAGATTCGTCAGTACCGAGTTAAAAATGGCAACTTGCTCATCTAGAGTACTCGGAGTGAATACCACAGACCAATCAATGTTAATGGCATCGACACGTAGTTGATTTAAGTCCATTCTACCAAAGTTGCGCTGAAGAAAAGTTTTAGATTTTAATTTGGGAGGCTTGATCTTAAAATATATTACTGTCTTATTAGAGTTATAATATTTGGATACACATTACTAAATCGAAATATATTGTCATAGATATTATAGTTATAGATCAAATGTCCTTAAAATAATATCTTAATACTATAAAATTACAAATGTATCTGAAGTATTCGTATACAGAAAGATGGTTGGATGAAATTAGTAGCCCAGATGTAACAATACGATGTGGATAAGTCCAGAGTTTACAAGAAAGTTCAAACCATAACCATTAAATGTTCAACCTAATAAGAGTTTCATACTAGCATCTGTATAAGAGGAATTATTAGAATTATAAAACCTTATATGTTAATTATCAGCGATATATAAAAAACCTCTCGAAATAAGGTATTAGATATCTACAGCAAAAAGAAAAAATAAACCTCAAAGTCTTAACGTACCTTTAAGATCAGAGCTTAACACAACCACAAAATCATAATAAAATAATGAGTGAGAACTTTCTTAACACGTTGTTACATCCAATAGCAATGATTTATAAATGAAAATAATAATAATAATAATATTTTAGATATCTTGCCCAGCACTATTATAATACTTAAATATACTTACTTGTTATTTGTATATCATTATTATTTTTATTAATAATACTACGTATTCAGTATCGTATGTAACCATATTTGAGTTTACATCTCTCGTTCTTTTGTTTTATTTAATATGCACCTATTTCTTTTTATCTCTGCATCACCTTTGGTTGTCTGGTAGAGAATGAATCTTAATCGTAATCTGATAAAATCTATTATAATTCTAACTAATATTAACATACAGAATTTGATTTTGATTATTTGTTTGTTACGATTCTAAACCTTTGCTATTCTACCGATAATTGTGACATTTGTGCCAGGGGTACCTATCATTTTGCGTTTACCAAATTACTTTATATCAAAGAAAAGTGGAAATGTCGTCTGATATGTTGGAAACTTATCAAGACCCCTTTTTTTTAAAACGAAGCATTAGACATCAGCCAGTAGTGGATAGTGTAATTTAATGATAATTAAAAGTCAATACATAAAAGAGTTATGAATCTCGAGAAAAGTCAAACATTTTTGAATTCTGTTCATCTATATTTTTAGACTTTAGAACAAATATTAATGTCACAGCAATGTGTTATATTTATTATGGTTACAGAACTTATAAGGATATTTGATTTTTTACTGAATTTTATGTTTCTAAAATAAATACATTATTGAGGAAGTTATGACAATCACCCCAACTATAGAAATGGGATTTTTATAAAATAGCTTTACGTTTTTTTTTCTGAGTAATTCTAGACACTAAAAAAATATTCCATTTGCTGATTATGAAATTGCCTTCGTTTTGGTACAGCCACCTTCAAAAGTTAACGTTTTAAATTTCAAAAAAGCTATACACCATATTATACCAAAATTGCTAAACATGAAAAACGCTAATATTGAATAAACATTAGAGTTCCAATTATAATTGACACAAATAGAGTGTTTTTTGTTGCTACGGAAGAAATATTAATTTATCGTGGGTAGACGTGAATCTTCGGTGCGTCGTCCTGCTTACCGACCTTGTTTTCTGAACCTGTATCTGAAGCCTGGTATTATGGTATTCCCGATTGATTGCGGTTTATTATTCCCAAAAAATCTTTCATAAATTTTTATTTTAAACTTGTAAAATTTATGAGTTTAAATTGCAAAATATCCGAGATAAAATAATATGATTTATTCATCATACTACTAGCAATATACAACGAGGACGTACATTACAACTTTGCTTAAATGTTTTTTGTAGGATTTTGAAATACAAATACCAAATGTAAATTGTAATAATATTTCCACTTCTAAGATCATATAGAGGAAAAATATTGATCACAGCTAATAAAACATTATAGCTTTATTATGCATAAGGACGTCATGCTTTTATGTTTTTTGTTTGCTTTGCAATTCAATATAATAAGTAATCAAGAACTAAATATAAAAAGGATAACTGTTTTAATTTGTTAGAAATTATATTTTGAAATGTTATTATAATAGGAAAATATGTTAAAATGTCCATCCAGGACTTGTAATTTGAGAAATGATTTCCTTGGGATGGATATAGTATAGCTAAAAAATAATTATTCAAGTCTTTGTATGTTTATCAATGTAATAGACTAGCAAAAAAATTATAATAGTGTTAATAAAATATAGTGAAAACAACTTGTTTTCGTATTAAATAGTCGAAAGTTTTTAAGTGAAATTTTAAATAATATTAAAAAAAAAATTAAATTTATGTTGTTTATGATAATATAATAATAATAAAAATCTATCAATGTTTTTAATACTAAATCACCATATTTTAAATGTAAGGAACATATCAAATCATGAATTATTTGACAATTAATAAATACAATGGACCTTCTCTAAAGTATAGATCATGTGTTGATGCAGTTTTTAATTAAAAAATTATAATGTTCAATAAAATTTTCTAATAATAAAGATCAATGAAATGAACGAAAAGTAAAATTAAACCAAATCAAATCGGCATGTTCACTTTCGCAAGCCATATTTTTAAAAAGGCCGTCAAAATTTTTAAGAGGAAAATTTTAACGTTAAAGACTCTTACGGTGATTAAACCTTATAAACCTTACATAAAAGGCCTATTAAAAGAATTGCCATATAATAGCTATATTCTAAAGTTGTTTCTTCTTTTTTGCCTTTTATTTGTCGAAAAAATTAATAATTAAAGGAAAACTAACAAATATTGTTAATTAAAGACTTACCTTTAACATATATTTCTAATTGTTCTAACCGTGAAGACTCGATGACAATCGCTTCAGTAGTTTTTTTTTTTTCGAATCAGCTTACATATTATATTGGATAGTTGAAATGAATATTCTTTATATAATACATTTTCTAAACACTATGAGCTGTTTCTGAAAATTCAAAATTCTGCAAATATTTTAGAGATTGGAGGTTAATCCGACTAGTGGGGTATCTGTTCCCCTTTTACCCTCACATTTTAAAAACTACGAGCCTCTTTGTAAGGTTAAATATAATAATATTATAAGATATTGTATATATTATAATCCAGTAAATACTACTGACTGTGTCTACTTAGACGAAATACCAAATATGAGTCTTACGATACAGAACTTTTAATAGGCGGTCATAATGTTGCTAGAATACCTGAAGCACATTCAAAGTGCTTGATAAGAAAAAAAAAAAAGGTTATGGGCTTACTATATTGCTAGATGTAATAGTTAGTCTAGATTATCAGACAATTAGTAACGTCCAGAAAGTTTGGATATACTCGAATGAAAATTATCTAAGGTCACGTCTAAACTAGTGAAGGTTTACTAGTTTCGACGTGACTTTCAATCTTAATAAAACCTTTTTGACAAAGTTACTTGGGAATTTCATAAAGACATTGATGTTGTGGCTTGGGTTAGCGCCTTCAGCGATCTCTTTAACTTCATTTTGTAACCGAAACAATGTTGGGATGAAATTAAAGAATCCATCGTAGCTCTATAAACGCCCAGAAAATCCCATAAAAAAGATAAAAATGCAACAGAGCTCGAGTCAAATCTATAAACGGTTTATGATATCTGCAACACAAATAAGTAGGATTGGAAGAAATGATTGGAAAGTACAAGTTATCAAACACCTTAACAAAATCCCTTATTCGAAGAGGAGCATCTATACGTAATTTAAAGGGGCCCACACTGCCTGAGTTGCAAGTCCAAACAGTGTTTGTACTCCTATTGCTCTCTAGAACGACAGGCCATAAATTGATGAATCCATGGCCTATGGTGAAAATGTTAAGAATCTTTGTCTTATACGAAGAAACATATATGACACCACGACATCTGTGCTCTTTTCAATCTTTATTGTGTTTGTTAGGTTTTCATTTGTGATTTGATACATAAAACATGCATATAAAACAAGTTTGTTATTGACTAAAGTTTTCACGTAATTGATTATATATTTCTTTTAACCATATGATATTTTTAACTTATTTAATGTATTCTTACCGAACAATTATTAATTTTTTTGACTTTTTCTTTTAAAACAACTCTGCAATATTTTTTTGTGGTGTAAATAAATTGAGTAATATAGTATACTTTCGTATTTTAAAAATCTTTATTAGTACAGTCATATTAATACCACATTCTCCATTCCTGAACTATTCTGTCTCTTCACACAATCTAAAAGAACTCTCTTTAAAATATCTCGAATAAGATTTTACTTTTGAACTTGTAAAACGGGTTACATCAATTGCATCATAATTTGAGAATACATTTTAAGACGTCCTAACTAAAATGTGTTCTTTTCATGACACCACTAGCAACATGCAATTAAAACGTACATTATAACTTTATTGCGATGTTGTGTGTAAGATTACGAAATGCAATTAATTCCTATAATTAACAATAATTATTCTACTTCCAAGATCAAATATAAAAAAAAAACTGACCACGTCTTACTAGACAATCACAACGGTATACCTATATATTACGGACCTCCTCTAATGTGAAGCACGAATTTTGATGTACTTTCACTATTATTTTTTTTTAATAAAATATAATTAAATTCTCCATTAGTAGAGAGCAATGAAACTTTTACGTCCTTCAAATTGTGTACTTCAAACTGTGAATCTTGCATTCAAAGTAATACACCTACTAAAGAATATTATAAAATAGAATATAGCTCTAAAGGTGTTTCTCAGTTTTTGCCATTTATATACCAATAAGAACTAAAAGGTTCATTAAAATCATCAATACACTACTCGTCCACACAGCTTCTATAATTTATTACTTATAGCATTGAATGTAAATAAAAATAGTTTTTATAGAGGTATATATTTTATATTGAAAAACACGGACTTCAGTTTACGAATAGCAAACAATGACCAGTCTGCGTGACCAGATCTTATTCAACTTGTTAATGATAAAAAATATTAAATAAATGAGTAATTTTTATACAATTTAACATCTGTTTCTCAGTTATCGTAAATGAATTTATTTATTTTCATTTCTATTTTGGACCAACATTAGAAATCACCTATATACGTAAAATGGACGTGTCATTAGGGTCTTTTTTGATACAATACTTAATAAAATAAACTATTTTGTGAAAACCCTCTCCAAATTAACTTGACGCTTCCAGGGTTCCAAACGTGCCCTGGTCTGAGAATAACTAGATCAACAAACTGAGCCGTTTTTTCCATATACCCAAAGTAAATATTTAAAAATATTTGCGAACAAGTAAAATCATCGCAATCAATTTTATATGAACAATTTTAGTGAAATAATAAAAATTAAATGAATAAAACTTGGTCAGCTAGACAACCACACCGCAACCAGCACTCGTTCATGAGAATAACGTAAGGGTCTTCCTTCACCCCATTTTCCAAATTTGAGAGAAGAAGGCAAACTGATACCGCTATCAATGACTCCTTAAAGCTCGGTGTGATGCAGTCGGTTGATTAAATAAGAGTAACTCCGTCACACATTTTGCTTACATTAATAGTTATTAGCTATAATACAAATCATTCCCAGGCCGTACTATCGTTAATGTAATCCTTTTATATTGTTATAGGATTTCCTTATCAAATTTCCTTTAATGTTTAATTAAATTATTTAATGACAATTCCAAGGACTTACTTTCGTATACAATTAAACTTGAAGGAATCACCGATCTTATGGAGCCTAGTGTTGTTACATAGCAAGTGTTTTATTTCTTGTGTTTGTTTGATGTAAATCGCAATTTCTCTTGTACTTTTTAACATTTTTATGAGTATAAATTAAATTTTCATAAATATATTGATTATCATCATCATCATTATCATATCATTATCATAATTTAAATTTATTTTTTATGCATTCTCTTAGCTTCATGTATTGAATGATTAGCTTCATTAGAGATATTGTATCAACGTTTGCCGCATTACTCCATAGTGTACCCAATAATATGAAGAAGTAAAGAGTTTAGAAATGATGTAAAATTATTTTCTATATATTTTAAAAAAGAATGTTAATCGGCAGGATCTAATTCCTAAATAATAAAAAAGCAATAGTAATAATAAAATAAAAACATCTTTGAAAATAATTAATTAAGAAACTAGAAAATCTATATTTTACGCTTTAAACATGATAAAGTCTAAAATTACATTCATTAAATCTGACTTTGAGCTTGCAATGACTTTTAAATCTTTCGTCCTTTTAGGTCTTTGAATTCTTCAACCATTGCCGGTCTGACTTTACTTAAACGAAATCCGGATCAATGCCCTATTCATTTATTTTTTTAAAAGGTTAATGCTCTAAGGATAGGTAGGATGCAAATTAAGACCGCATTTCATCATTTCAAAGTCGCGGATCTTGTGAGAGCAGGACGTTGAATATTCACTTCACTCCGTATCAGGCAAACATCGGAGAACACCTAGGGGGCTCGACAATGACCACCAGCTCATTATATACCAGGTCATCACAGTAGAAGATTCAACAAAGAGAGCATGTGCCCGTCCACGTCCGGTAGTTGATTGTGCGTCTGAATTAACTTGGACAGACAATTTGCGAGACTAAAGTTATACACAGATCTCCTTGAGGAGTAAGTGGAACGTGATCTTAGCTAAACGGCATTGTGCGTGTTAAAGTCCCCGAGGACTGAGTTCAGCGGAGGGAGTCTGAGAAAGCAAGTCGTCAATCTTCACCTGGACATGGTCCAAGATTTGCTCCGTTTCTGCATTACCACTATAGGACTTGTAGAGGCACGCGTAAACTCTGAAATGATCGCCCATCTCTGCGCGCAGCCAGAAAAGAGACAGAAATGTCCTTTAAGTAAAACATTTCCCTTAAGTAAATTCAGAGCGGCAGTTTTTGAAGAATTTAAAGACCTAGTTGTAGACACTGCAATATTGATAAAAAAGATTCAAAATCCGTTGTAATCTCAAAGTCAGATGTAATGTATTTATTGTCTTTGTTGAGGTTACAGTTTAAACTTTGAGATTTAGATTTTCCAGTTTCATAATTTTATCAAATTGCTCAAAATTAAATGAGGGTGGCCTATAAACGCTTACAATAAATGAAATACTCCAACTGTACTGAAACAAGTTATTCATTCAACATAATGGCTTACTATGTATATTCTTTATGTATATTCTTTATGTATATTCTTTGAATTTCATATATTTATTCAAAAGAATTAAAGATCCACCATGTATGGAATAACTTTGCTGAACGAACTACCAACCTGGTAGTTATTAAAATTAAATATTTTTCGTTCATAAAAACTGGCTTAAAACAATTTTCATTAACACAAGAAATATTAATATTAAAAAAATTTAAAAAAACTCAATTTTATCAAAACCAAGTAACATAATTAAGACGCGCGACGGATCCTAAGTTATTTTTCAGTTCTAGTTTTTTTGCAGTATGATTTTCTTTCTCTTCAATATTTTTTTATCGTTTAAGATCATTACTTATTATATCGGCTTTTTGCTTTCAAAATCAATATTTACTAACTGATAAACAAGAACATTAAATAAATATAACTGAAATAAAACCGACAATGTATATAGCACTTAAAAAAAATATAAAAAAATAATAATTGTTAATCGGATGAAAACAATATAATGTATTATATCAACAAAATGCTAAATTAATAATTTTGATAAGTCTCAATTGTTTCTGGAATTCCTTAGGAAATTTATAAAATACAATTACCTGTTAAAAATATCGAATTTGCCAAGAACTTGCAATTTACAGAGAATTCTAAAGTTTTGACAAAGAAGATAGAAGAGGAATGCTTTGGAACGGCACTTTGGAACTTCAACTTTGAATCGATATCTTATTAGTTGTTCAGTTATTAATAGGAGCTGGGGCTATCAGGTTGTGCAGTTCTGTTGTACACTCTCCGAAATGTATCCCATATCGACACTCAGATCGACAAACTAACCACCCTGTGGCGATGTTCCACACTTTGGATTTTGCCTTAGATTACCTAAGCGCATCTTAGCTCGTCTCTCAATTGATGTCACTGACGATGCGAGCAGTATTCCATGCACGAACAAACTAGTGCTTTAAAAATGTTCAGCATTTGGTCCGGCTAGAAATACTGACGCATCTTCGATAGAATATCAAGCTTGTGAATAGTCAATTGAGCTATTAGACTCAATATAAGATCCAAACCTGAGAAACGAGTTTAGATTGAAACCAAAAAGGTGTAAGCAGTTCGCAATCTTCACGGGTACTTTCGAAAAAGTAGGGTTAGATCGATAGTTTGGTCCATTTTCGGCCAATATGAAATGAACCTTCTTTTACACATTCTTACAGGACTTGACAGCATTATTGAAAGCTCTTTTCTTATCGCGAACATCCATAGTTTTACGCTAACAAGCTGTAGCCATAATCCATAATCACTAAACACATCACAGTCCAGAATTATCTCAAAATAAAGAGGGATTTTTCCAAATGATAGCACTTAAAAAAATATCATTTAAAGAGAAGCAAACATGCAGTCAAGGGAAAGATGAAGGGAATAATAATGATAATTATGTAAAAGTTTAAAAAAAAAATTAAAATTACATACTCCAATGGGAGACTAGTCTGGGGTCTAGTTATTCGGTAACCAATCAGCGCGTTTTGCTAATAATTGAGGCTATCTACGATTGGCTAGCAGTGCACTTTGAATAGGATCGCGTTACCCTAAACGACTAGTCTCCAGGTCCTTGTCTGTCAATGTACTTCTTATTCGGCATTTACCCTTCAACGCTACTGCTCAGGTCCGACTTTCCGTAACGGCTTCACCAAATTACGCACCTACTAATACTTGGTGAGACTAGTATGGTGGGTGGTACCACTGGTGAACGGGTATTTTCTCACGGACAGAAGTATCTCAGTCCTCAAAATTCCTCTTTGTGATATTTTAGCCGCCAAATAAATAACTATCTTAACTCATGTGTATCGTCTAATTTAAAAAAGAAACGATCTTTTACTTCGAAACATGGTAATCGAGGAGATGATTGATCAAAGGTTTATGATTATTTTCAACTCATTATTAATAAAATCCTAATAGAAAACTTATTTCCAACAAAATTCAAAGAAAAATACATGAAGATGTATGAATTTTTTAAATTTTATTTAGATTTAATTTTAGCGTACTATTTAAGAAAATCACTATCCAGCCTTGGCCACAACCGGGCATTGATGGACGTATATGTGACTCGGCTTTGTCTCGGTTCACATTTACACGATCGTCCATCAATGGCCCTTTTGCTGGCCGCTACAGTAATGTACAATAAACGACATACCATAATTATGTAATCTTAATTCCCTAATCTTAAAAAATTATATATAAACAAGAAGTGAGCACAAAATTTTCTGTATTTTTAATGAATTTAATTAGACGGAACCACGCTACAAACGGAAAACTATACACTTGTTCATTGCTCCATGATTTAAGGTTTAACGATTTATAAATATGCGATACATAGTTTCCTTGTCAGAACAACTTGCGTTCCAGCACTGGACAGACAACATGGTTGTTCATACATTATTCTTGATAGCTTGCTTCGCAACCGGAGTCATATCTAGTAAGTTCATACATTTTTATTTTGTAATTTGAAGTGATTAATTATCAAAAACTGATTTTTATTTTTACCTTCGTTAAAATGACGGTTTTTTAAAACGCATAATTAGTGTTTTATACAAGGTGAATTACCTTGAAATTATATATTAACAGATGATGACGTGTTATATTATTTATATATTAATTCAAATATTTAATATATTTCTTAATTTCTCATAGTTTTGTAGTAAATTATTTCATTACATTTTTTGTGTTAGACTGGTTATATTTTAAAGTAAGCCACCTTTAAAAAATCTCTATTAAAAATATTTTTTTTTTATCAAAGCTTTATGGGTCGACTATGTTTTAAGGTAGTGTGATTGGACCATGCAGAGTCTCTGACAAGGATTGTATAGATAAAGCTATTCGAAAAGCAATTCCGGTTATAATATCAGGGAATCCTTCGCTCGGAGTCGAAAGCTCCGACCCCCTTTTCGTTGAAAAGATTGAAGGAAATTTATCGATAATCAGATATGTGTTCTACAACTCTACTGTCCTTGGCTTCAAAAATTGCGAAATTAGTAATATAAGGTGAGTATGTTAACAATATTTTAATTTTGTATTAAATATTCCTGCTTATTTTGCAGAAGTATTAGATATATTTTTTTTTAAATAATTGCGTTATATAAGTAAGTAGTCAAACTGTTTTAACAGTTTTGTGGGACAATATTTAATGATTATTCTTTATTTTCCTATATATAATAAATAAATATTTAAAAAAATACTTCCCATTATTTTAATCATACTAATTTTAAGCTAATTCACTGTATTTCAAATAGCAGAATAGGTTTGGTTTGGGGCTTAAATTTAATAGACTTTGAAGAAAAACTATAACTTTAATTCAGTTAAGTGGTGTTTTTTCTTATAATGGTCTCCAAAATAAAAAAGTAACTACGGGCTCTAAGTTACAAAACCGTATAAAAACCAAGCTCAAAAAATTACTGATGCTATCACAAAATCAAAATCAAAATTTCCAAAAAGAATTTGTTCTACAACTTAGCCAATAGTTTACACCACTTCGTTTTTTAATTTCAAAATTAGTTTATTTTCTTGACCTTTAGTAAATGAGTTGTTTGTGTTCAAAATGGTGATGGCCTCTATGATTATACACGAGCATTTTATATAAGCATATTATTAATTTACAAATTATGATTAGTTTATATAAAACAACAACATGCGGATACGGGAACCATCAAATTACTTCGTGATTTAGAAAAATGTTAAATTATAATCATTTTTTTTTTGGTCACTTTGATTTAATTAGTAGAACGACGCGTGAGTACAAGACTATATCCCAAAGGTTTCACATTCAAGTTTTAGTGTCTTTTTTATTCTCATTGAAAAGTTTTACAATAAAAAAAAATATTATTTAAATTTTACATATATTTTTTAAAAATGTTTAGTTTATTATTATTTTAATATAAAGTTTATTATTATCTAATAGAAACCGTGAAAATAAATATCTCGTAAAATACAATATAACGATTATTACTAATTATAGTTGTATATAGTAAACGTTTGTAATTACTATAATCGTTTTGTTATTACTAAACAAAATTATAATATATTGAGAATTTTAAATCAAGAAAAGACAATTACCAAGCAGTGATTAAATCAAGGCTTGTTTTCCTTGTTATAATTAATAATAAAGAAACTTGTACACTTTATCATTTAAAAAAAATCAGATCAAGCTATATATACAGTAAAACTACTTTATTTTTACTTTATATTATCACTTTAAAGTCCAATATACTAAATTCATAATTAATTGTTTTTTTGATGATAAAATATTCCGTGCTATTTTTTAATTTTTCATCAGGTATAAAAACAAGAATTATATTATTTAAAACGTTCTAACGAGTTTCATAATCTTAGCCTCAAAATACCTTCTTGTATTATAACATAAAAATAATGAACTTTAAAAATAAATCGCAAGATATGATATCATTGCGTATCACTCACCTAATTTAACATACATACACTCAAACAAGCAGTCTTATTTAAAATTGAGCTTTTTTTTTACTTATCAGTTGATATAGCTACGTAGCATATCATAAAAAGTTTCACAAATCATTTGAATGCTATCTAGAAACACTAGCACAACATAAAATATATGTTTTTATATTACAGATTAACTACAGATCTCAAAAATGTTCACTATGAACTAATATGTAACAATTTTGATTTATCGGGACAGTATGAAGTTAGCGGTCGTCTTATCATACTGCCAGTAGAAGGAAAGGGTGATTATAAATTACACTCAGGTATGAGAGTGAAGTTTATGTTTAAGAATAAAATTAAAAACATTAAGTTAATGAGGTTATTAATTTCAATTGCACCAATTTTTGTTATAAGGTCTAAAATAAAAGTATTGAAGGTAATTTAAAGTCCTTCATCCTTCTCTTTAGTATTTTTTAAACTATGTATTGTTATTAATTTGCATTATTGTCACCCTGTTCTTCAAAATAACTTAGGTGCCGAAACATTATAAATAAACTGGATTGTGTGTTTGTTCGTTACAGAAAAATATAAAGTCGTAGTAGACGCAGAATTGAAGAAATTTGTTGGAAGCGATGGGAAGAATCACTTAGCGATCAAAAACTTTAAATTAGAGTCCGAAGCTCTATCTCCAATTAAATTTGACTTTAGAAATCTATTTAACGGGCAAAAAGATTTATGTAAGTTTTTTTTCTACATTAATATCTAAGTACTTGAAAGCCAAAATTACAACTATAAATAACTTAACTATAAATATAAATAACTTAACTATAAATAACTGCGATCAAACAGTTCATAATTCTAATTAAGAATATAGAATATGAGACCTCCTAGTTCTTACCTTATTCTTCTTTCTTTATCCTTCTTAAACCTTACGCTAACATTTTTAATAAAAAAGAAATAAGTTAATAATAATTACCATAATTATTATTTTTATGCAACCTGCTACTACAGCGGACGCGGTCCACAAATTCGCAAACGAAAATTGGCAGGAAGTTGCGAAACTTGTTCAAGAACCTACGTGGTATGGAACCATGAAGAAAGTAATAGGCAACGTAAATAAATACCTCAAATCTGTGGCTTTGGAAGACATGGTAATCGAATAAGATATTATTATAATAACACAAACATTAGAAAGATATTTTGAATTTATTATTGTATTCTATAATTAATTTAAATAAAGGGTAGATGTAAAAGTCGGTTTTTATTTATTACAAATCGTTTTTAGGATAATAATATTAAATTTAACTATTCAATGAAAAAAAAAATGAGTGAGGATGAAGCCGATTATGTAACTAAATGAACAAAGTGTGATGTAATGACATGATGTGACGTTTGTCAGGAAAGAACGGCTTTTGCATTTGACGCCATCGTAGAAAATATTCCAAAAATGGGCACACATAAAATTGAATTGAAAAAAATATAATATACGTGTTTTCATTTATCATTAGAACTTTCTTGACCACAATTTTTAAATTTTTATAATTGGTGGTATTTTAAACATTAATGATTAAAAAAGTAAAATTAATAATAAAAAGGTTTTAGATGTCTTGCCCAGAACTGGTAATTTTTTTCAGTACACAAAGGCATTACCTTTTTGTATCTGATAACTTCTTTTATAATCCTAACTAATATTATAAGGTAGAGTGAGTTTGTTTATTTGTTCGTTACGGGTTTAATCCCTAACTATTTAACCGATAATTAAGAATCTGAACTTGGGGATAGAAGCGAGAGCCAGAGGCTGAAGCTTGCCCTTCACAAATCGGTCGCTCTGTTTTTTAACAAAGCGAAAAAAGTACCTTTTCTATACAGTCTAAGATAATGCATGACTACATTCCACCTATTGGATAGTGAAGATGTAGTCATAAGTGGTAAGGTCATATTAAGTTAGTTAAAGCCTAATAAATTTTTCTAGAATATATATCTAGAATATATATATTTTCTAGAACATATATCAAACACAGCAAGCTGTTGTAGTCCTTCGTTTTGCAAATTAAAAGAAGAAATAAAGCGCGTCTTTCGGACACGAGGGATGTCCGCGATATAAGGGTGGGTATTCGCCGTTGGTCAGAACGTCTGTCTGTAGAATACTGAGAGACTAGCACTTCTATTCCGCTTGCCTGTGGTCGACACTATAGTGACATCAACTGGATCCGGGTTACTAATTAGCATCTTTGTTCGTCTCTAAATTGAATAAAGAGATGCAAGATGATATTTTTCGGATTTTGTAAAGTTTTCTAGCAGCTGAATTCAGGTAGGAATAAAAGTAGGAGCCAGGTCATATAGACTCTCTTTGGTGGTAAACAGATACGTCTGCATTTTAATGGCGTTTCATTTAATGAAAGTGGCATTTCCTCACTCGCAGACTGTCTGAAGTCTATCATTCAAAAGCTGCGCCATGACTTTATTCAGACTGTATTTAAATCCTTCTGTATTAATCACACGGTAGATATATATATACTAAAATTGTGCTGTAATCTGTGTACCCATAGATACCCAGAAAGTACAAACCCCTGAGGTACTCCGTCGCTTATTTTTATTTCGGTGGAACTCATATTATTTCGGTGTTCAATAATAATAATGATAATAATAATAATAATAATAATAATAATAATAATAATAATAAATATTTATTTCAGACAAGATCCATATAGTGTTAGTATGTTAGTAACAATGTTTACTTATAAGCTAAGTTAGTTATTGTTAGTTACATGATAAGAATGTTTAATTAGATTTTATTTTACTTTACCCGTCAGTTTCTATCCAGTGTTTCAGAATAGAATAATGAGGGCGATCCTTAATTGTCTTCAGAATGCTGTTACAATTATCAAATAAAGTCTGATTACATAAATTTCAAATCAAATCAAATCAAATCAAACCAAACCAAACCAAACCAAACCAAACCAAACCAAACCAAACCAAACCAAACCAAACCAAACCAAACCAAACCAAACCAAACCCAAACCAAATCAAATCAAATTAAATTAAATCAAATTAGATTCAATTAAATTAAGTCAAATTAATGAATCAATCAATGAAGAGAGTGCTACATTTAAGGCCAGCAAGAAGGTACGACTTTAATACACGTTCCATAATCTTGCAAATGTATGGAGGGGGTTGAAATCTCCGGCCCATTCCAGCTTCATTATCGGTAGAATTGTCGCCATCCCTGTCAGGCGTTCCATGGAATACTTTCGCCAAACTCGCTCAAGGAGTCGCGGAAGGGGACTCAACCGTTTACATCGTAGCAGAATATGAACCGTTTAGTAGGTATATTAAAAATGGTAGCATCTTCTATGCCGCAAGGAGTTCCACGTAACATAAAATCACAAAGATACCTTTGATTTGCACTACCGAATTATAGAAGTATTCAAATTTAGACAACCGTCCCACATATTAAGACTCTTTTTTTCAAGCAAAGCTCTTGACAACAGCTAGTAGTAATAGTAAATAAAGTAAAGTTGTATGTTTTTAATTAAAACCGTTGTGCAATACAAATAAAAAATATTTATCTCAAACCTGTTTTATTCTATACTCAAAATATCATATTCATTTACAAATTATCACAGTACTCAGAGATGTTTATTTTATATTTTACGACTTAAAGTCACCTTAGTATTTTTAGTGGCCAAAAATGTTATCCATCTGTTAATTTAAATTAATAGTGTCTAATGGATAATCCTATTCGTATGTTTTCTTAAAATTATTATAATATAATACAACGTAATGTGTTTTCAGTTGTCAAGGCTGTATTTATTTGTATTTAGTGTTGTATGCCACTTCGCAATATAATTATAATACAAATTCAAAGCATTCAAGGTCAAGAAAAAAAATATATGGTAAAAAATTCATTAGAATACGTTGAATTAGTATTTGTTGTTGTTTATCATTATACAAATAAAACTTTGATAAAGTTAAATTTTCTGAGTAACTATATATATATAGGTAGAATGAACATGTTTTTATATTTATATATCTATGTGTGATTTCACACATACGAAACGGAAGTATTCTAAGATTCGGTAGATATAATTATATCTACAATCAATGGGATGAGAGCATTTTAATGAATTGATTTACTGCGGTTTATAAAAAATCATGGAGTGAAACTGAACTGAATCTTTGATCAAGTTATTAGCAATTCCCAACTGCAGGCAGAAGCAGATACCTAGTTTAAATTAAAACCTATCGCGTATTTAACATTGGTTACTTAAAAAGATTTAAACATATTTGTGACGTCTTAAGTAACAGTTTTATAATATGTTCCTAAATGATTGCAAATATAAATTAGTAGTGTTATTGAAAGAACTCTTGTCTAACAAAACCCATAAATAAATAATGCTTATTATATAAATAATTTATGGAAGTATTTTACTCTTTTTATAAAACCTATCCGCTTATATATCCGCTTTTATTAACCACGATCACAAGACAAACTAATATGTTTGTCCAATTGAGTGCTAAGATAAATATTTGTGATATCGCCAGTACATGCTTTATATACCTGAACTTTACTGGAATTGTTTTAGTATTCATTACTATTTAAATCATAATGTTTCTTCGTTTGGCCTTTCTGTTTATTTACTTTTCATGTGCAGCCGGAAACATAGGTGAGTTATTTTTTAAAATAAATTAATAAGTACCTATTTGGTATAATTATTTTTGGGACAAGTAATTTATTGTTTTCGAAATTTGTAAACAGGATGAATAAACCAACTTTTTAATGAAAATCTTATTTTTTTTTAAACATTTAAAAGTGATGTGAAACCATAGAAATAAATTAAACAAAAATAATGATTACATTAATTACTATAGTTTGTACTATCAAAAAGTATATTATAGTGTTTTTACCGCACTCAAATACATATTTTACAGCTTCTGTTCTTACCAAATGTAAGCAAGATGACACAAAATGCTTAAAAGACTTTACTCAGAACCTATTAGAAGAACTATCAGATGGAGAACCATCTCTTGGAATAGACCATCTGGAGCCTATTTTTATAAAGATTGTGGATGCGAGTACCCCAAATCTTAAACTTGTCCTAAACGATATCACTGTTAAGGGACTTAGAGACTGCGTTATTAAAAAAGTTAAGTAAGTAGGTGTTGTGTTTTTTATTTAATATATGTTTCACTTATATACAATTATCCGACAATAGTCACATAATACTATAGAAAATTTCCTAAACTGTCGACACTATTCGTAATCTTAATTCACGAGCTCGGAACATGGCCGAATCACGGCGTGAATCACCTCACTGGGCGCGCAAGTCTCGTGCAAGTCTTTGTCACTCGCCGTCCTAATGTTTCCACGAAAGTTTAAAAAAAAACATTTTATTTTAAATTCTTTTCATTTTATTTCAGACTCACAACTGGTGTTGTTATTATTATATATATGAATTGTATGTTCGTAAAGTTCACTTTCATACAAATTGTAGTGCTTCTACAAATATTTGTATTGTATTGTTAAAAAGCACAAACTATTTCAGACAACACTTGTATATTCTGTGGAAATATTTTAATGGGATTTTGCTCTTTTAGTCCATTGTTAAAATATTTGAATGCATTCTTATCTCCGCGAACAACAAATAAAATTTAAATAATATTATATTTACTTATAACGTTCACACTTTTAACGTATTTAATTTATTTTCGTCGGTTTAATTGTTTGGCAGTAAATCATTTACCGTAAAACCAGTTGGAGCGTGTTCAATGAAATAAGAATACCATAACAGAACAAAACCTTTATTATTCATATTAATTTACATATTCAATTATTGTATCTTCCTCATAAAATATATATTTTTTTATATTCAGAAGAGATTTCCAAAAACATAAATTCCTGTTCAAGCTTGTGTGTTCAGTAAATTTGGACGGGAAATACAAAATGGATGGTCGTTTGTTAATAATTCCAATAAATGGCAATGGCAATATCCACGTTTCTTTGAGTAAGTAAAATTTATTTTAAAATCCACATTTGTAATTTTTGTGTTGTAATTTATCTTGTAATTAAGGAATTAATACTTTAAGAGGTATTATTATTTTCTATTTGAACGTGTAACCTGTGGAATTAGCAGTAAGATTTGAAAATATTTTTTTTTCGTTGAATAACCCCTTTAATATAGAAATTTTTATATTATATCACAATATTCTAAAATCTATCTCTTAAATCTATTAACCGTCCCATGCTTCTAATTATGCAACACTCTCGTTGAATTAAAGATGTTATATTTAATCCAAAAGCATTAGATATAAAATCCTATTTAATAGGCGTTCAGAAGAAGACATCAGAACTCCTATTATTAGGCTTCTTTCAAAAACAGTGTAATATTTCATAAATAATACATAAAACAAATTAGTTACTTTCTGTAATAGGATCCTGAGAAAAAGTACTTTGTCATCATCTGCGCAACCTTACAAATGACCTCACCGTGCTTCTAATATTGGCCTAACAAACAAAAACATTTATCCTTATAACGTACTGTAACGACAACAATACAGATTCTCTTTTTTTATACATTTCAACTATTTTATCGACAGAGTTCCTTTAATGTTTTAAAAATTATAGTAAATTTCGAAAAAAAATCTTTCTTTCTTTCTTTCTTTCTTATTATAGCTGTTTAGAATCGGAATATGAAACGACCAGACATTAATATAAATTACTAGAAAATGAAGATTATTTAGTTATGAGTATTAATATTTATAAATTTTTAGAAAAGGCTGTCTTTACCATAGAAACTGATATTGCTGAAGATACTTTACAAGACGGAAAAAAACATTGGATCATTACAAACTGGTCGTATAACTACGAATTGAAAGAGAAATCTGATATTCAATTCGAAAATCTTTTTAACGGAAACGAAATTTTAAGTAAGTTTTCCTGAATATAAATTACAATATTTAGTTCCAATTTTTAATGAGTAAAACTGTTTTATATTCATAAATAATTCTAGGTAAAGCTGCCGAGGGAGTAATAAAAGACAATGGTAACGAAATTATTCAAGAAGTCGGATCACCTATAATTAAAGACATCATTGGAAAAGTGACAGACGTAGTTGGGCAATTTTACCACGCAATTCCGGTTGATGATTTAGTTTTGTAATAAAAATGACTTCTAAATTAAATATATTTAAAAAACATGTATTTCGTATCTAAGAAACTCATAGCGTTTTTAATTAAAGATATTTAAAATAGACATAAAAACATTTCCCTAAATTTGATTACACACATAAAACGCTCGGCTGTAAATTACATTACTGAACATGAAACTGTCATCGTGAACTAAACGCTGCGCGTTGGTATCAAGTTGGATCATAAAAGGACAATTATTTTCAATCTTCACACGCAGACAAACGCATAAAAGTGTCAACACAAGTGAGAATATTCTTAACATATGGCTGAAACAAACCTCCCGTGACACGAGAGTTCATTCTTAATATGGAAGAAAAAGTGCTCGAATACCGTTGTCGTTTTTTAAAACGTCTTATAGTCGCTTATATTTGTTATATGTTACAATTTTAAGCAAAATATGTTAAAAACCCCTAAGTGTTTTATAGCTATAAGAATACAATCCCAAAAACAAGAAGAACCCTTCGTTTTGCAAAACAATTTATATGGGGCGTCGCTGACTGCCAATCAATATCAATGTGATTTATCAGATGGGGTCCTAACAATAGTATCAATCAAATAAATTCGATTTATTGGTTCCGCAAATTACAAGTTTAATTTTTAGCTGTCAATAAATAGTCAATTAAAATTAATTATAAATAAGTATATAGTGATTAGGAATAAATTAGTACCGATGTTCAAAACATTTACTACAAATTTTCGAGATTACATTATTGATTTTTACGTATCAGTTTATTACATACATATCATTAGCATACTTTTAAATTACGAATGTAATTTGTAAACTTTTTATATGACGTTTTATTCAGTTTCTAATAAATATATCTATAACAATACAAATTCCTGAAATTGAACTATTTATTCACCGAAGGATCCCCGCACATATTTTAGCGGTAAGCTGCATTTGTAGATTTGTAAATCGCAAAATGTATCGTAGATATCATGGGGCATTTCGGCACGTGCCAGGACCATTTGCGTGACGTCTGCTAGGATTTCTCATGTAAAACTACTAACGAATCTCACTGCGGTTTATTTAAAGGGGAATTTTAGTTGGTTGTACTACATTTTATTGCACTATACGTTAAAACTAAAGGTTAAAGTTGGATTCTAATTCTATATTTATTAAATCAATAATAGCTAAATGTTATTGTGTTTTATTTGTAACAAAAGTTTTTGTATACATTTTAAATTAAAAGTATATTTTGTAGAGAGAGGTAGAGGATGACTGGTTTGTTTCCAAGCTCACTTAGTTCAATTAGCCTTATCTATCATCATATAAGCCAGTTGCCGTCTGGAGTCTGGACCCTCTCAAATTACATCAAAGTGAGACGAGAGAAATGTGTCGAGTCATAAAGGAAAAAAAGTGGTCAGTCACTAAATGTTCGTGACGCTTAGTTTTTCTTGCTAATAAATACAATCTTGTATGTTATATAAAAATGGAATTCTTTTTATTTAAAGTATTTATTTCATTATTATTTGTTTAAATACATATACATTTTTTGACTGGAATTCCAGTTATTTTTACGGCAATTTATTCCATATGCATTTTGAGCTTCAATTTGACTTGGCTATTCGAACTCAGTTTCGACGGTTTTGGTCCAAAAATAACTCGTTGCAATAAGTACTCTAACAACAACTAAATAAAATATAAATTTACTTATACAAAATACTGTAACAACAATGTTATTTCATTTTAAACGATGATTGGTGGTTGTCAGAGAAAACCATTCCATGTCGCATGAGCCTCGTTATTAAAATCAAACTGTGAAATATTGTTAGAAATTATTTATAAGTTTCGCGATGGAAATGCCTCGCATGCATAAAAATAGTATTTACAAATCACCATACACCGACAATCCGTCACGTTAGCTATCGTGTGAGTATTATAATTATCTTGAGACTTATACCTAGACTTGGACGCAATTTAGCAATTACCATTGTACTGATTAATTAGTCTCACGCTAGTTTTATACATTCTATAAAATACCATTTAACTTCTTGACTTGGCGTACAATCATTATTATTATTATCATAATTTTGTTAACATAGTTTAAATTGCATTGAGACTTTTTTAAAATATTTTTTGTACAAATTTTGCACATTTGCACACATGTATGAAAAGAAATTGACCAAGGCTACTTTTGAATAAGGCAAAGTTTAAAAACAACTACACTATTTATCACAAGAAACGCAAACCAACTATTTGTTAGTTTATGTTTTCGTAGATTTTAAACTCCTGTATTCCCTCGTCCCCGGGATGTCGTGGATAAATATTATAATGAAAAGAATACCTGACATATAATCCCACAAGATCTACAACTAACCTTCCTGTTATAAAGTGAAGCCTTTTACAGATGCAACATAAGTAGTTAAGTAGGGAGCAAAGGTTTTCAAGGACATCTTTCATTGTTAGTTTCATTTGAATCGATTTTGGCAGAACCATCATTCATTGACTAAAAAGTATTCCAAGCTAACTGAGATGTTTAAATGTTAATAGAGCGCAGATAAACGCTGTTTAAGACACACATACCTATTACTTTAAATAGATGGTTGTACATAGAATGCTAGATTCATCAAGACCGATAGACACGACAACTAAATTAGAAGTTATCCTATAAGTCGCATGGCTTAAGTTCAACATTTTTATAAATAATTTCGAACATATTTAATAGTTAAAAGTTAACAAATAAATTTCTTGAACAACATACTTCTTAAATTAAAAACGTTAGATTTTAGAAAATATAAATAGAAAAGCACCCTACTCCTAAGACTTGGAGAGCAGCTGACATCACTTGAAGTATAATAAAGTGGAACAAACAAATAACTAGGCCAAGAACAGCTGTAATTTGACTTTTATATTGCAGTTATTCCTTATTTCTACGCCCATTATTTACAAAAATGGAATTTTAAAAGTCATAATAATAGCTCTAATTAAGTTATAAAGAACAAATTAAGGTTTTATCACCTGCACACAGTAAATGGTTACGAAGATAAGGCTTAATGAACCAATTATTTCATTCTGAGAAAAAAGAAAAACAAAAAACTTAATTTCAAAATGGATTTGAATTGTGTTAACGATAGAGGGAATGTAATTGTTTAAAAGCAAAACCCTCTTTCATCTCAGTCCTAATGAATATACAACACCTATCGTGTACTGGTAGAGAATTAAAAAAAAGTAATTCCGCAAGCAGCTAACATAACAAGGGGTACTCGAATATGCAATTCGTTGGGACAAGTCACAAGCGGTTTTTAATTTGTTTTAAAAAAAATAAAAGGAAATTAATATTTAATAATCTCACTGACTTAAGTAAAGTAAATATGTTTTTTTACTCTATTTTTTATTAATATTTATCTTCTATTTTTGTACGTAAAAGCTCGTACAAGAATAAAATTACTATTGTAATTTATAGATGCACGCTCGAATTCTAGAACGAAAATTAAAAAAAAACATGTCTACTACATAAAAATAAATGGGGTGATATCTTTTTAACTTAGACCTAAGGAAAATAGGAATGCGATGAAAAAACACACCGGCTTTTAGGCCTTTGTTTCTCCAACGTGAACCGGACGGAACAATTGGGTGTTTTTCTTTTCAAGTACGATAGATGCCCTGGGTTTATCGAGGTTTTTCCAGTTAAAAACATTTTACTCCCTTGTATTAATTCATTACTTCTATAATATGTCATTACTTTTAAGCATAACAGTGTTATTGTTTTCAAAATATATCAAACACTAGTTGGAAATTTTAAAGTTTTAAAGGAAATTTCCAATTTAATTTCTCATATTGTAATGCACCAAACATTTAAGTACAATACTTCTTGCATGTGCAATCAGTGTTGAGATCAAGTTGAACAAGCCCCTAGATGCTCTGAAGCGTGGGGTGGCAGTCGTTTTTAATATTTCATTGGGATTGCAAATCGCGATAAGCAGACAGTGACAGGTCGCGTGCAAAGCGGGATGAGTCATATAAGATAAGTATTAGATATTCGTTAATTGTTGATTGCGATAACCAGTATTTTGTTTCCTTTTATATAGTGTTGTAGCATAAATTTAGGCTAAAAAACGCAACGGGTAGCCGTAGTTTCAAGGTCACATTAAACAATTAATTAAAAACTGCAAACAAAAAAGTACTTTTATCGTTCCTTAGCCAGTAGACTGATGATTCTTACAGAAGAAGATAAAGATCTTAGCACTTGTCAGAATATTATTTATCTTCACATGAGACATAATGATATTCATCTACATATGAACACGAATAATAAAAACTAACCGGGCTTAACAATTGGACATCATAATATCGTTTGAAGAAAAAAACTCCCATCAAAGAAACATTATGAGTCAATTAAAGCAAATTCATTAATAGTGGGAGGTCTGACGTCATTGAACCTGTAGATATGCATATAATTTATCATGACGTCAGTAACAGGTTAAGGTTAACTTCAAATCGAGGTCCAATGATTTCTGCTTTCACATTTTTAATATTCAATTTTATAAATTCGTTATGAAATGAGAGAATTTAGTGAACACTTTATAGAAAAGGCCACATTAAAAGTCACTCTGTCTTTAGAAGAACTCTAATAGTTAACTCCATTCCCTAAATTATGCAAAGCTTTATTACACTCCTCGCAACCATAATATGAATATAACATTACATGTTCTACCTTTGATATTATACATTTATCGCAACAAAACAGGGATGTATTATCGAATCTCGAATGAAAAATATATTTTGACAGAAATTGTTAAAGACGTTTAACAACCTGCCAGCATCGTTAGCAGGCTATTTGCCCGTTCATAAATAGTTACTAAGTAAACAACCCTGCGTTATTGAAGGGTGCTATTTCGCAGTAATTTAATGACATATTCGCTGTTTAATTCTATTCTCTATACCCTATGCATAGAGTCATTTTTAGCCTGATTGTATTTTTGTGATGCATGAACGCTTTGACTTACTTTTACTGTGCAGTGTAATGGAAATAAAAAATGCAAACAACAGTTTAGAAGCAATTGTTAGCACAGAATACATGACGTGTAAATAATTAAATTTGTTCAGTGTTTTCCTTAAAATAACTCAATGATCAACATATTTTTTATATGGTGATTAAAACCGTTCTTCTATTAATATAATGTTGAAACTATACTTACGTAATTGGTGCTATTCCCATAGATCAGAATCTACAGTTATCTCGAGATACAAATCAAATAGCGGTATCAGAATCAACATTAATTGTTCAAGTCGATTGTTGCGAAGAACACGTAGTTAATAAGGCTAAATTATTGTAAATGAAATTAAATCTTGTTATTTGGTCGTAGGATACAATATTGCATGTCGTGATAACAATCTTATATTAACAGAGTAGCTTATTGTACTATCCGGCTTTCGTCGACTCATCGACACCTTTTATTACGTTTAAATTAAATGAAAAAACACATGTAATAGATAAAAACCAGTTTTATATAATCCAAGGTTAAAAGACGAGATTACATACACAATGATAACAATCTGACATTATGTTAATGTTATTGTAAAAAAGTTAGCAAAGAGACCGCAATGGACAACCTAAAAAAAATTCAAAACACAAAATAAACATCTTAATGAATAGTTTTTTAAATATTATTTTACGTTTTGTTTTATTATATTATTTTAATATATTAGCTTTTAAACAAAACAATACCGTGCGGCATGCAATCAGTTAGAGCGACGTAAGTGATTGCCACAAACTTGTGAAATGCATGCCATGCATCGTGCGTGCATGCACGTGGCATAATAGTTATTAGCCATAAGTTTTCAATTTACGAGTCGCGTACCTCGATGTAATACTTTTTAATTTATTTTTTTTAACATTTTCAAGAAAAATATATTTCTGTTTCATTTTGTTTTTAATATAATTTATTCAATAATTAAAATTTAAAAACACAAGCAATTACATATAATGAACAAATTATCTTTGAATATTTTGGATATTTTCCATGAAAAAATATATTAGTCTTCTATTAACACCTCACAAAGTTTAATTGCATTATCTTGTATACAACTTTCATAATTTATAACATTACACAGCGGTAATGGTCGTATTAGAAAATACAATCTTTCTAGCGAATACTGTATTCCTAGCAAATACTGAAGCCTCATATTTCACATGTCGTATTAAGTTATTGCTTATATCTATTGATATAGAATTAAAAATAAATAAAATTATACATTAATAAAATTTGGATGCTCAATATTTTGTAACAGAATAAGAACACAGGACAGTTATGAACATGTGTATAATAACTTGTTTATAATGTATATATGTTTATAATATTATATATATTTTCAGAAGAACTCAATAAATCTTAATTATTCGTTGTGACCCATTTTCGCGAAAGATTAATTACGTGACTGCGTCAAAGCTGCGATAACCGAGTTGCAAAAAGACTGGAGAACCCTTACCCTATAAAGCAAGTGTCATGTACTAGAAAGTTTTTAAAAACTCCGATTTTAGGTTACAATTACTTCCAAGCAATTAACGTGGAACACACTTTGATCCAATTACAAAACCATTTTAGTCAACACTACTAAAGGACACTGACCATACTCTTAATATATAGAAGGTATTTACATCAAGTAGGTATTACTGTTATTTGGTTAAGACTAAAGTTGAGGTTAAGTTTTTCTGGCATAGGAATCCCTCCGCATCAGATCGGCTTCAGCTAAAAGCTAATTAATTACTTAACATATCTTTAACTTCTCTTTTTATATTTGTGCAAAGTAAAATGAAGACTACTCATTTGTCGTTCCGTTAAATATAATAAATTGCAATAATTATAAATAGAAAACCATTAATAAACTTATAAATACGTCTCTACAAAAACGGATCAGCGGCATTTATGTGAGACTAGTTGTTTCCGACGTCTCCGTTTGGATTACTGGATTATTTTATATAATCGATAATATTTCCTAATAAATGATGTATGAATAATGACAAAAAATACAAATTCAAACAAATACAATCCATTTAAAATGTATTTGAAACTAATCTCAAATACTCTTTTTCTTCAACAAGCTCAAAATTGTTAAACTTCAAATTGTATATGACACTCGATTGGTCTAGGTGGTGGCCCAGCCTGCTGTAAAAAAGTTCGTAGGTTCGAATCTCATACGGAACAGTTGTTTTGTTGTGATCAATAGACTGCTGTTTTAAGTCTGTAAGTTATTTGTGTAGCAAAATCTATGAAACCCCTGCAATACTGGGATTACTTTTCTAGTCAAGGAGTTGTACTTTTTTCTTTTAAATTAATGATAAAACTGTTTCATCAAAACGTTAGTAGTTCTACACGCAGAATAAATGCACCATGTAATTGTAAAAGATGTATGAGTCATACATACTAAAATACTTCATCTGACATATTCTTCATATCAATATGGAGTGGAATTCTGAGAAGAAACTAATTATTTCAGTTCACAGAGGAATTCATATCTCAATGAAAACGTCTAATAAATTGAATTCATCTATTCTTATTTCACAATTAATTTACAATGTATTAACAAATGCAGATGTTATGAAAGGAAATAATGAGAGGATACCAGAGAATTAGAACAGAAAAAACCAATAATAGGATTGTAATCTTTTACTGAATTATGATTTTAATTAAATATATTTTTTATTAAAAAAATCAATACAAATCCAACCAACAAGAGGACTTTTTTTCTTACCAACAATTTTGTGCACAACCAATAATAGTTACTAACAGCTTCCCTCCAAATTTTTGTATTTATAAACTTATACAGAAGATGCACTTATCAAACTCCCCTAATATAAGATAGCCCTTCGGAATGTCATGGCTTGATACTCTGTTATAAATGATAGGGAACGAGGAAATGCGGGTTGAGATATGAAGGGAAAATCTTTTTCTTTTGTTTTGGAAAGGTAATCTATCAGTATCTACTGTGACATTGAGGGGACCTCACTATACATATATACATCTTGATACGATTTAGCATCTCAATGTAACTTCTTGATATTTTTCTTAATATATTATTTTTCTAAAATAATATTATAGTAAGCTCTCCACTAATCTCATACATACAATTGAAATAAGTGTACAATTAAAGTGCGTGGTTTAGTGTATTTCTGAAGTTGTGTATGTGTGTGTTGAGTGTGAGTTTGTGTAATATGATTTATTCCCGTTCCTAAACATTTGCTTGTATGTTCATTTGTTTAATTTAAATTCAAAATCAAATCAGATTTTACAGAATTTGGAGTGACAGAATCAGAACTTCGTAAAATAAATGAAAATTAGCCAAATGCAATCGAAACTAATTTTAAATATTTGTAATATAATTTATTAAGAAATTTAAGTATTCACTAATAAATATTTTATGAATTAAAAAAATAACTTAACCATATTTAATTATATTTTCAAATAGGAGTCTACAGAATAAGTATTGCACTAAAAAGATAATTGCGAGAAAAACATATTATTGTACTGTATGAAATGGTATTGGTTAATAACAGTAAATAACGCATAAACTGTTAATAACAGTAGCTTATATTTCTTAGAATGACTAAGTGCTATAAATATAATTGCAATTGCAGACTGAATTATTACAGCAAGTGATCATTCGTCCTGATTGCTTTTTTTTGGATTTTTTTTTTGTAATCTGTTTTACATATTCGAAATTTGAATTAGCAATTTTGACAATACATTTAATATTAATGATATTAATAATTCCACTCTTATTAATATGACTTAGTTGAAGCAATATTTCCTCGACCGTTTAATTCCAACCCACCTGTCACCGGCCTCCGTAATATTGGGAGTGTAAATCATACCCGCTAACAAAGCTTAACGAAAAATGAGCTTCTATTTCAAAAGTCTATTAAACTACAAAATTAAAAAGTTATATATGAAAAATATTTTCTAATATGTAAAATGTATCACAATAATTATGACTAAAAACAAAACAACCGTACAGGAAATAACGTAACAATAAACAAAGGCATAATTTGTAGTACATATAAAAAATTAAAATGTTCGAAAAAAGGGAACGGAAAAGAGAAACAATTTAGCTCAACGACTTCCGCCCACGCATTATGAAAATGAAGTTTTTAACCTTCGCGCCATGCTTTATTATTTGTATATATTTAATATTTTTTGGGAGGAATCCGAGACATAGATAAAAATGATACTTTTAAATTAATTTCTTTTATTCCCGGTATTTTGTGACGTCATGAAATATTACAAAGATACAAAGCTTGTTGAGAATGAAATTAGATTATTCGGAAACAGACGAACGAGCTTTCACAGAAAATAACAAAAAAAATATGACTGATTAAAAGAAACATTAAACGTGATTTCAGCTTGTTAAATAAGCAATATACAGGAAGTATATAGAATGTAAGATTGTACTTGATGACTAAAAAATCCTTTGCGATTAAAAATTCCTACAAAAAATTCTTAGCTATTCTGAATATGTAGCAGAAATAAAAATATTTGCAGCCCCGTATTACGTTATGACCAAAAGAGGTCTAACCACACTGTTGTAAATTAAAAATATTAAATACTAACTGTTATCTCGCGGTTACACCCGCTTACGAACTGTTTTCTATAATATTAAGATAACTAAGCGCTGTAGCGTAATGCTAAATAACCTATAGCCATAATCATGTATCTGCTTATTATAATCAGAAAAAAAAAATTCAAATCCATCCGGTAGTTTTGAATATTAGCTCCTTTAAACGAAAAAACTGTTCCACTTAATAATAGAAGTAAAGATTTATCGTTCTTTTTAAATATTCTTTTCTATAAATAAAACTTATTTATACTGTAGTGCGTATAGATGATAAAAAAAACTAAAACAGCTAAGAGCTTACAAATATTTCTCCCACCCTCGACATCTAGGAATTTTTATAATTTCTCCACAGTTGCAATAATTATTGCAAATAATTTCAATGGTCGCAGGTGTGGGCAATTTACTCGAATACCACTTATTAGAATTAAAGAAAAGTCGACTTGTATATAGCTTTGTTATAATTAAATAGAGTATTCCTAATTAGCTTTTTATTATACTAGATATATTATCGTTGTTTTAATTAATTCAAGTGAGTAGGTAAACTAAAATTGATATAATATTTTATTTAATTTGGATTTAATACTCTAGTGTAAAACTAAAAGGTATTAACCTAAGGAACCGGTTCTATAAGCAGATTAGAAAGGTCTAAGGACAAGGGACGGAACAGACAAAGGTTAAAGGTTACATCAATCGAATAAATATATCAAGAGTTTAATACGTAATATCTTTTAATAAGTTATGTCTTTGATGGAATATACAGAGTTATTTAATTTACTAACAATACTTACGTTACTTAAACCTTTAAGTTATTATTTACGAAAATCTATTTATAAATAAATATTACTTTATAATAATATTCAATATATAATATTAAATTTGAATATTTGTTTGAAATAAGGACACTATTCGAGTTACATATTGAAATTGAAGATACGTCATGTAGCGTGGCGTTTGTCGCAACCAGAAATGAAATTGGTATTGACATGAAATATTCGTAATATTTTTCAATTTTGTAATACTGAAATAAAGTGTATATAATATACGAAGTCACTCGGATCTTCATAACTTTTGAATTTTATCAATTTTCAAATGTACTATGCAACTCAGATGAACAGACTTCTAGATGAATAGTACCTAAGTTACAATTAAGACAGATTTCCTAATTCAATTTGCTAGTTAAATAATATTTTTTTCTATAGCAAATGGGCAAGTGCTGCGACGGTACATCGACTGCTGTAAGGTAATAATGGGATAGGGTTGATCACGCCTTTTTTTTTTTTTTTTTTTTCTCGCTGGAAAAACCCGTTACGGGTACCCCGTCGGCCCAAGGGGTGACGGCCGGGGGGTTATGTGGGACTACCCGGCAGCATAGAGGATACTGCCATTTTTAAGGCTACCCACTAAAAAACCAACGGTTGCCCTCTTCGCCGTAATAGGACGTCACGGGAGGGTTGATCACGCCTGCCTAGAATATAACTATTCACTCGCGCCTTGAAAACGCACAGAATTTATATACCCGAAAACATACTCAGACAAAGAATTCCATTCCTTATATACATGTCTCATAAAAATGGACGCTTCCTAGCTTTTGGTGGAATGTCTACCATGTCATATCAAAGTCAACAACGTCCATTATAAATAGAACCATACCAGACGTAATTTCAACAAATATATTTGTTCTAGAATACAATCAATCCATTTGTATATTTAATCTAACTTATTGATTTGTTTTACCGAAATTATATTTACATTACTTCAATTAATATTTGAAATATTGAAATGGAAATAAATGTTTGTTTAATATTAATGAAGAACCATTACAATTATTACGTGAGTATACAATCGAAAAATTCTGACACAATACATTTATTTGTTATCAAAGTATAAGTTATAAATAAATAAATAAATTAATTAATTAATTAATTAATAAACATTTTTTATAATTAATATAATTAATAAAAATATTAAAGTTAATTATAATAAAAGCCTCAAATCTGTTTAGTTACTGATTTTATAAGAAACTCAGTCGTTTATTAACTAAATTTAAATAATAATTAAAATATAATAACATTAATGTTTGGTCTAAAATCATTTAGTAATTTTAATTTTATATAAATAAAAATATATATACCTTTATTTTTTACCTTTCAGTCGCTCTGCAGATTATTACTTACTCCAGGGGATGTAGGTTCGGTTCCTGCTCGTTTTTTAAATGATTTTATTACATATAAAATTCAAATTTTAAGTTTAGTAAAGAAATTAAAAATATATAATGGGATATATTAAAATAACAAATATCAAGAGTAGACATATTATAGTATTATTGTTTAGTTAAATCATTTGATATTTCTGACAGTGATAAATGTGTTTCGTAATCAGTACATATTACATTTTCATTAGTATCTGAGTGTGTCATAATGTAACAAACATTACTAATTACACAATTATTAAGTAAATGCCTATTTAAGATAGAGAATAATTAAAATGTATGTGAATGTGTCTTTGAATTCCTCAATCCGACAGTAAATAGAAACGGTATAATTAAAATTATTTGTTTTATTAAAACTAATAAGAAAAATATATAGTACTTTTAAAACGTAAAAGGTTGAAAGAAATTTATGACTATATGTAAATTTGGAATTAAATTTTCTGTATAAATGTTTTTTAACAATGAAAAGCTCTTACATATTAAACATAAATTGAATTTGAACGCCATCTACCGCTGACAACTAACATAATTTATTTATTAATAAAAATGCAGTCTGATTCATAAATATTGTGGGTATCAACAAAAGTAATGTCACGGATAATCAAATTAAAGGGTTAAATAAAACCGAACGATCCCAAACTGACTATTAATCATTTAAGTAAGTCTAGAGGAGGAAAATTTATGGAGATCTTTAATAAAATGATATAGATATTTTAAATCATTTGAATATAGACCTAAATACTAGACTATAAAGTTTATATTTGAATATATTTCAGCCTTTTCACGTTATTTTTTGGTTATTTCACTCTAACTTGGAATAGTTTTAATAGTGTTTAAAATATCGCTACCACCCTAGAATATGCGATTTATGAAAAGTACATACAGACAGACAAAATGTAAAAAAAATGGTGAATTGGTATCTATATTGATTACTTTTTACAGCTCCATTAAAAGGTTTAAAACATATTGAATGTACAGAAACAGGTTTTATAGTTTTATTATATGGATAGATTCAAATTTATATAATAATATTACAAAAACAGATTGTAAGCAAACGAAAATAAATTCGATTACTGAATGTAAGAGAATAATGTCCTGCGGCAGGACATTAAAATGTCGTTAAAATAAGATTTTTAGGTATTCTTTGTTGGAAACAGTTTTACCTTAAAAATAAATACAATGCTCGAAAATATTTTGATGTATTTTAGACATTAAAAATATGTATTTCAAAATGAACAACACATTTAAAGAAATTGAAGTACCAAAGAGCAATATTAATAATGGTAAAATATTATTTATAATTTAAAACAAAAGTCACAATTACAAAATTGTTCACAAAATGCTTTTATTTTAACAAAATTTAAACGCTGTAAAGTGTAAATGCCTTACAAATAATTCAACGTAAGGGAAGAGGTTTAAAGCTGGGCGAATCATTCCTGTAATAATTAATTAGGGATCCATTAGCTGAAGTGTGATAATCTTTTTAGTATCGCTACTGGTATATCACTAGATGTTATCATTTAAACTTCACTCTTGGTATAATATAATTGAATTTAAATCTTTATATCATACGACTGAGTTTTCAAAATCTTCCGTAGAATATAATATCAAACTATGTATGTATATAACTTATTATATTATAACTTATTAGCTATGGATATAACTTATATGTACTCGCTTCGTCAGCAAGGATGACACAAATCATGAAGCATTCCTTAGTTTTGATTTATAATTAAAATGTAATAATAAACATGAGTTATATCCGTAAAATATTTTTATTCAAACGTATAGTAATCGTGTAAATCTTAGAAAACATTATTGTTAGAAAACCTCAAATTTTAATACGATCAAGGGTCTAACTGAAACTGAAAAAAAATAGTATAAGTAATAACTGTAAAACCAGTTACAAATGATAACACTAGCAAAGTTGTGATCTAATACTTTATCTCATATGACCCCTACATATAAATATATTTTACCAAACTTATTTGTAGATAAAAATCCAACAACATTAGCTCCACTTTGTTTTAGACTGTCCAATTTATTTTATCACCTACATCTTAGTTTCAGCAGTTAGCCAATTAACACCGTCTGGAATCTGCCTTATCGGGATCAAATGTTTTGTTCCGCCGCCACCTCCTCTGAGATAAGGGTGGTTTTATACCATCAAAGCATTTTGTCACCTTGCCGCGATGCAGGTGCTTCCTTTTTATCAAAGATTAGATTGTCTTTTAAAAATGGTCACACTTTATCTTATTGTAGATTTAAAATCTTCATTTCTGTTTTTTTTATTTTGCGAAGGTGTAAATTTTATAATTATTGACTATAATTATTAAAATATCAAAAAATGAAATAAAGTGAATAGTTGACGAAATCAGAATCAGCATCAAAATTAAATTGAGATGAGATTAAATTGTTGTATTTATTTATGTATTATCCATTTCACAACAGAATAACTGTTTCATCTAATTGCTCATCGCACGTCACACAGATATCATAACATAATTAACTTAATTATATTATATACGCTATTTAGAAAATTACATATAATTAGACTAAATTGCTCCAATATAAAATATATTTTAAATGTATAGCGTGTATATTATTATAATTAATATTTAAACAGAATAATACCACACTTTGTATTATGTATCTTGTTTACATAATACAAATTCTGGTATTATTACAATTGTAATTACAATATATAAGATAAGATAAGTTCAATAAAATCAATAAGATTTGTATTTTTTTTATAAATACGTATAAAAATAATTCTATGTATAAAAATGAATAACAATTCTACGTATACGTTATGTATCTTGTAATAATTATTCACTTAGTATTAATCTTATTTATATTTTACTTTAAAGTCAATGTAACGAAATGTCTTTATCAATTTCAACAAAAAACTTTTAATGTATCAATGTCCCCACCTGCTCAAGCATGACCACTTTGTCTTCATTACTTTTCGAAAAGTCAACCAATGATTGGAGACGGTCTTTAAAAATATTGAGGAAAAAATAAACTATCTCAGACATGTTGTATTGTTTCTCTTCACCTGTTTCTCAATTATATAATTAATTAATATATAAAAGTTTAATATATAAAAGTTTAATAACTAGAAAATAAACTTTTATACAATAATATACAATTATAATTGAGAAACACGAAAAAGAAGCGAATATTTGTTATTTAATGTTACAAATTTTTTATACACATTAAAAATGGTTCATACTTCAACTCAACTTTCAACTTAGTAATAACTAATATTATTAAATTAAAACGTCGGGTTAAAATGTAACCAAATTATACGCGAGTTTTAATCCTTAAAAAATAGTTTTATTTTATTTTAAAATATCTATTGAAAGATAAAATACATTTAGGAATATTTTAATTTGAAAGCGTGCCTTTGTTGTCTCTAATACTTTTTATTCACACTTAAAACGACCAAAATGGCTAGAACCGTGAATATCTTAGAACTAACCTTTAATATTCCTCAAATGTATACAATCGCGGAAACCGAGGGTCTCGATAACTGGTTTTTAGAGTCTGGGAATTCAGTATCAAGATTCTAAGCAGGTGTATTAGAAAGGAAGGCGCCCATACATGTGATACACACGGATGATGCTAAGTTTTAGCAAGGTTTTATATTTTTATATAAATTATTGTTTTGTTTTTAAACCATACTTGTTTTTTAAACCAAAGTTAAATTAGACTTAAATAAAAATGCTACATGGTGAGTATTAGAGAATTGATTAAAATGTAATCTGTTTTTGTATATACATACATATATATAAACTTACCAGAACCAGAATCTAAGAAATTAGAAGGTTTTATATCATAAATATTATTATATTACCGCCGTATATAGACCAACTTACAATCACTACTCTAATTACACAGAAATGAGTTGTTATTTCTATAAAAGACATAAATATGCCCTGACTATAAAAGCATTAATGAGACAAAAACTTATTATGTGAATTAATTTTCAATTTCGTAAATATAATTTAAACGACAAATCTTAACCTTATCCAAATCAAGACATTATCCTACTGTTCAATATTCTAAATGCTCACTATAAGTATAAGAATCATAAATAAAATAATTTAAAATTGTAAATAAAATTTCAAATTTCAAATCATAAGACTAGCAATCCTTTACAGCTGTGTGTCAGTCATTAAAAAAGCGGTAGTCGCCACTGTTAGGTTGTCGTCGCTTTGTCGGCCCTTTTTGTTGACATCTTGACTATTTTAATTCGATAGCCGCGATCAGGTAGCGATGGAGTAATAAAATATGAAGCGTGTGGAGTGTGCATCCGTCTTAAACTTTCATCTCAACGCAAGATCAATTAAACCTGTTGATTATAACATTTAAGTTATACATTGGTTATTTAAGTTATACATTCAATAGATTGATAGAAACATTTTAGTTTTACATACTAAAAGCTTTACGTAGATCCATACATGCAGCATCATAATAATAATGTTTAAGTTTAAATATATTTACATATAACTATGTAAATTATTAACTATTATATATATGTATTAATATCAATTTTTTACGAAAAAGAAGAGATTATTTATCAGTCAATGTTTACTTTATATATTGATAACATATTATGTCAATTAAATATAATAATATAAAAATATTTATTATATATTATAATTTAATAATCACTTCTCTTGATCATTTAAAAAAAGATGTGAAATCATTAATGAGTTCTTGAATATTTATGTAAAGACATTCAAAGAAAGTTTTTATTTAATATACAGGTAATCACTAAGCTTTAAGAGTCAATGAAATATATTTAAAAAGAATATAGTAAACACAAAACAAAAGTATTTACACAATATTTTACTCTGGTTTACGAAACAATGTACGTAGCGTCATCTCTTGGTGAGTAGGGTAAAATGTCAAAAACGTTTATATTAAAACTGGAATGAATCATTCTAGTCTATTATTGAAAAGAAAATATATACGTACGTAAGTTCTTGCTTCTAACCAATATATTATTAAGTTTAATATTTTTTTTTATCCAAAAAAGGGTTTTAAGATTAATTATTTATAAAAATTGTAGTTTTACATACAAATTTCAAGAGAATTTACGTAGTAATATATAATTAATGTAGTAAAACCTCTAGCTATTATAAATCTTCACTCGTCAAATAATCCTAAACTTGTTAGGTCAGGACCCGGTCTGGTTTTGCGAATTTATTTACAACATTATATTCATTGATATCTAAAACTATAGTAGTGACACATTAAAAAATATTTATTTTGGTTCAATTGTATGATACAGACAAACATATTAAGCAACATTACAAAAACTATATACAAACAAAATCATTTATTTAAATAATTATAATGTTTTAAGCAAATAAAATAGTTATAAATAAAGAACAGAAAATAGTTTTACCCCATAAATTAATATACTTCTTGTTGTGAAACCTTTAATATAGCAATTTAATAGCTATGTGGGGTCGAAGCTTCGAAAGAAAGCCCCTGGGACACCCCAATCACATATATAATAACAAAGAAATTGGTTACTCTAAATTTAATTGCGTATTAATTAATTATTTAAATAATTAATACGCAATTTGTGTTTTGGAGTAATTAATTGCAAATATTCAAAAATTCTTGAGGGTTGTGTCGACGTAATATTAATTTTAAAAGTATTATAAGAGTTTCGACTTTGTTAATACTTACTTTATAATCTCAATAATTGCAAATGTAAGTGGCAAAAACCTTTGACCTGAAAGTATATTCAGTAGCAAAAAGTTTACAAAATAGGAAAATATTTTATTGTTAACAGAATGAACGGATTGGGTAAGGATTCTAGTAACGCGTTTCTTTATAAAGTCACCTAGGGGATCCGTATTGACACCATATTTTACAGGATATATTTTTTTACGTTAATTTTATAAATCTTGAATAATTAAAATGTATTTTCTTTTTCAATTGCTATATATTTTTTTTTTTTGATAATAGAACTTATTTAATCGAGTTTCTAAAACAGATACAACAAATAGAATCTATTATTAATTAAATATTTTTATACAGAAACTAAAAACTATTTACATTTTATGCAGTGCAAAAGCGTCTGATAAATATTATTCCTTAGATTAAATATTTAACCTAAACGTATATTTCTTGTATAAAACTGTAATAAGAACATAACATTAAAATTTTTAAATCCATTTAAGTTTTTTCTATATCTGTTCTGAATTGTACGTAAAATCGATATAAATCACTATTTAATACGGTTTTGTAAATTATCTGATATCGTGTGGTCACTTGAGCTATTGCTAATATTACCGCCGGGCGACCCATTCAAATCCGTGTCGATCCCATCATCCCTTCTCCTTCTTCATACTGATGTTTACCTTATATCTTCTCCAAATTACTTATTCAAATCTCCTCGACCTAATTTTACGTCTTGTAGTCCTCAAAAGACTCATTGTTTGCTTCCATCAAAGACGCGGTTTTGTTAGGACTTACATTTGTAACATTTCAATGAGGTTTAAATTAAAATTTTCATATTTAAAAATCTTTTTAGCTTTGTTGAAATAGATAAGTTATTCGGAAGGGTATTTTACTCTGTGACTTTGTTCTTAATATAAAATGAATTTCATAAGAATTATGATGATGTTTTTTTTTATAATTATAAGTGTTTTGTTAGAAAAATATAAATTAAATGTCTATACTAATATTATAAAAAAGGAAAGGTTTCATTGGTTGTCGTTAATAAACTCAAAAACTTCTGGACGGATAACAAAAATATTTTTAACCATTAGAATGGTAAATTATCCCGAGTAACATAATTTATGTTATTTTTTATATGGTATATAAAACCGTTAGTCCACGGATAAAACTGCGAGTAATAGCTAGTTTATTATATAGAGATTAAAACACAATTCATTTCTTTACAGTAAGTTACAAAGTCAGATAAACATTGGAATTTAAAGCACAACAAATTGTGTTTCTCTCTAAATTCACACAGCGTACAGACGACAAATTTTATTCAGTATTAAAGTACATTTAAATGCAAAGCCAAGAGGTAATTATACTATAAGATTATATAGTAATTGTTGCTAATTAGACTTAAGTCCTTCCTTCTTTATATGATAAAAAAAATGTAATGATATTTTTATGATTTTATGAATATAGGAGCTCATTTAGAAATGAATATATTTTTTTATATTCAAAGATGGTTTATAGTATACATGTGCTATTATGACGGATATGTTCTCTTCAGTGTAATATTATTTTTTATGTAACATAGTAATTTGCAGCGTATTCATTGCAATGAAATGAAGATTTAAATTTTTATAAATATATGATATATTTATATAAAACTCGTAATCACTTTAGTAAACCTGTTATTATATTATTATTATGTGCGATAGAACTGGAATCATTTTCTATTATCTCTATTAACAGAGAGAAATTAAATGTATAATGTGATATTATATATTACAAAATAAATAAATCATAATAATATATATTTTTTTATTCAAACTAAAATCACCACTTATTTACGAATAACAATAATATACATTATAATCAATAATTTCTTCTTATTGTTTTAAATTCATTACTCTGAAGCGACGTTTTCATTACAAATGGACACCAGAAACAATTAATTAACAATGCTTTTACGATAACTATTCTGAAACCTAATTTACCAGAGAAAATTTTGGCTCATCATGAGTGTTGGTTTTTTGGATTTAGTATAAAATTCCGTATCGATTGATATATAGAAATTTTTTTTTAAATATAAAAATGTTTTTGTTCCCCAAATACTATAATTATATAGAATAGATACATACTATGTAACAGTCCTAACGCCATGACGACTCTCATTATGTAATGACCTTCGTCGAAATTCTACGTTCGTTGTTTTCTTTGTTTAACTTTATAGGTCACACTAAAACAAAAGAAACATTTATACAATGTTACAACAAATTGAACATACAAAATTGTTCCTATTTCTACTCAACAAAGCTGGTTACACAATGTACTTTATGTAAAACTACCCTCTCCCTGCGAATTAGTTTGTGTAAATATGGTATGAGAAATTTTTTTTACATGAAAATACCTCTAAATCATACAATCATTTTAATTGCAAAACAAACACCCATATTCACAAATTATATTATATGTATAAGTTATAATTTAAAACCGAATTAATTTGAAATATTTAATCATTATTTGTATATCAAGCTTTAAAATAACAAAATATCAAATTAATTATTATAACGAATATTTATTTAAGCCCGTTGTATACAAAACTTTATACGGTTGCCCCGTTATTAAAACGGTCGCCAAGTTACATAATTTTTGTACAATATTCTTGTTATGGTCCAAACAATTTCACCGTCGGTTTCCCGTAACCGATGCACTTATACTGTTTATAAAACGAATGTAGTCACGAGAGCTTTGTAAAACTATTATCAAGATTCTTCCATTCATTCGACTGTAAACTCATATTTCATTCGTTAATAAAAGTATTAAACCTGCATTGTTTTTGGGATTTCATACTATTATTCTATATGTTGCAATTTGATTAAACATATTTTCATTTATTTATTCATTTAAAACTTAATTAATTTAAATATTTATGATTATATTTTCAGATTTTTTTATTAAAGGTTTCAATAACCCTGTTTTATATCTGAAAAAGGTAACTTCTGATATGTTGACCAAATAAAAAGTTTTTATTTAATTTAATTTGATTTTATTGGAATGACAAAAATATATATGATTTCTTTTAATAATTCACATAAGAAAATACGATAACATATTAAATCACAAAATAACCCAATAAAAGTTTTTACATTTATTACAATTTAAGCTTTACTTAAAACAATTCTTTAATGAAAAATGTCAAAAATAATATAAGAGCAGTATCTTTATTGAAAATCGACATTATTAGTGTTACGTCAGTGTTCGACCCAAACACATAAGTCACTCGTCCCCAGAGAAACCTTTGAGCTAAGCCAACTTTGCAAGGAATTTTTGCTTTTCGATAAAGGGATGGATAAATTTTATACGCCCCGTTTGGTGAGATAAAATTATGCGTTAGATATTTGGAAAACTAGACCTGTCCCTAGCTGATATATTGGATACTTAATGTTTTGCTACATTAATATTACACACATTAAATTAATTACAAGCAATTGATGGATATAATTAATAATACTAAACAAAATTATTATATATTTATACAATGAATAAATTTTGGTTATTTTTAATAGTGTTTTGTTTGTTTTAAATGTAGGAACTTTTAATAATATTAGTAATGAAATTATATTATTTTTAGAATTTGTAATTTTAGAACAATTTAAACTTATACTATATAAACTCGTACCTCGAACTCGTACCTCGCACTCGTAAAAAACCCCAGCAAAATAAAATGAAATAAAATTGATTAAACACTCCAATAACCATTTAAAGTAACAACATTATACAAACGATCAACAAATCTATAAATTTAATACCTAAATTGCCTATATCGTCCCCCACTGAGACCCCTTGAATACACTAACTGAGTAATAGAAAAATCGAAAACGAACTGCCTTCACTAAATACCATAATCCTTCAACTGGAAATTAAAATACCTATTGAAATATTTTATTTTTATAATAAAGAGTATTATAAAATGACAAAAAAAAAGTATACAAAGAAACATATTATCCCTATTTGTATAATTATATAAATATTTTATTTATTGTCTCACGAACATTTTAGTCACATACATCAGTCAAATTAAAGAATTGCGTTTGTCTTTATCCCAATTTTTTGGGATCGGCGCTATATGTCAATCTCAACTTTTTCTTTTTTATTTATTGGATTCGATTTTAGGATCGGCGCAATGTTAAACGTACAAACGCTTTCAAATAGGACTTCTCTTTCACGATTCTTATTACATTTAATAATTTGTCTTAATTAACCCTAACACTAAAATTTAAGTCGTAAGCTTAGCGTAACTTGAAATTAATATAAATATTAGATGCATTGTTTAAACTGGATATGGATATATCATCGCTGTATCGTCCCTGCTTGTAAATTTTTATAATAATTGAGCGAAGCTCTCTATTAGGGACTTAGCTGCATCCTTTGTGCAAGCATCAATCAAAAATGGTATATCTGAAGATTTCTAAATTTTGTACACTGATAGACATCAGTCTGGTGGTGTTTTAAAAAAAATCAAATTTTCGATGTCGTAGAGGAATAATCACGGAAATGGTTATGGTAAATTTCAAGTTTTTTTTTAGGAGTTCGATATTTTACACAAAAAACATTAATCACAAACAACTTAAATAATTTAGTTTAAATGTTTTATTTAATTTTTTCTTTCCATCAATTTAAATTACAAAATTTAAAAAAATACACATGAACGTAACGAATATGATTTTTTTTACAGAACTGATAAACTCAATACACGCTATTAATTTATTTGAAAAATGTAATTAGTTTTTAAGTGATAAATAATATTCTACGCGACCGTAAAACCTGTTTTATTAATAGTGCAACCAGTTTTATTCCATAATAAATAAAGATATAAAAGGACCTGGTATTGATTTACGAACCCGCTCTTGATAAACTTGTAGCTTTGTTTATGCTCTGCACTGAGTTGTCTATGGCCCAATAAAACTAAACGCTCTGGACAACTTTCTACAAAATGAAGTACAGTTAGGATTTGACTTTTCTTGTAATAAATATGCGGTACAATCTAACTTACAGTTTATATGAAATATGCAGAGCCTCAGCTTCCCTAATAAACTATTAATTAAAATACCCTGTTTGATAATAAGCTATAATAACTAGACACAAATAAATAATTGTATATTATTTTTGTTGATGCAATCCATGAAAACAATTTTTAGAAGAAAACTTTGTACACAGATCACTAATTATTCAACAACCTTTATAGCAATTACTATGGGCCAAGGGAATATGACAAATTCTTCAACATTCTAGTATCATGTCATATCAGTGAAAACTTCTTTAAATAATTTTTCGTACTCTACCCTCCTCGGTCGATCTCTTTTTTATATATTCATCATCATAATACACAAACAAATTCAGTAGTAAATATAATTATATAGATTAATCTGCTTGAGATTTGATTTATAAGTACCACTAATAACTTTATAATAAGGAGCCATTAAACAAACAGCATATAAAGTTGTAACGCTAGGTTATTAATCATTTTGTTCTGTTTATTTTTCCTTCTATAATGTAAGTTTTTTTTTTGTAGACACAGAGTACATTTTTATTTGACATATTCGTATTTTAAAAATGGACGCCATTACACGACGCCATAATAAACAAGTTTAAGCGCGAATTTCAAATCTTTTTTTTTATATTGCAATTGTTTTCTGATATTTGATTTTTAATAATTATTTTGTTTTATATTAATTAAAGAAGAAGTTATCATTATTTTAATATTAAAACTTACATCCAAATTTAATACGACAATATATGATTTTAGAAACAATCACAAATATATATAAAAATTCTATAACCCGTTTCGTTTTGTTTACACTTGCAAGTTATTATGGATGCAATAAACCAGTATCTTATTAGGTATCCCGAGTACCACTCGGACGCAGTTGCTCTTTATCGTGACCTACATGTGCCGTTCCAATGTACGTAAACCACTTGACCTTTATTCGAAATACTAATAAAATTTACATTTATGAAACCTATTTATGAAACATATTTGACCTAATATTCTGATGTAATCTTCAAATTTGTTTTCTATAATATAATTACTTTAACACGACTAAATTGAAGTATTTAGAGATAAAAAAATATATTTGAAATTTATTTAGCTTAATATAGCTATACATGATTAAAAAATATTTCAATTGTAACTTTCAGTAGTGGCATCTTTTCAATGTTCTTCAAATACTGCAAAATTTAAAAAAAATCTTAAGAAACCTAATTGATATTACCTCCGTCACAATACAGATGGTTTTATATAGAATGCTAAATTTATCGATACGTTAGCTCATTTGGTAGAGCGAAGGGTTATCAGTTCGCGGGTTGAAATCCTGTTCGTATCGAAACATTTTTTAAACATGGCGATACATGTTTAAAGATATTTGAAATCAATAATAAATACTGTGCCTTGTTTCAAAAGTTGATTTGGTTAATATTGCTGACATTGTTATATTTATATAAAAACACTATGTACTGTTTTTTATAAGGTTTATTATTTTTTATTAATTATTAATATATATATATATATATATATATATATATATATTATACTATATATTATTAAGAATATATTTTAATACGAGTTATATACGAGTTATAAAAAATAAAAAAAGGAGGGTTTAAATTGCTTTATTTTAATGACAATGACTTCTGTTTACTCAGGGAACTAATTTTGTATGTATTCATCCGACACATACATCAATCCTCAAAATACAATGTCAACAGCTGTCCACGGAGCGGCAGTGATCGAAAAATGTAAACGAAGTTATCGAGATCAAGAGTAAATCCAATCAAAACGAATAGGGTCAGTTAGCTCGCATATAACATGACGTTCAGTTCGTGTAATCAAACCCACCAAGAGCAAATGTATAATTTGAGAGAGCTAAAAAAAAAATTTGAGCTAAAAAACATGAAACATTTTCAAATGGAATTAATACCTATAAAACCTGGAACCTTCTAGCTAGATAGAATTATGACCCAGATAGTCCAGGCCTAGAACTTGACCCAGGACTTTAAGAAAACTTAGTCATTTTAAATAAATTAGATCAATTTGCAATTGATGGACTCACACGTAATTTGATTAAAAATTATTAAACGCAAATGGGATTCACCTGTTTCACGTGCGGTCTTTTTAATGGCGGACTGAATGTAATGATTAACGAGATGGACTGTGGTTTATAAACATTGAATACCAATTTATGCGAACTATTTTAATCCTCGCATTGTTTTATAATTATCATCTTTGAGATCATTGTTACAATTTTTAAGATTTCATGTGACACAAATTTAAATAATCTATTTATGATAGATAATTCTTTAATTACATCTACATCATTTTGTTAATTAGCAAAAATCATCTAAAGAACATTTTATATTTTCTATTATATTGTTATCTGTGTGCAAATCTAACTGAACAATATTTATGAACAGTTCATAAAAGTTTTGTATCTATTTATTTATATTAATACTTGTCTCTTTCAATATTGGAAATTTACCTAAGTTTATTAAATGTATTCAATGGAATACACGTTAATGAACATGGTTGAAGCAACAATAAAAATACAGACACCAAAAGACTTGTACGTATTTAACAGTATTAATTTCTGTAAAATAATAATATTTATGGTTCGATGTATTTTTTTTGTTACTTTAAAGATTGTCAAAAATATTTGCAATTTGATATAAATGGAAACAAAGAATACTAATAAACGAAATTGATGTACTTACTTGTAAAGATGATTATATATTATTTAATTAAAATACATTTTTGGTTCTTAAGTAAATAAATGTGTATGTACAGTAATACTATATATTTATATATATGATTAGTTTTTATATAAACAGTAAAACATATATAATTTTCAATACTTGAAGTATTGAGATCCATAATTTGTTTATACTAATTTTAGATTGAGAAGATTTTCTTATTTTTTGATACTCGAATATGACAAGAGTTTTTGCTAATATAATTCATCTATCAACCACAATTTTATATTTAGACCCCGGTTCACACTTACGTATTCCGCTGACGTTCATAAACTCATTAGGTCCGACAAACTCACCAGCTGATAACTAATACTGTAGCTTCCCTTACTAAAGACGCAAATTAAATTCGTATTCCGATCGTGAAATCAAGATAGACACTTCGATGCACATCTGCGACTCAGACTGACAATTACAAAATTATTCTCCATAACATATACTTCATTTTGAACTCTATCACATACACATTAACGACAAGGGGACGGCAGATCTATGAAGGTATATAAGCGTTAAAAGGATTACAGATAGGACAACCGAGATCGTATTAGTGAACCGAACAACGATTGTCTCGTTTGTTTTGTTAATATGAAATTTCGATAAGTAATCCAAATTTAGAAAGACTTGACAAATGGAGTTGAAAAAATATCTGACAGTTTAATAACTGCAAGCGAGCAGTCAGTCCAACAAATATTAGATGACATTTAGCTTGTGTGCAGGTTTATAATGGTTTAACTTCTTTTTTAGACTGAATCAATGTGATCTACAATGTAAACAAAATATTTAATTTTTAAATAAATTAATAATTGATTAATACAAAACCTACAAACACAAAAGGCATTCTGAAGATTCATATATGGATAGAATTATACAATATTCGTTATTACAAATTATATATATATATATATATATATATATATATATATATATATATAGTTTTTTAAATTGCATATCGCATTAAAATTTATTCAGCACAGACAAGGTCTATTGTTAAAATAATTTGGTTTTTTTCTACACCAATTCAGTACTTTGCTTGTGTGTAATCACAAAGCCAGTACTAATTGGACACTTTATTTCTCCAAAAAACAACAATCCTATATTAAGCGTTTCTTTCCATTACAGTTAAAAAACTAGGTTTGCTATAAAAAAATCAAGATTTCACCTAAAGAACAATTTGTCTGTATCGAACAATAAGGACAGACTTATAAAAACAATACCATTTAGTTAGTCAATTTCGGGAGCAAATAACAGTGATTTCAATCTCTAGAATAAAAGAACAAAGTATATAAAACGTAATCAGTGAGAACAAAACTACCCACATTTTGCCAAAATCCATCATAAAACTAACGAAACACGGACCTTTCTCGAACTTCTTATCAAGATATTTTATAGCATTCTCCCCGGGATCGGGACCTTTTGCTGACCGCAATAAATGCTTTCTAAAGAGATAAAAATGAGTAAGATTCCTTTGTAGAAACTGGACTAAGCTTGGCTTAATGAAAAACTTGGGCTTTGAGCACTGTTCTTGCCAATAATATATTAACATTTTGAAACAAGTGCGTAATTAAAAGAATATAAACGAAGCCTTATTATCTCTAACATACTTTATTTTTGTATTACTATGGAGACATTAAGTAAATACCTTTTAAATTGTTAAAAGTTTTGGGAGAAAAAAATACAATCCGCAATTGGTAGATTTTTTAGGGCTCTGGGGAAAAATGACCACAATTGAATTGTAATTGAATTGTATAACAAACTTGTTTTATGGCCAAAAGTACCAACTTTCATATCTACTGAGATACACTAGTAGGACATTGAAATTTTAATTTAAAAAAAAAAAATAAATAAAAAAAAAAAGTTTGATAAAGAAAATAATAATAGCATCATTATTATAATCACTTTTTATAAATACTACACATATAAAGAATTGAAATCCGTTTTGATTTATAAAACAAATGTACTACTAACAAAATATTGTAAACCTTTGTGATAATAAAGTGAAATGGACGAATAAACAGTAAGTTTAATTATATTGAAGCACTAAAATACGCTCTATCCATCAAAATAAGTTAATTAAAATATACGTTGATTTGTATTAATACAATTCACTACTGACCCCGATACGCTTTATTACTTTACAGCTGATGATTTTAAAATTAATCTCATTTAAAACAAATATTGATACGGGCGTATCAAATGTACTGTGTGATTCAGCAATTGCATTAAGTTGTTGAGTATTATAATTTTCGATTATTTTCGAAATTTATAAAAACAAAAATCAGAAGAGTCTCTTTCAATCATGCAATATCATCTTAAGCGATGCTTAGATATTTGGATCGCTTTTTTATCTTATCAATTTTATAAACTACACAATTATCTGTGGTAATTTTTCTGCTAAATATAAAACAGGTAACAGCTGTAACAATAGTATTTAACTACCTAATTCACCTCGCTTACAAATCCAGTATTAAAAACCGCTTTGTTCTCAGATTTATCCTCAAACTAACCGCAAAAGCGTCGCGGCATTCCGAATAAATCATGTGGAGAGTGGACAAAGCGTTGTTTAGGAGTTTGTGGTGGTTCTGAAAATAATAGCAGCTCACGCTTCATGCACTGCGGTTAATATGTATACCTTACCTTTAGTAATTCGTCAGAATGAGGTTTTGTTTTGATTTTAAATCCGTTTGAAACAAATACACGCTTAAATTTTAATACTTCAAGTTAAAACATTCAGTTTTGAGAGATTAGATATTTTAGTATGATTAATGTTTATATAAGATAAGGCAATGATTTTAGAATATATATACTTGTATATTCGATTATAGTTGACTTATAATTACGTAGTTTCTATATAACCTTATTATAAACATATCGAGAGCCATAGTTATATATGAAGTGATATTTTATATATTCTTAAATTGTGAATCAAAAATTTATCCATCCTGTTTTTGCATGTTTATTTTATCATGAATAGGGCTGTTACTGGGTCACGACATCTAATTCGCAAGTCTGACTGCGACTGAGCGATAAAATGCTTAGAAACTTCAGACCTGCTTGGAAACATAGCGTAAGTTATTAGCGAAAGTATTAGTATGGTATTAAGTTAAAATAATCATGCTTATAATATTTTTAAGTATATATTTTTATGTATATATATTCATATAACTATTTTCTTTCAACTTTTTATCCTATCTTAGTAAATCACACTAAAACAAGAAAACATATTTTTTGAATTGATGTCTCATTTTTTCTTATTAAAAACTTCTAATAATAAATGAAATTTACACGCAAAGCCTTTCTTAAAAAAAACAATACAATTAAGTATTATATTTGATCATACAAAAATAATCCAAAATATATTATTGCTTACTAAATGAATCTAATGATTATATTACTTAATAGTTTAGTTATTTATTTGTCTATATATACAAATTAGAAATAAGTTTTTGACTTGAACCTTGCTACGGTGGTAGCTTTTACTCCTAACAGCTTTGTTGGTTCGTTACGTCTTCCAAGCAAGCGAATAAAGTTTTCTTTGACGCATTTGCATGACCGATGTACCTGAAATCGTGTATTGAAAATGAGTATATTAAATTCATTCCCTAAAGGTGTCGAATGAAAAGCTGTTTATGAGAATGTGTGGAATATTTTTACGATGAAAACGTGAAGCAAGAAAAGGAACATTGGATCGTCTTAAAGAAATTATTTTATGCGCTACCTGTGTATTCATAAAGGCGTTATTGGATATATTTTTAAATAAATTTGTTATAAAATAAAAAAAAGGTGAGTAGTTGAGTATTTGGCATTGCCAAATTGAACCTTTTTTTTTTGTTTTTTTTTCCGTTGGAAAAACCCGTTACGGGTACCCCGTCGGCCCAGGGGGGTGACGGCCGGGGGGTTATGTTGGACTACCCGGCAGCATAGAGGATGCTGCCATTTTTAAGGCTACCCACTAAAAAACCAACGGTTGCCCTCTTCGCCCTAGTGGGACGCCACGGGATCGCGTTAGCACACACCGTGACACCCCGGCGCCAAATTGGACCTATGTAAGTATAATCCAGCCGAATCGCAAGCCAGCCGAATTCTAAAATGTAGATTCAAATAATTTAACTATAATATAGTATATAGTAGTGTAGTACTTTGACCGGCTTATGCAATAAGAAGTCATAGTGGTTCAACAAAAAAAAATCCCTGCGTTGCAAGATCATAAGTAATAGTATTAACTTGAAAGAAAAGGGCAATATATTTGTTAGGTAAATGCTATAAATCCATAAGGCATTATATTAACAGCGTACTGAATTTACGTACAGCCGATTGAGATCTAATGGAGCGTTTATCACGCTAAAACTAGAACGTACATTTACACTATATAATGTTAATTTATAGCAAAGAAATGAATTATAAACTCTTGCGAATATTAATGGTTCAAGAATGATTTATGAGCTTCACACAAATCTATAAAATGCTGTAAAATATACGTACAAATTCTATGCACATTGAAATGATATCTAAAGATAATTAAATAACGAATATTATGCGTGAACGTTAAAAGTTATTTTTTTACCTTGATTTTATGTTACAAGTAAGTTACAACATATCAATCATTACAATACGACTGTCGTGGTGTGGTCACATGATCTAAAGAGATGAAAAGGATGTAAAGATGCTCTCTTCTATACATCTCTTTCCTCTATACACTTACATGTATATGTTGAAGATATTTATGTAATGCGTGAGAAATATAAACAGATATGCTAATCCGTATTGACATCAATGTCACAGACACCGTAATTGAAAATGGAAGGAATTGACTTATTGTGTAGTTCCCGAAAAAATGAAAGGACCTCTTCATAACACTACTAATACATAATTTATATCCATTCTTAGCTGATTATTAATTTAGCTCAAAATTGTCATTACAGTTTAGACAAAAAAAATGTTACACAACCTAGTATTCAATTCGTAATTATACATCTATTTCTGTTAAAGATTAAAATGATGTATGAAAGTATCCAGAGTGACAGAAGCTGCGAAAAAATCTAAGGATGTTTTGTTGAAATATGGAGAGTCATTAAAAAAAAGGAAAGAAAATATGATATAAAATATTATTAGACTGAAAACGGCTATTTTTTAGAAATTAATTAAAGAAGAAGAAATATGTAATAAGGCAGGATGAAAGATTCTCGTAAACGTTGTCTTTGGTTTTATAAAAAGTTTTCAAACAAGATCATTAAACCTATAAGATGTCGAAATTCAAATGAATCGGTAAAATAAATATTTTTTGACGTGGTATTTGAACATGATAATTGTTTATTTTCTTTGAAACAGGTTTTTTTTATATTTATATTTTAAAGTGCAAAGCGAATAGGGCGCATTTTAGGAATATTTGTAGTATTGTTAATTTCTGACTTCGAAAAAAATAATAAATGGCGAAAAAATCATAACAAAAACCATAAAGTTTTTATCAAATTTAAAAGATTTTAGATTTAATAGAAATTCAATGAAAGCCAAACTAGTTCTTTAATGAATGTATATTCTTTTATAAATCTAAAACAAAAGACAAATTTTGAATAAGAGTTTTTTTTATTGCTAGCTAATTTGATAAATGGAAAAAAAATAATGATTAAATTTCTATGTTACAAGTAAGTTACAACATATCAATCATTACAATACGACTGTCCTGGTGTGGTCACATGATCTAAAGAGATGAAAAGGATGTAAAGATGCTCTCTTCTATACATCTCTTTCCTCTATACTTACATGTATATGTTGAAGATATTATGTAATGCGTGAGAAATATAAACATATTCAATTCGTAATTATACATTTATTTCCGTTAAAGATTGTAATGATGTATGAAAGTATCCAGAGTGACAGAAGCTGCGAAAAAATCTAAGGATATTTTGTTGAAATATGGAGAGTGATTAAAAAAAAGGAAAGAAAATATGATATAAAATATTATTAAACTGAAAACGGCTATTTTTTAGAAATTAATTAAAGAAGAAGAAATATGTAATAAGGCAGGATGAAAGATTCTCGTAAACGTTGTCTTTGGTTTTATAAAAAGTTTTCAAACAAGATCATTAAACCTATAAGAGGTCGAAATTCAAATGAATCGGTAAAATAAATATTTATTGACGTGGTATTTGAACATGACAATTGTTTATTTTCTTTGAAACAGACTTTTTTATATTTATATTTTAAAGTGCAAAGCGAATATGGCGCATTTTAGGAATATTTGTAGTATTGTTAATTTCTGTCTTCCAAAAAAATATTAAATGTCGAAAAAATCATAAAAAAAAACATAAATAAAGTTTTTATCAAATTTAAAAGATTTTAGATTTAATAGAAATTCAATGAAAGCCAAACTAGTTCTTTAATGAATGTATATTCTTTTATAAATCTAAAACAAAAGACAAATTTTGAATAAGAGTTTTTTTTATTGCTAGCTAATTTGATAAATGGAAAAAAAAATAATGATTAAATTTCTATGTTACAGAACACAATGTTTTACTCGGTTTAAATCAAGTTGTATACACATATCAGATTATTAGTAGGCGGTACTGTGATACGTCCCACTTAGCTGACCTACACATACGATAGATGGCTCGCGATGTATCACGTGTGCCTCCGCCTTCAATTTAAAGTTAGATGTAGAACAGCCCTATTATGTCCCTATTGTTCGTCCACAATGAATAAATGACTAAATTTACTAATACAATAGATTAATGCATGTTATATTTAAACTATGTAGCTTTGCTTTATATGTATTCGCGTTCACAATACAATATAATGATATAAGATTGGTCAAGGTGACTACGAGTTATACTTTGTCGATATATTTTAATGTTGGCAGCATTCTACAATTCCGCGCTCTGCGTAAAGAAATAAATAATGTTCAAAATGTAAATAACATTTTCCTTAAAAATAAAATAATGAGACATTTGTGCTGATTTTCCGTATAAAGTAATTTAGCGGGCTATTAGACCGTAACGGGAAATATAAACATTTTTATTTCGCATTCTAGAATTACGCGAGAATAATTTTCGCAACGCAATTACATTCGCAATTAAAACCTGTACCCTCGAGTCCCGGAATCCAGTGAATCCCGGGATCTGGTATTTGCGACCCGAAACTGACCTCACTACATAACGTTATTAAATGACTTGTCTCATAAAATAGATTAGATTATGAATATTGTTAAAATAATTCGTTTTTCTTTGCCAAAATAATTTGATTCAATATGAACTACGAATTCATAATTATATTAGTACTTATATTATCAAAATTGATATGATTGCGTTTTATATTCTATGATTTTTAAATATGTGTGAAATTGGATATTCGTTAAACATAATAATTTTAGGTCAAATCTCAAGGCATTAACGAAGTAGGTCATTGAAATAACATTGTAATAAATAACAGGTAATCACAATCAACTACACTATATCCATAAAAATCAATCAATCAATCAATCAATCAATACATTCATTTATATATTTATAATATATCTGTAAGATCAAAGCTGTAAACAGCTATTTAAATTAAGACTTATTAAAAGGAGGGCCAACGGTTCCTTTTCACCTCCACCAACGCTCTTTTGTTTCGATAGAAGATGCATGATAACATTCTTCTGCCCTCCCCTTGTTTTTATCAAGTTCTAGAAGCTAATAGTTTAGTAACCCAGGCCAAAGATGATAGCAATACTTCATATACATTTAGGCTTCGTATAGATACGCTGGCTTGACTCGCGAGTTCTGATCTGTTCTATAGGTCACCCCAAATTTTAAAAAGGCTAAGTTGGCCTTGCTCTTCAGATGACTGCGAAACTAAACATCGTTCCAAATGTCTAGGCCTAGTGTTCAAATACTCAACGAGGGACTTAGATGAGCATCCTTGGATAGTGTTTCTTAATAACAATATACAAATTTCTGCCTTCTGGGAGTTAAAGTTAATGAATTTCAATTTATTCCATTTTGAAACCTTCTCTGAAATTCTCAAGATAGATACAAGTTTCGTTTGAACCTCATCAGTGTTTTCCCAAGGTACCATTGCTCGATAATGATGACAGAATAACAATGAATGGTCATGATGTCCCCACATATTATTGATACACAAAATAAACATCAAGATCACATTATTTTAAATGAATATTTCTAGAAATAGTTGTAACGTTAATAACAGTGACATTATTACACCAAAAATAACCTCATCGATGTGGCAATGGCACAAATACATATGTATTTGTTTAATGAGACAATGATTCATATGGTCACTGCGATCTAATAGATGGCGCTATATACAAGATATTTAAAAATATATTAAATATTTAATATACACTTATTTGTATAATATAGGAAAAATATACAATGAAACTCCAATAGAGAGCTGTTAATCGATTATTATTAATTGCTTTTCCTTGATCGAAGACGTGAGCAAACCTAGTAATATATCATATTACATAAACGACTCCAATAGAGCAATGGACGCGATATTATAATTTATTCACACTCAGATAATTTCATTTAAATACTTGCATTAAAAATATTTTTCTATTTTTTCATACTTTTCCTTATCATAAGTATATCTTCACAGTGACGTCATTCGTCTGATAAATACGTTTTCGTATTCAAATTAAGTCGCCTTCATGAAAACGACATTACATTCACTTATGCTGAAGCAATCTCATTTAGAAAACTATCTTAGGTATAGCAATCATGTTTTTTGTTACTTATCATTTACTATTTAATATTTATATTAACTCGATAAGAGAGAATTTTACATATTGTGAAAATTCTTAGCATTTTTTCTTTTATTTCTTAGAAATAAGACAAATATTTATTTTTATCATTAAATATTTATTGTAAAACACATAATAACACTAAACTTATGAAATTGCTAAATTATTTAATACTAACATTTTATTCCGTAAGATAACGTTAATAATTTCAGACCTGCATATCAAGTCAGGTTGGCCGAGTGGTCTAAGGCGCCAGATTTAAGCTCTGGTTCCCGAGAGGGAGCGTGGGTTCGAACCCCACACCTGACAAAGAATTGGTCACTTTTTTTTATTTTTAATTACTTTTTTATTTAATTACTTTGATATGTTTATCATTAGTGTGCATTTAAAAGTTTAACATTTTATATGTTTATTAACAATCTTTAAGAGCGGTGTGTAAGTGAACGATTATTGATGTTATCTTACAATAATTGAATGAAATCAAGCCAATAAAAATGATTTACATATTGCTTTCGAAATGACAATGTCCATATAATTTTTAAATATGTATAAAGACGTGTAGCCATGTTCAATTTAAATTATTCATATCATCGTAAATGGAAAATTTAAATATGAATCTGAACGTCAATGCTGAATTCACAAGTATAAAAGAAAACGTATTCCCCTACTAAAACTCCATCTGTGCACTTTTCTTCTGGTCAAATCATAAAAGACTAATTTCCCATTCACTAGAAGTGCATTTTGTATTGGAAAAATAATTTTACAAAATTTTTGTGATAAACACTTTATATTTTAGCATTTCAAAAACTTAATAGAATTTTAAGTCTTTTTTCTTGCAAATTTAAAGGTTTTTTAAAACGACATAGTTTCTGTAAAATTTTATACTTTTTGTTATTGATTCGGGTCAAAATATAATATGTATATATGTAGTATTGTTTTGTTGTTAATATTCTAGATAATCAATTGTGAGGGGCGGTTTATTATTCAAAGGGAGGTAAATATTTTCCAACGAGGACGGAAAATCATTGGATTAAATTTAAGAAGCAGTTATCAATACTTACTGTATATTTTTTGATGAAAAAAATAGCTTGTTTATAAATAAAGTGATATAAGTGAAATTTATGAAAAAATAAATATTAATATATAATAATTAATATAACATACATGTTATTAAAACAAAAATATAATCATGTCTGTATGTCTATCATGTGTTTCTTTTCATTCATCTAAACACAAAATATTTAAGTTTTCATAATTGAGTAACTTTGTTTGTTTGTAAACGCGTAAATTTCACGAAACAATCGGTTTTTTTAAGCTACTGCTTTTAGTTGTCTTAATAGTAAATAAAATTGTTCGTCACGGATGTAAAAGCGGGTAACAGATCGTAAATATTATATTGTAATTCAACTAACAACTATCCATTACAACAAAACAGATAACTGTTTTGTTGTTTTTTATTTTTTTTATTTTGTCTTATAAAAGAAAAAATAAAAAAAATAAAAAACAAAATAATATACTCTTAAAATAAATAAATTAATTAAAGTTATTATGAAGTGCAATAAAACAAAAGAGAACACAATATTGTTTACTGCAAAAACAATTAAAGTTTAATGGACAGGTGTAAGTTCCTTTGCCATTGCAGGCGTGTAATTAAAGCAACTTTGCAAAGTCGGCTCTAACATGAATATTCTATGCGACAACTTCGCTGGGGCTCTAACCAGGTGATCGTGAATTCGCATGCTTTAATATACTGTTATTATGTGTTCTTCTCCAGCATTTAGCTAAGTTGTAAGGTTAAGCTGGCTTAGAAGTTTTGTTAGCATCGTTGCAAATAATTGTGACCTATTTACGGAAAAATACTCTATTGCAATCTTATTTTTTTTACATTCATTTTATTTTATTGTAATTTTTTTAGAGGCTTATAATTCAGGTGTTAAAATTAAATGAGCTCATGTAATGTATAAAATACACAACACACAAACAAACGTACACAAAATAAATCATCATTAAAGTAGAACAGGAACCCCAAAGCACTAGATTCACCATGCACTACTACAATTCTGATATAATATTTAGCGAGCATTGAGACGATGCGCTAAACGTAAATAATACAAAAGACCTTTGATAGAACCCCCCCTGTTTTAATAGAGAATAGAGAAGAGAGAAAACTTTCCAAATAATTATAACGTGTTGCAGAGGGATCAGAGTGCTCTTCAGAATAATGACGGGGATATGTGAATGTAGGTTTTGCTACTTGAACGCGCTGGTAGACGCGATCAGAATTGTTAATGGTTATAATATATCGGATAAGGTACTATACGATTTCTAGGAAATTTTAATAGACTAGGATATAATACTACTAGTATTATAGGAAATGAAATATTGCATAGGAAAGAACCGATATCTAATCTTATTATTAGAATATAATTAATTTGATTTCAAGTTATAAAATCAATTTCTGTTTTTGAGGTCAATGGTGAACTGTTAAAAAATAATATAAATATATTCTGTTAGATGACATTTTAATAGCCGTAACACCGTCCCTTGTCAGCAATCAAAAGGAGGGACTCTGAAGATAGGGACATTGTATTGCACCCTACTGGTTATGAAAATCGATAGTGCTCTAGAAACAAAGAACCTACTCGTATTTAAGAGGAATTTGCTATTAAAAAATATGGAATATTTATGAAATAGCCTGACTATAAAGAGGGACAAATGTCTGAACCTAGAAATCATGATAGAGAATATTATAAACGGATAAGTTGTATCTGATTTTTTAAAAGACAATATTAAATATTAATATAACATCTGCTTATATTTTTATATCTATTAAGAAAAATTATAAAAACTTTACCAGGTATCTTAAACGAAAATATGGCCAACCATGATGAAGGAATACAATATATTTGTCACTTCTCCTTCGTAAGTTATTAATACTCATGATAATAAAAAAATTAAATCATTAATTTAAATATTATCAAATAGAAGTCTTTTATACAATTTATATAAAATTACCTCTTTCATATCCTATTAAAAATGTTTTTATATGAGCAGAAATTGTAATAATTTAGAATATTATACAAATTATTATTTTATTAATACAACCTTGACGCAATGAAATCAAACAGATAGTGATAGTGCTCTAAAAATCCACATCAGAAGAACTCTCAAATACGTGAACATCAAGCCGTACCATCCATTCAGCAATTTAAGCCTGCAGCGGTTGAAAAGACGATTACGTACAAAGTAAAGCCCATAAAAGTAACAGTTTTCACATCGTACCAGATAACGAGGTATGAGATAAAACTGCAATTGTTATTGATTGCGCATCTCGGAATTCCCTCTAGAAACATCTAGAACTTTTATGTTATCTGGTTGGTTAAGATTGTCTTTGTAGGAAAACGAAAATATTTATAGAATCTTATTAAAAAAAACATGTCCGTTTCTATTTACTAAGTATTTTATAAGTGAAGTTTTACTCGAACATCATTACAATAAATAATAGTATAGAAATTAAAAAAAAAAAAAACAAAACATATTTAGATAATTTCTATTAGAAAACCGATCATTTGTATTGGGATACTACCGATTATTTTTGGTTTAATTCTGATACCCGTAATACCCGTAGTTGAGTATAGCGGATTTGATGAATTAAAAATATTTTTCTCACGATATTCTACATTCTATGGTTTGATGTCGATATAAATAGAATGCATTCGAAACGTCGGGTTTAGTGTTACTTTTGCTTAAAATAATTCAGATTTTGTTACTTCATAATAGTATAAGTTAATAAAATAAAAATAAAAAATATATTAAATTGTCATAATTTATATTAATAATCTTTACTTCCTTGTCGACTGACAGTCAGTATTGGTATGCCAAAAGGTTGTATATTAAGACCATTTTAGTATACTCTTTATGCAAGTGACATAACAATGATTTTTTTTCTTTTATTAGTATGCGCTGATCACTTCTTGACATTTATGACAGAAAATGTAACAAATATACATATTTTCTTTAACAATTAATCTTTATTTAACAAATCAAATAAAAAAATAATTATTTTGTCTAAAGTTTTTATATTTATCTACGAACCATTATTTGCCACACACTTATAAAGTACTATTGAAATCGACAAAAAGTCAATGTGGCTGTGAATCTTTTAATATTTATTCATATTCACAGTTACAGTATATATTATATATTGAAGTACACTGGAAGTAATTACTTTATACCCAAGGTATATTATGCTTTAAATTCTAAGTAGCAAATTGAATATTCGTTAGAACACATTCATATGTATTATATATATTCTTATTCTAAAATTTACTTACTATGATTACTTATTATTATATTATTCTAAAATTTACTTACTATGTTGGGACATGTAACACATAACGTGAGGTGATATTTGTTCATACTTTTAATATAGTGTTTAATCGTATGCTTAATGTAATTATGTACAATTAAAGGTATTCTTATAAAAATTACTAAAATTTCCAAAAATACCAGTGAACTGACAAAAAATCCTGACTACATTAATTTAAAGTAAAGAATCTCAATGAAACGTCCAGATTGCAAAATTACATTTATAGCCTCTTTTATAAAACATAAATAGAATTATATCAACAGCGGTACTCCATGTAACATTATACGATTCAGAAATATTTTTCTTTGTTACTTAAAAACGTTGAATAAACTTTTCATCGTTTAGGTATTAAATGTTAGTTTTTACACCCTTATCTTTTTAGTAATAAGTAAATAATTTTTAAGATCATCATAAGCTACCTTATATATATCTTTTAATTTAAATATCATAAAAAAATTACCAACAATCAAAACTTTTTCATTCGAGTACAAAAATGGGCACTTTATTTATATAAATAAAGGTAAATAATTCAGCTAATAGTTCTGCACTAGCCAGTAACATTACAAAAACCGACTGTTCATAGTTTAATTTTTTTCTAACTTCATATATTAAGATGAGTTAGAAATCAGTTGCAAATTCGTAATACAAGGCTTTTGTGTGTGTCTTTAGCTATTACATTTATATTAGGCAGATTTTCTTAACTGCTGGAAGGCTTTGCCTTAATCCCAGACGAGCCGTTCATAAACGGAAATGAGATAAGATGTTGCAACTCACTGCAATTATAATAACAAACAAGGCGACATTTACAGAACTAAATAAACTAATCTGCTGACAAAAGCAACTCAGTTGCTTTGCGTATTTTGTTAGTGACATACATTGAAGTTTCTCATTTTTGCTTTTAACACAACTGGTAAAAGTTTGTAATACAAAATAACAATTGCCACTGCATTGCATATCTCTTAAATTGCGAAATAATTTATGCGAAATAATTAAGTCATCAGATCGTTAGTCAAAAAATAGTCATAGAATTAAATTGACATGAATTATTCGACGCGTCTTCAATATATTTAAGCATATTATTGATTTACCGCTCAATAATTGTAATATTATCTAATATTAACGGTGATGTAAACTGTAGCTCGTTTTAATGCTTTTTTTTAGAATAACATTCAGAAATAAAATCTGAGTTAAGGATTATTACTCATAGTTATGAGATTTTAACAAATATACATACATCTGTCTGAATTACGAACATACAATTTAAAAACAAAGATATAGAAGATCATGTTTTATAAGTTTCACTTTTTTATAATGATATAATATATCTGTTTATATTTTTAAAATGTTTTGTTTTAGTAACTAGTCCAGTCGTTACTACAACAAAACATTTAATGTCTATTCAACACATTTCTCATTTTAGGTTGGTAATAAAACCCAAAATATATAAGTCTGACCTCGGTCTACTTAATATATTTTCAATATCCGGTTGATTCAAATTGAATCATTGTCATCTAACAATGGTTCTCATTAATACTTAGTTCAAAGAAAACTTTTCTCGGAGAAGATATTGGACCGGTTATCGGATTTCTTATTTGCTAAAAATATTAATTAATGATAATTATCATAATAAATGTGATATTGTTATGAAACAAAGATTTAATGAATATTTAATAGAAGTATTTTTGGTTTTATTTTATAATGAACGAAAATTAACATTAATTTTGCATAAAATATCGGTTTCATATATTTTTAATAGCAAATAAGCGCCATCTGTTAGATGCGAACGCAGTAACAGGCCATGTGTCTGTTACGCTTAACTGTAATTAAAACGACTCATTATCATTGTAGTTAAACTTTTTCAAAATATTTTAATAAATTTTATTATAGATTTAACTCACGTTTTTTAACTCATTTTTAATTAAAAACCGACGTTTCAAATGCTTTGCAGCAAGTGTGTTCGCAGTAAGACGAGATATATGTATCCGTCAATGACTCAGCTAATTTGTCATTTACCTACAATGGTTCATAAGTTTGCGGGCATAGAGTTCCTGTACATACAAAAATCACTAACTGTGTCCATAAGTCTGACATTGTGATCACAGACAATTTAATACTCTTGGTTAATAAATATATTGTTGCAATTTTCTATGAAACTACGTTATTTATAATGTTGGACATATGAAATTTTATTTTTAAATTTGTGATTAGTTAGAACTATTAATGCATTCATGGGATTTTGAAAATTGCATCTCTATGAGGATGAAATATGGGCTGCAAATTTATATCAAAACGTGTGGTTTATCTTTTTTGTTAGTTTATTGTTCGCATTTAATCACCCTGTGTAATGATTTCAAAATTTAAAAAATAATAATTTGTATAATTTTTATCCACACACCACGCGAAGGAAGTCACGGGTGAAAGCTTATATATATTTATATACATCACAATCCTTGTTGTTGTAGTTAATAAGGTCAATAAAAACATTTATTACAGGATTTGCAGAAAATACGAAAAAGGAAGATAAAGTAGAATATATACACATACATTATAATGCAACTTTAAACCTCACTTAGATAGTTCACTGATGCACGATATGAACTTCTTGAATCGATACCTTGAACACGATGAATCTTGTATGAAATAGCAGATGCGCCACAGGAAGATATATGATATTACCAACTATACGTACATTTGAAAAATGCAAGAGGTATTTTCATTTTGAATGTATGTTATATAACTAGCGGGGTAAGATTCGATCTTTTAAGATGTTTCTCTGATTTCCTTATAATATTCTTATGAGTCAAACCAATCAAATTACTCGATTTATAGCAAAATCTTTTTTCCTGTATATTCTCTTTCATTAGAAACGATATTGTATTTTATATTTTGTGTCTAGGTATTCATTAAATACATAAGATGTGCTTTTGAATTAATCAAAATTATACCTCATTATGGTTATAAAAAAATATTTTCATCCGGTATGTCCATAAAGCATCATATCTAGTGACCTATCGCCCGATAGTACCCTGCCCTGTCAATATTTCTACACCATCTATCTAGTCTTATCTATCAAGCAAGAATGATCAATCGACGAAATGACAGCGTCAACTTCTAATAATGATGTAAGTATATAAAACACGAAAATCCTATGTATAGTTTTAGGTTTTATTAGTACAATAATATTGTCACATGAATTATAAAGTCTGCAGCCGGAGAATGGCAAAAAATCAATAATTACTTTAAAGTAATTTATTAAACTTTTATAACAATTAAATCTACGGTAACCTAATTAGACTTGGGTTTGATGGATTAGAAGTGTGAATTCCAAATACACGATATCAACATCAGGTAACAACATTAGTATTTCCGTCAGTATAGCAGAACTCCATTCCTATACCTTCACGTCTCGTCGTGTTTAGTTTTTATTTTGTGGTAAGGGTTTCACTTGATAGTTGTTTTTTTTTATTTTTAAATAGGTTCGCGTTTGACTACAGTCTGCCTGATCATGCCTATCTATTAGAAACCTATTTACTCTGAATTGGAAGACCCATGGATTGTAGTTATCAGGAAAACAGGAGAGTTTAAAACTTTCATCGTCCTGATAAAGAAAGTGGAAACAAAGCGATTTGTACAGGACTTTAGCACTTCAAACATAAATCGACGTTTTGCTGCTGAGCTTCTGGTTCTGCGATGAAAAGCAGCTGGGGAAATCAATTTCAAAAGTGTATAGATCAGTTCAACACTATCAGAAATGTATGCGACAAACTATCTACTTTGAGGCGATGTTCCAGACATTGGAATTTTGCTTTAACAAAAGTAATCTAGTATACGAGCCTCTTAGTTCGTCTCTCAATCGATTCCAATGCTTCTAGTAGGTATTTCGCGGATCCATCCCAAAGAGGCGAGCACTTCCTACAGAACTTGTTCTTTATAAAGGGTGAGCAACTGTTCTAGCTTGAAATGATGATGCACCTTCGAAAGAATATTAAGCTTTTTAGCAAACGATTGATTTTTGTACTCAATTTATTAAGTACTGCAGGGGTTCACGTTGTCGAAGAGAAGTTACATGTCCTTAGAATGAGAGACAATTTGTAGATATAAGAAGAAATAAAAAAGAGCGAAACAAGAATAACACAAAAACAGATTTGACATTTTAGTTATTTAATTGTCTAAACTAAAGAACATAATAATTAATATGGCTACACACAACATAGATATTAATATATTTTGACCATAATACAATATATCGCTAGATTAGTGTTGAATTGAAGCGGCATTGTAAACATCAATGCACTTTATATTGAACTAACAACACAAATCTGATACTATATTCATTGTATAGAAGAACTATCCAATCAGTAGGATAACTGTATGTAAATCAAACTAATCGAATATCGTAGCTGTGTACAGAACGTGCTTTACGAACACTGTTATATTTATTTATATGTATACAGATATATTTCACTTTACGTGAAAGTCGTAGACAATAATTAATTATTAAATTAATTATGTCCATAATTATTGTTCATTTATATTTACTATTTGATTAATCATTTTAAAATAAGTGTTTGTATTGACTTTTTATATTGCGATTGTATTTTGTAATGAAGTCATTTTATTTTTGTTTTAAGATTATTGTTATGTTTACCAACTGAAATTATAAATTAAAAATATTTAAATTATTGTCAATGCATTATGGGATAATTACAGTTGTAATCTAAGGAAATAATTCAATATTCAGTACTGCATTTGATAACTTCATGTTATTCCTATGGCGGGCGATAAAATTTGAATAAAAAGGCGACATTGTAAATTATGAAGAAACATTGTCAAGTAATGGCTCGAGCCAAAGCTGTACTCGCTAGCAGTGGTAATTCTTCCATCGAACAGTGTAGATTTACCAAACAATAAAAAGTGTGTAACCTCTTATTTTGTTGTTATTATGGATTAATATAAGAAACATGAGTAGAGATGTCAGCTACGCCTGACGTCACTATCATTTTTAATCGAATACCCGCTTTTGATGTGATACATATGATGGATAATAAAAATCATTGTTTTTTGTAAGAATAGTTATAATATATCAAGAAAACAAACGTCCATCCGTTTATAACGATGACGAGATCTGCTAATAACGATAAAGCTAACTTTATTTATTTCTTTTGTTTTTTTTTTTTGTATGTTATACCTTATAACTCATATGACAGTTTCTATACATATTATAAAATGAAGTCCGCGCCCACATCTGTCTATATGAACGCGATAAACTCCGAAAATATCAAACTGATTTTTGTAGCGTTCAATCATAGATAGTAGGAATCCTAAAGAAAGTATAGATTTATGTAAATTGAATAAAATATAAAGATTATTATTGAAATGGTGACAACATTTGTTTAAATGTATATTTTTAATGTTAAACAAAGGATTACGGTTCCCAAAACGAAACGAAAACGGACAAAACTAAGGGCAGAAGCTAGTTCCTTAATAAAGAATGACACACACACACACACACACACACACACAGTACATATAACAGCAAATAGGATTTCATAGTAATATAGTAATATAGTTTGCAAGAAGAGATGGATATCATCAGACTTCAGCAAATATTAAAATTTTATAATGACTTATGATTTCTATTGATATTATCTTGTTCGAATACTAAAAATATAGAAAAAGTTATTCCTTAATAAAAAATTTGGATTTTGGTATGTAATATTATTATAAAAAATATACTTCATATATAACATCGCTATTTCATTTAATAATCATTGAAATACAGATATGAGTAATTTTCTTTTTATAGTATTTTCTAATAATATAGTATATTAAACACTTCTGGTATATTTAAAATAACTTCTACATGATAAAAAAGAAAGATTTTATTTCGAAAGTATTGTGTTACTTATTAAATAACATTTTTATTTATAACCAAAGTTTAGATCTCAGAAATTTAAACTTTATAGAAGCCGTTTAAAATGACAGTACAATTACTAGTTACTATATTTTAGAAAAAGTTTCTATATACTCTTAACTCGGATATAAAAGTCTAGTTTAGTTAACTAAGAGCTTTACATTTGATTTATTGGTTTAAATTTTAAACTTATCTAAAGTCGAGTCATGAAAATATTTAAAATATTAAAAGTATTTAAAATAAAATAAAAGTCTTTAAAAATCTCTATTTTTTATAAAAATCCCTTAAAGACTTCAATTGACAATCAAAGATTACAGTTACTTATTGACGCTAATAATTGAAGAAAAGAATTATAATTTCAGTATTTAATAACAAAAATTGGAAGAAATGGACTAAGTATGATAATTTCAATTATACAATTTGTACGCAATTTAGCTGACGTTTTGTGCTCTCCAGCCATTTCATAAATTTGATCTGAAAGATCTGAATCTTACACAATAACTGAAAACGTTATTTATAATAGGTTTTATTTTCTCGCGTTAAAATTATTCTTCGTATCCAATAACAGTATGTGGTTACCAGATGGTTCTTGGTGCAAGGTAAAAATCTCACAAGAAGACGGTAACTAATTTTAAAACCATCAGTAAAATAAACAAAAAATTCAATGCATTCATACAATAATAAAAACATTGTATACATTATAAAATTAACGGCTTAATTAAACGCTTATAAAAAGATGGTTTATGATTTAGTAATATTGTTTTTATGATTTACCTAACGCATGAGGAACTCACCGCAGACTAAAATAATATTATTACCTTTTGCTAATCATAACATAAAATACATTTGAGTTATAATATTAAAACTGTTAAGAAAAATAATTACTAAAAACAACAAAGACTAAATGTAAACACCAAAAAATATTTATATGATTTGAATTTTATTTTTAAGGTTTCTATAGAACTTATTAATTCTTGAAATACCGGAAGTCATATAAAGAGATAGGATTATTAGATCATAATTGTAATACGAAGTCTATTTTCCAATATCCAATCGTAGAACCGTGTAGAATCCGTTGAATGTGAACGATGGTGTAATTAGGGTAGAAATGCCAATAGCGTGTGACGCGATGTCGACCAGACAAGTGACGCTTTGGAATAATGGAGAGGATGGCTCAGTGAAGTCCCTCTAATATGTACTTCGGTTTAAATTGAAGATGATTTAAAAGCTTTTCAAAAGATTTGAATTTGATTTGATTTTCCAAACTTTATTTGTTTGTTTTTATAGGAAGCAAAAGTATTATAAGTATAATTTTATCTTCATTTAAATTATATAATTGTTCTGTAAATATTAATACTACCTTGTCCAACTAATTTAATTATTAGAAATAAACCACCTTATTCTAGGAATTTAAGTTTAATCCTTTGAAAAGGACAATCTTAATAAAAACTTCTGTATATAAAAAATATAGAATAATACTATTCAAGATAATATTCATAAAAAAATATTCCGTCCTTAGCCCTTATGATTTAATTTAAAAATATATAATATTATTAATTTAATAATTTATTTGTAAAATAAAAAGCACACGAATTTACGTAGATGGTAAAGGTTTTGCCAATTCTTCTGGTCCTGATTAAATAAAAGATTATTTAAACAATATTATGTAATATTATATGAAATCTTCATTGCTCTGATTTTTTTTTTAAATACTAAATCATGATTTTATTTCACGTCATTTATAGGTAATATATTATCATAAAGGTTCACTATATAAAAAAAACTTCCTGTCAAATTCCATGCTGACCTTTCAAGGTAAGAAGAAAGGCTTGATAAAAATCACAAGTTTTGACAGCACTGTCAATTATCTGTTTTACATTAATCATTCTTTTAGGTACACAGTCAATCGATCAGTCAATCAATCTATATAGCTTTTTTCGTTAAAAATAATCTTTTATCGTGCACGTTAACTCAAACAATATTACTAAACAAAATCTAAAAGATGTCATAAAATTGTTCCCCTGAGACGAGAAGACCCTTTTTGAATATTATAACTGGGTTATGTAATTTTATCCTATTTATATAATTTCTTAAGTCTATTATTGGGAGATAATAATAAAAGATATTATTTCTATTGCATTCAGTTATATTGTTATTAAGTTCGTTTTTTATATTTTTTTTTAACTTTTTTTTTAACCAATCTGTATTTAGATAACATTTAAATATGTTTTTATGTCAGTTCGGTAAATACGTTTTTTCTTTCTCTATTTTTCTAACGACATTTTTTCCTTTCCTTATTGGATAAATTGGATAGTAATTAATAATTATTATTTTATACTTAATTAATTGCTATTTTGAGAGTACATAAAACGTAAATGTATGATCAGATAAAAATAATGTACAAAAAAAGAAATTCTTCATTGTTTTTTCATGTTTTCTTCAAATTTTAAATATATATAAAGGTCAAATTTCAACCACTAATATGTATGAATACAACATTTTTTAATTAGTGAATGATTGATTGATTGATTGATTGGTTGGTTGGTTGATCCTTTACGATGTAAAACATAGCCGATTTTTTATGTATACATATAGCGAAAATGTATGAAAATAAATGCTTGTGAAACATTTAAATTCACTATACAAATATAAAACTGTATTCAAGAAGATCATTAAATAATCTTTCCTTATACAGCACATTCTTATACTTAAAGCGAGGAACGTGCGTCAGATTATTAAAGTACCGTCGAAATTTTACAGCAATTTATTTGTTAGTATAAAACAAAATGAACATTTAACGAGGAGAAAGTATTTTATAAGATGTGACATAAACATGTTTTCGTAAAATATATTCTATTCAGTTTATATGTTTTTTATAATAATTAATGACTAAAGCGTTTCATGGACGAATGGCTAATTAAAAACAAAATTAATTTTAATTTTTAATAGGTTTAAACTTTCAGGAAAAAGAATCTTGTTTTTCTTTACAAAAAAAAAACTTAATAAATCTGTATAATAAATACTACACACAAGGAACATTACACACACAAATACACGAATACATATGCATCCAGTTAACAATACTCACGCTCATAGAAACATTTTTATACATATGAACGCTTGTAGTGCACTCAGCATACACACACTCAATGCTTTTTATTTATTTATTTTTGTTTTTATAATTTTTAAAATATGATATAAAAAAATACTGGTTTATTTAATTGTTTAAACACCATCTATCTTTACATTCCTTTAATTTATATTTAATTAATAATTAAAACAATTGTGAATGACGTCGGTAAATTTGTTACCTGTTCCGCTAACTTGATATGACTCGCGATTCCACCCGCTTACGAACGATTTTATTTACTATAAAATCACTAAGTTCCGTAATCCTAAATAGCAATGGCCCTGCCTAACTTAATTAGAATTCTTCAATTCCATCTGGCAGTTCCAAAGATTGCGCGAACAAACAAACGTTTCCGTTTTATAATGATAATATAGAGTTGACATTAGGAAAATTTATAGAAAATATGAGTCATTCTTTATTCTTTAGTGTCCATTTAAATAAAATTTTAGAAATACAAAAGTAAGTAAAACTATAGCTACACTTTTCCATAAAACTATTTTTACGGATATTACTCATGGTGATTGTCACACCATCATCTCGTCTTACCGCGAACACGTTTGCTGCAAAGCACTCGAAACTACACGTTTAAATTAAAAAATGTAAAATAAACGTGAGTTTTATCCGTAAAAATAGTTTTATTGAAATGTGTAGTACTCGTATAGATTAAAATAAGCGAATAAAAATATACAGAACCAATAAATATCATTGGTATCTTGCTTTCATTGTAGTTATTCAGATAACTTTATTTCTCTACTTTTTATATAAATATCGCATAACAAATCTAAGTTATTTCAAAGTTAAGTCATAAAGCCAGCACAGATGCAAGAAGAATAGCTTAAGTGAAAAGTTTGACGTTACTCTGACAGTTTGCAAAGATATTTCACATACACGGGATCTATATCTTATTATACTTCTTTTTATTATTTTATGTTTGAATTGCATTTAAAAATGTATTAATAAAGCAAAACTGTGCAGTGTCTTAAGTCCTCCTTTTGCAAACTTCTATTTGACTTGTCTGTTTTAAATGAAATTTGGAATTGAATTAAAACTGAAATTTGGAGCAGTTAACCTTAATTCCTAATTATTTCCGATTACAGTGCTAATGCAAAATATTTATATAATCAAAATGCTATCCATCCATAATGGCTGCGACAGCAAAATGGACTTCATATTTTGTTAAAAAACAAACCAATATTGTTATCAAATGAAAGAGCTTGAAGAGATACAGAACTATTTTCCTACCTCTTTTGATACCTCTCTAAATTATTTTTCTTTACTTATTTTTTCATTTGACGAGCCAACTGTAATTGAATAACTATATAACTAATACATAGGAAAAATCAAAATAATATTCAAAATCAAAAAGTGTGTTTGTTTTACATTTAAAAATTAATTTCAGTAAAATTAAGTCACTGGTCGGACTTTGATTCTCTTTTGAAAACATGTTAATGTTTTTTTTTATTAAAGTTAGTGATCTAATAAAAACTAAACTTTTCTGATGTATTATTTACAATATTTTCTCAGCAAAACAGTACTCTCCAGTCTATATAAAAAACCCTAGATCAGTCGGATAAACAAAAAAAATACAAGATGTTCTTTCCGTTACTAAAGCACTATGTAGTTTATACTGTCACAAGTATTCGCTTTCTTTTCCATAGTGTTCTTGTTCAAGAACCAAAAGATAAATAATAATGAGGACGTCTCATTCATTAACAAAGAAAGCCAAGACAAAAGAAAGAAAATAAATGTTATGTGAAATTAATAAGTAAGGTCATTAAAAGAATAGAAATAAAGATAAATTATTTATAATATAATACTCAGGTAAATACTATCGGATTTTGCCCTATATTTAATAATAGTAGAACCCATTTGGGGTCCCTATTACCTTATACGAGATAATTATTGAAGAAGGACCCCAAATGGGTTCGAAACTAGTTGCGTAAATTCCGATAGTATTTACGTGAATACAGCCGAATATTTATATATATTATAGATACAAATTGCTACAATTTAACTATACCTCGTGCGCTGTAACATGGTGCGAGTGACACGGTCAGTAACGTTTTATTTTTTTTCTTCTGTATTAGCGCGATTTATTAATTATATTTTAATATTTTAGTTATACCACATTCGTAACATATAATAACTTTCGTAAGTTAAATTAAGCCCAATGTATGTTCTAGTTGTTGTGTTCTAGAATGTTCTAGTCTACAAATAAAATGTAATATAAACAAAAATTAAGCAAAGTGTTATGCGTATAATATAACGCCCTAGACAAATTTAGTGAGCGGATGTGCTGCTACGATGGAGAGTCGATGTTTTTTTATAATAAAAAGTGTATTGTGGGACAATAGTTAATTTTTTATTGTTAAAGAGCTTACAATTATATTAATGCAACAACAGAACATATGTAGGGTTATTGCTTAAAAGGTTGCTTACAAAAAATATATTTCATTCATCTAAAATGATATCAGAGATGCTAGCGCTCGTACTAACAGCATCGCACGGGTAAACAAAATGTCCACCGCGCTGATGCGCTATAGAGCAAAAATGTTGTCATGAAAATTAAACATTAGCCCTATTTCGATTATTTTATACAAGTAAAGACAAGCTTTTTGGACGGTGTTAGATTGCACAACTGAAAAACACAAAAAAAATTATAACAATATTAAAAAGAACTACATTTATGCTCTGAATATCATAAGCGAAAAAATGAAATGCATAACGTCCATCCCTAGTCATGTATTTCTGACAGACGTCACCCGCACCGTACTACAGCGCAATGTATAAACGTTGACACTGGATTATCATATAACCTGTATTATATATAGTTATATTTATAAAAACTATACCTCAACAAAAAAAATCACAAATGTGGTATTTATGGAAAATAACGCGACGAATTTCGGCGAAATGACCTCAACAAAGACAACCATAAAATGCAAACTTATCGCTATACATATACAAATGGGTCTAGAACATGCGATCTTGTCACAACTATAGTATATTCCGTGGTTTTGCATGTGAGTAATACATGCGATTGCCTGTCCCATATTCTTGTCACTTATTTGTTGATAACTTATCCTGACAAAATATCTTGCAAAATAAAATTCAAATTGACAAAATTTTTTGATATATTTCAAAAAGTTAATTTTATATATCTTTCTTTTATTTAAATGGAATACACGTTGAAATGAAAATATTTAATGAAGTTTGAATTACTTTACGGCCATTGGTTGCAGTAAGATGAAATGTAGGTGTTCTGTCACACGATTAAAATATTAAAAACAATATTATATAGAGAACATTTATTGGACCAGATAAACTATATCCTATATCGATATCCGTAATCTCCCATTGAAATCCAATTAATCGAATTACTTCACCAATAAAATATCTGGTTACCTAATAAGTTTCCGGAAGCCTTTATTTCGGATATTGCTCATTGATCTGTCATATACAGGAAATTGCAATAACCCTATCGTATTATTCGATCTAGTTTCATGACTAACCTCTAACGCAATGCGGATACAGATACTAATTAAAACTAATTGAAGAAATAAGGACGAATTGGAGCGAGTGTCGCCCTTAATTAATTGTTACAGATGGTTTCTTTTTACCTAGTTTAAATTATCTTTTATATCCCACTGTTTAAAAAATCACAATATATATTTATCTAACATATTTTTATTAGGTATTGAAATGATTTTATAAATTTTTTGGAGTTAAGTCTGTTTATCTGTTTGTTTGTGTATGAATCAGGCGAAAAGTAGTCTATAAGTTATTATAAAAATATCCCCGATTAGAATACTCATATAGGGATGATTTTAGTCCTATTTCTTGGTATTTAAATATTTTTTTAATCATATATCGAGCTGAGCGAGGCGAAGCTCTTTGCTGGTCAACTCTATCAAATTTTGTCCGCTATCTCCTCCTAGACAGATCAGGGAATACTAACCAAATTTGTACTTATTTATTATCATATGCTTAGCTTTCTATAAATAGATTTTGAAAAAGATTGTAATTGTAGATTAAGAGTAATTTGCAATTAAGTTTATTTTTTATTGAAACGTTCTATTACACGCGGAGATGGTAATATCTTATTATGACTGACATGTCATTTTTTTTAATTGCAACCATGGGGAAATCGTATCAAGCAAAATTTTTCGTTTTATATTTTCGTTGTTTCTTGAATGGTAATTCAAGAGAGTTAAGCTCAGCATCACCCGCTGGCATGCTGGCGGCCCTAGTATCTTTTCCACTTTGAATCAATATCAGTGATAACGTCTGTACGCCAATAAGAAGAGTCAGAAAGGCCTATTTCGATACCGTACATACCAAAGAAAGCCCATTAAAAAGATTCCACTTGAAATTAAAGCTTCCACCCTAGCCTAAGAGGACCGAAAGGTCAAAATATTTCATGAACAATTTGCAAACAACTAGAATCAATACATACAATTCCCAAAAACCCAATCAAAAGATATATTAATTTTTATGTATTCATGTTCAAAAAATTATACACCACAGTAAACCAAAATTATTGTAATTCCAAATAACTCTAGCGGAATTGAAGTTTTTTTTTTATTTTTATATGCTTTCATTATTGAAGATTCATCTTAATCAAATCATACTATATATACTTATAAATATAATATATATATATATATATATATATATATATATATATATATATATATATATATATTTCTAGAGAAGGAAGCGAAGTGGCTAACGAGAATATACGTAAAAAGAAAATTACAATATATTATTGTTGTTATTGAAATATTATTCTAAAAAGATATTTGAATAATTTATTCATTAATTATTAAGCCTCATATAATATATTTAATTATTTATATATAAAACAAACATTGATTCAAAAAATCGGTCAAGCTGAAACATTCCACCATTGGAACAAGTGAAACTGGAATGATCGTGATCAAATCGATATCATTCATCCCTTTCTAAATAGATAAGTTAAAAGAGAACAACTGATACGATCAAGTAGATTACAGAATGATTGGGTTGGCGTTGGGATGAAAATGAATATCTCAATTTATTAGTACCATTACAGTCATAAATTGTTAATAATTTATGTTCTTTTATTGAGTTTAATGTAAATATATTAATTATTTATTTATATTTAAAGTAATTCATAGATTTCAATGTTATTTTTATAATACATTTTAAATAAATAGGAATAAAAAAATGAAATTTTTTTGAATTTATTATAAAATTTAATATTTTTCATTTAACTAAAGTATTATAATAATTAACCAAATATATATAATATAGCTAAATAATTTGTTTCTTTATTTAAACGCGAATATCTTAGAAAATACAGGATAGATTTTGAAAACTCTTTGGTTATGATAGGCAGGTTCATGAAGAAGGCTATAGGCTATTTAACATTACGCTACTGCTCTTAATTATCCTAAATAAAATCGAACATCCGCAAAGAGAGTAAAAGATAGTATAATATATTTTTTATAAAAGCCCAGGCCCCCACAACATCGACACTTGAAATCAGTAATCGGTATTATCCAAAAAAACACTTTTTACTTAAATCGTAAAAGTTCTGTAATTCGTCTGAGGGCGACAGCCTTGCTTGTCAAGGGCTCACTTTAGGGGAATCCTCTTTATAAATTGCCTCGCTATCTAAATCTGGGAGATAAGTGCGCCTGAACTTTCCAATTTCGCTACACATCAATAACACTGACGTTGGAGTAACAAATCAAAAATCCAAAACACGAACTCGTGACGAAAATACGTGGAAGTAAAAACAAAAGACTAAAAATAAACATTGTATAAATATTTATACTTACAAAAATTAATTAACTGAAATAATGTAACAAAATAAAATGGGATGCAGGTTAATACTCGAACATGTTGTTCCAATTCATTTGTTTTTAATTTTCGTATTTCAATTTGTTAACAAAAGGATTAAGGTAATAATGAGATAGTTCCGAGAGTCGTAAAAATAAAATTGTATTTTACAAATGAGAATTAATATTATGGATAAAAACGTGGATCCATTTTTTAAATTAACCATTTGATATTTGTAATTTTAAATTTTGAATTATTTTCGATCCAATAAAACTACCATCCAATGTTTATATTCCCGTAATAAAGTTAATTGTATTATTGATAAATAAAAAAAAAATATTTAACATGTCATAAAATATATTTTTAATAAAAATCTAATTAATTATTTAAAAGAATGTTAAAAGCAATTACCTAAAGATAAGAAGCAAAAAGAAACCATTTAAAAATATCCATTTACAAAAATTAAATTATTTTTGAAACACAATTTCTGAACGAAATTTACTCAAGCTACTTATTTTGCTCAAAATTTACCTGCTCTCACTGGCTTTGATGTCTAATTCTTATAATTATAGAAAATTAGGTCTTAAGGCGTTGAATCTCAAGACTCTTTAATGCGATTTTGCTGGAAGACGATAAAGTAAGGTGGGTTCGTAAATAAGTTAGTTGGATGTAATTATGCAAATAGGAACCAAACCACGCACATACTAAAATTAATTTATTTGATTTTAAAATCGTTATAAAGATTACAACAATCATTTTAATCATATCTAAACCCTTCACAAAGTCCCATGTTACCATGTTGCAACACATATTCACAAACAGCGTTTGTATCAAATCTTTTTGTGGGTGGTTTCCTTTTTGCATAAGAACATCTGCTTGTACAATTCATCAATACATGTTATATGGTGAAATCAGTCGGACGCGTCAATCTGTCTATATGAATGATAAATCCAAAACTACCAGAGATATTTTTTTAATGGTTTGTTGTACTAATATGATTCCTGAGACAATTTTAGATGTACAATTCATTATTATTTTATGTAAAGGGCTGAAATATAAAGTTTACTGTTATTACAAAAAGTTTTATTTAAATAAATAATTCCGAAAGTTGAGAATATCGTAAGTAAAAATAATTAAAACGAGCGAAGCTACGGGTAGAAGCTAGTTATATAGATAATGTACATCATTTGAATGCAGTGGCATGATTTACTGATCGTTTACATGCTTCATGGTTAATGAATTTGCTCATTATATTGATCACCATATCATCTTTCACTATACATCCATCTTTATAATACGACCAAATTAATATGTATATAAGAAACATAATTTATCCTTTAAACATTGTTTCTTGAAATATGTAACCTATATACCTAGTACGCTAAAAAGATCTGGAGAGATAGTCCATGTCCCGAATAAGTAGATGAAAAGGTTTCTATCCTTTCCGGGTCATAGCCCGCTTTTAAAAATCATAGAAGGAACAGCCTCTTAAAATAATACAAAAAACTTTGACAATTGAAGGATAAGTGGAAAGTTGATGAAATAGATCATATATCCATTTGTTTTGGTATACTCACTTAAATGATAAAAGAAGAACATTAAGTATAAATGTTTTAGGATACATAGTATATATGGATGGAGTGTGAAATCTGATACTACAAAACATCTCACCTGAAATAATTTATGATAGAAAAGTAAAGAGGAAATCGGAGAAGCGAATTGGCCTAATAGTTGTGATAAAGGTAATAAAATATGTCTGTCGACAGACACCATCATCTCATCTTACCGCGAACACGTTTGCTGCAAAGCATTCGAAACGCCGGGTTATATCGCAAGTTATAAATAAATGCGAGTTATATCCGTAAATTAGTTTTATTTTAGTGTAGTACTCGTGTAAATCTTAGAAAACATTAAATATAGGTTTAATTATATAATAGTGATTAAGGGCAATTGTTATAAATCGTCAGTAATCTACTTAGAGTATTATTCAAACATTTGAAACATTTTAGTTAATGGAGCGGTCAATAGCATTACGTTATTATGTTTTTAGTTCCGCCGCGTGATCTTCACGGATGGATGATCGTGAATGCTCGTGAATGCTCGTGAATGCTCGTGAATTGATTACTGCTTGACACGTTTGTATCACTTGATTGATTTTACCTGGCAATTTGATTGTTCATAAAATAACAATGGAATAAGTATACCAGAAGTTATGAACTATATATTTTGATGTATTATATGTATCTCTATAGTAAAGTATATTTGTCACGATTAAGAACGATTCACACATGCAAATAGTTTATATATACATATATATCACAAATACAAAATGTGTAACTTAACCAAGAATATGATTACCAGTGAATCCATCTATTACATATTATTTGCAAATAAAAATAAACTTGACAAAAAAAAATACAAATTCGTTAAATTCAAACTATATCTTGGTGCAAGCACTAATTATTTTCCAAAAAAGCTTTTTCGAAGGCGAATAATAGTTATAATTTATTAACATTAATCAGACTTACTCCAATAACAATTCCATTTAACTTCAGTGTATCACATGCATAAATGTATTATGTACATGTACTGAGCTTCCATTTGCATATATCAGAACTTGAATATGAAACTAGTGGATGCTAGTTTTGAACGCTTTCTCAACACACAAACTAATGAGCCGATACAGTCATTATGTTCGCTTTGTTTTGCCAAATCGACTTTTAAAAACACACGATGACTCCTCCCGCTAATAAACGTTTAAATTTTATTATTATTGAGATAACATTAAAATAATCATTTGATGTTTAAACTTTTGTGATTCATGTTTAGTATTATATGTAATATTCGGTACATACGTCAATACCATCGGAATTTGCCAAACTAGCTTCAAACCTGTTCGAGGTCCTTATTCATGAGCTCGGAACGTAGTGGAATTGCAACGTAAATTGATATAACTAATTCCGTCAGTATTCTGATAGTATACGTGAGTTCAGGCCGATAATTATATACAATCTTCATATTATTAATTTTTTATAGATAAAATAATAATTCAAAATATAAAATGTTAAAATTTTTTAACCACCTGATGAAAAAGATTAAATCTTTAGCAATAACTTTTTTAAACAGAATTTTTTAAATTATATTATATTTTTGCATGGATACGTAAAATTTCGTGATTTTACGCTAAAACAGATCATCAAAACCGAAATTAAATCGCTTCATTGATTTCATGAGGATTAAATAACAATCAAAATGATATTAATTTACACTAATAGTATTATAAAATAACCAGCGACTAATGCTGCAATGCGCTGACGTGAAATACGAAATGAATAAAAAATAATGAGGCAAAAATGTCGGCAGCGGAATATAATCGGCGATGAGATCTCCGTTGAGATGATTGCATTGTTTGTAAATGAAACCGTCGCAAAAAAAAGATTATACTATCTTTTGTAATCCACATCGAATAGGGAAGTTAATCTTTATCTTTGTAATACAACCTATAACCTTTGGTACTAGATATTTGCGATGTGATGATATTTAGTTTTTAGGTTACTTTAGGGTTACAAAAAGCTCAAAAGCTCCTAGTGCCGTCTTGACTTTTGACCCTTCTTTATATCAAGATTTCAAAGTAACCAACTGAGTTGAGTATTTTTCACTATTTAATGTAAAGAAGTTTCAAACTATCTAGTTCTCAGATACAAGTACTTCCCTGAAAGCTGACAATCCAAACTTCGTAAATGACCTACTTTTATATGCAACGTTAACTGCAATAGGTACTATTCCAACAAATTCCAGAGATTATTTAAAACTAAAACAAATTTACCGGTTTTAGTCTAACGACTTATTGTTAAATTTATTTATTTATTACTTCAGAGACACTACAAAATCTAATTTTAAGCAGGAATTCTCGGAATACTATTTTTAATGAAAAAATTATAAAAATTAAGTCAATCTTAAGATCAGTCAAGACCAAATATATATTTACATATATATTAATACATAAAAATACATCTATATATATAACAAAGTCTGATATTGACATATATGTTTATTGTTCACGTTCAGTATTCGGCTATTCTCTAGGGCATTCCCGCATCCCGATATATGTTCGATACAGTTAAGCCCTAAGGTTATACACAGCTCGCAACTATAACTCCATGTTCGTTGTAGGTTAGTTTGCCGTGGGAACTACTGTGTGTATCCGCCTACTATACAATTCGGTCCATGTCTTTAGTAAGCAAATACGAGGACACACAGAAACTATACGAGCTTATAACCCATAGCATTGCTAATCTAAAATGTACAATTGATCCATAATTACTCTACTGGAATCATGAGGACAATTTGCTTTTTAGTTTTAGTCTGTAATTATCTAGAAGTCTGTTATCCATGGCTAAAGAAGTGCCCGCTATCCTGTTATTGGTTAAGAAACCGCAGTTGTAATTGGACACAACCTCTTACAGAATAGCCCAACTATAGCACTTACAACTAACTTATTTTATACTATGCACCGCAACATTTAGGTGAGGGTATATTAAAATATCAATTAACAGATGAAGACTACCTTCACAATATAAGAATTCCCAATAATTAATAAAATAATAAATCACATATTAAAAGTTTTTGTCATTTAAATTATAATAAACAAATATTACTAACATTAGATAAAACAAACAAATAATACATATTTTTATAATAGATTATTTATATGACTGTTTGTCTGTCTGTCTGTTTTTTGTAAGTGCGTTTAACCGTCTATCTATCAATCAATTTATACATCCATTCAGTTATTCCAAAGGGAACACAATACATTATAATTTATGTTGGAAAAAGACAGTGTGTTATGGATTTCCAAGTCGTCTTTACCCATTAGACGTATTTGAGACATTGACAATAATCATATATATACATAGATACAACTATGAATATGTATTATCACCTTCTATCTATATCTTCTTTTTAAAAAGAAAATCTTTAAAATATAATAAATTATTTTCATAATTATTGCGATATTGTTCTGCAATATATTTCATTTCATATTTATATTGATACAACAAAATAATATTTTAGAATTTTTATTAATTAATATTCCAAAAACAAAATGTTTTATATAATACTCACAAGACAAAGAGAAAGTTCGAAGAAAGATATTGTGGTGTGATTTGGTATGGTAGTTGAGATTTAACTTATTAAAATAGTATATCTGTTTCAATTTAAAGTCGAATAAGGTTTTAAATTAAACATATTATTTTTAATATTACCTAATATATTTCTCCTCTCGAGATATGTATTACAAGTGAGCACTATCTTCTATAACAATTTATTGTATCAACATAGCCGATTTCTTATTATTACAAATGGTGCGTATCGCACTAATAAGTTTCCTAATTAATTGTTATTGCCTCTGGCGATTTATTATAATAGCCATTCACATCAAAGTAGTCATTGAAATGACAAAGTGCTTTGTCTTTAGTTCGTTCTCTTTAATTATAAAAACGCAATTAGAATATAAACTTTGATTTAACGATACAATATGAAATGAATAAATATTGCTATTTATTTATGTATTGAAATAATAATGGCGCAGACGCTTTGACCCAAAAAGTCCCTCCTATTTGATATAAACTTCTCCTTTGTTATAAGAAAATACATGGAAATTCAACAAAAAGTTCTGAGAACCGTTCTTTTATTAAAATAACAATACTTTGAATTAAAAAGATTTATTTGCCATGTCGAAGTTGGTCATGGTTATATTAAATCTTTATATTACAAATTAACTAGGTCCATGAAAGCGGGCTTAGCCTCGCGACGCAGTTAAGCTCAAAGTAGAGTTAAATATTGATATTTATTTATAGATAAAAATTATGATTCGATGTCAATACTTGTTTTGAGTTGTAATAAAAATTTATAATTGCAAATAATATTAATCGAAATAGATAGAGAGAAATGGGAAAATAAGTGCAAAAAAAAAAGTTTAAAAAATCGAGCGGAGTTGTTTACTGGTTGACATCAAACACACGATTGAGGTGAAAGCACGTGAGACGTCTCTGAAGTAGTGTAGTAGGAATGGTCGCGCGAGCGAAACAAAAACGTTCTATATGGGACACATTTTATCAATTATCTCGAAAACTACAATTGCGATTCGGCTGATTTTCAATCCAGAATGAGTTTTGCTTATTATGCGCATGTGTGCAAAATGTCGTGCGTGTAGCTCGGAAATTGAAGGAGGAGTAGGGTAACAAAGAGTTGAAAATTTGAGTAGTAAAGAGCTTCGCTTCGCTCAGCTCAATTGTATATTCGCATTTACATATGCAATACTAGGCAGTTGCCTAGTATTGCATGTATGTATGTATGTATGGGGAGTTCCCCAAATTGTATCTGACTGTGCAAACATTAAGCATTTGCTTTAGATATATTGTTTACATTATGTAAAATAATGTATATTTTGTTTCTATAGACAAATTTATGTATATGAAAGATACTATTAATAGATATATGAGAGATTTTTGTACATAAGAGAGAGAGAAGAGGAGAGAAGCGGAGAGAAGCAGAAAGAAGAGGAGCGAAGCCGAGAGAAGACGAGAGAAGCGGAGAGAAGAGGAAAGAAAAGGAAAGAAGAAGAGAGAAGAGGAGAGAAGCGTAGAAAACAGACAAGAGAAGAGAAGAAGAGAGAAGCGGAGAGAAGAGTAGATAATAGGAGAGAAGAGGAGAGAAGCTGAGATAAGAGGAGAAAAGCGGAGAGAATAGGAGAGAAGAGGAGGGAAGCGGAGAGAATAGTAGAGAAGCGGAGAAGAGGAGAGAAGAATAATGAAAAGGAGAGAAGTGGAGAGAAGAGGAGAGAAGCGGAGAGAAGATGAGAGAAGCGGAGAAGCGGAGAGAAGGGGAGAGAAGAGAAGAGCTGCAACCATATCAAGATCGCTATAAAGTTTAAAAAAAAAAAATACTGAAAAGGTATAACGTGACACTTACCGTGTAATCACGCGCTATTCTAATATTAAATAATGTTCATTTAACAAAAAGTAAATGTGAAGAAATGCACAAGCAAATTCAAAATAGCAGGAACAAATAAATCCACGTTATCAAGCTTATGGACCTAATTTCAAACTAAATTGAACATGATAGTTGTAACAATTAAAGAGATTTTAAAAATGTTGTTGACTAAACAAACTGCAGGAGAAAGATGAGACATCCTGTCATAGTCAATAGACTATCCAATTGATTCAAATAATTGCCAACATAACGAAATGCCAGGTAAAAGCGAATTTTAGAAAAATACTATAAAATAATATGATGTGGTCAGGTAACAATTTTCTAATAAGAATATTTAAATAATTAAGATATTGCAAAGAAGAACATAATATTTAATTTTTTTACTAATTATTTCAAAACTAAAAACCGCTTGCTATAATAAAAGTATTAAAAAATATTAATTTCAAGACGTTTGAATTCTTTATGTAACCTGTGTAGTGTGAAATGCGATCTGTTATATTTCTAAGTGTCAATTAATATCCAAAAAATGTAAACAAACAAATGTTAAATGTTATTATTTAACTTTTCAAGTAAATATTTAGAAATGTATATAAATTTTGATATGTAACGTGTAGATGCAAAGATACATTTCAAAGTTTAGACGTCCGGGCTAAATTTAAAAACAAAAAAAAAGGTATAAAATTATTTTTGAATATTTTATATATTTACTTAACAGATTCTCTTTCATCGAGTGAAGTTGATTTGCCGCCATCCGTAGTTCCTAATATAAACAATATCTGGAATACCCATATCTAATAAATCATCTACAAAGAAAACAGTTGACGGAATGACGTACATGCATAAATAAATGCTGACAAACTGTATTGTTTTTGTATTTTGTAGTAAACCATCCTAAGCATGAATTATTGGACACACGAATGTTAGAAATGAGTAATGTGTTTTCAGCGTCAGTTTATAGAGGCTATAAAACGGACTTTACTAAATTCGTAGAATTATAACTCTAAGAAATATGATAGATGTTATATAAGTATTTTTATATGGTTGGTCATTGTAAAATGTTTGTGCAATATAACTTAACAGATGACATTAAAAATATATGTTTTACCTACTTCTTTAAAAGAAGATTTCTAACCAGATGCACATAGAAATACAAGATAAAATAAAAAGCGCATTGAACAAAGAGGAAAAAAATATTAAATTTACTTTTCCCTCTGTTTTCCCAACTATAAAAGAAAAGCGCGGAAGGCGTGCGTTAAAAAGTATTGTGGCCACAGACAAATGGCCAATTTCCTTTCGCACGATTTCTTCACCTTTTATCGTTTAAAAAAGAACACTAGAAAAATAAGAACTCAACAAAAACAAATAGTACCACAGTTCTGTTGCAATTTATAATCGACTTTGTTCCGAGCGGTACATGTATCTTGGACGCAAACTTATATAATGTACCGTAGAGTTTAAATTAAAGAAGACATGGCACTTGTTTTCGTTTAAGTAAAATAAAACTTACATTTTAGTAGACACATTATTGTGTTCTTATTTTACGTGGGGTTTTTATATGTGTGTTGAACAAATATTATAGTTTTAGTGATTCTTTTCTTTACCTGATAACCTCAAAGGAATATTTCATTTTGCCATACACTAGTCTTTATTTTTTTTTTTTAGAATTCCGGCTCTTCCTGCAGTCATTCTACTAAGTCGTATAAAGTACTACAATGTTAGGTATATTCTTGTGTTTTTCTTGTATTTTTTATACTAATTTTGGACCGTCATATTATCGGATTTCGAAAAAAAAATTATTTCCAGGAAATTTTCATATTTATTTCTAATATAGAAAGAACTGAAGATAAAACTAGAAAGAAACTAATTTAAAAATGTATACAACGTAACACAGCATCTGAGCTACGTCATAACGTTTTTACGGTTAACATTGTTACATTGTTAAGAGCTCTCCGTTATACCGCCTGCGACTAATTGGAAGACCAGTAACTATTACGAAGACAAACTTCTAAAGAAAAATGGAAATAATTACAATATACCGGGTAGCTTAAAGACAACATAGGGTCATGCTTGAACACAGGCTTAAAAAATGTTAATAAATTATGTTGGAGTATAATTTAAAAAACTATAAAACTTTCTTGTTTTTACCAAAAATATTGATTTGTCATATCATTTATTTCTGTGTGTAATGATCATTGACAACAAAATATTATCTGTATCTTGAATAATCATATAAGTATTTTTAATAATTCAATTCAACATTTACGTTTTAACTTAAACAGAATAAATGCTGATTGTATACCAATATTTATTACATAAAATATCCATCTTTCAACGTGACTTCCCTTGAAATTGTCATTATTTGAAACTAACGAAGAAAGCTTGGTTAATTCGAACTAATACAAAGTGAGCCATCATGGCGTCTACTCGACACAAATTAGTGGTCATTAAACTATCACCCATCGATTTTATGAGTCGGTTCTTTTGTAAATCTTTGATCGTTAGACAACACAGATGTCATGGCCAAGTAGACTGTAGTTGCACACAGGCATAAGTGCTTTTAATAGCGTTTTAAGAACGGGACTATGTACTAGTTGGCAACTCTTGTTTGTACAGAGGAAATATTATGGGCTCTGTGTAAAGTAATTTGTATCTTACTTACTGATGTCTCTGTTTAGGAAAAGAAATTGTTATTTATTGAAATAGATGTCGTTGGATATTTGTGGTATTGTAGAGGTTTGGTATCCATAATATTAAGTAAATTTTTATAAATAAATGATTAAACAACACTTTTTTATTACCTAATTTTAACAAATTCAACCATAATTTTCCTTAATTCAATATGTCTATAAAATTATTGCATTATAGATTTCAAATTATAGAGTTAGTCAAATGTACTCGTTTGATAGGACATTAAAACTTAAAAAGCTTTTATTTAATTATAAACCAATGTAAAAAAGATTGTCGACACGTATATTGCGACATTTCTGGTACATAAAAAATAAATAAATATAATAAAATAGGTTAGTTAATATACAACATACATCAGCTTACCTATTCTTTAAGTCTCGTTGCCAATCGACATAAAATATTTAAGCATTGAATAAATTTTCTGTTGTGGTTTTCTGAAAAATATAACTCAAAACACAAAAGATATTCAACATTTATATAAGCTAACCATAAATAAAACAATTTTGCTGTATTCGATATCTATTTATAGAAGCCATAAAAATAAGAATTAATTTCCATTCAAATGACACACAGCAGTAGATCACGCGTTATTTTGACATTTTAATATGCCATTTGTCAGGAAACGTTAATGTCAGTCTTTTGTTTCTCAAAAACCTTCCAAATTTCGTCAAAATGACGATTTATTGTCGTGTCCTTTTAATTCATTTGTTACTACCTTCAAATATATATGACATCAGATTTCCGTCAACAACTCTTTAAAGGTTAAAAGTAAAATGATGTCAAAGAGTTACTTTTGTGAAAATTTTAGTTCTATGTCAAGCTTCATTCAGGCTACTACAGAATTGATGACAAATCAACCATTAATTTCTGTACCATAAATACTTTTACGGTATACTTCTCTGGATAAGAAATTGTATCCGAACTATTCACGGGTAAATTTCCACTTAGAACTTGGTCGGCATATATGAAAGTCATGAGCAGCCATTGCTACTTGTATTGTAGTAAAAAAAATGAAAGAAAAGCAAAAGAATGTTTGGTGTCCATCAATAGATTGAAAGGCAAGAATATTATATAGAATTCATGGATATTGTCATAAAACGTAGGATATTGTCATATAAAGTATAGCCTTCGAAAGAATAAACAGGTTTTGAATATTCATAAGACAAAGTAACCTCTATTAAAAGTCTTCTTGCTCAACATGAAATTTCTTTTCGTGATACGTTCTACACCGTATTGAAAATGTCGAAACTGTTCGAAAACATTTCAACAACATGAAGCACTTTAATATACAATTAGGCCAATAAGCATCCACATTACTATTGAAAACATTTTGACAATTAAAATTACTTTATCTTTAGATGAGACAGCTTCATAAATTGAATACAACAAATTTCTTAACAAAACTGAAACTACAAATTTTCATGATAATTGAGTTATAATTGATATTCAAGTTTACCCCAAGCTATTAAATAACGTTAATTCAGACGATATGTAATAAAGTCCATTACAACTAAAACAATTTACGTTTTAGAGATAATTTTAAATGCTTTTCACAAATTTGGATAAGATTTACTGGTTATCAGTAACCCTTTTATTGTTTTATAATACGTTATGAAACTTCGTTGTTAATAATAGACTTTTGTATGACTTAACAATGTCTATTGTTCACATCTCATGTAACTCACAAACTACGTCAACTCCACTTCATCTCAGTTTTAATTAACCAACGATGTTATATAACAGTGTGTGTATGCATGTATCTATTTGAACTCGTAAACTATTAACATCAATAATGTTTTAGATTAGGTAATAACCTATTCCACTGCACAATTTAATGTCCATTCTTCGATACACAAAAATAACTTTTTGTTTATAGAATTTGTAAAAAGCTTAAGAAAAAAATAATAAACTTTCTCATATCTGGAAAATAATGCAAATATTTAAAATTTGTAACAAGAACAAAAGAAGACAAATTAGGCTTAAACTCTTAGTAATTAGATTCAATTTAAAGATAGTATGATCTGTCATGTAGCAGTAAAAGACAATAAAGACAGATAGTACGCAACACGACGACGAGAACTATAAATCTCATACAGGAAGCTAACAAGTAACGGTCTCAAATAATTGGACCAAACAATGTTAACAAACTAAACGAGCCACCAGATAACACTAACAGCTAAATGCTTTAAAATATTAACTGAGGCCAGTTTATTTAAATATACTAAGAGTATTTAAAAACATATATTCAATTAGTATAACAAATAGCAATGAAATAATCAATTTAAAAATAAATAATAAATTCTTACGTAACAAGGAGTACTAAATAATATTAGATATATCTAATTATAAACTAAAAAGTTTAATTACAATATATTTTGAGTGCGAATAACCGACCTGTAGATTGAGTTGGTACGAAGACGTCTAAGATTGATATTGATCTCGGGTTGTAGGTAAATTATCAATTATGGTCGATAAATACTTGCAAAAATTAAAAAAAAACTTTCGTAAGACACACTTTTTACCATTTTTTTTTAATCCTCTAGTGTATATTATTTATATATTTGTTGATAAGATGATTGTTTTTTTTCAAAGATTGTATTACTTCGTGCGCTTCTACTGACAAGAAACTTTCAGAAATAGACGACAGACGAGTTTATTCTCAAAACTTTGTGAGTCATCTTTTTAAGATATCTATAATAAGTTATAATGTTATAATATTTTAGTACAACACTTTGACTCTAACTGACTCTGAAGTGTCAAACTCTGTAGTAAAAAAACAAGATATCGCCGGTTCTGCAGCAAAATATTACGAAACACTATTGTGGAAAATGTTTACTAAAGCCGTGTTTTTCCTCAACACTCAAGTCCATGAGACAGAAGACATAAACAGGAAAAATGTATTACATCTACTACTACTTATTGACAAATCAATTTTAAAAACAGAAAAAAATAACGAAAAAATAATATAATCATATACAATACCAGAATTAACTAGAAAAAAACCAGCTTTTCCTTTCTGATTTTAACTTAAAAATTACAAAGAAAATTCTTTAACAGCTTATGTAGTTTATAGAATTATTTCTTTAATAGATTTTTTCAGTTCAGGCATCCTTTAGAACGACGATCGACAATAAGTTCATCACAAATTAGAAACAATAGTAACAAAATATATTTTTCTTGATTCATATATTCAAGAACACAATTTTGCATAAATCAATTTATAGCCTGTTAAACTACAGGCTTTAATTTCTGTACTTCCGCACCCTATCTAAATTTATAACGCTCAACAAAGAGCATTTATACTATTTTACTTTCAAGGAGGGCTTCGAACACCTCTTAGAACTAAAAGCAAATAACTAAAACTTATACTAATGGGTACAAAGAATTTTATTATGAAATTTCAGTGCACAATAACTTTGACGATAAATCCCAGAAGTATGCCATCAGAACCTACAAGCACAGTATGTATGTCTGTGGCCTATCAAAATATATCTGTTTTATTTAATATTTAAATTCATATAAAGATGTCTATTTTGTATCTAAATCTAAAATCATACAATTCTAAAAAGCTCAAAGAAATCAAAGAAATTTTCCGAAATAAATTATATTAAGCAATTGAAAATGTAACAAAATTAAGAGAGAATCTACATTTACACACACAATTGAACGCCAATATTGGTTAACGATAACAATATCAGAATTTTCAATATTTATGAATGAATTACTCGATGTAGGTCAGTTCGGTCGTATTCGTTTCATTGCGGTCCGCATCGCTGACGGAGTTATGAATTCTGATATGAAAACAACACGTGCTCTCTGTTTTATTGCAACCTTTTAAAAGTATTAACGTGCTTATGTGGAGGGTTTTTAATTATAAGTATTGTATAATCTGTGCTATTCTACACTGTAGTTTTTATTTGGTTCGTGTATCACATTTAGTTTCAAAATTAACATTAAAATATAATAGAAAAACTTTATGTATACATATCGTTTTGTTTCAGGTACCCCCAATTCTACTATTCTTATTCTCAAGATACTTATAATAATAATATATATATATATATATATATATATATATATATATATATATATATATATATATATATATAATATAAATGCTCTTTTTTCTTTTATAACGAAATTGAAGATAGTTACTAAAATAAACAACATTTATATAATCGATATAATTTTTATGTTCATAATTTGAAATTATAAAGTCAATAGTTAAAATAAAAAAATCGAATCAAATGACAAAAGATATCAAAGAATGAATGAAAATAATATTTTTAAAATATTTTTATTATTAAATCTTTCAAAAGAACAACAAAATGCAATAACTTGGAAAGCTATTAACATACCTTGCCATTGGTCGCGGTTAAGTCAAGAATGTCGTTCGTTCTTGTTTCTTCTTCAATCACTCGTTAAAAATATCCACGTTTAGAAACAAATTCATAAAATAGAGGAAATATAAAAACAATCAACAATTTCTCTCAAATTCATATTTGGAATAGCGTTTTTATTTGAATGACATATTTCAACAGCTTTTGATATTCATATTTGATAGAGTGTAAATATTTTTTGTTCATTTGATTCGTTAGTAACAAAATCTATTCAATTCTGAAATTGCAAATATTATGCTTCGATAGTTCCACGTCGCTGAACAAATTGCCTGCATCGTGGAATATGCTTTTATCATTGAAATGCAATTAAATATGTCAATCAAATTGTGCATAAAATTAACACCTATATTTTTTAATAGTAACTTATTAGGCGAAAGTAAACATAAAATATACAACAATATAAATAAAAATAAAAAATTCTACACTATCAGCAAACCAGATTAACAACATTAAATCTTGATTATAGATACATATATATACTCTTTGTACATACTTTTACAAAGTTTGACTATTCTTTTAAATATAGTATTACCTATAGTATACCTAAGTTATACATTTTAATTTTAAATTTACAAAAGATAAAGATTAAAAAAAACTAATAAATTATTATTTTTTTTTAATCTTCTCTTTTTTAGTTGTCAAAGGAGGAGGTGTCCTCCTATATTAATATATATGACAAACTATTTATTCCAAATTCCAAGTCCTCCTACACAAAATTATAAATATGATAAATATACACAAGAACTAGTTGCATATTCTTTGTATATAGTATTTCAGTCTAGTTGCATCTGATAGTCAGACAGTAAATAGTTGTTTGTTTTCTCATAACACCTAGACCTTAACTCAGACTGATCGTGCAATTTTAACACAATATTCAACAAACAGGTTGTGGTCCGTCAGTTACAAGTTGCAATTCGGCTTCAAACGCTATGCAATGTGGTTTGCAAGTTGTAAATTCCATACAAATGTTTCAGTTATGTTTACAACTCTAGATTTAGTATTTGTATACGTAATTCGTTAGTCGTCTGTCAAATAGAGGTTTTCTATGTAATAATTATACAATTTGCTTGGATTAATTTAGTTTTAATATTAATGGAATTATTGTTCTTGTTGGTCTAAAATATGAGGTGCCCAAGAGGACCTGAATTCGTTTTCATTAAGCTTATTCAAAAGGCATGTTTGCTTTCTCTAAAGGCATTGTGGGTGGTATGACCACAAGGATACCCATATCATTATTTCAGAAAAAATGTCATTATTAAAAAGTCGAAGCGTTATTGAAAGTAAAACCACTTGCATGCACCCATATATAATACCAAAAATATTTTAGCAAAACATTAGCAGTAAATATGTTAGTATTTTTTCTAATTGCGTCACAGATTGCATGAAATAGTTTTGTTAAATAGGATTCAGTTATCCGCTGTAATCATAAGAACATTACAAACATACTTAAAAACTTAGACCACACATTTCGGCCTCGTCATGAACTAACCTCAAAGCATGGGATACGGGATATTTGCATAGAAATTAACCGTCCGGTCACCTAACCGACTTTTCACACAGAATAAATAACTCGGTCAGGGCCACCGGTGTCGTTAGGGCTCGTACAGTGATACACGTAATTTGGATTTGATTTATTTTCGAAATCATTATTATTCTATGTTTATTATTTAGTCTGCTATTAGTTAAATATAAAAAATATTTCAGAAATAAAAATCTTTTTTTGAATCGTATTAAACTCCACGCCATTGTGAGTTAGTAGATATTTTTGTTTTATTCTACTCTTCAAGCACTTTTATTTCATACCAATATTGAAAGTGTTTTAATAATACACGTACTGCACTATCTTATGATAGCGACCTTCTTAGATTTATTTCTTTTTCATAACGTATTGCATATTACATATCCCTATTGCCTGGGTTGTACAAAAATATTTAATCCGCCATTTTGTTGTGGCAGCCATTTTGGATTGATAACAATTTTGAGACATATAATGGCATTTTCGTCGGAACTAAAGGTGAACTCTGAAATACAGATCACTCAGTTGAGGTTAACTGGTCCAATATGCAGTTTAAAAACTTGTTCTTTACTAACAAACTAACAAATAAGTACCAACAAGGTGACCCTCTTGGATTTATTAGTTTTATATTTTTTGTAGTTCTAAAAAAGGAAGGGTTGTATTTATTCATGGAAAAAGGGGTAATCAAACATATCTATCGCATAGAAAAGATTCCTATCCTATATAAAGTTATGGCCCTTACTCTTCATGATAAATGCGGAACGCAAAGTTCTTATAGATTTACATTATCCTAGATACTTGGAGAGGCGTTAAGGTAAGCGTTTGTGATTTTCGATATATGCTTATAAAATGTATATATGAAAGTATATATTTATAATAATAATATAGCTTTTACACTAAAACTGTTAACGTCTCGTGAATTTTAGGACTATAAAAAAAAATAATTGTGTAATTGGACTTTTGGAATTTCAGTTGAATTGAAAAAACGTCTTCAAAACAACTCTGTCTTCAGAGAGAGACAACGACAAAAAGACGTCCGACAAAAAAAAAATTGTTATAAAATAAAATGTTGTTGAAATGATTCACAATTGGTATAACGTTATTACGAAACTGCAAAATTAGTCTTTACACTTATGGTCTTGGGGTATATTTTACTTTTACAAGATATAATAGTACAGCCTTATTTATTTAACCTATTTCCCGTTATATTCCAAAATTAACATATGAAACCGTTTTAAAATATTTCTTTGTTGAAGGTTTAGTTCTTAATTTATCCGCTTCTTTTAAATTTAAAACAAACTGACTACGATTTTCAGTCCATTTTATTTAAAATAGAAGACGCAATACCTTTTTCGTCAAAACCAATATTTAACATAACCTTCAAGATAATTCTATTAGAAGACAAGAAAATATACTTTTGAGGCATAAAATAAAAAAAGAAAATAAACAGAAAAAAGGAATCATTTCTTTTTTTAATTGTTTTTATAAGAATTTATTAACTGTAAAGAATTTATTTATACTATTAATTAAAAAATATATAGAATTTGTATATAAATATCGCTTTGTGAGAAATTCAATTTGTACAACTGTAGCTTTAGTGAAGTTAGTAACATTGTGAACAGCTCTTAAGGCAATACGCTACGTCACTCCATGAGTGACAGCATTTGCAATTATACACGTGGCATGTCTGCTGTGTCCTTGTATATTGAGGTCACTTTATATAATCTGCGATACAAATGATAAAAGTTAAGATTAATAGTTGCCTAGGTCACAATGTTTAATCTGTCTATAAAGTGTATGTAATAACACATTGTATTTAGAGTTTTTTTAGAGTTGCCTTTATATATGACAAATAAGTCACGTTTATATATAAATATAAAAGTATTTTGAGTAGTAGACTCTGGTGTAGTGGCTAGTTTTTATTTAAAGTTTTAATTTAGGAACGTCTTTACATACAGCAACCATACATTTTAAATGGTAAATCTAAATTAAACGTTGTATGGCAACACAGAAAAACGACAGCGTTTGAAAATGGAAAATAAAATCTTTTTAATTTAACGAAGTGTCCTCAAAGATTCATTAGAGGCTGCCTGACGAAGTGCTGACTGCGCTGTTTGAAGTTTCAAGTGTACCGATGTTTTTATATAAAATGCTTAGGGAGTTCAGGATAAATCTTTTACGGTAAAATATTTAATAACGTTGGTTAGAATTGTCGTGATTGTGATTGTTGCAACCACTTTCAAAATACTTCAAAGCTATTTAGAAAAGGTTTAAATATCTTTTGTAGAAAACTTTAATTAGTTCACAGGATTTAATTTAGCTTTAAAAGGAAGACCGTTGTTATAATTGACTTTTAAACATAGTATGTATGTTAAGATAAGTTCTATAATATATTATATTATAACATATGCGAAACAAATGGGATATTTATGCACCATCGTAATCGCAACATCGTCAATCAATAGATTGTTGATATGATATTCCCTGATTTATTGAAACGATTCTTTTATTGACTCCGCTTAGATTTAAATGATAAGTGAGCGTGTTTTGAGTTCGTTTTACTTTTATGTTAAACACACGTAAATAATTTTTTTTTATTCGAATCGATTTTTTTCATTTTCTATGTTTTTAAATGAAATCATAAAAAAAATTGTCATTGATTAAAAGTTCAAATTAATAAAGTTGTTATTTTACTATTATCTAACTGTTACTAGCGGTCGCGGACAAACCACAAAGACAGATCAAAACTTGCGCAAGTGCTGACTTATCAGCAATATTGAGATTAATAATTAATAAACATATAAATAAATAAAGACAATATTACTCAGAGATAACGTAACATTCTAATTTATAAAGAATTTTTCAAATCCATACAATAGTTTTCGAAAATCTTTGCAAATGTTAAATACAAACCTTTCCTCCTTATATTTTTTTTATTATAATGACTTTTAATAATTAAAGGTAGTTTGAAAATAATTATTTAATAATCCAATCATTGTAATAGTTGTCTGTATAAGATGGTGTCACGTGCTAGATATTATATTAATGACTGCAATTTTTATTTAATGACACATGGTACAAGATTTCTACGTGAGATATTTTCAATTTCGTTTAAGAAGTCAAGGTGTGTTGAGTAAAAAGACCACTTACAGGACCTTTGTGTCTTGAATTAGTTTGTTCCAACAAAAGGTATGAACTGAGAATATTAATGTTGGTTGTTTAATAACAAATATTATTTTAAAATCATCATCACCATCATTTTCTCAATTCAAAATGTTTTTATGACATTTTCACTATTCCTGTTGTGTAATCAGCCATTAGGCTATCAAGACCTAAATCTGACATTAGTCACATTTAGATCTTGATTGATTTCATTTTTTATAAACAAAAAAAAAAATTTTTTTTTTTTGTATATAAAAATTTTTTTTTTTTTTTTTTTTTTTAAATCTATGATGGTTATCAGTCTAATACAAGTAAGGCAACATACTCCTTCGAAATTTCAGTATTTTTTTTTATTATATATCACTTGTGCACGTAAAATTCATTATTAACTTTACCACACTATGAATTATTAATTCATTCAGCGTAAAAAATGAATTAATAATTTAAGAAAAAGCGAATACTAACAAAAAACAAAACCTGAGTATATTTGGTTTAGTTTTCCTAACGAACCTTTAATAAGTTTTGATTCGTATTCGTATCGTTAATCGGTAACAGGACAACAGGGCTTGTTAATAGGATAGAAGGGATATAACTGGCATTACCATGCATGACATTACGTCACGAAAAATCCTTTAAGCTTAACAAGCTTTCACCGTTCCGTATTGTGTGATACGGACTAATAAACAACATTAGCATATAATGGTATAGACACACCCTATCTAGCTCTACTTATGTTATATATAAGTTATGATGGGAAAATAACTTCGAAATCTTAAAAAAATATGGTACTATGAATAATAAGAAATGGAACTTTTAAAACATATCGTCATTTTTTATATGAGATAAAAAAATATAGATTTGTTTTTTGAAAGACTTAAATGATTTTAAATATTTTAATGATAAATAATAAAAAAATACTGAATATTATTAGAATTATGTCGCCTTTCTTGTTCATTGAATTTTAATAATATTTTGTTGTGGTTCGGTTTAATGCAATTGCAGATAAAATAAGAAAAAGGAGACACCACAACTAATGAAACAAACAAGTAATGAAACTTCATCAACAAAAAAAAAAAAAAGTTACAAATAAAAACTATATAGTTAAAGAATACTAAAATAAGAAAAAGACTAGAAAAAATATACTTAAACAGAACTGTTCTGATCTTTTTATGGTAATTACCGTTTCTCAATCAATTGTTAATCTGATATTTCTTTTGACGAAACCAAGTTTAAGCAAAATAGTTTTAAACCTGCAATCTTATAACTTTCTTTAGTTGACGAGAACTAATCGATTAGTAATAAAAATTAATGCGTAACAGAAGAACCAGTGGATTGTGACGCGTGAGAATTCTTCAGCGCCCCGAAATATCTTCCAGTAGTGCAAACGGGGTGAATGCACTCAGTACGTTTTCATTGTTATCAGATAATAGATTTAAGTTTTTTACGAATAATAATTATTGTATTAAGTTTATTTAAGCTATCTGTTTGTAAATATATAAAATGTAACAATTTTTTCATTATACACTATAAAAAACACATTATTAATTATAATAAATCATAAGTAGCGTAAATATGTAAAGATAAAGATTTAATTAAGTATTTAACTTGTACTAATAAATAAAACATATAATAATAATAATAAATTTGAAAAATTATTTAAACTAAATCATGTTTTTTAGTTGTCAATGGACACATACATTGAGAGATATTTAAAGCCGCACAAGCTTAGTCGTAATTAGCAAAGTACATTACTTGTTCAATACAAAGTAATATATCTTAAATATTTTATGATATAACAATGAATTCCACTAAAACATCTTAAACGATGTACACTAAAATAATACTTTTATATAATATATATACATATATTATTTTTTAATGTTTTAAATAGTTAGAGTATATAACGGAACTTAAATAGTAATTAAAATGTTTAATTTAATATTTGTTTTAATCTATATTATTTATAATCAATATATATAAAGCAATGTTGATACATTGTCTGTTGAAATCACAAAATAATGTCTAGTTACTTGTAGTTTCAGTGTTAAACGAAACAAGGACTACTTCTTGAAGTAAATGGAATTTTGTGGTTGTGTTAGACTTGAACAATATTTTTACAAAAACACGAACTTTAGGTTTGTTATAAGCTGATCTTTCCTACAATGGCATTAATGCTAATTTGCAAGATAATTAATTTGAAAGGAACAATTGCTATAAAATTAATAATTTTATAATCGTATCCACAAATAAATGGGTAACTGAATGACATATTTGCATTTAATAAATACTATTGGTCATATTGTCTTTTAGTCGTATATTGATATATGTCATTCTTGTAATAATGTATTGACTAAAATTCTAAATAAATTTGTTTTTGTTTGTTTGTTTCTTAAATGTGTAAATAAAAAAAATATATATATACATTGTGCAAAAGATTATTCTAACCCTAGATAACATCAGGTCAATATATTTTTTTATAAATTAGAAGGTTTATTTAAAAGTATAATAATACCTCAATTATTTTAAAACCAAGTCATCAAAAACAAACAAACAGAAATAAAAAAAGTTATATGAAAACTAAGTATAGTTTAAGCAACCTCAAAGTATATATATTATTCAAAATTATTTAATTAAATCTTGTATCTCGTCGTACATCAAGAAACATCATGAAATTGCATTGCAAGATTATACCAGCGTGAAAGCCCGAAATATTATTAAATGAAACTTCGTGAGCAAGCAAGCATAACAGTGGTTATACCAACGTTAAATTTAACGTAAATCCTACAGCAACTTGCTTGTGTTAACAGCAGGGTTTCTCGGTTTTGTTGGTCAATTTACTTACAGTTACTGTTAATTATGCTAAAAGTTTTCTCTATGCATTATTCTTTAGTTGTTTGTATACAGTTATATTATATAGCGAAATATTTTGTTTGTTTATAATCTAATCTTTGATACTAATAGATGAATTTCATTTTTTATCTATAATGGACAGGTTATATAGGCTATCTTAGATTTTCACGAGTACACATTTCAAATAAAACTATTTTTTACTGATTAAAACACGCGTATAATTTGGTTACATTTTTATTTTAACGCGACGTTTCGAATGCTTTGTAGCAATCGTGTTCACGGGTGGACGAGATGTAAGTGTCTGTCACAGAAACGTCGGTTTAAAATAAAAATGTAACCAAATTATACGCGAGTTTTAATCCGTAAAAAATAGTTTTATTTTATATAGGTTATCTAGCAATACCCTACTGCTCGTAGTAATTTTAATAGTAAATAAAATTGTTCGTCCTCGTATTAACAAAATAGACTAGTGTTTAACAAACTATCTTTATTTGCTTGTCAAATATAATAATTAATATTCATATTATAAACTTATTGTGCGTTATGCAATTTCTTGTCTTTATTGCAAAATGTATGAGCAATTTTGTCCAGACTGACTCAACCTAAGGCAATTAGATGTAATAAGGACGAAGATAAACTAATAAGGAAATCCAAATTACGAAAATCATGTTACATCTACCTACAGATAGATCGTTTGGTGTAATCTCTGTTTTTAGAATGTTTCTTGTTTATAATATGTCTAACATATAACTAATAAGTTATATAAAACATTATATATTTGTTTTTTTAACTTTTGCCCGCAGAAAAATGATGAGGATGATGAGGAACCCTCGGTGGGCGAAATCGTCATTTTTACATATAATATATGATGACCATAAAAATCATTGAGTAATTTGTCAAATAAACAAATAAAAAAATCTTTCCCCTCGAAATTAATATATATATTTTAAAAAAATATAAATATAAGATGCATTTTCAACAATACATTATAGAATATAAGTTGAACGGCTAACAACTTGCCGAATTGTTATACGACTAACATTGCCGAATTGTAGTATTCGTATGCTTGACTCAAAGCCACTTAGAACAACTTTGACAGCTCTTAAAATATATTAGACAGACAGTAAACCTACTTAGAATGAACTATGACTTTAGTATTCAGAAGAAATGTGGCGTTGAAAAATGGGACGTATATACACATATTATTTGCATTCATTTAAGAGTATCTAAGAAAAGCATATTTGGAATTTTTTTATTCACTCTACTATACGCAGACTGTGGAGGTTTAAAAATTTCTTTGTTTTATAATATTCCTGAGTTGGAATGTTATAATACAAAGAAATACAGTATATATTATACAAAATGTTTTACTTATATGATGCACTTTACACTTATATAATTATACATAATAGTAATTAAAACTAAATGAACGAATTACGGTCGAAGTACTTTCTTTTCCCTCCGCAACTGTTATCTTGGCGGAAACATTAATTTTCCCTGCAGTAAGTTTTTTATGAACCTTACGTGCTCAGCCATTATATGCTTAATTTGCTTGGTGTAAGTTATAAATTTCCCCAAACTATTTAGTATTTTAGACATGTAAAAGTAATTGTAACGATAAAAATATACTTACAAAAAAAATATATTTAATGTGCTGATAAGTTCCTAACAGAGATAAATAGTATTATTTAAATTTAATCAAATTAACTCATCACACAAATTCCATCTCAATTAAATTAATTGAAAATTAATTGTAAATGATTTCAAGCTAGTTTTGTATATAAGCTTGTAACATTTCAAAATGTCTTAACAAGGATGCACCATTAAAAAACCTGTAAGGTTGCCATCAGATACATTCTCCATGTATATGATAGGCATATAATCGACATCGGAGACATTATGAGAAACGACGGAATGGCGTCATCAATTCTCTTTATAGGCACTTTTCTACATCATCACTATCTCGCGTTGGGGCGACGTTAAATTTTATGAGGCTGACTCATTTGAGAGCGGCCGTACTATTACTCATTTACAATAATAAAATCCAAAGCCGATATTTCTAAAGCGATTTTCTCGATCACAACTTTTATATGAAAATTATGTTCCTTTAACGATTTCATAAATATATATGTTATATGTGGGAATAGTTGTATATGTTTATGAGGTACAAATGTTTCTTTACTAAGAAAGTATCTTTCTTTTTGACATAAAATATCAATTATATAGTTTTCGTCATCGCGAAAATTACAAAATACAGCAATCGTTCAGGTACTATTTTATTACATTATAAGTTGACATTCAAAGTACAAAACTATGATTCCCCATGGAAAGCCAACCACTAATTTTACCGTAATAGTGAGTTAAAAATATATCTCCTAAATAAATCTATTTTAACTTAAAAATATATATTATAGTATTTAATAAAAATAAGTTTTAAGTGAGAATAAGAAAAAGTTATAACTTAAAATAAAGCATTCAAGCGAGGCTATACTTCCTTTTAATATTCTTCCACTTCCTTTTAATATTCTGCAATATTCGTTGCAATAAAGCCTTCACAATTAATAGTGACAGAATCAGGTACCTACACTATAAAATATTAATAAAAAGTTCAATCAAATTAAATTACGATGAAGAATGATCAATTGCAAAATGTTTCTATTTTAAGCACCGGTGTACTTTTATATGACATTTTTAGGACCACATGTTAATAATGCTGACAAGAATAGTAATTTACTATTCTATTCTCTCGATAATATACGTCTAAAATAAAATTACTATACCAATATTATAAGTCTAGAAGTTATTTCTGTAGTATCTGTACATAAAACAAAATATTAAAGATATTGCACGCTAAAATATAGGTGACACGTGCTCGTATAAAAATAACAATTCTAATTTACCCAAATACAATTTTTCTTTACAATCTTCTTTAATATTCTTAGAGTAGATACAATTGGAGTAAAATATTATTTTACATAAATATAATTTGAGTATATTAAAACATTTTTTTTAAAAGATGTCATTTTTTCAATAAGTTTATTCGATAATATAATTAGCGTATCCCTAATATTATTTACTTATTTTATTAAAAGGTACCTTGATCAAAATATTGATTAAATAACGTCACCTTTTTAATATCATTTGTTTTATTAATTTTTTAATGAAAAATAAATTTCCACTTTGTTGCTACCAAAACAGCAAGAAAAGAAATAAGGTGCAAAGTCAATAAAATTCTTATCACCCCAATTGTTTTGATAATACCATGTGGTTTGAAAATGAGTATTAAAAGCATATTATACTTAGAAAATATAATATTTTATGCCAGTTATAGCTATTATAAGCTATTTATGATAAATTATTGTCCCCATTAATATCCCCGGGGACAAAATTAGGAAAATGGAAATTTTATTTTCTAATTAAGATATTCTTAAAATTTGAATTTAGGATCACAAAATCTACTCTTATTTATATTAGTTTTTCAAAACAAATTGAATTTTGGTGTGATTTCAGAATATTACCCTAATCAAGATCTACTTTCTTTGTTACTTTTAAAATTCTATAACTTTTATTGGAAAATACAATGTTAGAGCTATTATTACAATACAATAAAATTACAAGATGAATTATTAAGAATTTTTTTATGATGGTATTGTTTAAGTCAACATATAGGTTACTTTCATTTTGGACAATTATTTTCACGGAAAAAGTATGCTTGTAACTACAATATAACTTTAAATGTATGTATTTATGTAAATATTGCTGGTATGTTTTTTTAAGTCGATGCAAACGTTAGCAGACTAAATGGATAGACAAAATAAGTTTTTAAGAATAAAAGTTTATTCTAACTTACATTTTATAATTCCAATTATATTTGGGTATAAATAAATAATCTCAAATCAAAAGTAAATAACTGTATGTTACACAAGATTCTGTTTATCCTCAACAAACTATCAGAAAGTCAAGGATTACATAAAATTTAAGGGGCATAATGATTTAAGGAGGTGGTTTGTGTCCCACGCCACAAAGTTTTATCTGGTGCGGGCGCAGTGAACGCGCCTTAACCGTAATCCTAATTAATAAGTAGAAGGGATATTGTGGTCTCAGATATTACACAAACGTAACAAAGTCGGGCCACGGAAAAATATAATCTATTCAGTCGTAACAAAAGCGTTATATTTCTGTTACCAAATGTGAAATAGGTGGTCCGTATACTGAGCGTAACTCTCGCTCAATAAAGTCGTGCAAGTGACGTAAATTTACAAATAAAGCGTACTGAATGAAAAGCTAATAATTTTATACGAAAATTGCTTTATTGATAAAATGAATGCGAAGTAATAAACGTTTAATAAACTCATGTTTACAATAAAAAGGTATTACGAAATACATTGACAAAATAACTTATACATATTATCTACCAATATAAATAGCAAATATTGCAATTGGTAAAACTTTTAATATATTAATAAGTAAATCAAACATTATTTTATACATTGTTTATATATATAAACAAAATGGCGGCTGAATCAAGAGCTGCTGTTGCTAATCTTTTTGTCTATATCTAAAAGCAATTACGGCGTATTGTTTATGCTACGCGAACCACTGTAATTAGACGCAGCTGAGCTGCCGCAGCGCTGTTCCGTCGGAAACCGACAAAAACAGAAACTCGTTGATAGCTTATAAAAATGTATATGCCAGTAATTATGTCTAAGCCATTTATTTTGGCCAAATATATTTTACATTCCAAAAAAATACATTATCTCGTATATTCATTATAAATTTAATGTAAGAAATCAAAGCAAAACTATTTTGAACATTTCATTCAGGTATGAAATATTAAATGTGTTTTTTAAATTATAGCTTATATGCAGAAGAGCTGCTACGATAGTGAGCATATTTTTCAAGACTCCTTTGATTGTAGAATGTCTTTATTACCTAGTTATTTAGTATTATTTAATAAAACCTCCACGCAATGAAAAAACACTAAAAAAAAAAAAGTTAATAGTATTAAGGATTAAATTGACGTATAATTTTGGTTACATTTTAATTTTAAATCTACGTTTCGAATGCTTCGCAGCAATGATGTTCACGTAGACGACATATCTGTCTTTCAGTAAGTCAGTTAATTAGTCATCTATCTCCAACGATTCCTTAGTTTGCGGACATAGTCGGATTAAAATTAAAATATAACCAAAATTATACGCGAGTTTAACCCGTAAAAATTATTTGATTTCAATTGTGTACTCGTGAAAATCTAAAAAAATACTAAGTATTAAGGAACCTTCTTACATCAACAAGATGTTTATCTATAACAAAACGATGTCTTTATAGTTTTTACATTGTTCCTAATATTCATAGAACCACATTGATAAACTATTTCACCATCCAAATACTGTATCCACTTTAACAAAACCGAAGCCATTAAAGTAGTATTGCTTCATTGTATCCGAAACCAGAATATGGAATACGTATTTCAAAATACGTCTGTATCTTGGAACTAAGAGTCTGTTTTTATCAAAACGTCTTAAAGATATATTTCCGGGGTCATTAACCTAAGCTGAGTCCGCCCACACTAGTGTTGCCTAAGTCAATATGCACCAAAGCATTGTTTAAACAAATTTAGGGTTCTTTGTGCAATTTTTAAATAAAGCCTATAAAGTCGCTGCTAACAAAATGAGCATCTGATACTGTCTTGATATTAATCCATAATTTTATTGCCAGATATTAAATAGAAAAAATACTATCCATCACCTGTTGAACACCTGACTTCATATACTAGAAGTACCTTTAGAATCTAGGACACCAGAGACAGTTAATCAAAACTGATTTCCAGTAGAATTACGTGCGCTTACTCAAGATATCAGATATTGATGTAAAACGAATAAAATAATTATTAAATGAACATGTCTTTAAGAGTTTGTGATATGTTTGGAAATGCTGTTTTTTGTTCGTTTTATTTGATCAAAAAAAAATTTATTTAAAATTTTATAAATACTATAATAGATAATTATCTGGCAGTACTTATACGTAAATTCTATCACCATTTGGCCGAATAGTCACGAATCCATTCGGGGCTCTTCGTGAGCATGGTGCAATAGTGGAGATCACGCAAAGAAACAAAGTCGCATGGATTGTATGATATAGCATCACTGAGATGACAATAATCATAGTTCGTTTGCATTGTATGTGTATTAGTAATGAATCTGTAACATTAACATCAATATTATGATCGATAACGGATGTATCGATAATAATAACATCCAGTGTTCGATGTTTACAATACGATTACATTAACAACTTTTTATTTTTCTTTTACTTTTTATTTTACTTTCGTCAAGTGTTTCGCATTACATATTTTGTGTAAACTCGCTAGGATGGTAAAGCTCTTAATGATTAAAGTTAAGCGCGATCTATCATCCCGTGGTGCCTTCCTAAAATAACTTTTATATTGCTTTCCCAGGGTCTTTTATGAGAAAACTTCTATCTTATAAAAATACATAAGTTCACGAATAAACTGTGAACGACAAAGGAGCAAAAACTGACGACAGCAATACGATAAAAATAATTTACAACATATAACAGTTTTATATTAACCCGTTAAAAATGGGGTACATATCTAATTTAAAACGATTTTAATGAATCATTTTAATAAGTATAATTTAAAAAATGAGTCATCCTGCTGTAATTTTAAACAAAAACTGAGTTTTATAAATTTAAACCTTAATACCTTGTATTAAAGTATATTGGAGACGCAATAAAATACTCAGAACTAAAATGTATGTGGTTCCGTGGGGAGGTCACGCGATCAGTGGCGCTAGGCAATACCTTACCTGTCCCTAATGACAAACAAACAAATATCACCCCTGCAATCTTATTTTTATCCTTGTCAGACTCGTACATATTGAGAGAGAAGAATGATGTTCGTTTTGAACATATTTTGACAACAGCTGTAGTCTGTTCTATTGATTCCGATGTGAACAATATTGGTGTCATAAACATTGTGGTTAGTTATAAAAGGTTAGTTATATAGTAAAAGCATTACGAAGATCAATAATACAAAAAAAAAACATTTGTTACTTTCCATCCATCGAAATACCATGTGGTGCGCGATAAAATCAAAAACCAAGGATATATATTAAGTTTACCATCTCAGCTAAAAGCGATTTTCTGATCCAAAATTCATCACTATTGTTTAGATAACATCAGTGTAAATGAACTGTCATAACTGGGTGTTCCAAACCATTAGTACGAATAAACGGCGTCTCTTGACGCCTGGCCCGCCGGCGCGTCTGGCTTATTGCCAAAGCTGTATCCACCAAAATACCGGAAAAATCATTTAGTACCGCAATTATTCCATATATACTAGAGTTGTTACTATAGCCTTAAATCAATTTTGAATGTAATATGTTAATCTCATACCGATTCCAAATTGATATCCACCTTTTCTGTTTTATGTTGGCCAGCTGGATTAATAGCCAAAATTATATTATTAAAATATTTTATGTTTTTAAAACTGGGTTTGAAGTATAGTAAGTTATCTCTCAACATAATATATAGCAGTGAAATAAAACATGTATTAGAAAGTACAAAAAAAAAAGATGACATAGATATGACACTGATATGACTTATGGACGGGCAATAATTACAGATATATTTAAATACAGCGATATAACTGATACTTTCATACACTGACAAAGATTGATTAACTGATAAACTCTACAAATATACTCACAGACAATAACTAACACACAAAAATGTTTTGCTTTTAAAATGTTTCCAACAAAAAAAAAATTTAATATTTGGATTATAATTTATAATAATATTATATAATTACTATTAACTAATTTCCTTCATTACCCAAATAGTAATAAGTAGTTTGCAGTAATTAGAGATCTAAAAGAATCTTTTAATTTAAGATAATTATGACTGTTTCGTAGGGCCTTTGAAGAAAACTAAATATTGAAACAAAGTCTTGTTCAATTAAACGTTATTTACAGATATAACATGTTATTTAATAAGACAAATAATACCCAGAGAACGCATTATAAATAAGTGAGATCTTGTCATTTAGGAAAGAGACATGTTTCTTCCTTTTATCGGTATCTTTATTCCATCATAAATGTAATCTTTATTCCATCATAGAAACTAATTAAAGGGACATAGTTAATTTTCAAAGTTACTATATTAAATATGGATATAAAATCAACAAACTCACTTCTTTAAAAATAATTCAGTATAGTGTTTTCTCCATTGAAATTCAACAATTCCATTCTGTGGAGAATCAATTCCGCAACACATGCGACCAATACCTTGTCGGAATTTCTTGAGTAAAGTCACTGAAGCAGACATGAGTTTGGTATGTTATACATAAAATTCTTTAAACATTAATATATGTAATTAAAATAATATATAACAATTTAGATTTAAAAAAAAGTCTATTTAAAAAGATAAATCTGGCAGTTTGCAATACTGTATCAATAAATCCTTTAAATAAGAAGATATTAAATTTTTCTTCTCTCAATTGCTTGCAGTTAAGTCCGCCTTGAGGACTATTGATTCTGCGACAGATGCTGCCCACTGCCTTCAACTCGCTAATTTCAACTACACTTCGCGAAACTAAGACGATTACTTTGCAGATGGCACGAAATCTATATTAAACTTTGTATAAACTTACTGAGGCTTGTTTAAAGCTAAGAATTACCAATACAGTTATAATAGAAGTCAAGTATTTTTTTAATATGTTATGTATTATAATTATCAAAATCAAAGTAATTCTGCCATGTTCATGATTTGAAATTATTCCTTCGAAATCTACGTTTAGTTTACGTATATACGAATAGTTTTTAGGTGACTATAACTGAATAATTGTATATAGAAATCATGGATCAAGAAAGTTTGAATACAAAAATATTAGTCAAATTTTTCTCATTAATAACTTCTTCCTAGGATGTTCTTTATCAATTTCAAACTACTACTGAAATATTTTACAAATTTAAACAAGAGCATAGAACCTCTTTGTAATAATATATGACTGTAGAATATAAACACAAATTTTGAAACACCGGTATTATAAAGCTAACAAGAAACAATGATATCAACTAAAATATTTACTCCAGCAGACAGACCGCTAGTGTCGCGATGTGGCATCGCATTACAAAAACGAAGAGTGGCTCCTTAATTAGCACACGTTCTAAGCACACACATACACACATATGAAAGCGCAGTCTGTGCACTAATCCTAATGTGCCTAGACTGTGTGTGCCCAGACTATGGAACGAGCGGACCGTGAATGTTGAGACTTGGGAACTAATGCTGCTGACGTTTTATTTCAACTCATCCAAGTGAAGTAGAATTCGTTATTTTGTTCTTGTTATTCTTATTGCAAGCGATAAAAATTGCATTACGTAATGTATCACATTTTTAAAACGTTATGTTACACGTTATGATAAATAAATTTAGAATAATAATAAGTAAAGTTTTTAAACGGCCATATACGGCTATAACGGGATATATACGGTTTAAGGTTTTTAGTGCATCCACAGCATTATATTCAAGAATATAAAATAGGTTTTATAGTTCAGCACAATGAAACTCAGTAGCCACTTAGGACGTGTTAAATGGTAACGTAACTCACACACAGTTACAATTAACGCCTCCTTAAGACGCTCCCTTCATTCCTTGTAACGTAGAAGTTAAGTGACTGAATTAGTATTCTTGATCGTTCCTCTAATTGGCTGTCAGTGTTAATTGTAGCTGTCCTCTTTAACATTTAAACGATCAAATTTTATTTTCATTTTGTAAGATTATTTTACAGCAAAGCTAATGAGATTCGTCAAGAAAGAGTAAGTTATACAAATATCAAAGGTTAATCGCAAATTTTTATATTTCGTTTGATACAATTGCTCAAGGTCCTTAGTTGTAGAAGTATTGTTCTAGTTCTCTCATTAAGTTAATAAAGAAAAATCGTGTCACATATATTTAAATAATCTTTTCAATATTAAATTTTAAAAATAATCTACATTAAAATAAAAAAGTAAAATAAATTTAAATGTTATTAAAAATGAAGTCTTATACTTTACTGTTTTAAGAAACATATAACTTTTTTTTATATAAATCGCTATTGTTTTACGTGTTCAGTCAGTAATTTCAAGAGCTTTCTTGTTAATAACAATAATTATGAGGTCTGAAATTATTTTCTGTGATGTAGATTTTAGTATATAATATAAAGAAAATATGATCATATTACATCTAAGTTGAGTTGTCTGTACATAATTGTAAGAGCATAATATCACCTTGCTAAATATATTCTAAATATAGCGAAAAGAGGAGAGGAACGAGTTTTATGAAAAAAAAAATTGCTCGTCTAAACTATCCACCCTCATAATTTATAGTTGGAAGGAATTCTGTTATTACAAAAGTTTGCAAACAATGTACTGTGAAAATAAGTGACGCGGCCATTCTAACAATCTTCATATTAAGTAAAGTAGAATTATAATAGTAATTTAGTAGACTTTTGACATCTATACTAATATTACAACTCAGTTTCTTTGTTTATACGCGCTAATCTTTGAAATTACCGAATGGATTTAATTTTTTCTGATTATGGAAGATTTATGAAAAAGGCTGTATTTGATGATTGAGTGAAACCGCAGTTCACAGTTAATTATAAAGATATTTGTACTAATTGATAACTTTATTTATAATATTCATGGTAACAGAAAACATTAGGACGTAATACTTATATATACTTAAAACTAAATTTTGAAAGTCCATACAGCGCTCGATGCCTTATAGGTCACAGGTTGACGGAATTTTTCATTGACCTAATCTTAAACAGAAGAGAACAAAATTTAATCCAAAGTAAAAAAAAACAAAAAAATCGTTTAACATTTTCTTAAAATTTAATCTTCTGCGTTACCTCTGATTCGTGCTTTATCTCAGTGAAGTGGCTCCTAAATTATTCGCATTTTTCCGTCCTTCACAACATGGCCTGAGAATTAATAGGATTTACCGATAAGCTCTACCATAATACGCGTCAAATCCATATTAACAACAGCAATGACCTTATTTGCCTCGGAATACATTACATTAAATAATTACAAGAAAGTGCTATTTACCCTTAAATCTTAATAATTGAGCGAAGCTCTCTATGAGAGAATTTTCTGGATTCTTTATGCAAGCATCACTCAAAAACGGTAGGTATATTCCAAAAATTTCCAAATTTCGCACAATGATAGACACCAGTCTGTGTGTGTGGTGGTGGTTTTAAAAAAAAAATTTCATAATTTCAAATTTCAAAATCTTGAAAAAGAGTTGGTGACAGAATGCGTCGACGTTTTATTAATGCAACTTCGGTCCTGTCTGCACCTCGCTTCCCTCAATATTCTAACACATACCGAGATAATAAAAACGCAGCGAGTCAAAATTGAGGTCTGGTTCAAAAAAAAAACAAAAAGATTTATATGGGAACTAAAACAAATAATGATAGCAGATTTTAAAGAAATCGAAATCTGTTAAAGACTATTCTGATATCCAGTTTAATTTGAACCGTCAGCAATAAACCAGTAGATCCGTGACCTTAATTAACTTTACTCTGTCACCTGGAAGATCGGGAAGACTTAAGATATTACTGATATTATCATTGTGCTGACTTATCCTATTCAGATTTTTGGAAAAGTGTTAGGAATATCTGAAAATGTCTATTATATCTTTTATTAATATTATATTTTTTAATATTAAAAACAACTTACACACTAGAAAAATAAACTCAGTGTCGAAGGGTCTTCGAAACATAGAAATAACAGACACAGATAACAGACAGAAATCTGTGGATCACACAAACAAGAGTCCTGTATGGGAATCGAACCCATGAAATTTTTGGGGTGCAAAACTCAACTACTAACCACTAAACCTATCGACTAGTTTTTTCCACTTTTCAGATAATAAAGCACTTGAACGCACTGGTTTTAACTGGTTTTCAACATGTTTGTTTTGCAAATAATATATAACAAGTAAATCAAGTTTTGTTCTTGTTAAAAACAATTGCTATTAAAACTTATATTTGCTATTCCTATATTAATTACTACATGACCATGGTCCATTTTACTATTTACGAACCAATTTAAACCTGTTTAATAATGATTTTATTGCAATTATAGCTTTATCTGAAGCGTAAAGCTGACTCACTTTGATGAACACAGTCCTGAAGTCTTATTGGCTTTAATTAACGTTTTAAAAATATAAATATTCATGACACATTTTTCAGATTTTATCAGGGCGTGAATTTAGTTCATTTTTTTTATAAACTTCGTGATTCATGATTACTATTTAATAAATATCCGGGTGCTCTCACGATAATTTGCCAGACTAGTTTCAAACCCCTTCGGGGCTCTTATTCATGAGTATAGCGAAATCACGGCGTGAACAGTTCACGACCATGGTTCGAAATTAGTCAGGCAAATTGGCACATATTATTTAAACAAAAGAATTTTGATATAATATATATTTATATATATAAAAATTGTTCTCATTACCGTATTGGGTACAACAGAAAAGAAACATTCTTTTTAACTGAATTTTAATGATTACTCTCTAGTAATGGAGAGCCAGCTCTTACTCCTCGCCTGCATAAGAAGGAATTTGGGTACTTGCCAAAACTTCCCTACATTTCCTTTGAAGACTGGTTGATATAGAAAATAATGTTTCTTTTAATATCTGGCAAAAGCTTTAGTACAGTAACTAAAAATGTGTATTTTAATTAATTCAGTTTTTTAAATATATGTTTTTTTCAATATACATTTTTAAATTTTGGGCATAGTAATTAAAACTTACGGATGTCGTGTGAAAATAAAATCAAAAATAGTTTTGTTAGAGAAATGTTAAACGTACTGTCGTTTTGACAACAGACATGTAAATGAATAAGGCGTGAAGCTTCCAAAGATTCTTTAAATTAACGGATGACTTGACAAATTCGTCGGACAGTTCTAATACAATTCAACCGAACCCTCGCTACCGTGACTATAATATAACGTCTGATAACTAACTGGTAACGCAATACATAACATAATAGAAGGTAATATTAACATCTCATTGGTAACACCCGCTACAAAATAAATATTTATAATTATCAAGCTGTAATGTAGACCAGTTTGGAATCGCAGCGTGAACTTGCAGTATCTTTTTAGACACGCCGCGACGGTTCTAACACAAAGTAATGAAGATATAATGTCGATTTCATTATTTATAATAATAATCCTATATTACAATTGCAAAAATCACAAAAATTAATATTTAAAAAAAATAAAGTTGCACATTTAAATATAAAATAGAATATTCAGGGTATATCCCTGCATAATGTTTATATAAATATTAATATTATAATTAATATTTAAATATACATTCTAGGAATCACAAAAAACACATTTACCGCCCAATCACGATTATGACACAAAAAAACCTATAAAAAACACACGATTGCAAATACCCGCACATTGCTTAATGCTTGAACACTAAAAATAAATAGTCTCCAATTTCATTTAGCACTGCAAATTGAAAATGCAGGTTCTTTATACAAGAATTTCTTTTCCTGACCACATTTTTAAATTGAGATTCGCCGCAACAATGCCATCTTATATGACTCTAATATAATTATGCACTTAAGCTTTTTGAAACATGAATCATTATTTTTCATTGTTGCATCTTGAACACTGTCATTTTAGATTATTTTTTAAATATTATTTAAATATTATAACTTTCGTAATATTTATTTTTTTGGATATTGCGTAACTTATAATTATAGACTATACAGTTATGATCAGTTAATATTTTTACAAACTAACGCTTACTCCCCGTTCCGAGCGAGGAATCGACATTTTTACTAAATATATATAAATATAGTAAAATAAAAAACGCCTATGTAAGTCAGAAAAACATAATATTTTTTGTGGTGAAATAGTTTTAGGAAACCATACTGTAGTTATTATGTTTATTAAACAAACACAAATTATTCCTCGTTATAATATTAGTAAAATATAAATAGAAATTCGCGTATAATTTGGTTACATTTTTTATTTTAACCCGACGTTTCGAATACTTTGCAGTAATCGTATTCACGGGTAGACGAGATGTAAGTGTCTGTCCTGACAATGTAACCAAATTATACGCGAGTTTTAATCCGTTAAAATAGTTTTATTTGATAAGTGTACTCGTGAAGATCTAAGAAAATACTATATAAATAGAAATATCTACAAGTCATTATGAAAGATCAAAATGTTAAAAAAGTGTCATATTAAATTGTTTTATCTTGTTACGTTACTTTGAGTATTAACATATTTTAGTTTGGTGCACCAGTAGCAGCTATAACGACATTTTAAATAAATACTGGTCAGCGCCGCGGTAATGTTTGGCTTGTCCCGAATTTACCAGCTTATTGCAGAACTAGGAATGCAAATTAGGTCGGCATTAAACTTCGAAATTATAGTGTATCTTGATCACATTATACCCTTGATATATATTAATATATAATATAAATATTACACTACTTATATATTTCTACTTAATATTCGTACCCTTTTTATAATTTTAAAAAATATAAACAAATTGAATTAAGTAATTAAAAAAATCTAATAACGATCTTTTTTAATCTTAAAGATCGAATAAAGAAAATCATTTTAATTATTCTAAGTTTAAATTATAAAACAAAAAATAAATCTGGTATAAACTTTTCCACTGATTGTAAAAGCTCACAAAAGCTCCATAGTTCTTTAAAAGTAGAACATTCCAAGAATGCCAATATTGCAAACGTAGGAATAGGAACGGCGCACTGCGTTAAGGATCAATTGTTCCCCGCCCAAGTCGAATGTTAAACACGAATGTCCTCTAATTGGTGTGCTCTCCAGTCTTGTTCGATGCGACTGTACAACTGTACAAATTGCGCTTCTCTTCGCGATGGTACTCCACGACCGTTTCGTGCCAAATTGGCTAAACCTTTATTACTAAATTGAACATTACCGCTTATGCGAAAATAACATTCGAATAGACATTGAGCACAAATTATTCTATTATATTATAACCGTTCTATTTAAAGGACAATGATCTCTACATTTTTATTATTTATATTATACAAAAACAATAGATATAGTAAATGTCTAACCCTACGGAGATAAATTTAAAAATAATACATAAAAATATGTCATAGGAAGATAGATGTGAGAGTGTATGACACTGAAACAGTGATTCGTTGAAGGGAATCGGAGGGCCCTCATAAATAACGGATATAGCGCACCTGTCCCTGGGATAAGTGCTTTGGATTGGATCTTCCTACTTATCGATCTCGAGAAAAACCATATTCGGAAATTCTATTTGATATCGTATTTGTATTGGTTTCGTAAAAACGTCCAATGTATTCAAATATTTTTTATTTTCTTTGCGTGACTAATACTTTGACTAACTGTTTTGGTAGTAAAGTAAGATTAAAGAATTAATTGTGGTTTTGTATATACGTCTCCGATCACTTGAGTGATATAATACATAATACATATTGACTTTGTGTCATAAAATATGATTAATACACCAAATCCGTAACTTATAACAACTTATCGCAGAAGAGTCCTGTAGACCCTAAAACCTAAAATTTAATTTCTCGCCCTCTTTAGAAAAAATCTTACAATTTTCTTTTTTTCATAGAATATTTTATTTTTTTCCTCATCTACTGTAACCTACTTCACTTATTTGTAAATTTCACCCTTTTAAGTGTTACCCAGTTCAAATTTGTCATACTGCTACTTATTTGTTTGCTTTCCTGTATATATATTGTTATAATTACACTTTTATGTAAACAATAATTGAAATTAACTTCTATATTAATTTTGAAAAAAAAAAAATTAGTACTTTTAATAATCATTTTTTTTAAGTTACTTTTATTTTGTTTTTTAACACCTGTTTCTCAAATAATACTATACTGTTATACTATTATAATACTATTATTATATGACACTGTCATATAATTTTAGTGGAATATTTTTTGGATAATTATTATTGTGTCCAAATTTTTCGTTTGGTTTATAAACGAAAACGATTTCTCTGTATATATTATTTAATGTTAATTTACAAAATATCAATCAATAATATTTAAAATTAAATTTTTAAATGATGAAAATAATTAATTTTTATTTTATTGATATTTCATAGTTTCTATCTTTGAACGTTACAGTTCCTTCAAACGGTAGACATTATATTGCGGAATATAATTATTAATTTTGATAAAAAATAAAAGTTCTAGTTACTTGTAGTTGAATCCAATCTCATAAAAATTACACTGCACTGATCGTATCGAACAATTTTTCATTCTAAATTATTATATAATTTTATCGATACCTTTCATTAATTTTCAACAGTAAATTTAGTTTAGTTGTTAACAACACCACCCACGCGTTAAACTCTAGTTAAAATTCACATCACAATACAACGATTATAATTCAAATATGACAAGTGGCAACCGTTGTCTCTATACATAGCGATAAGCTGATGAATGTGAATAAATAAAATGTGATTGAATGTAAATGACATCATTTATAGCTCAAAAAATGGGAATACATTAAAAAATTTTATATTTGCGAGATTTCGAATTCTATCGAGGAATTCAAAAACTCAGAGAAAATGAGGTGGACACCTATCATGGATCACGGAAATATAAGTACAAATAATAATACTCTTTGTTGCCAAGAAGAATAAAGATAAGAATTTCAAGAACACCCTATATTAGCTTTCAACATAAAAAGTATGAAAATTTTTGAACGTCCATTTTATTCCTAACAAAATCAATTGACGAATCACCGACAGTTTGCACGCGCCATAGACATGCAATAGACAGGTAACTGTTCATTCGATTGTGTTATTGAATATTCGATTTTAATTCAGATATTTTATAACGCTCCCTTCAATTGTAGCCTACGTGTAATGGATGTAAATTGTTTATAGAAAGTTCTTGTTATCGTTATCGTAAAGAAAATATACATAATGATTTTTTTTTTAGACTTGTAGATTTTACCTCCATGCAGATCTTAACTTTTTTTAGTTGAGTTCCAAATTTTAGTTAGAGCCTTAATCAACTTTATAAAAATAGAACGAATCAAAAAAATGTATATTATTCGTTTAAAACAGAAAACATACCATCAATATTTTAAAAGCTATCCCTTTATGTGAAATGGTTGTTTCACATTTGTTTTTGAGAATTCCAACGTAGTTATGTTTAAACTTTTTGCTCGGCAAAGCCCAGTTTCTGAACTTTAAACTTGCTACAAATGTAATGTCTTTGAAGATAGGAAATTCGAGTATGTATCTATTTGAAAAGATTTAAAAGTTACCACGTACTATAAATCTGTTTTATTGATTTTATACAATTTATTTCAATATTTATGTCTATTAATAGCTTAAAATACAATATTTAGAGAAAACCCCGTTGTTTAATTAAAAAATAGCAGTATTTTAATAATATTCATACATAAAACACTAACTTATAAAACTTTAAAATGAGAATAACAGCATATTCAAATATTAGTGTAGGTATCTATTACAAAGATATAACGTAAGAATAAGAACATTGCCCCATATTTCTGGAGACTGCTCATAATATTAAATATAGATCTTATTACTGAATACATAAGTCCTAATATCCAATTTCATTTTCTTTAAAGTGACTTACCGTACCAGGCGTGAATTCTGAATTGAATGTTCATTGTAATAGTAATAAAACAATGCACGTCTCAGACACGCGCCAATGATCGGAGTCATATTCAGCTTATCACGTATAGTATTCTCAGAATAAAATATCAACTTGAATTAAGTATTCTTAAGTAATTTAAAAATCGAATAACAACTTGAATTGGAAATTCGTAAGTAATTATCAAAATCGAATAACAATTGGTATTAATAATTCTTAAGTAGGTTATTTTTAAAAATCGAATAATAAATTAAATTAGGACTTGCTATGAAAGTAGCATTAACATAATACACAAGGCAAATCAGGTTTTCGATTCATGCTTTGAGGCAATGCCTGCAGCTGGGCGATACAAGTTTAGTACCGACAGCACACAACTGGGGTGAAACTCTCTCCTAGTTTGTACCTTTATCTGAACCAATTATTCGATTACATTTAGAAATAATTTACATGTAATCAGTACTGTTACCTATTACTTTACGAGTATTTTTTTATATTTTTAAATCCTCTTTAGATAAAAAAGTTTGTGTTTCTTTAAAACAATTTCTTCTTTGAACTTTAACCTTAATTGCATAATTAAAAAGAAAGCCACATTCTTTTACCTTAAAAGCCAGAATAAAAGTCTACTATCGCAATGACGACGGTTAACATTCAAACATTTGTACATTAAAAATTCATAAAAAATTCTAGCCGCTAGAGCTTTGAAGTTAAAGTTGGGCTAATGTAATCGTAGGTCTAAACTGAGCTTATTGATTATTCGAGTCTCAAGGGGGGAACTTTGAAAAATTACCTGTGTTCAGTGAAGCTTCCTTTGGGGCAGCCGTTTTGAAAGCCTACCTAGACTTTAAAAAAGCCTTCATTCAAAGCCTAACACATAAATCCTTTAGGTTTTGTTTTTAAATGTCTACTTTCATCCCTTTCTGTTAGAAACAGGCTTATAATATCTATAAGAAACAATAAAAATTTCTTTCTTTCAAGCCTGTTCTTTTCCAAAGACTTTCCATTTTGATACGTGAAGTATTATGTTTCATCATTGCAATATGTTTATGGGGAATAAAAAAACTAGCTCTGACTTTTTAACTAATTAAAAAAAAATGAAGTTTATTATAAAAATTATTGTAATATTAAAATATTACTCTATAACTAACGTCGGATTTTGGACGAATAAACTAAAATACTGAATTAAATAAACTTTCTATAATTATTTTGATTAGGCTTATATAAAGTTGTATAGGAGTTTAAATTGTTTGTATGAAGTAAAATTAATTTAAAACCTACGTACGTGCTTTAACCGCTTGAGGAATCTTCAAAGCCTAATTTTACTCATTTCATTATAATCTGCAAATTTATAATATGAAAATATATATAAACAAATTCCAAAGACGTATCTTCGTAATTTAACACATTTTTATACTAAATCTTTATGTGGAATGTACTTGTAGTATAAAAAGCAAAGTAAACAAAACACGCTGGAGAAATACAAAAATAAACACATAGAGGGTTATAAAATAACACACCCCGCTGCTTTATTACGAGTATTACTAATAAACTTTACATTGCTCAATGGTAATATCAATTTCCACTCCTTGTGTAAATAAATAGTTCTTATATCGACGTCATAGAGATCGTTTTTGAATACCCTTAATTTAGGGTAAATATAGGTTGTTCTAACTTAACTAAATTTACAATATACATGTATAATTTTTAAATTTTTATTAAAATGTTATCGGATCACATTTAATTGCTTTCTTGTGTAATTGTTTCATGGAATATTTAAACATGCTATCCTAAAATAAGTTTAAACTGTTTTCTTTTATAAATAATGAATAAATATTTTATTTTTATAACCAAATCTAACCCTTGTATTTACAACCCCGCTCCCGCGGCGCCACTCACATGGTGAGGTTCTTGATACAATAAAGTGTAACTCCAAATTAGCTTATCGTTTTACAGGCAATGAATTTTATAGACATCCCCAAGGGGGTCGCTATTCACGCCTAAAATTTTAATTTGCGATGACGTTACTCACAGGGAGCCAATCAAGTGCAATAATCTACTTTCAAATTATTATTGGCTTTTATAGACACAAACACACAATTCTATATATTATAAAATGAAGACCCTTGGAAACGTCTATCTGTCTGTATGAACACGAAAACTCAAAAACTATCGAACCGATTTTTTACGTTGTGTGATTTCCGAAGGGTAACGCGTATAATTCATTGTTATATATATATATTTACCGAAATATAAAAAATACACTTAATTGAAAATATCCTGACTTAAAATTAACCAAAAACCGTGAACCGTGTACGGTAGCAGACGAAAAAAATCTTTTTGTATCTTGTATTGTCAGAGAACCAAAAAACTTTTTCCTGTAACAATTTTATATAACGCAATCATTTTTATAATTACTATCTGTATCAGTTATTACAAGTTTCAAAGTTATGAGAGTTTTACAACTTAAGAAAATTGTTCTAGATATAGCAAGTTCATTGTTGTTGCTATAAAATTTTGTTCACATTGTAAAGTAATCTTTTGTTCAGATAGTGATTAGATTATTTTGAAAACTTATTTACATTCAATCTGAGAGCAAAGAAAGTAATATTATATTATATTTATTTGGGTTTAATAAAAACAAAACTAAACTTAGATGAAGTTACATTTCTAACAAATACTTTGTTTGTTAGGGAACTACTAATACTTTTCTGTGAACAATTATACGGTTTTATAATTCTACTTTAATCTTATTTTATTAAAAACAATGGTACTTAAAACACTTATTTTTTATAGGGATTGTATTAGAATAAATGAAAATGTCTCTGTCATAAACTTCTTTTATTACATGACTATACAAACATCAGCCATAAGATTAAAACTACACAATAATAATTTACAGTCTTTCGAATTAATACTTACATTTTAACAAAACGCAATAAATACATACAAGCAATCGCAATTAATTGCGAACAAATTTGGTATCGTTATTGTACAAAAGTTACGCTATACAAACACTGAAACTATTTACAAAGTGGACGATAGGTTTAACAAAAAGAAGTTAAATTAAGAATGCCCTTTTACAAATGAGATCGTTCCTACAAATAATTACTAAAATTTTACACCAGGTACGTTTGAACTGTGTGATGCAAGATCACTGATTGTTGCTGATTATGCCGGCCTTGGAAATCATTCGATGAATAATCTGAATCAATAGTCGAATATATATGCTCAGACAACGGCCTGTCACACGGAGAACGCTCCACAGAGTTTGCTGATTTCCCGCACAGCGTTTGACAGGTGCTGTTTAGTACTGACGCGTCCATTGTATACGTATTGGAATTTCTTCCATAATTAAGCCTCTTCAACTTATGCCCGCGTCGTTTAGATGACGGCATCGCGTATCGTAATCGTTCCCAAAAGCGTTTCTCTTTCCACGTTATCTCCAAAGCACTTTTGAAATACGATTTCAATTCGGGATCACGAGCAACGAGCCCTACGACCACCACGATTAACTTATGAGGATTTTTTCGAAGTGCTCTTTGTAACGCCTGCCTAAACTCTATTTGTGACCATTCTGTTAAAATAAAGTTCTTAGATAATACTACTATAATACGTCTTGATGCTTCTGTCGCCTCGACTACCAAATCGGGAAATTGGGCATATGTTGCTTCAAATTGCGGCACGTCTCTATAATGCAGACATAAATGGTAGGAAGGGTAGCCATTTTCAAGCTCTCGTGCTAAAGATTCTACAACAAACTCTTCATCTTTAGGACTATAACAAATGTAGGCGTCGTAAAGCTTATCAGCGTCATTAAAGGCGCCCGCAAAGGGAGAGAGCTTTATACCGCAATTAGAATATAACCACATTCTACAAGCGTATCTAAATGTGAATACTAAGGCTAATATTAATAAAATAAGCATGAACCCCGTAAGAGCGGAGGCTAGTAATGGTATATTGTGGGAAACGAAGAAGGCGCTTATCATTGAGCTATCACTTATTTCGCTGCACACTGTCACATTTATATTCAACGGTTTCTTTGCTGGGATTACATTTTCATTTAAGCACCACAGATTTGGAAGATCTATTACTTTCTCAACGTTCTGCGATATGTAAATTAGAAATCCCTGTAAATATTTACAATGACACGACCAATAGTTATTGCCCAAAAATAACGATTGTAATTTTTTGTTATTGTCCAAATGCCATAAACCGTAATTAATTAGTTTATTTCCATCCAAACGTAAAACTTCAAGAGCATTTAACATTGAAAAACTCGAGTTTGAAATAAATTCAATTAAATTATTCTGTAGGTATAACTCCTTCAAATTGCCTAGTCTGGCAAATTCAAGCCCTTGTAAACGTTTTAATTTATTGTTGTCTAAATGTAATATTCGCAACTCATTGAGTTCATAAAATGTATTATTTTCTATGTTATTAATGGCGCTAGAATTTAAGTACAAAACTACTGATTTACGCATTAGGTTAAAAACAGTATCATTAAGTTCATTATAATTATTTCCGTCTAAATAAATATGCGTTGCGTTCGTTGGAAAGTCTCGCGGCACCACATTCAATTGTTTTACAGAACAATCAACAACATTGGTAGTCTTTGTTGAATCATGATAACATGAACAGTTATCTGGACATACTGTTTTGCAATTGCAAAATGTAAAATCACAGCAATGACAGTCTTCTGGACAGAAACTATCATATTTACAAAGAAAATCTTTTGTATGGAGTGAAGTTACAGAGAGAAATTTTACACCTCTTACATATGACTCTTTGCATATTAAATTTTCCAAATCCATTACTCGCGGATATTGATGTGAAGTGATGGAATTTATAAGCAATAGCCACTTCATGGTACAATCACATTTGAAAGGGTTTCCACTGATATAAAATTCGGGTAGTGCTTTATTATCGACTCTGGAGATGCGCAAGCTATTTATATCTAAACTTTCTATTTCATTGGCATACATATCAACTCGAGTCAAATTGCTCTTTTCGAAAAATGTATCGACAGCGACGCTCGAGATTAAATTGTTATTTATAAATAATAATTCGACACTATTTGGTATAGATATAGGAGACAGAGAGACTATCCGATTATGACTCGCATCTAATGTCTTTACATGTAAGTCCTTTTGAATTTTATAATAATTACCTAATACTTCAATAAAATTAGCATGAATATCAAGCCATTTCAAACTGTACGGAATAAAAGCGTAATCGAACCACACTAGATGATTCTCAGATAGATTTAGCCACAATAACTTTGTTAATGACTCAAATACTCCGTTTATATCAGAAATGAAGTTACCGTCCAATCTAACGGCTTCCAATTGAACGCTCCTTTTAAAGGTTTCGGTCTCTATCGACTGTATTTTATTTTTTGCCAAATTGAGCACTTGTAGGCTAGGCAAGCCCCAAAACATACCCGCAGTAAGGTTTCCAATTTGATTGTCAATTAAACGCAGACCGGTCAATTGAGATAAATTTTGAAAGGAATTGTTTGCAATTTCTGTTAATAAATTTTCTCCTAAATCTAAAGATTTTAAAAACGATAATTGCAATATTGCCTCTGGAACTTTAGTAAATTTATTAGAACTTAGATCTAATTCTTTAAGGTCTGAACAGTTTTTAAAAGTATCTAAGGCTATCGATGTCAAAATATTATTATTTAAATTTAACTTATTCAAAATAAATAGACCATTAAATACATGATCTCCAATGGAATGAAGTTTATTGAGTCCTAAATTTAAAGTATGTAAATTAAACAATGGTGAAAATGCGCTATCTTCAATAAAACCTATTGAGTTATTGCTTAAATTAAGAATCTGTAAAAAAAATAAATCTTTAAACATGTTTCTTGTGATCCCGCCGAGGGCATTGTGAGACAAGTCAAGCACAATTAATCTTATTAAACCTCCGAACGTTTCATCTTCTATATGATCGCCCTTCAATTTATTCGCCGAAAGATCTAACACCACTAGTTGTTCTAGTCTATTAAATAATTTCTTGGACAATATTTCCAACTCATTGTAATTAAGATAAATTTCACGAATTTCTTTCGTATTCTGAAATAATCCTTCCGGTAGGTAGTTAATAGCATTTTCCGATAAGTTTACAACTTTTAACGACAACAAGTCGCTAAAAACTTCAGCTGGCAGTTCACTTATTTTATTGTTTTGCAGGAATAGTTGAGTTAATCTCCGCAGATGTAATATTTCAGAGTCAGCTGGCAAAGACATGATGTCATTGTAACTTAAATCAATAGTTTGCAATGTAGAACCACATTTATGACCAAATCCTAATTCATCAACAAACTTTATCTTGTTCCGCGTTAAGTTTAGAGAAATTATATTTTCCAACGCACAGAAAAGGTCCGACGGTATCTTTCTTATGTTGTTATAAGCCAAGTCCAATGTGTGAAGTTCTCTTAGTCCATTAAATGCACCTAAAGATAGCTCTAATTCTTTATTATAACCCCACTGGTTGTTCATAGATCGTAACTTCAAAGTCTTCAAGCCACGCAGACCTTCAAAGACATTACCTGGCAGGCGAAGAATTTTACAATCAGTCATAACGATTTCCGTCAAACCATGCATTTTTCCAAAGTAATGATCTTTCAGCGTGCTCTCGAGAAGATGCGAGCCGCAGCGGATTGCGAGCCTCTCCGCGCCATCCAAGTGCATCGAACCGGCCACATCCCGGTCCGACGACAGAGTTCGTACATTGCACTCCACACTGTTCTCACCGGGCACACGGAAACAAGATTCTACAGGCGCTTCCGTAAGCGCCGCGCCCAACACTAAACAAAAGAATATCACGTTAATTATCATTTTTGGATGCACTGTGTCCATTTCATTTTCACTTGTCAACTTGTTTTGATGAATGAAAGTAAATAAGGTATGTCGCGTGCGGCCATACTAAAGTTCGGAGCGCACGAAACATGCGAACACAATGCGATAACAACGATTGTGAGAGCGGTAAATAGAACAATTCATGGGCAGCATGGTACGAGATACAGACGCGATCCCCCCGCGGCGGCAAGCCCGCGACTGCCGCGTACAACAAAATGCCATGAATGCGCGCCACCTCGCAGGGACCGCACCATCGTATTTTGTAATGCCGCATGCTAAGTAACCCTCGTAGTTTTTGACTTTTGTAGAAAACGGAAACCGTTACGTGACTTAGCTTCAATTTGTGCTATTAAAAGTTTCAATAGTGAACGTCAGTCCTATCATACATAATTTATTTTAAAATTGATACAATCTTAGCGTTTAGTAGTTTAGTTAAAGTTAAATGTTCGAAAGCGTACTTGTATAATAAAACTTTTAACAATTTAGCAGAACTTATTTCAATTGCTTAGTTATTACTAAGAAGAGAGCTAAAAGATATTATTATTATATTATATAAATTCTGTTCAAATTACATTCACGACTATACAATTACTCTACAACGACTCTATTAAGTACATGAGCACCAAATAAGATCAGAATTTTCAGCTTTCATCGGATAAAGATTATTGGATAAAGATTAAAACTATGTCGGTCGAAAAGACTTATAAAGTCTCGCCCGTAATTTTATTTTATTTAACTATGATTTCTAGTCATTTTCATACGAATTAAACATTGAGAAAAAAATTTATGATGCATATAAAAATCACACAATTTTTTTGATTAAAAGAATGAGCGCTTATTCATTGTCTGTTTAAAATATGCTTGTCTCCATAGACAAGCATCTTCGATATCACTATCGTCTTAATAATATTTTATAACTGCTATTGTAAACCCTTTTTTATAACATATAATTATAACTAAAACAAAGAAAATATTACAGCATACCAAAAGTGATTATAGATGCGAATGTTACTAAATTTCTAGAATTCTTATTTAATTTTCCCTTTCAATACAAAGTTAATTGCCTTAATTAAATATAGGAATATATATCTGATTACATACTTCAATCTCTAAGAAAATAAAAATGAAAAAGTTTTTTCTACATAACTACTGAAGATGTGGTTGATATGAAAGCCAATATGTGACAATTTTAATATACTTTAAATAAAATTCAAACATTTAAAAACATTTTTAAATCCTAACTTGATTTAAGATGAATATACAAGATAAGATTTATTATGGCGTTCAAATCGTTCCATGTTATTTTTATAATTAATCTTTATTTTAAACTAGAGTTAAGGTAAAATTATAACATAGTGTGCTAAACTATAGCAACAACCTCGAGGCGAAGCTGTGGTTGCCAGATGTGAATGAAGATGATATTTATAATATCGCCAGTTTCCAAACCATAACAGTCGCCACGACGAGTCAATGAATATAATATAGATAATTTAGCAAAGAATATTCAGGGAAACTTGAATTACTCTTTTACTTACTTACTTACTTCCTGTTACTCTTTTACTTACTTACTTACTGTTACTCTTGTACTTACTTACTGTTAGTTTTGACGTTTTGCCTGACTCGTTGATTTTAGTATTAAGTATAATATTTAAGTGTTCATACCATGGAGATCACGTTTAATTATCTTCTCCACGTTTTTTTTTTTAAAAATAGTAAATCTGGTCATTCATACTCATTATATATTTTATATATCCTCAACTTCTCGGAGATCTAAAGTTCTATAAAATTTAAATAAAAGTATAATTTATGTGTAATTTAGTTGAAGAATATACATGTTAACATGAAAACCTCAGGGACAAGCCGAAACTTGCTATTAAAATAGCCCTCCAATTTAGAATTTGAAATAACAAGAACAAAACATATAAATAAAATAAGACAAATATGAGCCGAAAGACTTATTTCAAATTAATATAACTAAAAAGACATATTGTCCGTGATTACCTATACACGTTATTGCTAACGACTTCCTGCAAAATTGTTATCTATAATTTTTTTTTTTAAATATACTAATCATTATATACCAATGATCTGACTATTATGCTGTACTTGATATCGTAATTCAAAATTTTCACGGCCCAATCCTTATTTATTATTATTATTTTATTTAAAATTTATTGTAAAAAAAAAAAGAAAGATTTACAAAGGGCGGACTTAATGCCTGGTGGCATTTTCTGCCAGTCAACCCGTGGTGCTGGTGAGAAGTAGGTCCATGCGCAAATAACTAACATATTCACTTAAATATTCCCATATATAGAATAGATTTTAAGTTTTACACAGAAAGCACTAACGGTGCCTACGTGAAAATCGTATTGTAACTGCAAACTAGAACGCCGAATCCGTGAATGTTAGGGTTTCAAGCACCCACGAAAATAGACATCTATGTATTAGTTTAGTAATATACTTTGAGTGAACGCTCCTATGTAAAATAGTCTCAATAAAGAGAACAAATAATTCATTAACGGATAGAACATGACTTTTATATTTATTCAGGTTGTCTATATATGCATATATATATATATATATATATATATATATAACCTGAATAATGTTGATAAAACTTGGCATTAAAAGTTGGTACCGCTTATTATAGAAGATAGATTAGATGATTTAGGTATCATTCCGAAGTACAGATACATTGGAAGATATCTAAATTGTAAGAAACTCCCTGTTTAACTGTAGTCTAGTCCCAGGTGCGGAGTCATCTATCTTACTTAATCGCGTTGGCGTAATCTTCGATTTGTACGATATAAGCGCAGGGTCACCTTACGTCCGCTAGATGGCGTTGTTATTATTTCATAAAAATCGAGGTTTACTTTTACGCGAAAAAATAAGTTTTTAGCTCGTAAAATTCACATTGTACAGTACAGTAGTTTTCGTTTTTAGGCTCACGAAAACAATCAGAATTCAGTAAAACGGATGTTTTATTTAATTACTACGAGACAGACATACAAAACTCATCATTATAATTAATGTTTGTTTCATTAAGCAGTGAAATAACAAGCAAATACAAACGGGTTCGTTCGCGAAACACTCTAAAAATTTGTGGATTTTACCTTTTGTCAACATATAAATATATAACATAAGTATATATAAATAAAATAAAATATAAATAAAATTTTGTTCAATTTAATTGAAATGAAATTTGTAAGGTGGACCAAAACAAAAAGAATTGTTCGAACTAAAATTAAATATTATTACTAAATGTATTTTAAAATTTATATTAATGGTACTTTAAAAAAATTATATTTTAATATTTAACAAATAAACTTTTCATTAACAATATTTTTTTACTTTAGTATCTATTTAAATGTGAAAATCAAGAATAAAAGCAATAATGCTAATAATTTCTTATGTTAAAAAACACCTCACGATTTAATTTTTTTAGTATCTATTAGAATGATTTTTCTTCAAAAGTTTTGAGAATGGAGAGTATGATCATTTATTAATTTTTTTTATTTTATTTATTATTATTGTAATATTGCTTCAGAGATGGTCTAAGGCCCCTGATTGAGAAACGATTTTTTATTCTAAAAAATAACTTAGATGTAAAATGAGAAAAATTAGTTTGCCACTAAAACAAATTACTAGAGGTATTTTAATACATTTTTATATTGTTGATCACTTCGGAAAAATCCCAGTTTTAGAGGAAAACACAAAAAATTGTTTAGACTAGTTACAATAAGAGTAAAAGATTCTATAAATTTTAAGTAAGATCTACGGCCTATTAATTAATCGGCAAGGAGGCAAGGTTGCTTACATCAACTATATATAAATAAATAATATTATAAATCTATTAAAACCTGAACCTTGCTACGTACCACACACGATTTGATAGCGAATAAGCATACTGCGAGTCTTCCATTAACTTAAATATTTAATGTAAATGACCAATTTTGAACGCTGCTTTGATAAAACTGGTTTTGATTACAAACACAATCTACAAATCATAAATGGTTTAAGATAAAAAAGAACAGATAATCAAATTATTATTTTAAATAAAACAACATTGATTTTGGCCGTATTTATTACAATATTTTAAATAAATACGAAACTTAATAGGGACAAAATATTTACATTTTATAATATTCAAGGCTAAAGAGGAACAATACACTGCTATTTTATTATCATTGTCATGAACTAAGCATATAATATGAAAATAAGTGTCGGTATTCTCATTAGTTTAAAATGCTTAATACACTTAACAATACTGAAATTGAATGTAAAAAAAACAAAACAAGAACATATCACTAGTCTAAATTTTAACACAAAAATTAAATTTTAAAAATAAATATTCAACCATTTATTCTTCAGCATCAATCCTGGTATTCAAGTGAGTAAAATCATTTCTAAAATTAATTATCACTGTCCAGGATAAAAACAATTACAAAAAAAAAGTTCATAATTAAAACAATACAGCTGCAGTTCACATTACAATCACAGAACATATTTAAGCGACAACAGATTATCAATGTTGCATAACACATGTTAAAAAGTTGTGCATTCATATTTATTAGCCGCACAACATCCACATATAACATAATATTCAATTAAATAATGCTCTCATGTTAAATATTTCTAATCAAAAATTCCAGAATTATAATAGAAATTACTCTACAATCACAATTTCATTATTCACCTAGTGAGTTATTATGGTATTATTACTACACTAAACTATATGTAATGTAAACATGGTTGCAAAACTCAGTCTCCCTAGTAAAGGGTCTACGGCACTGGTTGAATAAACTATTTTATAGAAATAAAACATTAATGCTTCCTTAAACCATGTACTATTAATATGAATGCTGTAGAAACCCTTATTAAAAGTAAGTTTAAAAAAAAAACTGTCTGCTTTATAAGTTATTTGAACAATGTCCTCTGACTCACATTCCCATGCTAGTTTCAGTTTTCTTTGTAACATAGGACATAAAGGTGTTTACAAATTTCCTTAAAGACCAGAAGACCCCTGTTTTCTAACATGTTATTTATTTCGTAGTTATAACCATTTTTATTTAACTCTATTATTTTTTACATAATGCATATAAAAAAAGTTACATTATTATTATTCTATTTTACATATACAAAAATTGTATGTGAACATATATTTGCTTTGAAATTTAAGAAACAATAAAAAACTGGAAGGGTATGACATGGTTTTTGTTAACCAAATAGTCAACTTGGCCTCCATATTCTGTAATCATAAAAGAGATCAGATATAAGTCAAGACTTATAAAACAATAACACGACTTCTTATACAATACATTGCAATAACCTTTGACATTCTTTAATTACTATTAAACACTTTTAAATATGTTTAATTACAATTTATATACACTTACTGAAAAACTAACTTCTTTAACATGTGTTAGCCGAGTTAAATTTGAATCCTTTAAAATCCCAATTAAGGATAACATTATTTTCGTAATTACAGATTTCATAAAAATATTGTAGCAAGGCATTTATTGGATAATATTGAAGTTTATTAATTCTCTTACGAAACATGTTCATATATTGGACTTAAATGTGCAAGATATCAAGTAGGAAATTCATCTACCTACTATCCAAGCTTACAACTTTAGAACATAGCAAATGCTAATTATTGCAATTTGTGCAGTCAAGAACATTTAAATGGGAAAGTATTGCTATACTTTAACACGTCAGAATGATCACTAATTCGAGACATCCTATGACTAGAAAAATCCACATAGCCGGGACACCGGGGACGTCACGCTCTTCACCACTCTAATACTAACATCTCACACAGATCACTGGTCGCACTAACACAATACGGTCAACACTTAGCACCACCGTCTTTTCTTGGACGTCAACTCCGAGTGTTCCCCGCGCTCTATCTATTTATCTATGGCCTGTATGTGGTCTGGTCGCTCGCTGCGAGCGAACCGCGACCACATCTTGTTGTAGAGCATCTCCAGGCCGGTGGCGTACGCCTTACAGTCAAACAGCGGGCTGTCCGTGCGCGCCGTCCATACCTTTACTCGGATTGCTTTAAGACTGAAATGTTAAGTTATTTATTTAATAAACAGAAATCAAAGATTCGTCCGTGATAAAGTAGCAGCAACCTAGTTGCTAGTTAAAAACGAGCTCAAACTGAGTGCAATAGAACTTATGAACAATTATAATACTTACTATTCTCTATCAGTTCCTAATCTTACTGCTATATCTTGATACTCCTGTCTCGTTCTTGCTATAAGTTCAGGACAACCAAGTGTATTCAGTTGAGATGCGGCCACTCTAAAAACAAATATTTCTTTACATTTTATTAAAGTTGTGACTAAGTAAATATTTTTTGTAAATAAAACAAGGGATATTATTATATTATTTTGAGGGTAATATAATAGAATATGTACCGTGACGCTAGAGTCTCTCCAGGCAAAGTTACAACAGGGGTACCAGTCCACAAGATGTCCATACTAGTTGTGTGTCCGTTGCATAATGGAGTGTCGAGACACACATCAGCGAGTTGACCGCGTCTCACATGCTCTTCTTTTGCAGCCACGTTTGAAAAGATTATGCGACCGGGCGGTAAGCCTATAGATTATATGATTTATTATAACAAATAAATAAATTATGTTGTATTGTCAGTGCTTCAGTAATACATAAATGTTTTTTATACCTAATTGTTGAGCCGTTGCTTGTAAATTAGGTTCCCCGACAGCCGGGAACCTCAAAAGCCATAACACGCTGTTCGGAACATGTTTCAATATGTACACCCACATATGTAGCGTCAAAGGATCGATCTTATACAGTTGATTGAAGTTACAGTAGACCACTGCATCATCCGGTAAACCGTACTGTTGTCGTGTGGTGATTACAATGGACTGAGGCACCTCTTCGCCCGTAGCCGCCTTGTTGTTAGTTTGTGTTGTCGCTAGGCCGTTTTGAAGAATTACTCCGTTTACTGATGTCTGTAATAAATAATAAGTAAGAATTAAAACAAACCGATAGAGTCGAAATTTATATGAGATTAATTTGCATTATTGTTTAAAACGTAATGTGATTATTACCTGTACTTGTCCCGAAGCAATCATGTTTTCAATGGGTGTGGTAGTGGGTAACTCGGCAACTTTCAATGAAATTTCAACTGGTCTTGCTGCTCTTACGATTTCTTTAATCTCTTTAATATCAGTATTTTCCACAAGTGGTGATAAGTCGGTTGCGTTAATGACAGCGACATTATCAGCCAGACTGCCCATGTTATTATGAGCTTTAATTTTGTCACTAACTATTAATCTCTCCTGCAGATGGGGGAACATTTGTTTATGATCTCCAACAAAGTACGTATGTGGCATGTAAGCAAGTTTCTCGCTATATTGATTTGCTAATTCAACTGGTGACGTCACAGCGTCCGTCACCAAGTAATCCATATAACTAGCTCCACTAGTTCCAGGGTATCCCAGCCACATTACTTGTACCGGGGCTGGTCTTAATGCAAATATTTCATTCCTTGCACCCTTCGTGTACCCGTTCATGTTCACCAAAATATTGATACCATCAGAATAAATTTTGTCAGCGGCTTTACCGTTGCATGGAACCTGTGATAAATCAATAAAGTGTTCCGCTTCTCTAGCTATTTTAGAACGGAATGTTGTACCATCATCGGGACTCAAAGCGTAGCAAAAGATCTCGACCTTAGTACGATCATGTAATCCAGGTACGGATTGCATCAAATGTGATGTTGGATGATTGCCAAAATCACTACTCACGTATCCGATACGCAAGCGGCTCTGCAATTCTCGAGGGAACTTGTAAGTGGGCTTATGAAGAACTTGAACCTTCTCCAGACATAAGTTTGCATGTCGAGCCGCAATTGCCTTTCTAAATTCATGAGTCAATGGATATAGCATAGAATGATGCGGATGAACTGAAGGAAGTCTATTCTTTTCAAGCTGTTCGGCAACAATACTGACTAATTTCTTCATACGGGCCTCATAATCAGTCCAATCGCAGACAATTTGCAAACAGTGCGCCAGATTGCAATACGCGTCAGGGAAATCCGGTTTTAACTTCAATGCTGTTCTGTACGATTGAATAGCTTCCGGAATATTTCCCGAGTCTTTATGTATACTTGCAAGATTGCTATGCGCGTCCGCGAATGCAGGGTTAATTTGTATAGCTCTGGTGTAACACTGCAACGCTCCAGCTACATCTTGCATTTCCTTTAGCGTGTTACCCATATTACTGTAAGCATCAGCGAAAGTGGGCTGGATACGTATAGCCTCTTTATAATGCATGAGTGCCTCGTTAAGCTTTCCTTGTTGTTGTAAAACGGAAGCCAAATTACTATGGGCTGCGGCAAACTCAGGAAAAACTTCCAAAGCTTTCAGATATAAACGCGTGGCTTCCTCTATATAACCTTGTTCACGTTTGATATTCGCCAAGTTATTTAAAGAATCGGCGTGTGATGGACACAGCCTGAGAGCGGTATTATAACATTCTTCGGCATCTACAACCTGACCTTTTTCTTTTAAAGCATTAGCCAAATTGCAATATGCATCTGGGAAATTGGGTTGAAGCTCTATAGCACGCCTATACGTGTCAATAGCTAAGTCAATAAGTCCTTGTTCGTAGTAGACGCACGCTAAGTTACCATGAACAACTGCATTGTTCGGCGATAAGTTAAGAGCTCGTAAATAAGCAGCCACCGCCCTATAACAATTACACGAAAATTAAAACCTATTGAGAAAACGACAAGCGAATAATTATTAACTAATAGTATATTAATGTACTACATACCTGTCAAATATTCTTGCTTCCTTGAGAACATTTCCTAGATTTATATAAGCGTCTAAGAAATTCGGATCCAACGCTACGGCCTTCTCAAAATGATGTATGGCCAACCAGATTTCGCTTTGTGCGTTAAAAACGCATCCTAAGTTACTCCATGCCACTGCAAAGTCTGGCCTCGTTTCGATGGCCTTCAAGTAACAAGCCTACACACACAAAAAAGTATATATTAATAAAATCAATCCCATACTGTGTTTTACATTGATGATGTCTTGAGATGCCTTTTACGCCAATGTTTTAAATTACACCATAGCTTTGATTGGTGCTGGGTAATTTAAGATTAAAACACAAATCACCGAATACCAATCAAGTACTGCAAGTCTATTACGCAATTTGCACCCTACAGAACGACACGTCTCTACGCCAAATGCCACAAACATCAGTAGGAAATGTGAACGACTCATTCTGCCAAGGAAAAAATGATGAAACAAAGATATCCATAAAATTCCTAATCAAAACCAAAATGTAGACCGCTTTCACTTCCTAGCAGATGGAGGATGGTCACAACAATGATATGTCAAAGAGCACGCGTTGTGTCGAAAACCTGCTCATAATTCTTGCAAACCTTTGCACTTTACCTGCAGCAGATAGAACGATGTCATCGGCCGGGATGTGATGTACCAACCATAACCCAGAATACAGCACCGCTCACACCTACTGTCTTACCAGACAACACCTTGTGAAAATATAACAGAATTAGTCGATTTTGAGTCAAACTAGTTCAGCCGATTGTCGTCTTACACTTTATTATATTGCAAATGTGTGCGACTGACTCAAGAGGATCATTGTCAGCTCACGCTGTCTTTAAGCGCATTGTAATGCAGATGATAAAATTATATAGTACAAATACATCACTACGTCATACCACTAATGAAGTAAATGCTACTCCTTTGATCCTCCTTCTTTGCACAATAAGATATCACTACAAGCGCAAGGAGTAAAATGACTATTAATATTAAAGAAAACAGGATATAGTTTTTTAAATGTATTAAAAAATTACAATGACGCTTTAGAGTACTCCCTCTTAAGACTTGAACGTTCCACACAACGGTTAAATTTAACATTTTATATCAAAACATTTCAGATAACGACTTATAAATAAATACGTTTAAAATAATCAAACTTAAAATTAGTATAAATTATAATCACTATCATTGTGTGGAAAATTGTTAAAGGGTTTTACGCAATGTCGCTCGTCACAAAATATTCATGGAAAGTTTTCAAATCATAATACGTTGTGACTGAATACAAAACAAGATGGAGACTTAGTACATGAAAGCAATGCGGTCTCTATCTCGCTCTAACAGCTATCATAATGGCTTAAACAAAAACGCTTCGGATAAAGCTTAAATTCAATAAAATGTAACAAAGCATCGTTAAACCATTACAATACATACGCTTAATGCTATTTGCTATAAACTTTACGCCCTCGCAACGTACGCTGACGAAACAGAGAGTACTCTAATTTAATTCATGACAAAGACTAGAATAAGAAGATCCTGTTAACTTCAGAGCAAACCAGAAAGCGAAGAACAAAATTGTGTTTACCTTCGCTTCGTCCAACCGTCCAAGAGCCTTGAGCAAATTGCCCAAGTCACTTCTAACGCAGTAAAGTTCCTGCAACAATATTAAATTTCCTTGTCGTATATTCATGGGATATATGTATTATGTATTTCTTGTTTAGAATAGTAAGTTTTGAATATGTCATTGTTAAAATATTCCATAAACTGCTTATAAAATAAAAATCCCATGGAGTATAGGACTAAATTATCGTGACCCCCGTGTGGGGATTTAATTTGTTGGAAAAAAGTAATGTTATGAACTCATTTAGGAAAATTTGTAATTTATTAAATAATAATGAGGCCAAATATTACAATTTTCTCAGTACAAATACAAAAACTATTTGGAACTACAGGAACACTTATGTGATTTTATCACAAAAATATTATAACAGATGACTTATACGTAGTGGTTACCACAAATTAAATGTGACATTAGCCTGTTGAGTACAAAACCTTTTATATATTCATAATGTCTATAGTTTCAGTCCATTTTTATCCCAAAAGTTATAAGACGACAGCTGAACATAAAAAAAACAGTTATTAACAGTAGTCTCATTTTGAAGAGCTCCAGGCTTATATGTGAAATAAAGAGAAAAAAAATAAAATAGAAAAGGAGAACGAAAAAAACAAAGAGTTTTCACCATTTAGGCACTTAATGTAGATGAGTGACTAGCAGTTAATAATGAAATAAAATCAAAACAAAACCTATCATCGAAATTCTTAAAATATCTGTTGAATAAACGTGAAGTTTCGCGAGCGACCCGTATGCGAATAAACCGGAATTGTTTAATTCAAATAATATAATACTTAGCGAACCACTGACAATGAATTATTGTAAACAATGAAATTAATATCATGACCTTCAGCACAGGCTATTGAATAACTCTACATCTTTATGTATATATATAACTATATCCAGACCATGAGATTGACGTCACAGAAAAATAATGTTTATATAACGGTGACATTCAAGAGTATATTTCATACATTTTGTTTTTTTTTATTCCGAATCAAAACAGCGTCGAGTTAACATTTAAAACTCATTCAACGTTCTACGACAATTACAGACGTCGGAGGAAATAAACGTTTGTAATTTTCCATTTCATTTAACATTCGACTTCTAACATTTTATTAGAGCTGTTTCAAACAAACAACACAATATAAAGAGTTATATCTATTGTATGTTGTATATATTGGTATGTTTATGTTTTTTGCAGTTATATATGTGTATTGCTTTATGTGTATATTTGGCTATTTTAATTGGTATTTATAAATACTACAATTTTCACTTATATGAACAAAAAGAACAAAAAAATGGGAATAATTACTCACATTACTTTTAATTTTTAAAAGTAGTTGGTCGATTAAATTGGAAGGTACTAACACAGGTCTGGTCTATTTAGGTTCTAGGGCTTGTCTAACCTACTCAGGACTTATATTATTTAAAAATAAAGTATATATACATTTATTTTTAATATTCAATTTATTTTAAATATTCAATTTATTTTTAATTTAATATTCACTCACTCATCACGAAATCTCGAAAACTACTGAAGCCATAAAAATGAACTTTGGCAGGAAGGAACATTGTAACTAGGAGACCAAGAAAGACTTTTTAAAAATTCCATTCATTCATAAAGGGATAAAATGGTAGTTGCAAATTTGTATGCTTTCGTCATTTTTAATATTGGACACTATGTAATTTTAGATTTAAATTTGTGGTTCGTAAAAAAAATATTCATTAATTAGATTTTGAAAATGGATTTCTATAAGAGCGAAATAGGGGTTACAAATTTATATGGAATGTGTGGTTTTTCCGTCGTCAATAGAAGAGCCGTCAATAGAAGAGCGCGGACAAAGTCGTAGGCGAAAACTAATAATACATAAAATAAAATTGTCTAAGTCTTTAGTTCAAGTTGATGCTATATTAACATTTTCACAACTATTGGAGTCATAGTTGTATACAACTCACGTTCTAAGACATTATGATTTTGTCAAAACCATAATATACTACTATAATATGAAATTTAAAAATTATTCAAGTAATTTTTTCTTATTATACTGAACTTTAATTTAGGGATATAAATAAAAAAAAAAATGTTCCGATTGTTTATTAATAGTGAAAAAGTGATTTACATATTGAGCAGAATTGTCATAAAAAAATTGTCGTAAATATATAATATTGAATTGTTATGGAATGAATGTTCTAGCAATAAAGAATTATTATTATTATTATTTACATATGTATTTTGAGTCAATAACTAGCAGTTATCTTTATAAATAAGTGTGGTTGTTACAAATATATCAAATTGCTTGGTAGGTTGTTTTGTTTTTTTTGTCTATTTTGTTTTTTATATTGTTATTTCCATTAACAGATTTTCATTTGTTTATTTTTTTATTATTTAGTTGTAACCCTTAAAGAAAAATGTTTTAAAGGACTGTGAGATAATGTAATTCATGAAGTTAATTTAATTTGTTGAATAAATTATTACTAGGTACCACTGGTGTATATTTATTATTATGGAACTTATTGGTACACACAACTATATCTGGTATAATTATATAATATTTAGACAATTTGTCTAATACTACTGTCATTATGATAATTATATCAATTCAAAAGAACATTTCATTCATTAATTAAAAATGATAAATTTTGTACGCAAAATTAAATTATTTCCAAAATCAGTTGAAAGGAGACACAGATAGTATTCTTTTATATATTGATAATATTATTCATAATATTTATTATGTACCAGCTGTTACTCGCGGTTGCACTCAAAAACAAAAAGTTTTGTTTAGTATTAGTAAGCAGGATAACTGAGGGTAATAGCGTCATGCTAGATAGCCTATTATTCATACACCTATAATACGTAATAGGGAAGATTGTTTCAAATTCATCTAGCAGTTTTAAAAGATGTGCGTTTAAACATACAAACTTTTCTGATTTATAATATTAGTACCGATAAAAGTCAAATAAAACGTATATAACGATAAAAGTCAAATAAAACGTATATAACGTACTAGTTAACTTCGTAACCAGTCGTCAAAAAAAATTAAATACTGCTACGTAATTATGCAGTTTAAAAGCTTAAGCAGTTGCAATGATTGGTATGCATCAATCGAATGTTCAAAGAATCGGATTCACTAAAAGTTCTGTATTACAATCCACATACACATTCACATTTTTTGTCCTAACAGTTTTGTTTGGTTAGAGAATCAACAAAAGGCTATGGCAGCACAGCTCGAAACTTTACTTACTTTAAACAGTACTTTGTTTCGTAGATGTAAAAGCCAAACAATACATTTTTTTTACTTCTGTTTTGAACAATCATTATTCAGTATATTTATGAATCTATAATGCTCTTTTATTCATAGCTCATGTCACAATTTTTTCAGAGTATTCAAATTTAACTGATATTGTTCTGTCCAACAATAGTCCACAAATTATGCCCCCTAAAATAATTTTTAAAACCCAGAAATCATGCAATGATGATCAACTTGAAGTTGAACACAGGAGCATGCACAAACACGAGACTACTTATAAATTATGATTAATATTATATGTTAAGAAATTCGAATAAAATATTTATTTTTATTGAACAATTATTACTCATCTTAAATGTTTATAAATTTGCATTATTACAACCAATAATTTTAAGGAAGTAATAGACTCAGACTACATGAAAATAATAGTAATATTGGCTTTCATAAATCCACAATTTTAGTTTTTCATATCTTTTCAAAATTCCTTTGTTAATAAAATTTTAAAATTGTTAACTATTAATAATTAATAGAAACAGTTAGAAAATGTATAATAGTAAAAAACATAATAGAGCACTGCTTAACCTAGCAGTGCCTATTAGCCTAGTGATAGGTAGATTAGTCTGTTAATTTAATAAATGGATGTACATAAAATGTGATTTTCATTGATAATCCTATTCAAACCTGTTAGATAAGAATTACTCTTTATTTTTACTTTATGACAGTGTGCTTATTTACATAAATATTTTACTATACTTACAATAAAAATAAGATTATTCAATCTATTTTATCTTTATTAGACAGAATTTTTTTATTGTTTGTTTAAATGCTCTAGTTTCTTGTAAAGTTACACTTTTGTTATTTTACAAGAAATAGTTTTTAAAATAAAAGGAATAGCAATATTTCTAGTTCAATGAGATCTATATTGACATGCCATTTTATCATCTACCCAATCTGTATCATAAATGTCATTGTATATAATAACTAACTGTTATTTCCAGTTCCACCTGTGAACATATAATATAATTTACTATTAGAATAACTAACTGGTAAACGCTTTATAGCTTATAGCCGTCCTCACAAACCTGCCCATACTCATAATTAGCAAGAATGTTTCAGATCCATCCCATAATTTCAATGATTAAAGCATTGATACAAGCACACTTTACTGTTTTAAAATATTAGTATAAATAACCAATATTTCAGGATTAAAAATCAATAGTCATCTTTTGTGGATTTATATTGAATTAATTTATAAATATACTTACAGGGTTATACTGCAGAGCTGTTACATATGCTTGCACTGCCTGTTCCATATCCCCAGCAGCAACAAGTGCTGCTGCCAGGTTGATGTACCCATCAATGAAGTCTGGTTTTAGACGAACTGCATGACGGTAGTTCTCCAAGGCTTCTTGTAACTGACCACGCTCCTTGTATACATTACCAAGGTTGCTATAACAATGCAAAAGAATTATTAACTATATATATTTCCTTTTTAGAGCTATAAAATATAAATGAAATAGATAAGTGCATTAAATATCTTTTAACTTTACAAAAACATAAATAATCATACAATTGCTAATTATTAAGTATTTATTTATAATTGCATTTTCATTGTATAAATATAATTATGTAGTTATTTTTTTATGAACGCAACAACGCACTGTAAAGATAATTATCGATATGACAAATTATATTTTCATAAAGTATATTTTAGATGGGATATCAAATTTCAAGATGACTTAACATAGATTGACATTTTAAATACAGTATGTTTTTCTTGTAATCTTAGCACAACATACTTAATCTATATCGTTATAATTAATAGTTTTTATCGTTTACCTGTATGCTTCAGCTAGAAGAGGATTTTGTTTTATAGCAAGCGTCGAAAAATGTGCCGATTTGTCCAATCTACGACATTGAAAATGTATAGAAGATAGTAGTAGCAAAACACCAGTGTTTGTGCCGTCTTGACGCCAAAGCTGCATGCAGTGCAGTTCCGCACTATCATAATCACCAGCTTGATATTCCCTGTGTGCCAGCTCCAAGAGTCCTAACACAAATTATTATTAATATGTAATTCTTACTTTTTTAAATAAAATACCACAAAACTATTATTAAATTCATGATTTAATACTATTTTACTCACCAACTGTAGATATTTGTTGAATCTCCGACATTTTCAAGATCACGGCATTTGCAGGAACGCTGACGATTTGTTGAGGCTGCGTCGTGACAGATTGAGGCACGGCAACATTTGCTTGTGGTTGCATTTTAGTAATCATTTTTCAATTGGAGTACAATATCGTCGTTAAAATATATTCACACCACACTAAAACACCAAAAGTATATGTTTTTTTTTTTTAGTAATTTTCCATAGTGAATAATCACAATCACATTGATTTATTAAACAAGCAAAACTAAAAAGACAAATCCTTTGCAGGCAATGATAATACAATTGCCATAATAAAAATAAAAAAATAGCAACAGCTACATTGCTACAGAATGAACGGAAGTATTTACTTATATTTTTGTCTATGACCTCGTCAACATTAGAAAGACACTTGACTATTTTAAATTGTAAAACATGTAGTAAAAAGTTCTAATTTGTAGTTATTGTCAAAGGCTTATTACAGAAAAACATAATATTATATTCCACTAACTAGTACAATAACATTTTTGGGTAGGGAATCAATTTGTCTTTTTTTAATCATTAATATTATAAAATTTTATTTCCGGTAACACATTACTTCGTAACGTTGGTAGTAAGTTTTTACAAATTTGTTTCCGATTGATCTTAGTTGTTGAATTACTTAATTTTCAACTTTAATTTACAATGTTATTTAATTATATATAAATATGTTTGTTTAAATACTATGAACATTTGTTACATGAAAGTAGTAACAGTCCTTTATACTTTTATTTTTTAATTTTAAAAAATTTAAATAAATATTCACTATAAATATATTTATTTATTAGTTTAACGAAGTCATGGGAGGATGATGTAAAAAAATAAGAATCTAATTCAAATAAGTTTAATAGTTTAATATAATTAAAACATTTCGAAATGAAATACGTAGTAGTAGTCAGAAGCAGTCAGAAAAAAAACTGCCATCTTAATTTAGATTTGGTAAGAATAACACAAAGGTTTTTTCTTAAACATTTTATTAATTAAATCAAAATCGTTTGACGTTAAAATATAATTTAGCATACGTACAATAATTGTAAATAAAAAAAAAATAGGAATTTCAATATTATTCTTAAATCTATAAATGGACGGATTATTGTTAATACTGTTGTAAATTACTTTCAGATAACCAATATCTATTCTAGATAAGATAACAAATATGCTATCTCAATGAGATCTTGTGGGACGGACTCGTGGCAGCAGATGTATAACTCGCGAGGTTCGGGTTCGCTAAATACACGCCTGGAAATTTGTAATATATTATATATATCAAAAACTTTAAAGACTTTTGTAATATATGGAATGGAACTTAATTAATATTATGAAATATACAAGTTAAATGAATAATTTTCTATTATTACAATAACGAAAACGTTTTAAATAAAAATGAAATGAATGAATAAAAATTTAGAATGCTAATGAGTGCGACTTTTGCTCTCACCCGATAACCCAAAATTGGAATGGCCCACAATTCTTCTTTATTGTTCCACATTTGCTTAACACTTCGGAGGGTACTTCAAAGAGCATGCCATACTCTTTTACTGCTACTAGAATCTTATTTAAATTTGTTGAAACCTGATTTTTCTTAAACCTGTAAATAAGTTTCTTTTATAACCATGTTATATTTAACAACTAAAAAGGAAATTTTATGTGGATAATATTTTTTAAAATGAAATACTTTAAAAAAGAAAGCGTAACTCACTTAACGCTATGTTGAAGTAAATCATGAATTTTCTTGCATGCCTGTTTAAAAGTCTTAACTATATACGAATATAGAAAGTTATTGGCCTGTTCCTCTAAATTATTAACAGGTGCTAATAAAATTCCCTTTTCAGATTCCAAGTGGATAAAGTGAAATAAAACATTTTCTTCTCCAGCGGTGATTCTGTAAATAGTTGTATATTTTTATTTATAGGTTAGTAGTTGAATTGTTTACAACAAATAATCAATAATACCTGTGTACTGTGACATGGTTATTGAGCTCATCCAAAAGCGACTTTCGGAAATCCGAAGTTTCCATATTGCTTGATCTGCTGCCGTCCTTGAAATATATAAAAATACTTCTAATTTCTTATACATTACCAATAACAACACTCTTGAAACATGTTATATTAGACATACATATTTCTTTAAATACATTCGCACAACGAAACTGAACCTTTTGAACTCACAGCAACAAATTGATAGAGACTAAAATATTCGTGAACGTTCAGATAATTGTTTTTATTATATTATTTTATAACATGTAAATATAAAAGATAACCTGTTTGTCCCAATCAGACTCGGATCCTGACGAGTCCCTTCTGTTTCTTTGCTCCCTGTCTGCTCTCCTGCCAACAACTCGATCTTCACTAATTTCACTGAAAAATATAATATTTTTATAATTGTTTATTTTTCTTTGATAAAATACTAAGTACAAATTAACAAAGAACTGTTACGAGCTCAGAGACACAACTCAAAACAGTACCTTTTTTAATTTTTTTTTTGTCTGCTTGATTGTCAAAAAAAATTACAAGGATATTGGTGAAATTAATAAATATAAAAACTTTTATACATTACAATTCAAAAAACAAACTTGTTGAATATTTATAAAATTCGATTTGCTAGCTTAATATCGATGTCAATATATAGGATCCTTTTCACTACAAATTGTTATGTAAACATAGTAACGACAATGTATTTTTCTTTCTTTTGAATTCAGAAAAATATTTGTTTTACTAAAAAAAACTACCAGAAAAAATTACTGTATATATAGTGTAATGTAGATATTTTATTATTTGAGTCTGAGGGGAGATTGCAGAGTTTTTAAATAACTTTACGTAATTGGGAGAGTAGAACATAAGTATAGGGATAGGAGTTTGATTTGAGACATCCTATTAAAAAAAAAACAGTAGTTACAGTTTCAGTTTCATTCAGTTTTCAGTTTCATGCCTTGCAAATGTTTTTATATATACAGCTTATAAGCTTTATCACTGAAACACTGAAAGCTTTATATTAATTAATGATATTGAATATGCAGTATCCATTTAAAATAAGATTAAAATAAAACTCACCTATTGCTCTTCAAACTCCCAGAATCTTCTGAATAACTCACATCCAAGCTAGAATGCCTGTATTTCTGTCCGTTATACCACTGAGAGTATAGGCTGTGAGAGTGTATATTATCAGCAGAACCAGATTTAAGTTCTGAGTTGCTTCTTTGCTTCAGTTCTTTGTGCTTTGACTTCAGGGTTTTGGTGTCTGATTTTGTGGCTATAATCATTTTAAACAAAGAATAACAAAAAGGTTTATTATAATAATTTCAATTGTAAATATGGATTACATTATATGATCAGTCTCAGAAAAGGTATTTTCAAATAATTTTAAAATAAATTCAAAGCAACAAAAATTACTTTTTAAATACTACAACATTAAATTTAAAAGGAGTTACGAAAATTAACAAAAAAGTGAAATAAAATACAGATTAGAAACAAATATATACAGACAATGATTTTCACGGTTTTTCTTTCCACATTTTGTTAGGCATTCAGGAGCTGTTTCAATCTGTGGCTGTGTGTTAGAAGCAAACCAAGAAGGTAGATACTTATTTAAACCAACTTCAAATAATAATTCTAAGCAGCTTTCACATTCCTCTACATAGAATGGGGATGGAGGTGTCACACCGATAGCCTGAAAAAAAAGGATATATCAAATCTTAAATATAAAATGTTATATGTAAATCTTTTATAGTCATTCTTTTGACTTAAATCAATGACAATTTAGAAAAGGTATAAAAAATTATAAAGTTTATATGTTTTTTAGTAATTTGAACATACATGATCTTAAGAACCGAGTTATCTCAAATATTTTACAGCAAAGTATCAGAAATAGGTCAAAATTCTGATTATATAAGACTGTTTTTATAACAAATTGTCTTAACAATACTATTTCAAAAATAACTAATGCTGAAAATATTGGTACTTACATCCTCAGTACATCCACCAGCTTCCATTAATGTTGCCAGAATAAAGTGTCCTTTCCCCACTAATAAGATAAACCAGCGTCCATCCGGAATTCTGAAAAAAATATTTATATTACTCTTTTATACTGATAAAAAATAGTTAACATAAATAGTATTTTTAAAACATTTATTTATTTACTAACAATGTAGTAGTTTCATATAATAAATTCTAGAACACTTTGTTTGTACATTTTTTTTTTCTAGAGTGATCCATAACTATAAAATAATAACATTATACAAGGAAAATCAACAGTGATGTACATTGTCACAACAAATAGAAAAAAATAAAAAATTAACTACACATATAAATTAAATGATTTATATTTGCATAAAATTACACATATAATATAAAAATAAATATACTGTGTTGTATATTTGAAAGGATTCATGGTTGGATAAATATATATACCATTAGGAATTCCACTCTCATATTGCTTCTACAGTATTCAATTTAGCAATAAAGATTGCCTTATAAAGAGGAACTACATGCAGTTTGGTAACTACACCACACAAACGCATGTTTTATTTGGTAAAATATGATTAAACATTGTTTTAGATAACTGGTTTCAAGTTCCTCAAGATGTTAAACAATGTCAGAATATTGTTATATAATATTAAATACAAACTTAGGTATAAATTTTTATGTTAATTTCTACCTGTACTCATTTCCATCATTTTTATGTTGTTTTCTACTTTCATTTATGAATACTTCCTTCCAGAAAACAAGTTTTTCGAGTTCCTTTTCCATACTAAGTTTTAAAATGCCATTTAATTTTAAAAAAGCATTAATTTCTTTTAAGTCATCATCTTGTAGATGTGAACTTAGCAAGTGTCCGGAATAGTAAAGACAAGATCCAATCACAGTATAAAGACGTTGAAAGTTTTCTACATCATCTGTCTGAAAAGAATTTATTAAAATGATTGCTTTATTTTTACTTAAAAATAAACCTTATTAAGTGATATAATAAATATTTATATTATTTTACCCATTCTCTATAATCAGCTGCTTCCAATTCTGTTATAGCATCATCAACTTGAATTTTAACCTCCAAAGGCAGGGATACAGAATGAGCTTCATTAAAAACATCATTATTATTTTCTTTATTACCAAATTGCAAAATTACAAAAATCCTTGAGAATAAACTATCCAACTTATCAACATTATTGGGTTTTGTAAAACATATTTTGAGGGAACCATACAAAAATTCTAACACCCTTACAATATTACCAATAACTCTTTTGGCAGAAAAAACATCAAGCACACTATTTGGCAATGCAACTAACAGCAAGTCAGAATAATGTGAAGCATATGCTATATTTAGTAAGATATTTTTGTGTAAAACTGTTGATATAACTGGTTCGCTTGTGCCTAGTGATTTAGGAGCTAAATGCTTTAGTGTTAAGTAGGCACCCTTAGTATTGTATAGAAAGTTCTGGTTAAATGGTCGTGGAAAGCAATACAATACGTTATCATCATTACTTTGATATTCACCATCATTTCCACATATGTATAGTACAGAACACATTGAGTCTTTTAAAAGCTGGGTGAGTGAATTTTCTGGAGCTGTCTTACTTAATAATAACTTTTCTATATCTATATTATATCCCTCTGCTACAACTTGGAATGTAAGTTTTGGATTTTCAACATCTTCAACAACTCTTTGGATAACGTTGTTAATGTTATGTGATGTGACTTCTATACCATTAATTTTTTTTAAATAATAACCAATTTTGATTTTAGATGTGTATATGGCTTTAGCTTCTGGTAAGAATTCTGACACAACTAATGTTTTGCCATCAGCATGTTTGTCTAAGTTGATTCCAAAAAGCTTTTCTATTTGACAATTTTTCTCACTACTAAATATCATATTTTTACTAACCTGAAACATTTTATATATCATACATTTTGAGACAAACCACTCTTAAAATTAAACAACACAATAACATTTTCATTAATGTTACCTGTATATTAATAAGTTTATTGTTGTTGTCTTTTTCTTTTTTATTTTCACTACTAACTTCTTTGCTTTTAATTTTTCGAGCTTTTAGAACTCTAAATATTTTTCCTTAAATTTAGAAAAACATAATATTGTTAAATGAATGTTATTTAATATTAAAAGTAAGTATAAAAGTTAATAAGATGAGACGAATCTCATACATTTATATATTAATACCTTCGTGATGGGTGTATATCTTATTAAACTTATACCTTTAGTAGAACGTCTGGTTGAAGATCTTTTAAAATCACTTCGTAATTTAAAAGTTTCACAATTTTCTAGTAATGCAGCTTTATAACCATCTGCACTTTCAGTGCTTGTCTTAATTTTTATAAACATGAGTTCTCCATCTTCACCTATGTCAGAATCCCACTCTGGTACTGAACTGCAATATCCATATAAAGTTAGTTTTAATATTAGTGCGATTAATAATAATTAAGTTCTGTGTAACCTCTCTGATTCAGAATATTTCGAATCGTCTGATGAATTAGTCCAATCGTTATCGGAATCACATGGACTTTCATAGTGGATTTTATTCTTAAAAGTATTCATTTCATGAATCTAAACAATGTATAATATTTTAAAACATTAAAATAATAAATTCAGTTTGAAAGTAAACAATTAATAAATATCTTTACTAACAAATTAACTTTAAACCTGATTAAGTCATTGTCAGTGTCAAGACCCAAGAGTCACAGATACCTTTTACGACCAAACAAAAACGCATCTTACGGGGACCTTAAAGAAACATGGGTAGTCAACGTTTCATTTTTAATTAAAAACCCGGAGAGAAAGGATAGAGCTCGAAAAGCAGCCAATGAAATGCTGGAAAGAGATAAAAGATGATGACCGAGCAAGTCAAACCCGGGGAATTTCGTTAAACGCTAAGTCTAAAGAAGAAAAAAATCAAGCTAACAATCCCCGGTAATGTCTTCAGCATTCACTGCGGATAGAGTTTAAATTTAGATATTCCATACTTTGGATAGATTATGAGATGTTATAAGTTGCCTGCTGTATTTAGCGACATAATTGCATCATATTACTCACAATTAAAATTTTCTTTAAGATCAAACGATAACTATTCCAAGCCGCTAAGGTAAATCATAGTTTTATGTTAAGGTGCTGTATTTCTCTAATTATATTTAATAGAGTAATTAACAATTGAATAATTCAATTCTGTCTGTGTCTTGGTCAAGGTGATCCATATAAGATTTGAAAATCGTACCCGGTATCAACTTTATTGTTTCATATAAGCAACTTTCACGGAGCTAGTGTAAAATCATATAAACGCGTTTCGTGTCATTTCGTATGAATTATCTAGTTACAGAGTAGTAAATTCTTTGATTGGGTATACGGAACGCAGTATACAGCTTTTATGATTCGGTAATTTTAATGAGCGGTTAAATTGTTGCTACAATTTCAGAAGCAGACCCCTTCAAATTTTTAAGTAAAAACATAGATTACAAAAGCCGCATTGTATCGCTAGATGTAATAATCGTTAGCTTTTGAACTGATCTAAGGAAGGTAGACCAATTAACTAAAAAAAAAATCTTGTATATTAGAAAATTATCTATTGAAACGTCTAAACTAGCATTTTCTAGTTTACGATCTCAGAAAACCCTTTTTGTCCAAGTTAGATGTACGCGTCGTAAACAAATGAAGTTGTGGCTTGGGTTAGAGCGTTCAGTTTTAATTAGAGAAACGTTTTGGATAAAATTAAAGAAAACATCGGAGTTCTAATAATAAATAAATACCATAAATTGACCAAAAGAAAATCGGAAAAGCTCGTGAACACATAGTAAAATTTCTTCCATAAAATACAAATTAAAGGTGCTCATAAAAATGGAGTTTTAAGATCGAGGATGAAAGTACAGCTTGCATGCATGCAACTTATCAAAAGTCTTTAATCGGCAAGACAATTATAATCAGCAAGAAACGCGATGAACCTTGAAATAAAAAAAGAGTGGGTATCAATTGTTATAGGACTAGAGATGACTTTATTATTCTACTAGCTTTGAGGTGGCGCCTTATTTCATGACTAATTCTAAACGTTATTAAAATTTTATTTCAATGCATTCCAAATGATTTTCCCATAACAATTAGTTTATAACAGTTAAAACCACCGAAAGATACTAGCAACATCTGTGAATAGCAGTAGAAGCGGATAAATCTTGGTGGTCGAAAAGAGGTCAAAATTCGCTTCACTATTCGTCTTTTGAAAGCAAGTGCTCATTAGGTTATTACACTTAGAGACCAGACAATTTCTTGTACTATGGACGATTATAGCGCTATAAGGCTTCTGGAGCCCCCTCTTCCCTGGGAACAACCGTCACACCCTTAAAATAAACAAATATTACGAACTAACCATCAATAACTTTATAGTTAATTTTTACGTAGTAAAAGTGGGTGCAAAACGTAAAACAGCGAAGTTTTCTTTATGACCTACTTAAAGATCTTGGCGTTTTAGAAATATCATCAGTTGATTTCTAGATTATTAGATTATTAGAATCTAGAAATCAACTGATGATATTTCTAAAACGAATCCTAGAGGTCCTAGAGGTTGAATCCTAGGTTGGCCTGAGAAATTATAATTCGCAACATATCCTAAGAATAAAAACTTATTACGTTTGGATAATTATTGAAACTAAGCTCCTTTAGACTACTGAGATGGAGTTTTAAACTACAAAGGAATTTTTAGGCCCCTCCGTTAATAAAAACTAAAGAGATTCTAGTTGTAGATGTATTCCCTGCGTATTATGTTATATAAAATTAATCTATAAACACAGATCATAGAATAGTGTCAATAAACGAGTAATCAAAATATGCACAAAAATTCAAAATGTGTCGACTATGCGTGTTCGTTTAAAATATCTTAAAACTAAAAATGAAAGCATTTAAGATTATTCGTCTGTTGTCAAAGTAATAAATGATTTAACACAAAAATAATCTTATTATAAAACAATATTCATTCTAAATATGTCTAATGAAATAAGTTGTGAGGAATGTAAAAGTTCTCTTGAACCGATATGCCATATTAAACTGGTAAGTTAAATATGCCTCATTACATTAAATCCTATATAGTTAAAACTTTGGAATTTATAAATAATTATTTCTAATATAATTACAATCATCTCTTCCGATATTCGTGTCGTGAGACGTTTTACAATATCAATTGTTATAGGACTCAATTGTTAAGTTGAAAAAAAGCACAAGACAATTGCTATGTTTACTGGAAGAACTACAAGCTAAAACATTCACACGAAATGCTATTTGTGATGTTGCAGACGTAACTCCATTATTCGCCAACGCTATTAGACCGGATCTAGAATCAATTGTGATTATTCTTTCAATTTAATTAATGTTGAAACATTCCTTGGTTTTATTAAATCCTGATAACAAGCATTCCTAGTCATGTTATAAAATTTCAATAATAATATTTTTTGATAGGAACAAAATGTTACTGACGTCATTGGCTCCTCAGCATTAAGAAAGTTGGAAACCAATGCAAAACAGTTAGGAGCTATTTATATAGAGGTAAAAGAGCAATATTACCTGATATTTATTTAGTTTGCAAAATTCGTAGTCCTTCAAGCTGTCAATTTTTTTTTTATTATTTTACAATTTATTAAAGGATGAAGGTGATGATTGTTCTATATATAAAAGGCTTACAAGAAAATGCCACTGTTTAAATCACCCAAATTATAATGACTTTGTAATACATTTTAATGAAGTTTCAAAATACACTACAAGTAACCTCGGAGAAATTATTAAAAACTTACGTATATTAAGAAAATTTCTTTATATGGGTGGCGATTACACAAAAAATGCCCTTATTTTTTTAAATGAAGTAAGTATTTCAGTACGCACACATCCAGTAAGAACATAATCCAGATGTACATAAATCTATTTCCGTTTCTTGTTATTCAATTCATTAGGGTCTTATAGATAGCAAGCACACAGAAAAAATTGAAATAACTCAAGGATGTACCCACGCTGATATCTGTAGCATTTTTGACGAACATTCAATAATAACTACATGTATTTCGTGGCCTTGTAAATACAGGAGCTACGGAGACTGCGTGACTCAAGTTAGATTGACGCTTAAGCAATAATATTTTATAGCTTGTATATTAAATGCTCATACATAATTAATAATTATTTTAGAAACTTGCGGCAAGTGTAGTTTACAAACTTGCGGAAATAGAAGAAGGCAGAAGGTATTTAAACTACACCTCGAAAATTTGCAATGATATAAGGAAAGTTTTAAGAAAGAAAGCTTCATTACTAGAAGTAGACACAATAGACACCTTGAATGCTTCATTGAACTTATTAAAGCCAACATTCGCCAAAAACATGGCCTTAACATGTTTCACCAAATCAATTTATGAAGGTAATAACCAGAAGAAATTAATATCCAGAGCACAAAATACTCGTAGCCTATACAATAATAGTCAAATTCAAGCAAAAACAAATAAAATACGACGACCAAAGATCATACCAGTTTATACTTATTAAATACTTTACATTAAAAATGGAATTCGGTTTTTGGAAATGTAGGTATAATCATACCACAAAAGATGTTATGCAAGTCTTGTTTAAAAGTTATTAATTGTTAAATTTTTCAGGCATAGGAAGAAGAACCATAAGTGACTTGGTACAATACCGTAAATACATGATTTTAGAAGAAGTTTTGATGCATCTGGATTTATTAAAAGATTACAGTTGCTATGATTCTGGAAAGCAGGAATTGAAACAAAATTTGCCATCACTATTTATACTCTTTAAACATCTACTCGTAGAATATGATGAAAGTCAATTAAATATAGTTATAACTAACATCCTCAATAATATTGTCTCAAAAAATATAATTAAAGAAGATAATGAAACAACTAAAGCTATAGTTCTAATGAATACATCAACAGAGGTAAGCTCTTTTATAGATAAAAATATAAATATAACAAACCATTGTAATATTTGTTTGTAGCCTATACAGATGAAGAATGAAATATGTCAAATGCCCCCAAAAAAGGCAAATATGAAAAAAGGTGCCAAGGCAAAATCTGGGTTAGGTATTTCACCAAATAGACAGAGACAGGCACTGAAAAGAAAAGGTAGATGACATAACACTATATAAGTTTATTACATTTTTGGTTAAGTAAGTATATATATTTTTTTAATTTTTAGTTCTAGGGTGGGAATCATCTATTCCGTTGAACAGAAGTAGGAAATTTACACAAGGTTTGGAATTATAAATAGTATGTTAATTAAGAATTTTAAAAATATTTTAAATAATTTCCTTTTAATTACAGATGGCAAGAATTCAATTATTATAGTACCCATAGAAAAATAAACCACAATGTAACAAAATAGCCATATATTTCTGATATAAAATTAAAATGCTATACAAGGACTAACAAATAACAATATCACACTTATATGTGTATCATTAAATAGTTTAATAAATAATTATTAATATCCATCACATTTACAAATAATACAAATTATATGGTAGTGTAAAAAGTATTTTTTTTATGAACATACAAAGTTTTACATTTTATTTTACATTAAAGGACAATTTTTGGTAAAATAACAAAGGAATGTTAAGAATTACATAAAAGTTCTGTACAAAAGTGCATAAAACATTTTATGAAATAAAAGTAAATTAAGAAACCTTATTTTTAATCTATTAAAATGCTAAAACAATAAAGTGAGATCAAAATGCAATTAGAAAGTATTTCTATAATCATACTGCTGTTGAGGCTCGTAATAAGTAATTCTTCTCCGATTTTGTGGCCTGGGACTGTTAGGCTTAAATAACATTGCCATCAAGATATAAAAACCACCAATAATTTTACTAATGAAGTCTAAAACACCTAAAAACATAGGTGTAGAATTTTTAAGCAAAATAGAAAATTCTCTGATTAAAGCTAATACAAAGTTACCAAGAAAATTTATAAATGTTGTGCTACCACTAAATAAAGCAATAAAAAAAGCAAAAATGAATGTTACAAACTCAATCACATTGTGTAAGGTCAGAGCATTCTTAATGTTAATTATTGCCTCACTGTAATTATATTTGAGATGGGATTCAATAACAGCAGTAGGTGTATTTAAAATACTTGATCTTGACCTTTCAGGCCCTCCTGTTAATATTGGTTCTACTTCTAAATAATTATCTGTGATGTGCCTTAGGCACTTCAATGTTACTATAATTTCTGAATCTCTGAATTTAACACTTCTTATTTGAAACCAAAAAGGTCCAAGAGGTTCGCTGTCTATCTCTGTCAGTAAGCTCACACCCGGCGAGTAGCCTAAAGTTTCGGATTCCGAAATTCCGATCCAATGGGTCTTGGGATATATACGGAGCAGCTTCTGTCTGGCTTCTAACAAATCTCTTTTTAATTCAATTTCAGCAGGACTTATTAAAACTACATCCCGATATCCAATACGTTTGTCAATAAGCCGTCTTTCGAGGTAGCGGCCTAAAAATATCTTCGATTTCAGCATTTCTTTCACCTGGTGTCTGATATTTATCGTCTCCATGCTGTTATCACCAGTGTCAAACTGTGACGACGTCATTGATGAATTCAACAATGGACTTTGCTCTAAAACACTCATAACTTTAAAAATAAAATTGTTTAATTTGGAAAATTCAATAACACAACAAAATTAGTCATTAGTCTGACAGCACACTTTCAATTTGACGTTTTATGACACCATAGACTGATGTTGTAACTAGCAAGTTACGTAACAACGTAGACAGGATACTAGTATTTTTAATGCTGTAATACTCAAATCAATAATGGGTTTACCCTTTATTGATTTGTAAACTTATTCTAATAATAATTAGTTTTGTTTACTTAGCACTTGTATGTTATTCATAATAAATTAAGAGGCTTGTATATTCTTTACTGCTCGCTAACTAATCTTAATATTTCCTGGCTTAATGTAAGCTGTTCAATGACTGTTCAATTTCAAGACATTCGGTTTATTATTTACTAAGTGTGTTTATCTATACTTGTTTTCTTATGAAAAAAAAATACCGTTGCAGCGAAACAATGGCTCGATAAACGTTAAGCCCCTCACACACGTAGATATAATATATATTAATATGCCGTGCTATAATATATATTATAGTAAGCTACCACGCAGGGAGACGATGATATTATTATATATATTTTGCCATTATTCATGGATGGTCGGTCTAACGTTTGCACGCATTTTGTAATAAATGGTGCTTTGATTTATTAATTAGAAAATTATGAATTCAACAAGTGCACTGTTATTGGATTTAATTGACAGTTCTTCAGAGAACGATTCCGATGCTGCTTTTGACATGTAAGTCGCCCTATCAGGCACAAAAACTAAAACCAAATGGATTTAATCACATATAAAGAATAAAGAAACTCGTGGCGAATTTAATTTGTACGTGAACTATCGTCAAATCGTCATTTCAAGATCTTCATGAATTAATCAAAAAAAGAATATAAAGATAGAAGTGCACTCGAACACGGTGGAGCATGCTGTACCTACTTTTAAAATATGTCACAATATGTCTTGCTATACCATAATATATTAATATGTGATAATTATATTCGTTGATGACGTCATAGAAATATATATTATAGCTGCGTGTGCGGTCACTTGAATTTTTGTATAGAAAATATATCGTAATATGCCTTGCTTTATTTATATTAATATATATTATAGCTACGTGTGTGATGCGCTTTATTCGGACTCTGCTTCATCGGAAACAACCATCAAACAACGATAAGTTGACTTTAAACGTCGTCGTACAGACACCGATGATGCTGAACGTTTTGGTCATCCAAATGAGCCAGTTACTCCAGAAAATATTGAAAAAACCCTCAAAATCATCATGAGCAATCGCAAAGTGAAGTTGCAAGATATAGCTGATATCGTGAAGATATCAAAAGACAGTGCGATCACTGTTTTGCACTAACATTTGGGTATGAAAAAGCTGTTGTCGAAATGGGTGCCGCGTTTGCTTACGCCGGAACAAAAACAACAACGAATTCATGATTCAAATCGCTGTTTGGACATTATTAAGCGTAAGATAATTCGGAGTTTTTGCGTCGATATGTGACAATGGATGAAACATGGATCTACCACTATACACCAGAGTCGAAACGGCAGTCATCTGAGTGAACTGGACCCGGTGAAAGCCGTCCAAAACGACCAAAAGCAGTCAGCTAGAAAGGCGTCAGTATTTTGGGATTCGCGTGGTATAATTTTCATTAATTATTTGAAAAAATGCAAAACAATTAACTCTGATTATTATTATATTAAATCTCTGAATACGATGGTCAAATTGAATGAATTACGTTTTGAATTGTTTCCCCTCCCACCGTATAGTCCAGATCAAGTCCCCTGCGACTACTGGCTGTTAAATTGAATTTCAATCAAATGAGGAAGTTATCGCTAAAACTGAAGCGTATTTTGAGGCCAAAGATAAATCGTTTTACAAAACGGGCATAGAAAAGCTATAAACTCGTTGGAATGGTTGCATCATCGCCAAAGGGGACTACATTGATGAAGAAGAAAAAAAATGTTATTTTCTTATCCAGACCCGGGACTTATTGACCGATGTAAAGATAGCCGACTCTGACTTTGACTGGCTAATCTGCAGAATAGCCAGCCAATACTTCAAGCCGACCATTGATTTTTTTTGATGATCTAAATTTTTTTCATAATTATTTATGTTCAAACAATACCTAATAGTCGAAGAGTTACTTTTACTTTGTTAAATAATAATTAAAAATAAAAAAGGTTACACAAATATAATAAAAACTGAAATTTAGATGAATGAATTTAGATGAATGTCTGTTTATTACTCAATCACACTGGAAGATAGATAATTGAGTATCGTGCGTTTTGTCAAAATAAGTATGCAAATAAAAATAATAATCTAGATTTCTACATGGAATATAATACTTTTTACTGAAGACAAAACATCTGACTGCAGCTCGTATTGGGCTGGCTCGATCGGGGAAAAACCACCCTCTCACAGAATATCAACGTCAGTAACCATATTCATTTGGTTATATTATTAAATTTTTCCTCAGCTAATGTCTTTATAGAACTCATGTTTAATTTTATCTAATTTTTCACTATAACCATATATTTTCAATGATATTAAACAGAGGATGATATGGCGGAGCAGAGTATGACACAGTATGCTGTCGTAATATTTCGTCTATCCTATAATCTACAAATATCGATTTATTTTTTAGAATCAGTTCATATAACATGTTCGATGAATGTTCAATATTTCTTAACTTCAGTTAATCATTTGCTGTTTTTTTGAATTTGAATTCGATGCACGATTTGGAATTGAATTATGATAGGGTGCATTATCAACAACAACAACACTTTTAGGTTTAAGGTTGGGTACTAATTGCGTTTGGATCCATTATGAATATTTTCATGGTAATCACTTTTTTGGTTGGCGTGAAACAGGAGCATTTGGTACAAAATCATCCATTCCGCCAGGATGGACATGGTTGTACTTTGATACATGTTGCTTTAAACCAAAAGTGCTTGCATCTGACGAAGACTTTGACAGGGTATGTGATGTATGTATATAAGTTTCATGAGTAAAAACAATTGTTCCATTTTATTCACGATTATCTTCCGTTAGTTCCCATTTAAAACCTAATACGATGATGTGTTTTGGTCACGTGCCTCCACAACCTTTATACTCTATAATCTATTCTTTGAAATGCGAAAATCTTTTTTTTAGACTAAAATTTAAATTTTAAGTTTAGAATTCCTGTAAATAACAAATACTACTATAAAGGCAAAAACGTTTGGAAAGTGATTTACCTGCATATAAGCTGTTTCTTTAAAAATATATGTTAAAAATTCAATGTCCTACAGATCGTTTCGTTTTATATCCGGGTTGCGAAAGTTTAAAGGAAAAAAAATGTCGTGAAAGCAGAAATTGAATTAAGAAAATTTGATATTTTTTAATGTGACTACATAATGAACTGTTCTAAATCGGACATACAGACACAAAAAACAAATATAGTTATAATTATAAAGATACCAGAATGTTCTTAATTTTCTCTTCAGTGTTAATGTAGTAAATGAAACAATAAACAGTTTAAAAATTTATTACAGTTTATTAAAATTCTCAGATTTTAATATGGCTGCGATAAGAAAAGAAATCTTTTTATTATTTACAATAACTGGTGGTTATTGGAAACAATAATGACTTATCGTATTCGAAACTTTTTATTACAATATGACTTATAATTACAGTATATTTTTGTGGTTTGTTTAACCTTTTATATTTACATATATTTAATATTTAAGATACCAAAACTGGTTTGAAAAGTGTGATAAACCATTCTTATTTATAATTAAATATAAACAACCTTAAGGGTTCATATATATAAATAAAAATAAATAGTGAATATACTTCTCAGTCGAGAATTCCAAAGCAATATGAAATTAAAATAATTGAGGCATTACTTACTTTTATTTATGCAAGTTATAAGTTATTATGAATAAGATTCAAATTTACCAAAATACCTTAATATAATATACACCTCTCGACAACACTAACATTAAAAACGTATATTCCTTCTGTAATTTAATTCATTAATAAAGTTACAGAATAAAATAGATAGAGAAACTTCAAATATTGATCTACTCAGTCCAAGTTAACTACATTTTCTGATAATAGCAATACATTCCCTAAAATATTTCAAATGCAGATATTATTTATTTTAATAAAATAAAAATAATGTTAAACTTTAGTTTCATTACTAAGTCTGTAATGATTGAATTAAACCTACCCATAGTACATGTGCTATTTTTATACATTAAGCTTATTGAATGTGAAGGAAAAAACTATAAATTGTCTAGTGACATTTTAATATTAGAAATAGTGTTTATTATACCCGAATTTATAATACAAGTACTTACGCCTTCACAACCTTAAACCTTAATACATATTTCAATTTTCGTTGTGAATAATACAAATTTCGATCACTAATTATAAATGGATAGAATAATATCATAAGGATAGACATTTGAAGTCACATTCACCCTGATCAATATAGACCACATTACAATATAAGAAACTAATATAAAATATACTTTATAATGTGGACTTTTATTCAATATTATACATACATATTTATTATATTTTAATACTATAACACAGCCCAATGGAAGGACATCGCTCGTCGCTATCCTAACATTCCTCTCAAGCATAAAATATTTTACAATATTAGTAAACTTTCAAGTCTTCCACTGAGAATTATACCTCCGTGGTAAGTGACTAGTCATATGAACAACTTTAATTCTTATAAATATATATATAGCAGCAGTAAAAATTATTTAACAATAAGAAAACCGTGCACACTGGCCAAGAATTTATCAAAGTTATCTTGAAACCGAAGCTTGTGCGTTCTCAATCCATCGAAGAGTACCCCATTGGTGAGGACTCCGAACGCTTCTTCTAGCCTGGGGACGTTAGCGGGGTCATTGACCGCGAACGCTTCGATCAACTGTCTGGCAAGCCCCTCTAGTAAAGCCGGCTTTACGCACGTTAATGCATATATAGCAGCTCCAGCGGCCGGTATGGAGTCAGGGGGTATTTCCATTTTAATTATTAACATCAAGAGTAACTCAGCTAGGGATAATAAAGATATTGCGTAGGGGTTATCATCTCCGAGAGTTCGCACTTTGCTTGAGAGTCCTACTATTGTGTCGCAGCATAATGTGGAAACATCGCAGGACACAGCCGTGAGGCCGACTCGTAAAGCTGTGATCACCATGTTGAAGTCCTCGATGGGAAGATTTGTTAACTGTAATTAGAAACATTTAAGAAATATAGGTATCTTCTATTTTTTATTGTAACATATATGTTTTGTGATTCATGATTCTTATTGAACCACAAAAATTCGTTTCAAGCTCACAAGACTATTTGGAATTTTTGGATATCGTATAGAAATATTTCTTATATTTACAGTAATGATTAGTAAAAGGGAATATCAAAATTGTTTCTGCTCATCGAGCGATATTTTTAAAAAATGCTGAAACTGATAGCAGATAATATAATTTTTTAACAGCAAATCCTTTTTTAATCCCTATAATTTAATTACATGTTCAACAACCTTAATAAATAATGTATAGATGCATTGTAAATGTAATGTGAAAATTTATCATGAATGGCTCTACCGACCGTCAGATTAACGTGGTCCGGTCGGTGATTAGGGTCAAAATCAGTGTATAGGGTAAACTTTGCCTTATACGAATGCCGAGTTGTGCCCTCTTCTTGATATCACACAACATTGAAACATTAATTTTTTTTTGTGTTTTTGTGTGTTTTTGTCTATTTTTTTTATGTTGTCTTCATTTAGTTTTATATATATATAGTTTTCTCTTTATTAATTTTGTGATGTCGTCAATGTCGTGTGTTGTTATTGTATAAATGTTATTTTCTTTCTTTCTTTCTTTCTATTTTCTATACATCCACGTGTAGCGGCGGCTCAGCGTGTACCTGGTCGGCGTGGTCGAGGTCCCTCAGCATGCGGTAGGCGCGGTGCGCGAGCGCGGGCAGCGCCAGCAGCGGCGGCGCCACGAGCGGCAGCAGCAGGCGCAGGCCGCGCGCGCACGCGCCGCCCCACGAGCCGCCGCCGCCGCAGCGCGACACGCTGCTGATCACTTCCATCAGCGCGCAGATATCCTGCGAACACACTACTTTGTAGGTCGATCTCCAATTGCACGTCACTTACTTTCATGTGTCATTTTTTAAGAAGTTCTTGTTAGTGTTATGAAATATTATATAAATGTATCTTTTTACTAGCGACGCACCTCATACGCTTCTTCCTCCGCGTCCTGTGGGATACTTGATATTTTACCAGAATTCCACCTCGTGTACACTTCAAATGTGGCGTTACATACTTCCAAGAATCTGAAAACCAAGAAATATATTCGGACAGAGCATTCATTAGAACCTTAAAATAAAACTGAACAGACAAAACAGTATCATAAGTAATTAAAAGACTGCACGATTAAATTTATACTATATAAAGATTTAGCAACCCACTTGTTAACATTTTGCGGCTGTACTGAGTGCAACATGCGTTTCGCGCTCTTGGCGAGTAGCGTTAATGCCGGAAGAACGACTCCCGGATAGTTGTGATAGCGATAGACGATACTCGGGATCTTATCTAAGGCCCCCATTAACATTATAAACTGTTCGTCCATTGTGCCAACCTGAGAAAAATATCATTTTTAAGTCTCAACAGTCAATAAATAAATAAAACAATGTAATCAAAAACAAAAAATGTTTTCATTTGCAGTGCAGTTTAAATTTTTCCAAAGCTTAGACATTATCCATAGAATATTGTAATATAACAACAATACTCTGCCTAAAAATCCATTCTGTATGTTTGTAAAAATATCATAATAAGTTAATGTTAGATAGAATAACGACATCACGACCTCGAGCACGCCCTCAGTGACGCCTATGAAGCAGTCGAGCGTGTCTGCGAGCGCGGCGCGCGCGGGCTCGGTGTCGCAGTCAGCGCGCAGCACGCCCAGCAGCTTGTCGCGGAGCGCCACCGTGCTGCCCAGCAGGCGCTGCCGGACCTCACCTGACGAGTATTCAGCACGATGAGTCACTCGACTTTTCTCTTTGGCAATAAGCGTAGCCAAGTAGTCTCACATGAAAGAAATTACAATTACAAAAGAAAAAGTATTGTAAGTATATAACGATTCAATTTACCCGATTCTGAAAATCGATCCTTAAAAATCCTTAAAAATGCCCGATCCTTAAAAATGCCTCAATAAAATCAATTAAATTTCTTTCGGTACTGATCGAAGTTTACCCGATAGAGTCCTTCACGGTGGAATTACATTACATTTCCAATGCTGAGGATGTCCATAACAATGGCTGCTGGAAATGTCCAAGATATCAATGACATACAGAAGAAGCTGTAGAGAAGATTGCACACAGCTTTGAGGAGCACTAGCATTAACGGCCTTGAGGTCGAGTAACACCCATTTACAACGATCGGTATTCTTCCAGTGAGACAGTTTCCTGTCTCTCTTTCTCTCGGGAAGCCAATAGATAAATAGCTTCGAGAAACGTGCCTTTTACGAACGAAGGTTTTCGCAATATCCGCACACTAAAAAATCATGGATGTCTTGACGGCTTGAAGCTAAATTTTTTTTAATGGAATTTATATCAAATGTGTTTTCGTTTTTATAATAAGCTATTTAGTTTTGAATGTGCCATTCACAAGCAAAGGTACTTTGGTCGAGCAGAATATCATAAATATTTCCCGTTCCAATCAGAATGTAGTAATATTCCTAGTATATTGGTTTTGTTGAATAAATTTTACACTTGTATCAAGTTATCCGACGCTAATTATTGATAATACCGAATAAAAATTATTTTGATAATGGAAGGCAATTTCATTAAGAAGGCTATAAGCTATCTACAATTACTACTTTTAGTTATCCTATCAGTAAATCAAAACGTTCGTCCACAGGTGGAACCGCGAGTAAAGACTATATAATATATTCGAGTAAAATTTTAATAGTATAAATTATTGGGCTTTACAGACAAAAAATAATTTCTTATTATTTTTTAATTATCTCTAATAATTTATATAGAATTTGACAATAACGTAGAAGTTAAGTGTAAATAATCACATAGGAGGATTTTTATTAACGATGTATTATTAGGTGTTTTCTTAGAATAAAATAATTCTTTCTATGTTCATACCTTCCGCATAAGTGGCCGCTATAGCAAATGCTCGATGCAGTTCCCGTCTCAGCTCCCCGGGCAGGTTACTCCCGGCCGCCTCCCACGCCACCAGCGACAGGAACTCCTCACAACTGGCCAGAGGACTCTCCCTGGACATCATTAAAATACTCATTCATTCATGAATCGTTTAATAGTTTTCGGAAGATTTCTGATATCCACGGGAGCCGGATGCGTAAGCCCTTCTCTTTAACTATTACGTGTCCTAGTTTCTAGCATTCCTTCTCATCGAAGGCGATAAATGCCTTTGGAACTTTTCACACTTGTCACCGCTCGCTATCACAGATCGTCTTACAGAAAGAGGCCGCGGTGCCCTCCATCAGTTTGAAATGCTCAGTAGTGCGTACTTGTGGTGCGAGTGCGCCAGCGTGGCCAGCAGCAGCAGCGCGTGTCGTGCGGCGGCGGGCTGCGCGGCGAGGTGGCGCAGCGTGGCGGCCGCGCGCCGCGCCACCAGCGACACCGCCCACGACACGCCGCGCGACCCGCGACCGAACGACACCTCCAGCGCCTGGCGACACCAAGCAGACCTTACATCCATACATCTAAAACATCTACTCGGGTTCAAACACCCCTTTACCCTTTAACTCCTATTGTTACATAACATTACATAAATTCAAAATATATTAATTATAGGTATTCTAATACGAGGTCCATTCTACTTATCCTGGATTACGAAAGATCCAAAAAAATCTATAGCATAAAACGGAAAAATCTGCTCCCATCATGTTAGTGTCATGTTAATTAAGAACTCAAATATATGTAATAAATTGAGGAACCCTGCTGTAAGTACTTTCATCAAGAACAAATAAAAACTTCTGGAAAAGGTTTAAAAACGGAAATTGATCCCCTGTGGTAAAATATATTTTCAGTGGGGCTAACATTGTAATTATAATACAGTAAGCAAGTAATGTTGGTTTATAAGAGCGAGACACTATTGGAGATGGTCGCCTAATAAAAAGTTTTCGTATTAATGTTTTTCTTAATTAAATTTGTTCTAGGACTTTCTTATACTTGACTTTTACTTTAACTAATATTATTTACAATAATCAAAAATAAAAATCTGAAGATAATTAAAGATTTTTGTCTCTTTATTACTTAACTATCTCTGCCCGTATCGTCGTTCGCGTGGCGTAACGGTTTAACGCTTGTAAAAAAAAAAACAAAATAGGAACGCATTGTGATATTTTCTGAACATTAGATTAAAAGTACCATATTAAAAATACACAAAATATATATTAGTTTCTATACCTATAACCAGATGGAACCACAGGGTTTATGAAATGACTTCATCCGCACTATATCTAAAAAATTTTAAATTTGAACACCTATAATATGTGCTATAGGTAAGAACTTACTACATTCTAAATTCATTGAAATTAGTACGATTTCCGCCTTTTAAAAAAAAATTAACACAATTAGAAAATTTATAAGAAAACCGGTTTTAATACATGAGTTTGCAGGATGAGCTAGTCATTAATAAGAGCAGACTTGATGGCAATTCTACTGACTAGTCGGTGACTAGTCAGCTCATTTCTAGATATGATGATTCGTTTATAATATCGATTCGCTGCAACTTCAATAACTTGTTTTGTTAAAAAAAAAAAAACGTAATTATTTAAAATTTTCACTTTTCTCTTGTAATTTCCGCTTGAGTGCATAACATACATATTTCGAAATTATAGAAAATTTTCTTTATTCTTATACTGTACATTTCCTCTATATGTATATTTTGCGTAAATGTGTGAATTATAATATACACTTTCATTCTATTTAGTTTTATGGTATTTGATTCTAATGTAAATAGTTTTTATCTTTATACATATTTGTTTTTAATATAACATTTATTATTACTGTTTGATAACAGTAATAAATAAATAAAATAACCTTGGTGACGATTTAACTGATTTTGTAAATAAATCAACCCGTGTATCTTCTTAGATTTTCACGACTACACATTTGAAATAAAACTATTTTTAACGGATGAAAACTCGCGTATAATTTGGTAACATTTTAATTTTAACCCGACGTTTCGAATGCTTTGCAGCAATCGTGTTCACGGGTAGACGAGATGACGAGAAGATGATGATGTGACAGTTTTAATCCATAAAAAATTGTTTTATTTCAACCCGCGTATCACTGTTACCGACGTAAAGAGCGTTCTTACTTAACAGATAACCTTATTTTTTTGGATTATATGTATATTCTTACAATGCCTGAGATTCAAACTCGGCAACAACTGGTGATACTAGTGTCATATTGAGACTTCCACAATCAAAGCCCTATTAAGGAACGAACGGTTATACTGACCTATATGTATTAGACATTATTTTACAATACATATATTTATTTACTATGTATAACATTTTGTGATTATTTTATGTTATTGATCTCTACATAGAGATGAACTTGCATACATATCTCTACATATGTAAGTAAGAACTTAATATATATAGATATATGTATATTTTTACTTGTATTTGGCCTGATATCTGAAATTTTGGTCACTGGGACAATCATCGGACCCACGTGCTGATCGTATGCAGTCGCATTAGTTGTGACATGTGAATCAAACCTCCGAGTACTGCGAGGGCTGTGGCACCAGGTAGGAGTTGGCCCAGATCTTCAGCAGCCACGACAGCGTCGCCGACAGCTCCGGACTGAACACCACGCCTAGACCCGCCTCCAGCGCCAGGCACTCCCACGAACTGATGCGGAGGATCTCACCTATCAACCTGGCATGCGATTAGAAACAATAAACTTGATACCTAGTAGTTTTTTCAGGTAAAAAAAACACGAAAAGGAATCCCCGAAATTCTCATACAACATACAAAGACTGTTTGAATGTATCCAAATATTTAAATTTTATATTATGAATAGCAACTATTAAAAGCTTTATTATAGTATATACATAAGTCTTTAAATCGATCTACAGCTTCTTACTATTGGGAAAGGTCCTAGGGTTGTATAGAATTATTATAAATATTTATTTACATATTAATAGGTTGTCTTATTATAGCATATTAAAAACTTATTTTACATATATTTATTTAATCTACAAAATCTAATCATAATATAGTGATTTATGAAGCTTTATTATCATGTTATGAATGTTGATGATTAACACTTTTATTATAAATACCCTTATATATTATTATTATTATTATATCTTACAGAACATACCGCGACAAAATATAATATTTTTTTTTATAAATGTTATTTTTACATAACATAGACCTAAATATATAGTCTTAGAAATTTTTGATTGTTTTCATAATAAAAAACTTTATATTTCGATAATACTTCGCTTGATTCTGTTCTTATTTATAGATATTGCTTACTTCTGTTAATTTTCATTTCATATTACATGGCGAATTATATTTACAATAATGTTTATACTAAAATCCCAAACTACACGGATAAAAAAAATTGTTTGACATATGTGAATTAACGTTTTGTTTTCCGCAAAGTCGATAACACGCAATAGCAGTTTAGAACTAGATACCAAATAAAAACGAATTCAATGATAATAAAATAAGTCCGTCTAGTGTTAAATAACAGGACTAAAGAAAATCGTTCTGTACTTTGACGTCATTTTTTCATGACATCTACAGTCATATAAAAAAATATAATATAATTGAAAAGTATTTTAAAATTAAAAAGCTTTGAAAGCGCAATAAGTAATTTTTTATTAAAAAAAAAAAACAAAATAGAGAATAAAAAAAAATTGTAAAATCTATCGTTGGCGGTTTCACTTGGCTGTGTGTAAAAAACCATTGCGTGTGACTATAAAAAAAAAGTAATCCTATAAATAACAATAGACAAATATAAAGAATATTCGCCTTTAACGCGTATTTATTTAAATGGCAGATTATATATTCAAATATTTTTTTTATTATTCAAGAGTTGAGATTTACTTTGAAATAAATTTACATCTTGTTCAATAATATATTCCTGTTTCCGCTTGTGTTCTCTTGAGGCCTGATATTGATACATATCATATTTCACAAGAGAATTGTTTGTATTGTTAAAAATATCCTGCCATTGTTACATACATAAACTATAACCAATTATATAACTTTTTATATTTGAAAATGTGTTCTGATATACTGATTATTGAGACTATGAATTCTTTATTTTATATAACTACCTTCATTTTTTCATCGTAATTTTTTCACAAGTATACACATATTTTTTTATTAAATTTTCAACTTTTTAAGCCTAAAGATGATTGATCCTAAAACTATTTTTTTTTAATTTTTTTTTTCTTTTCTTTATATTGATAACGTACCCGTAATGTTATGACTACTTGATACTCGATATTAACCAATAACTAAATATTTACTAACTCCATACTTAATAAGTTACTAACAAGTAATACATATAATTAAAAAATATACTAACTTTAATATGGGATCAACATTTTCAGTATTGGTACTCTCCCCCACAAGGAATCGAAGTGACGCTTCGATATTGGCGTTCTGCGACATGCTGTACTGAACTATTTCCGGTGGAATCATTACTGTTTCACCCTCGGTACAATCTACTGCTAAGAAATGACCTGAAAAAAAAACATCATACACAGATAGCCCCCAATAGGTCCGTACTTTAATTTACCTTTGCTTTTAAAAAGAAAAAACAAAACGAAAGACATTTGACTTAATTTAAAAATTATTTATGGAGTTTTTTTTAATAAATAAATAATAACTGAAGTTATAATTAATACCTGTTATCATTAGAATCCAGTGAAGGTCTTCAAAGAGCGTGATAAGCTGGTCTCCTCCACTTACAATTGGTATTTTTCCCATATGCATCAATTGTAACTGGCTCTCTAACCTGAGACATATACTACTTTAATATCTACATAAAGAAAATAATTTATAAATTGCTTATTATAAAAGAATAAAACTTCGCGTAATTCAACAGTTTTTTTCGGAATTTCGAAACCTTTTTTTTATTTTTATTCTCTTTACTGAACATTAACATATGGAGCTCTTTAAAATGAGATTAAAACCGATTTTCATCGGCCAACTATCTTACGCTATTAATATAAAAAAAATTGAGGTACATTTCGCTCTCATTCACATTTGTTAATAAATTCATCTCGGTTTTATTTACTGTTTCGCATTTATTATTAATATGAATTATCTTACGGAAAATTAAGCCTAATATTTTTACAAAATATATTGATTATTACTTAGAGTACTTGTAAATAATTTTTTTAGTATTATTTTTAAAATTAATAACAATTGCAGTTGATTATGATCATGATGATGACGAAAACAAATAAATGATAATGGTGACAATAATAATACAGAATGATTGCACAATGAAGACGATGGAAGTAAATGTTGAACACTAATGTAAGTGTCACGCACACAAATGTAACTCAAGTACCTTTTACTCCTGTCGGTGAGTAGAGTGAAGAGCACGTGGCAGCAGTGCGCAGGCGCCTTGCGAGCCACGGCGCCTATAGTCAGGAGGACGTTACTGTGCAGCTGACGCTCGTCTTCCTCTATGTCGTCCTTGATATCTTCCGTGCAACTGTCGCTTTCAGCGCCCCTGATGATTAATATTTCTTTATATGTATCCAACCTAATTATTTTTATATTAAGATTACGTTAAATTATATATTTTTTTTCAGAATTAATAATATTTATTTATATCTTTACCACTCTGAATAAGTATCAATGAATACTTTTGTAAGTTTAATTAGAAGAGTCAAAAGGGGTTATTTGATATATATATATATATATATATATATATATATATATATATATATATATATATATATATATATATATATGATATTGCTTTATCGAAATAAGCCTTTCTATAAGGTTACTCTCCCACTTAAAGTTATGACTGCGATAGGTGAGATACGATAGCTAATAGTTTGTTTCGATTTAAATTAAACAAGCATGGCATCCAGTCTGAGAAGCGAAATGAAAGGAGACTAACAAACACATTACACTCGCAGAAAAATTAAAAATAAATTATTTTGGAAAAGAAGCCTCCATTGAAAAGCAAGATCTAAACATGCATTCGTAATAGTGTCTTTAAATAAAAAAATAATTATTGTAACTCGCCTTAAAACTAGAATCTAAGTAAACCGTTTAACTGTGTTTCGATTTAAAATAGTTTGTATATATAAACTATTTTACAATAAACAATGACTGTCAATTGGTCTAGTGGTTAGTGACCCTGACGGTTAAGCCATAGGACGTGGGTCAATTCCAGCATTCGACAGTGTACAGTTTTTATTTGAGTCCATGTTTGAGAAAACCCTCGCGAAACAGAGAATATTCTTCTATTGCAAGAATTTTATTTATAAAATAAAATACATATTTATTAATTATAATTATTTTATATAGATATTTCTCAATATATTTTATAATCATTAAATAGAACTTCGTTATATTCCTACAAATTATGTAACTTTTAATGTAGTAATAAATAATAATAGGTTAAGAATTATTATTATTAGAATTATTATTATTAGAATTATTATTATTAGAATTATTATTATTAAGAAATATATATTATTCAGAAATTAATAATTGTTAGATATTTTTTTATATACAAAGTAATAATTCATTATTCAAAAAGAAATAATAATGCAATACTACGAAGAAATGACATTAAAAATTTGTTTCTTAAATTTACTAAATGTATTATTAAAAAGGTCAAAATTTTGAAATACATCGTTGTGAACATGACCGACGGAATTTGTGGTAACCCTAACACTTTTATGTACCAGTTCCGTTTGTCAACATCATTTACATTCACTATTAATATGCTCCCATAAGAATATTGAAATGTATAAACAAATCATTTTATTCATTTGCTTTATGAGATATAAATCCTATAAATAAGATGTCTTAATACTATTTAAATATACCATTGTAAATAATAAATAAACATCATTTATAAGCCACATATTCGTCTCATTGTTAATTTTAATATTATAAAGATATATAATAATATATATTTATAATATTAAAATAAATATACCTTATTAGGTAAATTTTAAAATGTATAATAAACGCGAGTTATATCCGTTAATTTGTTTTATTGAAATGTGTAGTACTCGTGTAAATCTTAGAAAACATTATTAGGTAAAGTTTGAGAGTTTATATGTTCGGGTAATTTGTTTTACTGATCCGATTTTGAAAGTTCTTTCACTGTTATAAAGGTATAATCCCTGGGTGATATAATCGTATATATAAAATACTATTTATTTAGATAAATATATTTTTTAAAGAATCAATCACAATAATCGGACTCGGTAAATTTTGTTTAGAATAAAAAAATATATATACAAAAATATTTACAATAAACTTTTAAATAAAATCGAAGTTCAATATTTTGACCATAAAATGGGTTTTTTATATTATAAGTTAAAAAAAAAACTTTATAAGATAAAATTTTTAAATAAAATTATTTTTACGGATTATACTAGCGTATAATATGGTTACATTTTAATTTTAACCCGACGTTTCGATTGCTTTACAGCAATCGTGTTCACTGGTAGACGACTTGTAAGTGACTGTCAGTAAGTCAGTTAATTAGTCATATATATAAAATTTTATACAGGTTTCAAGTATATTTTACAAATTTAAAAAAATAGTTGAATCAAAATGAAAATATCTATTAGGTAAAGTTTACGTATTGATTTGACTATAGAGCTTAAAAAAGGTCTGTTAAGATAGGATGAGATGAACTCGCGGGTTTTTATCATTTTTTACAATAACTTTTATCATTGACTATTTGAGTTACTTTTTATAATAAATATTATTACCTTGATCCATCAGGGGGTGCTAATCTGCATTGCAGATAAGTATTAAATATCTCAATGCACGGATTCATTAGCGTTTCGTCTGTGAAGCCGTCTGAATCATGAGCTATAGAACTCCAAGTGTGAAGAAATTTGTTCAAGGATTCTCTCCATACTGTATCATCATTAACCTATAACATGAAAATTATCAGACATTATTGCAAACAAGATCGTTTATAAGCCACATAACACACAAAACAATTTACTTACACCCTCCTCAATAACAGCTCCTCTTATACAATGGCAAGTATAATTAGTTAGATTTTGTAGAAAAGCTGGTGGTGTGGAAGCGATCATCGCAGGTGTGAAAAATTGCACTAGCCGTCGGTAAATGTCAGAAATACCAAGCATTTCTCTATCAAATGGCTGGATGAAAGCCAACATCCGCATAAAGCTATTCACATAATTCTCTAAATACTGTTGTTTTAGATTACTTGCAGATACTACAACCCCACTCAAACTAGCCAGTTGTACTAAACATGTGAGAGAGGGATTTGCTAGTTCAGGATTTGTCCGAACATATATGTGTATTTCAAAAAATAGAGCTAACAACTCAGGTTGCATTATAGTGTCTCTCCAATTTAGACTTAGTCGTAGAGCTGGCGCTGTGTCACTCTCATATATTGCCTCAAATGCACCAATCAGTCGTTTGGACAGTAATGGTGACACATGACTCCAACACAATACAGTTTCAACAATTGTTAATAATTGTTTTGTTAGTAATGCCTGATCACCTTCAGGTCGATGACCAGAACGAATTATTTGTTCCAAAACACCAACAGTGAACCTAAATATTCTCTTTAAATCCAAAGCCTCAAATGATTTCTTCAATCTAAAATGTACTTCCCATATTAAACCAACATCAGCTGACTTAACCGTTATAGCATATTCTTGCATGATCGCCAATATTAAGGAACATGCTAATTTCTGTTGGCTTATTGGTGAGCTAAGTATTATTTTTTCTAACTCTTCTAGTAAAGCTTTTCTTTCTCTTCCGCCATCACTTATACTACCTCGTTTAATTATAACTGCAATGGTCTGGTAGGAAAGATAGTTTATGAAGTGAGTTATAAGAGTCAACTAATATTTTCATTTTTTAAATAGTTTTGATAAAATAAAAAATAATGCTATCTCAAAAGTTTTTTTTTTTTAAATTGTCTTATTATGAACAATATTAAAGTATAAAAACTATAACACATTATTAAAGAATATTTAAATTATAATCACTTAGAATATATATAATTTTGTAAGTTTTGAACTTCAGAAGCACTAAAGAATTCAAATTAGATATGTAAGAACTCATTATAATTGTATACTTAATATTCGATATTTTAATACATGTTTGGATGAAAACAAATGTATATAGTAATATATACTGATCTTTGTTCAAGAACATTTGTAAAAGATGACAAAATAAAATTTTAGTAAAAGTAATTACTTATTAAGATGTTTTTATAGCCGTATTTAGTAAATAAATATTTTAACTTAAAAGGTTACCTGTAATAGCTTCTCTTTTAGGAATGGAGGTGTTTCATTTCTTAGCAAATAGCTTAATAAATATTCTCTCAAAGAAGATATATCATTTTCAGACAGCAAATTCCATTCCCTTATAAGAGCCGTTTTGATAAGACCAGCAGCTTCAAATAATACATAATCTGAACTAGACTTTTCAAGAATTTCCCTGCACAATTGATATGGGTTCTTGGTACTTCTAAATTCTAGAAAAACACTTTCTGCTTGGTGCCGTTGCTCAGACGTTACTAGATTTGGGGGCGCCTATATAAAGAAATAATAAAATCGAAGTATTGAAATATTAAAATAAAAAACATTGTTTCTTTTAAATTAAACTGACCATTAACATTTGTGCTGCAGCTTCAAGAGTTTGAATCGCAGAAGCGGTATTATCCATTATGTTTATGTAGAGACAACCAAAATACAAGAAATACACAATATAATAAATGTTTTGTTAATGACAAAACATATTCAATTGCTGATTAAAATTCCCTTAATTATAATATTTTATCTCCTAGTGATGATGTTATATTTTAAACGTTTTTATAATAACATTTTGCATTTGAAATTGCTGAAAATCAGATTTTGCCCCAGAAATTTGGAATAAATCAAGTTTTGACAGATACAGACAAAATAGAGACTTTCGAGGCAAAAATTTTGGATCTGTCAAAAATTAAGGTTGAAAAAAATTAAAACAAACTTATTATTGAAATTTAATAATAAAACATATATATAATGTATAAGGCCATTGTTATGAATTTGCTTATATAACAACAATAAAATGTTTTTTTTTAATAAACTAACGATACATTTTATTATATGAATTTTTAAAAACTGTCGAATGTTATTTGAATATTTTGAATGTGAGTTTGAGTTGATGGAATATAATCTGAATGATTTTTTATTATTTTTAGACGTTTGTTAACAAAAATAATAAAATCGAATCTAAATTTAAAAAAATAATAAATTTGGGCTTTAAGTAACCATTTCAATATTCGAATATATTTTTGTCCATTAATATTATTTTACTTGCCCTTAAATATATTTTAATTTACATGACAAGACTTTCAGAAAAAAAAAAGAGACATTTATTAGTTTTAATTTATTTTCGTACGTAATTTTAAAATCATGATCTTTCAAAAAAAAGTTTAGTAAAAAGTAATTAAAAATATTAATTAACAATTATGAATTAAAAAATCAAGCCATGAATTAGTTTATTTTTCCTGTTCAATTATTTGTAATCGTCTTTGTAATAAGTCATGATTAAGTTTATGCATGCATAAAAATTTTCCATTTAAAAACAGTACTGGAATATCATGCCTATATAACCGCAGCCATCTAACATTTTCTTTTTTAGTTATGTCAACTTTTTGAATTACTAATTTATGTTTAAATGGCTCTAAATCTTCCATTACTACGTCACAAAGTGGACATGGGTCTTTTGTGTAGAATGTTAAGATAGGTGGACCCTCATCACCTTCAGCCCTGAAAAATTATATTATCTAAGGAATTAATAAAATAAATAATAAAAAATATGTTATTGCTTTATTAAAAATTTTTTTATATACTCTTTGATATATTTTAACAATGCTATAAAACCAATTCTTAAAGCTAATTATAATTTTTTTTTTAATATTATATATTTTATGAATAATAAATACATAAAAAACAAATTAAAGGCACATGGTGATAGTCAAAACCTTAGTCAACCTGTGTCAAGTGTAATATTTTATAGCATTATAATGTATATATATGTATATATTTACATTCTCACCACCATTTTTTTTAGATTAGTTCATATTTACTGTGTAAAATAAGTAACTAAACTTACAACTTCTCAATCATAATAGAAGAAGCACCACCACCTCCATTACAGATAGCTGCTACACCTTTTTCTCCTTTCTTTAAAGCATGGCATAAATGAACAACAATTCGGCTGCCAGACATTCCAATTGGATGACCAAGACTAACTCCACCTCCATGGACATTAAGTTTAGATGGGTCCAGGTTTAACATTTTTTGATTGGCAACTGCCACTACACTGAAGGCCTCATTGATTTCCCAAAGAGCTACATCATCTTTATTGACACCAGTTTTTTCTAACAATTTTGGAATAGCTACTGCAGGTGCAATTGGGAAATCGATTGGGTCACATTCTCCATCTGCAAATCCTATAATACGAGCCAAGGGTTTTACATTTAGTCTTTGAGCTGCCTCAGCTGTCATTAAAACGAGAGCTGCAGCCCCATCATTAAGTGTTGAAGCATTGCCAGCTGTAACTGTGCCATTTTCTTTTTGAAATACTGTGGATAACTTATTAAACTTTTCAAAGTTAACTTTTTTGTACTCTTCATCTTCAGAGAATAATACTGGTTGTGCTCCTCGTTTCTGGGGAACTGATACTGGGATTAATTCATCATCAAAGGCTTTTGACTCATAGGCAGCTGCACTTCTTTTGTAACTAGATATGGCATAATCATCTTGTTCCTGTCTTGTTATTTCTAATTTCTTTGCTGTGTTTTCAGCACAATTTCCCATGTGGAATTTGTTATAAACATCTGTAAGTCCATCATGCACAATACCATCAACTAGCTGCATTCCACCATAACTGGTTTCACCTCTTTTTAAATAGAAGGGAACATTTGACATGGACTCCATGCCTCCAGCTAGTATAACATCCTGCGCTCCTGTCTGCAGTCCTTGTGCTGCTAACATAATAGACTTCATTCCGGAAGAACAAACTTTGTTAATAGTTGTACATATTGTACTTTTTGGTAAACCAGCAAAGATTACTGCTTGCCTTGCGGGCGCTTGTCCAAGATATGCAGAACAAACATTACCAATATAAACCTATAATGAATAACAAAAATTAAAAAATATATTCTTTCTACATATATATTAATTAGATTCTTTGAAATAATTATTATAGTTATGATAATTTAAACATTATATTTATATATTTTTTTATATCAATAAAATGATGTAATATTTAAAGTTTTAAATACAATGCTTGTTATCATTTACGAACTTAATCCACTGATAAAAAAATTGAAGTGTCAAGTTAGAGAAAATATGTAATATTCATAATCATTAAGGTTTGAAACTGTACAAATAGAAAGTTAATACAGTTATGTTAACCTCTTTAATTTCTTCTTTAGGAATGCCGGCTCTTTCGATTGCAGCTTTGACAGCGACAGCTCCCAGTTCCGAGGCGGACAAGGACGATAGGCTACCTCTAAATGATCCTATTGGAGTTCTCACTGCAGATGCTATAACCACTTCGTTTAAGGAAACTTTCGTTGAGTATGCTGCCATGGCTGTTAGTAACTAAATACAATAAAAATGTATTAAAAATCTCGTTTCAATAATGTAAGACACAGGACTTAAAATAAATACTACCTAAGTTTCTAGAACTAAACTTTTTATCAGTTAAATGTATGCTAATAATACTGGTACGAGCAACTAACTCTATAACGGATCGAAAGCGACTGGTTGAAGTAACTAAATTACACATTTTATATAGTTTTGCGGCACAGAAAAAACTGATGAAACTTACAAACCTTTCTTGGTAGATACATTTTTGTGTTGATTAAACAACTTCCTTTTAAAATTATCATGATTTTATTACTATTGGCAAGAGAGATACAGTTAACCAAAATTAATTCACGAGACCACAAGCACAAATGAAGAAGATAAGAAGTAATTAAAAAAAATATTTATTCAAAGTTATCTATAAAAGTAAGTACTCAATATTGGACTTTCATATCTTGGACTAAAAGTTATATTTAAAGATTTTTCATTTCATTAATTTAATCTTTGACCCTACTTGTTTCTGTTAAGGGTCTTCGAGACGATGCAACCATTCAACAAAATGTTACACATCGTGTTATATAAAATTTATTTCATGTTTGATTAAAAAAAGATTAACAAACACAACGAAAATTATCCCTTTTTGTTATTATTTTATATGGTTCAGTATGTTCCTATTACATAATCCTATTAAATGAATTTCATAGACGATCAAAATGCTTTGATACTGTATGGTATTGGTATGTACCTTCGATATCATTGCTTGGTGTCGGAGAGCCTTAAGAATTGTTTTGTAACGTCATAATATATTTAGAATACAAAGTTTCTCACTTTCGAGGTCTTAAAAATTTATTAAGTTCTGATATCGGTCTTTTTAAAACCATGGTCATTTGTTAATTTATTTATTTCCTATAGATTTGGTTATTTCTTTAAAGTATTATTCAGTGAACAGAATACAATGTCTGAATGTATTGTGATATTGTGTGTAGAATGTTAAATAAATGATTATTATATTTTTTTATCGCTACATCACATAGCTTATATTTTTCATTTCTTCTTAAATACTCAACTAATTACAAAGCAAAACAAGTTTTCCGACTAAATTATATTTCTTTTATTGTAATTTAATTAATACTCAACTGGAACTTTTCCGTATTCCATTATTAAAAAAAAATTAAGATGAAAGTTTAAAAGAAGTATAATTAAAAAAAAAATACATCTGCAATAGCAGTAGCAGAGGCGTAGTTGTAGCTTATTGCAATTATGTCGAACACAAACGTCTGTTGTGCATTGGCGCTTTTTCCAATTTTATCTAGTGATTAATTAAATAAGAAACTTTCCAAGGAGTGCATGGTTTTTTTATTTATATAATAAATATTTTTTTCTTTAATTTAATTTTAATAGAATTCAAATACATTATAGTATATTTATGTTCAACAGCTGGAAAAAACAATCCTTGCCTGTCAAAGCAATATCGGTAGGAATCCATTATAAAAGAAGAAGTAGGTACTAGCAGGAAGAAACATATAGTGCCTAAGTAAAATTGTTTTTTTCTGTGAAGTTCTTCAAGAAAGACTTTAGAATTATTTAGAAATTTAATTTGGACTTTAAATTTTTTAGACAACATGAGTTTACGCTCTACCATTACTAAATATTAGTGTTATAAATTTTTGGAAATTTTTACATCTGTCTTATGGCCTTATTCACTTTTATATATAGAATTATCAGCCAATGTCAAGTTTTCCTTAAAAAAGAAGTGTTGCTTTTTAATTCAAAGCCATATTTTGTTGAAAACATGAAGGACATTGGTTGAATAAATATCTATCTTTTGATCATCTATTTTCTCTTTCCCTATGAACTGTACACTTCTTTATGTCCAATTGCTGTTCGACAGTAATTTAAAGAAATGTCAAATGTCACCATTGACAGTAGTGAGTACAAGTACATAGTTGTGTCATACTCTTATTGAGTATCTTTTTTCTATTGACTAGTACTCACCTTTGCAATAATTATTGTTTATAACGTCAATCTTGTACATAGAAACCGCATAATAGGATAATTAACATAATCACTTATAATATTTGAGTCCGTAATATAGTTATTTGATCTGACATTCTTAATATTTGACTAGTCCACTTTCTTATGTTCAACGACTATGGCATCATAAACAGTTCTTTATTCTGTGTTGTTGTTTTACCTCGGTGATGGAAGGTTATGAACAGTACAGTAAACAAGTAACTAGGTAAGTTATACATTTTATTGCTAAACCTATATAGTAATTATATGTGTTATTTATTTATTACACGTTACATTTGACAGCTTACGATACCATATGTACGAAATTATGAAGAATGAAGATAAGATAATTAATAATAATATTTCCAATTTGTTTACTTTTTTCAGATATGTTTTACACAAAATAAACGTTCATGTAATTTTATTGTAAATAATTAAGGTTTGAACAAAGATGTGACATGTAATACTTTTAAAAAGAACAACAGTTAAGAAAACATTTCATTTATAAATTAAATAAATAACAACTTATAGGTGAAGATTTTTTAGCCTATTAGATAGAGATATAGCAATGTTTGCCTGCTATTCTCAATTAAATTGATATGCTAAGTACAGTTAAACACTATTCCAAATAGAGCTTATTATTAATTGTTGCACTTTTTGTAAAGGTTGATGTTGAATAATATTAAAAACTTGATGTTTTTAATATTATTAAAAGTTTTAATTTAAGAAGAAGTGTAATTTATGAAAAACTAATGTTTTAGTTTTAAAAATGAGAGAAAAATTAGGCACCATTATTTATTTAAATAATAAATGATTTTAAATATCTGTTGAAAACAAGATTTTTAAACAATACAAATGCTTGATATTGTTAGTTCCTATTTTGTTTATTAATAATTTGAACAAAATTAGATAATAAAAATTCTAATTGTGTCTCTTAATAGAGATAGATTTATTATTTTTCTTTTTTTTATTCCCCTAATTGCAATAACAAGTAGGTTAAATCATCTTGAGATATTATCTTATTTTGCCCAATATTAAGAACATATACATACATTTTACAGATTACATGCCCACTTTACAGATTACGTGCCCACTTTACACCAAGCCACTAATTGCTCTTATTAACATTTTCATGATAAAAGAACTTATTAGTCTTAAGTCTATTTGCATAGCAATATTCATTTGGTTTATGAGTTTTGCAATGCTCAAGTTGTGGAAAACAATTATGGCTAAAACTTGTGAGTTTTTAGAGGTTATATTGTATAGTTGTGTTAAGCCAACTTCATTGATATGTGGTTTCAGGGTTTACACCAAGGCGGGCGGGTTATGACTTAGGTCATGCTATGAAAATGGAAGTAGTTAACATGGAGGAAGGTCGATATGAACAAAAGGAGATATTTCCAGGAAGTAGTAGTATTGATAGTGATGCTTCAAGTAGCATATTCGAAAGTGTTGAGAGCGAACCAATAAGTGAAGATGAAGAAGACTTGAAAGAAGATCTTACAAAACATTTACCTAGCATTTATAAATCTGATACAAATCATACATCACATGCCTTAAGCAACATCACAAAAGACGAAGAATTTCAAGCTGCGGCACTTGGTCAGTTTATGGATATATTGAATGACTTAGATGAAGTACTAGATAAGTCTCTACTTGCTTGTCTAGATGATGGTACCAAATCCTTAGATAGTGACGAAGAAGATCTCATTTGCAAACTAAAAGAGTGCATAGGTAAAAAGGAGGACAAGTCTGATCAGTTAGGATCTCAAAGCTCTTTGGATGATGATACACAAGTTGTGTGTTCTGATCTTCCATCTTCAATACCTTCAATAAATAATACAGAAATTTCACAAAGCACTTCTATTTTACGTAATAATCTAATACGCTCAAAAAGTTTCTCCGAGATTTCGAGAAACACAAGTCAAGTAACAACTGCCTTAGCTTTAGAACGGGCCAATACGGTGAATGATACATTAAGAAACTCAATGCGAAGATTAGATCCTATAGTTTTACCAGCAATTACAACTCAGGAATCTGAACCTCTTACCCTCCCCGTTATACTATTTTTGGAGCACCATGTTAATATGCGACCTACAAGTTCTCCAATACAGTTACAAGTCACAGCTGCAAATTTGAACAGCGATGGCACTTCTGGCCCTCTTATAGTAGGAAGAAGAACGCTGCTGATGAATAGAGCTTTATCATTACCTTCACCTGGTGAAAGTGATATAACTACGAATTGGACTGAGCGAATCGTATCAAGAAGTCCATCTAGTTCGTCCGAAGAATCTCTAGCCGCATTAGCAGCTGTGAATCAAAGTACAGCGTCTAACGAACGGTAAGTACTTTTCGTGTTCTGTTTCTTCTTACCATTAAATTTAAATGATTATATTCAACGTAGATTCGGAGTAACTAAAGCTATATCAATGAAATTGTAGAGTAGATTAATTTTTGAGAAAATTTGTAATGAAAATTTAAAAAAGGAAATAAATTGAGAAATAGGGGATAGAATTTGAAAAAATTATTAACTCTAAAATGATGCCAGCGAATGAGTCATCAGACTTAAATCCAGGTTTATACTCAAATAATAAATAAATAAAATGTCTTTTATAAAAACAATATATAAAAGAAGAAAACAAAAATGTAATTAGAAATAAAACAATTTTTTTACGGATTAAACTAGTGTATAATTTTGGTTACATTTTATTTTTAACCGACGTTTCGAATGCTTTGCAGCAATCGTGTGCACGGGTAGAAGAGATGTATGTCAATAAGTCAGTTAATTAGTCATCTACCCCCAACGGTTCCTTATTTTGCGGGCATAGAATTCCGGATGTAAATAAACGCACGAACAGTATCTTGAGATCTGACAGTGCGGTCACAAACGTGAGACTATATTATTTATGAGGGTCTCAGGTGTTAAATGTGAACTCGTGAAAATCTAAAAAAATACTAAAATGTCATTAGTAATTAAATGCGAGTTAAATCTTTCAAAAATTGTTTTATTTCAATGTGTATTCCTAAAAATCTAAGAAAATTCTATAAAAAGGGAGTCTTTTCCTTATTCCGTTCATTATCCAACCATGAAAACCGTTAGATAGACAAATTTTTGAGCTAAAACTAATATTTATTTCATTAAATTAAGTCCCTCTATTCAGATTTTTAGTGCATAAACGGCTTTTAGGGAATAGATATTTTTTCGTTATTAAAAATAAATATACGATAATTAATTAATATAAAAAAGTTATGCATTTTAGTCAGAGGCCTCGTGTGTGAGTATAGAAGTAGCTATCACTTTAGCATCCAAATAATTTGGTAAATAAAATCATGCTTATATTGGACTTACATTGTAATACTAGAATAAATCATACATAGAATAAATCATAAAATTTTGAAACTAACCTTATATTATAAACTGACATTTATAATATAAGGTTAGTTTCAAAATTTTATTCAAATCTTTTCAGCCATGAAGAGACTGACATCCCTCCTTTTGGGGTTTGGCCACATCGAATGAGTGCAATGTTAGCGTGCTTTAGCTGCACTATAGGAATATTTAACATCTCAAGATTTGCCATATTTAGCGTTAACTTTGGAGGTACGTATACAACGTTTTTTTTTGTCATTAAAAAATAGGAAGAATAACAAGCCCTTGAGTCATGATCAAACAAAAACTAACTTAATTTCAATAAAAGAGGAAGTAAATGCCAAAAAACTGACTAATTCTTCTCTTTCAGCGAGTTTTATAGTGCAATTCATTATCTTATCATTAATAATTGGAATTCCGTTATTTACATTGCACTTATGTTTGGGTCAAGTTCTGGAATCAGGGCCGGTGGATATGTGGAAGATATCCCCCATATTCCAGGGAGTTGGTATATCTTTGTTAATAACGCAAGCTGTTATTGGAATGTATAGTATAATTGGGCTATCCTGGATTTTCGTTTACTTTAGAGATTCGTTCATAACTTCAAATGACAGATACAAATGGGCGTTGCCTTATGACTATAGTTTTGATAGTGAGTATTTTTGTCAAAATTTAAAAGGCAATAAAAAAGAGTCAGTTAAGGTATAAAATGTACGATCTGTTTTAGATGTAGCACAAAAAAACAGTACAATAAAAATACAAGAGACACTGCCACAATATTTTCATAGTGAAGTTCTTCAACGTAACGTAAATTCTAATAGTTTTGGTACAATAAAGTTTCAAGTGGCATTCAACTTGGCTGTGGTTTGGATGATTGTTTTTGTCTCGCTCAGCAAAGGATTGAGGTCGTACGGCAAGGTAACGTATTCGTAATTAGTTTTGTATGCTACCTTATGTTCTAAATTTGATTTAATGGGTATTTTTATATATTTTTACATGAACGATATTGAATATTTAAAAAAAGAACTGATTTCAAAGCCAAAAACCATTAAAAATATCTGAAAGCAATATATTTAACCATTATAAATTATTATTTCATATTTTTTTAGTGTTCACTTAATAAACATGAAAGAATATATTAAACACTCTATAAAATACGTTTTTTTTTCTTAATTTGAAATAATTTATATTCATTTATAATTTTTTTTTAATAATTTATATTTTCAAATATGGAACATTAAGATGGTGCTGACATAAATTATTTTTCTTTTAAGAATTAAATTGATTTTGAGACGTTTTTTAAATAAAATCATCTATGTTAAAATATTAATAAATAATTTTACAATACATTATAAATTAGCGTATCTATTTATATTATTATTGATACAGAGTAGTAAAACAATAGAGCAATATAGCAATAAAACAATACATTGTTTCTAGTAATAATTACTTATGACTTCAAAATCTATAATCGACATATTAGCCTAGGATTGATATTTGCACAATAATTTAAATAACATAAAGCCCTTTGTTTCTTCAACTCACAGGTATCTAGAATTTATATAATAAATTTGTGCTAATCGTTAACAAACAAACTCCTTCATGAACTTGAAAGCGCTTTACAGCACTTTTACCTTGAAAATTTTAATAAACATAGGCTATAAAGGTGATCAACGGCTGCGTCACTTCATTACATTTTCTCAGACTCATGTGACGAATGCGAATAAAAGAATCATTATTATCATTAATTTGAAATCATGACTTATAATAGTAAAGTGGGATAAAATTGAAAATAATTATTGGCCCCTTTTTAACAGTATTTATCAGAATTCTTTTTTTTTTAATAAGAATATTCATTTTAAATTGTTTTACACGGTGAAGAATTATTTCTACACATTCATTACTACTGTTATCTTTATAATATTGTCTTTGTTTTTTGATGTCGGTTACATAAGAGAAATGTACATGTGTATATTGCTTAGTATTAACTTTAATTTTTTTTTTGCAGGCTGTGTACATGTTAATATTTTTCCCAATCTGTGGAACTTTAGTACTTTGCACTAAACTCTTGACTCTCATTCCTTATGATACTGTGACCAATATATTCTCTGAGACTGAATGGACTGAATTTTTTATGAATAGTAATGTGAGTCTTAATTATGTATTAATTAACTGAAAGAATGTAAATTGCGATAATTTTTAATGTTCTAAAAATTCCAGAGTTGGGCTGCAGCAGCTCAAGAAACGTACCTCACCTGGGGTTTGTTATCTGCATGTGTGATGCAACTAACAACACACAAACACCCAAAACACAAAACTCACAACACACTACAAAAGGAAAGTGGCTGTATAGTTGTATTTACTTTGACTGTGTTGCTACTAGGAGCATTTTTGGCAAACATTTGTGTTGGAATATTGAAGAATAATGGTTTTAACTTCATGCCTAGTAGTTTTGGTAAGTATTTCTGTTATAAATTTATAGTATTAAGGTCAGATTTTATAATCCTCAGTTATCTTTCGACTATGCTATAACTCTATACATATATATTTTTTTTCATACAAGTTTTTTTTTTTATGGAAAAACGTCCAAAACTTACAACAATTACCTAGTTAATATATCTATCTGTGCATATATATATAATCTGTGTATTGAAGAAAATCCTATAACTAGATCCTTAAAACTGGAGGAGAGCTGAATTGCCTCACATCAGCCAGACATCCTATAACTTTCACGTAATTTTAGTTCCAATGTTTTGTAATTTTTTATTCCAGAGACAATAAAATCCTCACAATTTCTGTGGCCAAACTCAGAACCACTTCCTGGCAACACTGTATCAACACCCGTACGGTACATGGGCCATTATGGTAGCATAGTAGGAGTAACTGTATGGAAAACTGGGAATTCTGCTAAAATATTTAGTGGGTGGCAACCCTTGCAACTGGCAACGCAAATAGTTCCGGCCACTTTGGCTGTGTTACCAGCCAATGTTGTAAGTATATACCAAAAATATAAAATAATAATATAAAAAGTAACCGTAGAAAGAAATGTGTAGTTTTTTTTTTTAAATAATTAATTTGGTGACCTTAACATATCTTAGAAACATATTTTTTTTTATTTATAAATAAAGATAATATAAGGAACTTATCCAAGTATTAAAATAATTTTATTTCAGCTTTCTCCAGCATGGGCTGTAATATTCTACTTCATCTTAATAATGTTTGGTATCGCTCAACAACTGGCCATATGGCACTGTGTTATCACTGGCATTATGGCGTTTAACGCTAAAGCCCTTAAAGTGTGGGAGACCACTATAACATTTCTCAGCTGTGTGTTCGGACTAGCTGTGGGATTAATTTTGTCCACTGATGTGAGTTAATAATGTTTATATTTATTTTCGATATCCTTATACTGATAAATCATATTAAACAGCTTATCTTAAATTAGTTGCTTATTTTTTTAATACATATTTTCGGACTAGAAGGTATATCACGACTGTATCACAAAAGATTCGCCTGTCTGAAATATCTTCCTAAAAATATTGTTGCCAATCAAATAACTATAGCTTATGTATTCTAATGATAAAAATAGTGTTACGGTTTTTATAGAAACATGTTACTCAATGCAATTGCAAAAAAACAAATTTTCTACGAAAATACTGATCCTAAGGTTGGATATAGTAATTCTTCTTTTGGAGTCTTCGTATTGGATTTAAGAACACTTTTTATGAGAAAGACTGATAGTAATTTAGTGCATTCAATATTGGATTGATTCATGTCCCACAAAGCTCTCTGTTTTTTCTGGATATTAGTGATATGTTGCAAGTTAGCAACATTCATTGCTATGCAGATGACTCCATGCCTATGACTATACAAACGTACTCTTTCTCGGTATCACGTCGCAAAGTGCTGGAACGGTCTTGTATCTGTAGTCGAATCATTGCTTGAGTAAACTTTGAAACGGCTGTAAGCTAACTTAGTGCAATTCAAAGTTAAGAAGACACAAGTCTGCGCGTTTGCCGCCAAAAATCTCCGTTTGTCGTTTCCGGGTTTCATGGCACTCTTCTTAATGCCATAACTATTGATGATCCAGCTCTTACCAATTTCTTTGCGTTTTCTATCGCATTTACTATGAGGAATGCTCTGAGGAGGTATACGGATTATTACAAGCCGCTGAATTTCATCACCGCACTGACCGTCATAGACTGCAGCAACACCATTCGTACCATCTCGACAGCTGGCAGACAACCACAGTGCTCTTTAAACGACACTTTTTTGGCACGTACCACAATCTTGTAGAATCAGCTTCTTCATGCGGTGTTTCCGAACCAATACGACTTAGGGACCTTAAAGAAACGAGCTTATACATTTTTAAAAGGCCGACCACACACTTCAGGCCCATCAAGGCCTGCAGTTGCTTATGGGCGGCGATGACCACTTCCCATAAGGTGGCTCACAAGCTCGTTTGCTCCCTATTAACAGCAAAATAATGGAAGAAAGAATCACACAGGGGGACCAACCTTGGCCTGCGTCGTGAGGGTGCCCTAAGTTGCTCGGAGCACCCTCATATGGAGGGTTACCGCCGGGGCGTCACGGTGAGTGTTAACGCGATCCCGTGACGTCCCACTATGGCGATGAGGGCAACCGTTGGTTTTTTAGTGGGTAGCCTTAAAAATGGCAGCGTCCTCTATGCTGCGGGGTAGTCCCACATAACCCCCCCCCCATCACCTTCTTGGCCGACGGGGTATCCGTAACGGATTTTTCCAACGAACAAAAAAAAAAAAAAAAAAAAAAGGGGGACCAACCTTAATGTTAAGTTATATTAGCCAATGGATTCTGCATAGCAAAAAATGTATAAGGAAGGAAATACATCCTTGTACGGTTTGTGTTTTTCACTAGAGCCCTGAGTGCCAGGGCACTTTTTGTCTGATTTTTCAACGTGATTTACATTTTGGAATAAATTATTTTCAGGCCTATTGATTTGATGTTGAAAGGACAGGGATCCGAAGTAGGTTATTTCGTAATTGTATTAAAAGAGGCCATAAATAAATAGAAAGATTAATAAGATGAAAGTATTGTAGAATATTTCTCAGATAGGTGGACCGTATTGAATGAATATGTATTTGAAGACTTCAACAGAAGTCTAACTGGTTTAAGCAATATGACTATTAATATGAATACACTAGCGAACTTATTAGAAGGTTAATGTTAAGATGTAAATGTATATTCGATAAAAAATGAAGTTTAAACCTTAACCCAGGCGGGGATCCGTTTGGTGCACTTCGTGGACTACGTGTGGGTGGGGTGCTGGTGGCAGTGCGCGGTGCAGGTGTCGCTGGCGGCGGGCGTGTTCCTGGTGCGCGGACGTCCCTACGCGGCGGACGCGGTGGTGAGCGCGCTGTACGCGGGGCGCGCGCGGGCCGGCGCAGCACTCGCCGCGCTGCTCAGCTTCACCTGGACCGTGCTGCTGCCCGTGCTGCTGTGCGTGAGTAGCGCTCCACTACGTCATACACATACTAGGACGCGGTGGTGAGCGCGCTGTACGCGGGGCGCGCGCGGGCCGGCGCAGCACTCGCCGCGCTGCTCAGCTTCACCTGGACCGTGCTGCTGCCCGTGCTGCTGTGCGTGAGTAGCGCTCCACTACGTCATACACATACTAGGACGCGGTGGTGAGCGCGCTGTACGCGGGGCGCGCGCGGGCCGGCGCAGCACTCGCCGCGCTGCTCAGCTTCACCTGGACCGTGCTGCTGCCCGTGCTGCTGTGCGTGAGTAGCGCTCCACTACGTCATACACATACTAGGACGCGGTGGTGAGCGCGCTGTACGCGGGGCGCGCGCGGGCCGGCGCAGCACTCGCCGCGCTGCTCAGCTTCACCTGGACCGTGCTGCTGCCCGTGCTGCTGTGCGTGAGTAGCGCTCCACTACGTCATACACATACTAGGACGCGGTGGTGAGCGCGCTGTACGCGGGGCGCGCGCGGGCCGGCGCAGCACTCGCCGCGCTGCTCAGCTTCACCTGGACCGTGCTGCTGCCCGTGCTGCTGTGCGTGAGTAGCGCTCCACTACGTCATACACATACTAGGACGCGGTGGTGAGCGCGCTGTACGCGGGGCGCGCGCGGGCCGGCGCAGCACTCGCCGCGCTGCTCAGCTTCACCTGGACCGTGCTGCTGCCCGTGCTGCTGTGCGTGAGTAGCGCTCCACTACGTCATACACATACTAGGACGCGGTGGTGAGCGCGCTGTACGCGGGGCGCGCGCGGGCCGGCGCAGCACTCGCCGCGCTGCTCAGCTTCACCTGGACCGTGCTGCTGCCCGTGCTGCTGTGCGTGAGTAGCGCTCCACTACGTCATACACATACTAGGACGCGGTGGTGAGCGCGCTGTACGCGGGGCGCGCGCGGGCCGGCGCAGCACTCGCCGCGCTGCTCAGCTTCACCTGGACCGTGCTGCTGCCCGTGCTGCTGTGCGTGAGTAGCGCTCCACTACGTCATACACATACTAGGACGCGGTGGTGAGCGCGCTGTACGCGGGGCGCGCGCGGGCCGGCGCAGCACTCGCCGCGCTGCTCAGCTTCACCTGGACCGTGCTGCTGCCCGTGCTGCTGTGCGTGAGTAGCGCTCCACTACGTCATACACATACTAGGACGCGGTGGTGAGCGCGCTGTACGCGGGGCGACCTGAGTGAGTAGCGCTGCACAACCTAGCGGTGGTGACTCGCATATTTTGGCAGCATATCTCTACAAAACCTCAATCGTAGGTATTAATTAGGGGTTGCCACGTGTATAACCCTTTATAATGTTAGGGAAGCAATTCTTTCTTTTAATAATTCGATGTACACTTCTAGATGATATGTTAGTACGCGAGATATGACACAGTCTAAGACTTTAGAAGTCTTGAATAACCGAGTTCGGTATTTGTTTTTCGATATGTAGCTCGAGTCGTCCTACTCTTTTAGCCCCTACGCTTGAACCAGGGATCCTCCTCTCGGTGTAATCGTTTCTAACGTAGTCTCTTTGCATCTACACGTTACATATCAAAATTTACATATATTTTAAAATATTTACTTAAAAAGGTTAAATAATAATTTTACATTTCTTTGTTTACATTTTTTGGATATTAATTGACACCTTGAAATATGACAGATCGCATTTCACACTACACAGGTTACATAAAGAATTAAAACGTCTTCAAATTAATATTTTTTAATACTTTTATTATAGAAAGCGGTTGTTAGTTTTGAAATAATTAGTAAAAAAAAAAAATATTTTGTTCTTCCTTGTTATTTAAATATCTTTATTATTTAAATATTCTTATTAGAAAATTGTTACCTGACCACATAATATTATTTGATAGTATTTTTCTTAAATTCGCTTTTACTTGGCATTTCGTTATGTTGGCAATTATTTAATCTAATGGATAGTCTGTTGGCTATGACAGGATGTCTCATCTTTCTCCTGCAGTTTCTTCAGTCAACATCGTTTTTTAAATCTCTCCAATTTTTCCAATTATTATATTCAATCCAGTTTGAAATTAAGTCTATCGTTTAAATATAAACGCATAAGCGTAATAAACTTGAATTTATTTGTTACTGCTATTTTGGATTTGCTTGTGCATTTCTTATTATATAATTTTTTTTTAATTGCACATTATTTAATATTATAAGAGCGCGTGATTACGCGCTCTTATAATAATTAATAGTTCAGTCGTCTATCCGGCAGACTATCCTGAGTGATCTAAAGCACTGGTTCTCTGGCGTCCGATACTTTTTTTAGTTAGTTACTTTGTTTGTATCTTTGTTTTTTTTTTTAAATTATATAATAATATATTTTTTTTTAGCCCATAACACCTCGGCAAGCTCATACACTCATTTGTTTTTTTTTGTTTTGGTTAATATTGATCTGGCGGACTAGTCTTAGCCCTAACTTTCACTCATAATTTAAATTAACTCAATAATATAATAATATATGTCGCCGCATTCGTATTACATATATTAAAATGGTTTCGAGTAACAAGTAAACTTAATAAATCTATTTAAGATAAGTTTGTTTAATAATTAAAATGATAATTGTTTGTTATCATAATTAAGCTCCGTCAAATATTTTTGTAAATGGATAACATTTTGACTACACAGCGAAACGGTTGCTGGTTTGAAATAAGATCAGTGGTTTCAGACCAGCTTCCAATTTAATACAAATCTTATTTATAAATTTCATTATCGAATAAATTGTTGTATTTAAAACCATTCAGTTAAAATATTTTGTTTGAAAGTTATTTTTGATTAAGTTTACGTAGCGCCATCTAAGTATTGTTTTACATACCACCATTCATTTTCAAATTGTTTCAAATTGACTACCAGTTTATGTTTTAAGGGTTATCCTTTTAAAGATTATTTAAACATGATTATTGGGCTAATGTTTGTATCTAGTCATGGCTAACCCTAGTAATCCGTTTGTAAAGTCGAGCAGTTCAAACGTGTTCAGAGCCTCTGGTATCATATCTGAGAACTAATAAACTCCAACCAATCACTGCTAAGAGGGGCGCGAACACGTTTGAACGAAGCATTCGGTGGAACATGGATTCACTTTGGTTAGAGCGTTCACCTGGTAAGGTTGTCTTGAAATCTCGGTAACTATTATTACTTGGAAATTTCATTGTTATTTTAAATCATTTTGTAATTCTCTTAAAATAACTAATTATATTTCCTGATTTAATATAGAAAAACTTAAATTACGGTTAAAAGTATGAACGGATACGATGGTCCTGAAGAGATCCACGATTCCGGTGTTTTTTAAAAATATTAATGCAGGGGTGTAAATCTGATATATATATATTATACGTTATACATTCTCCCATATCTGGTGTTTTTGATTTCAACCGTGGGGATATATTTCTCTATAGAGATGCGCTGCTTCTCAGGTATCAATACCTCTGAATTCGCTATAAATGAAATACACCCAGGGCATATTTGCGTGCTGTGTACTGAGCTTTCTTTTGTTACTGCACTGCACTTTTCTCCAAATCGGTTTGTGAATCAGTCTAGTACGCAAACCATAGACATCACTAAATCTTCGAAACTAAAACCTGTAGTTAAAGTTACGTTATAATAAATTAACTTAATGGCTTAAAATACCACGGACGCATGTAATTCTGAGATCGTATTGTAAAAATAGAAAAAAAAACTTATTTTTGTATAACATCACTTAATTATTTTAAATGCTTAAAGTTTAATTAAAAATCTTTTGTTTTCGTCTGATTATTGTTGTTATATTCAACATTTGTAAAAACTGAAATGAAAAATAACGTTGTTTATTTCCTATTACACATTAATCTTCAATAAAAGTTGTAAGCATCGTAAAAAATAAGAAAAAAAATATCTGGTTTTACAATCATAGTATGTTCTAGTCGACTGCCTGTATGTCTATCCCTTAACAATGGACCATTATTTACGACACACTCTGCATGCAGTGTTTTTTTACCTCCATCCCATAAATTAAAGGAAAAATAAACAGTAAATTTTTTTTTAGTAAGATTTTATTAATTTCAACAGAGAAAGACATTTTTTAAATTACATCTTACGTATAACTTTGTTTTTTACTAGGCAATATGCGTAATGGATTTCCGGACGGGCCAACAACGTCAATTATACAGCTGGAGGAAACCTATTGGGTAATTATGTTTGTTTTAATTTCTTTTATAATAAATTTGATTCAGTTATAATTACTAATAATTGACACCTTTCGTTATGTGGTATCGTATGTTTTAATAAAATTTTATAATCCCCCTTTGGTATTTTATCTGTAAAGGGGGAAAGGGTTTATAAATAATATAATTCGCTGACAAGTGAAATCGTATATCTCAAACATTCGGTAATATTTATTACCTTAATGTCAGCTGTCTCAAATCCTATCCCTAGACTGAGTGTAAACTGCTTAAATTGAAGTCGAGGGTTCGTTTACAATTGGACAGGTTTAACATGAGTAATTATTATATGTATTAAAAAAGTCTGTGTGTTACTTCATATTGAACAAGGTGTTATGAGTTCTATATGTTATGCACGATTTTCAGATATTGGCCTATTTGGACTCGCCAAGTCGCAGTGTTTTTACAACAGAGTGCGCTGCTGATAGTACCGGTGACAGCTTTTGTTCAGACGTGGAGATATATGTCGAAAGGACCTCCAGATATACTAGAGGTCAGTAATTATGAAGCCCAGATTTTCAAGTTAATCATTTGAGATACATGTCTAACTCTGAATATTCAGACAATTCGGCTCGGTTTTAGTAATTAATAAATAAATCAACTAATGATTTGTGATATTCAAATGCTGCTAGGAATATTCGCCGAACTGTGAGGATGACAGGGTAAGGTTACTAGCGCGGTAGACCGCGACTAAAACTAGAGTTCGCAATAAGATGTTAAACCCAAAAAAAAAATTTCATTTAACAAATAGTCTCGTAATGGCCCATGGTTTCATAGTTAACATACTTCTCTAGCGAGTGCAAAACCTGTACCGGCCGCGGATGGGTGAGCAGGAGCCTACTACCGGTCCAGAGACTGGCAACGTAGCCAGCGAACGACCAGATCCGCCGCCAAAATATACACCACCGCCCTCATACTCCACCGCCACAGGCGCCAGGCTTTTACACACACTGCGGCGGAGCTTCAGAACCCTCAGGAGGTACTGTGACTTCAATATCAAAATTGTTTAAGACCACGATCTCATAAATATTTTTTGAATACTAATAAGGTTCGTGTAACTTTTAATGATAAAACCATTGTAAATAATTTTACGTAATGACACCTCTTGCTCTACAGAATAACATCAACACGAGAAGAAATCGTCGACGAGACATCACTACCCATCACTTTGAGTGAGAGTGTGGACCGACAACCGCTTCAGACTACGTCGGACTACGGACAATACACACCCGCCGTTGTAACGGACGAGCCGGACACGACACGACAGAACCGTGCGACATCCTCACGACAGTCGTTGAACCTCACCAGGGATTACCTTCGACGATCATTTGTTAGGAAGAGCGACTCTAAAAGCATACGTTCGAGTTTGCGCAGGAGTTTCAGATACGGCGGACATTTGACAACGAGCCATGAACAATTGGTGAGGGATATTGAACCTATATCTAATACCGTGGCGATGTCCGCCATGACTGAACCGACGTCTCACACGCGAAGCTTGGGATCGGTGATCTGATTTGTACCGCCTTTAAAGAATCAATATATTTTTGAATCTTTTAATGAATATATTAAGTTTATTTTTTAATAAGTCTAATGAATAAATTTAGTATTTAGATATGATTAATAATTGGTAAGACATACTACAATTTATTTTATAATTTTTTTAGATTCATTTGTTCATTTAATTTAGATTGTCCTTAAATTAATGAAACTGGAAAATCTTGAGTACAGTTTACAAATTATAAAAATTAACTCTTTAAAAATAAGGTTTAATTATTCGAATTTATGAAAGTAAAATCACAATAAATTATAAGAATCTAATAATTTTATTAACCCAACAACATATTTGAATGAAATGTACAAGAAAAAAAAAATTACTTAAAATTTATTTTATAACGAAAATCTAATGGTAAATAGAAGTCGCATTTGGTCAGTTGAGCGATGAAACAGTTTTCCGTAGATGGGTGCGATTCGAACCCTGCTTGCATCGAACATTTGTCATACATTTAAAAAATAATTATTTATAAGTTAATTATCATTCTAAAAATATTGATAGGTACTTAAATACAATAATAAATTGAGCTTACGTAGTAAGAACTGCAGTGCTACTAACTGACGAGGCATCTTATATTGTAAGTTGTAGATTATACAAATGTGTATTTTATAGGCAAAATGTGTTCTTATATGCCACTAGAATATATTCCTTTAGGTATCATATATATAATTATTATTTGTAATTATATTGGAAATAATTGATTTCTTGTTTTTTTAGCATAAAAGGTAGTGATAGTTATTGATTGATTGATTGATTGATTGATTGAACACAAGAATATTAATTATCTATAAAAATATGTAATAAATGGATAAGCTTTTACAGATTTTGTGTTATGGTTTTGTGATATAAGGTTTTTGTTACAAGTATGTTATATTAATTAAAATGTATAGATACGATACAACACCAAACAAAATATTTAGTTTTAATAGTATGTGCTAGTACAATATGAATAAAAACAAGATAAATAGTGAATAAGTCGTCATTTTACGACATTATTGAATAATTAATTATTAGACGCGTACTTAGTATGTCAAATGAAATAGTTATGTTTGTGAATGATTTTTAAGAGATTATAAGTACAATTACAAGATTTTAGTATTAAGCGCAGTAGAAAATAGTGTTTCAAATGGCATTTTCGTTACTTACGCTAACTGATCTACAAATGTCAAAAACCCAGACCGCATTTTACATCACATTATTAACCTCCAAGGCCTATACTTAAAGTTGATTGTTATTTGTATTTTGAATACATTTATATTATTAAAAAATGCTTACGATGCTATAATTTTAAAGACAATTGGTTTGTAAACGAGTTTAGAAATTTAGTTCCTTATAAGCATTTAAAAATTCTTGATATGCTCTACTTATTTTTGGTTCTAGTCAGAACACAGCTTCCAGAATATTTCGCTTTTTAAACATCACATTGTTTTTAATACGCACATTATATTGGCACATCTTTTGTGTCGCATTATCATATTTTTATTTTACATTCCACTTTTATTTTACTATTTAGTCAATAAATTATTACATTTTAGAAATGGTTTTATTTTATTGTATTGTAAAAGTTCTTTGTTTGACCTTTTACTTGACGGATAGATATACCGTCACACTGAATACCAAGTCGAATTGGATTGAATGCTACATTCTTAGCCGGCTAGGGGCTTCTGGGATGAAGAGATATCAGTAGTTACACTGTAGAGATAGCCGTAGATAAACTAATGCTATATGAACTTTTTAGCGGGCACATAAGTGATTAGAATTTAGAACTTGCATATAGGTATAAACATTCATAGAAAACTAACGCCAAATTGTATGAATTACTGGCTGTATTTATTGGTTGCACAGCGCTAACAAAAAAAAAAAACAAACGCGCCAATGATGTCTGTTATTGTAATCAGTACTTTCATATTTTCTCATATAAAGGGGATGAAAAGTAGAGTATATAACTCGAGAGCAAATTATTTTTGCCCCGGGCGATGTATTTTAGGAAATATACGTTGGAATTCCTCTCTCCGCTCGGGATTCTGTTCTACAATCCTTCGCTTCGCCGCTTCAAAATAGCGCCCTCGCCGTAAAAATACAATTTTGCTCCCTTGTGATACAATATACTATTTCACCTCCTCGATAACCTGGCGTCTATTTGAAGTAGCAAAAGGAAGTTGATTTTTTATTTTGGTTATAGCAATTACCTACGCATATCCATGAGTAAATAAACTAGATTGTGGAATGATTATCCTGCCGAAAGCATTCAAAAACAATACCAATTTTCAAACGTCGTTGGCATGAACAATTCATATTAATTACTAATATTTAGGAATATGTATGTAATAGTACAATGTATATATTAGACAGTTTCCTGGCCATTCTCCGCAAAAAAGCAAGCTCACTTTTAAGGCGAGTGCGCGACAGCCGCAACAATATCTTGAGGGTCATCGCCGATAGTTAGGACTGTCCGCTAGTCGAGCACTTGTGAGACATTACGAGGTCAAATTTGGTTATTAAGTACTAACACTAGTTATTAAGTATTTATATTTTTTTGTACTAACCATTATGGATCTTTTGTTATCTGAACTAATAAACATTTTTTTTTTAATTTAATTTTTTATAAGACCTATTTATCAGAGTATCTATACCGATATTATATTAAAACATATTTTGGGTATTGGCATAAATTTATCCCTTGTACTATGTATTAACATATTTGTATTGAAGAAATTGCTTTAGCATTAAGACGGCCTTTGCAGCCAAGTTGTATATTGTCTTTCCACTGTTTTCTGTGGTTATTTGTTTTTTGAGTGCGCAATAAAGATTATATCTGTCTCCGTTACGCAGAGGGAAATACAGAGGGAGTTATTATCGCTGAATATCAACAGGGCGAGCGCTTCTGGCGGCACGGTAAAAATGAATGATTCAAAAAAATTGTAATTGAGATTTCTTTATTATAAATCAATAAAATAACATGCCACTAATTAAAATGATCTTAAATCACAACACTCAAATTCATAGAAAGATTAGAAATTTACTAGGTACAAAATATTATTACAAAATTCTTACAACAAAGAAGCCGAGGTAATGAAATGTTGAAACAGAAATTGATCGAAATTTAACAAAGTAAGAATATATTCAGAAGAAAATCGCGATACATTTTACGACCTCAACTTCGTTTTCTCCGTCGAAAACATTTTCAAAAATGTGTTTTTTTTTAAAGCTGTAAAAGTAATTACTTTTAAACTTTAGTAAATGTTAATTGTATTATAATGATAATTTTAAATTAAATTCATGTTTTAATGATCCATCTTAACGTCCAAAACCACCATAAAACAACAAAAAAAAGTCCTTGAACATTTGTCACGAAAGTTTGTTTTTTCTTACTTTTTCGGGTACGCTCTAGAGTCCAGGCAATTAAGTCTAAATGAACTATACAATTCTTTTGTCTTAGATTCAACTAAGACTAACAATCACAATGTTTCAGTCTTTACAGTTGTTATCCGTTGTTTTTGACGATTTGATCTATTATCTTATCAGTGCATTCATATTAAGAAGCGATTTCGCCGCCTTGGAATCTGTTGCCGCTTTCTTTTTCGTCGGATCGAGCATGAAGCATTTCCAAAGTCTGGAACAAGATATAGAAATGTAATAAATATATCTATCTAAATATAAAAATGTCTCCGCGCGTGAGTACCTCAAGGTCTCGTCTGCGGCGGCGGACAGCACGGTGGTTCCGTCGGGCGACAGCGCGAGGTGCAACACGCGCGCCATGTGTCCGCTGAGCTCGGCCACGCGCGTCAGTCCCGGGTACTTCCACAGCACCAGCTGGTTGTGAGCGTAGCCGTGACCCGACACCAGCTCCTTGTAGTGCGTGCTCCATACGATCGAACACACCTGGTTTAATTGACACGTTTCAGATATTTGGACATATTTTACTCGTTTATAAAATATATGATGAGGATAGAAGACCGATAAAGACAACTAGAGGATATCTTCCGATAGCCGCCTCGAACGACTCCCCCGAGTATAAGCCACCGCTCATCTGTATGCGAGTGATGATCATCCACTTTATAATATAAAATTGAAACCTGCACTCTTGCTCGACTCATATACCTAATGGTATAATTCCGACATTGTGTGAAACGAGTTGAGACAGAATATTAGTATTCTTTTCAGTTTGCAGTTTCAGCTCACATTTCAATTTAAAAAGACTGAAGATATAAATGATATAATAAAAAATTTTAAAACATTTTTTATAAATGAAGATTTATTATAAAAAGTAGCTGAATTATTTTTTTAAAGTTTAAATCTTCTTGAATAACTGTTTTAGCAACATAGGATGACTAGACTAAAAATTCGCAATTTACACAGCCCCCTCCTGTCTTGTACAGTTATTGTTTCTTTAAAGTTGTTTTACTCGCAATTCAAGCTTTGTCGAGATTTTGTATATTTGAGAAAGTGACTCGTTGTTTTTTTAATAAAAATTCAAGTTTATGTACGATAATATAAAATAAATGTAAATTTGTATAAAGTAAGATCTAGTAATTATAAAATATATATTTGGTAGTCATTACTAAAATAAGTCTCTGTAACCGAGAACGTTTATCAAAATGGGTATATATTTCCGTTTATATCTAAACAAAATTAAGTAGGTACATATTTAAAACTTGAAAATCAAAACACGTCAATTTATTATTTCATTTCGGTTAGAACGCTAGTAGTGTTATCGTACAAACGTTTTATTTCGTATGGAGATGGCGTTCGTCTCTATTTAGAGCAGTGGTTCCCAACCTTTTTGAGCTCATGTCCCACTTTTTCATTAGAAATCTTCAAATTGCCCCCTAAACATGTCAAAATTCCAAAATTGCTTCCTTATTGCCCCCTAAATTCTCAAATTGCCCCCTTGTGGGGCGTACGCCCCACGTTGGAAAACACTGATTTAGAGAGTAGTATATTCGTCGATTGCCTCTCGGTGTACGGACCGCAGTCTCAGTGTACCGTCACCTCTCCATCACTGCTATTAGGCGTTATTTCGACGGTATATTATTTCATATAAACTCCACGTGTAATTCTTCCAACATCACACACAATTATTCACATCATACACAATTATTTTTAAACGTCCCGGTAACGATCTAATAAAAACAGCAGTTCATCTGACCTGCGACTTGGTGTCGACGGTGTTGATGTTGGCGCCTGTGTTGACGTTCCATATCCGTATGGTCCTGTCGGCCGTGCCGCCGCCCGACGCCAGCACGCCGCCGCTCCACGGACACCACGACAGGCCCTTCACGGCCGCCAGGTGCTGGCTGACGTACGACACGACACGGCATTCAACGATGTGGACATTTGTATATTACTAGTATCGAAAAACAACTCACTTGAATGAATATAAATATTGTGGTTGTGTGTAATGCTGTCCCTGAGCGATGGGCCAGATGTTAAGGAGGTTGTCGTTACCGCCCGATGCCAGGTACTTGCCGTCCGGGGACCATTTCAGGCCACATATCTGTAAAAAGAATGAAGCTTTATAATGAAGCTAAAGAAGCTAAGAATGGCACATTGCAATTTATCAAACCTCCTGTGAATGAGCGTTAATGGTAGCCACAGCGTGTTCCCTCTGTCGCACGTCGTGGTGCACGATGTTCCCGTCCCTGGCGCCGCTGGACACCACGAACAGGTTCCAGGCCAGGGAACCCACGCGACCCGTGTGACCGTCCATGGTCTGCAAATTTACATTTCAGTTACAGATAGTTATTAAAGAACTATAATAACAAAGAAGGTTAATTTCAAAAGTTAGTTCAAATGTTAAAAAAATCAAAATAATTTAATCATACAGAATACTCACCCTCACTTTCTTAATTTTCTCACAATCCCACATTTCCACCATAGCAGAGGAGGTTCCCACAGCTAAGTGCGAGCCTCCGCCTTGCACCCATGACACTGAACTTACAGTTTCTGAGCTCTCGAGAGTCAGTAATTGTTCAATCATACCAGTGCCTGCATTCCATAAGTATACAGAGTTGCCAAGAGCTACAGCTAGTATGTTTGATGCGCTCCAGTCAACGAGATTCAAATCTGTTAACATGTTTATATAATGTATGAAATATTTTGAAAGGGGACAATAATTTATTAAATCAAAAGACACAGTAATATATCAAAGTAGTTAATTATAAGGTTACAAATATTTCCATAATTAAAATAAAAGAGAGAACAGCTTAATCATCAAATAATATTTAAAATTTGTAAATAATACACAGAAGTGTAATAAAAATGGCAACGGACAATTTCCTACTCTTGGTAGTAAATATTATTGAAATAACATTATTTTAGTATAAATTGTTTTTTTTTAAGATAATTATTTTCTTGTGATTAAAATCAAATTTTTATGTATTTACCAAGATATGTTAAGAAAGTGAAGTTCTATAAATATAGCATTAATTAATAAAATATAAAATATTTTCTTACTCATTCTAAAAACTGACTTACAATAATCATCTAAAATATCAGGAGCATCAAGAATTCTATCTGGTCCTTGTGGAATATATCTTGTTGAGTTCTTAACTGTTGATGGCACTTTAGCCTAAAATGAGATTAAATTCAAAGTAAATATTTTTGTAAGATGTAGCTTTAAACAATATGATTATACATACATACTTGTGAATATACAACTCTTAGTCTATTCTGATAGCCTTCAGGAGCAGCAGGGGCTTTACAAGTATATTGTAACATTCGACCTGGTTCAGTATCAGAGAGGGCTCGGCCAATAGCTTCACTTGCTACTGATTGAGCTACTTCTTCTACTTTGTCTTCTTCACGATTTAACTATTTTGATAAACAATAACACATATTCAGTGAGTGATATATTATAGTTTTTAATAGCTGTAGGAGTAATTAATATTTTTGTTACTATATCTAAATGAGCAAAATTTCTACAAAATGTATAAACTCATAATATTCAATATTAAACAAGATTAAGATATTAATTTACAACATGCACATGTTCATTTATGTGTTCTATAAAAAAAATAAGCTCAACTTCTGTGTAATACAATATTAATTATAATTTACTATTATTTCCATTATATATTTACCATATAGTGACACAGGTCATAATTTGAATTACTTCTGGATGGAATAAACCTATCTGCTTTATTTGGAGTCTTTCCTGCTTTGTTTGGCGTAGGTGTAGTTGACCTTCCTAAAATTTTGGAAAAAGCATTATTTTTCGTTGTTTAAAGGAAACATTTATGTAAGAGACATAATACCTGGCGATTTATTTTTCGATGGTGTCTTCTTTCCCTTCCTGTTTTCATTTCTGGTGGGTGTCTTGTTGCTAGATAATACACTATTGTTGTAACTTTGGTTACTAGAAACCGATAGTTTTTGCATTGATTGATTACAAGAACTTATACTTAATCCCGGGTTTATATTTTCATTTGGGCCTTTCTTAACCCAACGTTGAAGAGGTCCACGAGTTAAAGGCCCGTCAATTGTTGCTAAACTATTTAATTCGTTGAGGTAGTTAAACTGCGCCATGTTTTTACTATAGTTTAGTTATATTAGTATAAATAACACAAGTCAAACAAAAAAATGTTTCGAAAAGAAACAAATAAATATTTAAGGCAATGAATCCGTCATTTAGTTAAATAAATTTTAAAGAATAAAATTAGCGCTTTACTCGCAAATCTAGCTAAACAAATTCTGACAGTTATTCAAAGTACGTTAGAATTTGAAATCTTTGCCACTGCAAATTGGGTATTGCCATGTTATAATAAATTTGTTACACTAATTATTAATACTTTACTTTACAATCTCGGATTTGCAATTATATTTTATTCACCTAAATATTTTATAGTAAACAAATGTAAATATTGTATTTCTTTAAGTATAAGTAATTTTAAACACACCGATGTGTTTGTCAGTCTTGGAACATGTTTTTTAAGTTGACGTTCCAAGACTGCAACTAACACATGTGTTTTAGGGCCGGAATAAGAGTTATTAGAGGTTTAACGGGGCGTAGCCAACACGTTAATTAATATATCTCATTAGAAAAATGTCCATGAGCTTAATAGCTACAAAGAACTCAATTACGATTTATTTTTAATGAAAAGACGATTACGAAAAATGGTTTTATTGAATGTAAAGAATTGTTTACAAAATAATGTATCTAAAATATGTAAAAATATCTTTTTTTTTGTTTTTAATGCAATTATGTTTTAACATAAAAATCATGAACTATGATACGTTACATTATCACTTTCATAATAAAGTTTTATTATATCGTAATAATGCTATAACAATCACGGTAATGAAATATAAATTATTAATATTATTAATTATTTTACAAAATATTTTTAAAAAATCAATAAGAGTATTCAGTTTTATTTCAATATTATAAAATTATTTTGATCATGATGTTTTTATGGAAATAAGATAGCACAGGTAGGAACGGAAAAGCAAATGCATTATTTGAGCATTGTTCTTAAAACTAACATTTTACAACATGTTTCTCTAACAAATGGTGATCACATCCAACAACGTACAACTTCCAAATTATTATACAACAAATCCGACATTTATAGCACCATTATATAGCTTAACGTTTTATAAAAGAATAAAAAAAAATATCTACAAATAATGTTAATATTTACACATTTTATTAAAATGGCACAACTCCGAAAAGTAATTATAGAATACAGAATAATTCTTCATACATTACCGTCGTTGTGGTATTCATTAAAACGGTTTAATTAGTTTTGTATCACAGAATTGTTATAAGATCCAGAAATGGTATTATGATATTAATTTATTTATATTATTCTTCAACAATGAAACCAAAACTATTTTTTATTTATTTAAAATTGTGCGTCTTTTTACTAAATTCAGGACTAATCAGATAGAACTATTTTAATTTCGTTGTCAAATTTTCTAATATAAAATTATTATTACGTATATATAAAATGGCAGTTTATATTTGACTTTCATTATAGATGGAATTATATAGTTATAACTATGTACATTATAAAATATCACTCGGAAAGAGAGCATCAATCTTTAATACTTATGAATCTCAATTTCCATATAACAAACAAAAAAATTAAGTAACTGGTTGTAACTAGGAAAATTGTATACTTTGATCATCCATTAAACTATTAAACTTACGTATTCTATTTAAATGCACTTACGAATATGTAACTTCATTGTTATATTGTTTAATATTTTCCCACCAACGGAACTTTATTGTATATTTTTTTTATTTTTATTTAATTACCATATTCTTTTTTCATTATAAATAATCTAATATTGTCAGGCGCGGATACAGGATTTGATCTAGGAGTACATTTTTGCTATTTCAAATGATTTCTTTCAGATTCGTTCAACAGATAAAAATAGACCCTAAATAGTGTTAAATATTTAAGGTCTGACATGAAAAACGTCATATATGGTGATAAATATATACATATTGGTCCAAGTCAATCAAGTGCTTCTTTATTTCCTCCACCTTCTGGTTCCGCGCCTGATAGCATTGTTCTATTTATATTCAACACACACATATAAGTGAATTTGATATTAATTTGGATTCATTAGCGTCATAATATGTATAAGGCCAGGGTTGTCGACCGTCACGAAGCAGGAGAACTTATCGTCGTAGCAGATCTGCTTCGCGTTCATACCAGACAACTTGATACAGGCCAGGATTTCCTTTCGCTTTGAACCTTCCTTAAATCTGAAAATGGTAGAAATAACAATTTATTTATTTAAAGCTTTTTTTAAGCAAATATTTTTTAAAAAGGAAGATAACAATAAGTCTTTTTGTTGTCTGTTTTTTTTACATATAAATATTTACTTTATACTTACGTTTTAAATTTCCAATTCGTTTTCCAGCATTGCTGCGGACTGAAGAAATTACTATCAAAGGAAAAGTGTGAACTCGTATTTGCGTCATCGCGGTCGTTCGTGGGTTGAGACTCGATTCTCGGATCTAGAGGACTCGGTATCGGTGTGACCGCATTTCTGCCCGCCCTATAACATATATAAATATAGCATATTTATTTTAAGTTTTAAAGAATGTCAAAATAAATATAAAAAGCCGTACCTCAGATTCCCTTGGCTGGCGCGCGTGCGTAGGATATGGGTGATATCCCACCAGACGATTTCAGTCGCCATGGTGACTAATACAAGGGGGGGCTCGTCGTCGAATGTTCCAGCCACTTTGTCCTGTACCGGGGACAGTGAAGGTGGACGGGACAGCCTGTCCGGGAAAGGAGACAGAGCGGACAGACGGGACGGACGCGCCGGGACAGGGGAAAACGAACACCATTGCACACGAGACTTGTGATGCTTGAGGAGCTTCAGCTGCCGCTTGGTGTGCACGCTCCAAATCTGTAGGGTGGAAACATTGATCATAAAATATATTAGTCATACAATACGTGTATAAATTTATTTTGATAAGCATGGTATCAAAACGGGCCTTCCCAATTTTTCTGATTGACTTCATTAATTAAGCTGATTCAAAGTGGAAAAGATATATTAACAAATATTCGTCTGTCATATTCTTTTCAAAATAAAATTTCAAGAAATATGCTTCACTGACTTAAAAATGTTGCACAGATTATACTTATCCTAATACGATATTTTTTATCTTTAATTTAGGTTACCAGAAATAATTAACAAATAAAAAAGAAGAAATAATATATCTTAAAGTATTGCCTAACAACAGCAATACCATAACAATTATATTGTACTTAAATCAATATTTTTTAAATAATATCTATATCATGAATGAAGAAGATGGATCTGTTTGTGTGATTTTGTTATGGTGTTGATGCCTTTGACCTTTATAGTAATGTCATAATAAATAATAAACAAACCACAACATCCCCCGAGTCGAGCCCCAAAGCTAGTATATTTCCATCAGCAGTGAGTGCGCAGGAGCGTATCTTATTATTTTGTTTGTATTCCTGTATTAGATTCAATTGATCCAGCTTGAGTTCAAATGTCTGAAAAAATTTTATTTAGATTAAAATATTTTTAATTATTGTAAAACATACAGCCTGTCCTATAAGTTGATCGACGCCAAGCCGGATATGGGTGCTACTTTATTTCATGCATTTAAATTAAGGCAGTTGAAAAACAAACAAAATTTACACCCTGTATATTTTTAATTTTAATATTACTACAAATTTTCAGTTTTTCAACTTTTGATTGTTATGTTATGTAATCTTGTGTAATGCCTCTGTAAATTACCAACTATTAAAAAAAAAAACTTGTCCTTAGTTTTTTTTGATACCTTATATATTAGCAATGAATTATTTTTAAAAACTTACCTGAAATGACTGATTGTAATAATCACATATAACAAGAATATTCTTCTGAAACGCCGAGCAATAGACACATACGTCCATCTGTCTTCCATTCAGCACACTAGCGACGTTTAAATTTTGATCCCATAACTTAATAGTTGCGTTGGACTCTATGGTAATTAAACCCATGTCCTGGATCCAGTAACAGTCAACTAGACTACTGCCTTTGCAAAGACGGAACTGCACGCCGTTGGGGAAGAAACGATCTTTGGAACTAGTGCTGGATTCGCTGTCTGAACTTGATATTTTTGAGGAATGGTTTGATGTTTTTGACGATTGGTAAGATTTCTTTTTAATACCTAAAACAATATTATTTTTATTACTCTCATAAATAATTATTTTACATATAATCACACATTAAACTTTAAGTATAAATTATTATCTATACTAATATTTAAAAGCGAAAAGTTTGTTTGTTTAAATTCGCTAACTAAATTCCAAAACTAGGCAGGTTCGTGCAGTTACTACTCTTAGCTATTATAATAATAAATAATCCGCGGGTGGAACCGACTGTAACAGCTAGTATTAAAATAGACAAACCTTGTATATCATTTAATATTTCTTGGGATCCTAAGTGGGAGTTTCCTTTTTGCAACATCTGTGGTTTCCAATCACCAGACTCAGTTAGTCTATAGGCCATTAGACATTTATTCTTACCACCCACCATTAGTAAATTAGAATTAACAAAATTCATATATTGTACCGGGCTGTAGACATCCATAATAATTTTTATTTCTTTCGATCGGACTGTAAACTTTCTCACAATGCCTGAGCTGAGTCCGTATATGACGTACTGGTTGCACGGCGATATTCGTATTATTGTCACTTGTTCATCTAAAGTAGCAGTTATCTCGGTTATTAGTTTCCTTCCCCGCATTATCTGTAATTATAATATTTATATTATTATTATTATTATTGATAACAATATTTTATTGACTCAATTTATTTACATTAAACACAATCAAAGCTACCTGTATATTATGTTTATCATCGACAACCGCCAGTAAAGGTTGCACCGCACCATCGTTAGCACCATTACAAATCCCTTTCAGATTAAGAGGTTTGAGAGAATGTCTGTCTAAACTCATGGTGCTTTTGACAGGATTCTTAACGACAGGCCCGTTCTGGTTTACGAAGGAGTGGTGCCGTTTCGGTGTGGTGTTTGTGCTGCCGCTAGTGGGCGTAGGGGTGGTGATGTTGAGGAAGCTGGCGTCGAATTTTGTAGTTAGACGTACTTTGCTGAAAAAATTAATAAGTATAACATTTGTAAGAGTCAGTTAGCATAATTACTACGGATACTTAGTTTTGAATTTTTTTCAATAAAAATTTTTGAATTTAAGTGAGTTTAACATGGCTCACAAATATTAAATATAGTGCAATTTATGGGTCAATATTTCGGGATTCTTAAGATGTCCAAAGATATTATTTATTATCATTGATCTATTCTACCTATTCAAAGTGGCTAACTTTGAACATTCCAATCGATTTAAAAATAAGCTGTTTTTAATTTAACATTATAAAATTTAGGGATTTCTCTCCCAAATAGCAAATATGTCTTCGACCTGTCATAAAGCTGACCTGGTTCAGGGTAATATTTTTTAGCTTACGCATTTATTTTTTGAACATTTTTATAATTTCTTACTGTGTGACCCGAGTTACTTTTATATAATTTTTTTGCGTGTTGGTGTTATCTTTTACTCATTTAGATAGACAATAGTGCTCTAGTTAATTTTCTCACAAAATCCTAATATTCACATTTCTACATCTCTCACCGATTCCGTTCATTCATTCATTTTTCTCCTTTATAAACCTTTAATCGTTCCCTTATTAGTTAATTTTGGGTCAGCAATCTTCCGACACGTGACATGTCAAAACATCGAACTCTCTTGTAAGTCTTTGGGAAAGTCAGTAGGATTTTGTTTGGTTCTTCACGAACCACGTCGTGTCTTATATGAAATTTTAAATTTAGCAGGTCACTAGTTTGTTAGATGATCAAGTGTTTATTAAAGATAGATCGAATAATAAAACAGTTGGCAATAGAGCGTCAGAAATAGAGTTAAATTTAGAATTCTGCCTTTTATTGTTTTTACATTTTTAACATATTTTTTCATTTCGCTATGTTATATAATTTTTTGACCATAGTTACTACCATTATCATAATAAAAAAACATTTCATTCTCTGTCTTTAGTACGCTTTTAGTTTATTTTTTTTACTTTATTTCTTGCAGGCTAAATTTCTGTTCCATATTTTGAGAACATTCCGTTTTGAACATATCAATTTTTTGTGGTGCTGTGTCCTACTTCACAGTTACTTTAAGTTATGCTATAACGACTGTCTATTAGTTATAGAAGCCATTTATCACTCTAGCACTATTGTTAGATTTCATTCCTTTTAAAATTTTAACACAAGATGAGTGATTTTGTAAAAGTTTTAGGACCACTTGTCGGTATGATGCAACCCTCCTTAGGAATGATAGATGTGGGATTTCCGCCACCTTATGGATTAATGCGCAGGATAATAAGTATTTCTATATATGTCTATAAATGGCCCCTGGGCACCCTGGAAACGGTCCTGTTTTAATTGAGTATTAAAACAGTTAATAGTAACAAAAAAAAAATTTTGGGGAAAAAGGAAGAAAAAACTAGTAAAGTGATGTTATATATATATATAGATCTGCGTGTACTTGTGTCTGTGCGTGTTGGCGGCCACGTAGTCGGCGTCCAGCGCCCACACCTTGGCGCAGTGCTCGCCCGCACCTGACGCCGTCAGAAGCACGTCCGCGCCCGCCGACAGCACGTCGCACGACACCTCGCTGGCCGACATCGACGTCACGTTGCTGCGACACACCGACATTTACTACGTGAGGTTTACATTCCTCTTTTGTAGTGGGTACCCACGAAAATAATAAATAATTTAATAATAATTTATAAATCTTTTTTATATTTGTAGTAATTTAAGATAAATAAGTATTTAAATATTATACATTATATATTTTAAGAACAACTTACCCGCGTCTATTTTCTAGATCAAAAACGTATGAGTTAGTTTTTAAATCGACACAAATAACTCTATTGTCGTTAGTGGACACGAACAACAGAGTTCCGGTCTTGTTGACGACTACGGATAAAAATGATATGTTCTCTTTAACCGCATTGCTGGAAATAACAGTTTTGCTTTCCCGTTTCACATTTTGATTATATTGATGGCGTTTTTGGTACTCAACTTCTGTTACTTCCTTTTCTTTCAAGCTCAAAATTCTATTGCTGCCTGTATAAAAGTTAGTCATTATAATGTAAACAGTATAGTCTAGTGAATTAAAGGAATGTAATAAACTCATGAATAAAATAACTCTTACCAGGTACTGTAACTACATCTAAAACCATATCTGTTTCTTCAAACACTAACTTTTCTTTAGTTTTCAAATCGACCACTTCAAGAGTGTGAGAAGTAGCGACTATTACATTTTTATCATCATTACATGGAATACAAAACAAAATGTCACGATCTCTAAACAGATTGTCGAGAACTTGAACAACTTCACCATTCGTTGAGTATAGTATGATTATTTTAGATGTGTGTGTTATCAAAATTTCTTTGTTGTTAGCCCATCGACAATTTATGAACGGTCCTAGCTTTGGAGGTATCGTTATGTGGCTTGGATAGTTGTTGTTGTAGCTTTCTTCACATTCTGTAACAATATTTATTTTGTAAACATGTGGTACTCGGTTTTTTATGTTGTTTAATGTTTTAAATTTAGAACAAAGCAATCTTATAACACACTGATATAAAAAACTAAATTTCTTTGAGTTGACCAATTAACAAAAATCTTGTACATTATTTAATTAGTCAACACTATACGGTATTTTGATCCACATATTAATTTAAGTTTAAAAATAACAATATAAAAATTTATTTCTTATAATAAGTAGCATTTGGAGATACCGGACATATTTATACTTTAACCAAATTGTCTTAAAAATTCAGAGAGCAGTTGGACAATAATAAAATTGCAGTACTAAATTTTAGTTTGAAGGCCAGTCAGTACTATATTAAAATGTCCTTTATTAGTAACAAGAACGATGATCGCTAGTATCGTCTACGGTCAATATTGAAAAGCAGGATTTCCAAATTCCATATTAAAACGGAGTGTCGCCAAGTCCCTCATACTTGTCACCCAGCGCGCACAGCAGCGCCGGCACCGCACCGTAGCTAGTTCATTGTACCTTCGTCGATGGCGTCCTGCTGCAGGTCGTCCACGAACCACAGCGCCAGCCCGGAGCCACCCAGCGCGCACAGCAGCGCCGGCACCGCGGGACACGCGCCCAGCCAGCGCACTGGACCCGACACCTGCAGCTGCTGCTCACACTTGTTGGTCGGGATGTGGAAGAACTGTGGACAAAAACAGGAGTAAGCGAGTGAACGTGATCCTTGGAGCTATTGTTGATAGAGATATAGAGAAGATAGAGATAGAATTTTTTCATTAGTTAAAGAAATTTAAAAGTTAATAAATTTAAGCTATCTCGATAAGTACTTAGCTTCACCATCCGAGGGTGAAGTAAATCTCTCTTGCGAAGATTTACTATCGTGTAGTACATTCTCGTAGAGGGTTACTGTTCAAATTACAGCCGTTTTGTTTTGACCTCGTGTAAAATCAGACTTGTCCGCAGATTTTAGAATAATTCAGAAATTTTAATATGGGTGATTTGATTTTTGTTTTCGGAATGGAAAACGAGCAACGAAATCAAAGAGCGCTTGTATACAACTCTTCTCACGGTCGAATATCGGTTTTTGATGAACCACGACCAGTTGCCCTAAAAGTGGAAAAGTCACAACTGGTATTTGCAAATCACCGGTGAAAATTGTGTGCGATAGCACAAACAGTAGGCATTTTCAAAAACCGCATGGGTGTCGCATGTAAATTTTGCTAAAAGAAAACTGTCGGCGTAATGGGTGTTGCGTTTGTTTACTCAGGACGACAAACGCCAAACGTAATCGTGAGACAAGTACAGAGCAGTGTTTGACGCTGCTTAGGAGCAAACCCAAGAAGTTTCTGAGAAGTTTTTCGTTTTTTGTCCATCAACCAAACATTCCATTGGTACACACAAGAGACCAAGGAGCAGTTGAAACACGAGGACTTTACCCTTCGAACGTCTTTCAAAGAAGGCGAAAATTGTCCTACCGATCAGAAAAGCTATGGCGACCGTTTTCTTGGATTTACAAGGTGTGAACTACATCGACTAGAAGGAAAAAACAGTCATAGGGCTGTACCACCATGACAAAGCATCGACACAGCCAGATTGGTCAATTTGAACTACGAACGGAACAGCAGTTAGTACTACGTATCTACGCTATTTTCAAGATTAGGCACGGTACGCCTTTTTTTTTTATTACAAAACTTAACAGAGTTACTCGCGAGTCAGAAAAATGAATCCAATGAGAAAAAATCGACCCCACGTATTTTTTATAGACCCATCTGACAAGAAGTTGGAAAGTGGCTATTCCTAGTATATCAAGCTAAAAGATGAATAAAATGTATTTCTATTAGCAACCTTTTAAGCAATCTTACCCTATATATTTTCTGTTGTTTCATTAATATAATTATAAGCTTTTTAACAATAAAAATTTAATTATTTACGCACAATATAATTTTTTTATTATAAAAACATCGACTCTCCATTGTAGCAGCGCATCCCCTCACTGAATTCGTCAAGGGCGTTTTGTTATATGCATAACACTTTGCTTAATGTTTTTTTCTATTAGATTTTATTTGTAGACTAGAACATTCTGATTAGGCTAAATTTCATTAACTACAGAATGTGGTATAACTAAACTACTAAAATATAATTTGTAAATGGCGCCATCTCTCAGGAGAAAAACGAAACGTTACTGACAGTGTCACCCGCACCATGCTACAGCGCAACAAGGTATAATAGTTGCAAAATTATCTGGTTGATAAAAGGTTTATATTTTAAAACATAGCATTCAAATTATAATATATATAGTAGATTTTCATCTACTATATATATATATATATATAATTTCATCAATTTCAATCAGCTTCAGTTACGATAAGGACTATATCTTAGTTACCTTAATGACTCCAGTATCAGAGCCTATCAAGACGTAATCACCGAGAAAACATACTGATGTTATCTGCTCCTTTACATCTATAGTAGAATGTTTTATTTCTTCTACATTTGGTTCGTGTCTAAAAACAAATAAAATATTCATAACTAACAGTTTTTTTAATAAAAAAAAATATATATTTAAATACTTACAGAAACTCAAAATAGAGTTCGTTTTTTATACATCTCTCATGAGCAACCTGACTTGCCTTCGTATATAGGGGACCTTTACTCTCATTCTGTAGTATATTTTGTATTATATCAGTGCAGGAGTACCTATAAAGGTCTATACCGTATGTACTCAGGTAGTCTTTAATACTGTATAACAATGTTGTATCTAGTTCCTGAAACGATGATAAAACTTTAATTAAACTTATAATATATCGATTGTTTATTTATAAACTATGAACCACGCTATGCTCCGTAAAATGTTTAAAATCAATCTAGAGTATTATTTAATAAAAGCAGAATGCATGCTTGTTCCTTTTGACATATCATACTAAAAAAAATATAAGAACTGTTCTGGCCTCATTCAGTTTTCTAGCTTATTAACAGATTTGAAATTCATTATCTGTACCTTTAAGGTTTTTTTCCAAAACAAGAAAATATTTGTATTGTTGGTTTGTGACGTCACAGATATCACGTGATTAAAGAGAAACATTTACGCGGGGTTTTGAAACTTCTAATTTAGACTTTAATTAATAATTATTACCATTTAAATTGTTTACAAATATTCTTGGAAAGTGGATTACTTACATCGTATATAATATAATTTTCATACTTCTGCAAATCCAAAATAACATCAGCTGGTCCGGTTAACCTCACTTTATTGCCCAGAAACTTCAAATCCATATACAATTTATTAAATAGGCCCCACTTGTTACCATAATTCTTGGTGTTAGCTAAATGATATCCAATATAGAATGCTATGTAACCATCATCTTCTATTTCCACGGGAAGGTCGTTTAGACTATCATAATTATAGCTCTTAAGGAAATTTGCATGCAATTTCTTTACTTCCTCTTCATTTGAACTGGATCTCAGATAACTCATGATAAGACCGTGTACCTCGTATATATAATTCCTTTGCTCTTGGTCGTAATATTCAATGATAAGAGATTTACTTCTTAGTTGCTTCATGATATTTTCCACCTGTACGACTTCTTTGTTCCACAACTTACTGAGTACTTTGGCAGATACTTTAATGTTATCTGGTAAGATTGTTAGCATCTTGAACAGCGCCAGCATGTCAGGTTTAAGTGAAGTGATGCACACTTCAACCGTTTTCATTGGATTACCGTTTCTTGGAAAGCTGAAAAAATTGACATATCAATTGCTATGTGCATCGTTAATCTATATAAATATTTTAAAATATAATCCGGCCCTGTATGATTGTTTCTATGCACGCAATAAAATCAAAAACTATTAAACGGGTTATTGTATGGATTCCAATCAATGGTGTTGTTCCGAAGGAAGTTTTAGATGAACTTTATGGTTTTTTGTATATTGACTGAAATATATTGGAATACAAGGATGGAGATAGCAAAACATCTTTCCTAATAAACAAAATTAAGTTGTGAACATCCTGAATAGAAATTACTAAATTTTGATTAAGGATTTCGAGAAACGGATAAGGCAAGCTAGTTTAGACTTTAAATGTAACTTACAAAGACATCTCTTTTTTTTCCAACTTCTTCAAATAGTAATTCCAATGCTTAGGGTCGTCTATCAATCTCTCCTTGTTCTCAGCTAACTCAGCTCCAATCAATGCTAAATGAAAAGGACTTCCTTTACATATTTCATGTAATTTCTTAGCTTGTCGCGGCAGTCTTGATGGTTCAGTATCCAGGCATGAAGCGAGTAACAGCAAGGATTCGGATTCCGTCAAGTGGTTTTCCACCTGGAATTAAAATAAAACATTTATCTCCTGCAGGTTTTCTTCTCTCTTTCGCATGAGTATTAGCAAAAAAATTCGTTTAAAACATTATGAAAGTTGACATTGTTGTTGACAATATTGTAGCCAAGTTGACAAAATATATAAATAAAAAAAAAAGAATTAATGAAAAAAAAATGAAAAAAAAACTAACAGTACACTACTAATCGCAGTTCACGCTACGATTCCGCCTTTCTCTGAGCTCATGAGTAATAACTAGGAAACTAGTTAGAAATTCAAATATTATTTACGTGAGTACAGCGTTATAATACGTAATAATGATAGATCACAAAAGTTTATGTAATTAAAATTAATTAATTGGATTAGAGAAGAGTTATATATACTTTTATGATTTGAGGAAGAAAATTGGCAACCACTTCCGTATCTCTTGTAGTGACAAGTATTTTGCATCCAATATCGAATGCTTCTAGAACCTTCTTTTCGTTAACTTCATCTAACACCAATAAAGCGTCTTTTAAGGCTATTTCAGAAAATTGTGACTTCAGTCTGTCCTTTAATTCTCCGCAGGTCCAGTCGTAATTAGAGCTGGAATCAGCGTATGAACCAATACTGGACATGGAGATGGAGGAATTCATATTGGAGTTCTGCGTGCAAATTAACGATGCTTTGCGGTATAACCTAAAAAAACATATATAAATAAATAAAACATTAAAATAAAGTAGGTATACCATATCTACGAATTTGTAATCTGTAATAACAAATGTACTGATTAAGGGAATAACTATAAAAAAAATACAAATTAAAAGTTTTATTAATACTTTTTATCTGTCATCCTGTCTTCCATATTGCCTTGTATTTTTTTTGTATTTGAAATAAAATTCAGTATATTCATTATATAATATTACTTATTCAGTAGTTGTTATTGAAAATGTGCCATTATTGAAAAAAAAAAAACGTCACCGCCCACAAAAATGTTGGAACGAGTAATCATGGTCAAGGTTTTTCCAATGTTATAATTAGTTGTTACAAGTATGACAGAACCAGAAAAAATATTTTGTTTGTTCAAATTTGTATGACATGCTAATAGAAAAAATATGTTTAGCAACATAGTGTGCCCACTTTGTAAAAAATTCAAATCAGTATTATTAACTTACTTGTTCTGTTGAGCAATAATATCATCTTCAGTCTTACAATTGCTTAAATTGAGCCAAAATACAACCCCATTGAAGTTTGTGGTGATTAGTTTGGGATTACCACGTAACACACTAATCGCTAGCACGCTTTTACCACAACCAGACATTCCGTGGAGAATAAGAATTCTGTGACGCTTTAGGTTAATTAACTTTTTTAGTAGTTCCTTTTCCTTAAAATAAAAAAAAACCGATGTTTAGCTACATTTTTTTATAACATTTACAGGCGTAAATTTATAATTTAGGCGTAATTTACAAGTTCTTAGTAAGTTATGGGTTACTTAGTTACAAGTGCGTTGTTGTGCAAGTTAATTAAATATAACATTTAATTAGGTGGAACAATGAATAGCTATTATGTCTACCAAAGCCTCTCTCCTGACGAAGTGGTCTGGTAACCGCGGTACGTCCCCTCTACTGAGACTATCTTCAAAACTGTCTTCAATCATGGCCTCGTTGTTCTCTACAGCTAATTTCTCCCATAGCCATCTGTAATCCTTGACAAGACTACCCACGAATACCTCGTAAGCGTTGTTATTACCATTTTGTAGTAATCTATCAAGCAAATATCGTGCACGGTCAACTCGATTCGTCTGCAAGAAAAGTCGATTTCTAATATCAATAATATATAAACAGAACATACTTTACCCAACTACAAAGATAATAAAAACAAAAGTGCGTATCAAAACGTGGTCTTACTCCAAAAAAGAGATTTATTCTGGACAAACTATGAGATTATAATATACAAGACATACTATTTATCTAATAGAATTAATTAATTGTATTTATTAATTTAATTAAATTAGTTAATTTTGATATTCCGAAAAAAATAATAATATATATTTATATAATATTAGACAAAAAAAATCACTGATATCATATATTTTTAAAAATCGGTTCTTTACATGTACATTACAGGACACATTAACACCTGATAATGAGTTCTTATCATTAAGTACTTAGTTCCGTAACTCACCAAGTTGTAGATGTGATCGAAATCAGCGGTTGATATTGCATTTTTAGTGAACAGCTCATCAAGAATATACTTGACGTCAAGATCCCTTACAATATCCTGCTGATGGTGTTGTAGTAACATCCGTTTTTTGATATCCATTTTATCAGTTTGTTATTCATCTGAAACAAAAATATCCTATTGTTATTATCACGGTATATTCGAGGTTTTAATCTTTTATACATAGGGCTCTCAATATTTAAATTACACATGCCATAAAGAAACTTATAAAACCCTGGACATTTGGGTGAAATTGAGTTTTTGGCCAACTTTAAAAAATGTTAATTTTCTTACAACTAATCGAAATTCCCTTGACTCCAAATAGTGTTCGGATTTCACCCAGACTCTTTGAAAATCCGTACTAGACGCCCCAGGACGCACCTAAAACTGGGACAAGTCCGTATAAATCCGGACGGATGGTAACCCTATACATACGTAATTTATTGGTGATTCAGAGTCCTTGTTTGGAGAGGTACATGATATGCAAATTCGATAGTAAGGATTTGATAAGATAATTTGTTTATCGGTTTCCTGAATTAGACGAATAATGGAAGCTGAGAGAACAAATCGAAGGCTACTTAACAAAAATAAAGTTAGGTTTTCCAAAATGATGTTTTGGATAAATGAAGCAGTGTTTGTGTTCATGTAATTATAACTTGCTAATTGCCTTTATTGAGGGCACCTTCAGTGTCTTGCTAACTTTTATATACAACAAAAATCTTTTAATTCTCATTTAAGTTGAATAGTTAACCATCGAAGGCATAGATTATAATTTAGTACGTCGAAAGTCATGGTTCAAATTTAAAGAATAATATTGATAATTTCGTACTCCATTGATGATTCGTTTTTGTGTTAAGAATACTTGCTTATAATGGTAAAAAAACCTTCCATTATTTTATGCACATAATTATGAACTTCTTGACGTCTTTTGATTTGATACCTCACTAACACATAATTAACAACAACAATGGTCAATGAAACCAAATTTTTAAGCGCAAACTGAACTCAGCCGAACTCAACGAAAAACAACAACATACTAACAAGGATGCGATTTACGAGGATATATTACGTTTTTTCAATTCTCAATATGACCTTGCAGATTAGTGCCACCTAGACGACAAGATGAACATACGTAAATTCCAAATATTACAAGAACACTAAGGCAATGACCGTACCGCTGTCAAGGTTATTAATGAGTGATTAAAATGAAAACGTCGTTTAAAGTTTTTGACGATTAAAGCTGATCTACGTAATTATAATATATTGTATAATTATTTCACAAATGAGTTTTGACTTTATGTCATCGGGATATACACATGTATTGAATTACTACACTTCTCAATTCTAATGTATGCTGTTATTGCTTCTAATATTGACTGACATCATTTTTTAATCTTACATTAAACTTTCGTTAAACGAGCCGATTTAAATCTTAATAATAATTTTTTTTTGGAACATTCAGATAACGAAATTTAGAAAAAAACAAACTTTGTAGTTCAAGGAGTTCGAGGGCAAAAGAGTGATTTTATATCTAGTCCTTACAAGGGTATGTAGTAAATGCAAGAGTATTGTTACTAAATCGTAATAAAAAAATTTATAAATTTAAGTAGCACATTGCCCATACAAAATCTTAGATTCTATTGGCATGGTGTTAAAGAAAATACCACAGAAAGTTACAAACAAGAAACTAGATAGATACAATTTTTTGGAAATCTTACAAAAATCTAGTTTTTTCTACCCTGTTTGTTTTTGAAAAGTCAAATACCTTTAATTTTAATATTATTTTGTTTTTTGTGCTTCGCAAGTTTACTCAGGAAGAATACACAAAAAGAATTGTCCATGCTTTCATCTGCATATGCGTTGAACTTATCAATGTTGTTTGTAACCATAGTAAATAATTTCAAAAGTTATCAGTTATTAAAAATAAACCTTTTGGTGAACTTTACTCGCCATTTTTAATAGAAATGAGGTGTAAGCATAAAAAAATCACCCTAAATTTAAAAAAAACACAGAAATATAATTTATTATGAAAGAAAGCTTTCGCAGAAGGTATATAAGTAAAGCTTTTGCAGAAGGTATATTTCAGTCAACGTTACCCACATAGAAGAGGGATGGATCCAAAGTGATGGCTGGTCTCAGGATGCCCTTTACATTCAAAATCAAAATTCACAATAGTCATTAGATCTATCTTAGAAAATGATTTAAGCAATAAGAAAGAAAAATGTTTTGGTGTATGTATTGTGTAACAAGAAAGTATAAAATATGGAATAAAGGAAGTAGGGGCGAGTAGGTATTTTTAGGATTTATCCCTTTGTAGAACAGATAAGAATTGGAAGGTTGGTGTGTTATGGGCATGGGATATGGAGGGATACACCTATGAAGATGAATGTGGTTGGATATTTATAGATCAAAGAGGGTGAAAAAGGGATGGAAGTTTGTGATAACATAAAGAAAAAAGTAGTTAAATTCTGTTATTTGACTGAAGCTAGTTGAAGTTTAGAGTGGAATAAAGGCAAGAAATGATGATGGTGGCATGTAAACTTTTAATGTTCGTTAATAAAACTAAAACTGTTAAGTGTATTTCAACAACACTTCTAATGTGTGGAAACTAAATAGTAATAGTTTTTAATAGCACCTGAATGTAGTTTAAGAGGCCAAGGTTCTGTTATCTTAATTTCAACTTGCTTATGTGTTCGACAAACATAAATATTATTTGTGTCATATGATGGGAATTTGTGGTTCATTGATAACAAACTGATATGTTCTAATTATTAATAAAGAGGTGTTCATGTTAAAGTAACTGATTTATTTATATAAAATAACAGATAAAAATTATTTGAAATGTAATTCAATATTTAAAGTTCTGTTGTATTTGCATGCAAATAATAATAAATGTTTGAGTATTATTAATATATTAGTATTATCAAATATTTATAATATGGAATGGTAACACTGTAGGTTGTATGCAGTTGCTGCTATAAATGATTTTTTACTACTAGAACAAAGTCAGCCTGAAGTTTAGAAAATAATGTAGGCATGAGCTAGGGAATTTTTTTTATAATTGTCAGTGAAGTCATGTTAATGAGTCAATAGGAGCCAAAAATGTTATTTAAGCTTAGGAAAACAAATATTATATAAAGAGTTTAACTTAGAAATTTATTGCAAGGAAGAATTATACATAAAGAAAAACCATAGTTAGGTAGTAGTACTAAAGGAAAGCCATTCATAGGTTTTGATTAAATCTAAAAAAACCTCATGGGGTTTTTAACAACACTCAACTTTGATGACAAAAGTTAAATAAAAAATGTTTTTGTTTCTCTTAAATTGTAGGAAAATAAATGTGTGGGCTACCTGATAAAAAGTGAACATCACCACCCAGTTACTTGTATGATAAGGGGACGAAAACATTTAGTTAATTTGATTGAAAAAGTTTATTTAAATGAATCACTCGTGTGTTAACGGCTACCCTGGCCTTTTAAGACGTGATGTGACCAAGAGTGAAACACTCGAATAAAGGATTTTAATATAATTTTTTAATGATCTCATATTATGAAAAACAAAAAAGACATTAATATTAAATAATTTAACAACATTTTTGTATTTTTTGTTCTGAATAAATATAGAATAGTTATATGCTGTTATGCATTTCACTGAAGAAGTCAATATATATACAAAACTAACTAGTTTCAGATTTGTAGTAATTTTTTTTAAAGAGATCTAAAGCAATCAACACATTACTATATTTACATTCATATATACACACCACATTTGAAGTTACTACATATAATCAGTTCAAGTACTTATATCTTTAAAGTATACTTTAAAGATTCAAATTATTCCTTAAAAAGAATCAAGTCAAATCTTTCAAGTTATTTGATAATTGTCGCGTAATTTTAAAATCTTCCAAATTTATAAGGTATTAACATAAAACAGTAAGATGAATATTGAGTTTACTCTGTTTTCAAACAATTTGTTAAATAATAAATACTTTTAACATACTAAATATTCAATGTCTTGTTTGTTTTGTTATTATAAATTATCACAAGTCTATTATAAAAATTAATCTATTAAAATAAATTAATAATTTGACAAAAAAATAAGCTATACAATGTTTCACCCTGTTAACATGTTGGGAAAGACTGCACTTGCAACTGTTATAATATATTCTTAATATTATTAAGTTTTTTTTTAACTTTCGATTCAATTTTTTTATTGTGTCATATTTATAGACAACATTAATATATAATCATATAATAAAATAAAAAATGATTGACGAATATAAAAATTTACTTATAAAATACTTACTCCTTTATGCACCAAAATGATGACAGAATCACTACTCAAAACTTTAACTTAGGCTAAACTTTTTTATTGAAAAACATTATAAGCATATTAAACGTAAAAAAATCATTTAATCCCTGTTTATTATCACTTAATACTCATAACATTCAGCACCAAAATAACAAAGCAAACAATCACTGGGACTGCAGTTGCACTACGCGTTGCACTCGTCCTGTTTGTTTTGTATTTCTATCTCAGTCTTACTTAGTGATCAGTGATCAGTGTAGCCAACAATACTTTTTTGTCTTATAAAATATTTAAAAATCTTATAAACCAAACTAAACTATTACCCATAAAATAAAATAAAAAAATAATGGAAAGGATTGTTTCTAATATTAACATAATATCTTAAACTATACATATATATATGTTAAGAATATTTGAAGTTTTAAAGGTAGGACATATCTACATACAACGTAATCTGTGGCTTTATATTATTTATTTATATTTGAAGGAAATTTTTTGAGGTGACAGTGATAGGTACAAATAAAGAAATCTTTATCTTTATTGGATAAAATAGCCGTATAGGTAATAGTTTTATATTAATAGAAAAGAATTTTAAATAAAATCAAAAAGTGACAAATTGCTCACTTTTAAACAACAAAGTTTGTTTTGTATATTAGATAACCGGTATTGTGAAGGGTAGAGATAAGGAGTACCAACGTCTAAAAGAGAGAAACGGATTTAACTTTAAATTTTGTAGCGATTAATGGCGCTAGCGAACCAGTAGTGTCTGACATAAGGTAAGCAGTTATTTTTAAAGACAAATATTCTGTGAGTTCATAATAACTTTACATTTTTTTTTGTACCAAAATAGTTTGTGGCGATAAAGCATTTAATTCTATTATTTAAATAAACAAAAAGTCAATATGATAATTTATATATACTTATTTGTAATATTTAAAATCCATATCTAATAGTCTATATTATTTCCCGGCTTCTTTCACGTCATTTCCATGGGAGTTTTGTTTTTAATTTTTCCGACAGTACTGATGTTTCGGATCCATTCGGGGATCGTATTTATGAGCGTAGAACATGGCAGAACCGTGTCATAAACTACGTGTCGGAGCTTTCTGAGCGCGTCGCGACGGTCATGAAAAAGGAGGGGGTATTTAGTGTCTTCTTCGAAGGTTTCGTGCCGGTCTTTATTACTTATCGTAGTAAGGTTCAGTAAGGTGTGTTGTACAGATTGAACTAAAGATCACAGAACAGAAGATGAAGACATTTGAAATGATCTGAATATTTTTTGTGTCTAATAATAATTATTACCGGTCTTCAGGCCGATGTTAAAATTAAATCACTATCGTCTACTCACGTCTACTTAGTCTCAAAACGTAAAAGTACCAGTCTGAGAACATGATATTGAAACAACTTTTATACACTATTATAATTATAAGAACTATGGTCTACAAATTCGTTTATACTTAATTTTTGTAAAGGACATTTTGAAGGAGTTTAAGATTCCTAATATATATATATAAACTCCGTCTTCGTAATAAATATTTTATTCAATATTTTCATGCTTATGTAGCAATTTAGGTATTTCGAAATGTTAATTTATTTTCCGAAAGTATTGAGGCAATATAGCACATAGAGGGACGGAAATGTACCATGTATTGTATCGTTGTTACATCATTATTATACATTGGTTTTTAAAAGTATTACTGAATGATATATCTACATCATTAGACTTGGATACTAACGATGATGATAAGTTATGATTTTAAAAGATTTCCTGTGATCCCAAATGATTTACACAGATTAACGACAGTGCTAGTCTTAACTTTTTTTAAAAAAAGGCGTTGGATTCTATTAACAGAACCTGATGTGAAAATTTTTAAGTCATCGTCTTACAAGTAGAAATAGATAAAATTACCGAAGAGGTGCTGTTTGAAAATGGATTAGAGAAGAGGGGAGAGGACCCCTCCTTGGGAAATACCTACCTAAACACATAAAGGTTAAAACGATGGCAATAATAATATACACGTGGTATACCTTCGCATAGGTACGAATGGAATCAGTCGATATATCAATAATATCTTTAGACGAATTACATTGTAAGAACCAGATAGAATTCTTTGTTGAAGTTAAGAAGGACAAGAAGATTAACTGAATTTATTATTTATTAGATGAGTTGTCAGATGATACCGCATACATTACCTAATTAATATCATTATTGTGCTGTAAAGATGATAAAAATTTTGGTTTATTACGGGAAAATACTGACTATTATAAAATATTCCTTAACTATTGTATTGTATATTATGTTACTTTAATGAGATCAAAGAGGCGTACTTTATTTATACAAATCAATTATCTAGTTATCCGATTGCACCTAGAAAACTAATAAATATTTTTGAAGACATTCACAATAAAATATTAAAAGAGATAACGCAAACAATAACTTAAAAATAGGAAAGTTTAAAAATAAGAAAGTAAAAAAAATAATAAAAATAGGAAAGTTTAAAAATAAGCTTCAAAATAGAAAATTTATAACGCGGTTTACTTAAACTATTAACTTCATTCAGGTAAAGCAGATGCAAAACCACAATGCGTTGCAATATCCGCGTTTACAGTAAACAACTATTCTTCGAGCCATCAAAGGACTGAATGGCGGTGTGAGGCCGAAGTTTTAATAAGATTTATTGTAACCGATCTTGTTTTGACAATGACAATAGAGAGCTATTCTTAGCGGCAAACGACACTCTTTGTGAACTGGGCTTTATTTTGTGTGGTCTCGATGGTTTTAGACTTTTGGATTATGTCAAAAGTGTTTGCGATACCACACCTGGACAAAAGGTACGAAATATATATTGTTATAAATACTTAACTTTACTAAATAAAGTAATGTTATATTGGAAATATTAGCTAGTGTTTGAAGAAATAAAATAAAAATTAAGAGTATATTTCATGTATAGTTTAACGAAAATTTTATTTATATTATTAGATAACGAAAGTTGGATTACGCAATAAGAAGGTAATAGGAAGAAATTAATTAAGGTTATAAAAAATACATACACTATTAGAGTGTTTTAAATCTTATTACAAAATATTGTTAGTACGAAAGTGTAATACTTGGTTTCGATCCATAGTGATGAACTATAACGACCTTCTGTAATTTACGCGGACGTGCTCACAGAGCAAAGCTAGTATCACATAAAAAATAATGATGTTTTGTCAAACTCATTAATGCGGAACCATTAATGGATCTTTTTATTGTTTGTTATTTTAAACTTTTAGTTTACAATAAAAGTGTAATGCTACGAGATTGTTTTAAATTTATAGTAGTTCATTATTAGTCTACACATTTTATAGCTAGACAGACACTTAAAAATAACTGAGAAGACGTGATTATCGTGAGTCAGTCTTTCTTTTATTTAAAGCTCCATTCAATTTAACAACAATCGTTTTTTTAGTGACAGGAGAGTGGACATCTTTATGTTTATACGTTAAGATAACTGTCCCTACGTTTCCGAACGAATCCGTGAATGACTTCCGAGGTATCGCAGGACGCATTAGCATAACTCAGGCGTTCCTTTACTATCATTCTCGTACATTTGTAATACCTAATGCTTAATATTGATGCTTTTAGATACAATAAATATGAAGTAACTGATAACATTTTAAGTGCATATATAACCTGTTAAAAGATTAGATAAAAGGTTTAACATTATTTTTATTAATATTACAAGACACCTACTGTAGAATTTCATGTTGTTTGTGAAAAGTTGCACTCAGAATGCACGGATAAAGCTTTATGACTATAAAAGTTTTTTAGAGAAAATATAAAATGTTTTTAAGAACCTTCCGGAAATTCTTTCAGCGCTGAAGGAATAAAACATGAAAGAACCGCGTTAAAGTAATCTAAAATTGTATATAACATCGTAAGGAATTAAATTAAACTAATGGATGTAGAAAGGCGATTTTGTACTATATGTTATTAGATAAAGCACAAGTGATATATTTTTTTTTATTCTTTTATTAGTTTCAGCAATAAAATATCTAGAAACCGAACAAATTTTAAACTTAAACAATCTATATAAACTAATAAAAATATTTTTAAATATTCGTAATGTAATTTTATAAAATAATGTAGCCTTTTTCTCAGATTCAGAAAATATTAAACATGTTAATAGGATCTAGTAAATATGTAAAGCCTTAAACTGCTTAGTATAAGTAAGATAAAATCTATAAATGTTAGATTTAGTATAGTAATGTTGTTTGAACACTTTCGATTTGATAGGAATTGTCATATAAAGGTAAATATGTGCTTTATTAGGCCACTCACGTCTTCTATTGGTCATTTCAGTAAATCTTTTACAGACGCTTCACGAATTCCGAATTGCACAATTGTTTTTCTATAACCAAAAATGGTTGAAAATGTAATATCTTTTCAGCAAATTCTCTTCAGACAAGCACATAAATAATAAAAATAATTCTAATCAACGCCTGTAACTTTTTTTATAGCAATTGATTATATCTGAGCTCTTGATATTCAAATAAATTGTTTTTGTGATTCCATTTACAGCTCTGTGTATTTGAATTATAATTCACTGTTAACACGAATGGTAATGAGAAAATTATATTCAAAACATGCACAAGTATGAACTGATTAATTTTGAGGTATCATGACATGGCTGCTACTGGGCTTTATTAGTCTGAAGTCCATTGTAGGTTGACCGTTAACTGGGATTAAAGCATTTAATTTTAGATTTTCCATTCAATATATTGCTAACCATCGGTTCTACCTAATCACAGGACGGACAAGATAATCCCTCTATTTATTGCCCATAACAACGACATGTCAACAGAATTGTGGCCATATTTAAACCGTTTGGTGGTGTTAGTACTAATGAAATTATATTGAACTGTAATAAATAAAACTGACAATGTCGCAGGGACCACAATGATGACTGTTTACTATTTATTTGGGTCAAATAGCCCTGCAGCAGACCACCCTTGTTAGATACCTCGTGGCCGAAATTTACAATAGTGTCAGAGTTAACTTTAGTCATTTATGTAATTTATTAAAGCTGGAACTTATTTTCATTCAATTGAACCTATAATTTAGTATAAAATTTCCGTAAGCAACCCACGCGTTTAATTTTGTGTATATATTTATTTCTACTAACATCAGCCCGCTACTTTGTTTGTATAAAAGTTACAGCATTATAATTATTTTTTATTAATAATTTAAACATTTTTTACAAAACAAAAAAATATTTTTATTATTTATAGCAAGTTAATTAAAAATCATAATCTTATATTCTTGTACTGTAACAAAAAACTCCGTGAGTGATATAATATTATAAAAAAAATTTGAGTATCTGTACAGATTGAAAATATTAATAATATGGGTTCGAATTCGTTTTGTAATTAGAGCGTCTTTTAATAAAATCCAAGGTTCTGATTCCTTAGGGTCATGACGCGACCAAAATTCTTGCGGACAAAGGTTCGGTAGGGAGCGTAGGTAGCGACTCACCGTCAATATCGCCGACAGCGGGGCACTATTGTCACTGTCGCTATTGTACTTCGAAGCAGCGATGCACTGACCAAAAATCATTAATTTTATACCACAAAGCAGGAACCCACAAATCGAAGCGCTGAAAAAAATTAGGGGCATTCAAAATCGGTCACTGACACATGGAATATGCTTGTTTGATTTCAGTTTTAATTATTTGATTTAAGACGTTGCCGAAACAGGTTTACTCTGTATTACAGACTATATTTCTTATTAACGTGAATAGAAACATATTTCTATTTCTGTCTAGTTAATTCTCGAAAGTTGTTGTTATAAAAATATTGTACGTGAATATTGTGTATATTTATATTTTGATATTATAGTCTTTGATTTTTATGAGATGAGGTGGCTTATGGCTTTGAAGAGAAATTAAATTCACATATTTATTTACGATCTCAGGCTTCACGTTTAAGACGTTGTTTCTGGTCGAAAAATAAGTAAATACAAATATATTGTCAAACTTCTCTTTCATTAATAAATAAAATGTTGTATTTTCAAATAAAAAAAGTCAATATTTTATTTTTAATAAAGCGACATCCAAAATAAATATGATATATATACCATATCCCATATCTAACCATTTAACCGATTGCGATAAAACTTCTGTGACTTATTACGTTTTAACGCAGAGTTTTTATAGTAGACCTTGTATGTAAAAAAACTATAAAAGCATATTTTAGTCATAATTTAATTAAAACACATTCCATGTAAACTAATACTATAAAACGGAAAATTTTGTCGGTTTAAACGCGCTATTCGTTGAAACTACGGTATGGATTTAAAAAATGTTTACTGAAAGGTTCATAAGGACGATTATAATAGAAGGGTGAAACCGAGTGGCACAACTAGTCGGTAATAAACAAACACGCACTCTCCTTTAAAAAGCATTACAACGCACGCGGAGTGACTTGATATCCCATTTTTTCGTACTTTATCAGGAGTCATATTTTGTAACTATTCTATAAAGTATTGTATTTGATCCTCGCCATTACAGTTTTGAAGTACTCTTTGTGTCGTATCTCATATTTTTTATCAATTTTCGTGCTTACTGGTTATGTATTCGTATGAAGCTTAAGTTCTGAAGTAGATCGCTAACACACGCGATTCTTATTCAAGCTCGAACGCAATGCAGTACTCTGGCTGCCGTATCGTGTTTAACGTTCAAAAATGTATGTGACTTTCTTTGCACAATCTTTCTATAAAGTTTTAGGTGCAGTTTACTTTCAGATTACCATTTACTAGCTCTGACTCCCGGGTTCACTTGCAGACGAACGATTTCATTTGCTATTAGGATAACTAAGAATATTACTATTGTTCTAGATTGCCTATAGTCCTTCTCGTGAACCTGTTTATCATAATCAGAAAGATTTTTTTAAATCCATCCCGTAGTTTCGATTAACGCTTTTAAACAAACAATTTTTTCCGCTTCAAAATATTAGTGTAGAATATATTATTTTTATATACACACGTTTGAATATAAAAGTAACCACTTAGTATAAGAACATTAAATATTCACTAGCCAATGAATATTAACACAGACATAGAAAAAAGGTTTTATTAGTGTTTAATTAAGCATGACCAAGTATCTAAAATGCATAGTCATTTGAATGCAAAATGTAATACAAATCGAAGAAACAATGAATATATTTTTTACATTTCTAGGACCCACGTCTTGTTCCCAAGTGACCGATTCGCATTGCTTTATCTATACTCATGTTATAAAGCGGACAGTTTGTTTGTTTAAACGCACTTATCATCGAAACTACTTGATGGAGTTGAAATATTTTTTCTGATCATGATAGGCAGGTTCACGAAGACAGCTATTGGCTATGATTACGCTTCTATTATTATTAGTTTTTGCATAAAATATTTTCTGGAGTGAATAGCCCACGATTGTTTTGCCCACAAACATTTTTAAGACAATATTTTCTCACATTTTCACGAGTGAACATTAAGTAAACCTATTTATAAAATTTAACCAATATTTATACAAGAATTAAATCCGTTAAAAATAATTTATTTCATTGTTCAGACATATCTTCTTTGTCAATCTTTCATCACTCATTTGTTCACGTCTGTACAAATGTCATGTTATTTTTTATTTCAAGCTATTATGCTTATCAGTTTATATCAAACTTGTTACACGCTGTGTATTTTTATGTTTAGACAAATATCAATGTTTAATGTACTTGTGTATTGAATCTGCTGAGATAAAAGATAATGTTCAATATAAAATTGAGAAAATATTCGGATATATGTTACTAGCTGTTACTCGCGGTTCCACCCGCGGACTAACGACTTTATTTGTTAGGATTACTTTGATTAGTAGCATAATGCTAGATAGTGTATAGCCCTTATGAAGCCGCCTATCATAATCAGAAAGAAATTTTCAAATTCACCCAGTAGTTTTATAGATATCAATATAATACCTATTTGTTTAAAAACGTTTTAAATTTTAATAAGTTATAAGCTACCCATAACTTTTGCAATTCTAAAGTAATGGTTCAATTCGAGCCTTCAGGTTCTCTTAAGATCTTTCTGAATCATACAGTTAAGCCTGTCATAATTTATAATGCGAGTACCTACTTGTAAATTCTTGAGTAGTCATAATAATACCGTCTATATGTTCCAAATGATTTGTAAAAGCAATAATTTACTGAAGGTTTCATAACACAAATTTAAAAGCGACCTAAATTTGAAACAGTAAAACTTGTTACATATAGAGACTCTTTGTTGGATTTAATTCTCTAAATGTTTTTAAATGACACGTGTAGGTCCGGCGGCCATTTTGAAAGAAGTAAAAACGAATGATTATTTCTCCTTTTGTTGGCGCCTTAAATTTAAAGCACTCTTTAGACTAAACTCCACATTAAAACGACTTGTTTTCTATAAATCACCTGGTCTTTTGTGATTAATGTCAACGTAAAAGCGTAAAGATTCATATTTAGTGCAGCGAGTCCTAAACGTCTGTGACAAAAGTAACCGGATTAACCAGCTCTATAAAATGTGGTAGAAAATAAAAACTTTCTGCTTACTGTTTACAAATTCGTCTATATCTAATTATTTATTAAAATCCCCACATAAATTTTGATACATCCTACAGAAAAGTTTTTAGGGTTCTGTTGGATATTCTTAAACTTTCTTGAATTAAATTTCATTTTCATTTTAAGCTCATTTAAAATTGTTTTGAAACATTTTTACAATTTTATATTATTAACTAAGTTTAATTTTATCTAAATGTATATAAATTGTTAAGTACATCAACACGGTTGGGACTCGAACTTGTGACCTTTGGGATGTTTCCCATTCGTCATACCCTTGCCGTGTTGATGTATTTGAAAAAAATACTAATTCATTTGTAATAAAAATAACATTTAAATAAATTCATTGATGATATTTTTCCTATAATGTGACAGTTAATAATTTTGTCAAAAAAAGAAAACAACTTTTTTTTTTTTTTGAACTTAAGTGAGGAACCATCATTAAGTTGAAAATAAACGAACTTCACTGATGTCACAAAAATATTCAAACAAACCATTCATCTATTAATAACATGTGGCGTAACAAATACGATTATCCGTTGTCGGAGATCGAACACAGATGTTTGAGGTGAATTTAAAAAGTGCGTTCAAAAAAGCTTTTTGTATTGGCCAAATTCGCTTTATTCTGGAAACCGGAATCCATGGCCCCTCCGAAGCAAATAATGCTAATCATAATGGCATTACATTCATTCGAATTTCGTCAAGTATCTGGGGATTGGTCTTGAATTCTCATCATTATTTTTTTGCGATTCACGTCTAACGAATTTCTTGTGATAGCAAAATAATCTAATCAGGATTTGGCTCCAAATTGATTAACTACATGTGTTTTTATATTTAAAGCACAGCGACTACTGACAGTGACATTTGATATGTCAAATTAACCGCTAGTGAAATATTGTTGTTTACAATACATTGACAAAAAAAAAATAAGGTTTATTGAAACAATGGTGTTATTAATAAATATACAATTATTTATCTTTTAAGAATTACCCAAACAACATTAGCAAATCACACTCACAAGATTTTAAATTCTTAATGAGACTTCGTTAATTAATGATTTTTCAAAATATATTCTATTGTTTATTCTATTAAACTTTATAACTTTAAAAACAACTTTAATATTATTCGATGTAGTAATGAATATAATTTAGAGTAAGTAGAGTAATTAGAGTAATTATTAGAGTAATATAATTTAGAGTAAACATTTTAATCTGAAATTTCTTTAGTAGGGTTGTGATTTGAAACTTGCTGGAAAGCAAATTGCTAACGTTTAAAAACAAACCTATTGCCTACAGCACTATTAATAAAGTCAAACAGAGGGTTTCTTCAGAACGAGTTTTTAGGAATCAATATTTATGTCTTTCCCTAGTAGGCTACTTTTCTGAAGTTACACTTCTGTCGTGATCGATTTGCACACACATTTTTAATGAAGTCTTTTATTGTTTTATTTAGAGGAGATTTTATATTCTGTAACAAGTCCATATGTAATATTATAGACTATTAATCAAATTATTCTATAAATTGTATATGAACATCATCAAACAATGCACATTTGGCCACATGATACCCGGATAACATAACAATATGAAGTTAATGCTAACTTTACAAACTGCGCCCATTAGCACAACTGACACAAAATATTTTGACGTTTACTGCCAAAAGTATGGGTCTTTTGGGACCCTGTTAGACAGTGGAACTGATGGCATAGGAAGATGGATTCGATTTATGCGTTTTTTTGCGGTAGCACAATAGAACGTATTTATCGACAGATAATACAGGGAACAGTTGGAGGGAATCAAACGTAATGTGGTTAGATATGGCGATCAAAGTCACATGTTGTTTTCATTCGACATGAAGTATTGTTGTAGGCTCGCCCCTTAAATTAAGGGCATCCGTCTCGTCTAATTAAAATTTTACTAAAATTTCTTCACTTTTAAACTACTCTAATTCCACTTCATTAATGTTGCTTTAAAAGGCATCACCATATATTTTTTTATATATAGAGTTTTTATATATACAGATTGATATTATAGATAGAATGTTTATATATATAAATTAAAAGTATTAAACATTTAATATTTGTTATTTAAAAAATCCACATAAAACATTCAAAAGTAAAAATTCAATGCCGAAGTTAATATTAAGTTTGAATTATGAAGGTTCAAGTAAATCTGTACGTTATCTAAGACAATTATGATTAAATTAATTTATAGCCTTATAAATTTAATATATTCCTTAATATTAATGCCATGTGTTTTTGATTAATAGCTTGAAAGTTAACAAGATTATTATGGCTCTTCATTCACAGATCTCTGGTGACAGACCCGGAGAAAGTTTGTTTTCTTTACAAGTAACTCAGAACAGTACAGGATGCCTGTGCAATAAAAAGTAGATGAAGAATTTCGATCGCTTCTTCTTAGCGAATACCAAAATATTATGAACCATGAACATCGCATAAACGGATACAATGACTTCTTTAATAATATTGGAATTTTTAACTTCAAATATTAAAACTAGATGGCGCTGCTTTCTTATTTTAAATTTTATGCTGAATTATTCAACGTTATGTTTTTTTCTCTAGAAATTATGGTGGTCTTATAGGCTTTTAATGTCTTTCTTACCATATGTTTACAAAAAAAAATATAGCCTTAGATAGTAAAAAGGTTTTTTTTAAAATTAACATAAATTGCAGTTTTTAGTCACTTTAGATCTATTAAGATTTGTAAAATCTTTAGAAATAAATCTGTACGACATTCCTTTGATTTTCAATATAGTTCTAGATAAGCTGGTAGAAACTAGCAAGTAGTATGATTTACAGCTTCCTGAACGAAAGGGCGTCACCTGATGGCATACTAATAACACTATTTAGGGTTAGAATACGAGGAATTAATATTAATAACTTTATACTATATTTCTTTTTTAATAATGTAATTATCAAGTGAAAATACAACCATAAGGTAATTGTAGCAATATTTTTTAATATTTATGTGTCAGTTCCACGTCATACAGATATGACTCTCATGACGCAGAGAACTTATAACATAGTAAGCTTTAAAAACCTTTTTTTGATTAGTTACCTCTTTGTTCAGTTAACCGCAGTGCTAATAAAAGTCTTTTATACTTCCCGACTTCATTTAAACTCGAGTGCAATAACTGAATGCATATACCATTATGTGGACGTATTCGTGATATCTGATTGACATTTTAAAATTAATATTACTATATTGTTTGTAAAGAAAAATTCATTTGAATGGAAATTCATGAATGAGTTTGTTGAGATTGATTTAATCAGAAAGGTTTGTATATTTATTATTTATTTTAGTTTTTATGCATTTTGTATTAAATTTCTTTTAAAAGTAAGAAAATATTATATTTAAGGTATTTTTTAAATATTTACCAACGCACCATTATTTGAACATGATAAAGAAATGACAAAGCAATGTATTAGGAAAGGATTTAAATATTTTAGTTTTAAGAAATGTGGAAGGAAACTCTTAAACAATGATGTCACTTTGAACCATTTAACAAGTCCCTCTGATAAGTGTCTTATCGCAAAGTGCTAAATGCGTCATTATTTCAGGTATTTATTTATATTAAACAAAGATTTTAGTGAATAATTTACCTAAGTTGCAAGATGTATATATTTTTCTCATAACTTTTTAAGGACAATATTTGTGCCATCTTTTACTCATCAATCCTTTTTTCTATTTTAAATTTATTTATTGTTCTATTTAAAATTTACTAGCTGTTACTCGCGGTTCCACCCGTGGACGACCTAATTTATTTACTATCAACAAAACTGAGATTGGTAGCCTAATGCTACATAGCTAATAGCCTTCCTCTTCTTCTTATAAAAATCAAAAAGATTGTTTTCAAATTCATCCGGTACTTTAGAAGTTTAGCGCATTTAAACAAACAAAACAAACCTTCGTTTTTAAATATCAGTATAGATTTGTGAATTAAAAATATAGTTTGGTGCACAAATATGCGTATGTATAAATTAGAAATAAATAAAACAAATGAATTTTAAAAAATCAAACAACAATGTACAACATTACTAACTACTATAATTTGACAATACAAGTTAGTCGAAATATTACAACATACAATTTGTTCAGAATAATTACGAAAAGTAAAACAAACAAAGTAAGAAGCGCCATGTTTATAAAAGCTCGCAAAGCGCGCTCCTGTTCATGCCAATCGTGCGGTGAGCAACTTGTTGCCGTTGTGAACTTTTCAAACAACAGAGAGACTGATATCAGGTGTCTCTGTCGGGGGAGGAGCGAGCGCGGGGGGAGCCGTGGACACAACTCGACTTACCTCACGCACGCCGTCAGTCAGTCGTGTTACGATACTTGTCGTGAGCGGTGTTGTAGCGCTTGCGAGAGCGCACTGGCCGTTATGTGTCGTACATCGAAACAAGTTTGACGGGAAATTCGAAAAGTTTTCCGAATACATCCGGACTAGCATAGCGATGTGCGCGAATACAACAGTAGTGGCATATTGAATAGTTACAGTTAAAAAGTGACCGAAATGTTATTATTTGGATTGTTGACTGTGTGGTATGCGCTTTGGAGTTGGATGCATCCATGTGCCGGTGGAGCGTCACTGACAAGTCGAGTGGCGGAGGCGCCACAAGAGTGCGAGTGGCAGCGAGTGTCCGGCGGCGCGGGTGAGCCCACGCGAGTCCAGCTCGCATGCTCACTACGAACCGCCGCAGGCGCAACTGACCTGCTGGCCGGTCTCAGCTCTTCACAGGCTCAGCGTATAACTTCACTCGATCTTCATTGTACCGATGTACTTTTCTTCGAGAGCTCTCTTGACGTTGGCCGAAGAAAGGAAGAGGGTACTGAATTATTATCAAGATTTCATAATTTAAAAGAAATGAGAATAGAGTCCTGCAAAATAAGATACGTGCCATCAGCTGTGTTATCGCCTCTTAGCGGTTTACGAAGTTTGACTATTCGGACGCATAATACGGATTGGTCAGCGATGTCAATGGAATTTCATCGTGATTCATTTCGAGGACTAACAGATTTAAGAAATTTAGATTTGGGTGACAACAATATATGGATCTTACCCTCTGAAATATTTTGCCCGTTGTATAATTTGAAAGAGCTAAATGTAACTCAAAACAGGCTTCAAGATATATCGAATTTAGGATTCTCAGATTGGGGAAATGGTCCCACTGCACCAGGTAAATCCTGTAATACTGTTTTAGAAACTCTAGACATGTCTTTTAATGAAATCAGCGCTCTTCCGGACAATGGGCTTTCAAGCTTACGTGCACTTCAAAAGTTGTTATTACAAAATAACAGGATATCTACAGTTGCCGATCGTGCTTTTGTCGGATTAAGTGATCTGCAAATGCTTAATTTGTCAACAAACGCTTTAACTGCATTACCGCCTGAGATGTTTCAATCGTCACGCGATATCAAGCAAATATATTTGAACAACAACTCATTAAGCGTATTGGCACCCGGTTTATTAGAAGGATTGGACCAACTGCAAATATTGGACTTATCTTATAATGAACTGACAAGTGAATGGGTCAATAGAGATACATTTTCAGGATTAGTGCGTCTCATTGTTTTAAACTTATCTCACAATAGAATAACAAAGATTGATGCTCTATTGTTTCAAGATTTAAATAATCTACAGTTTTTGAGTTTGGAATTTAATAACGTGGCTCGAATAGCTGACGGCGCCTTTTCTAACTTAAAAAATCTCCATTCTCTTTCTTTAGCGCACAACAATATAATAGAAGTAGATAGTAGCCACTTTTCGAATTTATATGTATTAAATCAACTATTCCTTGATGGAAATAGAATAACTAAAGTTGATGTCCGTTCGTTTGAAAATATAACTAAGTTACATGATTTAGGCTTAAGCGGAAATCAATTAACGGAAGTACCTGAAGCTATCAAGACACTTAGATTCTTGACATCACTAGATTTGGGTATGAATAGAATAACCAAAGTCAGTATAAATTTGTTTGAAGGTTTAGACGATTTGTTTGGTTTACGACTTGTCGGAAATAAGATTGAGAAAATATCGAAAGATACCTTCGCCGCTTTACCGTCTTTACAAATATTAAACTTGGCTTCAAATAATATAGATCAAATAGATGATGGAGCTTTCGCTTCTAACCTGCAGTTAAAGGCTATAGGATTAGATGGAAATAAATTAGTTGACTTAAAAGGTATATTTACTAATACACAGCCGCTCGTATGGTTGAATGTGTCAAATAATGAATTACTGTGGTTCGACTATAGTCACATACCCACGAATCTCGAATGGTTGGATATGCATGAAAATAAAATTGACAAACTTGACGATACTTACGGTGTTAAAGAAACATGTAATGTTAAAATGCTTGACTTAAGCAACAATAAAATACGAAACATAGATGAATTTTCTTTTCCAAGTAGCATAGAAACAGTTGTATTAAATAATAATCACATAGAGAAAATTAATCCTGGAACTTTTCTTCAAAAGTATAACTTAAACAAAGTAATGCTTTATTCAAATAAGATAAAAACTTTAGACGTTGGGGCTTTTGCGATTTCATCTGTTCCTGACGATAAAGATCTGCCAGAGTTCTATATTAGCGAGAACCCATTTGAATGCGACTGTACAATGGAGTGGTTACAGAGAATAAACCAATTAAGTGAACTTAGACAGCGACCCAGGGTAATGGATTTAGAAAGCGTTAGATGCTCTTTAACGCATTCACGAAGCAGTTCAGACGTGCTGTTGCTGGAAGTAAAATCTTTTGAATTTTTGTGTGAATATGAATCGCACTGTTTTACCCTCTGTCATTGTTGCGATTTTGATGCCTGCGATTGTAAGATGACTTGCCCAGATAAATGCTCGTGTTATCACGATCTCACCTGGAATTCAAATGTAGTCGATTGCTCCAGCGGCGGCTACGATCACGTGCCTGAACAAATACCAATGGATGCCACCGAAATTTATTTGGACGGAAATGATCTTAAAGAATTGGGAAACCATGTTTTTATTGGTAAAAAACGACTACAAGTCTTGTACCTGAATAACAGCAACATTAACACAATACAAAACAGAACATTTAACGGTATTGAATCTTTAAGAGTACTTCACTTGGAAAACAATAAATTGGAAGTATTGAGAAATACACAATTTACAAAATTGCAGAACCTTAATGAACTGTATATGCAAGATAATAAAATCAGGTTTATAGAAAATGATACATTTAATTATTTGCCGTCTCTGGAGTATTTGAACCTCGATAATAACGGTTACGTTGAGTACATGCCGTGGAGAGTTATTACAGACAACAATCCACGCACGCGGGTTTCTGTGGAAGGAAACAATTGGATATGTGATTGTAAAGATGTGGCACAGTTAAATCAGTGGTTAATAAAAAAATCAAAAGATACCGATACCATGATGTGTTTCTTTGCTCATGGCCAACCAATGAATAAAACTATAGCAATTGTGGCTAAAGAATGTAAAACAGAGATTACCACTGAAGAAACGGGAACTGAGACTCAAAAAAGATTATTTATCGAAACGAACGATAGTGTCGAAAATTACATCCCATATATCGTTGCTGGGTTGATAATAGTTATCGTGCTTTTACTAATGTGTGCTTTTCTATTTATGTTCCGAGAAGATTTTAAACTATGGATGCACTCAAAATACGGTGTAAGAGTTCTTAGCTCTTCACCAAAAGATATGAATGATAGTAAAAATAAACGTTTCGATGCGTTCTTTGTGTATAACCCACGAGATGAGGATTTCGTGACGCGTGCTGTGAGTTCTGAGTTAGAAAATTCAGGTCGAACCTTGTTTCTACAGCAAAGAGATTTACAGTTACTGGAAAGACGATCTAGTGATAGTTTAGTCAGTGCAGCTGAGAGTTCAAAAAGACTTATCATAGTGTTGTCAATAAACTTTTTACAACAGGAGTGGTATTCGCCGGAATCAAAAGCGGCAGTGCAAAGTGCTATAAATTCAGTGAATGTGAGACATAGGCGTCAAAAAATAATTTTTCTCGTAACGACTGACTTAAGTGCCATAAATATCGACCCAGACTTAAAAGTATTACTAAAAACTTGTACAGTGATAGTGTGGGGCGAAAAAAATTGTTGGGAGAAATTAAATTTTCGTTTGCCTGACGTGGACATCACGTTACCAAATCGGACGCTACATAACGCGAATAATATTAAAACTGGTAATAGGGAGGGGTTTGGGAGGCATGGGAACTTAAGGTACACAGCGCCCCCAACTTCTCACGATCCGTGGTATAAGTATGGGATGGCGCCTCCCATATTAATGATGTCCAGTCCAATGCATTCCACCAGTGCAAGTGCTGAGGTGTCTGCTCGAAGTACTGAGGACGAAACGTGTTCAGTGGCCAGCAGCGAAGGTCGACCAGACGACAGATTGCCGCACCATCATAGTTACGTTTCCATTGATAACCATCAGTGTGAGGAGAGGCCTCTTAGACCCGCTATACAAATACCTATGTCTAACACCAGACCCACTAACGTAAGAAAGACTTACTTTGTATAAAAAATGTGATTTTAAATAATATGGATTAGCGTGTATTGTATATAGATGTTATGTAGGTTATTTAATACTATAATTTAAATCTATATTGTAAGAGACATAAGTTGGTGCTGAACGAATAATAGTTAAGTTAGGAATTGATTTGTATTCTTTGGTATTGCATGTTATTTCTCAATTGCATGTACTGCAAGTACCTTATTACTGCCACAATAATAATGAACTTAATGTATTATTTAATTGTACCTGTTTATCATGAAATCATTTTATTTCGTTACATACTCATGATTTGTTACAAACAATACATTCCTTTGAAGTAACTTAAAATGTTAAAGGTTCCTGAATAAATAATGTTTCCTGTAGATTCATTCACAGGGAATTACGACTGTTTTGTGATAATTTAGGTACTTATATAGATCCCTACGAATTAAGTGAGATGTGTATAATAAAACAAAGTATTGTAAACTGTATATAAATATAATGTTAAATCTGTTGTAGAACTGAAATGTACACTAGTCAATTGTAAATAGCTATGTTTAAATATAATTTGTGATGTAATAATTACATAGAATATAGAACGTATTTATTACGCTTCCAAAATCCAGAGTATACATAAATAAATTAATATTTTTCACTATTTTTTATTTTTATTTATCCCTTATATATTTGTTAGTTTAAGATTAATTACATAATATACATAACTTTGTATCTTAAATCAGAATGATTGATAAGAGGTATGAAAAAAATATCAAAGTCATAATCAATTTTGGATATAGCTTTATTCGCCCATTCAAAGTCGAATGTATAAATATTTATTTTATCTAAATTGATCAAACGGGATAAGATCGCGGCGTGGCCGGTGAGCTAAGGCTGAGTACACACTGTACTTAAGATATTCAAAGCTATCAAAGTGAAATGAACAAGTCAATCATTGTATAAAGTTTATAAACGTATCAACAAAGCTTTTTAAGATCAATATAAAAATACGAATAAAACGTGTTCTTATTTTGATACAGTCTTGAGTGATGTGTGTAAAGGAACTTATTTTTTAAAAGCGGCCGCGACAGTGCGCGCGCGCCGCATACCCGCTGCGAAACTATAAATCATCGTCGGACCACGGGGATGAATAAATACCGATGTAATTGACTTTTGATTGCACTTCGATGTCTCTCCTTATTTAACTAGTTAAAGCAGAGAGCAATTGATTTTGTAAAACAATACATCATTGTCATGAGTTACATTTAACATATTATTAGATCGAGTCGAACTCTATAGGAGGTATTACGATAGTTGTAATATGTACTTTTACAATTACAACAAGCTTTATACAAACTATATTAGAAATAATAATAGTTATTTTTGTATTTAAACTCTATTGATCTATTATATATAATTATCCAGCTGTAATCATATAAATATTTACATGTGCACATCGAGATAATTACATCACGTATATATTTACGTAAGAACAGTCGGATAATTATATATAATAATAATAGTTATGGCATACAATATTATGAAAAAGAATAAAAGGGAAAAGAGAATGTCCATTTTATGTTATTTGCAAAATTATTGAGTATTGCAAAGAAACATCATATTATGGAATCGATGCACGTTATTGCTAAACTGCAATCGCTGAGTTATGTATCATATAGATAAGCTCATAACAAATAGTCTAGTAATTACTAATTATGACTAATTAGACATCGAGTATCTTTGAAGAGCTCCATTCTGTCGGCAAATATCTTAATTATTGAGCGTAACACGATCCAACCAGTTCACATATCGGATGATCAACTCTAAATCGTATCTATATTCTCGGACCGTGTCTTGGTCCTAATGTAATCTATCCACGCCAATACTTTTACAATTCAAACACTCATCACCTTTTTTCCTGTGCAATACGATACCCTATCGTTTATAGGCGGCGTTTATCCAAAACCTGTTCCAAATGGAACCCAGGCATCAACTAGCGTGGAAAATATCCAAAGTCGAGGTGACAATTGATAACATGTCCGCTGGAAACAAAAAGGGGAATGGCTCCATTAGTTATGTCGACCGTAGACGTAGGCTGTTCGAAACAATAGATTGGTTCTGCTTTATGATTCTATAAACGTTTATGTTCCTATAAACGACGTTTTAGCTTTTGACCGAAGATTCTGATTATATCGTCTCATACGGGTTTATTATGGAGATATCTGATACAAAAACTATTTGAACAGCGGGATCGCGGCGAAAATGTGGGTGAATGGAATTGAGAAATTTGTGTGTTAATTTAGTAATTCAATATGCAATATTTATACTCTTTAATATTGATATAAACAACAACTAAAATATATTATAAATATAACACGGAATAAGGTTTTAAATTATCAACAATATTCTTAAAAGTAGTAAAATAAAAATGTAAATATATTCAAGATATCTCGTAAATATATGTACTCTAACAGAATACCAAAATTTTGGAAAGTTTTTTAATGAATCGTTCATAGCTCAATAGAAACTAACAATGATCATAATAACAGTCAATAAAATGTTAACTTCACTTATAGTCACGCGTAGGATGTGAGATACGTTATGTATACGTTATCTATACTAATATTATAAAACAGAAAAGTTTGTTTGTTTAAACGGGCTAATCTTAGAAACTACGAGGTGGATTTAAAAAATTCGTTTTATTATGATAGACGTGAGGAAGGCTTTATTATTACACTAATAATACTGCTCTTAATAAAAAAATACTTTCATATGCGCGTAAATTAATAATAATAATTAATAAGAGTAACAGGTCTTGAATAAATTACATAACAATTTTAACCACATTGCAATACTTTTATAATAATGTTTTTGTATATTAAGTAGAAGTACTAAATGCAATTCCCTTAATATCACAGACATACATATATAAGATGTCTGGCTTTTGTAATTCAAAGTTATATATTTTGATTGCAAATAATCTTAGTTAAGTCACAGACCATGCGTCTGGCTTTTTATTGATTGAAAAACTAATATTATATGTCTAAAACTAATATTAAATGTTCTTTTTTGATTCATTATTTTTCGAAATAATGAAAATCAAGTACTGCCTGTCCAGTGTTATGATAAGCTTTCATTTATCATATTTATCGTTACCTAATCTACTTACGTCATTGATTATAGAATTTCACGGCTGGTTAGTCTAGTTGTTAGTGGCAATGTCTGCTGAGCCAAAGGACGTGAGTTCGATTTCCAATAAAGGACAGTTGTATGTGTAAAACAATTGACAGAGGTTATTTCTCTTATGTTGAAAGGTTTTTTTAAATAAAAATAAAATACTAACTGTTTGCTTGAGACTGTATATAAAAATGGTAACAGCAGTAGAAGTGTGTATATTTATCAACATTTGCTGAACGCTTACGAACCGCCATAGTAATTATTGGAGTGCAGCTGTTTCCGTCGATGGGTGGAGTTGGTTTTTTTAATTCCCCGATCATTGGTGGAAGGAAGAGCTAAGCTAAGGAATTACAAATTTAAATTCGCAGGGGACGTGTTGAAGGCGAAGAATGTCACGCATATGTTCGTGGTTGGCATAAGATCGTTAATATTTTAAACAAATATGGTAGTGTTTTTGTACATTGTGTCAAAGGTAATGGTATCCCTAAAATTAATGTTCAGTTACGAAACATGATTATTAACTTCCGTTACTTATTTTTCAATACATAAAAATATACATATGAATAAGTTAATTATGAATATTTGATGATTAATTTACACGTTATTTGCAGAAAATATAAATTATTTTATATTTTGTATCTTTTATCCCTTTTTTTAAACCATTGTCCAGTTATATTTTTGAATTCAGATTTTTTTTTAGGAATAAGAAAGGAATTCGTAAAGGTATTTTGCATAAATAAAATTTAATTAATTTAAAATTATCTTAATTAGTTATAAAGCCCAATCTTCTATCAAATTGTAAGTATTTATAATTATATCTCATAATATATTATAAAACTCAATTATATCCGTTAAAACCGCAACGTTACCTGGGTGGTTCTAAGATCTACGAAGATAATATATTTTTAATTATTATCTTCAAAGGGCGGTACACCCTAATTTTTATTTTTGATACACGTTACATCTGCGAGTTATTAGTCATATGAATCTCTATACTTTTTATCTTCGAGGGTCTAAAAGACACGCCAAGGGGATAAGTAGAAGTGCGAAGATCTGTTGTGATGAAAACATAGACTTAAGACAAGACAGTCTTAGAAATTAACATGACTGTGGATTTCTCTTTTGGCCTGCATCGTCTTAGGAAGTATGCAATTTCTTTTAATAATTAAAAAAAAACTAATAATTAAAAAAATATATATTATAATTATTAAATTTAATCGACTTGATGTCTTATTGGTTTGATGAAATTTTAGTTTAATAACATTAATTGAAAAGATCAATGATAAATTTAGAGTATTTTTTTAAAAATATAAACCTATACATTTTACACTCTAGTATCTAGTTACATGGTGCATAGGGAAAAGATTCGACAAGAATAGAATACTCCTAAAAAACCTGTAACAACTGTCTTATGTTAGCACTTCCGAAAGCGCCAATGCATTAAGATAAATATTGCGATACGAGAGCAATAACTCATTGCAACCTGCAAGTAACGATAATAACAGCGACAGCAATGATTAGCTAAATCCATATTTAAGAACATTTGCTTTATGTAGTCAATATACATTTGTGTAATGTTAAAATAATATCATAAATAATAAAATAATCGTTAATAAACCTTCTTGATCTATGATTATTATTATATATAATTATCCGTCTATACTCACGTAAATGTTATTGGAGTTGGCCTGACTACCATGCTCCGAGCTCATGAGTAAGGACTCCCGAATGGGTGCGAAACTAGTCGAGCAAACTCTGATAATATTTACGCGTTTACAATCATATAATTGCATATACTATATTTTTAAAAAATAAATAATAATATTAATTAATTATATTCTATCTTTATTATCAGCACGTCGCAAAAAGGAAGTGTGTACACTACAGAAAGCGAAAATTGAAAATACATGTGATAGTAATAGCTTTACGAATAAATCACAAAAGCCAGTTAAAAATCAGACATTTGTTTGATGATCACAAACCACAATGGACCTTAATCTGGCATATGTGAGGATTAACAGGGGTTGCACTTGTCGCAAAAAATAATAAGTGGATTGAATTGAATATATTATTTTGGGGTCGCACGGCACATTATGGAGTATTCTGTGGCGTTTAATTAGACTTGTTATATATTATTATAGTATAGCTTTTAGTGAACATTGTGTCATTTTAATTTACGAAGTAATATGTATGATAGAATTCCGAAAAATATATATTTTGGAATAGTTATCTAAATTATATAGATGAAAGGTGTGTGGAAATTTCAACTCTAATTCATTCGAAATAGGGAGTTTTTATGCTTTCTCTTATACTGTTTTGTTTCATATAATATGTATATGACATTTTAGTCACGGTCCTCGAATTATGTAATTAGTAGTACATTGATATTTAAGGGACGGTTTGTAACATTGTAATGTGATAGAACAAATTATACAACATTTAATTCAGTGCTTATTATTAGTTTATAATAAAAATTATGTTCTGAGTATTGTAGGAAGTCGATCGTTCTCTATTTATACTTATAATATATAGAAAAAGTTTGCATTTCTGCTTGTGACGACTAGCTGCAAAAAATATTGAATAAATTTTAAATATTCTATCACCATTAGAATGCTACATTATCCCTAAATAATATAGACTATATTTATATATAGTAAATAAAATCGATCCTCCGTTTGTACCGCGTGTAACAGCTAGTTATATATATAAAATCTATTAATAACAAGTGGTCACAAGTGCAAGTTTTTTATTCCACCCCTATTTATAAAAAACATTTGGCTGAACGAATACAAAAGGCAAAAATCATAAAAAACACCCGCGGATATCTATTAGTATCTAGTTAGAATTACAATCGCAGATGTTACGAAATCCGTACGAGTGACGTGCCCTCACGAACGTCTGTACTTAAAAAAATATTTTCTCTACCTGGCTTATTTAAAGACAGTAGGGATTTGTACCGTTAAATAAACTGATACAAGCTTCAGAGTCTCACAAATTGTTTTTTGAATTGACATAATGGATGGAGTTTTGTTTTAATTTGGTTAATTTGTTAAATATCGATTTGTGTTCTATATTTGTTTTTTGTTTGTCCATTTAAAGATTAAAAAAACAGTGTTTAAATTTTTTTTTGTTTTGGTGTTCTATTCTTACGTTTTCTAAAGTTGTTTTTACGTATTTTATATTTCAATAATAGAATTTTAGGATATTTTTTTTAAAACATTTTTGTTAGAAAAATATTCTTTAGATGAAATTTTAATCGTATAAAATTTTATATATTCCAGTGTAAGACGTAATAAAATATCTTTGCATAATAAAATAATACGTTATTCTTTATGTTCCTAGAAATTATATCCAGTCTCGGCTTATATTGCAATTTACGATGTTGACGTATAGAATTTCACACGACAATGCAGCTGTTGTAAACGAGTATTCTATACTCGTTTTATTACAATTACATATATTTTTAATCAAGATATATAAAAACATAATATTTTATTAATAATATTTAATAATTCAGGAAAAAACGTCACATGTTATGTGGCTGTAAAACATACAAGCACAGTAGTTAGTAACTTGTTGAAGATATCCTGTCTCACCCATCTGCGAACAAATCGCTTCAAAATATCAAATTACATTTTAAACACAATCACAAGCGGATGTTAAGATTTGGAAGATTTGGGATAGGCTTTTTGTAAGAGATATTGAATGTCTGGGCAATTAATGATTGAACCGTGGGCGTACACAGTTCCGACCGGAAAACTTCTCAGTACAATATGTAAAACGATACCCACCGAGCCACCTGTACAGAGAACTTGTAGAAGACGTATGCGAATATTTGTTTTGTATTCATATTGTCACGAGTAGCATCCAATTTGGTAAGTGGTAATGTACACAATCAGTACGCTCGTCTGAAGCTTTCAGCTTTCAGCTACCGACTTCGTAATCCGCATTGATACGAGAGGGCGCTATAGTCTAATTTTGCATCACAATTTATTTTCTTTTAAACATAAATATTAATACTGTAAATTTTAAGTAAATATAATAAAAATTAAAAAGTAGATAAAATATTACAAATTTATTTCATTTTAATTATAATGTAACAGTTTTTTTTTATAATTGCTTTAAACAGTTATCTGAAGTCAAATTTAAAATATAAAAGTTTTGTTTCTTGGAACAATTAATTTAAGTTCAAATAATGGATTCCACGCACAAGTGCCATTGACCTAGGAGTACCGCTATTTAATTACACTATAATGTTAATTAATACAATTGCAAAAAAATCATTATATTTACTTAACCACGTAATTAACTAACACGTTCTTAGTTTTTTTTACTTAAAATATGTAACTCAGAAGTTCTATATTTAATTTTAAACTTTACAACATTTCGGGAGATAACCTACAAATTATTTGACTGTTGGATAAGCGAGAAATATTAACTAAATATTGCAGTCACTTTAGACTATTTTTAGGTATATAAAAATAAAAATATAAACAACTTTTCTAAGCGGCCATGGTTAAGTTAATTGTTATCAGATATGTGCGGATGCTCAAAAAAAAAGTGTTATCAGGTAGAAGTAGAATCTAAAATTTAATAAGCGCAATATAGTTGTTGTTAGAATGAGAACTTTGACTTCGTTAGTTAGAGTGTATTTTGCCGTACTGTTACTCTATTATTATCTGTAGACTATACGACAGTTCCAAAAACTAACTAGGAGCGCGAACCAGACTTAAATTTTGACTCGTTGCACTCAAAAAATCTCGGCATGTGTTAGCAAATCGCGCGAAGCGAGGTGCAAACAGCACCAAAGTTGCATTTAACAAACATCGAAGCATTTTGTTCTCAACTATTTTTCAATAAAAAAAAATATTCTAAAAGCTGTTAAAAGAAATCTGGCACGCGCATCTCACTGTAAAGCTAAATTTTCGAGCGAAAAATTTTTCCCATTGAAGTCTATAGGATATCAAAGACATCGAATATTTGAGAATTCGCTCAATATAATATATAAGATAACAATTAAATCTATTAAGTTGTCCAGGCATTTACATGTTAGGGGTACCGCCGGGGCGTTACAGCGAGAAAGATAAGCGAACCAGTAGCGCCTTACCAAGTCAATGACTATATCCTTTGGGTTCAAGTGGGTATCCTGACGCTCACTATGCCAGCTAATCCTACATAACCGTCTCTACACTTCCCTGGGTCGACTGGGGTCCATAAGGGATATCCCAACGTTAAACAAAAACAGAGCTGATAAATATTTTTTTAAATTAATAACAATTCATCATCCGAACAAATCTTCGCTCCACAGATGGTAATTGTAAATTGATAATTGTTATTACATGAACAAATAGGCTCAGAAATCGTGCTAAACGACTAATTTATTACCTATAGTTATTTTAGATGTGGGATGACATTTAATATTGTGGAGTTACTTAAAATATAGCCCGAGCGACCGATTAGAGATTTGCCTTGTGGGGGGCTAAGAGAATAATTCAATAGCCGGCCTTACGATCATAATATATTACACTTTAATAGCCCCCTTAAGAGAACTTAATTTTAATTACGTTACCTTAAAGATCTTTAAGATTTTCTAAAGAAATTATTTTAGTTTTAACTGATATAATGTTCTAGCTGTGACTCATGGTTCAACTGGGGGAGAAATGATTTTATTTGCTATCATAACTAGAAAAAAAATCAAATGCATCAGTTAATTTCGAAGATAAGCTTGTTTAAAAAAAAATGGTCTACTTTGTATACGTTAGATATTAAACTTTTTTGCAAAAAATATATGTAATAATATAACTTAGCTGTAGCTAAGTTATATTTTTATATGAGATATAATTAAAACTTACCAAGCTGTAATGGGTTTATCACATTTCTTAAGTTAAGAAAAATGTTAACTACTAATAATGATAATAATAATGATAGTAATTCTATCATTATTATTATCATTATTAGTAGTTAAAATAAGCAATATTTTAAGACTTCAAATGTTAAAATGTCCTATTTAATAATAGGTTTATGAATAAACCTACTATTAAATAGGACATTTTATAATCATTAAGACTGCTTAAAAAGCAAATTAAAATACTAGAAGGTAATAAGTTTGAGTTCTCTCTGAGCCAATAGAGGCATCATCAAACAGGATTTCGAAATAATTCCTTATAAATATATAATATATTGTAATTTATACATTTAATTTGTTTTAAGCTTATAAATATTTGTGTATCAAGCTGGTCATAAACGTCGAATTCACTTCAGTGATGCGTTCGTGTTTCTATTTGATAAATTGTCATTTAATCTAAAACCTCTAATATTGTATAAGATTATCTTGTTTATTGAATATAATATACACTTTATTACTTAAATCGTATTATTTAATTTGTTATTCAAATCATACTTTCGAGGTGTTTTTTAAATAGCTAGGTGAAATATTTGAAGTCAAATATATCCTTATATAGACATTTTCGAAAGCAAGATAAACAAATCATTGTTTTAAAACCATACAATAATTAGATATACTAATTATCGATAGTTTAATGTAACTGCACTAATGACTCATACAAAGAAAGATACTCATATCTTAAACAATTCTGGAAATAAATGTCAGTTCAAAAAGTAAAATCGCAGGGTAACAGCTTGGTTACAATTTTATTTTAAAATAATAAAAAATATTTGTAATTTTAATACAAAGTTATAATGATTTATTTTTCCGTAGAATACAATAAATCATGGCCACTGCTCTACACTTAGCAAACTTTTACTTGTTTTGTTTTTAAGATTATAAATGCAAATTCATTTAAATGCCTATATGAAATTACTTGCTCAAAGAGGTCTTAAAACTCAACAAGTCCGTAATAACGTCTTCGGTAAATAGCTATAAATTAATTATAATATTTTATCAACTAGGACCGATCACCCACTCAGTACGTAATGAATAACTGAAACATTTATGAGGACATTAAACGTTGTACTGACCGTTTTGCATTGCGGACGGGAGACGCGTGATAAAACGAAACATAGGAGCTCTGCGTTTTGATGGACTGAAACGAACTGACGTGCCGGCTGTATAATGCAATTTAGGGTTAAAATTCTATAAAATTAAAATGATAACTATTCTTTTGCATTTTAATATAGTAATAGTTATTATTATTTTTATGATATATTTTTTTTTTTTTTTGATGATTAAAACCAATGGAAAAATGAGATACATAAATTTATTTAGTTAATTATCTTCTAAAACTATATTAAACTCCTTAAAAATCTTTAATAAATATCTTATTAGAGGATTGCATCAAATTCGTAGTATGCAAGCCGCACGCATCCTTTCCCGCGCTATCGAACTCAAAGCCGCCGCCATGTTTGCATTTCGATCCGCAAGGAACCTGTGTTTAAGTTGACTCGGGAATTATATCGCAGCGATTAGTGTAATAACTGGTTGGTAGGGCTTTTTCTTGTTTCAGCCGTGCTCTCTGACATCTACGCATTGAATCGCCATCGATTGTTCGGATGAGCGCGATCATTGTTTCTGCTTTTAATAGTCTAGTTTATGGTATTCTTTTTACTTTTGTTGCGAAATATGCTATTAAAAAGGTATATACAGTTTCGAAATATTGAAAATAAATACATTTTATTAGGAATTACGATACTATAAAAATAATAGTATTTTTATGTGTAGTGTTGCAATAGTGCAATAAAGTGAACAAGACACATGTCGTTTTACTCAATGATTTACGTACAAAGAAGAACCTGTTTCAGCAATGTAATAATATGTGCACTAATGTATGCATTTGTATCGTAAATATTGATTGTACAGCAAACAGGCGCTTGTAATTGCGTGTGCAACGCAGCTTTTATAAAACTAGTTGGAAACCGCATGGAATGTACTGCAACCCCCATGGGATTTATTAATATAACCTTTATTCTTATAGCAATAAGATATATATCTGTAATAGAATTAGTTGTTGTCTGTACAGCAGAATCCTCAGAGACATTAATGTGTATTTATTGTATGCGTCCTGTAATGTTTTTATCGTCTGTTTTCAAACGATTTGCTCTGATTTTAGAATTAGAGTCTTCTGCACTGTTATACACCGCAGTATTTCAAGTGACATTTTTAAATCCAGCACTTCTTCTCAGTTTATCACCACATTAATCCATTTAACAAGGCAATTATCTAAATTTTTTTGTGAACGTAACTTTTTCGGACTTAACAATCCTCTTCTTTTAGAAAAGAATGTTCAGCTTTAGTATTTACGAGGAAATGTATTGTCCCGAATTTATTTATTGTATTATATACTAATTTTTCCATTTAAAGTAATTTAGATCGAATAATAAAATATCAGAATTATAAAAATATATTTTAATGTCCGAAATAATCAATTAACTTTGTTATACACATAACACCTTTGTTTACATTATAATTGTAAATATTTTTATCTTCTTGATTAAAGAAGACATTACAATCACCGCGATTTTCAATTTTTTTTTTATTGAACCCTTTATTGTACACAAAATACATTAAAAACAAATTTTTAAAACTTGTTGTTGATGTGTGTGTTTATGTGTTTATCGAGTGTCACTAAGCATACCCATATAGCAAAATAATTCTCAAGCGAAATCGGGTTTTTAGTTTTAAAGAAATACTGAAAATCGCGTCTTCTCGATTTCTAAACAACTGATGTGCGATCAGGTTGGTTGTGGTACCAATCACATAACTAAGAATTGATTAGTTTTTCAGAAGTCCACTAAGCGATTTTATAGTTATTTATAGTTATTTATTTAAAACTGAATAGCGCGTAATAACAATTTGCGGGATTGGTTGTAATACTAATCGATGCTTGGAAAAAAATTGTTTTTTTAACAATTTTGATACAAGATGTGATCACAACTGAAATAAAAGTTTAATATTAAAAAAAAAAAAAATAAAATAAAAAGTATAAAATTTATTGTTAAATTTATAAAAATATGCAAATATTATTACAGATATATCTAATATGTAGTGTTAATGACTCTATTGCATGTAATGATGATGACTTTTTTAAATACTAATAATAATATAACATTATATATAATGATAATAATATAACATTTTTCTGTACCCGGAAGAAGTGTGATAAACCCATTACAGCTTGATAAGTTTTAATTATATCTCATATAAAATATTATTTTAATAATATTGTCTGTTATTGACACTTTTAATATAATCTTTTATTTATAATTACATGTAATTTCAATACTTAGTATTCCGATTGTTACATATTATACCGACCTTGTAATACGAGAAGTCGGGGCAGTAATTGGATTTCATTGCGGTTTTTGATCCTTGATTCATTAAAAGTACTGTTAGCAACGAATAGTAATATAAAGTGTTTAATGATGAAAATATCATTTTCATTATAAAGTATCAAAATTGTATTTTAGTATCTAGACCCAGTAGGCAAATAAAGAAAGATTCTCAGTACTGTTATTTATATAAGTCGTACTTTATACCAAAAGAATGCCGAGCTTATTATACTTGTCATCTAAAAGCGGAATGTCTTTGATCATAATATTCGAGGAAAAGGTAATTATTTTAGTATATGATTCGTCGCCTCTTAATAATGTATGCCTCATCTTTTTATTTCGGTAATTGAAGCTATATTTTAAGGTTATTTTTAGATTAAATTAACTGAAATTTGAATTGATTTTGAATATTTCTTTTGTATTATTATTTTTAGAGTATCTTCTTTCAAAATGTACATCGAATCTGTCGATTGTCTCAATTAAATTAAGTGTTCCTCAACAAATCCGTCCAATTTCTGATGACTTGCGATTGAGTCTGTTAAAGATGACAATCTTTTTCTTGTGTCTTAATTGACCTAAAATGAAGCACGTCACGACCCCCGTCATGACAAGTGGAAATATTAAAATTTTTAATTTGACTACCTTTTAGTTAAACAATTTTCAATTTATCAAAAACAATTTAATCCGAACATCGAACTTATTTTATTCCTCGCGTGATGACATATGACGAGATGATGATGATGACTTTAATTTTTCAAAGACAACTGGTATCTAGCTTAATGTTCTTCAACGAGGAGGAAGCGATTACACAATACGGAGGTGTCTGGAAACAGTTTTAAATCCATTACCTTTTGGATGTCGCACGGCAATTTTCCAGTAGCTGAATACCACACACAGACTAAACAGTTAATAAATGTTATCTAGAATAGAGGAGAGTACGTCAGTGAAAATTATGATTAATATCTGTTTAGATAGCAGTATCTAAGAGGGAGACGACGCGATATGAATAGACTGATTGTGGACGCTTGGGATCTCTTGTATATTATATCTTTTGAATTGAGTAAAGAGTAACAATTAGTTGATGTAAATCTATTTTTATATTAACGGTGCAATATAATAAAAGAGGATAAAAATATAAAAACCTTTTATTTCTTGAACAATATGGATTTTTTATATCTAAAATCTAATTTTAAATCTATACATAATGAATCAATTATATATTCTCTTGCTTATATTTACTTATTACTATTTATATATATATTATGTTACCATATAATATGATTTGAAATTTTCTACCAATAATTTGAATTCACACTTCAATTTAAATATGGTTGAAAATTATTAATCTTTATTTGATTTGAAATAAAACTATTTTTACGGATTAAAACTCGCATATTTGGTTACATTTTGATTTTTAACCCGACGTTTCGAATACTTTGCAGTAATCGTGTTCACGGGTAGACGAGATGTAAGTGTTTATTTGATTTTTGTGTTCTATAGTCTTATATTTTTTATTTGCAATGTTGATTTGAAATATGTAAGGGTATCCAGAGAATTAGATAAAATAATTTCGTGTTGTGATAAGATGAGATAACAAACGATCTTGTTCTTATAAGTCATGTCAAAAGTATATAATTTTTTTTGTTTTTTTTTGCTATCGTCACTTTTTATTTTGTGACGTTTGCGACTTTAATTTTATAAAGAAAAAACAAAATGTCACTTTTTTTTTTTTTTTTTTTTTTATTAAGGTAAGGTATATAGTTTATTGATCGATAAAAAATAAATCATATGATTTTTAAACTTAATATTAATGAAAGTGCTATGGACGTGGATAATTTAGTTATGAAATTTTATAACCGAAGAGATTGGTTCCGTTAATAACAACAAGTTAAGAGTACGCGAGATAGTTGATAACTTTTATTTTTCTAAATTGGACTTTATTTGGTTGAGATAAAAATTAAGATTGCAAATCAGTAAACATACCTATTACTTTGTCTTAGTACAGTGCACCACGTTAATAATATCAAAGTGTGTGGATGATACTTATGTCTATATACTTAAGGGTTATAATGAAGAGAGACATTTGTTTGACATTGTTGGTTGTTCTGAGTCTGAGAACTCGGTTTCGAGCTAGGCGGTTTGAGCTGCACTGACAGCCCTCTATTTAATAATAGTTCTCGAGCAGATTATCTGCAGCGTCCGCCCAGAGCGAGTTGGTAGCTCTGTCCGCCATCATTATGCAATTGAAACTTAGTGAATTATTACGAACGATAATAATCTCTATAAATAAATAAACGTTCCAGCACTCTGGGCGGCAGAAATGTATTCTACAGTCCTGTCAGGATGTTACAGGTCTTCTATTACCTGAAATTGCTAAATTGTTTGACTATAGCTGTATCAAAGAAATGTCTTCTTCAAATGAATTAATGTCTCTATCTCCGTTAAATGTGTTGAAGTGGTTCATTTTTACTAGTAATTAAAATTTTTCCTTTTTTCTTTTGCTTTTAAAACTCTAACTGGTCATTCTTACTTATTATATTTGAAATTTTGGAAATAATGTATAAAACGAAGTCTCGACGCAAAGAAGTAAATTAAAAATAAAAACTTTAAATTAATTTACTCGTATCTATTTTGTTGGTGATTAAAAATATATATGTTAATTAATCCATTAGTTCAAGCTATACTAATACCAAGAAAAAATTAATGGTAATTTGTACAGTATTAGCATGTACTACAAAATAAAAGAAAGAGCTTGTCACGGCAATGCGTTGTGAAATGACTGCGCACACGCAAGTCGAGGCGCGTTGAGTGTCCTTCAAAGTCACTCGAGCAACGGCCTCATGGACCATCTGACAAGTGATGGATTTCCTTGAAACATTGTACCATCAAGTATGAAGGTAGTGTTTTTATTAAATTTTCATTCATGTTTGTTTACTTTCTACAATAATTATAAATATAATAATATTGTTTTTAAACTTATATTTTTATTTTTCTAATAGTTATTATGAGTAAGATAAAATTTAATTTTGTTAAATATACAATTATTTGACATATACAGAATGTCATTAAATCTGATGAAGGATGGAGTGTCCAATCCAGTATTAATAAGACATTACGAAAGGATTAAGTCCCCAATGGTTTTGACCAGCGACCGATCAATTACTCTACCAAGTTAGTTTCTCAGTTGGTGGGAACTGTAGGCCACTAAAGTCTGAACTAATTGAATATATCCAGGAGCAGCCCGACCAAATGTTTATTGTTAATTGATTTAATATCAGAGTTTCGTCTGGAACATTTATTATTGACTATCTGTTATTTTTTTAATGAATATTTTATCTATAGACTGATACCACGTGTATGAGATTCTTATGTACGGAGAAGATTTTATTAAAAATAAAATAAATCATAGAGCAGGTATTGGTGAAAATAAATTTAATTTTTAATCTATTTTTTTTGGGTCTTCCTCAATAAGGAAAATATAAAACTGCAGAGAATTTATTATATTATTATCCATTCTTTTGCGTGCATTTGCCGTGAAATTAAGGAAGTTAGAAACTTACTAGTTCCGCTTCTAAATGACTACCAATTTGTTATGAATGGGAACAAAATATAGTAAATATATTTAATGTTATTATATATTATTAATATTAGCTTCCTTTTAAAAAGTAAAATATAGTAGCCTCATATGACAACATCTTTCTCATATAGACCGTATAGAAAATTTATTTAAAAGGGATGTTAAGTATAAACGTGATAAAGATCACAATTTAATATTTTAAAATCAATCTCTTTAATTATTTTACTCACATAATGGTCCAAAATTAAAATAAAAATGTTAACTAAAATTGTGTATTATAAACAATCTTATCTGTTTTTTTTTTAAATATATCTGTAGTTAATTTTTTGAAAATTTTGAAATAACATTTCTTCTTAATTCTTATAAATCTTTATTTCATAGACATTTATAATGTTTTATTTACACATAATTTCTATACGCAGCGCTCTAATATTGTTCTTTTGTTAAGATAAACCTATAATTATTTCGTCTGTACATGGCTCTAGGTCCAATGTATTCCATACATTCCGCTGAAGCGTATTCAATAAGACGATGAAACTTTAATTAATATTTACCGTACAATATTAACTTGTGTGGCATTAACTAACAAACAACCTCACGATCAATGGAGTCGTGGCGGTTCTATAAAAACATGGAGTTAATTACAAATAACTATAAAGCAAACATTCAATTTACGAGGCGGGCTAATTGCCTCTTGCCCGTCGTGCTTTGTAAAAAGCTGGCAAAAACTGTATCTTAAACTTATTTCTTAATTATAGACCGATTCATAGCGACGTCGAGGGGTTCGTGCCAGAACAGTTGATGTGATGCTCAGAAACTGTTTTATTTATTTCTTTCTTTATCTCCTGAAAAATAAGGTTTAAAATTGCTTATCTATTTCACATATGACCAGTCTTGGCAAATAGTACCTTTAATAATTATACGGTTGAGAGAGGGGTTATCAGCCTCATAATATACTTTATGCCTTCCTCGTCTATTGGAATTTGCACTATTTTATTATGATAACCCTTTATATCGCATAAAAATCTGATTAGTTTAACAAGTTTTACCATTTATAGTAAGAAACATTTCATTTAAATTATATTATAATTGAATTGTAATTGTAAGTAATTCATTAAGTCAATTTTAATATATTGTTGTTAAATTTTAAACTGTCTTCAAAATAATAAAAGTTAAAGAATCAATTTTCTTGAATATTTAATATAAAATTTAGTTCATAAGACGTATAATCATAAGCTTTTAGAAGCTCATGTAGTCAATACAAGTCTAAACCTACATGTAGTATAAGTTGTACCAATTTTACGATAAAACTTTGTAGACATTGCCATCTGCTTACCTTTTTTAAAGGTACTAGAGTTTCAACAGGCAATAAAACCGTTGTTCTCAGACGAAATTAAGCCCACCAAAATGGTCTAATTTGAAAAAGCCAGACGTATAAATTTCGCCATAATCCTACAATTGTGTGAGGAAAATTGGACACAATTTCGTAGGTACTCGTTTGCTCTGCAGACGACAAATCGCAGTGTATTGCCTAATTAGTGTAGGGCGAGAGAATAAAACCTATTGCTGGGAGGTAATGTTGTGTTAATGTGTCATATACACCAATGAAATGTACGGGTGTGCTCCTTTAGCTATGAAAGGATTTCGTTAATATATATTAATAGAGTAAACCTTAAAAATAAATTATATATTATTTAACAGATGGAAATGAAAAAATTGGTTCGGTTTTAATTTTAATTATATATTATCAGTTTAAAGAGTTTTTTCTACGTATTATTTTTGTTATAATACTCTATGTATTAAATAACTCTTACAGAATTGTTTGGATATATTAAGCAGATATAAAATTAAATAGGTTTTACATTGTGACAAAGTAAATTAACAAAATAAGTTGTAAATCCGAACCCCTTACATAGAACCATAAACAAACTATAATAGTTATTATCTATATGTAAAGTATTCATTTTATTTTATTTTATTTATTTTTATTTTGGAAACAAACGGTATAATATTAATACATAAAATAACAAACATTAAGACACTTTACCAAAAACAGTTTCCAATGATAATGTGGTTCCAATAAAACACATAATAAAATTAGGAAAAAAGATGCACATCGTTAACAATAATTAGAGAATAAATAATAATATTTTATTTTAATTAAAAATATCTGTAAGTTAATAAACTCTATTATTAGCTTTATTATTTATACGAAATCGGCGGCCATTTGTCGGGCTGAAGTCCCCTGAGTGACAAACAATACGCCGCTCCGGACATAATGCTGTGGCGGTCGATTCACTACACATTTGCCTTCGGCCGGGCCCTATGTCTTGCTGCTGGTTAGTCTATCCGTAAAAGGGACTACGGGATATAATGGAACGTAATTGTGTACTCATAAGCGTACGTTACTTGCTCGATTGAGTCAGCGATATGTAACACAGTAATTGACGTCGCCTTTTTATACTCTTGACTGTTTTTGCACATTGTTATCAAGATTATGTCAGAATTATTCTTCACCTACAGGAGACTGACGTAACTTATTAGTATTTTATATAAAAGTTATGCAAGAGTGCAATACTTATTTCGGTATTTTCTTAAATAACCACTATTATCTTTCCGTCCGTCCAAGTGTCTGAATATATCACATTACAGAAAGTTTAAAAAATGACTAATTCTTAGTTGTTGGTAGAAAAAAAAAGATTCATTTTCATTCTGCCACCGCGTGTTGCGTGTCAAGGATCAATTTACATGTTCCGATACACATTGCTACTGTCTTGTTATTTGTAACATGTTTTTAGGCTAATAACTTGATAGGCCTGAAATTCCTTCTGATCTGAATAAATGTCTTATTAAGCCCTTGTTTTTTTTTATGATAAGGTAGGATCTGTAAACGATTCACAAGAAATAACAGTTCTTGATTTTTATAATGTTTCGGTTTGATACATTTTTTTTATGGAAAAGGAGGGCAAACGGGTCACTGACAAAATGTGATCACCGCCGCCTATGAACTCTTGCAACATCCGAAGACTCACAAGAGCGTTGCTGGCCTTGGAGATAGGAATAAACGACTTTTTTGAAGGTACCCATGTCGTATCGATCTGGAAACACCGCCGAAGGAAGCTCATTCCACATCTTGAGACACGTGAAAGAAAAGTTCTTGCAAACCGCACAGTAGAAGGAACGCCATGCATCCAGGTGGTAAGGATGGTATTGAAGGCGGAGAAGAAAGTACATGACACCTTCAGCTATTCTTTTAATAATTATTGTAAAAAAAACAAAGTTCTTTACTGTTATTGAAAATAGACCATAAATTTAAAATATTAAGAAAAATGCATAAAGAATAAATCAGTATTTTTGTTGTTAACTCTAAAAATAAAATAAATATATTAAATTTTATTAATTGTATCATTGTTTGGTTTATTCACAAGAAAATTTCTTAGAACTGCATTATGATTGAAGCGTTATGGGAATATTCGTCACTTATCAGTCTAGGAACTCTATGTTTATGTAACTGTATCTCTGTCATCGGTTAACTCAACAACGACATTATAAAAATTAATATTTATAATATATACGATAACTTATCGCATGTTTTAAACATTAAAATAGCTGTTTTATATAAACTACATTTTTACAGGGTTTTTATGCTCAATTGAAATATTTGGTATAATTTTACCTTTAAGAAAACTTTAACCAATTGCCGACAGTTCACTAAATTTCACGAAATCGGTTCAGAAAGTGTGCTAATTATTTAATGGCTCTTAAATGCAATTTATTCATAAATAAAGCTTATATTACCTTCTTATTTTATAAAAACAAAACCGTTATATCTCGTGTTAAAAATATATTTATTACGAGCAATTCAATCCTTATGATATAATCACGCAATATTGTTGATAAAATTATTTAAATAGCGTAAAATTTTGCTTACATGTACTTGTAGGTACAAATACAAGTATTAAAGATGTGTCCTATTTAGTACTTTTTAATCGAAGTTTCTTTTGAAAGAAATTATATTATATTAAAATTTTCTAGAAGAAGTATACCAGCTCAGATCTGAAAACAAAATGCTTGAAAGCTAATAACATTATTCCATAGAAAGAAAGTATAAGTCCTATAATTTATATTAAAAATCTATATTAAATATGTTGACAAAATCATTAAATTGACAAATATCGAAGTATATTCAATGATAATAATCTAGGGATCTAAAGAATCCTCAAATTCAGTTCACACGGTGTACCGGAGAGTTAATTAGATAAATTGAGATGATTGTGGAAGGAAAGCAGAACGAGCGTCGCACGCAGCGATTTGTCACAGAATTGGGTCGTGGTTGCCGTGGCTTACGCTTTTAAAGGGTTGTCACTTGTCAAATATTCATCTGATAAAATCATTTCTTATAGATTAGTTTATAATGATTGTGGCTTTTCGAGATTGTTTTATCTTATTTTATATCCTATGAAAGTTATAAAACGTTTTAAATGATTTTTTAAATAAAGGTTATAGGACACCCTAATTATCATGTAATAAACGTACAAGCAGAAACATTCTCTTTGTTATTCCATATATTATATTTTACGCACATTTTTGATGACTCACATGTCTTTAAGGTGAAAATCTCATAAAGAATTTAAGCTCCCTACTGAATCCTTTTAAGTTGCAAAGAATAAATGACTTATTTCTATAGTGTGTCATTGCAAACCCTATATAGACCTTGTCTTGGTCGCGGGAACATCGGAACTTCCGCCCTCCATTTATCGTGAAATCGATTGAGGATGGAATAGCCAACGTATCGATTACACAGAATTTTTTAAATACATCGTACAATGTAGTTAGAAAACGATAGTAAATAATTTTTATTGTTAAATATAAAAAAAAATAACATGTAATCTTGAAAGTAACTTTATATAGACTCAATATTCCAATTGTGGGTTGAAATTACTTACGAATGACTTTTTATTAGGTCGTTCAGCGAGACATCTCATTTTATGTTACACACAATATTATGAACCATAACACAGAATAACTTTAGAAACCCTTTCCCATCCAATACAATATTTTATTATATTTACTCATTTATTTGTACAAGGGAACTCGTTCCATCTAAATGAATAAATTGATTGCTTATACAAACTGTGCGCCCAAATAGTCAGCCATCACATTAAAAAAGGTTTAGAAAAAAGCGAAGATTGTGGACGTCAGTTGGGCGTTCGACTCGAGGCGGTTCGAGTCGAGTCGACCTTGAGGCGCTTCGTAAGACAACTCGATTTTGTTATTTGTTTATACACAACACAACACACTACCTGGATACGACACGCACACATACCGAGTAGCGCGTGTGCGCACGTCGAAGTTCAACATCTCAGATATTTTACGGCGATTTTCGGTAATGGTCTTCCATTTGTTTTTACTGGTATGCGGTATTTATAGTATAGATCAAATATTCATTTCAATGGATCAATTGTTTATGTATATATATAAGTAGTATATAAGACAACAATATGATATAGTAAAATAAAATATAATCGCTAAAAATGATTTAAAATTCGTATATTTTGATCACTAAGACCTTATAAAAGTTAAGTAGCGAACCGCACAAGTTATTTATGTGCTCATTTATAACAACGATATAAAAATGTTGACATGTACCAATGTATCTATCACAACAGCTTTTTATGACATTTCTGAGATCGTCCATCAAGATTGTTGACGTAATGCGTTCGTAATATGCGTTATGGTATCCTTGCTGTAGTAACTGGATCCATTGGGACACTATGAAAGAGACGGAAGCCGCCTCCAAAGTGCTATAAAAATATTTCACCGCAGGGATCGACGCTACCTGATAAGGATACGCAGTCATTTGTAGTACGAACGCATGCGAGACGTAGTGATACTGCTTGTTTCTGTAACATGAAGTTTATCTTGTTAATGTGTTATGGGACAAGTTGACCCAATAATAATGTTGTTGCTTTTTTGCGAAACGTACCGTATAATCATATAAGCGTGTATTAATTAAAGATATTATTTAGACTTTATTTCCATAAAAGATTGAAACTAAATATTAATTTTATCTGTTATAATAATATATATAAGCAGATAGTTTTTTTCTGTTATAACTATTGGAAGAGCTTCGCGGCCTATACTTGAAATTATTTAAATGATTGTTACGAGTGATTTAGAAGGCTGTTATTTGAATACGAATAAGGATATGTTAAAATACTCGGTGCCTTTGCTTGCTATAAAGATAGAATAGGGAAGTATCTTTTATTAATCATCGATTATATAAAGCCATGACTGTCCTATGTTCTACTCGTCTATTACTATTTTATTGTCTGTTCATAATCATGATAATGAGTGCATTGATAAGAATAACTTAGACCTAACAATATAGTGTAATAAATTATAAAGTGATCATCTGTACGTGTGTGATAATTAAGCGTTTAATAATTATTTGTTACTTTATTTAATATTCTCTAATAATATGTGCAATTGCAATTTATTAGGAATATTATTTAACTGTCTATGTATCAACATGGACACAAGAATATTTAATGTCTAGAAGCGATGTTAGCTATTATAATACAAAAGCGTCATGCAAAAACAGAGACACAGCATCCTTAATCTAAAATTCTTATTACGGAGCTCGCACTGAACAAGTGTTTGCGTGACTACTGCGATCCGATCATCCTGACGTTCTCACGACGATCTGATATTTCACTGAACATTTATAGAAGCCATTTTTGTTTTGAACTCCGAATATGAGGTATGCGAATTTATCGCTTCTTTATATTTTTTGAACTTTTTTTCGTAGACTTTTGCTGTCGTTTTACGATCTTTACGATTTAAGTTGTTGATGTTAAAATTTACATTATTTAAACCAATCAAGTAGAGAAGACTAAAGAATTATTCTGGGAAATTTATGACACACTTAAATCTAACTTATTATAAATTATTAGTAAAATGTCTATTTATATATTGGTAAGAAGGCGGTAACATATCATTTATCACTGAATATATCAAACATATCAATTAATGTCAATAATTAAAAATAAAATTGAAATTGATTAAAGTATTTATCAATACGCCGACAGATAATTAATTCTAACTGTTGCCTGAGCCTTCACTTACATAACACAACGCAGCTGCCTCATTTTGATGTTGGGAAGGATGTAAAATGTTCTAATATGTTTTAATCAATGTACAAAGAGTGAATCGCTCGTAAAACTTTTAAGATAGCGAGTGGTACAAATTAGAATATCGCTACCGGTATATATATCGGGATGACTGTCTACGAAAACTCAATCAATACCCATGAAATTTACAAGGCAGATAAAATTTAATGTTTTATCGATGAGTGTAGCTCCATGTGTGTGCGTGCATAGTAATTATGCCGTGGATCGACGGCGCGGGCGCAGCGCTGGTGGTCCGTCCTTCCCCTCCCCCCTCTGCTGTATAGAAAACCTCTATAGCTTGGACCTCATTTTTGTTACTGATTTGTAAATAGAACCTATTTGTTTTAAACATTGTATTTTCTTGAATAACAAACTCAAATGTTTTTTTATGTTGAAAAATGGAGTGTCTAGTCTCTTTAGTCACTGATAAAGTTAAGATAATATCACTGAGTGTGCGCATGTTTCGATTAGATGTGCAATATTGTCTGTAATTTCTTTCTCTTCAATACTATTTATCAAGGGTCTACAATTGATTGTTGTTATTTCGTATCACACCTTAAGACAACATAAAATACATGAATAAAATAGAGTTTTAAAACTAAGTACTTTCTGTGTCTTTCCTCATATAAAACCTTTTTTCTAGTTGTAATAATCAGTTAAAATAAAATTATTAATTTACTTTTGATAGTAAACTTTAAACTCTTTTATAGTTGTTTAATTTTATTTTTAGGACTTGTACACACATACGAGAATATAAAGTAAAAGATATTTAAACCATAGAATCTATAGCGGAGAGACAGAGTAAAATTTATTGGTCACTTAAAGAAGCTGTTTTGTTTCTTCAGTCGAGTGGCTTTGATTAGGGAAAGTGTGAGAATTTGCTTCACCCTACAACGTGTATCTTGTATTTTTATTTGCCTGTCAGTCAAAGCCTGGGATATGCGTTAAGCCACGACAATGTAGCCCTGAGTAACCTTTAGAAGAGTAAATTTTGTTGTCATGCATAAAATTCCATCTCGGTTTGTATTGTGTGGCCTGCTTTTAATATACGTCTGGGACAATTAAATTTATGTTATGTTCTTTGTACTGTTATTTGTTAAGAGTATAGATTATACATACCTCTGTAATACATGTATATACAAAAGTTGACAATTCTTAATATATTTTCAAACTTTATTTTAATTTATTTTGAATTATTTGTACAAAGAAATATAACAATTGTGTTCATTTTCTGTTAAAGCATTCTTAATCTCTCCATGGACTCAAAAAAACTTTAAAATAAAAGAAACAATAGAAATTAAAATCGATAAGTGGTCAATAAATATATTGATGAGTTGTTTTTTACTTCCTATCTTATCTAATGATATAATCAACATTTATTACTTTTAATATTTTTGCTCTGTGACTCACTCAAAACCAAAATTGGTTTTAATTTGAGCGCGTAAATGGTTTGTTATATGACAGTAATTTAGTAATTTAATATTTAGAATACAGATAAGATCTAAAATTGGAAATACATTAAGATAAAAAATACCATTTAATTTTAAATATTTTAAAATGTATCTTTTTAAATTATATAAAATTGTATATTTTGTACATATAATGGGTATCAACAACAGTAAAAAAAAGTTATCAAAAAAAAGAAGAAAGAATTTTGTAACTACATATCTAATTTGCAATCACAAATAAAAAAAATATTAATTAAAAATTAAAGATAAAAAAATCATAAAATAAACTGTTTATTGTACCCACTATCAAGTGCGGAACTCGAGTCACAAAACTGAACTCCCGCTTAAAACTTGTATGTATTAATATACATGCGAAATTGTAGGCAATAAAAATATGTCGTAAAAATCGTGTGTTATTATTTTTTTGTATCGAACGATTCTCAAACAATTATGAACTTAGCAATTAATTATAAATTCAGTATATTTTATAATTAATTTTGATAAAAATAATAATAACATAAAGATAAACATTAAATTGAATAACCCGATAATGAAACGCATCTGTTTTAGTTAATTTGATTTCAAAATATATAAATTTATAACATTATTTTAATAATAAGCTTTGTAACTGGTTTTAATGATTTAATAAAGATTTTTAAAAAAATGGAGAAATCGGGTTGTTGTTGATAAATAACTATTTAGCTGGTAATAATAAAAAGCCTACTAAGAAATGAAAAAGGAAACAAAATAAAAACTTTTTGTTTACGAAATGCATGCGAATATTTATTATATGTACCGTTATTAACAATTTTGCTAACGGTATACTCTTACAATTGTTATTGTTTATATAGGGCAATAAAACAGCCCCCAGTTAAAGGTTTAACATAAAAGATAGCGAACGGTGCCTTTTTGTTCATTCTTTTGTTGTCTTAAAATTTTTGCAACTCTTTTAGCAACCCTTATTGTCGTGTTTACAAAATAACGGTCTGTAATAAAGTCGGCGCCGTTAAGTTTATTAGCAACTAGTGGCTTTAAATACGGGACTTTAAAGTATTTTGAGATTATTTTGTTTTTAAGAGATTTAAATTAATATTTGTCAATGTATTTATAAAATATAATTATTGAGTAAAGATTGAACAGCCCTTGTTAAAAATATTTATAAAAGTATTAAACTCATTATTCACCTGCCCTTTTTATTTCTTTAGTATTCGGTTAATAAGTGAATGTCTTTGACGTTCTTTCATCATACCTCATCATAGCGGAGACATGTTTTTTATTAATATAATTTTTCTAGTAATCCATCCATGTCTTCTTCTGTCTTTCTCTTTTTAAGCTTCTGCATTCACACTTAAGACTTCTTATTTCTTGCTTTTAAGCCTATGCATTTTATCCCTCATTATATAATTAGACCTTGAAGTATTGTACTGTATTTTTACAATATTAATGGACAAATTATTTATGGAAAATATTTTTTTGTGTCTCGTGTAGGCACGCGCTTTAATTTATATACCTTATCAGCTTTTTAAAACGCACTTCCATAAAAGCACCGAGAAACAAACTGTGGTATTTAGAGTCAATGGAATTGCATAAAATAGATAGTGCTATTCAATATCCAATGGCTACGATCAAGAATGCGCCATCTATCTGATAAGAGGCTTCACGCCGCTGAGAGATTCATTGCGGATTGACCGAGAACAGTGGCCTTGTGAGACACAGTGTAACCACTTCAGTGGGCCAAGTTGATGTAAGTGAATTTAAAGTCTTAAATAATAAATAATTACTCATAGTTTTAATATTTTTTATAAGTAAAAATTATTATTAATAGCTTTTGAATTAATTCTCAAACGATAAATAATGATAGGAAAGGCTATTTTCACAATTTGAGGTTTATCCTTTATTTTGGATGATAATCCTTTTAATTTAAATTTTCTACTTAATAATTTTGACTGTGGTAAAGTATAAGTTACGTAGATCTGCAAAACAAGCGCAGAGATAACATCTTCGATGAACACCTTTGTGATATCTCGCTAGAATATTCTTTATTTAAGAGTTTTTCTTAATGGCGTACTATGTATTTCAATAACTTTAAAAAAATATATTTAAATTCTCGCTTTATATTCGCCGGTGGCTAATTAGGTAACTCTAATAATTATTTTTTATTAAATATAATATTATTACGAATTCCAAATTTTATCAATTAATTGGTTTAAGAGCGACTGATTTAAATTGTGTCTGAGTTACAAGTATACATAGATTTTGGTAAGAAAACAGTATGAAAATATAATTCTTATTATTATAACACTGCTTCTCAAATACTCCGTACCTTTACTTTGCCCGTTTACTTTCCACGCTTCATTAAATTCGTACCAAATTTTTGTTTGTATATGATAATGCCGATTTACTTATGGCATATAGATTTTAAGTAAAAACTGTAAATATAATATGTCAATATTAAACACTTTGACGTAAGAATACATCCAATATGTATTTAATACATTTCGTTTTATTTAGAGAAAAATAAATGTTAATGATTTTTTATTTGGTCTTTGAATATAGGTATTATTAATGTGATCTCAAATAAGTAATATTTATATTGTAAATAATTTGTCTAATTCTTGACAAATTATTTACAATATAATGTATTTTACATTATTTGTATAATTGATTCAAAGGATAATAAAAAAAAATGTAAATTAGAAAATAAAGTATAGTAATTTATTAAAGCGCAGTCTATTCTTTTATTACACAAACTATTATAACAGCAGTGTGAGGGCTCTGATGTCCGAGCTTTAATAATTTATTCTAAGAAAAGAAATGTCAAGATATCCTGAGTTCGCGATTATCGCGAGGAAGATTATAGAGAGTGATCGCTTGATAAGGTACCACCGCCACCTACCGTTCTATTCAAATTCATTATGCCATTACAGGTCATACATTTCAATTTCTTTATGTTATGAGTAGAGAAATGTCCGTCAGTCCGTCTGTGAGATTTTTTACTGGACTTCCACAATCATTGTTTTGGTTTCTGACCGTTAATACAAGTCTTTTATCATAATAAATGTCAATCAGATAAGCTGTTATCGCTGGAAGTGCATGAAATCTTAATTTAAAATAATTTATGAAAGTCACACAATGTGAAACTGCAGAACAAAACACCGCAGGTAGAGCTTAAAACTGAACCAGTTCTGAGTGCCTTTTATTAAGTAGCCTGGTTAGACAATACCACACGAAAATTAAAACCGTATTCATACGGAGTCCAGCTCACATTGAAACACGTCACCCAGTGGTGTTACGCTGAATCAATTTGTCAATAGCGTGAAAACAGGTTCCGTGGAAGCATTACCATCTCCAAGGAGGCCGACCATTCATCTATTCAAAGAGATATTTCTAAATTTTTGCGTATCAAAAAGACAAATCTCAAGGTATCTCAGTCCCGGCTTTATCCTTTCCACAAAGGACGTAATAACCATATCAAACAACGTATCCTTTTGCCGCATAGCATACATATTGCGTTGAAGTGAGAAGAAGCCTTTATTGTGTTTTAAAATAAAGAAATACGTTTTGTTTCCGACAGCGCAAGCCTCCCATACCTAATGCGGTACGGTTCTTGAATACTGGCCACAGAAATAGGTATTCTCACTGTCAGAAAAAGCTTTTGTTATAGACATTCTCAGACACCACGAACATATTTTAATATGAAGTATACAATTATGTTAATATCCGCAATTTTTTATTACTTTATTTAATTTAAATTTATTATTTCTCACAACGACACAAATAAGTCGAACTTTATTGAGCTAGATGTTTATTCAGTCGCGACTTATATATATTAATGATGTACCGTCACAATGATCGATGAATAACAAAGGGTACAAAATCTAGTTCTATACGGAGTCATATTTTATATAGTCAATCAAAACTATTTCCAATAATTTAGGCCTAAAATATTACTAGCAATTTTATCTGTACGATAAAATCTAGTTATATGTAATTATCTAGACAATTATTTTTGTTATCGAAGAAACTAAAAAGTAGAATTTAAAACTATTGTGTAAGCTATGTCTAATAACTTTATCCATATATTATTATATAGATAGTATCAACTAAAAACGAAACTATGGCAATTAAATTGTTTTTTGAAGTAATTCACGTACGATAGAAGAATATCAAAGGACAATCAGCCCATAAACGAAGTAGTATTCTATGAAAGGCTTGTTATTTTTCATTTGATAATATTAAACGTCACATTTAACAGGTAAACGTCACCGAAACGGCGTGCTCTGGCGCATGTGGATACCGTCCCTATAATTCGTGACATTTGAGTGAATTGTTTACACAATTATAATCCTTATATGGACGTGATTGAGCAGAGAATGGGATATAAATTTTGGCTCTCATTACATGTAACCGAATGGTTATTTGTATGGCACTACGTGAGGGGCATGAGAACCGTACCACACCGTAACGATCCCGCACATAATTTTAGTGTTCTCGTCCTTTGTGCCGGACGTCATTGTTATTAAAGTAATCACGACTGCCCTCCATCAAGCCCCAATCGAAACATTATGGGATATAAACAAAAGAGAGAAAGAGGAATTCAATGAAAAGCCATTATGTCGCGATGGAGGGCTCTCCGCGGGGCTGTTGTCTCAATATTTTTCTTGGATAGAGTTGACGCGTCATTCTCTCGCGTTCAAAAACACCGCGTGGAATTTTGAAGGGCCCTTCGTAATGGCCGATATTTACGACATTTAGATAAAGTTTTTTAAACGGCGGGATTGAATTATTGGAATAAAATAAAACAAAATGTCACCTTAAATTACATAATCGAAATTTATGAATATTGAAATAGTTTATAAAAGATATGTTATCTTCTATGTTATGATAGTGAATTATTATTTTAATAATCAGGCAAAATTTTTATTTCGTTAATTTTAATACATAGTAAAAGAAATGATGTTTAAAAGGTAGGTTTTCTGCTAAAAGATATTTTTTCGCTAGACAATCTTAGAATATAGGTTGTTTGTTGATAGTTTTAGAGTCGGCAAAATTAATTCGTGAATGTTTACGTAATCTTCAGTTAAGAACATAAGATACTAATACTAAAAAACATAAGATACTGATACTAAAAAACTAAAGATTGTTTTATCCTGATTTAGGGATTTAGTAAAATCGTTATTGCATTGTTCCATCAAGGGTATGATCCGATTTAGTTAATGTGTTTACGACCGGCATCTTTCAACTTTCATTACATCTTAGGATTCAAATGTCGGATTACAGTCGCTCACCAAAATATCCAATCCTGATATTTTTTTATTTTGTAATATTAAGTGCATTAAGGTCACAAAAATTATATTCTGAATACAACATTTATTTATTATTTATATTTACTTAATATGAATTGTGATACAAATTATTAGCATTTTAACCAAGTAATCTGAGAAGTTTGTTCTAAGTTTTATCATTTTGAATACTTAACAAAGAAAATCACTGCAAGATTTGATTTTTGCTTTTATATTTTAGAGCATGTATTACTAAATAACAAAAAAAATTGCTTTATTAAATGAATTTTGATGACAAATTAAGTTGTACAAATCGAACAATGGTATAGAATGATCTGACGTGTTGGTTTGCAAAACATCATCGGTCTTCAAATCGTGAGCTGTACTTATTATCTCTCACGGACCTTCAATAAATATTCTTGCTTTTAGCAACCAACATCGCTCATAGCATAGACAATCCGTTAACGATTGCGTCATCTTTTATTGCGAAAATGCTTAACGGCTTTTGCTTGAAGCGTCGTCATAAAGAACATAGTTTGTTTATGTCATTATATTGTTTACAAAAGACATCCTTTCGTTTTGTTTGTATCTTCAGACCGTTTGTTATTGCAGCAGTTAATTGAGATGTTTTAGCGCATACGCGGCGAAAGTTGTCTTAGATAAAAAACGTTTATGTCCATAGTTTTCGCAAAATTTATTACTATGATAATGATTCTTAGTTCGTATTCTTATCGATTCTTCTTGGGGGGGCAAAAAAATGAATGATAATTTAAAGAAAAAATATTTTTAATTGTTGTTTTGTTTAAACTCTTCTTTTTTACAATTTAAACAACTTCTGTTCTTTTTAACACAGATGGTAGGATCTTCTTAATTCAACATAAAATATTTTTTCCATGAATAATAGTATTTTATTTAATAAAGATGGTCGAGTAAGGTCTTTATTTAAATCAATGTAATTACATGTGCTGATGTTTAAATGTAATTTATCTTGCCAAGTTCTTGAGGCTATGTTGCCCTTTCTTATGGGTCTTTACAAAGTTACCGCAGAATCGCTGTAGGCTACTAAATGCTACTACACTCTGAAATACAATGCTTTTTGTATCTTTACATCTCGATACTTTATTCTAATCTCACCTTTATGTCATATGAGATACGATTGCGAATATTTTATCAATTCATTCGAGACTTATTCAATTTGTTAGGTTAAGTTTACCAAGGACCCGGACTGCAACGTCGGGACAAACATTAGTCTTTGTGCTGCGTATGGCGTGAGTAAATATTAGTTTTTGTTTCGGAGAAAAATGCGTTTAGGAAACACGTTCGATGTGTGCAGGTTTCGTTATTAGAATTAAGGCAATAGTGGCGCGGGACGACTGCTGCTTGTGGTTTTCTATTATAATGTGTTGTTTACATTTTGTGTAAGTTTGATGGACGCCGACAGAAGCGGTGACCGTAGTAGAATGTGATCGCTTATTAATTTGAAACTGACAAATATAGTTTGTTTTATTATTACATAACTGCACTTAGTAAAAGTAAACAAAGTGCTTGTGTATTTCTATTTAAGAATTATTAGCTTAAAAAAGAATTTAAAAAGGTGAGCCTTTGTGAGATAAATATATAACTAAACCCACCATGATAGCCTATTGCAAATTTGTAGGTTTAAATAATTATTTGCAGTTATAAAGTTATAATAGTTAACTGACGTATATCATTTTAGCAGATAGTATATATATCGAATGTTTTGAAATGAAGTAATAAATGCCAGTAAAACTTGTCTTAGTAAATATACAATAATTATTTTTAATTGCGTGCTCGGGCTGTCAAAGAAAAACTAACATCCTTCTAAAACCGGAATTGAGAACATGTAGTGGTATGAGGGTGTGTATCCTAAAGGTTAATTTAGGCATTGTTTACAAACTTTGAACTAGTTACAGCAAAGTTTAGAGGGTGGTTGAAATTGTTAAAATTCTCCTTTAAATTGAGCGATGTTGACAATTCAACTAAAGTAATGACTTTATATATATATATATATATAGACAAAATGTATAAACCATCTATGGTACTTAACAGTAACTTAGAAATGGAGTTTAGTATAAATGACTAAATTAGTAAATTTTTGTTAATTGATAATCGCTATGGTATACTGCTATGGTCTTTGGCAGGTATATTTAGCACACAAGAAAATAATTAACAAGCCATCTTGAAAACTCGTTAAATAATCTATCAAGCAAATTTTTGATTATTGAGTTTTTTTCAATGCAATAAAATATGTATATTTGCAATATATATTAAAATTAGTATTTCAGTTATAATTATTTTAGATATAACTACAAAATTATTAAAAAATAAATACATAAATATATTTTAATGTCATTCTAAGAAATATATCAAAAATCTAAAAGTGAGTTATTTTATTTTCGGTCTATTAAAGATATTCCATATTCAGATTATGTATGAATGTGGGGTTCTTCATAAACATGCTAAATGTTTGAATTGTTTCTTGCCATAGGGTGACCATCATCGCTATTATAAAATATATTTGTTCTATTTAAATAAAACATCTTATATATTAATATCGTAAGCCGATTTTTCTCGCAGTGATTATGGGATGATATATGCATATAAAAATCGGTTATTGTCAATTTTTTTTAAATAATAATAAATTTTATTTGAAACAATTTTGAAGAGCTGCAGCCGTTGGTGTACAAAAAAAAAATAATAATTAATAAAAAGATGTCATTATTTTGGCCCCAACTGTAGATGAGTGACTTGCAGTTTGCAATGAAATGAAATCAAAACTATATCTGTTATAGATTTATAAATATTTAAATATCTTTTAAATAAATGCGAAGTTTTGCGGACGAACCTCTAGTATAAACTAATGTTATAAATAAATTAATCTGTGCATTTGTGTGTAACAATACTTATCTATTTATTGATACATATAAACGTATTTTTTTAAGACTATCTTACATTTGCATATTTAATAAAAAAGGTCTTTTCTAATTTGTCTTTCATCGAGTTTCAAAATCACACTCATTTTAAAGATATTAATATCAAAATATATATGATAAAAAGAAATATTGCTGTAACTCAGAAACCATTTAATAAAAATTTATTACCTACTCATATTCAGCAGCAAAATAAATTAAAATTCCTGTGAGACCAGTTTCAACAAAACTACATTACAAAAAATTAACAACATAATAATCACGAGTCTCAACAGGACAAAATAAATTGTTTTAACATACAAAATATATATAAATAATAAAATGTCATTGAAAACCAGGACTATATTTGTAATATATAGTCATCCTACGCAAGGGCAATATGGCGGTCATAAAGACAACTTAAAGAAATAAAACGACACAGCTTCCATTCACACTCACATCCTAAAATATTTATAATTCTTATTGTAATATACATTTGCTACTGTGGCATATTTTTGTAATATAAAAATGTAAAAGGTGTAATTTGAGTAAATGGGACGGTGATGTTATTTTTAATGTTATGACTGAAAGAACGGTAATATAGAAAATATGTTTAACCAGTTATATTTCTTATAGGTAATATCAACAAACATATTTTAAACTTTTTCCATATTTTATTTTTGGCTTAGGTTTCATATGAGCTTTTATTTTATTTAGCAACGATCAGTGTTTGTAAAAAAATATGGTATTTTGTATAAAAATATTTTTTTAGAGATGCAGTGATGATGATGTGTGATGGCGATGGTGATGATGATGTTATGTGATAAGACATAATTATGATATAAAGAGGCAATGTTCTATAAAAAGTATAACTTAAAGTTGTTTACACATAGAAGTTTATTACGTTATTATTATTTACTATAGATATATTCGCATACTCAAATATATAAAGATTTCGCCGAAATACTTCAAATGACCTCACTTGATCTAACTGATAAAGCAATATCTAAAAGAAATTTTTAATGAGCAGTAGTAAATATATATATAATATTTTTAATTGAACGAAAAAAGTTTTAATCTAAATAATATACTCGTTTGTTAAATTATTTCATTATCATTTAAAACGCTGTTAAATTTTATATAAAAAAAATAATTAAAATTTGAAACTATTGAAAGAATATAAAGCATTGGTATTTTGAAATTGCTCTTAAAAATATTCGTCAACTGAACCGTTGATGATAAAAGTCAGCTGCGATATTTAATATCCAAAACAATCCTACACATTCCAGTGCGACACTAAGCTATTAAAAAAGCTTATTTTAGTTGATACAAAACGAATATGTTACGCTTGATTCAATATAAACGACGATGTGTTACAGCTGAGTTTTGCTTTGAAGATAAATTTACAAATGGCTGCGACGGGCCGTGGTGACACGAACGCATTGTCACAGCCGTGTGTGAACTTATATATGGAACTGTTTCAAAATCTTTGAATCTTCAGCTACAGGGTTCTCAGATCTGATGCAGAAGCATATCGAATGTAATTGTCTTGTTTGATTTGAAAATAGATAAGGGAGCTCTTCAACGATATAGCGTATTAATGTATACTAATATTATAAAGCAAAATTTGTTTATTTAAACGAGGTATTCTTGGTAACTAAGAGATGGATTTGAAAATTTATTTCTGATTATAACAGGCTCTCATGAGCTTTCATGAGAAGGTCACTAATAGTATGAGTATTAATAAGGTATGGCCTATCTAGCATTATGCTATGATTCATTATCTTAAAAGTAAATAAAATCGTTTGTCCACGGGTGGAACCACGAGTAACAGTGAGTGTAATATGAAGAGTAAAGGTTTGTATCTTTCAATTTTTTAACGAAAAAACGCAAAATTCTTTCACTATTAGAATGCTACATTATAGGAATGATCAGGTTACTCAGGAGGCAGGCTATATTTAGATATACTAATCTCAATTTTTTTCTTGTTTGTAACAGCTAGTTAATAATTTATTAAAAAATAATATAAATATTATAAATATTTGAAAATTAGGTGTCAATTAATGCCTGTTTAAAAGAATTTTAATTAACAGGTCACCGCATTGCGTATCAAAAATTCGAAATTATAATGCCTATGCTTTAGTTAATTAGGTAGTTATTTATGCATGTAGTCAGAATATAGTCACGGAGGCCTGTAATGAATTTTTAACAAAAACTTAATTAAAAATCTGTATCTTATGCTCGAAGGAAATGAACTCATTCTTCTGAGTTGTTCGCAGACGGACGGTGACGGCGCCGTCATTATGAGAGCAGCTAATTTATGTTGAGCTCTCGTTTTCTCAAAATGTTCATTCTTTGTAGCCATATGAATAAGTTTTATTTTATTTGTATACAAATAATATTGTACCGAGAGGTCGATGTATTTAGTGTATCTGGACGACTTTAAAGTGACATGTTGAAATGTATACGTATGTTTAATATTTGTATGTAAGATATTAAAAATAGATTTATAGTAAACTCGAATGCTGTTCATTTCATTATTATTAGGTCTAGTTTTTACGGCTATTATAGAAATCTATTGCTCTGAAGCATTCAACGGTCAAGCGATTAGAAGTATGGTATTAGTGCAAATTGCGCAAGCGCAGGCATTACTCATGACAATACTAAGTTACCTACATGATATTACAGACTCACTTTATAATAAATCAATGCTACAGCTAATTTAGCAAATTGCGTAATTGAAAGTACCGCTGTCAGTTTAGATTTGTCTTTGTTGTGTTGTATTGATAGTTAGGAAAGCGTAAGATATTTGCAGTTTTGATTTATGTTAACTATGATTGTTTCTATTATTATTTATTCTCTTAACAAAGAAATTACTATAATATATATACGTATATAAAGGAAATATTAATTATACGTTATTACGATAACTAAATAAATAACTAGAAGTATAATGTCGTGCCCATTAGAGGATATAATAAAAATCAATATGAAATAAGTTATCATAGAGATTGCTCCAGAATAAATAAAGGAATTTGTTAGACCGAGTTCGCATCGGTGTTGGCAAAAAGTGTAAAAGGTATGAAGATGCTAGTCTCAACAAAACCAACACGGGGCGGCCACAAATTGGTGGTTTGTGACTGGCATGTCGTGACTGAGTTGCCGACTGGCCCGCGGGCGGAGGAGCCATAGGAGTAGCGATAAGCTGAGCGGTAAGCGGATATAACTGAAAAGAAAAAATATTCTTAATAATTCCTGTAATATTTCTGTCAGAACTTTTTATTTCTAATATTTCTATAGGTTATACAAATATATATGCCACAATTTAATTAAAATGTTTAACGCTTATAAATTGTAATACACGCTAAGGTAGACTTTCAGTCCAGTACGATTATTTGCTCAGTAATGTTGGAAATCCATTAAACAAGTTTCTTTTAGTGATTGAACAACAGGTAAACGACAAAGCTAGTATGCATTTTGAATTGCATTCAGTCAATTTGCAGACGAAATTGCATACCTCGGTATTATGTGATTCTTTTACGTTTTTGGTTATTTATAAATTGGACCAGAAATTATATTGTATCTATATACATTCTGGAAAACAATACAAATAGAATCAGGGTCGAATCTATATTTCTTAAGAAGTGTATTTTTCATTCTTAATTTATATAAATTCTTATTAACTTTTATTACTCGAATATAATGTAAAACATTGAAAAAATCCTCAACAAATATATAGATGGTAGTTTTCCGAATATAAAAATAACAAATAAAAAATAAGTGAGTGACATTTAATAGAAGTTATTTTTAAAAAGAAAATGTAAAAAATCAAATAAAAAATCTCTAACAGCGATAATATTATAAGAAAAAATGGTATTTTAAGTTTTAATTGTACATCAAAAGTGTGAATTAAATCAAGACTATAAACATAAGGTAACAGATGAACTTGATAAAAAAGTAAATAAATTAGTAAGTAAGTAAGTAAATAAGCAAGCAAGTAAGTAAGCAAGTAAACTCGCCCATAATCTTGTCTGGAATGAATCATGTTACAGAGACTATTGTCCGCATTCCGCAATAAGTTCTTTCTTTGCGTTATATTTTTCTACTGAACTGTTCCCACACGATATTTATGTCGATAATAATTATTGTTTGTTTAAGCCGATTAGACAGGAAGGATTTTAAAAAGGTCCCATAGCCATTTTCCTAAATAACATGTTTAAAATTATGAATTGAATTTAAATAATTTCAATTACAAAAAAATATCTATAAAAATTTGGTTGTAAATTTTAATTGTAGATCGCAGTATAATAATAAAAAAAAATAACTGTTCCTTCTTCATAAATCGCTTAATGATGAAGGCGAAGATTAAACTTAATAGTTTAAAAGATAATTACTCATTTTTCAATAACTTTCTACAGCCTACAAACCTGACGGCCTTAAATGAAATGTAAGATATTTATACTCTGAGCATAACATTATTAAATATTTGACACGCTGAGTATTATACCGGATTTATAAAAAAGGTACTGTAGCAACAAAGAACTACAAGATATATAAATTATATTCAGAGCTTTTTACTATTTCTTTAACCAATATCGTTCATCTTAAAAGTATATGAAGCAGAGCTAAGAATTTTAGGAATATTAAGTTTTAGTCAGTTCCAAATTATCGTAAAATATATAGTAGATATATTATTTAGAACTATTAAATATCGGTTTGTTATGATCACTCGTTAATTATTTATTTATTCGTGTTGTAACTGTTCTGTGGCAATCTGTTAAAGCTTAATTCATTTGCATATATAGAACATAATTCCTCGTTTGTAAGAACGCACTGGCATTTTTATTGTGGATGTCTTTGTATCGAGCAAAAAATTTAGTTTTGTATTACGAGACGTGATCTATGCACATCTCTTTACAAATATTAATACACTCTTTCTATCCTGAAACAATCATCGAATAAAGTAGTAATAAGAATTTTTCATGATTTTTATAAAATTTTTATATTCATGATTTAAAATAGATGTTAAATTTATATTTGGAGTTGTATATTTATGTTGATTTTTTTATATTTTTGCACTCCGCCTTCACACGTATTTTTCTTGTACGTTATGGGTTGGCTGGTAGAAAATGCTTTAGCTTTAAGCTCGTAAAGAATGTATATGAATAAGGTCTTTTTTTTGATTGGAGGATGCAACAAAAGTTATATAATTGAAGTGAGGAAGGTAAGGAGGGATCTAATCTTCTCAGTCACTGTACAGAATACTGTAACAGCTGTTGTTAACTGATGTACTATGTTTGTGAGATCCTCTCTCGCTTAGCTTAGCTCGCCTTGGCTTCAGCTTTCAATCTTGTAGAAAGTTTTATTCTTGAAGATAAGAAGGTTAAATGTTACACACATACGCTTTATGAAATATAACTAAAGGGTTCTTTATATTTTATAATATTATTAATAGATTTATATATTGTGGTTGAGCTAGTGTTTAATAAAATAGTATATGTGAAACTAAAAACTATAATACAAGTTAAAAAAACGCGATTGTAGTAAATAATGTCATTTAACTTCTAGTGTATTATAAATTCTTATAACCAGATATCCTCTTTTTATTCTTTTTATCATTGCTAAGATTTAAAATATTTTTAGCTTAAATTACAAAAGTAAGTAGATATTTTATTAATGTTGTACTCGATAATAAAAATATTAATAAACAATGAAAGATATTTCAAAATATTCCAGAAGCAAATGGGTCAAGACCGAACCTTAATAATCCATAATGAAGAACGGTTCCGATATACTCGTTTATATTTAACGACAGATCATTAAAAATGCTTTAAAATTGATTTATGTCGGCTCGCACAGATCACTACGGATTTAAACTTAAACTGTAAGCAGCTCTGAATGAAGGGTCATTCATTTATTAATTTTGTTCGCTGTAAATGTTGAACATTAAACGTAAATATCAATTCCAAGTAATATGTTTTGTGCCACATTCAAAGCAAGTAAAGTGACTATAATAACTGGGGCCGTGCAAACATCTTAAAGTAATATTAGAACAATCTTAGTTTTCTTTTTCATATCAGAAAATCAATTAAAAGATATTTTTTAAACAAATTTCTTCAATTCACGTTTTTTGTGGTTTTACTAGTTGATTACTTCTCTTCTGTGATAATTTTAAGAGCTCATGGTAGACCATCTGATTTAAATTTACTTTATGGATACATTTTTTAAAAATATGTCAAGTTTTTTTAAAAAATTTATAATTAAAAAAAAAAAAATATTAAAAAAAAATTAATAAATAATAAATCAAATTTGTGTATATATTGTATATAAGCAACAAATTATTTATTAATTTAGGACAAATTATATTAACGGCTAGTAATGTGGTAATGGGTATTAGCTTTTAATTAAATTAGACCTATCCTCTATGTACAGTATTTAGTTAATTGAAACCCTCACAGGATTGATTGAAATAAATCAATGCGTAAATTGAAACATGCTCCACGGAATTGTCGCGGAGTCATTCCGTCGTGAACTGGTCGGTGTTTTATGAGATCGTAAACCACAGACGGATTGTCGTGTCTTGTCTTGTGTGTAAGTCCGTTTATACTTGGTACGACTAACAACGGTTCGATATTATGGCTACCATTGATCAATACCTCTTTTGAATTATGTACTTCACAGGTATTCTTTACGCAAATTATTAAAATTTTTCTATTTAAGCTTTCGTGATCTACTACTATTATGTATAATTATCGACGCCGCCATGCTCCGGTTAAGGGCGCTGAATGGTACAATTATATAAAATAATTGTCGTAATTGTTTTTGTATTAATTGTTATTATGAATTAATTTTTGTCAACAGAATATTAACTATCAATTATTATTTATTGTCTAATGGGTCTCTCCATGTTGTAGCGCGCGTGGACTCGGTAAATAATTTGCTTTGCAAATTTGCGATTTTAGATGTAGGTGAAAATTGACCCATGTTCTGTTTCGAGTAGGAGTATTTGTGTTGATACGTCATTGTTTATCAAGCTATTGTTTGTTTTGTGACAGAAATTATTGGACTACATAAATTGTCTTCTATTCTCACTAAAATTTTTAAATTAAAATTTACATTTTCATTTCGAATATTATTATATTATTGTTAAATCATTCCTAAGACTTTTGTCATATCTTTTGCAGTGAAATGATGATTTCTGACATTGAAAATGTTTTCCTTAATTAAATATTATACAAAAAATAATCAAACATTCATCAAAGTTTACTTGTTAAACAGTATTAGTATTAGTATCAGTAGTATATTAGTATCAAAATAGGAAGATTTTCTGTTATACTAGTATATGTATATTTGTATGTTCACGATTATCTCTAAAACTTACTAAACAATTTTAATGATTGCTTCGCCAATTTAATCTATGTTAACGGTGGTTTTAGTATTTAATATTCAAAGGTAACAAACCGACGACTTATTAAAAAGTTAATTATTTAAAAAAATATATATTAATTACAGAATTTGTCAAACAAGTTCAAGCCGCGATTCCACCATGCTCAGAGCGCATGAATAAGAGTTCAAATGTGTTTGAAGCTTGTCGGGCAAACCCCAAATTATTTACGATAATACAGGTAAATAATTATACATTAAAAATATTTCCTATTATTAGTTTATCGTACTAGTTTCAAATAAAAAGCCGGTTTTTAAATATTTAATAGATATTAACATAATAGAACGCTTAAAGATTATTTTATATATTTCTGATACGTTTATAGTCTATACATGTTAATAAGCTACCTGACTTTGTTAAGGATTTTGAGTTGTTTAGTTTTAATGACTCATAAAAAATCATATAAACTTTCGATTAATGAACGTATCCATTATGAGTACAACAAGTAACTTATATGTTGTAAAAAAATGGTTTTTATTCGCATTAAAATAATATATATATATATATAAATATATATATATATATATATATATATTTTAAATGTTTGTATTTTATGTAGTTATTATAAAATATGAAAAACGTAATCAGGTATCGTGAGAAACTTCAATGAGAACATATTCAACGCATTGCGGTATTGTACACACATAATAAATTATGTACTGAGAATTGCATCAGAACTGAGTCATATGATGATATCACTATGATGTAGTTTAGTAAATTAGAATGTACTGTCACTTTTAGACTCCAGGCAATCCAATTCAATCATTTGTAATAAAATGAGGTCATTTTATTTAATATCGATTAGAATAGAAAATTAATAATAAATAAGGAGCTAGACGAGTGGTATTGAAGTCGAATAGAATGATTAAGGTATAGGTTTGACAGACGCTGATTACAATATTTTAAAATAGAAACCATAGCGAATGATTACTTGTTGGCTATTAGCTTTGAGATTGTAGCTAAATGCCAATCGCTTGTTTATTCTATGTTCGTTACATTAGAAGAAGTATGTAAATATATTTAAAATAATTGACAATGTCAATTGTCAATTTCATTGAATAAAATCATAAAGTTTATCACAAAGCTTATTACTAATTCGTTGAACTATTGTTTTTAAAATTAATATAGAACTATTCCAAATTCAAATTTATAAAATACTTTTAGTACTTTTTTACTATTTTGTAAACTAACTTATGAGTAAAAGATGCCTACCGATGTTACTTTAAATACTTAAACAATATCATTTAAAACAGTTTAACGACACCATTTATACTTAAAGCGCTCCAGTCAATTAAAGTGAAAGCCTTTAGGACTTTTAAAATGAAGTAAATTTACTTTTTATCTTATCCTCGCCTAGCTCTATATCTATAATGAAGCACTTAAACACACAGACACACATATCAATATACTATATTATGATGTTAAGAAATTAACTAGGACATCTGTTGTAACAGTGGTTCCATTCCAATTTATTATATAAAATGTAAAATTATTTAAAATTTGCGTTTTATTCTTATTTTGAATTAATAAATCTTATTCTGTGTGTGTAATGAAAAATGTTTACATTTTTATTAATGTTTTCACTGTTGACGAACGATTTCATTTCCTATTAAGTTAACTAAGAGATATAGTATAATGCTATATCCTATACCAATCCTCGTGCTTATTTTAATAAAAAATAATTTTCAAAGGTTAGATGACTTTCAATGTTTAGAACTTATAAACAAACCAACTTTTCCACCTTATTATATTAGTATAGTTATAGAACAAAAACATTCCAGGTCCAGGCTTAAATGTTCTCGATAAATGAGAAGGTTAAATCGATAAATTATAATCGATGACACAAAATAATGTACCCAGTACCAATATCCATCACTCGAGACAAGGCGCTGGACAATACAGACGAAATTACAAGTCCTTAATGCGTGGATGGCGCAAATAAATATTATCAACTGACATTTGTTTATTTTTTTTGTCGTTTTGTAACTAAAGACAAAGGCATATCCGCCCACAGTGCAGACGATCGAAATTATGGACCGTGTTCACTTTCATGGCATTCCTCGGCTAATGATTTCGAGAGATATCCTCCCCTTGAATGTAAAGCGACCCCGCCCTCCAAATGAATTGAAACACTGACGGGACGTTTTTTATTTATTAATTGTTGTTTTTAGCGGTGGTCGGTCGAAAGGGCATTTTTTGTTAAGCCTTAGTTTACATAACTGCCTATGTTATTCTCGAATAATTAAAATTTTTGCTTTAATTAATTTTTTCCTAATATCTACTTACTATTATCTTGTTTTGCTGTTATAGACTTGTATATATCGTAATATTTAAATGGGCGATCGCGTATAATAATAGCAATCAATAATTTGTATGCAATTATATTAAGTACTATAAATATTATAAAAATAAAAAAACATGCGGAAACCATGAAGCATATTAGGGAGAAACTCATTTACTTTTCTGATTAGTAATCTGCTGTTCCATTATAATGATTAAGATATAAATTATTTAAAATGAATTCTATTATGTTATACTTAGACTTTATTTTACAGTGAATAGATCCTAGTTGGCTATATTTCGAAATTATAAATATTCTAAGAATATAAACAAGATGTTTTGTCATCTCACATAATCTAAATCCTATTTAGCGCATCAATTCTCGTTAAGACTCGCCCACTTACAGACGACTTGGAACATTTGTCATTTAACTATACAATGCAAAATTATTACTGTAGTTATTAAGCTGGAAAGCAAATCAAGCCATGATTAATTCTATGGCTTTCCTCGTGGTCTTTAGGATAAGACTGTTTTCGTATTGAAAGTTTAAACGATTTCACGAATATATATATTTTATAAATATTTGTACAGATATTATAGTAAATATGTATATAAAAAATAAACGAAACAGTTTTTTGAAATTTGAAATTTCTTTAATCTATAATATCTTTAATAATAACTCATTTTGAAAACATTTTTAATATTCATGTTTATGTTAAGTATATGTAATCTAAGATGTTAAGTAAGTATATGTAATCTAAGATCATTTATATTCTCCATCATCTCATTCTTGGTTTTACTTACATTTATATATTGTCTTATCCCTGACTAGCCTAATGATGTAACTTATCCCTCCATAACTTCTCACCTCACGCTTCTCATACTTTCTTCTTTATTCTCTTCTCTCATCTCATCCCTTCTTGATATATCACGCAAACGCTTTAAGATTCTCATATCATTGGCTTGCACTTGTTTTTCATTCATAAATTTATTGTACATTCAAAAAAATATCTATATCCACATTAGTAAATATATGTTTTATAGATATAATATTAATTACTTTCTTGTTAATCAAATAGTAAATGTGTATTAATAACAAGCTTGTGTTCATTCGAAGCTGGAGATACATTAGTAAGAACACCGCGTCTACACCAGCGGGGGACCGCAGTAGGGCGTAAAATAGTTAAAATTATTATGTGTAACTTACCTTTTATATGCATTCCTAATATAATTGTCTATTTCATTGACATTGTGTACACCTAAAGGTGTTATTTTATTAATTGATTTTACATTTTTGGAAATTTAACTTAATTATTATTATTTTTTTTAATTAGTTACGTAATTTATGTTTATTTAATGTAAATCCTGGATATATAAATAAAAGCAAATATCTTAAATGAAACATGGTCACACCATTCTCGATTGGTCGATTCCGTAATGCTTAGAACATACAAACAAACAATTGACGTATAGTGAGTGAGACTCGCAGGTGGAATACACAACACAAATGTACTATCGTTCTATTTGATTGCAACATATAGCAAGAAATATTAATAATATAATATTAATAATTAATAATTTTGATATAAAAATCCTGTCTCTTTGCTTGTGCTACAACAAACTGAATTGTACTTATAAATTCAATGAATTTATATTCAGGTATTAAAATATGTATTATATATTTCGAGTGTATAAAATTTCAAAATTATTATTATTATTTCTAGCAGATAATTTCCAAAATAAGGCTTTAAGCAAAAAATATTTCCCATATCATATCAAAACTATGAAACCATTACGATATGAAACTATAACAATAGTCGTTACATAAACAATTAAATGACTTTTAGAAAGTGGTACTTCAATAAAAATATTCGGTAACCAATTTTTAAATATTTAAAGAATAATATGTTTGATATTTTCTAAAAAGTATCAAACATATTTTATATTCAAAATCTTTAACTAAATTAAGCGTTTTATAACTAACTAAAATTAATGTTTCTCATCAAATTATCAGATAGACTGCACGTGATTACGATTAATAAGTATCTACTGATTGGGACCCCGCTTACGCTGATTGATTGTTCATGAATGTTAAATATATAATTTATAGCTATAATGTACTATAAAGACCGACTTTGTTCACGAACTAATAGTATTATAAGGGAAAAGAGTATATGAAGCTTTAAAAAAAAATAAACAACCGCTCTCTTAGAATTTTGGAAACTAGAATTTATAATTAACATTATAAAATGTTTTAAAGAAGTGACGTCACCGCTGGTATGACAGCCACACTTATGCCAAATACTAGAACAATTGCGCCAACCGCAGACCATGGGGGCAGATGAGTATTTTAAGTACAATATAAGGCAAGAAATTAGAGATTCGTTACCTTCTAACAAAGCTCTCGTGCTACAATTACATTCAAATTGACCTCATTTAATTAACAAAGCTAATAAAAAATTATTAACATAATTAATTCTTATTCCTTAAGTATGCAACCACTACAAAAATGTTAATTAATAATTAAATATAGTATTTACAGCCTTAATACCAACTAAAGACATTCTTTTGTAGGTAATGATTTCCTTTTCTATTACGAAGCTCGTAAAATGTTTGTTGGTATAAAAAAAAGAGAATGGACCTATTTCTATCATTAATAGAAAATACCGAATTAAAAAATAAAATATTTTATTCGTTAATTACATGTGTAACGGACTACGTTATAATCGCCCGGAGATATAATTCTTATTTGTGTTATATTAACGGAAATGAAGAAAAAATATAATTACATATTATAATAGGTTCTGTAATTGGGTCAGAGTAGACTCTAGACAAGTTATAGTGTATCCTTTTATTTAATTTAATTTAATTTGGCCTATTTATATAAAAAATGTATTTTGAATTTAGCAACTAATTATTTATAAATAGGTAATGATTTACATATTGTAAATGTAACATTATACTTCATATGATCTTAAACGAGTTATTAAAGTCAATTATTTTTGTATGCTTGTTTATCCAGACTCAACCGTCTTGTACAATGCCCACGCTTGGCCTAACAACTTATTATAATCATTACAAAGCCTTCGAGGGCTAATGAGCACAGCCTGTAGAATATCATTGCAGCAACCAGGATTGCATTTTTAATATGCAAGTAGCATCGAATACAAATCGACTTTTTTCTCTTCGTTTGATTTTTTAAATAGAATACCCACATTCGTTCCCATTCATTTACATATTTGTGTGAATTTTATTAACGTTTACAAATTTTAGTATGTAAAAATATTTAACTACAATAGATTATTGAATCTTTAAGTATATAAATTGCTCAAGCTATTTCATCCTATCTTACGCTTCAGCGGGTCTAAATGCAATGAGACTAATACGACGTCTAATTGTGCTAAATCCGTTTCAGATAGCCGACCGGTGTAGAAACTTTTACACATGAAGAAGCCACAAAAAGCCACATCCTTATGAATGTTACTACAGTTTTGAACCGCCTCAACAACCAATCACGTAGTTCACCAAACAACGGCACCACAAAGGAGTTCTAAACATTTTTTTACCACAGACATATGTCGTCATATTTCTCGTGCCTTATTATAATCAGTGTCAGGTAAACGTATGTTTTCTTTTGTTAGTTTTTTTTTTCGGAAATACAAATAAATTTAAAATTCGATTGCTACCTGGCCTCGAGTTAAGATTTTCGGAATTTTGATGCTCGCCGCAAACATTGTTTTTGTGATCTTACAAATTTAAAGTAAAGGTGTCACAAACATTTTATTGTCACGAAATAAATGTAGTTTTATTCAATTATTTAACAATCAGGATAGCTTTATTATTTCGGCGTCGATTATTTAGTTTTAATACATGTGATAATTTTCGTGGAGGTAAATTTAGATTAATACCGGCCGATAAATTTGGAACAACACCTGCAGTAAAGCAAACTAAACCGCACAATTAATTAATTTTATTAGCGGCTGCGTTTTATTGTGAATGTCAAAATTTTATTGTGTACATTCGTATATATTTTATAATTATTTAAATTTTAAAGTTATAGGTACAGCTACATTTAAATTAATGTCATTAATGTCACTTGCTTAAAAATTCAAGTGCCAACTTTAAATAATAATATTCTTAATCATTGTTGTTGCACATTTATGTTGAGAACTCCTGTACTCTCTCTGCCATTGCAATAGAAACCAAAAACAGCAGGTTGCGGGGTGCAACAATGTTTGAGGAGATACATTGCTACTTTTTAATATTTTTTTCAATTCTTCTTTGTTATATGCTAGAAATGTATAATGATTATAGAGCAATCATAAATCTTATCTAAGGGACAGGTTGAAGACGTCACAGGGCGGTCATTACAAATATTTTTTTGTTCTTTTCATTGTTAAAACATAAATGTGTTGGCACATTTCATTATAAAACCCCTATTTTTGTAGTATTTTATAACATAGTAGAGAAGTGTGTTTATTACTAGTACACATACATGTTACAGCTTGGTTAAAATAATTAATAATGTAGATTTTATCATCCAATATATAATTTTTATAATATTAATACTATGAAGTTATTAGTAATTCTGAATTTTATAATATTATAAAAATAATAATTTGTTATAAATTAATAACAACTAAGTTAATAACAGAAAGAATAAGATAAAAAAATTCCAATTTACAAAGTAATACTGTGTAATATGATTTTGAAAATCAGGAACAAAAGCGGTAGAAGAATTATAACGATAATAAGATTAAAAAATTATATACAAATGTTACAAAAAATATATATTTAGGTATAATTTGGATGGAAGTTAATGGAATAATTATAATTATAGAAGCTCCAAAGGAGCCGGCGGCCACCCGCTGACTGTGGTTTCGGCAATTGTTACTCCGAAAAAAGCAATTAAAAATGTACCATTCGAAGATTGGCTCAGATTGTCAGGAAATCTGTACAGTTAATAAAACTTACTTTTTATCGTTTTTAGAAAAAAAAACAAATTAATATTACATTACTTTTACCCTATGAAAATTTCTTATACAGATAATTGTATTTTTATTGTAAAAGCGTAAATTCGTAAACTTAAAATTATATGTTTCATATGAAGCGAGCGGGGTGAGCCAAGCTCTATGAGAGAGATTTTTGTATTTTTTGTGCAAGCATCATTTAAAAACGGTATATCCGAAAATTTCCAAATTATACACACTGACAGACATCAGTCTGGTGGTGGTTTTACAATAAAAAGTTTTCAAAAATTAAAAGTACATAAAAATTTAATAATGTGTCAAATCTTGAAAAATAATGAAAGACAGAATGCGTCTACGTTTTGTAAATGCAACTTCGTTGCTGTTTGCACCTCGCTTCGCTTAATATGCTAACACGTACCGAGACTTTTTTAGCGTAGCGAGCCAAAATTGAGGTGTGGTTCGCGCTTCTAGTTCCATTAATAGATAATACCTGGCGTTGTCGCTTATTCGTCATTCGTCATACATTCAAATAAACTTTATTTATGTAATACATTATAGTTATATAACACATTTAAATTAATAATATTACGGTTTCAAGCTCGCGTATTACGTATTAAAAATCGTGAGAGATATTTTTGAAAAGGTGCAGGCTTCTGATAAGCTTCTTATTTTTCGTAATGTAATTGAGATTGGCAGATTTAAGGCAGAGTGTGAAAGTAATAATGAAAGCGAACTCGTGAGATAAACTGAGAAACACAAGACTGAGAATAGTCAAATATGTAATTGTAACATTATCTAAGTGTAAAAGATATTTAATATCTTTAATAATATAAGTAGATCTTTACTACAAACACATAAATGATATACATAATTAGATATATTTATATTTTTGAAGACAAAAAAAATGAATTTTTAACGAAAATATAACTTTAAAGGTTTTCTTTTGAAAAGATAGTTAAAATTAAAAGACTGCTTTGGAGCAGATGCTCTTTAGTAGTCAATAGACAGTTCCGAGGCAACAGTCTTAAGGACCTCTAAGCTTCAGTTCCTGTACTAAGGCTTGCTGTCTGGTGCTTGAACTTTAGCTCCATTAAAACGAAAACTATTTTCTTTTCGTTAAGTAATATTAAGTTCAAGATACGTTATAAATATATTTTATTTATTATAAATTTCTGAGGTCTGAAATTCTTTTTAAGACTAGTATTAAACATATTTCAGTACTTCAGCAGACGCAGTAGGTACAAAATATATAAACAGATGTAGTTGAACAGACATTTAAATTAAAAAATAATGACTTAATTAATGTGTAAATTAATAGATTTATTTTAAATCGTGATATTTCTCAAAGCCTATGTTATTTTTAATTATATGTCTGTGTTTAACCCACAGCTTTAGGGCTATTTTAGAAGATGAATCCAAATAAATCAATAATCAATTTTATTATTTTGTAACAGAAAGTAAATTATTAAATCTCCTAACGCCCTTAGGTTGTCAATTATTTATGAAATGTAAATATATTTACTTTAATCATTAAAACGTTATTTTTATTGTTTTTTTTTTAAATGTATATATTTTGTATTAGAATAATTCTCTGCATTTAATTTATTTGAAAAATAATAAATATGAAATTAAATACTTTAATACTAAGTCAATTCAATTTTGTATTTTCCTCAATAATTTAATAAATGTTGATAAATCTAGTTGCATTAAACTCTAAAAATACCTCGTAAATAAAAAAACATATGAAACGGTTGACTTCGGAAAAGCTCTGTTAAGTAATCGACGTTTTAACGATAGTGTTACTAGTAAATATATTTCGTAGTTAAATCACGGGCGTAAGTACATTTACATGTTTCAAGCACGTGACCTTATTTCGAATTTTACTCCGTCTCCAGATTGCAAGAGGCTTAGACGAGCGTTATTGCAATGTACCGACGGCTGGTTTTATGTACAGTTAAAGCATATTATAGCTTCAATGAAGTACTTGGTTTTAATAACACTAAAACAAATAAACAAATTAACACAAATAGCGACACGATCAATCAGATATGATTAAAGATGGCGTATTAAAAATACGTGGTTCAATTAAAACTATTTTTTACGGATTAAAACTCGCGTATAATTTGGTTACATTTTAATTTAATCCGACCTTTCGAATGCTTTGCAGCAATCGTGTTCACGGGTAAACGAGATGTAAGTGTAGCAAATTATACGCGAGTTTTAATCCGTAAAAAATAGTTTTATTTCAAATGTGCACTCGTGAAAATCTAAGAAAATACTATATGGTTCAAATCTCCAGTTTCAATTATTGAGTTAATATATAATATATGTTTAAAAAAATGAAATGATGAAATATTTTAATAAATATTCGAATTTACCATATACTGATGATGAAACAACTAGCTGATGGGTGCTTATGATATTTTTGTTTTAATAGTCTGCAGTTGATTAATCATCAAATCAGATTATTTTATATTGTAAATGTGAATTGTAAGAGAACAGGGTAATGGACGAAGACTTTTAACATGATATGGTAAAAATGCATTCACCACTAAGTTGATGTACAATAAGAGAAAATGGAAAAAACTAATTTACTACAGAGAGACATAATTAGTGGAATGGCGGGTAACATTGAAACACAACTAACTGATTCAATTGCGATAATATCAAACCGTGTAGATTTGTTATCAAACGTCATATTTTTTGCGCACTTTCTAAGAAATTAATGGTTAAAAAATTAAAGCAATAAAAGTTTCTTATACGATCACAATTCTTTGACATCGAATCGACTGTGTCGATTTTGACAGTGAATCAATTTGAAAGGCACCGAGTTGTCGAATTTTATTACCTGTAAGGTAATCAAACATTATTTGTGTATCTCTTATTAACATAGATGTAGAGGTGATAATTGCTTAGCAAAATATCTTTAGAATTTTTGTATTGGTATCTATAACTTTGTGAATTGTAATGTAACAAATATCGATCGTATAGAAGATAGCCAGCAGTGTTGTTGAATCGATATAGACTCGACGTATTGATTACTTGATTCAATTGTATATTTTCGATTGTTAGTTGACTTTTTCTATGACTTAAATATTAAAAAATATATTATTTTTTATTTGTTTTTTTTTTTGTTTTCAATATTATGGTACTCGGTAAAATATCAATTGTAATATTCCTAACAAGAATAACAAAAAGCCGTCGTATATAACATTACACAATACAAACTGTAACAATTTTTAAAAACTTAAAAAATATTTCAATCATAAAAATTTGATTTCGTTTCAATTATTTCTGAAGAGAGATAAATCAATCAACACATTTAAATTATAATCGAGATCTGATAAACTTAAATATAAACACATTTTAAAGCACTCATGTTAATACACATTGTATTTACTCAACAATATCTTTGAAACGTAGCGGTGTTCGATATATATCTTTGTGCTGTCAAATTATTGGATCATTCGGCTGAAAGCATTACATATGCACGCTGGGCAACGGATATAACTTGTCAGTGGTGCAATTATTGATGCGAGCATTCTCTTCAATGACGAATTAAAATTTATTCATTTAAATTTTAAAACAATATAATATATTACCTTCAAAATTTAAAAAAGCTTTTGTATTTTATTTCAAATTTATATTTTCATGAAATAAAACCATCATTATATATTTTATATGTCAACTTCTTCCGCGCTCTCCGCGAATATATATCATATTATACTCTCCGTTACGCCCCAAAACATCTGATATTATTGATACATACACGTATGTGTCTCCGTTATAAGAGATACTTCTACATCTTATAAATTTTCCTATTTCTCTCTTCTTCCATGTCTTCTTTAGCCACCCTCTCCTTTTATAAACTTCTACATTAAAACTTAATATTCTCGTCACTTTTTCTCCTTCCATATTATATAATAAACTCAGTAAAACGGTTACATCATTAGTTGTTCAAAGCTGTTGAGTGCAAAGATTTCTTTCTAAATGTTCCAAGTAAGATATCAAACGTGCTCGGTTAATGAGCAGACGTATCGTCATTAGATAAATATGTTCAACAGAGACGTACTCGTCAATTATACCGCTTATTACTGTGTAGGTGTACATACAATACCGCGAAACATAAAACCTTCGGGCTCTGTAATGAAATCATTTTTAATTAACGTCATATTATTAAAACAAAAACAAGCCATTTAGATACTAAAACATACAATAGTGAATATATCCAAACAATCTGTATCTCTAAAATTTAATGCAATTGCACCAATAATATGTCCAATTCAATTAAATTTATTCACTGTAAATTGTAACTTCCGCAATCACTTTTCGGTCACATATGTTGTTTGACTGTTTTCATTTTATTTTCCTTGTTACGAAAACACATTTACATAACCAACAATGCACTGCGATCCACATTTATTTGGATTACGCAATATGATTCACGCCATTCAAATTGACCTCTGAAAGAGTATAATTGTAAAAGTTCAACTATGTCCCAAATAGGGATATCGAAACTTGAACCTAAATTATTATATATATCGCTGTACTTGGAAGAATTCCTATAAAATCTTTGTATATCTAACCCGCAATGTATTTCGAAGCTTTATAAAAATATAATACTGTTGATAGACAGAGGTTTCGAAGCTGATTATTTGGACGTTTTGACAGCTGACCACTCTCGTTACCACTGTTGTCGTGAAAGGCATCACCCACCTAAATGCAAGGCTAATTGAATACAAAAGAACCGATAACTATGGAATGTACTTTGAAGTATTGTGTAATAATGAGGTTAGGCAGATATCAGGCAGACGAGACAAGGAATTTCCAAACTCAACAATAACAGCCTTATTGAGATAAAAGGTTTCTAACTATATTTTAAATATCTAAAATAAAAAACACAGAAGTTTAATCAATTTAAGTAAATTAATAATTTATCATTTAAATTTACAAAATAGACTATGGTTTTGTATATCCTCTCATAAAAATACATCAACACCTTAGTATATTGCTATCCCCACGTCCTTACAAGTGACAAAGCGGTAGTCGGAAGCCTCAGGCTACAAGACCGTGTCTTACAGTTAATGACGTCATTAAATATGAACTGAACTCTGCCTGGCTCCATTGTGCATTGATATTACACCTTTGCTTTGGGTATCCTTCGAGATCGTTGCCCTCAAGTGTAAATGACTCAGTAAACCATTTCCCTGAAGATGTTAAGCTACAGTTTTGAGAAGGTGGTTAGTATCTTGAAGATAAAAATAGAACAGGAAAGTCAAACAAATATAAATTAAATTTCTGTAGGATTTAGTCGAAGGAAATAAATTAAGTATATAAATACAATGTTGCTAAATCAGATATAACATTACAATCCTTCGGATGGTGAAACTGCATGTATGAAGTAATACACCATATAAATGGTGAATTACTGTTCTCTTATTATCGTGATGCAGTAGCCGTATTTGGCCATTGAATAATATCAATATTAAATAACGTATGGGATTCGAAATATTTTCGGACATCTATGGACAATATTTTACTGTTTTATTGACTCGATATGCATCTAAATAGTTTCGAAATTGTGTACGAACAGCCAACGTGTTTCAATTTTGTTTACTTCAATATTTGACGCATTCTTCGAAGGTTTTTTGCTAATTATTTCAATTAATGTATTATTACAAATCATTTATTGGCTGTATTCATTGTCGGTAAACTTTATGAGGTAGTTAGGAATATCTCCTAATAATAAATTGTCACATCCAGTCACATCGACTGTATTTCGCTGTATATAGTAAAGATAATAAAATACAAAAAATATATACCAGTAAATTAAAAAATATTGTGTTAGATTGTGACAAAAATTCTTTATTCTTACAAAAAATGAAACTATAAATTACTCTTAATATAAATATTCGTGATAAAAGTTACTCGTCGGTGATATAGTTGTAAATGTAAACAAATGAACATACAGGCATGAATTCCTAGCCTATTAGCGTACTTAGAGTATCCATGTACTGATACTGACGAGTGCATTTGCTTTTTTTCAGTTATAATTCACGAGACGAAAAGTTTCTGATATTTAGTTCACACAAATATAGCTTTTAGTAGTATGTATTAGAATCTAATATTCATTGCAGTTTTATCATTACTGTTAGCGTTGTACTGTGTATAATAGTTTGATAAGATATGAATAATGAGACAATGGTTAGTTTTTGGGTTCGGTGCACTGTTAAAATCTTATCGCTTCCTCTTTAAACTCGGTATATTGTGTGGAGATTAAAGTATGATTCATCACCATTGGGTACATTACGTAAATTTTAAACACGATAATGTCTTAATGAGTAAGTGCTAAGTTCTTTAAATAAATAGAATAAATGTTGTACTAAAACAAAACTATCGAGATCTAATCGACTTGTTTGAAACCCATTCGGGGTCTTTATACATGAACTCTGAGCATGTCAGAACCGTGACGTATACAGCAATATATAGCAGTAAAAATGGTTCACGGAAGTTTAAATCATAATAAATTATATAAAAAAATATCTTTCACTTATCTTAACCTATCCGTTTGTTCTATATTTAATAAAAGATGGCTAAACAATACAATTTGTATTAGTATGTAGAGGTCTTCAAATCGAATAAATAGGTACTTCCTAGGTAATCGTGTCTTAGACAACAGCCCATGTTTAACATCAGGCAAGCTGTAGTCAAATACGTAAGTTTTTCTGGTTAAAAAAAATATATAAATTAAAGCATAAATAATATATTAAGTTTAATAACAGATAAACATTGGAAGCTAATGATCAACTTTACTGTTATGACGGTCATTTGGGTCTACTTGTCAGATATTATGCATAGATAATTTGTCAAATACTTGAGGAATCTGCAGCCTGTTTCTAATAAGCAATATTTGCTGTACAGTAAGCTTGTCTAAGCACCTCGTATCAGATGTAAAGATAAATTTAACACTTGGATAATTTACGATCTGGTCGACTATGTTGGCAGTAATGGTAATGTCCCGCGTCACTATTATTTATAGTTTAATTTCGGTTGTGCACCTCCGAGAATATATTTCTTTTATAAAGTCATTAAAACCTTGATGATTATTATCATCATTAAAGACTTTCATTACTCTGTACATTTTTGGAGTAACTGTCTTTTAATGTTTTTAATGTCTACTGAATTTAACGATACCACCAACCAACCGACTAATAACATTATAATCGTATATTTTCATCGAAATATTGTATAGATATCTATGGAATTTCTTTATAAAATACCACCTCGTTATTATTAGACATCTTTTCTTTCAAAAGTAGTCAATGGGTATTGATGACATTCCAATAAGGCCGTAACGAATTCGGCATGACGGTTTTCTTTATGTTTATCGATATACTGTATATCTTATAATAATACTTTCGAGTATTGCACATTTTATTATTTCTGCTGTATCATATGCTACTCCACCATATGTGTAGAGATGTAAGCGATAATATATCTTATGTTAATACTATTATGAGATATGTTATCATGAGTGAGCGCAATACGTTGTTTGCATGTAATATATAATTTGTTGTTTGTACAGTCATCGTGTAGAATTATTGGCGAGGTATTCAAGTACTCGTATCTTCGAGTTAAGCGTCAATACAAATTGGGATGATTGGCTCTGATCTAACTGTCAAACTTACTCACGCACAATAGAAACTAATGATACTTTTTATACCTGCACTTTTTGTGTACGTCAAAATACTGTATGTATGTTATTAATAATTATTGTGTTTTATAATTTATAGCATTGAATGTTTGGGAACGAGATAGCTTAAACACGTTAGTTGAGAAATGGAATATTGGAATTATTTTTCAGTTTATAAACATATATATATAGATGTAAGAGACTAGGGATTAGTAAATGTTTCTTTTTCAGTTAAGTCACTTGTAATTGTATATTAATAACAGATTGTAAAAATATAACGCATTGGTTTAACCTTTAACTTTCAACCAGACTTGTAATCAAGCAGTGTTTATCAATTTATGTCTGTTTGATTAATAGCTTAATACATTTTGATTGGTTGTTGAATGGGGCTTCACTAACCACGGATACGCATTGTGTGGGAAACTTAACGGGCCAATTATCCAATTTTAGTCGTCGTTCATGCGGCTGATCGAAGCATGCGAATTTAATGGAATATTTCGTGAGGTAAGAAACTAGTTATTCACTAGACCTGCAATTCCAAATGACACTACATCGTCAATCACAGCGGTTAAACGCTTCGAGTGTTTCAGATAATAGTCTAAAACATTTGAGAGGATCGCGTCAGTGGAAATTATGATTAATATCTGGCCGAGTAACGGTTTATGTATTGAGACTTGTATTAGTAGTCTTCGCCCGTGGCCTCGGATGTCCGTGCCTATTTCATTGCGCGTCACTTGCTGACCGGACCGGGCGCTACTGCTTTGGATTCATAACTTTTCAATAAGCTCTCTGTATCACATTGCTGACAACTGCGCTTATGGTTCTTCTGATAAGATCGTATTGTAAGCCATTAACCAATTTGATTGACGTTGTTAGTTTCTTGTCAGTAATTTTGTTTGAAATTCACTTAGTTTTTTGTTGTACCAATATGTCTTAGAATGTTTTTACGAGCACATGATATCTTGTTTATTAAGAACAAAATACATTGTCTTGTTCATTATATTGTATATAATTACAATAATAATGTCTGAAGAAAAAAAAATTCTTAATCGTAGGTACGTCTCATAGACTAAAAAATAATACGATCATAATTCCTTGACTCCTAGACTAGGTGTATGTTTTTGTTAGTGTTGTCTCCGTTTTGTTTAAAAGAATGATACTGACATGTTCAATATCAATGATAAGCGCTTATAAATTGGTTGTTTGGTTGAGCAATTGTAATTGAACGTTAAGTTGTGTAACAAAGATTAGGAACACACCGTGACTTATATTAATAAGTGTGTTTGAGGAGTGGCAATCTTGGCGTTGAGATGAGATAGTAAGGTTATAGGAGTACTCCGTGCAGCTCTAAGGATATTGAATCGGTAGATTATTTTTATTACGTGTTAAGTTATCTAAGATTTTGATACTTTTTAAATAACAATAAGATACTAAAGTTAACATATTATTTTATTTTATCTCGTTTTCTTAAACGTTTATCTTTATAAGACATTAACAATTAATTGACTAATATTATTTAAAATATTACTATTTGTTATGTGTTTAACTTTCATTTATTTTTAATAGCTTTAAAAGTGACAAAAACTGTTATCGGTTTATATTTTAAAGGTAAAATCATTTACGTTGTATATTTCAGAGTGATCCGCTGTTATTTTTGCCTACAATTCAGCTCGCTGACTAAACTTTGGGCTAACTGCAACAATGAGATAACACACCATCCCTAATCTGTCAGCGACCGAACTCACTGAATCTATTTTACACACGTATATAAATCCAATGCACTATCTAATAACATGTCATTAATAACTTATAATTAATGAAAGATAACCAATAATGTTATTTTATTATATATTAAATATTATTGAAACCACTTACCAACAAAATTGAGGCATTATTTGTCGCTCTTGATCGAACAAAGAGCAGGAAGCAGCTTTTAAGCGTCCGTCAAAGTACCGAATATTCTCTTTAAAATTATTTTGCTAATTATCAAATTTAACAATAAAGATCTAACTACTATAAAAGGTATATCTATAAAAAATTATGTTAATAATTTCCTTATCATTTCATATATCTTTATATCAATGTTAATATTCTGTATCCAATCGACCAGTTTCATAATCCTAGCGTCTGTTTACGTGTATCATCATTTAGGCAGGCTTTTAGTGTGTAATCAATTTGTTCTCGTGATTGCACTGCCCAGTTTAGCCTACTTCAGTCATACTTTAGTAATGTAACATTTGATTGGGTGTTTTAAGATTTAATTCCACTCATTTTACGTTATAAATATTATAATTGTCTTGATTGCTATTCAATTGGTGCAATCACAAGCGTGACTAATCCATATATCATCAAAATCACTCAATTTCTTTAGTAATTAAGGAATCTTTGAGTCTATAATAATAAATAACTCATAATACACCGATCTCAATCACTCACTTCATTCACTTGGTCTATTTATGACCGAACGAATTTTCGAGTTCATAAATTATTTTTATTGTATCTCCTATCTTGCTCTAATTTATTTATAGGAGGAGAGATGTATCATTTATTGAAATAAATATAGATTTTATTGCTTAATTATATTGTAACAATAAAAGTTTCATAAGTAAATTTCCTCGAAATGATAATTTGAAGACAGCGACACTCATTTGAAGGGGACGTTATTATTTTGTTGTTTTTTGAATTGTGTGGTATCGTTACATTGTTTATTTTAGTTCTTGATAATAGGGACTCCAATTTACCACATGTTGCTATAGTTCCATAAAAAATAATACCCACATTATGCCACATAATTTGAACGAAGTTATGACGAAAGGCTGGTGTGCTTAAGAGCAATTTTTCTTATGCCGTTATTAACCGGTAAACTTTTTTTTGTTTTCTTTCAAACTTAACGAGGATTAAAAAAAAAGGTTTTATAATAGGTTGTGGAGAAGTGGACGAAATATAATAAAGTGTATGAAATAGGTAAATTAGACTTAGTTTAAAATAATCTATTGTACTATTACTTTATATAATGTCTAACAAGATAAATTACAGTTTATTAAAAAAAGGGTAAGAAAAATAATCTTAGTTTTAAGATCTAATTAAACTGGTCCAAAAAATACATATTTGCGGATTTATTTAAACGAGTACAAAATATTTTCTACCCTTAATTTTTAAAACAACTCCATTTTTAAATAACTACCAAGAACGAAGTTGTAAATATTCCTGACATTCATAAACATATATGTTTATAACCATTGTGGAGTCGAAAACTAATTTACTTCAAGAGACATTTAGTTTGTTAAGTAACATTCAGTTAATTTTATTTTCGCTGTACAATTTGAGGTTTTCAGTCGTGGCAAAGTGTGGTTTTCTGACGTTTGGTCGTAGTAAACTTCAGTACAATACTCTGTAAATTAAAGATGTCACAGCGAGGCAACCATTACATATTTCAAGAAAAGATTTAACAACAGCAACAACAACATCAATGACAACAGACGCCATTACAATGGAAGTACAACAATTTAAATATTATATAATGTTGTTAAAACTGTTGTAGCATATTCTTCATTTATTGTTAAAGTCATTATATGTAAATCGTGGAGTCGTGATGATTGGTAGACAGATAGTGACGAGGCATGTTTTGCAACACAGAATACGGTATGATAATTGTCTTCAAGCCCAGCAGTGGACGTGTGGGCGCAGCACCTGCTCGCGTGCCTTTCTCAGTAACGAGATCAAGCTGATAGTTCACTAGATTTAAAATTTCATAAACGTGATCTTTTATAAACACGCTCTCATGAATTTTGAGTTTTGTATCACGTAGATTGGTGCAGTAATATAAATTAATGTTAGAAAAGGTCATTGTACTTTGATAAGTTCGTGTTATCTGTAATGTTAGCACTGTCATTATTCCTAAAACACTTAATCGTTGAAACACAAATTAGGAGCTTAAGTTTGCAAACATCAATGATACAGTCTGCAGTTTATTAGTGGACGTAATAATGTGTCTCTGTCAGTTTAAGATTAATCTTAATGAAGGGTTAGGTATTCGCCAAACAGATGTTTCGCCACAAATCGTGCATCGAGTCCACTAATCAATGCGGTTATTGCTTCTCCTTCATTTACCTTTTAGATTATAACTGTGCAACTATGAAACTATTTCGTAATTACTTTTAACTAGTTTTTATAGTTTTACTGCCAATATAATTGTAAAAAGAAAGTTTACATTATACAACTATTTATGAAGCTCAAAACTTAAATAATATCGCTATGTTGATATGTCAAATATATGTGAATAAATATAAATCTATCAACAGGAAAGAGCTGTTAAGCATCAATGAACAAATTAATTGATATTAACGATAAAGGAGACTTCCGCCCATTCATTGTTTGATTAACGCTGTATCTTTGCAATTATAATTTAAGGCTACACCCGCATTTATTGTCATTATTCAGATGTCTTTTAGTCTGACGTTACCGTCGATAATCTTGCCCTATATGTGCTAATTAAGGGAACATTCTTTTACACAATGATCGTGGCTGTCCTCTTAAGAACATGAAAGCACAACGGATACAAGCCTTTCTTTCCAGCTATTGACTGACTACAGATACCATGTTCTAAATGTAAACTTAACTTTTCAATGTGTATTTGTTTCACCGCTTTTTATACCACGGTATTTTATTAAACCGAAAGTATGTAGGATATTAATATTCATTGCCGCGGAATCAAATGAAAAGTAAGAAATCCACGTACACACCGGTCATTGGTGCACATACGATTGTTTAGTGTTTGTATAAGTAAGAAGTGGTCAGTTTACGTAGCTTCAACGACTGCGATAATCGCGATCACAGGCCCCTGACATTTCTTTTCTTTAATCGCGTACAGTTGTAGGATAAAACAGCAATAAATAATGCTGGAGGCTCGCAGTACGTGCATTCAGTTGCACTTTTCATTTGTATTATTCGCGTAATTGTCTGAATGGACTTTTATTTTTATATCTAGAACCTCACCTGTTGTAAAGGAATATGCGCCGTAAATGACTAGTCACTATTATGAATTTTTGTCTTATTTTTTTATATGAGGAGACTAATTAATTAATTTATATTATTGAAATGATTTTTTTTGGAATGGTTCTAATTTTAACTCGATAAAATATAAATTGCGAACTATTAAGAAAAATATTGTCCATTAAAAAAGTCAAGAACGAACTTTTATCGAAACGAGTAAATATTTAATATCTAAAACAACAAAGATCTATATAAAATCAGTGTTTATCCTACACTGAGCGTTTATAAACTTTGCACAATCCCATCTAGGTTAAAAAGTTTGTCTTTATAATTGTAGCTTTATATACATAAATTTATATGTTTATTCGAAACGCCATCTAGCATCGAAAAGCTTTATCGCAGTGTTTTGTGTATAGTTCTTTTTATGCTGTATCTTAATTCGTGTACTCTAGAGGTACCCAAAATAGAGATATAGAGAGTAGTAGAGTAATGTAAAGTCCAAACATAGAAACTGAATAACATGTAATATATTATCTGTAATATATTTTATTCACTTCTATTGTGTATGTGTGGCTTTTTGATCTGCTGAAGCCCGGAATCTATGGGTACGCAGACGACAGCACAGTTGTAGAAAGATATCTGCCAAGCACTCGTGCTAGTAGAGAACAAGTACAGTCAGAAAGAGAAGCCATGGTGCAACGTTTGAGTGACAAACTTCAGGCAGTCTCTGCATGGGGCAGTGCCAATCTTGTCACATTCAACGCCACCAAAACGCAGACGTGTTTGTTCACCGCCAAAAGGAGCCCTTTCACCTTGGCTCCTTCTTTTCAGAATGTATCTTTGGAATACAGTGACCGACTTCAGTTGTTAGGCTTAGAGATTTCCTCGAACCTCAACTATGGTCGGTGCATTGAGTCCAGAGCAAGAGCAGCTGCAGGAAAGCTCGCCATTCTTGCGAAGGTCCGACAGTACTTTACACCGGGACAGCTACTTGTATTATACAAAGCACAGATCCGGTCGTGTGTGGAGTACTGTGGTCACATATTTGCTGGTGCCGCAAAGTCTCATCTAGCGGTTCTGGACTCAATCGAGAGGCGAGCAAAAAGGCTTATTGGCGACCAAGACTTGGTTGACGCCAATCTTCAAAGCCTTGAACACAGGCGGAGAATTGCTGGCCTCTCAGTATTCTATAGGATACATTTTGGAGAGTGTGCACAGGAATTACATGACGTAATTCCCCCATCCCCCTTCTACCAACGGACATCCCGACGCACGGCGAGTATCCATCCATACGTTGTGGACATTCCACCTGTCCGAACGAAGCGCTTTGCTTCGTCTTTCTTTATTCGCACGGCGAAGGACTGGAACAGCTTGCCTGCGTCGGTATTTCCATCTGAATATAATGTGGGTGTCTTCAAGAGAAGAGTGAATAGGTTACTGAGTTAATGCGCCTTACCATCTATGACTACATTTCCACTTTCCATCAGGTGGAATGTAGTCAAGCGTTAACTCAGACAGTGTAAAAAAAAAAAAAAAAAAAAAAAAAAAACCTTTTATATTTATTTAATCGTTATTTCCTAAAAACACGTAAAATAGACAGACTAAACGCAAAGAGCATTTTGTTTCTTAGAATATATATTTGCTCCTAGAATTCATTGTTACATATTATATTTTTGTTTTAACCAGATTTATATAAGATATCTTATTCTATGTCAAAGTCGCGTATTTGTGGGATTTTTTTCCGAGAAACTTATTCCCAACTCCACACACGTCCCACGTTTCCTTCGGGATATATTACAGATAGATAGACTATAACTGTATTTACCTTCAAACTAGCGTTATTGTATTTTTATATCACATTTGTATGCGGTTTGAGTGCGAGTGGCATCTCTTTACTTGAAAGTTTTAAATAGGGGAGACGGTTTCGAGAAGCTCCTTTGTTTTTTTGCGTTATTTCAAATGTTCTTTTATAATTTCAATCTTAAAAAGGACAAGTTGAAATCAAAGTCGAAGTTGAAGTCCAGTAACGGAGTAGTTGGAACAAAAATAATAATTACAATAATATATTTTTATTAATAGATCATTATTATATTTATTTTATCAATATTATTATAATTGTGTAAAGTTATTTACAATTTTTTAATGTATAAGATAAGTATATTCAGAGATTGTTAAAGTTCCTATGGTGCTAACTTACTATATATAAGTAATAATTCGGCATTTGTAAGCTCTTATTAATTGACATTCGATCACGTTAGACCGTGTACACATAACAGCCTTTTAACTTAATCCGATCACTACAAGATACAGTAATAAGAAGATTGTAATTGTCAAAGAGGCCGGTCGGGATTATGTGACGACTCTCGCTTGACAATTTTAACTGACAATTCCTAATAGATATTTTTGATTGACGTTCCTCAGTTCCTCACGGATCGATTGATTTGGTTTCGGAAGCATGAAGGCGATTATTTATAATCTTCATAATTTAAAATTAATCCCAAAAGAAATCCTGATATACATTTGTATAAACTTAACAACATATTTCGAATATTATTTTCCTATTTTCATAGAAATAAATGTTTTTAATTTTATAAATTTAATTTGATTTATCTTTTGAGAGGAAATAAAGAGTTATTGACAGAATTATTTGCGTGTTTTTTGACATTTGGCCTCAGTTCAACATATGATTGTATATTAAGGGTTCTCGCAAACTATAAAACGTTTCATTCTCTGTTTATGTTATGTTGGTGATATCAAACATAATAAACGACTCCATAGAGACTTCCTAAATAGCACTATAACGCGTTTTGTCATATATTTAGGCGGAATTACTATTTTCAGTTTCAGTTTTACTACCTTTACTAACTTCGTATACTGTATTTCAACGAATAGAGACACATAAAAGATAAATAAAGGGAATGTTTTACTATTCTCATTCACATTATATTGGTATAAAACAGTTTACGACTTATTAAGGTAAGTATTACGCAAACGCATAGTTTTATAACATAAAATGTATATTTATAATTTTATATTACTACTAAATATTTGTTATAACAACGTGTTTATTATAAGGTTAGTGTAGGCTAAGTGCAGACGTCCGGGTGGTGAAAAGAGGTAACCACCAATTGGAGGACCCGAGGAGGTAGAATGAAACTCATTCCCTTATTGGGTCTGAGATGTTATACCGGAGGGTTCGCGGAAACATGTGCACGCATTCCCGTAATCCGTGTATATGGCAGCAGATTGTCAATTGGTTTAGTTGTACTACACATTATCACTTTTACCCTTAAAAAAGTGGGAAGTAGGAATAATATGATCTACAGTTTAGGCAAGATTACTTTGTCTAAATGTCCGAATATATATTTATTTATTTATTCATTAAACAATTAGTTAACTGTAAATATTTTATAATAAACAAACTTTCTAATTCTTGTCATCAAAGAACCCGAAGCATCGTTTTCTAAAATACAATGACCAATACTTAATATCTAGATGGTTAATTTGAAGTATTCGAGTCGCGATCACCACATATTTGTAAACTTTGAATGTTAAGCGGCTTTGAGCATTCTTAAAGCCGATGGTTCTCCATAGGCCAGCTGGTAGGAATGCAAGATGCTATCGTTATACCGGGAGCTTAGAGTTTTATGTGAGTTATGGCGCCATAAATAAATGTACCGTTGTGACACCTACATACGTCATCGGTCATGGGTTACTGTTATGGATTTGCTAAACGGTTTATGGGACCGTGTTGGCTCTGGCGGGCATATTAGGTTTTAGAAGTAACATTATTTATTTCAATTGGTATATTTACCGAGTCAAAAACGTAAGATATCTTCCTCTCAAATATTGTATATTAATGAATCTAGTACTGTAAAACAATTTATTTTTTTTATAAGGTAAATATTTCTGGTTATTTGAATAAATAAATTAATTCTTACTCTTATCATAATTTAATTTCTTTAGAGTTATGTTAATAATAAGTGTGAAACCGCGTAGACATTCGCACAGTCCCTAACGCTTAAAGTCGACAGATGAGATGTCAGCAGAAAATTGGATTTCGTAAAATAAATATGTCGCATCTACTTTGAAAACATTAGCATACAAAAATGAACTGTATATCAAAAACTTTAAGATTACTTATTGGTTTGAGCTGCAAAAGAATAATATAAGAAAAGCAATTTAAAACGCAACTTAAGTTACAAAAGGTTTAATTTTTGTCCACTATAGGTGCTTTTATAATTGATTTTTGCATAAATATTTTTATTCTTGTCGTCGCTTGTACCGGGATTAAAAGGAGACAGGTAGAGGACCCGATACTCCATAGACATTTTTGCAATTCAATTCTCGCCTTTATTTCAGTGAAAAAAATATTACAAAACTAACATTTTTTTTTAATTCATTGTCTAAAATTATAATCTTATAATCCTATATTTGATGTCATTCATATATCAATTTTTTGTATTTACGCTGTTTCCTTTAATTATGAGTTGGACTTCTTTTATCTTATACGAAGAGTCAGTTAGTATAAAATAATTTTGAATGTTTCTAATCAACTTTCATACGACATTAAAAGTGTTAAAATAGTATTTTTTTAGATTTTCACGAGTACACATTTCAAAAAAAACTATTTTTTACGGATTAAAACTCGCGTATAATTTGGTACACTTACATCTCTTCTACCTGTGAACACAATTGCTGCAAAGTATTCGAAACGTCGGGTTAAAATAAATATATAACCAAATTATATGCGAGTTTTAATCTGTAAAAAAATAGTTTTATTTGAAGTGTTAAAATTTTTATTTCATTTCAAATTAGTATCAAAGTTATTTATTTTTTAATTTTCTACAACACTGAGCTTGCAGTAAAGGTTTTATATATTGAAATATTTTGCGAAGTAGCTAGAAGAAATAAAATAATTCACATCGATGTGTCAGTTTGGATTTTATTATTTTAGTTCAATGAATAAACTTTATGATGAAATTATGTCTATATAATAAAATTATATGAGCTATTTGAGTAATTAAGCGATATGTTCTACAAGTCTTAAAATTACTTACTTTTTATTGTAAAAGTAAAACCAAACCAGCCTTAACAATAAAATTCCTAAATCACTTATTACATAAAAAAACAATTTAAACTTTAATTTTCTTGTTAAACGAGGCAGATACATATTTTCATAATCATTGATATCACACTGATGTCATAATGACATAGGTAATACTTAGTCACAGGTACGTTATTATTATATAAAGGCATTACATAATCTTTTAAATCAACTTTACGTTGACATATGTTAAATAATAACATATTTGAGTCCATTATTAATGAAATGTTTGATATCAGTCGTATGTCATATGGACATAAAAGTGTTATTATCTCACCCTCGAATATCTTAGATATTAAATGTGCAATATCTTGCCACGGTCTTAGTTCTCACACACATTCTTCATTATCGAAGTATTGTGCTGAGACAGCTTATTTGGGTGAATTAGGCAATAGTTTGAAATTAAAAACTTCTAAATTCGAAAAACTAAACCGAAAAGATTGTTAGAAGTCTTATAGCCATCCACGTTTTAAATCGTAAGAAACAACAAATATTAGATTATTTTTAAAAGTAACATTATTTTTATTACTAAATATATCATTTATAATACCAATACAAGAGGTTGCGAAGTTATCAAAAAAGACAACTAATATTTCGTGTAAGGCAATCATTTCTAAATTTATAATCTGAATAAAAAAATTGGGGTTATTAAGGTAGTGATTTATTTGACAACACTAAGATGTCGGATGGGCCAAATGCGTCGATTTCTTTTTGACCCTTGTTTTAAAAGGCATAAAATAAACATCAAGTCCGCATATACAGGAACCGACATCTTAAAAAGTCACATTCTTTTTTAAAATTTCAATTTACAACAATATTCATCTCATGTAAGTTTTTATTGGTCGTAAAGTAAGAGAATGAACCTTGCGTATTAATTGTTTTGGGCGCTCTGGGAGACTTGCGGTAGTGTTATCAAAGAGATGGTCAAGTTTATTACAATATTTTGATCATTATTGTGATCATTTTCTTAATCGCAACTAAAATTAAATAAATCCACATATTATTTCTGTATTTTATTATTACACCCTATATTAAAATAATTTTTCATGTTAGTTAGTTCATAATTTGGTTTAGTATTTATGTTTTTTTTTTGTATGTAAACTTTCTTGGTCCACGATTTCTATTATATAGAAATCTATATAATAGAAATTATCGGCAGTTACAGTTCACGCCGCGATTCAATCATGTTCAGAGCTATAGACCTCTAAAGGTAAATATTTAAACCAACGTCTGTGAACATACTGCCAGACCCATAGACACAGTGAGTTTTATGTGCATCCTGAACTCTATGCCCCTAAACTCAGGAACCGTTGAAGGTAGGTGACAAATAAACTGACTGATTGACGTTTGCTGCAAAGCACTCGAAAAGTCGGGATTAAAATTTAAAAAAAATGTAAAAATAAACGCGAGTTATATCCGTAAAATAGTTTTATTGAAACCTCTAAAGGGTTCAAAATTAGTCGGAGGAATTATTATAACTTTTTTTAAAAATATTTTATGCAAAAATTAATATTGGTTAGGTAGTGATTGTATTCAGGTTGTTAACATAAACATAGCAATATTCTATTAAAATTTATCCTATTAAAGCACTATTTCGAGCAAGTTTAATACCGGCCATATAATCGTCACGTGCTCAGCGGAACTCTGCGGTAAGCGACGGGAAGGGAAGCGGATATACAGAACCACATTGCGACCGTTCTCTATACGTGTTCTCATGATACACGAGAATAGCTTTTCACCATATACAGCGTTACATAATTACCATATTTTACAATATAAGAATTTAGAAACATATTCTAATTTATCTTATTAGAATATGATGATTTCAAAAAAATTATAAGTTTAAAAAGTATTAATTTAAATATAAAAGATATTGATTGTAATATGTATGTACATACATACATGTTTATATATAATTTCCAATATGAATCCAACTATGAATAAATTCGTCTTAATTTTTTTTATGTTAATAACTTGACTAATGTAACCTTTACAAATAATACAATATAATCAACACAATGTTTTAATTAAAATCAATCAAGTATCAAATCAGATTTGAGCATAGAAATCGAAATCCACTTGCTTTCACCGACCCTGGAGATGTAATTCAGGATTGTGTAACACACCGACATGCCGACATACCGACATGGAACAATCATACTACACTGCACAATTTGTTAGACGTGCTTCTAATCTGTGGTCAATCTTATGAAATAATATTTTTAAGTTTGAGTTATTACTAAATTTATTTTTAGTAACTTAACTATCTGTCAATTGTATGATCAAAGGTTAATTAATAAATGTTTGTATGTTTTGTAAATTTGACAGTTAAAAAAAACTAGGAAGGAAACAACTTGACAAAAACATATATTATTCTTAGCACCTACATATATTTCTTAACCTTAATGTGTTGTAATTAAATTTATGTAATCACTTAAAATTTATATCTTACCATTTATGAGGAGATTATTTTTAAAGTTATTTTGTTCCAGCATACATCTTGTCTATATTTTGGTTACTGACTCTTTGGAATATAACATTTTATCTTGACTTTGTTTTTCTATTTTCTCAGTTGATTTATGTGACGAATTTCGGCAATTTCAAATAACACTCTCGTAGTCCCTTTCATGTACCCATTGCTTTAAAAATGTATTCACAAAGGGTGGATATACACTACGTGTCACGGGGGAATTCTGATTTTAGATTTTTTCAGGTACTACCAGCTATAACTTTGTTCTATTTAGTAGGAGATTTTTCTTACAAGAAATAGTCTACAGGGAATTAATAATTGTAGTAAAAAGGATCTATAACGTCTGGATTATATAAAGTAGCGTAATTCAATGGGAGGTGATATCGATCAAGCCGCATTTCATCAGGGCGACGGGGCGGCCACGATTATCAGCAACAAGGAAGAGATCGCGTTTCTCGATCTATCTCTCGTATGCCAATTAGCCAATTAGAGAGCAAACAACGCAAAGCCAGTTCAGATAAAACCATGTTCTTGTGGTCTTACCCTGAGACGTTTCCTTTATCCCATTCGTCGTCTTCACGAGAAATCGCTGCAGCCACTACAAGGTCGTGAGTCATTACTTTTGGACAGATTAAAGATTTTAGAAGTAATCTTACTTGTATATTTAATTATTATTGTTCATTTACATCTTTTCCTTTTAAACCAAAGTCAGTGATTACTTGTGTTCGTCAAATGGATATGTTAGAAAGAAGGGATATAATACTCATCAAAATAAGCCATTTTGTAAAGATACTTTCAAGTTAAAGTAATGAGGATTCAAAATTTGCCCTAGTTTGAAAAGATTCACGGTTATTAAATATTATATATTAATAATATAAATCAAAAGAATATATGTAATTATTTCAATACATGCTTATAATTTCATTATTGAAATCCTATCAATGATGTTAATAGAAATAGAACAGAAAGTTTAAATCTCTATTTACGTTGTTCATTTAGTAAAGAGCAGAGAGTACAGAGTTAACAAAGGGTTAAATCCTGCGTTAACGAAGGTCGGTATTGTAATCCCTGCCCGCTGCGGGATTTACTAGGACACAAATTAACAGGCTCTGCTTAGCCACGTACTTATAATTAGTAGGACGTTTTGTAGGACTTAATTATGCTTTATTACTGGTTTTAAGATTCTTAATCGTCGTCAAAATTAGATTATGAGGTACTAAGTAAAGAACGAAGATAATTTTATCAAAAATCAATTGTAATAAACTAATAAGCTTTTAATATTCTTATTAGGAATAAAAACCAAGTGATTAGCATTTATTTTTATTTAAGATCAAATTATTTGGATATGTCGATGATAATTTTGTTCAAACATCTGCACCTCTGTCCGGTCTGGTTCATTGAAGTAGTTGCACCTGTAGTATGTCTTCTTTAGTATCTTCTGTAGTAAAACCTTATTGGTTTTATATAGGATATGTAAGTAAACTCTCATACAATTTTATAACTCGAATAATATAAGCGTGGACTCATAAAAGTAAATTTTTGGTGAAGTCGTAACGAAATTTTTTAGAAAGTGTCTATAAATGTTAGTTTTAGATATTTTTATCATTTATTTTAAGGTATAAAAATAAAATAGCTATAAAATTCTATTAGATTGTTGTATGTACATGATACTCGTTACGTTGGTACGTTGTTGTAGCTCTATAAAATCTATGCTCATTAACTGAAGGAAAAGGTAGTTAAATGGATTCAGAAGTTGGTTCATCCTTCCTACTGTTAGTTTTATAAATAAAACTCATTAAATAAAGTTTTTCTTTTCTCATCTGTAATAGACACACCCAAAACAGATTTATAGCAATAGTTTTAAAAATATATAGATTTTTAAAACATATATTTAACGAATTAATTACTTGGTTAAATAAAGCTACGAACAAACTTAACGTGAGTAAACTGCTATTATAATATTGTTTGGCTATTGTAAAAATGTTTCTAACTTGGCTTAAATTCTTTAAATATAAATCATCTATTTTTACGCCTACTTTTATTGTCATTGTGTAGCTTTATACGAAAATGATAGAAAGTTAATGAGACGCATATTAAAGAGCTTTTAAAAATAGTAAATTGATAATGTCTAATAGTAGACGTTATTGTTTTTAAATTATGGCCGGTATAAACAGGTAATTTGTTTCTTAACGCTGGATCGAATGGAACGAGATGGAATATTATATATCCGTTGTTACAGAGCGTACAGAATACGTACGTGATGGAACTTAATTAACAGATTATTACTTTTTATTTCTTTGTTATCTTTAGTGAATAAGACTCGATATTTTTTTAAATACTGTTGTTGATGACAATTTTAAAATTTTATTATTATTTTAAACTCATTTAACGTAATTTTAAAAAGGTACTTAAAACAAGGTTATGATATATTTAACGATTAATACATAGTATGATTAAATGCTATAACTTATAATATGATGTTGATATTAAAATTAAATTTATAACTTTAATAACAAACATTATTTAAAATTCTTAGATTGTGCAGAAGTGATTATAATGTCGATTGTATGCATTGAGTGTAATACTACTCCGTGAACTCCGAGATTTTTTTATTTACGGAGAGATTTCGGATTTATGATCCATTGTTTTTTCGCAAGTGTATGCTATATTTTTAATAAAATTTAATTATATTGTTTCCTATTTTAGTTTAAATTATTAATTTTATTTTAATTATATAATGTTCATTTAAATTTAAATGAGTTTTATAAATGAATATACCTTTAATAGGTAATGAATAACAAATTTTCTAGTAAATGCTTTATGGTTTTCTGCAACCACAGCACGTGTTCGTAAATCTTTTACGGGTACATAAATATGTTTAACTCGGCTTTTAAACAAGCATCAACAAAGCACAGCTATAACTTTGAAAGGAAGTACCTAGAGTAACAAGTGGTTTTGACATTTTACCTCTATTGAACCACTATTGAAGACACAATGAGACTAAGAAACAAAATTAGTATTAATATATTCAGAACACGGTGACAGAGGTATTATCCTCAAAATATTGTATTGAGGTTTAATATATATATATATATATATATATATATATATATATATATGCCTGTTAATTATAATAGGATCAATTCCCTTACATATGTATTGTATTTAAGAAAAGGTTATTATAATTAAAGACGAATATTTTAATGAGATATAATCCATTTAAATGTTTCAGATATGTATCGTGAGTTATTACGATTGGAAGTTACAACTATGTAATATAATTAAACAAAAGAAACAAAACTTCCGAAGCACGACGAGCGAAATCTTAATGCAGTCAATAATTAATGTAAACAAAGTAAAAAATATGTGTCCATAAATTAAACGAAGCGGAAAGGGTCCGACGCATATCGGGAGACCTTTTAAGAAACCTGTACACACAAATGCCATTCCGTCGGCCATAGTTAAAATGCCCAAAGAATAGCTATTCATTAGCGGGTGCGAGAATAAGAATTCTTCAAGCACTCTGAATATTCCATTGGCCGTGGAGCCTGTATTGTCTTTAGAAAAATGCCTGAGTTACCTTTGGTGCTAAATTATGCCAGTGTTGGCAACGCACTAGCTTCACAAAGGACAGGAGCAACCTCGCAGATGTTCGTATATCCTTGTTCATTATCTAGTGATACTATAGATTTTATTGGCTATCTACGAACGAAATGAATGGCTTACTGCTTCGAATTTAAATTGTTTAATCTTTAATATTACAGTCAGTTTACTGTTTTATGTTCTTAGGCGTTATTTATTGGTTTGAGATAAGAATGTTTTATGTGGACGTTAAAGAATAGTGCAATGAAATTTAAATCCCAACTTACCTAAATAATGTTTCAACGATTTATTAGTTTCTTATATAATTAATCATCTAATATTTTTGAAGTTAGAACTTTAACAACTTTTTTCAAAAGTTTTGCGACCGAATCGCGTGTTTAGAAATACAAGTTCAGTTGTACGATTTATCTTAACCTTCAAGCTTACCGATTCCAATAATTTCCATTCTTTTAATAATTAAAAGCTTTAAAAGTTTGTCAATGTTAAGCTCTTAAATTAACAGGACACGCGATCCTTAAGAGCGTGTAAAATTATTCAGCATCCTGTCGGAAAAGGTACCACAAAGTTTGCGCTTTGCATATTTAAAGAATACTCGCTTTATCTCGCTCATCGCCGATTCAAATATTCCCGAGAAAAACAGAGCAGGAATCAGCACCAGAGCCTCATACTTCGCCACGCATTAGAATCAAATTAAGTGCTATTATATGTTCTCCATTACATTAAAATTCCATTGGTTGTTTCGAATGGCTTTAGTCAAGAATAAGGTGGTTACTGTATAAGCTATTGGTAGTACAATTATTCGGTGAATCCTTCGCCGTACTTTGTACAGCAAGTTACGGCCTTCTTGCAAATTTATCGGAGAACAGCCCAATAAAGCAGAGTCGCACGCACGGGGATTGTCGAAAATTCTTATGCTATTTTCAACTAAACTTTGTCGTAATAGAATACAATTTCCATCATACGCATATAATTTATTAAGGAGATAAGTGTTTACTATCGATATTTTAAGAGTGTTATTGAATGTATCAAAATTACGACATTTTTATGACGTTTTTTTTTTGTGCTAGTTGTATGTAACCCTATTTAAATTATGTAACAGATTCAGTTTTTCATTAGTATCTTGAGGGGGGTATAATTTATAAAAAAATAATTATTCTTCTATTAATTAATAATAAATTGATCTAAAAGGGTGAAAAATGATTTAAAGCTATTCTTATAGCAAATATCCTGCTATTAGAGCTACTTGAATGATATATTCCTAAATCAATAAGTTGTAATCACGGCGCTACCACGGAAACTGGAAAGCATTACCATGTCACGGCGGTGACTCAACAGTGCCTGCACGGTCATTTCCGTGTCGAGTCAATTCGTCGCGAGTATAGAGATCAATTAGGTGTGAGCGATCGAGCGAGTAGGACGAGAAGGAATCTCGCGGGAAGCTGGACAAAAACAAAGATCAATGGAGCATTCATCTCCAATATACCATATAGTCTGGGAGCCTGAACTGCTTGTAATAAATTGTTTCTTGTAGTTGTAAACCGTAACATTTTTGATGAAATAAAAATATAAAAAAAAATTGAGATTTATATCATATTATTTTCCTATCATTATTTACCTTAATGTTAGATTTTACTAATAGAACGAAAACGTGAGTCAGTTCATAATTACATCCAATAAATTCTTTAATATGTTTTTTGAAAAAACTTTATGCTTATTGAATTTTACGCTGCTAAAGAAATAGATAAAGATTTTACAAAATGATATTTTTTTTGTCATCAGTAGAGATTATTTTTGCACTATGAACCATATTTTAAATGAAATTGATTACTAATATGTGAAGTATACTGCAAAGCAATAGTATCCTTAGGTTATCAGTCAGAAGCAATCAGTAGCCTGATGCAATCTACTGAAAGTTGTACACGTGTAATGTTAGACGAAGTTCAAACAAACTGGAAGGAACGACTGCACTGACAGCAACCGTTTGCGAGAAAATTGTTCAAATGTTAGGCAGAACTAACTTTAAAAGACAATGTTTTGATTTAATCGTATTAAAGAATTCCTATGAATTGTTTTAATTCTGTTTTTCTTTTCTAATATTTAGTTTGTGTAATTTCTTCTTTGAGTTGAATTAAAAAAAAATAGTAAAAAATAATAATAAATCAAATAAGGCAAATGTTTGACTATTTACAATAAAAAAATAAACGAAGCTATAATTTATAAAGTGACTTGACTTCATTTCTTATTGAATATTTTTTGTTTGATAAATCTATTTATTGGTGACTTGGACGCTGTGATTTATAAATAATATTTAGCATATATAATTTATAGTTTCTATAGTTTTATATCTAACAAAACCGAAAAAATCTAAATAAGTCGAAGTGATCTCATTTATATATGGTTTTGTTATTTTTTTTCCCTTTTTTTTTGTAAAGGTAATAAAAAATTTAAATACGGCACGTAATATAAAGCATTCTTTATAATAAATTTAAGTAATAAAATATATATGCTAATAAAAAATATTGTATGCAATTTTGTGCACGAACTTTTAAATATTCAATACAGTTAAAAATTATAAAATGACATAAAATATTGGAGGCAGAATAAAAGTTGTATTGTACTGCAACCAATTTGCGAAAAAAAGATATGATGATAAAAAACAATTTAAAACGCATTCAGCGATGAGAGTCGCAATTAATTCTGAACCCCCTACCACGTTACACGGACCCTTAAAACCCAAAAGATTGTTACAGTATAATTTAATGACGTTTCTTAACATTTACAAGCAATAATGGCCTATATAGGGTTCTTCGCGAAACTCAATAAATGTTACCTTTATCTGGCTGTAATGTTTATGATCAGAATTAACTATAAGTTAATTGTATTCGTTTTGTAATGCAGGGAAATAATGGATATAGTTCTTGTTTATTGGAAGCTCATTACTTGTTCGATCGCTTATTAAGATCAGATCTATTAAGCTTTATTGAAATTAAATTAAAGCAATTTATTTAACGGAGAAAATAGGAGAGTTAAAAGTGATATTAAAAAATGCATGAAAGTGTCAAGAGCCGATCAAATATCCCATGCTTTTGTGCGTTTTATAAATAAATATTCATGTCCATTGTAAAAGTATTTGAGACGTCGAATTAACCCTTCACATCTCGAATGACATTATCGGAACATCAGTAGCGACGGATTATCTGTCTCCTACATTCTACTTCTGATGCAAATGACATGCGTCACTAGCTGTCAACAGAACAAGAATATTTTTTAATATTAATCAAGGGCTATTCTCGAATAGTAATTATTTGATAAGTTGACCAATCTTCCTGTGTTTTTCATCTTACTTGACCTTTGCGAAATCTATTCGATGAAAGCTGTATTTCAAAGATGGAATTAATATTATTTTTTTATTTTTAGCTTCTGAAAACATTTTTATCAAATACAACACCGTTGAATTTACTCAATAAATAGATTTATTTTTCAATGTTGTATGGTTCAAAATATAGGAATATTAATATATATTTGTGAAATTTAATCTTGAAAAATACATTTATCATTTATCATTTATCATTTACATTTATCAAATATATTTAACAACAAAAAAATATTTAAATAATTTAGTGATCACTTTATTTGAGTTTCCAAATTTCAATGAATTAACTAAAAATTATTGATATGACATTTCTCTACACTTAGACAACTTTCGACAACAATTCTGAGTAATCTGGTCTCGTATTCTTAATAAAAGTAAAAAATAAACTATATAAATTATATTAATATTTACAACATCTGAACAGTGGACAAATAATAATTTAATCGCCGACATGTTTTTATAAACTATACGCTATTATTTTAGCATTTAAAATTATTTCGCGTTTAAAATAGCTCGTACTATGCCAAAACGTCCTGTGGGTGGCGCGTAGCGAACATTAAAATTAAAATATTTGTCCAGCCTGAGGCCACTACGCTATCTAATTAAGAGCGATCGACACTGAAAATCCCATTAAGTTGTCAAACAGCGAATAAACTTTGGCAATATAGTAAATTGATCGGAAATCTCCTTTAGTAATTCATGCTATCGGTTTTGATAAAATACTGCCGTGATTATAGAGGATATAGGAGGATCTATAATAAATTTAATATAACTTATTTTGGTATAGACAAATGCTTGTTTTAGTTGATTTTTATTGAATTGATGATGTCTTGTGATTAATATGGTATTTTATAAAATAAAAGACCAGTCATTTAATGTTTGTTTATTGATTAATATTAATTAGACAACTTAATTTAATTTAAGATATATTTGTATAATATTAGTATAAAATATACAAAATATTTAAGATGTAATTGTATTTCTCTATATTGTTGATAAGAATCTCGGTAAACAAATCAGATATGTTAATAGAAGTTGATATTTCTTAAATATGCAATAAAGACCATCATATAAAATTATTTATAATGTATAATAGTAAAATAAAATACACACAATGAACAAGAATACGACGAAAATATCAAACAATGTCTCTGGGATACATGTATGTATATAAAACTATAAACAAATTGTAAAGTGGTACATTCATACACAATAAACTTAATGATTCACCAAATGGAGAGATGTTCAGGTTTTATTGTTGGATTCCTTTTGATCGAAGGATACAAACGTCTGCTGTCCGTTTTGTGAGCATACAGAGCATGTTCAAATTTTACGAGGACATAAATATTGGACGGTATGTCGCGGTTTGAAAGACAGAACATACGGTAGTGTAAAAGCAGCGTTTTTGTTAAATTACGTAACAGAATTTGGTAATATTTAATATAATAAAAATCGCCTTTAGGCGATAAGACCGCCTTTTGTATTTACAATAAGTAATTGCAAATCTATAATGTGTATTTTCTATGGTTATACAATAAAGAATATATAATAATAATAATTTTGGAGCATTTCTTTATCGTATTTACTCAATTGTTTTATTTATTTAATAATCTAAATGAATCATAATGGCATAATGGATGAGAACCCTATTACAATAACTTATTGATTAAGTAGAGTATGAACAATTAGTTATTTTTCCTATCTTTTCTACTTTCTTATATAGGGAACCCATTACTAACTATATGGTTTTGTTAGTCCATTCAAAGCGTCATCAAAAGTGTCTAGAATTACTTACTACAAGTGCAAAACGTAAAGATTTTACAAATAAAACAATTTCGAAGGTATGTGTGATTGTATTAATTTCTTTATCAGGAATTTAAAAATGATTTTTTTATTGTTGTAAAAAAAATATTTTTCATCGATATTTTCTTTGGATTTATTTTGATTAAATCAAATTTTTTATATATTATAGTGGTAAGATGTTGCATTCAACATAACACTATATTTATTATTTATAATATCATGTAACTATATTTAACATATAATAGATAAAAGTAAAACAATATAATTATTCATATATGTTTTTAGCGGTTAAAAGCACAAGGTACTCCCGTGTGTTTTTTGTGTATGATCGAACTTGCAGCAAGCCGCGGGCGCACATATCGGTCGTAATTTTACTCAAGGCCCAATGAATAATTTCGGTAAATTTGTTTGCTCTCACAGGCTTTGTTGAGTATTAGCGTCAGTGGAATCATAAATGTTATAATAAATATACCGCTCCGTATGTATCTTGGTGTATGTTCGTAATTTTCCTGTCCAATCCACTGGTTATTATTGAAAATTACATATATTTTCAAATCGGTTTTATCAGGTATTTTAAGCACAAATTCAATTAATTGCAAATTTTCACGGTATCTTCTTATCTACCTGAACATAAATTTTAGCTTAATCTTTGAAAAGAGCAAATTTTGATAATATGGACTACATACAGCCTACACATACGTAAGTAAGAATGTTAATGATTTAAAAAATACTTTTGAATCTGAATTTCGCACGGTTTTAAGATTGTTTTGGTACAATTTTAAAACAATTTGAAACAGCATTTAAATCTTGAGGGAACAGTTATAAAGCCTCTTTAATGGTACATGACCTTTGATGTTAAAAGCTTTCGGAATCGAAGGATTTTGATTCACTTCTGATACAGCTACTTGGTTTTAAATGATGCATTGTATGAAGTGTCCCACGCAACTTTATACGGGTTTTCTATCAGATACAGTAAAAGAATTAGCCATCCATCATTTAATGATAATGATATTTGATAGGCTTTTATGATCATGTCTGTGATAAGAATATTCTGTTTCTGCATATATTTGCATTAGGTTCTTTTGTTATTTTTAAATAATGTTATCTTTTTATTTTAAACACATCTTCATGATATGAACCCAACAAATATGTAATTACTTGCGTATATTTGTAATACAGTTTAGCTTGTAACTTCCTCATGACGCTGTCTGTCATAATTTTAAAAGAATAATTCAAATGAATCCGGTAGTTTTCAAGATTACCGTATATAAACGAACAAACAAATAAACTGTTCTGCCTTTATAAACAAGAATAGATATTGTCGTTTAAATTTATTAACATTTTAATATACTTTAAAAATATAGTACCTTAAATGGTCAAAAGTGATATAAATGTTTTTAAAAAAATTAATAAAGGCTTAAGAAAAAATTCACACATTTTACACTATTAATGTGACATAAAATCAATGTCAACAACCTTATTTATTTATAGTTTTGAATCAATATTACTTGTCAATTATGTAAATCAATTAGAAGCTTCAGATGGCTCTGTTGTAATACCATACTTATTGGAATTACCTCTTTTGTAAGGACCTTCTTTAACTTAAAAGTTAAGGGCTACGACGCTTTCTTAATAATCATTCCATTGTTAATCGAAAAATATTATCAATTTAAAAGGAAGATACTTTTCTTTACATCAACTTAATCATAGAAAGAGGGATATAATATAAAAAATAGTTCTTATTCCCTTTACATTAAAGACTTAATTTGTATATAACCAACTCACACCGCAACAAATTAAATTTGTACGGTACATACTTCACAACGCATTTGTCAGGACCATTCATTCGTTGTAATTACTCATGGTGTCCAGCAAATTGATATTAGAACTTGAGTATTAGAAAGTAGAATAGATTTTTAATATAACATGACCCACTTATCATTAAAACGTGGTAGTAAACATCATTCATATTGATCTGATATGAATCTATTACAAATATGATATGACAACCGAAACAACGATATGATGTACGGAACCGAAGTGATGAAAGAAACTGATTTAATACACGGCAGACATTATAAATACATACATTAACTAAAGACTGGACCAAAATGTATGGCTAATATACTAACAGACTGCAACCATTACCTCTTTTAATAATAATAATAATAATAATAATAACAAACTTTATTTCATATTTACCATATATCCATATATTTCTTAGTAGCGATTTCTTAAAGACTATGTTACTTAATCGATAAAATTCCATTGAAAATAATAATAATAGACAATGTTATAAAATTAATAACAATATTAATAAAAAATAATTCAAAACAAAATCAAAACAAAGTCAATATTACAAAAACACAGTCAATAAATAAATATTCAATTATTAAATAAAATCAGATTACAAAAATGACAAATTAAATTAAATTAATAAAATTCTATGTCATTTTAAAATATCTTTTATTTTTTATAGAAATAATTGTAGGATGATGTAATAATTTCATTTATATATAGAATGCAAATTTTTCATTCCTTTTAAAAATGATTTTGAAAGTGTTTAAGTATATTCAGTAGTAATATTATTTTTCTTGTTTTCAGGTTTATTTGAAATCTTTCAATTGTATGTTATAATTATTTTTAAAAAATACCTATATTTTGCTGATTTTTCGCTTTGAAGGTTTTTTTAAATTTTATATCTGCATATGCACACACCTATATACAATAAAGAACTTTGAAATTATATTAATTTAATTATGTCTAAAATCTAAAAAAATATATATATATTATAATTATTATAAGTTATAAGCTACCTTTTTGGTAATATATTTACAATTCAACACGCAATAACAATACACATTTATAAAACTGATGAATATAAAATAAAATCAGTTTAATGGCTCATTCACTCAACTTATATTATAATTTATTTAGGAGGTATATCTAAAGCGTTCTAAAATAATTTGTAATACAACACTTCTCGATAACAATATGAATGTTTTCTTGTATTATCTAAATTTATTCAATATTAAATGTGATATCTTTTACATATTTCATATTCACTGAACAAAAATCTTTTTTTTTTCTCTTTGTAAGATTCAAACTTTATTTGAAAGCCTTCATTCCATGATTTCCGCTTTATCTTGTTTTTAAAAAAAAATGAACATGAAACCCACCCATTGTGTAACTCTATCGGGATTATAAAACCACCCTTAGTTTATATAATTTATTAGGGGTGGTTTGATTGATGCTGTAGATTACAATTAAGAGCTCTACACACAATTTTATTTGGCTTTTTATATAAATCTGAGGTAAAATATAGTATATCTTTTAGTAGCAAGCTATATACTATAAAAAATTTTATTTAAAAACTTGTTATCTTGATCCTCATTATTTATATCTTTTTATGAACAATATTCTATATATATCATATAATAATAAATAATAAATTTAAATATAATATTTCAGTAGTAAAATTCTACAATTCTATTATTTTTAAAAGGTAAAAATATAATTTTTAAAGTGTGCAAGGTACCTTAAAAGGTCACCACGTTAAAGATAAAGATAAAATTAACATGACGATGAATCAATAATTAGTCTAATATGGTTCGGTTGAAAAGAAAAACAAAATCACCAATAAAATTTATGCAGGTGTAAGTAACCTGTTTTGGGAGTATAGATTAAAAATGATAAAACTCATTCGATCAGACATTCATACCTAATGAAGATAGAATTATTGCTATTTTATGTTCATTTTTAATAATTTTAAATAATTTTCTTCATATTTAGCAGGGACTAATTTATTTAATATCATTGTTTTAGGAGTTATAAATATAACTGGTTGTGAAACACATTAAAATATTTTATCACACTGGGTTATTCATGAATATCCGGATTTATAAATTATGCCACTTCTTAAATTCTTTATATGTATATGAACTAGTTATACAAACTATGTAATATACTTCTTATTAATTTGATTCCATGAGACAAATAAATGAAACTAGAATTACAAATTTTTAAGAGTAATTAACAATAGATAATTTTCAAAAACTTCAGTTGTTAAATACATTTGAATGGCAAAAAATTTGCGATAATATTAAAATAGCTAACTGTATTTAAAATATTTTTATTGAAATTTGATATATTTTAATATACCATTTGTAGCATTAAGTGTATAATAAATTCATACAACTTAATAAATTTCCGTTTAGTAAAATAACATTATTAAACTGTAAAGATATAATTCACACGGTATAAAAGGAAAGAGCACCACTTGATTTCCATCAACTTGCTCTTTTATATGATGTGCACTCAGAATGAATTGTGTACTTGAATAGTTTGCGAAAAAAAAAATTAGACAATCACCAATGTTCTTTACCCCTGGCTTAAAAGTACGAGATTAATATAATCCATAGTTTTATTACTAATTTTACTAATATTGTGCTCTTTAATAAAGTTTATAATTAATTTTGTAATCTGTTTTTCTCCAATCAAATCCATATATAGATATGTATATGTACACACAACAATACATATGTTTAGTTTATGTATGTATATTACAAAAATGTTGGAGTAAAATAAAATTTATAGGGTAATAAGTTCAAGTTATTTTAAAATATTTATTCATATCATAAATCAAAGCGTATTTTGCAGAAATGTAAAATATTTAAAAGAGGAAGCGAGTTAAGTTCAAATGTTCAAGATTTAGGGAAACTGCGTTATATACAGTCATAAATTAAGAATATAAAATATTGGAGGTTTATTTTATCTTTTGAGTTTTATGAAAACTGTTGAATAGTCGAATATTACGTTAATAAGATACTATATCAAAAAGAAAAATATATTAAATTAAATTAATTGAATGTGATGAATTTGAATTATATTTACAAAAAGAAATACTCATGTACTTTTATCTAAAATAATAACGTAATATATTACTTTTAAACAGTTCAAATTATACTTAAATATAATAAAATATTACTACTGTTCAGTAGATTAACTAGAGTAAAACAAGTATTGCGTCACATATATACCCTTAGATAGATTTGATTCGTTCACTGTGTGGGAGCAACGTCACCATAAAACATTATTGTAGCATAACACAGGCCAATATGATTGAATTTTATGTGTGCTTTCAGTGAATACTCTCTTGCTCCACTTTATGATGGATATTTATGGCACAACCATCAAAATGTAGGCTTAAGATTCTTGCCTCTAAATATTTTAGTCTTATGTCGATTCCTCGTGACTGGTTTGTTGATTGTGATAAAATGTTTATATTTTAAAGATTGGAGGTTAAAAATGTAGTATTAACTTTAATAGACAGAACATAGAGAAATGTTAAATAATATGTACAAATATGTTGCTGTATCCGTTTATATGGGCACTTTGGAGAAATTGCAGCTTCGCAAACATTATACGACCACATTGACTTTTACTATCGACTTTTCACCAATAAAAACACCACTATAAACTCGACCCTTCGTATAAACCACCACTCTGTCCGCATGATGATAATTTAATATGCATAGAATCCAGTTTATTTGAGGTGAACTCTGAAAATCGTAGTGAAGAGTGGTAACAGACGTACATTCACTTGTATTGACAATTTAGTGGGTACTTGGTTACGTTTTTCGAATGAATAATAAACGCAGTAAGATGAGGGCACTTGGCATGATATATGAAGGGTGGCTTGGGTTTTAATCTTACGGAACGACCGTAACAAGATGTATGGCAAAATTATAGCATCCGTTAAAATTGTAAAAATAATATTATGTATCACTTCTCATTTACACCCACAAACTAATGTGAAAAAAATGAATCAAATTAAAAAGTGATTGTATTACAAATAAAAATAGTTGTATCCAGTAGAACTTATTCTCTGTTTTATCACTTTTTCACTAAGGATTTACATCAAAGGTGTGAAAGTGTCAAAACAGACAATATGTTAATCTGACTTTATATATTTTTTTTAAAAGAAATTATGAGAAATATAAATTATTCTATACCTAAAAACAAGAAACAAAAATGCTCTTTATTAAATGTGTAAATAAAATCCTATAAGAATTGTAATTCTAAGTAAAAGACGTTCAAATTTTAAGTTTTTCAAAATAGTTTAAAGTATAAGAGTAAAATATCCGGTTTATTTGCTAAATCGTTGGCCGAGCGCTTCATACTTGTACGTGATAAGTATTAATTGGCTTCATTAGCTCTATCATGTACTTTTCTGAACCATATCAGTCTAGAATGCGAGAAAAGCAAATATTTCTTCTCACTCATCGTCATGAAAAATAAACACAAAAATAGTGAATCATAGCAAACATTTTTATTATAGCTCTATATATTGCTATATATAATGTTGAAATTAAATTTTTAATTAATTTAAAAATTATTCATGACTTTTTTGAAAAAAAATATACCGGATGGATTTGAAAAAACCTTGATTAAAATAATTAGATTTATGAGGCAAGCTTTAGAATTACGTTACTATTCTTTGTTATTCTAATAGTAAACAACATCGACAGTCAGTGAGTGGAACCGCGAAAAGTGGTTAGTGAATGTATAACAAATAAAAATACCGTATCCAACATTATCACATCCAACATCTGCGCCAACATGACACTGTGATGCTGTGTCGTGGTCTTAATTAGCATTGAACTGTGCTCATGGAGATGCTTTGTTCGGTTGCGAATTTAAATATTCCCTTTGTATTGTTAGCCATTTAGATACCTCATTACTTGGCGAGCTAAACATTTAATGCCTTCAATTTGTTTTAAAAATTTCTCATGAATTGTGGTAAGGTGATTGATTAGTGCTATAATGTAAAGTTTGAAAAACAGGATCAAATTTATCAGTTTGATATAAAAAAATCCAATCATAAAATATAATACCATCGTGATTCGAGCATCAGGAATAAATCTATCAAGACTTAATCGATGTTGAGATATCCAAATACTATACTTGTGTAAATATTAATAAAAGAACATTATAAATCTGATAGCATCTCGTTCTCAATATTTGGGATCCACAATGTCCACCGACGCATGCCCACGCGCAGGTCACGCCCCTCGGTGATCATACATTGTTCATAGCCTCATAGCAACGCTATCTTGATCATCGATGGGTTCAAGAATGCTTATAGATCCAATCGTGACGTAAATACTATGTATGTGTTTAGAAATGCACGGATTAAGCAAATGTGCTTTACAAATTTATATTATGAAAGGTTTGGATAATCCGATTAAAATGTTATATTTTTATAAATTTTAACATTAAAATCTTACCTCTATTTTTTAAAATTTAACTAACATATATTATTTTTCGTTTCTTATAATTGGAACATTGTCTCGCAAAAATTCCATTACTTTTTGCATTGTGTAATTCAGAAAACCTTTTAAAGAATAACTGCTGGGATGCATTAAAAACCTGAATTATATCGAACTTACTTTATATTCAGTTCATGTGCAAAAAAGTTATCCCAATTATGCGCAAACGCAGCGACCAGTCCTTTCTCTATATATCAAAATATACTGGGACAAAAATGATTGCACCTAAAAACATTAACAGCGAAGAAAACCTGTGAAAAACATATCGACAGTTAGGAATGCATTCGTTATTTTCAAATTCCTGATTGTCCTAACGTCAAACCAACTTACTCCATATGTCATTGTGTCGAGTCAGTCCGATGCATTATGCATTGTTTCCATTACACTATGAAATTTAACATAAAATCGATGTTGGGGTTTATTTCATGAATAAAGTAATTTTTTTTATTTGGCAGGTTGTTGTTCACTTAGAAGGCGGCATGATGACGGAACCGCTTTTTATGATCTTCACCATATCATATAACAAAATAAAAATTTGAGAGTTTTTAAGCCTTTGTATTTGTATTCGTAAATATATGTCAAAAGTTAAACTAAGAACTTTCTTATTTCAATAAGATTCAAAATAATAATTATCAAGTAATCATATAATAATTATCAAATGTTACAAATTTTGATAGAAACGCGTGTTTGACAAATTACAGTTAATAAGTAAATGTTTCATCGTTGACAACTAACTGTATTGAACATTTCTGTTCTGTTTACTTCAGCATCAAAGTACTTCTTAAACAAATACACTGTGATTTGCTATTCCGCTCGTTTGCTTGTTCGTGACTAATATTTGTGTTCGTAGCTTAAGACAACCCGATGGAGACTTGTTTTAACATATCAGGCTGTTACGACACTCATTCTCAAAAATATGTTTCAATTGAGTTTAGAATTACTATAAAACAATTTCGAATTATTCAACTAAAAATAACAGAGAAAGATAATTTTAACGGAAATAAAAATGATTCTATAAAACATGAGAAACAAATAACGTTTGTATTAAGCTATACAATAATAAATATGGAACTAAAAGACGCAGCGAAGCGATATATGATAATGTTATCTCCAGAATGATATCAAAACTGATTGTAATACAGATTTTAAATTCTATTACATTTCACGTCTGCCTAATCATTACCATAATACATGTTTAGTGGAAATGTCTTTAAATAACGCTGCCGGATGCGTATCTTATTCAAACGTGTACTCACGAACAAAATAGTGAAGAATATAGGACCACCAGCGCTGCATGAATTTACTAACATAATTATTATACTAAAACTAACTGTTTGATACACGGCTGAGTTCAACCCACTGTAATAAATTGCGTATTGCTTTTGATTATACCTCGCTGACATTTCAATTCTATGGTTCCGATTCCTTATCACTTTCTAGGATTATTGATCGATTTAGTGAGGCGTATCGTTGCGATCTAAGGGCGTCGTATAATTTACTGGCACCAGTCGCTTAGCTTGTATTGTCAAAGGAAGTGCATCGGTTATTGTTCCCGTCGCTTTGCGTTTTATCTAAACAGCTTGATCGGTAACTGATCGGGACCACAATTTAGCATTATTTGATCGTTTTATTTTACTATCAAATCACACAAATTTTAGGCATTTCAATGAAGATGAAAAAGTCATGTTATGTACCAATAATTTATTTTGCCTTAGCGTGAATGTTAACATTTTATTTCTATTAGTACGTTTTATGAAGTAATAGGAGAGACAATCTATGCTGATAAAAATCAGAACGGTGATATTTTGTTTATAAATCCACAAGAGTCCATTGTATGAATGACATATTGAAGAACGATCACAGTAATCGGTTTATTACTTATCAATTGTAATTGTAAGCTCATTACACTACTAGATATTAAAGTCATATACGGCTAGGCGTTACGGTACAGGCTTACGGGACTTTTTAAGTGACGTACCTATGTAATAAAAAAAAAAGAATTTTAACATGACAACTTGCAGTCGTTACTATTTTATGGTCGAAATATTGGTAAATTTTTTTTCAAATATGGAACAAAAAAAAATTTATTGGGCATAGAGAATAAATTTCTAATTAATAATGCAGTTTATCTATTGCTAAAATATGTTTAACAAATTACTTGTAATATCTTGAGCATGCTATTAGCGTGTTCTAAAATAATCCAAATTTCACGTACCGTAATTCGAGTTTTTTTTATTTCTAAAAGTATAAATAACCTTCACTATTGAGCACGTGATGAATATGAAATTTAGTACCTCGCTAGATGCAAAGATCTATCTTATCCGACATGTATTGAGGTTTCAATACCATCATAAATATTTATCTACTTTATTGGAATATTTGTAACTTTCATATATTTTGCGAAATATTAAAGCTTATAATTTTATATTTTGTTTTTAATATCCATTTCATCTTATCTTAAACTAGCTGTTACTCGTAGTTCAAACCGTGGACGAACCTTCTTATTTACTATTAAGATAAGCAAGATTACTTGTTTAATACTAGATATTTTATAACATTCCTCTCCAACTTGTCTATCTGAAAAAATTTCAAATTCAGTCTGTCATTACGAAGGTTAGCGCGTTTAAGCAAAAATTTTTCTCCGCTTTGTAATAGTATGGATTAAGACAATGAATTTCATGTATTATTTTTATTATTTACTTGGTATTGCTGGCGACATCGTTTGGGGAAGAACTAGGCAGGATTTATAAGATTCGTTATAATGTTATTTCGAAAACTTCACATTAGAACCATTTAGATATTTTTTTATGATAACACATTTTTAGTATATATTTACAGCACATTTTTTAATAATTTAAATAATTCATTAAATTTAAATATTATTGACATCATTGTTAAATAAAGTTCTCTAATGAACTATTTAGTTACAATAAAATTTAAATAATTTTACAATTTATTTATACAATTCACTTAATAAAATTAAAAACTGTACGAATTTAAAATGTTTTACATTTTAAAGCTAGGTTTTTGAATAATTTTACTTAAATGGGCATTGGCATGAATTAAAGAAGATAAAGAATTTATACGATTAAAGATATGAATACGATAAGAGACTAAAAATTAAATATTTATAGAGAATAAGTTGTTTTAATTACTTATAAATATTACGATGATAAGTTTTATAGATGAAATACCAAAAGGTACGTATAAGTTTTATAGATGAAATACCATTTCATTTATATTGTCTGAAAACAAAAGACCTTAATAAAATTGATTCTTTACAAAATATTTTTTTATTTTTAAAATATATGTCGAAATTCAACTGGTAAAAAATCATACTTTGTTTTTTTATATATATAAAAATTAACAGAATAATAACGAAAATAAATAATATTAGGCTTGAAATAGCAGGCCGTGGATCACACAAACAACTGTTCCGTGTGGGTATCGAACCCACAACACTTGATACAGTAGGCAGGGTTCCAACCACTAACGACTAGACCAATCGGCTGTTACCTAGCATTATTTAAAAAGTAAGTAAATCATGTAATACAAGAACTGTTATAAATAAACACTATTCTAGACATGATTTACGAATACTCTTCAGATCAATTTCCTTGGTTGTAAACCAATTTATAATGACGTGATTTATGATCTGGTAAAACTTTTTACGACACCAAACTCGGTGATATTTTTGAATCGAACAACATTTCTGTGACAACAAATAGTTCGAATAATCCATAGAGAGTACATGGATTTCTCAAGTGCACAAATCACCTCGTTTCCATTTACTATCTGAATATCTTCATTTGCGTATTCAAGGGAGCACTAAAATGGCGCAAGACACGCGATTTCCAATTGAAGATTTCGCAGATTTCTCTACCATGAGGTCCCATTGAAAACCCTGTTTAAACTAAGCAAGCTATCATTAACCGTTCATTGCTAGTGGATTTATTCAAACCGGGCGTCACGGACGGTTCCCGTACGCAATTATCCAAGTTGCAATCTCCCATTGTTGTCGAAATTTAAAACAAATTTCCTCTACAACGGGGGGTCGCGTTTTTCTCCGCTGCCAAATTGGATAAGCACTGTAATTACTCGTTTAATTTCGGAACGCTGGTCGGTTTGTGGATATTTTGAATTGGCGAGCATGCGATTCTTTGCAAGCGTTTATAAAGCGGAACGCGTTCTTTAAGGCATTATATATTTACATTTATATGGTTTAATCTCCTAGCTAGGTACATTTAGACAAAAAATAACATGTAAGATGAATAACTATAATTATCATCTTAGCTAGATCAACGATCAATTTAATCAGTAATACTCATCTAGATAATTATAAATTATTAGCTTCTATTGGCATTTAAAAAGGCGGATGTACGATTTTTTTAATATTACTATAACTTAAACCAGTAGCGTACTGTTAGATAGCTTTCCTGCCCTAATCAGAAAGAACTTTTAAATCCATTCAGTAGTTTCGAAGATTATACCTTACCTTACCTTTAAACAAACAACCTTTTCAACTTTATAATATTAGTATAGATAAGATAAAAAAGTTTTTATACGTACACTATTACATTAGACATTACCGTGCCAAAGATAATTGAAACAAAGAAGTTATTTTTTTACAAGTTTCTTGTAAGGGGAGCTGCTATTATGTATCGCTGTAACCGTTTCAAGTTTTCAAATAATGTAAGATTTCCCTTAGGAATGAGTAAGACTTATGCTTCAGTGAAAATATAGTCGAAGTTATCATGTCATATGGTTTTTGTTTCGCTACAAAGTATTTGTAAATATTATATTTTATGAATAAAACGTAAAAATCTGTCTTTTTTATACATAAAAATATAAAAAAAGAGTTATTGATTCAAGTGGTACTTGTAACCCCACTCGTCCTAGACTTAAGTTCAAGAGGTTTGAGCAAATAAATGAATTAATATCCTTACTTTATATTTTAGAAATTACAAAAACAAAAATAAAAGAATGGCCCGTGAGTTCTTTGTGTGTGTGTGTGAGTCTGTGTTTATGTGTGTGTAAGTATATTATTAAAACATGGAGTATTCTTTTTAGTACAATACTAACCGAAATCCACATGTAATTCCAACATCCAGAATGATCAAGCACGCTGTCATAAAAGAGCATCAGTTAATCACGTCGATCGTTTTTTCAATGGTTAATCAAATTTTTAAATTTAACTGTCATTTTGATCCACACACACTCAATCATCCACTGCATAAGTAAACGTCAAAATCCCTGTTTCTTGGACACCCATATAACACCCCAGGTTTACTTTTGACAGATGAGATGTCAGCAGAAAATTGCATTTCGCAAAATAAACACTTACATTTTGAATTTATAGTGCATTCAAATTTAGGCTCTATTTCATGTGATTAGTATCGAAAATATATAACAATTCTATCTTGAAATATTATGACCTTTGTACTAATGCTATTTGGTATATGCCAGAGATTTTTAATATGATTAGTTACAACCATAAAATATCAAAATAACATAAAAATAGTTAAAATAAATTTAGTAAATAGAGTTATAAAAAAAAAAACAATATTTATGTTATATTTATTTATTGTATAAAAGATGCATTTATAAAAGAAAGATGCATTTATAAAAGAAAGATCAAACAATTAAGTTGTTACTCTTAAGATTCATTTTGTAGTGATTGATCAAAAGATTGGTTTTCAGTTTGCAGCTGTTCTGTGCTTTTATTTGCTTACGGCAGATTGACGTCAGACTGCAGAATACATTTATAAGTTAACAAGTTGCGGGATACAAGATGGGTTTATTAAATTGTTTTACAAAATAAAACAAGATGGGATGGTATCATTTGTTATTAGAGGAAGAAAATAAGTTGTTACTTAGTATCGTGAATATTGTATTAAATTTTACATCACTGAGATGTTTATACTTTATTTAAATAAATATCCTTTGAGTGTTTATGAATTATTCATCCTAATAATTTTAATAATTTAATTAACCTTGACACCTCTAACGTGTTGAAGAATTCATTATAATTATAAAATAATATAATAATTATATTTAAAAAGGTTCTACATGTTAGATAACGAGTGAATAAATGATTATAGTGTGATTAAATTTGGAGTCATATAAGTAATTAAATAATAATGTTTAGATATAAGTTTAGAAGAAAGAAGAAAAAGAACAAAAAGTAAGGAGTAGATTCTTAAACATTAACGTTAATGGTTAGAAGAGGGCGAAGAAGAAATGTATAGAGTGAGTGAAATGAACGCCAAAGAAACAAGTTTTTATATAAAATAAATACAAAAAAAAATGGATTGAGATATTGCGCTCATCCCAATTAATTGGGATAATGCATGATATATACGATATTATTTATTTAATAAAAAGCCAACAACCGAGTTCACAGTAAGAGTTGCACCTTCTAGATTACAATTTATAATTTAATGTTAAACTAACATACATTGCTGTATTGAATGAGTAACAAAATAATCAAAATGTTTTTCTATTTGGATTAGATCACATGAAAATAACACGTTTGTGGTTAATATGATTTATCTAATATATATGCACATGAAAAAGTAGGTTTATAGGTTTATATATCTGTAACTTTTATTCCTTGCAGTTTTAGTATATGTTGTAGTTTAAGATGTTATATAAAACTCCTTTGTTGTAGTTTAAGCCCTAATATATTACAACATATGTCTATTAAATGGAATTTCTTATAAAGACCGTTAAGAATTAATGGGGGGTTTACTAGTAAAAGTATATGGACATGATATTGTGATGAAGTTAACAATAACTAAAAAAGATTATATATAATTTAAAATGTAACTAAACAGAATAAAGAAAACATGATTTCTTTTTTAAAACATGTTTTTTTTCTCAACTGGAAGCGGTTAAATAAATTACTTATATTATCTTTTAGAAGATTAATTTTCTTAATTATTCAATATCACTAATGCATTCAATTTGGTTAAGACTTCATGTGATGCGCGATGTCGGGTGTCGGACACGTCACGTCGCATTAAAGTGACTGTGGACAAGATTGACATGTGCGCAAACAGACAATAGCCAGGCAATTATGGATATAATGATTAAGCATTATATATTACGATAAGTGAATCAGTCTGTTATAAAAGTAAATCGATAAAAAAAATTAAAACTAATTCATTTATAAAAATCTGCATTATTCTCTTTAATTGTAATATATTATTTCTTAATTAAATTATAGTTAAAATAAATGGTAGACATAAGAAAAATATCATCTTTTATATATTTTGTTAAAATATTTATTTGTATAACATACATATATATAATATATATATCGCTACTAATGGAGTATAGAATAATTATTTCCTATGATAGTAGAGTATGTGCCAGTAGTTTATGAGGCCAAGTGTTCTAATACGGAGGTAGATGTCTAAGCAATGTGACAAACTGGAGGACCACGTAATTTGTCTTCCCTGGCACGATAAATTGATTGTAAGCACAGTGGGGCGTCGTCTAACTTATATAAGGCGCGGTTACATTAAGGACATTTAGGAGAAGTGTCAACTACTAAACGATATGACTGTCATTTAAAATAATTATATAATAAGCTTCCACAAGATATCTTAGACCTTCCTTTACTTGCTTTTAAATCTAAAATTAAAAGTATACTGTTAAATAAAGCTTATTAGCATACAAGAATTCTTAGTTGATCGTATTTCGATCAAGTAAAAGGTTAGGTTGTGGAGCTTTGGTTGTTGACTCATTTGCAGGATATTCTAATCTGTACATCAAACATTGTTCACATATTTTAAAAAGAGAAACTGTTGAGTTTCTGGCCAGCTCTTCTCAACAGAACAGCATTCCGAGCTGGTGGTAGCTTAAGGACGGACTGACTACTGACATTTTTATAATGTAATAATTGACGATTCAAAAGTGCGTGTAAATGCCTATTTTAATAAAGATATTTTGAATTTGAATTTGAATTAATCCGTTTTAGGTAATATTATTTTTATCCTTCTCAAATATAGTATATGTAAAAAATATTTCATAAACTTGTCATTTAAAAAAATATTTATTATACATTCTTGTAAAACCTATAATAGTGTACATAAAAGGTAATATATAAAGTTTTTATATTTTATCTGGTATTTTTGTACTAAAGTATTTTACAATTGCATTACATTCTATTGAAAGCAGATATTATATTATTAATATTTATTTTCTCTGTTCTTATCTTCATGTTGTTTTTTGACTCCGAAGATGTTTAATTTACATTTTATTCCCGAATTGCTTCACAATTCAAGTATCCAAAAGTTTCCTCAAATTATACATATACATGAAAATAAAAATAAAAAAAATGTAATATATAAACTAAATACTTTATATGCATTAAAAATAAAATAAATGAATTTTAAAACAAAACCATTTAACCGTATAGGCTCACTTCAGACAGGATTACGCAATTATAGAGCAACTCATGCAATTATACTTTCATTTAAAATTCCGGGCCCTTCGATTCAATTAAACTTTAGCGCTCATATCTAGGCAGTGGCTGTTTGGGTGCGTTCAATGGGACTATGAAAGGGTACCAATTGGCAGGAGTCGTTTTATTAGTGTCTGCGAGATCTTATCTGTGGTCTATGTTTCGGGATACGGGCCCCCATTTTATTAATTTTCTGTTTGAGGTTTCACAACGATATTGTGGAGTCGCATTTTAATGTATATTTTAATTTAATTTCATAATTTAAAGTGAAATAAATGTGTAAAATGACATTTATTATCAGGTTCAATGGTAAGTTATTAAAACGTGTCGTTGTTTTCATTATTGATTTTTATGCCTGTTAGACAAGCAAAAGATTGACAATAATTCTTTATTTATTGTTATTCTATATTTTATTTAAATATAATTATAAAATTTACTAATTATTTTATTTTTGTTGCATATCTCTATGGATTTCTGTATTCTATAAGCATTGGAGGGTGTTCAGAGAGTGTACAGAAAAGGCATTCAAATTTGATATTATTTTGTGTACATGAATGCACTATTATTCAATAAGATAATTATAAATATTCAAAGGAAGCAAAACCACCATGTATCATAAAATATGCATGTATAGTTTTATCACTAAATAGTAAATTTGACGCAAAAAAAAAATAAAAGATTATGCTAAATGAGGTTACTATAGACCTATTACGATGTCAAAATTCTTTTCCACTTGGCTGGCCGCCGACCTGCGTCTCTAATGACCGGCCCCGTCACTCTGCTGTCGTCTCTGGAAGAGTTAATATTCTTTAATTATTTATTATAAACAGATAACTTTTAAAGTAAGTGTCCAGCTCATCAAGCTTTGTTTATATTAGATTGGTTAAAATAGCTGATTCACAAGTATAGCGTTCAAGACTGCGCCTACGCAGCTTATGTTTTGTAAGTATGATAAATTTTATTCCACTGACATTTGATTGATGAATGATCTTGAGTGATTGTGAAGTATGAATCCACTGTCGCAGAAAGTCAAATATTTTTTGCTTTCAGACCACGTGACTCTGTTTCAAAATTATAATGTTTTTATCAAAATCTTTTTATCAAATACTTGGTTAAAGATTAAACTAAGCATATTGAACTATTGAACTATTTAATATTAACAGAATCCAGGTATTACAAAAGCTTTACTTTCCTCAGAAGTAGAAGAATTCAGTAAATTCCATTAATGTTGCCATAGTGTCGCTGCTTTAATATTAAAGAAAGTAAAAAGATTGGTCTAATAACTTCTTCCTCGAACTCTACCTTATATCGTTAGCGTAAGTTGTGGTAATGTGAAACGGACGACCGTTGTGAATTTTTAAAGAAATTCATGTGGTGCGAAGTGGCTCGCGGACCTGAGTGAAGCTTGTGCTCTGAGCCTTGGGAATATTAAAATTCTCCTCGAAGCATGCCAAGTTCTAAGGCACAATGCACATTGTCAACGCATATAAAGATACACTGTAGCTTTTATAACACTATTGTGTTGCACCCTTCGCTTTCTTCACTGTTTTCACGGCGTATTCTAGTATTTTATTATTCATGTAACAACAGCTTTATGTGCACCTTCTGTAATGTTAATAATTGAACACTTCCGTGACAGGAGCCGCGAAGGCGAAGTATGTAACGAGAAATTGTATATAATTTAGCGGCAGCCATTTTTATGGACTATACAAAGCATATTTTTTAGATACAATTTGAAACGTCGTTTACATGTGTTATTCAACTAAGGGTTTTCAAAAGCTATTGAATATATTTTTAAAACTATTACCTGTTTTCTAGAGGTTATTTCACTATCGCATATTTCTTAGAAGATGTTAAACGATGTATTGAATATAATATGGAAAAGGGCATGTTCAAATAGAAAATTAAGGCTAAAGAAAATTTTCGTTTAAGAAAAAATTAAATAAATATTGTCTGTATATAATAAACATTTACGGAGCTTTGTTATATAAAGTCTTTATAAAATGGACGATAAAAAAAATGTTTGTAAAGCTACGAAATAAATATTTGAAATATGTATGTCCTTTAAATATCCCCTAAAACATTAGTCTCAAAAAGATAAAACTACAGATAAAGATAAAGATAAGACTGGGAAGGTGGAGCATCTTCATTAGTCAGTACTAATGTCTATAATATAAAATATTATATTCTGTAAATGAGGACTCGTTGTTATATTACATACTTGAATTATAAAGTAGTTAAAAGAGGTTACATTTATATTCATCTGCATGAATTTCCTGTAATGTTATTATTTTTGCCACCGTTTATTGTTCATTGTTCTCAATATTACTTAGCATTAAAATATTTAAATCACCCTTTTATTAAACTAAAACAATAAGTTTATTATTGTGTAACAATAAGTTTTATTTGAAATCCATAAATATCATATGACAATATCGAGTGTTGATTTATATGTTGATCATTTGATTTCTGTATATTTGTTTATTGAAAATAGAACTCATAATGGTTTGAATTATTTTATCACCTATTTTCATATTATTTAGTGAAACATCTATGTGTTAAATCATTATTATTTTAACAGGAAATAAAAATATATATTTGATCTGCAATATACTTATGACAGAATAAGGCATCTGACATCGCAGGCCTATTCTTGAAATATCATAGTCCCAAGCAAAAAACGGTAATGGATTTTATATTACGCCTCGGCGCAAAACATATTCAATTTGCGTGAAAGAGTATTATGTATTACTAATAGAGAAGAGTATTAAGTAGGTAATATTAAACCACATACATCAGACCACCAACATTATTTAATATATATAATATTATACACAATTTAATATAAACGTACCTCAATCATATTTTTATGAAAAGAACTTCATTACTATAAGAACAACTTGAGATTTCAAAAAACTAAATAAATGTTAAAATAGTGATAATTTTGTTTCGAGATTAGTTGTTTTTTATGGAACTAATTGAGGTCCAATTTAGCATAATCATTCCAACAATTCAACATAAAGACATTTCACCTTCAGATAATTCGAGATTATAAGTAATTGGTTGGATCACGAAAAGTGTAAGGCTTATTATATGTAACTAAAGGCAGTTTAACCAGAGTCTATCATAAAGGACTTCATCATACTTCGGTTTGTTGGTTACTTTAAATATTTTTTTATTTTTATTTATTTATTTATTTATTTATGTACCTTAATTTTATAGAGATATTTTAATTTAAAAATATGTAATTAAAAATATTTTTTTTTCTGTATCTTCCTTATGAATATTTCTCTAATATTACGATAAAGATATAAACAATCAATCGTAAATTAATCTTCAAAATAGGCAAAAGTTGTGATTGAATTACGGAATTAAGAAGCGATCAAGGGGATACAAAAAAAATGGAAGAACAATCCTTCACAATAATTTATGTAAGAGTTTTACTAACCTAGTCCTAACTGGTTAAAGTGCATTCAATTCACTCAAATAGTTTGTATAACCTACGTCCTAAATGGAATGATATTGTCATCTGATTAAAATGAAACATATACATATCATAGTTATATATCATATTAAGCAATACACTGTTTCTTTTGAATTGTATACAAAGTTTAATGCCCTTATATCTTTGAGATCACATTTAATTTGGTCGTATAGAAACTTTAATATGTCGTTAGAAATGCTGTAGTTTTCCATTAATTTAACATTTTGTTTAATTAAAAAGATATCTCAAACATTAATCTGTTTGTTTTTCCTTTTCAATTGCAAATAAGAACGATTAATAGTGTATTATTGTAAATTAATCTTAGGCAAAGTCACATTATTATGTATGTGAAAAGTACATTATTTTGTCATGTTAAAACAGTTTATTAGGTTTTAAAGAAACCAAGTAAAACTGACGATAAAAGACTTATATAACTTAATACATAATCTTTATCATTTTCAAATTAAAACAAAATAGTAAAATATGTTTAACTTTCGTTAAAATGTTTCGGGCAGTTTCTCAGACGTAGGTTTCAATCTTATTACTGAAAAGAAATTTTTAGTTCTTATTCCATTTAAAAGTTAAATATCAAGCTTGTTCTCTACAATTATAGACGAAGTTCTAAAGTTTACATTTCCTGTATTCCCGTATTCCCCAGACCTTTGTAACGTGACAATATAGCAACAGTATGGTAATTTTAAAGAAGTTAAATTATTAGTGAAGAGCAACCTGAACCACACATTGATGTCTCGTTGTATTGAACGCAGAACATGGTTTTGCACTCAGCGCTGCATGCCTTGATCTGTCCACATCTTGCAACTACATATTATAATTAAATATAGTATTCAGATTTTGTCTTATTAGTTTCTGCTAAATTTGCCATTATAATGCATTTTGGTTTTGTTATGACAAATAGAAGTAAAAAATTAATATTTTATTCATTTTTTAATATTAGAATTATCATTAAATTATTCATGTAAAAAAAGTATATTGAAGTTTGGATACCATAGAACTATCTAGACTATTGGTACTTCAAACTCCAAACTTTTACGATATCCACGACACACGTACCATTTACAGTGAAAACTTATAAAAGTTTTTCTTTAGAAAAAGCAATACTAGTGATTAGACCACACGCGAATGTGCAAAGAGAAAGAATTCAAACGCAATTCGTTCAACGAAAAAATTCATGATATGTCTGTTGTAATGTAAAAATATTTCGTTTAAAAAATGTTTTAAATACGTTTTATTCTTCGAAACGCTTAGATCTGTTGCAAACTATACCAATTTACGATGTGTTACATCAAACTCACGTTCCAAAATTCATCTACTTGGGTGGGCCTTACCATTAGGTTTTTAGTCTGTTTAATGATAGCGTTTAACTACGTGTACGACGTATGGTCTTTCTTGTTTGACATATGTGAGCCCTTCGAATAGTTACTCATATTAGTAATTTTATTGTCTTAATCGATCACTGATCAAACATTCCAAATATATGTTTATAGTCGATTTTACAATAGTCTACAAAGTCAGATTGTATAAGTAACAAATGAGTATCTATGAAGTTAATTATATTTTTTGTTAAATTTTTAAATTGAACCCGACGCGACGTTTCAAATGCTTTGCAGCAAACGTGTTCGCGGCAAGACACCATCATCTCGACTTCGCTGCAAAGCATTCGAAACTTCGGGTTTAATTTAAAAATGTAATAATAAACGCGAGTTATATCCGTAAAATATTTATTGGAATGTGTAGTACTCGTGTAAATCTTAGAAAATATTATATTTTTTAATCTTAAATATCGGAAAGTTTTTGCTCATATGCTTGTATCAAATCAAACCAAACCAAACCAAACCAAACCAAACCAAACCAAACCAAAAACAAAAACCAAACCAAACCAAACCAAACCAAACCAAACCAAACCAAATCAAATCAAATAATAAAAGTCAAGTGACTTACATTATTATAACAATTTATATGTTTTTCCATATATCTCTTTTATATTAAAGCTTTCGTGATGATTTTTCAAATTTATAAGTAACAATAATAACATGTAATATATTCAAAATATATTTAAGAGCAATTTTTTTTCCTAAAAGATTAAGAAGAAAACTTGGAGAATTAATTGATATCAAAAACAATTGAGCAAATTATTCTCTTAACTGTTTAAAAGTTAAAGAATAATTTCACAAGATATTTCTTATAGTTTAGAAAGCAAAGAAAAGCATATAGGAATTTACTTGGCCTAATAAAGAAGGGTATGTTAAGTTTAAAGTAACCTGCATTATTAATAAATTTAAAGTCAATTAGCTATTTACTATTTTTACTGAATTATCTATCCTTAATAAAAAACAAATCGTTATATTATAAATATGACAATGTAAATTTGTTATCTAAATTCAGCGGTCGGTTAAGGTATTTTATACTTTGAAAATTATTAATAAACATATTTAAATGGCAGTAGCAACAATAAACGGTGAAAACATATAGAAAGAAAGATATTTATTGTTAAGAAGTCATCTAGTACTAGGCAAGCACTAAATATTCTTGCCTTAATAGTTTTATATTACCAGAAATTTGTCACGACGATATAGATATCGAAGATCCGATTTTAATAATACAAGGCTTTAGTAGGTAACTAGATATTCAGAAGGTTTGAAGCTTGCAACATTGAATTCCTACAAGAATAGAGAATGTTACTGACTTTTTTTACATCAAAATACAATGTATCAACAAAATTAGAATCATCAACGTTTATGTTGTTACAGAAATGAAGTCCAAAACGATAGCAAAGCTAGAAAAGATGGCAGGTGCGAATCCTCTGTGATGTTTTTTTATCATATATTTGCTTAAGTCTTTAGATAAATGTAAGTTAGAACTAACAATGTTCTTTAAGAACATTATATGTAGTCCAGTGCTTATGTTGTACATGTATACTTCCGTGTAGTTATCATATATAATCAGATTTCTCGACAGGGATAATAAAGGGAGCTAACGTTCGTTTCAGGGTAGTGTCGGTTTAAAGTCTCTGACAGATGTTACAGTCGTAGTCGCATACGTGACTTTAATGTAAAAAATACTCGAATACAGCTGGAATTTAAATATAACGTGAAATACTTATTCTTTTGTTATTATTGTTTTGGTGATACAATTTGGAATAGATGGGGGTGTATACAAGTTATTTGTATGAACTGTTTTATAACATACATTAATATATTTTTTTATTTAGTTTAAAGTTTTATTTAAGTAATAAATGGTGCAATAAAAGTTCAGTAAAAGCTTATAGAGAACTCTCCTATAAAACACACATAAACACACTCAAAAATTGCCATAAGACCAAAGAAATTCGTAATTGAAGGTTAAGTATTCAATGGTTATAATAGAATACTATGTTAGATACTAAAATATTTAAAACAGATCGCAATAAAATAGGTCTAATCGACCGAGCACACGCAACTATACTTACCTGCGCTTGAGTCGCTCGTCTAACCACGCACGGTATTTCAAACCCTTGCCAAATATTTCCCTTCCCAAGTATTTATTATCCTTAAAACAAACTTCCCGGAATATCCAGGAATAACAATAAATAAGCTAAGAAATTGTTTATTTATGAGCCAATAATGACTTTTAACTTCTTTATAGATTTGTGTAGTCAGTCTCAAGAACGTTAGGTATTTCAATTGTTCGTCGAGGAATTCAGGAGTTGAGGACTATGTAAGATTGATAGTGTTTATGTGTTCATTGTCAGATTCTCTCATTTAGAAAGATATTCAGATATACATTTCCAAGAAAAAACTAACGAAATATAAATATAATATATCATCACTCAACATCATTTCGTTTATATTTAAATGTATTAAATAATAAAGACTAAATTTTTATTTTGACTTATGATTTTGATATACATTTTTGTATGAATGTAATAGAGGTAATAAATTTACTGTGGTAAATATATATAATAAATATATCGTCCCTAAATAAAGTAGAATAAGCGTATCACAAATCATAATAATTTTGTGTCTCAGTCTCAACAGAACTGTGCACCGCCAGTATACTTCCTGAATCCTTTAAGATTTAGAGAGCGCGTGTTACACTGCGGCGTACCTGAGTTTAATGATAAATATTATATTAGAAAGGTAAAGAAACCATGAAAAATGGGAATTGAATTTCAAAAACAGTGTAAGTTGTATGAAATGTACTATGGCCTAGTGGTTTATGGTCGCTTGAGATAATATTTCTATACAAAATAATAGGTATCTAGTATTTTTTTTTATTTAACTCGCGTATAATTTTGCTTACATTTTAATTTTAACCTGAGTTTTCGAATGCTTTGCATCAATCGTGTTCACGGCTAGACGAGATGCAAGTATAGTATCTATTTATAATCTAAAATAGTAGTTGGATGATTATTACGTGAATGTTACAGAAAACTAAATTACTGTTTATAATTTCTTTCTCTATTTATATGTACTTCCGTTTCAGATTTTGGACGAACTTTAAGAATCTCGACTTAACAGAATACGATTTTTTTAAAAACATATCACAATATTTCTTTTACTTGGGAAACTATTCGGGTGTCACTCAAAGGAAATGTAGGTAAATATACCTTCTTCTTAATTACTATTCAAAGACATAAAAACAAATAAACTAATATATAAAATACTGTAAAGTAATATCTATTGTAATTATATTTTAATTTCAAAAAGTTCTTTGAGGTTATATTTTTTTTCATAAATGTTTTATAAATTTCTTTAAATCCTTTTTTTAAATTAAGAAATAAAATAAATGGAATTAATAAATAAATGTTAGACATTTTAGTAGTAGGTTGATGATTTACAAAATACACTACGGTGTGAGCGCAGGTATCTTTATCCAAGCATTGTAAACAAATCCGACTTCTAGGCGCATTTGCCAAAGAGCTGTGCATTCCTCCCCACTCCGCACCATTTTGTCCGTCTCAAAACACCATTTTGCACTCCACGATCCGGACAAGGCTTTGACCAAAAAAAATATTAATCTATCTACGCTCTGGGCTGTTTTCATTAGCGAGAGCATGTTTTGTTTTATGTTGGTGAAGGGAAAGTGAAATCGGTGGCCTTTCGGATTTTATTTTAGCTTGTATTGTCGATAGTGTGTGAAACACTGTCCTTGACATTACAAAGAACAACTTTGAAAACTTTGTATAAAACATATTTTGGCATTATGAATATAAATTATTTATAATATTAATTTCCTAACAAAATATAAGTATATATATCAACAGCTATCTCTTACAAGATGATAATTCTATTTGTAGAAATGCCTAATGATCCTTCGATCGAATGGGTAAGGATAGCGTCAAACGTTTACGGGAATTGATATAAATCGCCCAAGCTCCATCTATCTTCTTTAAGACTATCGATTGTACTTGTGTAATGGCCGAGTGACATCTATCTTTATTGAGTGCAAAAGAATATTTAAATCTCATGTTGATTATAAAAAATGTATGTTGATAATAGAAAATGTAATGTATTATTTTTAGTTCTGATTAGTCACTTCTCTAATAAAAAAAATATATACATTTTGGTTTATTACATATATATTTTGTTACTTTTTTTGTTGACTTATTCCTTATCTTATTTCTAATCACATGGTGTTCTATTTATTTATTTATTTTTATTTATTTATTTTTAGCCGAGTAAAGAACTATAAGTCAGATTGGTATGAGATGTGACACTTTTTGCGTCTTAAAATTGTTGTCAGATCTAAGGATCCGTAGAGTTGTGCAGATGCTACAACCGCACGCATCAGGCAATGGAATTGTAATTCTTTTTTAGCCATCAGTGTCAAAGCTCATCCATGGCTTAGTATTAAAAGTGTTCATGTTGTACAGTGAAAACTTTCGGTATTCCTTATTTGGGTTGAAGCTCGGTATCGCAAAGCAGGATATAAGGTCTAAGAAGATTAGGCAGTTTGATTAAAGTATAACAAACTGAGTTCTCTTATAAAAAGCCTTACAAAAGTTACTTACTAAATTATTGAACAATATATATCAAGGTGCCTCAGAGGTTTATTTCCTACTGCACTTTAAAGATCTTTTGTGATCCGTTATCTATGGGTACGCCGACGGCAGCACAGTTGTAGAAAGATATATGCCGTGTGCTCGGGCCATTATGGAACAAGAACAGACTGAAAGAGGAGTCATGGTGCAGTATTTGAATGACAATGGTAAGCTTCAGGCAGTCTCCGCATGAGGCAATACCAGACTTGTTAAATTTAACCACCTAAGAGTAAAGGTGTTTGTTTATCGCTAAAAGGATATTCTTCATTCATTTTTTTTCTATTTCACATAATGTATTTTTGAAATGCAGTACCGCCTTCCCTTAGTTAGGGCTACAGATTTCTTCGAACCTTAACTTTAATGGGCATATTGAGTGCAGATTTATAGTGGCTTCAAGAAATTTCGGCGTTTTTGAAAAAGTCCAACAGTTTCTCATGCCGGGATAGCTTCTAACTTTCCACAAAGCACAGATCGGATTGTGTGTGGAATACTGCGTTTAGTAAATTGGTTAATGCTAAACTCTACAGCCTTGAATACAGGCGTAATAATGTTAGCTCTTCAGTGTTCTATAGGATAAACTGGTGTATTCCATGAAATCAAAGCCTCACATCAAACCCCAGCATTGAATTTTCGGACAGAACGCAAATAAATCCTTCAGCGTGGATATCGTTCCCATCATAACGAAATGCTTAGTATTATCTTTTATGATTTACATAATGAGGGATTGGAACAGTTTGCCTGTGTCGGTGTTTCTATTTGAGTATATTATGGATGTTTTCAAGGCGAGAGTGGGTAGAATATAATTAATTAATATGCCTTACTGGCTACTGCTTGAATACCTGAGACTTTATAAACAAAAAGCCTCAACACGAGCTTCAACTGCTTGGTTGCTTCAGTAGCACTTTTTTAGCGCGATTTGCTACATTAATTAGGCTTTGTAAACAAGCGTTTCATGGCCTAGTTTATCAACTTATATATATTAGGTCCGGGAGGGACCAGTGCCACTGGCATATCAGGGAAAAAGCACTGGCTCGCCTAGCAAATTTGTTGCTAGCATACAATTTTGAATCTAAACTATCTCCTAAACTACCTATTTAATGTAAATTTTATATGAAATATATGCCAAAAATAATTAAAACCAATTAGATTAGCATTAGAATTGATTTATCCATTTAGATATTGATTAATACTAAACCAAAGAAAATAACTTCGAAAATAAAGTTATATATTTAATTTAACTTGTGAACATAGAAGTGATAACATTAAAAATCCTGTACAAATCAGTTTGATAGTTTTGGACTACCTTTTATAATATGTATATATGTATAGGGTTTTACTGTTTTGCTTTATATAGTTACTAGCTTGGACATACATAGGATCAAGGGCTTTTCTATTCTACTCTTTTTTTTTGCTCCAATTACACTACTCTTTTTTTAACGATATTATAGCTTTATCGTGCATCCTTAATATTTCAATTATAGAAACCAGTTGACCCGTGAGAAAATGTAACTGTCCTCATAACATATTTGTCGACTCTTAGCTTCGACATTTGTTATCTTTTCAAAGTATCTCATATATTTTTTATAATACTTCTCACAACAGAGAAAATAAAAAAGCTATGAAACAATAAAAACCTCTTTGATACATCTTCTTTTTATTCTTCTAAAGAGGTTTCTCATTTGATATACTATACTATATTTCAAATAAGATATAGTGTTTTTTCAAGGCTTGAGAGGCAAAATTTTTTCAATTTCACTATTAACAATTTTTCGTACTTCAGTAAATACCGGGTATTAAATGTCCAGTAAAAAATATAAAATAAATATTTGTTACAAACTGACGAATGTGCCTGTGCGTTTTTGTTTCATATTCTGATGTAGTTTATGGCAAGCCGTAGCAAATTCCAATGGATCCAGAGTAAATCCAATTACGTGTTAAATGTTTTCCTATAAAGTAACGGGTCCATATATGTAAGTTATATACACAAGGTTTATTATTTTTAAAGTCAATGTCATTAGATGTTTTGTTTAATGCTATTAAGGATAAGCGAATAAATTCAGGGTAAGAAATTTCAATACCTTTAAAAGGACTAAAAGGATATTTATTGACATAATGTATTGTAATGCTTATAAATACCCAGTTATTACTTAAAAAATATTAATTTCGTAATTTTATTTATATGAAATATAATTTTAATTGTAGTCATAGTTATGGTTCATTATCAGTTGAAGAAATAAAGAACTTATTATTATATTCATACTTTTATATTTTTCCAAATAATAGAGCAAACGATTTTAGTGTGTAACTTACATTGAGGCTTTATGGAGATAGTTGTGCAAGTTTCAAGGGACTAGACTCATTACTCCTGGTCTAGACGATTTGCAACTCACCTAGAGGATAGGGGAAGAGGTCAGAACCCTCAAGTAACTTAACAACACGAAAGTATACCTTTTGTTATTTTTTATTAATTAAAAACTTTCAAAGTTACGTATAAGTTACTACAATATATATTTTTTTATAAATTGTTTAATAGTAATAACTCTTATAGAAATAATAATAAGACAAAAATTTAGCAAATCACATGACGATTCTATGTATATAATCTAATATATATAATATATTTAGAGATATCAAAAAATAATGGTAACTAAGTTATCTTCCATTAACATATGAAGCAAATGTTTTCAAGTTATAATTTGAAATAAAAATTGATATATGTCTAGGTTTTTCTATGGTAAACAGTTTCTTATTATTCTTACAACATGCGCAATATAATATAATCTTGAAACTAAGATAAATAATTTAATTGAGACAGAGTTTAAAATCCTAAACCTAAGTTAAATAAAATTAATATTTGATCCAAACTTTGTTCACCCCTATTTGGTCTTAGGGACTACTTTCGTGTTATCTGTTAAGCTCTTTATAAATAGAACTTATAACGTAAGTATAAAGTGATAAGTATAAAGTTCCATCTGGCTTTATAATTTAAACTGTATTTTAAGTTAAACCCGTCAAAAGATTAAACAGTTTTATTTATTATGAAACAAAAATAATTAATATTATCCAAACTCATGTATATTATTTTTAATTAGCACTTGGAAATGTCTAAACAATTTTGATAAGTTTAAACATCCTTACCAATAGATGTAGTTATTAAGTGATTTTGACACGGGACATTTGTTTGTATGTTCCATAGACTGCTGATTCGAATCTGGGTATTCTCCGCTTCTCTTTGTAAACCACTTCAGGAAAGAGAGTAGAGTAGAGAAGTAGAGTTAGAAATTATATTACATAACTCACACATATATATAGTTAATTATATTTTTGACAGTTTAAATGTTTTTACTTAATTTTAAACTTGTAATTTTCGTATGAGAGATTAAAACGAAAGAGGATAAAAAAGCCTTTTAATCTTTTCATATAATCCTATAAATAGTGGATCGTTAAGCAAATACTCCAACGAATTAGATATTAAGCAGCGTGGAGTTAAGCGGTTAGTAATCTTTGGAGTGATCAAATTAACTTATACGCTCTCCCCTTCGCTTTATTTGAGGATAATGAACGGTAATATGTATCTAGGATATGTTCTTAAGTCGATAGCAAACAAATTTTTATTTTTTTTCAACACAATTATGAGGTACTGCGAATTATTAATTTTATGTATACAATTGAGCTATATTATAATTGATATACAACCATTTCTCTATTGTGTATGTATTTCCATTTTAACTTTACTAAAATTTTTGATAATATTGTAAATTTGTATATCCACATGCCGAAATGAGAACTCATTTCCAAACTTTTATTACCTGTCAGAAGTATATCGCAAAACTTCTATTATCCAGCGTAAATAAAAATTTTGCTATCCCTACATAGTGAATGATTAAATTTTAAATTACTAAGCCCACACAGGTAGCATATCTATCCAGTCGTGACATGAATCCAGGCTGTAAATAATCAAATATCTACTTTGAAGACTACATCTGAATCGCTCCACCTCTAGATTAAATACTTTTTTATCTTGTCAAATAAACATTTTTTTAATCAAATAAATCATATATACTCAAGTTTTATTTTAGGCTAAAATATTTATTTTAAATATGAACATGTAATAAATAACTATAGGAATTTTTTAAATATTTATATATTATAAATATATATAATCTTTTTTCTATTTTATAAATCTTTTGACATTTATATATATTTGCAATTTAATCCGAGCATATGTGTGTTTGTGTGTGTGTTACCACTAATAAAGCGGTTATTTGAAATCTATTTAAATAATATACAAATATAATTTCAATGGTCGAATAAATAATTATATTAATTATTTTATGCCAAGTTCATCACTGTGGCGGTTAATGCAATAAAATATATATTATTAAGATATTTATTGTTATTAAACATTTATTGTGAAGTATTTTATTTTTTAGGTTTGTTATAAATATGCAATAAAATGTTATAAATATGCAATATAATAACTATAAAGAAAAATAAAAGCATATATATTTTAATTTTAACTATAGTCACGAATGCAATAACAAAATAAGTTATAGTATGAAGTACTCAATTTTTGAAATTGTGTTCTAAACCAATAGATACATTACTGTATATATTAGGCTTCCTTCAGACGAGCATGCATTACTTGCATATGAGTGCAAGTGCCACCCACACACTCGTACAGCAGTCAAGGTGATTTGTCACTTGTCGTCGGGTACAGTTTGACTAATTGAGGTTATAAATCCTACCGCGCTAAATGTAATGAACGCCTCGATGCAAGTGATGAATATTTTTTAGTTGTAAATTTTCAAAGGGGTTAAAAGAGCCGTGCATTTTCACTTGTTACTGTCAATTTTGCTGTTGAGCTTCATTTATCTTATTTTTCAGTGTATTCATATTTGTTAAGCTTGTTTATTTTTTATAATAAAAAATAAAATATATTACTTTAATCTAAATAAATATAGAGTAGTTATACGCTTCTACTTGATATCTGAGGTAGCAAACTGACAGTATTGGATTCCCAAAAGGTGCGAGTTCGACTCCTGGGCGTGTTTTTTTCTATATATATATATATATATATATATATATATATATATATATATACTTAGAAAATAAGCGAACCTGGCTAATATTTTTAAGGACTTTTTGAAATAGTCTTAAATTATCAAATATTATTAATCGGCCAAAAATTAAAGAGATATTTTCTGGAAAGAACTGAAAGGACTGGACACTAGACTTTTTATATATCTATAGAGATACCTTACTCTTGTACGTTTTTTGGAATATGCGCGTATTGGAAAAAATATATTGTATATTTACATAAGTGGAAGTTTAAAATTAGACCAATATTATTAAAGTTATATCTCACTCTGTTATATGTATAACAGGGTGATTGTAGCGAACAGTTATATTCGTGCGTACAAAGGGATGCGAAATTTCTATTTGTCGTTCATTAATAAGGCTATATTGCAACGTGCATCCCCGAGTAACGCTATATTGAATCAAAGATTATAAAACTTTCAGAACTACTGACTATTAATGATTTGAAATATCTGTATTTAGTCTTAGTTTATTCAGAAATAACAGAAAAAAAATATTGCATGACATTTCGAAGTAACAAACTATTAAATTTTTATTTAATTTAAAATTGGAAATTAACCATTTTTTGATGATTCAAGATAACGACATAAAAAAAAGTTAACATATTAAACAGTCGTAAATATTGCAAGAGTGATTATTTTTTTGCAGATCTTACAAAATCGTACCCAATTAGCTGGCAAATAAAAAAATATAAATCGTATTTGTGTAAACCAGCAAAATGTGAATTTAAATATACATAATAATAAATACTTTTAAACAGTTTTGATTGATTACACTTGTATTATGGCTCTTACTTCTCGCTAATAATCTGTTTTATGGACCTTCTTTTTGAATACATTTTTGTATTAAGACTTTCGTGATCCATGATTACTATTATATATAATTTATAATTATCCGGCTGAACTCATGTATATTTATTTTTATTTATTTATTTAATTAGAATTTGCCCGACTACTCTCGATCCATCTGAAAGTCTATCCAATCAAATCCAATCGTGGCGTGAACAGTTCACGCCGCGTTTCCGCCTAGCTCTGAGAATATAGGTACGGGCCCCGGAAGGGGTCGAAACTAATTTTTAATATATTTTATTAAGTATGAAGGAGCTTGTACATACTATGTATAATCTTTGACGATTCTCCGCTACGAATAATCCAATTAAGCAGCGATTTCCTAAGGCCTGAGATCGTCTCACTAAAACCAATATCAGGCGTATACCTGGCACTATATCCATATCGTTCATTTATATATAAAACTACATATAAAAGTATAAGAACCTTACCATTCACTAAATATTACTCTATTCCATAGTCAAATAAGTATAATTGTTTTATTTTATGACTATGTCTAACAGTAATTATAATGCTTAAAGATTAAGGTCAGTAAACTTAATAGCTGATTCATGTTGAATGCTTAATTCCCAAACTAAATTGTTATCAAAGGCACAATGCATACATAAACAGCGTAACTGATTTGAAAGATTGTTCAAAGTTTACTTATCTACCCTCTTCAGTTTAAAAACAATTAAAAGCTTAAACAAAATATGGAGCTGTCGGCATTTATTAAAATGTAGCACTTTTAAGTAACCTCTGTCCAATTGCATTTCAAATTTTCTAATTATCATAGTTTACAAGTCTTATTTTTAAAGATAACAAGGAAAGTTCAGAATTTTAAGTTAATCCGACAAGTAAAGAGCTGATCAGAATTAGAAATATTCTTTCGGCAATATTTAAAAGAAATTTATAGAATAAAAAGCTTTTTTATATCATTATTATGTATTCCGCCAGAGAATTACATAAAATTATAATGATTAATTAGTTATGTAAAAGATAAAAGTTATGTTATTTTGTGTTTATTCAGAGATTTAATCAGAAGATAGTAATGTTAACGACTTCTTATCTTTGTCTCGGGTCATTCAACGAAAATATTTACTAAATACTAAATTAAATGTGTATGAGACGAGGCTTGTTTAGATAACTCAAGATTAACTCTAATGAATATCGCTATGATTTGACTTTAAGAGCAGATGAAATTAAATTTGAAGAGATTTGCTTAGATTCTATATAAAAATATATTTATATACAATTTATAAAATTATATGTATATTGGCTATTTTATATAAATTTTATATAAAAAAGTAAAAAAACAATTTGATATACGTACGTACGTATTACGTTTATTTCAAGCCGCTTTTAAAGAAATTATTATAGTATTTTTTTAAGAAATTGCTTGGAATGTGTATATTACGTTAATGAGCTTGCCGTAATATGCTTAGGTGGTAGACCTTGAGATCCAAAAATGGCAAGTATACCAGTATATACTGGTTATATTAACGTCTCATAAATATAAAAAAATCGTCACTTTATGTGTGTCGGTCTATCAAGTGTGAAGATAATTTAGAGGCATCATAACTTTTATGATTATAATATTTTTGTGTGATTTTTGTGTAATAGAATATAATGAAAAATCTTAATATATTTAATGGGTTTAAAATCAATTTTCAAATATTTTTAAGCATTTATTTAAACTGTAAGTCTTATGATGCGATAAATTTTTATTTAATATACAAATTAGAAAAATATTTTTATTTTATTTCATATAAATTGTCAAAATTCGTATAAAATATATATACTCATATATAATAAACTCAGTTGCTGTGCCTCTCTAATCAGAATGGGTAAATTTAAGTATTAACAGTATTCTCATTCGGAAAACTGCCAGTTACTCTAGTGCCAGAAAAGCTCCACCACAAGCAAGTATTAAATGCCAAACTTATGTAGAAATAACAATTATGGCACACATTATATAATTTAAATTATAGTAAAAGTTAAAAGCAATTCCTTCTAAAGAAATTCTCGTTTAGTTTTCATTTTTATGACAATCACATACGTCTTTCAATTTAAGCAAATTGGTTACATCAGCACCAAAGATAACAAACTGGATCACGTCTCTTTTAACAATGCGAAACAATTCCCAGGAACATACTAACGAAGCCAGTTAGCATAACAATATTCGCGTCTCGGTCGTGTTGTTGGCACACGAATATGTACGTCAGATTGTTCTTAAACAACTACGTAGCCTTTATGTAAATAGCCCTTTCCAGCCGCAGGGTGTGTGCAGATATTAAAAACCTTTGTTGGATCGTCGAGCAATCTCGTCTGCTGCGACACCGGCTTTTGTCAAGCCTCACATCTCGTGCTATAAAGCTGGGATATTATACTTTAAATAGGACTTAACTTGTTTAGAGATGATTATAGTAGGCAGCGGTCGTCTCCGCTTGTATCATCATATGAAATAGTAAAAACTGTAGAATTTATAATCATTTTAAATTTTATTCTTATCAGCGGTTGTATTATTATTTTTTTTTTATATGAAGGTTAATAAAATATACCCCTTATATATATATATATATGAATAAAAATTCAATTATAAAAATAATAAAACATGTTGTATTTAATAATTTCAAGAATCACTAAGAATATCGTAAACAGTCTGTTTTATGAGGGCATGTTATTATTAAGCCAATCTTTATTAATTAAAGTTAATAAAACTGAAATTATAAGATCACAACAAACCTAATAATTTTAGTATCCTATTTAAATCAAAGTCAAGTCAAAGTCAAAGAATTTTATCTCAAAAATATTATTTTAGAACTTTTAAGTGTCACATAAAACTGAATTAACTCGCAAATAAATTAAATTTTAAATATGTACTTGTGAAATTCTAATAAAATACTTTCAAAGTTTGGATTTATTAAATTATTCAGTTGTGGCAAAGCTTTTGATTAAAATAATAAATAAAATAAGATAAAGCTTTCAATAATAAAATATGTGATCTCGAAGTGTTTGCTTGGATGGATATTATATGGAACTTATCTAATTGGTAGGTATATGGAGGTCATTACGGCAGTGCTGTATACGATTTTAGCACATTTATTGTTGTATGTTGAAGATTTACAGCAATATGTTTACTGATGCTAATTTTAAAATTAACTTCGTGAAATACTATAAACGTGCCTTGCTATGGGACCACCATAGTCGTAAGCTTAACGCCAGACCGCATGCGTGCTTTATTCATAACACACACTTATTATTTAAAACTTAAGTTCCTATAAGTTTTATTTTTAACTTTGTTTTAATGGTAATTATTAATAATATATATTTTATATATAGTCTGAAGTAGCTAAAAAGATGAAAGTATAAAATTTATTTTACCATTAATTCAAAAGCGTAGTAGTACAATTTTATTTAATTCAAAGTGTATCGAAAAACGGATATAACAATTTTATTCATGAGTGGTATTCACTTGATGGTGGTAGATGATATACTGTTATCTAATTTACTACATAGGTCTTGAAGATTGGTACCTTGGCGTCTAGGTCTCAATTTAAACCACGTGTAATTCCTAGACCTTAGAACACCAATGTACGGAAGCCCGATTTAATTATAGTCAACCGTTATATTGCTAGCCTCATCTTAGTATTAATCATTGGTGTTTGATTTATGTGGTAATACTATAGTATGTAATTTATCTTGATGTTATTAAGACGATACGACACCACCGATCTAATAATTATGTACTGATATTTTGTACTGAATTTTTTTATTATTTTTTGTAGTCTTAAAGAAACGAAATACCGTTGGTTGATATATAGTTATAATATTCATACAATAAAATTTCTAAAGATTTTTAAATTGTATTATATTCTCTAATATTATGTTTTATTTTAGTATTTTTAACATCGTGATTCGTTTGCACGTTCAGTTTATGAAGAAAGCAATCTTCTTCAACACTTTCATCTGTCATAATGTTATTTATTGATATTGTTATCGTGAACAATAAATCAGTTGGATTTAATTGAAAAAGGCACCTAAGAAATAGTATAGACAAATAGTGCCTATAAGCAAAAAAACAATGTAAATATCATAAATATTTTTGTAAGCCAACTTGGTATGAAGGAATCCATAAAAAACAAATGCACTGCAATAGTTTATGTTAAAAACTCAGTTGTTGTTGTGAAATTAACAGAACTGGCCTTAAATTTACTTGAAATTACTAGTCTCTTATAGTCAATAATAAAACATTAATGTTCCTACTCCTTACTTATTATACATACGCTTACAAAATTAATAAACTGATTCCATTATACAAAATAACTAACTTCAAAAGGAATATTGAACTTTGTATGTTTGTCTTCCGATGTAACTTGAAAACTAATAATGACGGAAAACTCTTACTGACATAACTGACATTCTAGGTATTTAAGTATATATATACTTTGTTTAATACCAGATTGCTTGAACACTATATATATGATTATGAAATCATAATATAATTTATGAAATACAAAGATCAGCAATACTTTTTATAACAAAAACTTTTTTACAAATTATTTCTTGTGTTACTATTTGCGAACTTTGCGAACTTGTGTTACTATTTGCGAACTTTGTGAACTTGTGTTACTATTTGCGAACTTTGCGAACTTTGCGAACTTGTGTTACTATTTGCAAAGTTGTGGTTACTATTTGCGAATGGATGACTAGACTTTATTAAATAAAAACGAGTAGTCAGTAACCTTGAAGCGGTCATTAACATTTTGATTTTAATGAGAAAATGTTTAAGTGTTGCTGATTAATAAAATTTAATTAATACTTAGTTATTGATCCCAAAGCAATGAATTGAAATTCATTGACGCGAAAGTCATGAGTACTCGGTTCATGATAGATCCGTTAAGATCTATTCAATTCTTGATTGGCAACTTATGAGATTTAATAAGAGTTGTGAAGAAGCCACTGGTATAATTAATGAGACCGTTTTAAAAATGCAAATACCGGATGAGCTTTTTGTAAGCGAACAAATTATTAGAATATTTATTTGATTTTTAAAAAGTAATTAATTAATGAAATAAAATATACATTTTGTATTACTTTTAATTTCAATATATTTATATATAATTTATCCGGTTAAAAACTATCAGAATTTGCTCGATGAGTATTGAACCAATTGGGGATTTTTAATAAAAGTTTTACGTTAAAGTTATAAGTGCATCTATTACAAAATCATATTAGCAATTGCTGAAAGAGACAATAAAGGCGTGAAACAATTCATTCACGGTTAGGCCTCCACTATCATAAAAGTGTCGCAGGGATGTTACAAACGAGAATTTATGATGAAATCGTGCAAATGAGCGGCCGACGCCTTAAATCCTTCGCGTCGGATAGTTGTCGCGATAACTTGAAAATTCATGATGGCTGCCTGTTTGCTGTTTGGACAGTGTTTGATTTGTGTTCTTTGTCAGTGGTCACTATTTCTCAGTCTGGATTATGAGTTGCTTTTGCTTTGCTGTTCTCTGTTCATGTATTAAATTTCAAATGAAGTTTATATAGATAGCTCTATAAGTTAAATGACTTTGAAATATATATGTCTGTGTGTATTGATTTCAATTACTCTTGTCATCTACATTTCTTAAATTGTAATGCTTGTTTAACACGTTAGCTGACAAACGGTAGTTCTTCGATGTTTTCTAGATCAATGACAATGACCGCCACCGATTATTGCCTTTAAGCATGCGATGAACTTATTTAATAAATTCACTATCGACACTAAATTACTTACTCGAGAAGAAAATTAATAATGTATTTTAACCCGAAATGGGGCAATTTATTGCAGAACTAGCACTTTTATAGCACGTGTTACTTACGTGGGCAAATTATAGCATTTTAAAATGTAATGCTTTTCGATAATAATTTAACGAATTATGATTTCCTTTCGTATTTTATTCGTTTAATATTATAGTGTTCTAAAATATTTTTTTTTTATATTTTTAATATTCTTTTGTGTTGTGAAATATTTTTAGTGTTATATTTTGAAATATTACTATTAGGTTTAGATGTTGTATCTTATAGGAATCTTATAGGATTTAAATCCTATAAGATTCTACATTAAAAAGAATATAAATAAAACAATATGTCACGTTTAAAACCTATATATGTATGTATATATAATATAGTATATATTATGATCTAGTTAAATATGATTTAAAGTAATATATGCTAATAAGATTTAAATTAGGACATTTTTGTGGTTAAGTCTTATCTATTTTCTTTTAATTTTCTTTACTCCCAGTTGTCTTAAAACAAAAACGTATGACAAATGATATACCAGATAAGAAATTAAAATGAACTTGAAACAGGTAGTCCTTTTTGCAAATGTATTAAATATAATTTTAATATTCTTTTTACGGAAAGTAGGATAAGTTACATAACTGTCTATCCGTAATTTAACTTTAACCGTGTTACAATAACCTACAGGTATATTTATACTAATAATATAAAGCGGAAAAATATGTTTCTAAAAGATGCTAATCTTAGAAACTATCGGATAGATTATATAAAATGCTAATTTCATCAAAGTCAGCCGCGATTCACTATGCGGTATTGTCGGTCGGTCGATACGGTACCTCAATAAGAAGATCGACGGGACTGTTTCCCGGGAGGACGTGGGTTCGAATGCTGTCCACACCTATATTATTTTTTTATTTAAAAAAAAAATATTTTTCTAATTATTGAAAAGATCAGAATTATCATACAAGATAACTATAATAAAGGTATTTCATAAGAATATAAAAGTATAACAGAACTAGTTCCATATCAGTTTGAGCATCCAAAAGCGTATACAAAATAATTTCTAAATAAAGAACTAAGAAAATATATCATGTATTTCATGAGTTCCTATAAGATAAATATGAAATAAATTAACTAAATCATGATTAAATGGTATTAAAAAAGTGTGTAAAATTTAAATATGTCAATAATTCTCCATGTAAATTAAATTAATTAATTTATATTTATAAACATAAAATTTTAAATGAAATAAACATTACATTCACTGATAATAACAAAGTAAGCAAAACCATTGAAAAAAAAAATTTTTCTCCAACGACGTAATAATTGCGGGTCGGACGCATATTACAAATTGCACCTTCCAGCTATTTACATTACTCATAAAATAAAAACACCCTCATCGGAACCTTTGTTCAAGGAAGATATTGTTTAATATGAAGATTCTATTACATTGTAATAAAATTATAATTAAATATAATGTTTACTTGTTATTCAAATTCATAACATTTTATAACATATTTATTAATTTATTTATATCTTTTCTACTTTGAGTAATTATCAGCGATCTATTTTGTACGTCAGTTTGAAGAGTCAGAATTTTGATACTACACTTCTCTCTTTCTTGATATATAAATACCAGAAAAAAAACGCAGGTGTAGTACCAAGGTCAGAGTTAACTGGATGTCTCAGCGTAGGGTATCCTAGTGAGATATCCAGGGTAATAAAATACGTTAAAACCATCCTTCTTGATTTCATACAAAATTTATTATATAACGTAAATGGTATATGTATGGAAAAAATATGTATAAATAAATAAATATATGATATAGATGATCTAGCAATATCTTTGGGATTTTTTAAATATTTATCCAGGGGTTTTGAGTTTAATTGTTACAAACATTTAAAAATACAAATGTATACTCTTTATCTTATAAGTATAGAAATAATAATCTAGTTAATATAAAACTTATCTGTTATAAGACTTAACTGTTAACTAGAAAAAATGCTGAAAATTATGTCACGGCACACAAAGATAAAATGCTCATTCTTGAAAATGGGAACATTAAAGAGCTTTGTCTAAGAACAAATACCTTCGAACAATAGTTCTGAATGATTGATTAATTAACCTATTTCTATTCTTTGTCAATATGCAAGTTTCGTATCCATACATCATATTATTGAACTTCTTTGTTTGAATCCTAAGTTACAAAAGGATTTAAAAACGAAAAGCTTAGTTTCTATTTCTATGAGATGTGACGTACAATTTAAAATATAGATTAAGAAGTCAAAGTCAAATATTTAATTTATTGATTTCACATATATTAAACTTATGAAATGTCATTAGATGTAGTTCCAAAAGATAGGTCAATGGAAAAAAACTGTCAACAAACTGCATGGAAATAAAACTACCTTCCCTTTCAAACATTTCAATCAAATACAAACTCTTTATTCTACTAAATTCTTTATTCTAATAAAAATATCCTTACAATTTCTTTACAAACAATCTAAATGACAAGTAAATCGATACATTTGTTTGCTCCTGAAGCGACCAGCTATTTTAATTTATATCAAACGAGACGATACAAAATATTCGCACGTTATAAATAACGACTTGTACTGTCGCCACGATTCTGTTCGCAATATTTCAGAGTCATGGAACATCGGAGGGCTTTGATGATCCCGTATAAGAGATATCTGGAACCAGCCGAATGGAATATTAGTTACAATGGGTGTTACAATCAAAGCACTGTCAAACTTGGAAGTTTGATTTAGATGCTAACCACCGCAAGTCATAAGTTATGACTGTGCTGTCATTTTAAATTAGATGTCATATTTAAACTTATATTTATAATAAAACAATTGAAATATTACAACAGCAAACATTGAGTGTCTATAAAAATCTTTAACGATTATAAAATTTCAATATGTATAAAAATAAACTTGTTTTATCTCTAACAGAGGTCTAACACATAACAATATTTTATCACAGTTTCTCATTCTAATGAGAAAAGTAATTCTATATGATATGAATGTTCATATTTAATCAACAACTCCAAATGTTTACTGGAACTAACCATCATTAAAAGTGCCTACTGTTTCATACTATAATAGTACGTATGATATCGTGGTAAAGATTAAATTTGAATAAAACTATTTATTTTATAATTTTGACTGGCCTTTGATAGGTGGACCTACTTCATAGAAAACTGGTTATGATACCCGCTTGATGTTACCGAATTAATAACAAGAATAACTACTTATTTGAATCACCGCCTTCGCAAGTTAAACATTCCAATTTACGATTTTTATTCAACACAAATTTTAAACATATATGTTGCAATCGTTATATCATAAATTAATAATGCGTAAGTAGGAGCATAATCACAAGAATAAATGAGAAAAAAATTGAAATAAATGTTGCGGGAAAATTGTCGCTACTAACAAGGCAAGAGCGGTTATGTGGTCACGAGAGATAATGTTTAACCACAAGATGATGGCTTCACTAAACAAGCTTCACCACAGCTGTATGCAGACTAATAATTCCGTCATAATTTGTAATATCTACATATGATTCTCGCACGTATGCCGTTATAACAAGCGACAAGTTGGTTTAACCTAATTTGCATTTTTGGGGAGAGACTTTTCATACAATTTTAACTAATTATTACAACTATTGTGTATATGTAAGTATATTTTATTAGTGTACAAAAATTAGCAAAATACTAAATCGGTATTCGAATTTTAATTCGATAAATCGAATTATAATATCAAATTAATTGTAAAGATAGTAATTAGTTACAGGTAATGCAACACAGGCATAAAGGGTGATATAACATATAACATATAATAACATATAACATACAATTTTCAGAGTACAAAATATTAAATAAGAATTAACTAACAAGAATAAACAAGCGCTTAACATACATTTCACGAGTTGATTCATACATTTGAATATTGCATTTTCCACTTCGTTGAATGCAGTCCTTAGCGAGCTCTTATTACTAACATATGATTACGCAAATCATTTAATAACACCTTGTCAGCATAATGTTTGTGCCATTGCTGAAGTGCGGTACAGTCTTACTTGTTACAGAGATTTGAGATCTTAATTTCTACTGCATAATTGTGGTAAAATATTACAATTATTGCATTTAAAACTACCTTGCATGGTTTTGTTGTTTTAATTCAAATTATTTACATAATAATACATTGTGTATAATATACCCTAATACTACTAACGTAAATGGCTTTGCTTTGATCTAAAGATATGTTTCTAATAAAACGCTGTACAGCGCAATAGTCTCACAATTAATATCTGCAGAACATGTTATGTATGACAATCTAATAACAGATCTAGGCGCGACCCGCTTTTCGCTTTCTCCTGCACGAAATTGTTTGACCTGGGCCACGAACTAAGCGGATAATATTAACACAATATCGCATTAATATATCAGTTGATATTATTTGTATGAATAACTAATATGTTATCAAAACGAAGATATTAATATTTTTTTTACTTTTATGAAAGTCAGATTATTTCTGTATTTATATAATTCATTAAGAATGTAAATAATGTACGGAAATCTTTAACTGATCTTTAGATGTGATTCGACTGAAATATATATATATATGCGTGTGAAGTATGTTTCGCTTATTTTTGGGCTCAACGTAGAAGTCGTGAATCGAACTTAATTGGAGCCCAGACGGGTGACACGAAAAGGAGATGCATTGTATTGGTATTTAGGACACATAAATAGATTTGAGAAATGAAGTTCGATGCTCTCTTGTATAATATGTATGGTTATACGATATATTGACAGAGTCTTAATTTAAACAACTTCAAGGCTTAAAGCGAAAAAAAGCTTTCTTTGGATTTATTTTAAGTATATTTGTCGAATTTTTATGTATGCTTTCTTATTTATCTTTATATATTTGTAAAACCTAAAGTATAGTATTTAAAAAAAAATCTGTGTAAACATTTTTACAATTTAAGAATCGATATAAAATGTTTGAATTATTTTTTAAAAACCTTGTCCAAGTCACAATATATCCAACATCTGAGTACCAATATAACAACAACGTGGGACTTTATGTAAAATATTTAAATATGTTTTATTCGATGCTTGATTATTATCACAAGAACCACGTGTAATACGAAATGATTGAATATTGTAGTAAACTAATAGTATCTACTTCTAGTAGTACTTCTGAGTACTGAACAAAATAAGGTGGATTATAATGTCACTGGATGACGCTTATCACATGGAATAAATTAAATTAACTTAGTAATAAATAATATTAAAAAGAAGTTGACATATTAAAAATAATATATTGCGGAGTGTAGTGAACGAGCCGTTGACACATTTGAAGATAATATGCGCATGTTCTTCTGTGCTCAGTGTGGTTCATGTTATAAGAATTATAATATTATTAATTCCAATTTTTAGTTAAATATAATTTTTAAATTCAGGTTGAGTCAGTTTGTTAGTATACATCATGTTCTACAGTAAATAAACGAATAGTAATTATTATAATTATATAACTATAATTCTATATATACTATTGAAACATCAGTAGTTAACTGAATGTATATATTTTTTTAGTTTACTTTTAGACATAATTGGTTATTGGGTAATAATATTTAAAAAATTCACTGTTAATAATTTTAGAAGAATTGCAAGATAGTGTACCGTATTAGAGTTTTCTTAACAACTCGACGGTGTAAGGTTAAACTTTGATTCGTATGAAATAAGAGTAACGGACAAGGTGGTTCTCTTATTTCATACAAATATAATTTAATGCTAACGTGATCGAGTTGGATAAAAAACTCGCACTAGACACACAGGTTTTCAAACTCTTATTCACCAAGTTATTTTTAAATTAATATTTTTAAACGCCATGACTTATAACTTGTATCAAGTGCACATGAATACGAAGCGGGCGCGGGCGCCACGTAACGAATGTACATTTACATTTCATAAACAAATGACACTCAGACAGGTTAGATATACCATGATCGTGACATGGTCGTTTCAAGCAATCGTAGCTTCAGCACTACTACGGAAGTATCATTATCTCACTTCAAATTTTTCAAGAATTAATGAAGTAACAAGTCAATAAATAAATTTTACTTCAGCACTGATAACATAAAGGTCATACTGATATTTTTTATTTGTTTTTGTTTATTGTATACGATAAATATAAAATGAAAAAATTATCTAAACAGGCAGGAGTTGAGGAGGAAACTTGCGACCTCTGGGAATTAATGTCGTTGTGCAAATTGGACTATCGTGTCGCTGTCGGCCTTCATAATAATATCATGATTATTAAAAAAAGTTCAGTAGAACTAAACAAGTTTATATACAATAAAAATTAAAGAGGGTATTTCAATATAATTTGAAAAAATTATCAGAAAAAAAAAACAGATTTTTTCTTTATTTCTATAAATAATTTATTTCTTTCTGTGATTATTGGTAAATTTATATATTTGTTTGTATCTTATTAATTTATTAACAAAAAAAAAAAATAATATAACATACTTCTCGTCTATCCGTAAACACGATTGCTGCAAAGCATTCGAAACGGTTAAAATTAAAATGTAACCAAAATTATACGAGAGTTTAACCCCAAAAAAAAAATAGTTTTATTTCAGATTTTAATATAAGTTTAAGTAGGTATATAACAATTTGTATATAACAATTTATATTTAAATTTAGAGAATTATTTTAAAGACAAGTTGATTTTTAAGACATTATAATTATGATAGGTACTTATATTACCATCTATTAGAAGAAATTCTTGGAATTCTTGTTATTCAAGTTGCTGTTATTTAGAACAAACAAATCTTATTTGACTTTACGTACTTTGGTTATAAATTTAATTATTTATTATCCTGGAAGGCCACGTTATGTAAGTGCATTAATAGTATCGCTACACGATATTAAGGAAATATCTGCGAGCAACTGTTATTAAGGATAGGAAAATTAATGATTCCAGACCAGTCTTAGTCCGACTTCAGCACAAATCTATTTAATTGAAGTACAGATAAAATGTCGATAAGATAATTTTCAATCAATAAATTCTATAGATAAATTCTTGATGTATATTTAATGTCCAAGTGTGAGAAATATTTTTATTCGCTTTCTTACAACAAGTACCTGTTTTGTTTTATTAAGTTTTAGTTTTTAAATATATGTAAAGTGTTATAAAATGCAGATAAGTTAAGATATTTTTATTTTTTATGTTCATTTAAATCTAACAAGTTAACAAGGCTTGAATCTTGTGTCGTTGATAAAAAAATGTCCATGTTTTTGCATTTCAAACTAAAATAAACTCAACTGCAAGCTACAAAGAAATCAGTACAAAAACGAAATAAAAATGTACGAACGAATGCATAAAGTTATCTGTGTCCGAAGCGAAGTGAGAGCTCCTAAATAAGGCGGTTATGGAAATGAGCCCTCAACTGTCCTCAGTGCATTCGTGTTAAAAAGACTGGTCTTTTTAACTCTGTTCAGTGTAAACGAAAAGAATTCGATTACTTTAAGCTCTTGCTACCATTACATATTTAATTATTTTAAACATTACAAAGGAATGAAAAGAATGAAGTTATTATAAAATTTTTACATACTAAGGTTTGAAAATATAACAACGTTTAAATCAATAGTCTAGCTAGTTCATATTGGTAGATATAAAAATGATTAATATTAAGGTCACATATACATTAACATTGCTCTTGGTGTCACTAAGTTCGCAGTATGTGCTATATCAGCAATTCTAGGAGGCGTACAGGGAACTTATTACAATGCCAGCAGACCACTCCACAGTCCTATGACAGCCTAATCATGACGCGTCAAGGAACTTATTGCATTCCGCCTCTGTTCAAGCATTTAGAGATATGTTAATTCTTAATTGTTGGTTACAATCGAAAGAGGGTAAAGAAATTGGACGTTCCAATTCCATTTAAAATAAATGACAATGCTTTTAGTTTTTTTATTTAAAATTTAAAATAATTATGTAATTAAGATAATTAAATTAAGAGACTACTTCGCTAAGTCAAATTTATTAGTTCTTACAGGTCATTTAGTACTAACAGAATAATAACTTCACTGAATTAAATGGAAGGATATTTTCAATATATTTAAAATGTGTTATTTACAACAATATACAACCTCGTAATACCAGCACATGGATTATGACGTATTTATTTTTTACACCGCCATTGAGGTAAATTATGGATAATTTTACTGTACTGAATTGCATAAAGACCGACAAGTTACGATTTTACGATTTTATAATGGCCGCTGCGGGCTGTTTGCCATGCGAATAGCTTTGCAAGTTTTTATAAGTACCATTATCGAGTGTCAGTTTCTCTCTCCAATAAAATTTATTTCACTGAACATTCATTAATGTTTTGTTTAAATGACTTTATAATAGATAGTGGCTGCAGATAAATAATGATATGAATATGTCACTATACATTATTTGCAATTTTGTTATTAACTTATTAAATAAATACCTGGGAATAATACAACATTTACTTTTGAAAGCCATTAATAAATGTATATAATAAAGGATATATAAAGTTAGCTAGTTAAAAAATCCAAATGAAAAATAAACCTCTATTTTAAAAATAATTTTATTACACAAAATTATTATCACATTCAAGTCTTATAAGATATTTGGGTAACTTGAATCGCTTTGTATTAAATGACAATAGATGTAAGTCGCATGCCTTGCCTTACCGTGTGTCTCTAATTTTCATTCAAAAGGCTTGTTTCGTAGTTATCTCCAGTCTCTCCAGAAATCCTCGGACGAAGCCGCTCATAATGCACGTCTTAGTCTACAAAGCTTGCAAGTCAGTGGCGACGAGATTGAGAGCTAATCCCTGTTAATTATAGTCCAAGTTGGGTTATATTACCTAGTTCTTGATGGAAATTGTAAACATAGTACTGATATAATGCATTTCCCAACTCTAGTTATATGCTTTTGCTACAATATATTGTTATAATTAATGAAAGAAAGAAATAGGTAAGACTACATTACCACTTACCGTCAGATGGATTAATTTACTTAATGTTTTAAAAAGTTTCTGTTCTATTCATTGCTTTAACTTCACCTTGTATAGAGAATTAAAGTTTAGGTCACTTCTTGGACTTTAAAGTGATGGCGTCAACTAAATAAACAAAGAAAAAACAATTTCACATTGTATTAGCAGGCTTAGAATAAACATATCATCCTAAATTAGTTCTACAAACAAGTCATTTTCATAATTAACCCATTGATTCTGGACATTTTATTCGGCGGTCATCAATTAGTATCTTATCGTATTGCATTCCTCATCCTTGTAGTAGCGGCGATTCCACGCAAAACATGATTGTTGATAATGCTATTGAATTGGTAAATATTTATGAAGTCGAGACAAGTTTTTGTTAAGATGTCCACGTTTTAAGAAAAAGTAGTTTAAAGTACGGACTCTTGCGACTTAAACACTGCATTCTTATGTGATGTCAATTTCGGGCACAAGTAGCAGTTTCAAAACTGTTCTTTCATTCTGTAATAGCTCTATTTGTAGTGTTTTATATAGCTCTATTGTCTATGTGGCCATTAGTGTATTTTTTATAAAATAAAAGAAATACAAGAAAATAAGTAATTAAGATTGTGCGCATACACAACTGCTGCCATCTCTGTAATAGCTATGTGACTTATAAGTTACAGGTTTCCACGATAGATGTCACTCGTCTTATGAGAATATTTGTAAATTAAAATTAGTTTGTTTCCTTAAATGTTCAGAATTTGTCCAGGATGTTAAAAATCAATGTTTATTACTTTGTATCCCCTTAATTTACTATGACTAGTCATATTTTAGACTATTAACTAAGTAGTAATGAATGGTAACATGGTAGGTAGGTATCTAAGAAACTTTAGTATAACTTCTACATTTATATCTTTTATTCGAGACAAAGCTGAGATTTCAACTTATATTATTTAATAATTACACATTATAACTGAGGTTTATGACTGTGTTAATATAAAAAAATAAGACTAAATTTTCCTAAGGGTATATAAAGTATCTTATTTATTAATAAATTCTTTCATTTTATTTATTTATCGAAAAGTTTGAAATAAAACATTTCTACCAATAAATAATATAAGAAATAAGATTATATATTACAAGGAAATGTTGATTAATTTGTGTGTTCATGTACATCACACCCTCTCTAATGGGTTATAACTCAAAAAGAATTTAAAAAATGCTGTCATGAAAATCCCTAAATAGACTGAAGCAAGCTCAGTACCAGATTATAAATGGGCTAATTAACTTTTCTTTGAGAATACTAAAGTAACTTATGTCCCATTTCCTTTTTAAATGTACACTTTAAGTTAAAAGAGATACTTAACGACCATTATGAAATGTAGAAAATAAATAAATGTTTAATTAATATTATGCTTGTAAACTAGATACAATATTGTATGTATTGGTTTAAGATAGGATTAGGTAATATTTAAAATGGACATTAATCTATCAATGAATTATTAGGTAGGTTTGTTTTATATTTATTAACAACACTTCTATTATTTGGTAATTTTCATGTAGTTTTATATTTTCAAAACAAAAAATATATATATTTAAATGCTTATTCTGTTTCGATTAACACTTCACTGAACAAAAACTTCACTGAAGTTAAATTTAATCATTAATTGTTATGTTTTGTGCAAACATAAATATATAATTATAGAAAACTATTATAATATAAATACCAACACAATGGCTCTTTAGTAAGTACATTAATTATTAACCATCCTATTTTCGATGACACAGTTAAAACAAAACCTCAAAGCTTTACTCGTTTCAGAGATGCGTTAATATTGTATTCATCTAATTAATAGAATATTTGAAACAATAACAAAACGCAATTGAAATATATATATCAGTACAGAATAGTTAAATGTCTACTATATTTATAATATTATAAGTATAAAGCGGAAAAATTTCTTTGTATGTTTGTTTTAACTCACTTATTTTCAAAAGCACTGGATGGTTTTAAAAAATTGTTTTTGACTGCGATAGATAGTTTCGTTAGGAAGGCTATGGGCTTTATAGCTTTATAGCATTAGTTATCTTAATAGCAGTTATTCACTAGTGAAATAATAAAGTCGTTTAAGAAACTGTACATAATCAACATTAAGTCCACATGTACTAAAATACTTAAGTCACTGGCACAGTTGCTTATTAACATGACTTGGTGCCAAGCGGGCCAAGTTGGAGAGTCTCCAACGATCCCCCCGACCAACTTGGCAAGACATTTGATGGTCAGAAACGTTACATATACACCTGGGATTTTACAATTTCAAAAAAATTTGCAAATGATATAACGTTGAAATTAAACCTTTACAAGCCAATGGATATACTCCTTATTAAATTTTTGAAATCTGTAATTCTGTAAATAATATTTCTAAGATATTCACAACTATGATAAATATAAATCTACTTAGATGTGATCTTGTTCACATAAATATTTATTCTTAAGCGAACTCCGCCATCTCATGTCGTAAAGAACATTATATAATCTGCATAAAAAGTTTGAATGGGTTAGGATGAAAGCTCGGGGCCGCTTGTGGCATGTAAATTGCTTATATTTGCTAATATTGAGTTTTACTTACTCTGGACTCTTGCATAGTTAGTATGGAATACCAGTCTTTTATGTGTGCATTGTGTAGGTTATGAATCCTCTTTATAATGCAAAAAATGTTTTGTGTGCTAATAGATAAAGAGATTTAATAAAATAACTGAAAAATTATATGTAAATATATATTTAACCGCCATAAAATATGAGTGGGAACCGCATTCCTCAATCAAAATCAAGATAAGAATTCAATTTATATTTCCTGGTAATTCAGCAAACCCCAATTCTGCTTTAAATCAAAATTTACCCCAAGCCAATGTTTGAAAGGCGATCACAATCGCAAATATAGTCTGCAGTCCCATTGACTGATAAGAACTCGACAAATTTATAAAATAAACCATAGGACGTTTTCTAAAATGTTATAATTATATAAAATTATACGGGCTAGCTTGTTAAAAATACATTAGAGTTAATCCAAGTCAATGTACATTAAATTTGAATAGAGTATTAACACAAATTAAATAAATAGAAATTACTCATTACATTAATTAATCTATTTTCATTATATAATAGTTTATTGAATTTTTTTTTATTTGGTACTGTTTTATTAGTTTTTTTTTTGTTGTTTTTATTATTTTTTTATATTAAAATAAATAAGATTTTATTTAAGTTTATTTCATCTTTTAGTCTTTTTAAAATTTTTAATATTTTACATAATTATCTATAATAAAAATGAATGCTAGGTTCATCGAGACGGTTAGCGGTGTGGTAGCTGAATTGGCAAAGTGACGCAACTGTTTTCCAGAGTTCGCATATGCGAGTTTTGCCTTTCTTGTTTAATTTTCATTTTATATTTATTTAAAATAAGATTCATGGTTCTAAGACATTTTGATTTGCGACAGTCTTAAGACAAGTTGTTAGTTTTATTCTAACCCATTACAGTAATAAATTTATCGAGGGTGGTAGACATTAATATCAACGTACACTTCAAGCGAGTATCAATTAAGTATACTGTCTGTATTTCATCATTCCTATTTGCATATAATGACTACTTACAAGCATCAATTCGTTGCAAGTTCCTTGAGTTTCTATCGTCTCAGATGTCAACACGTGATCTAAGATTGCTTTATTACTCTAGTATAATATGAATTATGGTGTTCAATGAATTAAACATCTTAACATCGTCGAATAGCTTGAATATTATTAATAAACTTAACAGCAAATTTATTAGGATATGTTAAGACTTTCACCACATTACACTGTCTTTGCTGTTTGTAGGTCATTGTGTGTCTGTACCCTTATAAGGTAATGCCTTCTGATCCTGTCATAGGCTTCAAAGGCACGGATACAGGCATTGTGGGGCATTTCGAGACTGTTTAGTGTAGTTCCGCCGGTAAGCCTCGGATTAGCTCTACGTGTTGTGCAGCCATTGCAGTTTAGTGGCTAATTGGACTCAGCTAATGTGTGATATAATGTATTCATTAGGTTTGCGATTATAATTACGGGGTCGGGTATATATTCCTCTACATACTGACATCATTTTCTATTTAGAAATGTCTCAAGCTTTTTAAGGCTTTATTAAAATTCAATATTTCCAAAATTTTTTTGATGTAAATTCATGCAAAAAGTTTGAGTTTAACCTAAACAGTAAACCTCAAAGGAAAATTGATAAATAGCAATTTTCTTAGCTATGAACAATTTTTCATACAAGAAATAAAACTTTAATTTTTTTTTATGAACATGGATTGGTTTGAGATTTCAAACAATCCCATATTTAAAATCCTTTAAACCCGAGGTTGGATAAAATGTTCTGTGGCATCGGCAAGCCCTGGACACCATTTATCAGAACAGATCGTTTGTCGACTCGCAACGTAACTAATTGCAGCTGTAAATCGTCACTGCGACGTAAATGCCTAATCGGTATTTTTGTTTTGTATCCTTTCAAATTATCATTGAAGGATACAATGGGGATTACACCAGTTTATATGTTTAAGAATTAGCAATTCTAAAAAAAATAATTATTTTAGTAACAATAATTTATATATGAAAATAACTTAGGTATGAAAATAGTATTGTCAGAATTGTATAATAAAAGATATGATCTTTTACAAGCCAGATAACATAAACTATGAATCAATCATATCTTAAAAATTCTATATGTATATGATCTGTTGTGATTCGAGCACTAATATTCAATAAAATTGCAATTAATTGAGCTAATTTTGAAAGATATCTTATGAATGTTTATTTTATTTTGTTATTTGAATAGTCATAAAATCTTTTATAATTTTAAATAAGATATTAATAATATATAACATTTTAATTCTATACCATATATAATAATGAAAAATTTTTATAACATAAAACTAAGTTTTAGTAATTGGTTCACATGTGGGAATATTTACGAGTCATTTTACTTTAAAATAAGAAGAAACCTGTTTTAGAAATATGTTAATTGCATTTTCAGTGATGGTACATTAAACAATCTGAAAACATGAATCATTCAATCACCAAAAATTCATTGGATAATGGATCTTATTGCGATCAAGATAAATGCGTGGTTAAATGAAGTGACATTAATTAAACGTTCTTGCTGTCCGCTAACGCTCTCGGCTAAATGGGTTGACGAAATACTTGTATCCATTTGAGTTGCTTCGGGGAAAATTATTTGAGGATACAAAAACTGCGATACAGTGCGTTAACCCGCCGATAATATTAATCGTTTCTATATAATGTCAGCTATAGTTTTAAATGCACATAATAAAGTTTGAGGTCGCGTGTTATTTACATTATTATCGCAAATATCTTTAACGTCAAGTGTATGGTAATCTGAATTCTGCCTAGCGATGCGCTCCGCCTGGTTCTGTCGCAAATTTTGTATGCGCATTTAATGCAATCATCTGGGTCATTGAACTGTGAACATAAGACTTCTGTCACATGTAACCGAATACCACAAGATAGATAACTCAACAGATTTATGAAATAAATATGTATTTATTTTCTTTTTAAAAACAGAAAAATAAAACGTTTGTATAATTTTCGAGTTGTTCTTTGTTTATCAAATAATATAATATATATTTATTGTGTATGTATTTCTAGAATAATTAAAGTACCTTCATCTTAAAGAATTCTTAATCCATGTCCTAAGGGTGTCTTTTGTGGTGCATCCCCCTGTCGGTTACAGGCTTGATAAATCGTCTACTTCACTTTAAATTAACTACTTTTTCATGTACTCCCATACTTGTTAACCTGTATAAGTAAACAAGATAAAATCTTGAATAAAATAGATAAAACCCTATTAAATGTCAAAAATATCGAAATAACCAATTAATATCAAACTCGAACCGTCACTCTGGCAATATAGACAAACAACGACCGTTGTCAATCAATTTATCTATGGATATAAATTAAACTGACCGTCGTGTGACTGGAGCTTGAACGTTTATGCAAAACCACGACCAGAATTGACGTCCGTCCAAATAACCCTAATGTATACAAACTTTATTGATGCGTGTCAATTTATGTATAATATGCTTAATGTATTTTATTTTCCTCAAATGTTCTCTTAAAATATTGTTTTTTAAATAACTTTCGTAACCGTGATGTTGGACATTTTCTTGTCTCTTTTCGTATCCTTGGAGGGTTTTGGGTACAAATTTAGTCATTCAATAGCCATTAGTGAGTGACAATGGACAACAATTTGAAATTGACTGTAAAGTGTTTATAACTTTCCTAGCTATTCCCAAGGGCCAATCAAAGTCCATCATTTGAAGTCCTCTCAGGAAATAATACTGTATTAGTAAAAACCACTTTTAAAATTATTTTAAATTATGACATGGATATTGGTTTTTTTAAATAAAAATATCTAATGATATGAGATCACGATTTTTTTTCCATCAGAATATTAAGAGATTAAAAACATTTTCTTATTTTTGCAAATATTTATGGCAATATCTATAGAGTAGTGAAAATTTTTTTACTTCTTCAGTTAATATGGCATGCAATGAGTTTTGTATTATTATATGTTTTTATTTTGTTTCCATCTCTTACATTAAAAAAAAAACTGGTTCTGGTGTCGTCTTTATTTTTTTTTTTTAATCTTATATATTGGGAATAATACAGCATAATATTCCAGTAATTTTCACAAGTATACGCAAGTAAAATAATAATCTTAAAGAAATATAAAAAAATAAAAAAACAAACATAATAGAAAAAAACAACAATAATCTTATTACATTTAAGTAAAGACCCACACTTTTCAAAATTATTATTATATAAGAAAATATGGTGGTATTTTTCATTATAATTGTTACAAAATCTCGCTTTCTTTTTGTTTTTGTTGACAAGTTAGTACAGTTGGTAATAAAAACCTTTAAAAAGGAGATCAGATGTGAGATGTCTGAATGCAGTTCTATAAACTTTTTCCTTAACACTTAATTTTTTATTTATATTTGTAATATTTTAAAGGATGGAAAATGAGAAGGTTTTATTTACTATTTTAGGGAAAAAAAATGTACTGAAATTAGAACTAATATATATTTTTTACATAACATCTACTCTTATAAATATCCTGTGACATGGACGATCTAAAAAGATGAGAATAATTGAGTATGAAACTGATGTACAAATTCCCAAAATGGTCGTATTAGCGATGAAACACGCACTCATATATTTTGCATGTGAAATTGGTACGCAGTAATAAGACCCGCCACGCTTTGAGAGTATTATAAAAGATAAAGTATATGTTTATTCTAATGTATATAAAATGTTTCTTTGCATACACATAAGCAAGAGAGAGTCTAAAGCTTTTATACAAATATAACATTTAATATATGTTGTATACAAATAAATACAATTAAACAAGGCATTATATATTAATATATAGATCTGGAAAAGCTGTATTTATAGAAAATTAAGCAATATGTTCACATATTGCTTCATTTACTAAGGTTAGTTTGAAAGAAAATTCTGTCATACCATTAGCGAGGTGTCTTAAAATAGTGGATAAAAGTCTTTTGACGACAAAATACCCTCAGGGATACCATCGATTGACAAAAGATTGTGTCCTTTGTTCTTTAATGCACGTTCCTTGGTTTTAAAACTAACAGTGTAAATATAAACCTATTCATTAAAATTTAATTTAAAACGTATATATAATTATAATCCAATGAATCAACAATACAAACAATTAAGAATTCATTCTACCTCCCCTACTATTGAATGAGACATCTCAAGAGATATATACTCATTTGCGAGTTGAATGCAATCCGTTTTATTCGTTACGCCAAACCCCCAAATAATTAGATCGAGGCGTTTTGGATTAAAAGAAAATTAAAGCATTGTGATTGATGTCAACCCCAATACAGATCACTGCTAAGTTATTAATTGCATGCTTATAAATCTTACGTCTAAGTAATAAAGGTCAAATTTCTGAAAGATTATGCTGTACGTTGGTAAGATTATCACAGATATGGAGAACCCCTAGAGAATTTATTCCATGTTTGGGGCGTTTCTTGGTAACAGTTGCTGTCTGCATCCTAATTGTGTTGTACTTAATTGGCTTTTCATTCTAAATATACAAAAACCTCGACGGTTGCACTATTTTAATATGAGCGTTATTTAATCAAGGGGTAAATTTCTGTAAGCTTGAATAATATTTTTAATTAAAATATTAATGTATCTTAATTGAATTCATGAACCACAAAATATAAAAGTGACATATTTTATATTATAACAAATTAACGATAATCGATTAACTATATTTTTTGTATATTACATTATATTTTAATTCGTTTAAATATTAAATATAATTGGTAACTATTGCAGTATTTGTGATAAAATATTTTCGTAATACCTAAATTACATTTAAGACATTATTTTAAAATTAGTGTTAAATATACAAGTAATTTATAGATATTATGTTTGTATGTATTACTTCTGGACTCACACAAACATAAGCATCTTTTTTATAATATTATCCTCTTTAATGAGGAAACATTAGAAATTAAATATTTTTAATGTTAATTTTAATTGCATATACCCTTATAATAATAGTCTAAGGGCATAATAGGACAAAAAATTCAAAGAAACATCCTCAATCCGTTTAATCTGAGCCAGGATCTTTTATAGGGCTCTTAAGGACTCGATAGGAATCCCAACATTAGCTACCGGAACAGTTTGATTGGCATATCCCTTTTCTTCTTGGTATCTTACAGATCCTTATAAAGGTTCATGAGTTTGCAGCTTTTGATATTGGCAAAACCTTCGCTAAACTATGATTGATAGTGCGCTAAGAATGTTATCGACGATATTTTTATCATAATAATTTTATAGAGAATTTGTTGGGATATTATTTTTTATGATTTATTGTTTATATAACTTTATTTTATAAGAAAAAAAATATTTAATAAATAATATCAAACCGGATTAATTAAAAAAAGATATCATAAGTTACAATTTAGAAAAAGTTAATGCAAGAGATATGAAGATATAATAATATATAATTATGATTAATAATAATAATAATAATAATTAATGCAAATTTAAGTTCGTTTGTTTTTTTTTATTAAAGTTATAATCTTATGGATTATGGAATTGGCTTTGAAATATCGTTAGTTTTCTAAAATTACTAGTCATGCTATATACAGTGCTTTTAAGTCTCAACAAACCTCCAAGATGATAGTTAAGTAACTTCCCACGCTTGTCACCACTTGCAAATATTGGACGCTCATTTTGTCCAAGCTTTGTCAAGACTTATTTGTAACGGATGTTTCCTCACTGGTTTTGATATTGCTCATTGCTATTATGTTTTTATTTAAACCAAGAATTCAGATATCTTTCTGAACATCCGGAAAAACCTCATATTTATTCCAAAACACTATCTTGCATATCGCTTGCTAACAAGAAATTAATCTTGTAGATTGATATAGTTGATGTATTTATTACTTAAAATTGCTTACAAAACAGCTTTATATTATCTTTTGAAAATAAATTTGAAATTTAAAAAAATAATTTCATATTAAGAGTGTAGTAATGAATTAAGATAAGAATACTAAATCTGTTTTTTTTTTAATAAAACTTAAAATGGGTAAAAAACGTTAGTTGAAATGTTTATTTGACCATGCTCTTAGTTCTAAATATAGTAATCAAATCCACTAAATTTGGTCATAAATCACTTAGTTGTTTAGATAGACATTTATGAAACAAACTAACAACTTCTTTACCTTTCAGAGTTGTGGGTGAATTAGCAGCAATCTGTTAGCTTATCTTCGCCTCTATCTCTGTAAATATTTTCCAGGGACACAAAACATTTTTGATGAGGCCCATCTTAATTTGTATAAAATGTATAATGATTTACCGAAAATTATTTTACAGCTTTGTGAAGTACTTGAAGTGTATGAGAACTCTGTGAAGGGTCACGTTATCTGATGAAAATACTTGATATGTTTACGATAAGCTTTATTACTTAATATGTAGTATTTTTTAATAGATGTCATAAAAGTTTTTAGGTGCCATTGGTTAAAATTTAACGTTTCCAGAAAATATCTTCAAAAATATATTTTGCTGATTATGTTTCGAGGTTTGGTTGTTAGTTTTGTAATTCAATATTATATTTTAGAGACATTTTATTAGACCGCAAAAACATAAATTTTGTCACTTTTGGGTCGTGTTAGTTTTCTCACTGAGTCATTTACCACAGCCATAGATAAATATTTGTTAAATGTGAATCAAGCAAGTGTTACGTAGAAACAAACACTCATGTAAAAATCAGATAAAAATAACATTTGATATGTTCATTAACAGGGAATTTAATCAAACCTTCAAGGACTGGAGAAAAAAAAAATATATTTTTTTAAATATATTTTTGGCTTGTCAACATTAAAAAAAATGATATTTATTAAGAAAAGCTTTAAAAAGACTGACTTAGATAAATATAATTTAATAACCATAATCATGTCTATGAAAAGTGATTTTCGTCTCACGATGACATTACTATTTATTCGTTTAAAAATTAATTCAAAATAAAATGCAACAACTCATTGTTTAAAATAGATTGTGAGATACATCAAGAAATTATAATTTAAAGAATTAACTCTGAATGTGGATTATTAAAGTTAAAAATTAGATAAATTTTAAATTATCATATTGATAAAAAATACGACTTTCTGAATTATATTTCAATATATTATACAAAAAATCTCATCAGAAATGAAATCTCAACAGAACGTATATCTTTTTATTATATCCTTAGTTCACGTACCAATAATTACAAAATTATATGAATAATCATTTATATTACTACCACAAAATATCAAGCATTAAAAATTACCCATAAATAAAAATTAACAATAATACTACTACCAAAAAAAAATTGCAGCCTCTATTTATCTATACTCTATACATGTGAATGACCAATTCAGCGGTGTTTTATATCACAAAGATACCGCAAGAATGTGTTCATCACGCCTCGTTAGTCACAGTTAATATTAATTCAATCACCGTAGATACCATTCGAATCTGTATTATATACTTTCATATTTTACCTATACATTATAATGTATTTTAAATTTTAAATATCAATTAATATTGCAATGAATATTAAATATTAAATGGTTCTTAATTTATAATTTTATTGATTTACGTGAAATAAATCAATGTATGTGAATGCCAGTCAGTGGCATTGTTTGTTTTTTCTAGCGGCATGCGTTGCTAATTTATACTGGCCGTGTATTGAATCTTGATGATTTTTTTATTTTGAGAACATATACTCTGTTAACATTTTTTTTATCTACTAAGTTCATGGCTATTCAAAGAGATATTGATATTACTATTTTTTTATAATAATGTAAATTGTTTGTATCTTTCAATAACAAAAAATACTCTTCCATTCAGATAGATAATTATTATAAAACGGTCGTCTAACATAATACCGTCTTTTTTCCTTAACAAAGTGGCTGAAGTCGCTGTCAAAAGCTAGTATAAACATATTTTAAGATTTCACGTTCGTAACAAGCGCTTGTGTTATTTTAGTTCCATTACAGATTTATTGTGTTGTTTCATAATAAAGTATATCAGAGCTTGTTAGCGTGACGGGTTATCAAGGGAACTATAAAAATAATTACGGGCACCAAAAATTATATTCAGACACCCGCGGGTGGGCCGACAACCTGACAACTTTATAAGCCATTTATATATTAAATATCACTAAACTAAGCCTTTTCATATCTATATTTAATTTATTATATGTATCAGCTTTTGTTTGATTGTTTATTAATTTATGCATAAGTGGAGGTAGCAAGAAATTATAAATTCAAACAAGTTTTGTTGGTACAAGTGCTGCCATCTCTTAGAATGTCCCATCATTACAAGAACACGGCGCTAGATTTAATAGTATTTTGTTCAATACTATTATTTTAAGCAATATTGGTAAGTACATTGAACTGTTTTTGCATATTGAAAAAAAAAAAAATCTTAGTCTCACTGAAATTAAAGAATAAAAAGTTAAAGAAAAACTGAATGCGATGAAACAGAAAAAGGGGTAAATATAATACTTAGAATTATAATTCCAGGTTCCAGAGTAAACGCATAGAAAGTTAAGATTAAATTAACTAATATAGCAACGAAGTGACCTGAAGAATATGTTACCAAGGGATCCATTTCCTAATGAAGAATACTGCTCTCAAGACAGCTGTTGGAATAAACTTGCCCCATTATGATATTACTGTTCGAGGAGCTTTTAATTTGGTCTACAATTTTATTGCTAATTAAATTGTAGGGTGTACATTTGTTCAGTGATCTCAGACACTAGTACACTAAACTATAGCTGAATATGTCTTTTAAAACAATTACGAGATACTAGGTCAAAAATTAATGTACAAAGACTTGTGACGCATCTGAGACTACATTAAGGAAAACGGAATACTGTCGGAATTTCGATAGCAATCTTTTGTCTGAACCTTTGCAAATAAATTTTAAACGACTGCTTTTAATCCTCTTTTTTTTTTGCCGCTCTCATTTCGCATATCGCAATTGTTTCATAAAATATTTATAAGAAAGTATTGTAATAGTAAATATTTATCATTTTATAAACAAAAATAATAAACAATTTTCGACATAATTACGAATCGGCCCCTTAACTATTCTTAATTAATATATCTATAAAGCTATAAAGTCTATTTTAAACAAAATTTAAAATATAGTTTTCACAGATGCTATTGACAAAATAAGTTATATTAACCCATAAAATTCTTTAATAAATAAATAAACACTAAGTGAGTCGAATCATTTTATATATTATCTGAGCAAACATCATAAATTTTGTATGATATCTATTTTAGGGGACATCTCCCAATAAATCAATGTTATCTATTCCTATAGAAAATAATTAGAAGTTGCTTAATTATTCCCGTCGTTATACTGATTACAATATGAGATAGAGTTCAAAGAGCCGCTGTATACTTAATACTTAGATTATGAACCTTTCTTATTAAATTGAGCTGAAAATGATATTTTTAAGAATAATGTAACAATTAATTCAAATAATGGTTGTATCTATTGATAAGGTTAATATATTTTTTCTCTGTGAGGACGGCAAAAGTTTGGAACTCTCTGCTGGGGTCAGTGTTTGCTTATAATTACAATGTAGGGGTCTTCCAATCTAGATTAAACAAGTATTTTCGAGGTAATTGTGCCACTTCTTAATTTACACTCATGCTTAACATCAGGCGGTCTGTAGTCGAACGGGTAGCTGTTTCGATTTAAAAATATGTATACCTTATAAAACTTTTAAATATAACCTAAAATATTATTGATAACAGTAGAATTCAAACCCACCTATTTGAGGAAGCGTCTCGTCATTCTACTATTTGCTACTGTGTCGTTAGTTGCTTCAATGAAATAAGCATTTGATATATGACAATCTTTACCATATTCTACTGTGTCGTTACTCACTTCAATGAAATAAGCATTTGATATATGACAATCTTTATGAGGATGGAGTTGTAAATTTTTATTTTATATTTATTTAAAAGCAAAATTTTAAGCTATTGCGTTGCATAATGTATTATTATTTTATTTACGGGAACGGCTGGGGTTACAGGCTGACTGTGACCACGGCTGGTACAACCTGGTCGAAACGTCAAGCAATTAAGAGGTATATAACCTATTTCATGATGTCTTAATTCTTGTTAATAAAATAATAATAAAACAAAATTTAAAAAAAACATAAAACTTTATTCACTGAGTCATAAATCTAATTTTCATATAATTTTCCCTTAATCTCTTGCGCCTTTCAACGAGCATGCAACGGGAGGCTTAGCACTAATCAAGTCCACTGATTCCACCCTTGCGTCCACTCGATCATTCTCAAATTCTCTGGTGTCCTCTTTCAAAGACATACTCAGTTATCTGATAAACTTTATTGTCCTATAGACCTTTTAGTTATATTCCTTTTTTTTATATCTACTTACTGTACAATATATTGGTTACATTAAAATTAAAATTTTATACATATTATTGTTTTAAATTTTTAATTCAACAAATTAAGAATATGGAAACAAATTTATTAAATTTTACTGTCCAATAAATTAATTTCCCAAATGTGTCATTTTAAAACCACATTCTTTATCACTGAAAAGGATTTAAAAAATTCATGAAAACAAAACAAAAGAACGATTTTTTAATTCTACTAACCATTGATGCGTGTGTACTTTTAATTACCAAAGCAAATGTCCATCAAACAGGTCGATGTTCAAACAACCAGCGGTCACGAATCTACTAATCGCACTTATTAATGCAAGCTGCTACTATCAACGCTTACTTATGACAATTTTGTTGTCAAATTCGCTAATACCACTGTTTATTACTAATCTACACGTCCTGAAATTAAATATAATAAATTTACGTAATATTTGTAATTTTATACAGTATTTTTATGTTATTTCGAATACTCTAGAAGGTCCCGTCACATATTCTTAATTTTTTTTAGAAAATCTACTACCGCAATAAAGAAATAATCTGTGTCACGACGTGTTTTAAAAACATAATAGAAATAAAGGATACAAAAATAACTAGACTTGAAACAGAAATCTGTCGATGACAAAAACAACTATCGCGTGTGGGAATCGAAGCTACGACCTGGCTCTGCAAGTCGAGTCACTAACCATTACACCAGTCGTTCGTTATATAAGACATCTTTCTCTTTCTTTAAGAATCCCTATTTGAGAAATATTTTACCTTTATAGGTAATAAAGATGAAACATATATCTTCTAAGTATAATTAGTATAAAATTTTAATATATTTTATTACATTATAAATTCATGAAGTTAACAAAGTAATTGAATACATTACATATTATATATTAATTACAGTAATACGAAATATACATTATAGGTCATTTACATAAAATATAATATTCGTACGTAAACCATTCAAATATTCGAGCACATTTTGAAATGAGAGCAGTCTGTAGTGCCACTGTTTTATGATCTACCCGTACGCTTTTATTTCATTTGCCGACCATAATCTTGTTTCCATAATGAATATTTTAAAAATAATTCCTAAGTGGATATTTCATTTGTACGATACTGGTAGTAAAAATAATATATAATTTAAAATTATATTAAAGATACTAACTACCTTTATTTATATAAATGAGAAATTTCCTCTATTAGAAGAGACCATAAATAAAAAAAAAGGATTCTTTTACAGTTTTTTGGTAGAAAAAAAAAACTATGTCCAATAACATACAAAATAGATAGATAGATATACATATAACCAAAAAATGTTATTCAATTTGGAAAAAATACTAGCTAATATAGTTTTTAGAGCTTCTCTAACAAACTTCTTTTACGTGTGTATTATATCTCTAATAAAAATGAAAACCTAATTAACATAATGATTAAAAAGAGCACGGATGACGTGTCTGTGATGGCTCAATAATTTATATGAAAATACATTTAAAGCATTATTGGTCATGAAGAAAATATAAGGAATGCTCCTACTATATTTTGAAAATGTCTTAGATAAGAAGAGTATATAACTGATAAATTCTTAGAGAGTGTCAGCCTTACGTCCTGCTTCCCTCTCAGTCACCGACACAACTTATCACGTTCTAAATAAATATAAACAAGGCTAACGAAGTGCTGAAGGAAAGTTAAATGCATGTTGGGATGTCGTTACTATGGGATAGTAACTCACATGAAACTCACCAGTTATTAATAATATTAATTCAAACAATATTAATATTGGTTTTAAAACCATATTTAAATAAAAGAGATATAAAATTTAATTTTTATTTATTGAAAAAGGTATTTTTAAATCATAAAATTTGAATAAAAAGAATATAAATTAATATAAAAATGTTATTTTATAATTACGAAATTTATGAGGGGAAATTTTAAATGATGAAAATAAGTGGTAAAGTGTATGAATTTATTAATTTTAACGATCCTCTCTCCGTCCCATTTAATCATATCTGACCGAAAGACTAAAAATGTACTGCGATTCGACGAACGGATATTTTTAGTTCATGGTACGCTTTTTGTTTATTTTGAAATATGAATCCTTTTGTGTTAGTAGTGCTTGTTGATTTTTACTTGACTTTAAAAAAATTACAACTACCTATATATTATTAATTTATCCATAAAAAATGGGAATACAACACAGAAAAAAAACAAAATGTCAAGCTCAACTTCACTAATATCTTTTTTCCGGTTATTATTTGAATTAAGTATCATAAGTTTAACCGAAGAATAAAAGAAACCTTTCATATTTGTAATCGAAATAATTAGACAATATATAATATCATCCAGCATAATAAAAATAATAACGAATTTTTAAAATTAAACTTAATAATTCATAAAAATATCCTGAATGTTGCTTCCAATTTTCGAAGTATTCTCATCAAAATTTCTTACAAAACAACTTTGTTGAAATTCATAAAATCCTTTGTTTTATCCTTTGTTATATTAGTTCCGACATATTTTAGTAAACTTCATGCAATTATTAATTTATTCAGCGATGATGTAGTTTCTTAATCGAAGCCAGTTGTTCATAACCAATAAGACTTCGCACGCTGATTGCTGTAAGGAATCCGAGGTCAGATCATTTGACATCATAATGATGTATCTTAAAAGTCAACAATGTTTTATCATACTTAAACGCTAGTTACATATGTCTGTGATTGTATATTGGATTTTATGTTTTGTCATTCTGATTTGCTGACATCATCTTTGATAAAACAATTTGTTTAATAAGAATAAATTATCATTAAAACTAAATATAAAATTGCAGTTTGTTTTTACTTAATATATATTTTTTTGTTTTATAATCGTAATTCAAAAATAAATTTCAAACATGACTGTTTCAAAGCGTTCATATTTTTAAAACTGTAATATTTTGTTGAAATGTTATATATTTGTTTGACCTAAATTTCCATTGTTAATGCGACCGAGTTCTTATGAAATGTATTAAACTAGACGCGTATTATCCTATCTTATTTTCATATTTCAAAAGCCGTCTTAACAATTTCTATTGTTGATCATCCTTGACCCGATTACAAACTTGTATTCATAAAACTATTTATTTATTTTGGAATTGAGCGATGATGTAAACACCTCTCATGTCACTCATTGAGTTTACTTCCATCATGTTCGTTAAAAGCTCATTTGATAGTGTCACGACTTGGTCTTTGATGGTCCCATTTATTTCATAACAGTCATATATCGTGAGCATTTTGTCTACTAATTTATGCTTTGGCACCATTTTAAGTATCTAAATTCATGTAGTTTTATTAACATTATTTCTTAAATAATGCAATAAAAGTTATTAATTTATAAACATTGATTTTATGAGTAGAAAATTTCTGTTTTATGATTTCAACAATTACAGATAAGAGAAAAAATATACCGCACTTTATTATAAGCGGTTGATCGTAAAATTAATCACAAATAACCAGGAACTATAAAATTTATAGACTCATTTATATGTAATAAAACCGTCTATAAAATCTGTATGTAGTCTCACGCGCGGGATTTTGAATCAATAGACACTAAATCGGATGCAATTGAGCGCATGATTCCGACTGGACCATGGAGAATCGGTCAAATTGATGTAACAAAAGACTGGTTACAGTTTAAAATAGTTATTGCTTAACCTTTAAACATTTGTAAATTCCATTTGTTGTTTTGTCTGCCACGAAGGTTTGTTTAAAGTATAAAATATTACATTATAAAACGTATTCATTTTCATTTGTATCTCTAACATTTTTATTAATATTTATTGTACCAAAAGGTTTGTTTGTTCTATGTTGTAGTGAATTAATTGTAATAATTATATATGTCAAGGTGGTGGTGGTAGTGTGGTGGTGGTGGTGGAATTTGTCTAACATTTATTCTCTGGGGAGTAACCCAAGTCAGACGGAAGCACCAGACCAAAACTGTGGCGGGACGAACTTGACATCTTTTTACGCAACTAATTTGTAAAAGCTCAAGGGGAAACTAATTTATAACAGGGAAGCTCTTTATCCACAAATTAAAAAAAATGGTACAAATGTAGTAAAAAATACACGTTCCTACCACCGCTTATATTTATTAATAATATTTGATTTTATATAATATTACCATCGGTACAACGAATATAAAAATATGTGACTACTCCTACATAATATGTTGATATGTTGACTATAAAATATATTTCCATGCTAAATATTTACAATACAATATTGTGATCATAATTTTAACAATCAATAGGACATATCCATTTATTCTAGGCTGCTTGAGTTAAAGGAAACAGGCGCTTGTGACCGCAGACTCGTTCTAGGAAACCACAAGATCACTTGCTGGACTGACTTGCGATATGGTCGCCACGAAGAGAGTGTAAACACGGTCTAGTTAGATTAATTATTGATGAAGATTTTTATTTATTTATAATGTATGTTCGCGAAATATTTTCAATTTAAAAGTAATATAAAACTATCATTCAACATTTTTTGAACTGAGACTTCGTTAGAATAATTGTGAATTTGAATCTCGATGAAACAAACATATTGCAATAGAGTAGTACAGATAAAGACGAACACAAAGTTTCTTTGGAACTTTAAACATTTGATACGTAAAATTAAACACGATCTATATAATTTCAGATTAAATCTTACCACCGTGATCTATGAGTAAATATAAGACTGCCTTGGTCAACACCATCTGGTGACGAATGGCCAAACTAAGGTTAATCTTAAAACACACAAACAATTTATATAATTACTCTTAATCTTTTTATATATCAAGGAGTATTTATAACCATACAAATAAAAATTTTAAACTTTAAAGTTTCATACATTTAAGTATATCGGGAATATGATAGATTTGTATCAATCTTTAAGAGTAAGGACGCTGACACACTGCATACGATACACACGAAAAATCCTTTAAAATAAATTTACAGTTATTTATATATGAACAAATGAAATATTTGATAACTGTTATCTGTGCTCCAAACATTTCAGAATTAAAAAAAAACAATAACCACGAACTCACGTGATAAATTAAAAATTAATTTACGGTGGAAGTTATTATTTGTTAAAAGTTTCATTATTTTCTGATGCGGTGCGTAAGAGCCGAGAAGGAACTTGTACTAGTGATTACACTAAATTGGTATAACGGGTGCCTAGAAGCGGTTTTACTAAACATTCGCGATCTAAATCATGGATGTAGAACCATAAATCAAAGATAAATAAAAACAGTATTTCCAAGCTGTCTCAATAATTGTATAATGATTGTGGGTAACTGATAGTGAGATAATCATGATTTACGTTTAAGAGTACTTTGCGAAAGAAGAGTAGATTTGCGCAACCACATATTACGTAAATAAATGTATCTAATTATATGTAGATATTAAATTTAAATTTATTTATTTAAAAGAAATTTAATAATAAATTCCATAAATAAGAAAAAATAATTAGGTTATAACTTTGACTACATTTGAGATCACGCTTAGTCGACTAATTCATAATGTTTAATGTATCGTATATGAAACTCGATAGCTTAGTCGGTTCTGTGGGAGCTGACGGCGTAAACAGTAGCCTGTATAAGATCAGGTGACATCAGCACCCCCGGCGAGAAGCAAACTATCAAAATTATTTTTCTACGAACACCCTAAAGGTAAATTTGGAAAGCGTGAAACGTTTACGCTTGAAAATGAGGTTTATATTAAAATGTTATAATATTATATTTAAGTATTTAATGTGCTAATTGAAACCGATGGACCAGGTATATCTTTTCATGTTTAGTTTTAAGGTATTTAGACAGCACGTTTTTGTTTTTTGTAACATGCGATGATTAATTTGATTCAGATTATAATTCATTTAATTTCTTAGAATCTATCTAACTTTAAAATTTTTTTTTTTCTTATGATATTATTCTTATCAATCTTAACTGTAAAGAAATGTTATAAAACTAATATTTTGAACTATGCCAATATAAAAAAAAACATTACCTATACTATATTCAAATATCTGAAAATAAGTCAAAGTAATATAAAATCGAAGGGCTGTATTTAAAGTGGGTGTAAAACGAAGTGTTGTGTTACACGTCCCACGTCGTTGTAAATCTCTTGGAGACCACAGCGGTGTTACACGAAAATAAGAAAATACGAAATGAGAAACACCTTTGTTTGGTCAGTGGAGCACCTTTTATAGGGTGGACTCTTTAATCAATGTGGACATAGAATCGGCATGCCTCTTTAGGTGTAAATTGACTGACATTTATGATAATGGCTTTTAAAAGGTGCCCTGTCGAACAAGTCTACCTTCAGGAGTATATTGGATTTGAAACAGAAAAGACAGTCAAAACAAACGTACGGACTAATATCGCTTATGTGTTATGGCTAAATATTTAATATCAGTTTTATTTGCAGTTAATTTTCATCGTTTAATAAAGAAATTAAATAAAAATAATATAATAGGTGAAATTTAAAACAATTTCTACTAGTCCTTAGCCTGCGACGTTTCATCGAAGTACTTATCAACTGTATCAACAGTTTGTAACAGAGGGTGACCGCAGGCTTTAGTCCCGACTTCCTCTAGATAATGACGTCATAAAAAATAAAACCACCATTTACATCGCAAGTCATACAGAAAAATGTTTTTCTTTTGCGGATGTCAGTCAAGCGAAAAATGACTTCTCTGTATTTTGATAAGTTAGCCGCGCTTTCATGTTTGAAGGAAGTCCCAATGTTTAAATCTTTATTTCTTTATTTAGTAAATAAATTATTAAATCATAATGTACATTACGGGTTCTAAAAAAATCATAAAGAGTTCTAAGATTTACACGAGTACTACATTTGAATAAAACTATTTTTACGGATACAACTCACGTTTATTTTTGCATTTTAATTACAATCCGAATGCTTTGCAGCAAACGTGTTCACGGTAAGACGATATGTTGGTGCCGGTCAGTCACTTAATTTGTCAAAATACCTCCAACGGTTCCTAAATTAGAAGAAAATTGTAAAAATAAATGCAAGTTACATCCGTAAATTTTTTTTTTCTTTTTACGCAATATTTACGCAGAACATTATTCATGATCGAGATTTTGAAAATTCTTAATATATATATTCTTAAAATATGTTACAACAAAGACTTTCTTAAAACTAAATGACAACGTCAGAGACACTGATCAAAATTTATGACTTGGTGGGAAAAAGATCAGAAAGTGGATTCTTAAGCTTACCGAAACATAATATCCATCGTATATTAAAACTAAATGACCCTAAGGCTATTTTATTGCCCATGCTACAGACGAAAGTGAATTAGATTCCTATAAGTCTATATTGCGTTATAAATTGTCCAATAAGAATATAATTATGTAAATTATTTTAATCACACATCGACAAGAATATTACAAAAGTTTACTATGGCTATGGTTTTGAACGTTAGTTACAATTTTTTTAAAAGATAATATCTATATTTATTATGTATATATATATATATATATATATGAACTTATTGTGCATGACATTTGACAAAGTTCTCGTAATGGTTCACTATAGATATTTCGGTTCAAATATAAAGGGGTCTTTGATATTCCATTCCGGATGTTGCATTTGTCATAATTCTAGAGTATATGTTCGTTACATCGGCAGGCCTATCTCAGTAACTAGAAAATCTAGTTAAATACTTTGTCTTTTAAACCTTTTTTTATAAGTTACTTGTTTTTACGTTTTACTATTTATTATGCTGTTACTTTTATGCTTGGTTATTAAGGTTTGCATCATTTGCTGAATATATTTTTTTATATAGACAAACCTGTTTAGTATATCTTGCATATTTTTATTAATCATGACAATGATAATATTGCCTAAACTTGGTTTTCATATTAGTTCTAGAAACTGGTCTTACCTCCTTATGGCACATATCTAGTCTCCCCCTACAACTAGACAATTTGTTCCAGCCAAGCATGTCGAAAGAATGTACTCTGTCAAGTCCGAGCCACGCGTACGCTTTAGCTTTTGATTACCTTCATCTAAGTTACATTCCAGAATGAAAAATTTTACTATTTTTCTTACGCAAAACGTAAATTTTTTATTTCAATTAAACATATAAAATGATTATATATACGAGGTTGAAACCTCGTAAAAAAATAATAAATACAAAGAACGTGGATTGTTTATGACAAGTGTTGTTCTGTTATAAGTCTAAAACAGGGTTGATCCCCAAAAATATTATATAAGTTTGTGTCTTCAAGAGAAGAGTGAATAATTTACTGAGTTAATGCGCCTTACCATCTATGAGTACATTTCCACTTTCCATCTGGTGCAATGTAGTCAAGCATTAACTTAGATAGTGTAAAACAAAAAAATGTCCCTATAATTATGACATTTATAATATTTTACGTTCAAATAATTTTTCGTTTTAAAAACAATATTTATATAACATTTTTTTTTTTTTGTAAGTGCTATTTTCGATGACAATTGATAATTAACTAATCCTCAGCGATTCTTGAAAAGGGAACTAATGAAAGGCCTGTCGTTTGATTTCTACGCTTATTTATTTTCAGCACCGACCTCTGATGTCCGGAACAGGGGTCGGACCCACAAGACTCGAAGACACCAAGCGTGGCACAATTCGATTAGGGTGCAATACAAGGGAGAAGCTGACAGTGCAAGTACTCATTCCAAATAAATAAACAGCCTCAAACTATTTTAGTCTTTATATCCCTGCAATACAGTTCAAATTTAGAATGAACATTTTTTGAGTTACTCGGTGTGTCATTCCATTTCATACGACACTCGCAAATAGATCGGTGACGAGTGTTTCGGAGCATGAGTGCGTATGCCATTTCACAAAATATGAAATTGCTATATATTAGGGTGGCGTTAGGGCTTTTTGCTTTATGAGGTTTTTTGTTCATGATTATTGGGTAGTGCTGAATAATGCTAAGTGTGAACATAAATGGCCGTTCATCTAAAAGCAGAATTGTGTCATCTTAAATAAACATAGTTTTCGAGGTAATTTTCAAGAAATTTACGATCGAATAGTCTAATTAGAGATTGATATATTGAACAGATTGGTTGAAAAACAGGCTAATGGTTCCAATTTGTGATGTCTTATTAGCGCTTACATTCTTCGTTCTCGATTTTGACACCAAACAACGTGAGATGGCGCTGGCGATTGCTAGCCCTGTGTCACGATCGAAGTGTTTTAGTGAAGACGTTAACTGTTTGCTTCTATAAATAAAACATTCTGTTTTTGTCTTTGGATATAATAGATTTAGATTTAGAATTAATAAAAATGTTATAAAATCAAATAATATTATGGACGGTATATTTTCACTCGTGTAGGTTTTTTTTAAATATTAGGAATTGTTAAAATTAACAATTAAATGAAATTTGAATATTAACATATTCTTTCAAAGCAATTCTAAATGTTTTGGTAATTTTAAATTGTCGCACATGAAAAATAAATAATAAAAACGTCTCCCGTAGTTACAAATAACAGATTGCGGAGTTATCATCGTTATACATCAATAGTTTCTGGGATATACTATTCATTTGCTACCAATTGAATTGCAATGAAATGAACAGGCCCCTTAAAAAAGCGTAGGGAGAATAGCAACAAAATAGAAGTGGTTGATTTTTATCTAGATAGTAGAACGAAGGATCGTGGATTGTAATGAGGGGTAGGGTAAACCTGAAAAGGAAACCGTTTAACCTAGCTCTCTTCAAAATTATAGAATTTTGGATATTTAAATTTTGTATTGCTCCCACAGTAGTATGATCAAACTTATCCTGTGATTTTCTAACTGAACTTTGATATGCAGATATTCGCTCAAATATTTAAATTACATTAACAATTTTAGATATTGAGTAAAAAATTTTAATTACGTAATTTGAATACTTTAAAACATAAGATATATAACATGACACATGTTTCTGCAATCGAATAATCATAATAACTCAAAATTAAATTGTACTTCATCAATTACGAACTGTTTCAATTGTCCAGTGCACGTTCAATTACGATTTAACAGGACTATCGTTGATTAGGGGTTGAGTTTGAGGACTTCGCTAATCACCTCTTGACGCACGTTTGAGCAATTAAATTTTGAATAGAAGTTATTCGCTAGTTTCAGAGTCCATAATTTAAAATGTCCTCGTTAATTTTGCAGATGGTTCAAGAGATAGTCCTATAATTTAGTTTCCCACGAATGACAAGATAAGTGTAGCCCACAGCGTTGTTATAGTAGAAAGTCTTACAAAGTCACGTCTGGCTTAGTTTGCATCTTGAGATTCCACTGCCCAGCTTCGTCGCATATGTCAAGTTACCTGATACGGGACTGTAGAGCAAGGTTATTAACTTCGCACCAGAGGAACGCAAAGCATAAAATTGGGTCATGAATGGCATACATTTAGTCAATAAAAATATTTTGTACACGTGTGGGCGTGGGAATAAAATTACATGTGTGCCAAAAGAGCAATTGACACATTTGCGTAACTACACAATACACCAGGTAAATATGCTATTTCTAATAAAAGTTTAGTGAAAGTTCACAATTTTTTTTTAAAGGATCTATACAATATTGAAAAAGAATATCATAAACACGTGTAACATACAATATGTTTTTCAAGAGAACAGAAGAATACGTTCTCACGTTTATCAATGAATGTAAAGTTTCATGCAATATATATAAATACTCAATCAGTTGGTTATCAACTGACTAACTATAACAAATAAATATGTTTTCTAACAAACCCATATTTATTTTTAAAACTGAAAACAAAGTCCTTCCTGGAATTCTCTTTAAATATAATGAATATTTTTCATCTACGAAGCGAGCAAATAATCTTGAATATTCACGATATACATAGGTTTCACACAAGTCAGCAGGTGACTGCAGAGAGACATATACCAGATGATAAAGACAAAAAGCGGTCGCACCTGCTATTAAATCTGATACTCGATATAGTTACAGATGTCACTTACTTTACTGAACAGGTTGTTTTGCTTATAGCGATTAAATACCTATATAACTGGTTCACTGTTTTGTACTAATTTTATTTTACAAAAAAAATAATTAAAAAAAATAACGAGGTTGGTATTATTTACAATATTATAAAGCGAAATATATTACAAATAATTTAATATTATAAGGCGGTAAAGTTTGTTTGTAAATGTGCTATTCTTAGAAAGTACAGGAAGGATTTGAAAAAGTTTTTTTTCTGATTATGTCAGGCTATAGGAGAATTATACGCGTGTTAAACTGTAGGACACAGCTAGTAAAGATATAAAATTCTCTTCAAGTGGTGACCTCTAATGGCAATGCCTGTAAATAATTTACTAATACAAACAAACGCGTCCCTAGATAATGAATGACCGCCTACATCAATTTTACGGTCGTTTGTTACAAAAAGTTAACAAATCAGGATGATATTTTAGGTTCCTTACACCTGCTTATTCATTTTTTGTGCTTTGAATTTTAATTACAACTTATAAGTTATAAATGGGTCTGACCTGTCTTGACAGGGATCTATTTTTCGTCAAAACTTACGTTTTAATTAGATATGTAAAAAAAAGGTTAACATATTATAACTTTTTCTGAAGTCATTCGTAATGGTTCTATATATATTTCTAGACAGTAACAATAAATCAACTCACAAATATAAACTCTAAGTATCTAACTATTGATTACAAATATCGCTTTTAAATAGTTTTACGATGATAAACATTTTATAAAACTTTATCTATAAATACTATGACGCACACGTGACACTAAAATCTAATATGTTATATACTGTCAAAGTTAATTTATTAATAAAACAAACTACGAAGTCTTAATCATGCTTTCAATTCAATATGAAGGAGGACAAAAAAATCAATAAAAAGTAGACTGTCTCAAAAACAAATTTGTCTAATCATATAAAGGCTTGATGAGTCAATAATTGAAACAAAGTTTTAGATGCGATGAGAAGGCATTATTACTAACGTTACTGACAGGATATATTGAATTGTTTTTATTACCTATAATAGTTGAGTATTAAATAAACATATTAAAAATAATGCTTAAGTAAAAAATAGATCTGATATAGATCATTGTAGTTAAGAATGATGATCACTTATGATATAATTTTTTCACGAGAATACCATTATGTTGAAACTAACAGCTTGTTTCTAACACAATATATAGTACTAACTTACTGATTATAAACAAATTTGTTGGGGTTATATTGTAATGTAATATAATATTAATAGAATAGGATCAATGCATCCCTTGAGAGGTCCGCCTCTTTTATTATGTCACGATAATGTGCTTTGGGGTTACTTTAGTACTGACCACACCTATAATATTTACGAGATATTTCACGAATTGGATATATTGCATACAAATTATGTAAACATACTTTGTTTGTAGAAATAGACTATGATGTGGTCGAGTCCTGCTCATGTTGATAAATTTAACAGGTTATATTTATATAAGAAAATGCATTAGCTCAAATTGCCTGACATGGTTTTAAAATAATTACAATATGAATATTGATTAGTCAATAGTTGTAGTCTTCCAATGGGAAGGGATAGAAAATGCATGGAGAAGATTAAACAAGAAACTTCATAATAAATAAAATTTTACAATCTATTGTTCCGTTAAGATATTAAAAAAGGTAAATAATGTACGAATACAATTATATTTATAATAATCATAGAGATTATAATAACTAATATATACTATTAGACAGGTCTTGTGAAGATTATATTTTACCGTAACTTGAACTTGTACTATAAATTATATTAAATCATGGTTTAAACATAGTATAAAGTTAACCCGACGCTTTTGTCTGTATGTTCAGGTCATTCCATGTCAGCTAGTCTTCGTGATTCACTTGAACAGTAACATAGATGTTCGAAACGATTGTACATAAAAGTACTCGTGAAGTGAAATGTCTCGACACTGTATTTGTAAAACTGGCTAACGGTTTGGAATTCTAAGTGCTAGAACAAATAGTATCAACCGACTCTCAGAAGAGCCTCTAGCACGCCACCTAGTGTGCTCTATTTACGTAAAAGTAAATGACTTTCGTTATTAATAATTTTTCAAATCACCATTTTGACATATTTTTAATATGTCTTGCGTAATAAATGTTGTGTTAAAAAATAAAATATAATATTTTTTTTCCACCAATTGAATTTAGTTTTTATTATGATTTCTGTTTTCAAAACTATAAAAAACCCCGTTTGAATTTGCAAAATTATACAATGTATCAATTTTCAATTTAGATAAGTGGTTTATTGAATTCTAAAGAATGAAAATGAAAAACAATTGTATATCGAACCTTTTAAAAAAAAATATTCTCCAATTCTAAAAAAGCGTTTTGTATTATTTAGATTTTTTTTATATATTAAAGATATAATATTTCAATAAATAAAAAATGATATGATGATGAAAGATTTTAAAATAATGGAATATAATAAATATAATAGAAGTGGTTACAAGCAATTTATTGTAGAATGTCCTGAGTACGGGAAATAACTTACATGCGAAATATCTTTGGTTTTAAATAATATTATTTGTTACGGAAATATTTTCATATCCAAAAGCAAAAACAAATCAAGCCTTTTGCGTTGTACTAAATCTGAGACGTGTTATGAAACCTTCATACATTTTTATACAGAGACATTTGGTTTTTTAAGCTTATATTACCACTGAAATCTTATAATATTTAGGTAAGAGTATATATAAATATTATTGCGATCAAATAAGGATAGCTTTTAATCCACAGGTTGCAAAATTCTTGACATTCTGTTCAAGAGTGAGCAATATTACTGCGCGCCAAATGTGACTCTTTTTACATACAAAATTACCTTCGCGACACTTTGTGAACATTTGTAAAAGATTAAAGGAATTGAAAGATTCTATTGAATATTTAAATTGTATACAGCGTCAGAATTCTTCTTCATATTAAAAATATATATATTTGTTACAATACATATGTATACCAGTTTTTATACATAGTTTTATGTTACTATTAGGTTTTGTTAAATTTAAATAAAATTTGATTTATATTCAGCGTCTTATTTGAGTAATATAGTTTGAATAACTTAAGCTTGAAAGTTAGCGAACGTTGCTTATATAAACATATTTAAAACTTTTTATACTTGACCGTCCCTAAAGGATACGTTTCACGGAGAAAATTAAAAAACTTAGTTCAAACAACCTCCAAAATAACAATTTAGAAAAATATTTTTTATAAAAAAATAATCTGTTTATTTTTATCTTAAGAGAATATAAATGTAAATATTTTTATTATTTATTGTACTATGTCAATTGACTCATTATGTTTCACTTTATTTCTGATTGTGGACTTACACTGACAACTCACATACTGCTACAGATTATCTTTTAACTGATCGAGAAACAACATTTTTTTTTTAAATTGAACTCAATCCGTGAGTAATCCAACCGTTTGTGTTAAATTTTTATTTTCCATGCTTTGCTTTTACTGATATTTTTCGCTTCTATAATGTCCTCTATATGTTGGTTTAGGCTGTTGACAAGAAAGTCACCCGCATACGTAACTGTGTTTATAGATAACGCCTGAAAAATGGACACTGAAGCCTGATTGATTATAGAAAGTCCGAGGAGAATTGTTGACATACGAGTAACTACTTGGAACGGCTGGCTCTTTACTGTGCGGATTTTAAATGTTTTTTATGCTAATTTTCGTTTTTTTTGTTATTTTGAATTCTCTGCACAAATTATTTTAACGCGTTCATAATTGCTTTATAATCGTATTTTAAACTTGCCTATTTACATATCTTATCTAAGGACAATCGAAGTTATAGTTTATTGTGTTATATTTGTTTATAAATATTAAAACCAATGGTGTTGTAAATATTTCATGTGAAAATATTATAATGTGAATAAATTTTAGATTGATAGCCATGATCCCAATGGCGGAAACATTTTATTTTGACAGTACAATAAACATAATATCTTCCAATTATTTAATGCATTCAAACACGCTTAAACTCGACATATTTCACAATACCTACAAACCATTATAGCCTTAATGTACATAGTTTTAGAAACCACTCGAAACATTAATATACGTTATATCTAAGTAGAAAGGCTAGGGAGCAATAATATATCATTATATTATTAACTTACCATCTCACCCTTGACAATAACAATAGCTGTTGAAATATTTGATATCATTATTCGATGAAAACCTTTACGAATTTTACTGCCTTTTGACATGCAATACTTTAATTCAATTCACGGGTACAACAGGTGGGGTACCTTAGACAGTAATGTGATTAAATTAAGTTTATTTGCTTGGGTCGTGAGTGGGATAATATCTTTACTACTTAGATGTGTTTTGATAGTCCTATTATGAAATACCGTTATGTTTAAACTGACGATGTAATTTATTAACGAAGTTTACAGATGTGGGTAGTGATAGGTGCTATTACATATATATTGGAATACTTTTATATTTATATAAATATTAAATAATATGAAAAATAATTATTTTAAATTTTGAGGCACTTTTATGTGAAGGAAAATACGTATTTTATGTGAAGTGGGCAGTTATGAAAAATTTAATACATCCACTTTTCGGATCTTCAAAAGGACTTTGTCAAATAAACCTCTTAGCGAATAGTCGGAGATATAGCGAGATTTGCATAAGAAGGACTGAGGCGAGGGAAGAGGGCCATGTCTTGCATCTAAATAACGTCTTATTTTAGTAAATATTGACTCTTATCTTCACCCTTTTAGGGGTTCGATTCATAGCATCTTAAAACAGTTAAGAAAGTGTGAAGTTGTTTAATACATTAAAATCCAACTTTAAGATATCCAGTAGTAGTTTAGATCCCTATAACAAACTCTTGTTAGAAATTTCATGTTCTTGCTACTTTTCATCGAAATAAGCAAATTTGATATGATATACAATTGATACAAAATTGCTTGTTAAAATCATACCACCATATCAATTCAACCAAAAATACTGATGTATTAGAAATAATGTGTATAAATATGAAAAATATTTTATAGTAATTTGTCACCAGGTAGTTGAGAGGTAGTACGTAGCAGTAGAGGTAGTAGAGTAGGTTGTGTTGAAGAAATTTAAAGAAAACCTCATGTCGTATGTAGTAGCAGTAGTATGCACATTAAAGAAAGATTGAGCTCCAATAAATAATCGCATTTATACCCAAATTATTTCTATCACCAATATTCCTTTTAGCCTTTTAATATTTAACTTTTGCGTATATTAAGTAAATTTCAATCAATTATTAATTTGAACCACTAGTTAGGATGATAGATTGCCTTCCAAAGAATAAAGTTTTTGATTCATATATATATTTAAATTCCCATCAATGAATCATTAAATAGGATTAAACATACCCAGGTTGTATATTAACTTGCCATTCGCAAATCATGTATTGTGATTCATTCATGAGTAAGGTTATTCTGTTTTTCGCTAAAGCTTTTAAGATGTCTATCTGTCTGATTGTCATGATCTTAAGAATGTCGGTTTAATACAATACAAATTTCTAGGTAGTGTGTAATTGTTTTTATTTTAAAAAACATTTTTGTGATAAATAGAAAATAATGAAACAGCATTTGTAATATTTTTGAAGCTTATTCCTAGTTAAAAATACTATATCGAGGATTAGTCGGCACAAGTTTCAAAAGCTTCATTGATATTCAAACATGCGACATCAAGATTGAACAAAGTTTAACCACAACCACCAGAACCTTGGATGAAACTTATTGAGATCTTCCTTGATAAATATAATTTCCACGCACATGACTCATTAAAACAATTACTAAGACATCATGCATATCGTACAATCGCATCGTGTACGCCGCGCCCAACTTTCACGGACGTGATACCATGGTACTCATGGTACAATGGCGACAGATCATTCAACAATGCAGTATTATGACAATAAAATGAATAAGTATATTTTAGATATATATCATTTAACTCATACAATTTGCGTTTTTAGATTAAAATTTGACTTGAACTTAAAATTTAAAGCTTCGCGTCGTTTCGAATGCTTTGCAGCAATCGTGTTCGCAGGACGATGAGATGAATATTAGGTTAGGTATAGACTTATAGTTTGGAAAGTTAAACAAGTCAAAGATTAATCTAAAATGATTTAATGTATTTCTCCTGAAAATCTCAGAAAATACAATAAAGTTGAAACCCACCGGATGAAAGCTATGTTTAAGTATTTGTATTGAGAGATTAAATCTTATTTGGAATCACTGTTATACAACTTGAACAATAATATTAAATTCGCAGTCACAATAATCGTCAAATAATTGTTCCGTGATAATTTCGTTATTTTAAATATTACTGAACGCAATTAACAAAAACAAAATTGATTCTCATAATTATGTACAAAAAGGGCAGCTAACGATGATAATTTCAGATGCAATTTGAACGTACCTTGTTTCTGAGCGGAAATATCAAATCATTCTAATTAAAAGTAAAACAGACTAATGATGGTCCGCTGATACCTTTTATTCTTATTTTGATAATTATGGCGATTATGACTCTAACTTTAAAATATTAAAGGCAAAGTAAACTAACCTTTTGTTATATTGATTATAGAAATTTAGTATTTTTTTTTGGTATTTTTTCATGTTAGTCTTACGTTATTCCACTTCGAGCTTTTGAAAAAAGAACTCGAATGGTTCAGAATTATCCGGACCAATTTCAATAGAATGGACATGAGTACAGTTGGATAATGCATAAATTGTGTCTAGATAAAATGATGATTAATTCTGACTATACATGTTCGTATTCTGAACTATAAAAAATATGACAGATCATTTTCTGGACAAACCGCATAATATGGACGGTTTTATGCGAACATAAACCTAAATGAAGACAAGCTGTGGTTACACGTGCCGTTGTGCTCGGGCGGACAAGTGGTTAACAGCTTGTCTTGCATCATTGATACTACTTACAACTTACACTTCAATTGAACTTTAATTATAGAACATAAATTTGTATATTAAAAATAAATAAGATATATATATATATATATATATATATATATATATATATATATATATATACGCGACCGAAGGTGCCCTGTAATATTTTCAAAATTTGAATATTTGCAACAAGATGCGCTTTTTTCCTTGCTTCGAAATCTTAAATTAGAAATGGGTTAGTGGGAACTAGTTGGATAAATAAAAAAAAAGAGTCCAATCGAGTAAAAATAAAATAATAATTAATACACATTGTCAATTTAAAAACTCGTCGAAACTTTTTAAACTTTTCATGTAACGACAATGTTACTGAAACAGACACCGCTGTATTTTAAACTATAATTGATCAATTTAAAACTGTTGGCTACATTACACACCGTTACATTTTAATGACAAGTTCAATAAAAACATCATAATCTGTGCGGTTTCAGATTCCGGTTATTCACTAGCGTCTCAGATTACTTGCAGTAAGTATAAGAGAAGAAACTACGATATCAATATACTGATTTAATAAGGAGTAAATAAAAGTACAATAAATGGTATATTAATTAAGTAATCATGATGTTATTTCGTATACACACCAGGTTTTATTAAAGTATAAATGTATGTACTTATTTGCCTTATTAATAACTGGCGCCTTGGTGTTAAGTGTTAATTGTTTTGTGTACCAAACAAAATAATAATGAAGTACTTATACTACGATCTTTAATAAGTACTTATTGATTCTGAGCAGTACTGACTATATGATGTTTAAACATTGACAACGGAAGTTTGAACAGGTCTCGTCGGACAGGTTCTCGATTATTAACATAAAGACAAAGCAACAAAATCATTGAACGATTTCTCTTAAACATTCTTTGGTGTCCAACCACCCGTCCAATATCTATCTCATCTAGCTGTAATCTTATAAATGACATCTGATAAAAAAGAGGACACAGTGGACGAATATTTTTTTCATGATTTTTTTTTTTAAGATATGTGCAATTTCTTTTTGCTTTAATTTTACTTTTGTATAATTAATATGTAATAATAAATATAATGAATAAAATAAATAAATTAAAATCATTTTTTAGGGAATAGTTTTCGTTTAATATATAACACGTAGATCCGCTTCCTCTACCACTGTGTTCTATACTGATGTTATAATACTGTATCAGAGTCATCTCGGGCGACAACATACGATCAGTGACATCGGACCAAATCTCTTTCGAAGATAACTTTGAGTTCAGCCGAAAGTTGTATTGTATGTTTGTGTTTTTTATCTGTACTAAAACCTGTTTCATAAACGGAGACAAAATTTAGGAATTATAATATTAGGACTTATAAATTAGGAATTATAATATTTGTCCCATGCAGTTGAGTTCATTGTATTATTATATTCTTATGCATGTGAATGAACTATTGAAATAAAAATATATTAAAAAAACTTAATATAATAAAAATACGTCTTTTCGATATATTTGGGGTTATTATTATAAGTATGTGGACGTATTCATGAGTGCTAGCTAGTGTTTTTATTTTTACATCATATACACAGTACAATAGAGAAACAACAAAAAATGAAACAAAATTCAATTATTTGTAGGTAGTTTTGAATTAATTTCACTAAAGATGTTTATTGTTTGTTTAGACTTAATACACAGCCAAATGAAATTCATGTACAATACTTTTTTAGACCAGATTCTTATATATTTGAAATATATTTAAATATTTGTATATCCAATATCTTTTCATGAATGAATGATAGATGTTTTACTAAAGGTACATATCACAGAAAAAGCGATAGTGAAATAAGTAACATATGTTATATGTAAAATAATGTTAAAGTCGGTCAAAGTATTATTGTTTGTGTGTTCCGTCGACGCCAATTGATCGCACAGCTGGTCACGTATAAAGCAAATAATTTGCTTAGTATCAATACATATTTAGTTTTGAGGGCACCATTTCTTTTATTATAGTTAATTATTTACTTACCATTAAGGGACAGAGTGATTTTAGTTAAGAATTTGTTTATTTTTATTAATTATTTGTATTGGACTATTTTGATATTATATAATGTATAATGATATTATGTTTTAAGACTGAGTCAATATCGTGCGTACCACACACTATGAAAACAGTTCATTGTCTAACTTGACGTGTTACTTAGCCGATATTTACAAAGCTTTTAGCACACCCCTGGATTTCAAAGTTGGTAAATCAATATTTTGCTTTACTTTGCGAATAACCTCATCCTAAAACTTATTAAACCTACGGAACTCTAAATCTTAAAATCCATGTCGTTATAAAAGTACAATCGCGATAAAATAAAAACTACTAATAATAATTACCTATTTTAAAAATACGTGCAGATATTTTTTCTTGTATTATATTAAATTTTATTCGATAAATAAAAATCTCAAGGAATCTCATTAAATAACGATTAAGAGATATCGTAATATGAATTTAAATGACTTCTATAATGGTACAAAAATTTAAAGTAGATAAAAATAGCTTTTAACAAATTTTGTGTCAAAAGTTTTTAATAAAATGCACAATATTTTTAGAATGAATATTAACAATATTTTTTATAATATATTTTTATTTAAAGCTACACATAAGCTTAATTACCTTATCTTAATCAACATTCTAAACACTATAAAGAGTTACTTATTGATTTTTTTTACGTGTATCAATTTTGAATGCAAATTTAAACAGCTTTTTAAAAGTATTTGTAAATTGAAGAGTAATATTGATTACAAGAACTAGGAGTGGGCGAATCATTAATATATTAGCGTTTCGTGAGTTACATAATGATTGCTTATTTATATTTTATTATTAAAGGTTGAATTTTTAAAATTAATTTGAAGTATTTAGTGGTATTGTAATATTTTCAAATGTTTGAAATTTCAATTTTATGAAAATTAGTAAAAAAAAATCGTCACGAAGGGTTAAACTTTGCTACGACAATCTGAGACTTGACAGAATTCCGGAGTGTTCGAACAAAAACAGGTATAAATTAATTAGATGAGTTGATAGCACCGAGAGAATACTTACTGCCTAATGTATATACGACATAAGGTTCAGAATAAATTAAAAAGTTATTTATTTCACAATACAATTATTTAATGTATTATATATTGTTATTTTTGATAACAGTTTCAATAATTATAACATATCACATTTTATTTTCAGCAATTAATTATTAAAGAGAAAAACCACAGTATGGTCTACAGAATGTTGTACATACATAACAAAATTTTCTCTATTATTAACAAAAACAAAAAAAACAATGAATCAGTTTTAACGCTACGCCTCTTTAACGAAACAAGATTTAAAAATATGTGGGTACTTTATTTTAATAAAAGTTTTATTCAGGTTATAACAGCCGTTCATATAATAAATCTATTTTTTATCGATGAGCAAGTTTATTACAATAGCTATCTGCTTCATAACTCTCACGTTTATTCGTCATACTTTTATACGATTTTATATCAGCACTTGATTTTTTATACTGACTTTACAATGGGGTGTGAGTGTTGCTAATAGTACTTATTATAACAAATATGACTGAATTTTATATGTTTTAAATAAATTTCCATTGCCATGCGGGCACTTATAATATTTTATGTGTAATAAATAGGTATTAAAAATAATGTGAATTTTATTAGGGTTTTTGATCGGAAACCGTAACTAGAATTGTTATTTAATAATTTGAAATTTTATAAGCGATATAGTTCTTTTTTTTAATAATAATAATACTATTTAGAATACTATTTATTTGTGTGTTTGTAATTTATTAAATATCTCGCGAAGTCATGCCTATGACCGTATACGGTTGCGATTCGTTCCACGTGCGTGACGAATATGCGCCGGCGTTCGCTGTCGTCGCGAATGCGCTTGCGCAGTGTAACGCCGCCTCATTTAGCGGGAACAAAGATGAGTGCGTTCTATGTGAAAACAATAAACTTACTATATTTACAATACTTGCTAAAAGTATTTTAAGAGTTTCCTATTCGAAAAGAAAAAGCTTACCCACTTTGTTTTTTAAATAGGAAAATTGAAATTTAAATATACAAATAAACAACATTTTAAAAATCGAACCGAATTATTTTTTCATAAATAATTGTTTTAGAGATTTTTAATCAATTTTTTTTTAATATTTAATATTATATAGAAGTACTTTTACGAAATTATATAACTTTTTCTTAAATTAAATTGAGAAACAAATCAGGAAATAATTATTATAAACCGTAGCAGTAGCATAGATGAGTGTTGTATGAGCATGATCGGTACACGTGCGCAATAATGATCAACAATTTGCTTTATTTATTAGGGTTGTAATTTAGACACGAGCTTATTTTAAGTTAAAATAACTATAGATATTTCATTTTTATTTATACTTCAATATTCGCTGATGAAAACCACTGTTCCACAGATGCTAACAAGCTAGCTATGACGTTGGCAAGAAGCCTAGTCGGCGATCATAATTCGCACCTGCGGCTTACATTGTCAAGTAACAATAGCTGCCAAGAGAAATGTTTTGACAGCAATAAATATTTACTTGTCGAAGTGCATTTTAATGAATTGCTTTCAAAATCTAACTGCAGTTAGTAATTTCATATCAATGTATATTTTATCTCTGTAGCTAATTTGTTATACATATAAAATATATAAATTAAATAATTATATTAATCGACAAATAAAAAAGTATTTTTTTAAAATTGTTTATGTATAAAATAATATAAAACACAACACTTAGCGAAATTGTCTCTTTAAAAATTAAAATTAATGTAATTAGCTGCAGAGCTCTTCAGGGCATCTTACCATTTCATGGTACGGATTGTAAGAGACGACTCTTAATTGAACGAGACGGAAAAGGAATCAAAGGGAATGATTCCCCTTTAAAGGGGATGCCAGAGGGTGACGTGAGACTAAGCATTTTAGGGGACGTAAACGCCTAGCTCGGCTAAAAATATTTAAAAATCTTAGTTAAAATAAATAGATATTTTTATTGAAATAAAGAACAATAACATGATTATCTTTAAAGTAAAAACTTTTTCATAATCTTCAATGGTTTTCAAATTTTTATTATTTAATTAAGGAGTTTTGTATACTATTAAATTAATATAATATTTTCAAGGGAAAAAATTGGCGAAATTTGGCCCACATTGTCCAATGATTTTACATAGTTTTCTTGCAAAATGCTATCGTTACGTCGGCATATCCACTTAAAATCTTTCACACTTCGATGGTAAATTCATAGGTCAAAGTCGTAGCTGGAATGAGATTCCTTAGCAATACCATCATAGATTGTGCCTAAAATTGCTTGATGTAATTTGAAGGCATGGGGGCCAGGCACATTAATCTTGTGGGGTGTAACGCCTTTTAGAGTAAATCAACTAAATAAAGTACTGTTGCGAATTTTGAAGCTAGTTATTACTAGTTCTAATAGGAAAACATTGATGTAAGTATTAACTTTATATACGTATATAATTTATTTGGTCGGAAAATATCTAAATTAGTTCTGAGATGTTAAAGGATGCTCTAAAGTTAAATAGTTTTAATAACGTGTGTATGTGTGCGTTGATGCCAGATTAAATGTCTATGAACCATATTTTCTTGTATTATAAGTAATATCATAAAACGCACTTATAACGCCTTTATTCATAATGCAATAAAGATAATTTACATATTTTTTCTATATAACTTACATTAGGAATAAATGAATTGCTGCTGGATAGGAAAGGGGCTAGATACTATCGAGGTTTGAGTAGAAATTGAAGTAATTATTTACGCCTACACTTCAAGTTGAAGAAACTGCTAAATCTGCTCACACAGTCACGCCATGACCATGTTAGACAACTATTGGTACAATTCAATTTTGTTTGACATTTATTTGTGATTAAAGTGTATTAAGTGTGATTAAAGTGTGTAAGTGTAAGTTACTCACGAACGTACTTAATGAAATAGTAATATGTATATATATTTTAATATATGTTTATCGTTTTAAGCGTATTCTATTTTATTTACTCGCTATATATTACTATAGTTTTAAATATTATTTTTATTTGTGGTAATTCTATGTATCGTCTTTTATATCTTTTTGTTTTATTTATTGCACGCATATACTGCTTCTCATAAACACTTGTATAGGGAGAGTCTCCTTTCACAGGTCTGCTGGAAGAGATTTCAATATGTAATAAGCAGAGCCTTTGTACGACTTTCTTTTATATTCCGTGTGTAAATAAATTACTAAATAAATAAATAGTTTAAAATTCAGTTCTCCTTAATATAAAAATAAAAAAAGTTCTAATTTAGAAACAAAATTTCATAAATTTAAATAGTATTTTTAATTTGAAATATAAATATTAAAGAAAACTATATTTACTTCGAAATAAATGACAATATTGAACCCAAGCTACTGATTTTGGTTTTAATTATCATGATTAACAGCTGTCATTAAAAGTACAAGTGGGAACAGAAACGTGTCTTTGCATGAGAAATATTAATTATATTCTAGTTAGGGATATGAGTGGACCCTTAAAATAATATAAACCCAGTTAAAGATCATAAGGAGTAGTTCATTTACCATTTTTATTATTCTGCAATAAAATATTAACATTTTATTTTATAATCTGTAATTCACCTACTTTTGACGTATGTATTAGCGCAGGGATTCCCAAAGTATAAGTACGAGAAATGATTATTTTTAATACGTGTTATTAATATTAGAAGTAAGGTTAAGTTATAGACTTGTTATTATTAAAATATAATTTAACATGTACATGACTAACAATATATTTTATTATATATGCAATTCAAATAAGTGTTCAAGTATTTTTTTAATACACATAAAAATGATTAAATATTTTAAAATATCTAATATATATTTCAGATAAAAATACGTCAACTTTGAGAATCACTGTACTCGAATAAAAGTTAGCTAATAAACCTGAATGAACTAAACGTAACACAAATCTCCGAGTAATTATGCTAGTCATGGCTGTATAAGTTTTAATTAATCGCTAAATTACACACGTACTATTTATGTAGCTGCGTTTATCGTAGCTTGTCGCTGCAGCTTGTCGGATACTGGTTTATGAGAAGCTGTTTCCATTGTTTTGATTAAAAATTCATAATCAATAATTATTAGTTTCTAATTTTACGTTGCATAAATGAAATAGATGATTAATATCCATATATTGGTTGTAAATTCTATACTAGCATAATACTTGTTAGCCAACAATAAAACACTAACATTTCAAAAGAATTTTAGTATATATTTCATTTATTTGATTCAATTTTATAAAGCTTTTACTAAATAATACTTTTACAGACTTTGGAAACAGACAAAGTAACTAAAGGATTCCAGGATACAATTCGAACTTGTCGAAGATACTTACAATAAATGTCAGCGACAGTCCTATTCTGTACTCTTATTTCGGTCCGTCTAACAAGAAGTCAAAAGCGTTCTAACGTTCACGTTTGCGTAAGATGTCAATTCAGATAAGCCTATGGGATTGTGATGTTCATTTGACTGTGATTAAGCTTAATGTAAACTATAATTAAGTCTTAATTAATTGAATCCACGATGCAAAATAATAATAATATTTATTACGTATATACTTTTTGAGTTTCTGATATCTTAGTTTGTATAAGCGTTTCTGTTAATGAAATCTTAAGATTATCTTCTCCTGTTTTCTTTTCATTTCCTACATTTAATTAAGCTTCCTCCCAAGTTAAATATTTCGTTCATTTTTAAGATTTCATAATAAATATTAATTTTGTTAAGTGCGACGAAGTTTTAGAACAATAAATTGTCTCAGATGATGAATCTTTAAAATAGTATTTATAATCTATTATTTAATTCTTAAACTATTGTTTCCAGACAAACTAATACACAATAAGAATTTCACAAGACACAAGCTACAAGTAGGCACGTCATGTAACGGCTCGTTGAACTAGATGCAAGCTTTATCAATGTTGCAAAATTAGTGCTCAGGCTTATCTGATTGTTGGGCAACTTGACCTAAATTACTGTATAAATCTGAATATGCGTCACTTCTATCATAAAACTTCCATAGGCCATAAGAATAATGATTTGATAAGATTAGGCTATATTATTAAGAAAATCAGTCAGCTACCAAGAGGTAAAAACGGAAATGCAGTAACAGGAGTTACTGCATTTCCGTTTTGTGTACAATAAAACAAAAAAATACCACAAAACCCAAAGCTACCTTCTTGACCAGTTATCACCCACTTTGAAGGAAATAAGTCTACAGTTGCAAGCTTTTTTATTTTACCACAAGACCGTAGAAAATTCGTTGGCGCGTAACGAATTCACAAACAATGCTTGAGCATAACCCTCTGTGACGAATCCAGGAGGTTAGTAGTCAACAGATACAAAGATAAAAGAACGAGACAATACCAAATTGTAAATGACGACGTTTCAAGCAAATGTGTTCTCGATTTGTGATGGTGCTCCATAAATTAGAGATATAAATGGTTCTACAAGAATGGTTAAATAAAGCAATGTTTCTTAAGAGCGAAAAGTTTTGTTCACACAAAAAGTTGGAATGCCCATTCATGTTGAAGTTACACAATGAATCCGGAGCATTAAGAGGATTTTAATACGGGTGGGCACCTCGATTGCCGCAAAAAATTGCAAGTGAATAATCTTTATATTTTATGGTCACTCTTCTCTATTAAAATAGAATGAAGACGGTTATTTATATTTTCCTATAGAAAATTTTTATTTAAGTTTGATATAATAAATATACCATTTCTATTATATTTGTGAAAATATTTCATCTTTTACATTTTATTTTTGTGCTAAATAACTGTTCTTAAAATGTTATTTTGATTACATGTTTAAACAAATTACTTGCGCAAACTACTAAGAGAAGAATGATTTGAACTGTTATATTAAAATGATACTAAAAGAACATCCTAACCGGAAGAAATTGCGTAGGAACCGCCGGTAAACCAAAGCAAACTAAAACTGAGATCACAAAGAAGTGTACTCGTAAAGACCGTGATGTAAAAACAAGTGTTTACTTTGTTGGAAACATCATACCACTCTTACTTTGAAGTGGCTTCCATTTATACACAACCCTTCCGTCCACATCTGTATAGATAACGTTGATTGTAAGTGTTCTACGTATAGATACATTACCCCAATCATATAATTATAGCTATAAAGCATATAACTATATAGCATATAAACATATAGCTACTAAACAAATAAGAATATATGAATTGGTGTTATATAATTCATTTGTTATGTTAATACACTTATATACCTACAAAATAAAATCAAGAAATTTATAAAATTTGTCGCAATAAATAATTTTTAATTTATCTAATATTTAATTACTTTTAATCTATAGAAAATATATAAATAGGAAATGTTAAAGTTTGATAAATAATGAGGTCGCTTTCCATGGAATCGTAATTTCTAAGAATGTTTATAATTACGCCGAATATTGATATGCCCTATTAATTTAATTATTAATATTATTAAAACGATGATATCATTAGTAAATATACAAGTGTAATTTATATGTTCATTGTACGTTCTAGAGTTAATTTTATATATGAATATGTTAAAATCGTAATAAACTGGTGCTAGTATGTTAAAACAAAATGATTAAAAACTGTGGCTCATAAATTCAAATTCGGTAATAATTCTATTTAAAACAAATAGGTTTCAATTATCTGTAATTTTAAAATTAAGTTCTTTACTTTAATAGAAAATGCAATAAATAAAATTATACAATTTTATTTAAGAATATAAATCTATTATTAAGAATACGTAGCATTCACTTTATTAAGACTATAAATAAATGAAGAATTGTCACGAGACCCAAGCATGAGTGTTAGTGAAGCAATCTTGACCTTACAGAAGGTCTTTCTACTTATACTAGAATTTATAATAACGTAGAAAGCGTCCATGTAATAGGAGAATTTCAGAATAATTGAATAATAAATATCACTGTTCTTGATAATATTTTATTTCAAAGGGATATAAAATTTTGTCTGGACGTTCAAGAGGCCGAATTAAGAAAATGATAATTTAATTATGTCTAACTTTAATGTGAAGAATATCGGATAATTAAAAATAAAAATGTTAAAATGGTATATAATTAATAAGTTTATAAAGTAAATGTAGTTTATAACATTTATAATTTAAGATAATTAATTTAGGAAATAGTCTAATTTAGGAATTTAGGAGGGTATATTGACAGGAGAAGGATGTCATTCTCAAAAAGGTTATAATTAGGTGTTATTTTAATATAGTGTTTTATGTAATACTAATAATTAGTTGACATAAATTTAAAAAGAAAAATTTAGTGAAAATAAAATTTAGTTAAAATTTGAAAATACTAAATTTAAAGATACAATATTAAACTGAATGTCGAGTTTTGTTTTCTCGTCCAGAGTTACAGTTTAGCTAAAAATATTCCATGTCGTTTGATGTTAAGTTCAGAAATGAGAACATAAATTTTCTTTTTAATTTAACAGTGGATACGAAGAAACGCATTTAAAGGAATACATAATCTTGTTTTCAAACAACGAACAATTAGTATTCGGAAGTTTATTGAGTTTCATTTCAATATAATAATCGTGTCAATAATCAAGTTTAATTAATGCAACTTAATTATTGAATATTATAACACGTAAGCATCTATAATCTGCTGATGTGGAATAATACTAAGACGTGCTTATTGAAGAGTGCCTTATCACTTAGCAGTAAACAACGTAGCAAGCAAATTAGTGGAAAAGTGATTGATGTACTGTACTGCTTGGGTTTCCGTTGTTTTGACTGCCAAAACATGCCCTAATTATTCTCGCTGGGACGTATATAAATAAAACTATATGCTTACCAAGCGCTAGTTTGATATTATAAAATTATCAATAAGAGATAAATAGCTTATCCCGACGCTAATGTAGTAAAACCTTGCTTAAATGATCAAATAGAACAGATTAAAATCAAACAAATCAATTCTATTTGTTGAGTAAATGAACCCGTATACAGATAGCCATCGCGGCGTTAATAAAATTCTCCCCCACCATGATCCTATTGTCTCACAGATAAAGCAATTTACTTAATTAAAACTCCCAACGTTACCGCATATTGAGATAAACTACAGTTATTAAGACATTACTGTTTAAACTTGCAATGTTTGAGAAGAGTTAGGATGTCTCACATTGTTGGTTAATTGATATAGATGGTGCGCTTGATTTCGTATTGTGAGGTCTTTATTGATATAGTTTCAACACTTTAGAGCAATATTCAGATGTTTGATGAGAATTGCTTATATGTAGTTTATATATATTACACAAATATATATAAACTTTCGTAATCCATGATTAACCTTATATATAATTGTGCGGATGTACTCACGTAAATATTATCGGCGTTTGCCCGACTACGACAACTCAGCAGCTGGATAGTTATAGATAATATAATCTATTTTATTCTCTTTCCTATTTCTACCTCATTCAAAAGTGTTAACAAATCTAGAGCTATATAATAACTGCATAAAGCTACTAGGTAATACTACAAATTTATGTTTTAAGTGATGAATCAAACGTACTAAGCTAGATAGAATATCTGGAATGGAAACAGGATTTCGATGGCTCATCGGATTCCCTTCCCATATTCACAGGCGTATAGATGCAGTCTTTAGTTTAACCCTTATACATGAATATTCTGAAGACTTATAAATTGAAAAATAAAACCCTCTGGATGGCTTGAACTATTTTGATTTATTACAAGAGGTATCCTGCAATGTGAAAAACATAAACCAAAAAATATAAATTCATCTATCTCACGATAACGAGTAGAGTCCATTTAAATTGCTTGACTTTTATTGCATTATTGCAGACTTATACAAAGTGTTTACACGATTCAATACTATTTGTACACATTGTTAAAAATAGTCATTATAGACTATTTTTACAAATGTTTGTAACAAGTTTTGTGCCAATAAATTACGAATTTTCAAATATATTCTCAAAGGACAAAAATATGTCACATGACACTTTCACCAGGGGAACTTTGGTTTATATTGAAATACCAACAAAATATACTCTAATTGGAATTCAATTTGCTCAAATTTGAGGGTAAACGGTCCGTTATATGATTTTCTCATGCACCCCTGCAATAGGCTTGAGGAATCAATGGGCCAGAGTGATTTGATTTTAACTATATAAAAATTAATCATCCCTGAATTTAATGCTTTGTTTTAAGAGTTATTCCTTTGATTTGAGTATGTAATTTGATAGACAGGGTAAGGGATTTTGTAACAATAGAAAGATGCTCATTTTACTACATTTATTCTAATTCTCTGACAAACAATATTGAAAACTTTATTCTGTATTATAATTTTATGTTTGTTTGCTGAACCCTTTATAAGAACATTTAATATTAAGAGACTGTAAACTTTAATATCCAATTTGTATATTTACTGTACCAATAGCCTTATTATGCTATAAACGTTACTTTGCAAAATGTCTCGAACAATTTTAAAGCGGCGCTGCAACATGTAATTTCATGAAATAAAAGAACCATACATTTGTTATACATTGTTGATAATACCCCTTAATATTTTGTTAAAATAAATAGAAACCAAACTTAATTTTGAAACATAAAAAAATTTCTGATGAAAAATAATTTAGTACTAGTCATTATTATTGTAGTTAAAGAATTCCTGTATAACTAAAATTTTAATTTAAGGAGTTTAACTATCTCCGGTAAACCGTACTGTCGCTGTCTCTCTGCCATCTATTAGCTACAGTGCCCATACATATATCTTTAATTTCATATTTTAACAATTAAGTCAAGTGAAATACGCTTGCCTTTTTTATTAATCATAAACCGCATGATTGGTGGTATGTATATACATATTATATTTATTATATAAACTATATTAATCGATAGTTTATAATTACTGTAATTATTTTTTCTCACAGCAATAAAACCCAGTGAAGCTCATTCACAGTTCACGCGGCTCTCTATTGATTATAATTACTGTCATTTATAGAATGGCTTCATTGGAAGTCAACTTTCTCATTGAGTCCGTCAATTCTAATGTGCATAATAAAGATTATAAACTTTGAGTATTGTACCCGACTGTAATATTAATTAAGTATAGATTGGGATTTAAACAACTTATCTGGAACCAGTATTAACTTGTTCAGTTTAACGATAGGATAGTAATCTTTTTAATAGCTTTAATGTAAACAAATATTTTGTTGACGATATGTAATAAAACACACACAAGCATAAAACGTTTTATACTAAAGATAGAGACTATTTATAAATTATTGATTAACAAAGTCAATAAATCCCTAAAGCATGTGCAAAGTAATTTATTCATTACTTCATTAGTCAGATGTATGGAAATTATTAATTTGGAGCACGTATTTAGGACTAAGGTATGCAAATAAGCTGCATTTGCTTCATAATTTCCTACTACACATGATGCTCGTTTCGTGTACAGGTAAATTAATACAACAATTATTAGAGGATATAACAATTGATTACGTTATGTTACAACACATGTTACCAAATATGTTTGTGATGTTGGTTTCAAATTGAGCCCAACTTTTTAATTTGCTATTAAATTGTTCTGTTGGTTGGAAAACAATCAAAGTTGTTATTAAATATATTTAAATGGATAATCCGAACAGCTCCTCAGAGCACTCGCCCATTTGATTATTTAACTTATACTGTTATATAATAGTAGTAGTATTCTGATATCAATATCATTATCTTCAAAAACATAGAAGAGGTTTTTTTTTTATTTAAAAAAAATGTGTTGGTCCTCGTTTTACATACTTGGAATGCAAATCGTATTTATTCGTTTAATTGCGACCTAAATTAACACCATTGTCCCAAACCAGAATCTTTAATATCATATACAATTGTGTATACTTATATACCGTATCAAACTTATTAAATGATATGAGGTAAAAAAAATAATATTGTTATATTCAAATAACTTAGCAGTAGCATGTTACATGGAAGTCTAACGCTGGAAGTCCATTTAGTTTGAGTCAGCTTTCTAATTTTAACAATAACCTAATTCCTTTGGTGGTCAAAGAGTAATAAATTAAAGTTTACTCAAACAGAAACAATCCACATATCACTAAAGCTCTTTTAAGAATAAATAAACAATATTGTCTCAATATCATTGAAGGTAGCAGATGTTAACAATGAGATAACTCTATTTAAAAGAAAGAAAATAGTGAAGTAAATACATGGTATTTACAATGAGGTGAATGTCGCTACTTGTCCAGCTTCCGTAGAATTAAATATAGAGAAGGGACTTCTGTAGTGCATTGTCATTGTACCCCATGGGCTTTTAAACAATATCGATGGCCCATAGAGATTCTATTACAAAAGAGTAAGGATAATAAATTTGTTTTGTATCGATTCATTTGAATGCCAAAAGAAGTTTTTACTAAGTTAAAAATACGAAAAATAGTATTTAGTTTGGTAAGTTTAACTTATAATAAAATGCAAAAGATTTTATTTAAAATAAATATATTTAATTTATTTTCTTTTTATTTATAATTTTAATATTTACTACGAAATATCGACATTTATTAAATATATTTATAAGTACAATTATTTTTCTAATTATTTTAGAATACCCTTCATGTTCATATTCATATTTTTCGACTTATACAATCAACAATAATATATCCAAAAATCTTATGGGTGCTGTTATTTCCAAGTTTGTCAGATAATCAGAAACATAAAACTTTTGTTCACATAACATTCAAAGAAATGATAGTTTGAAAAACGTTAGGTATATCGGATATCAATGCGCAATTTATCTTTTATAAATCCGACTGCGACTTAGTATCTATTACTGTTACAGAAAAACTACGAAACTATACAAATAAAACGCAATCGTATTGAATAGTTACAAAAAATATTGAACAATGATTGTAACTTGAATACAGATCATTATCAGTCCTCTGAATATTTATCTGTCACAAAGATTGATTGTGTGTTAAAATATGTTCAAATGATTCTCTTCCTCTCGATTACCTTCTATCATTGATTGCAATTAGCTAATTATATGGCAGTTGTACATGTTTTCTACCCTTAAAAAAAAAATATCATCATCATTTGTGTCTGTTAGGTTTTGTTATTTTATTTGATTTATAAAAACATGCATAAAAGGGACCTTTGTTAGTAGAAGCTTCAAAATTATGTTAGTTACTCCTATTCTAGAGTTGAGGCACATTTTTTAATTCTATAAATATTGAAAAAAAATATTGGACTATATAACTTAGTAATTGAAAAATTTTCACTTCAGGAAAGCAACAAAATAAATATCATTTTTATTAATATTTATGAAATGTTTTTATTGTATATGTGTTTTCTAAAATGTTATGAAATTTTTAGGTGTGATAGATGAAGCATAAATTACTAAATTACGACTATTGTAGTTTCTTAGACCACAAACCTATCCATGATGATATTTAACAATAGACTGCAAATTCAAAATCCATTCTGTCTACAACGGTAGGTGTGTCTTTGGCGACGAGAAAAATATCAAAATACGATTTAAATGAAATTTGAATTGTTGGATGTAACAGCCTTTTTGTTGGATCGCGTGCAAGTTTCACGGTAAGTTAGAATCACTGGCTCGTGAACTCAGCAGCTGTCATATCTTGGACCACGACAGCCCGCCTTTGTCCCACAGAAACGACTTTATATAAATGCATTTTATGTGAATCCTTGAAAAGAAAATAAACTCTCAAGAAATTAAGTCGCAGGAAAAAAATATTCATCTATTGTTAACACACAATAAGTATTGGTCGTATCTTTGGCGCATTAAAAAGTATTCATGCGGTATCTTTGTTTGGTCTATTCGAGTCGTATATAATCTTAGAGATCTTGACACTTATATTTTTATAAATTTATTGTCCAGTAAATATATTTTGTATAAAATAGTTTATTTTTGTACAAATAGTTATTTAGGTAAAATAGAATAGACAGCATTGGTCACAAATAAAGCGCGTAAAAACAATAGTAAAACTACAAATAATTAAAAGGTAATTGAAGTTGCTTTTCCTGCTTAAAGTTAAAGTAAGCTCTATTCATTAATATGAACCGTAATCGGTTGACAGTGTTCAGAAATGAGAAGAACGGCTATCAAAATCTACCGTGACAGTCAATCGTATTGTCTCAATCAAACGCCAATGAGCATCGAGTACGATGACCGCACTTGCTAAATGATGGGGAACTGAAGAACGTTAAACAGTGCAGTATATGGAATGCGGTGTACCAGTCATTTGTAGTAATAATGATAGCTTTAAACGATACAAGAAAAAGATACATATATCTTAAGAAATATTTACAGTTTATTTACTCACTTTTTAACAACAAAGATGTTAAGAGATCTTCCAAAAATGTTCACACAAATACGTTCTTGTTTGCAATATATGTGTCATGCCTCTTGTTAATTTGTCATTTTGGGTACAAGGCGATCAAAGACTGTTTCTCGCAGAGAAACTCTGTGACAACTAATTGGTTTACAGAACAGCGTCATGGATTCTAAATATACATTTTGTATACACAATACGTAACTCGCGTTACTGTAATTCAGCTTTTTAAATGTTTTGTCACGTTTGCGTGAGTGGATTCCGAACATCGGCTGTGTGTTGAACGATACATTATAATTTCTGCGAATGAGTACTCAACATTATTTATTAAATTAAGTAAGACTATGAAATATATATTTTATTGTCATTTAAGAAAACAGTCGAAATCAATAAAAAAGAGATTTGATAATGTATTTTAGCCGAAAATTCAATCTATTAAACAAAAATGTACATAAGCTATAATTTACTTTAATGTCTTGATTGTGACTACGGTGGTCTATATTACGACCAGGTCACAACGTTGGTGGGTAAAACCTTCAAGGTGCGTGTACACATGAGCGGTCCCAGGTTTGAACTTAGTCACAAGCGAAGCGATGAGAAAACAACTTTGAGCGAGTTGCTTATCTTTATTATAATGAGAGTCACTTTATAGAAAGTAATAGTTTGAAGTAGATTATGTTGTTCAAGTTTATTGATCCGATAAACTGGAACGTTATCACAATATTTTGAATATATTTATTTTTTATTACTTTTATTTTAATTAAGTTGTTAAATTTACAACACAATTTCACCCAATCATTATTTCTCTTGTCAGTTGTTGTTGTTACCTTATTTGCTTAAATTCTTTGTAAATATATAATTAACTCTATAAATACGACAAGTGGGTCTTGTGTTGTCAACAACAGATAAGCTCTGTTCTGTTTATTTACCCATTTATGTACCAAACAATGTAAACCCAGGAATTAGGACAGAATTCAATATTTCATCACAGTAAATATGTATAATTATCTATCAGGAAATTTATATAAAAAAGTAAATATGTATTTCCAAAGAGTGAGAAGATATATACAATAAAGTTTCCACCAGTTATCATCGTTTAAACCTCAGCAAAAATGCAAGCAAAAAATGAAATGCGCCGTTTTTATAGCCAGCCCTTAAACAGTAACTTCACACGCAAACCGACAGAGGCATCAGGTCAATCCACTTTGTTTTTGCATCGACCATAAAAACGAATTACCCACGGTTCATTTATCGATCCCACTCGCTAAGCTAATAAAAATAGCATGCAACTTCAAATGATTGATCATAGACAAAATAGTAATAGGTATTAAGGTTGGTGAAAACTAAAAAGTATGGTTTAAATCACCATTTTATGTAACCAATATATCTGTCATTAAGCAAACAATGCATTTAATTTATGGATGGAACTAGCCATAAAAATGTAGCATATGTGCTGGAAAAAAATGAATTTGCAAATTTCTATAGCATGTCGAGGTCCCCGACGGTCACCGACATAGATGGTCGCGTTTAAATGTGCATACAAAATATCGATGCGGTACAATGCGAATAGCGGCCTATAGCCACAAGCTTACAATGCTGCTCCCACAAATAAAATACAATCTATTAGAGACCTTATGTCTATTGATATAAAACACACGAATTAAAAAATATGTAATGTTTAATCAAAATATGGCTTGTGCGTACAGTACTGGACAATAATGCTGACATTTACTTGAATGCAAAACAGTGTGTGTGTCATGATGTTTTAAAATGGAAACTTTAGAGGAAGTCTTGTATGCAAATATTAAGAGAACTGAAACACACTAATGAATATGTTTTTTTAAAATCATTTATTAATTTAAATCTGATCCACCACCTTAAGTTGCTTACAAAGGGATTGGATGAAATATAACATTTTGTATTTTCTGACACCTGATGAATGGACGGACCACGTTCAAATAATAATAAGGTTTCGTATGGATGTGTTTAGAAACGAGTCCTAAAGTATTAAGCACAAAGAAACAATCGTTCTATATAATCTACGATATCTGTTTCTAAAATTGACGTATCTGTATTAATTATTTTATTATAGTTCTAAAAAATTATATCATCATGAACTATTTTTATAAAAAAGAAATGGTCATTTATAAAATTAAAGTTTCAAGGGAATGGATCTCATAACCGATAGTCAGCTCTTAATTTATGCGTTTTACCCACATTGTTATTCCGACACGACCTCTCAGACTTCCATTAAAGTAGCTATTAGAGAAACAAACAAGGAACTCCCCACGATAAAATAATTATCGCTTTTATCTGTGCCGAACCTTTGTTGAGCGCCATTACCAAGTCCCGGAGGCAAACATGAAATTAAAAAATTTCACAAGACTCTAAACTCACCCCAAAAAACTAATCTAAAATCGGACAATTTAATGACGTCAGCTAAACTTTTGTTAGCGAAACCGCCTTGGGCGATGCATTTGTTTATGTAGACACGGTAATCGACCTTAAACAAACTGTCCGAATAACGATGAGAATAGTTCTTACTAGAAATTGTTTTTTAACAGTGGCTACACCTGTTGGTGTCAGCTGCCGCAATGACCTGATACTGAATTAGTTTACCGACACCTAAATAGATTTTTTTTTGTGAAAAATAAAAATGTTTTGTATCGTCAGGTAAAATGATTGTAGAAGTGAGTTTAAAATAATTTAGAACAGTTCAACACTGTTCCTTTCGTCCCTCTATCAATATATTAATTATAAGAAAAAATATTTATGTATTGTTGTAATATATTATTATAGTAAAAATTTTTGTTATCCTAAAGTTAACCATTTCTTAATATCATAGTCATTATCATATATTTTTATTGTTTCATTTTCATACTAATATGTTGGAATCCTTGTAGTATGTAGATGTAAATAATTCAGTCTGGAGATCATTATTCCTACATAAGTAGCCGCCAGTTAATTAAGGCACATTGAGGTCGTTCGGACCCCGAGGTATCATTTGCTATTGTGATAGGCCCGTCGGCTCCTTCGGGGTTCAAGGTATTGTTGTTCCATTTTAATAGCAAAAATGATAAATGCCTCTACAGGGAGAAGCATTTCATAGTAAATTCTCGGATACATTTCAAATATTTCAAAATATATTTTTTGTTGCCGTATGAAGTGAAATAAATGTAGTTACCTTTTACGTGTTCGTTTTCATATTTAATAAATGTTTGTTGGACGATCGTGCAGTCTATCCAACAAATAAGGCAGAAACCCACTAATTAAAGAGTAGAATGAAATAAAACAAAGCCGACATTAAACGATCACGGAACCCCCACGATGAAATAGACACGAAAAAATATCTTCCCACATAATATCACATCGGCTCGCTATTGAAAAGGCATTTAAGACGTGATCTTACAAAAAGCGCAACCCTTTAGAGGAAAGTCATAGTTTAAGCGTCTTAAAGTCGACACAGTTTCCATAAACTTAAGAACGCTCTTAGCGGCGATGATACGGCAACGTCCTGTTTTAATCCGCTTTTAAAACACCGCAATACTCTTTTGTTAGTCAACGGGGTAGCAGTAATCTTTGCGCGGGCTTAAACAATTGCCGCAACTTATCTATTTTATAAATCCTTCAAAGTACTGTAACGCAAACAAATGAGGTTATATTTTATTTGTTTACTATTATTTATAATAATATTTTTTGCTTTATACATTTTAAATAACAAGTCAATGGTATTACACAAAAAACTTAACCACAAGCTGCATTCAAACCAACGGTGGGGCAATATCTGGTTTGCTCTATTTTTAATCTATGACAGGAGCATACAGGAAGGGTTGAGTAAAAATAGTAATCAGTTCTGTCAATCTTAATGAAATTTATTAAAATGTCTTATTGTTCAACCGAATACTTCATAGATCAAGTTTTGCTTTAAATTACAATGGGTTTGATCCACATGTCTTTTTTTGTCCCCGTCAAGTGTAAAAAGATTTTAGCGTCCGACAAGGAAAGGGTTGACTCAATTTTTTAAGCTTTGAAAACTATCGTTTCATCCATCTTTAATATTCCATTCTGTTTGTTTAGAGATTTTAAAGAAACGCCTGTTTCCGTTTGGCTTATGACGACAATGCCTATCCTTTTTACATTTACATTGTCAATCCAATACTTATAATTGCTATTTATTAACTCGATTTGAACAAAAAGTTTAATTGTAATTAACAGGTTTTCCCATACCGTCCGAGGCAATATCGTCTCATATTTAGTGTACCTTGCAAAACCGCTTACACCGACAGCGGATCGCTTTACAAATTTCTTTTTGATCTTGCAAAACGTTGATGATCGTTGTCCGCTCAATTTACATTATCAAAGAAGCAATCGTTCATTCAGGGTTATTGAATAGTCGTTACGTATGGGCGTGGGCCACAATATGCCGAGTCTCTTGCCGTGGACAATTTCAGATCACAAGCATACGAGTGCATGTAATATAAATCTTTCCGGTGAGGCACAAACAACAGCCACTCCCACTCGGCCCGCGGTCTCAAATACGAATATTAAATTCCACTTGAAGTCTTTATTTAAACTGGCAAATTCAAGCAATATAGCGTTTATTACCGTGTGTACTAAGCATAATTTGTATGGACTGGATGTTTCGGTGCCAAAGGCGAGTTGTTTGAATGGGTATTAATTTTTATTACAGGTTCATTGCATTGTACCGTGCAGATGGGTTTCGTTTTTGGCGACGTCCATCAATTTTTTTTTGGACAGTTGAATGTTGGTCTGTTTTAACGATTGCATTGATTGCTCTTCGAAATTATTATATCGTGTCAGTGAAATGACCTTAAATTACTCAATACTTTACAAAAATTTCGCTGCTTTTAATGATTAACCCAATTTAAAAAACTATTCCTTTTTAGGTCATTTGTTTTACTTGTATATTATTATATAATAGATATAAAAGCATATTACACATTGCATGACATTATATCTTATAAACTCATAATTAAATTTTGTGACACGAAAGCAATATTGACGGAACAAAGGCACTGTTATTACATAAGTTAATAAGAGTTAACATAAAGGAAGCGGTGCGTCACATGTGACAAGTCGTATCAAATCGCGCTGACATTCAAGTTCAAATGATAGTGTGGCACCCACGACAATGCTTTAGAAATTTGTATGAACCAAGCGGTCCATTTATATAACGATATTTAATGGTTCTTGTATAAAACTATCTAGCAAGAAGATATTATAATAACTACAGAAAAAAAAGAGGAACACACTTATGAATTTTAATAGTGAAATAACTCATTTATAATACTTCCCAATTGCAAAGGAGAGGGTACGTATTCAAAACTATAGAAGTACCAATCTAAGAAATACAATCGAAAAACGACTAGATAAAGGAATAAAGTTTCCGCTGTTCGAGAACAGATGTCAAAAGGCACACGACATTGTGTTCTGAAGAATCCTTGAAAGCTTGACTATATACAGACTTGCCAAGTAATAGCTGTCCAATGAAAGCAAAGTTCTTTGTCTATTCCACTTCACGTTTCTTTAAATGTAAGAGGTTAAAACATATAGAGACTCAAATAATATCTTGCAAAAATCGTGCTTGATACATTATTAGTATAATATATTTAAAAAAAAAACTTATAATATTATTTTGCTTTTTTATATAATAATGACATGTTTTATACAGTATTTTTTTATTACTGTTTACTCTAACATTTTTATATAAATGTATGTAATATACAAAGGAATTATACTCTATTTATATTTACATTGGTAGTCCTAACTTGTTGTGTGCAAAGCTCATATTTGTATACCAAAATATTATAAATATAATGCATTACAAAGTTAAATCAAAATCAAATTAACTACACTAGTAAACTTCAGAGCAACATCTATTCGTGACAAGACTTGCTCTCTTTACTATTTGTTAGTCCGCGGATAGGTGCATTAGGTTGAAGTGGTCTTGTGTTCTCACGAGGCCTCAGCTAAACCTTTTAACTATCTGGGTTTGGGGCCACGACCCTATTTAAACCATAAAATCGAAGAGTGCTCCTTGACGTGAACTTCAATTTATGTCCTTAGGAAAGGTAAACATCAATGAGGTATACAAATTGTCTTTTGAGTATTGTTTATAGTGATATTATAAAGGTTTTAGTATTTAAAATTAATAAAAATAATAAAATAAAAGTTTTACTAGTAATATCTTTTAAATATATTATAAAATAATTAAATCAAACAAATATAATAATGTTACTACTAAACATAATATCAAACAAAGCTCGCGTATTGACCCCAGGGTACACATTACTGTTAAATATATAACCGTATTCAATGTTCATTATTCTCTCTATGCAGATTGAAGTACGGTGTGATTGACAAGCACACACCCACTGTGTTGGTGGTCGGAGTAAAACGCGATTTACATTCTAGTTTTTTCCCACTAACCCCTAATTTGCTGACCGTATAAAACGAAAAAAACACTAATTGCTATAGCAAAATATTAAATGGAGTTATTTAGTAGAATATACAAATTAGGTTATCACTTTTTCAACTATAAATATTATAGAGCATCCGTCGTGATAATTTATATTACATTTTATATATAAATACATCAAGATAAATAAACTATACGCAATTAATTTGTTATTTAATGTGGTCCTGATTTAAAAACGTATTCGCGCGACTGTTTCAAAGGTTGCTTTAACGAATGTGGATATAATATTTGAATGGGTCATGCAATGAGTTCATTACAAGAATGAACATTTACCCGTCGGCAATCGTTGAATATTAACTGATAAACAAGCAATTTTAAGCCAATTACATTGAACCACAAACTTTTAAAGCTGTTCGGTGAATAAAGGTAGGATTGCATTACAAAAAAAGATAATTTAAAATGTCCGTCTATTTTTTAACTTTAAATTCATAACATGTATGTATACATAAAGATATGTTGCTAAACTAAGCCTAAATGTAAATGTATTATGTAAGAGTTTTTTAAAAATGACTACTAATAAAGTGCATTAATATAATAAGGTTTTATAAAAAAATCAAGACTATTTTTTTATTAAATCCTGTTGGCACAGTACACTTTTTAATAAACTATAAAAGTAAAAGTTTAATATTTGAAGATGGAATAGTTAAGATAATACCAATGCGATCGCGAGCAAAGCCACCTGTACCTGTTTATGGTATCTTTGGTGGAGGTAATTTAGCCCTTAATTGTATGTGAACAAGATTGATTTTGAATTGTTTATAATTCAGAAAGAGAATACTTGATGTAGTAATCTGGTATGCCAAAGCCATGCCATCCGAGCTGCTTGCATTACACAGCCAGTGATGTGACTATAAAATATCAATATTTTATAAGGGGGCGAGTTGTTTTTGATTCCTATCTACAATATTAACGCCTTGTTTGTTTATGAGAGTCGGAAGGGGTTTTTTATTAATGAAAATCTTTTCATCTTGCAGCATCTGCTCCTTGAATACTCGATTACAATCGTCACGGTAATGATTAATCGATTTCTTTACGAGAACTATATTATTAACGAGCTTGAATTTATTCAATAGTTCTATCAAGTCTAATATAATAATAATTTAATTAAAAGTAATGAATATACAAAATAATAAATCATAATGCGATACAATTGTTGCCAAATCTGTAAAACACAAACAAAAGATAAATCGAAGTGTGTATCTAGCTTCGTTAAATTATAGATTCTAAAATATTACAAATAAAATACTAGGCTGTATTTATTCATAGCCCTAAGATCAAGCCTCAATCAGATAGCCCGTTGACCTCCATACAAACAGGGTCAAAGAGATCAGTGTAATAAAAACTAACAGACGACCAAACAATAGATTGTATTCAAATCATAAAATCAATATTTGTAGAGCGATATATTGAAGTGATTACGTAATGGCGGCAGTAAGACGTCGCCCTACTTATACTATTGAATTCTTTAAAGAAGGCTTTTCGCGAATCCAGTGCAAGAGGACTTGCAATTTTTGCAGTTTGCACTTGCAGTTTAAAAAGTATCGACGCTATTAAAGTTTTCCTTCAGTGCTGTACAATTTGTATCGGTAATCGATACTTATACGATTTGAATTTTATATTTTATAAGTTTAAAAAGTCTCTAACACTTATAAGTTACATGTTATTATATAACCTGAATATCTTTTAAAAATAATATTCATATTGAAAATTCTAACAATGTTTAAAAAATACTCCTCATTTATATTTTTGTGATTCATTTCTCGAAGCTTAATATGCAGCGTATCAAAACGTTTCGGTCATCTTCATCTGTCATTTAGGAATTATTAAGAGTAAAAAAAAGTGATCCAAGCATATTAAAAAACCGAGCACCCACTGCTAGCTGGCAGCTTTATTTCTTTTCTAACACAAACTTTAGATCGGATCTCAACCAAAGGGCACATTTTTTAGATCAAAATGCTTGAGTCGAAAAAAATAAAAACACTTTTTTAAGCCATTCTGAGTTATATTGCAGCTATTAAGGACAATTTATATGTCCGTTAAAGAGCACTTATTGTGTTAGTTTTGTATTATTTGGACAATCTTATTCATTCTGTAATATGACATCAACGAATTTATTAAATAAAATATTTTACGGAATTCAATTTTTAAAAGGATTAAACATATTCTTGATATCTATATATACATATATATATATATATATATATATATATATATATATATATATATATATATATATATAATTGCAAAAACTGGAGATAGAAAACAAATACCTTAGTAAAGATTTAATATCTCAATACGTTAGTTTAAAAATAAATAAAACTAAAAAATTATCATCTAATATTTCATAAGGAATGCGTGGCCAGTTATAAATTGGCAATGGGCAATAAAGTTTGTCGGTTTCTTTTAGCACCTCGCATTACTGTTAATTATTGAATGTTAACAAAGACGGTGGCCGCACCTGCGTTATTACAATCCCTTTTATGCTGCCGACGTAAGTTTACATTAGTGGCAAGCAAACTACGTTTTTAATTGCTTGTCCACTGTATTGTAAAAGCATCGCGATAGCGAAGAACAAACCAGTACCCGTTACTGATAAACTCACTAGTTTTGTTTTGTTTTTCTTGTAAATAATTATTATACGAAAATAAACATTTCACAACTAATTTAATATATTCTTGCTATTACAGTAGTAGTAGGTATCAACAAATATATTACTACATTTTTGATTAAAAAAAATGAGGTACTAAAAAATACGGTACATATAGGTGTAACAAATTCTAAGCAATCACAAAATATAAATGTACTAGTAGTGTCAGTTAACTGCGGTTTCTAAGCTTGTTACGGAAGTTCATTACCTTTTTGTTAGATGGCGCTCAAAAGAATTCTTATAAAACCCTTAGACTTTAGGTACATTTTTCCATATTCGATGGCTGTTGAGTTGTTCTCTAGCTAAGGAAGTTAAGTTCTTGACATACATGAAAAATATTTTTTTAAGCATTTGAGAATGAAGTTGCAATATTTATAAGTAAACAATATTTTACAGTTCAATATTTCACTTTTTTAGACAATATTTAATACACAAAAATACAACTCAACTTGACCTTACTTTAAAATCAACTCGTAAATCATAATTTATTACCGAAGCTATTTTCGACTGATCTCAATTTGTTGGTTTTTTATGAGCTACTATTATAGATGGAACGATAAACATTCTTCTCATCGCTTGGTTAGATGGGTAATAATTTTCAGATCATTATATCCGTTGGAAATTGCAAACAAAAATGAGATTGATCTCGTTATTTATTGCTTAAAAAATATATGTATTGTATGTTATTAATTTTTAAGTACATTGTGTGTGTTTAGGTCAGTATAATAATAAAACTTAAAATATATTTTAATATGTTCAGTATTAAACAATGAGAACCCATTAAGATTTAGAATTGGATAACTTCCAACTCAAAATAATAAGCACAAAAAATCCACTAAAGCCACTTTTGTTAAAGCCTGTTTTTTATGAAAAATATTATTTTGTTATGGATTCAAATTTATTGTGAAATCTTCCTTTGTATATTTAAGAAACTGACGGTTGGCAGCTAACAAATCGAGGGATGAAATGAGTCAGCATAATCAAAATATTGCTTTTGAGTTCCATTGATTCAACGAAACTCTAATGGCACTTATCCTGTTCGGAATGATGACGAATGCTAAAAATTATAGCAACAAGGTGTCTTTTATTCTCACCCCTCTCGTTTTGTAGATACAGCGCTGTATAATTATCTGAATAAGAGGAAAATTTTTTAAGAAATCAATAGGAAACCGACTGCATTTTTACATTGCTCTAAATGTTCTTTGTTTATGACACATATACCTTCCAGAAGTTGAAACTCAGAATGATTACCAAAATATATATATATATATTTTTGCATACATTGTATTTTAGGTTTTTTAATATTCGTTTATATTATCTTCTTACATTTTATATTAATATGGATTTCATTAAACTTTTCCGTTATAGATACAGCATTAACATAATTGTCAGAAAAAGTTGACGAAGAAGTATATAAATCGATGAACAAATGATTAGATTAGATAGAAGCTTGAATATCAGGTACGATATATGTATTACGAAATTATTAAATTATATATTTTAGTAGATACACATATATAGTGCATAAGTATAACAACAATAAATCACCTACTAAAACTTTTAATTTGTTCAAAATCCTTTTAGTTTTAGTTGATCATAGGTATATCCAATATTTTTATATGAAATGCGGCAGACATGCTATATTTTCTGAGCTTGTTATATAATATTAACGATATAGATTAATTTGACCTCGTTACAAATTAATCTTTACATATTATAAAATGAATTTAGCCGCGTCTTTCTGTCTGCATGAACGCAATAAACCTAAGAACTTTTTAATGGATTTTGTGGACATTGTAGTTTTTTATTTTTTGTTGAGAGGTAGTTTTTAAAGGTATATTATTCATATTCATTAATTTTTATGTAAATTTGCTGAAATATAACTAATATTGTAATAAAAATCGCAAAAAAAAAATTGCAAAAAAATATCCAATACATTTTCCTAAGAAAAAGTTAGTCTTTTTTATTATTCACATAAGATATTACGGTGACCAAAATCAACGCGGGCGTGTCTGTGGGCTTAAGCTAGTTATAAAGTATACTTTTTAAATTAGCTTTCAATGACGAAACCATAGTTAATACTGTAATACATAATGAGTTATGACTGTGCAACTTCAAGTTTCAGACTACAAACTTCCACCCAGTCAGTTATGACCACTTGTAGTCAAAACTAGTAAACAATGTTTTTGAAAAAACATAAAAGTTATATCATATAAGGTATTTGACATCGCAAACTAACTATATCATATAAGTTATATGAGAAGTATAAATTTATCTCAATAACTGGAATTCAATAAGTTTAAGATCTTGGTAGTTTTGCAAACAGACATATAAATATCAAATTCCCTTTGATGTTATTTGTATTAAAACATTTAAGGACCAAAATAATTTTCTGTAAATGTATTTCTAGAAAACTGATAGGAAGAGTTTGTTTGAAAGGCAAACTGACGCTATTCATTGGAAAGCGAGTAGTTTTTCTCTGTGAAACTTTATTCATAGATATAAAAGTCAGTCATGCTCACTGGTCGGGACATCGGGATAATGAAATCGACTGTAGGTTCCCACTCCCACTATTTTTTGTATCTTCGTGACAGTATTTTCGATGTGATTTATCCGATAACTCAATTTATTTGTAGGTCGTTGAAGCAATTTATTATTGGAATGAAACCAAACAATATAGATTTCTTCTATATTTATTGTTAATACTGTAAGTTGTCAAAATATAATATTATATTTCTGACTGGTTTATAATTCATAAATAGATTTTAATAAAATTAACTAAACTGTAATACTAATATTAAAAATAACATTAATTAATTAAGTAAATATTTTTTTATGTTACTTTAAAAATGTTTTTTTTTATTTTGACACTGTTATTGCTTTTTGGTTTATTACTAAGTAATAAACCAATGTTAAAACCATGTTCGCTGTAAGAAAGAGATGTCTGTCAGTCAGTCAGTCAGTTTGTTTGTCTTCTACCTCCAACGGTTCCTCAGTTTAAGCGCATAGAGTTCCCGATGCACACAAAACGCACTAACTGTGTGTATGGGTTTGATTTTGTGTTCACAGACGTGGGATTTAATACTTTTCATGATAGGATCCCAGGTGTCCGATAGATTGCAACCATCTTCTCTTTTAAAGTTTTAACTCAGGAACCTTTGGAGGTAGGTGACAATTAAACTGACTAACTGACAGACAATCACGTCTTTACACGAACACGTTTGCTGCAAAATACTCAAAACATCGGGTTTTAATTTAAAAAATGTAATAATAAACGCGAGTTATAAATGTAAAATAGTTTTATTTGTGTAAGTAATAAACCAAAAAGCAATAACAGTGTCAAAATAAAAAAAAATATTATTGAAGTAACATAAAATAATATTTACTTAATTAATTAATGTAACTTTTAATATTAGTAATACTTATCAGTTTAGTTAATTTTGTGATATAAGAAGAATATTGTGTTCGTTTAATCTCATAATATATGCCCCTTGTTTATTATAAGTTGATAATATAATGACTACTACTGTTTTACATACAGATATAAATATGAGTAACAATAAAGATAAAATAATATTTAGAATGATTATTACTTAACTATAAATTTGCTTTAACAAAAAGAACATTATGATTTAATGGACTCAGAAAAAAGGGTTCGCTACACTGCACATCTCAGAGTTATGTTAAGTATTTAATATAAACTGTAATAAAATCTTAATTAATAATTGAAATATTGCAAATGCCCTCTAGTTAGCAATTCACAATCAAACGTAACAAGTCTATAATATTGTTAAAATTTTCAACTGTAAATCCAAGAGCTAAACATAAAACTTTAAAAATTACTCTACAATCACGCCCATATTTGTCAAACAATAATTTAGTTGGCGAGTTCGTCCGAGTTCCCATGCTCCCATTACCCCCTAACAACAAAGCAACGCGTCAGAATTGCCAAGAAAATCACGATAAGTATCTCTCAGTTGTCACGAACCAATTTCGTCCGAAACGCTCCTGGTCTGGCTTGAGTGAGAGGACGTGACCTCTATGCCGGTTCGAATAACTTGAAGTGTGAAACGCCATGTCTGGTCAGCGGGAGGTATGATCACCAAATAAATTTTGTTATTGTCGAAAACAGAGAAGGTGGATATCAGACGTCGATCAAACGCCACACAAAAATGCTATCTGATTTGATTTGGGCTTGAACTGCGATCAGTCATTCTATTGTGTACTGTTTTGACAACAAAAAATAAGATTGAGCCTTATTTATTTACGAGCTAGATGATTCAACAGAATAATTATATAAAATACACACATACGACATGCAAAAAACATTTATATTAATTGAAATCACTCAAAAGCATTATAGTTAAAAAGACTTTAAAAAGATACGTTATGGAAAATAAAGGTTTATAAGTATTCTAAAAAATCAACAATTATATTTTAAGTTCAATAAGAATATTTTCATACTATAATGTTCAAAGTATTACTATACTTTTTGTCGGAATAAATTAGACTAATTTTTAGGCTTTAGATAAAGTATAGGATAGTTTCTAATACGATATTCGTCTTATCATTGGTTACGTTATCCCTAATATTGAACAACAAAGGGATTATAAAACGTTTTGATATCTTCGGTCGATTTCTTATCTATCATTGGACTATATTGGTATGATCGGGAGAGCCAATGGTGCGTTAACCGTGAAATCCTGAGATAGGCCCGATATCCCGGATATTGATAGCAGGTATCCTCAAGCTTGATATCGTTTTGGTAATGTATTAGATAATAAGATATAAAACTGAATTCAATTGGACTCTATGGTTCCCTGCACAATAAAGTAGAAATGTTATGTTTTAGCTAGGTTAATAAATATAAGAGAAAATGATAATTTGTTACGAAATGTTAAGTTTAATTTTACTCTTGACTGAGTACTTGCTACAATTGACTTCGTGATTATCGGAAAACAAATAAATATTAGTTACGATATTAAATACCAAGACCATATGATTATTAATTCTGTTCTTTTTATCCATATTCGGTATTAAACACATATCATTTACTAACACAAAAATTTGTAGCTAATTACATTACTTAATAGTATTTATTATATAATTAGCAATAATATAATAAAAAAATATAAAAAAATATTATGTTCTATATTTCCAAAGTAATATTTAGCGATAGCTAAACAAAAGAGGCCAAGTGTATATAGCCTCTAACTAATGTTTTCGATTAAGAAACAATTTATATAAGATAGCTTAAGCTGTAAATAATGAGTAAACTATAACAAAATTTTATTTTGGGAAGGCTCACTAAAAACGGCATATAAATCTCTTAATTACTTTTTGTAAAATCATTTTAAAAATATAGTAATTCTTTAATTGAAAGAAACTATATACAATAGATAAATTTAAATAGTGTAAACTTTTAAATTTGTAATATTTCGAAATTATTAATGATGTCCAATAATGACAGTTGGTTTAAATAAGCATTTTTATTTTAGAAAAACTTAACTGGTCCTTCACTATATTATGCCATATGTCCTGACATGGAGCTGCCAGCCACTTCTTAATGTAATACAAAAAAAACTATGACAGCATCACACTATGTTTGACAGACGGTCAAGTTTAACCATAATATAACTAGCTTCAAATATATCATAGGCGATTGTAAATCTCTTTTATGGCTACTACGGAATATCCACGACGGTTGAAATATGACTGGGGTGTTGGGATCATCTACCTGGATAGGGTCCATCATTATGACTTAGGCTGATTGTCGGCATGCCGACCTTTTTTTTTGTTTAACCGTTTTTCGTTTCTCAATATTTCGGCCAGAAAACAACGGACAGCAGACATAACCGCATTATGGTTTTATAGTGTACTTTGTATTTTTATCGGTAAGAAAAAACGTAAAAAGTAAATGAATTTAATGAGTTGCACTATTGTTAATTTATTTTAAAACCGTTGTAACAAGGACTTCAAAAAATAAATATTTCTTAACGTTTTGGGTCTTCAATAGGTCTTTATAATATACATTAAAGGAAATAAAAACAAAAGGCAGTATTAAATGTTTAGTTTATTTATTTTTTCAGCACGTTTAACAGTCGACAATGAGTTATATTAGGTAAATTTTGTAAACACAGTCAATAACACAAATTATATTATATTATATATTCAAATTATCAAATACTTACGGTTAGGCAATTTGACAATTCATTATCTCACTACAAGGAATATTAATTGCATCTATCACTAAACAGATGATGTTATTGACTATGTAACACTATATCTATCTACAAGTATCAACATTATTCAATCTTAATTAATGACTAGTAAAACTGTACAAATGTTAATTTACATACAATATTTACAATATCTTTACATACAATATTTGGTAACAATGAGATAATATACATACTATACCAAAATACATAATTCAAGCAACATACTGGCAATCCAAAAATCTTTACATTTTAATTTTATCAGTCTTAAACAACAACAATTCTTCGTTTACTTATTACTAGGTGAAAGTTTGATACCTTTTAAATTCAAACTGAATATGCCTTAATTTATACCGATACGTATGTTTTTTTAGCAATACAGTCTTTAAATATAGCTTCTATGAACTATTTGGACTATAATCAGCTAATTAGTCCTGTTAACCAAATTATTGTAAAATTATCACTGTTCTATAAGGCATGAACAACTTAAAATGTAGTGTACATATGGCTTGGAATGTAATGCTCCATTAACTAGTATCTTCTTGAGATAACGATAGTTGAGTTTTGTGACATGTTATCTGTGTGTACTTGAATGAGTCTGAGGCAAGCAATCATGGACAGATGAACGGGGTTGTAAATAGCCTTGCTCGTCGAGCATAGAAGGGGAGTGATGATCGGTATGTTTGCGTAAGGCATTAGGTGGTCTAGGCCGACCTCCATACGGCTGCTCATAGTTTTGGGTATCGATTGAAATATAACTATGATGTGGATTATCACATTCCTGTATTTGACTTGTCAATGTAGTGTTAGTTAACATTGAGGTATCGTCTTCGACAGTAATACCAACATTGGTAGTAGTAGGGGTTTGTGGAGGAAGAGCGTCATATTTATACCATTGCTCAGGCGCAGTTGGCGACGCGGTATATCTAGAAGGATGACGTCTAGCGTTTGGACACACGCCGTGATTATAGTTTATTGTATCTTTATTCCACTGTAAGTTTGAGATATCAGGCATAAGAAATCTTATCTTTTCCCAAAACTTTTTTTCACCCCATAATAATACATTGCAATTTTTTAAATAGTTTTGAAAGTCTATATCTAAATTAAGAGCACTAACATCTGTAGTGAGAATGAAAAAAACTCTATGTCGTCTAATCGAAGGGTGGATAGTTGTGATAACATGTTTTATGGCCTCTTTAAATACAATTTTTGACCATTCATTTTGTAAAAAATTAAAAGAAACAAATATTAGGACTCTCTTTGACGACTCAGCGGCATTTGTAATTTGTTCCGATAAATAATTTTCTGGAACATGTTGTAAATCTCTATAGTGAAAACACATGGTGTAACCAAAGTGTTCCATTTCAGGAGCCACTACTTTTGAAACAAAATCGTCGTCTAATAAACTATATACAGCATATCCATCATACAATCTATCTCTATCAAGTTCACTTTCTTGAATTGATGCACTTTTAAATAGTCTAACACCGTATTTGGAATGTGCCCATAACCGCACATTTTGCCTAAAAGAGAAAGCTAAGGCACCGAATAACAAAATCAGAATAACACTTATCAATACTACAGCCAAAAGAGGTACAAAATTTAATTTTATAGTGCTTATTTCATCGTATTGAAAAGGCTGATTTTCAGTTGGTAAAGTATTGTCTGTTACACCAGAATCGCGACACTTATCCATCACATCAAACACTGTCGTATTTAAAACCAATCCATTTTCTGATAAGCATATCATTTCTGAGGAATCTTCGTTATGCTTTTTAAACCAATTTTGCAAAGATATTAAATGTTCACAGGAGCAAGTAAATATATTTCCTTTTACATTTACATTTTCTAAGTGAACAATATGGTTTAATTTTTTATCAAGATCGAGAATTTTATTTCCTTGTAGATGTACAACACGCAATGAAGATAGGTTTTCAAAACTCGCATTGGCAACATTTGTTAGGAGGTTATCGTTTAAATATAACTCTCGTAAATGTTTCGTTTGCGAAAATTCTCCACCTGCCAATTCAATCAAGTGATTATTTTCTAGATGTAGAATATTAAGAGAATGAAGTCCATTGAAAGTATCGTTGTCCATTGTGGCGATATTGCTGTTATTGAGGTATAATTTATGTAACTTCTTTTTTCCAATAAATAGGTGGCTACCTAATGTTCTAAAATCATTTCCATCAAGATACAGCTCAGTGGCATCCATAGGGATTTTATCTGGAACCTCGGTGTATCCAACATTCGAACAGTCAATAACATTTGAATTCCAATTACTGTCGTGAAAGCAAGAACAACCTTCCGGGCACGTCATTTTACAATCGCAAGCTTCGAAGTCACAACAGAAACAACTCGAAGAACAATGAGTTTCATAAGAACAAAGGAACTGTGTTTCAGGAACATCCATTAAATTCGCCTTTCCGCCGTACTTGTTGCTAACTACTTCGCAAGTTATCGAGTCTAAGTCTGCGAATCTCGGATACTGTCTCATATGATTCCAAAGGTTAATTTTTTGTAACCAAATCATATGACAATTGCAAACGAACGGATTGTTTCCAATAAAAAATTTAGGCAATGATCTGTGTTTCGGAATATGTGGCAAGGTAAACGCTGATAATTCAACGGTTCTGAGCTTATTGTCTGTGACTATAACTTTTTCTAAATTCCTTTTTTGTATAAATGTACCTGGGTGAATTGTGTGAATTTTATTGTTATTTAAGAAAAGAAACTGAATCGAGTCCGGTATTGACTTTTCATCTACGTTTTCTAAAGAATTGTAACTTACGTCGAGCATTCGAATGTTTTGCTGCACGTTTTGCTCGTTATCTAGTTTGGTAATATTATTCATATGAATATCTAACCATTCAAGAGTTTCTGGCATATAACTGTAATCGAAGTATATAAGTTTATTATCCGATATATTGAGCCAACCAAGCGTGTTCAATTTGTTAAAAACTCCTCGAATGTCTGACAGTCTATTTCCATCCAGACGAATAGCTTTTAATGTTGGATTAGAAACAAATGCGTTTTGTTCAATAGTTTCGATTCTATTAGATGCCAAATTTAGAACTTGTAAGGATGGCAAAGTACTGAATGTATCCTTTGGAATACTTGTTATATGATTGTCAACGAGACGTAGTCCATAAAGCTCTTCTAAACCCTCAAATGAGGTATTTGAGATTCTGGTTATATTGTTTTTTCCAATATCAAGTGATTTCAAAAACCGTAAGCGTTTTATACTGCCAGGAATAACATTTAAATTATTACCATTCAATCCTAGATCTTGTAGGTATGTAATATTTTCAAAACAGTTATCATGTATAGATGAAATTTCATTGTTATCCAAATACAATTGACTCAGGACAAATAAATTTGAAAAAATATTTTCATTTAAAACTTTTATTTTATTATCGGATATTGATAGTTGATGTAAATTTTTAAGTTCTGCGAAAGCGCCATTGCTTATTACTTTTATGCCATTGTTATCTAGATTTAGAACTTGTAGGTTATTAAGGTCTTGAAAAGATATTGGATCCAAACGAATAAGTAAGTTATATGATAAGTTTAAAATAACAAGGCGAATTAATCCCGCAAATGTGTCTCTATTTACCCAATCATTGGTTAGCCGATTTCTTGATAAATCTAGTTTTTCGAGTTGGTCAAGTCCTTCCAATAGCCCAGGTGCTATAACAGATAATGAATTATTTGCTAAAGATATTTCTTTGATGATACGTGAGGACTGAAATAGCTCAGGAGGCACAGCTACTAACTTATTTCCGGATAAGTTTAGAAATTTTAAAGAGTTTAATCCAACAAAAGCTCTGTCTCCGATTTCATTAATTAGATTGTTTTGAATATTCAGTACTTCCAAAGATCTCAGACTGGATAGGCCATTATCAGGCAGCCTTAAAATATTGTTATGTGATAAATCAAGCATCTTTAATCCAGTATTACATGATTTGCCGGGAGCAATGGGTCCTTTACCCCAGTCCGAAAAGCCAATGTCAGAAATATCTTGTATTTTATTATTAGTTAGATTTAATGACTCTAAACTAAACAGCGGGCAGAATACTTCAGATGGCAACATGTAAATATTATTATCGCCCAAATCTAATGATCGTAGTTCCATTAGACCTCGAAAGCTTTCAGCATGAAACTCCATTGTCATGGCAGGCCAATCTGTATTGTATGAGCGCAAAGATAAACTCGTTAAATCACGAAGCGGTGATAAAACTGTTGCAGGCACATAACGTATTTTACAAAAGTCAATTCTCAAATCTTCAAGTTTTCTGAGTTGGCCCAAAAAACTACCAGTATTCATATGCAAAGAACTTTCAAAGAAAAGTAAATCAGTACATGTCAGTTTTAACTTGTTGATATTGTACGCCTGCGCCGTAGTTATGTTTTTAAATAAGAAGTCAGCCGAGCCGATGGTTTTGATGTTACACGTGAGAAAGTTAGATTCACTCAACTTTGCGTCCGAATAGTCCCATTGACAGCCGACAGGGGCGGGCGGCGCAGATCGTGCGCGCGCACCAATCACGAAAACCAAACACATCCAAACTTTAAACGAAATCATTTTAACTAAGTTTTTATTCATAGTTTCACATTAACACAGTTCATTTGTCACTTAAGATCACTTTAATATACTTTAAAATAATTTTTTCCACTTAAAAGTCTATAACTTAATGTTTGTTTGCTCAAGTTAATTACGTTTTACAGCGCATGTAAACAGAAACTGCGCGGTCGCGGCAAAAGTTTTAACGCATCCATGCTCCCCTGCGGTCGGGCGGTAACTGACCTACGTAAGTTTGAACGAACGAAAGCCGCATGGGTGTATGGGAGGGGAAGAAGCGGGGAGTATGGTGGGTCTTTGTAAGTTAGTATCTATCGGTGGGACCCGCACTGCATCAGCTTACAACAGATGGCACGCCTGTTTTTAAATACTAAAAATATTGGTTATGCAGTGCAGAAGACTTACACAGTGTATGATTCAATGAACACTTCTAGAATTACAGCTCAAAGGAGGTCGCAATTAACCTAATAAACAAAATCATGAAAAGAGTACCTTTAATTATTAATTTATTAAAAATACATGTATTTGATTTTTAATAATAATATTAAAAATAATAAATTTTTTAATGCCTTCTTTAAAATTTCTCAAATCAGAACTTGAAGTTGATGATTTTTTCATATTCCTTTAAGAATTATATCTGTATTATATTTTTACAATAGTAAATGATGAAGCATTTAAGATAACCTCATCCGAATTAACTATAACACAGGAAAAGGAAATGCATATTCGATATTTGACAAGAGGGCGGGCCGCAATGAATGTAGTGATTGACAGATCCGAAATGACTGATAATAAAAGAATTGCGGTTCACAATTTCCTTAGTGTCATGAAATTTATTTGATAAAAGAACAGATGGCAAAATATTTTGAATTGTAATATAATAAATTATGGGTAAAACTTACTAAAAAAGTAATAATTTATTATCATATATTTTTATTACAATAAAATATAAATTTAAATACTTTAAATGAATATTATATTCATGATGTAAAAGGATTTCGTTGTTGCTAACACTACTTATTTTTGATTGATCTGTGATTTAAATTTAAAACATATGTTTATAAAAGTAATAATGAGAAGTTATGAGTTTTCCTACTTTCATTAAAAAAATATGAATAGCCTTTCTACCGTTATAGTGATGTAAAAAGTATAGGCATAAGCTACTATGTCCGACTACCGTTTGTGCCACAATTTAACGTAATAATATAGAATATATTCCTGAAGAAACCCAAACGGCTACCGCCTGAAGGCTAGTTATGAGAAAAAACACGTCCATTGAGAATTGGGCTGGGCTATCGTGAGTCACCAAAAGTCATCGGATGCCATAACACGTGCGTGTCGAATTGCATTTACCGTGGGAGACGAGTTGACTCTAAGAAAAAAATATTTATTTTATATGTAATACGATTTCTCGTTATCTATATCAACTAAACTATTAGGCTACTTGCAAATTTAAAAGCTAAAATTATTTTCTTTACATGGAATAACTTTTTATATATATGTTAATAACTTTAAATCGCGGCTTAATTTCTAGTCGCGGTTTGCAATTGCTTTATTTTTAAATGCGTACACACGTTACAAATTTTTAGATGTATGTAAATAATCCTAAATTCCGAAATATTGACATAGGAAATGAAAGATATTCATTTCCTATGTCAATATTTCGGAATAGTAACAGTTTTAGTTTCTACGAAAAAAGGAGGACCAAGGTCGCATTGACGACCATTATTGATATTCCGAGTCAATATCAAAAGTCAACATCTCACGTGCCCGAGACGATCCAATATTTACTAGCAACATACAATATTACCACTTATCTTGTTACAACTAGTCTCGAAAACATCTCACAAAGATCTTCCCCAAGGAACCCTGTATACCCTGTTAACATGGTCCGATATCACTCACCTCGATCAACCTTTATTTGAAATTATTTTTTTATTTCAATGTTTTTTTAATCAACTAACGTTTATTTATAGTCTTTTTAAAAAGTATTGTAAACCCTTGGCCTCTTAACCTAGATTTACTACTAAGGATTTTAAAGATATTATTTTTATAAAATATATTTAAAAAATATACAGTTAAGTAAGAGTTAGTTCTGTAATAGAAGTAGAAAATCAAAATGATTTAAATATAACGGATATGGAAACCGACGCCTGAAAATGTTTCAAAATAAGTAACACAATAGAATAAAAATAGAATAAAAATGTACCTATTGTCTCAAATATTGTTCTACTGGCAGCATAATACAGAGTTTTGCAAAATAATCTGGCTATGTTCTATATAAACTTGTGCCTTTTTCAAACTTTCTGTTGACAGACCGAAGCGAATCGAGTTTCCGGAAGCTCAGTAATTGAAACAGTTCAACGTGAAACTAAGGAACAAACAATGCAATACAAAACTGGCAGCCGAATTTAAACCAAAAAGTATCGAAACAATTGCATTAACCATAACCAAGAAACTTTTTATGACCCATTCAGAAGTTTCAATTCTTTCACTTTGACTCGAAAAAAGGAGACAACAACACATTTTGATGTAAATTCGGGTTTAGGAACTATTCATTGCCCACACTAAAAATATATTTATATATTTTCCAAGTTATTTATTTTTAACTATAAAACATTTGAATATATTTTATTGATAAATATGTACTTATATATTAAATATGGTCTATCACCAGATTGTGAGCTAAAATACAATTTTCTAAAATTCAAAGATCAAGTAGCGTTTTAAATTTTATTGATGTAGGTTGATCTTTAAATTTATGAAACAAACAAATGCTTTGCACCGACAGTTATCTGAATCTGCAATAAATTCTTTTAAAAACTATTGCCAACCATAAAATAGGGACTGTCTCTGGTTAAGCAAGAGAATTCTACCGCAATTGTTTTATTGCTACCCTAAATTTACGTATTTTTTCAATTGAAATTCTGTTTATGGCTGTCAACACCACAACTGATGATCACTGTAGATTATGTCCTTTCAAATTATTTAACAACCAGGTTTTGTATATATTCACAATGTTTATCTTATACTATGGTCAAAACCCAATTGAATTATTATTAGTTATTGCTCGTAAAAAATGTAACAATTAGGACTTATTATTATAAAGTTATTTATATTTGAAAATTTTTATTATTTCCTAGTTAATGTTACACCTATAGCGATATATTTATTAGAACTTAATTAATTTCAATCTTTCAGCATAATAATGCGGATATGACCTCTTAATATATATATTTTTTTGACAACAAATTTAAAATGTCAAACTTTGAAAGCGTAAATGCTGTTTATAAAATAAGACATTGTATCTCGGAGAGTGCCGGTGTTGAATTTTAAAGGCGTTTTAAAAGATAATCGGAACAAAATATTGCTTGCGCCTCGATAAAGGTGGCCTCAGAGAACAGGTACTCCCAAGGCACGTTTTGAGTCAAATAACCAACGAGTAAGGGCTCGAAACAGAAAACGCTTTGTACTAAAAACGTCGACCCCTTATCTTTGTAGATGGATTCAATCCACAGAGTCAAGTCAATGAAGAAGATTTCTAGAAGAAAATAATATTTCAATTGATATTAATAAATGTTTAGTAATATTTATGCTTACATTTAAGTAAATCACTGAAATAGTGGAAAAAAAAACACATTTAAACCTTAAAGTTATATTAACCAGCATCCACGCATGATTATGAAATATAATTAATAAGATAGGAGTATTTATATTCACACCTACGTAGTTTTCTGTATAATTTGAAATATATGTTAATGTATGTGAATTATAGGTAAAAAAAATTCATCGCGATGTCATTAAATTTAATGTAGTATGGAAAGTCATCACGAGATTAGTGATATTTATGCATTACACCGGTTTTTATTAAGAAAATTATTATATTTAAAGTTATAAATAACAAGATTATAACTCGCGTTCTTTTTTCTATAACGTTTTGGTAATCATATCTTCTTTAAAAATTGTATAGCTGTTAAATGTATCTTCAATAGTATACTTATTCAGTGCAAGGAATTTCCATATTCGTGCCGTGTCTTTGGGATTCATGTGTATCGTTGAATCCGGCTTCTTGAGGCTTCGCACGAAGCCATCATTCATACGCGAAGATATCATCGTCGCTGCCCGAGACTGCTTGTTAACAATAAAAACGTTATCCTTACCTGGCACAAAATGTGTCTTGGGGAAATGTCAAGAGTGCATTTTAGTCGTTTTACGTCTAAAATGTTTTAGTGCATTAAAATTGTTGCCATTGTCCAGTTTGCTAATGTGATTCCTGGGTGTGATTCATTGATATGTGTGCTGGGTATATAATAGACCCTTATTTTGTCTTCATACCTTATATGATAAACTTTACTGGGTGGTCAGGTTAGCTAGTCTAAAATCTACTAAAGTATCCCATATGGAATAACCTGTTTGTTGTTTTAATAAACCTTTACTATCTCTATCAGACAATAGATAGGCAAGGGCAACGACCTAGATCTATACAAGCAGTACATAATGCGTATTTTGGAAAACTTGAATCCTCTTTGAATGATGAATTTCAGATTACTATTGAGAAGATAGTTATTATTTTTCACGAAAATACCAGATTACTAATTTACTTTATATGAAGGTTTTTTAAACTGAAAAACCGATTGAACTGCAAAATTCACGTTAATTAAATACACTAAAGGCTTTATAATAGTTATCGATCATGTTTAAATATATGTAATAGTTCTTATACAATATATTACAGTTGTCATGGAATATATATTGTAAGTTAAGATAATTAAATTGCAACGAAACACAGCAAATTGGTAATCAATTGGCGCTCGAGGATGTAATTAACAAGTGCATTAGCGCTGCATTATGCATGACGTTGAATCTGTGTTGTTATCTGTACATGCTTACTCATGTACGTCATGATTATCAGTGTTTAGTTTGTATAGTAAATATAGCGTCGTCTCTGAAATACATTAATTCCACCGATATAAGAAGATGTAGGGTCCGAACCAAGATAAAAGAGATCAAATGTCATTTGTAATTGGTGGATATAAATAAATATGGTTAAATAAGTTTTACGATACGAATAAACCAAAAAGTTACAATGTATCTTTTACTTTTCAAATTGCAATTGTTCGAACTACTTATTGTAATTTTGTAATTAGGGCTCAGCTAAATTAAATTAATAGTAGTAATAGAAAATTAGCTTGTATAAAGGAAATCCTAGTTGTAGTGTCAACATTCAAAACGGAGTAATAAAAGAGTGTTTAATGTTAAAAAATTAAAATTGTTCTATTTAAAAGCAGCCAGCAAATTTAAAATGCGAGAAAACTATGTATGTTCATATTTTGTCATCACATCTATCATTCAGATATGCTGTACCCGATTTAACAGACTTGAAATTCGGTGGTAGTTTGTACGAGTGTTAGAAATAATCGTAGAAAAAATTTAGTAATTGAAAATAGCCATAAAAACCATTTCTGCAAATAAATGACGAGTTGCATATTTACTTATTTGTATTATATATTTGAGTTAAAGGTTTGTTACCGCTCGTATGACCCGCGATGCTATCAACAAACGATGATTGAAGTCTACATGGTCAAATTAATACCTCTTAACAAGTTTCTTGATACGGTTTTGTTTGTGGAATCTGCTTTGTATAGCAGCATTACATTTATTTCATTAAATTTTTGTTAATTTTTATAAGAACATTTATAGTACCTAAATATTGATGTACTTTAAATTTTAAGTTTTATTAAGTTTTACATAAACCATTTCATTTTTCAATTTAGAAAAAATATTTTATTATTACAAGTAAGATTTTGATAATATCTTTATATTATATAGAAATATTCGAAATAAGCAGTATAGACACTACATTATATAAAGTTCTACACACCTAAATATGTCTTCATGTAGCGGCCATTTTTTACTCTTTAAATAAAAGAAGCAAACAATTTTTCTTCCCACCTGACCAAGTCTAGTCAATCTCCTGGGACAAGAACAATTATTTTAATCTTATTAAAATCATGCTGTCATTGTTGTAAGTATTATGTGGATGTTCCATAATTTCACGATATCAGAATAGATTTTAAAACAATATTTTTTAAATAAAATTATTTACCTATGTCTAAGTAATATCAATGTAAGTACAATTACTTTGTCAAATTTATACTTAAATAGCGATTAGGTTTCTAATAAAAATTAGTGATAAATTTTTGATTATAATTTAATTTAAAATTTAGTAGCAATATGTCTTAATTAGTTTAATGAAGGTAATGCATAATTAACAAACAAAACGGTGGATTGTAGTTAAAGGTAATATAATGACTACTCCATTATTAAATGATTTTATGATGAAAAAAAATATATATTTGCCTGGTCTCAAATAATCGATTATCATTATTATTATATATATCTCCATATTTGATATTCATTTTAATTTGAAATTACTTAGAATTATAACATTATTTTGTTTATTTATTAGTAAAACAAAATTTTGCTTTTTTAAAAATGGTTCAGAAGAACAAATTGTGGATTAGATTATTGATCAATTGTGAGTTATTATTGTTATGGCATTATTATGTAGCTCAACTTTAATTATAAATCATATCCTTACAAATCTAGCCTATAAGCTGTAATAAACGAGAGATAAAAACATAATATTCGGACACGTCGCTTGTTAGACAAACATGGTAGATCTGACCGATATCTTAGAAGCGTGGGTGCTTTAGTCGTTTGATCACAATGAGTGTGCTCAGAGAAGGAGCGAGAGACAGTGAGAAGAAATGAGTTACACTCTATACAAGTTGGTATCTTTAAGCCAGGTTAGTTAGTTTTTTCGCACCTTTTGTTAGATGTTCTAGTTTCACGGAAAATTTCATTTATCTCAATATTTATTTCACGGAATTAAATGTAACTTGAATTGCAATTTTACATGGAATTTTTAGGGTTTATGAAAAATATAGGACACGTTAAAATAATTTAGTTAATAAAATACTTTATTTTGTGTTATAAAGCATTGAGATTTATACATGCTATGATTAATTTAGATTAAGAACATTTAAATATTAAAATTATTAACGTTACGTAGAATAAATAAAATTGCTAGTCTCTGGGAATGATTACCTATATTTGAAGGATTACAATTCAGAAATTTCATACCTGTTTCTAGTTACAGAAAAATAATTATATATTTCTATTTCAAATTAGCAAAATGTAGTAAACCATGCTTGATTTAAGTCATCATTTTATAATGCAAATTAAAAGTTGATCTGAAGCCTGCCTTCCTTACTTACTTACCTACTTTCTACTGACTTCTTTCCTACAGCCTATATTTCAACTATAGATATAAATATAAACCTGTTAGACAACTAATCTTAGGAAAATAAAAAAAATAGTTAAGTATTCCCTTACTACTACTAGTAATTGTAATTTAAAGAGCGATAAATATATTTTACGTTTATTAGCAGTATCAAGTAGAAAACCATTTGAAAAACATTTTACTACAACTAAAAGAGTATCATATTAATCTAAGCTTTGTATCGAGATTCTCAAAAAAAAAATGGATATAAAGATCGCAGTTCCAAAAATAGACACAGTAAATTCCAATCAATAACTAAACTGGACAGTTCTCATCACTAATCATAAGGTGTTACCGAAATTAAATAAACAATCTTATGAAATGTGGACAGGGCTGATATTAATCTTACAGATCTTTAAGAGATACAAGCTTAATAATACTAAACCCTATGTACTTTATTACAATAACTGTTTTTAAATAGCATATATAATGAATTACAAGGATTTGATATTTAACAATCTTTCTGTGTACTTATCATTTTTAGAACGATTACATTGATGTAGTATGCCACGTTGCTGTCTGAGCTTATATTTATTATAATGTAAATTTTCTAACATAATAAAAAAATATTCGATTCCAGAATACCAATATGTTGAATTATTACGATTGTCGACAGAAATTCGAACACATAAAGAAAAAGAAAATTGATTTTATTTTGTGGTTCTTTACACATAGCATATTGGAACTGAGTAGAAGTCGAACAGAAATAGTATACTAGGTCCACGCAAGCGGGATTAGCCTCGCGACGCAGCGCTTGCGAAAAAAAAACGTTCTATGTGTTAACTCTATGGGACACATTTTATCAATTATCTCAAAAAATACTATTGCGGTTCGGCTGATTTTCAATCCAGACCGAGTTTTGCTCATTATGCGCATGTGTGCAAAATTTCGTGCGTGTAGCTCGTAAATTGAAGGGGAAGTAGGGTATCAAAGATTTGAAAATTTGAGTAGTAAAGAGCTTCGCTTCGCTCAGCTCAATTACCAACAGTATTGCACTATTTGCATGATTCTATAAAAGATCTCCGATTCAAGTTTCTTTCTTTTTTAATGGTTTTATTGTTACTAGAACAAATAGGTATGTATTCTAGGTATTACATAGGTGAATAGATATTCGCCTATTTAATTCAATTTAGACATTGATATACAAGTCATAAAATAAAAAGTAATTAAATCATTTGAAAATAGTTATCATCAAGCCTCTTGCTACAATTTGTCTATACTAATATTATACAGTCGTAAAGTTCTTCATCGTCGAAACTAGCAGATCAACTTAATAAGTTCTATATGAATATTATAGACAAGTTCGTGAGGAATTATGCTACAACGCTTTAATAAATAGATTTGTTCGGCCGCAGGTGGAACCGCGAGTAACATATAATATATATCACACACAAAAAAATATATTATAATAAAGTATTACTTCTTTCATAACAAGGTAATGACTTTAACTAACAATTTATCATTCCAAATGTTAGAAAGTTTTTACAAACTTTTCTTAACTTCTCAATTAGCTTTACGAGTATTAAAATGGTTATAAATTGATAGTTTTCAATATCTTTAATCCGATACTAAATTAATAGTACAAAGAGAAAGTATTTTATTAATTTTACTATTGAAATAGAAAATATTAATCACTAACTTTTTATAGCTGTTAAATTCGTTTTAATACTACATGAAACTAAATACAGTTTTATAATAAATAAATAAATAAATTCTGTGGCGTTGAAGAATAATGATTGTATAAAAAATCCCTAGAGGCCGCAATGTTAGAAATATTTCGCACGAAAATTTATGGTCACAATGAAAAGCGCGGGAAGATTTTTTTTAATCGGATTGTACTGTCCCTCTGTATAAGTTTTTTTTCGCGCATGGTTTTATTTTATCCACATTAGTGTTAGCGTTTCAATAAATGATTTCTTCTTCCATTGCTCGATTTGCTCAATATGGAAACGGCACCTGAGATTTCGCGAGCGTAGCGAGTCGAAATTGAAGGTCTGGTTGCGGCCCTAGCTAAATATGTAATTTACCACATAGGGCCAAATAATTGTAAGCAATTTAATGAATATGCTTATTTGTATAATATATATACAGAATCGAAACAATTTCCATTATGTAATCCAAGGGTACGTATACATTAATAAAATGGATATCATTTCCATTACAGTTTGTCTATAGAATAATAAATGGTTTTTCCTTCAATTTAACGTCCACAGATTAATGAATGTGGACTGTTCAGGTCAGAACTAGATAATGTTTCTCGTCTCTACCTACCATTAATTCATTATGGTAACTCAAGTTGATCAACACTAATTCCATTGAAGTATCAGTTTAGGAAAACCGATAACCTAATAATGTCTAAAATAATTAAATGTCTTTTGAACGCTTGCTTGGTTAATTTAATTAACTGAATCTAAAATTGTTTGATAATTTTAAATTAGCTCTGGTTATTGGATTTATCTGCAATAATTCTATAACAATACCCAAAAGTTTTGGAATATGTTTTCTAGAGTTTTTGTCAGTTTCCTTGTTTCAATTTTAATATTCCGTTTCTTGATTTTTTTAATGGTTTTTAGCAAGTAATTATAAACACTTTTGATTACGATTAATATTTATAAATAACGATTATTACCAAGAATATGTTTATATGTGACACAAAATTTGTCTCTACGATGTTGGCAATAGGCGAGTATATTCAAATGTCTCTGTAAAAGCAGATTCAAGTATTTATGACCCGCTCCAATGCGTATAGTCCGATTCCACACATGTTCCCGCTTAATGATGCATAGGGTTGAAATAATAAAAATATAAAAAAAGTTGTTTGATAAAAATATATTAATTATAAACATTATAACTAATTGATATCATAAACATAGTGATTCATAAATTCATCTGTATTGCAATAAAATAATAGATTTAATCGATAAAATACAAGGTAGGCTGTAATCATTTACAATCAATCGTTCAAGGGCATCACAGAATTGCAATGGCATTGACTTTCGAATATCATAATCGATTACGATTTTCAATCGAGATGTTAATCATGTTTTTTTTTAAAGGCACTCTCTTTTCTATTCGTCTTAAAATTGTTTATGACCTTGTTTTATTTATGTGTTTTTGTCTATTGCTTAACTTTTTTTTTAATATGTAATAAATTTAATATAACAGTATGAGTTAGTGAGAGCCCTTCTTGATGCTTATTTTTATAACCCCTTTTAAGTATAGAGATGATGATGTTCACACAAAATTAAAATTCTAAATATAACTTATTATTAGGGAGTGGGGATTAATATTGTTTAGTTGTATTTTTATATCGAGATACTATTCCTATATTATCTTACCGAAACGAGCTAAGTATTTTTTCTATTAGTTATATTATGTTAATAACTTCATTGTTATGGTTTTTGACATTTGAACCGTTGAGCAATTTAACAAATGTTTTGACAACCCTGTCATTAAAATTCACATTAATGCTTGCTAACAAGGACAGAGCAGTCCATTGGCAATATTGATATAAATTGTTTACAACTCCTGAAGTATATAATGCCACAAATAGCTTGTTTTCAGTCATTATGAGTAACTGACCAAAAGGAAGTTAATCTTAGAGGCGTAAGATAATGATTTAAGACTAAATAAAGATGCCTCTTATAAGCTCCCGGACATATTTATCGATCCACCTTGCCTTAAATAATTTAATAATCTTTTGCTGATATCATTATTATATTAAGCAATTAGTTTTAGCGGTGCAGGCATAATTTTGTTGTTCACCTTTTTTTCCCCCGGATTTTTTAATAGAATACAAGACGAGAATTTTTTTTTTGTTTCTTTGAATTTAAAAAAAAACGATATACTTATCATACTAACATTTATACTAAGAGCGCGAACCAGACCTCAATGTTGACTTGATGCGCTTGTAAAATCTCGGTAAGTTTTAGCATTTAGAGCGAAGCGTGGTGTAAACAGCATCGAAGTTGCATTTACTAAACGTCGATACATTCTGTCCTCAACTATTTCAAAAAAATTAAAAATTAAAAAGAAAAACTGAAAAAAAAATTTCTTAAAGATGTTAAAAACATCGACACGCGTATGTCAGTGTGTAGCTAAATTTTAGCACGAAAAAAATTTCCAATTGAAGTCTATGGGGTTTTAGTTTTTCCGTGATTATTCCTCAACGACATCAAATATTTGATTTATTTTTTTTAAACTACCGCCAGACTGATATCTATCAGTGTGCAAAATTTGGAAATTTTCCGATTTACCATTTTTGATTGATGCAAGCACAAAAGATGCAGAAAGATTCGCTCAATTATCGTAAAAGTCATCCAAACTTAAAATGTATAGTTTCCCGATAAAGGAGTCTAGTGAGCCGATAAATGTGCTTAGAAGTGTATTAACGTTAAGTTAAAGTTTTTGTTAAAAAAAAGATATTATGGCTTGTACTGGTAACATGAATGAACTGTTAATAAAGTGTGGGATCATTTAATTAATTATTTTAGATTTTTATTGTAGAAACCAAAATTAACTTAATTTTGTTATAAATATATTAACTATAATTCGGTTGCACTCACGTAAATAATATAAAGGTTGGCCGAGTTAATTTCGAACCGATTCGGGGTCCTTATTCGTAAGCTCGGAGCATTGCGAAATCGCGGCATGAACTGACAATCGTATAATGATACGACGATGTATAATAATACTCATGAATTGCAAAAGTATGAATTTAAAATATATTAAGTATTTATTTCAGTACATTATATTTATTTACTAATAAACAGTTGAAATATATATTATATTAAGTTTTGTATTGATGTAATATTAATGTTGTATGTTCGCAAAGACCTAACAATTCTAAGTAATTCGGGGTCAGCTGTTAGCCTTTGCTCATCAATTGTAGGTAAAAGATCTTCTGGCGCTTGCGAAATATGATAAAAGATCGGAGCATGATTGATTCTTGTATTTTCTGCCTTACACATACATAGAAGTAGAATGAAATAAACGTGGAGCAGACATTTATTCCCTTGTTATTGGCGTATTGCTAAGGAATTTATAAGAAAAACGTCTAAACTATAATGGTTTAGTTTAGTTTAGTATAATTCTTTTTGTAAACGGACACTTATTTTTTTTATTTTCAAGAATCATTATAAAAGATAATTTAAATTAAGGAATAGAAAGATAAATCAATCGATGACCTCGATTTATACCAATCAAATCGAATCGCTCAAACTCCAATTTGAGTTGTGTCAAACGATGATTGGTTGCAACACTGGCTACGCCTAATTGGCTGGATGAATTTTGCTCGCGTGCTCGTGTGGTTAACTGTACACTTATTTAAAATGGATGCGGCTCGTATAATAGCCAATTTTTTTAATTACACAAAACTAAACATATATAATCTTAAAACATGTGCCAAAAATCCTAAGAATGTTTATTAAAATATTCCTAAGACTTAGCCTTTGTTATAAAAAAGTAACAAAAATAATGTTATTTACCAAACTTTTCGCTCTATAAACGTATATTTTAGGGTAAAGTAATAGTAACGGTCGTATTTATGCGTAATATCCGTATCAGTCCCAAAATGACTCCCAGAAGTTATTGCTTCAAAACTCCAATTATCCCATAAATCCCTTGCCACATCCATACGTCTTCGTTATTCGTATCGTAGTGAATAGGCAGTGTGATTGCAACCAACACTTTGGCCTTTGTTCCAAGCGCACGCGCTATCTATCACTGCTCATCCCGCGGACCAATTTGTTAGTTTACAATTTATTCTCGTTCGAGGAATGCCGGCAAAAAGATTTTCCGACCGTGAAACATGTCATTGTTATTTCTGATGTGCAATAAATTTTAATGGCACTGCTGTTTCTCGCTTGCTCATTGTTAGGACTTATGAGTAGACATTTTGTAATTGGAATACATACATTTTTCATTTAAAATTTGCATTAAAAAGAAATTTTTAAAATGGTTTGTGACGAATAAAATCAATTATTTTGTAAAGATAAATAAATTCGAAATACTTTAACAAAATTCTTCCATATTCTTTTTAATTACATGAAAGTAACTTATCACTTGTTTAAAATTATTTTACTTCTATTCATTTGAACACTAAAAATATTGGTGAGGTTATAATTTAAGATCGTCCTGTCAATTTTGATAGTTGAAACTTGATTTATGGTTTTGAGATGTAAAACACGAGGTCATGTACGGCATCCGTCATGCAGACAGCCTATAAAAGTTCCTATAAGTCATGCATTTGTTGTATGTAACTATCAAGTATTGACAGACATTTATATATGTTGTTTTGTAATTGTTTCGAAATAGAAAAGAGTGTGGTATAAATTCATTATAGTTTCTTTTACTCTATACGTACCATGTTTTATTAATTTATATGATTTTTTTTCAAATTTATATGAATTAAATAATAAATGTAATATTTGAATTTTTTTATCTTAATAAAATCCTTTGAAAGCGGGTACAACCGAGAGTAACAACTAGTATTAACATAAAATGGAAATCAATTTTAATCACTCATTTATTCCATGTCTATATTTAAATTGAAACCAGTTGAGATATTGTCTCTCTTCCGTTCAACTAACTTGTTAACTTAAGCCTATTATTACAAAATGTTTATTTAATACATCTTGTTTTCATAATACTAATGAGTAATGTGTACATATAATGGCGCGGGAGTGTATCTTCATGTAATTTATTACCAACTCTGTCGCTACTAAGTGATTAAATCGCAGCTTCCTTTAGTGGGCGATCTAATTACCGACAAACCGAGAACAATAATATGTAATCTGAATATTTATGAGTTCATGTAACAATGCGTCCGTGAATTTGATATACTGTTTATCTTGAACGAAAATTGACTGTGTGCAATGAATAATTTATTGTGAGCAACCGGCACTGACGTTGCTTATATTTTAATATAAATCCATCTACCATATTGTATGCAAAATGCCATTGAATGCAGTGCAAGGCGGGATCATTATTCCAATATGTGGTTGCGATATTCATCACGCTCTTGGTCCCGGGATTTTAAACAAATCATTTTTATACTCTCTTCTCCTTCGGGTCAATGAAACAGACTTGAATCTTGATATTCCAGTATAATCTCAATAATGTTCTGTTATTTGCATTATTGGTATCTTTAAGTCAACCGAACTACAAAGGTATTGGTATAAATTTTTACCAAAATGAAAATGAATTAGAATTCTTGCATTATATACAAAATACTAATAGTAAAACAAAAATATAAACATTAGATATTACGTCTATGTATAGTATTAAAATATATTTGTTTTTAGTTCAAAAAGTATGCCACTAAAATTAGTGGTCATTAGCGTAATGGGTGCCCCCGAAAGCTGTTACAATAAATTTCTTAATTGCCTCGTCGAAACAAGCTGAGATTCTTAGACAATGATGCCAAAGTGATCTCATTCTGTGACAGCAGTTTACATAACGTCGAAGATAAGATAGAGAATGAACAACTTCTGGCACAAGGACATTTCTTATAAACAGAATGAGATCCTAAGCGCTGTTTTTGACTTTATTACTAATCAGACGAAATATTTGGCAACTAACTACTTTTTTATTCAATGTAAATTTAACATGTCTGATACAAATTTTTAGAAGTAACAAAAACAAAATTATTATTATCTTAATCATAATAAAAGCACTAAAACAAAATTGCGTCTCATGTACGAAATGAAAATAAGAAAAGTACGATAAATATAACACGAGAAAGCTTCCCAATTTATTAAGAAAATGAATCTGCGAGTAAACAACTAGATAGAACACTTAGCTCAGGTACAATAATAATATTCTCGTAATAATTTAGCTATCTCTACCTTCTTTGATGTATTTTGGGTGATCTAATTTTAATATATTTATAAACCAAAAATATAGAGAAAAATAAACGAACTATCCAAAAAAAAAGAATGATATTTGTTATCTGTTTAAAAAAAATAACAAAAATGTTACAGTATTTAAAGCCATGATCAAATAGAGTCAATAAAAAGAATACCTTCAACATAGACAAACATTGAGATAGAATAAAAAAAATCTATGTTAGTTTTGCAATCAATCAAATAGAGCCCAGTGTCCAATGCTAACTTTTCAAAATTGGAACATTGATTTTTTATGGAATTTTTGTTTTGTTTGATGATATTTGTAACAGATGTGAAAGTATTTTATGAAAAAGATTTTTTGCTAAAGTTGCTGCAAAAAATACCTAGACGTTTTACAACTAATATATTTAAAATATCCACAAATGGTGGAAAATTTAAACATAATAATACACATTATAATTAAATATTACGTGAAAGTGAGATTTTTTTAAGCAGACCTAATTTTATACAAAAGATTTTTCATGGTATACTTTGCTATTTTATATATAAAAAAAGCTATAAATGAAAAATATACTTAATTATTTGTTACAATTATAAATAAGAATGTTAGTAGTAGTAAATAACCACTATAACTTTATTTAAAGTTATAGTGGTTAATGTCATTGACTGACTTGTGAAAAAAGGTAATGGTTTCGATTCTTTTGACACAAGTCCCGGAACTTTCCATATGTAGTCCGTAATTTATTGGATGTACTTTGTCATTATTTTCATGCTTATGAAACTAAGTATATTATGAAAGAAAATAATGCCCCTTGTCCCCCCACAAGGGGGATTACTTGTCTTTTCTTTGTTTTATAAATAAATTCTGATCAACGTTAAACCCCGTATGAAAAATACATATCTGCAACACTGTGACGTCTTGTTCAAGAATTAATTTTGATGGGCCATCAGGCGGGCCATCGGTTAGTTGATCAAACACAACAAAAAGCCTACGCTCAATCAACAATATTCCAACGAGGTGTTACTACACTATCAATCATTCAGTAGAGTGACTTTGTTATCTGGAAGGAAGCCAAAATCGTAATAAAGCTAGTCTCGTTAAATCTTTGATGGGACATGTATTAAGTTGTTCGCTGGTTATAAATATTAAAAATATCATGCTTTTGAAATAGATGGTGTAATCTCCTATTTTAGTAACATCCTATTTTTTTATTGCATTATATTTTTAAATAAAACTTTTAATTTAACCATATGCTTCCATTAATTAAGTTATTTCATCTTAATGTAACAAAAAGGTACAATAGACGAACTTTATGCTAAAAGCATTGTCTATGAGACAACCCGAAAAGAACAGCGTAAAATAAAAAAAAAAAACATTAAACACGCGGCAATCGAGCTTGCCGCTATGAAAAACTCCTAATCGGCAAATTATGACTCGTAAATTAATTAACAAACAAAACAACTTCTATTGCTTTTTTTATTTTTTTTATGTAGTTTATGATAGGATTTTAAAAAATTTAATAATTCGAAATTTTTTTTCCATTTTTCGGTAACTTCGGCGGCAGATCTGACCACCTTCCCGTTGGACAATTAACATAATTTTGAAAAGTGAATCTTACATTTAGATGCTGATTCCAAATATATCTTTAGTTTTTCAAAATTCGAAAAATAAAATTCGACACACACACAGACACACAGACACACAAACACACAGACACACAGACACACAGACACGCAGACACACAGACGCACAGACGCACAGACACACAGACACACAGACACACATACAGACAGACAGATCGGAAGGAAAAACTGAGTTTTTCGACTAGGCATTAATAATTCAGTACCTAAATTAAATTAAGAAAATTAAAACATTTAAAATAAGACATTAATATTTTTTAAGAGTAATCCTTAAACAATCTTAATCATAAATGATTACAAATATAATATACTTATATAATAAATGTTATCAATTAATAATATTAAAATGTATGGATGAACTCACATATAAATAGACAATTATTTTCAACTACCACAAAATACTATTCAACCTACACAGTCAAAACAAAACAAATCTATAAACAAATTATACTGTCAATGGAGGTCACGGGAATGTATGTATATTGAAATTATCCTCATAAAATTTTTATTTTTATGAAAATAAAAACAATTTAATATTTAGACGATGAATGAATTATTAACACACTATTAAGTGTCCTAATACACAAAAGATAATTATAATTATTATACTTACTTTTTTATCATTAATAATATTATATCATGATTAAACAATTTTTGAAATAAAATATACATATTCGAATATAAATGTACTTAATTTTTTTCCACAAAAGTTTTTTTGGTTTATCAATTGAGTCATCATTTTCTTTTATTACTATGGTACATGGAAAAATGCTCGCAATATTTAATCTGATGTCAACTCGGATGCTGTAATCTCCGGCATTGTTTAGATTACGCTTTAGAGTTGATACTGAGAGACTGATTTTATTAACTGCAGTTTATGAAGTAATGAAGAAATTGAGATAAACTGGTCTAACTTATCCTGTGCCTTTTTTTTTCATCTGTGTATTATATTTTTTATTATTATAAAGTGTCTTATTTATTTACGTAAAATATATAAATCGGAACCAAAGAGTAACAACAATATTATTAATTTACGTAAAAATTGTAATAATAAATATGAGTCTGTACATTACTATTATTCTTATACTCGTATACGAGTATATATATATATGTATATATTACTATAATTTTTGAGACTTTTATACTTATGAAAGTTATAGTTGTATCGAAATTAACTTTTAAAATTGAAATAAATTTAAAAAGTTTAATCTTTTAAATTTCCTCATTTTTCCCATATTTTTTACGATTCATATTTTTTACGACTCTAGCGGGAAAAATTGATAATTTATTATTCTAGAATTGAAAATCAATAATAATGGTGAAATACATTTTACGAAAGCTAACTTATGTATTCAGTGGCATTCTGCTTTCAAGCAGATTGCTTTCCTCATCTTTGAAGCTAAATTCGTCAAGCTATTTCTACAGAGATATACCTACATAAAGAAGTAAAACAAAACCCTGCTTCTGGCGCAGTCGGTTAAAAACAGTACTTTACGCGTCTAAGGTTCGTTCTTCGTTTCATTCCGTCTGGCCCTGAGCTAATATTTACCTCGCTGCATTATTACTGTACTGCACAATGGAGCGAAAATTACGCGTAGATCCCAGTGATGGGACTCGTTGGTTTGTTCAGCGCTCAGTGCTCCTGTTTTTGGTAAACAGACATTTAATTGGAAAATATTTTTTTGCAAAATAGTCAACTGTATAGTTATAATAAAATAATAATATTGCTTAAAATCTGATTGCTTTTGTCTTTTGAAATTAAATTGTTATTAATTATATAATCATAATAGAAATCTGGAAAAACAGGTTTAAATTAAACTATTCGTCAAATAAATTAATAATAAATTATTAATAGGAGTAATGCGCAAAAAGTCGTTCAGTCAAAGTAAATTGAATGTCTTTTTGGAATAAATTTGGCGGCATAACATCACTCCGCTTTAGTTATTCTCTTTGATAAATATATAATGGAGGAATGAAAGAGCGTTTATTTCTCATTTGCGTCTGTATATAAATTATAGTAACACTAACATATGAATATAGCTGTAGCTGTATGAATAAATAATAGTAGGCTAGGCTAAAATGTCCCCACTAAGATTAAAATGTAAGCTCACAAATTGTACAATTTGGAAATGAACATGAGTATTGCGTGTGCATGTAAGAAGCTTTTATATAGAATTAAGATTAAATTATAAATATACTGTTATTTTTTTAATATTATATTTATATTCTTGATTATAAATTCAGCGTTTATTCCAATCGCATTCACAATAAGTCATATCTAATTAAAAACTCTTTATTTTTGTTTATTAAAACTGCAGTACTGAGGCAGCAGGCTTACAGCTTCACGAGCTAAGTCAACAGTCATCTCATAACTCGATGTGAGGTTCATGCATTCTTGATGAAGGTTTTTTCTTTGCCTGTTATCTGAGTTCTAGGATGTATTGCATTTTGTCAACTCCCTAGGTAACTGATAAATATATAGTAGTTTTACTTACTATCCTAAACATTCAAGGTCTTTTCATACTAACACCATATATAATATTGAATTTTTTTTACTAACACACATCTCAAATTTACATAACTTCGAATATGTGAAATTTTCGACTTTATACTCGTAAAACGTTCTCGCACCAACGGAATAGATAAAGCAATGGATACCCCAATTTTCCTATACCGAACTATCTAACTGTACGCAAAATCCAAATTAGCATAGTCAATAATATTTTGGCAGTTCAATCGAAGTGGAAGACTCAAGTCATTTATGGAGTTGAAACAGCAACGTGTAGACTACGTTCTTGCAACTTATTTGTTTTATAATTAACTACACCATGTTGTATGAACAACTTCGCTTTATTAGAGTATTGGTAATGACATCGTTACGTCTATTTGATTAGTTAGTATTATACAGTTTAAGCTTTAATTATATATACCTTAAGTTTTCAATGTAAAATATATTATTTTAAAAATTAATCATTTTAACATTAATAGATTATTTGCATTATAAAGGTGTAATTAATTATAGCTAATGTTTTAATAATTTTAATAATGTAGTTAATTTGTATTCAAATATTTTTACTAAGATAACGTTATGATGGCATTACGACATGGACTCTAGCTGGCTCTGGTTATTATCAAGTGAACAATCAAATTAACGCCCATAGCGGGAATTTTCAAATGCATAATAATATCGAATGGAATGTAGGTCAAATGCTGATTGCACAGACACTTTCCTCATATCGAATTCTCTTTTTTCCAACAAACGATTCCGCCTGCGCGAAAAATTTCATATCGCCACGTGTTTTGCAAGTAAAATCAGATAACTTTTGACACTTCAATTACGTAGTGATGGCCGTCTCTAATTTTATTTTCACGCGAAAAAGCGGGAAACGTGTCATGTCATAAGCATACAAGATTCCAGAGTTTCGAGAACAAAATAAAACTTCCTATAAGTTGGGCCCAACGGAACGCAATAAAGAAAAAAAATTAAAAAGTTTTTACTTTTTAATTTAACCTCGAGATCTGTCATGTCTCTCTCGGGTGGTAGTAATCTCACTTCAGAAAAACAAAAAAAAAAAAAAAAAATGAAGATATCTCTTATTGCAGGTGCCAGGACTGACGGATGAAATTTGATACCCCGCGGCAATCGGGCCGATTCACTCCTCCTTTGTTTGATGTGGTTTAGATTATGTTTGTTACTTTTCTATCATAAATATCTTCTAGAATAAGAATCAAATCTGTAGTTAACATATTCCTTTTTTTAAATCTTAATTGTAGTATCAAAACTAATAAATATAATATTAAAGTAGAAATAGACGTTGTCAATTAAATCCTAACTAGCTTGAAGAAGAATTCATTAATGATTTCGAGATCAATTTTAAGTAAATAAAACTTAAGCTCGCAAGTTTTAATGAACTTTTATTTATGGGCTGTATACAATAAGAGTCCCTTTTATTATAGTTCTTATGTCCTGAATATTAAGATTCGAATTAAATGTGTTTGTAATTGCTGGCAGGTGTAACCAAATTTGTCGCTTTTATGGGAAGTTAGGCGGGATATCGAAATGTATGGAATTACTGAATCTCCTTCGAGGTTCAGTGTTTTGGTTAATTTAATCCCTATAATTAATATGAACAATAAATATTCTCTAACTGAAGTGGATTCTTTATAATTTCGTGTCCTTCCTAAAAGTTCTCTGTTTATGTTGATACTTCACTTTAATTTATGTTCTGTTCCATTTGAGAGGTTAATGCAACCTCAAATATTCTTGGAAAATATAAATGAAAATAGACTTTTCTATAAGCATTTTATTATGCTCAAGAATCTCATGAACCATTGAGTGTAGAAGGATGGGTGATTTAGAAATTTATAATTAAAATTTTTATTTATTCATACTCAATTTATATATCATATAAAACTCAGTAATATATAAACATGTTATTTACAACGATTACAGTAACAAGCAGTAATGAGTGAGAGCCCCATCACATTAACTTTCTGGCTTAGCAATAATATTATATGATTATTTCTTAGTAAAATCCTGATTGAAGATTTGCACTTAAGTCATTAAAACAACTTATTGCATATATAGCATATTTCATAACTTTCGAAATGTAACTATAAGTTCGATACGATTTATTTATTACATTATCATAAAAAACAAATAGAAGTAAGGTATTTTTTTAAAATTGTTTTTGTTGACAATAACGCATATAGATTCGTACTATATCTACCCCCATTAGTGCAACTAGCTTTTTATAAATCATGATTACGCCGTATTCATTTTGTTATGAAACTAAAAAACTACTTGATCGATTTCGCTCGAACTAATGAGTTCTAGGTTACGTGGAAACGCATCGATTGTTACCAAAACGAAGTCCATTGCATAATGTCGCGAGAAAATGGCGTCGAAAAAAACGCTTTCCTACATACAAACATAACCACACACACACACACACACACACACACATACGCATGCACGCACGCACGTACGCACGCACGCACGCACGCACGCACGCACGCACGCACACACGCATGCACGCACGCACGCACGCACGCACGCACAGAAACACAGGAAGTTAATAAAAAAGTAAAAACACTAAACTAAACACTAAAGAATTATACTTAAATGTCTTTGCAATATATAATTATATCATATCAATAAAAAAATTACCTTAAATAATATATACTTATTATTTTAATTAAATATTATATTTAGGAACTGTGTTTAATATTATGATTTTTAATCAGTAATATAAATGTGCGTGTTTGTTGGTTTGTCCTCCTTTCACGGGTAATTTAGTACAAGTAAAAATATATTTATCATAAGTACGCGATGAAAGCCGATGATAAAAGCTAGCAATGAAATAATTCTATCTACTGATTCCAGTTCCTCTCAAATCTGTTAACGTGACAACAAACATTTTAACGACATCATTACATTTAACGTATAATATAAATAACATCTTATTTATTCCGTATTTAATCAACGACTGTGAAATATTTATGTAACAATATTTATCACATTTTGTATAAAATGGTTCATGATTGTGATTCATTTAAAATTATTTTGCTTTGAAATTATTTGTAGCAAAATAAAAGTGATAAAAAATTATGAACAAATTAAAATTCCTGATAACTGCACTTATATGTTTTTAAACATATCTCTTTAATGCGTTTAACACTAGTTAATTGTGTATGCTAAAGCTTTATTAAATAAGTATTATTGTATGTATTGTGTGGTTAGGTAGATCTTGGATTGGAATATAAAATATATGCCACTTATTTTCTTCATCAAGCAGTGATAATAATACAATACTATGAAGATAGTATTTGGGTGAAAATAAAGGTACTTGAATATCTTTACAGTGAAAGAAACATCTGTAATAGTCACCTTATCATTCTTACAAGTAATATTATTATATATATATAAAATCAAAAGTGGGTAGACATTTAAAAATACTGGTGGCGTCAAGCGTGGCTGACGTCTCTTTATTCGTTTTTGTTATCTTTATCCATAATAACAACAAAATAAGAGTTTACACATTTTTTATTGTTTGGCAAATCTATACTGTTGGTCGGAAGAGCTAACACGGCCATCGAGTATAGCTTCGGCTGCTGCAATTACTTCACAATCTCAATTTTTATTTACAATGTCGTCTTTTTATACTCGCTGGATCGCCTGCCATAGGAATAACAATGTTATTAAGTTATTTACGCAATGCAGTACTGAATATTGAATTATTTCCTTAGACTACAAATGTCATTATCCCATAATACATTGATAATAATTTAAACATTTTTAACTTATAACTTTAGTTGGTAAACATAATAATCTTAAAACAAAACTAAAATGACTGCTTTACAAAATACAGTCACAATTTAAAAAGTCAATACAAACACTTATTTTTAAATAATAAACCAAATATACTTAGAACAATAATTAATTTATTGAAATTATTAAATAAATAATTATTGTCTGATTTTCGGCTTTATACATATACATATGTAAAATATTAATTAAATGATTGTTATAACAAAGCAACATTTTTATTTCTTTAAGATTGTGTGCTGATTTGAACTGTGTACAGTCATGCTTTTAAGTTTGGTTTCAACCTTGAGTTTGCATTTTGGCCATCCAGCAAGTTGTAATATTCATCATTTTTCTGGCTTCAGTGACTTTAAATGGTACATACAACCGGTTTTTATTTTTCATTTTATTTATTCACGCCTCCATTGTTGCCAGAGCGAAGTACTCATAAAACTATAGCTCCTTGTTTTACACAGTCTTTTATATTTCAACAACTATTTTTAGCTGAAAAGTAATGGTTAGTATAGTTTCTTTCCCGACTTAGGCACCGGAAGTGTCTTGAGATAAAATGGAAATTTAATATTTTTATGATTATTATGAAAAAACATTTTGTTTTTCTGATACTAGTTAATAAAAGTACTAAAATGTCAGCAATGTCATAACTCCACAAAAAATTTAAAACCTCATTGATCTTTAATAAAACCATAATGACAATATTATTATTTATAACATATATTACAAGAACAGCAATTTATCGATACAGTAGATACACGTTAAGTCATAAAATACATTACAGAGTATTTAAAAAGTATAAGGAAATGAGGTAAATAAATATTTTAAGATGAACAAATTGCTTTGAAAACAATTTGACTATCACATTCTGTATCATAAAACCGCTGTAAAGTCGGTTCATATAATTCTCCGCTCATACTCAAGTACTTCAAAAATGGAGACTACTAAAACGTCTCAGACAGTTATGTAAGGCTTTTTCAAATTAAATTATTTATTTAATCTATCCTTCCTTTATTTATAAAGTAACTACTTAGCTTGCAATTTAAATATTTGTAAGATTCACAGAGCTTTATAAAATGTATATTGGATATTAAATATAAAGTAGTACTAAGTTTCCTTTTCTATATTTTATTTGAGTTATTATCTGTTGTGTTTTTATTAAACTTTTAAATATTTTAAAATTAGAACTCAATATTTTTTATAGTTCCACTTACAATTTGAAAAATATTTTACATGTGTCTATGCAATTCGCTTCACGAAAGCATTACAATAAACTCATCACTCAACGTTAGTCGTATTTCTGTCTATCTTGTTATTACTTGTTGTGACGTCAGATATTTGGCCAGCATCCATCAAATCTAACTATATAATTGAAAATGGCTTTCCGTTGACAATAATTTTATTACGATTGATGTTGAAGACAAATTTTTTTGATATCCCTTTTAAGCAATGACATTTTTAAGGTATTTTTAAATATTTAGTAATTTATATAACATTTATCATAATTCCCCTAAGCTCACCCGCTCAATAATGGAACTTAACCTTCTCTTATTAAAGTTACTTCATGTCTCTGGAATGTCAAGCTCTTCCACGTTCTTCCATTATATATTATCTCAGTGGATACTTGCTTCTTTACTATATGGTTTTTGCCTTCAAGAGTCCTTACTCCATACATATCTTCTTCGCCCTCTTTTCCTTAACGCTCCACATTTGCTTAAGACTCTAGTTCATATTATAGTGTTCTATTTCAATCTACTTGACTCCTAATATAAAGGTCAGCAATGTACTTGTGCATCCTCTGATTATTCAAAAGACCATGAAGAGTAGTGATCACTTTCCTTCTAATGAGTTCATTTGTAAGCTCAGTACAGTTCAGTTCAGTACAGTTGTAAGCTCGTTTGTCCCCATACTAATACAAATTAAAATATTAATATATTTAAGACAATTTTATACAATAAAGATGAGTCATCTTAATACATGATTGATTTTTCTCACGAACAGATTTATGTTTCTTTGTAAGAGATTCTTTACGACTCTCTTGTTAAGTGCCAAACTGTATAGTTTTACTGACGTATATTTACTATACGTACTCGCACAGCTATGGATATTGGATAACTGTATAGCTCTATTTGTCTTTTTTCTCTGAAATATCCAGAATGCGGTAATTATTACTATCTGAATTTGTAAATGTACCTTTTAATTACTATGTAATAAATGGATTCATTAAATATAAAATTTATAACAAATCAGGTTATAATAGTTATTTGAAAGGATGTTTTGAGGTCAGACTGTTTATAGATGTTAACATAATATAAATAAGTCTGAGCACAAAGGAAAAGTAAGGAGATAAACAGTCATTTGTTTGAAAACTAGGTCTACCCTCGTCGTTAGTGTCTCATCAAACCGTGTATGAAATTTGAAATATTATGTTATACAGCTGGCAAATGATAATATTTACATGAAAGTGCTTCTTATTACTAGCTTCGAATATGAAGCAAGGTTATATTGAAAAAAAAAACAACAGGCTCATACGTCAATAATCTTAGACATTATTATTACCTACATTTTTTTGATAAACAAATTCCAGATGTGCAACCAGGTCTACATCTTCCAAATTTAATGACCCTCAGAGGCGCAATACACTAAACAGCAAACATTCTAAATTTGAAGAGGCAAATCGTTCGATCTCAACGGAAATAGAAGACACATGATCCCGCGGGAAGTCTAAGAAAAAACGTAAAGGAGAAACATATGACCATATTTGTCGCGGCGAAGGAATTATTTATTACGTTTGATACTTTACGCGTCGGCCCCCTCTTTGTCACGAGCGTTGTGATTTTAATTTGGCGTTCGTAAGTCTCTTTGCCAGCTTTAGTATTCTTATTCCGAAATAGGTCAGAATTTATAATAAATGTTGTGGGCTTAACTAGAGTTTGATCTATGATGCGAAGGACGTTTTTTACAAAAACTTTTATAAAATTGTAGATAAGAACAAACTATTTTAGTTAAATATTAGGTATATCTAAACTATAGAAATAAAATGAAGAATTTTACCATATGAGTTTTTTTTAATTTTTACAAGGTGAAAGCTTATTTTCTCAGTTAGTACACATAATCACAAACCTCTAAAATTAAATTAAAATCATATTTTTATTTATAATACATATAAACTTTGTTGAATCAATTTCAAAACACAGACCAACAAAAAATATGTATACTAAAATATCAGATATAGAATATTCAACTTTATTACAATGGAATAAGGTCTTACAGTGAATATTAAATTTAAAATACAGTATGCGTGCCAGATGCGCGAACGCATTTGTAGTGACAACTAATGACTCTTCGCCGACGATGTAAACACTCGACAGAAGATGCTGTCAAAGTCATCAAGACTTACAAAAAAGGTGATAAGACTCGTTTATTTTATGTTTATGTTTTGATAATTATGTTGCAAAATATAATTTCTTAAATATATATTTTTTTATATTTCAGTTGTACAAACACAAAAATAAAGGTCATCTGATGGAAAGTAATCTCCGCCGCCTGCAGTCGCCGCCGCCGCATTAGAAAAGAAGACGAACAATTTTATTTAATTTTATATATATATTATTTTGGTTAATCCTTTATTTATATAAAGACTTATTATATAAAGACTTTATTTATATTAGAATTATTCTATATTATAGATTTGGAGTTTAGGGCAGATAAGTTTTCGAGTGGAGGCCGATAAGCAAGCGCAGTGTTGGACGACCACCCACAAGGTGGACGGACGACATTAGAAAAGTGACAGAAAGCCTCTGGATGCAGAGCGCCATGGATCGGTCTCGTTGGTGTTCGAGGAGGGAGGCCTATGTTCAGCTGTGGACATCCTTGGGCTAAATTTATGATAATAAACATAGATTTAAATAATAATTCTTCCCAAAACATATATGTACAATCTTCATCTTGAACCCAATGTGTATTTGTTATACATAAAAAAAATATACAGGTACAAATCGAACACATTTGTTAAAGGATACAGAAACATTTGTTTGATCTATTTGTTTCCAAAAATCTGTTCAAACTCACAAAAGAAAACCCGTAACTCGATACAAGACTAAATGTTTGCTAACATTTATTTAGCAAAATCAAACACGACTCGAGTGGTTCCGCAAAAATAAATTTTAATAAGTTCTTTACGAGATTCAGTTTAAAGGTTCTGTATACATTAAGACCAACTAAATAAATATTGTTTATAAATGTGATAAGATTCTTATATAAAGTGTTTGTTAATCAATATTTGATATTTCTAATAAACTGAATATTATTATCTTAAACTTTTTGTATAACATAGTATTCGTAACATATGGTTTTATAAATTATTCCTTTGAAAATGGAATGTATTGCTAAGAACAAATATTAGCGCGGATTTTAATATGACGTGACGTAACCTTAAAAAGGCATTCAGTTGCGAAATTCAGTGTAAACAATAGCAAGCAGAAAGTCGAGCCAAGATTATTGGAGAATTTGTTTTAAGCCACTCCAGGCACTTGTAAATATTTGGTAAGCCTTTCTAAGGTCTTATGTTGGAAATTTCACCTGCCTTGTCTTTAAAGATTTAAACTTATTTGTTTTATTAGATTTGAAAACACGATCCTTAACAAATTTATATTTATATAAAGAACTTTATTCATATTTAATTGAATTTCAATATTAATTGATAATAAAAAAATTATAATAAGTATTTAAAACGATATTTGAAATAGCATCTATGAAATATATGAACCATAAAAATATTATTATGGTACAAACATTCTTATTTATTTTCTGGTTACTAAACTAATAAAATATCCTATAATTTTACTATAAATAATTCCGGATCGTGAAATTCTAGCCAAGGCTACACGTGTTATCAATCAGCTCGTCGGCGTTTTTGAACGGCTTTATGAGAGACAGACAGACAGTCGTAAAATTCTTGATGAAGTTGATTGGAACCACGTTTGGGAAATAATCCATGCGTTCATGAGTTTGCTTTTAATTAAAGGAAATGTATGGGATATGACGGTTGGGTGTACACAAAAGTTTTTCGAATTACATCCAGGTTTTATATATTTGTATATAAGTTCTTAATAAAGGATAGTTAAAGAATACAGTATTTTTAGATACGCAAACATTAACTATTAATATATGTTTTTAATTAATACAAAATAATGCAATAACATATCTACATAATAGGTACATTTTGAATAATTTTAATGTTATTTATATCAAAATAAAAACCATCCATTTGGCCCACATATTCTATAAATCGACTGAGATTTAAAAACGAAATGGAAAAGAATTGAAAAATTGATTTAACAGCGCAATGTTTAAAACGATTTTACCATTCCGCTCGCTATTCGATTTCCAATGATACATTGCTTGCAAAGAGGCTTTTAGGTAAAATAATTTCTTTTGCTCTCTGAATGTTCCACATTTACTAAATGAAATAAATTCCATCGCACTCAAAGACCTGTTAACGAGTATATTAATCATTACTAATTTATGAATAGTACTAGTAACAGCGGTAGTATTCATTAAACAGAGAAGATAGTCGAATCGCGTCAGAGTTTGTTCTACAAACACCAAAACGGGTTTGGATGTTATTATTTGGTACTTGAAACGGTGACTATTTATGATGAAATTAGTTCAACATTCCAATGTGAATTAGTGATCATGTTATGAAAAAATTATAAGGTCTGATATTAAATAATATTAAACCGTATTTCCTTTATTGGCGATAAGTAGCATTTTGGCATATTGAAGTATAAGTTATTTGTTCCCATAATGAGATATCCCTACGCCGATACGGCTGTCAGTTAATATGTTATTTCAGCCAGTAGATACCACCCGCCATTTTTTAAGAACATGTCTTTTAACCGCATATCGCAATCATTATTATGAATCAATCGACGAAAGGCAGATGTGTAACAGTTACACTTCATCACTTGTATATACCGTGAGGTTATTCAATATCATTGAAAATTAAACTTAAATACGTGTAAGTAGGGCTCATTTTCAAACAAATAAATATTTAAATGGGAGATAACGTAAAGGGTTCAGTTCTACTTGCTGTCTCGAAATCATCGCTTGGATCCCTATATTTAGAATGTCACTTAATAGCGCACAATTTTGTTGGCAATAGCATCGATTGTGTAGGTGCATTCAGAGGAAAATGCTCGACGGAACGGAAAATTTGTCGTAGCTATTATTCGCACTGGCGCTTTGGGCGATTAAATTCGCTATGCGAGTGAGTTTTAGGTGACAATACCACTAGAACTGGTTTCAATCACAAAACTATATGAACAATATTCAGCATAAAACGGTACTGAATGGAATACATTATTTATATATGGCAATAAAACCTTTCTATTCCAAAAATTGTTAGACTTATTTTTTGACGCACACTTGTATTCATATGAACCAAACACAATACCTGGATGAAATATATGGGCTTATAAGAATAAATAAATAAAAACTACCCCAGACGTGTACTTCATTGATTAAGCTAACCCTATTCTTGCTCCCTACTAATGGGATACTCAGTTCCGGAAAAGTAAACACAATGACCCGACCTAAGCAAATAACGTGTGAGTGGAAGTTGAAATAAATTATTAAGACACGGAGAACAATACAAACAAAAACAATACAAAATAGAAAATTTCGTAATGCATCGACGTACTATCTAACTTACACAAGATGTCACGGGCATTTTCATCAACATTTTTGTCTTATATATAATACCTACTAATATTAATAACAGAAATACTTAAACTACATACAACTGATGTTGCTTCATTACTAATATTTTTATCTTCAATTACAAATAAATATATACAATCAAAATATCATGAACTTCAATTTATGACCTCTAAATAAATATTTAGTTGCTCTGCCTATTGAGCTACCGCTAAACGCTAATTGTTAATAATTTTATACGTATTTGTCTCTAATAGGGACAGACTTAACAATTACAGGTTTCTTTAAAGTTTTAATAAGCTAGACACTTGTCAACAAGTTTCTAAAAAAAAACAAATAAATGTTGTTTTTTTTATAATGTATAATACTAAATCACATTGACATAAACACATATAAAATTAAAGCAAGCGGTATCCCTAATCAGCATTATACAAATAATGAGAGAATTTTGTGAAGTTAAGTTTCTTAAAACAAAAGTTAAGACGGCTAAAATAAAGGCGCCGCTTTGTAAACACTTTGTCATAATGACAGGCGCTTGATATCAACAGCTTTAAAATGTGCCACTGCGGCGCTAAAGTATTAAGTTACAATCTTGTAAAGGGAACAAATCGAATCGGGACTCAGAAATCTTGTTCGAAAAGCGAGAGATTATTCATTGGCTAAAATGTTTTCAAATATTGTACAGGATGATAAATTGTTTTATTGGATTATTTTAAACTTGTTATTTAGGTTTATAATTCTTTCTCGATATGCATTAAAGATTTATTTCACACTTTATAGTAGATTAATGTTGAATCTTATTATTTTTATTTATATTATAATTATTGAATTATAGTAATATTACAAAGCGGAACAGTTTGTTTGTTTAAACGCGTTAATGTTTGAAACTAGGAGAATTTTTAAAAAAAACTTTCCGATTATGATAGACAAGTTCATGAGGGATACTATAGGTTATAGGATATAGGATATCTAGCATTATATTACTAATTATAGCAGCGAATATAGTAGAAAGCCTAATAATTAAATTATATGACTTTTTTGGTTTTTATGGCTAAAAAATTTATCATTGGTTCCTGTTTTAGTTTTTTCTATTAGATACAATTACTTTAAAATATTTAAATAAAAAGAATAATACAGATATTGAGGTTGTTATTGAATATTTAATTATATTTAAATATACGTTTTAAAATCTGAGTTTCCGACAAGACTAGCGGATTTTATAAGAGTTTCTGTTCTTTGAATGAAAAATAGGATTAGAAGCGTTGTCTACGGGTACGAATGTTCAAGTTTAATTGTAAGAAGATTATGAAGCCCTTGTCTGAATTATATTAAGTTAGTAACTATACTTTCTGTTTTATCGCTTAGTCTGATGGGACCTTGAATAAAAAAAAACTATGCTGAGGAATAAAACCGGTTTTTATTATTTTAACTTAACATTTAATGCTACTGGGTTTTTTTTTATTTTATTCTTAAAAGCTTTGTTAAGGATTACAACTTTTAATTATATGAAATAATTAACTTTGTCGTTGTTACTCTTTATTTATATCTTTCTAAAACAACTCCCTACCCAAACACCCAAATAACTATACCGTGCGGGAATTGAACCCACGTCCGTTGGCTCAAAAGGCAAATCCACTAATTATTAACTAGACCGATCCGCCATACAAAGAGTGTTTATCAGCATAAAGGAAATCCATTCAATTCTAAATGAAAACATTGAAAAGACAAATTAGTGTAGATTAATTATAAGCCTATCGTTATAACTTCCCGATTAAAACTATGAATCAGAATAAGAGTAAAAAAGATTAATATTATTATTATTATTCAAAAACTAAACTTTAAATTATTATTAAAACAATATCTAGTTATTCAAAGAAAAAGTTACAAATTGTAATATTTGTGCTTTAAAATAAAATTGCATAAAAAGAATAAAAAAATATGAAAGGTACAATTGAGATAATTAGTATATAATATATCAATAAAGGGTATCTCTAAAATTCGTTTCTCTGTACATTGTCATTGACTATAATTAGAGCGAGTGTCTGGAAGCTATAATTTCTCTTTGTCGTACAATTTTGTCATGTTTAATTTCATGCTACGTCCTTGCCAATTAAGGACTTCTTGCCAAGATACATTGTAAAGGAAAAAACATTTTATATGGTTATGATGACATAATGTTCTCACAATATAATATGAATTTATAGATATTTTTTAATTTAAGATTTTAATGCAATTGATGTTTCCAAATTATTTATTTTTAATTATATTAAAACGCACTAATATAATTTTAAATAAGAAATGGTTTGAATATAATATTATACATAAAATAATAATCGGTTATAGTTATTCTGTAAATATAATAGACAAACTTCTTGGTTTCTATTTATTCTTTAATTCGATGGAATTGAACAAAGAGAAGCGAAACGAATCAGGGTTCGTGACGAAACAATAATTTTCTTACATAATTGTATTATCAAAAGACGCGCGTTCGTTACGATTGATTTAATCATTTTAATTTTGTTATGCCTCCCCACGGATCAAAACAACCAGCCTGGTTGGTCGATCTTGGTCTGTGACCTGCTTCTTTAATAAGTGATAATAAATGTTACCTTAGGTTTTACTTCAAAAGTTATAATTTAAAGAATTTATACGTAGAACGTTTTAGGTGCAAGGAATTTCTTTTTTTTAAATCTAGATGTTATTAATTTGTAAATATTCTAATTAAATATAAATTTGTCAAGTTTTTGGTCAAAATGGAATATTTATAAGCACAATCTTTTTACCGTTTATTATACTAAAATAAAAAAAAAATACAATATTTATTTACTCAAAATACTGTAATTGCATTTTTTCTTTCTACTAATATACTGACGTTAAATGCTTCTAAAAGGCATTATTTATTGTTCATAATATTGTCACAACCGGAGCCAGTGTATGATATTTACAGCGTAGATGCAGCGCTTAAGAAATGAATACTTGTTATGGAGTGAGATTTTATATTTATTATTTTCATTAGATAAAAGTTTAAAAATTTTCTCTTCAAAATAATAAGTAGATACTTTTACCAGTGGTTACTCTTTTAAGCAAAACATTTAAAATAGATTTTAAGATTTTTTTTTTAATTTTTATGTGTGGTTTGGTGGCTAACTCGCGATTAGTCAAACTGGAAACAAGTTGGGGTCATAGCCATCTGCCAATAATGAAAGGAGTAAAACAGGTAAACATAAGATAAAATCTGTTTTTTGATCATCTAGTTTTCTTACGAACCACTAAAACCTAGCTACAGCAACTTCTTGAAACTGATCCGTGAGAAAGTGGCCTAATTCGTTTCGGGATTGTTTGTATACAGAAATGCTTGAATCAGCTTTATTTATAATTTATTACAATTGCAACTGATAAGAAAAAGACCATCAGAAATAATGAAATTATTAGGTTATAAATTACGAAAAAAAAAATCGCACCGTAGACCTTATATCTTGTGAATTTTAATAAAATTAATCAGGTCCTTTAATTTAAAATTGAAAACCTCTCCTTACTTTTGAACTTCGGTAGTTGCCAGAGCAATAGCTTCACATTACAGCCTATGCTCTGAACACCCACTGCATATAACGTATAATAGTTAACTAATAGATAATGATTTTCTTCACTTCTTTGTAAGGCGCTAAAATATAATTTTATGATGTTACTTTTATCTTTATACATATTTAAGTATGAGATATTAAATATGATGTTTTCTTTACTTATTATACAATTATTTTCATCTTTATTAACAAATATATCGATTTTAACTAACTAGACTATATAAATATTGTAACAGAAATTTATTTCAATGATTCTTATATCTGCCGACCAATCGTTTAGAGAAATCCAAAACCATTACCTGAAATTAATATTTTTCTATATATTTAAATAATTTATACATTAAAAGTAAACATGTAATTTTAAAATAAAAGAAATCAGTCAATATATAGGACTTTTAATGCCTAGTTATTTAAAGAAGAGACTTTTTAATGTAATGGTCTTACAAAAAAGTCATATTGAAATAAAGTCACGAGTAACAACTAGTTGGCCATAAGATAGGTCATACCTCATTATACCTAAAGCTATTTTCAATTTATCTTCATCGAGTATTATAATTGAATATTAGTCACTTCATTTTAATCAAGCGTCCAATAAATACTTATTAGTGCTTTCATAGCGTTATATTAATCTTAATAACGATTACTCAGTAAGACACAGCCTGTTCACTTCGCTGTATTAGATAGATTTATGATGTCATAGGGTTATGAAAGTGTATCATTATTACTGGGATAGTTTATGGCAAGCTTTAAAGTGTATAGGAATAGCGCTCGCGTCATGGAAAATCAGGTCAGGCAGTGATTTAAGATTATCTTACTGTACTAGCTACCTTATTATTAAATAAGGTATTAATATTTTGTTAATAAAATACGTTTATAAGTTTATTTAAAAACATACAGTAGCAAATAAGATTAAAATTCAATCAAAACGAAGTAACCGGGTTGCAAGACTGATACGTCAATATGTCGAGGGGTCGACTTCAAAAGATCTCATTCACTCATTCATTCCGAGTACCGTACCCTGCGAATGCGCTCCGATTCCATATGAGATTAACTCTTCCTGATTTTTCAGAGAATCTAGGAAGCTATTTAACTTTGCAGGCAAATAATGATATCGCACTCCAATTTGCATGCTCTAATGTGAAATTCTACACTAAAGTTTTATTTCATTCAGTGAATGGTAAATACCATTCGTTCATGAAATAGTATACCATAAAATTTTATATTAACACGTTAGTTACGAGTGTAAAATCAAACCCAGCAAGTCGTGAGTTTTACTTCATGAGTATTAATTTTCTATCGTTATATAATTTTTTTAATGTTATTTATATTATTAATATGTTTCGTACAGTTTTTTTTAAATTTTATATATAGAGACTATGTAAATTAGGTATTCGTTTCATCTTAGAGCATTTTAATTTTATTCTATTGCGCCACAGCACTGGTCTAGATCGGTCGGCTATTTTAAAGGAAACGAGGCATGTACAGCTCGCGTGATTGCAAACAGCTTTTAAGTAGATTAGGAACTTGAGTCCAATTTGTGATAGCTTTTCCCACTATCATAGACAAAAGTAATTCAGTTTAATGAATTAACTTCTATAGTAACACATATAGTACAATTTATGAGCTATTGTTGTCATGAACAAAGAAGTTATTACTTTCATTATTATTTAGAAATATATGTTATATTGATTTTTGTTAATCAAAGTTGTTATTTTCAATTCCAGCTGCCGCTTCTCTGTTTCCTTTTAGAAAGAAAGCGTGTCCAGACGTGTTTATTCCTTATTTTACTGACTTTGCGGAAATCTGTCATGGACCATTTACAGCTACGTTCACGCGTCATAAATCTCATAAGTGTGAAGGGTTGTTGTGCGTTATTAAACCAACCAACAAATATTGTACATCGTTAGACAAGTCTTCCATTAAATTTTAAACAAATATTATTTAATATATTAACTTAAGTAATGAGATTCTACTATAATGCGTTTTTATTGAATTATTAGTTAGCTACTGTTAACAAGCCTGGTTTCTATTTAATAGAACATATTATGATTTATAATGGTATATATGCATTAGCTCTTACAAACATTTAGACGAAAGCCGAGTACATATAATATTATATTTCCTTATCAGTTAATTTTTTTATTTTTACCTTTTAGTTTTTTTACCTCTCTTATATCTATACCACCTTCATATCTAAAATCCAAAATAACATAATGAAGCATCTCTGACTTCATTTTCATTATGAAATTGCCGCTTCCAGTCTCCGCTACTCCAAAACATTCACACTCGGATAGTTTTTGGTTAGTTTACTTGTTTTTGTCCAATAAACGGCTTTGTTCCATTGATTTTGCATATGAAGCAAAAATTTCACCCTCAATTTCATATCGATATCTGGCTAATCATCAACGCGTGGTACAGCTGACTGATTAAGCAATTTTCCGCTTCAACAAATACAACCAACCATACCCATTTCATTACAATATATTACGGAACAATATGTAATTTAGCACTTCCTTTCCAGCGGTTCTTGAATAAACAGGGACAGGTATCGGATCAAGTAAGCGGAACGACGATTTTGTTATAGAATAAAACTCGTTTCGAATGCTAAGGATTTCTGTTCACTTAACATATGTCTGACAAATTACACAAATAAAAATTATAAGATCTTTTTAAAATTTGGATCAGGCCCGACCGCAAATTAAAATTTTAGAGATTTCAAATTGGTTGGACCGCAATGGCTTTTCATAATATCAGCTAAAAGGATTCGTCTCATTGTCTTAGTGTGATATCTCGGGTTGTGAAATGGAACACGTTCAATAGTTTTCAAGTCTTTAAAATGAAAATAACTACATAAGACTTTTTTGAAAGATCTCGTAACTAATTCAACCAATGGTAAAAATGTTTAACATAAATTCTAGTCAAAGGAAATAACATATATTATCTTACAATTTTCGAAAAAAAAAAAACCTAAAAGTTGTCACTTCCAGGATCATAAAGGTGATTGAATAAATATAACTGTACCACGCGTTGATGATTATTCATATAGAATGCATATGTAGTCGAGGTGGCTAATGACGCGGTAGCTCAGTTATTAATGCAACGACAATCGTATCCTAGTCCAAGTTCGATTTCGCAGATTTGAGTTCTGCTCCTGAATTTTAGAGATAAATTTGTAATGTATGTAAATATATATGTAAATGGAGATTTTACAAAAAAAAAATTCAGTTTACTAGCTGCAATAATACAAGCTGCACTTATCTTGAAGATGATGTGAAAATAACCTTTCATTTATTTATTTCACATTATTTAACAAAATTTGCAGACTAAAAAATATTTTATAATCCATGCCATAAACCATTGGCTATTTTTAATTGTCAGATATTTAGAACGCAAAAAAAAAACGCAAAAAACATATATTTTAATCTTTTGAATATCTCAAATATTTATATTAAATGTACTAAAATATAATATCAATATCCGTGTTAGAAAAAACTCAATATAGCCGCCTCGGGCAAGGATAACCATGCTGTGAATTCCTAAAGAAAATTAATTAAAAACTTAATATTGTAATATTGAATTTTTGGGATTACCAAGTTTGTTTGTAAAATATTTAATTACGATTTTCCTAGCGCTTCCTCATCATCTTATTAAAGTAGCTCGAGAAATTAGGATACTGCCTGAAACACTGAAAGGAACGGAACAATTAAAATATGCTAGCGCTTTTCAGAAAATTTCATACATTTTAATTTTAACGGTTTGCTGTATTTCAGCTGTATTTATTTTCAAAATCCATTTTATATTTTTATTAGAATTTGTAGTACTGCTTGCTGTATTTATGTGGTAAATTGAAATATAAGAATACCAACATACAATGTTATTCCTTTAAAGGATACACTAATAGCTTTACCAATTTCTCTTCTATATCCATAAATATTCATTGAATTCTATGGTCAAAATAGGAACCTGATACTGGGACCAGAATAATTGTTGCAAGGATCGCTAAACTTGAGCCAGCGGATCCCATTAAACTTTCTGTTCAGAAATGGTCTTCGCAGAATAATTTGCATGTGCATTGTCATACCCTATCGGGATACGGAATGAGACCGTCCATTGCGATATAAACTTTTGCAATTCTAGTATTTTGTATTCAGTCACTATGCGGTATAATATAAGGTGATAATAATTATAAAGTTTTGAACATCGTCCAAATTCAATGTGAAAGTACCAAGACCTATCGGCAAATAAAAAAAAATATATGTTTGTTTGTATTTGTTTCGTAAGTGCACGATTATATTTAATTTAAAAATATACCTAAGTTATTTGAGGGTTAAAATAACATTTAACTAACTATAATATTTGGTTGAGAATTAAACGAGATGAAAATAATACTGAAGCTATAACCCACATATCTTGTCTTAGATTAGAAGCTGGTCTGGAAAATCTTATTTTCCACAATTTAATTTTTTTAATTAACAAATAGTTGTAAATGTTCTTGAACACAGTACATACGATAAAAACCATGGTAATTACTAATATATATAAACCACTTCAAACTTAATACTTTAGCCTGAACAATAACAAGCGTATACACAACGGGTGGCGAGATTAAAAATTCCTATAAAAGACTCATATTTTAGAAAATTTTCATCGAGAACTTGTGGATAATTGAAATAACAAATAACGGCACTGAGTCTGACATACTGACGTTTAATTTTAGTATACAAAAGAACAACACCTTGCGTTAGACAAATGTTAGAAAAATACAATTTGTAGAAGTAATAATTGAGTGGCTTAATTAAATTTATTTTCGACATATTTCTGTTTATTAAGTTTTATTTCTCACAATACATATTGGTAAAAAATGTTTTTAGTTATATGTAACAAAGGGTAGATTTTATAAATGTTTTTAACAATTGAAATTTAAATAAAAAGTCTGTAGTAAAACAACTTCAGCTTTTTAAATAACTGGTTCCTTCAAAGTATAAAATATGAACTGGCTGGGGGCCGGGCGTCCTAGTTTTATTTTTTTATTTTGTTTGTATATCTCTAGATGATTCAATTGATTATCGTCATACATGGACTACGGTGGATATTATGATGATGATGCTCTATTTCAAATTCAGTCCAAAATAAAAAAACTAAATGTTAATATTAATTTCATCAAAGAAAGTACTTTCTTTGATAACAATTTTTTTCTTCGTATGGCATTACGTTAAAGCTATAATTATTAATTATTAAATAATCTTGATTTAAAATATTTCTTCTCCATCGAAAATATAAATTGTGTTAGTATTTATTATTACGTAGTTTGTATTATAATTTTACGCTCTAAGCAAGCAATTATAACTGAGACATTACTATAATTAAATTATACTTTTTATTTCATAAATTTTAATTTGTATTTAAATGAAATTAATATTTTTTTGTTTTACGATTGTCTATCAAATTGTTAAATGTTTGAATTTCGTATACATTTAATCTTTTATAACGTAGTGAACGATAAATCCTAGACTTTATTAACAGAATTAAGGAGTTGTATAAAAGTTCGCCTCAATTAAAACGCAATATAAAAGTATGAAGAAGTTTGTCAAGAGGACGTGGAAAATGTTTTTCCAATTGGAGTTCCCCGTCTCGTTTCCTCCTGGCCTCGAATGCAAAATAGAGTAAGACACGGAATATTAAGTAACTTCTATAAAATTTAAGTATTTTGAATTTCACTGATTTGTTTTATTTTTTAACGCTAATTTTTAGTTTAGAAGAGTCTTTAAATATGCAAAATAATCTTTATGAAGTGTTACGTTGTGAAAAACATATTTTGCAGCTCACGTAGATGTTATTTTTAATTCAGTTAGACGGTTGATACTTAAAAAAAATAATAATAATAAAGCTTTCATATTTATATATTGCATAATAATAATAATAACTAAACTATATTTTTCATTGTAGTAATAAAAGAAGATTAATTCTTTACCTATACTAGCAAATATGCAATATTAATTTTAAAATCTGAACTTTTTATGAATTAACATTATTAGGTAATAACCTCGGAGTAAGGACAAGCCTTTAATACTAAAACTTCAGAAAACAATTTGCTTAAACAATGGTGCAGAAATGCCCGCGAGGAGGAACAAAAAGTATTTAGAGCAGAGCGAAGCAGTTTTTGAAATTTATCGTTACTCAAACTATGAACGGTTATTAATTTTATCTTAAATATTGATTTATTATAGGATAAACAATCGAGTTTATGAAAATACCTCTTTGTTTTATTTTTATTATTAATAAATCTTATGTTTATTTATTTACAAAACTTGTAGTCATTTTTGTGAAGTTTTAATTGAAGCGAACATTGTTTTAAATCAGGACATTCCAGGTGTGTCATGGTATTGAAATCTAATTAATGTAATGCTTTCATTATACATAAAATATATTAACATTATAAAAATAATATATTTTTCGAAATTTAAAGCTCATTGTTGTCAGTAGGAATCCAATTTAGTTTTAAATATACTGAATTATTGTTTCAATTTCGGGGTAAGGGTTTTTTATGAATTATTTAAATTTTATGGGTTGTGAATAAAGTTATATATTTATATACTTTCACTTATTTGTTGAAGATAGTAAATCTATTTCTTTACCTTAAATGTATTCCACTATTATAAATTCTCATAGACAATTAACCGCATAGGCAGAGTTTCATACAATTTTATAATAATAACATATAGAATTCAATTAGATATTATTTGCACAAAACAAAATCTTTAGTAAATTTCAAAGCAGGGCTTTAGAAATGACAATAATTTTAAGCCTGAATACAAGACGTGGGTGCAAGTTTTGCTTGCATTTACATAGTGCTTTTGAAAGCTCCTTTTCTTGGAACAGTAATATAATCTTGTGCAACGTATCACAATATAATTTATGTTAACTTAAAATTACAAAAACAAAAAGACAGCGCTGTATGAGTTATATTCAACTTATTTGATGTGCCTTGGATACTACAATATTACCTACATAAAATATATTTTTTTATACTAATCTGAAAAACTAGTCGGATTATCTTTCTTTGTTTCATTTTATATATAATATCACAACAACGCTTAAAAATATTAATTGCACAAGGTATATTCATAAGTACGGTTCTCAGAAGATCACCACGGACAAAGTAATATTATTAAGAAACACCATGACCTCCGTTTTTCAATATAAAGTTAAACCGTAAAATTTTATTTCATACCGGTTACTTGTCCATTGAAATACTCTTCGAATTATGCTAATATACCAGTATCACAAAGACTAGACTGTATTGTAAAGTCGCCTACAAATTTGAATAAGTATTTACAGTAAACAGGGTAAAATGCATTAACTTTGACTTAAATTTTAAAAACGTCACACACAGTGTTATGTATGGGCTCTTAAGCGCATCTTGAGATATCATTAGGACAGTTGGATGTAGAAACACCATTTTTATTATAATAATACAGAATTTTGTAATAGTAAGATTATAGGATTTATTTATTAAATATAATTGAAATATTTTATATAATTTAATTAAAAGTTTTATTTTTTCTTGTTTTGTTAAGTTTTGAAAATTATTTTAGTTGTGAATTCATTTTTGTTATTAAATCATTTTTGGCTTAGATTGTGTTCTTTCCAAGGATATGTCAAAAGATGGCGACCCTACTTAAGGACCTCTCGGGGTAGATTAAGTTGGACTGTTTTCTTACAGACCAAGAATTTCGTTCTTATTGCGGAGATTTTAAGAAAATGTAGAACTCGTGGGTGTGATTTGAAGATTTTAAATAAAAACTATAACAATTAAAGTACATCTAACAATTCGGATATAATTTTATCAAAATTTTAATTTTTAGGATAATGTTACAATAATGTAATAAAATTATTATAATATTGTCGAAAGACTTCTTTGAACTACAATAGTTTTTAAAAAATCATTGTAGGTCTCCTGAAGCCTGTTATTCAAGACACAGATGATCTTAACACTCTGTTGTTTATATCAAGGCGAGATATAAATCCGCTGTAATCTTGCATGCATTTTGTATATAAAATACATTAAAACGCATAACGAATAGGCTTAACCTCGCTCGTTATGACTGTGCAAATCAAATAATTACACGCTCGGGGTTGAGTTAAACTAGCTCCAGCTAAGAGAGCAGCTAGAATATTGTACACAAGTAAAGATACATAGTGGTAAATATAATATTGAAACAGTGAGTCACAACTGAGCAATAATTAAAATAATGACTTAAATATGTTTAAACAACTTATTAATGAAGTTACGAACAAGGAGATGTTCTAAAAAACAAGGTTTTTTTTTTGGCATTAAAGATATATGATAGTAACTAGATAGATAACATATTTATAATATATATATATTGAAATGTATCATATTTGCCGTATTTTTATCAAGAATAAGCTTCTCTAAGAGGATAATGTAGCAGTTAGTTACGATAACAAAAGCTGCTTCTGCCAACGCCTGCTTTACTTAGCTGTTAGTAAACCATTCATAAAATACATGTATTATATTAATGAAAATAAAATGTTCTCAAAAGAACCAAAATTTAATTTAGGTACGTTTTTTAAAAATATGTAAAGATATAGTTCAATATTTATGAGTTATATTAAATTTTCTATTAATTTATTTAGTTATCAAATTATTTACACGAATGCTTGTTACAAAGAAATCAATTATTGTGAATTAAATGATAAAGTATAAAATATTTATCAAAATATTTACCTAGACTTCAAAAATCTGAAATTATTGTATAAATATATAGAAAGTTGTTTTCATTGTCGTTGCATTTAGCATTTACTAATGGCACCCCGTTTGGTAATTTCTATGCCCGCGATAGTGTATTAAGAAAGCGAATGAATATGATTACAATATCAAATAAGACGTGCAATCCGCAGAGTTCAATCCCGCGCAGCTTAGTTGGATATCGAATTGCAAATGGCCACGGAAAATGTAGCATTTAACGCTTCGCCAACTGCGAACGACTTCTATTCAGTTGCGGGTTTATAAAGACGAATTGGTTAAATATAAAAATAACGATAATTGTAAAGGAAATTGGGTTTAATTCTTACATCTAATAATCAATTATGCTTCAAAAAATTTATTAAGTAATTACTTACTTACTCTTAATAAGATGAAGTGGTTTAGATAAGGATTCATTTAATTATATTATATATTTTAATTATAATATATAATTTATATATACAACATAAATTATACAAATACATTCCTATGATTAATCTTAATAAACTTACATACCTATCTTTAATTAAAAACTACCAGTTAAATACATATTCCATTATTTTTAATTACATATTTTTATTTATTTATCATCACTAAAAGATTCTACATGTAGTACGCTCTATTACACTTAGTAAGTCCGCACCTGACGAACGTTTACAATCAGGCAAACCCAGCGACGATCAGTGGTAACACATTTCTGGGGTGGCTTAGAATATCAACAATACGCCCCTCAACTGCATTTACTAAATGAGATTTTCTAATACTATATCTAAGTACTGAATATATTAGGGTCATAATATTACGACTTACGTCTGTATCATCTTATCTCTAGATTACATGGTTTATTTCTGTTAGATAAATGGTAGTACGTTTATGACAGATGTAATGTATAATTTATTATTTTATAGATCATTGGGTTATAATTATTAAGGTATAAAGAAGAACTCTCTTTCCGTCTCATATGGATTAAAATTATGATATTTAATTAAAAATCTTATATTAGTCTAATGGCATTTTCGTCGAATACGTTTAATGTCGTTTCAGTATGAACAGATAGCGAAGTAATATTGTTAGCTATAGTATTGTTTTCTAGACAGGAGATTGTTCCACATATCGTGTTGTTAAGTTTGTGAAGAAAACAAACCGGACAAAGAGAACACAATTGCAATTGAAGTAATTGGTTCGCAACTTTAACTATAACCGTTCCGTTGGAACCAGTCGTACATTAAAATAATACCGGAAAGGATTGGCCGCGAGATGGCGCTTCGTCAAAGTTGAAATAAGGCGATTAAGACTTCAGGCATTATTACTTTCCTTAGATATTTTATCATTAAATCCTAAAGTTTGATAAGGTTGTTAAGGTAATTATTTTATATATATATATATATATATATATATATATATATATATATATATATATTACTAGTTTGTTTATTCTTCATTTATAAAATCTGTAAGAGATCATAATTGTTTGTTATCAAATTCTTAGCTACATCTTATACTTATTTGCTTTAATGTTTTGTACCGGATATAAATACATGGACCGATCATCTAAGAATTGCTTTAGGCATTTTAATACTTGAGCTTATAAGAACAATAATTTTGGGGAGATATGAAAGCACCGCTTGAGGCTCTTGATAATTTGACTGGTCCACTTGGTTGTATTCAAATCTTTGCTTAATCTGAATTGCATTATGCTTGTTACGGCTAATGAATGGGATGCGTGTTCGTTGCTATTTTGAAGTATAATAACATTTGAAGTTCATTCACTTGAATGCATTTGTTTTAGTTTTAATAAATTAAACTTTGGTTTCTCTTCAAAGCTTTTTAGCTGTAATATTTCTTTACACTCTTTGTGTATAATATTTAATGAATTGTGTATTATAATATTTTACTATACGTATAATAAAAGATATAGTTATAAATACATACGTAATAATACAAACAGTCTATCCAAGATTAATGCATGCGACTAAACACGTATCTTAATAGAGAACCACTAAATCTAAAAGGCATTTGTCTTCGGAACCAATTCCATGATCTAGATAGGATGGACACAATACCCGTGCACGTGCACAACACGTGACTGCTAGGATTATGCAAGGCGTATAATTAACAGGACAAAGTACTGTCGATTTAGTGTGTTATATCTGTACTTGATTTAACAAGTATTGACATTAGATTAAATGTAACCTCACTAAGAATTCTGGATATATTTTAATTATTATAATATTAAAATGTGATACTAACTGTTTTAATACAACAGATTTTATTTCCTATTAAGATAACGAAGAGTCTATCATGGGTGTATCTATCATGATACGGATTTTTTTTTCAAATCTATCCGGTTCCGAAGGTTAACACATTTAAACAAACAAACTTTTAAGCTTTATAAAATTATTAATGTTGTTAAATAATTTATTTGTTATTAATAATTAATTATTGTTGGTTAGATCACAAATTAAAAAATATATTATTTCCAATGTATAAGTAAAATTCCAAGTTAATTATTGACATTATTATTATTATAAGAGCATTAAGCAATTACATTTGTAAGGCAAATGAAAACCTAATAAAATATATCTTTATTTGACTGATAACATTTAGTTCACCGTAACTATTAATACAACAATGAAACATTTACTGCTTATTAAAACTTTAATATTATCAAAATAACAATAAAAGATATGTTATGACGTCATAAATAGTTTACTTGATCTTTGAAAGTATAAACTAAGATAATATGTTAAACGCTTTCTTGTCAAAGAATAGCAAATGAATGTATCCGTCAATCAAAAATAACACGTCTGTGTATCTTTTTAAGGTATAAATTTGTCGTTCAAAATAAAGTTTTTCATATAGCTCAGATAGAAAACATTGGGAGTTCGCTTTACCCGTCATAAAAGGGGAAAGTTTACAAATCTTTGGATTTCTTACGCTTTTGGGGAGATAATATAATATATTTATTTGCCCCTCGACACATGAAAAATAACTTGAGTTGGTTACATGAAAGATATCGTAAGTTGATGATTGCGAATAAAAATTTTGTTTTAAAAGATTTTAACTTTTAACATTACAACGATACCTTTGAGCCAATATAAAGATATATAATTAGATAGATATATAATTGCAAATAATTAATTAGATGTATAAGAATTAGATGTTTCTTTAAAACTATTTAAATATTAACATAAATAATAATAATAATAACGAAGGCTTTATAATGTTATGTAAGTACTAATCATTTATTGAATGACTTTGTTTTTATATATTTGTGTATAATTTTTTGCTATACCCTCGTTCTATGGATCAGTTTATTAAAAAAATATTTTATGTATTTATTGCAAGAACAACACTGTATATCATATAACAATCTAAAAATCTCATTGATTATGAACCAATTATTGCAAAACATCTCTTTCTATATCCGTTTTGTCAGATTTTACCACATACCTACGGTTGACTCGGCGCCGTCTGGAAATGAACTCATAACACTTTTATGATCAACTGCCTCCACAGCCTAGAGAGACTGAGAGCGAGACTTAAGATGAAAATGTTCAGAAAGTTAGGAACTTATTAGCCTTTCATAATATTATATTATGCATGCCCCATAGGCTGCACTCACTTTACTTAGATTAGTTGGTGGGCGACTTGAAAAGCAGTATGAAATATAAATTTAAATTTGGATAAAGGATACAAAATTAGAATTTTCAAGAATACAGTTATTATAAATTTAAAAGTTGATTCTGTAATATTAATTACTCTGTGGCTAAAGGATTTTTAAATATAATTGTGACAGACACTAAAACGGTTTTACACCAAGTGATATCTTAATTAAATTTTGTATTTATTTTATATTATGAGGCGTTAAAATTTAATGGCGGTGTACTAATTTTGTACTATGGAAATTTAGTTCTCGTAACAACAATAAAAGTGTATCTGTTTACAACTGTTGTTTTTGATTTAACAGGAAACAGGAAATGAATAGCTAATAAGTTTAAAGTTTATGGGAGATAATATTATTATGCATCTGAAATATTATTTTTATAGTAAGATAATGCCTTTATTTGATAAAACTTGTTTCGGAAAAGCTGCACTAAAATACATTAAAGAATTATAAAACTATATATTTAAGATGAAAAGTCAGTTTAAAATTGGATGGATTTTGAAACTTTTCAAACGTTATAGAAGTGTGTCAACATCCTATATAAGTTTCTACAATTTTTCCAGTTTCATTCACACTGTATATTGAACAACAAATTGATACACCGCTGTGCTAATACCAATAATCGTTTGTACTCGTTTCTGCTTGTTTAAACGTTTACATTACATTTATGAATATACATAATTTTCTTTGTTATTATTCTGCTTTATACATTATTAAAAAATATATTTTTAAAAACACATTTTATACACGAAGTTCGTTAATATGTTTTATTATTTTTTTCTAATTTTATATTAAAACAATCTTTCTACTTTCATGTTTTCTTGATTACAATAAGTTTCTTTTAATCGAGAAAACATGTCAATCAAATATTTTAAACTTGTTAAACAGAATAGTGATAACTTAAAAATATTTGATTTATTAAAGTAGGTATTGGCAATAATTTGACAATAAATTAAATCTCTACTAAATATCAATACTATAATAAGTATAATAAAATCGTTTAACGCAATATATAGCAGGTGGTACAATTTGTTAATGTATATTTTATATATTATTTGAATGATATCCAAATTAACATATAAATAAATACTCAAATAATTAATAATATTCAATAAACCTTTTATTAAAGTTAGATTATAAAAACGATTGATATGTTAGAAATGGAGGTAGTTCTGAACTGACATTTGATTTATGTAGTACTAAAGTGTACGGTGTAAGGTGTAAAGTGAAGTTCAGAATCTAATACAGAAGTCATTAAATTTATATTTATCAAAATATGAAGTAATTTTGTTATTAACTAATACTATTATCTCCGAGTGAAAGTTTTCAAAAGAAATCCCTACAATTTTATACAGTATTAAGGGGTAAGGTGGTTAAATAATATTGGACAAGAGCAATTCCCACAACGCGATTTGACAACGCACGAGCAAGTTTCATAATTATAAATATAATAAAAACATTCAATTAAATAACAATAATTTATTCTAAACCGACGTCTCAAATGTTTTTGTATGCCTAAAATGATTTCTTAATTTACATGTTTCTCTGGATGCACACAAAACACAGTATTTTTGAGCCATTATAAGAGTGTCCATAGTATCAAATACATTCCAAGCATTTTTCTACTTCAAATAACATATATTTTTTTATCTCAATAGAATAGCAAATAATTTTAGGATATCTACATATATTCATAAAAAAAATACATGCATATTGAAACAATTTGATTATTTGGACAGATTTTATCAGACTTTAATGTATTGCGTGTCCCACCATTATTTTGTTGGCGTAGAAAAAGCGTAACTGCCTTTTGGAAGCATTATTCACGCAGACGCGATAACGTTGCGGTCAGGTGTTAGGATGATTTGTGATGTTTCTAGATGGATGCCAACCGACGCTGATCATTCGAAAATTGTGAGGTTTTATTACTTGATTTGCTGTAATATATCTAATGCTAATAATAAAAAAAATAACTAGGTTATATAAGATATATAGATAAATCAATATAAAATATGATGTTCAGAAATATGTATATAATAAATAAAAATTATATCAATAGGAAAATTATAGAAGTCTGAATTCTATTCAGTTACTCTTACATTGTCGTGTAAATTATTGTTGAATAAATTAAAACCTTTTATAATAATACAATTAAAATCGAATAAAGCAATAGCACAAAGTGCAGTGTGTAATAAAATATGATTAAAGACTGAACGTGCAAATGTGTGTAAACTTGCAATCGTTGATCGTAGTTTTAATTGGGGGTTGGACTTGTGATTTATGTCACCTGATAAGAAGAAAGCCTGTCACGGAAAGAAATAACGAGGTTAAGCGTGAGTTATTCTTTTTATTAGGATTCCTTATTAAATTATAAATTAATTACAATTGTTTATGTTTTTTTTTTAATTCTTTTTATCAGATGTATTGAATTTAATTTAAAAGTATTATTAATCAATACGAAATTATAAATTTAAACAGTTTAATCAAAAACTAATACCGAATCCTAAACGGGGTTCGCCACTAAAACCTACATACATTAACCTAATTTGTTTTAATTGACCAAACTAACCATTCGCAAGGGCTGCGTAAGTGGGTTTGAAGTTGATAATTTGTTTATTTTTAGTTGGCGTTAATATATGCGTTTAGGTAAACGGCGTCCTTGTCACGTAACCTCGAAGTGAAAACAAATGTGACACACGTCAACACCTCACGGCAGTATATTGTAATTTATGCCCTTTAGGTGCAGAATCCCTGCGATGTGCCCTTTGGCCAAATAAGGACACATATTACATATATAGACTAAAATAGTCTAGCCGGCTACAGCCAGTGCAATTTAATATAAAATTATCTTTTTGTATAAGAATCTGTCTGATTTTCATTTATGTATAATTGCTTATTGAATTGTTATATTTTTTAACCTAATCTAGTACTCTAGATCTATTGATTAATTTAGTTTTTTTTTATACATTTATGTTTTTAATTTTTTTTGTTTTTTTTTTGTTTTTTCCTAATCCCAATTTTCTTGTTTGTTGCATGTTCCAAAAATATTATATCGTTATTTATATTTTTTACATAAACTACTATTATTTTCATTTAAATACTTTTTTAATTTTATACTTGTTTTAAATACACATAATTGTTCGATTAAAATTCTATATTGGTATTTAAATTTATTGTAATGTATATCATTGACTAATGGTTTTATAAGGTAATTTCATCCAATTTTTTATTAGTGTTACAAGCGAATATATTCTAGCACTGTTTCTAAACAGTGTTCATGTCAGATAAGTATAAATGATTCCGTAAAATATTAATTCGTTTAATTTAATAAAATCCTTTTTTTATATTAATCAGTCAAGATATAGTTTAGTTTAGGTGAAGTACTATTAACCATGACGTTGTGAGTATTGTCATAACTTAATATTTTTATTTAATGATCAAATAAATTATACAACTATAGATAATAATAAAAGGTTCAGAATTTTCAATCTTACAGCTACCGGTCTGTGTAAAATTTTTTAAAGTTACATTGTCAAGAGATATAAGTTATACCATTTACAGTTTATTGAGTGCCGGGAGATTGCATGAAATGCTAAATTTTATCAATATACAGAAATTAATAAGTCTGGGTCAAAAGAGATTATTACTAAGAACTTATTCAGAATCTTAATTACAAAGACCTAAAGACAATCACCGACTTATAATTCTAACATTCATATATTTTTCAATGTTATCTCAATATTTGATACATATAGATAAGATGAAAAATTATAAAACTTCATCATAGTTAATTACATTTGTAATAGTTCAAGAATTATATCATAAATTTCAATCACTCAAGTTTCGCATAAACAATATTTGCAAGAATACCAAAACATCTGAACGACATTCTTTTGTAACTAGCGGGTTTGGTCACGAAACTAAAATAGAGATGCCATTAACATTAAGTTTGTTTTTAATATTGTTATATTTTTATACAATTTTATATAAATTATTCTAAAATGCTCAATAACAGACGAATTAAAACGAATTCTTTTAATACTTCAAAATGTTAGATTCAATAAAAAAAAGTTAATTTATATCTAAAACAATTCAAATATCTCAAATGAGATGTTACATATATTAAAAGAATATTATTTTAAAATCCTTATCCGGTAATGAATGGCAAGCTTTTAAAAGGCGACATAAATACTGTCGCTTAGGTCACAAAAAGCAGCCGGCGATATGCTAAGTAAACAACGTTGATAACCACATTGTTATATGTACGGTACACAGCCTTACAACTACACATTTAAATGTTTCAGGGTTTTTTATTTGTTCCGCAACAGCCTATTTTTATGGGGCAAAGACCTCATTTTGGTCTTCCAGTTTTTATCTGTGGCATGTTGCCAAGAATTGTGTTATCTTCACTTCGTCCTTATTATGCTTCAGTGGACATGGTTTTACTCTTTCATATTCTCTTTAATTTAAGAAAGTATGATATTTATTACATCAACAATTATTTCTTGAAATCAATGGCTTTATTCTTAAAATTAATATATAAATAAATTCATAATATTTTTAATAAGTCTTATATTTTCTCAAAGTAATATGGCATTGTTATTTATTATTAATATAGACTTAATTTACAATCAAAAAACTTTTAAAATAGTGACGGTTCACGTATTATTTGAAAATCCAATGGATTTCTGTTAATGTCACGGAAACAAAAGAATTCCAATAATTTTTCTAGGAAGTTACTATCGTTCAACGATTTATTAGCGTGGCTTTCGTTGTGTAATGAGGCCTTAATTTGAATATCTGCACTTTTTAGGCAAAGGTAAAAATGTTTTGACGTTAATAATGACATGCGACACGTTTATGTAAAATGGGGAATATTCATGACTTTAGTATGAATAGGTTTTATAAGTTATGAGTATTACAATCAATTAGAATATTTCCACACGCAGCTTTAAAATAAACACTGCTGTTATAAAAATATATTAATTATTTTAAATAAATAAATTTCAAAGTTCATTTATTATTATTCAGAACATAAATTATCATTTTGTAAAAGAAACGAGAATTAATTTAAATTGTGATTATAAAATAATATTTTTAGGTGTCCGTCGTTTTATGCTTTCGTGCATCTTTTGTAATCTCATACGTTAATTCTCGCCTCCTCAGTTTACGTTGCGTGGTCCATATTTACATAGAATTTAATTAAAAATCCCTCATTTTTATGCTCACGAAAAAAAACGTTGCCGTGAGTTTACTTAGACTCGTGTTAGAGGTTTTATTTTGAAATAATTAGTGCAAATATCTAAAAAGAGTCTTGTATTTTTAATATTTTATTTAGTGTTAGTATATCTTTTAATTTTAATAAATATTTTTAAGTGCTTAAAAGCAAAGCGTGATACATATTTATAAATGTGATTTTATATTAATAAATTTCAGGAAATAAGACATTACACATAGTTAGTTTAAGTTATATCGTGCATACTAAGTGCACTATGCATACATATGTTGTTTCACCGTGTTGAAGTTTATTCGCTTCAGGCACGACAACTATAAAGAAACTAACAGATAACGCTGAGGACTAAAAGTAGAACTAAATAACATTCTATATGTTAACAAAAAGTAGTTATTCACAATTTTTAATACTAATTTAAAACAATTCAAGTTTGTGTCATTTTGCAAAAGAATATATGGCTCGAATCATACAAATAATTTAAACTAATGCTATATTTTGGAAAGTTCATTATTAAATTAAATATAAATCAAGTGTTTTGTAAACCGTCGTCACTTAAATCAATTTGATAGCAGGTCAGTAAAATCGACGAGAAGTTACTTGCCAAGCTAAAGCCAAGAAGGTCAGTTACCCTATGTATTATGTTTTTAAGTATAATTATGATAAAGCTATATTTATAAGTGATATCATCTTTTAATTATTTATATTTCCTATAAAAAATATAAGATAAATTCTCAAAATTGTGAGAAGGACTTCGAAAACCTCTGATGTCAATTTTACGTTTAATTTCTAAGGTAGACGTTTTATTTCAATTGTTTGTCTTCAATCTCATCATCTGTTAGTATTTCTAAAATGAAGTCTGTAGTTTTATAAACAAAATACGAACACACTACTATATACTATACTTTTTTAACATTTCATATTTAGGGTAAGATTGATATTAAAGATATTCCATACTCCTATACAATGTTCCTTCATTTTCAAGAATAAAAAAATAGTAAAATACATGTGTATAAACTTAACATATTATTAAACAAAGTAATATAGGATATGTTTATATGTCAGGCTTTATTATCTTGCAATGAAATAACTAGATATATTTTGGACGGTTTTAGGCTCAAAATAAACGAATAAGTAACGGCTGAACAAACATCGCGTGTGTCCTGAGATAAGGGTGTCATAGAACTGTCGACAGCTCGCGCGGTCAACTCATTACGTTATTGTCCATCCAACCATATCACATAAAAAAGTTTAAAGGAAAGTCCCTTTTTGTTTTTTATTTCTGTTGTTATGTGGCGCCAGAACTAGGGCTTATAAAAACCTCTTATAAAAATATAATATAATTGAAACATTCGGGTCGAAACAAACATCTTAATATAATATTTTTTATTTAATTACTTGATAAAGTGTTATTGCGTGGCACAGTAGTGATAACAATGTTTGTTTCAAAGTAGGGAGACTAGTTCGCGTTAAAGAGTAATAATTACGATAACACTCAGTATAATCTTTGGTTAAAGTAATTAAACACCCTTTATAAAGTAAATTAAAGAATAACACTCTAATATATTGGCAGTGCTAGAGTGATTATTTTGGACAGTTTCCGAACTGGTGTTAAACAAAGTGCCGTTATTTTAAGTCTATAGCTATAGAAGTTTGAAGTAAACATTTGTACAATTACACTAGGCTAATCAATCATTTGAGTTTACCCTTCATAAAAGGATAAAGGGGTCGCTTTGAATTGCAAAATTAGTATTGCAATTTGATTGGGTCAGACTTCAATGTAATTGCTGGCGACACTTGATGGTGTTAGGTTGTTTTTGTAAAGAAATTTGAAGGAACTATTCGATGCTTCAATGTTGTTGAGTACTTAAGTAAAAAAATCTTTTTATTGTAGAAAATACGATTTGAAAATAAATATTGGATGTGCAATGTAAATAACAGATATTGCATTGAAAGTCAATTCATATTTCCACTGGATTATAGAATCGCAGACGGACAAAGCGAAATCTTTTTCTTTGCAAATACGTATTATGACCGATTTCAAACGACCCAATTTCGGCGTCGTACGGAATGAAAAAATAACAGCTAATTGGAACACTCCTGGTTAAACCCTTTTCATTCAGTTTTCAAGTTATCGGGCCTAATTTAAATGGTTTGCTCCAACGGTATTTTCCATGGCACTTATAGGAAAAATTCAAATGAATCGAACGCTTTATTTGTTATTCGAATGACGAAGTTTGCTACGTAAACCGTTTTAATTCAATTAATTTATTAAAAGTATATTGACGCATTGGTAATTAAATTTTATACAGAATTTTATTTTAATTTTATGTGAAATGAAAATTTTGATAAAATATTTATAATTTAACGCTACAATAACTATTTTAATTAGTAAAATTTTAAATATGAATAACAATTGATTGACCATATGTAAAAAATATTATATTAAAAAAATGGTTCTTAAATACAGTAGCCATTTGTTATAATGCTGTTATCAAAAAGTCGACGTTTGACTGAGATTGCGTGCCGACGGCTCGCGCGACTTCATAAGATTTTGTCAGAAAATAAATTAGCTACGACGGAAAAGTTTTCGGTAAATAAGAGGGAGTGAATGCGATAATACTTGACGATTATAATTATTGGATGTGTTTTTTTTATTATTTTTCGAGTGTGACATGACATTGTTTAGAACTATCATGAATGAAATTTCTTTGTATATATAGAGTGTTGTATATAATTCATGTGTGAGTGGAAACATTTTTAATATATTAGTTAATAATTAAAATATATTTATATAGTTCTGCTGACATATATTTAAAAAAACAACAGATTTCATTTTTGAAAACTATTTATCTGTGATACTTTATTTTTTATTAAAGTTGTTGTTAGTGTTTAAGGTATATTGTATATTGTAAGTTTACCATATATAATGTATTTAATTTTCGTGGATCCTTGTTTCCTTCGCTGTTGTCTCAGGGCCAACTTAACTTTGTACGTCTTAATCGCCGCCAGCTGATTACAACCCGAACATTTCTTTGGCCGACACTTAATGGGTTGCCTTTGAAATTTGCTCCATATTCTAATATTTAGATGTCTTTGGATTATCTTAATCAAAGGCTTATTAGAATTTGAAATTCATAAGATATTCAATTAATTTATACGTAAATTTATACCATTAAATTAAAGTTGTTCAAATATATTAAATAATAAACGTAACTTCCAGTTATTCAGGCTAGCGTCGCATCAACTCGGTGGTTTTAAAAAATTTAAACACATCTACAGTAATACGGTTTTGGATTCATTCAGCCGTTCTTTAAAAAACCTTGTTGGAAGGTCTTTCGCATTAAAATCACACGAACTAATCTGCATTCCGGCAGCAATTAGTAGTAAGTGCATGTTTGACTATTCATTCTTAATCCCAGTTCCTAGCTATCTTTTTGGGTGTAGCGTCTACAAACGACTGCCTTTTAAATTGCAGAGCGAGCTACTCATCACAGACGGTTATTTGCATTTGAAAACAATGTTGCTAGTATTTCCTTAGATGAGAGAATTTTCTTAAATTACGTGTTTGCTGTTTCGAGTTATTTTGGATGTAGTTTATTTGGTCTGTTAATTTTAATAATGTCCGATTTTGTAAATTATTAGATCCTGGATCGGATATTAAAAGAAAGATTCTTTTTGTTATAATAATTAGGATAACAAAAAAAATTAAAACCTAAATATAGATGCATACGCTACTACTATTACATATATAGTAAACTTTTAAATAGATGAATATATTTTTAAATAGTATATCTAGACTATTATAGCTAACGTTCAATTGTTGGCAATACAGAGGGGTCATTCAAATTTAAATTTTCGCTCCTACAAATCCCTAGGGGAAGAGAGTCTAGAGGGGAGCGAGCGCTAATAAAGTAAATTAAAGATTAATAATATATTGTTTAAATAAAGGTTTTTAGCTATACGTAGGCAAATTTGTGTAAACCCCTAACGAAAGCAAATACAATGGATTTTGTTATTTGATATTGTTGTACCTATTTGGAATTGAATAAAGTAAATAAAGTAATTTATTCACATATGTTGTGTATTTTACTAAATTAAGAATTTTTTCTATCTTAGTCTCAGGATCCACATTTTATAACAGTAATTATGACTTTTTTCACTAACCTTATCGTTGTTACCAAAATAAACCTTAAATACAACATCATAAAGTTGAAAGTTATGCAATTTTTTTTTTCCTATCCATTTGATCCGAGTGGCCACCAGGAGTCGTCACCTGTAGAATGCTGCTATCTCGCGGAGAGATGTAAAGCCACGGTCCAACACTTTTTAAGAGAATCGAAAAAATTCTGGCATCGCTATTTTAATTGACGTCGGATACCCGTTAAAAGAACCTTTTCTGAATGAATTATTTAAGTATAGAATGGAATATTCCGAACTTGCAAGGCATGTAAATAATTCACCAACTCATATATTCGGAGCACGCACTACTTATAACAGGAAAGTTATAGGGTGATAAAATATATATTTTTTAATCTATTATATATATATTTTTTAATTTTCTTTTTTTGCAAAATAATATCACAATTTATTTAATATGAAAATTACAGTGTTTTGCAAAATTCAAAACAAAATTTAAAACATGCAATTGTTGTTAATAATCAGTTGTTTGTAATTTTCAAATGTCAAAAAACGTTTGTTGTTCCTCGTACATGAAACATATTGCAATGAGAGCCTTAATTAAGACTCCTACTTCACATCTTAAACCATTAATATTATTCTTGCAATATCTTAGTAAGGAAGTGTGTCTTTACATTTAATATAGACATTACTAACATCTAATGTTACTAATTGGTGACTCCTGATTAAATACAAATTTGAATGATTACTTCTTTTAACGTAGTTCAAGGATCTTGTTAATCTGTTTTACATAATTTGCAATACAAAAGTTTACAATTTAAATGTCTCTGTATATACACTATCAATTGCACAATTTTTATATTTATCCTAAAGTAAGTTTTAATTTATGGACCAGAAATAACGACTACGCTGTATTTTCTGACAATTTATAGCTCAACAAATAAGATATTGTCGTTTTTATTATTATTCATCTATCTATACTCAACTATAGCTTCGGATGGTATTAAGAAAGTTATCCCAATCTTAGAAAGAAAAATAAGTTGGCTCGTAATATTAGTTGTGGAAAGTATAAGGGCCATAAGTTTCATGTCCAGTATAATGTCTTACTATTGTGATTGTTGATTGGAATGATTTGATACGATTATATTTTCTTTGTACGAGTGTAATTATATACAGAGTTAATTATATATGTCGTATTATTATATATAAACTAACACACTACATCGTTATAATATAAAAAAAGTGACATCTTATTTATTGGTCTATAGTCGACGATACTATCCGCATGAATTATAGAAGTAAGTGTTATCAATAAGATCGAGAAAGAGAGATCGAGAGAGAGATAAGATCTAATTATAAGTGATTAGACTTTAGAAATCCAATGGATAGTTCCGCTACTTCCCTCATACATAAAACTTAAAAACTAATTTATTTTTCAAAACTATCAACGAAATAGACCATAAGTAGAACTGAAGCAATGAAGCAAACAAAGAAATAAAATGTAAAAAGTACGACACAAGACAGAAAGTTAACAAGAGGCAATAATTGCTTTCTTTAACTAAAGTTAAAACTTGCATCGTTCCACGCATCGCGTCCATTTTGTCTATCCTATCCGTACCGGGATCTCTAAGGGGAAGTTTTAATAGTTTTTCTTTATTCAATCAACATATTTTGGCTCTTGGACACTTCTCTCGTTTGCCAACAATTTGTTTCGGGACTTTTTTCTCTCACTGGAGATTCACTAACTCAGTACGTTCCTAACAAATTTGGTCTCGAGGGTGCCTTAAAAAGTTTCGACTTTGCTCTGATTTAGTCTAGACGGAATATTATCATTGACTTAGATAATGCCAACTTTAGAGTTACTTTTAAAACTTTACCAATACTTTTCCAATACTTACACTATTATCTGAATTGACATTTTATAAATAGTCTTTAAAATTATCTTAAATAATTTGTTTTTTTTTTGTTGTATAGTAAAAAAATAATTTTGATTATATGTTTAATGTTAATGTTAATTCGCTTTATTTATTCTCAAAATGGATAAAATACCCTCTAATATAAATATTAATTTACCCTTTTGTATATAATTTTTATGCTGAGTTCTTTTTCTGAACCAAATCAGTTCCGCCAATTTACGACGCTAAATTAATGCTCTGCTTTCGTTCATTGAGCCGATAATGTGCGTGAAGCTGCCAACATATTTATTAAATATTAAAATATTTTCCAAAAATAATATTTAAACTATCATTTATTAAAAGATTGAAGCATTAATATTTCATCATTGTTTTTTGTCTAATTAGTTTGGTTTCTTGATATATTTTTTTAATGGCCTTAAATAATAAGCATCATCTTTCCACTGTAAACGAAGTATGAGAAAAGATAAATTACCAGGTGAAATAGTGCAATTGGAATGGAAAGAAGTAAAAATCAGCGTAGAAGCTATTGCGGGCTCGTGACTCTAATACCAAATGAGTAATTTTGAAATTCTCTAGATGCCCGCACAGCGAGAGAGCAAATGTCAGCATCTAATGGCATTTCGAACATGATAGCGACGTAATCGAACTCAGTTGCAAAAAGTAGAACACTGATTCCTTGTTCTTTTTGCGTTCTTGACCATAATTCACTATGGCCGTTAATTAATTTACGCTATTTTTTCATTTCGGTAATTAATTCGGTCATATTACAATCGCCGACTTTCATACGTGCTGAAATCTATACAGTATTGTATTGAATATTTGTAACAAATAAACATAAAAACTACTGCACCAATTTCAAAAATTCTTTTATTATTACATTATTAACATAGCCTGGAGGAATAGCGTGTTAAAAGTAGTGTACAACTTATACTATACTACTTATTACTAAGACAGTTTAATAAACCAACAAACATTGTCAAGCAAGTGCTATCTTGTTAGATTTATAATATTTATCAAAGAATTCTCCAATAAATTCAACAATTTATAAATAAATAATTAACACCCTATTTATAGCTTTGTACTAATTAAAAGTTAAATAAAAATAAAACAAATCACAGGCATAGAAAATTGATTGAGATCCTGATTGCACTATTAGTTCCACGTCATACAAGACTGTTACATTTAAAAACACATATATTTGAACATGATGAATGTGCCTCCAGCATCTGTTCTGACGCTAAGCAAATAGCGGAACAGATTGTCATGAAACTAACAAATTTTAATACAAAAAATCCCAGGACAGTGAAATGATTTATAATGTTATTTCGGATACAGAGGAATGTTTATCTACGAACGCTTAAGGCGGTGGTGTAGAATTACTTAGCTACTGCCGTGCGTTTCGAATACATTTGCGATCTCACATCACAAGAGTAAACTATAAATAATTTATGTTTTATATATTTTTTTAAATATTTAATTTAATACATAAGTTATTATTTTTTTTCATATATTCATATATATAATACACAAACTCTTCTGATTCCACTTTTTAATTACACAGGTGTTAAATGATTATTTTCAGGATAAAGTGCTTTTACATACTTTTATTAAACTTGCAGTGTTTTTTGTTTTGGTCATGTATCGAACAGTAATAAAAGTAATATTAACCAATTTCGCAACTTTAGATTGAACTCAAATGCAATGCAAATGTATATAATAACTTTTTGTAACATTCAAAATGGCTGCCTTACACAAATTGCAATATATTTTTGTACTTATCCCCACAATATATGTAGATTTCGAGTCAAAGATTCTAATAGAACATGTTACATATATCAATTAATTTTTTCAAAATATTCGATTTACTTTTGAAGTCCAAATAAAAACATTCCGTCATATTCTTTGGTATTATTTGACCAGTCGCCGGATGAGTTGGTTCCGTGTCGGATTACTTTTGGCTGGTGTTTCACGTCGCCGGTAATCTGGTTGGAAATTGAACCAAATCAAGAACTGTAATGAACTTAGACTACAAACAAAACATGTTTATTTCGATTTACGTGAATCATGTGGGATATCTATTACATTCAAGTTACTATAAATAATTTCAGAGCATTAGGAGTAGATATATCATATTCTTAAATTTAGTTTCCTATAAATTAACATATTAAGTTATAAGTATTTCCATTGATTTTGGAGTATTTTATAATATAACTTATTTTACTTTTCTTACTATTTCTGCCTGATAGAAAATGTAGTTAGAATTTATTTAGCTTCAGTCCATTTATTTCTTAAGGAGTACAAGGCATTTTTGAGAAAATAAATTTACATCTTATATTATATTTACATTATATTTGTTATTGAAATCATATTTTATAAACTTTATTGCTACAAATTATGTAATAAATGGACACTATATTTATCACAAATGCTTATCTTAAAATCAATCTCACGTTTTATGGAAAATCGCAGCAGGGTATCCTTTAAGTGCTTTACTAAAGCGACAATGACATCATTCATGTTTTAAGCTTCTGAATAAACAAACAGGATAAGTATTAGTATCATAGTATATACTAGGATTACATATAGTTCTAGTATAGACACATACTAATATTACAAAGCGTAAAAGTTTGTGTAAACGCTCCAATCTTCAAAACTACCAAATGTATATGAAAATTCTGATTATGATATGTAGATTCATGAGGAAGGCTATATGCTATACGATATCTAGCTTTATGCTACTGCTCTTTATACTAAAACAATAAATATATGATTAAAAATGTATTATCGACATAAACGCATTTTTTTGTTGCTTATTTTCTTTCCAAGGTATTTCAGTATGTGCTTAAAAACTATTTATATTGTCTATATTAATATTATAAAGTAGAAAAGTTGTTTTGCTTATCGAATTAATCTTCGGAACTACTGATTCGAATTGAAAACATCTGAGTACAATAGGCAGGTTCGGAAGGAAGGCTATAGGCTATGCAGCATCACATTGCTCTTAATATAGTAATAGTAAATAAAATCGTCCGCAAGTGGAACCGTGACTAACAGCTAGTTTTAAATAAAACAGTTCAATTTTAGATTAAGATTAAGTTGTTTTTAAGATTCTTAATGTTTTTTAAGACTAAATATGGTCTATTTATTTCCTGTCTAAGCACCATATGTTCAAATAATTCTGTTATAATGTATGTAATGTAACGGAAAAAATTAGAGTTAAAAAAAATCGTACTCAATATATAAAATTTATAATATTATATAAAAGCATGACCCGTTTGTATTTTAAACAAAAATAAAAAATCTAACTTCAATTCAAAGCGCCAAATAGAAGGCACTAAAAAAATAGTTTGAAAATTCATCTTTATATTTTTGTGATATAATTTCATAATTCTGTGGGCTCTAACATTCAGGCGGTTAAAGGCTTTACAGAATTCTCGTTTTAAAGGTAAAAATGAAAAGCTCGTTATTCGACCCAAATTGTGTACCTAAAGCCAAGCCAAGCTACCCGTAAACTTTTAGGATTTTAACGAGTAACATAGAAGTTAATCTCTGACAAATAGACTGAGTTCATAACTATTTTATATCCCTTACTATTAATACATGTAGGTCGAATAAATGATTTTGAATTCAAAACTAATTCCGTGTTTGTTATTCTTGATGTTCATTTATGATTTGTTGTTTAACACGAGATAATATATCACACAATCGATGTAATAGTAAATAGTTTGACTAATAAACTCAGTTGAGCATTTATCAATTTATCACTCGGAAAATATGGAACCTAAATACTCCTAGGGCTTTTGTATTTGCATAATCATTAAGTATCGGACGCAACGGAGCGGCGCCAGCAGACCGTGTACTTAAATGTCTTAGTATCTTAGCAATAGAGAACACATTGGCTTGTTAAGTGATGCTTGAGGCAATATTTCGTATTAGTTCGAAGGCAGATCGTTTCAGCAAATTGCCTCTCTATATGCAGAAAGCGGCCAAGCCGATTTTCATTAACTGCTTAGAATTGCTCGTTCGTCTCAGTATGAGTGGTATCCAAATAAAGATATTCAATCATGTATTTGTCTGCAAACAAATCTTTTAATTTTTCTAACTAAAAACTTTTTATATATGATATTATATAACTTATACTACAAATTAAATCATGTATTTGATAAATATCATTGTTTGAAGCTTATATTAACCAAATTTGTTGGTTTTTTGACTTCTACAAAGAATATATTTTTGAATATGTGAGATATTGTTTAGAATAAAATAATTTAAACATGAAGCCCAAATTTGTTTTTGTTAACTCCTTGTTAACATTACTTAAGAATTTTGTCCGCAAATTTAAGCTTTAAAGTGCCCTAAGACAAATTATGCATGAAAATTACTAACGGTCAAATGTAAGAGATATTAAATTTGAATAATTCAAATAAATAGTTCAGATAATATGAAATACGATTTTAAAACGTATTCACTAGTGCATAAATTATATAATGCTTTAACATAATCTTCAATTCACAAGCAGTAAAAGTAAACACTATTGAAATTTGCTATAATAGTGTCTAGTCGTTTTAGTCGAGGGTCATTGATTTTAAGTCGTGTCTGATAGTCTTTTGTTTGATTGAGTTTTCATTACGTGGCAATTAATTCTTAGTTATGCTGATGAAGCTATATTTAATTATTATATTTGATATCTTTTATGAATATGCATTGATAAAAGATACATTTTTTGTAATGAACTTCACTACTCTTTGAAAGGGGTGAAAAAAATGAAGCATTGTTAATGAATTAAAAACTCGTGCCCAATAATAACGTACGGCCACTTTCACAGCTGAAGCTTTTAAGCCGGTCTTATTCATGTATATCAATGAATTGGAGTACTTATGTCACACCTTTTCACTAATTTTGCTGCTAATATAATACCGACCCCTAAATCATGAATGAGCCAAATAGTATAAGGGGTGATAGAATGTCATTGTAAGAGGGACGTTGCTATGCTTAACCGATTACGAAGTTTAAGGAATTGTTTGAGTATCGGGTTTGTATTTTAAACTCAACTTAAATTCAAATTTAAGTTCTATTAATGACTTTTAGTATCTCAATAAATAAGTGAATTAAATAATTATCTTGTATTAAATGTTGCGTTAAGTATAGAGAATGCTGATATTAAATTGCATTTGAGATAACAGTCTGTTATATTAAACAATATTTTTAAATATTACAAATAACAGATGCACCCTTAGAGATACTTTAGCGTATGTCACCAGCAAAAAATAAGGGCGTGGGACCACCAACAGAACTAAACCAGGGAATTATTGTTAATCCGCAACATCGTATATTATGATTGTCGGACTTAAATCTATCATATCACTAATACTCAACATGTGGCATAAGTTTTACAAGCAAAATAAAGAGAGAGATAGTAAGCTTAAGTAAAAAAAAAAAAAAAAAAAATCTTAAAATATCATATAAAGGTCAATAGCCTTTAAAAGGCGTTTAAAAAATATAAATCTTGTTAGAATCAACTTTTTTTATAATTTCCTCATGAGATCTTTTTTCGGTAACAGAATGTATATTACCATTTTATTTACTTCGTTATTAATATCAAAAATCAAAAGTTCAAATTAATTGCAAGCCTTTACCACAATATTTAATTAATTATAACCTCAACACTTCATTTCATCAAAATTGTTTCACAAATTTTTTGCCTACGTGATTTTATTACAGGTGCAAACAAAATAAATGTTAAAAATTACATCACTACAGTTATATATTGCTCTAGATTTTGTTTTTAATAACAATTCCCCTGTTAATAAAAAGGGTAAATATTGGCATCCTGTTTCAACATTGTCCAGCCAATGGTGCCGTACATTATTTACTGTAGATGTACTAAATTTTAGAACTGACATACTATTTTTTGTACTTATAAAGAATAATTTGAGGTATTATAATTATTTGAGTTTATGTTAACATATATTGATCAGCATAAAACAATATTCTTTTTTGAAAACTAACATTTTGTAACATATTGACGACCTCAGAATAAGTGAAGTTTACCAAACTTTGCTATTTTATTAAAATATATTCCCAACAAGTAAAACAGTTTAACCCCTTAAGCGCTGCGGAATATCTTCTTTAGCAGTTAGCTATCTTTAGTATAAAGTTTAACAATGTTCGTACGGGTAGTTTAGTTATTAAATCATACAGTGAATTTTAATATTAATAACTATATATTTAAAAAACATGTTTTAAAATTTATTGGTTAATCATATATTAATTTTTATTGACAAATTGAAATATAAGGCTTAAAAATTAAACCTATCGTTAATTTTAATTTTCGTATGTCAAAAGTGATAAAAAATTCATGAATTCACTAAGCTACATTCAAACCTACTACAAAATTGTAAAAAAATGTAACCAGAATGACAAAATTCAGACGGATTTTTCAAACTCTTTGTAAGACTTTTTGTTTCAGCAATTACGAGAAAAAAGCAAATTACTTGTCATGTTCAAACAAACCCTTTCAAAGTTTGCGTTTTGAAATTTATGCACCCTCTCGTATACGCGGTTGCATCAATAATAAGTGTAGGTTACATGCCCCATTTGAAAGTTTCCTGTTGATTTTGAACATAAAAGATATAATCTGCCGCACTGGTGTAAAATAACCGTATTTTTCTTTTGTGTTATGATTCGGAACTCACCCTACCAGACGGGCGCCTATTCAGATTTGTTCTCAATGTATTTTTTTAGTATGTGGTTACGCTAAATAATAGCCACTTATGTGATGCAACCCGATATTTTGATACCATTTACAAGCAAATTTCGGCTCGCTTACGTTTTGATTCTAAACAATTGGTTTGTTTTGAGAAGGCATTGATATCAAATACATATTATTCTATCTCTTATTTAATCTTCATTTTAATTAATACCTAACATGTAAATAATGTTTAAATTTCGGTATATAAATATTAAACTAAATTATAAACCAAGAAAATCAAGTATGTTAACATATATATTCTTGTACTTGTACATAATTTCATAATAAAACACATGGACAGATTTCAAGTATCTTAATAAAAAAATCAATAAAGCCATCTGCTGCTAATGATATCTTTTATCCATATAAAAAATCCGACACGTGCACTTCTTTTGAATGTTAATAACAAGCTTATCATTATTATTAATAAATTAGAATGACAAATGCCTCAGCATGGGTTAGACTCGAACATAAGACCTCTGGATAACCGGGCCAACTGAGTTACCGTGTCTATACCCGCGTCGACAACTCTAGCATTCTTAATATATCCGTCTTATGGAAACGGAGGCGCCATCGTGCAAAAAATATAACCAATATTTTGTTATGCAGTAGAGCATAACATGGAAACGAAGCTATTACCGATTTTAATATTTATATTATCAAAAAGGATAGTTCATTTATCGAAGCAGGGGCACGGTTTGCTCAAGGTTTTCAAAAGTTCGAGTTCGAGTTCGAGTTCGAGTTCGAATTCAAATTTGATGATGATTGATGATTTTTTTATAATTATAGAAATAAATATTCAAACAATTCACTACATTTACATATCCTAATGAAGATTTCATTATAAATGTCTATTAATATTTTTTCTATTGTCCACATCACGGCGCAATTCCGGTATGCCCCGAGCCGCGAGTAAAGGGTGAGACCTCGTGAATAATGAGTTCGAAACTAGACAGGCAAATTCCGTTAGCGTTTACGTGAGTACCACCAGATAATTATTTAAAATATTGTATAGCCTTAAAACTAAATAAAAAATAGAACATGAAGTACAATATCTGACAGAAACAATACTCTGAAACAAGACATCATCTGTATTCACTAATTCAAGTACCAAACCTTATTATCGTAATGTTCTTGACTCCACCTATATCCCAAACAATATTAAACCGAGGTTTACTAAAGCACTGAGGATGTTTAAATGTATTTACCGAAGTAGCACTTAGCGAATGCAGTGAATGCATGCATAACAACGTGTTAGCCGATTATTACGTGTGAACACTCGCTTAGAATTATGGGCATCTTAAAACGGCTAGAGGAATACTCTGTCTGTCTATCGACAGTACGCATGGCTAGGATAATGTAGAGATGGACTTTTATAACAATTTAAATATATCCTCTTTAATATTTGATACATAATCATACGGTTCATTACGATGTTATACGATCACGTCAATATATATTTTTAATGTTTATACAAAACATGAAATTAATTAAAGCCTATTCCATACAAATGACACCTAAAACGGAACGTTAAAGTGCGGTATAAGTAATTATTACACAATAACGTTCCCGGAATCGCTTGCGATGCTTCCTGTTCCTTCCCGAGGGGCGTCTTAATGTTTCAATATGTTTAGTGAATGTCTGAGATGAGAACATTGCATTCAATTTCATTATGTATATATTCTTATAGCTTGAAGTCTTCAACTAATTGTTAATCGGAGAATGGAATGTTGATTACATTCCATAGAATAATCATATATTTTAAATAATAACATATAAGGATTTTTGATGATTTTGAAAAATATTGTCTGAAAAATAATGGATATGATGATTAAAAATGTCTTAGTTCTTTATTATATAATGACTTACGGAAGCGCTTGTGAAGTGTTGTTAGTAACACTTATTAGTGGCATACCGTGAGGAAGCCATAAATTATATAAATGTCCGCAAATCTAAGGAACAAGTCACTGGACACGTGTGAATGAGTTCTAACACGTGCTTGAGAAAAAACTCAAGTGTTTCTCGCACATGCCAAGAGGGATAACATGATTTCCTTCAAGCTTTTTGTGTTTCTTAAAATTGCCACATAGTAATTAAAACTGTTAATATTTGAGACTATCTCAAAACATGTTAAACATATAATATTTTCCTACATTTTAAGTTAATTAAAAAGCAAGTTTGGAAGCTCGTATCATAAGAATGAGTAAATACACAGTAGCTCAGTTATCAGAAGGATAACTTTATGGGTCCGCGGGTTCGAATCCTACTCATAAATAAATTTTATGATTTAAAACACCGTTTCCAAAATAAATAAAGATTTATTTTCATTAATTTTGAACATAATTTATAACTAAATAAGTCTAATCACTACAAAATTTTATTAAAATTTAAACAGCATACTAAATTACAACCTCAACTAGTTAAACAAAATTTTGATAACATTTTAAGTTTAAACTAAATAACAGACTCCACTGTAACAAATTTATAGGAGACAAAGCTTTACCCACACTTCGCGGTCATTACAAAGTTACATTAACTGACTAACAAACAGTATATTTGTGATACAGTTCATATCAAATGTTTTATAACTTCATATTTATTCGCAATTGTCAGTTGCGTAATTTACCTTTGTTTAATATATATAATATGTATAATATAGATTCAAGTACAATACAATAATTTTTGAAACGCTACAAAAGAAAAACATTCTATTTTTATCAAAATATTGTATTAAAACTATTCACAGTATTCAGGTAAGTATTAATACAAACTCGAGAGGTTATTAAACATCCTAAATCTATAGTTCAAAACGGCTGAAGAAAAAAACAACAATGCACAACAAAGGATGACGAAACTAAGTTACTTTATAATCCAAATAAGGAGTTGTCTCTCCGCATCGTCACGGTTTAGACATACCTACCAGAGCCCTAAGGGTATATGTACTGCAAATAATGTTGAAGTATTCTATTATAGCGGATCCTTGCCTAGGGCGGAGTCCGGTACTAATAAAGACAATATTCAATAACGGATGCCAGTGTTTGAACAGCCTGTGATACTGTATCGGTATGCTGTATTAGCTTTTTTGGCATAGCGTTAAGCATTTTAACCAGGGTTTATCCTTTGTTATTACTAGCTGGTATGCGACAATATTACTAAACATATTTCAAAATATTTATTAATTTCCATGAAATTATTACATAGACAAAAATGTTACCAATTAACAATGTTATGGTACAGTTAAAACAATTATAACACGCATCAAATTACGTTACTTGTTTAACTTTAAACTCAAAGTTACTAAAACTTAAACATTGTTTTATTTATACATACATATATCATGTTTATAGCATCTTAAAAGAAGCATTCATAAAACTTTCAGTTGAAAGTCGAATGTGTTGCTTCTTAGAAGTATAATAATGGAAACTCTTCATTTTATATTGAAATACGAATGAACATCATATTAAAGTGTATATATAATATGCTCGAGCAATAACAATATGCGTAGAATATAAAGCCTAGATACCACTAAATCTTGCGATTTAAATGAAAATATTTCTATAGCAACCGCCTATACTTGACTAATAATAAATTACTATTATATTATTTATTTATTATTATTTATAATTTTACTTGCCTAAGTTTAAGTGTAAATCTATTTTTTAAGTAGTTACAATATTTTTTAATTCGCCGCGAGCATTCTTTAAATAATGTCTTAAATAATTAAACATTTGAAACAGTATAGCTTATTTTACTTTTCAATATTTGAGTATTACAATACTTTTATGTAAAGATAATTATAGCATTTTTGTAATAATTACCAATTAATAAATATTTTAGTCTAATAATATTTCAAGCTATATTTATAAATTTTGTAAGCTGTTAGTGTGCAATTGGGATATATAACGCTGAAGCAATATCAAAGGATTGCGAGGGCTTTGTGCCTCCTGAATTACTCAAATTCTGTATTCCCAATAAACTTTCCTGAACAGGACTTTACAATTACGTATCTGTTAAGTTGACAACTCAAAACTTATCTTGAGTTCGTAAATCATAAATAGTAATTAAATGTTTAAAATAAGCGAATTAAATATAATTGGACCAATAACAGTGAAAATATTATAATGAATTCTAATTAAACCTTAACAAAATTAGATATTTGGAACGAAAGTTCATTCGATGGTTGTGATGAAATTAAATGTAAAAAACACAAATATATTGCCAGTGTACAACTCTTTTTTACGATTGGCTGCTTTTAATTCAACACATCTTCGACCAGGGGATGTCAGTTACGTTTGTCTCCCGGCAACATAGAGAAGGCTACCATTTTTAAAATTACCATTAAAACCAGACCAGACAGACGCTTGCCATCATCATCATAGTAGAATACAACGGGATTGCTTACACATTCCACCGGTTTGTTAGAAAGAAAACACTACGAATAGGATATCTCGAAACGCAGGCATAATCAATGGATCACAGCCTTGTTATAACCCAAGGAACTCTCATGAACTCCACCATAAGTTCGCTAAGAGAAGGAGTCCAAGACACCCTTTAAGCTAGACCCGGGTTTAGAAGGGACGTAAATTGGAAGGTCTGGGTTCTGTACGTGGGTCCAGCTATACCAGCTGTAATCTTTCCTAAAATGGACTGGATAGGGGGAGTCAAGTACGACCTAGCGATTCGTCAGATGCCCAGTCCGCCAAACCCAATTTGATGGCTGAACACCCACGCCGGACATTAATACAATGCTAACGCTAACCCAAAGTAACTGATTGGCCATTGCCCAGGGAGCATTGGCCCGTACCGCTTACAATTCCACCGGACGAATCACAAATGTCCTTTATAATCTTAAAACCAGATGGTGCCAAACAATTGCATTAAGTTGTTATAGTTTTAACTTTACACACATAAATTTATAACTTTATTTAACACCATAAGAGGTCTAGATGTTTTCATATAGTTCTGTTTATTTTGTTTAATATTTTAGTATCTATTGAAAGCATTACTCTAAAGTAAAAACATGGAAACTGAATAATACACTTCTTTTTAACTCTATTCTGTAATGTATTCTTTATAACATCGAATTTTAATAAACTAATAAATATTAAGAACAAATAGTTTTATCCAATAATAGCACATGCGATAAACCAAATATATATACGACATAATGTACTATTTTTTGTAGAACTACTGCTTTTTTTACTTCTATATAATTTCGCATTTGACCACAATCTGCCTGGCTATAGTCCAGTCTACGATGTTGCTACGCTGCAATTGATGTAATAGATTTAATGTAATATTTTATTTACAACAAAAGTTTCTATTTCTAAACTTTAGATACTGCTCTGTTTCCTTAGATTGTTATTAACTTTAACAATATATAATAATTTTTTTTATAATTGTACATCTCGTGTGTACATTGAAGTACATTTTTAAAGTTATATTAATAATGAATTAATCCCTCTACTAAAGTACGAATTAATTATATATATAATAGTAAGTACTTGGTTAAGCAAGCAAATTGCATTTCCTTAGAATTTTGGACTTGGCTAGAAATTCAAAATGTAAAGTCCTTGTAATAGCTTTCCTCTGAATAAAAATTAGTTTTGAAAATAGTCTGTGTGAATAATTATTGTCCACGAATCTGCGTATTTTCCTTTCGCCTCATTCATTAGATTTCATTTGCTAGTGCTTGTAGGTTTGATGCATTATTCAGAGTATTTCTTGATACCAATTCATCTAGGAAATATTTTGTATCCAGCGGGTCACAATAATATTTTGATAATTTTATCTATATAAACTAGTAGTGCGAACCAGACCTAGATTTTGACTCACTACTCTCACAAAATCTCGGTATGTGTTAGCATATTGAGCGAAGCGAGGTGCAAATAGCATCGAAGTTGCATTAAAAAAACGTCTACGCATACTAACCTCAACTATTTATCAACAATAGACACATTACATTTTTTTTTTGTTATTATTTTTTTAAACCATATCCAGACTGATGTCTATCAGTTTGCAAAATTTGGAAAATTTTCGGATATAGCGTTTTTGCGTTTTTGATTGGTGCTTGTACAAAGGATGTCGAAAAGTCTCTAATAGAGAGCTTTGCTCGCTCCACTCGCTTCGCACAATAAAAATATTAATAGATACCACCTTTTTTATAATGAGGTCTAACCGACCGATAATCTATATAGGTATTTTACAACGTAATTACTTGTTTTTGAAACCTTATTTCTAATTATAATAAGCAGGTTCAGGAAGAATATTATAACGAAGAAATCGCTAATAATAGTTATAATATTGCAAAAACATATGTACGCAGTTTACAACTAAATAATAATGCTAAACTAAGAATCTATAATATCATTTGATAAAATTATTCTCAAGCAACTTTTATTCACAGACAATAGTTACAATGCCTACCTCCAAAATTCAGACACATTTTTAAAGTTCCTCTGGTGTATCAAGAGAGTGGGAATAGTCGTCATATTTTGCCATAATGTGTCCCGTATCTGACCCCTCTTTAAATAAACAATATTAAACAACAACCAGCTACCCATATTTTAACTTTTATGTATAAAAAATAGATAAAAGATGTTTGTGGTTTGAAATAACATATTTCATTTTGATAAAAGCATTGACCCTAATAAGAAATATAGAAGCAAATACGATATTTCTTTGTGGAAGGATTGAGGACCCGACGGATTTGCAGAGAATTTTCAATAATCATTTGCAAAATCCTTCATCGGACTACACATTTACTTTTGATCTTGGATTCCTTTGAATGATTTTGAAATACAGGATTACATGTTTCTCGAAACTCTTCGAGGATGTAAGTATAGGTAGGCCTAAGGTGTTCTGTTGCTCGTTTGGAACATGGGAGATATTCTCAAAATATAATAATATGTATAAAAATATATCGAAATATAAAATAATTTCTTTATAAAAATAATAATAGTGACCAGCGTCTCTGTTACATTAAAAATATAAAAAACTCATGAACCCAATGGTTTTAAATTACAACACTTATGTAAATTAAATATAAAAAAAATGTTAGTCTAGTATAATTGAGAAATACTAAGAAAAAGGTAAACTAAACAAGATGCTGTAACTTATTTAAGAAAACATCAGATAATATATACAATCCTTAGGATATCAAAACATAAATTGAACTCAATAGCATATCAAAGAACTCGTCAAGGAAATGTGAACGAGTTTCGGCCTATCCAGTTTTATCCCGGGCTTTCGCAGACACAATAACTTTCAGAACACCTTTGTTTGTATTGCAAATAGGGTTTCAATATATTTAAACAATACACACATTTAAATATGGTATACAAATATATATTTGTACATAAAATATTAATCTTATTAACAGAACCAAATTGTTTTAATTTTGAAAACGAATTTATCGAAAATAACGAAAACGTTGCCGCCACAATAAATTAATAAGCTTACAATAAATAAACATCATCAGTTTCAGTCTTTAAGTAGTCAATTATATAAATACGAATTGGAATATCATAAAACTGGGCGCAGTAATAATGAACAGGCGGTGCTATGCAGTAAACTATGTCGCCGGTTGTATTGGGTGCGGACTTATTGGACATTGCTTTGACTAAACGAATATTGCTTAATAAAAACAAATGGCTTTATTAATTTAAAAGTAGGTTAATATTGCTTTGTTTTTAATAAATCTATACTGTTCTTATAAAGCGTGAAAATTTTGTTTGTTAAACTCGCTAATCTTCGGAACTACTGCATGGATTTAATTTGTTTTATTATTATGATAGGCAAGTTTATGAGGTGGACTATAGCTTATAGTAATAGGATCATAAGCGGGTAAAACTGGGGGGCACAGTTAGTATTATATAATCCCATATTTATATCTTACGAGAGAAATTTGAAAGAAATCACAAATCGTATTTCATGGGAATGAAAGTGTCGTTCATCCTAATGTATCTTCATAAACCTGTAGAATAACCTATGATAGTGTTAATATCGTTGGAAGCAAGACTTATTGGTCGTTTGCTGGTTTCAGAGGATAAATGGTTTTGAGGACCGCAGTTGCCGCGTACACCAGCCTCCAGAGCGGCTGTCATTAACACTTCGAATTTAACTTTGTAGATTATAATTCTTTTCATTATTTTATGCTTATTTATATATTGCCACTTAGAAGTAATTATTTTAATTTTATATATATTATTAAATAATTTTATATATGTTAGTAAGTAGATAATATTAGTAGGCAGTATCGATGATCAAGAACAATATACATGTAAAATCACACATATTTTGAATATAATGAAGACCATTTAAGTATATTTATTTTTATGGTTTTCTTGTTTAGTACTAGTCTTATTCTTTCATGATATAAATATCGCTCTCGTATGAAAAACTTTAATTTGTTATAACTAAAACTAAACCAATCTGATGTAAATTGATTTTAAGAAAATTTTACTTTCAAATCAAATAATATATTTGGGTAAATACGTTTCTTTTATATATATTATTATGAAAATAAATGATTAATGAGATTTACCAGATTAAGTTAACATACGGTCTTTCAGAACATTAGCCTTCAATATTCCCTTTGAAGTAAAAGTTGTCTTTACAACTTTAAAGCTTTGATAAAACTCAGTATAAATGATCCCAAAAAGTATTAAAACAGCGAATCCGTTAATCTAATTAAGAAAAATTGGCTACCATTTCATTTGAACGTAACAAACTTTGAGTTATACAAGTGACCGGGCTAACTCGATCTGGCTCTATAATATTGAATAAGTTTTAATTAAAAAGCCCTCGTTCCCTAAAAGTTTAGACACAGTTAACGTGATTTGCCCTCGATTTAGTTAAATTCTGTTGCAATTGACTTTCATATTACAACATACGTCAGTTATCAAAAACAGAACTAAAAGTTATTAGTTTCAAAACGGTTAAAATGCTTAAATTGTTTACAAGCTGTTTTTAAATATTGTCTCAATTTTAATGATTTATAATATAAATCCTGTCTTTTTACATTCAGTCAAATGATCTTATCTGGTTTTTAATGATTATTAACATATCTATTTTATTCACAAAATGGCGTTTGAAGTATATATAATCATCATTATATATAATAGAAAAAGTATCATAAAATCTTATTAATAACGTCCTGCAAGACAGCATGCTAGACACGCACGCGACAAAATAACTATCAAAGTACGTGATGAATGAACATTTGGTATGGCGCCATCTTTGAGGACGTTAGCATTAGTGGCGCTTGTTCTTTGTTTTAGATGGATTACAATTTGAATTAGTTTCTAAAATAAACCAAAATGAGAACCTACATATAATTTTATTTTTTTTATTTAAAATCTTCTTGTGGATGCACTATTAAGTTAAAAAAAAACAAACTATTTTTTATTTGTTGTTATCGGTTACGAAACTTTATTTATTTATTAAGATAAGCAAAATATAACATATAATGGACGAGAGAGGATACTCTAAAATTCAGAATGATGGCTTATACCTTTAAGCGAAGGCTCGTACCATGTTATTATTTTACTTAAATCCAAAGTTTTTGCACTTCATGGCTGGAGGGAGGATCGTGACTCATTAGTGGACGGGTTAAAATTACAGAAACACTGTACCTCGAAATTCACATGCTAGGGTTCTGTACAATATATTTATTTTTATTTTCATACAAAATAGGATAAAGAGAAAATGTTTTCGTTAATTTCTACATAAATACAAAAGAGTTAAAGAACATTATAACGTTGTGCTTCCAAACATAGTATATTAAAAACAACATTAACATTAAAAATGTAACTAAAAAGAAGTTGTTGTAAAAAATACTAGAAAAGACTTGCCTTACTTTAGCTTTGCCTCCAGCTTTATAAAAATACTTATTCATATAACACTTTAAATATCTTTGAGCTCAAAACTGCAAATTAAATAGCATTATTATTTTAACACATCTAAAGAAAATCGTCCCTAATTGAAAAATTATGTAGGTATTAATACGCTTCTTTATACATGGATCAGCATAAAATAATAATAATTTATAACATGTTTTAAATAATTTGATAATACCATGAACTAGTTAACACGAAACACGGCTGGTTAATACAATATTAATTAATTAATCTCATAAATGGAGCTACGTAACACGAGGTGTTAACTTTAGTTACACGCCTCCTAACTAGCAGTTTCCATAGCTTTTATAATATAATTAACTAATGTTTAAGTATCAACCATAATAAATTCATACTATCTGTGTCCCGCGGAGTCACCCGCTTATAATCCTACCACTATAATCTATAGCCGTCTTCAAGAACCTACTTATCACAATCAGAAAGAATTTTCTCAAATCTTTCTCTTAGTTTCGAAGAATAGCACTTTTCAATTAACAACCTTTTAGTACATAATATTTAACAATATCGTTAAAAATAATATTTATTTATTTAATTTATGAATATTTTCTATAGGTTCTAATATCCTAAAAGATAACTTAGAAAAGATTATTATGAATCTTAAGAATATTAAACGAATATTTTATTACTTAAAAGAAGTGTTCAGACCACTTCTATATTTAGCTGTTGAAAATTAAGATGCCAGCTAATTACTCGACTTCAAGTTGTTTGAATACTGACATTCTTCACCTGCGAGGTGACTGAGATGTAAGAACATGCCTGTCAGTTATATTTAGACGAAATGTTATTAAATTAGAGTTCATTTCATTATTAATATTAATTATTCTATTACTTTACTATATAAATATTTTCTTATTTTGTTTATTATATTTTTAAGTTAAAATCCATATTCTATTGTAACATTTTAACATCTGTATTATTTGTAAAAAGGTAAAATAAGTGAACTTAATAAACCGCATATTAAAATTTAAAAAAAATACATAATTGCTTTAACATTTCGATATTTCAAAATAACATGTAAGAATCGTTTGCCATCCATCATGCACGCCCGTAATGACTAAACTCTATATTTTTCAATCCAGAAATTACTATTCTTACACCACAATAAGTTAATTTTGCATTCCGAACTAATATGAGATATTAGCGAAGGATTTTTTGTAAGCATGTGGCTCTGTAATTCTTCACCTTTAGCTAATGGACTATGAGTCTTTCGTTAACTTTTTTTTATTAATATACTTCACATTTAGATCATGTAACCTTTATTTTTGAGAATTGATACCTATATTGTGAATACTAACTAAAAATAAATATATTGTAATAATATTATAATATTGTTCAGATTGGGTTTTTTGTTGTCAGATTCTGTATGTTGTGAGCATTTTGAAAAGCTTTGCTTCCAATATAATTGGAAATATGTTTTATTTATATCTAAGGCTCTTGTCTATTTTGTATTTATTTCTTAAAACCCAAAACAAACAAAGATTAGATATTAATAAAATATACAATTTTCTACTTGTTTTTAAAAAATACTTGATTGTTTCTCCGAATAAATTAGTCCCAATCAACTCCGGTGGGATGCTTAATTTTTCTTCTGAACAGTCAACTTTTAATTGGAACTTAATACAATTATGAATTTTCTTTTATCGGCAACTGAAACAGAAGTTTTTTTCAAGCTAAGAAATAAGTAAAAAAACTTAAACACTATATTGTAAGTTGTTATTCCTGACTTAAGAGTCAAAGTTGTTTTTCTTAATTATTCTTATTAAAATAAAAATAATACGATATATATAAGAACTTGTCTATGCTAATATTAAAGCAAAAGAGTTTATTTGTTTGTTTGTTTGGTTGAACGCGCTGATCTGGGAAACTACGGAATGGATTTGGAAAATTCTTACTGGTTATGACAGGTTTTCATGAGGAAGGCTATAGGCTATCCACCATTGCGTTACGGTTCTTAGTTATCCTAAAAGTAAATAAAATCCTGCGTCCGAGGATGGAACTGTGAATAAAAGCTAGTACATAATATATATAAAGATTATTGAATATTAAATCGAAATCTATATATATATCTATTTTTTTAAATATATTGTTTTAAAATGCCGTGTCCATTATTCCTACATCTACTAAGACAAGAACGCACTGCAAGGCAGGTAGAGCTGAGATCGAGTCGACGTAGACGAAAGTCGACGGTCTGGAAACCCATAAACCACAATGGTACGTTGATGAAGACGCTCCCGTCAAATTTGGTAACAAGGGGAAATTAATAAATGCTGAGGTTACAATATAAATATGTTGATTGTTCTGTCTCTTTTGAAGTAATTTAATTTGAAATATTAATTAAGGTATGTTATATATATATACATTATAAGGTTTTAATAAATATTATTTCGTCAAATATTTGTTTTTTTAAACTCATATTTAAAATTTTTAATGTTAAAAAATATATATTTTGTATTTATTTAATTTAAAAATAAATTGAAAAAAATAAAAAATAATTAGTTATTGAATTTTGTATAGAAAAAATATTGAGAAATTAATTGTGTCGAAAAATTAAACTACACATTTTTTTTCATGAAATCGATTAATCAGATATCGTAATTAAAAGTAAAAGGTCGGGATTAAGAGACCTCTCAGTACTATATACTACACATATAAAAAATGGAGATGTTGTTTTTATATTTTACATAAATTGTTCTTCTGAATAAAATCCTGATATTTAGTTCTACACAATTTTAAGTTGTAAAGATATAAATCTTCCCTTTGTCTATAGATAACAAGATAGAAATTCCAAAGAAAAAAAAAAGTGCAACTAGTTGGTCAACAAAACACACAATTTTAACACTAAAGTGTATCATAACGTCGGGCAAAAAATAAAATTTTGGACTAGTTGCTAAACAAGTCTACAAACTAAAGTATACACCGTCGCGCCTCGGATGATTATCACAGACAAAGTGATACTTTCAAATCACGTGCAGGGCGTCTCTAATGAAACAATTAGGTACCCGCTTTGTTTATGGCACGACGATGGCTACAGATTACATAATGAGACGGGCAGGGTGTAAACATTCTGCTTTCAGCTTTTTAATATACACCTAATTGATATGCTATGGAGCTCATATATGGAGTTTCATTCTTTACATATCTATGTTTAGAAATATGTTTTTTTTCAAAATTAGGAGTATAATTTAGAAATTATTATTCGCTCTTGAATGACTTTTAAATAAATTTAACTATAATCCTATACGTGAGTAGTTGTCACAATTTTATAAATATTGTCTTATTTAATTGAACATTTATGAGCAAAGACTAGTAGGATTGTAACTTATGTATGAAACCACTGCTGTTCATTAGCCTATCAAGAATGGTTTCTTTAAACTAAACCTATTTTGTGGTTTCTTTGTGGACTTATCCAGAAAATTTCTTGCAAGCACAAAGGCTTTTGAAGCAATATGCATTATAAATGCAATTTCGTGAGTAATACAAAGCCTAGAATTTCGAGCCACAAAATATTACTATAGAATTCTTGAAAATTTGGTCAAGTATCTGAGTTCATGAATCAAAAATACAAAAATCATAAATTCTTCCATCTTGAAATTTCTTTTATAATACAACACTGCTATTCATGGTAAAAAGTTACATATTAGAATACCTCATTCTCGGTAGCTAAGTTCATCTAACCTTCGTTCATTCGTGTTTGGTATAAAACTAAACTAGTTAGACACTAGTTATCAGGGTACATGAAAATTGCATTTTAATGGCGCCCTCACCGTGTGGCGCAATTCGCGGGTCATGACTTGAAAGACTACGCCGTACAAGCACATATACAGACTAAATAGAGAGTAGTAATAGACACTACTTTATTTTCTTTTTGTTCTATCACTTTGACATTTAGTAAGCATAAAAAATCGGTAATATTCTAAAAAAATATGTATCTTTTTCACTTGACTCGAATGGTTTTCATTAAATTTTAACTCTTTTTAAATAAAAATTTTAATTTAATATTGAATAATATTAAAAAATATATATTTAAAATACCCATTTTTGTTAATTCTAAACAAATTTAAACAATTTTTAAATTAATTTAAAGTAGCAACAGCAAAATAAATTTTAACTTATTTATTAATTAATTAAATTATTATAAATATGACACTTCTATCCATTATTAGATCTACAAATACGGTAATAATGAAATGTCTGTAAGGAAGGTGTCTTATGAATACTGACTACACCCCATATAGCGATTTAACTTGTCAGAGAGTAACAAATGAAGAGACCGAGTTTCCAGATAATCCTTGCTTCAACATTTAATTATGATATTCGTCAATTTGAGGGATCATTTGCAGATCAAAATAATTACAAGTATAACATTTTCCCTGTAGAATTAGCGTTTATTGTGTTTATATTAAGATATTAACAATAGAAATTTCATAATAGAATAAAGGATATAGTATTATGTAAAGATTTAATCTTAATATTTATTAATGAATACATAGTATATACTATAAATAAATATTATTGTATATTAAAGAATAATTAACAAAAATATATAAATATATGTATTATTTTATAAATTTAACGTAAAATTCTAATAACTTTCGGAAACAGTGTTGTTAAACTCTCGTGAAACAATATTTGATGTGTTTCATATTTCACTTACTCATTATTTAGAATATCTTTTAATGAAATACGGTGTTTGATGAAGCTTTTTGGTGTAACTTGACACAGACGATACTTTAAGAGATGACTCAGACAAAATGAGGACTTATATATTCATATTATTAAATATATTAGTACATATAGTACTAATACTATCTGAGATAAGTGTATATGACATAAATAGTACCTTTCAGTATGTTTAACAAACCTACAGTTATTTATTGTTTCATAGTGAATTAAACTTTGATTTTCGTATTTTAATTACTTTTAACCGTATAACCTTTTATACTTGTTATTGCTTAGAAACAAAATATTTAAATAATCAAAGCCGGGTGTTTTTATGATATAAACCTTAAAACCATTCGATATTTGATTTTTAATTAGTTTATGGACAGTTATTTTTAAAATGTAATATTTAGTAAAACTCATACTTCATATAAATTAAATTATTATTTACTATAATATCCATGTTTGGCACCTAACGTATTTCCCATGTTCATCACGTTGGTCATCTCTTGCATAAGCGAGAGACCATTTTAACAAATTGTCATGTTAATTTGTTGAATTTCAATTCAGTACGCAATTAATCCAGGATTAAATCCCAGTCTAGTGTTTAATTAAGTCCCGAACTAATTTCGAGAATGCTATCATTTTGTTTTGCACTAATAATGTACGTACAGATAAAGTGCCCGTGTTTACTTATAAGGATAAATATTCTATTTAAAAAATGTAAAACCAAACATAACGAATTTGCATTGTATAAAATTTTAAGTTCGAGTTCAAAAAATACCTACATATAAAATTTCTTTCATATAATTTTAAGGTCAAAGAGCTATATTTCTCACGATGGTCTGAGATTTAAGTAAATTAATACAGAATATTCAAACCGAGAAACAAATATTATTTTAAATCTCAGAACTCGCCATTCCAAAAGCACTGCGATGCTAGAATAAATATTGTTTATAGAATGTTAAAAATTAAAGAGTTAAGAGAGATGCAATAAAACTTTTTTATATTTAAAAAATACAGAACCATGGAATGAACTATATACACCGTAAATTTACAACAAAAATCTAGCAGCAATTTTTAATTTTCAATAGCCTGAAGGCGCCGCAAACAGAAGCCGTAGAGATATGCCAGAGTTTTTACTTTTTAAATTCTCTAAAGGATAAGATTTTAGCGATTTAAATGTTTGAAATGAATAGAACTACAGTGACTCTTGAATAAGAGTTTTTTTTATTTAACGCGACTTGTTTGCTAGTATGTTAAAGAGGAACATATCTTGAAACTGAATTTTGAACCACTTAATCTCAACTGAAAAAGTAGAGATTTCGAATTACCTTCAGTTTTGGTGACAATGGAATTAAATTTCATTATAAACATTGACAAATTTGTTATCAATCCAAAATGGCTGCCGCACCAAAACGGGAGATTACATATTTTTCTTATTTCCACGCAATATGGTATCAAATGAGAGGGCTTGTTTTTTAAAATACAATACAATATAAAAATTTAAGATGGCCGCCATCACAAAAAGGATGGAATACATATTTGGATAAAACCTATTTAATATAGGTATACAATGAAAGTTTTGAATACTGCATTTGATTTTTGATACTGCATTTGATACTGCATTAAATTTTATACTGAATTAAAAAAAATACCGAGATGACTTCTAAGACAAAATTGTCCTCATTTTTATAAACTTCAATTGGAGCTTGTTTTTAAAAACCTTTTTTTAAATACTTATTGTCTTTTTATTAAACTTTATTTCGAACAATAAAAATATTTCGCAGGTCTTATAAGAGACATTTATTTATTATTGTTGTGTGTTTTTTTTTTAATTCATAAAAGACTTTACTACTTAATGTTTCTTAATTTGACTTTAATATTAATTCAAACTGTAAGTTATTTTTTTATTATGATAAATAAAACTGTATCTTACAGGACATTAATAAAATATTCATTTGATTGACATTATATAATTTATAACTGAAATTCCGCTACTTTCTACAACTTAAACTCAACAACAAGAATCAAACAAAAATTCGTAACAATATTTTGCTATCCAAAACCGCTGACTTTATTTTAACATTTTTAAAGCTTTCTTCTTTTATAAGCTGGGCACCTGATCGCTCGGGGCCATTCCCTTTGTGGTAAACTAGGTAAAGTGGCAAATCAGGATTTACGAAGCATCATAACGTACGCACGTTTCATTATTGTTAAAAAAATAATATCTATTATAGAAGAATTTACGTTTTGGTATGCGAGTAAAATATTATTGAACACATTTAATTTACTTAATTGAGTATATTATTGTAAAAAGATATATTTGTATAGAATAAACTATCTATGGTCACTATTTGTTGAAATACTGACTTTGAACCGTATCAAATTTATAAATTAATATATTTGATAACGGTATATGGATTACTATATACCATTCTTTTATTTCTAAGATGTCCCTCTTTTAATGTTTGTATGGATTGGTCTAAATGGTCAATAACCGTAATATGGTGGTAATATTTGTATGAAAGAAACTTATATTTTACATGTTAGCCTTACTGACGGAAATATCCTGACTTAAACCTAGTATAAATTATATTATTCTCAGAGTTTAGAGTTTAGTTCATTTTAAAGAGTTGAGCTCCCTTTTACTTTCGAAAAGGTAAGTAGTGGCGACCAGTGGTCAGTGGCCAGCGATGCAATAAAGTTGGATATGTACATTATCATTTGTACATGTACCCATATATATATATATATATATGTACGCAGTTAAAATAAAAATAAAACTAGAAAAGAGAATTACATAAACTTATATTAAATAGAATTGGCAACAATTTTTTTTATGTTATATATATTTTTTTTATATTTTCATAATACTTTAGTTTTAATTTATGTCTATGGCATTTTTCACGTGAATTTCAATTAATTACTTTTAACGTTTCAGGATATGAAGTGTGGGGTTTATTTTTAATAAAAACAGCTGACCCTCGTGATTTAATTAAAAATGAAGATAGAGGCTTTTCATTCATTAAAAATGCGTTTTAAAACGATGATCAAGTTTAATATAATTTTTAATCTAATTACAATTATGTATTTACTAGTTTTATCAAATTATTATAACAAAATGTTCAATCAAACTACAAAGTTTAAGAATCAATTATAAATTTAATTGAAATTTACTTATTGAAAATAAATAAATTTAAACATAATATTGTATTTTGATATAGTTTAACATTTAAATTAATTTAACTTGATGTTACTAAACTCCTTATTCATTTCGTTTCCTTAATTAAGCAATCTGTTTACAACGAGCCAATTAATTGGTATTTTCATTGTTCATAGCGCGAATTTTAATAACCAGTGAAATGTCAGGCAATATTTTAATTTTGGAAACGTTTATTACAATCCACTTGTAAACGGTAATCACTGAAGTGGGTTGAAAGACAATTTAATTTGATTCATTTAACGATAATTGATATAAAATTATTGTTTAAACATATTTTCATGAAACACTCTGTACAAAATCGTATTTTTTTATTTTAACAACGGTTGCATGTGTGTTGGCAATTTATAACGGTGCCGAGAGCCTTTAATAGACTGACGACAGTCAAATGTCACCAGGCCTTTATTTGCTTACATTTGCGGTTCTTACGTTACTTTATTATTTACTTATTGTTTGTGTTTTTCTACAGAAAAGAGTAAGTTATTTACCAACAGTACATTTTAGTTTTTTCCTTGAGTTGTACCTACACAATATAAAAGGTTCTTGTGTAACACGGTATATATTGAACTATTTCATATATAAAAAGTTTGACAGTCAACTATAGATCATTGGAATAATAAGTTAGCAAGTAACATATCAAGTTACGAAGTATCGTTACCAGCATTCGCTTAGTATTTTATAAACTAGCTCAAAGTACGAAGACCCAACTCACAACTATGTCTAAGGTGACTCGTATACAATCGCGTGCTAATATTTAATCCAGTTTAACCTATAAAATATACCAACCCGCTCTTTGTTAAACCAATTAAAGTGATCTATAGTCCGGGTTGATATTAAGTATTTATAGTCCATTGTTTAATAAAACCCTCCAAAGTGTTGGTTAATGAAGTGCAAATGTCCGGTTATTAAATTATTTTGATCCTTATTGTTTTAAAGTACTTTGTTGTGAAATAAATAATGTATGCATATGATATAACTATAATTGTTTATATAGATAAACAAAGCTTATATTATGTATTTCACAAAGTTTTCCGCTTTACAATATTAATGTAGCGATCGATGTTAAAATTTCTTTCTAATTATGACAGGCATTTCCATGAGGACGGGTATAGGCGATCTAGTATCACGCTACTAGTCTTAATTATATTAATAAAATTCCTTATATCCAAATACACTAATGTATTTACATAAACTTAGACTATGTTATCTCAGAATAAATAAACAATGCTATAAATTTTATCTCATAATAAAGCGCGTTAAATCCAGTGGGTATTACTATTTTATTGATTCAGTAAGTATCAAGATTTCCGGTCAATGTTGTTCTTGCAGGCGCCAGGCACTCAACTATGGTTTTATAAGTAAAATATACATGCTGTAATATTATAGCTCTATTTTCATAAATTCGGATACGCCATTATGGCCCCAAAATCCTTTGATGTTAGATTTAATGTGGCATGTATAATTTTAGACAAATGCTGTAACCCGAATGACTTGTTCACAGTTTTCTGTTTGGTCTAAGTTACTAGAGTTTTATATTCTGTGAATATAATTTCAGAAGATTAGGATGGTAAAGGAAATAATAATGATTAGGATAATATACTTCTAATTTTATAAATGTTAATAAAATTTTAATAAAACATATTAAGCCATTACCTCGTATTAATGGCAGATAATGTAAGAACATTTATACAAACTAAAGAAAACAAAAAACCGCTTACGATGTCTCAATGTACCAAAAAAGACTCATCACCAAATTAATGTCAATCACGTCTATTGGCGGATACGTAAAAGCAGTGGCAACCAAGAATGCGTCATACTATAAATTAACTCTTAAAACTGATTGTAATCAAAATGTGACCCTCACAAAGCTTTGGTGTAGCGGTTTTATTGAAGTATTTCTAGCCTAATTAAAATATCTCTCCACATTCTTACTTCACCTTCTTAGCGATCGGCTGTTTGAGATATTTAAGGAAGTTATTAATTTCTTTAACTACCCTTCAGTCCTAATGAAGTTTCTTTAATGTTTACTTATGAAGTACGGTACAGTTTTATATGTATCTTTTAAAATAAGGAGTATTTTATTTAGTTTTTAGTTAACTTAACTTTCAGATTCTAAAGTTTGCTATATATTTAATCTTGAACTATATTTACATCATTTTAAAGGATTGCTTTTTTGTATCTATTCTAAGCTCTCTTAAACTAAGACTCGACAAATTTCATATGTGGATCGTAAATAATTTAAAATCGTATCTGGGCAAGGACAAGACGTTACCATCGCGTAAATCAAGATTAAGTACGAGCATACGGGTCGTACCTCAGAATATGTCACCGATAAATCACTGGTAAATAAGAAATTCGCCTCAACTAATTCAATATGACTTCAAAGTGATATTAGGAAGAAAGCTTTTTAAAGTTTCACTTACACTTGTTTTTGTTATTTCAGTTATTTTTTGGTGTATTGTAAGTTTTTGTTTGTAAATAAAAGTTAATCTAAATGTATAAATAACTTAAATGTAATCACTAACTTAAATCGTATTCAACTGGTAAAGATTATCACTTCATGGCAATGAATTATTAAAAGCCAAGTAATATTTGTCGGAGCGAGTTAAAAGTTTCTTTATCAAATAGAAACTTTGCGGTATTAAAGTTCGAGATAGTGGTATTCATGAAACAACTCCGTGGATAGAGCAGTTTTCTTACTTCCAGCTGGCTTTAATGTGGAATTTGTTTCTTTTCTGCTGTGTTGACTGTATTAAGTTATTCTATGATAACAAGTTGGGTTTCAACGATCCGCTATTTGAAGTTGTTTTTGCTTTAAATGTTTCTAAAATAAACATTTAAAGCCAGTCTAATTGTTAGTCTTGTTCTAGATTTTTTTATTAAGATAAATTAAAATAATAGTCTACTAGATAGCCTATAGCATTCCTCATAATCTAGACTATAATAATCAGAAAGATGTTTTCCAATCTATTTGCTAGTTTGAAAATTAGAGCGTTTAAACAAACAAACTTTTCCATTTTATAATATTAGTATAGATAAGTGAAACATGTTTAAATATCGTAATATTTTGATTTCTGTTTAATTTTATTGTATATCTAGAAGTGATTAAACTATTTAGTTTCAGGGAAATACACTCTCTCACCTTGAAAGTTGTTTTCAATGAACCTGATGTTATCTTTTTCTGAAGTTTTTTTATCCAAGCCAGCCATAATACAATATTTATATGTACTTATTGTGAACAATAAGAATGCATTGATTTTTTAAATTAAATCTTATTATTAAATGAGCTATGCCTTATTTTTATATATACAGATAGCTGTTTATAAAATATATAAAAAATTTTTGTTCCCTATGATTTTTGTACAAAAAATGATGTTAATGTTATTGCCATTTAGAACGACAATTTTTTTATACGGTAATATCAATTTTTTGTCTTTTTATTATAATGGTGGGATGTAATTTTTTTTTTGATTTCCTAAATTTAATATATAATTATTTTAAGACTGAAAATTATGTATCACAATATTTATTCCAAGCAGTACTGTGTTGAATGGTTTCAGCTTATACTCACAAGAATAGATTTATAATACAACAATAATTTGTTATATATAACAAAACAATTATAATATAAATAACTCACATTTAACACATTAACACTTCGGAAAACAATATTACAAATTTTGTTTTTTATGCATACGATAATTGTTTAAAATCAACATATAATTATATAAATGTATATAAAAATATTTATAAATTGAATTTTAATATAATATACAGATAGATTAGTTTAACTAAAATAATAGCGAGGGTAAGTTTTTTGTTAATTATTTACATTAGTTTACCCCACGCTACGCATCGCTAAAGAAAAGGCCATTATTTTAATAGGCAATCAATATGTTCTCCATAGTTACCCAATATTTCATGTTGAAGATAAACTAATTAAGTCAAGTTTGAATATTTGCTTTGTAAATTGTTTAAATTGGATCATTAAGACATGTTGTTCCAATTTTGCCATGATTTTATGTTAAATGTAGTAGGTGTAATCCAATTGTTGGGATATCTTGTTTTATTTATAATAGGCATTATAGTATCAATTGCTATAAATAATTATATACCGACACATTAAAAAAATATAAATGAGTTTGAATAAAAAAAAATCAAAAAGATTGTAATACTTAAAGTGAAACATAAATATGGAACATAAATAAGAAATTATTTCGGGTTAAAGACAATTTACAAACAAACAACCATTTAAAAAATTATAAAGTATATATATACATTTAATTTATTTCTATATAATGACTGAGAATGCTAAAATATTTTTTTGTATTATTCTCATTCATTAAGACAGATGTCCTAAACATTTTAAGTTTTCTAATAATACAAATGGAGTTTCCCACTCAAACGCGCCAGTGTTAATATTATTCTATCGCTGGATTGAATCGTCTATGTCAACTAGCCAACGTATGACGAAAAGTATTTTTATTTACTTTCTCTAGAACGATAAAATTTATTTTCTTGAAACAGCAATACTTTCAATCATTTAAAAAAAATAAAATACAAATTCAAAATATCTTTATTCAAATAGGCATTTACACGCACTTTTGAATCGTCAATTATTACATTATAAAAATGTCAGTATAGTCAGCCCGTCCTTAACCTACCACCAGCTCGGAATGCGGTTCTGTTGAGAAAAGCTGGCCAGAAACTCAACAGTTGCTCTTTTTAAAATAAGTGAAAAAAATAAGTTATTGATAAATTAATACTGTTTTTTTCAACTGAGCTCCAGCGAAGGTATGTCCTGTCCGATTTGATTTATTTATTTTATTTTAAAAAAAATTAAACAGCTCTTAACTGTTTCTAACTATTTCAAATAAGTCTAAATATTCTTATAATTATCATAACTAATTAATGTTAATATGTATGCATTTATCTTTAGAAGCATTTCGAAATTTTAATACGGTTAGTATTTATAAGATATAAATAATTTTTCAAAGAATATTATTAAGTCCTTGTCCAGTATGAACGCTAAGAGTTATCTAGGATTTTATCTTTGAGATCGTACATCCTTGCATGTGCATACATTGCGTTACGCTCTACTGAAACTACAGTACTCGTAATTTTAAAACACAGTTCAAATCAAAACGATAAAGAGCTTTAAACGGAGTCATATAAGATCTGTATTCCTTTAAACAAAGCTCTAGAGCTAGCAATGTCCAGCATATGAGAGAAAAAAGTAAGATTCCACCATGTCTGACCATTTCCGACGGCTATTATTCTGTCTCCCTCTATATCCGTTTCCGCCTGTCGCAAAAACAAAATACTGCAGCGTAAAAGGAGAACTTTTGCGCAATTCAAGGTACCTATAGATTCATTAAAAACAGCATCCCACAGCTGAACAATAAGAAGATTATGGTTCTTTAAGTGGCTATTCAATTTCTTTCATCTCGAACGAAACCATTTTTTATTATCATATTTTTGTTTTTCATAGGATTTAGTCAATTTTGAAGACCGACGCAGTGGGAATGCAAATCAGACATTTATACTCTTATTAGAACTTCCAGAAATCCTAGAATTTACTCCACGCATTACTTTTCCACTTTCATATTATTATAAGCCGCATTTCGTTGGGGTTTCTGTAACTACCCTCCGTTTTAATTTAAAATATTGATGCTATGTGGATTTATAAGAAAACCTTTGCAAAACTTGCTTGTAGAATTCTATATAACGGAAATCTTTTGTTGTTTGAACAGTGACCTAACGCATGTCTTTCTCTTCTGCTTTTATGTCATGGGTTTGTTATTTTACGACACAATAATATAAGAACTTGTAATCTTTAAGAAAATTATGTTTTACGTACACGTTTCAATCTATTGTAATACATCTTAATTTCTTTTAGGCGAGACAAAATTTTGTGAGAAATTAAATTTTCTTGATAAGTAAACCGTTTAGTAACTTTTTGCTGCTTTTTGCTTAACTTTATAAATAAAGTAAATGTAACTCGAAGATCAAACTCCACCCGAGTATTCTCAACAGCAGTACGATAATACTAAAATTCAAATTCAAATTCAAAATATCTTTATTCAAATAGGCATTTACACGCACTTTTGAATCGTCAATTATTACATTATAAAAATGTCAGTATAGTCAGTCCGTCCTTAAGCTACCACCAGCTCGGAATGCTGTTCTGTTGAGAAGAGCTGGCCAGAAACTCAACAGTTGCTCTTTTTAAAATAAGTGAACAAAATAAGTGGTAATAACCTATAGGCTTAATCAAGAACCTGCCTGTCATAATCAGAAATAGTTGTCAAATCTATGCTATAGTTTCGAAGATTAGCCAGTTTAAGCAAATCAAACTTTCCACTGTTTAATATTACTATAGATTTTACTGATTACTTCTTCCATATTAACAAATTTTTAAATTTAATATTTTTGTATCGAAATATGGATTGTACAAATTTAACTAACGTAAATTAAGTAATTTACTACAAAATATCGAATATTCAAAAGCAAAATCGAATACGAAACAAAGTTATTTATTTCTGTCTGAGCAGGGTTAAGTGGAAAGTTTTGGTTGTTTCGAGTCTAACAGTTTTATAAAAACAAAAAATGTTTACAAATAATTTTATTTATTTGACATATGGTGCTCGAAAGTTGCTTGTTGAAATTAGGGGTGCAGTCGTATATCATCTATTTAGTGTAAAAGAGACAATTTATTACTGTTATTCATTTATAGTTAAGAATAAAATTTATCTTTGTTTTAAGATATTGTATTCGACATACGTATTCTAAATAGTAAATCTCAAAAGCTTGATTTACGTGGTACTATACTCAAATATAAAATTTACTAAATGAATATTGCTATCATTTTAGAAGCAAGTTTATCATACAATATATTCGATTTTACCCGCAGTTCTATCTGCGGGTAAATGATTTATATTACTATAATAACGTAATGTTAAATTGTGTAATTCCTGATGATCTTGCCATTGACAATCAGAAGGAATTTTTCATTAGTGCGTTACAAACAAACATTTCCGCTTTATAATAATATGTTGAAAAATATATTTATAATACTTATCTCCCCACTAATGACGATGTATGTGTGATATAAAACCACAATGAAATCATCTCAATATATACTAAATACGTAATAATAATCCACAATTTCCTCGTTTCGATCATAGAAACGTGAAGTCAAAGGAACAGAACTCCTTAATTGCCACATAAAACAGTCCTCACCCTTTTAATCATATCGAAAGAGCAATCTTCCGGTCGGCTGAACGACGAACGACAGTCCCAAACTAGTTTTCCGTCTTTATTCTTATTAAGAGGGAATAAAGGTGATTATTCATTGCTAAAAAGTCAATCTGTTATCGGAGAGCAATTTCAAAACTCCGAGAATAACGACGCTCTATCATATTACAAATTCGTTTTTGATTTGTGAAAATCTAATTTGAAGCTTTAAGTTTATCATGTTCATTTTAAACCTCAGTTTAGATTTCCTTTTAGTTAATGAAGCTTGCTGCTCATTAATGTAGCTCCGTTATATCAATTGTTATTTATTGAACCTTTGATTTACTTTAGAATAGTAATTATTAGTATTAATTAAAATGATACAGTATTAGGTCCATAAAAATAAAACCATGATTGCTATCGGAATTTACCTGACTAGTTACGAACCAGATATGTATGCAAAGACAGTTCACGCTGCGATTCCGACATGCTCAGAGTTCATGTATACGGACCCCGAATGAGTGCGAAACTAGTTTTCCAAGTTACGATAGTAATTACGTGAGTATAGCCAGATAATATTTATATATTTTTAAATTATAGCACCTAAAAATATTTTGAATATCTCCTCTAACAAATAAACAGCGCAAAATTAAATTAGTAACAAACTCTAAAATAATTGTTGACGTACGTACTTTATCTACGCATTAAATCTTAAAACAAATCTATTCCATAGATATAACAACAGCATATAACAACACAGCATAAATTATCATACTATTTATCTTTTTATGCTTCCTTTAAGAATAAATAAAAAGCCATATTTAATATAAAGTTATATCAGTTAAAGCATCACAAAATTTACTTATTCTATCATGAGCTTTACAATGTAAATTCATATATTAATAAATATTAATATACACCATTAAGTTTATGAGGTCTAAGAGGTGGAAACAAACAGGAGGGAATATTTATTGCCTGACGTGCTTCCGAAGTATAATGTAGGAAATGATGAATGTACCAGGAATATAATAATTTTATTCTGTAAACAATCTTTTGTGACACTTCTAATTTAGTATTGTGCTATAATTATTGTTTTTAATTAACTGTTCGCAGTTATATACAAAAAAGTAATTGGTGGATGAAATATGTTAATGGTAGTCACTAGAGAAGCAATTAACTATTTTGATATTAATATTTTGAATAAACCTGTTTTTTTGTTTTAGCTAGTACAAAACTAAATTTAATATTTTTAATTTAATGTTTTTATTTTATTATATGTGCAAAACTAAAAGGTATTTTTTAATAATATATTTTAATACCTCTGTTAATCATTTAAGTAGGTTTAATTTTAAAATATAATTACAGTGTTATTTTAAAAATTTAAACTTGTATCTTAAAACAAAAAAAAAATGTATATTGATCTAAATATGAAAGCTGAAGGTGTTTTTTTAACAGTTAATAAAAGAATAACAAAAAAATGGAACAAGTATCAATATAAATATATAAAAGTTCTTCCGATACCAAAGAATAACCATGATATCCATAAATCAGCAAGAAAAGCAAACCAAACAAAAACAAGAAGGATCCAAGTTTATTTTCACAGGGTCGTTTTCATTGAATATTATGAGGTAAATTGAAATATAAAAATTATGAGGCAAATTTTCCCTGAATACTTTTACAGAAGTATCTGACTTTACAAGTTCCTGTAGAAGTGTTCTGGCAAACACTTTCTTTACACTTGTGGAAAGGTAAGAAGTTAAACCCACTATATTATTGATTGTGGACACTGGTTAACAGGTTACATTTTGGTACTAAATCTTTGCTTAATATATGTTTTAATATATTACTTTTTTCGGTATTAATTTAACTAGAAAAATAACACAAAATGTTCAACTAAATAACTAAGCAATTAACTGGACACTAACTTTTTTTTAAATACTTAGATGTTCGGAGTTACGAAATCTAACAATCTACATATATCCTATATTCTGTGCATTATAATTATTTTATTTATATAAAAAAATGTCTTTTAAATTTTTAATTGGTTCTTGTAAAAAAGTTAACATTTGTTTGCTTCAATTATTAAACCTTGTTCTCGTTAACAGTAACAAAATCCGTTATTGTCGTATATTTGCATAGTTTTATATTTTTATACATTTTTTACCTCGACGAAATACTGCTTTAATAATTTATATGTTTTCATTTTGTAACCTATGAACGTTAAAACGTAGTTTCATTCGTTGTCCTGAAATTGGATCGCGATAAACAAATACCAATTTATTTCTACCGTGTTTACCACATTTTTTCTACAAAATAAAGTTACTTAACCCTGTATTTGTAAGCTTAAATTAATTATTAAATTAATCAATATATTTCAAATATTTTGCAAGAAAATATTTTTAAATCTTTGTACACAAGAATAGGTAACTAACAACTTTAAGAAAATTTACATTTCAAGTTCTTACAATAAAGCCGTCTCCAAGCGAACAAAAAGCTGTTAAACAGAACATTTAACGTCCATCAATGTGACAAGTAATAGCGCGAAGGCGTCAAAAGATATGCAGATGTATCTTGTAATTTTACTTTTATTTTTCTTTAAGGGAAATTTGTCCGGAGTGCTGACGTTTTTATGCTAAAATATGGAGATAGAGTCATTAGCAATTTTTACTTTAATGAGAAGATGTCGTTTGGATCCAAATAGGCGCCCTTTGCCCCGGGCCATGGTCAGCGAATTATTATCATACAAATTTCTTCATTTACTGTTTACGAAATTGATCCCTTTTTAAGAGAAAATTAACCATAAAGAGGGAAATATATTAGTTATGAATAACAATTCAGATTATTTTACTAAAGTGATTTGATACTAGAATATCATAAGTTTTAAATCGGTTATTGAATATTAATAATTTGTTGCTTTATTATTAATTTATTAAAGTGTACATAATTTAAATTACTGGCAAATTATCGGAAAAATAATTAACTTTTTAATTTGTGCGATTATAATTGTACAACTTGTTTGTATATTATGTATATAATTAAATATAATGAAGTCCGGTGAAATTAGGTGAAGCTTTACTAAGCAATTTTAAAACCTGTAATGTAATACAAATGGATATACCTTTTCTTATCTATATATAATTCTAAAATAGTCACATGAATGATTATTCTTAAACTATCGACAACTAGAAACAACACTGTACCATACATTGAAAGTTATTATACTGATTTCATTGCTATTTATTGTGATAATTTACATTCATTGAAGGTATTTATAGTCTGAAATAATATTATAACGGTTTAAATAAATCAGTGTATGTGAACCACATGTTTGTCTAAAAAACAAGGGACGTATTTAATACTGACAAAGTTCTCTCACGCAACCGCGTCACTTCATATTATTTTCGTTCCTGTCACTTATGTCTGTGCTCTGTAGTATTTTTGGCTGCTCATTGTTATTGTAGTATCCTCGACGCATGACAGCGTCCTCTTAATTTCAAGTAATCGAGGTTCTCTTTAGCGATGGCCTGCATCTGAATAAATATTACTCCTTGGGAGATTAAGGTCTAACTCCTATATTTATCACTTATACTATCACTTTATCGTCTACAGAAAATCAAATTTAATTTTAATTAAAATTTAAACAAATATAACATGTAAATTTTTCATGTCATAATTTAAATTTTTCACATTTTTCTATTTCTATTTATAACCTAAATTAAGTTGCTATTGAAAATAATTTTGCATTTTTTTAACATAATGAATAAAATCTTTAATATGGCATAGGTTTATAAATTGCTTACTTTTGTAGGAACCCTTAAATTTCGTATCCATCTTAACATATCAGACGAAGTTGTTATTCTAAATTCATTGGTGAGTAATATGCCTGAAAATTATGTGTTTCATACTGAATTTATATTCAGATGTATAAGCTATATTAAAGTTTGTTTATTAAACAAACTATAAACGAGGGCCCTAATTCAATAAAGGTTTTTCAGTTTTAAAAATATAAAAAAAATATATAATACAATGGACTTTACTTAATTTTAAACACAAATTCTCTTGTATACTCTTAAAGTGACAATTAAATAACTAACAGGTCTTGCAAAGGTCGTTATTAAATGTAAGGAGTTTTGGTATCTTTAGTTTTATTTGACCTCTTAACAAATAGGATTTATAATTACTAAATGAACACTTTTATATTAATTTTCCTAAGAAAATGATATAATATTTAACCCTTAACTTGGCAAAATTTTTTTTTTTAAATATTAAAATAATATTCATACCACTTGACTTTTAAGATCCAATGATGTCTAGAAAAACAACAAAAAAAACCCATGAGGATAGTTTAAAAAAAATCACATGTATCTTGTGGGATACATTGCCAAGAGTAATAATAATTACACTACGCTAACAATGTATCTCTACAGGTACATTGCCATATTAGCACTTGATTATAAACTTATTTATACGAAAATCATTACATATAATTGAATAGCGTTTATTATCAGTAGTCTGTACTATTTGGATTGAACCTTCTATTGCAAAAGAAATAAAACAAAATCACATTAATTTTGGAAATTTATATTATGGAAATTAAAAAAACAGTTTCGATCAGGTAATAGACAAAGCCTCATACCACATTTAATGCACATAACAGTCGTTTGGCCTTTGATGCACAGCTTGCAACGTCCTTTGGGCCCAAAAGTAGGGAAATGATTGTATCCATCATATTTTACGTCAGGAGTTGGCCTTAGGCTACTGGGTTTTTTTATTATTTTTTTTGGTGCTGATGGTAGAGAATAACAATTTTCAAATGGTTGCTGTCGCCCAGAATATGAAAGCCCTTGTATAATATGATGCCGAAACTTCTTTAAACTCATATGTTTTACGTTGTTTATGACAGTATGCCTGCGATATAAAATCCAGCTATTGTTTACGCACATGTCTAAAATTTGGGAAAATATCGGTAAGTACCATCGGTGGCTTTTCATTTCCGTTCTGTATAAAGCCACTAACATATCTGCAAGGTCGACACCACCCATATGGGCGTTGTAGTGCTTTATTATATTGGGACAGGGGACAGCAGCTCTCTGTTTTAAATCCCTATTGTACCGCTGTATAACTCCAACAGGTATTTCCGAAATATAACTACTTGCAACAGTGACCACTTTGTTATCATGCCATTTTAAAACACACACTTTGTTTTTGTTGCAAACCACTCGTGAATAAGATCCCCGACCTTTCTTCTTGAGGGCTTTATCAGATAACAGTTTCTGTTCTGCACCACGTAGTCGATTCGATCTGATTGTTCCTAAAGAAAATATTCCCATATCATATCGCAATACGTGAATAAGCTCTAAGCTGGTGAAAAAGTTATCAAAATAAATAACTGAACATACTGGATCAGGAATAGTTCTACACAGTGATAAGACGACTTTTGCCCCAAAGCCCAAACTCAACTCTTTTGGAGAAAATTTTTGATATCTGAAAGTGTCTTCGCCGCCATAGACCAGAAAATCGTAGATAAAGCCCGAAACTCCCGCTCTAACAAATATTTTGTAACCCCATTTGCGAGGCTTGCTTTTTATATACTGTTTTCGATTACCGGCTTTTTTGCCTTTATATGGCACCATCATTTCATCGATACTAAACCTGGTTTCATGAGGTACTTTCAAAAAATTGGCACGAACTTTATCAATGAGGGGCCTAACTTTAAAATATCGGTCACCGTCATCAAGTAAGTTATCGTTAAAGTGAATGTACCGTCGTATCTGCTGAAATTTTTTGAGTGGCATTACATCAGCTATTTGTGCAAATCTAAATTCTTGGGACCAATAGTCAGTATAAGCCGGCATATTTACAATTCCCATGATCAAATTAATTGCGATAAAATCTTTGATAGATTGTTTGGAAAAATTAAGAGAGCGACCAATTGTTTGAGTTGAATACAAATTACTTTGATGTGTAATCGTATCAATGATGTCATCATCAAAGAAAGAACAAAAATATTCTAGAGGTGTTTTGATGTTGTCTACTGGTAACTGTTTATCGTGTATTTCGGCATTATATTCAAATTTTTTATTTTCCCAGTGAAAATTCAATTGCTGTCTTTGTATGGGCGCAGGCCGTCTAATAGCTAGTCTTGGCTGTTTTGATCGTGTATGCTTTATATTCGATGGTGATGGTGTGGCTGCTACTATTGCTGGGGATGATTCAGGTGTTTCAGGTACTATTCGGTTCAATTTCGGACTATTATTTATAACAAAGCTTGCTGTGGTGGCTGGTGAAGAAGGTATAATCGAGTGATGAGAATCTTGAGTGGAAGAATCCAATGAAAGTTTTGGTTTCATTGATATCGGAGGGCAGTTAGCAGTAATTTGGGGGATACTGAGATTTTTATCATCGTCTGAAAGAATGTGAAGATTTTCAAGAGAGGAAGGAAGCGACGGAGCAGTTGACGATTCAGTGCTGTCACGTTTTTGTAAGTTAAAATTCTCGACCTCATTACTAGAATCTGAACTTTCTTCATCATTTGATGATTGATGGTGTTTTGGCACCATCGCAAGTATTTTACTAGCTCTTGAAATTCTTGAAACTCTTGAAAACATAATTGTACCTATAACCAATAGAAAATACGCTATTCATGCATAAGCATATGAACAGTTAATCAGCATAGCAGTGTGCATATACATATACAACAATATTCTGTAAAAGTTGTTAGTGAAGCTGGCAGTGTGCACCATGAGATACATGTCAAATAAACACAACATTGCTACACACTGGGCAGTGTGCACGATAAGATACATCCATTTAAAACGTCAAATGAAGCATCAACCAAACAATAACAGAAAGTTTAAAGTAATTACTTTAAAGCAAAATATACTTAAATTTATAATTTCACGCTCCCATTTATAAAATATATAAAACCCGAAATATTTTAGTAAAGTTTCTTACCTTGCTGCGTGTCGACAATAAAATGAAGTTTGACAACTTGAAATAAAATGAAGTTTGACAGCTCATCAGTCTGGCCAACAGAAAAAACTGAACAAGCGTTCGAAAATTAAGAAATTACCTAAACAATCACGTACAATTGATTAGTTTGCGTTAAAAATTTATGCTACTTTTTTTTTTTTAAGTCTGATGTATCTCCACAGATACATTATCAAGAAAAGGGTTAAATATATATTATTATTCATGTGTAATATAAACAATTTAAAAATACATACGGTAAAAAAGTACAAGTAGACAATGACGGAACAAAACGACTAACCTCATATCTAATCTTAACCCATTTGAAGAGAATTGTTACTGGTGTTTGATAGAATAACGACATAATACATTACAATAAACAATGTCTCCATCTTAGTTACCTTTCTTTGTCATGAGTCATCTACTTGTTAAGATTATTTTGAGTGAACTAGGGTTGTCAATCAAAGACATTTCAAGAGAATAAAAAACCTATGTTTTTAGATGTGACTTTTATATTAAATTGCTTAATTTTATATTTAAAATTAAACATTTAAAATAAGAATTTATATAGTCATAAAGCATAATTATTTCAGCGTAAACTTCACGCCGTGGTTACACCATGCTCTGAGCTCATGAATAAGAAACGCGAGTGGGTTCAAAACTATTATACAAAAAAAAATAAATAAAAAAAAATCAGGTAATTGAAAATTATTACATTAGATATACTATCATATCAATTAATCAGTAAAATAAATATAATTGTTTTCTTAATACCATTCTTTTCGAATTAATGTCGGAGTAATATTTCTAAGATTAATTTATAATGTTTTATTTCCTTCGATTCTATTTGACTTTGTCCTACAACTGTCTGCATGCAAAAGGAAATACAACATAAAATAAAGTATTAAAAATATACTTTTGGTATATGCAACCCTACGAAACATTATCAAAAAAACACTAGCACTTAAAATAATACCTGATTTCATTAACAGTACACTTATTACACATTCCATATATATATATATATACATCATTTATAAATTTTTTTAAATTGGCAATATTAGATAAATACATTATAACACCGATACCTATTAGACGTTTCGTCTTTATCTTAAATAAAAACTGTAGGATAAATATAATTCTCGTAATTATGAATATATTTATGTCAAAATGTACTTAATATACTGTCGACGTATTTTTGTAAAGTGATAAGGAATCCCTTTTAGATTTGATGAAACGTGACAAGAAAAGTAAGTGAACACTCCTTGCTTTCATCTCAAAATATTATGGTAGACTAAGACATTAAATTCATAATGGAATATGATGGGGTGCACCGGTTCTCGTTAGGAAATTAGCAAAGCGTTGGTAACATGATGACATCCTCGCAAATAACCTTAATATCTGTAACGAAATACCAGATATTATATGTATGTTATATATATAACTTATATGTTATAAATAATTTAAGTTAAATGAATCTTATTCATACAAATATTCTGCTTATTATTTCTCTGTCTGATGATATCGTCTCCCTACGCTTCAATTAACATCAAACGCCTTATATACAATTACATGCTTTTGCTTGCAAAAGTATATCATAAATAAATAACATTGTGTAAAAAACCGACGAGCTTAAAATGCGATGTCAAAGCAATATTTTATAAAAAATAATGTTTTAAAAATGTATATAAAACTTTCATTCATTTTTGATTAGAAAATAAATTGAATAAAACTTTTCCGATATTTAAAACATGATGTCTAAATTACATTTTATTCAAATTGAGTATAAATGATCACAACAAGAACAAATGTAAGAAAAAAGCCGATGTGAAACATAATGTAAATAATAAAATATTTTTTGTGAAAATGAAAGCATAATTTTATCTTCAAAGATTTAAAAAAATTAACAATAACAAAGACACAAGGAGAGACATGTTAATGAATGCCTAGTTCCAACAAGTAAGCATCTTACACCATTAGAACCTATATCATTCTTCTATAATGTTATTAGAACTCGATGTAATATTATTTACTTATTATGTACGTAATAAAGCAAGTTCAACAAGGTAACAAGGTCTTAATACTTATACGTTATTACAACTGTAAAAGCGATTATTGTGACATGAAAAAATATTAACAGGAACACGGTATGGAGCGAAGGAAGGTTGTTATGTAGTTCATAAGAATTATGTAGTAAATAAGCCTTATGTAGGACATAAGGGTTTTATAGTATATAAGTCTTTTGTAGTATATAAATGTTATATAGTCAGTATATAAGGTATTTATCTTATTAAGGCTATAATATATGAAGATTATATAACGCCTATAAAGTTCAAGAGTCTGTTTTACTTCCTAACACTTATATAGTACATAAGTCGTTTATATTACAAAACATAAAAGAAAGCCCAAAAAGTAATAGTACTCCTACTAATTTATTTTGAAGTATCAAATTACGGAATTTTGTTCCAACAAATTTGGATTCTATCCGGGAAACTCCGACAGTAAGAATTATATTTATTCCATAACAATTATATAAGTCCTGCAATTACAAATACGAAAACACATTAAAACTACTCCACTAAATCTAAAATCAATCCAACTCCATAACACAAAAAAATGGTGTTCCAATCCTAAAGTACTATTTTATGATGTCTTTAATTGTTTTTACAAATTTACTGAGCTATACTTGCAATAAAATTCAATGACAACTGAGTTTTTATTAAATAATATTTTTTTGTATTTCATTTTCTTTCCGCTGTGAATGTACCATACCCTACCCTGATGCCAAATCTTAAATTTCTAAATTACCCGGAATGATTATAATCTGGATAGATAAATTAGTAAATTCATATGCAATGTATTTTTAATTATCAACAAATAAAGAGTATAACATTTAGATGCATCAAATTTTATACACTTATGAATAACGGAGGTCTTCGTAATAGTAAATAATTTCAAGACTTTTAAATTGATTTATGTAGAAAATTTAAATAGTTAAATGCAGGAGTATTTGGTGTAAATAATACTTCCAATGTCATCAAACCAATCAAATTGGCAGCTCACTGTCGTTTGTATTAATTTTTAAATATTTTTTTTGTATATAATTTTTTTTTATTATTATTTATTTATAAAAAGAATCACAATCGAGAGTGTGGCATTCTTACAATACATTTGATTTAGCTGGTCTATAACTTTAGGATTCCATAGACGGAGCTGTATTAAGTTATTAAATTTTTTAATTGCTTGTGACTCCATCTGGCCTCTATTAAGAAATATACAATAGTAAACATAAAACATTAAGCGATAAAAATATCTCCTTTTATTAGTAAACGTTAATGGAACGAGAAACAATTGGAAATCTGATATATGTGAACCAACACGTGATATATTAGATGTCCCTTATTATTTGTCTTGATTTTCTTGAATCTATAGCAACAAGTATATATATTTTTTGTATTTTACTAATTATAAAATAATGTTATATACAGTTATCCAAATAAACTCCATATGTACAATGTAACTAAGGCTCTCTCTAACATAGATAATTGCTTTAGACTTAATTAAGTTACTTAATAAGTAAGTTAGGCTTAATAAAGTTACTTAATAAGTAAAAGGTTAGATATATCTCTTTAACAATACCAATATAGAACAGGATCAAAACGATGTTAAGTTTATACAACTGCGAAAGAAAATAAGTTGTTCAATGCAACGTTTTTCTTAGAATTACTAGAGAAAGGAGTTCTGTTTCATAAACACTGCCAAAAATAAGTAAATTTTTAAAGTTGTTAGTATAATAGAGTGTTAGAGTTTTGAGTAACGCTTATGATATTAATATAATTTTCGTTTCACAATTCCTTCAATTTACAATCTATTCGCTTACAATTTATTATAAGATTTGCTTATAACTAAATAAATGTTCACATGAACAATATTTTTTTAAGCATAAACTGAATATTACCACCATAAGGTATTCCTTATTGTGGTAATATTCAGTTTATTACCACAAACTTTCATTAACTTTTACTTAAATCAAAAGAGTGAGTAATTTGTTTATGAGGTAAATATTTTTTTTAATACGTTAAATATTATCTTGTAACAAATAAAATAGAAGAAAACGGACAAGAGAAGGGAATTACACGCGAATTAAATTCGTTAAAAAAAAATATTCCAATAATTTTAATATATTAGTGAAAATCTAATAAAACACTATGATCCTAGGAAGCAGGCTGCATTGTGAATAGGTGAGGTTGATAATTTTAAACCTATTTTAATAAGTATTGTATTTATGTATTGTAGCCAATTTTTTTACATTAAAAATATATGTTATGCGTTGATGTACCTTCTCAATATAAAATTAAATTGAAGCAAAATAAATTAATAAAAATTGTAAAAGCAGATGTATCAAATTCTCCTAAAGCTATATTGGTATTAATATCCGGTTCAGGGCTAACAAAGGGATTTAAATAAACCAGTTAATTCCAGTTATAACAACTCATAAAGATACACCGCCTTCTATAATCTGTTAATTTTTATTAATATATTTTGTTGAAATATTATCTTTATAATAATAAATATTATCAGAACTACACCTAGAAACTACACCTTTGTCCTCTCTAAAAATATTATTAATGATATGTATTTTTTTTCTTTGAACTAGTTTTAATAAATTAAACAGTTATAGTTTTATTTACCAAAAATATTTCAATAACTAATAATTATCTAATAAATGTAAAATGTATCTTGTTTGGTCTATTTGTGTTTTATTATTTATGGCTTCAGATTAATATGTTAGAACGCTCTATCCCCCGGAGCCTTAACAAGGGAATTATGGGTCATTTTGTATAAAGTTCAAAAGCCCACCTACGGGAATGATGAATCAAATTGTAGGCCACCCGCGCTTTTGAAAGTTCAAATAGAATCAAAGGGCTCTTCGTAGTAACGGCGGTGGAAATAAACACTGGACAACTAACTACTTTATCCAAAATTGCACACCATGCATAATAGTATATATTAATGCTCAAAGATATATATTTTTAAAATAATTTTAAATAACCTTTGTTTTGTTTAAGAATAGAAAAAGCGTTTTTCTGCTTGTTATGCAGTCACGACTTTATAAAATGCTGTGACTGATATCTTATTAATTCCTAAAAAAAGTTATGATTATTTAAAGGCGAGATTAGACTCCTTGATTTATAAATGTTATATTTCTTATTACTGAAAGTCACGCTCGTATGAAGCAATAAAAATGTAATGAATTTATAGTCAGAAATAATCTATAAAACATTCATTTATCATTAGTAACTTACTTTAAAAGGCTGCTTAATAAAACGTAGAAAATGGTTTCACTTTAACTAAGAACACGTTTTGAAAGCTTTATGATTTAGAAAATAAACCTAGCAATTTTTTCTTTGGTTTTGAGATTGGAAACTCTAATAATACCTCTATAAAAATATGTGTGTTCGTAAAACTTCATAAAAAATCCGTAATGATCAAACTTATCCTTTGTACTCCAAGACAAGTGACTTTTTCACGGCCTCATTCTAAGAAAAAAACAAACAACAGAGTATATATAAATTATTTTTTTTAAAGAAAAATGATCATTTATTCAGCACTGCTAAGGACTGTTATTCTATAAATGTAATTATTTTATGAAATGTTACGTCACTTTATTCAATACAAAGAAGCTCGTGACGTAACTAATATCCGTTGGAAAGCAAGCTTGAAAGTTTTGATGTGGCATATTAGCTTGCAAATATAGAGCCCATACAAAACACTTATTGATCGAATGTTACACTGCAACTTACAAAGTGGAATTTATGTGCAAGTAAGAGCTCTTTGAAAGCGGTTACTTCACTCTAGTCGCGTTGTTTATTGCTTGGCTTCATCTAAGAAACATCTTATGAATATTGATAACAGTGCAGACCCAAGTTTTTAAAACAATGCCTTACATATGAAAGGTTAGATGGAGTATCTTTTATGTTCAGAGTTCAATGTACTTTCTGTTTTAAATTAAAAAGATATATCTTAATAAAAACAACAGTTTTAAATCAAATGAATGTGTTAACTAAGTATAATAAGAGTTAAGATAAAGAAAAAGTTGCATAAATATTTTACATCGAGTACCAATAAATTGAATGAAACTTAAAATATAATAATCTGACCCAGTTTTATAACGCTAAGGAATTGCGATATAGAAATCTAGTCTTTCTTATATGAATTATATCACCAACACACCAATAAAAACTATTACAACCTTTGTGTAAAGCAATTTCATCAAAAATAAATGAACATATAGTAAAAATAATATCAATTATTTTTAAATTCTAAAAAAATATTTTAGAAACTTAAGCGTCTTTAGGTCGAAAAACCTTTAAATTTTTAGTGAACTTATGTTTTGCTATATTAAAGAGTACGTCTTTACTACAGTAAAATCAAAATTGTAAGCAAAGTAATCAAATAAAGAGTTGTGGCTCTTGTTTATATGGACTAAGTAAGACCCTTTCGTAGGCAACGTATTCTTTCTTCTTTTTTCAATCAAATTTTTGCATATTTGATCTCCATGAAAGCCTTTTAACTTATACGCCATAATATAAATGGTTTGTTGACCCTGAAGATCCATTCGACATACATTTTGTTGCTCCGGACACCTCTCACAAATTATTTCATACAAACCCACAAACTTACCATTACCTCTTTGTAATTTAATATATTAAGCTTATCGAGGGCATACCATATATTATTTATCATTAAAAAAAATAAATCGATGTAAAAGTATTATGTCAATGATCCTTTGTCTAATGATTTCTAATTATCCATTACTTGACTTCTTAGTTCTGATTCTTATACGTATTCTTGATTCAGATCAGACTGAATGTTCCCCTTGAGCGAACGGCTTATGACAATGTACTGAGGTTTTATCCATATAACACCATAATTACTATAAACACATATCATATTGATCCTGTCGTGATATAATATTCTGTTACAAGCGCCCTTGTTAAACTTAGTGGATATCTGACTCCCTCTTGATGTATCCTATAGCTATTTCATTTGATCCTCTCGGCCTTATCAAATATTTAGGACGTTTAAACTTGAGCGAGACGGTGCGAGTGGAAGTCGGTTGCATTGACTTTCAAACGTGACTTGATCTTGTTTGCTAGGTGTTATTTATTTATTTTCATTTGATCTAGAAGTAGATGTTCAATTGAGTTATTTATTCAGTTAGTGCTTTAAAATTTTCTGATCTTAAAGTTTTTTTCTGTTTTATTTTTATACTTAATGAATTTAAAATTAAGATTCAAAACTCGAACGGAGGCTCAACTGACAAAGCGGTGGGACGGTCACATACACCGCAGGTTCGATTCCTGCTTTGGTGAATAATTTTTTATTATTCTATAATTATTTTAAAAAATTAACTAAATTATTGATATGTTTACTATTAGTAAATAGTTTAAAATAAAATTCCTTGCTCTTACCTGCTTATTTATTAATTTAATTATCATTAATTTAAATGTTTATTTTTCGTATTTCGTTATGATATCGTTTAAAATGTTTACTTTTATTTTCATATTTACTTTGTAACAAGTACTTTAAAACCATGGTAACCATGTTGTTTTCTAAGCGTTATTCTGTGTGTTGATATATAATTTTATAGTTATATATATACTAAACTAAGCGATGTATTGGTGGTCTACTGTAATGAAAATGAGGTCAAACCTTACACATCCTTAACACATAAACAGAATATACAATATTAAATTTCAAACTATTTATTGATATGCTAACACGTTTTCCTATCTTATTATCGTCTAAATTATTATTAATGTATCCAAATTAATTATTCATTATTTTTTAAATAATATTTCTGAATATATATTCTGACGATATATGTATATAAAAATATATTCTGATATATATAATATAAATCAAACAACAAAATCCTTACGACAAATATGAAAATTCGGACCGTGTACATAATTCAAGGTTCAAAGCCTGTTTCGGGCTTGTCAAACAAATCTCTAAAGCTTTAAGTGGACAAAGCCTTGCCAAGGTATTGTGTACTGAAGCCGTTAAGTTATTATCTTCATTACTATATTTGCATAGTGTTGTGTGAGGCCCAATTTCTACCTCATCAAGGACTCAATTATGGTTTAAAACAAATATAGGGTACAATTTGCCTCAGGGTTATTAACCTGTTAGAAACTCAATTTTGTAAGTTGTTCAAGCTGTCTGTAAACTTTTTTAACCATATAAAAACAGCCGATAATCGATTTGAGGTACATTTAGAATTTATGAGCGGGTTGTTTATAAAAGAAGTTTTTCGATTTAATATCAATCATATCATATCTTCATTATTTTTTTTTATTTGTTATTTTATTTGTTTTTAATTTTATTTGAATATACTTTATGTTTTTATATAGTTCAATTAATTTGTTTTAATATTATGATTTTCTATTACGATTCTTAAACTCGATCATATTTATAGAATTTAAAACAGATATCAATAAAACTTAAAAAAGACATTAAAATTTTAAAGCTAAATGTTTTAAATAAGTATATCCATAAAATAAATTGCGATTAGAAGTATCTTCGCATAATATTGCGTGACGATGCATCCATGAGATAAAAAACACATTGTATAGATGCTAGGATCCGAAATCTGCTGTAAAAGTTATAAGTTAAAATACTTATTCTTTTGTTTGCCAGTTAACACTATTGAAAGTTAAAAATGTAACAAAAACAGGTAAACTGTTTTTGTTATTGTTAATTTTCCAGATGAAACTGCGTCTAGCACTTATGTTTATGAATTACTAGTGAGTGCCCGCGACTTCGCCCGCGTATTGTGTAAATGAAAAATACCATATAGGAAGTTGCACTGCCTCTTTAATTCTGATTCACGGCGCGCCATCTAGTAGTAGGCGCCCTCTACCCTTCTAATCTTATTGTGTATAACTTAGAAATTATTTTCTTAAATTAATTAGTGTAAAAGAGAAAGTTTAATTACATCAAAACTTGATTTAAACGCTTCATCTATAAATTTTAGGGATAGTAATAAAAATTCACTCTCACAAACTTAAGTATTTATAATATTAATAGAACAATACATCTGAATGGCTTTAGTATTTATAAATAGTATATATGTATATATATATATGTATATGTATTACAAACAAAAGTTTCATATAAATTGGGCTCGTGATAAAACAAGCGGGCACTTTCCGCAATTTACCAAAAAGCTTTAAAAGTTAATAAAGGCGGCAGCACTATTCAACTGCCTCATTAAAAATATCACACTGGGAATAAAAATGAGGCTGCTCCATATAAATAACTACTACCTGTATATAAATCTTGGTTTACAGACGTTAGGGCTGTCACACGACTTTTATACTGATATGATGTTTTGTTATTGTTAATTCGAAATCATAACATAATCGTATATAATAAACTACAAAATTAAAATCAATATTTATATACTCAAAATGACTAAATAATGTACAACTAATATACTTAAGCCGTAAAAGAAAAAGTATTGCAACTTTTATTTTGAAACCAGACTAGTTTTATTAAACCTATTATTTGTTACAACACGAAACTGTTCATCCCTGAAGGAGCGCGGCTACCCGCAATGAATACTCGAGTTTTCTGCCTTAACTGTAGGGTGGAAAATTTACTGCAATATGGGAAATCCTGGATTTAATCTTCACACAAGTCGCCGTTTAATCTTACAGAAGATATGGGGGGTAAATAATAAATGTATAATACGCAATCACGTTAAATTGCATTGTGGGGGAGTGGACTGCATTTGTGACCGTCCGACTTAAGCTTTGTGATCACACTTTGCAACCCATTCAGGATTCTTGCATAAATGACTCATTACCATCTCTTTTATATACAAATTGGCTTTTGTAAAAGGGAACCGAAATAAATATATTATATATCTATCCAATTAATGCTTAACAACTAAGTACAAATATATTTTCAACTACATTATGTATCTTTTTAATTGGCTAACATTCTTTGCGACAATACTCCTATTACGAAGATCATTTGAACACCCAAAACATTCTTTATGCCCTCATTTCTTTTTTACATCAGATTTTTATTTCATTATTGTGATTCATTAGAGAATAAAGCTTATTAAGACAAGTTAATAAGTATTCTTAAGGCGTCTTTATGTCGAGGGAAGTCTTAAGCAAACCTATTAGACAGTAAGCCAACAAAAAACAGGATCGGAAAAGAAATAATTGCAACGAACTGCGGGTCCAAGAAAAGTAAAGGAATTTACTTGATATAAAAGAAAATAAAATCGGTAGTCCTTTGTAAGATCATAGACATTGTTCCTTCGTTTCTCTTTAACAAAGCTCTTACCAACTTTATAATGAAAGTTTTTGATTTGTGTAAGTAGTTTAAATAATCTGAACTAACAATCTAACTACTAGTATAACTTATTAACTATATAGTTATGTTACCAATTTATAATTCCAGTAACAAGACGTTTGAATCCCTGCAGATAGCGTATGATGCACCTACATATTTTAAAACAATACTCTATTTACCACCTACTGTTAGACACTCATGTAGTTTTGAGGAATTGTTAATCTCTTCAATAATAGTCGAGAAGTTTGTTTTAGACGATTTTGTAATTTCTAAGATTGATGATTTTTTAAATGTATCTTTGAATAAATTTGTTATAAAATATCTATTGTGGAAGGAGAAAAACTTTTATAAACTTTTCGGGTACGAATAAAAATAAATGTTATACAGATTTATCTTAGACCGCCGTCAGATAAGACGGGTGTGCCGTACACGACTTTAAAAGCAGTGCATTAAAAAACAAAACCAAAATTAAGGATCACATTACAAAAATCCATTAGAGCGGTCAATAAAAATAGATTCCGACTTTTAAAGCCGTGCAACCAAATTCAGTCATTCGAATATACCAATAAAACTTCAACCTACGTTGATTGTCGAGATAACATGGATGTACAGAAAACTGTGATAATGATTCGACTTTGATAAAAACCATCTAAATATAATCTTTCAAAAAGAATCTGTGTAGTCAAGCGATAACTAAAATAAATAAATGTTACGAATGCAATATCAAACAAATATGTAGTTAAATTATGACAAAAGTTCAATACAATTAATATAATTTTACATTTTACAGATATTAGACCTTTAAATCATAATTTAGTATTATCGCTAAGATTACTTATTAGTTTTAGCGAATGTAACTAATTGTACAGATGTTGTTGCATCTTTGAAGAATTTTCACGATAAAATTTTCTTAGATTTTCACGAGTTCACATTTGAAATACATCATTTTACATCTCGTCTACACGTGAACACAATTGTTAAAATTAAACTGTAACCAAATTATACGCGAGTTTAATCCGTAAAAATAGTTTTATTTCAAAGACAAGATATTTACTTTGCATTATGCTAAGACTCTTACTTCATATACAAAGGCATATTCTGGAACAGAATATAAAAAAATATTACTTTGTCAATATATGAAATGATTTATAAACATTTTTTAGTAATTTTAAACTTGTTTAAATATTAAATTTATGTAAAATTAACAAATCAACAGGAACAGGAATAGGAACCTGAGACCTCGACCTCTGCAGAACAGTCACGTCACACTGCCAATTAAGCTACCGTGATACTAACTGCAACGATGAATCAAGTTTTTATACATACTCGTATATCCGGACCCATGCGACATCTATTGGGCTTTTTAAGAAAATACTTACCAATTTATATATGTAGAATAACAAACATTAAAAATGCTACAGTCGATAATAATGTTTGAAACTGACGATAGAAATTATAAGATACGTAACCTTTTTTTATTTTAGTATCAACGGTTAACGATCTTATATAAAAAGAAATTATTTTAAAATAGAAGTAAATTAAACAAGGAAAAACAATTTATAAATAAAGTAACAATAAGTTTATTGTTGTTTATCTTTACTGGGTAAAGATATAAAAGATATATTTAGAATAAGTAGGCATATGCATGGTTAAATGAAAAGATATTTTAAAAACCAATGGCAACGCCTACATTCAGTGTAAATGGTGGATACAAGACTCAAACTCATGATGGGTACTAAATTAGCCACGAAGACTTTTACGGCCAGTCATTTGTGATCGTTGACAGTGACATCGAAACATGCAGACGCACATGTTCTACTGTGCCTGATTACCATTGAAATATGAGGAAATCAACTATCTTATCGAGAACTTTATCTCAATTTATTTTGTATTTTTTATAACATATTCTTATAAAGTTTGAATCACATTGATATTTCAAAGTTATATTTTATTAATGTTGTTTTATTTATTTATATTCTCTTGTAGTATTTAAAAAATCACATTCTCTAGAATCTAGAAACTGAGCGAAATGTGTCGAATTTCTTGTTAAAAGAAAATTCGTTTATGAGTCAATGAATTAATTTTTAAATTAGCGATTAATATAGAAAATATTTAAGATCTTTTATGTAATAAGTTTAACAAAATAGGTCAGCTGTTAAATTTAATGTTGATTGCTTCAAATAAGGGTAACAAATAATCGAAAATAACGATGCCTCCCACTTAAAAGCGTTTGATGTAAACGCATTCGTGCGTAAAAATTAAGGGCGATTTGATAGAGAATGCTTTGTGATAAATATTAAAGGCTTTTGTTTTACATCAGTCATGGCGCCAATTAAGTAATGAAATGTCATTGTAATATTACAAATATTTTTCTAAATTTAAAAAATTTCTACATTACCTTTGACACCAAAAAGTTGATTTGATTGTCAAATATAAATGACAAGAAATTGTAATATTTTTTTTATAATTAAAAAAATACGTTAGCGTTAAAATTACTACATGCTAATATTGAACCAATTCAAATATCACGCCCTCAACATATTATAAATCATAACTTTATTCTAATTGAAGCCAATGATAACGTGTTTAGAAGCGATAGATATTTTATCGACAAACATCTGATTAGGCCACGGCGCACGCGCATCCAAGATGGCGTTCACCAGTGGGTGGGACGTTGTCAGGGATTGGCAGATGCATGAACACAATTAGCATTTATATTGGGATTAAAAAGTGGATCAGATACTTTGTGTTATTACTATTGACAATATTAATTATTTCAATTTTGATTTACTGATATTGTTTCTAAGGGACGTAAAGTATGTAATTATCTATGATAATGAAAACTAGGGAGTTTAGTTTTAATTTTCCATCTAACACAAAATTAACAAAAAATATATATATTAGTTTTAGAAATATTTATTTTTTTATAATGCCTTGTATGAAATAAAATGAATCATTTTCTTACCCAATTTACAAATGTTCTAATGAACTAGTTGTAATATTTCTATGTAAAACTGTGGAAAGGTCACTGCCCCCAAACTGTTTAGGAAACCAGTGTTAAAAGGTTCAACGCAAGACCTACTATTTCTCGCCCTACATACTCGACATAATGAAATTCGATAATAATATTTTTTCCAGAATTACAAGATTCAGAAACTTTTTGAGCAAAATACAAGAAAGTTCAACATTATATAAAAAACTACATAAAAAGATTTTTTAGATAAACGTCTTTAAATAGATAGACATTCTTCCTAAATATAAGATTTAGTTAAAATATTGTTTTCATATCAACCGTATCTCGTCGTGTGATCAAAACACATCAAGGTCAGTGTATTTTACGGGTTGACGTCCGATTCATTTATATTTTATACCAAACTAGAATGTGTTCTAAACAATTGAGATTAATATCATAATGGTGGAACAAATAGTGATAATACCATAGATGATGGGCTTGTTATAGCTTTCCAAAAACAAGGTTCGAACCCTCCGGCGGAATTGATAATTTACTTGTACGAAGGGCTATCATTAAGACCGTTGTAACAAAAATGATTGCTAGTTTTGAATGTGTGTTGTGTGTTCTGACCACGCCGGTATTTGGGAGAAGAACAAACAATCTCGTTAAAGAAAAAAAAATATCGTATCTTATTATGGGTTTCCTTATTTTTTTGATCTTGCATCATTGAATTATGAAGTTTGCAAAAAGTTAACACTTTGTTTTGTTTTATCTTTTATAATGAGCTACTTTGACAGAATTTGCTTTGAAAAATTACTAATTTAGTTAAACAAGAACTTACTTATTAAAAACAAATATTCTAAAATAGATTTTTTATCCTAAAAATGTTAACTTGGATAATATATAATATATTATTCCATAAAAAATGTATGAGGGTATACTTAGATTTGAAAAAGGTCTGAAACTAAAACCCATTTTAACTTTATAAAAATTGCTAAATAAATTTAATGGCATTTTAAATGTAATATTTTTATTTTAAATGTAGACTCTAATTGCAACAACTCTAAGACGTGTAGTTTTTTCTTCGTGACCTCTGATTACAGGCCATAATAACAGTAATTTAAAAATAAAATGCAACCCTATTCTTGGAATCGTCTCATTTCCTTTAGTAACAACACACGCTGATTGTTTTTAAATTCCAATTCCGGTTCTAATATAGTTATTTCAAGATATAAATTTCTGTATTATTTTGATTATAACTTATAAATTCTTCTTTTCTTACATTTTTGCATATTTATTTAAATTCTTTACAAGCGTAAAAGTATCTATTTTGGTTTATAAAAATTCTTAATAAAAGCATAAGTTGATCTACTTGATCTAAAGACAAACTATTAGTATGATAATAATTCATGTACTGATTCAGTCATGATACTCAGTCAAAAATTACTATAAATATATTAAGATATTTAAGACATTCAAAATTTATTTAATTAAAGTCAAGTACCTAGTTAATAGTAATTACTTTTGACTAGTTATTTAAAAATCTACATTCCAGTGACCCTGTCCGTAATCTACAAACTATAACATAAAAATATATAATATTCGCTTTGGAATCTCTGTTTCCAGAGAATTACAACCTCGGTTTCATCAAATCAAGAGTGAATCGGTTCCTTCTAGTCAAGCGCCTTCCATCTTAGACCACTGACTTCCTTACCATCAGGCGGTCTCTGGTCAAGCGCTGACCTATTCATAATAAATTAAAAGAAATTTAAAAAAAACTATTATTAATAAAGTAGCAAAATTTTGTGTCGGATAAAGTTGTAATTGCGAGACCTTTCTTTTACCTGTATTTAAAAAAAATATATAAAACCATTTCTTTATTATAAACTATTGTACAACCGCGTGTTTCCTGTAAGTTGAAACTGTAATCGGCCCTCTGGGTGCCACAAAATATATCAAATTCCTGATCACTGTCTTTTTGTTGGTTACTGTTTGTTCAACAAATAAGTGTGAAGGATTTTTATAATAAATTATATATTAATAAAATATATATTACTTTATTATAATATAAGTAATTTAATGTTAAGAAAAAAAAATCATCCATAAAACATCCCCTTAATATAAGCAAAGAAATTTAATAGACAATATTATATAAATTTAATAGATATAATATTAAATCTTAAATTTCTTATAATTATTGCACTCACTACAGCTGTATGAATCATGCATGTCTTGCATAAGACCCAAGTATAGAAGCACAAAAGCTTCGCGAAATCTAATATTATTCTGTATTGTAACAATCGCCAATCGCAAGAACTTGGTCTGTTACTGTCGCCTATTGTTCGATTTCTAAGCTGAATATAATAACAACAGCTAAATGTAACTTACTTATGCTATATTTATTTCTTGAAATTTGTATTTTATATCAAAGGAATACGGCATATTTTTATATTTAACGCAGGTCAAGTTAATTTGGTAAGTATGCGACGAACAGTTGAGCCATGGTCGGAAGTAGACATTCAATTATAAATTTGGCTTTCCATGCAGCTGTTCTTAATTTGACATATTTTAAAAAATAATTAAAATTATCTTAAGTTTCTTTATGAACATTATTAAAATTATGAAAATAAATGTAACAATGGTTTTTTTGATTAGATCGTTCCCAAGCCAATTACAATTAAAATCGGAATAATATTAATTTTTCTATCTTTATATTTGAAACTAAGGTAGGAAAGGTCCATCTTTGCGGCGTACAAATATTATTATGTAACAATTAATACATTAATACTAAGTTTCAAATATTTAACTATACATTATATACGAATCAGAAAATATACACTATTTTGCACCAAATTCATAAGTTATCAGATAAGTCAAAAGCATATAAGGATCTTTAGAAAGCCTATACAAAGTAAGAAGCATGTTCAACAACAGTCTGTCATTCAGGATAGTGTAGTCGCTTATGTAAACGGAAGTTGACTGTACTACTCTTATCTGTTAACCTTTGTTCATTTATGGGACTTCCTTTGTAAAACATAAACAAATTCGTGTTAAGTATTCGGTCGTATTAGTAAAACAATAGTTGACATCTGTCTTTTTAAGTCTTTTTGTTATTTCACTTAATATGTTTAATATATGAAATATTACCAATGGTCCTCTCTGTAGGTTCTGTCTATCGGATATACATTTTATTCGTAAAGAATTTGTAATTTTCCTTTATTAGTATATTATATTCTGTAACAAGCAACTACTAAATGTCGAGATTTGTGGTTCAAAATGTATTTAAAATATTATATGCTATGAATATATGTATTATTTATTTTTTATAGATATTTTATTCAAAGGCTTAGTACTACAACATTTATTCTCTTCAACTAAAAAAAAATAGACAGTAGTACCTAATTTTATAATCTAACTTTTAAAACGTTTAAATGTTAGTTATTGTACAGGTAATAATATTAAAATTACATTTGAATTCAAATAAAATAATAAATATTTATAACTTCGTAAAAGATATAAAATCTAAATAACAGACAACAGACAAATTTTGTTGTCTGTCAAACAAGAACAAACACGTGTCCAATCACCGAACACAATATTGAAATACTTTGAAAGATAATACAAAGTCATATACGGGTTCGTGATTCATTTGATTTGAAGAGAGATTGTAGTTCATCCATCAGGCCGAATGTCAAAACTAATACGAATAGCATCCCGTGAGAGATCCCGATCGTTATAATTATGTGTTTGAATGCAATGCTATCCCGATTAAAATTGGCAGCGGATAGGGGAACTTGACGAACATTATATTTAAACGTGAGGATAGGTGATAGAATCGGTTACTGATCTCAATTTAGAAGGGTATTAGAATAGAAACGCTTATCTCAATGGAAAATAATTTATAAGAGTACTTACAGTAGATTATCTTTTGCATTAGATATACATTTTTTAGTTTTAGAATATTAGAAATTGTATAAAAACCTTAGATTGGTCAACAATATTTTTTAACTCTTTCAGTTCACGTTACGCAATGAAATGTCATAATTATTATTGTTTTAAATCGGAATTTTGTAGGCTAAATTTTTAGCTATCATTTTTTAATATTAATATTTTAAGAGACTATGATAAGGTTTCATTCTGATACCATTCTTTTTGTCTTTGGAAATGTACTAGGTTATAAACTCGTATGTTGTTTTAATTTAAATACAATATTTAAATTAAAAATATTTAAAATCGAATTAGATAATACGTTTTTCAAATTGTATGAAGAATTCTTAATAGAATACATTAAGAAACTTGATGAAACTTATAAATTATTTTTCCTGACAGGTCTTATTAGAATGTTTTGTGAAGAAATATGTCAAATCTATTATCACTTACACTCAAACTATATTTAGCGTACTTAGATAAAGTCCTCATTAAAAGATCAAACAATACAATTTCTAAAGTTTTAGTGAGTCACAGTTATTAACAAACACCCGATAACTTACTTGTTAAGACAAACACAATTATCGGAATTTGAATTTTCGGAATATTAAGTTAATATTATATTATATTTCAAATATATACTTCTTAGATTTTTTGTATGTAAATTTTCGTGATCCATGATTACTACTATTGGTATTTGCCCGACTAGCTTCGAAGTGAGGCGTGAGTTCACGCCGTGATTCCGCCATGTTCATGTTCATGATTAAGGACCCCGAATGGAGTCGAAATAGTCGGGCAAATACACACCGATAGTAATTACGTGAGTACAACTGGATAATGGTTATAAAAAATATTTCTGATGTTTCGAAATTTTAATTATAGAAGTCCGTCTCATTGATAGGATTGCAATGTATATACAATAAAAGTAATATTAAGTAAAAAATGGATTAATTTAAAAAATGGAATGACATTCTAAAACAACTAAACAAAAACCAAATAGTTTTATTTAAATTCAAAATTGGAAAAGACCCACGAGTATATCCAATTAATAAATATATGGATGAGTAACTAAATCAAATTGATGCGTAAATTAAAACAATAGCATTGAATCAGGATACGATATTCCAATAATATTATGATTAACTTATGCAAATATTATTTTATGATCAATTCACTGTTGACAATTATTAATAGTGCTAGTGTACGTGGAAATGGCTATGACGACAAAACAAGCGCTAGTATTTAGTCTGTTAAACCCTTGTCTATCCAGCGACGACGTGTTGTGTAAAATTTTTATATTCACAATTTTTTTAAATAATTTTTTTTTACGGTTATTACTCGCGTTTAATCATCTGATCAGATTACTTATTAACTGACTAACTGACAGACACATCTCGTCTACCCATGAACACGATTGCTGCAAAGTATTCGAAACGTTGGGATAAAATTAAAAGCTAACCAAAATTACACGCGGGATAAATCCGAAAAAAAAAAAGTTTTAATTCACATCTTTTGTCTATACTAATGTTATAAATTGTAAAATTTTGTTTGTTTAAATACGCTAATTTAATACCACATGGGTTTATTTATTTTTTCTGATCATGTTAGGCAAGTTCATGGAGAGGACTAGCATTGCTAGAATGTCTACCATTGTACTACTTAGTTATTCTAATAGTAAATGAAACTGATCAGTCTTGAGTAAAATCGCGAGACACAATTAGTGCTTTATATTTCTCAGATCATGAGAATCTATGTTGCTTTATCAATATTCTTAAGAACAATATATAAATCTATTTGTCCAAGTATAGATTATAGTTAGAAGTCTAGTAAGTTTTGAAGATAAAAAACTTTTCTTTATACAAACTTTAATAATAATAAAAGTTTTAACTTGATTGATAGTTCGACAGGGGTTCTAATATTGTCACCTTGTCTGAAAAAGTAGACCTTAAAGGCCAAGTCATAAAGCTTTATTTACAATGCGTATGATACTTTGAATATACTGCAATAACGTTTTTATATTACAGGTTATTGTTCGGTGTATAAAGAACATTATTTTCTAGGCCGTAGGATTCATTTTTTATTGTGAGTGTAGTATTATTATTATAGATCGATTTTAAATATATAACTTATAAATATATTGTTACTAGTAGCAGGTCGTACCTGTTTTCCTGTTTATTAGTTCCATTTACTGTATTTTAAATTAATTAATTAATTGCAGGTATATTAATTTCCCGATTTATAAATTACTATACTACAATAGTTTAACATATTTGTACTAATAAATTAATGTACCAATTAAGCGTTATATGAGCGTTAATTGTTAACCTCTCATGGAGATTGATGATTAAATCAACGACATTAGTATATAATTAATGATTTGATTGTGCTATGTTTAAGTAAGTCCTTCAGTAATTACTCATTATTAGATGTGGGGCATTCCTCATCAAATTATTTTAATAAATCGCTAATTTGCTATAAAAAATAAATAAATATGACTAAATTACCCCAAACCCCGAACGGGTTCAATTAATCGGTCAAATGTCAATTTTATTTACGTGAGAACAGCGACATAATGTGAAAAGCGACGTATGAAATGTGACATAATAAACTTTAAATACAAAAATATAATTATGATGGTATAGGATATAAGATTTTTAATTTTCAGTTGAAGCCCCAAGAAAATGTACTGTCGCGATAAATGTATCGTCTACTTCAGTGGCAACCATTGGGCAGTTTTCCAGAATTCTGATATGATTCAACTCCCCAAAATCCAGATAGGCTCTTCACTGCGCTGGCTATTTAATTGGAATTGACTTGTCTAATAAGAGAACGAACTTTAACAAGAATTTAAAACTTATGTGTCTAGAATTGTTTACCTAAAATATATTGAATAAGACTGTGATTGACATTATAGTAGTAACTCATAATATCATAGGTCTAAACATCGGTTAAATCTAACAAGAAAATCACACAACAACAAAACAAGAAAATCGTTATAAAAATAATTTTGTAAGGGTTAATTTCGAAAGCCATAACCAAAGGTTCTAAAAATAAAACAATATTCATTTAATATTTATTATTTATAGTAAACTTAGAAATGATGTTTTTCTTGTTGAACGGTTGGTACAAGGTGAATACAACTGATGAAGTTATAATTAAAATAATTACAGAAAAGTAAATTAAGTTGAATAAAAAATGTTTTCGAATATCCTATTATTACATACTAGGATTCTGATCTATATCTATCTATCCTTGACATTGCACCATCATCAAAGCAACGATTTTACGATGCATGGATATAGAACCAATGTATATTTAAATATTACATAATATATAGGAATATAATGAAGAAAGGTTATTTAATGCATAGCAGTTTTATTTATCGAGGATTTGTTTTAATTAGTACACTTAAGTCTTTATAAGTGGGTTTATACCATTAAAACATTTAATTACTAGAGAAAGTTAAAATAAATGTTTTTGCTTCAGTGACTTTATCATCTAGATTATTATTTTCATTACCTTTTTCTCTCGTTACTTTACTTTTGAAAGAAAATATTAGTGTTTTAATGACTTATGCTAATATCAAAAAACATAGCTTGCTAACTAAGAATCTTTAACGAGCCGTTGATCCAATGGCTGTGACCCTGCCTGCTAAGTCCAACGGTCGTGGGTTCAATTCCAAAACGAGACAGTTATTTGTGTGATCCGTAGCCTGTTTCAAGTCTAGGTATTTTTTGTGTTAATTATTTTAATGTTTTTGTAAAATTTCTTCGCTTATGCAGTTGTTTAAAAAAAAACAAAACAAAACAAATCTTTGATAAAGGTTTTATATAGTTCATTAAGCTAGGGATGCTAAGATCTTTAATAAAACTTAGCGCTGGGATTCAATAGTTCAGTTAATTAAATAAGTATCTGTTAGGTTGTAATTAAAAATTATCGTTCATAACTTTAAAACAAATTACCTATCAAAGTTTCATCATAAGAACAAATCTGAAAGTTTTCAATTATATAAAATACAACTATACAATTCATTTACATATATTTTTATAAAATTTAAACTCCCAGAATTATTAGAAAAGTGTTTAACGTAAGAGAAAATGTATTACTGATATGTAGATATAAGACCGTGACATCTTAAAAGTCACCACATGCATGGGCGGTTTGAACGCTTTGTAAATTGTTTCAACTTCGACCATAACAATAAACCTGTTATTTTTATGTTCACCGCAAAGTTAACGAGAGCGTAAAAATGTTTCTTGTGGAAATTTAGAATTTGTTTAGGGTCAATAAAAGATATAATTAAAGTAAACAAATTTAAATTTGTAACCAGTGGCCTTTTACAACTCAAGAAATTATGATTAATAAATTCTGAGTTGTCGCTTTACCAAAAGAAACTGTCTGCGACTGTAGTTGTAGCGGCTGGCTTTTTTTCTTTTTTTATATAAAACTCATAATTCCAGTCTTCCTGAAACATTATAAGTGTTTAATTGCTTTTGAAATAAAACATAAAAATTATTAATATCAAAGAAACAGTAACGACGACCGATTGGTCTAGTGGTTATTTGTTGGTTTCCCTGTCTGGTTAACCAAGAGTAGTTTTTTCGATACCAATACGGGACAGTTGTTTTTCAATACACAGAGTTCTGTTAAGTTTGGTCATTATTTCTTCTGTCCGTTCTTTGTGGTTATTAAACCCCCAGACCCAAGTTACTTTTCTAGTGAGGGAGTTGCTTTTTATTATATAATAAAAAATATATATCATATGTATAGCAAGCATTACCACAAACATATATTACAATGTAAATTATGTATGTATTATGATGAAAATAATATTATTATTTCAAGAGATAAAACAATAGCCTCTTCACAAAAAAAAATGCTGTATTTTAACAATGGTGCAATTTTTAAGCTGAGACTTAACAATTCCAAATTAATTTTCAATAATAACTTCTGATGGATGGAATTATGAAATGCGGTTTGTTTTGTGTTTTAATTTAGCTAATTAGACTTACCCTAAGTTCAATTGTTATCATCACAAATTGTTCGTCCGTGCGTATATTTAGTAATAGTGCCATTAATTTTGTGATAGTTCATATAACAAAAATTGAGCAAAATCGTTTCATTGCATAATTGGTAACTATTTGGACAGATAAATATAAAATAAAACTGTTTATAAGTGACTAACATTACTAAAAGCTTTGAAGAATGAAACAACAAGGTAGCAATTTGAATAATTTAAAAGTATGGAAAGACTTGTAAATTTTTCACTTTAAAACTGTCAAAGTAAAAATAATTTCAACGGTTCAAGATCTATATTAATTTTATACCAATTATAAGGCTATAAAATAACACTTAAAAGGCATCGTACGCTATTGTTAATTGAATATTAGTAGAAATTTACAGTTTCATTCCGCTAGTAATTTATTTCTTGTAAATAATCTTAATAATAAAAATTCTTGTAAATTAAGGTTCTTGGGAAGTTAATATAACAAAAATAAAAGACATAATGAGTATCAAAACGTCAGTATAATTTTATTACGGTTTCAAGATATCTTTGTACATTTTATACAAAACCATAATTTTTTATTACGACTAATAATTACAATTCAAAAATTACATTTATTTGCAAATTCATAATTATTAAATCTAATATCACGTTTAGCTTAGTTATAATATAAGATTTAAGCAATAATTATAAACGATAATATCGGAAACATACTTTATATTACATTTATAATATATTTGAGAAAATATAAGAACATAAATTTCTAAGAAATTAGAACATTAAAACAATAGAATGAAAAAATTAGCATATTCTTTGAAAAAATTCCACGTAATCAATTCTTATTCATTCTTAACACATCTAAGATACAACAAACTAAAAACAACGAGCTTTCAATTTATTTAATAAGCAGTTACACATAATATATTATGACTTATAATAATTTTGTGAATATGAATTTACAAACATCGCTTATACTATTTGGTGTTGGTTTACAGATTATGTGAAAATAATTCACATGAATAAACTTTATAAATACATTTAATATTACACTTGAAAAATGTTTATGTTATCAGACTTAACATTTTCACATTAACTTTGTACAAAATATTGTTTTCAATAATTATCTTTAATGTAAGGTCATTTTACGTATGAAAATTGACCAAATTTTACTTTCATAAGAAAATATTATACAAATTAATTGTGAATTATAATTTAAACGTGCTAGTACAAATTTAAGCGAGGAATATAAAGGAACAATTAAAATGCAAGATGAATTTGATATTATATTAGACAAAGTAAGTGCGGCCTTTAGCTGCGGTGTTCGTAATGGAGCGAGGTACTGTCGGGGATATATCTTCTACCCTAGAATAGACATGACCGCTACTTGGGGAGAGCCGTAGGTCATAATTAAACCGTGAACATGTCCTGTTATCAATCGACATGTAACTATTGTTCGAATTATTCCCTTCCCCGTATGTGATGTCGGACGATGGAGAACTTTCATTTTGTGATATTTCCCCATCATTTCTCTTACAATGTTGCAAGGAATTTGAAAAATTCTGCATGGAACAACTATCGTTTGTGACCGGCATTGTAGTGTACCTCAACGTTGGAGTCTGACGTAACGACTTCTTGAATACACTTTTTCCAGAGCTCTTTACTGTGATAATGGTATCAGTAGAATTAAGTAGTACGACAAATCTATCCCAGAAACGTGAATCATTCCACGATAAATTTTTAAACTTATCTAATACAAAACAGAGTTCATCATTTATTTGGTTGTTATCTACAATCTTAATGAATAATACTTTATTCAAATCACTTCGATTTAATGACTTTAAATAACTATAGAACATATTTTTAAAATGAAAATCACAAAGATCGTTACAAATAAAATTGGTTGTTAAAACGACTAATAACCGTTTAGATAATTTTGAAGATTTTGAAAAGCTATCTAAAGTGAGAATATTTAGAGTGGATTCACTCAAAGATAGCTTTTTAGCCGTCATTTTTCTGAACTCTATTTCAGATAGTATATTATTGTAAATGAATTGGGTATCTTTGGTATTACATATCACATAATAATCATACATGTGATTCGGATTTCCTTCTAATACATGATCGACATTAGGACAGGAATGTTCTTTAAATAAAGGAACACCATAATTAGTGTATAACCAATCACTAACTTCAAATCTAAAAGCATAAAATACAGCACCTATGAGGCAAATAACAACTATAATTATAATGATGCCACACACAACTGCAAAGTAGTTTTCTGGTAGAAAAAGTGACTTGGAAATTATTTCATTTTTGGAAACAGTTTCATCATTTATCGATCCAAGATATTCTTTACAATGACTTAAAAGAGATGCAATTGTAAGCTTTGTTGGCTTTCCTTCGGTATCGGTACATAACATTTTTTCTGGATCTCCTGGATCCTTCCTTAGCCATGTATCTAATTCAGCAATACTTTTACAATCACAGGAATATTGATTACCTTCTATGGAAACATGCGCTAAACTTTTTGAAGATGAAGCTAGCAATTTCCATGGAAAGAAATTAACAAGTTTATTATCATCAATTCGAAGAACTGACAGAGATTTTAAAGTAGAAAATGTATTATTCGCAACGTGAACTATAGCATTATGATCTAGGTATAACTCGTTTAGATTATTTAGGTGAACAAACTCATCTCCCTTTAATTCTACTAATTTATTATTCTCTAAATGTAATACCCTTAAGGAATCGACCCCTTTGAATGTTTGATTGTTTACTTCTTTTAATTTTGTATTATTTAAATATAATACTTGTAGTTTCTTTTTACCAATGAATATGTGATTTCCTAAATTACTAATATCATTGCCGTCTAAATATATTTCAGTAGCGTCCATGGGAATTCTGTCGGGTACTTCAGTGTATCCGGCGCTAGAACAATCAACAACATTAGCGTTCCAAGTTATATCGTGATAACATCTACAGTTATTGGGACAAATCATTTCACAATCACAAGCAAAGAAGTCACAACAGTGACAAAGAGCAAAACAATGACTTTCATATGGACACAGAAAGTTAGAAGGTGACATATCTATTATTACTTTTTTTTCTTTAGCTCTCGAATGAACCAATGTACAAAACGTTTTATCGAGATCTAACACACGCGGGTATTGTCGACTGTGACTTAAATAATTGATCCGTTGAATCCATTCCATTGAACAGTCACAAACAAATGGATTTCCGCTTATAAAGAATTCAGGCAAGTCACTATCTTCATCTATTTGATCTAACCTTAAAGCGTTCATGTCGAGCTGTACTATCAAGTTATTATTTAATGACACAGTCGACAACCTTTTCAACTTAGAAAATGTACCCACTTGTATATTCTCAATATTGTTGTTATTTAAATAAAGCTTTTCAATTGATGTAGGTATAGAAGTCACAGTTAGTTGTGTTATATTATTATAACTTAAGTCTAGTAACTTTATATTCAGATTTGTATTTATTTCATTATTATAAACTGTATTTATATAATTCATATGTAGATCTAACCATTCTAAGGAATTGGGAAAGCTCTCAAACTCAAAATTAGAAATTTTATTAGCAGACATATTTAACCATACCAAACTATTCAACGTCGCAAATATTCCCTCAAACTTTGTGATTTCGTTACCATCCATGCGTAATAACTTCAAATTAACGTTTTTACGAAAACATCCAGAAGCGACGAGTTTTATTTTATTAGAAGCAAGGTTGAGTACCTGTAACTGAGGCAAGTGTTCGAAAGTGTCCTCATTTAAATAGGTAACTTTGTTATCTACAAGACGCAAGCCAAAAAGTTCTGTAAGACCGCGAAAGTTTTCCCGGCTCAAATGGGTTATATTATTGTTTCCTATGTCCAAGGATCTGAGGGACCGCAATTTACGAATTGAAAGGGGTATTGATGATAATACATTGTCATTTAAACTTAAGTCTTCAATTGTTGTCATGTTGTCGAACGCATTTTCATCAATATGTTTTATTTTATTATTATCTAAAAATAATTCATGTAATACGTGTAAATCCGAAAATATGTGAGAGTGAATGTGTGTAAGTTTATTATTTGATAGGGTTAGAGAATGCAAGTTCCTTAATTCTTCAAAAGCACGTTCGTCAATTGACGTTATTTCGTTATGTTCTAGGTTCAATTTTTGCAAACTATACAGGTCTTGGAAAATATAACGATCAATCCTTGAAAGGCGGTTATACGAAATGTTTAATATAACCATTCGCACTAAACCAACAAATGTATCCTTATTTACCCACTGACTAGTTAATTCATTGCGAGAAAAGTCGAATACTTGAAGTTGATCCAATCCTCTAAATAGTCCTGGTGGTAAGATTTTAATAGTATTATTACTCAAAAATATTTCCTTCACAAATTTTGTGTCAGAGAAAATATCTGGTGGAATGCTATTTATATAATTACTTGACAGATTTAATATTTGTAAACTTATAAGATCTTCAAAGGCACCGTCCTCAAGAGTAGATATTGCGTTATTATGTAAATAGAGTTTGGTCAAGGAACGTAACTTTGACAAACTATTTTCTGTTATTACAATTAAATCATTATACGACATATCAAGAACTTCTAAGGCTAGATTACAACTTTTTACACTTGAATTTTGCTCCCGTGCCGAATCTGAAAAACCTATTGTCTTAATATTTTGCAAGTGATTGTTTGTTAGATTTAAAATTTTTAAACTATACATTGAACAAAAAGTATCGACTTTAGTATTCCAAATGTTATTATCACTTAAATCTAACTCGATCAACTCACTTAAACCCATGAAAGCGAGCTCATGCAAATCCATAGTCATTGCCGACCATTCACTGTTGTGCGTTGTCACGTGGAGAGATTTAAGATCTTTGAAATTCTCGAATGCACGAGGTGGAATCTGACGTATCTTGCATTTGTCAATGACAAGGTCTCTTAACTTGCCTAGATTCGAATGTTTCCGAGATGTCTCTTGCGTCTGTGCTGCGAGTGTACTTTCAAAGAACAGAATTTCACTGCATTGAACATGCAAGGAAATTACATCGTCAAAGTGTGTCCGGCTGATATTCTGTAGTAGATGATCCAAACTGCTTATTGTTCGGATCTTGCAAAATAATACTGTATCTTCTGACGTTTCTGATTTAGAAGTTCGGTACGCGCACTCGTGCGGCATTTCGGTCGCGGTGCTTCGTTGCACTGCATAACAGTAAAGAAACACATACACTGTAAAATAATAAATATTTTGAGGAAGTCTATTCACAAGAGTTTGTTTTATTGGCATTTTATCGTATGCGAATTGCGGTGATGCATTGAGGTTGGTTCCATTTATAATGAGGCAAATTTGATCACGTCATAAATATTCACGCGGTAGAATCGACATCGCGAGTCGCGTGGCATGTCAGTGTTTGCCAAAGCAGCAGCGTGTATGTATCGCGTACGGCAGCTGCCCACCGACTGAGCGGCGCTCGGTCGCTCCGCCCTACGACGCCTGACGCCCCGCCACCCGTCCGGCGTCTAAAGAAACTTCATCTCATAGGTAACGCAATTATATACATTACCGAGGGTGCATAAACCTTACAATAGTTCTGCATTGTTTATCGTTTGCTTATCAGAGAGGAAATGATTGCATCATTAAGGATTTAACCTACATTTGCAAATAAGATAGAATAATTCAAGTTAAACTTATTAACTTATTCGTAAATGTTGTAAAATTTTCAATTTATTAGTTGTTAAAGTTATTTTTATGGCAGAAGCATTTTCATTTTACTGACATTATATGTATATTTCCATTATCAACATCACACATTACTTTTAATATTTCAAAACATGCAGGACAAACTTTTGCTCTATATTACAAAGAATACTCGAGAAGAAGAAGTGTATCTCTTAAACACATAATTTTCGCGGTTTTTAAGGGTCTGATATTGCTATATTTCGAACACCTGTTGTGCTAAGATACTTCGTGAAACTTTCTACTTCGCGTGAAAATGAGATAAAAGCCTTGGAAAATAGTTTTCTGGAGCACCACATGCTTCTCAAGTTAACATATTCAGTTTCGACGCGCTAAAGATCGCTTAAGCGTTATCCAAGTTTGTAAGATTTAAGGTTTCATTGTAAACTGTAACTTAATCCTTACGAATATTATGCAAAACTGAACTCACTTAAACAAAACTCATATCCTCTAGATTAAGAATATATTAATTATTATTACAATATTCAATCCATGATTTGATCAAATTGTAGTAATTAGAAGGAACATGACCTATATTATAATAAAAAATACCTTTTTTTTTTGGTTTAAAAAATAATTTAAGGTAGGTGCTTTCAAAATTTAGAAATTTGTATACAACAAAAAATCTGTTGAATAATGTGTCTTAAATCGCCAATTCGATTCAAATGTATGGTTAAGAATTTTTAAAATTATACAAAATATTATGAGTGAAGCTCAGAGTAAAACATGTATGTTTTTTCTGATCTCTTGTATTAAAGATCTATTGAAAACGGATTGTTATTTTGTAAATGAAAACTATTTTTATCACACTCTATTCACAATAGATGTTCACATATTTCTAGTTGAGATGGTCAACATTTCAATTTCTAAAATATTCACAAGCTACGATATGAATTCTTCAATAGTCAAAAAAACAATAAGTCCATACACGAAAATAACATTTCATTTTCCTCATTGATGTTTTTGATATAATATAAATTGAGTTGTCACTAACATTACAGTAAATATTTAGATTCGACACATTTCATACATATTATTATTCTGTTTCGATTTGAAATAGTAATACTTAATAAATACTTATATGTTCGACATAAGGTAGGTATATCGAATTAGAAAAAGAAAATAAAATTGTTTTTACTACTGCAATTTAATTACATTGTTGATCTTACAAAATTAACAGTTAATTTAATGAAATACTTTCTTTAGAATTTATCAATATTATATCTGCAATCGAACCGTCTTGTAAGTAGAAGACAATGAAATTGAATTTACACATTTCGTCAAAATAATATATTTTTTGGATTTGATTTTGTTATTAATCCAACAGTAAGAATTATATATGTAGATATTATATCGTCTCACGTAGTTATGGTTAACTATTATTATAACAAATTACTAATAATAAAACAATGCTCTCACCAGAAGTTAACAATATTAACCCTCAAGAATAACAATGAGGATAATTGGAACCCTCAATTTATTTTAAGGTTTTAACTACGGTCTTATTTTTTAGTTATTCTAGTATCTAGTAAACAGAAATATGCAACAATGCTAACAATATGTAACAAATGCTATGAGGACGTGAAGCTTTGTCAACATAATTCACAGACATACTCTACATTGTCAGTGTAGAATCAAAAATTAGGTCAGACATTCAACTGAACATATCCGTTTTTTTTACGATAATGTTGCAAAGCATTGTCGAGTATATTATTGATAACACGAAGCCGAGTATCTTTAATATTATGCGTAGGTTGGTACATTTTTATTCTCGCTATAACCAGCAACTGCCTTAAATTTCGCTGCTACGGCTCGTGTCACACCCTACTCAAGATGTTCACAAACAATATGCATTTTTAAATACGACGTCGTTTTACGCTATACGAGAAATGTGCCTTCTCTTAAAAGGGAAAGTTCTTTCTTTTACATTATCTTTACATGATTTTATGATAGAATTTTTTGTGTCTTATAAAGGTAGGTATAAACTTCAAAACTTTGTATTTCTTATTCAGTGTTTATTAATTCAGTTCTGTTTTCAAAAACATTTTTTTTTCTTAAAATTGGTAAATATACTTTATATACTTTTTAATATTCTTATAAAAAATACCTATATTCTTTTTTACATACTTTTGAGACATACACTTAAAGAAAGTGAACCAAATGAAATAAAACATTTCTATACATGTTCTATTTTCTATGTTAATGATGTTTGTAATTCAATTTTAGCCGTAAATGTCATAGAAATGAACGATATGTTTTTCACGGAGGGGAGTGAAAACAATTTCAGTGGGAACTAAGACATTCCCTTTGTTTACACAATCATTTCATCAGCGTGAAAAATTAAATCGTCTGTCAGAAACGTAGCTGAGATGACAGTGTTACGCGTAGCATCCAATCGTATGCCATGTTGTATTTGCAGCTATTGCATATACATGTGAACTTTATTTCTGAAATATAAAGATCATTTTTGAAAAGCATTCGCTTTATAAGTCATATTTAATGAATTATGTGTAGTAAAATAAACATAGTGTAAATTAGTGTTAGAAGCATTGAGTACGATTAACATATAGAAGAGAGACGTATGGAATCCGACAAGTCATTAGTCATGTTCAAGCGATAATCTTCGAATAACACCATCTGTTATTCCTGTACAGTTTGTCTTAGAAATGTCTGTTATTTTAATTTTAACCTGTATATTATACGGATAGCTATACCTTGGCATGTTATTTTTTATTATAACTGGTCTCAAATAATAATAGATAAGTAAATTTGTTGCAATTTTAAAAAAAAGTACATAGGACATCTTATATGAGAAAAATTTTATCCCTGTTTTCATTTAGTTACTAATAGGGGACGAAAACTTAGCATGCATACTGAAATATTAATAAGTTTAAGCGACCAAACAAATATTTATTAATTAAACAATAGTACAATTGTGAACTTTAAAATAAAATCTAAATAACAAATAAATCCTTTCATATTTATAAACACACAATATAAATTTAGTATAACAAAAATTTCACTAATAACACAAATATTGAACAAAGCTTGTGACTATAAAATCCAATTATTTTGTCCACAACATATTTATACATCGAATATTTGACATGACTTGAAATTTCTATAACAAGTAATTCAAACAAGCTTTTATATTTTAGAACATAACACAATGATATTTTATTTAATTGGTGAGTCAAACTAATTGAGTCAGTAACCTTTAACATATTATTTCCAAATAAATTATATAAAAAAATCTGTTGATATTCATAGGCTATTGCCATTGCTCAGTAGGATTTTTATATCAATTTAAATAAAATAATAAATAATAAAAATAAATATATTTTTATCATTTTAACATGTTTAAGGAAATAAGTTACAAACAAATGTAAAAATTAAAAACAATTTAATAGAAATATTCAAATGCATTATGGTAGATTACGAGGAATCAATATATATTACTATTTCAGTCAGACAAACGATATTTAAGATGAGTATCCTTCTTGCTTATTTGGGCTTTAATTAAGGCTGATTGGTAACAGATTTCTCTGGTTCAAAAAAAAAAAGAAAAAACTATCAACGAAAGCTTAACTAAAACAAGAATTCGTTCAATAAACATTTTACAACCTCCCATATTTCTATTTCCGTCGACATGTTACTTCATTAATCCTTTATTTGAAATCAAACACCTTTAAATAACACTATAAAATTTAGAATTAATTTAGAAAACCCACACCTTATAAGCTTCCATATTATGGCCTTATCTGATCATTTAGTTTTATTTTGTAAATGTCAATAAAAGCTTGACTACATATAAAGAGCGATAAGCTATGAAAGAGTTCATTCGGTTTTTTTTAAAACTATAAACACATTTTTTATATTATAACAGTATGGTAAACTTCGAAATACAAAATAATATCTCATAACATGTGATAATTTGTGCACACAACACCATATACAATAAATGGTGTTCATGCAAGTGTAAACCGTGCAAAAATACACACATACATACAAGAAATACAGAAACTAGTGTTTCTTTTGTTATCTTTACAAACTTACTCTTTTACTGACATTTTTAATTAATAATGTAATAGTGAAGGATAAACTAACTCCTAAGATATATTTTATGGATAAACAAAGAGGGCTAGTTGTTATATATTATCGATTAATAAATATCGATGTTATATATTATCGATTGAATTAAATATTTTAAAAGAAGTTTATAAGTAAGTTTAATATTCAATTATCGCGATAGTTTATAATTAAACGACAGCTAAAAGCCGTTTAGACATGACTACAATGATTACAATGAAATCGTAAAGAAGAATGCTTCCTTTTATTAACAACATTAAAACAAGCTTTTCTCATTCAAGATAAGACCTTTGTAAGGGGGAATAAATTGGAGAGGATTATGCAAGAACTATTAATTAACGTAAGCGTCTTATTACATTTGATTAGCATGGTATCTGTATATATACGGATGTATCTGTATATATCTTTATTTATTTTAAACATGTCAGGGATGTAATTAACATAATATTTTTAATTGCAATGACGATGATTTGCAGACAAAATAAATTGATATATATATGAAAACATTTTTCAGAACAAGTTTAGCTGTGCGATTAAAACAAAAATTTATTATACATATAACTATTGGTGTATTGATGTATGCTATTTCTGAAGTTTATATAAAATATCCATTGAAGTGGAGTCACGATTTCGCTATTAGTTCGACGTATATCAAAGTTTAATAGCAAAAAGATCAATGAATCGCTTAGAGGTTTCAGAAAATATTTTATAGATGGACAAGTGGTTTCGACTCCTGTTCCAGCCAGGTACATAGATGGCTCATACTGTATAGTATTTCATGCTTAGAGCCAATCAAAGTGGTCACTCATTCGTTTGAAAAGCCTTTCGAGGTTAAAAAGGTCAATACTGCGGTATTTTTAATAGTTTTTGGAGAACATTGGACGCGAGTACGCCGATGTAGTTTTTAATTCCGTAAAAATGAAATAAAAAGCTTACGGTATTGTGATTCTCATAAATATTTGCCTTTTTTAACATACGGATGATTTTAATGGAATTGAGAAAATAATTACACTCCTGCTAAATTCCAAGTACATGGTTTTACTCACACATATGTAAGGATCCACTCTTCTTAGTTATATATATAAGATATTTTACAAAAATGTTGGAAAACACATAAGATAATTTGTTGTTATTGATTGAAATAATAATTATTAATCTCTGTTCAAATGGCGAAGTAAGTATAAACTCTTAACTAATGGTCTACCTATTCAAATATCAGGATCCCTTCAAAGGTCCTTTATCTTTAGTTTCAAACAAATCCCACTAATAAACCATATTCACCCCAATTACACCTAACAACGCAATACTCGAAAGCTATATAGATTTGTAATGATATTCTTTACAGACGACGCAATAAGAACTAAAATTGTTTAAATTATTTAATAATTATAAAACGTAACCGCCATGCTCACTATCGAAGCTAGCCCACGGCGTTTTAAACAGCGACGCAATATTATTATGTAGATGCTCGAACGTTGATCCATTGTTTTGGAAAGTATCGCTTAATAAATCAGACTCGACTGTGAATAAAATAATAACAATACATTGTACTTTAAAGATAACATAAAAAGAGAAATGATTGCAAAATATTAATTATTGTTATAATTAAACTACAACTCGCGGTTACACTCACAAACGAACGATTTTATTATTAGGATAACTCAAAGCAGTAATATAATGAAAGATAACCTATAACCTTCCTCATGAAACTGCTTATCACACACAAAAAGAATTTTTCAAAACAGTTTCAAAAAATTCTAAGTTTAAGCAAAATTATTAATGCAAAAATCGCTAAAGGTTTTGTATCGAATACAAAAGCATTAAACGTTAATGTAAAAAAATGGTGTGATATAATTATACAATTCTGTAATTCCTTAGGGTCTTATATTGTACATATTAATGTATCAACACATTTTCAAAAAACCTTAATCAAGAAAATGTAATCATAAAACAGCATATATCTGAACGTGTAAAAACAACACTAAAAGAAAATCTTCCCCCAGTAGAATCTCGTTTTATATGTCTACAGAAAGCTGACTCTCTTTTTATGGTTGCGACGGGAACCCTATCATGTTTTAAAGTTGTAAAAAATTCCGACCCCTGACATCTTATAATATGACATCAAAGGGCCAATCGCTTTATTTTTGTATAAATTAAAATTAAATTTGCATCTGAATGTATAATGGCAACTGCAAGGTATAAGCTTAAAATCCTCCTTATAAACTTTTTACAAAAATGTAAATATATATAAATACAACTAGAGTTAAAAAATGCTTCTTCTAGTACTAGTATTTATAAATGTGTGTCTGGATTATAATCTATGTATACATTTGTATTTCTTAGCTGGATATCATTAAAAACTGACAACTTTTAAAGGTTCGAGACGAAATCAAATTTCCTTGGTATCATTGAGAGTATGATCGCTTTTTAATAATTTGCGGATATGCAATTTGCACTGAACAAAAAATGAGGGTGACAATGCCTGCGGCAATGTTAGGGTGACGTTCATTTCACGCTATACATCTGAATAGACAGATAAGTTTTCACAATAAAGGGGAACAGTCATTACGTTAATTGCCTATGGTTATTGGAAGCAATTCATATATTTTTGTCCTGTCAGAAGCAGGAAGAAGATTTGGTTATGTAGATCAGATATATTACAAGCTCGATTTGCGAAGACATGCTTCATATCTGTATGAACGTCGATACGTCTGCTTTGGACGTGAGGATTTATGACATGCAATTGGAGTTGATATATTACATATATTAGAATATTGTTTTTTGTATTACATTGTAATAATAAAACGGCAACAAAAATCGATTTCGAAATCGACCTTTCGAAATCGATCGAAAAAAGATCGATTATATTTGCACTTTTGAAAAGGAAATACTATAAAGTTAGAGTCTTTTTGTTTTTATTTACGACACTTGATGCTTGAAGTGAACTGATTTGTGTTTTTCTTAAAAATAGATCTCCACTTTAAAAATATTTTATTTTGTTCGGCTCATTACAATTTGATTTTTAACAAAATTTCTCTTACTCTAAGTCTTGAACGCAAAGTTGGATCAAGTTATAGTGGTTTTTATAAAAATGGAATACATGTTGTCGGCAAAGCTAGTACTAATAACGACTCTTACGAACTTAAAAAGAACTGCTTACTAATGTTATCAATACAGCGACATAATATCAAAAAAAAAATGATGAAAAAAAAAAAAACGACACATTAGTTAATAATTATTTATGAAATGGTTCTAGAAAAACTGAACAATTTTATAATTCAATTATAAGGGAGACAGATATATGCACGCGAGCATTACCAATTGAAGATAGCGGAAACAAAGGCTATGGTGTATACAATTAAATTGTGTCCCGGGGGACAGCACTCTTTGGAACTACTTTGTTAATTTATCTAAAACAATTACAGAAGTACGCCACAGCACCGCGGGGAAAGGCAATTCTATTATTTTACGCTTAACTGAAACCCCAGTAAAAAGGGACGTGTATATTATAGGAATAAACTATTTGGCAGTTGAATTTTAAGTATTTTGGTTATTTTTAGTGTATTTATACTAATTAATAAAACGGAAAAATTTGTTTGTTTAAACGCGGTCGTTTTCAAAAGCACGGGTAAGATTTCTATAGTAATAGAATTATGCGCAATTAAAACCATAGCTAATAAGATATATTATTTTAAATCGAATGATCGCACTGGGTTTTTATTACTTTATGCAATGATCGCTTTTTAAGATGTTAAAGCGTTTTAGTTTTACTGTTTTTTTTATTCATTTTTTATCATAACTATTCCTCTAAAGAATTCTTATATAATATTATACTAGTAATTACAATAGAATTAGAAGCAACATAATCTAGATATCAAAGTAAAAGTTTTGGGCCTCGCAAATTATTTGGCTTCGAAAGTATGCGATTTCATGGACCCGAATAATATGTTAAGAGGTTTGTACGGAACATATTTACTCGCTCATTTGCTTCAATAATTTAAGCTATAATATGAATGAAATATTTAAATAACTCATATCAAAATTATAAATTAAGCTTTATAAAAAGTAACCTTAATATGAAGCAGTTTAAGATTTTTTTTTAAATTTTTGTTATATTTTTAAACCTACATCAACAACAATTTTTAACATTGAAAAATAAATAATACCTATCTAAGATTTTAAGCTCAAAAACTTAATATTTAATTACAGTATTCTGTAATAATACTTATACTTAGAAAATTAAGAGACTATAATTATAACTGGTTATAAAAGCAATATGTAAAATACAATCCAATCAGTACATAGGTGACATTTAAAGTATTTTTGAATTTACTCGTTTTGGTACTAAAATTCGAATCGTTCAATTTAGTACCAGGAGTGGGAAGTGTCTAAATTATTTGTCATTAATATTAAAAAATACAACTGCCGTCTGCACCAAAACAGGGGAAGCTGGGCGAAATAAAAAATATATCACGATAACATTAGATTGATACGCTTTCCCCAATGTTCAATTATAATTCAATTTATAAAAAAATATACATATGTCAGTGAGTAAGAAATTATTATCTCCGCAAGCAATAGAACGTTTCATTACATTTTTTTAATCTAAATTCATGTGATAATTAACAGGTCCAAATTTAGTTAGTATACCTCGATCGGTATTCCTATACTGATATAGATAGCGGACAATTTTTTTTCAAATTGGTAAAGCGCTTCTCTTCGCTTAGCTCAATAAGTTTACAAGAACAAAATTGTAACCAAGCAACGTTCGGGCAGAAAGCTAGTATGTAAGTAAAATGATATTAGGTAACCTTAAAGTATTGTACTCTCAGAGAATATTTATTTATAATGTTGTTTTAAATGTAAAGTTGTAACTTTTTAAAAGTAAAATCATAGTAAAGTACACTTTACTATGATTTTACTTTTAAAAAGTTTCATTTTTTGTATTTTCAGTTTTTTTTCGTTATTGTTTTCATTATTTTTTATTTTTGCAAATATTTTTATTTATGTTAATGTTACGCAATAAATTATTTTTATTACAGTATTTCAATGACTATAATAATATTTAAATGAAGACAGGAATTTGCAAACATGTATGGTGTGAAAAATAAAAAATCTGAGTCGTATCAAACTAGCAAAATTCGTTTCTGTAAAATAAGGATTTTAAACAGTTAAGGAATTTTCCGATAGTTGGAGGGTCATTCAACCCGTGAAGTTATTCTACTGCGGATAAGTGACTTCTACAAAATTAAAACTAGTGTTCGTAGTTGGAATTCCATTTACCAAGTAAGTAACAAAATACAATTAATGTGATTACTAAAAAGTATTAGATTGCAAAATAAATCTATTAAAAATATAAATAGTAGTTAACAGTCTTGAATAGATGAAGTAACAAAACTAATTTGCGAGTCTGACCTCAGAGCTGAAATCCGGGAACAAAATGGGATGTCGTTTGGGAATTTTCTAATTACGTTTTCAAAGACACCTCGTTTGTTGAACATGTGACATAGTGACATCCAAGTGAAAAAGGTCACGTACTGAAATTGGATATTAGACTAGGTTTGAGATTTGCGTCCAGATTTTCTATTTCATTTTCCTGTTAACAGATCTCATTTCAAAATTACGAAATAGCTCAAATAATGGTAGTTCATGGTACCATGAGTTCATTCTTAATAAGGTTCCCCTTTAAAAGGTTGAATTAAAGATTAGGTTCAATTTTACTCAAATTATATTAATAAATATAACAACATTAAATTCACGAAAATATGTATTTTTTTCTGAGATATCTTGCAAAATCAAGTCAGATTTTTACACAATATAATATAACAAAAGATTTTTTTTTTAATCCTATTATTAATAAATTATTCATTTCATCCTGGTAAAGCTTGTATCTGGACGACGCTTAAAATATTTTATTCACACGACACGACAATTTAATTATAAATTTCAGAACAAACTTTTGTCCCTCCGCATTTTCTTCGGTACCTAATTTGAGTTCAGCATCTGCGTAACCCTATTGCAAAATAATTACCCAAAAGTAAGTTATGCACCCTACTGACTATATCAAATTTGTGCAAATGTAATCGTCTTAAAATGTAACATATTAAAAAGAGGCCACATGGCGAGGTATGAAAGATAATTTCTTATGAGGCCATGATAATATGATATCTCAAGTGATAAGTTTTTATTACTTCCATAGTCTTTACATTGAAAAAATAAAAATTTCATCCGTTTAAATTTTATTTTGTTTACTTTTTTACTTTTACCGTCAACTATTCCAATTTTCCGAAATAAATATTAGGATTTTATTTCATTGCAATACTCATAAAATAGTTTAAGCCAATTGCATCAACCGTCAACAAAAACACTCGAAGTGGCACGCGTCACTGCTATTGTCCGACAATAGAGTAAACCAAGCGTTCATAACTGGAAATAGAGTTAAGCGATTATGATCTTTGTTCTCTATAAGTATTAAAACAATATTCGTGTAAACTATTTTAATTTTATTTCCTTTTTGTGGTCCTGTAATAAATAGGTCCGAATAAAAAGTAAAGAAATATTATATTGAGTGGTAGCAATAACGTTGAACAAAAATGTTATCCTATATCCATAATATTATATTCATTTTTATTCTTAAACTGGACGATAGGCTTAGTTATATTTATCGTAAGATTAAAATTACTGAAATTAAGATTAAATAAATTATGAATTTAGAAAGAGAACATCTATGTTAATTATCTATACTAATATTATTAGGGATTTTTTTTTATTTAAACGTTCTGATTATGATAGGCAGATTCATAAAAGTTTATACGCTTTATAAGTAGAATTATACGTAGGTCCAATTGTGGAGAACAGCTAATACAAAACAAACTTTTTAAGTTTTATCTTAAACTAGAATTACCAAAAATTTTATTGCTTAAATCAAACAAACCCTAAAAAATCTTCCATATTGGTATGAGTGTTAATTTAAATGAACCAATTACATTCCTTTTAGGCAAATTAACAAGCCGGCTGAAGCCGTTGAAATTCAATCTAACCAAATCTAAATGTAAATGTATTGTAATTGCGCTGCCGATATTCGTATTACAGTTTCTATGTTGATTAGGCGTGTAACAGTGAAATTTATGTTCGCTACTCCACTTGTTTCTATAGTATAATATTGTTTATATACATTTTAAACAGTGCCAGGGTAAATATGCATATTAAGATTCAGTTTACTTCGCTTGGAAAGTAAACATACATAGCTATTACTGTTAGTACCCTTACAAATTGGAAGCTAAATATTTTATATCAAAAGTACCAAGACTTCCAAATATAATGTTATACAATAATTATATTATATTTGTTTAATATATATGGAATTAGACTGAGATAAGAATATTATATTTTTAATATAATCGTCGCATGCTTGATGTAAAGAGTTGACTGTCACATTTAAAACATATGAATCCCTTGCAATAATGTCACACCCTTTCTACAACCACTAATTGTTCCAAAATACACTTAAATTTTCTTTGTATGTAATTTTAGACTTAGATAGGGTCACCGGACCCCTTGACAATTAATGTCCGGAACCTAAGTCTTAAATCGGAATTCCGTAATTACAAGGAATATTTGACATTGCATTCAAATTAATTGGAATGCTATTGGATGATAATGACTATTACTCAACTGGAAACAAATATGGTTTAGCATAAAATTTGTTGGTTGGTTTAGGTTAAAAATATTGAATAATCATTAAATACTAATAAGTTTCCCGCGTAACCTTTCGTTTTAACAATATATATTTAAGAATTTCCAAACCTATGACCGGTTTTGTTTTGAATATTTTTTTTATAAACTGCAAGTCACTCATCTACATTTGGCGCTAAAATGATAAAACTTTTTTTTATTTTTTTTTCCCTTTATTTTCTGCACATCTGCGGCTGCAGCATTTCTTAATGAGAACTGAACTGATTTTCTATATGTTGCTATTTTGTTAGATAGTCACTGGGATAGAAATCAGCTAACTATATAAATATATGAGATATATAATACTATGTTATTTATTTGAAGTATATCACACACCAGTTTGTCGATTATAATAAAACTCCTCTGCTCTAGAATGCTTGACCTAACCGTATGATATTTATTCATATTCTCCGTGACAATTATGCAGCCTTATTTTCTGCACTACGTGTAGTGTCTGTGGAATTTTCTTCTCATATATTTCTATGAAGTGCTCTTAATTTAATACGTATCTTATTACACAGTAGGGAAGTAAAATTTTGCCAGCGTTACTACAGCTAGGCTGCACTTGTAATAACAGTGTTTCATATTTTTTGGTTTAGTTCATAGTGCAACAGCATAATGGCTGTCTTGGTGAAAAATGTGTTTTTTAAATTACATTCCTTACGAAAGCACGGCACTGTGAAATTTTTAAATTACTTGTTTAATGTGATTCTCTATTTGTATTTTTCTTTATTGGTGAAGGCAAACTCGAAAGAAATCTGATTTCATGTTAAACTCAGTGGTATTTCAATATTAAAAAACGTCTCCATTGTTTATAACAACCTATAGTAAAATTTTAGAACGAATGATTCTTACCAGATTTTTACCAGCGTTGAATACAGATTTGAAAACATCTAGATAGTCCATTTATTGGGGATGGTTATAACTAAAATTATTCTATAGAATAGAAAAAACTCAATAAAAAGACATGTGACGATGTGAATTAAAACTCGAATTTTCATAATTATAAGTATACATTTATTACATAGACGTTGATATGATCTATCATTATTTCTATTGGACTTTACCGAATAAAGTCATAGTTGCTCTATATATATATATATATATATATATTGTCTAGAAAATTTATAGTTATCTGTTAAGCGCAGGAACAGGAAGCGCTGTAAACATATTATTAATAAATTCTATATTCATAGAACGATGTTGTTCAATAATAGTTAGTAAAACAGAAAATTACGAAATACATATCAGAAAGATGTGAATCGAGTCAGTAATAGTTTTTATACAACTGGAGTCTTCATGAACAAAAACTAATTCAACAAAATAATAACTTTTGAGTAATTCTTTTCTATAAAAATATGTTATTACCAATTAAATCAAATGTCGGATGTGTGAGACAGACACAAACCCACATAGCGTTTACGGTGAACGTACATAGTTTCTTTATGTATTTAATTTGAACACCAACGTCGCACGCATAATGGCGGCAGCATGTCGCCGCGGTTTGGCGAATGTGCGCTCTCATGGTTTTATCAAGACATAGTCGAACTAGAATCGACTTCCAACTGTTTAACTGAACTTTTATTATTTTCTTTAACCTTTAACTTTAAACTTGCTACATTGATTTCTTTTGATGCCTAGAATTTTGTATGAATATTCTCAAATTAGAGGGCCTTAATATCCTTGCGTCCATATGTAAAAATATGAATACTTGGTGAAGCGTTGCCAACCTTGAGAAATTGAGGATCGGCGTTGCTCTCGCAAAACAACACAGCAACCTGCTACTTTAGTCATGAAAAACAACTGACAGCAACTTCATTTCGATCTTCTACAAAGTACAACTTCGGTTGTTTGTCAGTACCAGCAATAACCAGCTGCTGCTGCAATTATCTGCAGCTTTGATCTATCAGATGGAAGATGGTAGAGTTTGAAGATACTATAGAAATGGATTGAATAATTCAATTTTAAATGTATTTAACACTGAACACTTATACAACCTTTATAATTTGTTTTAAATCAAAACACAGATTAATGTTAAGTCAATGATAATTTTCTTGACCCAATTCCTAAGCCCTGTTGACAGGCGTTTGGGGTTTAGATATCCCAAGGGTATGTATTAACTTATTGATTTTACAAGATAATTATAAGCCTCTCAACTCTATTAGGATGTATTTGGAAATATTATGAAATATTAATTATTGAGGACTGTGCATACCTTTAAAAAAGTTTTATTGCAAATAACATACGGGGACTATGTACTTTATATACTTCACCATTATTATACTTAATTAACTTGTTTTTTTTTATATGCTTATTTATTATTTAAGTGAAAACGCATATTGGATAAATGAAGTCAATTGCATCAAACTCGAAAGTTTGGAGCCGAAAAAACCGCTTACTATACATATGTTTTAAAGTGTCTAGAATTAATAAAACTATTTTACGGATATAACTCGCGTTTATTATCATATTTTTAAATTTAACCTGACGTATTTTTAAATTTAACCTGACTTTGCAGCAAACGTGTTCGCGGTAAGACGAGATGATGGTGTCTAAACGAAACGAAACGTCAGTTTAAATTTAAAAATGTAATAATAAAGGCGAGTTTATCTGTAAAATAGTTCTATTGAAATGTGTAGTACTCGTGTAAATCTTAGAAAACATTATGTCTATGAATTAATCAGCACATTTTAAAACGTAAAGATACTACAAAAAAAAAACTATTTCGAAAATCGGAGTGATTACAATTACTTCCTTCATCGAGTAGTTAATGAAGATACTGGAACATTTATTAAATCGTTTACTGCTCTATTCCAATTATTTGAAGTTGATGCAACATTTTTTTTTGCTGCAACGCTCTTCTATCATACGTCATCTCAGGGGAGACTGGCTCCTCAGCAGTATCTCTCTTTTTGGTAACCCCCTCTCTTATTTTAACCCAAGACATTTAAACAATCACATGTAAAATATATTTAGCTTAGAATATGTATTAGATATTTTAATAATTAATTAGCCCTTTCCAGTACTCTATATAAAGTTTGAATATCGTCTGTATGTATATAATAGCGTTGTCCGGCTGTTGTTGCGCATTGTTATATCGGAGACTTGTATCAAATAAAATAATGGACTGAGAAATTTAATATCAAATTATCAACTTGTTTGACAAATTATTCATATGTAATAAATAATAAAATATATAACTAATTTGTCTTTCCTTAAATTCTATCACTGAATTAAATAAATAATTCAGTATAAGCTGTGTCGTAATATAAATTCAATTTGATTATAAGTAGCATAACCGTAATATAATACTGTTCATGTTTTCAACTACATCATAGGAACTTAGCTAATCCCCTATTTTGTAAGCCTTGCAACAAACCCCGTAATACTTCCACTTTATAGCACTCGTAACATTTTTATATAAATTGATTTCATGTTTACTCAAAACAAAATCGGATAACTCAACTCAAAATGAAATCCATTGTATTTGAAATCTGTTTTGAACTACGTTTTAGTATCTAGGCTGAAGAGGTTTTTCAGCCAAAACCAAACTTTTTTCTCGATTTCGGTCAAAACCAAAATTTACTTAAACACATTTTTTGCATATACATACAGTATTATAATATTGGCAAACACTATTATTGTATTTTTTGGAATAACATGATGTAATTCCCCCATCCGCCTTCCACCAACGGACATCCCGACGTACAGTAAGTATCCCTCCTTACGTTGTGGACATTCCACGTGTTCGAACAAAACGCTTTGCTTCGTTTTTCTTAATTCGCACGGCGAAAGATTGGAACGGCTTGCCTTCGTCGGTATTTTCATCCGTATACAATGTGGGTGTCTTACAGAGATGAGTGAATATATTAGTAAGTTAATGCACCTTACCACCTATGGATACATTTCCACTTTCTATCAGGACTTAGACATTAACTTAGACTATTTAAAAAAAGATAAAATAAAAAGACGATTTACAAATAAATTAGTATTTCGTACTTTACTTTACTTTTTTTTAAAGAAACTTTTTGATATTAACTTTTTAAAAGAGCAGATGTACACGAGTAAGTGACGAAGATCTTTGAAAGGGTTTTGGATGGCGTGGCTGAAAGTTTTGGGCATATTATGGCCGATAACGAAACTTTAAATTTTCGCCCAAAACTGGCCGAAATCGAACAAAAACAATCTTTCAGTCAGTCACTACTACGTTTAAATCATGAAATAATAACAGGTAATTAAAAACAGTCACGAAGTAAGAATAAAATGCAATACAATTAAATAATGATAATTTGAACACAATAGCTCATTATTCCTTAATGTCTGTATGCCTGGACAGGTTTTGATTAACAACCGTCGCTTTCATCAATCCATTTAATTGTTCCAACGATGCATGATCTACGTTTTTAACGAAAATCATTTTGGCATTTATTATTTTCTCACTTTCATAAATTTCAATTGTTGCGTCCTCGAATCAATCATTTTAATTGGTTTACAATATTCCTTATAGTAGGAAGGGAAGTGAGGAAATCGATCATTTTAATTTAATATCATTGTAATGTAAATCTAGTTTTGACTTTGTTACTTTTTATTTATTTATAATACAGAAATCAAATTACGACATTCTGAACACCACATTTTCTTTTAGATTTTATTTCTGTTAACTAAAATTATCTAGTATAATATTTTTGAAAAAGAAACGGGAAATATATATATTTCTTTAAAATTAATACATATATAAATATAAATACGTAAATCATCCAAGTTTTCATGATCTTATTCATTGCTAACCAATTTTCAGAATCAGATTTTGAAAAATATTCCAATAAAGAAAACTTAATTTACGTTACGAGTTAACAAACGAAACCATCCCACGTATCGTCATAAAGGCTATTTTTATTGCTCTCTGTTAACATAAAATCTATCTAGCTTCATCCCCCAACGGTTATAAATGCAATCCAAACGCAGTAGAACTGAAAATTATGTCAGCATTTACTTTCAACGATGCACTCAAGATACTTCCAAGAGCAAAGTAAGAGTTTAAATGTCGGAATATTTTTATATTATACAAGCTTTGCACTCTACTTCGATTACTACGCCAGATGAACCCGGTTTAAGCTTTATGTAATTTGCCTTTTTGTGGTACAGTACTAAGTTTATTTATGTTTAACCCTCTTCCAGCGCTGTTCCAGTTCATATCAAAACTGGAATAACGCAAGCATTCAAACTATTTTACAGTATGACTAACAAAAACAAAACTGAAACAGTATTTTTATTTACGTTATATGAAGAATAATGAAATATTTCACATTATTTTATACAGGGAAACAACAATTTGATTATATTGTTGTTTTAGAAAATATATTATATTTAACAAACGATAATATTTTTTTTTATCTCTGCTAAATTTAAAAGTGAAATACTTTATCTTAATTTAAAGCCTCTTAACCTAATAAAATCTTTTATTGCTAAATAAAAACCCAACACCAAACTTGTTCAAATGGGTAATTTATATGCAGAACCCGTATCTTTGACCATGTTCTCTTTTCACTTATTTCGGTATCAGACCCTACTAATTTTGTTTACTTATTCATTAAAATGGAGAGCTATGGCGGAGCGAGGAACTTTTTCTATATAACATTTTTATAGTTAAGCAATTTAAGGATGTAAAAGATTGAAGCTTTAAAATGATATTTTTTTCTTTTTTAAAACAACGTTTGTTCTAATTTGTTTTGCTATGCGCTATCGTGTATTTTGTTTAAACTAAAATTCGTATAAAATAGCATTTAAAACGAATAAATTTGTAAAATAAAAGTGTATTAATTTAAAGATATATAATAGTAAATTTTTAATTAATTCAAAAATGTTTAGGGACATTCCAAAAACGTTATTTTTACTCGTGGACGTGTTATCATATTGTTAGTTTATTATCATTTGATTTAATATTTTGTTTGTGTCATATAAACACGTCTTAATAAATGTATTTTATATTCGTATACCTATTGTTAGGAAAAAATATTGTTGTAGCGCGCACAAATGTACTGTTTACGTTCAAACAAAATTGTTCTTATTTTGTAGAATATAATATAAAAATACTAGAATTACATAACGCTAAGTCTAATTAATTATTTTTCCTAGCTCCTAAGTAATTGTTATAAATAATATATTTATATTAGATACAAATTTACCTTAAAAATAATTTATTTTCTGAACATACAAATACAATATGTCTGATTCAGAAATCTAATACTACCTATCAAATAACATGAAACACGAAAATGTGTATGTAAACCGGCAAGAAGATGAAGAATATTGTTCATGAACGCGGCATACGAGATTCTTCAATATCTCCGGATTTATGTACACAGGGCCACAAAATATCATCATTCAAGTCTTTATCCTGATAGTCAAAGGGGTCATAATCAAACAAACGTATGTTGCCTACAGTTCAAAATGCAGCTACCGGTCGGTTTGACTGACTGCCGAATCGCATTTTGAATTATTCATCTAGTTACTCCCGAAACTTTGCCCGATTCAGGCACCCCTTAGAATATTGCTTTGTTTTATAGTTTAGGAAATTTTACTTCCAACATACTATGGTTCACATATGAAGCTACATGTACATGTTTAATGTAAAACTTGACTGAGCCAGAAATTCCGGAGTCCCATTTATTATCTACATACATATTACATCGCAGTTATTAACCTACCTCAGAATGGATGAAATGATATATTTACTAAATATTACCACCTTCTTTAAACTTATAAAACATCAAAATAGGGAAATAGAATTAAAAATATTCTAGAACTTTCTCATTGTTAACCGTCAATCTAATGTCCGACAAAAAAGATAAAAGTAACACCAGTACAGAGAAAATCAAGCGGACGTGAGTGACTAATTCCTTTAATCTAATTCACTAATAGACTCCAATAGCGTTCCGACCAGTCTGGCAACCAATAAGTCAGGTCGGACACGTGCCTTCTGCAACATCCGTTACCCATTCGCCGACGCACAAATCGGTTCGTTTGCGAAGACAAATGGGCCCGTCTGCCCGCCTGCATATACATTCCATTTTCAAAAATCACTCCTAAAAGAGCTCAAATCCAATATCGGCGGCGAGCGTAAACGACTCGCTGAAGCTTTAATATTTTTTATCCTCTCTACCGAAATTTAAAACGGAATTTGCAACTTTTTCAAACTAACGCTTAATAGTGTATTGGAATTGATTTGACAACAAATTGCTATCGTGCCTGCACCGTGTTACCTTAGAGGCTTTTTGTATAAGGACAATAGAATTTTATTGTGCGGCGTTGTATTAGAGCCATTGTTCGATTAGCCATCGGCACCCGACGCGTTTTAGAAGAATTTTGTTAGAAATATTTAACGCCGACGGTGGCATCACAAGGCGCTTCGTTAGAGCGTCGTTTTGAATCTAAATTGCGTATTTAACTTTGTAATTAAGATAAATACCGATGATAAGAGTTCGAAACTACGTGGTAGCTGGTGTCGCCCCATCGAAAACTTACTAATGATCAAAAAAGTGGACGCTTCCAGATGCTAACAGTCGTTTTATAATTCCATCGAGACAAACTTCTCGGTTTTTAATTATATCTCCTTTGTTATTGTTCCCTTAAATATATAAGGTAGTCCTTGATTAAACAAAGAATGGTCACGGTGAATGAATATTACAATTATATAATAAATCTAATTACACTTTGCTTAAAAGTTTTACCATAGTCGACACATTTATTTTCATTGCGCCAATGTTATATTTAGATAAAAAGGTATTAAAAATAAATGTTAAAAAACTTTAAATATGCATTGCAGTAGACTTAGTAAGAATAATAAAATTCCATATCCTACTGTATAGGTTGAATTATTAAGCGCTGTAATATTCAACATTGCCTATATACGGCCCTAACTTAATTCATTGAGATAATCTAACCGCTTGTTCCCTCGGATATCTTTATTGCACTAAGCGCTGCAGCGAAACAATGCCTTAAAATTAATGCCATATACAGCGGATAACAAGCACACATGATTCTAAAATACAAGAATTTAAAGTACAGTGATCTTAATAAGAGGCTTGGCTCCAACACGCGTCATAAATTCTATCCCAATTGTTTGTTTTATACGCGAAATGTTCACCCTAGACAAAAAATGTGGTAGAATAGAGTGGAATAGCATTTAACATAATTGTTCAGCGCATGCAAATTACTTACAATTAATTAAAAAATGTTATAACAAGTTAACAATAGCATAGATTTTTTTTTTCTTATTAACCAAAAGTCCCCTTCAAAAAAAAAGGATTAAGTAAACTTTTCAATGGACATTACTACTATTAAGAATTTATTTAAAAATATATATAATATTACAAAAAAAAAAAAAAAATGGTAATATTTTCAAACACATGAAAACACGAGACCTAAATATCATCTTTGCCAACGCATAAAATTGTTTTACGTATACCCACGTATCGATAACAATCTATATCATTGGTGATTTGGTAAACAATGATTTATATGTCTAGGGTTTTATTATTTATTTATTTATATTCTTTATTGCACACCACAATACATATAACATATTTAAAAATAACAAGGACAAATAAAAGACCATTTATAATAGGATATAGAGCTTGGTATAGTAAGTTGAGGGTATTTTCTTTTAAAATCATTTATTATTCCTATTGAATTTCTCAACCAAACTTATGTTCGACCCTGAGTCTTGAAGGATTGATAAAAACTTAACTTTTAATTAATTTTAATTGATAATTGTAGAATGAGCTCCACCTATGTTAATGCTCATAAAGCTCCAACAATTAAATTATATGCATAACCATACATAAAATTAAATTAAGTGTAACACAGAATCGATATTCAGTAACGATATTTGAATATGCTGGCCTTTATTGATAGTTAATATGTGTCCAAATAACTATTAAACCCGTTTAATTTTGCAGTAAATCTTTGTTAACATGCCGTGCTACGTTTTCTCAATAAAATTTATGTTGCATGCAATTCACGCTTCTACTTTTCAATTCGGTGTTTGAGTTTAACAGCTTGACTTGGTGTTAAGTTTTATGGAGTACTGGTAATAAGATAAGTTCCATATCTTGAATTTAAATGTTTTAATGACATTATAATCCATATTTTTTGTGTTTAATTTTTCGTCAACGATGACTAAGTATTGTATATAATAATCCGCCTGTACTCATGTCAATACTATATAAATATACTAGTTTTAAATCGGAGCCTTTCTTCATGGCCTGAAGAATGAATGAATCTTTGCGTGAACTGTTCAGACTTTCAGTTCACGCCGTGATTGCACAATGCTCCTAGTCAAAACTAATCGGGCAAATTTCTATAGTATTGATGTGGGTAGAACGAAATGTGAAGATAATTCTTAATTTATCCTTTCATTATATATCATCATATATTTCATCCTATTTTAATTCAAAGTTTCTAGATGTGTAATAATTTTACCACCTACTAGTATTTTAGCCTAATATAATAAGACTATTAAGTGATTTTTAAAAATATATATAGTTTATTAAACAGTTATTTAAATATCTATTAAGTAGGTATTTAGTTCAGTTTATTTTGATTTGAATAATAACAGACCACAGGAAAGATTCGGAGCTGCAATTTAATGAAAAATATATTAGAACAATGCTAGAAATCTAACAATATGTAGAGTTTTGTGCGGACCCATACCTGGCAGAGGACCAACTCTGGTGTCGCACGCGCTCAGCTACTGTTGATATTTATCTCTCTTATTTATTATAACGTACGTATCTAAAAGCTTTCAAACAATTTGTTCCATGTATTGTACGTATTTTTAACTTAGAGCCCCATTCTTTAAGGACCTGATTTGAAGGGGATTTTTGTATCTACTACATATATAATATTTGAAATATTGCTTATTTGTAACTTAAGAGTAATAAGAAAATATATATTTTAAGTTTTTTTTTTCTAAAAATCATTCATGACATTTTATATTTACTTCATTTTTGGGATGTATATAAATGTCAGTATTGTATTAATCACTGTGGTTGCACATGAATTTTGATTGAATTACCACTACCCATAATACCAACCAATCAGTGCTTAGACAAGTGGTATCAATGCTGGTCGAATAGCTGGCATTTGTATAGGTTTGAAATAAGGTAACATTGAATGGTCGATTATGTCCATAATTTTCAATAAAATCGCCAACCAGTTTTAGCTGTTTGGAAAGTCCAGGTATAGTAGATAAAGCCTGGAATTTCGTTATAGTTATTATATTTCTATACATGTGTATATCTTATAACTTTTTGGTTATTAAAAATTTTAAGTTAACAGGAACCAAAAGACATTAATTCTGTAAAAAAATTGTGCAGCCATTCATTACAAACACAAAGTCATAGATAAAAATATTCAAAAGGTTTTTGATTACAAAATCGTACAAATAATGAAATAAAATAATAAAAATACAGTTATACCTAAATTTAGGAGAGATTTGAATTTTCTACTTGTTTAAATATGATGAAAAATTATATCGATAAAATGCCCAGCACTACAGTGATCTATCAAGGGTTTGAGAGGCGTTAATTTGATTAGTTCCTGCCAGTTTCAATATCAAGAGTGACGAGTTCATCGGTCACTTTAAAATGTTTAATATACGACTTTTAAATTATACCGATTTAAATTAAATTAATCTCGTTGGTATGTGCTGGTTCTATTGGAAATCCAATTAAATTTAGACAGAATTTTTCTTTGACTCTCAGTTGGATAGTAACCAAAATTTCCTATTATATATTTGTAAATATATATTTTTGTATTTAATCTTTCGTTATCCATGTTTTTTAATATCCAGTCCAGAAATCCCCCGAGTAGAAGACCGTCACACGTTCACGTCGTGATTTCGCCAGTCTCCGAACTCATGATTAAGGACCTCAAATAGGTTTGAAACTAGTCGGGCAAATTCCAAAAGTATTTATGTGACTACAAACGAATATCTACATATAATTCAATATATTTTAGTTTTTATGTCCTAAAAAAATATATTTAGAAACATTTATAGTAGGTACATACAAAAACAAAGAACAGTTGTATTAATGTATTTATGACTTCTCTCATGCAGGTAATGGGATGAAAACACGAAGGAAAATGGTTTAACCACAGATGAGAGAAACACAAATAAATACAAGGGGTCCTTTATTTGTTAGAGCTTCTAGCAAGGAATAAAACAACGCATCGATTTAAAGACAAATTAAATTTGGTGCTTTATTCCAACCGTAGCAAGATTTTGGGTATTATTTTTTCAAATTACCATTTCTCATCTATGGCTATAGTAATATTATGAAACGGAAAAGTTTGTTGGTTTGTTTGATGGTATTAGTTTTTTTTCTAATTATGATAGTCAGGTTTATAAGGAAGGCCATGAGCTAGATTAGTAGTATTATACGTGATTGAAACTGCGGGACACAACTAGTAATAAAATATATACAAATATTTGCTTATAATTGAAATAATAATAATGTTCATTATTAATTGTCATAATTTTGTATATTACAAGTATCAAATTAGGAAGCAGAAATAGTATAATAAATAATAAAATAAATAAAAATTGCACAAATATATAAACATTCTTCATTACATATCTTTAGACGCATCGATACGCAACATTTATTATGGCGTCATATCGCAAACGTAATATACTATTCATTATTATATCCAAAACCTTACCTCCTTGATATAAAGTTGAAAATTGCAGCAATCTTAAATACTAGCGATAGATTTAAGATTGTTTCTAAAAGTCTAGAGCGTTGCTATCACGTCAAAACAAGGATCGGGGAGAATGTATTGCAGTCGGCAATCTTAATGCCCTTTCCACAATATCTTTAGTGTGACGCCCCAATATGAATAATGTGTCATACGATCTCGCCCTTTTATCTAAGTAAGTTGAAGATTTAAGGTGGTGTTAGGAAAAACTCAAATTGAGAATATGAACCCTAGCCTTTGTTGTTTGGAAAATTATTGAATAATTAAATTGAATAAAATATATAAATCTGTTTTATTATAACCCGCCTCATTGATATAAAACTAGCTGTTACTCGCGGTTCCACCTACGTACGAACGGTATTATTTAGTATTCAAATATTAGGATATATTTCGATTAATAATATTATTTTTTTATCTAAAATAATATTTCTTATATGTTTATTATAATAAGTCATGTTTATAGCACATACCAATTGATTCCTTACTACGTTAAAGACATTAGTTGGCTATCTCCTCTGTAAGAATTGTTTTATTGTTCTTCCAACTGTGTTTTTTATTTAGTAAATAAATTGGTAACTCCATAGCATCCATAAAATGACAAACAATTTAATCTTTATTATCTTATTGTATTGCAGTTCTGGGAACGTCTAATGTCTTAAGGTGTGTTTCAAACGATTCTTCAAAGTTATTTGATAACATTCACTAAATAAATAATATATTAAACATATAAAATTTCTACTTTATAAAATACTATAAGTAATAATTTTCAGCAGCCAAAACTACTTACTCTTTTATGATATATGTATCAGAAAAATAATTTGTAAGAAACTCGCGTTTATTTTTACATTTTTTAATTTAAACCGACGTTTCGCATGCTTTGCAGCAAACGTGTTTGTAGCTAACGTGATCAGTTGCTGCAAAGCATTCGAAACGTCTTGTTAAATTAAAAAATGTAAAAATAAAAACGAGTTAAAATAGTTTTATTATAAATTATAAATGTGTAGTGCTCTTGTATATCTTAGAAATCATTAAATAATTTGTAAGCTAAAAACGGTCTGCTGTAATTAGCATAGAAAAAAGCATAGAAATAAAGCGTATAAATTTTTTTTTCTATGAGCGGGCAGATTTTCCAATAACGGAGAGCTAGTGTTACTATAAATACTGTCTTATAAGGATTATTCATGAATAACATCTATATACCTAAATCTAAAATAAAATATTATTATTATTAAGTATTGGTAAGATTGAGTTAAACACAAATCAAGATGAAAAAATATACTATTATTCTTTAATAATAGACGCAAAAAGCAAACTTTTATTGTCAAATATAATGATAATAAGAACATCTTAAGGGATTCAATTAATTAAGTTCTATAATAAAATAAAGTATATGTTATGTCAAATAACATTTTCCTTAATTAAGATATAAATAATCACTTGACAGTCCCTTGTGAATATTTGCAATAGATCAAAACTTTACTTGAAACTTATTTAATGAGAATTATTTACGTATTTCTATATTATTGTTCAATTTTAATAAGCATTGATAAGTGGATATGACTTATTCAAAATACAATGTTTCCAAAATTTTGTTCGACTTCTTTCAAACATTTGGGTGCCATCATCAGCTATTCGATATGTAAATAGGTTGCGCCGCAATTCTCATTACATTGACGGATAATTATATATATCATCATCAGGATCACGAAATTTTAAATCTTAAAATATAATATTATACCCTGTTTCTAGTGCATTTAATAGTCATTTTTATGATACTGAACACGTTTCGCATATTACGGCGTAGTTAAATAAGTATTCTCTCCCTAAGGCATAAAAAATGTGAGTACAAATACTTGTATTATTTTTGTGGGGGTGATACTTTAGGGTAGGCAAGCCAATGTTTTGGTAAAATAAAAAAAATGCATGGGTACGACGCAATATTTTAATATTAACTGCATTATAGGGCGAGTTGCATTATGGGGATTTAGATAAGAAATGTTAGGATTAACATGGATAAGACTACAGATTTTTTAGCTTAGGGTGTGGTTTGTAAATTAATGCTAATAAAATTTAAATATATACTTGTAAATATAATGAAAAGTCGACCTATTCTGTCAATATTCACAAACTTTGTCTCTGTTTCTCAATTAAGTCCAAAATTTAATTAAAAACTTTATTAAAAACTAATAACATTTTAAAATATATATATGTATAAAATATGTTACTGTTTTTACACTTATATCTATCAAAACAAAAAAACTTAACGTTTTTTTTGATCAGAGGGGTAACATAAGTTTGCACTCCGATATTAGACTAATATTCAGCTTACCCTCTTATTAAAAAACCAAGCCATTTGTATGTATTTATATTTATGGTCTGCAAACACAAAGGTCCCTGTCAATAAATCCATATATACCATCCCTGTGGGCTAATTTTGCTAAAACATTTCGATATTAAAAGAGCCCCCAGAATTCCGATAGCATTTCAAATCAACTGTTAGTAAATTTTGGTTTGATTACATTCAATTTCATAGATCTTTTCAGATCTAATTTAAATATATCTCTAAAAGCCTTATGACAATATTTTTGGCTTACTCTTTTACACATCTCATGATATATATATTGCGCCGGAGTCGTTTGTTTTCACGTAAGTTGAAAGGTACAGATTTTTTGTTCCTACATTTTATTGACCGGACCAGTTTTTATTTCCAATGCATTTTTCAATTTAATAAAATAAAGAAGTTATATAAATCATATAATTGCTTATATAATGTAATATATCAAAAGGCACATTTCAAATTAAAAAAAAAAGATTATCAATGCAATTCTCACATCTCTTAGAAGCTCGTCTATAATTTTTCATTTTCATTCATTTCATAATTTCATTTACGCTACAAAACCCAATTCTCATCACATATCAATGAAAAAGTCGTACAGTAAAATACTGTATTTTATTTTAAAAGTTATTCCATTATAAAAATTAACAAAGATGTTTTCGTAGTTATTTTGAAACATTTTTATATAACTTAATTAAAATAATACATAAATTTCCATTATTAAGTTGTTTGCTTAACTTAAGCAGTGTTCCAACCACAAACTTAGTTTAGTCGTAAAAGAAACAATTAAAGCTCACACCATTATACTTTGAATCTTGAAGTAAGCCCCAGAGTGGTATAATCTGGAACGTGACTACAACCTTAATACAAATATGACCCATTACTGTACTGAATGTTACTTTATCATACATAAAATTTTAAGAAAACTTCATAATATTACTTGTATTATTTAAAACAAGTCCAAGATAAGATAAGATTAAATCAAAAAAGATTCCTTAGATGAAAGAGTCCTTTAACCTTTAATCTACACAATACAATATAGATTTAAAGCTACACAATCACATGATCTATAACCAGAGAACGATGAAATGACTTCCCTTTTGGAAATAACAACCTATACTCCATCAATCCACCGTGTCACTCATTTTCACTGTCCGTCCAGTGAAATATTAGACTTATCTGTTGGGAAAATCACGCCTGCGAAAACTATTTGGATTGAGAGCAATCTTTCATTTTGATTATTTTTCTATTGTAAATAATAGACGCCGTAGTGTTTTTGTTTGAGAGCTACGGATGGCATGGTTGGCTCGAGGGCTTTTGATTTTTTGGAGAGCCAATATTATCGTTTGACCGATGGTTCATATTATCTGGGAGAATGTTATAACAGCTATATTATTTTTGGAATTGTATTCCTGCACAGGTATTACTTATTTACTTATGTTACTAAGTATTAGGATGTTTTAGAGGTTAATATTGTTTAGAGTTTTATATTTAAAAAAAAATTGCTTGCACTTATATCATTTTAACCTATGAGCTATATGGGCTTACTAAGTTTATAATACCTACGTCATTTGAAATATTGTAAATTCACATACGTAAGCAAATTATAAGATGAAAGCTTCTAAATTAATATTTCTTAACGAAAAAGGTATAATTGTAACTTTATTAGTGGATGCGGATAAAGGATTCAAAGAGATCCCTGTTTAGTATTAGGGATGCCTTTGTAAGTGGTATTGATGTGAGCTGTATATCGGATTCTACCCTTTAACTAATGTAATAAGATTACAAAGGGGTGCAGTTAGACAAACCAGGCTCGGATTCAAGCTTTATAAATATTAAATTATTATTTTTACAAATAGTTTTTACGATATTTATTGCTATTCTTTGGCAAAAGATATCTTTTTTTTAAATTAACATCGCATTTTTTTGCACTGGTCTTGCATATCTCGGCACAGAAGCAGCAAAAGAATTTCAATGATGGACTAGATAATTATTCTAATGGCTTTGAGTGTTTAGAAGATGTAACGAGAAGGTACTTGATTACATTAGTCATTTAAAAGATTTGTCGTTCCAGTAATCAAAATACGCTCCTGGTTTGTGGTACGAATCGCCATTGACGTCGTTGCAAAGCGTTAACTGGCTACGAAGGGGGTAATATTAAGGCAATATCATCAATCAATTCCGAAACGCCGATTGGTCAAGGACAGAATCAGCCTATTATTATAAAGAAATTAAAATAATTGAAAAATTAAATTGTAATTAAATAATATCTAAAATATATTTTATAAAACCTTAAGTTTCTTTCAACACTATTTTATGATACTTGGTATTTATATAATGGATTTGAAAGAATATTTTGCCATTTGTTAGCCTTAATAATATAAAGTGTATTGTGGCGATATAATTATACAAACTTATTGTAAAATATTTTTTTGTCATGTTTCGCACTTCTAAATTAATCGCAATAATGTTATGATCATTATCTCTTACGTATTTTTTATAAACAACATTTAAAATAAATGTGAAACGAGGTAATAAATAATTTTTGGTAATGTGTTTTGTTGCTAGATGACGTTGTAAGATAATTATAGTGTCCGACATTGTTCCGCCATCTAGTGGATAAAGTAGAAACTTTAGTGTGCGTTTTCAGATACTATTGAAAGATCAGTTGTTGTAGTTTGACACTAGATGGCGCTTTTAAATATTTGTTACAATCAAAAGCATTACCATCTACCGGTTCATTATGTAAACTATAAAAACACTAATAGTGATGACGCTATTATCTTAGATGGCGTTCTTATTGCAATCTTTTCAAAAGATTCCTGGTTAAATCGAAAGATGGGACTGTTATTAGAATTATATTTTTTTCTTTTGAATATTATAGGATGCCTGTGAATGATACTTTTTACTTCAAAAGTAAATTACTTTTATGCCTTATTTATTAATTAAAAAAATATATAATTGTTCTGATTTCAAAAAATTAGTAAATAATGGCAATGAGCAATTTAACTATTTTATAGTCAAGTTTTATGTTTTTATAAATTATGTAAACTTACCAGACTTTACTCAGATGAGTTCAAATAATTAACTTAACTTCTTTTACAATTTTAATATTTTTTGAGGTTGGTAGGTAGTATATTGTGTGCCGCGGTTAAATGTGAAAATGATCGCGTGATAACAGCGACGGCAAATGTCTTATTAAAGAACAAAAATTTTGTGTTTTATAAAATAATTTAAATACTCTTGATGTGAAAGAGCATTTTTATTCTTATTTTCGTGGTAGCTCGTAGAACAAGTAGTCGGTTGAATAATAAAAATTACATATTTAATTTTTATCTTTGATTTGATTTTGAATTCTTTAATATAAAATTGAGTTTTTGTCTTAGTACATCACCTGATTCACACTCTACTTTTAGTAATAGTTCTTTCCGTATATAAATATGATGTATTCCGTATATAAATAGTATATAAATAATATTAGAGTGAAAGATGGAAATTTCCAACATATCTATTTTTTTTTAATTTTAAAAAATAATAACAATTCCTAATTTTATAAACAAGAAATATTTTTTAAGTCTCATTTAAACATCCCCTTTCTCACCTAGACCAGTGGTATCCATAGAGAATAACAACGTTTAAAATAGTAATGTATTATAGTAAATAGGCTAGTTAGCTTTTCTACTATTCTATTTATTCCTGATTCATGACTAATATCATACAATTATTAGCATGACAGAACTGTTCATCAGTTCACGCCGCGGTAACGCCATTCTCCGAGCTCTTGAATAAGGACCCCAAATTGTTTCGACACTAGTCGGGCCAATTATGAAAGAATTTACATGAATACAACTGGATGAATTATAATTAATAAATTTACATTTTGAATTATTAATAAATCAAGGTCTTTTATCGTTGTCTGCATTTCACTATCAATCTATCCATTATCTTACTTGGTTTCTTAAGCCGCAGTTTACCGCTGTGAGTCAACAGTCCATGTTTAATTAAGGGCGATGTAAATAACATTAGGGCGACCACGACTCGGGTCTTGGAAGTTCTCTTGTTATTGGTCTTTTAAACATCTTCGTACGAAATTGATTAACCGTTTTGAACATGCAGTCTTACAGAGACGTTTGATTATTTTCACTCCTTTTTCATCTTTTGTCGACGTAAGCTTTTGCTTCTCTTTTCTTTTCTTTTCTTTTTGTTAATACGATGTAAAATAATCTTCTTTTTTTTCTTTTTGTTAATACGATAGAAAATAATATTTTGTGTTGCGAAAGTCTTAACATGGAAATATTGTAACCCACCAGAATTTATTTATATAATTATCGTTGTTGTAAACACACTTTATGTAATGTGGTTTTCAGTTAAACACAGTTTCTTATTGCATTTACTATACTCGCAATATATAGGTGAATATTACAAAGTTTTGCCTTGAAACAAGTTGGAGAGTGCCTCTAGAGGTTTCTCACTAAGAGTGCGTTGTTCTATCTTGTAATGTTTAATTATATATACTCTCTTGATTATGGCTCTTATGAGTTCATGAACTTGCTGCTTAAGAAAATTACGTGATAATGACACAGTTATCATTTGTCCTTTAAATTTCCTGGTTTTGATAACTTAGCGTAACTTTTTACGTGAATTTAAACGTGCTGAACTAATTTAGAAAACAAAATTCAACTATATTAAATTTTATTGCTTCGTTTATTTTGAAATTTAGAAATCCACACCCCATTCACCTTTACTCCTTCTTGCTCTAAAATTTTGCTTAAAAAAAAACGTTTTATTTTGTATGGATCTCTTTACCACATTTTTTTTGTCCATTAACAATAAAATTGATCTTATAAATAATGTTCTGTTCATATTTAATTTACTTCTTATTAAGCTTGTTTACTCAAAACCTAATATAGGTCTCAGATTTTTTACTAAAATATCTCCCATACATATTTCAGTGTACTGAAAAACTTGATTTCCAAGTAATACCATTATCCGTTCAAATATATCAAGGATTTAATAGAAAATACAGATACAACTGAAAAGCAATTAAAAACTAGAAGTGAAATTAATTATTTTTAAATTGCAGATTTATTTATTTTTTTAGGTAAATATGTTTTTTTTATTAACTACGTGTATCTATACGAATTAATAATGAATATGTTATGAAGTAATTTGAAACCATTTATAACTCAAAGAATATTTAAGTAGAACATTGTACGAAGAAATTACTTGAAAAGAAATGAACGTAGATAAATTTGTAAAGATATTTTCATAAAAGCCTTTGTTTGCTGCTACATTTTCAGAAATAAACTTGCGTAAAATTTTGTTCAGAGTGATAAGGCGAGAGGTAATTTTTACGGGCACATTTGCCGTAACAATAATAACAACTTGCAACTAATTAAAAGTAGGGCGCGGACTCACGGGGAAGCCTCCTTACCTTGCCAAAGTAGAGATAGCAGAAAAGGTTTTACGTCGTGAATAAATTATGGCTACATTTTTGTTCAGATGAAACAAAGACTCTAAATACATTTGAATTATTAATATCTCTGCAGTTTCTTATTCATGGTATTCTACTTATATTACGTAAAGTGTTCAATATTGTGAAAACCCATCAAAATGTTACATATACGAGAGAGAAAGCTATTATTTAACAAGTTTAAAAGTTAATAAGGCTGTCCGACCATTATAATGCATCATTGAAGCATACAACTATTCCGCTACTAACGCTACAAGGAGACTGCTTCTAATTAGCAAGCTGAGAGCTAAATATTACATTTATGATATATAAATTTTCCTCTGTAAGCAGCACTCTTAATCTGAACTTTATTAGCTATGTTTAAAGTGTAGATTATTTTGTACCAACTACCAGTTTCTTGTAAGACGGGCTTTATCTTATAAATTGTTCGTTTTATTTAACTACCTCCATTTTCTAATTATACCCATGAAGTAATGTATGAACCTCACGTTTAACTGCCCTTAAAACCGTTGTATTGCTAGCTATAGACATTAACATTTTAACTATTAATGAAACATTTAATTCATTTCTTTTATTTATCAAGTGTATACTTAAAATTTTAAAAAAGATTATTTGTTTAACTTTTACTTAGAGTTGTTTTCGTAATAGCGCAATTAATATATTTCTAAATTATATTAAGTGTAGAGCAAAATGAATTGTATCTCCATTACAGTTTAAAGTTTAGACCATTCTATTCTGTTCTCTTAATGTAGTTCATTAATACACATCGAAAATTCGGGAGACAGATAAATAGGATATAGTTAGTTTAGACACATATAAATTTATTATATCTGAGTTGTGGATCAACAAAAGTACTGCTTTTAAAAAATTCTTATCATTTTATAGGTACATTTAAAGCATTATCTATACTAATATTATAAAAAGTTTGTTTGGTTATAATCGAAATAACGAGTTAGATTCGAAACATTCTTTATGATTATGACAGGTTCATGCAGGAGCATTCGGGGGGTCTCGCCGGGGCGTCACGGTGTGTGTCCCACTACGGCGAAGAGGGCAACCGTTGGTTTTTTTAGTAGGTAGCCTTAAAAATGGCACCATCCTCTATGCTGCCGGGTAGTCCCACATAACCCCCCGGCCGTCACCCCCCTGGGCCGACGGGGTACCCGAAACGGGTTTTTCCAACGAAAAAAAAAAAGGTTCATGCAGGAGACTAAATATACGCGGGTGAAACCGCGGAGAACAGCCAATTATAATATAAAGATTTTCAAGTTATAAGCTCTTCTTATAGCGGTAGTGATACTCTTAGATGCCTTTCCTAGATAGGAAAGGCATATTCCTATCGATATATGGGATTATTTTCTCATATTATGTATTATATATAGTGTTAAAAATATTTCAAAAAGTAATTTTAGTGTCGTTTCTGGAATTACTGCTTTTTAAAGTGAATACGAGCACACGGGTCACCTGGTAGTAATTAGTGATTAAACCCGCTAGCACTCTTGTTACACCAGAGGAATGAAAGAAGCGTTGCCAGCCTTTGAGGAAGGAAAGAGGCTAATTAGTCATAAGCAAAGGATCGCGGAGTAAAGCTGTTCTTAAATAAATTATAAAATGGTAAATGTTGAGATAGGAAATATAATTCTCTAGCAAAATTTTTCTTAACCTAATAAGCTGGATCTTTCAATGTGTTATGTTTTACAATATTTTGCATGAAGCTTAAACTTTTTTAGTAGTTTAGTTCCAAATAAACTGTAAGTTCGTAATTTATAGATACAGAGCACATGTGTAGTTCAGGTGATAAAAACAAATAACAATCCATGAAATATCGTAAAGTTCTCGGAACTTTTGTAATGCACTCTCATTATTTTGACAGCTTACCCAAACTTTGAGTGCTTCTTAGCATAAAAGTTAATATTTGATTCAATTTTATATCTTAAAAGCGGACTGGCCATGCTTCAATAAATAAACAGTGCTAGGTTTTGTATTTTATTTAAACTGCATAGTTTTGTATTTTAAACTTTAAAAAAATATTTAAAACGTTTTAATAACATTAATTTTCTTCATAATTCATACATAAAGAAAAATGATAACAGAGGGCGATTTCTGATATATTTAAATTGTAGAACACGGTGGTAAGATTTTTCTATTAGCAGTAATTACACAGGCACACAAAAAAAAAACTGTATTTAAAACCTAAGCTACCTACAAATACTTTTGGTGCCCCAAAACCGAATTTGAAGTCAAAATTTAACCATCACCCTTACATTTTGCTTCAGCTGCCCCAGCCACTCTATAAGCCGCACCAGAGGGCGAATATTTACTTTATGCAAAATAAAAAAACCAATTTGCTAAAAATATATTTTTTGGAGTGCTAAACACGAAGCTATACCAGCCATCCTGTAAACAACCACAGCGGGCGAATATTTCAATTTGTGCAAAATTTTAAAATAAGTGTCTATGTTATGTTTTTGGAGGGAGTGCTAAATACTAGTCTGAACTCAAAATTTACCCATCACCCTTAGATTTTGCCCCCGTAACCCTAGCCACTCTCTAAGCTGCCCCAGTGGGTGAATATTTAACTTTATCCAAAGGTTAAAAATCAAAGTATCTAAATACCGATTTTTAGAGTGATAAAAGCAAAATCTTAAGTGACAGTTCACTTCAACGTCCCGTACTCACTCAGACTAGTAACTAATATTCAATTGATAAGCTAAGCTTCAGTGTAAATTAGATAAAAACTTGGTTAATATGCTTTTTATAATCATAAAATATTTATTCTTAGAGAGTGAGTGAATTATGACTTAAGATTTGATTTTAGTACTCCATTAAACATAATTTACATATTTTTTATATTTTATTCTTACACAAAGCGTGCACAAAGGTTCATAGGGTAGCTGGGGCAAAATCTAAGGGTGATGGGTAAATTCTGACTTTAGATACGTATCTAACACTCCAAAAAACATTAAAAAGGCTTTTAATTTTAAATTTTGCACAAATTGAAATATTAGCTCTCTGGGGTGGCTTATAAGATGGCTGGGGTAGCTGGGGCAATATCTAAGGGTAAATTCTGACTTCAGATTCGTTTTTGGGACTTGAAATAACTTCCCTGTAGGTAGGTCAGGTTTCAGATACATAACTTTTTTTTGTATGCTTTTTTTATATATAGCCTATGGTCCGTTAGAAGAGGAAATTCTAACTATACCAGTGTGGTTTAGGAATTTGAGAGAGGTTTTATTTATTAGCAGTACTATATTCTAAGTATTAACTCAACTATATAATCTCGATATTATACAAAATTTATGGATAATCTTTCAGAATTTTACATTGTATATTTACTTTTATTTTCTTTAATATATGTATGTATAAATTAATCAAAACAGTTATTGTAAAGTTTAAAAATAGTTGCTGTAAAGAGATACTGATATCTGGTTCAACATAAAAATAAGGGAATAAGTTTAATTGTTTTGTCGAAGCAGATGGAAATTTCTATGTCATTAGGTTAATTGTGAACCCTATTCGGTAGCACCATGGTAATATCATTAAAGTTGTATGTAGCTTCAGTAATGTCTTTGATGTTTTGAAATGAGGAAGACAATTACTAAAATGCAATTAGAATAGAGTAAAAAGTTTTATGTTATTATGCGAATCCAAATTATCAAATATTTTTTATAATAAAAATATATTTATTAATAAATAATTAAAGTCGTAATGATTATGTGTCATGCAATTATCGGCCAGTCATTTAAAAGTTATTTCAAAAAACGGACGCATAAATAACTCATATCTCTCGTGTCATACTTAGTTCTGTAAAAGGATTTTTCGTCCAATTAAAAGTTCCGACCGACACAAAGCTATTCCAATATCTGATTCACTTTTGATTACAAATGTCTCTGTAATCTTTCCTGAATTGGGGATTTTATATGAATCAATTTAGTTTGGTTTTTGCTTAAAATTACATATTGGTACATAGAGTAGTTGTATATTTTAATTTCTGAATAGCTTACCGATATGTTTACTAGTTTTATAATAAAATAGTTAAATATTTTTAGGTAATTAGGAGTTACAATGGCATGTCTTAATACTAAATTATTTAGAGCGAATAAAAAATATGTTAATTTCTTATTTCCTACAAATAAACACGTAACTGCTTCACGAAAACCCACATACCAAAATAGTTACGACATCAATATGGCATTTTAACAATACTTCCGTTGTGTGAATGTATGAAGAGGAAAACACGCAAGCATTCACACATTAACATTATTTATATGAAATACCTTCATTAAAATATTTAGTCTATTACGAAAAATTCCGTAGTCATTTTTTACCGAATTCTGGTAACTAAAAACGTCTGATCGTTTACTAATCACCCCAATTTATTTTGTCAAGCGATTGTCGAACCAATTTATATTAAGTTTAAAATAGGTTATTGTTCTTCTGTGAAGTATGGTTCTCAGAGTCTGTAAAGTGACATCTGGCACTAAAAAACTCCACTTTAAGGACGTAATCTATAGTTGAGATCAAAGTACAAGAAGAGGCATTCACAACAATTAAAATTATCAGCGTTGCCTATTCATTAATAACGTTTTGGAGCAAAGAAGTGTATTTTGTTTACATTTATTAATGAAGTGATGACAGACCATAAATCAACTAGTGTAAGACGAATTGAGCCAACGTCAGAATTCAACGTTTTGTTTCGTGACGTCATTTGTTTCAGAGAAATACATTAAATCATCGATCTAATTGGTATACTGTTGTAAAAATTAATAGGTACTAAACATGAAAGTTTCATCAGCTTCATCAGATTTTAATTTAAGCCTAGTTTTTAAATAATTAATATTTCTATGAACCATATTATTCCTTTGTTAAGTTTCATGTTTCATAGTATTTTTATTGCTATATTTTCACTATATAAGCAAAACTTTATTCTCTGCTCCAAATTAAACTTATCGACTAAATAAAAGGTCATAATTAAAGTTGGAACGCCATTTATACAAACCATAACCATTAATCACAACATCATAAAAACTGTTTCGAAGGCGAAATTTGGTAAACATTTCTTTTTTTTTTGTTATAAATACCCGATATGCGAATGTGCCTTCTTTGTTTTCTTAAGTGCTGCAGATAATTGCGGGACTAAAAAGAGAAAATTCATTTAATATGGAGAGTTTTATTATAACATATTTCAATTATAAAGAATGATATTAAAGTATTTAAAAAAATAAAATCATATCTCAAACTACATCATATCCTTCGAAATTAACAGAGAAATATAATGTTTAGGTGTAAATAACTTTATTATTAATGGTACTTGTAAATATAATGATCGCAAATACCTTTGTTATAATTCTAAGTAACGATAATAAAAACACTAGTTTTTGTATTACCGACTTATTTCAGTACAATACGATAAAAACGGTTCCCGTATCGGAACACTAGAGTCACATTTCTGGCATAACTTACTAACGTTTAATTACGAGGGGCACATGCCGGGAGGATTTATAAAAAATGTCTCTTTTTGTATTACAAAAACCGCCAAATTAACTTTTTAAAGGAAACGATCTGTTTTTGGCTGTGCCACGTGTGACAGCACTGTGTTGGCGTCAAATTCTATTTCGACGACGACACCACATGGCGTTTTGTTGATACTTACTTTGTCGTCGAGGTTTCTCATCATCGGGGATATGTATTTTTAGTCCAGACGGATTGATGATGCCAAGTTTGTGAGCTTAACTTGACTTTAATACCCCCGTGATATATTGAACGTCGTTACGATTCTGACACATTGAAACGCATATTCTTTATGAATTATTCCCTCTTGCGTAGCGTTCTATATTTTACATAACAAACTTATGGCTCTATACAAACAAAGGGAATATTCGAATTTGAAATATAACGATACAATCTTTATTTATTTCATACGCAAATATATTCAATAGTCTGAATGAGAAAAGACAAAACATTGTTATATATTTTGTTTTACAAAAAGTCGCTTGACGCGATGCTTGAAATATTTCGATGACAACCAAAAAAGATAAAACTTACAGATTTTTATTCTGTTAGGTTAAAGATAAAAAGAAGCATTCTTAACTAGTTCAAACATTATATTCGCATTTGTAAAGATCAAAGAGCGTTGTGTCATACGAATAGAAAAAACTTCGGGAGGCGTTGGCGAAGTGAACAACGCTGGAGGGTTCTTAAGTAATGTTGAGGGAGCTAGGCTTTGAAACAAAATGCGTTTGCATACATTAAACTGTAAGAATGTTGAAGATAGGGAGGGTAATGCTAGTGGTTCCCTTGGGAAGTGTGTTTCGGCGATTACGCGGACGGAATTCCCCAACTCAAAGTTGCTTCTTGACGGGATAGTTTCCACGTAACACTAGCCTCTATGTTTTCGTAGTCAAAGTGCTCCAACACTGTTCTATATGTTTCAAAGTATTTGAAAGGCAAATTAGGTAGAAAGTTGTAACTCTGATACAGTAATGTAAATAGTTGAAGTAATTAACTACTTAGTAAGACCAAGCATGAATAAGTTGGCTTATGAATTTTATGCGCCCTTCTATTGTTTGTTTTAATTAATAATAATGTAAAAAATTAATGTCAATAGCTTTAGATTATATAAACTACCCTTTTACAATTTAAAAAAATGTACTCAACTATAATCTGGACTGAATTTGGAATCTCGAGGAGTCCGTATCCATCTCACAAACTCTCACAAACTGAGCTATTGTTACAGTATGCATTTTAAAAACTGATTTTATATAATATGTTACATATTATAATTTAAAAAATTATCTTAAATTGTAAATAATATTAATAGTACATAGAGATACTGGTTATAAAGTACAATGTCCTACCGAAACATAGTATAAATATAAAAGAGAAGTCTTAGAATCAAAATCTGAATTACAGGCCGTCCATCATAATCGTGGAAGTTAGAAACGGAGTGAATTAATCAAGTATCCAAACAATGGCAAACATCTTGTATGATGTGTGAACTAGGAAACTTGTGGAAACTCTAAGTTCAATAGACTATCGGGGAATCCTCATGTAGGAGTCTGAAAATCAAGGAAGTTGTTCCTATAGGTTATACCTCACCTAACATATATACAAAGAAATGATATATATGAGGACTGTCAAGTGTTTCTTATTAAATGTCAAAACTATTAGTAGTAGTTCAACAGTATATATTTTGTACGTAATAATGATCTTATATATTTTTAATTAAATGATTACCTCTTGGAACTGCAATCAATATATACGAACTATAAAATAAGAATGAAAATAATTAATTAATACCTAAGAAAGTTGTATTTTTAATACAAAGAAAAAAAAGTTATATATATTAATCAAAGGAGAAATGTTGGATATAATTAATACATAATTAACGCTTAGAATGTACAAATTAGGGTAATAAGTCAAGATTATTAGGTGATATTAGCAATTAATATAGTATGTTATAAACTTTTAGATATATATATATACACCATAGATGTTTGAGAGATTGAGAATATATAAATTAATTTACTAACAAGTAGAACTGTCCAAATATTGTTTATACAACGCACGTCCTTAGCATTTAATTTCTTGAATAGATATCACCAAGGGTGACTTTGTGTATCTCGCAATAAGCAATAACTGCTAAGAGACGCAATGGTGATAAACTAGCCCACTGTTGTTGAAGCACAAAGGATTTCTGGCTGGCCAATGAAGGTGTAGGGCTGTGAAAAATATTTTTAAATTTTCATGATAAACCTAAAAATATTTTGTATAATAAGACATTTAAACAGAATATTAACAAAAATATAAACCTTGTTGTTATTTTGTAAAAAGTGTTATTAATATTTTTTTCATGTAATGGGCATACTCAAAAATTATTTTATATAAATGTATATTAAAAGTTATATATTTCGGAAATTAAATATAAAAAAATAAATTTAAGTTGTCTAAACAACGAACAGGTGTTCTTCCTAAACTTTTTCGTATAATAGATCCAGTTTGTCGTAAAGATTTAAAAAAACTTTTACTTCGCCAGCCCTACGTGAACCAATTTAATGCTGTAAATCCATAGGGTACACTTACTTCCCTTCAAACTCATGCTATATTGCGTTTTTTCTAAACCACAAAAGGGGAGACTTGTTCGTAGTCACGCCAATATTTTACCGGAAAATGTATGCCATGGTATAAGAAAAGTTCTACTAAAACTTGTACATCAGATTCATTGAAAATAATGACAACAACAAAAATCTCATTAGATTCTCATTATTTTATACAACATTTTGAAAGGAAAACTGTGACTAACATAGTTAACATTTATAATAAATTTCCTAATATTTTATCTAATAAATATTTTATACTAAAATAAGATGAAAAGTTTACATATTGTCAGAATAGTTTATGTTGAACATATTTTCAGGAAATTTAAAGTTCTAACTTATTGTATTTTCATTTCATCTCAGTTCAACAGTCTTACGTAGATTGTTGAACTGAGATGAAATATAAATACAGTAATACCTTAACCCTACGATAATTAAGTCAGAGGACTTTGTCAGTAACAGAATAGAACATTTGGATTTACCTAAAAACTATAAATCACAAAAAAACTTTATAGACTTATTAATATTTTGAAATTTCAAAATTGAATTTTTTGTGTTAATAAAATATGAACAAATAGTATAGAAAATAAAAAAAATCAATAATAAATAATGTCCGTAAAAATGTGAGCAGAATATGATTGTTAAAAGAGGCTTAATCTTTTACAACGCTGTTGAAAATCGCGACTGATAAGACGATTACATATAGAATGGTAAATTTATCTTAGCGACATGGCTGCTCATTCGTCAAGTGATAATGTGGATTTCTAGAAGACGCAGGTTCGATCTAATTGTTATTTTTTTAATTCTCTACTGTAACATATCATTATAATGTAAAATAATATAAACATGTCATAAGTAATAAATAATTCAGTTATTGAAAAAACATGATAACAAAAATTGTTTCAAAACAAACATGCGCTTTCATAAATATTTTGTGCATACTAGAATGCAAACAATTTGTGAAAGCATGGCTCTCATGGGAATATCTGACGTTTTATTTTTCTCTTAAAGCCTCAACAAATTTCTAGATTGCTCATATCCAGCATTGGTCCCCTATATCTCACTTTTTCTGTATTTATTGCTCTCTACCCTTGGATAACTTATCGAAAATATAATCCCTCCTTACCGAAACTTCCATGGCTGATTACTAGTTCCTTTGATAAGATGTGTTCACATAATATGGACACGGTAATAACAACCTTAATTATAAAGTACCATGCTATTATGAAAGCTATTTGTTATGAGATATAAACATATTTTAATACTGTTCCATAATAATCTACTCTAATTAGTACCGCAGTCACAAAGAAACATGTTTATGAAACTTTAGTTCCTACTCAACATCATTAAGAAGTCACAGAGACTTGATAAGCCATTTTATTTCAATGAACCCAAATGAATATGCCATAAAATAATCGTTACATTTTTGCTGTCTGGCTTTTTCTTATCCTTGTTATGCTCTACGAAGACAATAATTTGGGGTTCCTTCACCGTTAAAGTTGTGGTTAGAAGAACAAAATCCGGACCTAATCCCCAAGAGATTAATATTATTTTATCGCTAACTATAAATAACGAGAGAATTCAATAGCAACGCGGTAAGCGGCATTATAAGTTTTTTGACAGACTAGTGGAAAACTTTTACCAAATTCAATCTTGCGGGGATTTGCGGCAATCGCTTTATATTCCGGCCCTTAGGAGGTCTGGGGATATAGAAGGTTCAGTGCGGACTAGTTTTTGGTATTTTTATATGTTACTAATGTGAATATGAAAATACAGGGTAGATGCAGATCTTTCTTTATTAGGAAAACGAAAGATATATTAAAATATATCTTTACTAAGTTAAAATTATTATTATTTCAATCTTTTCATTTGAAAATATTACGTAATTTTTAACTTTATTATAAAAGATAGGCAATTTTCACGTGTCTTATATTATGTAACAGTGAGATTGCGTCATTATTCACACCCCACGCTCCATTTGTACGCATTTTCTATGCGGAAATGGTACCATATTAGCTTCAATTTCAGCAAATTTACGAGTACCATTCAAATTATCCCTTTTGTCATAAGTCATTTCAATTATGGTTTTACGTTTGAATGAACTAAATGCTGTTAAAATCTTTAATAAGGGATTTCAATTATAAACATATATTACGATATGTTTATAAATATTGGATGTACTTACAAACAACCAACACCACATCAAACAATAATTTGGTGGCTGAAGGTTCAAAGTTTCATTAGTGGTGCATGTTCACTAACAAAAAGCTGAGCCTGAAACCACAGCCAAGCTTCCAAACTCCAATTTTAGCTCGATATCCCATGCAATTTTCACTCTGCTAGAACTTCTATGATATAATCAATCTTGACATGTTATGTGTAATAAGTATATAGTCATATTTTATGTTACAAAAACTCTTCGTAATTCTATAATATTTTCGAAAAACTCAGTTTTTCCTTCCGATCTGTCTGTCTGTATGTGTTTCTGTGTGTCTGTCGAATTTTATTTTTCGAATTTTGAAAAACTAAAGATATATTTGGAATCAGCATCTAAATGTAAGATTCACTTTTCAAAATTATGTTGATTGTCCAACGGGAAGGTGGTCAGATCGGCCGCCGAAGTTACCGAAAAATGGAAAAAAAATTTCGAATTTTTAAATTTTTTAAAATTTAAAAATTAATTAATTAATTAATTAATTTTTTTTTTTTTTGTTTGTTAATTAATTTGCGAGTTATAATTTGCCGATTAGGAGTTTTTCATAGCGGCAAGCTCGATTGCCGCGTGTCAGATGTTTAATATTACAGAAATACAAGGAATTTAATAGATCACATTTAACATCTGTCAGTTTTAGCTTCATAGTGAAGTATTTAAAAAAAAATCTACTAATCGATACAGAGTTAAAACACCTGTAAATCAAACTCAGTAATTGTTAAATATTATTTATTTCAATTATTTTTATTAAAACAGATCCGTTTTTTTAGGTAATTTATAACATTAAATGAAACAACCACATAATTTAAAATAAAAAACATAAAGCATTTATTATTACATTTTGATAAATATTATATCAATTATTTTGTCTACATTTACTTTTGTATTTAATGAATTTAAAGGTGTAGTAAGTAATAATTGGTTTTATTCATGTGTTGTTAAGTATTCTTATACAGGTAATAATTGCATTTTATTTTATTACAGCTATTTAACTTGATTGTTTGATTAATATACGTAGTTTTTAAAATGAAATAATTAATCTGATATGACGGGGTAAATACGATTTGAATTTTATAATAGAAAATATTATTTTGGAAAGAATGACTTGTTAGTCAAAATAATTTAATCGTAAAATTAGGCTATTTTGGTCATTATTGCAATGGATATGTATTTTTATAATGTTTTCTAAGATTTACATGAGTTCTATACATTTCAAAAATACTATTTTACGAATATGAATCGTGTTTATTATTACAGTTTTAAATTTAAACCGACGTTTCGAATGCTTTGCAGCAAACGTATTCGCGGTAAGATGAGATGATGGTGTCAAAGTCAGGTTAAATTTAAAAATTTAATAATAAACGCGAGTTATATCCGTTAAATAGTTTTATTGAAATATGTATTTTTAATTAAAAACTTTATGTTTTTTCTTTAAAAGATAAAATTATAATATAATGCTACATAAAAATAAAATAAAAAAAAAGATAACACTTCCGAGCTCCAATTTTATTATTACATTTTTTTACATTTAATAAAATCTTTCTAACCTAGACCTACAGATCAAAACTAGAATATCTCAGCTACTTTTAGTAAAAGATCAAATCTGACCCAGCAAAAAGTAACTCAAACTAAGATTATATCTCTGAATAATATATTTTGTGAATAATGTATAAGGGTGAAGCAGACGAGTATAAAGCTCTTATAGCCTTTGCAAATTTAAGGTAACATTAAAGTTTTCAAAATGTAATCGCAGCAATAACTTCTTACGTACCTAGAATACATTTTCTTACTTTGTTTCTTGAGGCAGTTCATAATTATAATAAATTTCCTATATTAAAGCAAACAATTTTTGCTTGTTTTATTTCACCTCTTATGTATTGTACATGAATTAAAAATAATTAATAAGTCGCCCTTCAAACTTCCCGTTTATTCAACAGATATTGTAGGAATTTCGAAACCCAATGCAAGTTTTATTTTGGTTTCTTTTCATTGTACACTGCAAGTCACTAATCTTACGCCAAAATGATAAAACTATTTTTTTTTGGCTGAAGCTCTTTAAAATGACATCATTATCTATTTTCAATCTGCGGCTATAGTCCTATAATCACTTGGACAAGAATCGGCTTACGCTATTAATACGAGAACATAACATATTATAGAACTGTCTTGTAAAAGACAAACACTAAGATAACATAAAACAAAAGTCTTCGCAACTGTAAATTTATCAAATATGTAAATAAAGTTAAAAAGTAGTTTAATAAAAAAGTTCAGTCACCCCTTCATAAATATGACGTGCTCCCTTCAGTAAGACAAATTATTTCATTTCCCTTCGCGAAGGGACTCCATACGTGACTCCCAGCGATCATCAATTGTATGAGTTTGGGAGATTACTGAGTTGAGACAATTCATCCTAATCTTTGTTATGATAACAAGTTATTTCTATACAGTATTCATTAGGTATGAATAAGATCAAACTAAAGGTTGGTGTATTAGATAATGAATTCAATTAATATTATTATTTATACTTAATAAATTTACATGCATCTACATTATTTTATTAACAACATATAACAGACTGAATTTTGGCGCAATTCCAATTAAATTCCCATTATCCGTGTATGAGGCTTAATTAATTATATTACAATTATCTGTATAATACAATGCAAACAAGACCGTGAGCACGTCAGAAATTCATACACCCTAATTTCCCCTTCCTTAATAAGACGGCATCTTCACGAAATTATTTCTCGTACACTTTGTCATAGTCAACGTGAACGTCCAGGGCAATTGTGCTCGAGAACCTTCCATAATTAGGACCGGCTAATGTTCCGGAAAAACAATTTCATAAAACATTCTCCTTGCGACGTCCGCATAAAAAGAAATAAGACACTAAATAAACGTCTACTTTCACGGGCCGCTTCACCTTTATGCGATGCGGTGAAAACTGCACAGTTATCCCTTTGTCACTGTGATGTTGAGCTTACATTCCATTTTGCGTGAAAGAACAATTTGCTTAAAGCGTAGACGGAATTAAAATTGCTGGAGGGTGCCAACGTGGTATTGCATTCGAGAAATTCTCCAAATTAGTTCGACATCGATCCACTTCTTATTACGCAGTAATAGAGCTGATAATTAAATAATTTGATTAAAAGTTTAAAATTGCCAGAGTAGCCACTCCACATATTTCGAATTATAGCACAAATTTTGTGGCCAATCGTTCGTTGAATGCCTCTGGAAAATTGCTACAGTCTAGTGGACATTAATTTGTTTTAGTCACATGTAAAATGGACAGCAATTCTCATTTGTCACGTCGTGCAGTTCTTGCAGGTCTTATGTTCTGAAATATGGAAATAATGACTGATTTTACTGATATAAAATTCTATGTATTCATATAAAGAGTGAAATAAATATAATTTTTTTAAATAATGATTAACCATGTAAAAAAAAAACAGTTTTGCCTCACGTATTTTATTTGATAAAACTGTGTAATGTAAAGCACCATTTTTAATTTCATTAAATTTTTTGATTAAAAAAGAAAAAAAAAATTAAATTTTCCAGTCAAATTATTAATTAAAATCTTTGGGTATTCATATTGGATCGATTGCTATGGCTTTAATTGTTTGTAAAAAAATGTTCAATGTTTTGAAATTTGTGAAACAGTGACCACAATAAAAAAAATTACCGGCTGAGTTTCTTGTCAGACCAGGGTGCGTATGAAATCTTCGTAGCCCTAACTGTTAAGTAGGAGAATGTCCAGTAGGATTTATTTCGATAAGTACAGTATTAATATGGGCCCTCCTGAATCTTTAAATTGGCGTACACAAGTGATCCCTGATATAAAAAAAAGGAATACTTATAAATAAATAAAAAAATAAATTAAAAATGTTTAAAAGTTTGATTTAAATATATAGGCTTTGGCTCTTTTGCTTATTAAATTATTTTAAACTTAATACTTTCACTAATTTCACCAAAATTCAACCAGAATAAAGATAAGATCTATATTTCACTTTTGAAAAACAAATACCTCGAGAGATATTTAAAAATATGATTTTTTTTTGGCTTCCTCTTAGACAATTATTTATTGCAATGGCAATAATTACATATTGCTATATTGCAAATAATTACATATTGCTATTTTTCAAAGGCCGCCAATGATATGCCTTTGGTGTTAAAAGAAATAGTGAGAAGTGACTTATATAGTGTTATGTCACACACACACATACATATTTTTTGTGTTTGTCACAAACACAAACACAAAAAATATATCCTATTTGGTCAAAGTAATCGAAATATAAGGATACTATATGGACAGTAATAAACAGTAATAAAAAATACAAAACAATAAAATATTTTAAATATAGTCCCATGAATGCCTTGATTGACCCACAAATTCTCCCCTGTACTAAGTTACTAACAATCACGACAATTGTTTTATTTCCATGTTAATATAAAACTGTTTTATTTATATTTCGTGTTCCAAGTAAATAAAGAAAAAAAAACTATCACGCTATTGTTTTACACGTCAGCCTAGTTCATTTAATTTACTAAAATAAACTGATTTCAATACCTAATAAAATAGAAAGTAACTAGACTTTCAAATAATAATAAGAATATCATTTGATTTTCCAGAAGTTGCAGGGTTGGATTCTGCTCGAAATATTATTTTTTAATTATTGTTTCTTACTACTATAGTACAGGTAGCAAGACTTGAAACTTTAATAAGCTTCTACTAAATATTGTATATTTAAATTATTGTTACAACTGTAACTCTGTGCTCGAAAACTCGTTGGAGGTAGGGGACTAAAAGACACTTACATCTATCTGGTCTTCCTGGAAAAGGTTTCTACAAAGCATTCGAAGGTCTGGTTAAAAGTTAAGTTATAACGTTACCAATAATTAGACAAGATTTAATTTTTTTTAAAGTAATAAAGCCAATATATTAAGATGTATAATGAAAAATCTTAGAAAATTATTACCTACGATTATTTTAAAACTTTAACTGACAACAAAATAACTGTGTACGAACTTTCAATTAAAATTACATTTAGAATAAAAAATCAACATGTTGATATTTTCTTTTGCTCTTACAGAGGCGATTATTGATTGGTAGATATTTATGAACAGTTTCAAACATATATATTAGTGAACTTATGCTAAAACTATTCGAATATCACTGAATAGTCACATCGCTATCTGCGGAAACTTATTTAGATAAGCCGCAACGGATAAGATCGTTTGTCTTATTGGATAAATGGATAAATTAGGTACTCGCCCCCATTATAGATATCCTGATGGACAGTCCTAGATTATAAGTAATCCTAATGGAATTAAATATCGATTTCGGTAAACATTATATGCGATAACTTTATTTAAGTGGTTCAATAATTGATTATACCAGATACCATAATCTTTATATTCAATGATTTTACGTAGACATAAATACGTTCATATAATATCTTAATTTTTGCGTGAAAACCACTATCTCCAAGATATAATGTTCATTTTGAAAAAAAAATCGTGTTTGATGACAAATTTATTAACGTAATAATATATATGTTTCTAAGTTTATAGATTTGGCTTTTATATACTTATTATAAGTACGTATCGGAATAAAAAAAATGTTTCAATATTATTTATAATGGAACTACAAATGGGATATATATTAAGTATATGCTTTTTGGTGTTTTTTTTATTTAAAAAAAAATCAAGTACCTTATATGAACGGAATCACGAAAAACATCTAGTTTAAATTAAATGCATTGGTTGAGCATGCATTCATGTTTTACCTACGTTGTAATAAAATCTTTTAAACTTTTAAAATATTTTGCAGAACTTTGTCACGCCCAACATGCAACACTAATTTCACTCAAATACAAAAACATAGTACAAAATCCTAAATTAAATTCAATTATTTATAGACATAATTTAAAATCCCTGAATGAAAGCGCCCGTGACTAACATTGAAATATGCTGGTGTCATTTTGTGCATGTGATGGCAGTCGAAATTGCATTCGACGTTTAGTCATGCCCAGTGCCCTCTGGTACTCGCCCGTTTATGTGATCCTGGTACATAGTTGAGTACCTATAATATGAACAACAGCTTATATTTCTTTTAATTTTAAATATTATTTAATACCTATAACTAAATACTAAACACACACACACACAAGTCAAATACATGAAATATTATCCGTTAGAAAATTAAATTACTCCTTTAAATTTCGATCTGTCTATGTGTTTAATCAGTATATATTCATAAGTATTGAAATACATAAAATAATGAGTTTTAGTATCTTAATATGAACAGAAAGTATTACAGTCCCCGGTTGAGAGAAATAAATTACGTAAACAATTAAATATCGGCAATAATGCGAACATGGGGTGCGACAATTTGTCTAGACCCTCCAGTGGGGTCTGCCTACATTTATTATACAGAATGTGTTAGTTAAGTGTTACTAGAAATTATTAAAATTATATAATATTGATATACCGCTTACCTTACACTCAAATGATTTACGTATGTGTATATGTTTTATTTTATATTTTTATATTAAATATATTATAAATATTTCACGTCATATTTATATAAATTGTTGTATTATAAAATAAAATAAAATAAAACTCGCGTATAATTTGGTTACATTTTTGATTTTAACCCGACGTTTCGAATACTTTGCAGTAATCGTGTTCACGGGAAGACGAGATGTAAGTGTCTCAGACACTTCGTCGGGTTATCTGGTAGATATTGTGTATGTATTTCTTATTTAGTACAATGAAGAATTAAATAATAATAATAAATAATGTGATTATGAAAATATTAAAGTTATTAAGTATTTTTAACTTGTTTTTCTTAATGTATAAATTGAATCTGCAAAAAACGTCCAAAAGCGAGGACATTCAATATTTTGTCTATGAATTGTATGGAAAAATAAAAAAAAAAATATAAAAAAATATGACCAACCTGTATATGTTACAGTACGAGAGGAGAACGTGTAGTTAATGTAATTATGAGTCAGTAAGGTAAACGGTCCCGACTTGTAGCGATTACAGATTGTCTGTGTACCATAGATTAAAAACATTTTATCCTTAATTTATCTAGTATAAATTAAGAATAAAACGTAAGCGGAAAAGTGTTTACACGCGCGAATATTCGAAACTAGTAGATGAATTTGTAAAATTATTTTCTGATTATGATAAGTATGTTTATGAGTAAGGCTGTCTAGCATAAGCTACTACTTTTTATTACTTGATAGTAAATAAAATCGTGGAACCGCGAGTGAACGCTAGTGTGTCATATTAAACAAAACTAAATTATTGGTAATAATTATTTTGTCGAATATTTTAAATATAGCATTAACGAATACATTGCTTGAACATACTGAATGATTGCTTTATTTCTATTTCAATTTAAATAATTTCTTATTATAAATTACGATGATATATTTTATTACTTATTATTTAGTAACATTGCAATAATATTATTTAACGCGTAACAAAATAACTTGAAGCTAAAGGTTTGCAACTTCTGTATTAAAGTGGAAGCACACTCTTGTATTTATGGGAAAGTTAATTAACGCAACCCTTAGTCAATGTGTGCTCATGCAATCACAATAGATTATGCAATTTGATAATTACAATGAATCCTTAGTTTATTAATGCAATTTCATTTCTAACATATACATAGATATAGTGATACTAATGAGTAACTTATTTCGAGCACCCGTTCAAATAAAAACGATTAATAGAATACTAGATTCATCATAGCGACATAATAGCTCATTTCTTGGAACTGCGGGATGGTCTTCTAGAGGAGTCAGATTCGAGTCCTGTTCATGTGAATTTTACGTTCTATATTTATTGGAAAAATAAATGAAATAAACATTTTAGACATGTTCATAGAAAAAATAACATAAGTACAAAAAAAAATATTACGCAAATTTTTTGTTGTAGTTTTGTTTCTGCAATAAATGTTAATATATGTAAATACAGCGAAGTTCCACTCAAAAGCTTGTATATATAATAAAACACTAATAAACGAGAGCTGGTTAATGTAATCATTGCCGTTAATTATTCAGTTGTGTTGAAACATCCCAATGAAATAAAAACCTTGTTTACATTTAAAAATATGAAATAACAATCGCTGCACAAATAAATTCAACTTGCATTCAATCAAATCATTCCTTATCAAATAGCTTTAATTATATTAATAAAGCAACGTATAAGCATTTAAACTTTAAACGATTATACAAATGAAGGCAATTTTAGACACAGTTAGGATATACAACCACGAGGTAATAGACTATGCAGTGGGCAATTACTTACAGGAATGGGCCAATTAATAACGACTGAGCCAGCATACTCCACGAATGTGATACTATTAGATGAGATACTAAATGACTTCGAATAGGCCGTGGAATTTAATTATTATAATTTGGATCGGCTGTAATAAGTATATAAGTTAGAATACATCTCAATACACTAACTCATTCAGTTTAGACACGAGGAAAGAGAAACTAAAATGAAAATGGTTTAGATTAAATCGTGGTCAAATTTTGATATTTTTTTTTGTGTTGTTTGATTTTATTTAAAAAAAAAATCATATCAGTATACTATAGGTTAATGAATTGACTATTTTAATTATATTTAAATACTAGCTGCTACTCGCGTTTCCACCCGAGAATGATCTCATTTATTTACTATGACGATAAATAAGAGTAGTAGTAAAAATGTAACGCTAGCTTTCCTCATGCATCTGTTTATCAGAAAGTTTTGAAATCAATTCTTTAGTTTTGGAGATTAACACGTTAAAATAAATAACATTTTACGCTTTATAATAATGGTATAAGTGTTTCAATAAAACTGTTTTAAGGATATTACTCGCGTTTATTTTTACATGTTTTAATTTAACTCAACGTTTCGAATGCTTTGCAGCAAACGTGTTCGCAGTAAGACACCGTCATCTCGTCTAGTTTTATTGAAATGTGTAGTACTCGTGTAAATCTTAGAAAACATTATGGTATAAGTAATTATTATTTTATATAATAAAAGCCAAATTTTTAGAGCTTTAGAGAATAACTCAGACATTGATTAACTTTTAAACTCTCAAATATTAGATTTTTTAATGAAATTTATAAGATTGCCATATTTACATAAAAAATAATCCAAAGACAGTAAATCAGATATTGTAAAATTATGAAATTTTATTTCAGATCTGTCAAAGGTCTCACTACCATCTGCTAAAGTAATATTACATTTTAATCTTATTTTATGTTTTCGTATTAAAATATTTAGAAATTAATAATGCTTTACTAAAATTTCTGCTATATAAATTTATTTTTTTGAGATGTTATTAATTGGTTATTCTCTTTCTAAAACTTCAGTCTGAGAAAATAAAACTTCCAAGTCGCAATAATTAAAATTATTGTAATATAATTTTAAGAGATCATGTTACGTAACCAGGCATGTTTCATGATAATCGTCGTATCGAACTATCAGCTAAGTCTCAGTTAATACGTGTATTAAAATAAAGTAGAAATGACTTTTACTTGGAATTACTACTACTCTCGAGTTCATTCCACTTTGATGAAATCGGTTAAATTGTATTCAACACGTTAAATTGTATTGAAATCAGTATTCATCTGTTTAGATTAATTGTTGTAATTAGACTATAGAGCAATAGTTGTTGATCTTTGAGACTGTTTAATATCTCAGTATATTGGTTAATTTTAAATGTCCAATTAACAATGGTGTTATTGTGAACGGAAAAGTACTAATAAACCAAGCCGTTTATATTTTTCATGAATCATTTTAACTCTGATATTTTGCAAAGATAAAACATCGCTCTTATAAATTATTTTTGAAAAATTTAATTAGATATTTCATATTCTTAGTAATACTTACTAATTTAGTGACAAAGATGGTTTTGTAAGTAAACCTAAAAGTAATATGTATATATATATGTTTAAACGAATAATACTTTTATTGTCGACTTGAGGGTAGCAGCAAGATGATTTTTTTACCTAGAAACAATAACTTTGCTTGTTTTATTTAGCGTATATTAACATGAGAATAAAAAAAAAAACACTAAACATTTCTTAATTATAAAAAAACATCAAAGCTAAGAGATTGCTTGTCTTACAAATTCTTGGTATAATTCTTTTTATTAGCATTTTTTTTTTCAGTTTTCTTTTATTCATTCATATTGATTGCGTAGTTATTATATAAATATATATTGCTAAGTACTGGAAGTTACTTTACTTATAAACGTTACTTTTTGAAAGCTCTTCGTACCCTGTAGCATAAAGCAAAAACCACATCTTAGGTGCGGTGAAGTAAAATATTATCAACATTTGGATCAATCGTAATATAATTAGAATTTTTGAAAAGATATGAAGCCCTGGAGCTCTATTTAGTACACGAAGAAACAAATTAATTCAATTTATGTATAGTCGAAATTCGGGGCTCGACGTGTCACACCGCCGGGGGCGAAGCACGCGCCGTGTGACAAAGCTCCTATTGTTTTTTTAACGAAATTAAGAAAACATTTGTGTTTCTTCCTTATTTAAATATTTAGATCAGGTATCAAAAGTTAATAATCTCATATTTTTTATTTATCATTGAATTAAAATCACAAATCTAAATATCGTCAAACGCATAAATTAATATATAAAAGAAATTTCTTTGAAATATTTAATTAATGATTAGCCTGAGATTTAGGCATTTAAATATTTTCTAGTAAAAACTAAAAGAAATCTTCGATAAATGTTTTATTGGAAATCGTTTGAGTTTTTGTGTTCGTGTCATTCGCCTGAGGCACGTCACGTGACGATGTCAGTCGATGCACTATCGTTATTGAGCAAATTGAAAAACTTCTGTACATCTTTAGAGGACAAAGATCTGAAAATTGTCTGACTTCTCAAGTCTATTAAGATAATAATTAATTAGGTACAAAGTTCTCAGAAAATAATGTGAATCTACTTAATATTTTATTATTAAAGAGTAAATTTAAAGTTATAATTTTTCAAATTAATGTCTACTCAATTTGATTACATTATTTTAGATTATATTAATAATTGAAGAAGTCATATATTCAAGTAATTCATCATTTATAATTTTATACCCATTATTGTATGTATTGTATATAATTTTTTAAACTCTCCATACGCCTGGTATTAACCGAATGCTTGTGTACCGAGCTCTTGATAGGTATTATAAAATGTTCTCGGTTTGTGATAGAAAAAGATTTAGCCGACCACGTAGTTTTCGTAAGAAAGATTCTTTCAAAGCAGTGAACCTTTTAACAACATAATGTTCCATAACTAAGGCTGGTCCTTTTAGCAAGACCGGGTCATTAAGCTTAATCCACCCAAGTTCGATTGGAAACGTACGTTTTAGACTTCATCAAAGCTGAAGACTGGCCGTAGGCTAGACCCGATTTTAACACCCTGGATTATGATATAAGATCTGTTTTAGAGAATATGGCATGCTCTAAACGTAATGATATTTTGAACCCCTTAAGAGAGAAGTAAATCATTTGAAGTCTTATGCAGAGAGTGCATGGTTTGATTGATAATTCGCTGATGACTTCAACGTTTAAATACTAATGAGTAAACGAATACACGTTAAAAGAAAAAGTATTTCAAGCATCAACAAAATCTTTTTTTCGTTGTAACAATATTTATGGCAAGACGAGGCATTATTTCGAACTTTATCATTTTCAATCCATACAAAACCATACATATCACGTCTCCCTCTCATAATATGTAAAATGATAAAAAAAAAAAATAAAAAAACTCATTCTAGGCGCAGCGTCAAATTTAAATATAACCCTGATCTTAGATAAAACTCCGAGGGTGCTACGGACTAGATAACCGTTTTATTTTAATGAAAACCGACAACAAATAACGAATAAATATTCCCTTTTTATTGTTGACTTGTGATGCGACCAATACTATGATTTAGGGAGAGGGTTCCGCGCGACGAATTGTGGCGGAGATTATTTGGGATAGCAGAGGGATTTATATCACTGTCACAATGTCTAGTATCAAGTTTCATCAATATTTGTTTCCACAAATCTGTCTCGCTTTTGCTTCGTGTACTATGACAGCTTTCATGATTTAAAACTGCTGTGTTAATCCACTGCAGAGATTATACTTTCCAACGAGAGGATCACAAACAACTCATGTATCAGTATTTATTCAAATCGAATGTAAATAAAATACCGTCCACCTAGTTGCCTTATTTGAGATTATTTTGTATGTTGTTTTTATATTTTATAATAAAATTTCCTACATGTGTTTGAAATGATGTTAAAAGAGGGTACACAGATTCCTAAATCCGATGGCTATAAAAACAATCAGCTTCAATTTCTTCCTGTGGAGAGGAAATAAGAAACAGACTTTCGGTGCAGTGGGACACGGCAAAGTTCACTTTTTATAGGGGACCGAAAAATTATGTTCTTGTGATATATAGCGACACTTCTCCCGGAATTTAAACGTCCTGTTTTCCTAACCGTTACTTACTAAAGGCGGGCTTAACCCTTAATAAATTCTGCATTAAATGTAGGCCTCGAACATATTTCTTATAAAATAAATTTAATATTTAAATTAAAGTTGAATGTTTCAATTGTAAATCCAATACAATCTTATAAATATAACTGATAACCCCGAATGGGTTCGGAACTAGTCCAGCAAATTCCTATAGTATTTATTTACCACAACCGGATAATAATATATATAATGAATATATTATAGACTAAAAATGTCTCTTCCTCTAATCAATAAAAGACGATACAATAGGAAACTACATTTGCAATAAAGTTAGATTACAAAAATGAACGAAAAGAGCAATAAAAATAAATAGTCATAAAAATAAATGTGGCGTACAAACTATAATGGCAAAGTTTATCTTGTTTCTTGCTATCTCATTTCGAGTAGATGTGGTGATAAAGATGCACGACTGATTCAAGAACATATTAGTCTGACCCTTGTATATATTATGATATTAAAAAAATCAAAAATTTTTAAATAAGTAATGAATAAATAAATTGTATTCATTGATTAATTAATTGATTTATCCATACTTATTCACGTCAATAAATAAAATGATAAATATGGACTTTAGGTGAACAAGAAAAGCACTTTTTCCCGACGTTCTTACATATGTTTTCTTCATATTTATAGAATTAGTATATGTACCAGCGATAACTGAATTTATTTTGAACAATATGTAATTGATATCCGTTTAAGCCATTTCAACTTATTTATTGTAGTTCTTAAAATTTAGATCGACTTCTAAGGTAATAAGCTAAGTTTATGACAATAATAACTTTAGAAATAACATCTAATGTAAAAACTACAAAATGTTCAGTTAAAGGGTGTAAAATTTTAATTAATAATTCTTATTATCGTTTTTAAGTAAACACATGTTCTTCATGTCTATTTGTTCTTTTAACTATCTGTGAAGTATACTCAATTTCTTTTAGCCAGCGGCACGGTCTGGGGCAATACGGTAAAAGTCTGCTAATGCAAAACTCAGTCTGTCCATTTGTCGTATGTCTCAACTAATAGAGAAAATCCATTTAAAACTTAGTTTAGTGAGGGGTTGTTACCTATTTATTTTTTTAATGTCGATTTTAAATTGCGTTCGAGGCGTGAGATTTATAACTTTTGCTGGATCATTATTTTTATAGCTATTGGTACTTTGAATTTATGGACGAAGAGTTTTAATTTATTGACTGTTAAGGCTTAAAATATTTTAACTGTATCTACTTTATAACTGGTGTTAATGTTACGCTAGAGCTATAAAGGCTTGATTTACAAAAATGTTTTCTCGTTACATGTAGAACTTTCAAATTGGTGAAACGGACCAAAATCGTATTCTAGAAAAAATGTGAATAATTTACACAAGACAAAAGTAAAAGTATAAATCGGAACCTACTATAGAAAGAGATGGTGGTAATAGAAGTATGAGGGTAATTCTAAGGTTTAATATTGTTATATTTTGACAAAACTTTAAATATTTTGAAAAAACTTTAAAAAATTAATAGGTCAATTCTAAAAATATTTCATAATTGACCTATTAAAGATAATATTTTGTTCATATTATTAAGTTTTCATTTTTTAGCTATAAACTAATGATACTCGAAGCTTAATCTAAAATATGAAACAAAATAGAAGAACTTCATACAAACAACAGCCGAAAAACTTCTAGACGCTAGATGGCATTAAAAATAAAACTACTCGTACATTTATATGTGCTGTTATCTGCGACTAAAATATGTTAAAAAGTAAAATTTTATATGAGTTATTATAACAAAGTATTCAAATAAACGAATGAGGAGATATGTCGTTATTTTTTGTATTTTCAATGTAGGAAACGTATCTTTAAATAATTAATCTCAACATGTAAGTTTTTTCAAAAATAAAGAATAGCAATTTTTTTTTCTCGTTCATACTGTGTTCATAATGTTCATACATTCTAGGTGGTAGAGCCTAGCCGTAGTCATCTGACTGCAGCTCGTATCGGGCTGGCTCGTCCGGGGAAGGAGCACCCTCTCCTGCAGCAGGAGATCGGCGTGAAGTAACCAAACTTATTTGGTTATGTTCCGTCCGGTGAGTGAGAGCTTCCGGAAGCCCAACTCCCCCCCCTCCCCTCCCCCCCGCCAAAACATGAATGCGATGACTACAATAAATATAGTCCAGGAAGGTACCAACTTTCATGAAGTCGGAGAATCCCTCCCCGAGCAGAATCGGGGAAACTTCTCTCCGATTTTGCTCCGGCAGCGCGTCGTATCTGGATCGGGCAAGGTATCGGCTTTTGTGTTTACAGAGGGCAAACGATGAGGAAACAGAGCGGCACCCCGCTCCACTTTAAATGTGGATTTTTGCAACATTCCGGGGACTTCACTCTAAACTAAACGCCGTTCACTACCATCTTGAGTGGACGCAGCCAGCCTTGTTGTTTTTGACGGAGACTTAGATACCTCAATCTAGCGACACAGCGTACCTTTCATACCCCGGGTATAAACTTGAATATCATTTTAAACCACACGCCGGGGTATCTGTGCCAATCTGTTCAGGCGAAGATTGACGATATGCTTTCACAGACTCCCTTACCTGAAGTCATAGTCGTGGGGGACTTCAACGCGCACAATGTCGAGTGGCTAGGGTCGCGTTCCACTGACAACGCGGGGAGATCTGTGTTTAACTTTGCTCTGGCAAATGGTTTGTCCCAGTTGGTTCAAAAGCACACTCGTCTACCAGACGTGGCCAGCCACATGCCCTCATTGATAAATTTTCTGCTGACTACACATCCCGAAAAGTACCAGGTTATTGTTGAGGCCCCTCTTGGGTCCTCCGATCATTGCCTGATACTGAATGAAGTGCCCCTTCAACATCCGGCTCGCACAACACTCGCGACCCGACGCATATGGCACAAGTCAGCGGATTGGGATGGAATGCGGTCTTTCTTTGCATCCTACCCATGGGAGCCGATTTGTTTCTCTTCCGATGATCCCAGTGACTGCACTGCGGCTGTAGCTGATGTGATACTACAGGGCATGGAACTATTTGTACCTAGCTCTATGGTACCACTTGGTGGCAGATCGCGGCCTTGGTTTGATGCGTCTGTCAGGGCTGCAGCAGCCGTAAAACGTCAGGCGTATCAGGCTTGGGTTAATGCGTTAGTCATCAAGGATCCGAACTCTAGAGTTCTGAAGAGGAAATAAAATCGTGCCTCCAGATTCTTCAAACGGCAAATTGCTAGAGCTAGGTTTAAGCATGTCGTCAAAATTGGGGATCAGTTGACAAGGTACCCACCAGGCACGCCCAAGTTCTGGGCGCTTTCTAAAGCCACTTTGGGTAACTTTTGCCAGCCATCCATCCCTACCGCCACTGCACTCGGGGAATGATTCCCTGGCCCATACGGCAAAAGAGAAAGCCGATCTCTTGGGCATTCTTTTTGCCTCTAACTCGACCTTGAACAACCAAGGGAAAACACTGCCTACCATCCAGCGATGTCAGAGTTCAATGCCGGAAATAATTTTCCGGCAAAAAACCATTCGTCGTTCTCTACTTTCCTTGGATGTTCATAAGTCGAGTGGGCTGGATGGTATTTCCCCATTGGTGCTACGAACGTGTGCCCCTGAGTTGCCTCTTGTGCTAACGCGTTTATTTCGGCACTCCTATCTCAAAGGCGTAGTCCCGGTCTCGTGGAAGTGTGCCTTTGTCCATCCAATCCCTAAAAAAGGTGATAGCTCGGATCCGGCTAACTACAGACCTATCGCTATCACCTCTCTTTTATCCAAAATAATTTAGAATATCATTAACCGACAGCTCCCCGCGTACCTCAAGGATCGCCAGTTGATCAATGTCCGGCAATATGGCTTTCGCCATAGTCGATCGGCTGGTGATCTTCTGTTATATCTCACACACCGTTGGGCTGCGGTTATTGAAAGCAAGGGAGAGGGTCTGGCAGTTAGTCTGGATATGGCGAAAGCTTTCGATCGTGTATGACACAAAGGGCTTCTTTCGAAGCTTCCTTCTTATGGGCTTCCCGAGAGTTTATGTAAGTGGACCACCAGCTTCCTCACTGGGCGGAGCATACAGGTCATTCTCGACGGTTTTTGCTCCGACTCCAAGCCCGTGAACGCTGGTGTACCCCAAGGCTGCGTGCTGTTCCCAACCCTGTTCCTCCTTCACATCAATGATATGTTGGATATTTCCAACATACATTGTTATGCAGATGACAGCACTGGGGATGCGGTATATTCCGGCCGAGCAGGTCTCTCTCGGAAAAAAGTCGATAAGTGCCGAAAGAAACTTGTGTCTTCTATAGAAACCGCGTACAACGGAGAGCCGTACGAATTGTCGGGGACCCAGTGCTCTGTGAACGGCTGGACTCTTTGGCATTGCGTAGAGACGTGGCCTCCTTGTGCATCTTCTATCGCATTTACAACGGGGAGTGTTCCAAAGAGCTATTTGATCTGATGCCTGCCGCCGAATTTCATCACCGCACAGCACGTCACCGCCTTCATTATCATCCTTACCACCTGGATGCATGGAGTTCTTCTGCTGTGCGGGCGGTTTGCAAGTACCTATCTACCACGTGTTACAAAGATGTGGAATGTGCTTCCTTCGGCAGTGTTTCCCGATCGATACGACATGGGTACCATCAAAAAAGGCATTTACTCCTTCCTCCAAGGCCGGCAACGCTTTTATGAGTCTTCGAATGTTGCAAGAGTTCATGGGCGGTGGTGATCACATTTGATCAGTGACTCGCATGGTCGTTTGCCCTCCTGTCAAATAAAAAAAAAATATGTTGTCAAGGTTAAAGTGTTCATACATTAGTAGTAAAAGTTAGATACCAGTACTACATAATATACTATTAATTGTTATTGGCGAAATTACTTCTCTTTTATTGAACTATTTATCTTGTTTCGGTTAATAAATAAAGAATCTCGTTTAGAAAAAATAATTTAGTAAAAACAACTGCCATCGCACTTTTAAAACTATTAAGATTTATATTTAGACCGTTGAGGTATTAGTTAAACTGAAATTATATGTATGTTTGTGATTTTATGTATTTAATGACCGACTCGTTCCGAAGAAACTTTTTTCAGACAAGCTGTTCCAATCCTTCACCGTGCGAATCAGGAACGAAGAAGCAAAGCGTTTTATTCGGACAGGTGGAATGTCCACAACGTAAGGATGGATAAGCGCCGTGCGTCGAGATGTCCGTTAGTGGAAGTAGGATAGGGACCTTACATCATGTAATTCCAAAAACTCCTTGTGATAGACTCTGTTAATAATTGTCGCTTAGACAATTACTTACTTACTTATTTATTTAGCGTTCGCATTTGTGTTTCATCAAGTTCTAAATCACAACTATTCTGAAAAAGTTGCTCTTCAAAAATGTAATTAATTTTGTATAAGAATGTAAGAAAAATTATTTAAAAAAAGTTTATTTTAAAGATATTCTTCTCAACATATCTTAAATATCACATGAAATCCTAGAGAGTACGCTAATTAGAAGATCTTTATCTTCCTACTATCGCTGTCTTTAACGCTAAAAACAAATAAAAATAATAATTAAATACTTGGATGTTAGAATTTTTTTTGTATGGATATAATCATAATTGTTATATAAATAACTTAATAATTGAAAATAATTTCCAATATTTTTTATAAAATTTGAGTTTATGTTAATGGATGTGTTCATTTAATATCAATTAGTTAAAATAATTAGTTATTATCTACTAGCTGTTGCCAGTGATTTCTGATTCTAATAAGCTAACACACAAAAAGTTATCATCCTCATTCATACTGATCGTTTCTTGGGTTGTAATTATAGTTTCATTAAAACTTTTAAACGAGAATTGTTCGAAATTAAAATCCTAAGTTAACTTTACCCTAAATATCCTAAGCATTTTTCATAGTGACAAATCTTATAAATAAAAAAAAAACAAAATAGAAAAAACGAACTATCAGTCTAATTTCTGTCTACTAGACAGAACACACACACTCACACACACACAGAGACACACTGACAGGTATAGATCAATAAAAGACGCAAATTAACTGCAACTAAAACTAAAAAGTAACCAGCTCGACTCTAAGAATGTAACTATAGTTATGTATTTTTTTCTTGCATACTATATAAATATAAGGTATCGCATCCACAGTTCGAAACTCTAGTCTTATTTTGCTCCCTCTTATAGCCCCAACGACACGTTACTAGTACTGTCTTTAAATGTATGTATGTAAATTTGTAAATGTAATAAATTGCATATTTGTAAATGGTTTGATGGGGTGAAATATGTTGCATGAAATTTGTTGTATGACGTGTAAATATACTTGAATATAAATTTCATTTCAATGTAATACATTTTAAAATGACTAACGGTCGTTTATTATATAATGTTATTATTCTATATATATATAAAATTCAAGAACAACTTTTATAAATGGTAAAGTTCGCCATGCGGGTCCAATCATATAACAGCGATCTTAATCAAATATTTGGTAGGGGACGGTTCAGTTCAAAAGTACTAAGGGAACAAACGCAAGTATGTGGAATTAATAACAGTTCAAAACATAAATTTTTATAGTATTAAATATTAAAGTGTATATGCATTTTTTTTTAATGTGAAAAAACTTTTAAAAATATTCGAATAATCAAATAATTTTACTGGCTTTACCCCCCTCTGTATTTGTTTTATAAAACGTAAATATGTTTTTTTTAAAACTTACATATAAATTGCAAATAAAGTATATTATTCTCAAGAAGGATTCTTATTTATTAGACGATATGCCAATAATAAAAAATGGGGTTCTGTTTCCCCCCTCCCAAAAAAAATTAAACTTTGATTTAATTTAGGTTATTTGAAAGTGTAAGTATTAGTTATAGTTATTATTTTTGGTGTTTTAATAAGTGTAAGTTTTAATCAAACTAACAATAAGCTCTTATACTAAGTCCAGATTCTACTTATTATGTTGATAATAGCATTGTAAGCTTAATAATAGATTTTAGAGGTCAACCAGAATCAGAACGATACACGGGAACCATCATTCGGGACAGTAATAATAATGATTCGTCTTCCTGACGCCGTTCCGGAAACATTTCACCATTGATTTTTCCGCAAATAATATAGTGTCTCTGAATTCGTTTTGTCCTGTTTCATTGTTTCATTTGGCATCCTATGCGCCCCTCGCTCGATACAATGTCACATGGTTTTGAGTGCATTAGATTCGCTCAAATACATACGCCACGCCGTGCCGCTGGTTTCCTGGACGTCGGTCGCCACGTGGCTCCAAATATAAAAGAGTACGCCTGATCGACTTTGCTAGATGCGAATGGAATTGCCCGTATTGTATAATATTATATTGGGGTGCGTCAATTCATTTGTGAACTAAGAGAGTAATTTCACTGATGATTTTGTCTAAATTACGTCATATAGGCATTGTAATGGTAACAATGTAATGTAAATATAAAAAAAAGACTTTAATAGTAATTTAGGTTCAGGTATATATATATTTTTGACTGTGTGTTTTTCTTTTATAATTTTACGTCATATTTTTTTTATGTCTGGTTAGAAAAAACTTACATAATATTAAACATTTAATTTGATATGCACTTTATATATATCTTAAATATCAATTTATTTGATTGAAACAGCATTTTTTATTTCTGGTATTAATAATTGAATGTTGGAATTAGAGAGTGATAATCTGATATGGGATCAAAAAGTCTAAACACCGAAATCAAGGATTCCAAATAATTTTGTTTTATTATTGTATTATTAATAAATAAGATAAAGTAAGAAATCTACAGGAATCTAAAGGAATGCCTGATGTTGATTTTGAATTATTTGTGTTATGTAGTTTATCATTTTTTTTTATTGTAGTTTTTCGTTACCTGTAATTCAGTTTTTTTACTGACTAGCTGTGCTTGATTGCACAAATTTTTTTCGCTGACAATTCACAATTCAGTTTATTGTTGGTATTCGAAATTTCCATCCAAAATAAAAGAATGCACAAATTCAACATATGAAAATATCTAACACTTAATCAACTTTGACGTTTCATGCAAATCTGTTTCGCCCTTTTTATCTCGTCTTTCATTGTACATAATGTGATTAGATCAGCCCCGATAGAACCCTCTTTCTGAAGGGCGCTAAATAAGATGCGACGTTTTCCGCCTTAGGCACCTTTGATAGTACTTTTTAAAGCTTTGTCACGAATTCGGAACCTCTCTTTTATTGGTCGCCATTATGATAATTACATTAAGGAGCGTCAGCCGTCGATACTTCGTCTTCCCAAATTTGTCCTGTTGTTACGGTAAGACGTCTGTCTCTTGAATATTGATCAGCTCGTTTGCGAAAATCGCACCTATTGTCTACGTGACAATTTTATTTCATTGTGCCATCCAAATTAATTGAAATTATGTTAAATTAAAAATGTGTTCACAAAAATTTTCATCATTAAATTATAATGTAAGTGATTGACAGTTGTTTTTATTATAAAAGATTGACACTGGTGAAAATCTTTGTGAATATTTTTTATAAATAAAATATATTTACAAAGATATAAAAATTATGTCAAATGACATACAGAACCTTATTTTATTTGATGTAGACAAAAATTAGATGAAATTGTTTGAGCGCACCGACTCGATTGTTAGAGCTATCAAAACGACTTTGTTTAAATTAAATTCCGTTTGCTTGCTCGCTGTAGCTCAATGCTGTTGCTATGAAATAAATACATTGTATTTATTTAAAACATCCAAACGTTGCTTTATTTACACTTTTTTTTGTTTGATCACTGTATACATTTTTCACCACCTGTGTGAATTCTATAGAATTTTTAAAACTTTAGTGAACTAAAAACAATACATTTTTATTATTACACTTCAAAAATATTTTAACTAGAAGGCTTTGTTAATAATAAATATGTATGTATATATTTCTTATAACGTGATTTTTAGTTTTTGTTAATGATTCCATAATATTTTAAACAAGAATAGGAAAGAAGATAATGATCTTTAAAACATTTTATAAACATTGATTTCACGAGTCGTTAATTTCGTATTTGTTGGACATGCGGCTACAGAGCATGTCTCGGACAAACACGCTAAAAGGGATTCTCATTCTCTTTTAAAACGCGATTTTCTGTATATATCCAATGAGCCATAAAAATGTGGGCGAGTTTAAGTCCAGATTGAGTTAGCGTCTCATTGTTAAATAAAAAAATGTGTATATAAAATTAATTAATTATACAATGGAATGTAATGATTTTTGAAATTAATAATTAAAATTAATAAGATTTTGTGGTAAAATAATGTTTGTTGTTCCGTTACAACATATTAATTTTAGATATAATCTCTATCGAATAATTGAAACTTAACTGTCTTGTGCGTGTTTTCTCGTTACTAATTGTTAAAAGTTCATATAATAATAATTATTGAATCAACAAGATATCAATGGCAAATTAAACAAATTCAGATATAGCATTGTTTGTCTGAGTGTAATTTAAAATCATTTTTGTATAAAGTTTGCTGTTAATCTATGAAAAAGCGCGTCATGAGTATTTTTTACGTTAATTAATTGAGGCTAATTTTTAATTTAGCTACGCTATGCCCCATCACAGACACCTTGCCTATACTTCTATTAAACTTATTGTCCGGTCAATATTACTGCGATTGCGATGAGGCGATTTGTGTGCAGGACATCATTTAGATTTTGACGGGTCTACTTCGGTATACTACTGTTTCGAAATAACCAAATATATATTCAAATTTTTGTGTCTTAATAATTATTAGGTTAGTGTTTTGTTTTTTCAGACTACAAAGAGGATGATCAACGAGTTTTAATTATACGCTTAAGTAGAAGAGCCTGATTGTGGAATAGATTCATTTGAATTTAAGTTGCGGTTTTGACAATAAGTGTAAAAAGGACTGGTCATTAATTTGCAGCTCTCATGAAAGAGACATTCAGTTGCTCCAATTTCATAGAAAAATTTGGTTTCCAGGAATATGTTTATATATTTATTATAGAATAATAATTAGGCTTTTTAAAAATAGAGCTTCATAGTTTGTGTATGAGATATTTTTATTTATTTAGTAAAAATAAGATGATTTATTTAAAATGTAATAAAATTGTTCACTATAAAATTGTTCAAATACTTGTTTTTTTTTTTAATTACCTCTAAGAAATCTTTTCTCAGTATTTAATAGTTTATTCCCTTCCATTTAAACACCGATTCCAAATAGCTTTTAATAAGTTAATGTTATTCTCGCAGTGCGGTCGAGCCTTTGAAAATCTTCGTATAAAAGTAGCGGCTTCCAATTTAAGGAGCGACGCGAACTTATTATTCCTTCCTATTTTCCTCAACAAGAGAAACTAATCTAAAGAAAATTTTCGAGTCTCTGGGAAGAAAATAAGCTTATAAGGAAGTGCAGTTTACTTGCACGGATACCGGCTAGGAATACCGTCTGGCAACAAACTTTAAATTAAAGTTTTTCAAGAGAAATAAGAAATTCACATTCCTGTCTTGTTTTGCAAATAAAAAATAATTACTTCTCAGATGAGTATTGTTTACGATTTAAGGTGTAATTTCAAAGATATCCAACACCAATAGGAAGCAAACATAATTAGGAATAATTTATTAATTCGCTAAAGTGACTGTAATATAAACTTTAACGGATTTTAATACTTTGTTTTAAGTCCAAAATACCTACTCATAAATTGTATTACGTATTTTTAGGCGGTTGTGATTATTTTTTTATATTTTTTATGTTCACAAAATACCTATTCAAATAAGATTCATGAAGGAACGAGGGCAATTTTTGCAAAAAGTTTTCTTTGTCTGATGAACTGCAGTGCATAAAACTTCGAGTTTCAGACAACCTTTCTTCGAAATTTTATATCCTTAAACTTTTGTATATGCTTTATATGTCTTGATAGTTGAAAAAAAAACTACATTCTATTTTTATTTTTTAATGTCACTTCATGTTAAAAAGTATTTACTTTCGAGGGAAGGAAAAAGGGGGGAGTCGAGGAGAGTATCGAGATCTGAAGCAAAGGGGTTACGCTAGCAAACCGCAGGTACCTGGGCTGGTACCTAGCCACCCATGGCTAATCTACTTATGTCACGGTGCTTATCCCACGGTGGAACATCATGTCGATTCCAGGGGAGAGTCTCTGCGGTCTCCAGACTAGGCTCTCAAAGCACCTTGCGTAGTTCGGCTAGAGATTAGAGTATCTTATGCAGATGGCCACACGTTGTTGGCTGTGATACTAACATCTGTATCTTTTGCTACATGGAAAATCTGCAGACAACTGATCCGGACTGGTATCGTTTAAAATAGGTAAAATTTGAGTCGACTTATTCCAAACTAGATTCCAATTCAAATGGTGTTCGATTAGTATGGAAATAAGAGTTAGCGGATTGGGATGTAATTTGGCGGCCAACTTGCTACGCTTCTGACAATTTTCGAGTTGAGCGGATGCTAAAATCTGATAGTGTTGAATATAGTCAGGCTAAAAACGAAAGTATTCGATATACCTTATATGAGTAGTTGTTCGAGACATTAAAGCTCTCGATGTAAGGTCCAATATGAGAGCGAAAAGTCATTTCGGAAAGCTCGCTTCGGCCGAAAAATTTAAATTGGCCAAAAGAAGCCCTTTCAACTTAGCCAATAACCGCCAGTTATAAGTGGAGATTCTGTCTAATCTAACCTTATAAGAGCTGTAGCCGCTGCAAGATAGTTTGGCGTTCCGGTAGTATATACTTCACACCGGGACCAGTTGTAAAGTTAAATAAAGCACAAAACCAGTCATCTCTAAGAAGAAAATATAGCTGTTCTCTTCTATGCTGTGTTTTACTTATCTGTAATTGGAAATTTTATTTAAATGAAGCTAAATTCATAGAACTTTATTAATATTAAGATCTTCATCAAAAGAAGAAGAATACAACAATAGATAAATTATCAAATTTATCAATTGTTTATCACTATTTTACTTAAACATATATATACCTACAAGCTATATAAAATATTGGTTTATTTAAAGATTATTTCAGATATTTTTAGCCAAAAGCTACTACACTTTTAGGCAGATAAACCGCAGTAGAGGAAGGCTAATATTGCAAATGCATTGCGTTTGTAACGCGCCACTGGTTGCTTGCGTATCCCTTACATTTCATAACATACATTAACTCTAATGGATTGACCTTTTATGAATATGATATGATATGTATCTCTTTCTCTGCCCCGATATGCCTCAATTACTATTATACTTTTAAGTAATCCATAAAATTATGCAAAAGTGTAACACATATTTTACTTCTTTGTTTACCATATAATATTTAATAAAATGGCTGTTTTTAGAACTGTTTTTTATTATATAATTGTTATGTTATAGAAAAAATATCATAAGAATTGTTAATAAAAATAATATATTGGTATTATGCGCATTCTTTTAGGTATATTGTTTTTGTCCCTAGGGAAATTATGTAAAGAAATGCGAAGATACCAATAACTGCCATCTTATATTTATCAGCACCCCCGAGATAACATTTAATATTACGATATACAAATATTGTTAAATATTAAACCTTCATAAGAGAAATTCTTGTCCTATTTATTTACAAAAGATTAAAGATTAGTTTTAAGTATTCATTCCATCGATATAACTAGAATCTAGCTATTTCAACATAACATTATCTTATTTTATACAAATTTCTGTTTCAACTTTAAAAGTTTAGAAGACGAAAGATCAACAAATTTTTTATAAATTTAAACAATCTTTTTTGTTCTTTTTTAATCAACCTTCAACTTGTATCTGGCACAGAAGTATGTGCAACAGAGTTCTTTCACCACATTGTATTCATATGCCATCACGTACTAACAGTAAATTCCTGCAGTGGGTCATGTAGCCTGCCGTACTCACTGCTACGTTTTACTGCGAACTTGCATTATTGAAGTACACTCCGGCACGTAATTTTTATACATTTGCAAAATTATTTATGAAGCGTGCATTTTAGACGAAATAGCTATCTTAGCTTGGTAGCAATTAGAGTAGAATTGGAATGAGAGCAACATTCTTTAGTAATATTATATGTTTTGTTCCCAAAGAAGTTACGAAGCCGATTTGAGAAGTAATCTAAAGTAAAATAATTGTGTTACAAAATTCTCCCAAACTTTATTTACCTGAGTAATAATAACTTCATACAAGTTTCGGTCGGACCCACGAAAGGAAAGAACTTAGAGGAAACTATTCAGCAAATTGAAATGAAATCATGTTTCCGAGTTGAACGAAAGCCGAGCCTTTCTCTTGATAAATTTATAGCTTTTACAAAATTCCCGAACATTTTAGTAGATTAAAAAATAATGTAAACATATAGATTATAGATACCAATTTGGATGTTGTGCAACCAACATTAATCTGATAGTAATATTTCATAGTAATATTATTTTTATTACTCTGATAGAAAGATATTATGTCATTAAATTCATATATATATTTTATTATCATTCATAGCATTATTCATCTTTGTTAGTTATTGTCAATTTGTTGAAAAACATATTAAAACAATATAAATTTCAGATCACAATGTATAGTAGATTTTTCTTTTTTCTACAATAACAGATAGGCAGAACTTTTCCAATCAGAATCTGGGAGAAATTTAAATATAAATTGGAGTTCCAAAGCGTTGGGTCTAACAAAAAGTGGTCACTTGGTAATGAAAATCGACGTGTATACAGATTACCGAAATATTCCGCGGGCATAACTTATAAGATTTCGTTAGCAACAAACCACAATAAAATATGTATATACATATCTTATCTTTATACATATTTATTACATCATTGCTAATACTAGTTAATAATTACGAAGAAAAATCTTTAATAAGTAACTATAAGTTTTTAAGGCAAAATATAGTATAGTTGTCATAATTAGAATCGAATATTATAATGGAATGATAGCAGTAGATGATCTGGGTTCTTATGTTAGAGAAGTATAGGGTAACATTTTAGAAAACTAAACACTCCCGCTTATTTAAGGTACTACAATATTTCCGGTGGACAGTTGGAAATATAAATATTTATTTTATATGTAATTATTTATTGTCTATTTATTATAGTTATATATTATTATTATTATTACTCATAACCATTATATCATTTACTTTTGTAGTTCTATTTTATAAATTTGTTATTTCATCTTTCTTTCTTTTTTCTAGTTTTCTTTAAGATGCACCTACTGTTTTCATCTCTGCGTTACCCTTGGTTGTCTGGTAGAGAATGCCTGTGGCATTAAGTCCGCCATTGTATTTTATGCATAAAGAAATATTATATTTTATGCATAAATAAATAATAATAAGTTTAATGTGAATTTATTTTTAAACCCATTTTAGACACTTAGATTTACTTTATTTTATTACAATTATTCACGTTAATTATAAAAATATAAATCAAATAGGAAATTCGTATAATCGTAATATTTAACATTATCAATTAAAAATTGTAGTACTTATATTAAAAGCTACGCAATTTAAAAAATATGTATTAAGAAGTAATATATATCGACGATTCCAACGGTTTTTAGTCAAGTGTCATTTTTAAAGATGAAGAAGGGATTTATGTAAATTTCAAGACAAATGATATCGTGTACTCTTAAATATATTCTGTATAAGTAATATCTATTTATTTACTTATAGTATAGACGTTTTACATTCAGACAAATAGTGACTCTAAATTCAAATCAAGAACAAATGTAGAAAAAAAACAAACGACTACTGAAATAGATTGACTTAATTACATTTTTATTAATTATCTTATTATCTTATGTCCTTGTTTTTTATGTTTTTCACAATATTACGAAAAATATTTATAATTATATTTAATATACAAATCATATTAAAATATATAATTAAAAGATAAAGTTAATACAAAATGTCGAGTTTCTTGTCAATAACTAATATAAAAAAATGAAAAAAAAATGAAAAATAAGAAAATAAAAAAATTATAAAAGATTAAAAAAATAATAAAATTATTTTTCTATTATTTTATAAGTACTTATATAAACATATTTACCCAAAAATAAGAATAATATAGAAAAAATATATAACAATAGTAATAACATTGCTTATTTCATCTAATAAAGTTTTTATATAAAATATAAGATGTTATTTAATAAATCCACACAATACAAGAACGAAAAATTTCATACGGCTGCAATCAGGCGCTCAATTATTTCCCAAGAGCCTTAATACAGATACGGTGCCCAGTTTCTAGACTTCCCTATTTGTCGACTTGATGAAGCTTGGCTCATATGTATAAATACTTTAGGATTGCTACGGTCTGTCTGTCCTAATTGTAATTGGATTACTGAATTTTTACCGAACTTATTACAAAATGTATATTAAAATTTTTCTATCATTTTTGTTTTATACCTATCAAAAAATAATACTTATAATTTTAAATTATTAAAAAAAAACCTTGTGCTTTATATTTTTTTATAGAAAAATAAAAAAAAGGCAAATTTGTTATTAAAATTATGTTTAAAGTTATGAAATATGCTATACAAACAATAAGTTGTTTTTATGACTTTAGTGTTAGATGTTAAATCGTTTTTGAAACTTTAATAGTTTTCATTTTTGGATAAAATATTCAAATCTTGATAAATTATTTTATATAATACAATTCCTTAATATTGCAATCTCTACTGGTTTCAGTTTTGCTGAATTTGGCGAACGTTAAAAATGTATATCTTAGAAAAATATCAATTCAATTTTTCAATTGAAGAATGCATTTATATAAAGAAAAAGCTTTGAATTGAAATATTTACTCTATAGTTCTATACCTCGTACCTGGGAAACTTTAAGTTGCAATAAGATACTTTAATTTCCCCGGGGCAAGAGGAACTCATAATTCATGCCAAGTTAACATTTTGTCAGTTCGCATTTGTTGTCTGAAATGCATGTTTTCTTTGAACTCGCCTTTCGGCATACACTTTGACGTTACGTAATTAAGAAGCTAATTTAAGATTTTCGAGAAAATCGGCTTAAGCATAATTGAATTTTTACTTTCTGCCTTGTCGGTCGTTATCTTAATTGAATATATACGATGCTAAAATAATTATATTTTCCTTAAGAACTTACATTTAATGGTAAAGATCCCGTCAAACATAATTAACAACATCGTTATCAATATCATGTTACGAATGTTTTTTTAAATTTATTTGTTCCAATCAAATTATTATAATGAAAACATAATATTTTATTTAACTGTTTTAAGTATTTTTATATCTTAAAAATCAATTTATTTACTACTATTTCTGTGTAAACAAATTTATGTTTAATAATAAATTAAATTTATTGAACAATTAGGTAATTACAAGACACTAAACCGGCGAGTTGTACCAACAGAATTTCCATTGCGATGGTCTAACCGTATTGGCAAATATGTACTCAGGGTAATTAGTGTACATACGGGTGGAGCACTATTTGAAGTAACCCTACATTTTAAGGAAAGATTTGTTGTGACCCCTGATTTAGTTCGTTATTTATTGATGTTGCTAATCAGACAAATGACTAATCCATTAGGCCTGCAGTCCACTACACCAAGAGTGCAATTGACAATTGTGATGCTTCCAAATAGACCCAAATGGAAGTGTCTATATTTCGGATTGACAATGCGAAACGAACATACAATATAGTATACGAATCCCACTAGGTTAGAAACATACATTTTGTAATATATTTACAAATCAGCGGCGAATAATTACCGAGCATGTTTGGAATTAAACCTCTCAAAGATAATTAAACAAAGGTGTTGTGAAATCAGCTGAGATAGATATATATCCTATCCCTTTTCTAAACAAACAACACTTTTTTTCTAGAAACTTTTGATAAATAAAATATTCAAAAATTAAAAAACGGGACATCAATGAAATGGTTGAGTATTGATGATAAAGATATTATTAAAATATTTAAATAAAATATTTACATTTATTATAATTTTAATTCTACAATTACAGCTGATAGTGTATAAATGATTAATATATGTTTCATACTGAAATGAAGCTGTTTTCATGCTCAAAGGATTTCAATGATGTTGAATATTTTATTAAAAAATAATAAATTTGTAAAGGTTTTTTGCTATTGATTAATCTACTTTCATCAAATGATTACTATATTTCAATAACTCATTATCCATTTTAATCAGACAAAGCGAATGCGAGGAATTGCCGACTGAGCTAATTAATAATCCAAGACTTGTCTGCGCAAATACTGTTTCAACACTATTTGGAAATCAATTATGTTAAAATAATACGGATAATCAGACAACTGTTTTTATTTGCTTATTACACTCGTCAAGAACTAAAAACTTTATTAGAAATGGAACAATGAATGAAATGTTATCAATTTAAGTGACAGTAAAATATAAGCATTTTATTGCTAGTGTAATATCAAGCCCAAAATTACCAAAATGTTGAAACATTTGAATCATTGTCATGTGATATTAATCTATATGGTCGGCTTAGATAAACCATGATAAACTTATCGGATATTTCATGCAATTGGGAAAATTAGAATAGCTTTATATATATGTTATTGGAAGCACTGAATCAGCTCTGTATTGAAATTTAGCTGATGTAGCGTTAATTAGAGATGAAATTGCTACTTAGTATAATGGGTGGCTTAGCTTATTGATGAAATAGTATGGATGGTTGCGATGGTTTAGTCGATTAATTACATAGGAAATATTTAATGAAATAACCCAGCAAATTACTGCGCATTTAAATTAATTTCTATTAAAATAAATTTAGATCTGAGAAAATATATAAAACAGGAGGACGATTTAAATAACGACAGCATACCATTAGCGTATTTTTGAAGGTTAGCCATTCTTCAAATTCATATCGTTTAGTCCGTCCTTGAGGTGCTTTCAAATATCAATTATATCCCCGCCGGCCTTGTCTCTCCGTGATTAATTAATTAGTAATTGTCTTCTTAAGGTTTAAGATATTCTTGGTCCAAATTTTTTATATTAAGTTTTCTTTAACAAATTATTTATTTATCGCGAAACCTTTTCGTTATGCTGACTTTGAAGTATAAACTCAAGAATGTAGTATGCGAGTTCTGTTAATAAATAAAGCCTAAGTACTGTAATTTTGTTGTCATTCGCCGGTAATCGGTTGTAATTGATTAACATTAGGTCTCATTCAGAGTGACAAATCCCACTAAGCTATTAGTTCATTGTGAATGAGAGTTTATCGCATGTATGGCTACAGGAACATTCTTTCAACTAAGTATAATTCGTACTAGGGGACATTTGGAGTGTGTATGACAGGATAATAAGCTCACACCCTATTCCAGAATGGTTATTAACACAGTTATTTCAGAAATAGGATAGTTGTTTATTTGTTTCGTTCTCAAATCTATATTTGAGTTGGGAACGAAATGTGAGAGCTACTGCAGGGATTTGTAAGTTTATAATTTAATACTCAGCGAGATATAATATTACTGTTTCAATCGAATGGTTCATATATAGTTTAAAGCGAGCTTGTTGCAAAGTTATCAGATCTGACTTGCGTTCTTTTCGACTGGCTCTTAACAACTTATTAAACATTATAAATTTTGATTTTAGAAGAAGATTTTTAAGCAACGGTACATAAAAAATCTTATTTGTGAAATCCCTTTACTTGGTTACTATAATTTATTTTAATAAATTAATTAGTTAGTGATTGGTTTGATTAAAAACTATTTTTAAATTATTAAAATATTCATATTTTTACTTATTATCTAACGATAATGTATATAGATGTTTCACTTTACGTACAATAAATATTTAAAGAAGATAATGTCAGAGTAAGTTATTGTGATATGTCAAACATATAAGGCAGTACGCCCTAGATATTTTTACTACCCGATAAAAATATCAGAATCATTGAGGAGACACTAAAAGAAATGTTGAGTTTATCTTGAATCGCTTTAATAAAATGTTCTACTACCATTTTCTTCTAGAATATATTCCGATAAGTTTCGATAAAGGCTTCGAAGGCGCGGGTTCTGATTTCCTTTCATTTCCTTTTAGGAAACTTAAATAGAACTGAGACTTCCTTGACGACGGGGCACCAAATCAATTATTTGTGTTACGGAACTTTTCTTCGATTTGCTCCGCATAATAGAGAAACCTAGTTTTTCTTATCTAATGTAATAAATCTTACAAAAACTTTGTGATGATCCTTAGTTTTGATAAATAGTTTTATAACAGGAATAGTTTTTGGTTCTTAGTTTTTTTTATTATGTGGAAGATATGATTGATAGTTGTTAAATGTATTACTTAATAAAAATATATATTAAAACATATATAGCATATCTGTATTGATTAAGTGATGTGTATAAGCAAATGAAATGAGTGCTTATCTTCTAATTTTAATTATTTATTGTTTGAAATATTTATCGTATATTGAAATGTTTTTCTAGCGACAAAGCTTTTCTCACAGAATGCTTGAGAATTGAATCTCAACAGAGATTATGGAGGGGTTGTAGAAATCTTTTTATTTTTTAAATTCTGTTTACATCTCTTACAAAATGAATTAAACAATGTTCTAAATATCTTAAGTATCTATTTATTTTATGATTAAGGGATAGATTTAACATGCTACGAATTGTTATTTATTTTTTTGCTATAGATTTTGATCTAGAATTCTAATGAATTCTATAATATATACTTAAATATTTATACGCATTATATAAGGAAGTTGAACCTAGTTGTAGTTGCAACTTGTGTACCGGTTGGTTTTTGTATACCGGTATACCGGTTGATTTGGTACCAACGGAGATTGCTCTAAAACATCTAGAAATATCTAGGATATCCCAAAATCCTTCTTGTCTTTATCTAAATATCCTTTAACTTACTCCTAATGGCTGGTTACGTATTTACAAATATTCATTGTTATAGATATGACCTAGGGCACCTTTTATAATTCCTTCATTAATTCCATACCTGCCAATTTTAACTCTAGAAGAGCAACCTTCTTACATATTAGATGTCTTACAACTTAGTTGTCGAAAAAAACCGTCAAAACAAAACCATCCAAATGAAACTTTTTTCATCCTATCTCACAAATTTAAATTTCATAACTTTTGCGACCTTATCGTTACAAAAAGAAATTATATCAAGTGAAATAAAAACACAACCAAAGTTAGAAAATGGCGTGAAATTATGTCAAAAATGCGGTAGAAGTTGCAAGTGGCTCGTCAGCAAATTATAGCTTAACTTCTGTATTGCCTTAGGGACACAACTTTTGGCGTAAACCTAAACTTCTGATACAAACTTGTGATTTTCATTTAATTTTGCCTTGACGTAAGATCTTTCATTTAAACTATATCTTGTCCTGGGGATTGAGTGGGAGAAGTATGATTTTGTATCGTAGATGTTAATTAATATTTACATTGTGTGCGTTTCTATGACTATGATGTTATTTTAGGGTAAGACGAGAAGCCTATATATTTTATTGTTATATTTTTAAATTAAAAAGGAAATATTGTTTATATATCAATATTTTAACAAAACGGAAAATTAATCAACAAGAAGAGGAACTAAACCTGCGACTGAAAGGTGTCAGTTTAAGTCAAGTTCCGTCAAGTTCTGAGTACATGATAAGGAAAAAAAAATCAGCTTTAAAAAAATGTTTGATTAAATAAGCACTGCTGTACCTAAAGGTACACTAGGTACCAGAAGGTAACAGAATATAGAATATTTAGAAATATTTTTCTTAAATCAACATTTTTTTTTTTAACTAAACATGCCTAATAATAAAAACCTTACAAAATCTAAATTCTTAACGCATTCAAATAGTCATGTTCTTAACATACAGTTTGTTAAATCAAATACTTGTTTTAAAGTTACTTTTAAACAAATTCAATTTCATTTTATGCGAGCTGTGAATAAATTGATCGTTATATACCTGCAAACCTAAGTAACTGAATAAGGAGCGACGCCCCAAACTGCGATACAAACTTTCGACTTGCAAGATTTGCGAAAACGCGAGAGGCTTTGCAATAAGGATATGTACAGAATGATAAGACTAAATATGTTCAATGATGTTTTATCACTGATTTTTTTTAATGCAAAAATTCATAATATAATAAAAAAATTTGCATTTTTACGAAACCCTACATATAGTACGAAATATAGGTCTTGGTCCTAAAAGTGTTAGTCATGATAGAAATTTAAAACTGGAATCTAACGATACAACAGCGAGCTATACCAACATTTTTCATCACCACAAATAAAAACAAAAGTGACATAAAAATTATATGTCGCCTTCAGCTGGAAACTAAACAAAAAATAATAACCACATTTATGTTATTGAAATCTAACAGTGTGTACCTATCTTTACATATGACACTTACTTGTGAGTCGTGCAAATCTTAAAGTCGATTTAGAGGCACCTTCTCTTCGTTTCAGCTTGTTTAAATTTCTTTAACAACTAAATATGGACATTTTATATGTATAATATAATGTAACAATAACACATTATAAAAGTCTTGCAAGATAACAATTTTAGAAAATTAATATGATGTTATAACTTTAAATTCAGTATTATTTTTGTGTTTAGTCGTTATACTAATATATTCTTTGTATTATTTTTAATATTCGTCACTAATTGTCGCAAATAATTTTAAAATGAAATAACTTATATAGTCTCCATCTGACTTACTAGGAAACCTTAAAATAATAAGCCCTCTATCTGAGGTTATTTTAAAGATATAAATACAGAGTTAAATTAATATTACATAAAAAATTCACAAACGACCTATTTAATTTCCATCAGTAAATCTTGTTATCCTTTTTTAAATGTAAGAAATCTTTTTTTAACTCCATCTGGTGACAAATAAATGACTAAAATCTATACTATTCATTCATGTATAGATTTATTTTTAACGGCATCGAGACTAAAAGACCTGTCGCAGTGGTTGAGTGGTTCAAGGACTCTGTTGCGAAGAACGCAAAGGGTCCTAGCGGTGAGGATGATCAAGGGGTACCGTACGAAGTCCTTCACGGCGGCTACACTCCTGGCGAGCGATCCGCCCTGGGAGCTACAGGCGGAGGTGCTCGCAGCCGTGTTCTGGCACCGGGTAGAAGCCTTGGCCACGGGGGTAAGGCCCGAGGCGGCGCGAATCAGGGTTCTAGCTCACCGAGACCGACCGTCGAGATGCGACGGTGGAACAGGGACTTGGAGTCCTCTGCCGCCGGTATGATCACAGCGGGGGCGGTCCGCCCTCACTTCGACCACTGGATCAAACGGCGGCACGGAACGCTTACGTTCCGTCTTGTGCAGGTGCTAACCGGGCATGGTTGCTTCGTTGAGTACCTGCACAGGATAGCACGAAGGGAGGCGACCCCTCCTGCCACCACTGTGACGAGTCCGTCGACCCGGCTCGTCACACCTTGGCGGAGTGCGCCACCTGGGACCACCAGCGCACTGTGCTGGTGGGCGTGATTGGCAGGGACCTCTCGCTGCCGCGCGTTATCAGCGCGATGGTCAGCAGCGAGAGGTGCTGGGTCGTAATGGACTCCTTCTGCGAGCAAGTCATCGCCGCAAATTAGGCCTCGGAGCGGAACAGGGAGTCAGCCTCGTCCGCTGACCCGCTCCGTAGATTTTAAAAATGGCAGCATCCTCTATGCTGTCGGGTAGTCCCACATCACCCCCCGCCTGTCACCCCCCTGGGCCGACGGGGTACCCGTAACGGGTTTTTTCAAAGGAAAAAAAAAGTGGTTGAGTGGTTATATTTTTTTTTATTTTGATTCCTATTTTATTTATCATTAAACTCTCGTGTCATTTGTTTAAATGAAAAAAAAACAAGAAAATTGATATACGAAAGAGACGAAGCTTCATAGAATATAATATCATATAATAGAATAGCTTCATAGCTATGAATTCACCGTGCAGATGATGGGCTCATCGCGTTGCAGGGACAGGAGTGCAAACAGTGCTGGACAGGATTTGTGACCCAGGTGTAGGTTTAAAGACCTCCTCTAAAATGCGTATACACGCTCACCTTTACAGTATACGGTCCCCTCCCTAACATACGAATTCTTAATTTTTTTTCATTTTTACATTTAAATAGTTTGGCGCTCGTTTAACAAAAGGTATATAAAGGGAATAAAATTAATTAAATAAATTGTAATTAATTAAATTTCAATTGTAAAAAATATTATTTAGTTTCCAAGTTTTTTCTTTAAACAACGGTGTGTCAGATGTATCTAATGAAACGAATTCGATAAATAATATAAGACACAAAATAAAAAAAAACTATACACAAGCTACTTTCAATTATTTGTCACTAAATCGGGACAAAGTAAGTTCATCTATACATCAACGTGTTAAGATATTTTTAAAATTACATCGTCGTTTGTGATTCTTTAATTAAACCTGAGCTCCATTATTCGTCACTGGATGAGGTTGACCAAGGTTGCCTCATTCTCATTTCCTGTCCGCTGACCAGCTCCGAAAGTGTAGGCTGGGTCGAAGTAGGCGGAAATACATCAGCTGTGTGTTTTCTTAGTGCCTTATTGGAAGAGGAGGATGACCGCTCTCACCTACAATAGTCCTCCGTCATGAGAGTGCTCTAAATTGTTCCCACTTCAAATCATGTATCGTAGTAGTACTGTAGTAATAATTATTTACTGTTTTTCAAATAAATAGAAGGGGATCCTTTTATTCAACTTAATATATGTATATGTATATATATATTAAAATATTGTTTATAGAGATTTGATAGCTTTTAATGCTGCCTTCTCATGAAAAAAAAAGAAAAATTCCATTCAATACCCACATGGGCGTGTTCATTAAGGGCCATACAAATAAATAAGGGTGGAGCCACATAAACACACCTTTATTTATTCTCATTCGTAAATTATTCATAACCATAACGACTGCGATGAGAACGCGATAGTGACTAATTTAAATTAATTATGACACTGTAACGGTTTATGGCAATAAAACGACGAAGATATCAAAATTATATATTTTATAATTTGACGCTTTTATTGTATCACTACCTGAATTTATTACATTGATTTCTTATACTAACATTATTGATATGTTGATACAAACGTCGTTATTTTGTCAAGTCTGCATTAGTAAAGGAAACATTAGAACATTATTTACAATACATTAACCAAGAGCTACTTCAGTGCGTAAGCCGTGGATACGCTCCTTAGTTTATTGGTTATTACTTACACTATAATACCTATACTATTATCCATTGTCTTCTTAAGCCACTAAATGTGACAGCCGATAATTGCGGCACAATAATAATATTATACAAAGCGCCAATATAAATTCAACCCTAATAATGATAATACCTAATGAACGAATGTATTTATAAGTAGGTTTTTTGTGGTTAGATGATATGAATCAGATAATTAATAGTAGTATTAAATTACAGCGTAAAAATATAAAAACTCTGAAAAAATATAATATTTTGAGTTAAGTTTTGATAGTTATTAATAAAATGAAAAAAACAATATCTCAAAATCTTTTAAACCATCTTTGTCTGAATCACCCCCTTTTATGTAGTATAATTATTTTAAAAAGTAGGTGACTATCGTTTCTTTCATTTTGTGGTTTAATGTAAATATATGTCATAATATTTAGTTTAGTATGATTTACTATAAACATATAGTTTTTTGTTTTATTATTTATTTGCATTATAAAGATTAAACTAGCCCTATGGTATAGTAAAATCATTTATAATTTTGAACTATTAACTTTATAATTTTGACTACCATTTTTGTAAGTTGTATTTAAAAAGGTATATTATTTTCCTTTATCTTTTATCTATTAATTTCTATTATTGTAATATATGTACTGAATTCTATAAATGGTTAAAATATTAAACTTTTTATCTTTGTTTTTCAGGACCGCATGTGGGCGTAGTCAATGTAATATAAACTTATTTATTTCGTTTACTTCTTTAGTTGCAAAATATCAGAACATTTAAAGCAATTAACCGCTTCGTATCCAGAGGCAATTGGGAAGCTCTCTGGCACTTATCTGGAAGATAACGATTATTGGTGTACATTATCCTCTGTAAGTCTAGCTACTGAATTCTAAGGAACTTGGTTTCTGGCAATAACAATTAAAGGAACAATAAAAATACAATGCTGTGTTTATTTTAAAATTGTTCTTATTTAAATAGAAAACGCAAAGTTGGTTCTACAAAGATAACCTATCATAAAATTCAGTTATTTCATTTAGTATACTCACTATTACAATATTTTCATAGCCATTATTATTACAGGTGAAAAGAATTGAATACAAAATTAGAGAAATATAATTACAAATTTATTTATTTTATTAATTATTTGATATAATTGTAGATTTTTCCGATACTATATTCTCAAATTCTTCACGGAAGAGTTTGAATTTAGAACATAAACAGGAACTAAACGCAACTTGGGCATTATTTATTGTTATTATTCCGGAACATTGGTTCTATTACAATAATTTGTATTCGTAGTCCACCTTGCTTGTTAAACAAATTTTGATGTGTGTAGGCGTTTCTGTGATGTGTGGGTGCGTGCCTACGTGTTCATAATTCTTTTGTTCCGCTCTCTAGTTAGTAATCTTTGGAATAGATTATTTAGATTACAATATGGCATCCCGATAAACAAATCTAAAAAATAGGTTTTTGTGACGGAGATAAGAATAAATAGTTGAAGCCAGGCACATAAATGGTGCTGTAACCTAGCATCAGCTCTCATAGGTTTCACACCGATGATCACGAAAGCTAAAACCTGAGTAACAGAGAAGGAGATTGAATCCAAAGCCTCTTTATAGTTTTAATAACAATTCTCTTTATGGAGACTTTTAAGACACGACGTTTAGTAATATAGATAACATCTAAGAAGATGTTTCTTTGCAAAAAATAGCATGTTGTTATAAATATATTCAAAAACTAAACTTAAACTATAGGACGAATTCCAATGCTGCAAAGAAACTGCGTGAGTCACGAAAAATTGAAAATAAAAGGTTAGTCTTATTACAAATTTAAATCTTGAAATATTATTGCAACCAAAATTAAACTCTGTCGTGTTCAACTTACAGAATATAATCGAATTATCAAAGCAATCATTTAACGATAGGTATCAGACGCATTCATCGATATCTCGCAGCGACACTTAAATCTCAGTCCATCGATATGATAATGTACAACCTACCAAAGAGTTGTAAAACTTTATTGCAAAATGTCCTTTATTGTTAATGTGATAGAGTTGTTATTGTGTAATAAGTGTGGTTTGTCAGATAATACATGCCATGCCTTTGTGTAAACACTTATTATGGTGATGAGATGGGCGAAACCATCATTGATATACGTTCGAAGTTATTGTCATTATTATTAGTGTACCCATATTTTAAAAGGCAATTTATCCAGCCTCTTGATGCTCATCGAGAATGCATAGTCATGTCGCAGCTTAATGCAGTATATGTCTCTGATTATTTGCTTTCTTATAAAAATAATATAGGCTATGAAAAGTAGAGGATCTTATGGATTTATATTGAACATTGAATTGATTACTTTAAATATTTGTTTTAGCATTTGAAGTGAAAATCTAAAATCTATGTATTTCTTTCAGTATGTATAACATAATGCTACCGAACCTCTTAATTAATAAGCTCCAATTTCTAATCAAGCAAGAACTATTCGACACATTTATTAAAATAATTTGTGGCACCATAATTTCCAATTTAAAGGACGTTAAGGGATTAAATTTGAAACCCTTCATGGTTAACTAACAAGTGCCCATAAAATTGGTATTTACCTAAATTAAACGCTATTCTTAATTGATACAAATGGGTGTTAGTAGTTAAGGTAATTGGTGGAACAAGTACTGTGTCAGACCCAGATAAGTTACCAACTAATTCTTCTTACGTCAACACTAATCAAACCTTTGGGTTGATAGTTGCCAATTCAAATTGTTAGCTTAGAAATTGATTAATAATTTTCATTCAATTAGATACAGTATGAATTTATTTACAATTAAATACTAACTAAAATTTATTTGTAATCTATTGCCACATTGTTTTCTATTATATAATTTATTGTATTTATATACCAATTTTAACTCGAATTAATTTAAAAGTCCTCGCGTCAATTGAGAGCATCAAGCATTTATAAAATATAATTTCACAAAAGATGTAATAGAGTTATTTCTACACTGATATTAATGTCACATATAATTCCCTTTCTGCGATTTTTTTCCTTCCCCAAGTTAATGTAATGGTATCGTTCAAAGCGCCTATTCAATCCATATTACATTCGCAACACGTTTTCATTTTCCGGGAAAACCAATTGATACCGTACAACAGTATTAATAAATGAGGATATACAATATATAGACATATGTATTTTGTATACATATATATATATATATATATATATTTGTATTATAAAATTATTAATTAGAGTTCCAAGAGTTCATGTTCCCAACATGGAGTATGTTTAATTGTTTTGAAGTTTATAAGTTTGTGAATTTGTTCTAAGTTTATTCCTAAATCAATATTGATTATAAAGAAATAAGTAGTTGGGAACATCCATTACCTTATATGCCATGTTAATGAAAAATTGTTCATATTCAAATAAGAATAAAAATATTTGTATATGCGTGTTTCTTGGGCATATTTTAGTATATAATTATTATTATTTTTTAAAATTACTTCACTTTTCAAAATTGGACCATAATTCATAAAATTATACAGTTTAGATATTATTGAGTTTTTTTTAATCCACTTTTTTATTATAATTTGATATATATTTTTTTTCAAAACAAATATCCTATCGCATTATGACGTACAAGAGTTTTATTTACCTTCCATAAAAAATAAAAATTATTAAGATTGCCTATTCTTAGTTCGATTAACTTCCTAGTTTTAGTTATTATGCTGATTTACCGTTTCAACACAGACGAAACTTTTATAATAAATAACCTTATATACCGTTGTCAAACTTCGTAGTATCACTTGGACTCACGCTTTTTGTTAGTACCACATAAATTTATCCCTTTGCCCACACAACATATTCTAAGGTCTTTATGAGTAGGGTCAGTAAGTAAATTTTAGATATTTATGTGTTGTAATTGTCACTTAATGAGGTTTCATAGAGTGCTTACCACGTAACCGTGTTTTGGGACTTTGCAAATTGTATTCAGGTTAAGCAAAAAGTTAATGTTACAGTCTGGATACTAACGATAAGATTATAGTTAATAAATTAAATACAATTTTAATAACAACAAAATGAATTAGTTGATAAATCTATACGATGTTTTAAAAATACTTGAAACTGTTATTATTTTGTATAAACGATTATATATATTTTTTTTCAAATTTCAACAAAATTTCAAAAAATATATTACTAAGTATTTCCAAATGTTTATCAATGAATAAAAATCTACTAACAAAGAATTCTTAAAAAACTATTTCTTCAGAAAACTAAGTTTGCTTCTCCGATCTCTGGATAAACAAAAAGATTTTGTCTCAATTCGTTTCTTAATTCCTTCTTTTTTTACTATATTGACTCATGCACTCGACTTTTTAAACTAACTTGCTAAACTACGTTTTAAGTTTTTGTTGCATGCATTTTCTAAACGCGGGTACACTTTAAAGTTTATCCAGTCGGGTTAACATTGTTGAGCGATATACACTTTTTAACCGATATGATAGCTTTATCTCTTTTTAGAAGTATTCGTTTCGAATCATCTAAAATATTGTACCAAAATACTTTTTAATAATATTTTTTGATACATTATAAGCTGTTTATGCTCAGAGCAATGACTTCCGCAATTGTCTTTTTATAAAGAGCGTGCCAAACATTGGTCGCTGCCAAGTGTGCTAGGCGAATTGTTCATGCCAACTAGTATTTCAAAGATGACATGACTTCAGCTATTCTGTCTTGCTGTTGGAGATTGGTATTATTCGTTTTTATTAGTCAATTGAAAGGAAATAAAATAATAACCAGTCTAAGTTCTTTAGCCATCAAATTTATTTTATTTGTTATCAATACTATACAAGTATATTAAATTCTTTATAAATAAAATGGATCCCCTTCACATAATATGATATCGACGCCATTTTATCCTCCGCGTAATAAAATACTACGAAAAAAATTCTAACACTATAAGGTTTCCTCGACACCCGAGTGACATATTGTCATTTCCAAATACCTTCGAGTGACATTTGATTTTAGGTGAAAATATATCGATTACGAACGGAAGTAATACTTAGTGTGGCGGAAACTGTTTTTTTTTGACAAATTCACAATCCATTAACGTATAAAGTGACGAACCTTATACGCAGTTTTGTTGTCTTTATCAGCTCCTATTTCCAAGTCAGCTTATAAATACACTATTTTGAAATATTACATTTAATATTAAACAAGTTATTGTAAAATAAATAGAAATGCTTAAAGTATTGTAGTTATTCGTTTTCTCTTCTGTTTTTGTAGAAACCTTATTTTTCTTTGAAGTTATTGAAATAAATAAAACTATTATATTGTAAGTTGTGATATTTGTTATTATGTGTTAAAATACTGTACGTTTAAACTTATTATAATTTAACTTTTATTGTCCTTTAAAATATAAAAATCATTAAAGTTTATTTTAATTTTCAATAAATATAAATAAAAAATACAGTAATAATTTGATATAGAATTAACAAATCCACTAGAAGTATTAGTCTTCTATTACTTACTAAGATTTATATGCTATTGAAAGATATTCATAATAATAGGAGGACGCAAACTTGAAAAATACGAGCTAATTCTTAACTAAGTCCTTACTCAAAAATTAAGAAAATACTACATTAAGATATATTCATAGTATTACAATAATAAAGTGAAGTTCTCTTTTCATATAGTACAAGATATTATTTAGTTGGAGTAAGAAAATCTTTTTAATAAAAATATTATAATCCGTTTGCGTATAGAAAAAATGCTGAAGCCTTATTTTTTATGATAGTCATATAAGAGAGGACATTTAATACACTTTGTAGGTTTCAATATAATATGCTCTTTACAAGAAAAAATATTGGATTATATATATTTAAGGATAGATTTTTATAACAATTCTTTAAGAATATTAAAGATTTTTTTCTGGAAATATACGATTTTATATTTTTTGAAAACAATATTATGTTATGTATTTTCTTATCATATATTTTAATTCATCTTCAGAAATTCTTTTGGCAGGAATTTCATCAAACATTTATTCCACTCAGCAAGTAACATAATAAAACACCACAATATATCAGTGTCTAAGAAAGTTTTTTACGATGTTTTTCATATTTCTCTTCTGTTCTGATTAAAGGCTTATGTGTGTATAGTTATTTTGCAAATATAATAAAAAAATATTTTTACCTAGTTGGGAACCTTTTAAATCATTAATTAGTATAGTAAAATCACTTTCGAGACATTTTACATTTAAAGTTGTGTACAGTCGGCACATAAAGAAATAAACTATTACTTTTATATATATTTTTGTAATTTTTATAGTCAGGTACATCAACTAAACGATATTTAAAAAGTCGATGAGACTAATGCTAAACATAAGATTTAATTCTAATCTTCTTCAACTCCAAAAATTTCGCACTTTCCCTCACTTTCACGTTCATCCGATGAATCATTCAAGTATATTTTTTTCTGCCTCATCCGTGCCACGATTTTTTTTTCTCTTTAATAGCATCTAGACAAACATTTTTCCATTCCTCTACAATTATGGTATTATTTTTTTCCTTGGCTCATGTCATTATAGAACTTATGAACAACTTGAACTAATTATTCACTATAACCATATATTTTCAATGGGATTGAACACAGGATGATATCGCGGCAACCGGAGCACAGTATGACCGTGCTGTCGTAATATTTCGTCTATCATATACAACAACTACAAATCTCGCTTTATTATTTAGAATCCGTTCATATAATTGAGGCTTAAACATATTCGATATTTCTGAACTTCAGTCAATTATTTGCTGTTTGTTTAAAATAGAATTCGGTGCATCATTTTGAATAAAATTATGATAGAGTGCTTTATCAACAACAACAACACTATTAAATTTAAGATTTGGTATTAATTGCGTTTCGATCCACTTTGAATATTTCTCATGATTCATATTGTCGTGATAATTATCCATTTTTTGGTTGGCTTTAAACAGAAGCAAGGCACTTGGTACAAAACCATCCATTCCGCCAACATGGAAAAGGTTGCCCTTTGATACATGTTGCTTTAATCCAGAAGTGCTTGCATCTGACTAAGACTTTGACAGGGTACGTGATGTATGTAAATAAGTTTCATCGGTAAAAAAATTGGCCGATTTTACCCACGATATTCTGCATATTTTATGAGTGAGAATTTCGTGACTCTTTCTTTGAGTAGTTTGCTATTATCTTCCGTTAGTTTCCATTTAAAACCTAATACTATGAGGTGTTTTCGTAACATGCCTACACAACGTTTATACTCTATTTCTTCTTTAAATTTTGCATTTGCAACGTCTAAATTTCTTTATTTGTAATCTAAATGTAATGTGAATCGTTCTCCGGATTACTTGTTGATTAAAATTATCTATTATAATTTTAGGCTTCCGATTTGGTTTCTTTTTAGGTGATTTAAAGCTTGGTTCCTGTTCTGAAGAATGACATTTGCTTTCTGATAGGACTATTCTGACGGAAGTCTTGGACATTCCATCTGATATAGCAACTAATTCAGCAGGAGTCACAATACTGATATTGCATTCATTTTTTAAGAATTTGTACGAACTTTACAAACATTTTTTAATTTGGGAAGACAAAGGCTTACCTTGACCACTTTTCAACGTCGGAACTGTTTCTAATTAAAAACGTTACAATAATAACACTGAAAATGAAATATAACAAGCCCTAAGAATAAATATTGTTATTTATTTGATGCTGACTGTAATATATTTTCTTTTTCAAAGTGTTACGAACCTTTATTTTGGAAGACTGTACAATGAAATTTTAATTTCAAATTTAGAATCTCTGTATATATATTAAAACTACTACAAATGCAAAAACGTTTCGAAAGTTATTTATTATTAATGTAATTATTATTGTATACAAAACTACCCTCACTTTGAAATGCTAATATTATTTAAATTTAACTAGATTAGACAGAAATTAAATATAAAACCACGGTGTTTGTAATTCAAGACTATAATACCGATGATTCATTAAAATCAAACGTCGGTCATTTTGTTTGATATTCATTGGCTTACAAATGGATATTCGATAAATAGTTATCATAAAAACCTATCACCTGTCCCTGAGGCGGCCTGTGGTCGTAATTAATAAAAAATAAAAGATGACGAAGGAAGGCCTAAAACGCATTTAATTCTTGATAAGGGTAACAAATTGGATATAGATAGTGCGTCTCGGAGACAGCGAGATTGTGAGTGCAATGCAGTGATAACGTGAGAAGGAATTGTATGCACACGCTTAAATAATATTGTTAAAATATATAATAATAAATATATTGTAACACTTTTTATGAAATTATTACATTTTCAACAAAATATAGTTATCAGCTTTTAGTCTAAATAGTTATATATTTAAAGATAGTTTAGATCATATAGTGATATATTTATGTGGTCATTAAGATCACATCACACTAGATAGATTGCGCAATAACTCAATCCTACTTAATCGATGTGTGACTAGATAGCGAGCGCTCTAAGTAGTCTTAAGTAGGTAGTAATATACATATTATATATTTATTTTGTCTTATCCCCTCTATCATATCCTTTGTCCTTCAAGTTCGAGCCATAGTACGATGTTTGTAATCTCAAAATGTCAAAGGTATTTAATTTGAATATCGCGTGTTATCTCTATCCCATACTTTAAATGTATGGGCAAAGTTATCTCAGGAATAAATTTTATTGTGAAAAACAAAGGAATGGGGTCGATTAAAATGATTCGTTGAAGTTTATTATCGAAAGATTATACAAGGTTTCGCTATAAATATATTTTACATTGTTTTTTATATTAAATGTATTATGTGGTTTCATATCAGTTATTCAGTCTAATATAAAAATATGTAATTTATTAATTTTTTGTTAATGAAATTGTTTAATTAAATATACATCTTACGAGTGATTTTAATAGCTATAGAGTAAAGTATTAATAAATTCATATTTTATTAAAATATGAAGCCATTTGTAAGTTGTTACTAATGCAATGATCTAAAGATCAAACTAATGCACCTTTGTGTTGCGCAGGAGTGTCGCGATCTTTATCACGCGCGACCGTCCAATTGTATTTCATAAAAATAACTTTATAAGAAATGGTTATCATAAAATATTATATATTTTTTTTTATTTAAACACATTTGTTATTTCAAAAACATTTTTCAATGATAAAATTTCTTTTATTTTTAGTTTTTTTAATAAACTCTATTTGTAAGTTTGTCAGTGCGGGACAAATCTTGCAACAGATTGAGTTTAAATTTGAATTTGCAACAAAATGGCGGATTAAATATTTTTGTACATCCCATGAAATATAAATAACAAATGTAAGATTCAGTAAAATTTACCATGAAAAAAAAAAATCAAACCAAGTTTTATTTAACATGCAGATTATTAAACTTAATGTTATTGAAACTTTTTTGTATTATTTATTTTAACTTTTTATTAAAATAAAATCTATTTTTCAATCTTGTTAAGGTAGACAATTTTTTTATTACCAGTACATATAAGCCGTAAATAATATTCACCATAAAAACTTTATTGTTGAAAAGAATGTTTAAACATAGAAAATTCCATAAGCAGTTGTTTCATGTTTATTGTCACATGTCACGGCAAAAGGCAGTAAAAGTTGTAGGTGATATAAATTCAAGGAACTTAAGTCAAAAATGATATTCATATCGTGATAGTCACGTTAAGTTGAAACTAGCATGCGAAAGAACCATTGTCACTTATTAAAACGTTATTGTTAGTATCTGCTTATGTAGCTTAAAAGGTAACATTATGTTTTTAAAATGTTTTTGACAAATACGAAGTTAAAATTAAATAGACACGAAAACATTTTGTGATTTTTTAAGTTTCTACACCCAACGAAAATAAATGATTTATTATTCATAACCGAAGGTCATCACCTATGAGTATAAGATTTTGTGTCTGATTTTATTCTAATAAATTAACATACCTATATTGGAAATATGGTAACTTTATATATTACAAAGTTTAACCTATGTGGTCCTAGAATGACTGCAATAAAGTCAAAAAATATTATTGTAAGTAGAAATAATCGGTAAAATGATTTAAAAGTTAGACGATTAATTAGGCGTTTATATATAATAATACGCAGTAAGATTTTTATATAATTCCATATACATACATATACAATTAAATAAAACAAGTCACTAACAAGTAAGTACCACTGAATTCTTTTGAGTAGATATTCAATAATGCACTGGAGTTGTATAGCCATCCAGTTCTATTGGAGTTGTTTACTTCGAAGTCAAAGTTTGAGCGTAATTGTCTACAGCAACGCCAAAGGCTTGAAATTATGGATCCCATTGATTTTCTTGTGCAAATATTTTAATTAATAGATTGCTTAATGTTTTGATTATATATTAATATCTGTATTAACTTTTTAAATGACTATAACTGAATGAATAATTGATTAATTAGAAACATGAGAACTATAAAACATTTTACTGGTTATGAGAGCGGTAATATAGTCATATCGTGAATATAAAAGAATTAATTCATAGGAAAGGAAATGATGGAGTTGACTTCCATTCCCCCTTGCTTAATGAGCGTCCAGGTTACGCTTGCGAATATGATTTTTCAAGTAATTAGAACGTTTGCGTCTGATTTGTATGGCAACGTCGACCCTTTTTAATTTGTTAGCGGCTCGTGTGTTAAGTTTATTTTTAATGCGCTCATGAAACGTAAAGCTTTCTCGTTTTTCACTTGCAATTATGTGTTCGTTGTAATTTTGTTTACTGGTTTTGTATTTATAATTTTTTAATAAGTGTAAAATGTTGGGAAAATATAAAAGAAATATGTTACAAACTCATTAGTCGAACTCTAGTCAAAGTGAAAGGAAGCATTGTTTTAGTTATATATTTTTAAAATAACATAAAGAGAGAAATAATTTGAATAAGAAAACTATATTATTATCGAAATAATATAGTATAATATCTTCATGTTAGATTAAACGTCAATTATCGCAATACCTATGTGCTTCATCCGCCCACCCATTTGATTCGAAACGCAGCCCACGTAGACATAAAATCATAAATCAACAAACTGACAATCACTAACGAATGCTGTTCAAATATAGGGACGAAGTTATATCAATAAAATGCATAAAAGAGAATAACGCACTCCGATTTGCCAAAAATGTGTTATAGATATTTATAATCAAACATCCAATATTTTGTAAAATTCTTATCAATATCTATAACTCTAGGACTAACTCAAAACTTTGGGTCTTTGTAAAAAAATATGAACTATGAAACAGAACAACATTTTTTTAAGTCTGTGGTAAATACATAGTATAATGTTTATATTTTATACTGTTTTATAATACATTACTTGTACTATAACTTAAATAGAAGTTTAGTTTAAATATCAAGTTGCAGCGAAAACGTTCTAAATTGAAGCACGTTATGAAAACGCCTAAAGCGATTGTTCGACATGCAACGCGTTTTTGTGCCGTTTTTAGTTTTAGATGACGTTCGTCGGACTTTATGTCTCGTATTCACGTTCTATCGACTGGAATTTCGTGATCGAATAAATACACAAAGTAACAACAGTTTTTGTTAAACATTTGAATTGTTTTATCTAAAATAAGCCTCTCTACACATAAGACCACGCTTAAAATAACACTACAATTTTATTCTGTACTTAACTCGAACAAATAAAATAAAATGGTATAACAATATATATATATATTATATTGCTAATATTGATATTGCTGATATATATATATATATTGGATATGCCTGTCGTTTTGTGATATAAACTTAAACAGGACTTAACGTTACTCGTGGTCCAATAATAAACACACAGATACTATATCGCTAATTGCAAACAGTCTATACAGCCCGAGGCTCCGACTACAAATTCCTAGAATCAGAAACCGTTTACCAAGAAATATCCACACGAGCAGGAGCTTGTATAAAATATAAGAGGACTTATATTTTGAAAATTACTTTATACAAAAAAAAACCGTCCGTTCATTACCAAAAATACAGATATTGATACAAATCCTATTTTAATATTCACCCTTTTCAAATTCTTATTTTTTTTATGAAAATATGAAAGCAATAAACATTGGAAGAGTACAAATATCGAACAGAAAGTAAGTACTTAAATCCCATCTAAAATCGCAAAAACCTCAATTTCAAAAAATGTACTATTCTACAAGCCATAAGGTAAAAAATTCAATGTATTAAGAAGTGGTTTTTAAGGATGCATGTTAGCTATGATTTGACGCTTTTTGGGTAGAGAAATGCCGTTGCACAGAAAATTATAACTTATTGACTTAACATAGAGGTCAAACTTCTGCAAGTTTGAAAGCGATTCCTTGTTAAGAGTTAATGGTTATTTCGGCGTGCATTTAGTAGATGGAGTGTGTTGATAATTTGACGTTTAATGAAGCGAGTCTGACTCTCCGGAAGACTGCAGAAAAATGCTGGCAAATGCAAATTTTCTTTGTAATTGTGCGTTCTATTGTTTCGTTTATGAGCCAAATGAAAACAATTTCTAGGGGTTTATTTCTATGAATGCGGAGAAAAATGAAACACTCAAGTCTCATTTTCTGGACGGAGACAAAAGCTATGAAAACCTAGGCTTGGTTAAATTGTCTTGATAGACTGTTATCGCAGTATATTTCTTTGTTTTTTTTTTTTTGAATAAGCGTTCTTGTGAATATTGTTATGAAAGTGTATTATAATTACCACAATAGAAGAAAGTAAAATCTGTTTGGTTAAATATAAGAAGTTTATACTTAGAAATTAAATCTAATTAAATAATATATTAAATTCTGTGTTTAATACCTTCTATGTGTTTTTCAAAATATGCATTATGAAAGAAAAAAGATATTATTATTTTTTTAACATAACATATTTCGTTATCTGAAAAAAAGAATTTTTTTTAGTATTCAATCAATAATATTGTATTGAACTCCGGTTTAAAAATGAAGAGTCATTGATAGTGCTGTTGAACCCGAATTTTTTAATTGTGTAGAAGATTAGTGGTTATCTGATGAGGCTAGTGTGAGCATTTGTTATAACATATTTATTTCTAACATTTGACAGCCGTGGGCGGCAAGAACAGATAAGGTTGAGCCGTTATAATGGGAACTAAGTGGATTTCATTGTTGTAACTAAACAAAATTGATTCTTATTATGTAAGGGTTAAGGTTCAGAAAATTTAAAGCCGTTTTCGTGTCCAGTTAACAAAACTGACAGCTTTTTAAAACTAAAATCAAATATATAAGTTAAAAAAATACGATATTGCAAATTGGAAGTGTGTTTTGTTAAAGAATATTAATGTATTTATTATACATTTTAACTATTTTATTTTTAAACAAAATTTAGTCACATATATTAATTTCGTTAATAAAATAAGAATACATACAACGCGAAAGTTTAAAAGTTAACAAATATTAATAAACATTTTTTACTCAATATATTTATTAATAAATGTACGAGTTCGATCTATCTCAGAAACTATATATACATATTTTCTTAATTTTAATACTACTATTATTCGTATACGTGTAACGAAAGTCTATTTAGGGGGGAGAGCTGAGGAAATCGAGGGCAACACCTAGTTTAAAATAAATATGTTAAAGTTCCCATTAAATCAACTATTTAACTTAAAAAATCTTTTATAAATTATTAAACACAGAATTTAATTGCAGGGGTAAAGCAAAACAAGACAATAAATAAATTACGTTTGATGAATTCAATGCAAGAGGAATTTTCAGTCTAGACACGGATCACTAATGGGTGCAAATCATTGCAATTGCGTTCCCAGTACTGTAGATGACACGTTTAATAAGTACGAATTGAGGCGTCAGCTTTTATATTCAATTTCACTTAACTTGCATTTTGTTTATTCTGTTGAGAATTATTATTTTATACTTCATTTAAAAGATTGGTTTAATGAATTAACTTAATGTTATTTATTCAACTTAGAAGTTTAAGTTGGGTATATAATTATTTAGCTACCGATATTGAAATCAAATTTTAAACCAAATGTGTTAAAAATATCCATGGTTTTGTAAGTTCACGAAACTATAATTATATTTTTGCCTTTCAGTTCAAATCTCGAAAATGTTTTCGGACATCATATTTTTATTCGACAAAATGGTACTTGCGACCCGCCCAATCAGTCAATGCTTTTAATAGACTGTATTTAGAGAACTAATGGTATTTTCAAAGACAAAATACAACAGAGCTTTCACATTTTATTTTTCTCAAAATTTTTATGTTTAAAAATAATTATAAGTACAGTTTCAGTAATTGTTATTATACCGTTAAAATGTTCAAGTCATATATACGGGTATGTTTATACCTAAAAACATTAAATAAAAACTTAAAATGGTGTTTTATTTTATAATAATTAAATGCAATTTTAGAACTAAAATAACAATAATTCATAAATGAAATAATTGTTGCTTATAAAACATTTACCATTATTAATATTGTAAATTAAACTTCACAACTATTCAAGTTATCTGAAACAATATTCAGAATACTCTTTGACGCCAATTCTAAATTAAGCATCAAATAGGCATCAAGATAAGCTTAAATTGAATCACCTTCAAGTTTGATTGAAGGCTAGTCACTGAGTCGACACTTGGAGGCACAAATTAATTAGAGCCGTTCTTTGATCAATGCAGGTATTTAGTGTATGAACCAGTTTTAATTATATCTGAATTGAAGCCATATAACATGAAATTAGTTTCTATATGGAAGGCATAGATATATTAGAATTTTATTACTATAGTAGCTGATTAATAGAATAATTTTAGTAAATGTTACAGAAATTTACGGTTCATTTGAAATTAAAGAAAACCCATTTTGCTTATGAGGTCTCCAACAAACCAAACGTCAAAGAAGTCGGAACAGATAGATAAAGTCATGAAGAATTCGAAAAACACATATTGACAGATCCCAAGGCTACCAACGAAGAAATAGATAATACAAACAAGGAAAATACAGAAAATAGTAATAATGAAGATGAAGAAGAAACAACAAGTCACACGAAAGTTAACAAAGAAACACGCGTTTAAATGTCTAATTTAAACAAATTAATTACTAGCTCTTAAGATATTAGATAATTTCCAAAGAATAAGTTGTTAGATATAAGGCAATAAGTTGTTACTGATTTAGTTTTAGTATAACTTATTCATTGTTATTTTTGGAAAAATATTATAAATGTCAAAATAGTCTCCTTCCCTCAGAGCTAGCCACTGCTGGCTAATCCACTGATTGGCATACTTATACGTCGTATGACAAAGTGTGATTTAAAGGAAGAAAATAGTATTATTAGAATTAAGTACAAACAAAATCTTATGACTGATTGTGATATTGAAATAAAAAAAATTAAAATTGTAACGCATTTATTTTTATACAGTACGTAAGAGTGAAACAAAATACACTTCCTTGTTACGTTCAATCGTCTTCGTCTGATGAACTTTCAGATTCAGGACTATGTTTGTAGATAGACTTACTATTTTGGTCGATGTCCATATTATTTAATTTTATTTGTACGGAACGCTCTTTGCTTGCTACTGATCCAACATTCCTTTCATCATCAATGGACACAACAATTAACTATGCAAAACTAATATTTATTATACCACTGTTACTTCGGCATTGTTAGGCAAATATTCCATAGCTGTTACCGTTATAATGATCTACTGTAACACCAAAGGCTGTAAAGAAGGAAAGAAATATGCTTATCGCGAATTGTGGCTCTATGATAAGTTAAGACTACACTCTTATGCAGCTGACAGTGTTGTATTACAATCTTGTACAGGATTGGGCTTTCTAAGAGTTTTCTAGATAACCATTAAACAGCTATTAACTATCAAGCCTTATATGATGACTGTACTACAGAGTATACACCATTATCCAGAAGATAGAGATTTTCAATGCTCTTATACAGAATTAGGCTGTGCAAAAGTAGAATTTTAGAGTACTATTCAGCTCTAACCCTAAAAACTTGCTTATAGCAGTTTTTTACACCATACACTGCATTTTAGAGTTTTTAGGTGTCATTCGACAGCCTAAAGTAATATTTTCGGCTTTATACAGCCCTAAACCAGACGTACTGTGTAATAGAATACAATTATGCTCAACTACAGCCTTAAGTATATTTTTATGCTTTTATACATCTTTTATAAAGCTTATAGTTGTAATTGTACTGGTTAAAAGATTTATTTTCAGCTTAAATGTTTAATATGGTAATGGTCATGAGTCAAAAATTAAAAAAAAATTCCATCCCATGTCTTTTGAAATTATGGGCATATCCCATGTATTTAAAAAAATCCCTTATCTCTGATCTCTGATACCCGATTCCAAATCCCCGATCTCTGATCTTCGATCTTCGATCTCCGATCTGCGATCCCCGATTCCCGATCCCCGATCCCTTAACTGTGATCTCTGATCTCTGATACCCGATCCCCGATCCCCAATCTCAGATCTCTAGTCTCTTATCCCCGATCCCCGATTTCCGAATCTCAATCCTCTATCCTCTATCCTCTATCATTGATCTCTCTTCTACGATCTCTGACCTCTGATCTCTGATCTCTGATCTCTAATTTCTGATCCCTGATACCCGATCCCCGATCTCAGGTCTCTGATCTTCGCTCTTCAATCTCCGAACCCGATACCCAATCCCCAAACCCCGATCCCCTGATCTCTGATCTCTAAACTCTGATCAAAATGTTCGCGCTTCTAGTTGAGCGAAGCTCTCTATGAGCAACTTTTCGGCATCTTTGGGCAAGTATCGATCAAAAACGGTATACCAGAAAATTTCCATATTATGTATACTGATAGACATCAGTCTGGTGGAGGTTTTGAAAAAATATTTTTCAAATGTCCAATGTCGTTGAGGAATAATCACGGAAAAACTAAAATCCCATAGACTTCAATGTGAAAAATTTTTGCGTAAAGTTAGTTTTACAATGAAAAAAATTGTGAATAAATAAATAATAATAAAAAAAAATAGTTGAGGACAGAATGCGTCGACGTTTTGTAAATGCAACTTCGGTGGTGTTTGCACCTGGCTTCGCGAAATATGCTCACACATTCCGAGATATTATTAATTTTTCATTTGTTTTTTTTTTTATGCCATCTGATGGAATGTGGTCACCACCACCCATGAGTACTTGTAGGCCCTGATGGGTCTGAAATGTGTTGCCGGCTTTTTAAAATTTGTAATCTCGTCGCTAAGTAGTATTCGTTTAGAAACACCGCATTAGTTATGAAAAATGTTCGAATATTTTTCCACCAGTCTCAATACACTCCCTTTATCTTCTTAAAAAATATCTAGTTATACCTACAAGTATATCTTCGAAAGTTGATTCCTCAGCAGCTTCAGAATTTTTTTTTACACAACTCGGCTAAGCTCTCAATGGGCTTAGAATAAACTGTCTCTCTGAAAATGCACCAATAAAAAAAATTAGAGTTTTTAAATCTGGCGAACGGGCTGTCCACAAGATTGTGCCTGATCATATTTATTGGATATTCCTGGTCAAGGCAATCTCTTACTTGCCCTGCAAAATTCGCTTTGTGGTCATTTTATTGATACTACATGTGGTGACGATCTCCCAGTGGCTCTTCCTCTAACAAAGTTGATAATTTTCATTAAAAAATTTGACAATTGATCGTTCAAGTTTTCAGGCAACTCAAAAGGACCAATTATTTAGCCGTTTAAAATTCCGGTCCACAGGTTTACTATAAAGCGATATTGCAATCTATCTCTCGTATTAAATGTGGATTATTCACATGCCACTCGTAAAAAATATGTAAGTTTATGTAACCATCGTTTTTAAATATCGATTCATCTGACCACACAACTTTTATGATGAATTGGCGATTTTCATTATATCTTTGTAGCATTGTTCTACAAAATGTGATCCTTTCAGGATAATCTTGTGTCAGAACTATCTGTCTCGCTTATTCTTGATGTACATTGGTGTTCACTATCTATCTGTATCATAATTTTGCCATCAAAATAAGAACATACAATGAGCTTGTGCGAAACAAATACATTTTAAGAAAGTAAACTAATCATAAAATCATAAAATCGAGTTACTTAAGGTTTTATTTTTTCCTCTTTTTTTTTAAATAAACCAAAAATTGTTTTACTATTTTGGAATCCTGAGTAAACGCGCCACCTTTTAATGCAACTTGCCAAGGAGCTGTAGTATATTCAAAAAATCTTAAAAATTTTAAATTCATAGTTCGACAAAAAGTCATATTTCTAGGAAACTTGAAGCAACATTGTTATTATCTTTCATTGTCATTGCATGAATGTTTTAGGGTTAAGATTACAAAATTTAAATAAAAAGAATACTAAATATTAATCACAGTATTGAAAAATGGTTAAACTATGATCATAACTCTGCGTTTTTTTAAAATGCCCATAATTTTCAAAATACATGGGTTGGATTTTTTTTCTAATTTTTCTCATCTTTGTTACCATCTATCCTATCACCTGGTTTCGACTTGATGTCGAGTTTTCGGACATCCTGATTATAAAGTTTTAAAAATATATATAATTACCTTTGAGTAGTGTATATGAAGCCCAATATTGCTATAAAATAAATTAAAGTTTACATGAAATTACATATAAATATAAATTTATATTTGAAATCAATTTATTTTTAAATCGTAAAACCGTTTTTATTAGCCTCTGTGAGTCATTGCGTTATAACAATCTGAATATGATTTGTCGAAGAACGCAGCGAGAGATGTCGTAAATCACTGGATGTGACACTTTTGACTGCAGCTGCATAATTTGAAAATACCCGAGTACACAATGACTTGGAAGTTTTTTAATATTTATACAACTCACAAGGAAAGTTATAATAAAGAATATGTATTGTGTTCATTCCACTTTATTATATCTTTGTTATAAGAAGGTTTAATATTGGTCAAGTAGAAAATATATTATATGAAAATTTTGCAGAAGTACTATGTTTTTAATACATTTCTCAAAATAACACTCTAGTACCTTTTTATATCTATATCAAAAAAGGTATGCAGTCCATTTAAAACAGGAGTGATTTTTTATGAGTATTTTATTATACCTTAGTTCGATTATTTGTTACTAGATGGGGTTGAACAAAATTAGATAATGTTTAAAACATAATAAAATTTTGGGAGTTTATTTAGGTCTCTTTTTTATTTTTTAACGTCATATTTGATTTCATGAACATTACTCCTAACTATAAACTTGTTTAATCACCTTTTCATATTTTGGTTTCATCTAGTTTCAAATAGCAACGATTCTACAGAAGTTTCACTTCTGAAATATTCCGACAAATTCAACAAATTACATTATTCTAATGTTGAGACCTTGAACGTCAAGAAAATATAAAAGAAATACTTAGGTTTCTAGTATTGTTTTTTCGCCCCTCACACTTGTAGAAAATGGTAACGTTACTGTAATTCAAAGTTTATTGATAATATCTATTTTACCAATGAACTAAATTTAATAAAAATATTACAATTCTTGAACACAAACCATTTTGTTGAAATTATAAGTTAAGTCTCTACCTAGGTGTAATAGGAATACAGAGACAGGCACATTTATAAATAATATGACATAGGTAATTTGTTTTGTTTCACCAAACTCCACTTCCCCGAAAACATCAATACGGGACCTACTGATTGAATGGTAACACAATACACGAGGAAATGAAACCGAACATATACGAAACGTGATATTATTTTTATTTTATCTCGATTCTGGAAAATAAACCCATGAAATGTTAACTTATTTTATATACTTACTAATATAATATATATTAAAATACTTTTGTATGTCCGCGGCATGAATTATATAGATGTCAAATATTTAAGCAATATTTATTTAGCTTGATATTTAAATTTCAAATTCAAATTCAAATTCAAAATATCTTTATTCAAATAGGCATTTACACGCACTTTTGAATCGTCAATTATTACATTATAAAAATGTCAGTAGTCAGTCCGTCCTTAAGCTACCACCAGCTCGGAATGCTGTTCTGTTGAGAAGAGCTGGCCAGAAACTCAACAGTTGCTCTTTTTAAAATATGTGAACAATGTTTGATGTACAGATTAGAATATCCTGCAAATGAGTCAACAACCAAAGCTCCATAACCTAACCTTTTACTTGATCGAAATACGATCAACTAAGAATTCTTGTATGCTATAATAAGCTTTATTTAACAGTATACTTTTAATTTTAGATTTAAAAGCAAGTAAAGGAAGGTCTAAGATATCTTGTGGTAGCTTATTATATATGCGAACACTCATGCCCATGAAGGATTTTTTAACTTTTTGCAGACGAAATATCTGCGTTGAAAGTTTATTTTTATTTCTAGTATTTATAGATATATAATATATACATTCTTAAGCGAATATTAATCGAGGTTATCCATATATTTCCAAATACAATAAATATATAATTGAAGTCGGTGAAGGCACCAATTTGCTAAAACAACGCCCTTGTCTCGTAAGTTGAACGAATCGCTTAGCGAAAACATTAGCTACGGCTCAAAGGCTTTTCAAAGCAAATTGCACGTGAAATTCGACAGGCAATGCCTCCGAGACGCAAAAATCTTGTCGATATTGGGTGATCATCCGATTTGTTTTAAACTTTGATTATATTGTTAAATAAGACTTCAAAGATATAAAGTTTAATTTGCTTTACCTAATGTTCTTTAAAAATAATAGATATTACTAAATACGATTCGAATGAATATTGTACTTTTATAAGTGATAGAAATACATAAAATATTTTTCTTTGTTATTTATTTATATAAATAAGTGAAGCTTGTTGTAAAATAATAAATTAAAAATTATAAAAGATTAAATACATATATGAAATATTATTCAAAAATATTATAATATTTAATCTACGTTTATATTTATAACTAAAATATTATTATACGAGTATCATCGCTGTAGATCTTCCGGTCTTCAAAAAGTAGGCGTTTGTGAGAGTTTGCTTAGATCTTTGTAAAATCATAATAAATACTTTTATCTCTATTGACAATGAGTCAACAATGTATCGTATCGTCTACTGTATACGTTTTATCTAATGTAAATAAATATTAACTACAATATATCGCTTTTTTTTACAGCGGTCCCAAACTATTTATTCGATATTATTTAAGTAAATATTTTATGTTATTCTGAATTTTCGAACACTAGCGATGAATATAATTATCCGATTATTATGTGAGCACAGCCTCAGGTTATTACTATCGGAATTTTCCCGAGTAGTTTTGAACTCATTCGTCCCTATTCATGAGAATTCATGAGAATCGCGGCGTGAACCAATGGTTCTAGTCGGGCAAACATTAAATGTTTAAATTAATTTTGCTTGTATGTTTAAATAAAATAATTGAATTTTTTAGTGTAACATTTTTTTTATTTATACACTCGTTATTTAAATTGCATTGACAGGAAAAAACTCTGATCATTGTGTTAATAGAAAACAAATTGAGATATCTTTAGAAATCACACGACAGAAACGAATTTAATTTATTGATGACTTATTCAATAGACAGTTCAGTTTTGGCGGACAATTATAAGAAAACAATTTCATTTCTGCAGTTGCTGCAATCTAATCCCGTCGATATAAAGTTTAAATTCGTTAAAAATAATTGGTTCTAAAAATGTCTTACCGTAATGGGATTTTAACAAATAACTAAACATTTTGCAATTCGTAGAATATATCCAGTGGGTACTTTGATAACAAAGGCGGCTTTGATTGTTAGTATTCTTGTCCGATGTCAACATCTGCCCTTTTTTCTAAGACGTAACCTGGAAAGGTTGAAATAGATATTTGTTAAACTAGCCAGAAAATCAGCAGACATTGTGTTTTTATAAGTGAGGAGGTAATTGGTTTGTTTATGTAAAGAATTCGATGCGGCTCCCTGCACACATTTATATTATTTTGACGTAACATTTTCACTCAATCGCTATTCCACATGACCTTATTTTAAAATATTACACCTTATGATCCTTCCGGTAGCCAAGATTTTGTTAAAATTATTTATTTTTATACTTTTATTAATTATAAGACTATCATTAAAAAAGGTTTGTTCTAAATATACCGCTGCCAACATAATAAACAAAAGAACATAATTATGCTTGCTGTTAATAAATGTGCCTCTGTATAAATAACATAAGCATTAACAATAAAAAGGGATCGTTATAGCTATAAATACAAAGGCAGTGCAATATCTGTCTAGCCTGCAGTGAGTGCAAACCATTTGCATACGAAACATCGCGTCGGAACGGCCTCCGACGGAATTTAATAAAAATATCTCAGCTTAGTTGTTTATAAAACAAATATACGATGTGAGCACTCGTAAACGACTTATCCGACTCCATATAAGATAAGAAGAATAGTTTTTTCATTAGATTTTAGACGCAGGTTGTGTGGTTTCAGCTAATAATTTTAACAACAAAATAAATAAACTAACATATCAAAATAATGAGTAAAATTTATAAATATACCTAGTGATAGTACTTTTAAAATAAAAATCTATAAAATTTTCTTTTTGTATTCAAAATAATAACTGGTCAAAGGTGTGTCTCGTTACTAATGCTACTCCTCCTAGACGAAAATTGGTAGAGTTATCGAGGACAGTGACTTGTGGGTCCAGAAGATTTTTGTTGACATTTGTGATTGCAGTTTTTTAACGCGAACCACTAATATTTTTATTCTGGAAATATATAACTTACTAGCTGATTCAAAACGAATTGACTGACGATACCAATAAGAGATAAGAAATTAGCATTCATAAGCCAACTGACAACATAAATAGCAAGAGTCAATTACGTGTCATGATGTCCATTAGATTCTATAAAATTGTTGACAATGAAAGTAAATAAGAAATATTACAATAATTCGCAAATACTCGATTTATTTAGTTAGGATAATTGATATTTAAAAAAAAATACTGTGGCTATCACCATCTAAAGAATCTATCGATATCTCGACACTAAATGAACATCTATCAAACTGTTCTGTAGTCGAGTCGAGTTACCATGTTACTTTGAGAATATTGATTTAGTTCTTAGCCACAAATATGATTCTATCTCTAACTAATAGTCACACCCGCTTCTACTTAGTTCTATGGTGAGAGTTTTCTCATTAATTGAATACTATACAAAGTTCAGTGACAGGAGAAATTCTATGGGATGGAAATCATTTGATCGTGCTAAATTGGACGATATAGACGTATCTTATTTTGCAAGAATATTATATATATATAAGTTTAGCTGTTTTTGTATGTTTTAAACCCTATTAGGTACGGAAAAATAAAGTGAAAATGAAACCTTAGAAATGTAATTAAAATTTGAATAGTGTTCCGATCGATATTAATGTATCTAGTTTAAAAAAGTATAGTTTAATAATTAATAATATTTATATTATTGCCAGTTTTTTTTGTTGTTGTTATTTAACGTCTTTAATGAGAATAAAACAATAATTCGCTTTTTAAATAGATCTCTTTAATATTATACAAGTTATATTGACTATGAAATCTTTAATATGTATCAGATATTAACAATATGGCGGATAATACAGAAACATTTAATAATAATTATGGAATTTGTAAAAGATAAGTCTAAATACGTTTAATTTTGCACATGCCTAAAATGAACTCAGGGTTTTTTTAATTATTGAAATATTTACGAAATATTTTTTATAAATTTTTCCATTTGTATCAATATTGTTCTTTAAAAGCAACTAAAGACATTATTTATTTCATACACGTAAATGTAGCGTAGCATATTTACGTAAATATAATATTTCGCCAAAAATATATTAAAAATAAAAGTCGACATTATTCGAGCTATGACTCGACTGAGCTCATCTTTAGATAAATTACTTTTCTCTGAAGAAGTTGTTTATTACTTAAAGAATAATATGTGAATATAAAACAAAATGAATATATATTTTTGAAGGAATGTAAATAAAGTAACATTTATAAAAATCTTTTTTTTGTCCGTTATTTCCTTATTAAAGTGCTTCACTTATTGAATAGATGCCACTTAAATCTCTTTAGTTAAGTCTGTGACAATGTTGATTCATAGGATTCTGCTTCATGAAATGTTAATATAGTTTGCAGACAGACAAATATTTATTCGTACAAAATGAATTTACTATACACGATGTCTATCTTAAAGTAATGCAACCATGAAATAATATTAAACTTTAGATTTTAAATATTAATAAATAATTATTATGATTTATTTTAAATGTCATACTCACTGTATGCGGAATTTTAGAAGTGCAATTTGCAATTAAATAGCAGCAACTCACTTTGAAACTAACAAAGGCTTTTAATAGTGCATTTAGAAATTGCTGAGCGAACGTTTGTATTTATTCTCACGCAATTTCCGAGTTCACAAATTTCATTAAACAAAAGTTTGATCCAGAGCAATGCGCTGCGGAGCTGCCATTCGAAACAGATTCTATTGTTCATAACATTTTTTATAAATTGTATTTTTTATTGTATTTCCATTTCAATATGTATCAAGGGGACTTTAGAAAAATATTAAAATACCTATCTGAGTACTCAATTAAAAATGTTCTAGATAAATATATATAACATTAATTTGGAAATCTGAAATTGTCTATGGATATGTTTCGCTTCACGCCGCGATTCCGCCATGCTCAGAAGTCATGAATAAGGTCCTAGAATGGATTGGAAACTAGTCATTCAAATTCCGATAGTCATTACGTGAGTACAGTCGGATAAATATATATACCTAAAAGCTAGATTATTTAGAATAAATTTAGAATTAAAAACTCATTAACACAGGCAGAGGTTGAACATGCGATCTTTTGAATATCGTGTCTTCGTCCTGCCTTTGAACTCCCATGTCATACTGAGCATTTTGATCTTATTCAAAATTATACATTCTATTTTTTAATTGCTATGATCCGATGATCTGATTTGAATATATCAATCATATCATTTAAAATTATACAACATACAAACTCTACTGTGTTTTATTTTATAATTAAAAGCGAAAGTACCATCAGTAACAGGTAATAATTTATTTAAGCCTTTTTTTTTTGTTTATTAATTCACGATTAAATCACGTCTCTATTTCCGTCCAAGCCTATTTTAACCCCGCACATATTTATACAGAATCACGATCACAATGTGTTACCCAAGTCGTGTAGCCTTTTATGACGAGTCTATTCCACCGGTAACTTCAGTTAAATGAAAATGAACTTTATTGCCAGGTACGAAGGTCATCAAAAATATACCAAAATATAGGGTAAAGGTCTCCATGTCCCGCTGGGACCAATGTAAGCGGTTATCTCAGCATCAGATTAAGATAGCAGTAAGGTCAAGTTTGGCACGCGAAGGAATACATGAAGTAAAGAAGTTGCTTCAATGGCATTTGCATCCGCCTTTGTACGGAAAATGGAACATCTAAATGTCAGATGTCTTTGGCATTTTTTTAATATCTTTATTGTACAGACAAGTATGTATTGTAAAATATTCTTATATATTTTGTAAGGAATTGCATAGGTGTAGCTATAGTATTATGATAATAATATAAATAAAGATTTCCTAATATTATATTTTTAATCATGAACGAAAAACAAAATATTGACTATAATTTAAAAAGCACCACAAAGAACTATTTGCATATTTGTATTTCAAAAGTTTACTTTGGGAAAGAGCTGACATATACTCGTAATAGATTAAGTGCACTACGTTAAAGCAGTTTTATGGAAGAAATAAAACGTTACTCTTAAGATATTTTCTCTTATAGGTGTTTTAAAAATAAAGAATTTTTTTTATAATGTACTAAACATGTAAGGTTTGCGAATAATGTAGAAGTTAACAATAATAAAGTAACTATTCTTTTAATTCATTGCTAAGACTATACCCTATTTGGTAAGCTTTATATGGTTAACTGATTTCTATTATTATTTATCTTTAAATGAGACCGAGAAAGATAAAGGTAAGGCACGAGTTTCCTAATAGCTACCGAGGGCATTAACATGAGCCCAGATAGAGTTGTAAGTGAGAATACTTACAATGCTATACGGGACGGTAGTACAGATCTGTTCTTATTCAGATAGACGGTACATGGCATTCGTGACTTACATTCTGTATAAAACAATTCTCGGACAAAGGTTCTGACCACGAACTGCCAACAAAGGAACAATGCGGTGAGAGATGCCTTTGCTTCATTTCGATTGTGGACAGCTAGGTTTCAATTCGTTTCTCCCAACATTTTAACGACGATATCAATTCAATATTCCTTAACACTATATATTTTAACTAGAATATTTATTTGTGTATTTTAATATGTTTATTAAATATAATACGTTTGATTGCTTTTGTTTGGACGGTATCATATATTGCAATTAATTTGATTTTGAGTTCAACTATACCGTAATTGGCAATATAATAGAATGTGCTGTAATAGATGAGATATGTGAATAAAATACTTATATTTTATACATATTTGCACATTTTTTTATTGTAGGGATTATTCAGGTCAGTAGTTCAAGCTTTACAAATTAAAGTTCCTATAATCAATTAAGGCATACAAATCCACTGGCGTAACCTACTTTCTGAACCTATTAATTAATTTCATACATAGTATCACCATCGACGAGACTCAGTTTCTATATATTTTTATTTTTTGACCTGGAATCATACAATATTAGTTTTCTAAATAACGGAATTCTTAGAATTTGTTGGGTTTTAACAAAATAAACGTTATTCATAGTAGTTTAAATTATATGGAGATGTAAGTAAGATGTTAAAATTGACGTAGTTTTTATGACTGCTAGCATTGTGTATGAACTTTATGACTAGTATGTAGATAATGAATTGACCTGGCGAAATATGAATCAATCCAAAATACATGTGAATTGGTGACATTATGGTTTGCCAATAGTTGCTCCAACCGATATCCAACAGGGACTTACAATAGTGACGAATCTATCTTGCGATGATCTAAAGCAGCAGTCATGCTGCAGCCCACCCGCAAATAATATCGTATACGACATAAAATCGTATTGTTCGGTGGCAGTAAATGTTGATAGCTTGACGTAATATTTTCTTATTCCATACTTCAAAGGAATTCTTGTACTTCTATCAAGTATAACTCAATATAATCAGTAATTTTTTTCAAAGATTCTTTTTCGATGATATAATTTTGTGAGAATAGTTTAAAATAATAAATAATATACAATAATTTTATCAAAATATCTCAAAAATAGATTGTAACATATTTTAATCAAAAAAAAATGTAATGCAAAACTTGAAGAAAACAGAAAGCTATTAAAACGAATTTGGGATTTGTATGAAATTAAAATATTAGTCAGAATTAGCAATATGATTGTATCAGTCATCCGGAAATAAGGTTCGTTTCAGCGACAGAAAAGGATAAAGGATGGACAGGAATACCCATTACAATGCAAATTGAGCTCGCCGCAGTGAACAAGTTACCTGTCTCCTAACTTTTTGCTTAGTTTCCGCTGACCCACATTAGGACTAGGACCGAGTTTAGTCGGTTACTGCATGTCACCTGTCCCACTAACTGGACAATTATATGTATATCCCTAAAATAGTATTCAAATTAAGAGAATCTAATATTCAAATATAGCTGACCGGATAATGTGAGAATAGAATATAATAATTAAATGAACGTTATTAATAAAACCAGTCATGTGATGTATGTGTGCTATTTACACACAATCAAAGTATAATCTTATATGTGGTTTTTATTTTTGAGTGTAAAGCTCATTAAAATGTAATACAAAATATTCTGTTGAAAATTGGGGCAGCTTAAAATATCGACAATCAATACACACGGAGCACTCAGTCGGACAATTAATTTAATTATTTTAACAAATTGATGCTGGGACATTTAGCGAAGTGTTTCAACATGAAGGCTAAATTTAATTGGACGGTGATGTTGTGCAACGTTGACCAATATTGACTAAACTCTTAATATAAACTACTGGACAATGGGAATATTAAGGTTGACTTTTTAATTACATTATTCTCTTGGAACTCAAAATACAAGTAAAAGTTTGTTTTGGATACTGTATCTTCCCCATAATACTTACTGAATATGGTTAAATACACACATCAAGAGAGAAAGAAAGAGAAATATCGTTTTTTTTTATATAATTGAACAACTCTTTTTGAGTGTCGTGTCATCCTTACAAAGCATATTTTTAAATAAAATGTTATATCATACGTAATGCCAGCCTCACAACAATTTGTATCAGCGAATAATGTTGGTGACATACAACAGCTTTTTTTCAGACATACACTAAGTACATTTTGAATTTATGAATTTCTGAAACCTCAAATATCTTATTTAGTAAATATGCGCAAGACATAAATGAAAATATTAAAAAAAGAGAAAAACTTTATTAAAAGAGATAGCCTCGAAGTATAGTATCTAGAATGTTCAGTTCTAAACTTTATAGACGAAAGTTAAACAGTTGTTGGCAGTAGGTGATAAATTAACTAACTGAAAAACTAACCTACATCGTGTCTTAACGATGATACTATTGCTGGAACATATCTGATATTTGGGGTTAAAAATAAAATAAAATACAATAAATAAAGTATTTGGCGTGAAAATAAAAAAAACGAAAGATTAATACGTATCTTCATTTAATTTAAGGATTACCTTTAAATTTAAAAAAAATACTAGAGTATTTACATTGAAATTTTAATTATAATGTGATATTTTTATCTAACACAGATATAAGAACAAAAATAGAATACTAATTATTATAAACGTTCATTCAGATTTCATTTTGAATAACATATTAATTATTGTTATATTAAAGCGAAGGAAATAAAATCAAGTTACCTATCTCTAATTTGACTATTCCAGGCGCAACAGCACATATTAAAACAAATGATACAAAAACAAATAGTAAAATTTCTTTACTAAAAATATTCTGATTAATCGATGTATATAACGTGACACGAGAAATATTTTTGTGCGTCATTAGTTAGATGGCCGTGTAGCTATTGTGATGTTAAGAGATCATTTTAAATGTCTCTCGACAATAGTATTAACGTCAGCTTTATTAGGTGTAATTTGATATCCGATTCAGTGTGGCCTCTAAGTGATTTGTAAATGGTTTTGTGAATGTGGTTAATAATTTAATATTACTTAATTTAGGTTTGAATTTATTGTATGCCTTTAAACCCATAGCCATGTGATATAAAATATTAATCTTATATTTCAAACGAATATATTTATTCAATGAAAATAAAAGAAAAAAATGGTTGAGAAACACTTAAGCTGGAAAAAATATTTGGTTTACTAACAGTCATACTCAGCATAACTCACTAACTTTAAAATTGTAACAAAGATAAAGTTTAAAAAAGCTTGATTCTGTAATTCCCCGAGCTTATTAAAAATATTCAAATATTTAAACAAGAGCCAGATGTGTATTGGAAAATATAAAAAAATAAGCGGTATTGTACATGTACTTGATGACCTGCGTCTAAAATAACCTTAATAGATTGTGGTCACTCACATCATAGAAATGTTAAAATTGCAGACAAAATAAAAATAATTAATTTATATGATATATATAAATTAAAAATACATTCCTTAATGCATTTTAACCTAATCTTCAGTTATGTTATACAAAAATTCGATTACTCCATGAGAGTTTCAAATTTTATAATCCTTGAGTAACATTTATATAAAGTAAGTCATAAAATTGTTGATGATTTAAAGTCATTTTATGAGCGTAATGCTTGGATAAGCACCACTTTAGTTTTATTAGTCTTTATAAAAACATAAGTTATTTGTATATCGTTTTAAAACGGCAGTATTTTTAAATTTCTTTTTCAAATCTAGTTGAAACTCTGTTAGTCATTAAAATTCAATTACCTGCCATACTAGTCATACTTGTCGTTTTTTTTTTCAACCAGGAAAATAGATAACTGTAATATATTTGTATTGTATTTAAACTTTAATGATCTAATGTTACTATTATATATAATTTTCCGACTTACTCACGTAATCGCGGCGTGTACTATTGACGTGTATTGGCGTGTACTATAGTCAGGTTTTCACCATGTTACGAGCTCGTGAAAAAATTCTACAAATGCTTTCCAAACTAGTCGGGAAAATAACATAAATTTAAAATTGCGATTTTAAATCAGTATTTCATGTTCAATAATAATATAACATTAAAAGCCTATCAAACATTGCTTTCTATTAAATCCGTATAATTATCTATCAAAGTGTATTAATGTATGTACGCTTGTACACAATGTATTAACATATCGAAAACAATAATATATAATGTTATATAACATTTAGATTTATATATATCAATTGATTAAATACTGTAAATAGAATTCGATTTCGATAATTTAATTTTGTTAATGTCACCACATATTTAATGGTAATCGTTGTGATCATTAATAATATAATATAATATTAAATTTATTCCTAAACACATACATTATATGTGTATAGAATTTAAAATAATGTTATATTTGAATAAAATTTGAAGCTTGTTTGAGCTTTTTAACAAATATCTTATATATACGTATAAGATAAATAGATGAAGTTAAAAAATCATAACACTATTTAATTGAATTAGTATCGAATCCGAATAACTTAAAAAAGGTGTGTATGTGTGTGTATTCAATTTACACACGACATGAGTGAAGTTTGAGAAAAATAGCCTACTGGAGAAAGAGATGCATATAGATTGTAGACAAGATTCTTATACCTGTATTAAATGAAATAGGAATCAAAATAAAGATAACTATATTCAAAACATTGTGACATTATTGTGCTTTTATTGTGGGATTGTTTTTTTAAGCGCTAGATGGCGTTAAAAAAAAGCTAATTATATTAACTTTAACTTTTCTTTTGTATGTATAAAGCTATAAAGACTTAATTCGATTGCTCAACACTAGATGAGATTGAACAAAGTCAACCTATATGTAGACAATGGATTTAAGATTTCTCTAAATTAAATAGGTCATCTGAGATTTCACAATTAAACCTTAGAACAGTTGTTTTTTACTAGACGGGATTGACTAAGGTTGCCTTATATTTAGAACAAGCTTACAAGCTTTAAACCAAACTTATATAGGCCGTTTATAATATATTAAATAAACTGTTGTTCAAATTTTTGTCACTAGATGACGTTGACACAAATTGCCGTACAATTAAAACAAGGTGATAAATTTAAGCTAAACTTATATATACTCGTTGAGAAAAAATATGCTTTACACATATGCTTTTGTTTATAATCGTTCGCAATTTGCCTTCATTCAAGTTTCAAGTCCTAACCATTCTAAAGAAGTTAACTTATTTTTAATAATTATTTATTTCAATATTTTAAAACCTATGTACATGATATTTAATATTAATGTTTAAAGACAATTAGTAGCAAAGACATATGTTCATATCTTATGTCTATAAAAATACATTTACTTAGTTTTAAGAATTTTAATAATTTCATACTTTAAATAATAATAGTATATAGTTTTATAATAGTTCTAGTTGTTCCCAAAAAAATACGTTTAACGTTTGTGAAATAGTCATATAAAATATTTTTTATCGGGCTCTGTTTGTTTATATGGAGTTTTAAGTTGGAGTGTCCAGAAGGGTTTATTTCGATAATATGGTATCAAAATAGGCCCTACTTTTCAAATTGAAGTGTACAAGTGACCAATGATATAGATTCAAAGTGGAAAAGATATATATAAATAAATTAATATCAAATTCCTTATTTCGGCCGACAAAGCCTAGGAAATGGTTCGATAATTATAAAATAGAATAAACAAGTGGTATAATGAACAAGTTATAACTATGAACTATTAATTAAAGTTAGATAGAATTTTATTTGCATAAACCGTATCTGGCCTTTGAATAATCTGAGTCGATTGAATAAATAACCGATAGTACAACTATACCGTTGTTGTCTATGAATTTATAAGACATTGTGTGGACTTTACTAATATTTTTTTTTATATAATAAATGTTATTTTTATTCTAAATTGACATAGCAATTAGATAACTAATACATAAAATGATCTAATACTTATTTAGAAATAAAAATAGTTATTTGTTTATTTTTTACATAATATAATTATCAGACAAACACTTTTATATGTCAGTCACAATATGTCTAAAAAAATGTTTCTGGAATATCCATACTAATCTTTTAATTAAACAACGAAGCGTCACATGATAAGACCTTATTTAATAACGCAACTAAATACATAAGTCCGAATGAAACGTGTCTTGAACACTTGTTTAAGTGTAAACTGCTGTTCTTTTGTGATAAAACATAACATTTACATATTTTAAAACGACCGTCGTTGGAGTGTTTTAATATATTACTATAGTGTTGAATTTTAATATAACAGAAATTTTGGTATATCATTTTATTTCATTCAAAAATTTTATTATATGATTTTATTTCAGCTGGTTCTGGATGATGTTTTGGTTATTAAAAATTTAAAAAATATATAATATATTAGATATTAAAGATTTATCATAAACATTATTTTGAATTGTTGGAATAAAAAAAACATTGAAATTGCAGATAAAACAAGTATTACAATTTAAATTAATTTAAAATTTATAAATATATACAAAAAATATTTATAATACTGATTACATTTTGTGCTATTTATAAACGTTATTTTAGTGCGATGGTATTAATTAAAATATTCTAACACATAATCTAAAAACTGTATTGTCTATATTTAACTTAATATAAGACTATAGTATGCTATTAAGTAAATAGTAACGATAGAAAAGGTAGATATGAGAGTCTTAATAAATTATTTCTTTTGTCTTACATCCTTTGTCATAGTTAAATGCAATAAAAGTTTATAAAGCGTAATGTTCCTTTGTATTTGATTCAAGCAAAAAAGTGGTAGGAAATGGGGTAGATGTCAGCTGGCGATTTAAATATTACAACCAAGTTATTGGTTAAGTAATTTGAAAGAAATACTTTTTTTTAAGAAAAAAGGTAAAAAGTGTAGGCAATTGCATATACTTTTTATTGACATTACACGAAGGTATATTCAGGACCAAATTAGTGGACATTAAACCAGAACAATAAAAGTCTCTATAAATTAAAGGGACGTCGAATAACAAGTTTTTAAACTGCGATGTTGACGAGAGGCATATTGTTGCAGTAAAAAGTTTTATTACAATACACATTCTCAGTTTTATCGTTCCCTCTACGTGTAATGTTCTTAATTTTTTAGAATATATTGCATCATACGCATAATTAAAGCACAAGTAAGCATAATATATCTTTTAATATTATTTCATAGTTCTTTATAACCGTCATTTTAATTCTATGATAATTTTTATTGTTTTGACAATTTGGTGTTTCAATGGAATAATTGCGAGCTATTACAATCAAAAAAATTTCGTGGATATGTTAGCAATATATCTGATCTTCATGTTTTCTCTTTAACACAAGTATGATACCTAACACGTTTTTTTAAATTATAACTTGACATTTGTTAAAGTATCCATATATAACTGTAATTGAAAAGAATAAATGAAAATACAATAAATTAAATTAAAAAAAGTCATTTTTATGAAACATTTTATACAAAGAATCTTTAATATAATCAGAATTTAAAAATCTTTCAGACCTTTACCCTCAAAAAGGTTCACACGATAGCTTGGACAAGTTTATTGTGGTCTTATTTCGACTGAGCCATTCAGAATACAATATTAATTAGATCTGTTTCCGTACAAAAGATGTTAGGGCACTTTATGGCTCTTCTGTTATTCTCGAAAAGTTTATATCTTAAAGTAATCTATTTAATTATGTTTTGTGTAACAATTTTAAAGCATTGTAAAACTTTAAATTTATTTACAAATATTGTGTAAACACAGTAACATGAATTAAAAATATATATTTTGTGGCTATTCAGATTTGCAGCTGTTATTAATTAAAATAGTTTGAGATTATAAAAACAAAATATTTTTAGCAAAAATGCCGCAAAAGCATAAAAAGTCGAAGCTTATCTTAATAGAAAATCCACTACTAACTAATAAAGGAAGAAAATACACAATCTATAAATCAGATGGTGTAGATCTACAAACCGTCTCAGCTAAGGCTTGACATGGGGCTGTTAAACGAAATTTATTGTTCATAATGACCGAAGAATCTTCATTCTCGTAAATTGTTGTGTAATACGAGCAGATAGATACTAGATGAGAGCTGATAAGTACGACTAGAAATAATTGGGCGGTTTTATGAAGATACAAAGCCTCTTTAAACAGCTAAAATTAAGTCTACAGAAACCAAATCCAGCAATATTACAACACTTCAAATTAGTAACAAAATTGAGCACAATATTTTAGGAATTAAAATATAAACAAAATAATTATATTTATTTATTTTTTATATTGAAGTAAAATAGGCTCTTACAGAAAAGTAATTTCTTTTATCTTACTAAAATAAAACTAATAAGGGTTTTAGACTTATGTTCTCAAAAGGAAAATATGTAAAATAATCGTAATAAAACAACATTGATGTAATTATTTAGTTTAATTAGCGACAAATTATGTTTCTAGTTCTAAGATATATAGGATTATAATTCTTGTTGATTACACGGAAATAATAAAGTAAGGGTTCTGGTGGCTGAGCAGGTGTTAAAATTAGAATTTATTGAAATGAGGGGCATTTCGAAAGGCCCCATTTGAGGGCCCCATTTCATTGTAATCAATTACTTTTGTTTATAACTTACTTTTAAAATAAGATTATGTTGTTTACTAATTAAAAAATAAATAAAAAAAGAACTAAGAATTATAATAATATAACATCAGTAAAGGGCATTGAGGGGAACAGTTAACAAACTCAGATTGTATTTTGATATCAAGAATACAATTTAAATTAGGAGAATTGTAGAAAGTATAACTTAAAAAAAATAAATTACATAGAATATAACTAAATAAAATAATATGAAATTATTTTTATTTGGTCTTAATACAAACAAGCAAATAAATAAACCTTCTTAAAATATAATATTCTTTGAAACCTTTAGAGATCTTTAGAAACTTGCTTTTATTTTAAAAGGACGTTTATCTATTTTCGTAATGTAATATTAATGTAAGATTGTACGTCTGTTACAGCTTGATATTCTGCTCCCATTCTGTCACATGTCGTGAAGTGGGACAATATACAAAACTGCTGCAATAAGATTGTTTTGTCAAATGAAAGCGAATGGTGCGAATGAACAAATTGGAAAAAGTAATTTATAATACTATATGAATATAAAAAGTACCTTCTTAGTTCAATAATAAAATCAAAAATAAAAGAAACGAGTAAAAGTATGCAAATAACTGGTGCTTTGAACTGAAGTATGGTTCTATTGAAATTTTCTCAACTAGCTTCGAACTCATTCAGAGCCCGTATTCAAGAACTCGTGGCAAGGCAAAATCGCGGCGTGAAATGAATACAGTTGAATAATTATAAAAAATAGTAACTATAAATTATAGATCACGAAAGTCTTAATACAAAAATTACACGTCTTGGATATAAAATTTAATGTTTTTCAATTATAATTAAGAAAAAATATATCAAATGTACCCTAATTTAAATGTTATCTCAAAAACTCTTAAATTTGATAATCAATATAATGATTTTAAGAATTAATTATTGTTTTACTTAACTAGATGGATAACTTTCCAGACAAGAATCTAAGATCATTTTGTATTAAATAATTACTCGTGTCAAACTTGCGAATATATTGATTAGTTTGCAACAACATCCATTTGTCACTTGTTATTTATTCTATTTTTATTACATATAGATAGATAGTATGTCTGTCTAACAAATATTTTATTTATTTTTAAACATATAGATTGATCACTTAATTACTGTATATAAATTCTTTTATTCTGTATACCGTTGATCTATTTATAATTGGTTAAATGAAAATGCTTATTAGAGTCATGTGCTTACATCTACGTTCATTTTGATATACAACCGTATTAACTAATTCAAAGTCATCACAACATCTTATTTATTATACAACATTAATCATATCGACGAACTTTCTAATTATAGTTTAATGTGGAGGCAATTAAGAGGCTAAATAAAAGTTTTTATACAAAACATTGTTTTCAAGACAGCGTTGCTGTCCAGTTGCGCCCCTGCTGTTTCAATTAAATCACTGACAATAGTTTGAATGCCTGACCAAAATGGTACCAAAACATGCCGAGAACGGCTATCATGATAACTAGGTTAGATAGTAATGATCCTTGAAACTTAAAATTATTTGTAGTTAAATCTTAAAGTTTTCGGAATCGAAAATGATATAAAGTTATAGAAATTTGCATTTTAGTTGTGAATAGTGTTGAAAACAATACAAAATATATAAATACAAATACGAATAAGTTTCAGAGTAGCTTTCAAATTTAATTATTAATATAAAGAGATCAAAACTAAGTTTTCATTGAGATAGGAATACTTGAGACGAGATGTCGCAATAATAAGGTTTTTAACATTTTTATTTCACATAATTGAGTTGAAGTTATACACTTATATATAATTTATGAAATGAAATATATAAAGAGATGATATAAAGTCTTAAGATTAGTTTATTACACTATTATCTTGTTACAGAACGCGCGATTGAACTTATATGCCGACAGAGTTCCGATAATATCTAATCCAAATTCCCCCACTCCTTAATTGATCATTGCATAAAGAATATGATTCGTCATAGAAGCGTGTTCTTAAAAATGTTAAAGTTCAACTAAGTTATTTAATCCAAAATATACCTTAAGACGCAGTAATAGGGATCATAACTTATTTGAAGAGCATCCAAACATTTTTGCTGTTTCGTGACCCTGTCGGCGATTGTTAAAGTCACGGTTAGCAGTTACAAAAACTTATGTAACAGTGTTAGTCTCTTAGGTATAAGATCATTAAAGAAATTAGCTTTTTTTTAGTTAATGGAAATAGTCTGGAAGCTTATAGCAGCTAATGGCTTATAAGCTTACAGCAATCATATTGATGTAAGTAATTTTGTTTTCGTGTAAAGCATTAGAATAACACCCTCAAATAGTAAATGTAAAAGGCTCTTGATAAATAATTATAATTAAAAAAATAAACGTTCTTGCCTCTTTCGATAAACTACAATTAAATATAAAAATAATAGAAGAACCTTCAATATATTGTAACTGGTAGAAATCTAAGTTTTTATTTAAACAATTAAGTGTTTTCGTATATTTAACCCATGTTAGAAGTGTCAAAATGATTTAAGATAATTTAAATACGTCGATTAGAAAATGACTCGACATATAATAGAATAAGGGAATCTGTGCTTTGTCTACTTTACGGTAGAAAACCTTATAATATAAACTTCAATTAATTTCTATTAAGTTTTAAAAAGGTTCTTCGAAACAAAAACTCCAAAAGAATATTATAAACATTATTCTGACGAATATCATTTTTAATATAATACATTTTAAGATATGTATACAAAGATGTGTTCGTATATTTATGTTTAGATAATTAGTACGTTTAATACGTCACTATATATTTATAGAATTTAACGTTATCCTTAATAAAAATACGAAAATCACATGAATATCAACAATTGAATGATTTTATTCAATTTGACCGGAGACAGTTGTAATAAAAATCTATTTATGGACCAACAGAAGGTTCACAACTAAAACTATCGATTGTCTCAGATTAACGAGGCATATCATTACAGCTAATGAATCGACCGACTGATCTTATCTACACATCAACGTCAGTCTTAAATCTATTGCATCGTTTAACATACGTACTGAGATAATGGGAAACAGTTAGCGGTATTTAGGTTATACTTTATTTTGAAGATACATAAAAAAAATATGAAACGATAAACACAAGCCTATATAGTAACAAAAAAAAAATAACTCAAGACGTAATTTTTTAATACAATTATCACAAAAATCATAATTCGAGGCATTTTATTTGTATTTTTCATAGTTTTTGAAACAATTATCTGCATACTAGTCAAATATTAATTAGGAATTTAAATATACTTTCTTATAAATAAAACTGTCTTGTATTAGTTGTGAAATGTGAAGAACTGTTTTAATTAGATATCTTATACGTATTACATTTAGATTAATAAAAATTGTATTCAGTCTATTTATTTCAATAAGAACGGTTATCTGCCTCTCCTATTGATTTTTGATACAATGTCACTTATACAGGGACAAGCGTGATTTTGCTACACCATTCAAAGATAAGAGTTACTACAATTCTGTTATAATATATGAAATAATCAGAAACATTATGGTTTGTAACTTAATTGTTATTTAAACTTTATAATAAATAAAACAAAATATAGTTTGTTTTTATTTAAAATTTGAAAAGCTATATAAAATACTTGCCACAAAATATAACGAAATTAATAAAAAAATAAAACTGCTGAAATACGTAGTAACAAAGTCCCAATTCAGTAATTCAGCTCATGTACTCCACTGCGGTAAAAGTTTCTGATATTAATCCATACTTTATCCATAAAACCTCAAGATATTGCTTTCAGTGCCTATTTTAAACATATACTGTAATAAGTGGCTTACAATAAAAACTAAAGTATGATTTGTTTTAGTTTTATGATTTGTCGATTTTTAAATAGCTAAAGTTTTAGAGTTATTTATAAAAGACTCCGCTAATATTATATCATATTATCCTTGAAATATTAACTTAAACTTGAACTACAAAGATAGACACATTTTTACTAACGTTGTTTTAGAGATGTGTGATTAGATAATGAGATGCATATAACAGATTTTATTTTATAATTATTTCGTAGGCTATTTTATTTCTCATTGAACTGGCCTGGATATAAATAAGTATTTACAATATTTTTATTTACAATATACGGCCCATAGCGCAAAAAATTAAATCTAAAATTACATAATATAAATTTCGAAATTTGATAAGCCTTTCGAATGGTAGCAGACATCTTTTAAAGACAAACTAAAAAAAGGTTAAATTAATTTTAACAAAAAATAATAAGTGACAAAATCTATTGAATACTTAATTTGACATTGAACGTTACACCGAACAACCAAAGCGACAGCGAAGAAAAATACAATCTCATTGTAATAATCTCTAAAAATATCAAATGACAAAGAATAGACTGTTTATTACTAAATAACGATCTATAGATTTGAAATGCACCCGAAAATAAAACGACCGCTAACCAGGCGATATAAAATAACAAGAAAAAATTTGAGATTAGATCAGTGTATTTATGCTGAGGAAACGAATGCATTTAAAGCTTAACGATTCCGATCAATTAAGGTTATGGGTGGACTCGACAGGTTGGTTAGTAGACCCCCGCTGGGTAAGGATTTCGCACCTGTCCTTTTTGGTTTAGTTTTTCACGTCAGCGGCGTCCTTAAAACAACTAAAGGTGCATGAGAACTAGGGTAGCCATCACTTTAAAACTATATAATATATGTTTATATTTAAAATAAATAAAAGTTATAAATGTATTATTCTTAGGCAAACGCTTTGTGTCTTTACCAGTTTTTGTAGTTTCTCTCGAATGGCAAGATATAATTACCAACGACGATCAGACCATCAGGTGTGTGGTTATGTTATAGAATATTTCCTATAAAATAAAATTAATAACATAAAAATCATAACAAATACGAAATCATGTGAAATACGAATGGCCAAAAGAAATAATCTATTAATTTAATAAATATCCATCCCATTTTCATAATATTGTCACCATGCAGTTAGTAATAAATAACATGTATTTTAATATTAGTGATATGATAATCATACCGAAAGTGCCAATACCCTACTGAGAGTAAGCGGAACAAATAGGATTACATCAAATAAAGATAGGAATCAATAATAATATATTACAATGTTGTTTGTTATTTTCTTTATTACTCAAATATAAAATTAACTAAATTCTTAAATAATTTTAAGCTTGTCTTGACATGCTTGGACGTCTCAAGCACTGACACTTGGCTTCTTCCTCAATGATTAATAAAACCTAACTTGACCCATATTACTATAGCAATAAGATCGTATTTCCGATATCTTAATTTAAGTAAATACTCGTTTATAATGAAGGGATACTAAATAAGAGTGCTCAGTGACAGTACATTTTCATTTACCTCAAGATAATTGTGTTTGTTCGTGTAACCGAATTTACCTGCAAAAGGAAAATAGTAAGAGTATATAATAAATTTGGAGAAACTTCGCCTAATTTTAGATAATGGAATTAAAATAATAACAAGATTTTTTTTACTGATAACATTACTAAGTCGGTCCAGATTAAATTAATTACATGTTATGTAAATTTAATACAATTTAATATAAAAACTCTAAGCATTAAACAGGAATGAACTAAACAAAGCTTAAGAAAAGCTCAAAACACTATTAGTTTTCTCAGGAGTCTTATAACTTCCCTGATTATAACATTTTAAAGTTAAATTAAACAAAAAATGGAAACTGAAACAAACCATTAAGGAAAGATTAAAACCTTTAGAGAATTCATCAAAGCTTTAAAAGTTAGTTCCGGCTTAACCGTTGCAACTATGAGTTCAGAAGCAAACTTTGAACTTTAGAAAACCAAAGCGGACTAACGAAAAAAGAGGCTTAATTGAAACTGTAAACTTTTTAATCGCTCTTTAGTTATTCTGTTTTTGAAAAGGTTGATTAAAAATATAATAACTGAACACCTTAGCGAGACCACAAAAAAACTTTCTTGTGATAATTAAGTGACTCTTTTTTGCACGTTGTTTTTAAACCAAAAAAAAATTAAAACTTTTATTCTACGAGCTTTAAATAAATTAATTTACCTTATTCTTAGCTTGTCGAATTTTTTTAATAATTAACCTTATAATTAAATATATTTGTTAATGTTAAGAAAGATATACATAAAAAAAAATGTTATGTGTATTGTAACGATTTATATATATGCTTAGTAGTATATATTATATAATAATAATAAAGAAATATTTTACCATAACAAAAAAGTATGATCGAAAAAAAAATAAAAAGATTAAGTTTAATATTCCAAGTATTTTGTTGTCCCGAGTAATGACAATACTTCGCAAAGAATGCAAGATATTGGAAAACCGTAGTTCAGTTTTTAATAAGGGGTAAGCTTCATTGTAGAAATCGAATATTTACTCATGTCTGTGCATTCCGATGTGGCATTATATTTATTTTCACATTGTTCACGGATTTTTTTTTATCTTTTAGGAAAATATATTTATTTGATAATATTTGTAGGTTGCCGTTATGTACAATAAAATAAAACTTGAAGTGTCTCACCCGTTTTAAGATTTTTCGAATTAATTGAATTACTCTTTATTTATACAATTCAAAGTATTAACTTATATGCCTATGCGGACGCGACTTCCGTTTTCCAGAGGAAAAATATGGCACCGCTGGCAAACTTAGGTGTCGTAACTGATTTCCATTACCACACTGCACGCCAGTGCTTGCTTTACCATCCGTACCACCTGGATGATTGACGGTCTTAAACAGTGCGTTTAGATTTCGATTAAGATCAAAACAACATGGGTACCTTTCAAGAGTGCATCTACTCCTTCCAGAAACGTGCTTATGAAAGTCATGATAATGCAAAGGATATTAGGCGGCGGTGATAGCTGTCCCTTAGGAAACCCGTTTATAACATTAAAAGCTTTTTTTCTCAGAATTATATATTTGTTTAAAAAAAACTTATGTATTAGAGACTTTTTTTTACTGTTTTATTTTACACTTAAAATAATATTTTACTAATATTTTTCTATGCCATAATCCACGATTTAACAATATATACTTAGTCTGGCCATAAATAATGTTACTATATATATATATTTTACTAATATTTTTCTATGCCATAATCCACGATTTTTCAATATATACTTAGTCTGGCCATAAATAATGTTACTATATATATATATATATATATACATCTACATAATATACATAACATTTGAGTCTATCATTCTTACATAAATATCCATTGTGTCTTCTTTTTTCCTAGAAAAAAAGTGTTAATCTTGACACAATATTTATGACACGATTTAAGGCAATTTTATGTATCAAAATATTTTTAACTTAATATATGTGTTATTATTTAAAATATTGGAATAGGAATTATACCTATTTCCAAAGGCCAATAAACGTAGGATGTTTATTTCAAAACATTATTAGTTTTACGGCATTATTCTTTTAATAGCCTTGCATGGCCCCCGGGTACAGTTTCAAAGAAAACATTTCTATTGTAGCTATGGGACGTATTAAATTTTGTGAAGCGACAAACTTTGCGAACATCAGTATCATCCTTTTCAACTTCCTTAATATTCATTTGCTACGAGTATTATATTTTAGTTAGAAATTCGTACAAAACATTCGCAATGTATTTACTGAAAGTTTTGTATAATACGAGAATTTAAGTTCTGTATAACTTCTATAAATTTTTAATAATTTCTTTATTATTCACAGAGAAATCCATTTAAACTATATAAGCTAGTGCATTTACAAACGAAAACTTATTTTAGTTCTAAATATAATTTAAATATAATAAATATTATTTATATAAAATAACTCAAAATATATAATTATAATAAGCTCCTAGCATCGTAAGATGAAACCAATAGCTTATTAGCTTATTATAAAGAGACTTGACGATTACGAAGTTTCTATAGATTATATAGATGTAAGAATTCTATAGTTAAAGTTAACCAGGTCTTTTTCATATAATAACGTATTCTTTAATACATTAACTATTTTTTATATTCCTGTACGGTATTCTCATAGCTGCTCATTAAAAGTTGAAAGACTGCCGTTTGAAGTATTATTATATCGAAATAACTGAACTTTCAATTTTTAAGTCACCTTCTTTCTTAGTTTGTGAAACGATATTTAAAAAAAGTTGTAGCTTAAATAAAAAAATCATAAATGTTCACTATCTCGCAAAAGAAGTCCTTTAGTGTTATTTTTGTATGCAGCTCTACGGCACTCGACTGCATATTTTTTTTTTTTTTTATTTACATGTCAAATATATTTTGTTATACGTCGCATGTTTATTGTAATGTAAATTTATACAAATATTAAAAAAAAACTCTCAAAAATATTTCATAATGGAGTTTTACCCTTTGTTAAGCATTACTTTTTGATTAAATCCTTATCTCATCTAAAAAAGCAATTTATATAAAATTTCGATTACAAAATGAGATGATAATATTATAACTAGAAAAATCTGGAACAGAATAGTCGAATAAATAAAATTTTCTTTCACAAAATGAGCTGATAATATGAAGACTAGAAAAATCTAAAAGAGAATACCAACGAGCGAAAATTTAAATATTACTATATACGTTACATAGATTTTGGCAAACTCAAAAATTACCTCAATACCTTAAAATTTAATACGAAGAAATTAAGACTTTTATATTATATACAAATTTAGATAATTAAAATATTCAATGTGATAGCTTAATATATTGCCAATTAATAACTTGTATGTATGCGTATGGGATATATTCGACAATAAAAGTTATAGGCCACTGTTATTTTAAAATGAAAAGAAAATATAACACACAATGGATTTAAACCGGAGTATTGAACGGTATTTCCCTTCTCGGACATGTCACTCGGACAGCCGCTGTCCACATTTTCACAGCCCCCGGGCGAAAATAGTTGCGATTTCATGTTTATTTCGGTAGCCCCTTTAAATTAAATATTATTTGTTGCAAGGTATTGTCGATTTACTTCGCTAGATAATAAATAAGTTTTGTATTACTAAGACTACAAGTAAATTAATATTTTTTAAAAACATTCATACATTAAATTATAGAATAATATCCCAGAGGTTTAATAAATCCATAAATTTATTTTAAAATTAAATTTATATTTAAAACGTAATATGGTCCGGTAAACATTCCGTTACACGGCGCAGTTTACTGTGCAATATCCTGTGGAGCCACCGGTTCCGGACACTGCGTTGCTTCGAACCTTTACATGCTTCTGTCACCCTGTAAGCTGAGATATAAAGTTTTTATAGCTAAGAAATAATTTACCTGGCCCTACCAAAAGTATTAATTTAGCTATGGTATATATTTTTTTTATTACCGGTTAACATAATTCCACAACAAAACATTTTTTATAAGAAAAGTTTATAATAAAGATATAGTTTCGTTACTGTTGGTATTGGACACGTAGCTTTATTATTGCGTATAGAATAGTTAAGTTATACACACTGCATCGTTGACTATATTTACGACAAGGTTTGGTAAATGTATGGTCTGTGTGACTTTTTTATCAAACTATCAGCTTGTGATGTTCAAGCTGATAGTCAAGCTAATAATGATACAATTTGAAACATGTTTATGTCAAAATAGATAAATTTTCTTCATATTATTTAATATTAATTCTTAAATCATTTTAAATTTACTAAAATAAAAGTAGTCATAGAAACATTTTCATTTTTAAATTTATTTATGGAAAGTTCCATAAGTAGTCTGTATTCAGTAAAAAGCTCATTCAGCTTGAATTTATTCGCTGGCTATTGGCGTGCAGTATCCATTTGGAAAATGTTAGTCGTAGATTTCCTTACATTGGACTGAAACGTTCCGGTCATCTTTTGAACCGAATGCCTGGCATTGCTTCGTAAATTGAAGAGTAAACGAGAAATATATTAACTTCTCAATATATTTCTTGTTTTAGTTAAACGTTAAATTATTAAAAACAAACATGATTTTTTATTCCCACCATACTATATCCATATCATCCTGTAGCGTATTTTTATTAGTTTGTTTAAGTGATAAATTAAAGTTAAGTATATAAAATAGTGATGTACCTTTGAAAGTAGTTAGGCTATTATCACATTTTAATCTAGTTATCCTTATTTCTGGCCATTATGACGTCACGTGCATCTGATTGGGCATCATTAATCAAGAGGACTGGCACGTCAACCTGTCAGACGGTCCCCTTACTATTAGTAACATTGTAAGGCATTAACGTTGTTAAAGGGTCAGGTTGAGGTGACTTAACGTTTTCGCTAAAGTGTTTATAGGCCTTACGCCATCATAATAAAAATATATACAATAAATATATTTTTATATTAATTTGCATAATATTAATGATTTTAATTGTTTTAATTATTAAATAATTGAAATATATTGGGACTTAATCGCGTAAATATATATTTTTTTGAGGTACGACCCATGACCACGATCGATGCAATTTGATCGAAACGTCAGGAAAATAGACGGTATCGTACCTTTAAAAATATTCATTCGATTAAGTCCTGGTATATTTATATTAAAAATGATTTTATTGTATCTTATTTATCTGTAACATTTTTTTTTTATTAGATTGGATATAATAATTTAAATTTAAACATAATTTAAAATTACGCTTTTTGGTGTTAATTTTCTATTAGCGTAGTCTAGGAGTTCATTTATATTTCCAATATATTCTCACGCAATTCCATATCTTAATTCCGGTTAATAACGATGTAATATGAGCTCAAACAGTAGTTGTGTATCGAGTAGCTTGTTATTAATTATAACTTATTTTTAGCACTGGGCGTAGATAAAACTTCTCTCAAATTTAAAACGCATGTTAATACATGTTATTTAGATTAACAGGATATTATTATATATTTAATTCATGTAATGTTCTTTATTATATTATAGGTATGAAAAGTAGAAAGTAAAATTACTTAATACTTATACAAAAAGTAAAAGCTTGTTACTCGCGATTGACTACTAGATATATGGAATATTGGTCTCTTGGAAAAATTATTTCAGTTAAACTCGATACATATAAAAAAATGATGTCCATTCATAGCATTTCCAAATAATAATGAAAGAATTTCTAAAATCAATAAATAGCTTTAAAAAAAAATGTCGTAAAAATATTATTAAAATTATTTCTTCACAATTCTTAAACTTATTGTTGTTTTTAATATTAAAATATACCTATTATAAGTAAAGGATCAATGTTCTAATAATGGAGTTCTATCACCAGAGGCTGTTAACCGGTATTTCGTAGGTGGTTCTTGTGAATTTATAAGAATAAACGTGCTTTAATACGTAATAAAAAATGTCTTAGATGTGATCTTCACGACTCTGTAAAACTTATAAGTTCAATGCACTATTGTCTGCGTTATTATATCGTTCTATTTCTCAAAATAAACTATTTCATTTAATTATATCTTTATGTCATAAAATATATGAATAGCATTAGAATCTATAACAATCATAAATATATAAAAACATTTCAAATTTTGATAATACAAACTCAAATTTTCTTTAAAATATAAAGTAACGAAACGTCATAAGTACTGCAATAAAATGTAATAATATAAAATAAGATCCAGAGAATTAAAGGAAAATAATGAACAAGTCAATTACACGTGATGCCTATCCCTTGGCATTGGGATAATTGATTTGCAGACGCTGACAAGACTTTTTTGGATAACTGAGCGAAATGAACAGTTAATTTAGTGATTAATACTTTTTTTCGATCATGTTCGTCGAGTCATTATTATCGGAAGGCAATTGTTATTTTCCAAAGAAATAAAAGACTTTTAGATTTAAATCCCTGTTTTTTATTTTCCTCCGTAGATTACTTGGATTCATTCTTTGTGATCTTTAAACAGAATTAAGATAACATTATTTGTATGCTAAAATCTAGAAAAATAAGGTTTTGTTTTATTTTCTTCTAGATAAATTTAAGATTTTTGAAATATATGCTGGCGAAATATTGAAAACATAAATCAAGGTATTACTCAGAAAGCAGAAATAAATTCTAATATCAAATACTCCACACCTTAAAATCCCCGAAGAGCCGTTAGAGTTAACACAACAGCTTGATAAACGATTGACTCAATGACTTGAAAAAGTAACGCCCCACCATCCTACTTGGCTATCAACGTCCATTCACGTACATTCACCGAGATTTATTTTTCACTATTATCGATATATCTTTATTTATATAACATAATGTTGAACTATTTGCTCTATTATTTATACTAATATTATAAAGAGTTTGTTAATTTTTATGTTCTAGTGTTGCAATCACAAATATTTTTGTTTTTTATATATTAAAAATGTTATCCCTCAGTACGACAAAATAGTTTTTTAGGTTAGTAAATATTTAATATTCACAAATTAATGACTAAAAATAATTGAAGTTGGCACAAAATTTATATTGTTGCGTACACTATAGTTGAACTGAAAAAATAAATTTCCAAAAAAGACCGTGATACCATATATCTATATATAAGTTTAATACCTCAGCCAAAACAACTTTATTTTATATTAAAACTAAAACAATTTTATAAGAATAACTTTGAATAAAAATATTTGAATCGAAATGAAAAATCCCGTGGTGATAAAGTTAACTTTTTGCGGCCAGTTAATTCATGGTGTCGCTCAAAAGATATATATATATATATCTTTATAAAAGGCCTTTTGAGAGAAAAAGTGAAGTCGCAGGCAGCAGCTGGTATATATAATAAATAAGCAGTGTCTAAAAGTATATAAATAGCATTCATCAATTAAGTATCTGTCACATCTAAATCAATTATAGTTCAAGAACAATTCGAGACGCGAAATTAGTACTCATTTATCAATATTATATGAAGTGTTATTTGTAGAATTCTTGAATCAAACTAGGATTATATATTGAAGTATTTTACTTATCTCCACCCGATAACTAGATCCAACACTTTTGTATAAATAGCTTTATTTCACAAAGATTTAAATCTTGTTTTAGCCATCTATACCTATTAAGATTTTAAATATAGTATTAGTTATCAGGGGAATTACCACCATTTATTAAAATATTTATTTTTGTACAATGATATTTTTATATAATTTTGTGAGACAAATTTTTGATTACATCATTCTAAATCATTTATTCTTTTACTGCAGACAACTTTTAGGAATCAGGTGAAATTAAAAAATATTACAATTTAATTATATTACGATATTTACAGACCACACCGTCAATTACTAATCACACGAACAGAACTTCTTACTTTAGTTTTATCAATAATATAACAACAAATCCCCACCATTGACTATGAAGAATTCTTAACTCCTACCACAACAATATTACTCGTGCCATGATTTTAATAAATATTAATTTAATACTGCTTTAACGTCAAATTTTGACATGAAAGTAATCGGAGTTAAAAAAAATGTTTTATAAATGTCACGGTAGGCAAAACAAGTAATATTATTTTAATATAGTAAGAATATTTAAGGGTTCATGATAATCCCCCAAGATGCACATGAAATACTCTAGCACATCCCTAGTTGACTAAATAAATGATTAACTGACCTTGTTATAAATCACTACAAAATATAACAAAACGTAAATATAAAATTAAAAAAAAAGATGAAAACGTTAACGCGTCAGTAAAATTAGTTAAAATAATTAAATGTATACAAATCGATAACTTCTAAATGCTAAATTCTTTTAATTATACATTTTTTCATTTTTTCATATTGAATTAATATTGAATTAATCACTTGTGTACATCAAGAAGTGACAAAAGGCATCTATTTTGATATCATACTTCTCGAAATAAGCCCTTCTGTAAAGACATTCTCTATCTTAAAGTTACGAGAGTTTTAGGGGACTGGTTTGAAAAGACTCGCACAACTAACTCAGCCGGGTATTTCTTTATTGTGGTCACTATTTCGCCATATTTAGGAAACAATTTGCGAACCACTAAATCATAGTTATTAATTCGTTAAAAATATTTAAATTATAATAGTCCTATACGAACATACACGTCTAAAAGTAAACCCACAAAAGCCTGTACTAAAATAATAATATAATTTTATAATATTGTTTGTATAACTCAACGCCCTGGAGCCCTAATACTCTGAAATCCTCAACCCAATTTTCTCTATACGTAAACCCTTCATTGCGAAGGGGAATAAATGACGAGCGTCGTTAGTGCAAAGACACCGCTCATTGGATTAATTAGTTCTCCTTTCAAGTAGCACTCTGACATACTTCACGGTATCACTACCAACTTTAGGAGTATCCTCATTGTTTGAGCAACTTAGAGTTTTCATGTATATTTTAAGTTTGCCACGTTACGAAGGTTGCTTCTTTCCTAATCCTTTAACAATGTTTGGAAAGTATTTACGCTTTCGAGAATTAGTATGTGAATAGTTCATTTTGTAATTCTAATTTAATTTTAATAAACTATTAATGTCGTTTTGTTTTTAAGCTAGTTATATACTATGAGAAATGTAGATTTCTTTTTGCTTTTATTTCTTTAGAGATTTGTAGTAATTTGTTAGTAATTAATGCTTTAATTTTGTTGTGGACAAAAACGCGTTGGTTTGTCGCAATGTGTTAAACATTTTGCACGCAACAGAGAGTCCCTTTGTCGGTAAATTTTGGTAGCAAAGAATAATAAATTCCAGATGTGGCAAGATTTTAATACAGTTATTAAGTATATAAAATATTAAAAACTAAAAGGTCCTTGTTAGCAAAGGCCTAAATTATATTTTAGAAATATATGTTTTATAGATATATCTATAAAATAAAAGGATAGGACTAAAAAACAAAAAAATATATATATTTACATTATTTTAGAATTAAGAGGTACGAAGTCTAAAAACTTTAAAAAATAGACAAAAAGATACATTACAAAATAAGTATTCGTTATATAATCACTGATATTATTAACATTTCAGTAATTCTAAATCTTTGATTAAAAAATAGCTGACACATGCACATCAGTCATTTGAGTGACATGGTTGCGTGCGTCTGCAAAAACACATGCCCTTGGCTGTTATCTGCAGAAAAACCATGAAGGGCAGCCGACGAGAACTGATTGTAAGAACAAAAGAATGACAGAGCGAACGAATTAAATGTATTGAATCTCTGGCATTTATGACGTAATTTCGTAAATGTGTATATAACTTTATAATATAGTAAACTGCATATATTTTTTCTTGCGTCATTTTTGACCTGAATTTTGTCAAATTATATATTTGATCAGATATATCAGATTTTTGTCTGAGATATGATCTCCAGTCGAAAAATTTTTAAAGTCTAACGTTCACCGATCCCCTTTCAGGGATTGAGTTTTAAATACACTTTCATACTATTCAATTACGTCACATAATAATGTTACGTAACGAGCGCTAAAGCTTATTATTCAATGTCATTGTTCTATCATTTGGAACTTTTATATTTCCAACGGAATCTTATAATAAAAATAAGCTAGAATTTCTAGCTTATTTACAAAAGAATAACCATTGCATATTAAAAAAAAAAAACATTGTGCTTACAAATGACTCATAAAAACACACTAACTTGTCTTTAGTTCCCATTAATGTCTCCATATGCGAGGCATAAAATGACAGTTAGGGACCGATTCTAGAAGAATCATAATAATGACACTATTAAGGTATTGTTTCCGTCTTACATTCTTGGATGACGAAAAGGGGGTAAATGAAATATCATAAGGATATGTGTGATAAATTTAATTACAGTATCTTCATTAATTTTTTAAATAACATCAGTAAAATAAAATATACTCGGAGTTAAAGTTGAAAATCACTGAATCAAATAAATAAGGCTGAATATCGAGGTTGTTGGTATAAATTATGAAAATGATATTTCACTTTGGGCGTTATCAAAACTTTTTACGTTAATCCGAGGTGAAAAAAAAAATGGAATCGAAGAATGTCTTGAGATTAAAATATAAAGAGTTGATGAAGTGTATTGCTTGGGGCAATTCTTTCTTTTCAATTTTATAGAACCCTCGGATCCGCTAATCGGAATATTGTGTTCAAACTTTTGGAATTATTTAGAAAATATTCTCAGCTTTTTTAATTAGGAAAGAATTTTTGGTGTAAGATAATATTTTCTTCATTTTTACTTAGTTAATTGTTGCATAAATACTTAAGAGAATATTTGAATGTAGAAGAAAAAGAATTTAACTATTATAATATATCATATAAATGAACATTTTGATTCCTAGAAAACCTATCAGAGCTTGGCATTTTTATTTCTTTAAGAATAAGATGATAAAAACAGTATTTATTGTAGTCTGTAAATTGCGATGGGCCGAAATTATAGCATGGACCTTAAAATTCCAGAGCAACTGATAGCTCAAATGTCAGCAAGATGTATGAGTACAGAATTTGGAATCCGTGGCAAAATTAAACGTTTACACGATCGTAAATTATTCCCCAAGTTTATCGCTAGTGAATATTTATTACAGCCGTAATTAGGTTCGTGCCTTCAAGGTTTGCGCAATAGGAGTAAATAGATTAAACATTCCAAATAAACAGTATGTATCAAAGAGATATAGGAAAACACTTAGTGAAGTTTGTGCAGATCTTAAGAGTTTAATGACGACTTGTAATGGGTATGTTTATTTGTACCAGCTCTAATGAAATCTAAGTAAATTAACTTTGTTTGTTTTAATAAGTTTTTAGTAATTATTATAATAAAACATATAATAATCTTTAATTCCATTTAATACTCTTCACATAAGATCTTAAATTCCAGTGCTTCTGGCTACCCACATGGATATTACTATAGAAATGATTCAGACCGGCATGTTCGGTAAACCTTAGCGATGTTACTGTGGCTAGAGTAAATACATTGAGCTGAAAGTTTGATCAAACTTGGATAATCAGTTGTTTGTAATTAAGTAAGTCATGTTAGAGAAGCCGCGAATGTTGTGGTTAGTGCTCAAAGTAAAGTAAAATAGCTATAGTCTAATTTATATAATTTAAAAATATGTATCTTTTCTTAAAATTCTTCACATAATATAAGATAAAATAAACTTTAAAATGTAATTTATAAGTAATATAAGTTTTTATCATTAAATAAGCAAAATTGTCTAGAAAACTTAAATTAGAGACACGCAAGTTTCGCTGTACCCAGTAATGAGTACTATCAAAACTCACTTGTAACTCGCACCAGAATAAATTTAAATACAAACGCAATTTCAAATTCCAAACTTATTCAACTTGGTTGGATACGTGCGAACTTGAAAACACGTCTTTGATATTAAATACAAGTTAAATAAAGACAATTTCACCAAGTATTGTTGCCTCACGTGGATCTTATTTGAGAAACAAGTATAATTTCAACAAGTTTTGAGTGGATTCCTTGGGAAATTAATTTAATAAATCACTTCCGAAACAACAGTATAAAACTTTTGCTTTTATAACTGAAACAAAAGAATGTTCGATATTATCATAACTTAACTTTTTACTACACTTCGTGAGCCTATTTTAATATTTAATATTGTTTATTCATCTTTTATTATTTGAATTCATCGTATATCTTTTCAATAAGAAAATATTATTTTCTTTAAATTTATATAATTAAAATATAGCGCAACGTAATATTATCAGTTTTTAAAAAGGCCTGAAAGGTATATTCACTAACATTGCTAATGTGTTCTTGATTATATTGCACTTATAAATTGATAGCTGTGGACCACACACTAGCAGGACTTTATCCACTATTAATTAAAACCCTTTGTATAAGGCACTAAGATATAAGTCACATCCAAAAGATAAACATTATTGCACCCTGTCAAATAACTTATAGTACTGATATCGACCGCCATTTTGCATTTGCAATGCGAAGATACCGAGTATTTTAGTACCTATAATATTCATATACTTGAATACTTTTATAGGAATGTTTAAAGATTGAATTTATTACAAACACACGCAATTACATTTACATGTAATAAAAAGTAATATCTTGTAAAAACGGATTATAGGATAAGCATTAAATAAACACGCGTTAAAAAATATCGAATCGGCAAGTTGTCTGATTAAACCCAGTTTGTTTTGTCTCAGATCAAACAAGTTGGACGAGTAAAGGCGCCTATACAAACACGGTGTCTAATGTGTTTACCTCTAATTCCAAACAAAAGTTACAAGAACAACCGTTTACACACTTATATAACGTCTACTTATTTTGATTTACATTATGTTATGTGCTTTCTATATTTAAATATATACAAGCGTAACTGCTTATCAAATATAGGATTTAATATTTTTATATTAACATGTAAATAATTATAATAATATATTTTGAGTTGTCATAAAAAGTCTTTACATATCTCTACCTCGCTGTTCTTGTAAAGAAATAAATATGATCAAGTAAGAGGCAAAAACTTTATAGATCCCGTACTAAGTTAGATAAATATTCATGAAGCTGTACCTACTCGGGCAAACTTATTTCCATGTCAGTTGCTGTCTTTCAGCACATTCTGAATAAAACCCGCATGACCCATTGCCATACATTTCATTAAACTTTGTTTTATTTAGACAGAATTGTTAAAATTTGTGTAAAAAGCTTAAAGTAACTACGTGTCCGAAAATCAAATATTCTTAAATTGTCGCGTTGCATAATATGTTATTATTTTATTAACGGAAATTAACGCGCGAAATATGTATTATATACCTCTCAATTGCCTGACGTTTCGACCAGGTTATACCGGCCGCGGTCACAGGCTGACTGTCTTAGCGTTGCACGCTTTCCGTCATCGAATCCATGAAGTCGAAATTTCCTCATGTACCCGCACGGCTTCGTCATATACCGTCATTGTCTTTTCGCCATATACCGTCACATACAACACTCACGATGTCCTTATTTTGTAAACTAATCGGCAAGTCCCTATTCTGGTGTTTAACCGATTCCGTAAAAAAGCTAGGTATGCTGTTAATCACTGGACTTCACGAAGCTGCTAACTTAAATCCACCATCAAGATTGAAAGTTTTGTATTTTTTAATTCAATAGCATCACGTACCAGTCTTGAATAAAAGTGACGTTCTGTGGAGAGGATCTGGGTGCAGTGGAATTCTATCCAATGATTGGTGTCCGCTTCTAAAGCATGTTCTGCGATTGCTGATTTGCTGGTCTGGTGGTTTTTTACAGCAACAATATGTTCTTTGAACCTTTCAGCAATAAAACGCTTCGTTTGGCCTATGTAGGAACTACCGCAGCTGCAATTTATTTTATAAACACCTGGAGTTTGTAACAGTACGGTTTGTACAACAAAGATATTCTTTAATTTAAATTTAGAATAACATATTTATAAAAAAATATCACTACAAATAAATACTCATTAAAGAAAACGTTTATGTGGAATTAATAGCCTTGAATAGATATCTATCTTCGTGGGTTATGAAAACTTATTTTCCATAAACTCCTATAAATATGTATCCCAAAAATAAAACTTATTTCAAGTAACTTTACTTTAAGCATATAAAATTTAAAACCATTATTATTTTTGTAGCATATAACTGAACACAGTTCTTTGTGAAATAAAAGATTATTTGGTTGAGAAGTAGTTCTTAGAAATTTGTTGCAGTAATAATTGATATAACAAAACTTGTTAAAGTATAAAATAACTAGGATTTTTGTTAAACTTCTTTGTTTCATAATAACACCACACAAGTCGGACGAAATTTAGAGCAGTAATCAGGTAGGTAAGTCCGGTAATTCCGACCGCAGCCCTCGGAGTTTTTTAATTAACAACGACTTCGTTCTCCCCAGCCTATATTGTCTGGTCACATTTTCCCTGATGTTATTTCTGCTGGATTCCACTGAGGATATTTTTAATAATATTATTGTACAAGATTCAAGTTTCAATTTAGATATAACTTATATTTACTAACAAGAATATTAATTTTTTATGACTTTAAAACTTTTTACATCTCTTTTAACTGTTATAATATCTTTTAACAATATAGTAAAATAATAATCTTTACTAAAAAAAATAAGTTTAAAAATTAAAAGCAATTCATTATAAATACAAATTTATTATTGTGATATACAAATTATATATTTAATTCACGTCATTAGCAGCAACCAGAAGCTTAGAGCTTTGCTACAAAACTTTTCTAAACTACGAAAAACACATGAGACATTTTCTCATACAACTTTTTAATGCAATAACATATAAGCTTAGAAGTGAAATACCAAGTTCTTAATGGTTTACTAAATTGGTCTTCGTCTTACACCATTGAGTTTCGTATACATCTTTGGAAACATCGTTGAAGTTTGTGGTAATTACGAATCCAGTCCAGTTAAAGTTAAGAAAACTATTTGTTAAAGGTTCTTGTCCCATAAATCGTAAAAGAAAATTTACTCTCTTGTCCACTCGAGCAGACGAGGTACTAGTATATATAAAATTGTTTATATTATATAGTCTGAATATAAAACAACAAAATGTATATAAGTTGTTTTAATACAATTATTATCAAACTTGGCCTTAAATGCGGTCACTGAAAGAAACGAAATGTGAAGTAATTGCCTTCATGACTCCAACAAGACATCTCGCAGTAATGAGCACTCCGGAAGACCTTTTAAAATCCCACTTCCGTTTCTTGTCTTTTTGTTTTTGAAAGAACCTTTTAATATACCTTTTTTACTAAATTGACCCTTGTGAAATGAAACACTCATTATTTAGAATGAAATTGGCACTCCATTTATTTATTTTTAATTAAGATTAATTACCAATTAGGATTAATTTAACTTACTTAATAAAAAAATCCTATACATTATCTATTAACTAGGTTTATTTTATATTTGTCTATAGAAAAAAAAATATTCAAAGAATACATTCACCTGACGAGAAAACAGGAATTATGTACTTTTCAAAGTAATTTGACATAAACTGGCTTTTTAAACTTAACAGACACAAACTTGCACGGTTCAACGACTAAAACGTAAAAGTTTCGAGTTGTGGTTTCAATGACGCTCTTCTATTTACAACGTACAAAAAAATACTATTTTTTATAGTCTTACTTGTAAAAGAGTCTTGTATAAAAATAATAAATTATACAATTTATAAAATAAAATTTTTAAAAGTACATATTAAATTACTTTTAAAGATACCAGCACACAATTGAAAAACTACACCTTTTGGTATGATCTCAACCATGACTTTTGAGCTTCATTTAAGTCTTTTGAACTTATTTTACTGAAGCAAAAAGACTTCTGGATTTCCTTTTAGTGAAACTTCAAAGGTTTTTCTTAAACGTATTGGGTAAAAAGAAAGGTAAGGTTGGAAGTGGTTTCCTCGGTCATTAAAGTTCATTCTGTTGAGATGCTTCTATAATCTTCAGAAATCGTCTAACGACATCGACATTAAAAGGTTAAGAATAAATTTTTAACTAGTAACATTTACAGTAAAAATGTTCATAATAGTAATAATTAATTCATAATAATTATAAACTTAATAAAATATGATCCAGTCCATGTAAGTCTGTCGAAGACGTTTAGTTATCAATTTTTTCATTCCATGTAAATTCATGCTCAAATCTATATATATGTTGCTTCTTTGTTATAAAAGAGAAAACAATATCCCCTCTTTCATTCATTGTATTCAATGCCTTCAACGTGTTCTTGACATAACAAGTATTTCTGGAAATAGTGAAAAATAAAATAATAATTAAAATAATGGTGAAATAATGTTCATTATAACGTGTTTAATATTATTGAAACCATTTACATAAAATTATTAATTTTAATTCATAATTTACATATTCAATTTCACATTTTATTAAATAGCGTCACATGTCAACATATCCAACAAATTTAAAGCATCACATTTCATCCCCACATAAGTATATTCGAAATTAATAACATGTGAGCAAAATTATAATGAACACAATGCACATGAACTGGAGAACAGTTAATCTGTAATATTACCAACCCGAGCAATTTAGCACACGCGGTTCACTACGGTCGCTTTATCATTGCCCAACAATGTTACAAGGGACGATATAAATTAAGCGTGTGTTCCTTAATACAAGACGTTGGCCGCCCGCCCAAAGATTCGACCTTATTAAGTCAAGAGTCGTTGGTATCCAGCCCAATTGTGTATATTTGATCCAATATTTGAACCAATTTTGGAATCAACTTAGGCACTTATACTTACTACTAATTATTATTATTTTTTAATAAGAAATTTATTTTGATTGATATAAAGTACGAAAACAATAGAAAAACAATCGTTTTAGATTATACGGTTTATAATTAAAATATAACAAGCTGTTATTCCCAGTTTTACTACGTAGCATATAATACCTCATCAACATGCCTAATAGTTTTTTCTAATTCCTTCCGTAATATCGAAGATTAACGCGTTCACACAAACAAACTTTACAATATTAGTATAGATATCAGAAGAATGACGTTCTATAAAATAATATTTTATATATATCACGAGATCCATGATAGAAGTTTCTTACAATATTTTACAAGAAACTTCAAAATATTTTAAACAATTATACCAACATTTGCGTATGATTGAATAGTCTAACGACTTTTGGCAACTATTCACATGAACCTAGATCTAAACAATAAACAAACTGTTTCCTACTCTATGAAACTCGCACGTTCCAGACCTCAAGAGTGTTATTATTTCAAATGGAGCATTTTATTGCTTTAACAGATTTTGAATTCACCTGCTATGTAAAATTTAGTATCACTACTGTTAGTTTTATACCAGATAGTTTTAAAACTATTAGGATTGTTTAAAACGAATAGTTCGTAACATAACGGTATTTCGAAGTGAGTATTAAATGAATATAAGATTTGCATGTTTTTGTATAATAGTGTAAATAATAACCAATGAGTGTTCGTTTATTTTAAAATTAATTTGCGTGATATAAGAATTGGAACGCTTTCATTTATTTTTTTTTTAGTCGGTAAAATTGAATTGTACTACCAAAAGTCACTCATTCCTCTCATTCCTTATGATTTTACATAAATTGAAGCTTTAAGTATTATTAAGAACCTGTTGTTTTATATCCTCAAAAATCTTTACGTCTTATGAGACTGACTCAACCTCCCAAAGAATTTTATAAAAATAAAAATCACTTTTAGATTTAATTAGTCTTCGTCTTTTTATTATGACCTTGCAAATTAACTTTTCCTATATTATTTTGTGGATTTAAAGTTTGATACTCTGAATTGAGGAAAGCGACAGGTGTTTTTAACGACCTCTTCGTGATTTAGAACAGGAAGATTCGCCATTAATCTCGTTTAGACAGACGTGAATAGAAGTGGCAAAGCAAACGTTGGGTTATCATAACAACTCATTGTTCCTTTATATAATTGGACCGATAGTTTATATTGGCAGATATAAACTATAAACGCTAAATCCAAAGATTCTTAAAATATATATTACGTTTATATATTTTTAAATACGTTTTTTGGTATGACGTATTAATTAAGACTCAATTATTTTACAAATGTAAAATCCGAAGCCATTTCGTATTTTTTACGTCAGAACTTTTTGCGACTTCATTGTTAACACCTACTCGGTCTTTAAATGGAAATAAATTGAAATTCATATACATTTGGAGTGTTTCTTCATCTCTGAGTTATTCATGTAGTAACACGTTTAACAACTTCAGATGTATGACTGGTATTATGAAATCAGCACATCAGAACACCCGAGGCGAGTGGAACAAGTTTCACTATAATTGAATTTCGGGATCGGCATACTTCTGTAACTGCCATTTCTTTGATGATCTTTTATTGTATTTGATACCACAAAAACTGCGTAACGAAGTGGAGAATGTTTTCAAGAACTATTTACTAAAAGCGTTTGTTAACACAGGATAGGATCGTCAGTGATGCGAGCAAAATGTGCTTAACACTATTGTAGTGGTTGTTTTGACATAGCTGCGATTTTGCCGACGTCGTCACGTTTTACTACAAAATTCTTAGATATCTACTAAGAATGCTTTTATAGCAAGCAAAATGGCTGCGAGCTTCTTAACATTTAAATTGAATTCTGTATGTTGGATATAACGTTCTCGGCATTTGTGAAATATTATTTCTTTTCTATGTTTAACTTTATTGTTATAGAATAAGTGTCGCGTTTTATGTATTTATTTTACTTATCTGTATTATTTATATTTCAAAATAATAAAAAAAGTTAAATTGTGTACAATATCTCATAAACATTCCTAGCGTTGTAAGCATATACTTATAATTTGTAATAAATATTAAAAATTTTCAATTAAAAAAAATTGCCGTGCCGTTGCCTTTTCGTATAGTGTGAAAATCATTACAAACGTCTTCGGATTCTTTAAAAGATTCTGAGTAATATAAAAAAACACAATGGAATTTTACTTTAAATTTGCGCCTATAAACGTATTCGTTAGCGAAAGTAGCAAAAAACATCGCCAACAAATAAGAAGAATTTTAATAAAATTCATCGATGGGGATCGAAACAATCACTTCGGATTTCATTGTTAAAGCGACAGAATGAAAAACGACTGAAAAAAAGTCGACCTAAATTTTTTTAAATAAAAACAATACACTTATATACTGAACTGTTATTTTGTTACTTTTCGAAATTAATGTTCTTCAAATCTGCAATTTGTATTAGAATAACCATAAATGTACTTACTAGATCATACACTTATACTGTTTCTATACAAAAGATTTAGGCAAAAGATTCATCGCATTTAAGAATTAGATAAGAATATAATGTTTTAATAAAATCTTAACGATTTACTGTTTTGTTTTAAGGAATGTGATCCTTCTATTGAATTTTATTTAAATTTTTATTCCTTTTTTATTCCATAGAAAGTACACTTTCTTTAAAAAAACCCAATGGTTTTATATGTGCTCAATAAGTAAGAATATTTTCATTACAATATGATGAAATCCTAATTTATTAAGACAGTATATAAAAAATAAAAAACAAAAATAATTTAATTACAACGATATCATTATGACATTCAAAAAATACCATCACATAACTATCATATAACCAACAGCTAATACAAATGAGTTTGGAGACAAACTACGAAGACATCATTGTTAGAATCCCGTAGGTACAAATTTTGTAATACCAGAGGATGGTATTGCTTTATGCATTCTAAATCAGTAGTAACAAGAGCAGCCTGGGGCATTAATAACTCTACTGTCTTCTCATCACTGGCGTTGAAGGATTCTCGGTGAATACAAACAGGCTCTTACAGAATAATACACAAATATTGTTTTCGTTTAACCGTGTATTATGATTGTAATACTAGCGATTACTAGTGATTTGAACGAATTGCAAATTTCATAGTTTAGCAATAAAAATTGCATATTTTAGTGAATGATCCTGTAAAACTGAAAACTTTTTATAACTAAATAGAGTTCAAGTAATAGTATCAATATTTAATTAAATAAGACTGCATATTTATTGTTTTTAAACTTTCACGATTTTTACACATAATATAAATATATATCGCGACTTTATTGCGTAAATATTTTTAAAGGTACAATACCTTTTTATTTATCGGACGTTTCGATAAAATTGCACCGATCGTGGTCACGGGTCGACTGTGACAGCTTAGCGGCGCCTTGTTTAGGCGCGGGGTTTTTTAGTTACCCTCGCCTTCTCTTCATAATTTTGGGATACTTTATTCGCACCGTCGGTACTTCTACAGACTACACTTACGCCATCCTTACACTGGCGCGCGGTGTCTTTTTGGTAACGATTGCATTCGCCACCATTACTCCAGCATAGTGCGCGAGGCGGTTGACATAAATAAATACAAAAAAACGCCGCTAAGCTGCCACAGTCGACCCGAGACCACGATCGGTGTAATTCGATCGAAACGTCGGATGAATAAAAAAGTATCGTACCTTTAAAAATATTTACGCAATGAAGTCCCGATATATATTTTCACTGCATATTAAATGAAGAACGTAGATAAATTTAATAAAGAACATTTTTATTCTTAACAAAATGTATGTGATGTATGTATGTATTATGGATGTCTTTTCACGATGGTATCTAAAACTTCTTATCCTATTTTTGATGGTTCTTAAGATTTTAATATATAATTTACTCAGATTACTCTCTTATAAATTAATTTATTTTGCATACTTATTAAAGCCTTAATTTAACGAATGAAGACGTAATAATATAGGTGCATATCAAAACTGCAATTATTTTAGAAATGTTCATTCACTCAATGACTTAGCTGACCTCATACAAAGTAACTCATTCCGCAGCAAGAACTGTTAGGTTACCATTATTCGAATAGATTAATGAAAGTCTTGACATATAGACAATGCCTAACAATACGTCCTATATGGTATGTTACTATGTTTTAATGATAGACCATCGATCATACTATTGTTGTAAGTGTTAACTATGAAATTCAATCATCACCATATGGATGTAAAAGATTAAGTGCTTTTGTCTCTTTTAAATAAAATGTTATATATTTATTTAAAATATAAATAAGAATAAAGAAACAAATTAGTATCATGAAATGAAAATAATTTTTTTTTACTCATATTTTATTGGCTTATACAGTCTAATTTAATACAGCCAATAATAAAACTAATATAGATTTAACATAATATAATAAATATGAATAGAGTAAATTTTATTCATAAGGTAAGGTTCAGTCACAGATTAAAAAGAGGAGTGAGTATAAACTTTAGCAAGTATATAAAATTTTTAAATATATTACAGTTTAGGAAGTAGGTACGTAATTAAAAATGAAACTGGAACACCCAAGTGAGTACTAGACTTACATAGGAAAGTTAATTAATGAGCTGGAAAGTGTTAAATAAATGTGGACGGTTAAAAAAAGAGCTATAGGTCAGTTTTATCTTTATATTGAAATATATAATCTTCTGTGAACTTCGTACCTTTATACTTTTTACGTATTTTTGATTTATATTGTTTAATAAATATCATTTTTATTCATTATAAATCAATGTTTATACTATCTATGTAGTGTATATAAATATCCACAATCTCTGCAACGGATATAATCATAATTTATTTAATTTGTTTGACGTTAAATTACCCACAAACCTGGAAATCGGGTACAAGAAAGTAAATCACAAATGAGATTCGTGTCTTATCTAGCGGAAAGAATGTCAAAGCTGTAGTTTCTAATAAAATTTTAATAGTATGGTTGGATGAATATGGGAAAATATAAAATAGGTATGAATCAGAAAATCGAATCGCGCCTGTTTTAGTGACTCGTGTTATTTTCTCTGACGCTCTCATAAAATCGGGTAATCTTATCTCTGTATCTGCATAAAATATTGTTTAAATTGACTTTCTTTTAATTGAATTATCAAAATCGGTTTTAAATTTATATATGTATATGTACATGACTTGAATATGAATGAAAAATAAATATTATTAAAAATATTTTATATATTCATATAAAAATGTGTTCACCGAATTAAAAACTTATGTTTCCCTAAATTTTGTAATAAATACAGATTGAACTAAGCCGACACATTGACAGAGCAACGAGGTCCCAGAGGTTGCAGGTGATCTGATGTGTGAATTAATTTCCCACTTGGTATTTATTGAAAATATAAAAATATTCATGCACACGACTTTATCTGCTTAATTACATGCAGATAAGCAAAAAATTTGATTTAAATCCGAAGTGTCCATATATATATTTTTTATTTTGTTTGTCTATCAAAAAAACTGACAAGTGTTTTAAAATTAATTATTTATAGTTTTGGAATTTACCAATTTAGCAATAATTTATATAATATATTTACAAATTCAATTTTAAACTAATTTCTTAATAACAAAAAATAGCTGGATATTTCTACAAATTATTCATATTAACCACGTATAAGAGTACGTTTATTTAAAATAAGTTTCATAAAACATTCAAATATAAAACCTTGTTTGTCATTGATTGATCTTCGGTCCTATCTCAGTAATTTTTCCATTTTATACGAATAAGCGATGGAGGCCGTAAATGGAAATAAAAAATTCTAGGAATGATATCAGCTAAAATCTCTGAACTTTGTGTCAGTAATATGTTACTGTCGTCACTGACATGAAACTACCTTAATATGGTTAAATTCCTTAGTATAGCTTTAATTACATGCGATATTGATCGGTATTTGTTTAATCATTCTTTTATCAAGTATAACACATGGCCTGGTGCTATGAGAATAGCTTGTAGATTGCATCATTAAAATTAGTCGTATTTAAATAACTTAAAGATTTAATGAGATAAAATAAGACATGAAAATTTTAACTAACAAAAATATATATATATATTTTTCTTAATTTCCAATTAAAATATACCTCTAGCTAAAATTAATATTTAAATATAAGTGATTTCGAAGATTCGAATGTGAATTTAGTTATTGTGAAATGGGTGATCTCATTAAAAATACTTAATAAAAATACTTTCAATTTTTCAGCTGTATGGTTAAATCGGTCAGTAAACGTTTATTTATCGATACTGTGCAAAGGACGGTCGTTAGTGTTTTTTTATTATTTTCAGTTCCATGCACGTGCCACCAGAGCCTTTTGAAGGTTTAACCCTGTATCTCTGAATAACAGTGTTTTTATAACAATGTGTTGTTTTTATTGTATATTTAATCAAATATTATTTAAAAAGTGTATTCATGTCTGTATCAAATGCTTAAAATATAAATTTATTTCTTATGTGCTTGTAAAATATAATGAAATCAAAATATATAATACTTTGATTATGTTAATGTGATTTAAATCTAATAATTTTTTATGGCAAGTAATGCATGTCTGCCATCGGCTATACAGTATCTTGTTAGCGGCAACAGGATTGCGAATTTGAAAACCCTTCTGGGCCACTCAAGAATCTTTGATGCAGTTAAGAGAGCATTAAACACACAATTTGCTACGTGTTGAAAGAAACTGTGAGAGCCTCGAGGCATTTCAAACTAGCAAGCCGTCTGCGCTGGCTACACCACTTATTATTTTATCCGTTCACTCTTCCTACACTATTATTAATCCGGTAAGGCGCAATGATCACGTCTGCTGCAATATGTGATTACGTTCTTTTTATGTAAAAACAAATGAACAACAGAGGATAAATGGGGATAACTATAGAATTGTAAAACCTCTTTTAAACAGTTCAAAACAGTGACTCAATTTCTACGAATTTTCCTTTGAGATGCAGAAGTAATAAAATTCGTTTTAATGGCAAAATTCGCTTACCATATATTTTAAAGAGACTCTGGTATTTATAAGACAAACCATATATTTGAGAGCAGCCGCGGAAGCCCGTTTTCGCATAGCAAACTCAGGCATTAGTTCATTAAAAAGATATATACGGTCATTACGAAGACATTCGGAATATTACGCTAATACCTACCCTATATTGTATTTTATTGAAGTAATTTGTTTCTCAAATTAATGAAATCTATAGCAAAACTTTCTTAATATTATGTATTAGGTGATTGGTTACATTTTTTCGTTTGATTGTCGCGATAGAACTTATATTGTAAAACGTATAAATATACTTTTACATTACTTGAAAAATATTCAAAATAATTGCTACTTCAAACACGGTACTCACGGTACGGTTTCATTGATATATAAAGAAATAATAAAAAATAAAACTGACATGCTTAATAAATATAATAACATTATTTTTGAAAGATCTAAACTCGACAGTTTTAATTTGAAAACTTGTAATGCACGGGTGCATAATTTAACTTATTATATTAAGTAGAACTATATAATATTCAAAAGTAGAATGTATAAAAGTTATAAAATATATTTTATATTCGTAAAAATCATAGAGCCGCAGCCAAAACTTACAAGATAATATTATTTTGGTTATAATGGAGTTCACCCACTGTAATATTTTTAGAAATATACTAACCGTACTTCAGACAGCTTGTAATATCTAGAACATTCTTTACCTAAGAAAGAATAGCGTACAAGAAAATTTCTGGGCAACTTGAGTTTTCATACCAGGTCTCTATAGAGTAATATTTTAAACTAAATCTAAACTCAAGCTTGAATATAACCGAGAATGAATATTTAGTAGATAGCACATTCATCATTTTCATTGTGCTTAAAAGATTATTTAAATAATAAATAAGTTAAAGCATTTTTACTTTATTTTGTGCTTGAGTACCAGCTTTATTTTATTATTAAAAAAAAGGTAAAAATAAATAATATTATAATAACAAAACATCTAAACTTCATCATAAATAGAAACAAGACTATCGTAATTACACAGGTCAGTATCACAAAGTGTCCACCAGTAATTGTACAAAGGCCTTGACAAGCAACCTCGCCAAATATATCCTTCACTTCGAATAGCCCTTACTCCACAAATTTCATTACTAGCACACTCTTGCATGGGTAGTGTATTTCTAAAAATAATATATATATATTTTATGTGAACACGTTTTGTTATTGTGTATATAACGCAGTCAAATTGGAGGTTAATACTAAAACCATATAAATATGAAATTGTCTATGTATATATTTCTTATTCTTTTTAATAAGAAAATACTTACATATTACCCTCCAAGCAATTTGCGTTATCAAGCTGACTGTCCCCGGCTTTCACGGTACTATTAACTTCACATCTTAAGCAAGACATGTCTTTTAGTATGGACTTTCTAAGTCGTTTTGTACGAGAGAGCTCTTTTACATTTTCTACCCAATCTCGTTTTCCAGAAAATATATATGGCATTTCAGAAATTGAAATATAGTTACAGAGATTGCAAGAGCACACATAAGTGGAAAGATTATGATTTACATTGTAACATCCACGATCAACTATTCCAAATGGCGTGTGCATTGAGTAACATAAATCTTCTTCACGATCACAAACCCTTGAAGATATTCTGTGAAATTAATATAAAGTACAATTAAATTAGCCTACTAACTGAGTAAGCCCTCATAATAATTAATACATATTGCATTTTATAGTTTAATATTTTATTAATAAATCGAATTTTCGAAATCTATTATTGTGTCCATATTTTCTATAAAGAGACGACAAACACTTATAATACTTTTTTTATTTTAAAAGGCATAATAATTTTACCAAATACGTACAACTTATTTTTTGGATCAAAACAATCTATCGAAGCAACATTATCACATGCTATACAAGACCGTTTTGATGAATCTTTTGTTGTTATGTCTACGGACTGGATGGATTGCTGATTCATTTCTTCTAAGCCTGTTTTTTCAAGAATTAATACTTCCTCTGTAGTATTAAATATTTTAATAGTCTCTTTTTTAGTTATAATTGTGTTATTAACACTTATTGTCGTTGTTGGGGTAGGTGAGAGTTCATAATTTCTATCAGTGGTGTTCCAAGCGTCATCTGATGGATTCTTTTTGGAAATGGCAGATAAAGTGGAATCTGAAATATTACCACTAAGACTCTCCAAATCCGAAATGATATTTACCATTGATTCCTCATCGGTATTCTCTTTCGTAGTTATGATAGAAATACTGGTAGGTAATAATACTACAGTAGTTTCATCATTTTCAGAATCAGGTTTTAATATCAACGTTGGGTCAGAATTCGAAAATATTTCTTTCGCATTTTTAACAAGAAAAGAAACAAAATTATTATTAGAATCTAATGTTTCTATATCTGAAGGCTTTTCTGCAGACATTTCTTCCACTAATTTCCTAAAGTTTATTAATCTTGTTGTACTTTTCAGGACCTCTACTTCAATACACGTACAAAAACATATTACTGTTGTAAGTAAAATTATTTTCAAAAATATAAATAGCGACATTGTCATAGATTATTTTGAATATAAAAAGTAATTTTGATCGACAATTATTGTCAGCGTCAAATGTATTTTTTTATTCGATTACTAATAAGTTTCATAATCAGAATATGGATTAAGTAAACCTCAATATTGTAATATAATTTGAAGTACTATATAAGCCAGTAACATAATTTTTAAAAGTTCTTTATTATTTCTTGCCTTTGAAACTAGAACTTCAGTCAAAGGGGCTTTTAAATAAAATTGTTCAATTTTGGATGTCTTAGGATTGAAAAACGAGTTAAAATTACATAGCGATTGATTACAAAATTTAAAAAATGAATTAGATATTGGTTTATCTACACATCCTCGTGATACAAAACTGGTTTCATCATCGATATTAGTGAAACAGACTTGATTTCGACCACATACCATGTAATCAGCACTGTAAAAAGACAAGAAATGGTAGATAATGGCACAGTTTATGAACAGTATCAAAAAATAAAGAAATATACTAACTATTTGCCAACTCTACAAGTCCGATCAGAAACTGAATTTGTTCCTTTTGTTTCACACATTTTACAAGTAAGGGTTACACTTAACAAAGGTATTTGTATATATTTATTGTCAAATTCCCAGTCACTGACTTTATCATAATCATAATAGATTGGGTTATCAGAAGCTTTGTCATTGCATAGTGGACATCTGCAGACAAATGTTCTATTCATTCTCGATCTAGTTATGCAGCCTCGTCTTATGTAATTAGCTTGCATTTCAATGTAACACTGTTGGCCATAGCTACATTTTTCACTGTGTATCCTGAAATATTACCAATATTTAGGTGTAAATCCTGATTATATAATATATTATGATGACAGACTGAAAATAAAAGTGTAAATCCTTATTATACAACATGTTATGATGACACGCTGATGATAAACTGAAATGTTTCGGATACCATTATGAGTTTGTGACGCTCTTTTTTGTATCATTAACGTATATATATTAAATAATTCATTTCTAAAAATTCGTAAGGCTTACTAAAAGTTAATACGTGTTACAGTATATAATATGAGAAAGAATGGAATAAATAAATGAGGAACAGTTTATTCTACCCGTTATGTTCCAAGATGTCTTTAGAAGAATTTCAAATTTCTTCTTTTTTTTTATAATAAGTAATATAGTAGAAATGTCTGAAAGCTTGCAAAGTGTACTCACGACAAGCCTAGATAACAATCTTCGTCCTTTTTAGTAACACCATCACCAAAACAGGAGAGACACTCTATATAGTCTAATTTAGAAAATCTATTTGCTGCGTTTCTTATTTTTCTGTAAATATTTTTATGTCTTCTCATTCCATTTACATACGTATGTAATTTTTCCCGAAATTTAAAATTGAGCTTTGTAAGGTTACCGAGTTCACTCTCAAATTTTTTTTCGCCGGGCATTGTAATCAGGGGTGTAATTACGGTCTCAGGAGTTTCATCCCAATTATTTTGAAGCTTGGTTTTTGTTGCAATTTTCCTTTGTTTCATATTATAACCAGAGTCGACTCCGTAGACAAATGACACTAATAAAAGAAAATTAAAAAGATTTGCTGTATTTAACTTCATAATGGTGTTGTCGTCAAGTTTGTAGGCTATATAGCTGTCATTTTCTTCTTTTTCAAGATAAGCCTACAAGAAGATCTTAAACCTAATATTCTTATGTAGCAGATAAAAAATATTGATAATAAAATATTTTACTTGTTCAATAAAATATTGAATTTCAGAAAATGGGCAATACATTGTGAAAATAATATACGTATATTTTTTTATTATTTTTATTAATTTAATAAAATTTATATCTTACATCTAAATATTTAATGTAGCAAAAAGGTTAAACATTTAACTTCGAACTAATTTCTTAAGTCGAGTTATTTGTTCTTAAACAATTTATTGTCTAACTGAAACCAGGGAATACAGGCGACGGAACTTTAAAGTATTTACTTTGAATATACAGCAAAGTTTTCGTTACTTTTATATTGACCGCTATAGCACTGAAAGCTTAAAGTAAATATCCTTTTAAACTATTATTATATAAATTTAAATATATGACCAATGTGTTATTGCTCCGCAGTTTACAGTTGACAAGTTTCTATCATAAGTAGCTATTAAAAATCATTTATATTCTCAAAAGCAGACACTTTCGTTATTGCAGTATTGGAATGTCGTTCATGATTTGTATTTTGGAAGGTACAAAATTAGCATTGTAAGCCCGATTTTCGATAACAATAATAAATATTTACTTCACTGCTGACTGTCGTTTACATTAATATTATAGGTAAATATTTCAAGAATATCTGAGTATAGTATTAAGTTAAGAATGTCCTCGTAATGTAAAGGCTTTATAAAATGTTAGTTTAAGCTTGGAAAAATGGCATTCCGTCTAGACTAAAGCTGATAAAGTAGATGGGTTCATTTGTATTCACCGAAACAAGTGTTGCCAAAATCTCTTAATGTAGATATTCCACTAAATTTTTATATATGCAAAGCAGTCTCAATATCATCTAAATTTATATTTCGAAATGATTTTTTTTAAAAGTACATAAATTTTTTTTTCGGAAAGCTTATATAAAAATCTTCTTTAATAAAATGTAATCCCTTGAGGTCTTTGTTTAAGTCTTTTGTAAAGAAGTGGCCGCTTAGTCTCGTTTTTGTTTCATTGGTCCTTAATCGTTTAAGATAGCCACCTACGGAGATGGTAAAAGTTTCTATTATTATGAAATTTATTGCAAGAGGAAAATAATATTAAAGTATAACTAATATACATCTATAGACTCAAAATCAATATTAAGGCAAGGTATTATTTTTTAAAAACCTTACTCTTTATTATTTACTATATTAAATTAATTCAACGACTAATCGATAATCATATGGAAGCTATTAGTCTATCATTGTCCAATTATAACAGCACTTGAATATACAATTAATTTGATGATCCATCTGTTATATGAACGCTTGAATAGTTTGCAGATGGAAATTATGCTCTAAGTGAGATAATTAACAATATATTCGAATCATTCTTAGATCTAATTACATTTAAATTATTGTGGCGAATTACTCACACTTATCTAACAATACTTGTACGTTTAATGCATTATACCTTCATAAATACGTGGACTATCAAGCTTTACTTTTTGTATTTTGTTGGCTAAACAATAGGCTGAAAAAAGTCTTCGTGTGAGTCATGTCAGAAAATTTCCAAGTCGATGGTCAGTGAATCCCGTTGGAATGGAAATCGCCACAGTAGGCAGCACCTATAGGGTTACTCTTTGAGAATTCCCCTCAATGTCTTTAAGAAGAGCTAGTAATATTTTAGAGAAATACTAACAATTATTATTATTAATTAAAATTCTTGATAATAAAGATAATATTGGGGTAGTTTTTACTTCGACTATTATTTACTGCTATATTTAATAACTATTAAAATATATCTTTATAGATTTAAAATGTTCGGTATAGTAGCCATTTACATTTTGAATTATGCTACATAACAATATTTTAGTTATTTATTTATAAATATAATTACAACAGAAATTTAAAAACTTATAAAACATAACCTTCTAAATGTATTAAACTCTTCATTTAACTTTTTTCTACTACTGTAACACAATCGCCCATGGGCAGCCTCCACACTCCATTGCTTCACAGCCTGCCCCACTTGTTTCCCATACACACTTATCGTATTCATATCGATATAATTAAATTAAAATGCAGGTATCTAATGATAACCAGTCGACCAACTTCTATATTTATTGAATAAAATACTCATTAGAAGTCGTTAATAAGTAGGTAGGTATTAATAATTGTTTTCTATATCGACCTTAGATTACGCTTCATCGAAGAACATGTTAAATGACATTAAGAATTCCAATGCAAACTAAGGCAATCTCACGTAATCAAATGTTGCTTTACTAATTGTCTTTCTGATTGTACTTCTACAATTAACCGCATGAGGCCAGTAACCGGACTGAATTGCGCTGCTGTGGCTGATTGCATTGCCGTCATTATATTGGAAGATATTAGGAAAATCGATTTAATTTATCTTCTAAAAATAATAGTTTAGAAATTAAAACTATCATAGCACACACGTGAAATCAGCAAAAATAGTAATAATTAATAATAGTATTTCAACCATCGTCGTTTCTTACTACAGTCATTTTTAATATTTAAATATGTACATTTATATAATACTGGTATGGACATTCTGTTGCAATTATATTTGCTATAACACTACTAATAATAAAACCCATATAGAAAAACTATATGCGGCAATTAAAAAAACGCGACTAGTTAATCTTTTATAAAGTTATATGTCAAAACTCAATTTTATACTTTTCAATGGGTCGAAACAAAAAGTGAGGTAAATTGACATTTGTTACGAGTCCGATTGACGCTTCCACACGAGTAATCGGTTTAAGAGACTATTATTTGGGAGTTCGACGCATTTGGGATTAATTAATAAATGAAAAGGGTCAGCACGGTTACTCATTTCGAATAGATTGGATTTCTATGTACTCAATTGTAGACCTCTTCCCATGGTTGGGTTTAGCGAGCAATTATAAAAATTGGGACAAATTGACGAACATTTTATATTTTCTTTTCAAATAAATATTTTGATTTTTAGGACAAAAATAAAAAATGTTATTTAAATTTTATATTTAATTCTATTTGTTTTTATTTGGGCTTTGTTTCAAGCGCCAATATGAAATTTATTCCATCTACCTCGAAAGAAATACTAATTGCTAACAATATCAGTTTGAAATATAGTAATATAATAAATGTTATACATGTTTTTATTTTATGTAAGTTTTTTAATTTAATCGTAAATAAACAACAAATAAATATTTACAAGATGTTTTTGTTTTCTTCCATACCAACTTTTCTATTTCCTAAAAGCTATCTACGCCTTATCAAAAAGGTGTTCCCACTGGATTATACTAAACCTTTGCTCACACCATATTATATTTAAATTGAATATTATGAATTTCTATACAATCAACAAAAGAAAAATTAAATGACGTGTTTGTATAATAGTACGTTTCCGTACGTTTCTTTTAATAAAAATAATTTAAATGTTTAATCTCTATAATTATAGTAAGCAAAATTGCAAGAGTTCCGTTCAAAACTTTTAAGGCCCTTATTATGTGTGTAAACAGCATGCCTTCATTAGATGCGAACACGGCTATTGTCGACTTAACAGACCATAACTCTGTGTGTTTGCCTTACAATGTTTCCGCCTACTGGATACAGACGCGATTATCGTAAAAACTAACCACCATACCTGTGCATAATGCTTGAGTTTATTTGTAAACTAGGATTTCTCTCTTTTAATGATAGAAAAGATATAATAAATTGTCTATATTCGCAAGGCGCTCCCAATGTAACAATATTTTTATTGTTATTCTAGCCTCCTTAGCAAAAAATATATAGATAAATAAACAAACACACATACTACAAACATTTATAATATAATGTAATATTTGAAGTTATCAAAAACTCTCACAAATGTTAAGCATTATAATTAAAATACCACTCAGAATACAAAGCGAATGTGGCAGAGCTGAGTGCAAACTGCAAGTGCATAATCCTTCGCATTCAAATTATGTTTCTACATGTAATGAAGACACGCCTTAACTTTATATTTTATGCTCTTTGTATAATATAATCTTTAAAACCGTTTTATACAATTTTATTAAATATTATACTTTATTTTATTTTTATAAAATCTTTAAACCAAATTCATTCTCACCAATAAATATTAACAAATATACATATATATTTATTAGTAAATTGTGAACTTAAAAGAATACAAAGATTAATTCTAAAATGCATAATTTTAGTTACTTCAGCACCAAAGAGATTTCAGTAGTGGCTGTGTCAGATCCACGAAGCGTAAGAATATGCTTTGCTAATTTTCTGTTTGTTTGTTATGTTCTCGCTGCTGACGTTCTTTGACTTAGCATAGTGATTAGTTATTTAGGCTTTAGGCTGCTATTTCCTTGCGTAATTTAGTTTATTGCTTCATAGTAAAACAATATTATATTTTAAAATAAATATTTATTATATTTAAAAAATAAGGCAACATTATATTTGGTTTCATATGTAATATTTATTTGAATACAAATTTTAAAATAATACTTAGAAAAATTTTCTTTGTTCAACAATAATTTTTTATCTTTTCTGTACAAAGTTATTTTCTTTGTAATTAACCTAGTTAAAGTTTAACTTTTGTTCATTTATTTTTAAAGTAAAAAGATATCGGAACTTTATACAAAGTTATTTAGATACGTTTTTCTATTGTGTATTTGTTACAATTAATGTTTTTAAACTATCGCGTCTTGTAGCATTTTAAAACTAAGATGAACGGGTTTAGTTCGCTATTAAAATTAAAGGTTAAATACCTTTTTTATTTTCCGACGTTTCGATTGAATTTCACCAGCATACAGGGTTATGACAATTAAATGTTAAATGCTTTCATTTATTTCCTGACGTTGACTCCACTTATACAGTCAGTTGTGGAATTACTGACTGTATATCTGTTCTGTATATCTGTATAGCTGTTCATCTTAGTTGAAAATCTTATTACAAATAAGGTATTAGTTGGCCTTTGATATGGTGAATTTATTTTAGTCTAGTAATATTAGTCAAAATATATGTTTAAACATTTAACTTACGTCAAATTCAATACTTGAGTAAGAGTATACATATAATAAATACACCTAAATTTTGTATAAATACCAAGAATCGTGGCCAACTTCTATAATCTACTTTATCTACTTAGATACCATGTCACTAAAAAGGTATTTTTGTATCATACAGAGCAGAAAAGTCATCAAGACTAGCACGGCTTGAACCTGAGATCTCTGGGATACCGACCCATTTTTTTTTAAATATAATAAACTTAGCATGGATAACATGTTTTAAACAATTACATTAATACTTATTTAAACAAACGTAATAAAAATTTAATGTTCACTTTATTATAAGTTTACTGGTATTCTGAACTCCAACTTATAATCCGTAATGCGGGAGCATCACAGAACTAGTAATGATGTGGTATGTTAGTTAGATAGCTGGTTAGTAAACTACTAAATTTCATTTAGTACATCTTTTCACAAATCTATTATGACAGTGATTATAAAAATTCGTTGAGACGAATTACTTCAATATTGACTAAGCCTTTGAAACTTCACAACTCGTCTACATTTTGATTAATGCAAAGAATATTGAAAAAAAAAATATTGATTTTTTTTATTTATTTGGAATAGGATTTCTGTTCTAAAAGTGGTTATAAAGACTTTCCAGTAACAACATTGCGCTTTAGTTACGCTATCACAGCGGTGTGTGAATTTATATGATATTCTGTCACCTGTTGGTTATAAATCTTGTATAAATACGTGTTGGCCATTATCCTGGCTGTCAATCAAGTAGTTAATGCTGGGGGCGAGGTTTTCAACATGCTTTTAACGCGAGGATCTAATTCACGACTTATCAACAAGCAAAAATTGTCTGTAATTTGTACATCACGTACAATATACAGGTTTCAACATAATTTGTTGCTTTTTAATTATAGTTTTTAAGCTAGTGTTATTGTATGTTTGTATTATTTAATTATTTCATTATGGTATAAGGAAAAATAATATAAAATATTCCATATGTTTTTTTTTCTCGTCTCTTCAGTCACGTACAGAATTCATACAAATTATCGCTTGCGCTTACGTTTGCTGCTTTTAAATTTTAACGTCTAGTATTGAACTTTCGCGCATTGAAAAAAATATAGTATTGTCTATACATAAGGTCGAAATTAGACTACATTACACTTATTCCAAGGCTCTTTTATACTTAATGTGTAGGTCAGTGGTCGGCGAATAACTCGGTAAGACATGATCATGACTGGTGGGCTTATACTCCACACCTTGTTATGTGTTAATAGGCATATTCGCTCACGACGAGATGTTTATCCGACAAACTTCAAAATACTAACCAGTAATATCGAAATGCATAATGAGACCTACGTGATAGGATACCAACTGATTTTGGGATTAAAATACATTGGATTTTTAGTTTGATTACAAAATTTGTATATAACCTTTACGTTTCAGATGATAAAATATACTTTTAAATGACTTAAAAAATGAAAAACAATTTGTGTTTTTATTATTGGGTAAAACATAAACCTTGATTCAAAATTCTAATTTAAAATTAGGTTACTTTGATCATATATTATGTTATTTTGTATTTCCATCGAATGTCGTAAAAAATGTCTTGAAAAATTTATTAAGTTCACTAAACACGCGCTCGTTAAATTTTCACAACGATTGATGTGTTAGAAACCATAGAGTTACAAAAATAATTTAATATTTGAACTATTTTTATAATCTGCAATTATCTTATCTTAAAGAAAAAAGTAAATAAAACTAGTATCAATACATACCCAACTTGTTTTATGGCAAAAAATACACCTTTAATATAACACTTACAATAACAGCAAATTATACGGGTCTCCAATATATAATATAAATTATTATCATATACATTTGAATATATATTGTCTTAACGATCAAGATTGACACCTGATCGACACGTTCACAAAATACTGTTTCCCGCAAGCTTTTAACCTCATTTACATCACGTTACAATACTATCAGTCACATTGATGCTTTGTTATTGAACTGTAGCGGATATTCCTATAATTCACGGGATTCAAAGCAAATAATTTTGTTATAAATAGAAATTTCTATGAAGATACCAAGGAATATATAGATTTATCAATAAAGCATGCAGTTAAGAAAATATTTAATTTATGATAGTGAATACTTGTCATATTTAAAAAAGTTAAAAAAGTCAAATTAAAATAACTTATATTCTGGTAAAAAAAAGATTTTAAAAAGTTATAAATACCGAGAGAAACCTCGACATAAAATGCCAAAATACCTATTTTTCATAAGAAAAATATAGCTCATAATTTTTCATGCATTACGTCAAACTCAGCCTATAATAAAGATGGACATGTTGCGTAGTTTAGAAACTATATAAGCAAAATTCATATAAAGAATAACGATGTAGGCTCAAAGGATATCAATCTTCAATACATTACACCCTAACTACCTTCGAAGTGGATGATAAACGGCCCTTTATGTTGAGAAAGTGAAGTGTAATTTTAGTGTTCTATAAATGAAGATAAGATTGCAGTCTCGTACACAATTTACCAGACGCCCATGCCGACACTTGTTTTATTATGCCTTTTTCACCTTGAGCATCTTAAAATGCAGAAATTGCACGTATTTCAGCCTTCACCACGAATACCAACGTTTAACATGTGTATATTAACACTAACGAGTCTTGTTTTTTTGGATCACCTTATTTGGAATGTGATGTTTTATACTTATTTCTTTTAACTTAATTATTGAACAATATTATGTTTTATCTAATTTATTTATAATTTATATATATTGACTGAAAAATAACAAAGTCAAATTATATAAAAAGCTTACTTGAGTTATTTCAAAATGTATAAATACAATTTTAGGTATGCAAAATGGCTGACTGTTTATGTTCGCATCCAAAAAGTTTTTAACCACAATTCCAGGATCAGAGAAGTTATCCTGCGGGATTAACGTACGCTGATGAGACGTTGAGGTCAGAAGCAGTTATATAACCTACGTGGAACATATGAACTGTCTGTTTACATAAATCAACTCCGCACCAAGCTTAAAACTTGGTATAATTCAAAAGTAACGCGCGTTTAAAAAATTATTTATAATTAACAGTTTGTTTTTACATAACTTAATACATTACAATATTTAACATTATTATATAATTATATAAAATAGATATAAGTAACCAAATATTTGATTAATGAAACATTTTTATTTCAATTATATAATAATAATTAGAACTAAATAAAAAGAACATGACAAGACAGAGGAAATAAGCCACTTAGAAAATATTCCACAATCAGCCCCATAAAATAATATTTCTCATTACGCTGAACGAAATAGAATTTACTTGCCCCATCTCCTTATTTTGCTTCTGAAGCTTGTTATCTATCGTCTTGCGTCCCTCGGCCTTTATTACAATTTTCGTCTAATATTACATACAGTTAATAAACAACTTCCAATGGCCTATGTGGGCTGTCTTTTTAATGAGAAGCTTAGAGTTACGCTTCTTCCCGGTCTCCCATTGCCAATTTAGAGAGCGACGTGAAATTGATAATACCCAAAGTAGTATTATTGTAAAATGGAATTATGAAAAAATACCAAAAATCTTATATTTATCTTATACTTAATATATAAGTAAGTATACTAATATTCTAAGAACACAATATAAAAGATATTTCTCATTAAATCCTAATAGTAAATCTATATATATGTGAATACCAGAACGTAATTAAAATTATAGAAATATTTATATACAACTCATGCTGTATAATAATGCTTTAACTAAAAGATTCACAGATTAAGTCCGAAGTTCAGTTCTCTTATATTAAAGGAAGTTTGCTGGATTGAATCGAGGCGAGATGATGTGCAAGTGTACATACATACGTATTATATATATACATACAAACTGCTCAAGTTAAGTTTTAAATGCGTTCCGGATTTAGTTAGTAATTTAAACTGCTTTCCATTAGAGTCTTTAGAGTTTAAGTTTAGGAAACACAGATATAATTTCATAGTGAAACTTTTTATTTGTTAAGTGGTCGTAGAAAATGTTAAGTTGTGATAAAAAATATTAAACATATTTATTACAATACAAATTAAACTGTCACATAATATGTCTTAATTAATTGTCATATACATAATTATTTGTAACAAAAAAAAGTCACAATATGCAATAAAAAGATACATTTTTATAATTAACCATACCCATTTAGTTTGTGAATTTCATTACCATAATGTATTAATGAAAGCAATAACTTTATTATAAACAGTAATAAATTAAATGATTGAATATATATTATAAAATCACTATTAGTTTGTACCGAAATATTATATTTCAGATTATATACAGCTTACGTCTGGACCAAGTAGCAAAGTTCAAAAGCCAGTACGGGTTCTAAAATATCAAGTAACCTGTTGTGAGAACAGAATACGCTGCAAAAATATAAACTTGAATCTAACTTTACTTATTAAAAGGAAGAACCTAGTAACATTTGGATTCATAATATCTAAAATAATGTACATATGTATTTTCATTTGTACTCTTATTTTTAAATTAAAATTATTTTTCATTTGTGTATTGAGCCAAATGATACATTTTAAAATTTAAATTTATTATAGTACTAACAAAATAAAGATATAGAAATCAATTAATAATAAAATTGTGAAATGATCGAAATAATAATAATAAAAGTAGCAAAGTTTCTACAAATACTACATCAACAACATTAGATAATAGGTTATAGGTTAAAATTGTCTATTTATTATAATTATATATTATAATTGTTATTGTTATTATTACTCATTACTATTATATCATTTTATTTTGTAGTTAATTACGTCGGTCACAACCGGAGGATCCAAAAAAATACAAATTTATTAACTTAAAATTTAATACTTATATTTAATTTACAAACTACGTGATCCCTGCTCAAAGTTGGAGACAAGAATGAATAAAATGAATTAATAATTAAAGAAATACAGAAAGTGTAACAAACAAGGGTTTCAGATTTACATTCTAGGATTTTAACATGATACAATGCACCTGTGCTTAATCAGCGCTTCCACGGTTCGTGAGAATATAGTAAATGCTAATTTAACAATTTTATTATTAATAAGTATATAAGAAATATCTAATAAATGATTACATAGTCTATGGTAATATAACAAGTTCTATTATATAAATTTGTTATTTCATCTTTCTTTTTTTTCCTGTTTTCTTTAAGATGCACCTACTTCTTTTTATATCTGCATTACCCTTGGTTGACTGGTAGAGAATGCCTGTGGCATTAAGTCCGCCATTGTATTTTATGCATAAAGAAATAAATAAATAAATAAATGGTACATTTGTTGAAGAACTAAATAATTATAATGTAATTTTAAAAAGCTACATTTACAAATGGCGTCGTATACGCCTTATGTATAGACAAACACGCTAAAAAACAAGGAAGTAAATAAAGTAATAAGACATGACGGTCCGAGATAGCGTCATGTTGTTTTTAGTTACGGCATAATAGTTGAATATACTTACAATGAATATTATGATTTGCAATAAAAACATATGCCAATAAAAACATTATAATTTAATAATTTATGAAAACTTAACATGTTAAATTATTATGAAAATATGGTTATTAACATTCACACCCACAACACGTCAGGGGCTCAAAAACAAAATAATGTACAGCTTCTTAAAGAGATGATACTTCAACATGAAATAACTTGTGTTAAATACAATAATTGTATTAAGATAAATCTCTAACCAATTATTCAAATACAATAAATAATAATACATAAAGCGTCAAGTCTATTAAAGACAAACGCCGACTATTTTTAGTACATCGAAGCTAAAGCTACTTAGAAATTGTGACAGACAAATTAATGTTCTCCTTGATTTAGATAATGATAAACTTTCTTAATAGTTTTGATATTATAACCTCACATAAAATTTTGATGATCAAGAATAAATAGGCAGTCTCAGTAAATTTATATTTGAAATTAATTTATATTTGCTTCGTTTGGAAGTTTTGATGGTGTTCACTGACACGAGCTAAATGGGTGTGGCCAATCATAACATTGTATCTTTGTACGTGGTGTGGCTCAATATCAACGTTTTTCTTGTTTAGAATAGGCATTGTACTTATAAATGAATAGACTCTTAGTGCATGATTGGAACCGATATGGAACCAAACTAGAACCCCATTGGAACGGACATGTAGATGAAACCGTAAAAAAAATTGAATCTGTTAATGAATCATTAATCTATAATGTAAATATATTTAAATGAAATATGAAAGTCACATCTAGATCTAAACTTAATCGATTACATCAAAATGTTAAATTAATTGGTTTAATTGTAACTGCTTCTAATTTATTGCTAAGTTTAATAATCACTTGAACTTGAATTACTACTAAAGAATTCATTTTCACTTTATTTATTGTGCTATGTACTCTAATATTATAAGTCATTTTTTTTAAATATTTTTCGACAAAAATAACTATGAAACAAACAATTTGCATAATTGTGGTAACTTAAGATTGAATTGATTAAACAATTTAAAGCGTTGTATCTATTTTACGATAGTTTTATAGTTATATTGTTTGAGACGGAACAGTTTTATTGCACTCTCCAAAGGCTATTACCCATTAAATTTTCATAGAAGGTTCATGTTGCAAAAATTGTTTGTTTTTATAGTTATTGCTATTATTTTATTTGTTAGTTTTATAAAGCTAATGGGCGAAGAACCTGTTGTTTTATTGTAGTTTTATTTAGTAGTTTCTGTAAATGAAAGATTATTTTTTCTAATTTTGTGATGATGCAGAGATTACTTATCTGTGCATCATCACAGAATCAGAAAAAATATGTTTGAAATTATTTTTAACTTGTTGAGTTACGTTAAAATAACTTTAATTTTTAAATATATTTGGAATAAATATTTCACCGATTTCGAACTCGCGACTTCTAACAAGTCGTGCTGCGCATCTCTCTACAAACTGAGATACCGTGCTCCTATCCGAATCTCTTGTACTATACAATAAATGTCATTATGAAATCTTATTATAAACCTTATTATTTACAGGTTTCGTTTGAAAATTGTAACTTGGTCTTTTTTCGTTAATCAGTAGGCATTTTGTCAACTGTTCACAGAAGCAATACGATGGGCTTGAGATATTATCTTGGTAATGAAGCTTGGTGTAAGTCAGCTGGAAATACGTCATTTGTGTTACATTACAGATATGTGGCATTTTATTAATTGGATTCCTGACAAATATTTTTGAATTGACGTGAAAAATAAGTTTTGAGGGTAATTATGGATGATATATATCATACATATTATTTTATTCAAATAACCAACATTAGTTTAATTACTAATAATTTAAAATGTGTTGCTTTTTTCTATTTTAGCAGACTCAAAGGAAAAAAATATCATGGTATTGTAAACGAATCTATAAAAACAAGTTATCAAAAAACAAATATTTTTTTTTTACTCTTTAGGATATTTTAAAAACCCCTTACTTTATATAGACAATTGTATTTGTGTGTTAAGTTTTATTATTTTTATTTTTTGTATTAACATAATAACAAGAAAGTCTCTCAATCTCAAGGGTAGTGAGTTGCTATATTACAGGTTCGTTCTAGTTTGGGTGTCAATGACCGCCTACTTACAATTAATCTTGCTGTTATTATCTAGATATTATTTTTGTGTAACTTTTATTTTCTAGGTTTGCCTCTATTCGTTCACAATTAAATCTATATTTATCATATAGCGAAATCATATCATAAACTTTGTAACTTTATTATATTTTTGGAGACATCTCCAGTACTACTAGTGGAATTCTGAAAATTCTGTCACTACTATATACTACTGATAAAGACTATTATTTATGTTGGTATTTAAGTATAATTATACTTATGTAATAATTATATAAATATACTTTTGTATTTTCTTAATTAAACACTTAACAATCACTTCATATTGCGTGTGCTGCGCGTGCGGTTTGAAAAAAAAATGTTTTACTTGAAATAAAATTATTTTTAACGGATTTAACTCGTATTTAATTATTTATTGGTTCCATTTTAATTTTAACTTTAACCAGACGCGCCGTTTCGAATGCTTTGTAGCATCCTTGAACACGATTTCTATTATACGCGAGATAAATCCCACTAAAATAGTTTTATTTTATTATTACTTTTAATTTTCAAGATAGTCCCCGACATTATAAATTGAAGTTTAATATCTCAGATAAATTGCGGTTCTTATATTACAAGTACAATCAACTTTAACATTTGAGGTTGACTATAAATTTACAAATTCGTTTAAAAAGTAATTGTTAAATCAAAATGACTATTTCATTGAGATAGTATTTACTTTTATTTTTAATTAAGTGAAATAAAAACAATAATCTGATAAAATTATTGATTTATCGATATCTCTGGCCGTGGAGAAAAGTAGACAAAAAGGGTGAAAATACCTGTATATGCATATACTAATAATACTCTAACTATAATAAAGATTATAATATATATCTGTAACAAGGATTTATTGATGGCATTAACAGCCGAAGTAGCGAGTAGTGACTAGTTTATCCTTTAATTATCGTATGGCTTCCAAAGTACATGATCAATACGGTACTAAATAGGACCGCTGTATATCGGTGATCTAGTATAACAGTTTGATATTAGCCAACGGTTATAAACTTGAGCAAAAGCTAATATTTTATAATCAAAAATGAGTTAATAATGTTAATATTACTTTATAAAAGGTCTTAAACCCTTATGTTTGAAGAATACCGTTTCATTATTATTAATATGGCTGAAACCTATTTCTAAAATATATGAAGTAAATAAAAGCCTATTAATTTTAAAAGTAAATATAAATTTTATCAATAAGAAAAGTATTCTATAAATAAATCCCAATTACAATTAATAAATCCAAGATGAAAGAAAGATTAATTCTAAAACGTATTCTTAAATTACGTTTCTTTAAAGGAATAAGTTTCATTGCCTGTACCCGTTGATCTTGATAAGACACCAATTAAAGAATGAGGCGATCTTTCGAAAATCATGAGATAATAAAATTGTAGTCGAGATCAAAAAGACGCAAGTGAATCGATTTAAATTACCTTTTATAATTAGAATTTAAGAAAAGAGAATGCGTTTTCGTAGAAATTATTCTATTCTTTGTTAAAACTATTGTTATGGTTTTAATAATAACTCGAATGTAGGTTACACTTTTACGTGACCATAATGTCGTTTTATTTCAGAATATTCCTCAAATTATAACTATCCAGTTATTTATTTCCAGTTATACATTTTTGGGATCTTCTGAATATAAGTTCAATTAATACAAAAAGAGTTCAATACCGCGATTTGACTATGCTCCAAGTTCATGAATAAGGACCCCGAATGGGTATTGGCTAGCCTAGCGTATTCCTAAAAGTAATTATGATATATAGTCCAATGTTTTTGATAATTTAATCAGAGTTCTTTTTTCTTTTAATACAGTTTTAATTTTCCTTCAGACTGAAAACTAGCGTCGACCGCTCGCAGCTGTTACTTGACGCCATTATTAAGTGCTTTTCAAGAGCAGGTGTTGATAATAACGAGGGTGAATTTAATTAATGAACACTACTTTCTTGTATACGTAGACGATAGTTTTGTATACATCCTGTATTAATACTACGGAAACTTAATGTGGGTAATTATAAAAATTAATGTTATTGTTGAAAGTTTCTATCAATATCTTAATACCATAATTACTTTACTTGATCGAATATATTAAAGTAACGTTTAAAATCTATACTTTTAAGTTTAAAATATTTTAAAAAATTGTAAAACCAAAAAAAAACGTTATTATGATTTTGTGGCGTTGGCCAATTGATTTGGTATCTGTTCAGTATTTCTTCTTACTCCATACATCTCTATCATTCCAAATCAAATCTCTATCTATCCAAATTTCAGTATTCATAATGAATCTAATCATGAAATTATTATGATATTTAGATATTTCGGTTTTGTTTTTCATAACATAATATTTCTGTGATTTGTAAAGTAGTATCACCCTGTATTTTATGAAGGCAACGTCAAGTCTTGATTGTAATATGCACGAGCAAATTTAATATGTATATTGCGTGGTACAACGTATTGTATGACTAATTATCTAATATGGAATTTATTACACGTTACTGAAAATACACATGATATTACAAGACTTAACAATAAAGATAATCGGTGTTTTATTAAATTATATCCAGCTGTGTCGTCTCAGAGTTATTTAAGGCTATACTTTTTTTAAATTTCACTATGAAAGCGCGGATTAAAGTTTAAAAATATTTTATATGAAAATATTAGCAATGAAATATTATAAATGATATTACCCATGAAATAAAATGAAATTAGATGGAATAAGATGAATTAAAATGCAATTGAACGGAACGGGACGCATCGGAACGGTACGAAACGGATCGGGACGGGAGAGATCGGAACGGAACATTTCAAAACGGAATTAAACGAAATTAAATAAAATAAAAATATAAAAATAAGTCTCTTTACGTCAGTAAAATATGTCTTTTAAATTTAATATCGTCTTAATCGTACTCCTCTGGCCACTTTAACAAATAAGTACTAAATTTAACTGGCCACTTTGACATATAAATTTGCTTATTAGAATATATTAGTATATATTTTAATAAGAAACTTCAATGAAAGTTTAAAATAGTTCACAAGAATATATTCTGTTTTATAAATACTAGTAAGTCACCAGAAATCATTACATCTGCAGTGAGTTAGCACCTCGGCTTCAGTAAATAGAGCCTCCTAACAAGCATGCACCCTAGGCATCTTTAAGTATTACATCTAAATATCACACTCTATATTAGACATTATTCCGATCGTATAAAGGTTATGTTGGCATATTTTTGCCATTCTAAAATTGGACAACGTTACTATTAGCCAGTTGCTGACATCAAAATGATCAGCGCCATTATCTAGATGTATTTAATTGGACTTCGTTATAGAAGTGTTACAGGTGTCGGCACGGAATATAGATTGCTTGTGATTTATGTAAAGTATTGTGGACTTAAAACCACTAGAATTTAAAGATCTATTCAAAAATAATATGATTTTTGAATGTAGGTTTTTGTGATCCATGATTACTGTTAAATATAATTATCCGGCGTCGACGCCGTGATTCCACCATCCTCAGGCCATATGAATAAAGACCCCGAATGAATTCGAAACTATTTGGGCAAATTCCAATAATAATAATGTGAGTATAGCCGGATAAATATTTAATTATAATATGATTATTTCATAATATACTACTGAAACTATGAAAAATACATATAAATAAAGGCAAGAAGCGCTCTCGTTAACTAATAAGTTTTAAGTATTTCTACATAAACTTTATATTTTAAAGTTTTCCTCTGCTTCTTCCTTGGATCAAATGGGCTCGAGTCTCAACAATGTTTTTCATGAAGATCTTGGGGTGTAAATTAAGACGATGGAACTCTCTCGTTTTTTTTTTATCATTGATCGACGGGTCAATGGCAAAAGGGCACTTAATCTTTATATACGAGAAAAAGACTGCAACATACTAATTGTTATAATGATTTTTAAAACGATATCTAAATCAAAATTATCAAGATCCTATAATTACATAATTATATTCTAAAAGAAATATTCACTTCCACTATTCAATCATCCACGTAAAGACCTAAGGAACTCCATCGCCGTCAAAGATCAACACGACGTGGGAGGCTGGCCTTAAGCGGTACAGTTTGGTTATTCTTTATAGCACTATTAGGACTATTCCGTACAGATTTGATAGTGTTATGTATAATAGATGAGTTTGCAGATCCTCGACATAGGAGCCAAAACCGGCTATCGGAATAATTCGGATTGAGTTTAGCAGCATATTGTGTAAAATATTAAACCATTCTTTGTGGTACTACAAGCAATAGCTTTTCTATTCAAGTTATATACAATAAATATAGAAAATAATAATAAATACAGGAAGATGAAGTTAGAATATGGGCACATAATTCACTCTACTGTACTTCTATAAGTAAAACTACCTAAAGTAATAAAAAAAACTTGATTGTCTCGGATGCGAGTCTTGAGGTTGCATAAATAAAAATAGGAGAAGCATATTACCTTATAGGGATTCTGTCTTCTTGTCACGCGATATACAACCTAAATCAACTGACCATGCACCTGTAGAATTGTCGATTATGCAAATCAGACCTTTTTACTAAATACCGCGCTTCGAAAGATCGATTTTTGCCATTGAAAGCAATATTAGCATAAAAAATCGATTCACAAATATCATTATACCATTCTTCACTTCAGATAAATATTGATTTAAAGTTGTTTAATGAAGCTGAATTAAGTAATTGAATACACTCTCACGCTTTTAAGTTTTAAAATAAATGGAATAAATATTCTCAGGCAGTGCCAGTTAATCGAATCGTATCGTATCTTATTGTATCATACTATACCTACTTATGAAGTTAAAATAAACTTTAAATTAATTATTTAGAGCTTGTACAAGAACTATGATGTTCTGGTACAAACTTTAACTCATACCGTTAAGTATTGTGTTGATAAAACCTTTGGTAAAAATAAGGATTTATTTAGTTTACTGTCTTGAAATGCTCGGACATACAAAAAAGACACAAATTCTTTGCTAAATAAACTTCTATTGAAAGGCAATACAAAGAAACCTAACTTTAGTTAATCCGTGAGTCTTTAACCGAAACGTGCAATTGAGTTGAAGAACTTTTCTGTATTTATCAATAAATTCCAAACGAAAATAATAAATTTTTCATATGAGATAGATACCTAAGTAAAGTATTTAATGTTATTTGTATTACAAGTGGAACTGTTAATGTAATTTGAGATTTGTCGAATGAATATAATTTCCTAAAATTTATTCTTTACAGAGCAAACGAGAGCTGTTGAAGTAATATCATGTTATGTTAAAATAACTTTTAATTAAAATTATAAGTTAATGAAATATTTTCTCTAATTACAATAAGAATAATTATTTATATAACTAACTAAATTCTAAATTCTACTAACTAAAAACATAGGAAATAGATAGTGAATTTATTTCGCATTCAGAAACGACATAGGCTCCGTCCCATTGTTCAGGACATGTAAACGCATCGCAATAGCCTTTTTGAATGCAAATTACGTTTAGTGCGTATTTTATAGCCAAATTAATCGTAGAGCTACAAACTAATTGCTTAAACTCAAATAAACATATTGTGGGAATCGTGTTTTAAATTCCAAAGTATAAAATAGTTGGACAAAATGCAGCCTCGAATTACATTTTGTCGCAAAATATCTAATTATCTTATCGGTATGGAAATAACATCAAAATATGTTTTGTTGTATCCAAATTATTACAATTTTCCGCATAATTTCACATTCTATTCAAATTTGGCTCGTCTACAACATAAAACAGATTAGTATTGGGTTTTAATATAGTACTATTTATGTTAAAATAATTAAAAGTATATCTATAACAAGAATTTGTTTTTCATGTTAGCTTTAAAAGAATTCAACTAATGATTAAAGCTAGCTATAGATAATACAATGACAACTGAGTTTTTTTTACATTTTTTTGTTTCAATCATTAGTTGTAATTAGTACTCATCCAAAAACAGTTTTCTATTTCAGTTGCAATTCATTAATCTCAATTAAACAAACAAATTTAAATGAATAAATATTTTAAAGTTACTTCAGTCTACAGTCGAATAAATTATGAGAGAACAATCCATCAATCAAAACACGGCTATCTACTTAAAAATACATTAACGATTGTCTTAAAATATACAAATAATTCTAAAAGTTTTTCTGAGAATGTTGGATATCAGACACAAGTTATTTTAGTAGGTATATTTTAATACTAAGTAGATATTGAAAACGTTTTTTTTTCTTTTGTATAGTACCTAATTGGGTGGAAAAGATGAGACGATAAATTATTACTATTGAATTTTTTTTAATTGTAGTTTAGTTTAGTAAGTAGGTATCTATAAGCATAGGAGAAAATTTGAGACATGATTTCACCATTCGTCGCAAGAAATGTACTCTGCTGTATAATGATTTCCTGTGATATGAAGGTGTTCTATCAATCCAGCTGCTCATATACTAGCAGCAGACTCATCAACAGTCAATTTAACTGTAGACCTAAGCAACACCGTCATGTTTGAAATGAATTTGAAAATGTTTCCATTATAATTCAAGTGAATTCAATTATATTAACTAATCTTTCATAATAATTATCCTAATTGCGATTAATATCAATGTACGCCTTACATCGATTGGAAATGTCATAACAGATGACTCATATCGATTTTTAAAGTGAAGAAGTTCTAATAAAATTTATTATTAAAATTGTAAAGAAAATTATATTAATTTTAATTAGAACCTTGTCTAATTAATTTACATATCAGATAGTTAATAAAAAAGTAAAGTAGAGGCGGATGTTACTTGATGGAGGCTTGACAGGGGGACGTCGTGATAACATGTAGTTTGAAAGCTTGTTATCATACAAAAACGGCATAGGTTATGCTCCGACGACGGCCCCTAGCACAGTAACGCCTATTTCCCTATATAATTTAAGACATTACATCTACAGTGAGATACACCGAGCATGATAAGTAACTTTATATAATTTGTTATATAAAACAAACAGTACCTAATGGCATTTATAATCTAAAGATTATAAACCTGCCACATGAGTTAACGAATAAATTCATTTGAATGGACCTACTTAATTAATATTTATTTTCTGATAATTATACTCGTTTTATATAAAAAAAATTACCCTTCTGAAATAAATTTCTAGATGTAACAATAAGTTTCAGAAACTTTATTACAACGCGAAGAATACTAAAATAAATTTGATAATTCTATAGAGATTACTTTAAAACTTAAATATTACCTCCAAAGTTTTGCCTTGCGGCCTGCTTAATGATGAGTCCAGGACTCTAGATAGAGAAAATTATTCTCGTTAAGCCGTTCATTTAAAAGCAGGTAACTTTTAATTTCTTTAACGAAATTGTCATATTTCCCTTTGAGTTCCTAACGAAATAAGCGGAAGACGAGAGTCGAGAGTGAGGTCCAGAATTTTGTAAGTTCATTTTCATTTAAATGAAGTAAACTTTAGTAAATTTCTAGTTATATTAACAGCAAAAAGATATCATATTATCGCTAGTAAGTCATTATTTGAGGTAACTTTTAAAAGTTCCAACGCACCTTAAACAAAGAGAAGTCTTTTACGACTCCCTTCTCGAAAATTGCTGGTAATTATTAAGTCCCAGATTTATAACCAACTGAATTAGCTTTCGACGTTTCATATCATAATCTGAAAGCGTTTTATTGTGTCGGGATAGACAAAGTATTCAAAGACGGTAATTAATTACACGTAACACAGCTTAACGACAATTTTGAAAGTCCCAGGAGTGCTTTGTAATAAAGACTTGAATTAAGTAAGTAATTGATTTCCATTTTACTTTTGTGTTTGAGTGCCGGAGGAGTTTGTAAAACGGAACTCCTCGAAGCAGTCCTTACCAATACGGCTCGTTCAATTGAATTGATGTTCTAGTAAAGTTAATCAAAATAAAAATTTGGAAGCTAACTTTATGTTAATTTATTTATTTCATAGTCAGAATGCTTACCAAAACTGTATAAATAAGCTATACAATATTAAATATAACTAGAGCAAGACTAAGTTTGAAATTTTTCTAAAATAAAGTCATTATAAATAACTAAAGAAATAATATTAAGGGTTCTTTAAATATATCGAATAAATAGTGTCCCATAAAGCACTTTATAACTTTTTATTGCGGTAGAGTTAATACAACAGTAACACTAGGAGCTGTTTTATTTAGGTTATAAATTGTAAAACAACAAAACTTTCCTTAAAGCTGCCGACTTTTTGGGTAATTTAGGTGCTATATGTCAAAATAGTCTGACATTGCTGTACTTGTAAACAACACATGGTAATTGTGTTGGTGACTAAACGTTGTTCCCAAAACTACAAACCCGCTGGCAATAAAAGTCACACAACCTTATTACTGCTATAACAATTTAAGGAAGTCGAAACGATGGTGCTGAATTTCGACCGAAACTTTCGTTTACGTCTCCGTCTTTTGTATTGTTTTATAAACAATGTTTACAACAGGATCTTTATGGTCCACTTGTTTTATCTCGGCTCCATGCTTTTGTCAACTACATACTATTGTCAACTTTTTGTTTGAACAATTTGTGCTATAAAAGTTATGATAATGAAAAATGTTCTCGCTTTCCGTCACAAAGCTGTCCTTCCCGAAATTATGTATGGATAATTTTGCTTTCGTTTACAATATTTTATTCTTATTTCTTTGAAACGAAATATTTTTACGAAATGCGACTACGTCCGAATGTAATATTTAAAAGTGAAACTTGGCTATGACTCAATGCTCCCTTTGAGAATAAAAGATGTCACGTTTATGTTTGCTATACTTTGATGGAAAAAATATAACATATTTTTAATAATATATTTAAACAGATGCAAATTACAAATACTGGAATTTCTAACACTTTAGATAAACAAAATAGTTTCAGTGATATACTAATATTTTTACAAATAAATATTTATTTATTTTTATTTTTAAAATCTCTAGAAGTCAGCTCTGGACTTGAACAACATCCTAGTTCGTAGGTGCCTGTTAATAATAAAATTATTTAATTGTTTTAATTATACTCTGTTACAATAAGCTTTTTAGTTACTAGTATTCTTATTTCATTCCTCAAAACTGTAATCCTATTCTTATTAAGTAATTCATATATTTATGTAACAATTTATCTTTAATATCCCATGGTAAAAACGCTTTAAACCATTTTGTAAAATACTAGGAGAGCAGAAGTCGGAAGAGCGATTCGTGACTGACTTTTGCCCTGAATAATTTACTTGGTGTGCCTGCAGGCGCCACAGCGTACGATGCTCATGTCTAAAATCGCATGCATTGCGACGACTTTGACTAGCACTTGTTATTCTCTTCTGGTAAGCGGTAATACCGTATCAAATTTATATCACGAATTCCTAAGATTTCCACCGAATATAGTTCCTTACTTCATGGACTTTATAGCATAGGGACTGATAATAATTCTACACTTAAAAGTAAAATAATACATTAATGGTAAAATCCTTATGAATAACTTTATAATTTTAATTGTGCATGGACCGACTCCACCTCACCAGCACCACGGATTCACTGCCAGAGAATGCCACACGTCATTAAGTTAACCCTTTGTAATATCCTTTATTTTTTAGGTTTTACAATAAAGTTTAAATAAATAAATAAGTAAATAAATGTTGGTTGTGACAATACAACAATTTTTTATAGATTTTATAATTTAAAAAAACAAATAATCTCATTATTTGTTTTTTTTATGTTAGATTATTTCTCATAGATATTATGGATTCCAATTTCAATTGACCTACCGCTATAGGCCTAGTTGAATCAAGTTATGTCTTTATTGACGAGAGGTGACATCTATTCAGCTTTTTTTAAATATTATCTTAACATGGCTATAGTTAAATGGTTATAGAGTTGTAAATAGTAATAAGAAATATCAAATTACTATAAAATCTTTTGGGACTTTATTATGAATAAAGGGTAATTAGGATCTATCTCAAACCATTTACTCCAGCGATGGAGCCCTTCTCAATTCACAAATTACAGTTATAGCTGACAGATCGTTTTAAAAGCTTGTTAGTATGAACATAATATCTACCCAATAAATTATAAACTTGACCTTTCTCAAGATGATAGCTTATTAACTGTTATTTTTAAGGTGATTTTTTTTTTTTTTTGTATAGAAAATAACACCTGCCTTAACAGTTTGAAGAAATTATTTGGGCAGATTATCTTATTATTAATTATCGGGATTCAATTTGTTCTTGAGATAGTCAAAGTTTTTTAAAATTTAGCTGTTCTTGCAATAACTATGTATTTAGAAACTAAAATGAAATAAAGCTCGCAGCATCAAATTATTTAGGTTAAAATCCAAATTGGTATTGATCGAAGATATTTCTATAATAATCTAAACGAAACAGGCAATACTTATGGTCGATGAAATGAACTAAAGTATTAAACTAACTAAAAAGATAGAATTTATTTTACCTATAACCTATTTTTAGCAATTAAATTAATTTAAACAATTAACCAGAATTCCATTGAATCCCAATTTTACAACAAATATAAAACAAAATAAGTACCAATAAAACTTACACGGTCAATAATATAATTCGTAAATAAGTGAATAACAAAAAATCTTTATAACAGCCGCGCTCGCCCTTCAAAATTAAGGACTCGTTGAGCGTAAAGCCAATTATGGAGTTTATAGTCAGTGTGTTTTAAAACAATAAATTCTGCTATACCATTTTACAATGCCCTATTAATTACTTATCCGGTTTGGAAATAATTGCTCTCAACATGCCTATTATTTATACCAAATTATTGGTTATCTGTTCGACCAACTCAAAACACTTTTTCATAATATCGAATTCATTGTAATAGTATATAAATTTCTAATATTATAACTAATTGTTCGACAATATTCCAATTAAAAATGTCAAAAATAATATATCATAGTTCACTGCTGACAAAGAAGTAAGCAGGCTGTTCATAGGAACCACATAAATCTTTCCTAATTTATTTCTAAAAGCATAATAAGAGGAAAATGCATTCACAGCACTTTAAGGTAGAATGTCCGGTCGCCACATTATTTATCGCTCAGACTTCTACATCGTCAAGCGTCTATAAAAGTAAATAAAGCTCAAATAACTATAAATCCCTTAGAGAAAGGCGATACAGTGTATAAAGCTTTGGAGAAGTATAAGATTTTAGACGTTTATATATGCTGAGATAAGGAATGGTCATGCTAAACGTTGTAATAAATTATTACAAGGATTGCGGCTTAGGCTTCAGGTTAGAGGAATGTATATTTAGAGAGAAGGGCATAAATAGAGATTTATCGTCCCTGAAATTAATATTACTAATATCCATTAAAACAGTTCATAGTTTAAAAGAAATGAGAGTAAAATGTTGTTTCTTTTTTTAATCTTAAGCGGTAAAAGTATCTTTAAATTACTTCAACAACTTGTTAATAAAATAATGTTTTTATTTTTAATACAGATTTAAACTATTTGTTAAAAGCTCAGACTGACCAAAGACTTTGCTATCTTAAGTAAAACCAACCTACAATGTAAAATAAGCTATATTTGTTTTTCTTACTTAATAAATCTTTAAAGTTTTAAAGGATAAATGAAATCTTTATTTTATTACCTTTAATGTTTCTTTTCAGCAGACTAGTATTATAGTATAGTAATAATGAATTAATCTTATTATAAGGTTGGAATATTATTATATTACATAAAATAACATTTAAACTCCCTTAAAAAATAATAAGTAAAAAAGTCACTGATATCAATAATTAAATAACACTACCTGGCGACGAAAATCACACCTTTAAGACTCAAATTAAGTCTCGTTTCATAAAATGTGGCTTCAATACGAAGTGACTAACAGCCGCTAACAAGACGTCATTATTAGGGCATAACCATTATCGATAATTAGAAATATGGATATATTAATTATTTTTATCGAAAGGGTTACCATATCAGTATTATAATATATAGATTAATTGTAAGCAAATTATTAAATTATGTCATGTTCTTTTTTTTTTTATTTAATATTGTAGATCTCTACTTTTTAAAATGGTAACAATAAAGATAATCAATTTTTTTTCATTATACTATACAGAGTTGTTATTTTATTAAAAAGACAAGGTAAATCGATTGTTTTATATTCACATTATCGATACACACCCATCACTATCGTGTTTGGGCAGGTGGCGAAACAGACAAAAGCGGCCATATCATTATGTTGTCTTGTTACCGGCGCTCGCGCATCCTTACCGAAGCGCGATAATTCTTCTCCGTAATTACTTTGAATACTAATATACATTGGGCGGACGAATTCCCATGACATATTCGTTATACATTTGTTATGGCTTCTCTATATGTTATTTTTTACATGTAGACGTCAATTAATAATTATTTAGACGAGTATTATAAGGGCAAAAATGTTTACTGACTTTTTAATTTATAAGTTTGTTTATTTATGTGAGGGAAGACTTTTTGAACCTTTTTAACAATAATAGTTATTTTTAGTTCAATAACATATAATAAATTATATACTCAAATCCTCGTCAGGAATTACACAATCTATTTTCGAAAACCGTCACTTCCATTTGGCAGATATACAAATCAACATCCATTGAGCGCATTGATCATTCCCACTTAATTTAACATTCTTTATGATCTTTAAAAAGCCTAATTAATGACCCACAAGCGTAAATTCCGATGAACTCATCAACTGAGACTTCACATTAGTATAGTAAGTTGATTACCTACTGCGTCGATGGGCGTTCTCATATTTATCATTTGTGGTTAAGATGTTATTCAGAATTACTGAAATCTTGAACTGTTAATATGTGAGATCTGTTATCAGATGTTCGTGAGACTTCTTTTATTATGCTATTCCGTTTGTATAGTAGTTCCATGACCTTATAAAATAAACGAACCAGCTACTTCAATGAAAAATGTGAGATTGATTGGCTGATAGACGTTACTATTTCAATTGTATTATAAACAGAAATAAAACATTCTTTACCAGCTTTTTTATTAACTAATAAGGAGTCACTTAATTAAAAGTCAGCAGAAAACTTATAAAACGTTACAAGCAGTTGTAACTTACCTGCAAATACTTTAAAAATCTGGGCCTCTTGCCAGGAGTGGACGTTTCGCTAGCCAACAGTTATGCCAAATTTTTCTTTTATTACCCTCCAGGATTACTTCCAAATACTCGGTAACGCTAAGAAATCATTTTAATTTGACAGTGGTATTATAAAACTAGTATTATAGCTTCGGATTGCGTTTGATGAGTATTATGAGATGCATTTCATAAAATATTGATACCATATAACTTGGATACCATGAATTTATTTTATCTTATTTAAATTCTCATGTCATTTAACAAAGACTAGAATAATTATTCTATATAATATTTGAAAATAATGAACTTTCACTATAATGTTACACTTTATTACCATATACAAAATTTCTTTATGGCTGTAAAAATTTAGACTTGCTATAAGGCTTCAATAGTTTAGGAGAATACTTTAGAAATTTATTTAAAAAATACTATAATATAGTCCTTATTGGAATAATTTGAGAATATCTTACAAATTAATTTCTTCATTCTTTCATTTAATAATATAACCCATGTATGTACACAAAAGTGTAATTAAAGGCAAAGTATTGTAACTTGTTAGAAATGTTATGGAAAACAAAATTTTATATCCTAAAAATGTTATTACCATGGGTTTCATTTAATTTAATAGTTTGAAAATTTATAAATTATATATATTTATATGCTTATGTTATTAAAAACGAAATAATTGTTAAGGAATGGAATTGATAAGGGATGGGAGGAATATAAGGACACGGAAAACAAAAAACGAAATAAACTTTGGAGTCAAGTCAATAAAATGTGTATCGTATCTTCATAGTTTGATTCCTAAGTCTCAGATAACTTGTTTAAAGTGCATTTTTTAATTACTACGTTTTACATTTACAATTATAAAGCCTGTTACTTTTATCAAAATTTTAAAAAATCTAATTAAATTATAATATAAAAAACAAATATATTATATTTTGTTCACAAAATAACCAATAGTAGGGGCTAGAGTTTGTATTTGCGGTTTGATATCATAAATTGCGTACGAATATGTTTAATTTCGTTACTGTTTGAAATTCCCTGAGGTTATGTTTTAGGAGCAATACTTGAGAATACACACGTCTTCAACGTCAAAGAAATTGAGTGTCATGAAAAGTATTTTTATGAGATAAAATTGTTTTACTTTTACTGAAATTATGTTCTAAATGATGAAGATAAGGAAAGATGTCTATAATTGGAATTATTTTCAATCAATATTTAATATTAAATCAATGCTTATTACTATTTAATATATTCAGAAACGATTCAACGAATTGATTTAAATAATCGACGTACAATTTAAGTCGATAAGAACATTTTATTTAAAAGCTATAAATTAGACACTTCCAGCCCCTGTAATAATTAGAATAAATGAATTCTAATTAATTAATACTTTAAAGTTTTCTTAATAATCCAATAAATGTTCAATTGAGTATATAATCTATTGATAGAGTTTCGTTTCCTTCTAATAGCAGCCATCCATCATTCTTTTATTACATATTATAAGATGATTTTCATTCGTATGCAAATATTCTTTCTTCTCATTTTGATATCTATTGTAATGGATATTTAAATAAATTGTCTCAGAACTTTCATATTATAAAAGATTTACATGCCTCATAAACATATTATTGTCCCTTTTGAAGAAATGAACAAGAGTTTATACTTTAATATGCGTAGAGAAACATTTTTATTACAGAACATATAATATTTTATTTAAAAATGAAATCTGGTAGTCTTTCAATTACATAGCGTTGAAAGGTTTTTCAACATAAATGTTTGCGTCTGAGAGCCACTTTTAAAAAAGTAAGATAAAATGTAGTTCTTTACTTTTGCTTGCATGTTATTGCAAAGGAAAGAAAAGAAAGGCTCTTGCTATATATTATTTAATGTATAACTAAAAATTATTTAACTGAAGGTAAATATTATTTTTCTCTTCTACGCAAAGACATTTCCACAATTGTATATTTTGAAACAAAATAATTAAAATACTACAAATTTTGTAGTTTTGCAGAAACTTATTAATAAGATTTTAATAACTATAATATAATTTATAATTTTTTTGCAACAATTTGATTATCCATACATTTCAAACGAGTTGTGCAAGACGCATAAATAACACGACGGTCGTTGCACGTATCTTGTATACGTGAAACTCATAACATTCTTAAAATGATTACGTGAGAAGTATCAACTTAGTCTTCTCGGCTACTCTGGCAAGATTCCAGCGAGCAACTTGATGCTGTTCTGTTCTTCTGCTAGATGTTCTACAGGAATGTTCCACAAGAACTTAAAGAAAATAAAATCTATTTGGATATTCTTCTTTTTTTAACACTAGTTATCTCATTAAACACCTATTTCGATGCGTCGCAATGTCTTATTTTCTCAAAAGATTTGATAAAAAAAATTTTAGATCCACCGCCCGCCTGATGTTAGATCTGGAGATGGCACGTTGGTGGGGTGCTTGGTGGTTGAAATTATTTATATATAAATTCAATTAAAAATATGAAAAGCTGTAAAATTATATGTTACCTTTGAAGGACGATCAGGGCTGAGACTACAACACCCGGACAGCAATGGAAGGGAATAGTTTTAGAAACTCGTCTCTCTTATCCTCCATCCCTCATTTCCCGTAAAAGAGTTTGCCCTTTATATATCAGAACTCTTGATACATGATTTTATATAAAATCATGTAGGTTATATATCATTATAAATGTTGAAATATGCATATTATTTATTAATTACTGTTATAAGTTGAATTCTTTTAGTATGTGACTCAATGTAAAACATTTTAACATCTGAAAATATATTTTAATGAAACCAAGAGCAATATAACTTTTAAACATTAAATACATACACGAAGTTAAACAAGCACTGATAGAAGCAAACTCACTTATGTGGGACTCACAAAAAAATTACTGAAGCGGCTTTTATTAAGGTTTTTAGAACTTTTAACTAGGATTTTGTCCATAGGTTTTATGAAAAATATATTATGTGCAAAATATTTTCAAACAGTAGATAACATATTTTATTTCCTTTATAATAAAAATTTAATTCTGGTTAATGGAACTTACTATAATTTATTGTCGTTTTAATTAAAAATAAATTTAACGTGAATTTGATTATTGAGTATATCCTTCCTCTGCATGCAAAATGTCTAAAACAATTTTGAACCTTAATTTCAAAGGAATTGGAACTAAAATAATAATAGTCATCGTTATCAACCGCCTACTGATAACTTTATCTGCTTTCATTTAAGGATATTACAAACGAATAATGAAGAATGATTTGTTGGTTGCAATTAATTTTAACAACACGCTTTTAGTTAATTTATATGTTATTGTTATTTAAATTGGAAAAACCGGTTTAATAAAAAAAATATTCTGATTTACATACTGTTATAAAATAATATTATTATATAACTAATATTATACAGTTAATAATGTATATTATAATTTTTTATTGACTATTTACAAGTTACTCATAGAATTAAGTAATTAGCGGAATTATGGATACATAAAATTTTGGTCAGATTAATGTTTGTTTTTAACGCATTATACGCAATTTATACACCAATAGGGATTATACGGAACTTATTGTTTTGTTAGTGCATTAAATAGAGTAATTGTTCTAGAGATTATAATATATTGTTTTCATGTATATAATAAATGACTATGGATATTTTATATGGATATTTATTTAGAGGCTAAATAAGTCTTATAGGTACACGTTTTAAGTCAAGTTCATGACAACATTAGAACACCATGGTGTTAAAGCCAGGACCATAAGCAAAATAATTTTATATATTAAAAAAACCACTCAAAGGTTATTCCTCCCTATTCAAAGGCAGAGAGAGTTCAATCAAACTCTATTACGCAAAAATTAAAGAATATAAAATGAAAATAAAAAGACAAATTAAACTCCGCGACTAGCGTCCCGGCCGTCGCGAGTGTAAAGTATTTAATTAAATTGTTGTTATTGATGAGGTCGCCACTAGATGGCGTTTAATCAAGAGCTCGCTCCTTTCAACTTATTTTTTTATTCGGCGTAATTGTTAAAGTTACGATGTAGCTCCGGCTAGGATTTTAATGTTTTACAGTTAACTGAAGTAATGGTTTCTTTATTGATATTAAACCCTGTAATATTTGAATTATAGCCCGTTTAACTTAGTATAATTGTATATTCGATTTAAATTATTATTTCAACACTGATAATATTTTTTCTTGAATAAAAGATATTTGTGTAGGCTTTAATTATATAAATTTGTCAATATGGTGATCCGAATATGTAATTAATTGTTTTGTGTGATTGAGAAATCAATGTAACTACATTAACAAAAGTCAAAATGCGTAGATATGGTTAATTTTCTTGGTCGTGTCGTCGGCATTTTCGAGTTAGCGAAGAACGTTCCACAATGACTATAGTTGTACAAGAATGTAATTGAAATGTCAGCATTAATTCCTAACTTTGTTTTAAGACAGCATCTTAAGCCGGGCGTTAGTGTGCGTCCATTAATTTAAATTATTTTCCCGGGATGATGTAATTTGTTGCAGATTTTATCCCAAATTACACCTTTCTAGCGTAATTTAGACAGACTTGTTAAAATAACCGACAAAAAACTATCTCATTTATTTCCTACAAAAGTAGCATTTAATTAATAAAACATGTATTTATATTTCTTACTTGATTGTCAAGAGTTTTAAGTTGATGTTTTTAATTTATGAATATATATTAAATATTGCAAATAAAGAAACGTACTCAATCCGGAACAAATATTTACACAAAATTTTCGATATAAAAATATATACTGTAAAAAGAAAATTAATCGTACTTAATATAAAAATTTAACGTGCCGTTTATTTAATAAAATTTTTTGTAGCTGCGAATTCTCAGTTATTGGCAGGTATTAAAAATTGAGACAGTCACATTTGCGAACTCTTACAAATTGATTCAATTTATTTGAAACGGCGCAATAAATGAATACCAGTAGGATAATTTTGAAAGCCTTTTATTTTATATAACTTTAATCCTGAATGTATTCCGAATAATAGAACACATTTGAATAAATATCGACACAGGCTTTTATTGTGATCGTGTATAATACATATTATATTTTTAAATATATAATAAAATTTACTTAGACTTTATAAAGTATATTATATTTTAAATAAACGTTTTAAAACAGTATATATAATGCTATTCTTTATTAATAAGTAGAACAGTAAAATTACTATTTCTAAGAGGCTTAAAGAGTCATTGTTTTAAGCATTTATTGAAAGCCGACGTTACCTGAATGCAATTAAAACTTACAAAGGTATTACAGCATACTATTACACTTTAACTAAACTATTTTTAGACACGAAATTTATACAAAACCAGAGTTAGTAATATTTTTCATTAAACAAACTAATAAGTTGCAATTTTATTTTGTGAATTTCATATTTATGACAAAGTTACTTTTACAATTTTTACAAACCATCGTTATATATTTTTCTTTCATGAATATGACGTATGAAAATTATCTAAAATTAAGATTAATTTAATCAGATCTCAGTTATCCATTAAGAAACTTTACCATGTTATTCATGTTAAATGTACTCATATGCTTGATGCAGAGGCATTAAACTGGTCTGCGGTGTATTCCGTTCCAACATTAATTTCGTAATTAAGTGAGTGATTAAATCGATTGTGTAATTCGTTTTGCGGCTCGACGTGTTTCTGATTATTGTTCGGCATCAATTTTCATTTCCTTTGTTTTGTTTTGAGAGATTCAAAACCATCATAAAGCATTTATTTAGATGTTATTGCTTGGCTTTGTGTAGAATTGTGTTCAATAAAACATAAAACTCTTAAAAATATACGTATATAATGGTATTTTTTTTGTAGAAGTAAAAGTCCCCGTTATTCTTATATTGATACATAAATATCTTAAAACGTTTTTATTTGTATTTTTAAAAGAATATTTAGTTTGTGTGCCACAACTTGCTTGAAAAAATAATTTTAAAAAAATCGAAATTCTGTGAAGTAACACATTGTTTGGGATATTTGCTATAGATATAACCACATCCAGATAAACTCAATTATATATATATATGTATACACCTAGAATCATCTAGGCGGCATCGACACGATAGCTCAATTGGCAAAGCGGCTGAAGCAGTATGTCTCTTATCGCTGGTTCAAGTCCTGAACGTCTTGATATATTTTTCATTTCAATAAAACTATTTTACGGATATAACATTATTACTACATTTCTTAATAAAAACCCGACGTTGCAAGTGCTTTGGAGCAAAAGTGTTCGCGGTAAGACAAGATGTTGGTGTCTGTCAGTTAGTTTATTTGTCACCTCCAATGGTTCCTGAGTTTACGGGCATAGAGTTCAGGATACACACTCAATGCACTGTGTCTATGGATCTGTCATTGTGTTCACAGACGTGGGCCTTAATACTTTTCATGATATGATCGCAGGTGTTCGATAGATCCCAATTATCTTCTCTATTAAATTAGGATGATTTTTAATCGCAATAGCCTCGTGAATCATTCTTGGAATATATTTGTCTTCATGATCGCTAGGATCTTTGGTTTATCAAATCCAATCAAATGCAGACTTTTCATGATATGCTATTACAAAAGTATTTTCTGATAAATATGTAACAATGTATAGTGTAGGTATATCCGCAATAAACAGACACAATAGTAATCATAACTGTTCAAAATTACAAGCAAACGTTTCACAATCCTGTATTTTATTACATTCACATGTGTAAAAAGATTTAGACCGTAAGAGCTATTAAAAAACAGTTACTTTTAAAATTTTCGATAACACCAATATTAAAATGATATTAAAGTCGTTATAATAACTGCTGGTTTGTACTTGCAATGATTGCCATAATAAACACAAATCTTAATATGCCAAATGTATGTCTAATCAAAAGTTAATTATGGAATCTGTACTCAATTGTCATGGAGTTAAAGTTTAATTTTCAGTACATTTAAGATGCTAACCACATACGAACTTAGTATGAAACCTGTCTATAATAGCGTTGGCCTTTGCTCCTTAGTATTGTTGGAATTTCACTTGTCCGTTTTTAATATCATAATAATAGGTATGCACGGGGTGATTTTATCAAAGAAGCTTGTATTAACACCTAAGGAATTTTACAATATTTATACCCATGAGTTATTAAAGATATCTTAAATAAATAATAAATATTACAATGAAATATATAATAAAATGTAAAAATCAATTGTTTAATAATAGTATGATTATTGACATTTTCGATATTAATACAAATAAAAAAATCTATCTTTCTGATTATTAGTTCTTTTTTAAGATTCAAATCACTGAGTTTCATTTCTTTATGTACTTAAAATACTTTGATATTTTAGTAATTTGTCTTTAATATATCGTAATGATGAAAACTTACTAATATTTGATAATCATGCACAAAATAGAATTAGAATGCAAATAATGAAATGAAACAATAATTATATACAAGATGTTAGAAATGCAGGATTAAATATGAATATACATGTACAAGATGCAGTCGGTTTAACATGGCGACAATAATTTAACTTCACTAACACTTGCATTGAAACCGCACTACAATTTAAGACCTATGCAATAAGGGAACAGCATTGTCTGCTGCCGTCTCATGTTACCCGCATGTATGCACTACGCCTTATGTACTGGTAGGCTTAATCTAGTTTGAGTCTTTAAGATTTGTTCAGTGTAAATAGAACAATAGTTTTATCATCTAATTTTGAAAATAATACATGACCTCGAATAGATTTAGTTAATTTATATTAACAAATTCATAATGTTATATAATAAATGTATTTTTGTCATATTGAGATATTTTCAGGAGATAGACTTCTTTATTAGTTTCTTTTCAAATAAATAATTTTAGTTCAAAAATAAATCGGTTTCCAAGAAAATGAAAGCTATTTTTTATTTGGTTAAATAAAAGTAATTATTTAATTTTCTTTTATATCACATTGTTTATGTAAAGATATAGATTTGCTCGTACGAAAGCGATAAGTCATTTTCAAAGCAATAAAAAAACTGCTCGTCGACATAAAGAGACAAAAGTTGTCTTCACCATTGTTTGTTTCTGTTATTTACGATCGTTTTATTGTTCAAAATAAAGTCTCATTTGTACACGACATGAAACTACTGCCAGTTTAGTGTCAGCCGCGTAGTTTTTTACGATTTTGGCAGTGACGGTTTCGTCACGCGAAAGTGAGTTGAAATTAATCTAATATCATCAACAAAGCCACATTCTTAGAATTTATATAAAAAGTACAAAAGATAAAAATAATTGACATGTAAATGTAAAAGTACTTCAATTTTAAATTAATTAAATTAAATTAAATTAAAATATAGCTTGTTTTATACTGAATACTAAAAGCAGGTTATAGTTATTTGTTAAAAATTGGGGGAATTAAGAGTAAAATTGTAGCCTTTTTCAATATTTTATTAATTAATAACACAAAGGATACTGCAAAGTGACATATTCGTGTAATTAAAAGCACAGCAAAGCAAAGTGACGCTTTAGTTGTGTTGCAATATAGAGCAGTATTTCCTAAAATAATTGACAAGCCCGTAGTTAACTATACAATAAATATAGCTTTGTTTTCAGTTTCCGTGTGTTGCCATAAATGTAGTCTTTCGTAAATTTTGCTGTAGACGGTGATCCATTTTAATACTAGTCATATTTTATTTTTTGATATAGTTATTTCTACACTTAGGTCATAAATGACATCCAAATTAAAATTTATTCCATTTAGATAACACCCAAATTAAATAAAAGTTAGGAATAAAAATAATAGAAGAATAAAATTTCCTTGTGTAGAGCGAGCTTTAAATCTTTCAAAGCGCCTTATTCAAGAACCACTGAGTTTGATGAAATGGTACAACGCCAAGCGAACCGTGTGGAGATGGTTCTATAAAAAACTCATAAAACTTCAAGGAAGGAAAGCCAAGGGGTTGAATTCGAAGACAAAAAGTTTCCTTATTTAAAATATATTCTCTAAAGTTTATTTTACGCATGGTGGTTTATCTATATTTAATAATATAGATAATTATTGCATATATATATAATATATTCGTTGATAAAAAAAATATTATTACACATAGCTCTAAAATTTATTAACATATCAAATCTATGTTTAATATGTGTATTATAAAAGTATTTATATCTCTCGTTTGTATCCACTTCTTCTTACAATTGATTAACGTTCTTAGCCTTTATTTAATGATATCCTAGTTCATCAAGCATCCTACAGCATACATGATCAGTGTGTGTTTATTTCTTTAGCTATAATTATGTTTGGGATATGTTTGATAGTACTCATTATATTCTCTAGCCTCAAGCCATGCCCGTCTACCTGATCCCCTGTCACTCTGCGCCTACTACATGTTTATTCTAAAATTATAATTAATATGAACAATGATCATAGTTTTTTTAATATATTTCCTAGAGGCATATCCGTATACAAAGTAATTCAGTTAATATTTTAAAAGCGTTTAAATCTAGAATAGTCTGATATGTTATTTACCATGTTTAATGCTTCAATAATTTTATGTATATTTTAAACAATCAGATATATGTACACAAAAATATTGCAATCAAAATTGTAAATTTTTAAAAAGTTTTAATTCAGACGTTTTGTTTATCAGCGACGGCCATTTTGGACAGACTTGTTTACTGATTGATTCATGCATAAAACATTCCTCATTACTTTGATCCGTTTTTGAAAAGCTCAAACAATACCATAAAACACAAAATTTTTAACATGATTATAAATATTGTTCTGTCGTTTTGTTAACAAAAGATAAACTTTTGATACCAAATAACATATTTTATAGACATTATTAGAAGAATGGTAACGGGCCAGTAACAACAATATAGCATTTCATATTTTTAATACTCACAGCCGTCGTATCAAATCGCTAAGCGCAGGGAACTTGTACGATCTCTACAAAATGGAATCAAATAACCAATTTTCTCGCATTCGTGAATGGTAACCGCGAATCCTAAAGTTACCATGAGATCTATTCAGATTTGTGCTCGTGAGAAGAAAAAACAAAATTACAGTCAATTTGTTGCGATATCCTTATGGAGAGGCAATCCTCTTACGTGTGGAGTTATGGATAGATTGAAGAGCGGTTGAAACCGATCGGGAATTACGAGGACCTAATGACTATGAAAGTGCAAAAGTCTTTCGTTTCATCGTTGATTCGGAATTTATCTAAATATTATCTTTATCTTAGACACATTTTATAAAAGTATACTTTTAATGACACGTTAGAAACTGTCAATGTATAAATTATTAAATTTATTATGAAATCACTAGTGACTTGAGGTCAAGTAAACGACATAATATATTGTAGATAACTTTCGAATATCCCAGCTGTTGGTGTTAGTAATTCAGAGACAAGAAATTACCCAGATTCCCTAAAAGCAAATGCTGTTTAATATAAATATTATTATTATGTTGTTATTGCAACAATGTCTTGAGAGTCATCGCCGATAGTGGGGACTGTCCGCTAGTCGAGCACTTGTGTGACATTACGAAGTCACTTTTAGTTATTAAGTACTAACCATAGTTAATAAGTCTTTATATATTTTTTTTACTAACCATTATGGATCTTTTGTAATCTGATTTAATAAACATTTTTATTTTTATTTTATTTTTAATAATAATTTTGAGTTAAAAAAGTGTTATAAATTTGTAAATAACGATAAATGGTTATATTATTTATAAGATAATTATTAATTTAATTTAAGTATTTAAGTTGACAATAAGAATTTCTGTGGCTATAATATAATTTCAGACCAAAAATACATTACTAATTACAAAATTAGACGTGACGTAATATCGCATGCCTGGTTAACAAGCTGACATTAATTGAAACAGTTAAAGGAATCTTTCATTGGCTGAATTAATTAATCGTTTAGCTCATATGTGTGCAATTGTATTGATTTACGCAATCAGCTAATAAAACGCATTATATATTTATTTATTTTATATTTATTTATATCTTTTCCACTTTAAATCCATATTAATAATCACTTATGTACGTCAATTTGAAGAGTTAGGAGGGTTCATATTAATACCATACTTATCGAAAAAGGTTTTTCTGGACACTCCAACTTAAGAGTTAAGGTTTCAAATACTCCCTGGTCTAAGAAGAACTACACAACAAACTTCACAAATGTCAACACATTGAACAATTCAGTAAATTACTAATTTCGATTTATTGAAACAATCAAATTGACATTAAATAATAAGTAATATTAATATATTTGGAACTAAGATATTGAATAATTAAATAAATCCCAAATTTTATCTTTTAATGTCAAATAGGACACTGCAACTGTAAAATGAAGCGAGTCATATTTTCAAACCCATTGCAACAAAACGTGTACAAAGGGTAAGTTTATATGAGAGCTGAGTAATTGCTACCGTCATATGACTGTACAATAAACTTGCCAAGGAACACTGCACATAATAAATTTCGTTTTACGTCTTTGATTAGCTTCTCTCAAGTTACAATACGACCTGTATTCATACGCCCTGTTTGTGCTGGATTGCAACTCGTTTTACAAAATCATGGACCACCCCATTTGAATCATTTCAAATTATTTTAAACTGACCTACCAAAATAATTAATTCAATTATATTTTAATTAATTTTTTGGAGATCAATTCTCTATAGAAGAAAAAATTATAAGAATAATTCCGAATTCGTTTCACTGTGAGAGGTCGAGGTGATAAATGATCTAAAATAAACTGACATAATTTTGAAGTGGTTTCTTATTATAAAACTATTATAGATTTGGCAAGCTTCATAATGTTATTATTTTAATTTGAATGTATATCTCAAGGCTTGATAATAATTAACTTAATTTAATATATTCGGACGTTTTGTTATTGATAGATTTCTGAATACATATTTGATTATTACAGGAATAAAAAATAATTATTATAATGTAATCATTTTTTTCTTAAGGGTCTCAATTAATAATAAATAAATATAGATAATATATGTATTCAATTATTTATATAATAAACTTACTTTAAACAGTTTCATTTCTGTCTCTTAATCTAATAAACCTTCTTTTGATACTATGAATGTATCAAAGCATCGTGATATAATTTTCTAACGCACTTTTTTTACTAATCAAGTTCGTTATTGTAAATATCTAATAGCTAATTGGTTAATTTCATAAAAAAAAAACATATTTAAAGCAATTACCAGTCTCTATAGTTCAGTCTAAAATGGTTGGAAGCATCTTGATTAATCAGACCTTCAGTTGATATGCAAAAAAAGTCGGGACAGAGGTCCAATTTAAACTAAAAGTACATTCCTATTAAAAAAGCCGATACAATTCGTCAGTTGTCGGACATTGCTGGATGACACTGCTATACTGTGATTAATAGTTACCAGGATTGAAATGACCGAACCCCCACTGACAAATGAAATGGAATATTGTGAGCCACCGTACCGAACGTTTTAATAAGCGCCATCGGCCATTAATTTAAGCTTGAACAGTTAGGTAGTGTTAAGGAATTCATGACTTTGGATATGTTATGTAATATGTAACCAATAATTTTATTTTGGTTGACACCATTAGCAAATTTTTCTAAAAATTACATTTGTCTTTACGGAATGTTATAGTAATAAAACACTATATGCAAAGCTAAGGTTAAAAATTATTAATTATTACAAATCTAAATTTACATCAGCGATTTATGTTTGCGAGATGTAATAAGATTGCATATATATAATAAAAAGTAATAGGTTTCTTGTAACAACTTGCAAAGTCGATAAAGATACTAAAGATTTCGCACTTCAAAACAAAACCTTTACGGTACTATATCTCTCTAAGCAACATTACCATCGCATCTTATCAAATAAAAATATTTTATGCGGTATTAAGCATCCCGTATCGGCACCTTTATATTGTTTATGGTACAGGTGGTATAAATTAGTTCAGTTAACGAAACCCGCTCTTTAGGGGTCCTCACTGAACAGGTTGAATCGGTTATTTGTTTCTTTTTTACCTTTTACGTCAATGAGTTGAAGAGTCCTTGACTCAACGAGGTGAAACGAAACAAATTCGTAACGAATTGGAAGTACGGCGGACGAGTCGTGGTCTTTGATGGCTACACCTGCTTATCGACCAAATCTTTAATTACATTATTGCTACTTTTATTGCTGAAATCGATATAAAATAAAGGCGGTTCTCTATTGTTAGTTGAAATCAAAAGCCGATCGCACTTAGTCTTACTTGTAACTGACAGAGGTCGCTAGAGGTCATAAGTCCGATCAAAATAGTTCAACTTTCATTTCCCATTACCGCGCGTTAATAGACATGTTTAATAGAATTTCATTTTAATTGCCGCTCACAGACTATTTCTATAGTGATAATTGCGTTATGTGGAGTTATCATATAAAATCGACCGTATTGATGTATGGACTCCTGTCAGCCTATGATTTATAATGGCTTCCGTCTAGGACATCATTCCTCTAAGATTATTTTCAATCACATCCGACGGTTCGTTAGCGCTAGCGTATCTCAGATCAAAGCTTTATGATACTTTTAAATATATTAGAACAGACATATTAAATATATTTTTAAAACATTAATTGTTTTAGTCTACTTACAAGCATATGATCAATTATATTACCTTCAAGGTAAGTAGACGATTATTTTTTTTATTAATTTTAATACAAAATCAACACAAATTGTAACCGTAATCTTAATATACAATTATGACCTGTCTATATTTTCGTAGGTGTACAATGGAAACTATCTTTTACCGTTTGTAACATCAACAAGTAGCACAGACACATGTAAATAAAATGAGATGAGCATTCTCTCCGCATCTATCAGTAATTCACATTACATTATCAATCAAACGAACTATGATTGATGAAATTTTCCTCGGTAGCGAGATAACTTGTCTGTTTCAAGTTAATTAAGACATCTGTCCTGTTTGTGTACCTGGCTTTATTCACAATAATTTTGTACAAGAATTACATTATTTCGTGTCAAAGATATTGTTTTTCTTAATTACAAGGTTATCTGAGATGTTATATAAGTTACACGTTCTATTTTTTTAGGTAATAATATTCAGGTAATAATATTCAATACAATTTCATATTATTTTTTGTTTCAGCTTTTTTTTTATAAAAAGGGAATCTGAAAGGTTATATTAAGGGTTTTGTGAGATGAATAAGTATATGTATAAAAACAACATATATAAAAATATAAATATCTTTATACAGCTATTATATAATCAAAAAAATTTTTAACGATGCTTGAAATTATTTCTATACGGAACCTAATTTCTTAATTATGTTTTTTAAGATTATAACATTGTTTTCTGGTGTAGATATAAACCAGATTGTGATCGCCGCATTACAGATTTTATCACCTCTGCTACAAAAGCATTTGCATTTTAAATCTTACAAAGAAAAATATTAGGCTCATTCTCTTTATCAAACAAAGGTGTAGGAATAGCACAATGGCAAATATTATTTTAATTAGTAGATGTTTTTTAATAAAAACACTAGTGCATTACAACTGCTACAAGGTGTGTCTATGTGTGTGTGTGTGTGTGTGCGTGTGTGGTGAGAGGGGGGGTACGTGCGTGTGTATGTATGTGTGATCTAGTTTTAAAACTTTTATTTTAATCTTATGTTAATAGAATATAGCATTGTATTTTCACATGTTAGTAGAGAAATTCGTTTTATATATTTTAGGAGTGAAACTAAGTAAATTGCATAACAAATTTTATACGGTTATTGTGGTGTTTGAATTTTTAAAGAAAATATTTTATATAACTGAAATCGACAATGAAAATTATATATGCACATATATTGAAGAATATATTCACTATAGTTTATTAAATAAAATGTTTTTGACAAGGCAATGTATGGTTGATGAAGAATATTTTAATATTTTGTGATTCAAGAATTACTTTTCAGTCTTTTATAGCATAATTTAAATACAACCTTATGATTTTGCATATTTTTTAAATTTTCTAAAGAGATTTACTCAACAATTTTCTTCTTAATACGGCTATTTAAAACAATTTTCAATTTGTTTATAAATAACAACTAATTAAAAATATTATTTTTTAATAATGGTACAGTTGTTTTTGAGACTATCACTTTAAAACCCACGAGTGCTTTTACTAAATAATTTGTGGTACAATTTATATTTATTCAAACCTATATAATAATTATTTTAAAATCGTAAAAAGGTTTCGCAGCTTAATGTTAATTGAATCTTCGCTGATCTTAGCTACAATATCGTCTTTAATCTCAACTCAGCCCATCTATTTAAGAGTGATTGTATTTTACCTGTGTCTTTTGTAATTTAACGAGTTTGTCTAAAATGTAGTTAGTATAAAATAAAATTACAGCTTTCAAAGCTTCTGAAAATTTTCGATTTACTCCACAAATTCTTGTTTACGTCCAAGCAAGTGAATTTCAAACCTTCCACTTTTATTTCTATTAATAATTTCTTTGATATTAAAAATATAATTTTAGTATTTTTGTAAAAGATTTCAATGAATTTTATTTAAGGAACGGTTGCTCGGTTTTAATAATTTTAAATATATATATACAATTGATTATATGCAATTCCTTTAAATAAATGTTCAAGGAAAGTAAACGTATGACATAAATCATAAGCAATGATAATAGAATTAATTAGGCTTTTGTAATATATGATTAAATATGAATATCTTATCAACCCCTAATTATCAGCTTAAAGTACTGAAGATTAACAATCATTATAACGATACACACAGTAAAATAAGTTATTATTTATATAAAAACATGCTTAAATATTCAAATCTGTTCATATTAAAATATATGATTATGACATGTAATAAGATAAACTTAACACATTAGACATATATACAGTATTTTATTATATCTCAGAATCTATCCACTAAATGTCTTTAAAAAATTACCATACCTACCCACTTAAAGTAAATAACCTAATCAATTTTCATTATCAGTTATACAAATCTGAACCTATTTGATCACATATCCCGGCTATCGTTAAAAATTCTAAAGGTTTCATCGAAAAAAGATTTCGAAAATTAAAAATAGTCCCATAATTGGCACAAAAGATGCCATATCGCAAAAAGGACTCCAACCAAAAGCGTTTTATCTCTCCAGATTATTTTTGTTCCTTGTTTTTTCTTTGCAGGAACGTTGAGCGTTTATTTTTTATCTGTTTCATAGTTTAGTCGAACATTTTTAATAGTCTTTGTGTGGAGTCGCTAGTTAATAACAAAATTTTATTGCTATTTTTACTTTTCTTAAATGGAGTAACTCACTTATTTTTATATAATAATAATAAAGATTAAAAATATTATTAAAAGTAACAAATTGACTTAATATTTTGTTTAAAATAAACTTTACCTAATTTACAAAATACATGGACGTGGAACAAGGTTGAGTTCTCATTATTAATATTAACTTTATATTTTCGAAAATGTCAAAGCTAAAAAAGTTGTACAAAAGATCCTCTCTATTCATGTTTCGTAAAATATTGTAGGCCTTTTTTAAATTATAACAACGCCAATAGTGATAATGTTGGCTACCTGAGCGTGGGTGCCTTTTAGACACATCGTGAATTATAGCGAACCCACCCCTGTCACATAGACTATTTATGAGCAGGACAGATTTATCAGCTTTGCTAAAGAGCAAGGGAGATGAAATTAGCCTTGAACTTAAAAAAGTATCATTAATTGCTTTGATTGCATTTCAAGGTTATTAATTTAGTGATTCACGCATTCTGTCAAGGTTCATATTTTGTGATTTTATACGGTGTCGGAAAAGAAATATGGATTTTTATATTGAATGGCGTGTTTACTCATCTTTGGCTACCAAATAACATTGGAAACCGTGACTGTCAACACATTTGTGTAAAAAACTAAGAAGGAAGTATTTGTGACTTGAATTGATTTCCTTAAGGAAGCTTATTATGTTTTTTAAGCGTCAGATTAAAAAATAAAATATTATTTAATGTAATAAATTTTAAATATAGCCGGAAGAAATCCATTACTCCATGTGCGGTAGAAGTAGTAAAACCCATAACTTAATTTTTTTTAAACTAAAAGTTAGGGAAATATATACTACTGTTGAATAGACAAAGAAATTTAGAGGTGCTTGAAGTATTTTATTTTATTTTATTTTTTATTTTATTGTATACTAATATCTAAGAGGGAAGGAATTTATAAAAATCGTTTTAAGAATATACTATCACCACGTCAAACGCTTCATTGGTGTTATAAAAGGTGATGGATTGTTTACAGTTATTAAATATCGATAGCAATGAATTACTCTAAAGTTGTTTCGTCCTACGCATTTAATACAGATCAGCTTACAAAATACTTTAATGGCAAAGCTAAGATTGATTATTCTTTGCAAAGTGCGAGAATGACACTTAAGTGTCAAATTCTGATTCTAAGCATAGTTTTCATATTATTATTTTAAGTTTAATTTTAAATAAATATATATATTCAGTTAGAAATGGCTGTATTAATTGCTAACAGTAGAGTAACTTCATTTCTTCAGTTTCAAGAAGCAGAAATTAAAAAATATACTTTATACCTTCATAGGTATGTAACTATTTGTTAATTTGTACGTTAATGGAAATGATTTTTTGTTTTTTTTTTTATTAATAATAATAATTAAATATGTCTATCTGACTCTACTCATGTTACTACTATCGAAATTTTTGACGACTAGTTTCGAATCATTTTGGGGTCCTTATTCATGAGCTACATGTACAGTACAGTACAGTTGGATATTTAATAGAATCATGGATTTCGAAAAAAAATAATGTTTATAACAGTCATCAACATACTTTTTTTTTGTCGGTGTAAATGTGTGAACCTAGCTTTAAGGGTTATAGGGTCTTTAAGAATGTTTCGTGAAACAACAACGCAACACGTGTTTTTAAAACATAAATTAGGACCGTAATTGCGTCATCGTAGGTTCCTAATTCTTTTATTATAATGAATAATGTAGTTTCTGTGACAGATACACATGTTAAAGTTATTGTTTATTAAACCAGTTTATTATGGATACAGACTGTCATGAATAAATGAATGTTTCAATATAAGTATTAAAACAAAATGTCGCATTGTTGATATTTTATATATTATAATTAAGGTTTTATCACATTATATATATATAATAATATATACCAATATGAAACACATTTTTATTCCAAATACCATTTAATTTTAAATATCAATTCTATTCATTGAGCGTTACTTTTTAACTATAACCTCATACTTAAAACCAAAGAACATTACTCATTTCTTTTAAACTAATAACATTTTAAGTTTCTTACATCAAGCATAAACGTCAGAGTAAAAGAAAACACCGGTGCCGTTCAGACGTCTATCTTTTCATAGTCAACTTAACTAAAAGGATTAAAATGATATCTTCCGTCGTCTAACAGCCAGTGTGGTCTGTGAAGCGTGAACAGAACTCTTTGTTACCGTAAGCTCTTAATACTTTTATTCCATAGTTGGTTTTTAATTTTGCCATTTGAATTATAAAAGGGTTGATTTTTAATCTCACTTTCCTTTGAAGAAATCTTTTGTGTCTTAACGGATTTCCTCACCTGGTTTTAAAAAAAATAAGTGTTACCTTTAGCAAATAGGTTTAAAAGCTGTAGGTTTCATCTTATTATAAATTTGACAAACTTTGTAAAGATTCTTAGATTATGGCTATTTGTAGATGCCGCTGACTTATAATCTGTTTGAATCCATTTCACTTATTTTATTATTATAATAGAATTATTATTCTGAAAGCATTATACTAAAATAAAATTAAAAATTTCAAAGGTTGATTGCGACAGCGGCTCTTGTTGTATTGCTTATATTATTCATATTTATAAACAACTATTAGCCCTTATTATTTATCCGGAGTTCTTTTAAGATGCTCTATTTATTGTATAATTATAAAATTGTATTACCTTAAAATCTGGTGGTAGTAATAGACCGTCAGATTTTGATCCAGCATTAAAGGCATAGCTTAGTGCCAAAAATCTTTTGACTTAACCAAGTACTGTAAAAAGTGTAACACAAAAAAATACTAAAACAGCAAAAAAACCTTTAGGTCCTCACATTTTGTTTAATATTTTCAATGTGCATTATAATAATCAAAACTGTATAGAAAGGAATAAAAATGTACTTATAGTTCAAAATATAAGTTTAAATTCAGAGAAATTTTTACACATAAAATATTAAAATAATAACATATATTTTTTTAAATGTTAAAAACAATGTCTATTTATAGGGTTTGAGCAATCGTGAGAGCGATAATATCTGCGATATTTTCACGTATAAGGTTTCGTTTGCTTTAAAAAGTTATCGCAATATCCGCATTTAGGCATGTGGTCAGTTGACAATGGTTTTTATGTAATGTATCATACTTTTATTCAGTATTCTTATAAATAGCTATATAAAACATTTATATAAAATATAAAGTAAAAAAAATCATAAATTATAAAAGAAATATGTGAATAATGAGAGGTCAAGGTAATTAAAATTTTAACAAACTTTCTTAAACAGCTGATGCCAACGTTCATTCAAAGTCCGTGGTGGAGATACGCGCAGCCGATCTCTTAAAGCTCTGTAAAAATATAATTTATTGTAATAAGTCGTCGTGAACATTCGCCGCCATTCGGCTCATCTCAGCCTGCACCCCGCTCCCGCCCGTTGAGCGTATATTCTACGCGACTGCAATGCCTCTACTCACATTTAGTTGACTCTACGCAGCGTCGAGGTACGGTCGCGCCACTCGACGCTCCATCCGGACAAACGTCGGAGTGAAAATACGATTAACATTACGCGTTTTGAAAACAAACTTAAATTTTCTAACGTAACACAAATTTCTAAGGATTGTGAAGTATAAAATCGTCATAATACTAGCATTAATAAGGACGTTGTAGCAAAGTGAGGACAGTTTTGTGAAGTATTGTTTACGTTGAACAATTACATATATTAGCGTGGGCTAATAAGTATTGATATGTTTATCATATATATAAGGACTGAGTGATAAAAAAACAACAACATTAATTCATAAATTGATGGATACTATACATCCGGCAAGGGGACGCAACACACGAATGCCGACGGAAAAAACATGACACTGAGTCTACAGTGCTTTGTTTTCCTACTTCCTTGATATTATATTTTCCTAAAATGGCTCTTCAGACTTCTTCAGAAAAAACTATTTTCAGCCAGATTGTGTTTTGGTTAATAATTGGACTTAATGTTGCCGATCAAAGCTCATTGCCATTAAAATATGAAGCTCCTGATGACTGTCAGTGGTGGCTAAAAGGACCAAACGAGGTACATGAAGTTTCTCTCACGTGTAAACTTCGAACCATAAACAGTGAATTTGATACGACAAATTTTAGTGTCATACCATCAGAACATACAACATCTTTGCGTATAGAGTGCAACGAGGAGATGATGTACAAGAGTTCATTAGATGACCGTAGTTTTGCTCATTTAATTAAATTACGAGAACTTGTTTTAGATAACTGTAAAATTGGAAGATGGCCACCTGGTGTACTCTCCGGATTGAGAGACCTTCGGAATTTAACAATTAGAACTAAAAACACTGAATGGGCCGCAATGAGTTTAGAGATCGCATCAGAAAGTTTTACGGCAATACGGCAATTAGAAAAGTTAGACCTGAGCTATAATAATATCTGGTCATTCCCGGAAAACTTGTTTTGCCCCTTAACTAATTTGGTTTACCTCAACGTATCTTCTAATAGACTACAAGATGTAAGTGATTTGGGCTTTAGAGAGAGGGCCATGCATCAAGCACTTATTAGTGAACATGAAGGGCCTTCACCATCAGCATCTTCATTACCTCATACGTCATGTTCCTTGGATATTGAGGTTTTAGACGCTTCGATAAATCAATTTGTTCTTATGCCTGAAAATGGATTCATGGCCTTACGAAGGCTCAAAGAGCTTCACATTCATGATAATGAGATATCTATGGTTGCAGATAAAGCACTATCTGGTTTAAAACAATTACAAATAATCGATCTTTCTAATAATAAAATCGTGGCACTGCCTCAGGACTTATTTCGAGATTGCAGACCAGTGATTAAAGAAATATATCTACAAAATAATTCTATTAGTGTGCTTTCACCGAGTCTTTTTGCAAACTTAGATCAACTATTGGCATTAGATTTGTCGAATAACCATTTAACAAGTACTTGGATTAATGAAAATACGTTCACTGGTCTTATAAGAATGGTGCTTTTAAACTTGTCAAACAACAGATTGACAAAACTTGATCCTAGAATATTCAAAGACCTATACACTCTTCAAATATTAAATGTTCAACACAATATGTTAGAATCAATTGCTGCAGATACTTTCTCTCCAATGAATAATTTACATACTCTAATCCTGTCGTATAACAAAATATCACAAATTGATGCATATGCCTTAAACGGTCTATATGTATTATCTTTGCTATCCATCGATAACAACCATCTTCAAGATCTTCATCCCGAGGCATTTCGGAATACTTCTTCTTTACAAGATTTGAATTTAAATGGAAATCGTTTGAAAAAAGTCCCAACAGCTCTGCAAAATATGCGCTTACTCAGAACTCTAGATCTAGGTGAAAATCAAATTACTTCTTTAGAAGAACCAGGTTTCGTGGGCTTACATAATGTATATGGTTTACGCCTTATAGGCAATAAAATTGAAAATATAAGCAAAGACGTTTTTACAGACCTCCCATCTTTACAAATTTTAAACTTAGCACGAAATAAGTTAAAACACATTGATATGGATGCATTTGAATCACTATCAAACTTACAAGCCGTTAGATTAGATGCCAACCGACTAAGAGACATTCAGGGCCTCTTTGTAAATATACCCTCTCTATTGTGGTTAAACGTATCAGATAACCAAATAGAATGGTTTGATTACGCTGTGATACCTACTGGACTTCAATGGTTAGATGTTCATAGCAATAACATCAAAGAGTTAAGAAATAACTACCGATTGGATAAAGAACTACGTCTACAAACACTAGACGCAAGCTTCAATATAATGAGTAAAATATTTGCTTATTCTATCCCCAGTAGTATTGAGCTTCTGTTCTTAAATGACAATCAAATTACACAAGTCGAAGCCCAAACTTTTGTGGGAAAAACCAATTTAACGAGAGTCGATTTGTATGCAAATCAGATAACTAGTATGGACCTTAATGCGCTTCGTTTGACGCCAGTTGATCCAGAAAGACCATTGCCTGAATTTTATATCGGAGGAAATCCTTTTCAATGCGATTGTACAATGGAATGGTTACAACGGATTAATAAACTAGATCATTTAAGACAACATCCTAGAGTTATGGATTTAGAAAGTATATATTGTAAATTACTTTATAACCGTGAAAGAACTTATATTCCACTTATTGAAGCGGAATCATCTCAATTTCTGTGTACATATAAAACGCACTGTTTTACGCTGTGTCATTGTTGTGATTTTGACGCTTGTGATTGTGAAATGACGTGCCCGTCGAACTGTACGTGTTATCATGACCAACCATGGTCGGCGAATATTGTGGACTGTTCCGGTGCTGGCTATTCTGAAATTCCCAATACTATACCTATGGACGCAACAGAGTTATATTTAGACGGTAACAACTTTGGTGGTTTAACGAGTCATGCCTTTATTGGACGAAAAAATTTAAAAATATTATACGCGAATAACTCGAATATTGATGCGCTTTATAATAATACTTTTAGTGGACTAAAACGCCTGACTGTATTACATTTGGAGAAAAACAATATAAAAGAGTTATTAGGGTTTGAATTATCTCCTTTAGAAAACTTGCGTGAGTTACATCTACAAGAAAATAAAATACACTATATTGACAATCGAACATTTATGGAGTTAAGGCATTTAGAAGTACTACGCCTAGAGGGAAATAACATTTATAGCTTTGCAGTGTGGCAATTCACGATGAATCCATATTTAGTAGAGATAAGTCTGTCTCAAAACCCATGGTCTTGCGACTGTCAATACATGCATAAATTCCGAAATTGGTTTAAGAATAATCTTGGCAAAGTGGAGGCATCCGATAAAATAACATGTATATTTGATAATGTTACAAATGCAGTAGGCCCTCGTATGGCTGATTTTAATTCTACAATTTGTACAAGTCATGTTGGTGGAAGTTCATCGATAATCGAAAATCAAGTAATTAATGATTACCTTCCATTATTATTGATATCACTTTTTGTATTCGTGATGAGCTCTGCTCTAATTTGTGGAATATTTTATTGGAGACGAGAACTCAGAGTGTGGGTTTACTATCATTGCGGATTCCGAATGTGCTATAAAAGTACCGCTTTCGACGACGAGGCCGACAAAGATAGGCTATTTGACGCCTACATTAGTTACAGCGTAAAAGATGAAGCATTTGTCGCTCAAATGTTAGCGCCCGGCCTAGAATCAACGGACCCAAGTTTCCGGCTTTGTCTTCATTACCGGGATTTTAATGCCTCAGCCTATGTGGCGGACACCATTATAGAAGCAGTAGAATCTTCAAAGCGAACTATTATAGTGCTGTCTAAAAATTTTATTAACAACGAGTGGTGCCGATTCGAATTTAAAACGGCACTTCACGAAGTATTAAAAGAGAGACGAAGAAGACTGATCATAATATTGCTGGGTGACTTGCCGAATAGAGACATTGATCCTGAATTAAGGTTGTGTTTAAAAGCAAATACGTGTGTTGAGTGGGGGGATAGACAATTTTGGCAAAAACTTAGATTCGCTATGCCGGACTTGCGAAAGTGTCAATATCATCGTTCAACCGTGAATATTTACGCGTCAGTGTCACCAGTAGGGACCGGACGTGCGCCGGCGCCGCCCCCTCCTCCACCTCCTGGCAAGCTGCCGCCCTTGCTGGCCGAGGGGCTGACGGACAGACTCGGAGTACCAGCTGGGGTACACCGCGACCACCAGTCTCATCGAATACCACCGCATCCGCAGCTTTGGGCGTAGCGTATGCTTCAACGCAGGTAACATTACATCTGCGACGCTTAAATATAATAGTCCAAAAGTGATAATTGTTTTAAGTTATTCCATACTTGTATTTATTTTGTAATATAGAAATTTGCATTTATTTGTACATTAGAATTTAGATTTATTTTTAATTTATGGATTCAAATTCCTATTTTCTGCGATAGTAATATTAAATACATAGTTTGTTGTAAAATAACACTTGCTAGACGACGATATAATTAATTTAAAGAGACTTTATTAAATTGTTCGTTTAAATTATATAATACCAAAGTTATAAACTTATCATCTTGTACAAATTTTATTGCATTTACGTTATAGTTTGTTAAATATCTATAAATATTGTGATAAGACTGTAAATAATTTGATTTATATTTGTAAATATATAACAAGAACACAAATATCAAACAATAAGGTGAAATATACAGATTTTGAATTTTATTTGTTTTTGTTTTATTTCTTTTATTTTCACTACAGGGTATCAGTAGCTAAACAAGTTATCATTTTAATTTTATTTAATATATATTAATTTTTTATTATAATTATAATTTAAATTACAAACATCATTCACACCTAACTAAAATATAATCAATATTAATAAAAAAAGTTAAAAATATTAAAAACATTTTATTTATCATTAAAAATATCATTAGATAATGTTTATGAAAAAGCTGAATAAGAAAAGAATAAATAAAAAAATCAACATTAAAAAAACTGAAGATTACTGAGGCATATGTATATATAACTACCCATAAGGACATACATCCTTGTACCGTAAATTTGTCAAAACATCTAATTAAATAAAAAAATATAATGTAAAGAAATCGTTCTTTTCTAATAACAAATCTAGTACCAAGACAAAGTAAAGTCCTGGTTTATTAAATGTAACAAAGTCACAATTATGTCGACCAATGGCTATTACTCTTAAAGTTGCAAAACCATAAGGAATTTTTTTTCTTATATATAACATATTGAATCTACAATAAGATATTCAGGCAACAATATATATTAAATAAAGATCATTAATACTATATATTATCTGACCACGCATGAATCAAAATGAAATCAGCATTAGTTATTTTGAAATCACACCCATATCAAAACGACAGCCGGGTCAGCAGAGAAATAATGAGAAAACTTGTTTTTACGAGCCCATAGCGAGAACAGGATGTGTCGCTTGAGTTTATCATATAGCTATGTATATAAGATACAAAGATTAGACACATTTACGGTTAGTTAAAATTGTTTAAGCTGAGCTGGTCCATCTATACGTAACCAATCCCAAATCTATTGTTATTATAATTTTATTGTAATCTCTTTTTTACATTACACGAGTCTTACAATCAAAGTATCAATTTTCTTGACACCTAAATGTAAGTAAAATCTGAAATGGCTTAATAAAATTTTGTAGATATTTATATTATATTAACTTTCTTTACTCAACGAAAATTCTATTAAATAATATTATTGGGTTATCTAAAAGGGAGAATACAGCATCGGGAATAAAAGTTAGTTTTGAGCCTTTGTACATTCGAACAAGCGTTAGTAAACCGCAAACAGTAATAAACTTTGAGAACTAAAAGGTTAAATCCGCACTCTATATAATTACATTAAACTATATAAATTAGTTATTGAGGCTTGACACGAAAGTTATAATAATATATTCAATTTACTATATAACGAACTTCGATTTATAAATAATTAGAAATTCATTTATTTTAAGCATTTTTTAACATGGCATAAACTTCAACGTTATAAATAATAAAGTAATCAAATTAAATGATTCTCTACATTAATTAAACAGTATCTCATTTACGTATATTTTTGAGTTCTTATTTATTTGATACAACATACACATGTATTCATTTGATACATAAACTTATGTTAATGAATACAGTAATGAAAGCCATTTCATTTAGAATTATTTAAATAGAATTATTTGTATTAGATTTTATATGTATTTATAATTAAGAAAAACATTGAGAACTAATCTAGTTAGTTATTTCATAAGCTCAGTAATCAATTTTCCCAATTCAATTACGGCTTAGGCAAAGTATTTATTTTATTAATTAATAAATTGATTGCTTTTTAATATACAAATATGCGTTCAAACAAATTATACCACACTATTTAACTATATAACTATTTAATCATATTTTATTTCATTTAATGAGATTAACAAAAGTAACTAGTAAAGTAATTAATACATAAATTAAAAAAAAAACTCTAAATTTACTACTAGGACTCAGTTCTTTTAATTTACCATACACAAGCCTTGAATGAGCACAACCGAACACAATCTCCCAATAAAAATATTTTATGTAAATATCCGCTTGACTTAGCATGTTGACAAATCAATGTAGAAAATATTTAGATCTCTTTAGCTTATAAATACAACTTTATTAGTTTACTTAATTCTGTCACAAAAGAGCCATCTGCTGGAAAATGCCATATGGTACGACAAAGGATCCATGCGCAATTTAATAGCATCCTACTCTCAAAGCTTCGGATTCCTTTGAATATACAAGAAAAAAATGCATATTGTCATTTGATAATCCTTTAGGTACTTCTGGAGATGTCACCGAACAAGATCAGCTTTCTAGGCAACGGTATTGGGTTTGCGTAACTCAATACAATATTTATAGCTATATGAAATTCAATCCTATTACAATGGAATAGAGGTGATTATGTTATTTAAATATAGGAATTCCAAACAGAAACCGCATAACAAGGACAATAGGGGACAAAAGCGGCGCACATAATGTCCCATCCCTTAATCACACGCGCCGATGCTCTCGAAAAATATTTAGTCGTAATAGATAATCATTGAAATGCATCTATTTGTAGTCTATTCTATTAAAAGCAGGACAAATTAGTTCTTTTTATTTTTTGAGTTTATTTGATTATAAAATGTTAATTCAATGTTTATTTTTTTTTCATAAAATATAATACATCGAACCAAATTTTTTATAACTGCTCACTATTTTTGGCATGTTATGTGTCGCTTCAGTTAAAATAGTCGTGTCGTTTTGAATAAATCTCTGACAGTTATAGGATGATCCATTAAATACACATACTTGATCTTGTTAGATAAAATTTAAAACAGCATCAGTATTATTTTTAAATATTTATAACTTAGTCACCTTTGATTATTGATTATTAATTTTAATTTAATTATTGAGGTTATTATTGTTTTATAAGGTATTATTATAGATATTTATAAAAATGCATAAACTTAAAATCAGAAGCTTAAGCTGATGAAAATATTCATAGACTGGGATAAATTAATATATATTTCTAAACCAATAGATATTGAAGTCCCTTAAGTACAGTATTTGCGTACAAGTTCGCTTCATGAATAGCATATTAGAATCGATCTTGGAGGTTATATGGTAGAGATAACCCAAAGACAGCAGTTTCCAGGACCGAGTGCCAATAATTGACTATCAGACTTGATATATCGCTTTCTAGAAGGCTTCACGCGATAGTTGGCTGAATTATAGGCGGCAGATCTCTCGAGGGAGTGCAAATCGTTTTGTTGGGCGTCGAGAAATGTCTGATTTACCTATTAGTTCCGACTATTACGGATTACTATGCAATACATTATATATATAAGTATCGTTTTAGTGTTGCATTGAGGCTTCAAGTTTTTTAACACTTATCAATTTATTTCAAATGTGGGTACTTCAAGTTTTTCTGTGCCTGTACAATATTGTATATTAGGAATTACAACATCAGGATTTCTAGCACCGTAAGATAATCCATAGACAGTAGGTATCCATAAATCTTGGTACATATTGCTTTTTGTAATTCATATTCAAATATATACAAACGGGCAACTAATTGGGTTATGATATTTACATCATCAAAAACAACTGCCTTTTTACACTTGTTGAACAAAGCTTGCTTATTAAATATTTAGGATATGCTTATAATTTAAAATCACGGTCCCTTTAGCGTGGAGCTCTGAATATTTAATCAAAAAACGCTAACCCCTCACTGATTGTTATAGGAATTGACGTAATTCCAGGATAAACTTATTTTTTTTATAAATTTTTAGTCGCCATAACTGAAGTATCCCCTTTATATACGAGAAAGATAACACTTATTTTATATGTAATTTCGAGTAAAACGTCATATCAGCTGACGAAGATTAAATATCCTAGTTATACTACAACAACTATTTAAAAAAATGTTTTGTTTCGCGTGTGTCTATCTACATTTCTTTTAATACTAGCTGTCCGCAGCGACTTCCCGACCCGTGGTTGTAGATAATAATACACCTTAATTATTATTTTTTTATTCAAAATTAAATCCATTAATGGGTGAAAAGATACACTATTAGTTAACACTATGCTCGATTTGATGATCAAAATGTGTGTATATACAAAATTCAACAGAATTCGTGGTTGAATAATTTTTGTACAAACAAACATAAAAACAGACAACATTTTGTAAAGTTGTTAAATACTTTTTACTTTAAAAAAATATATATATTTCTTTTTTTACATCTTAATATAAATGATTCTCAATACTTTGATAATATATAGGGATTTAAAAAATTTTGCAATTGTCAAGTTTACCTGAAGACGAGATGAAGATCTCTATCGATGAGTCATATTCTTATTTCTTTGGGATCTGCTGCTAACGGTTCCTTCGAGTTCAATATCCATACAGATCACATGTCAATGTATCTTGGTGTCGCACTGCGGTCGTAGATGAGTAAATAGTAAATACTACAAACCTCATACCAGATAAAATGTCTCAGTTCAAATAAAATTTAAGATAATATACTATAATTAAGCCAAAAATATTCTTATTTAAATAACAGATTTTCGTAAAAATATCAAGAGTAATAAAATCGTAAATATAATCTAATTCTACACTATTTTAAATAAAAACATATAATTGTTAGTTATAAATATATACTTTTTGATTTTAGTAAAATTACCATAATAAAACATTCAAAAGATTATTTTTGGTTTTTCCCTGATAAAATTCATAATAGAATCATGAATAGTCTTCCGTTATCATATTTTATTTTACAATTATTTCAAATGAGAACAAAGAATTAAGTAAATTCTATTAATTTTAATTTGTCAGACGCTACCAGATATAAAAAATAACAGCTCCGTAATGACCTACTTTCCGGTAACATATCAACGACATAAATCCCTTTGAGGTTTTTTCATAATTACCGAATCTGTTAAAATATTTATATCATTTACAAGCAACTACTAGAATATATCATCAATTCTAAATTATAGTTTATTTTAATTCTTAATATATCAAACTTTCTTTGATATATTTAATTAATATTATATTACAAAAAAAGTTTTATTGTACGCACCCTTTCCTACATGCAGACCTCTATAAAATGAACACCTAATCAAATTGTCACCCCTTAATAAAGGTAATGCCTGTGGGGATAACAACAAAACGTATTTCATGCAAAAAGCTCTTACGCTCTAATACGATCAATGTTTCGGATTTGCGAAAGCACCATAATACATTTCCTTGAAACAATTTTGAAACATTTTAAACACAAAATACAGTCTATAGTCGAATACAAGATTTAATATTCGCAAAATGTTTCCCTGATGTATTTCAATGGCAAGTCTTAACACACTACTCACAGTAGAGCTATTGATGTTCCAGATTTTTCCGTAGTATACAAATTAAGTTTGATGCGATTTTAAGCTGTACTAAAAACGAATTAAAGCTCATTTTCCTTTGATGGTTATTCTATTAACTGCCTCCGTCTTAAATCCAGCAATGCCTTCATAACACTATAATAATAATTGAATAATGATTTTCACTTCCGCTTTTATATGCAGCGTTAACAATATTTACTACCGCTAAATACAAAACAAGGGCCACGTATTTTAACGTGTCAAGTAAACTTCGTCGTGATAATAAATACAATAGTTGTGTTTCTAGCACCTCAGGCCGAATTTAATTATCATATATGGATAGTCTATTATAAGGAATATTCTAACGCCTACAGATATTCTATAAATCAGTGTCCTATGAGCAAGTCGGCCCGTATTTTAGGCAACATAAACAATACTTATAATAGTGTTGAAGCTCAAAAATAATTATTTGAAATCGTTTAAAATAAATCAATACACAGAATTAGAGACCGTTATTACAAATGATTTAGATGACAGCTCATTTGTTACAGATAAATAAGAAGGAAATTGGTTTGAATACAAAAATAATTTTAATTTAAATTCATATTGTTATCCTAATATGTCAGAGATTCATTATGTATTGTGCCTCATAAATGAAACTTCGCTAGTTGACCACTTCGTTGAAACTCAAATCAGTTTAATGAGTTTGAAATGAACTTTAAGTATTTTATAAACATATTACAAGGAACTGTCTCATAAAAAGTTTTGTTTCTTATATTGTCACACAATAATAAATTAATTAATTATTCATATTTTTTTTAATTGTCTTTCAGTGGTTCCAGTCCTGTCTGTGTTGAAAAAATTTGCAATTTATAACTATATAAAAAGTAAGGTTAATATATTCAACATTAATTTTTGAATGAATGTTACGTTTCAAGTTAATACGATTATCATTAAATTGCTATATATTACATTACATTGCTATATCCATTCAAGGGGGGGGGGGGACACGGTATCTCAATTGTTAAAGTAATGGGACGGCATTCCAAAAGTCGACCTTAAAAAATTATAAATAAAAACATTATAATAAAAATTATAACTAATAAAAATTAATAATTAATAATCAAAAACTAATAAAAATTAATAATAATAAAAAAATGAATACGAATCGTTTAATAACGGACAGGATTAATTAATACTTAATATTTGAAACTAGAACTATTTCTTTGCAACAAAATGACAAAAAATTATGAATGAATAATATTTAAACTTTTTGTGTAACATACGCCGTTAAAGGCATTACTAATAGAATTAAGTTAATAGAAAATTATAATAGATTTAGGTTTTGTTTCAAAAAATTTAGGTTGAAGTCAGCAAGAAGTATTTTGATGAAATGTGTCCAAGTCAATGAACTTGCATTTTTTTTTTATTTTTCCTTACCGGCACGTATCTGTCACGAATACAGTTGATCGCATGAACTTTCTTAATGGCTCTAGTAATGTTAACCGGTTCTGCTCTTATTACTATTTAGTGCTGTTAAATGAAGTCTAATGTTAGGTTTTGACAGCTATCAAGTGATTATTTATCTCGAAGTCATTTTTTACTTAGTTTAGCTAAGGATTTCATTGGGATTTGCTTAAAGTAGAAGATTGGAATATTGGGAATTATTTTCTCTACCACATATGCATAAAGCCCCTTTCACATAAAATGTTTACTTACAGAACTCTAAATGGATTTTTTTTTGTATATCCCCGTTCATCTTCATATTTTTATTAGATTAAAAATACGACACAATTTATGTAGGTTGGGCTTGTTCATATTACTCTTATTTAAAAATGCTAAAGTTGTAACTCCACGGCATCAAATAAGATTGAAACAACGGGGAGTAATAATAAAAGTTTTATTGGGGCACTACACGTGCTTTTAAATGTATCTACGAAACTATGGCGTTATAGCCGAAACATCACGCTGCTCCTAATCAACTTTGTTTTATTGTATCTCGCTAAGATGAGCCATTACTTGAACTAATAGCATTTATTTCTTGGCCGCATTCCTTAATTTAACATTATAGCAAACTACAGGTAATTTTATTCTATGTTTATTGTCTTTTAAGATGTTCAGTAGAAATAGTAAATAAAACTATTTCTATGTTGTGAATTGAAAAATTTCCCACGCGGTGCACAATATTTTTGTGTCGGTGCTTTTAATGTCTTGACTTCAATGTATTGTGAACTTGGTTTTCCCACTTACATTATTTAATTAAGATGTTAACTGTCTCGTAATTTAATATATCCGAGAAAAAATTCTGATTATGTTAAAATCAAAAACTGAGAAAAACAGAGACTAAATCAGAGCAAACAACTAATAAAAATATACCTTAAGAAGTAATAAATATTATATGTTTATTTATTTATATATCGTGTCGACACTTTAAAATTTAAAACACTGACCTGGATATCACGAAAAAAATAAAAAAATCTAATGAGTGTGAAAGGAGACCTACTTAAATGTTTTTTTCGACACTTTTATTGGCATTTTGAATTTAGTATCATTTTGACTTTGAAAAATTAATTAAGTATTATAAAGTATTGTCTTATTTCTTATAATACAATAAATAATAATAGAAAAATCATCATTAAATCAAGTTTTATCACTATGTTATTAGATCACTAATTACAATCCCTTTTGCATCTGTCCTTTGAAGGAAGGAGTAGTTTCCTGGACAATCTATTGTCATTCACTTTTACCGATACTGGTATTTGCGATATACTAAAGTTTGGACCAACATTAATATTTATTGCTTCCAAAGTATACGAGAGCACACTCCTTACTTAGTTATAAATAGTTTTATGTTCGCCACCCGTTTAAGGTAAACAAAGATTTTTATGAGCAAATGTTTTCATTGCCCTGTACTGATTTATTAACTTATTACTGGATATTATAACATAATATAAAGCTTTGCTGCCTTCAACATTCTTGGATAAGTCATTAATATTTTTATAACGTATGCCAGTAATGTAGCCAGCCAATGTACATATTCTTTCAAAAATATAAAGATAAAGATGATACAGGTATGATAATTTTATAGAGAATAAAAAATTTATTAGATATTATAACAATGAATTTGAATGGTTTATTCTGTAATTAATTTCTATATATGTATGTTTATTTTTAAAGGAATTATGAGAATTGGATCCTCTCATAAGAAGACGTTATCCGAAAACCATTTTATGAAAATAATATTTGCAGGAGAAATTTTCGTACGAAAAGACTTACTTTGGTACAATTTTATGTGTTATGCCGCTGAACGTTATCAGCTAGCGCCGAAATGGTCTTTAATGACCTTTTTTATAACCCAAAGTGTATAAAGTAATTTAGTTGAATTATGAAACCCTAACGGTCATCCGCATAAAAGAAATATACAATAAAAACTTTTATAACATGATAATCTGGATATTTTTATAGTTAGATTTCACTGTCACTGCTCTAATGAACACGTAAATGAATAACGCAATATATATTTTTTGTAATTACGGTAAAGAATGCTTTATATAATAAAAGTGCTGTACAAGAGACATTTCAATTTGACAACAGTTAATTTAAATTATACTTATCTATAGTCATCATGGTGATAAAATAAAGTATATAGATTTCGTTATTTAAACAAAACTAATCTTAATAAGTTACCATACTATTAAAAATATACCATATTAACTATTTATATAACTTTTTTTATTTGTTCGAATTGCGACTAATCGTTTCTTCTGATAAATTATTATGTTGAGTTTTGATAATTATAATTATTTTTACTTATGTCAGTCCCACCATCTGATTCTCTTATACGTGACTTGTGGCCTTTTGATAAGTTATCAGTGTTTTTTAACTTTTAATTTTAAGTTTATCATTTAATAAATTGTTCACGAGTACTTACGAAGTATAAAATATAGCAACCATTATCTAAATAAATTACGTTACTTTGCTACCAAAAATCGCTAAGACAATTTCTTTAAATTACTTTATGTTAATCCAGATTGTGTTACGAATATATTCCCGAAAAGCAGCCGGTATCCAAGATCGTAGACCAAAATGATGCATGTTCAAATATTCGACTTCCAAGTTGAATTTCGCAGAAAAACATGATACTGCAAGGTAGTACGCGGTATGCGTCGTAAATAATAGTCTTAAGGTAAATAAATGTGTGCTCGTGCGAAGGTACTATCTGATCTGTGGCCGCAGCAAAACCGGGAAAATGCTGTTTAAGCGCGCGATAGGAACGAAGGAGAAGCATAAGTTTAAGGGAAAAGATAATGAGTGGATATTATGGCTTTAAAATTAATGTCGGTCTTATTTGTGTCCGCTTTGGGATAGGCCTCTGTTAAAAATAAACTATTATAGTGTCTGCTGTAGGTTTTGGTATTTATTACAAGTTTTGAGATAATCATAAATGATTATTAATATATCATAGAATTTTGTATGTTGTTTTTAATTATTTTGTTTTTATTTTACAATTAATTGATTATTTTCTGTGGCACTTGTATTTAGATTTATAAATAAATGATTTTAAACTCGATAAAGATATAAACAATATAAAAATTACTAAAGTTCAACATTATTATCAATCGCGACAAACCCGTACGGAGTAAAGACAGGAATGCACGCACCTAGGACTAACATTTTAGAATTCGTAATTTATGTATGCGAGGGAAGAAGTTAAAACCGAAGATTTATCTGCTGTTACTCTGAAAGATACCGAGCTAAGTTGTTAAAGGTCAAACGTGGAGTTTAGCTGATTATAAAGTACTTTGAGATTACGCTTAAACAGAAACTTGTTTTCATGAAAATTTGCTTTGTTATTGTCATATTCTTGGAAAATTATATATATAATCATTTAACTATCTTTTTGTGTTCTGTTATTCAATTTCTCACTTAATATACGTTTAAAAATACCTTATCATATTGCAGAGAAACTCATATATTTTTCTCTTTGTAAAAAATATTTGTATTTTTAAATTAAACTCAGGTGATATTTCTAAAGTGGGATATATTATTAAATTAGAACCAAATACATATTTTAAAATAATTATCACAGCGAAGTTGAGAACAAACACATTTTTTAAATAATCCATCAATGTCACCGGAGTGTCAAAAAACGTTTTCAATTACAAACTCCATGTTTGTGAACTCGAACGTGGATGAACCGTCTTGTTTCTTTAATGAAAGTTGAATATCAACATGGTTTATGAAATAGTTTATAGAGTATATAAGTTCTTAGCCAAACATAAGCGGAATCTTGGAAATATTTCTTCACAATGACATATGTATGGGTAAGGAGTAAATCATTTTAAGATAAATCTACCAAATCACAGTATTGAAGTACGTTATTCTAATGAGGGTATTTTAATTTCTTTAAAAATGTTACATCTTTTGATAGATGTTAGATGTTCACCTGCGGACGGACCGTTTTATTTACTATTAGATAACTAAGATTAATAGTTTAATGCTGTAAAGTCATATAGAAATTAGTGTTAATATCAGTAATTCTACCTAAAAGTCATGTACGAAATAGTTAAGATCAGATAAAATATACACTTAACTATAATATAATATCTGTTCGAATAAAGTCAATTTTATATAGCTAAATTCCACATTGCGAGCAGCAATACAGTAGAAGAGTGAGGGGACAGTTTTCACGAGAGCGCGGGTTCGAATTCGCAATAAATTTTATATTTCATATTTATGTAAAATTTCTAATATGAAAACTAGATTTATATTTTATTCTAAACAATTAGTGAGATTGACGTTCATTAAGTTCATTAGAATTTCAAGCAGAAGTCCGGTTGCCATTAAGCGTCGGTTAAACCTATCGTTAGTACAATGGATCATATCAAGATTGGATCAGCTACCGTAGCACGGGCGGGCGAGTGGTCGCTACTATATTGACTGTACGTCTCTGACTATATTCAACGATTTTGCTTCGAAGATCGGGTCAAATTAATTTTTTTATGGTTTGGATTATGGTTTACTTCTATATTTTATTTCTTGGGTGCGTTGTGTGAAACTGAAATCAAGTCCACTAGCCCTAATAACTGCTGAATAATTAAGAGATATTTTAACTGTCACTAAACAACTAAAAGCCATCTCGACAAATAATACTTTCAAATGACTCAAATCGGTTTATACGTTTACTCGATACATATCTCTATATCACAAACAGACATACAAATACCAACATACTAAACATATAATATCCCACACTGCGTGGTCTTATAAATAGTATTCAGAATCATCGTTTTATAATTTCATTTAATCTATAAAATAATAAAAATGATATCCAGTCAACTCTTTAGTATCACAACAGATCAATATCGACAACATGTGGAGTCCAATCAGAACACTGAAAGCAGTTTGCGTTAGAAAGCGAATAAGATCTAATCTCTCGTAGGATTGAACGTATGGGCCAATGGATCACCTGGCTTCCGTTACTACAACGATCTTGATTTCTTTCTAATATACCTCCCACGTGAATAATGCTCATACGGATTGAGCTACTGAAACTGGCTTTCTATTGTCATTTATTTTATTTCAAGACTTTTATAACAAAACATAAAATATTACTCATTTTTTACTTCGTGTTTTTATCTTGTAGAATATTATCTATATAAGGTAAATACAACATCTCTTTTAAATATTTAATCCTATTAAGATAAAACTACTTATAATGCATATATGCTTATATGAAATAAGTTTTCTTTTTATTTTTAATTAAGTATTGCAGTTTTTATTCTTTCTGTCTATTTATTGTGTGATATGTGTTTTATAGGTGTAACAACAACCCTCGCCAGGATTCTTGATATAATTAAATACAGGACTCGGAATATTTTTATAAAACTTGTCAGAATTAAAAAAGAAAGGGGAACTCAACCAGTGCCTCTTTGCGCAAATAAAACGCATAGTAACATGAAGGCAATATTTTCATATGCCTAAGTTTAGATTTACCTTTTTTTTTTCAATATTAATACTCAAAAGTATAATATGCAAAAGATAAATTTTTAGGAATTAAAAGATTACATAATAGTTTCAATGGTTAATATCGACAAGTTACCTAAGTACTTACCCGTAACGGGTTTTTCCAACGGAAAAAAAAAAAAAAAAAAAAAAAAAGTACTTACCAACTAGTTTACATATGCTCAAATTTACTCTAGGATTTGCGTTTTCATCTTAAAGTTCCAAGTTGCGGGGAACGACGGTTGTGAAGTTTCCGATTGTCAAGAGAAACTACAGTATAAATGCTAGGGTACAGTTTGGTATGTAACTTAGTTGTCTAGTGTTTCAATATTATATTCTCAGTTTTTTTAGCAGAAATTAACTTATCCCTGAATATTGATATTTCAAGTTAATCTTAATAACTTATTTATTTAATTTAAAACTTCTATAAACATATTAAAAGTACGTTTGTGTTTATAAACTACTAAACACGCATACAATACATATATCAACAAATTTATGGAAACAGTGAAGCTATTGTGTGCATAATTGCTAACACTTTGTACATGGGGTAAATAACGTCGTGATAGGTTTTATATATGACTAAAGATACACAATAATGTAAAATGCAAAAAAAAAAACTAAATTATTTTATGAGATGGCGCTTTGAACTTATCTTTTATTCATCAGGACAGTACTTTTATTAAGGATTATGACACCGTATACATATATATTACCCTACATCTAAACAAAAACTTCATGATTATCGGTAAAGTAGTTAATACGTAAAAGCAAAACATACAAAAAAATAAACAAACTAACAATCGTATTTATTAAACTAATTAGTATTAATATATAATTATAATAACCATAAAAAAGTACTGATAAACTGAATTTCCTTGGCTTTCAAGTCTTTAACGAAACATTGGGAGGTTTTCCAAAAGTCATTTTTATTTAATTTCAGACCATGAAATTTCCTTAAAGTATTTTAACAGAAACGATAGCTTCGTATCCAAAAAAAGACTCTGATATTGAACATTCATTTTGTATTCAAAAGAACCAAAATCAGTTGAACATATCGAGAAAAGAAAAACATCGAGAAATATATTAACCAATAATACACCGGTAAAAGGTATTCAATGTTTATATTCGCAATAAATTGGAATGTATAGCCGATAAAAGAATATTATGTGCATATGTATACAAAGGAAAAAGACAATGATATCAACATATAGTTTTATACAAAGCTATATGAGAAAATAGACGATTTAGATAAGAAGAAAAGTCATTTTACATTTCGGTGCAATATAAGTGTGAAATATTCTTTCACATTCTAGAAAGTTTCTCTCTTCCAGCACTGAATGCACGTTCAAGTGCCTTATAGGCCTTCAGCATTATCACTGCAAATGTTTGAACGAAAATAGTACTGATCATTTGGCAAGCATCGCAGGCGCCATCAACTCTCATAATATTACTTTTAAACTTGCAAAGAGACTGAAATTGAAATAATGTTTACAATTGCGCAAGCCTCGGTCGAAATCTTGCTTGTCGAAATAGTTCATATATTATTCCACGTTAAAATAAACGGCGTTTCCATGTACAAATGCAGAAATAATAAGTCAACGGACATTATTAATTACACAATGATCTATATCAAAATATTTTTTATTAAAAGACTTATTAAAAGAAGGAAATTATTTACAAAAAATAAGCTTCTTAAACGATTTGTCGTCTGCTAAGTTAATTGTTTTCCATGATCCAATGGTAAGTGATAACAAATATTAAAATCTCCTTGTTTATTATGTAACAGTTTTTATTCTATTTTGTTTATTTAATTATAATTTATTTAAATTAAATATTTAATATCTTAAAAAAACTATCAAATGAATTGCAATACCGTAAATATTTGTAAACTTTAATATTTGGTCATTAATATTAAAGGGACAAACTTGGAGGTACATTATTAGAATCCTTTATTTAACTTAACCTGTATGTTAGTTTGTTAATAACTCAGTTCAACCGATTCACAGAACTGAACACTAACATTTGAAATTCAGCTTTAGTTCCGATGACAACGCAATTATGCATATACAATATTGGTATATCCAAATTGGCCGCCGCAATAAAATGGGGTATAATGTATTTTTCTACAACCCAATAAATATTTTCAAATGAAGCAACTTAATTTGTAAAATACAATACAATATGAAAAATAAATGAAACTAAATAACAATGTATGAAACAATATAATCCATGATTGAAGTAGTCATTATCATCAAACCAATTCTATCACTAATCAGAATAAAAATACAAAACGAGTTTCGTATGTTATAAAAACTCCCCTTAAACCGTAAATGAACCTTTTGTTCTACATTAAACGTTAGCAATATGAATTATGAATTTCATTTATACCAAGAAGGTGGGCAGAGGGACCCCAATTGTGCCAACATCCCGGAATCACAACAAAGGAATTACTAAGCAACCGCTCACAGTACACAAACACACGTCACCCAATTACCAGTGTCTACAACTAACATCATTAAAATGAATCACGATATACTAATTAAATGTTTTACTAGATTGTATTTTATAAATCTTGCAAGGTTAGCTAGTATCTATTTGGCTTTAGAGTCTAAAGCCAATAGAACAAGATGAAAGTTTTATTGTCTATAGTGTAGTCAATCATTTTTTTTTCATACAACCGTACATATATTATATTTATAAATATGTATAATGTAATGTATAAACCAGTTTTTGTTATAAATATTTTTCTAGTGTGTAGATCGAAACCACAACTATCGGAACAATAAAGAGGCGGCACAATTATAACCACCCTGCCAACCATATGTCCATCTTATATATTAATGCAGGAAGCGATTTCGTTGGCACACTGTAGCTCGAGAACCACTAAAGGGAAAAATATCGTTGATGGCTCAAATCAAAGGTCTCATTATGCTAAACTGCTGAAAAATAGTGACAACTCTCAAATCTCATTAGCCTAATTGCAGTAATTAGTCAAAAAATTAATTTTTCCCATAGACTTTGCATGGGGAAATTTTGCGCGCGCTTTCAAATTTTTTGTATTATCTATTGTGACTAGCTGGTCTTAGCATACTAGTTTAAGTAAATAACAGAATTAAAATAGGTAAGTACAGATAAATCATATAATATATTTAATTTTTAGAAAACAAAAGAAAAAACCCATTGCCCAATTATTTATACCGTCCAATATCTTACCCTTGTCGTGAATGCATTCATTTTATCACGAGAACAGTAATTGCATTCAATATCAAAGATGTACGTTGAGATACGCAGCGGCCATTTTCACTAATTAAGGTCCGACATGCGCCAGCCAACAATTAAGAGGAGCGATTGTTGATAAGCACCAAAACAAGCTATCAACTCTTCAGCCGAGATGAAACCGAGTTAAGCTTAAGTTAACTTCACACCTTATTACCTTTTATCACAATATACGGCTACAATCTACAACGCTAAGTATTTTAATCAAGAGATGCTTCTGTTGAAATGCACGAGGACAGCTGTTTAAGGGAAGTGCAGAATCGATCGCTAAAGCTCTGGAACATCGTATCCAATTTTCATCAAGTCATAGTGCAATATAACGTTTATAATTGTAAGTTCATTGAATGGAAGTGACCAAGACTGCATATTGTATACAATATCTATCTTATATCGTCTCTTACATCGTCTTACTATAGTGAGGTACAGCCAATGTTAAACCAATTTGGATCAATTGGGGAATTATAGCTAGGCCGTATATCTTGTCTTTAGAACTATGATCTTGTTATTTTCGTATAGATACGTGGCGAATAAATAGTATTCAGTTCACATTTTTTTATGTTGGGTAAAATTCCTTAGTAGTATATTACAAAACAATTAGAATATATTAAAAATATAAATTCTTCTTATTATTTATTTCATGACATATTGTCAATTAATTAGTTTATATTTGTATTAATAATATAAAACAGGAAAAAGGTCTATCAAACTAAAACAAAATGAGTGCTGAAGATTAATATTTATTAAATACTTTTCATTTTGCCAAAATATATAATACATGCAAATAAATATGAACATATAATGAAATTTACATTTTTGAAAATATACAAAATAAATACAATTAGTTTATATTGCTACACATCAGTCTTCTAAAAGAAAATTATAAGAATAACTACATAAGAAAGAATAAGCAGTCGTGAATAATACAATAAAACAATCATTGTTAATAATGATAATGCGATGATAACCAATCATATGTAATAATGATAACAACTTATTTAAAATTACCGTTAGTATAACACTCTCGAGACAAGTATTCAAATTTCCGTCTTTACAAGACTTTATACACAAGAAAATCTCATTCATTACTGCACACAAACACGAACGAGGCACTCAATTAAATCGTGGAGCGGGTAATAAGAGATCTCTAAGCGCCGTTGTTGATGTACCGCAAACTGTGACGCCTGCTGCAACTGCGAACTTCGACCATCCAAAGAAATATAAAAATATATTTGATTTTGACATATGTTTAATTCGAAAAATATAATAATGTTGCGATTTGCTTCATTATGATTTAATTTGTTTTATAAAAATAAGTATATTTTTAGAGCATATATTTAACGACTAAAACATTATTTTTTTGCTTGTTACATTTCTATTATGTTTTATATACTGAGCCTTTTAAAAGTTAAGGTGTTTAGTGGTTATCTTAATTTACATTTAAGCAGCGACAGTTTAGGTATTAGTGTAGTCATCGTATAAAGAGCTACCTATCGGTGCAGGTAAGCTGCATACTAAATACATGGATTAGGATAATGCATTAGATTCTAGAGGTTTTTCAAGCTTTTTTGCTATAAGATCTCTTATAAAGAATAGTCTTGTACTGTACTGTACTACAGAATTTATATTTATCGTATCTTTGTCTTTTGATAATAAAAAATATAGAACAAAGGATTTGTATGAGTTATTTAAAGTATTGTATTGTTTCAACTCACTTATTGTATTGTAATCTATAACCTGACTGACATGTAAATATTTATTTTTAGTATAAAACTAGCAGTTACATGCGGTTCCACGCAAGGTCTACCAATTTTGTTTAGCTTCCACATGAACCTGTCTTTCATAATCAGAAAAAAAAGAAAATTCATTTTGGCAGTTTAGAAAATTAACGCGTTTTAACAAAAACTTGTCCGATTTATAATATTAATACAGAATCATCTACAATAAAAATATATAAACGTACAAGATTATTTATTTCTATAAATTAAACTCAAATTCCTATTTAAATTGTGTTTAAATATAATTAAATTGTTAGATATTTAAAAGATCTTTATCGTAATTTTACTGAGCAGCGCTCTGGTTAAACCCTTTTAGGATCATTCGCTTAAAGAATGAATGAAGGCAAAAGTAACAAAAAGAACGACTTAAAGCTATTTAGCTCCGCGGTAATCGAAACACAAACAATAGAAGAACGAGCTGATGTCAAATTCCGGTCGACAAATTAGAAGACCTTTTCCAGCGAGTATTTAAAAACAGAATGTTTTTCGTTGCTTTTCCGCAGCGCTGAAGCGCTTTTATTTAGGGAAGTTATTTATGCGCTACAAAAATTAAACAGACTAACTTTTTAAATTTAATGTTTTAAGATTGTGTCTTATTTTAATCTTTTTATGACTGGTTATTAATATGAACTTTTTAATTACAATTTAACCTTTATATAGTGACTAATATTTTTTATGATCTTAACTATAAATCTAAATGATTTTTGATTTTGATTCCTGCTTAGTAAATTCTTTTGTAATATCTAAAAACAATATATATCAGACAATTATATATAGTATATGAGTGCATATAAAAGTACAAGTGAAAATGAAGGAATAATAAATTTTCTTTTCAAGTAGATACTTAGTTCATATATTAATTGAGTTATTAATGAAAGGTAATGTACTTTATTTATTTTATCTCTTATTATACCCACGCATATATTTTTTTTATATTTCACATCATCGCCATAACGTTCAACATTTCGTGCAAAAGCTTATAAAATACAATATTATCTATATTTTATCCCAAAATTTAATCGCCGCTTCTGCTAAGATACGAGGGTCCGAAGCCGTTTTTCAAATATTAATTCGTAACAATCGTAAAAGTTATTTTCATGGTGCCCTAAAAAGTTATGGCGCTTTTCACGGAAAAACACACTTTCCATTGACTTTATCTTGTATCCGCTTTCTCTTAGATCTGGATCGGCATAACAATAAAGAAATAACAGTTTTGCGTGTATTTATTGCGATTTAAGAGCAGCTTCTGAAAGAAAATAAAATAGTACGAGTTATTTATCGTAATTTTAATAAAGATATTTATCACAACAATTGTACATAATTCTATGTAGTTTAGCGCATTTAAGTTCTTATAACTACAAGAGGAGACCACATTTCAAAATTGAATACAAAAAAATCAAAATGCTACCTCGTCATATCAACGAGACTCCAATGCCGAATTGGTCTCAGAAATTATAGACTTTTTTCTACTTCCAAATGATCGCGTGAGGTTACATAATACACTGACGTTTTATTTTATTATTTTTATCATAACAAGTCGACAACGAGCCGAGACAATAAAGAATGTTCCAGACTGATGAGATCAGTAATGATTATTGCCTACGGTTTTTGATAGCTTCTGGTCAGATTCAAATGTAATTTAGTTAAACCAAAGCCCATGAATATCTTCGGATGGTCATTAAATAGAATTATATAAAATGTCTGTTAAGGATGCATTAAAAGTAATAAGTTATGGCTTATCCTATATTTATTTTTTTATTGTTTTGTATTCTATTAGTGATGTGACGCTATCACAAATCTAGATCATATTTGCTTTATAATTTTTTATTCTTCTTTAACCTAATATGCTTATATTCGTTTCAAACGGCATCATTAACATCAAATTTTAGTAATCATTATTGGAAGAAAAAACATCCAAAGAACTTATTACAAACTCGTTTTAGGGAACCGTGGAAATATATCATTTAATTATAATATTATATTATAAAATATGTGTAAATTATTTCCCATATTTATTGTTAATATTATTTGGTATAACGTAATTTAAAATCATAAATATAAGATCATGTTATATAATAATATAGGTACGGAACCAGTCATTATATAAGCTATGCTGCTTGTCTGTCGTTGGTAAAGTGTAACATGATTGATTACATGATGCCGGTCGGTTATATTTTATTTTAATTCACCTTTCTAACATTCACGCATTTTGGAGCCTGATTATAATAAAATTAAATAAAACTCGCGTTTGCTTCCAAATTCTTTTGATGTTTTATTACATTTTTAATATGACATATTATTATATCATCTATATAGAACATTACAAGATTCCATAGAACTGAAGTTAATTATAATAACGTTTTTTTTGTGTCTAATAAAATATTATAGAATTTTTAATATTCCTTATTTATTTAAACGAAAACATTAAATTAACCTAAATAATATACAACTGATAAAAAAGCTCTATTATAATCTCGAAGTTTGAGACAGAATGATTATTAAAATATAAACTTAAAAAAATATATTTGTTGGTTTAAATCTCAATGATAGTTCTACTTTTAAATGTCAACCCATACTATTGTTGAAGGGAATGAATGCAATGATTTATCGTCGACCCAAAGCTAAACGTTTCGACCGGATCTGCAAAAAGCACTAACCACACGATATTGCCACTTCAGTTTAAGCTTAATTTTTTTTTCCTCTCAAATCAATAACATATCAATCACTCAAGACATTACCGAACGATACGTGAAAAATAAAATCAAACTGACCCGGTTCCCTATATTTGCATTCACTGGGGTAATAGCGTAATTTATCATACTGTTCAGAAGAAAAATAGCTATAGATTCATAACTGTGACGTAAGAGTAAAATATAAAGTGTAGGTATAAAGTATCTGTATATGTTTTTATTAAAAATATATATTTTACATATAACTGACAGGTATTCGCATTAATTTTATCTTCACGTCCAGGGTTCGTTCATAAGTTTGAAGCGGAATCGTCAGTTAACGCCGCGAAAGTTATGCACAATTTTAATCATGGATCACGATAGTCTTAATAAAAAAAATTACAATATTTTTATACAGATATAAATACTTCATAATTTTTAATTATATTTCTTTCTAAAATGATGTTTACAAAGTATCTCTTGAACCGTAATCCTTGGGTTATATAAACTCAATAGTACTCAATGTAAATGGCTTCAAGATAGGCCTCTATAATGTAGTAAAAATATTATATCTACAGTTTACCGCTGCTCTAAGCAGTCTTTAATATATACATTGCATTTTTGCAATAATTATATTGTATCAAGAAATAAATTTTGGAAATAAATCATTATTTATGTTAATCAAGTAGTAACATTAATATTCTTAATTTCTTCATGAGATCAGAAAGAATCAGAAAGAATTTTTCATATCATCCTGTAGTTTTTAAGATTAGCGAGCATAAAAAAATAAACTTATCCGCTGTATAAAATACAATATTTAATATTTTTATAATTTTAATGAACTGTTCGTTAAATCGTATTCTCCTTTATGTATCCTTCTATATCTATTATTATTGCTACTACTATGAAAACCTTTTTTTTTATTTAAATAATTCAAATATTATACTAATAAGGCTTATTATGCAAATCATATCAAATGATTCCACGTTTCAGTTGATTTCCATTAATTTCTGGATCGAATTAAGCTGTCATGTCATTATTTACAATTATCATATTTTACAGACAATGAAAGGGATTGAGAGCGCTATTAATTTAATTTTATAATATAACAGAAAACTAAAAAAGTATTAAAACTTTATTTGTTAAGATGCATTATTAGTTTTGTACTTTTTTTATTTTTCAAAAAAATTATGGTTAAATATTTTAAACGACTCAGACTTCATGCGACCTCTGGGATAGCGTCTTGTCGCTTACTTAATTGAGCCACCCCGCCAATATCTTCATGTACTTTTTTGTTTTTAGGCTTCATTCAAAATTTCGAAATTTAACGGTACTTAGTGACATTAAAAATAAATATGTCATGCTACCGTACATTTGTAAAATTGTACCGTATATTTGTAAAATGTTCGAATCCTGATGGTATTGATAAATTTTTCATTCTATATTAATATAAAATCTCAATAAAAGTTTATCATGGCTAAGCATGTATATAGATAATTTCAAATATAATTTTATTTTATCAAAAATTTGTTCTTCTACTATTAAGGCGAATCTTATTGTAAGAAGAATTGTGAAATTGACGTTTTATCTAGTGAACTTAAACTTTATAATTGGAACTTAAAGAAACTTCACTTAGATTGAACTTTAACGTGAGAATACATGCTATTATTTTTAGGTAAGTTAAAATTTTAAATTCCTCGAAAATAAAATATTTTTAACGTTCTTTTGAATAAAACTAACTGTTGAATATTAAAAGATAAAATAAGAATAAGCTCAAAGATGGATCACTTAATCTAAAATAAATTATTAATACAACCCATAAATAATTCCATTTTTCGTATCTTCTTTTAGTTCTTCCTTTTGCAAGCCCTCATATATTTTAAAACTCTCAAATGCTTACAAGAATTTGGTAATGATGAATTCGCCTTGCGGCTCATAAAAACGAAATTGATTTGTGATTGCCTCCCTCCGGCCCTTGTTAAAATAAATCAGTAATGTGTTTAATATGGATTAGCTTTTTACCCTTTATTATTTTAAGGGTGCTGTTGATCTCTATATTGTATAACATGAAATAATTTGAATGCATTCTTTTCTGATCTCAAATTATAATTTTAAATAATACATTAGTTTTTACTCTTGATAAATATTCGTTTTAATTGGTATTATATTATAAATTAAATTCGCGAAATCTTAATAGTTCAATATACGTCACAGATTATATTCAGTTTCTTGAATCTGAAATAATCAGTGTCACGTAATGTTCTGGTCATTTGCAGATTTCTTGTACGTTAATGTATATTATACAGAGAATTGCTAGGATTCTGATGATATGAATTTCTTTACGGATCTGCACTATTTCAATCGTTTATAAGACGTGAGACTATGACACTTTTACGTGATTTTATATTATTATAACCATTTCTTTTTTTTGCTTATATATGCAATTATCTAGTTTTATTATATTAAAAAAATTATGAAAATATTTTTTCGTACTTTCGTAATATATTTTTTCGTTACTGAAAGCCACGTGGGCGAAACTGCGGACTCTTGTACAAAATAAATACCAATTTAAAGTTATTTATGCCAGGTAATTCTTTACTGGCTAGAGTCTTTTAAAATTTGGCAAGGCGTCTCATAGCTAATTGCGATACGTGTCAGCTGATGAACCATAAAACCTAGACTAGACGACATTACTATAACGAACTAACGAGACACGAGGTTTGAGAACCTTGTTAGTTTTATTATTTAAGTCTGTGATATAAATCTCGATTGTCATACGTGTAGTCAGGTTTAGTTAATTAACGTATACTCAGCAGTGTTTGTCTGCATGTTTATCTACGTATTATTTAAGAGATACTAACATAGATGGTCGTGTGTAGATTTATAAAATGTACATTTTTCTTTCTAAAATGAATTTCATTTTAACCAAGTAGATAATTTTTGTTCTTTTTGAATATAATTATTCTTAATTTAGTGGTTCATGTGGTAAATTGCCAGCTAGTCTGTTACGAATTTATTGTATCAATTATCCTTTATATAACTTTCAGCATGATTTTGAAATAATAAAATATATAGATAACTCCATTGTCTCGCTAAGCGTATTCGAAATAGATTCTAATGAACGAGAGAACATAATTCAGCAAGCATCAAGTCTCTCTGACATTAGCAATATTTTATGTGCAATACTTAGCACGTGTCTTGTTCATAACTTAGGACCTCTATTGTTTCTTTGTTACGACTGTGTCGGGAGCTATTTGCATTAATCGTCTGCTTTATAATCTTAGTTGACACCAATGAATTTGTCTCGACATTCTCTTTTGTTAAATCTATTTAAAAATGTAGCGTACAGTTAAATAATAAAAATTTTAACACAAGATTTTAATATTGATATCATACTTAGGTGCATTCCAAATCTAAGTAAGTAAGTCAAAGATTTTTCAATCCAAATAGTTTTACTTACTTTTTATTGCTCTTTTGAAACTTTAGACTCTAATAGCACGGTTCGAAAAACAAAAGTCATTGAAAAAGTACAGAAAAAAACTTAATACTAAACTAAAAGATTTGTAAAATTTTATTTGGTAAAAGAAACACTTTACAAAATGTCACATGCCAAGTTTATGGATATTATGTTCGACATGCTCACTTTAAATTACACCTCCGCTCAGTTGTCCAATAATCTCGACGGCGTCTGCTGCAATGAAAATCACCAGACACTTCCTAACACAAAACATCAAAGTAATGGATACTCCACAGCACATACAGCCAACAAATTAATGCACAAAAGTTAAGTCCGCTTATCTAAAAATAACAGAATCAAAGGGGCTACAACGAATGAACGAAGATCATTCTATTTATGTTAATGTCACGGGCGGGAGGAAGCGTTTAAATCCAGTCATTAATTATTGTCACAGTAAAGACGAAATAGATAATACATTCTCTATTTGTTACCCTCTCTTAACACCTTTAAGAGCAAGACGAAAGAAATAACAAGGAAATAAGCAGTGGTCATGAAGAACAGATTGATGATGGACCTGTGATGAAAAAACGTGTCCTTCTACTTAAGGATGAATGCCTCGAGACATTTGGTTCCAAATTAGTTATAGAAATAACGTACTCTCACGCGTAGAAAGATGGAGAGACATTAAAAATCATTTTGTCAACTTCAGAAATTTATGGACTCGCCTTAAATATGATACATAACTGCTGTATAGAAGATTTTTATGACGTTCTAGATTATGCATGATGTTATGTTTCCGCTAAATAAAAATAGATGATCAATCGGGCTTGATAAACGTTTTAAAGTATATAAAAAGATGTTTCGATACAAGCCCTTAATTATTTTTAAAAGCACACATAACTGCTTTTATTTAACTATATTACAAGTCATCTATAATAACAATGTATTGATATGTGCACCTACAAGTGTGTTGGATCTGTTTAATTTACAATGGCTATGTTACCTTACGTCTCAAAGTACAAATGAAGTGATTTATTTCATTTTTAATTACAGCTTCTACTATCTGACACTATAATAATAGATTGACGATTGTAAAGGAGAATTAAGTTACCACTTTGAAGTAGATATTAGTATTGTAACTTCATAAGATATTGTTTTAAAATTGCAAGCAATTAAAATGAAAAATAATTGTCTTTTAAATTATTATAAATAAAACGATGACAAAATTCTATGTCCTTTTTATGTTCTATATCTAATAAGGTACAATTATCTAACCACAATCATCATCAAAGCAACATTAACCCATTATCTCTTAGTGATTAAGCGCGGTCGAATAAAAACAAAAAACCCCACACTAACTTGTAAGATCGCGATAAATCTTCCTTCTCCAGTCATACAATCACGTACAATCCCTATAGACAAGTGTTATAATTAAGTTAAATTCAGCCTGTGACTCACGGACAGTCGCTTTGTACAATATTATTAGAAAGTAAATTGCACATTTTATATGTAATGGTTTCTTAATGTAAATTCAATATGGTAAAAAACCTTTATAGGGTTCATATGCATTTATGTTGGTACTAGCTTTTTATAGGCGGTATTTCGGTTAAAGTGAATATTTACCAGTAGGAGATTTTCGTATGCACACATATTTATATGTTATATGAATGTAGACATAAAATTAAAATTGTATTTAATATAGAATCAAAATTAATCAAAACGAACAGGACTTGAAACCACTTCTAGGATACCCTGCGAACATATTGTTTTTGTCTGTATTATATATAAGATGTCTTTATTAATGAATGATATAAATTTCTGAATCCTTCACATCCGTATGTGGTAATTTAACATCTAACCGTATCTGAGCACAGATGGTGTTTTACTGCGCCCGGTTAGCAAAAGAACCGAGAACAAAAACATTACTGAGCTACTAATAATGCAGCTTGTATGTACCCCGCATCTGTGGTTTTTGTGATCCAGACAAACTAATTAACTATACCTATTAACTATACCATACAATTAAACGTTAATTAATGGTTTGAGGTTATTATTAAGGAGATATATTAAGAATTTGTGAAATGTTTATCATGAGTTTTCCATGCAATTGTTTTTTTCTATGCAAATCCATGAAGTTAATTTTTTTTAACAAAAAGATAAAAATAATAATTTTTAAAAAAGGAAAAATTGTCATATAATTTTTTTGATTACGTCTGACATTTTTTTTACAAATTAGAAGCATGAGAAAAGTCGTAGTTACACAAAGTGTCACGTGAGTTCCTTGCTAAGTTGTACAAAGAACTAAAGACAGAATGTAATACGCTGTGAATAAATTATTTCCTCTTCAACTAAGTGGTCAGTGCCCAATGTTATATAATAGATGACATGTCTTTGTGTTGAGGTGAATGAAGTAGGGTTTCCTATACTTCTTAGAGAGGTGATTATACGTAGATGTAATGATTCTTATTGCACGGTCATAAAGTTCTAATTTCAGAGAAGTTATGTTCTATGCTCTTTTGAACTTCACTCTATCGCTTAACTGCACTCAACTCAATATCTCAGTGGTATTATTCGACATTATAAAACTTCTTATAGATATTTCAAGATATTTTGAAAATATGAAATATAACATGTATTACAATAATATAACTTATCGTCGGTTTTATAATATTTAATATTATATACAATATAAAACACTTAAAGCCGCATAAAATTCTTATTGAACTGTTTCACCTAGAACTTTATAAGGAATCACGTAAAGATTGTTCACAAAATCACAAAGAAGTTATAAGAGACATCAGTGGAATATTCGTACCAAAGACTTTATCAAACTGAGACTTTCTTTTGAAGACATTCCTTTATTTTATTGCCAACGTCATCGAAGTCCCGATGATTTATAGTCAGTGATTCCAAAGACGAATGTCTCTGGGTTCCTTTAAATTTTTTTGCCTCACGCGGTATATGTGAGTATTTAACGCTGATTAAACTGTAAAATTACGATACAAATACCTTTGACAGATGCGGCGAGGAATACATACACGTTCCAAGATTTAAAGTTAGCGGTGTCTTGCAAAGATCCTTTGTAGGTAGCGAAATCCACTTACAACATAAAGAACACAAAAGAAATCCTTGGCAAATTGTAAAATATACACCTAATTATATCATTGAAGTTTATCGGAGCGTTAAGATTTTTGATACAAGATATTGAAGGCGGTACTTGAGGCTTGTAAAAACATGTTTGAATGGAACCAATGCCCAATGATATTGTGATAGGTGTCTTCAAATTTAACACGAAAAATCTGAACATAAATAAAAAATAAAATAAAAATATTATAATTATAAAGCTTAGCTACTATGAGAAGATTAAATTAAAATAAGTAACATATATGATCCTTTATCACATAATTAATTAACACACCCATTCTTCACAGGCCTAAGTAGCCAATATTATGAAATATTAATAGAATCGATCACTGCGCCTATCATAAATGTTTTTTTTGTCCGTCTGAAGTTTTTTTGTGTTTTATTTGGACCCTCCGTCCCTTCTCACTGGAGTACCGATTGTTTTGTCAGCATAACACCTGGATGCAAACAAATGCGTAACGGTTGCTGATTCAAGATGGCGCCATTATTTAGTATTTTTACATTGTTCTGTACATACTCTACTACGTAAAATTATAAAATTAAGTCTCTACTATAATTATTGGTTTGGTTATTAGTTTTATTTAATGAAATAAAAAATTAAAAACAATTAATTATTTATCTTTCATGTTGTGAATAAAAAATTGAAATATTACCAAAGATTTCATTAACGTTAAAATTTGTTTATACTATTTTAATCAATAACATGTCATATATGAATCAAAGAAATAAATCATGAGTCTAATCGTATTTCTCTAATAAAAGACAACTAAAATACCGCATATTAATTCTCTATCTTTATTACGTTACTTCCATTTAACGTTTCTTTCAAAATACCGCGTCATCGCTCACTAGACATCCAAAATTAATGCGACTCGCCTGTTGCAAGATCAGTGGATCTAACAGCTTTATAAGAATAAAAATAAGGATCATTTTCCTATAAATATTATATCACGATCTGAGGTGCACCGTACCTCGTTTTGACCTGAATTATTAATTATAATCGGCCTGTTTTACATAATTTTGTTATTAGACATGAGTTAAATTGTTGGGCTCTGTTTTAGCGGCGTCGTAAATATTCGGATTATGTTCGGTTACTATCGGATAATATGTTTTTAATTAATTCTGGGTTCGTTAGTTTCAAACCCGGAAACTTTTAAAATGATTACTTACTTATTAATTAGAGTTTAATAATTTGTATAAAGTTTTAAAAAAGATTATAGCAATTTTGTATACAGAAGAATGTTTAATGTATCTCATAATGTTATTAATTTCATAAATACTTTATTCATAGTAATTTAAATCAAAAGCAGATTTAGGCACGTCTTTGTAAGGATAACTGCTTAATATTTTCGACCGCTAATTTCCTGTTTCGTGCGCAGTTGGTTCTGAATTTGACTGCCCTGTATTTTACGAGGATATAAAAATCCAAAAAATATATACATTATTTAAATATAATATAGAATTTGTAAGAAAAAAATATGTTTAGTAAATTTTATAACCTAAAAAGAATACGCCAATGCGATATAAGGCTAAATCGTGTATACTTCAACAAACATTTGCTTCAAACATTTATAGTCGACTTGCGTAAAGCTTTCCCACTTCGCGCCGATAAGGCAGGCTCATATCGAAATTTACCACAAAATATGGGTAACATTTTATGAAGTGCGCTCTACTGTAATGAGATAGGATACAGTCAATTTCGGCCATTGTTATGGATAAGCTAACGTAAAATCCGGAAATATTTATAGCCTCTCTATAGTTTCCGAGGGAACTAGTATTTTTCTACGTGATCGCTCCGTATTGCGATGTTTCTATTTACCAGATCCCTTTTTGTGTGGGCACTGATTTTATTGTACATTGTTTAGGTGCGAACCTTTTTCTCAAACTGTTTATCGCCTTCGCCTGTAATATTTGATAGAACAAAAGGACTACTGGTTTCGATATAATAACACTGGTTAACAAAGATTTTATTTACCTTCCTACGAAAATAGCTCTTCGGTATTTTGAATAATGATTGTTTTACAATTTGCTTAGTTATTTTTTATTTGCTTATGTGGTATAACACATATATAATTATGAAACACATATATCCGGCTGCACTTATATAAATTCGGGGCTCCTTATTTATGAGCTCCAAACATGACAAAATCGCGGTATGAACAGTTGACGTCGGGATACGATTTTGAGCATTGAAAATAGCCGGGAAAATTTATAACAGTTATTATGGATCACGAAAATTTAAATACAAAAAGAAATGTGGTATAACTCAACATTCTAAAATATATGACGATTTTAACATATTCTCTAATAAAATAATTACTTCTATATATGTAAGAAATATATGAAGGTTTGATATTTAAAAATATTAAACTCATTACATAACATACAAACAAGAAAATATAACAAAAAATCTCAATGCCGTAATGACATTAGTTCGATAACCTTAACAGCATTCGATACGACGGAGTCAGCCTTCGTCGGCCCTTTCATCTGTAAACAGACGGTCATTAGGTTACCTCAGAGTATTTACTTGTAACGTTACATAGATATTATCACACAATAGATATATACTATTTTTGTTATTTGCTAAAAAATAACGCATTACTATAAATATTTAATACTTTTTTTAACCCATCGAATTGATCCTAATAAACTTGTATTAATAATAAGGTTTGTTAATGTTTTGTCTCCATTTTTTTAGATTTCATTAGTTAGTCTGTTAAGTTTTCTTACATTACTCTTTGAATGAAACAGCTAACCTGAAATGTCGTAAGCACGCGATATTCGTAAATTTGTTCCGGAGATCCACAATACCTTTCGACCTTACAATAAAATAGTCCCTAAGAATTCCTGCGACAAATAAACGCATTATAATCGTTCTTTGTGCTTATTAATTCATATTACACGGCCGCTTAGGCCTCTTGACGCAATGACAAAAGATGTTCCACGGACGACCACAAAAGTCAATGGATCGGAGCGAAGTGAATATAATAAATTACTATGCCTATCTTCTAAGATACGTAGGTACTTGTATTCGTAAGGTTTTTGTTCCTTTTTCTCTCTCGTCCGCGTTTATTTGTGTACAGGGACAATTTATCTTGTGATACGAGTGGTATGAATGAATAAGCTTTTGGTCAACGGAATATATCTATAGTATCAGCAACGGTGACATTCGTTTATGATATATTGTTGGAATACGTAAATCAGAGTCAATGCGATCTTTGGTTTATATAAAAATATGTTTTCTTTATATGAAAGATATATAACTACAATTATTTAATAATAACTATCTATAATACATTGATCAGCCTATATTTAACGAAAGCATTGTGACTGTTTAAGGAAAGTAAAAATTAAATATATGAAATGGTCGAGACATTTCTTAAAGATATATCCTTTAGCGATCAAATTGATATTAAATTAAATTCAACTCACGAATCGCAAAATTTCATCCACTTCAATGGATCACATCAAAGTTTCTCTACGTCTCTCTTACCCTCGTCAATTGTCTATTCTCTGTCATATTCTTTTCTTTGCTTATTTTATGATGAAGGAAGTACGCTGTGTATGAATGTTTTTTCATGAAAATGTTCACCTTTATAAACATGTTTTCCTCATAACATAAATATATCATCTTTGGTCTTGTAGTTAGGTACAATACAAAGACCGACGCTTTGTTTAAGCTTAGTACCCAAACAGGTACGTTTACTTGTTTGAGTTTCATTTCATATTCATAGCTATGCGTAAACATTTAAAGTTTTCTTAAAGCTTTATACAATTATGTTTATGTTAATTCATGTTTTAACTATTTTAAAGAAGTCAAAGTAGCAATGATTAGAAAAAATGTTACCTTACATAAATCAACATAAACCATTATAACTGCTATATTGATATTTTAAAGCAGGAAAGTTTTATTTTTTTGTTTGTTTAAAAGCGCTTACGCTCTCCGAAATTAACCAGTGGATTTCAAAAATTGTTTCTGATTATCATTACGATACTAAGCTTAGGTATCACTAAATAATGTTGTAAAGGAAATCGTAAGAAACTATGCCGCTAAATACCTATAATCGCGTGTTGGAAGAAATGTTCAAATATACCCAAAGTGTCGTACAAAAATGTCTCAGTAGGTCTAGAAAAAACTCAAGCTGGTGAAACCGCGGAGATAATTAGTTAAGTTATAGTTATTTAGTTGAAGATTTTTTTTTGTTTCGGCACAACTATTGAACCTTACTAAATGCCGAACATACAAACAATATCATATACGTTTTACTAATTATTAACACTGCACCGCAGTTTCACTGTTACTAATTGCTTGGAACTGCCTATCATAATCTAAAATCCATCACATAATTTCAAAGAAAATTTTCCGTTTTATAATATTTTTTTAATTATATAAATTATTTAAAGTATAGTTTTATTTTTCTAGAAAGATCTCATTAAAATATTTCATTGGTAACAATCAAAATTCTACTGTCAGCTACTTAGAAATATTTTTTTATTTAGTTTACGAAAAAATGTCTAAGCGATATTACACCTTAATTTTATTACAGATTAGTGATGCGGAGTTTTTATATGAATATTAAAATAATGAATAACAAAAAACTTTGATACTCTTACATTCCTCATGCTTTATCACAAAGTGACAAGGTCACTGCGCTTGGAATTACACTTCAACGCCATATTTTACTCGTCGAAACAATAAAAGTGACCTATTTATTGTCATAGTCAATCTGATAAGCTTGAATTTCATGTCATTAACACTGACGATAACATTTATTTATGTCGAAAAGAATTTTTATAGCAGTGTTGTTTGATATCAGAAGGCTAAGATATTTTTTATCGTAATCTTAACTCAAATCCGGCAATTGTATTTACCCTACGAAGTAGGGCATTAATCAAAATTTGTGCTGATAAGAAGTTATTAGAATTAGGCAGACGCATTCATATCGTAATAGTGATATATGATGTATGTTGTTACCATATACATGACATGTCCATTAAGTTCTGGACACATGTAGGGTGAAAACTAGGAAATGTTATTGAATATACGTGTACATATTAAATATATATATACAACTAGCTTCTACCCACGGCTTCAATCTATATGTTGAAAAATACTCAGGACGCGGCGAAAATAGTTTTAGAGGGCAGGATCTTTTTTGACTTACTCGTTGTCGTTAAATAGTTATAAATTGTATCTTATGTGTTATTCTTATGTATTAACTGTTTGTGTAAAGTTTCATCAGAATCCTTTTTGCAGTTTTGTGTATCAAAGAAACATTAAGAGTATCAAAGATACATAAATCCTCCCAAATTTTCGCATTTACCTATCTATATCATATACATTAAAAAATAGGATTTTAAATATTTGAAAACAACATTTTATATAGTAACAAATAAATATTTAAATATGAATTATATAAATTTATTTTTTAAAATATTAATAAAAATTAATATCTAAGTCTAATAGCGATGGTGGTAAAAAAAACTTTGTGTCATTTATACAGGGTCCTGTAAGTTAAAGTGGAGACAAAAATTTGTGTTCATAAATCTTATCAGAATAAAAATGATCTGTCTATATTTAGCTTTTCCTTGTTTTTATAACCTTTGTTAATTAAATGTTTTTGAAACTTGAAGGAACTTAATTTCGATCTTAATTTCTTTTAATAAATTTATAAGAATTATTTATTTTTACTAAAAATAAAATCAACTGAATGATTGATATTAATTTCTATTCTATAAATTTAACAATTTATAATTGATAACAAGTATTTTAACATCATTATACATGTCAGATCATAAGCGGGTAGTCGATTAAAAATTCTGGTGACGTCAGGCGTCGCTGTCGTCTCTGTTTATGTTTCTTATCTTGGTCAATAATAACAAAATATGAAATAAAACTATTTTTACGGATTGAAACTCGCGTATAATTTGGTTACATTTTGATCTTAACCCGACGTCTGTCAGACACAGACACTTACATCTCGTCTACCCGTGAACACGATTACTGCAAAGTATTCGAAACGTCGGGTAAAAATCAAAATGTAACCAAATTATACGCGAGTTTTAATCCGTAAAAATAGTTTTATTTCAAATGTGCACTCGTGAAAATCTAAGGAAATAAAATATGAGTTTACACACTTTATATTATTTGGTAAATGTAACCTGTTCGACGGAACAGGCAACACGGCCTCAAAGTATAAACGAATACAGCCTCGGCTCCAGAAATCACTCGACAATGTCTGTTCTTAGTTTACAATGTTACATTATTATATTCGCAAAAATGCAGTACTGAATATTGAATTATTTCCTTATATTACAACTGTAATCATGTTATAATTCATTGATCATAATTTAAACATTTTTAACTTATTATTTAGTTGGTAAAAATAACAATAATCTTAAAACAAAACTAAAATGATTTTATTACAAAATACAATTACAATATAAAAAGACAATACAAACATAACCAATTATAAATAGAACAATAATCAATTAAATTTCGTCTGATGTTCGACTTAACGCCAATATATACATTACAAAATTATATAATATATTATATTGTTATTTTATCTCGTATAGAATGTATTTTTTATTTGATAAAGAAATTAATTTCCTATTCTTATATAAAATATATATTAATTGAATGGAATTCCTTTCAAAATGGTGGTCTTATAAATTAAACGGTAAATTAAATTGTAGGTTTTTTTTGTTTAAAACAAAATGAAATCTGCCCACAATTTCACGGTTTAGCTTCTGGTTACGCTTTAAAGAAATAACACAGTCATTTCCTTTTGAAACTTTTTGGAAACCATGAAGGTTCGTTATATTTATCCTATTTCGTTTTTACCTTGTTTGCATATACATGCTATTAGCAATAGATTTATTTTTAATATAGAATAATTTATCAACATCAACTGGGCTAGAACTTACAACCTCTGGGAAACTCTCTCCTTCTCTAGGCGGTAACCCAAAAGTCGCATATGATACTAGGCATTACATAGTTACCATGTATATAGTGCATTCCCAACAATAGCAATGGATGTAGAATATACATTACAAAATTCTAGTTCTTAATTAGTCTTCCTTGGCATATTATATTCTCACGGTTTCCGTTCCGTTGCAATACTAAATGAAAAGAAACTGTAAATAGTCTAATATCAACTGGAAAAAACATGATCACGCATAAAAAAATTCAGCTACAACCGCTAAACTGACTATGACTGACTATGACTTCACACGCCATCTATTGGCGGCGATTAGTAGTATAGTATAACAAAAAACATCACACAAGTTCTAAGAAGGTTTAAACAAATGTTAATTAATAAAAAAGTTAATGTTTATTTTAATATATAAGATTAATATATAATATATATGAGGTTAATACTAACTTAGTATTAATCTTCTATAATAAAATTATACAAATTCTAAATAAGAATAAGCTACATGATATTATTGTCTGAATTACTCTAATGGACTCAATGAAAAATGTTTTCACATTTTTTATGAACTTTGTTAATTTTGAAAGATTGAATTGACCAAGCAGCTGAGTTATCCAATATAAAATATAAAGAAATGTCTGATCATTTTTTAATTTGAAAAAAAAAATTTTTTTTTCGGCACATTGGTTTTTAAAAATTACAAAAAAAAAACAATTTAAAAAATATTCAGATTTAATTTTAGCTTAATTATACGTTATTTATTCCGTTAACTCACTTCACTTTAAATATTTATAAGGACACTCTTTTAATACAAGAATATACATTTTCTTGAATTAGAAAACAGGGAACACAGGTTTTACAGCCATATATTATTAGTATCGGATCGCAAATGCGATACTTAACTGTTTATCTGTCTTGCGTATCGACTACTTTTTGCCGTTTGGTTTCCACGCAATAATCTCGAATGTGATATCTTTGCAACCGGTTTAGAAATCAAGCTATGACTTAACTCATTTAACGTATTATACATTTAGTGGGAGGAGCTATTACTCGCGCCAACAACCTTCCCACTGCAAGTAGACCTCCGCAGGAACAAGACGGCGATATACAAATTGAACCAATAAATAAATAAAAAGCGAACGAGCGAGATAGATTCCATAATTTTAACTTCACTAGGCTAGAGAATGGGGGCCGATTGTAGGCTTCCCCTCATTAATAAGCTATTAGATTACGTTATGTCACATGGACCGATTGGTAGGCCATAGGGAATCCCAATAAACGCTGCCCCCACTTCCACTTGGATGGCTGTTCGAGATTCAAAAGAAGCCCCTTTGAACGCACAAAACAAAACGGGCGCTCTAAAAAGACCCTGCTCTAATTCTCTTTACGATCTCCGATTTCAATTGCTCCTTCAGAAATTTGAATGTAGGGAGGGACAAAGTTTTGTCACGTAGGGTCGTCGATAAAAGTGTATACTAAGCATACATAAAATGCGGGCTCGACTCATAGGTACCCCATTAACGAAAGTACCCGACTGCTAAAGGCAATATCAAATCGAAAGATCAGATTGACAAGAAAAGAAATATTGCCGCCGTACAATACAGCTAACTTTTACGAGCCGCTCTGTTATTAAACATTGTAGATAAATAGGCTGAGTCCGTTTTTTACTAGATTAATTCAGTCAATAAAGATCTATAGACTATCTTGAAACCCTTTAGTTGAATATACATGAATGAGAAAACACAATAGTTCTTTGTCACCAGGCGTGCGTGTATGTGTATTTTCTGGATACCATTTTGTCCCCTTTCTAGTGTTTTTTGATACAGATCATTTTTTTTACACCCATTATTACGAGGTATTGTGCAAAGCTTTATGCAGGATAAGATCTTTGATATGTCACCAAGGTCTCTACTATTTTTTGTTTGTTAAAAATAAGCCTTTGAACTTTGAATACAACACGTCGAATAGAATACGAATCTCCCACGATTAAAAAAGCGATATTTTATATATAATTCAATGATAAGAAACATTAAACTCTACTTTACTGTCCCTCAGCGATAAAACAAATATAAAAGAAATAAAGTTTTCATGTACAACATTTTATGATTTTTCCCATAAGACTCATTTTGTTTTGTCTGCAAGCAACCTCTTAAGAAGCATCCAGGACAATTTGGATCCGATTACACGTCCGACGATTGGATATATTACTTGATTGTTTGTCGTACCGCCGTTTTACTTGTTTACTCACTCCAGCTAATGTTTTCTCCTTTAGTGGTTGGAGGACAATCTCGAATTACTGGTAACATCAACATGGCAAAGAGAAATATGTATCCCAATACAAAGTATTAGCAAATTTAACCAATGGATAGCTATAGTCGCAAATTTAAGCAATGGATAGTTAAACTTCTTTCTAATTCTACATTATTTATTTAGTAATTATAGCTTATTATTATTATATTAATGTCCCAAGAGATAAATTGTAAACATTGACTTATGAATATTATGACTATTAAGATTTATTTAGTAGGTATGTCGTAAAATTGGTACATTCCCATTTTATTTGTTCTTCGACGGTAAATCGTTTCACATTTATTAAGGTGCTTATAATATTAGACTCCTGTTTTGTTTTCCAATATCACACCAAGATTTTATTGAAAAAGCTATGTTATAGACATAATAAAATTTATGATCGAAAAGCCTTTTTAGATAAATTTAAAACGTAATACGAGTATATTTATTGTAAGATCTTAATATATTTAATTAGTACGAAGCGTAATATCGCTAATTACATTCTTAGGACAATAACTCAAGTGTAATTAAATACGATAAAAACGCTGAATTTAAAACAAAAATCATATACTAATGTTGTGATTATTCTACCGTTATTAATTAGCCCAATTTGCAATTTATTTCTTGACTGTTAATTTCTAAAACCATTCCACGAATATTGGCGTTGGTTTGCCAAATTTTCGGTAACAGCTGCCGATTGTGTCTCTAGATTGCACAAATTTTTATCTTCGTTGCAGATATATTGAATTTCTTTTTCGTTCAATTTAGTTTTTTTTCTTGTGTCCTGGCCTGTCACCTAAGCATGTATTATATTACACGGTAGCGTTTTTGCAGAAGTATAATCTTAGTTTGAAGTTACGATATCAAATTACACAATATCTACTCATTCAATTACTAATATGTTGCTACTTTATACGAGTCATAGGCGTTGCTAAGGGCGGATAAAAGTCAACTTTTATGTATTAAAAGTCAACTTGTCATGTTTTATATTGTATATATTTAAAAATATGTATATATATTTTGTGAAATTCAAATTAGTCTTTTTTGTTCGCAAACTGTTGTCTCGTGTTAATAATAAAATATGTACATTTTTTTAAGTAAATAAATACGTATATTTTTTCAAGCCTTTTGCAATTCAAAATTTAAACTGCCATCCAAACAGCGGTGTTTCCTTTTTCTATAAAAAAAATTGGTCGGAGTTATGTTTACGTTAAACTTTCGACAGTGCAAAATACAATACAAATCAAATGAACGCCAAATTAACTTTTCGTCGACAACAAAAAACTCGGTAGCGCATTGCAGCTGTACAGTAAGACAACTGATGCATTTAAAAACAATATTTGCTTGGCAATATACAATAAAAGTCTGTAAATACAGACAGCAATTACTACACCGGTAACATATTTGTTTAGGACTGAGAAATTGAAGTGTTTTCGAGCGTGCCAAGACATTTTGTCCGTGGTATTTCTTCGACTCCCGTGTACAACTCTCCTTTAATACGTTTACTCTTATGTCATTCAAATGAAAGTCGTTCTTATATAACATCTTATATGGTTCAATATAAATTGAAAATATTAAGAAACGCCAATGTCATTTTAACTCTGTACGTGTAAGTACGCAGCTCGTAAGCCCACCATTCGATTGTGTAAATAATACTGGAGTAGAGACAATAATGAATCGTACAATCGTGTGGTAGATATAATGTGTTTGATTTATTAAACGATGCTTAGGGATTCCAGATATATATCACGTAAGTTGTTTCAAATTGGTGTGATGTATTGTTTTAGATATTTATGTATTGATTTATTAATAATAAATGAATGGAGACGTTTGATTATTAATTCATACATCGTGGGACCGGTAACTAAATATTGACTTTTTGGTGGCATGCATCGAAAAATTCAGTGAGATAATTATCTTCTAAGTATCATATTCGTAAGGTGGTCAATAATAAAGTGCTACTCTACCTTTCTGACTTCTGTCTTAAATATTATTTATAAAAGCGTATGCACATTGATCATTACATTAGATATTCAATACCATACTTTAAAGAAGGCTTAATTTGAATTTGATCTAACATGACTAAGTCAAGTAATTTTTTTTTTTAAGTTCTTTAATAACAATTTTTATGATCCTTGTTAAAGATTACAGCTATAGAACATTAAGTAACTAAAACTGTAAAGTGGGTGACTCATGGTTCGTCTATCCTACATCCATTTAGTCACTTAACATCTGCGTTTAAGAAGTTACATTCTCAACTAATTCTGGTCTATTAGGAATCAATAATATTACCACTGATTACCAAATTTACAAATAAAGTTTATTAATAACTAAGAGTACAATATTCATAAATATAAGCGAATGCGGTTGCTTCAATAATGCATATTTAGAAATACATATTCCCTCAAGTTCTCATCTGTACTGAGATATGAATAATATTCATATTTGCTTATTTCATCTAGTATAATTCTTCCGCAAACATTGTATTAAAATATTGTTGCTAGACTTTAGTATTCAAAAAACATACTCTTTATATGAAATGAAAATTTTAATAATATTATCACATTTTCTCTTTTCTTGAAAATCTTTTGTTTATAATACTTATAAAGTGAAACATTTGACATAAATTAAATTATATATAGTATATTCAGTTTTCTATTAATGTTGTTTGTGCTGTTTTACTATTTAATTGTTTTCAAATTAGCTAAATTTATCAATTAAACTACTAGCAAATTTATTAAAAAATGGACTTATCATATATTACAACTACAAACTATTTTTTATTTAAATATCAATGAAATATAATTAAATACACTTCATAACATTTTTGGTTTTTCACATTAAAAAATCTTACAATCTTACACTGTAACATTCTTATAATCTTTTCTATCTCTCCTATGTCCTCAATTCTAATTCTTCTATATATTTAACGACCGGTTACAATTGAGCAATGAGTATTTATTTAAATATAGCTCTCTCTATTCTTCTTTATTCGAAATTACTCCTCTCCCACACGTTCCCTCTCATTTTTCTCTCTTTTCTTCCTTGTATTGCAGATAGTTTCTTAAATTACAATAAAAGATATATATCTTAAAGAATTATATGGCTAAAGAACCTGATATTTTAAGAACATTACTATTATATTCATATAGTAAACACACGACATATGTATCTACTGGTGTACCTACAAAAATATCTATCAACTTTTCACCCTTTCAAAAGTACAATGATAAATATTTTGAATTTTTTTCATTTAATATGTATGGAATGGCTCGATAGTACAGATACAACAGATTGAAGTTATATTCGTTTCTAAAATATCTTAAACAACGAAGTAATGTGATCCACTTCTCAAATTAAATTGAACCTTATATTGCTCTACTTAGTGTATAAATTTCATAAATAACAAGTTGCTTATAAAATGCAATCCGTAGAATACGTACTCTGATGGTAGGTGCGCGCCAGCTGTTGCGGTTTCCAAATTTCGGCGTAACTAAAAGCTTTGCTAGGAGTTAAGGATTGTTTGTTTTAATCATTTCTTCAATACATTTATAAAGCAATATTAATAAAATACGTTTAAAATTAACGAATATTATTTTTTATAACTTATTTTCATTATTCATAATTACTTGTAAATATAATTATTCGGCTCTACTCACGTTAATTTTATCGAAAATTGCACGACCCGTTTCGTACCTCCAAGGCATTCATAAGCTCGGAGTTTGCCTGAACTATTCACACCGCAATTCCTTTAGAGGCGATTTTATTTTCGTTAAAAATTGCGACTATAGCTTTATAGTTAATTAATATACCATCCTAAGACGGCGAACCAGACCTCAATGCGCTCGCAAAATCTCGGTATGTGTTAGCATATTGAGCGAAGCGAGGTGCAAACAGCACCGAGGTTGAATTTACAAAACGACTCTCTCAACCATTAATTAAACCAATTCTACACATTATTGACAAATAAAGAGTATTTTTATTATCTTTAATAAACATATTAATAAATAAAATAAACAAATTATTAACTTAAGCAATGTGCTACATAAAAGAGATTTTATTTTAAAATTAATCAACAAAAATTGCAATAACAGAAATTTATTTCCAAATAACACAAAATTTTACCTTTACAGGAGTATTGCTTTTACTCTGATATCTCCACATTTAACTTAATTAACTTTCTGTTATTTCTTTCGTATGAAAAATAATGAAAAATAGCCTTAGTATTTCATGAATTCGTTGAATGGAAATATTTTTCTATTCCAGTCATACGTCACTTATACTTCGCTTTTATAACTAACGTGGAAAACGTTTCATGGAAAAGTTGCTAGCATTATATTTTATTATCAAGACAGGAAAATTATTGTGTTACAGTCTTGAGTCTCTATTTTTCTTGAACATGAATGGGAATCACGGAAACACTTTTCTTGAGTTACATTCTGTTGAAAATTTGCTATTATATTTATTAAATTGAATTTACAAAATTTGTATACATGTTTTAATATATATAAATCCAACAAACAAAAGCATTTTTATTATAAAACTGTCTGGGTTATAACTGGCATTTAAAGAGTTCTTTGATAGCATGTATTCCCAGTTTTCAATCGTCGAATTAACTCAATATATGACCCTTTGCGATTAAACCAACACTATTGTCAATTACAAAACCAGAGTACCAGGTACCCAACCCACCAATTACAGTGTATTGTAAAAAACCTTGGAGACATTTTGAATATATTTTTCTGGTTATAATATTCGAATTGCAACTTTATTCCATTGCAATACGGTTATTGTAACAGCTCAAAAACAAAACTATTGTGGGTTTATCCTTTGGATTGTCATATGTCGTCGCTATTGTGATGTTTACATCAATAGCCATGCTTTTTTTCATTTGTTCGTTTTTTATATATTTTATTGCACCTGTCCATTCTCGAATACACACTCAATATTTATTTTCACATGTTTCAATATCCTCATATAAAACTGGAATACTATATATGTTATATATAATACTTTTAAAAGAGGTCCTTAGGTGTTTACCTAAAAGCCAACTACAATAATACATTTGCTGTGCTTTTACATATTATTTTTACATTTTACTTCAAATATTTCATTGGATACTACAGTTTTCTAGTCTCTTTACAATTATTGATTCATTCACATTCCTAACAGCAGATATAACTGAAAACCCAAACTAATGAATGATACGGTAGAAATATAATTTATGTAATATATATTTATATATAGTTCTTCCTTCTTTATATTTATATATAGTTATAAAACAAATATAGAATATAGTTAATAAAATACATTTAAAACCGATTTGCAGACATTATATAAAAGGATTAGTTTTTAAAACGAATTCTCAAAGGAACTTAAATCGGATTCGAATTGTGGTACGAGTTGAGAAATAAATCTACAAAATTTGTATTCTCATTTGAATAGAATAAAACCCGTCCCTTTCGATTCTTGTTTTATCTTATGTCCTTCTCAATGTCTATGTCGGAAGCTCGATCATTTATAAATGTCGTATTTATTTCTACACAATGGCCGCCACCACCTTACTTCACATGGACCCCTCACTAATTAAAAAAAGACTGACGAATAAAACCGGCGATTTTTATCGCTCGCCGAATCATATATCCGTAGAATCCGTAGGCGTTCTCTATTACGCTTCCTTTTCCTTCCTTCTTTATAAATAACTAACTATCTCCCTCATACACTCTACAGTTTTTTTATTCATTAAATCAGCTCGTAATTGTTTATAATTATAATTCATTTAAATTTGGAAAGAACCGCTGCCGCGTCTTCGTTTTGATTTTAATGGGATTGTGAGAACTTGATACTTTATCTTTTGATTCAAATTATTCTGATCAACTAAATATTGCTTTAATTATTCGATAAATTTAATCGAAATAAATTGCCTCAGAGTCTGAGTTAAACGTCGTAAATCGAAATCAAGAAGTTGAGGGTGACAGTGTTTTTGTTTGAACCTTACTGGTTTTGTGCCGATAACATTTTACAGACTTAATTATTGTTATGGCCGTCTTGAAGATTAAACTTGTGATGGCGTGATAATTATCATAATTGTTATTCATTTCTTTGAATCACGTATCTTGAGACTTTGTCCCATCCGTTAGACATATCTTGAGCAATAAAGATACTAAAAATATTTATTGGTGGTATAATTAATTTTTAAGACTGTTATCTACGGATCTCTGAATTTTGGAGAGGTTTAGTTCAATCAATTACGTACAGATTAATAAAAAGTATAAATATCGTGGTGTTATTACTGTTGTTTCTTTAACATGGTAATGAATATCTTAAATCCATTTCATATATTTTAATTATTTGTTAACAGATTGATCAAAAAAGTTATTGTAATCAGTCACCTCGATTTTTAAATAGGATTTTTTGAATATCTTGACGTTTTGAGGCCCTGAATAATTATAGACACTTTAAAAAAATATGTATGTGTGTGTACGAGTTTGTGTGTTTGTGTGTAAGTATGTTAGCCTAAATATAGTACCAATCAATGCGTGTTAATGCTAAAAAGTGATCATGATTGGTAAAAAGAAAAAAACGGCACTTTTGTAAAAAAATATAATTAAAATACTATCAAAAATATTGTAAAATGTTTAAAGTTATGAAATATTTTTTTTTGAATGACTTTATTGTAAGTAATGAAGGAATGGATTGAAATAATGATAATAATATTTCTTTTTAACCAGGAAGTTAATACGATGATTTTTTATTTATTAAGCCAAGTTAAGACAAACATAGTTATAAACATCATATGACTGAAATAAGAGTTTTAAGTAGCATATTAGTTTTAAATAGAACATAGGCTAAGTACGGTTCTAATTTATTAGATTTTTATTATAAATGTAATTAAAATGCATAAACAACTAGCTCGCTCAATAAATTAAGCGAGGCTCGATGTCAGTATCAACATGAATATTTATTGAGTAACTTATCATACAAGCTCAGTAGACCAAGGATGAACCTAAAAGCCATATTCAGTGGATCAAATACATCTTGCTAATAACATGTTGCTCATTAATATGCATAACGCCGGGATGCTTGTTCGCTATCGGAGGAGCGCTATTTTAGATAGAAACTTGGAAAATTAAAATCTTAGATCGTAATACGTAAATTAGAAGCTTGTATCTGTTAATATTCTGTTTACTTCTGCCTTGTGTATATTTCTATAATGAAGGGTAAATAACATACACCTTATTATAACTAATAAGGTGTATATAACTCTATTATAAATAAACTATATTTTATTGATTTCTTTTATATATTTCATAAGCATACCTTTTTAATTAATGTATTTTTCTGAAGAAGCAGATTCGTAACTATGCAAAATATCGAACGCATGCCATATGGCGTCATAACAAACGAAATCGCTTTGAATCTTGTTTGTTCTTCAAAGCTATTATTAGGCGGTATCTTGTTAACATTTTCTGTTGCTCAGGCTTTAAATTAAATGGGAATCGGCGCCTGGCTAGCCGTCAAACCACAGCGTACAGTTATTAACAATTCCGTTACCAAAAATATTTAACTTCCACCGTCTTATTAAACTTGTTTCGGCGTTTCTGTTCTATTTTTATATGTTGGGAATAGAGTGGATAAGATGTCGGGATATGACGGTGTTTTTAAGTAAAAAAAAACAATAATTTAATTAAAATATATGAATTAATAGTTTTTAAAAAGATGTGTGTGAAATTCACATATAGTTTAATAAGGAAAAAGATGGAAATATAGAAATGAAAGAATCAAGATAATTATAAGGTTTAATAAACCTTTTATATTTTAAAATATCTTTTATATTTTATCACAAAAAAAAACGTTAGAGTAAATATAACTTTACCTATATTAGAAAAATTATTTATTACATTACATATCGTATTTTTCAGCTACCATACGTTAACTTTAAACAATTAGAGGCTTAAAATAAGAAAAAAAGGACACAAAATAAAAAAATCACTACACAAATTTCTGCGACAAATCTTCTTGACGCAAGATGGCGTTAAAAGTTAACCTATTCATTTACGCAAGTAAATTCAAAAACTTAATTCGTTTATTCGTCACTGGGTTGAAGAAATCTTATATTTCGAACAGACTATTAAGATTTTTCTGAAATCATATAGGCCGTAGGGTCATTTAATTAAATCGTAGTTAGGCAATTGGTCACTAAGATTGATAAGGCAACCTAATATTTACATCAAAATGTTAAGACAAGATTTACAATTATATATAGTCTATTGAGATTTTAGTTATTAACTATCTGAGTCGCAACCAAAAAACTTTATTAAGAGAACCCTATGCAATGAGTTTGTCTTTATGGTTCTCAATTTCGTTTCATTGAGTTTCAAATTACATTTATACTAAAAAATGTAACGACCTAAATACGTATTTAATAAATTAAAAAAAACAACAACATTATAATTAAAACAAAACAACTGAAACCTCATCCATAATAATATTTCATGTGTATTTTTTTGGTTATATTTAACCCATATTCGTGAGGCATCGTTACTTGAGGCGCGTCGGGACGCAATTATGTAATTATGTGATAGGATATGTTGTTATCACGTCCCTTGTATTGGATTATAATATGTACCTTTTTTTCGAATACAATTTGACGTCATTAACTGTTTGGCCATATGTTGCTAAAAATGTTATTGTATTATTGAATGAAGTTTGTTTCTGTTATATATTTTAAAAGTTAAAACAAGTAGCACAATGGTGCTTAAAAAAATTATCGTATATATCGTATCTTATAACTTGAAATTGTCTCTAAATTTTATAGTTAGTTTATTTTTTTTTAGGAATATAGAATGAAAAATTTGTAGACACAGCAGGATTCGAACCCGCGACCTCTGTGAATCGCTCTACCAATTGAGGCGACGTATCGCTGCTAATTTAGTATTCTATACAGAATAGTTTATATGAAAGTGACATTATTAGGTTTCTTTAGAAAATCCAATGTTTTCATTTTTATAGTAAAGAATAACATTGATAAGATTCCACAACCGAAATTAATGTTTGAAATTGTCTTTAAACATGTATATATATGTAAACCTTATTAAATTAAATACAATTTCCATAAATAACAAACATGACCCCCACATTGTAGCCAAGTTAACACGATTTTATTTTTCACCTCAACAAGGTGTGTACAGTCACGGTTCGGCAATTTCATCCTCTCATCCGATAATTTAAGCAAATTATATTTCCTTTCAACACTTTCGCATTGTCTTATTTTTGGTTACCAGTTTCTGGTTACGGCAATAATTTCGGTTGCCATATGGCATTAACGGAGGGTCAGTAACATGTAGCCATCGCGGAAGGAGGACGTCCTACTATAGAGCTGTATAGAGCTGTTAATAATCTATTATTATTACTTTGTCTCGTTCTTACTTTATATTTTACTTAATAATTTCAATGAAATTTACAGTAAAATTTATTGTTTTTAAAAATTTGTTAGTAATATTATTTGTTTTAAAGGAACTGATTTGGTACCTTATTATAGACTGACTTAAAACAAATATTACATTTCATTATAATTAAAATATATAGGTATATAAATCCTCTTATTTTTTCTTCTACCGACATCAAAGAACAAATATAGTTAATAATATCTATTGAACCAGATGAAATATTTAGGTTTTATTTATTTTCATATAACATAATATTTTAGAATTAACTGGAAAATATCTGCTCTATGTTATTACAATTCTTTAAGCATTATAGCAGGTCCAATCAAAAAATCATTTTTAACAATATAACATCACCGGACACAGCAGTTGGCTCCTCGCAAATGACGACTGAAGATATAAATATGTTCATAAAATAATAGAACTCTCCTAATACTATGAGGAACACAAACAAGAAATGTAATAAAATGTGTTCGTATTAATTTAAGGACAAAAAAGGTGAAATCTAAAATAGAAAAAAAATAATTTAATAATTTTATTTTAATGTTTATTCGTTTAATATTAAAATAATTTTAGAGCAGACGTTACTTATTAAAGTTACACTAATTTTATCTTTTTGCTTAAGTATTCTAAAATAAAATTAATTGGAAATTAATTCCTATGTATTTAATTTGATATCAAAAATTAAATATGACTTATAAAGACAATTTTAATTATATTATTGAAGCGATTTATGATTAATTCTTAATTATTTGTTTACTTCTTCATTTATTCTTGATTAATAACAAAATTTTCTGCGAATTCGATACTTACCTGTCTGTACTCATATAAGTCAAATGCTCCACAAGATTTTAATCCTTCATCATGAGCTCGGAGCATGAAGGAACTAAAGGTCGATTCAAAACTTGGATTCTGGGTTCAAAAACCCGGGATTTAAAAGTCGGCATAATTCCAATTCAATTAACCTGAGAACTGCCGGGTAAACAGCATTGTCATATTACGTGTGTTATACGGAATATAAAAAAAATCATTTGTGTACTGAGCGTACTCTATTTAGTCGTTGAGCCGTATATTTGCCTTATTCGATATGAGTGAGTATATGGGTCAAAATATATGTAGTAGGTTACTGGGTTTATAATTATTGTTGGGAAACAGGCATTTTTAATTAATGCTGTCATTACTCTGCAGTGTCTAGTTTCAGTATGAACTCGCGATGGGTTGTTTGTAAATCGTACTAATTGCTTGGCTTTCATTCTATTGTCAGATTTATTACAACATACAAATGAAAATCTTTTTTTCTAATCAATATATATATTTTTATTTTTTTAACATTAATGCTTTCATACTAATGTATAGATTTTTCTACATACTCGCACAATTTCAATATTAAAACGGAATTTCGTTTCACCTTCGTTCGCGTTTATAAAATTTTAAATAAACGTTCCTATAAAACTATAATAATCAAAATATTTATGTTGTTTATTTTATAAATATAAAGTTTAGTTCTTCATATTTTTTAAATTATTTAAAATATTATACATTTTTTAAAAAATGTAATTAAGGAAAAGATTCTTATATTATATTTGTTATATGACAACACTGGAAGACAATTATTTTTCTTTTAAAATAAGGGATTTTTTGTAGAAAAAGTAATATGTAAAAATCCGTGTTTTATATAAGTTTCTCGGTCAAGGGACTCAATATTCCCGATACTGAAAGAAAAAATATGCATAATTTACGCAGTGTTACCAGACTATGAATATTAAAGAGTAAATTTGTCCCAGGATATCTTGGTCGTAATCCTAAAACCTTTTTAGGATCTGGTACACAAATTGACAAGATAAAAGTATACAATCTTCTCCTTATAACCAAACGAATAAATAAATACGCATTTTATAAATATAGTAGTTTTTGATTCAAAGTGCAGAAATAAAAGAAGGAAAAAGAAATGAGATCCGACACAAAGAAACTCATTTCTCTTTGGAACTGATGCAATAATATCTTCGATATTGCTTCTGTGTCGAGCATATCTAATGATATTTAAAGAGAAACAATCGCTTTTCAATATTAACATTTTAACTATTTTATCGCTTATATATCATATAATACCTCATTTAGAAAGTTATTTCTTTTGGCTATATACAAAAGTCATGCTCATAAATAGCTTTACACTTTAACGATCTAAGCGTGTTATCTTCTTACTCTGTCTAAAGACGAACACGTGTTCAATAATAAATTACATCTATAAATTAATAATAAGTAATACCATGAGCTTTTAATTTCTCCTTAACATGAATAGCTTACTTTGTTTTATAGGCGATCGTATTTTAATAAAATATTCACTGGCACAAGTTAAATGAAACTTAAGACAATACAAAAGAAGAAGACATTTCTTTCTATACTCATTAAATACTCATTATTCAATAAATATAGAGATATATGTACTATTAATTAGCTAATTATTATCTTTCTACTTTTAATTAGATATTTTTAATGACTGCATGGGTTACTGAGATCATTAAGAACTCTTTGGCTTATCTAGTCCTCAAATTTGTTTTATTTTTTAATTAGGAGAACTATTAATACATATCATAGTGTAATACTATACAATAAAGGAACTAATAAAAGTGAGAATTCTACCCAAGACCTTTGGGTCAGAAGACAGAACAACTGACAGTCAAATATATATATGAGAGTTACTTAACATTAAATTATAAAAAAAAAAAACATTTTTACAAGCTTTGATATGAATGGTCCTTGTGTAATGTCATCAAATTATACCTCACTGATGGTTCAACAATCAAAGAGTCCAAGTGGCTGCAGTCCAAATCCTTAGCTTGATGAACCACAAAAACAGGAGATAACATGAATGAAACTGATATAGTTTCATAATGGATAAAATGAAAACTTGAAACTTAAAATGATCGGTTATATTATAATTTTATAGATGTATCAATCAAAATATAAATTCATGATTCAGTTAACTTAAAGTTAAAGGATGTGATTTGAAAAGTTCAACCATAAAAAAATCGAAAAATTTAAGGTCCCGACTATCCTTAATATAAATCTTGTTCCCAAAAAGGTATAAAAGTCAGGTTTAATTTACCGGTGAAGATAATGATACAATTGCAAATTATCCAAGCCTGAGATCCACGTTGAACCGTTGTTTATCTTTAATCACCCTTTACTTTTTTCCTTCTTACCCTTTTTGAAGTAGGGATTAGGGTACCAGAATTATAGCCGAACCGCACGAAAAGAGTGTTAAATAAAATGTGACATAGTAAAGGATTTCTCGCATTCTCTATTTAGATGATTTGGTGCTCAAGCATCAAATACTATAGTTTTGAATTGCCTAATTGCTGGCGAATTATGTATAAATACAAGACATGTACAAAGTATTTGTTTAGTTCGGAAATCAAATTAAACTTAACCCCTTATTTTAAACCAAAAGCTCTTAGTGAAGTAATGTGGAATGGAAAGTGAATGTGTATTAATTAAATCCTCATGTATTCTGGTAAAACTTGAGCATATTTGTATGTAAGGAGCCTTAAGGTGAGCCAATATCTTTTAGGATGAATGCAGACTCAGTAAACGAAATTATGCGGTGGCACGCAATTCTCTTTACCCCTTCCGACCTAACTCATGATTTTGCTTATCTCGTGTCGGGATCGGAAAATTTAAATGCGATTTCGACTCCCCAACTAGCGCTTGTGTAAACGTAAATTTGTTCCCCTTCGATATCTTGAGTGAATTGTTTGAGCAAAAGGGATTCTGAACGGGTTTGAGTAGATGCCACTTTGGATTTCCTACATTATGCTTCAGCCCTTCACGGAAAATTTGAAATATGTTTGTGAATGGAATATCTTTACAAGTGTTATATTAGAATACTTAGATATTTATCTGTTTATATTTATAAATATATAAGTAATAATCACATGGTAGTAACTCCAAAGAGAAAGGTCCGAAATCCTGAAGTTTACTGAAATTCTAAAACAACATATTTACTGACTCCCGGATGAAAATAGTTAAGTGTGGTTCATCTAGTTTGCGGCTAAACAATTAACCGTCAAATACGTTCCTAAATACTTCATTAACATCGAGGTTATTTCTGAAGTAACATTACGAGACCCATACCTCTAAAACTTTGAAACAACAGTAATATTATGTGTAATAAAATGTTAATGAAACTCCTGAAATATGCAATTGAAATTATTAGTTATTTCAATGTAGAGAAAATATTAGCTATTTATTCATTTGTTTATTTATTGTTATCAAAAAGCATTGATTTTTTTTTTGGGGACACGTAGCCAAATATGAAATAACAATTCAAGAATAAAGAAATAAAAACATATAATATATACAATTAGGCGTGTGTACTTAACTTGTTTCTACATAGGTAAAAAATAGTTGAGTACACAGTCTACATAATAAATAGAAGGGAGTCTACAAAAAGTGTCTAAAATCCACCAGCAAAAAGTCGTCCCTCATAACATATTCTCCCCTTATACGAATTTACATTATTTTATTAAACTTACCCATTTAAATTTAAAACCAATATAGTTTAGTTAATAAAAATACATACTATACAAATTTATTAATAATAAATAATTATTGTAAGAAATTGTACATTTAATTAAAAAGAAACATAAATTAGAATAAACATTTATTAATTTATTAAAAAAAATGTATACTCAATGTCATATTCATAAAATGTCTGAAAAATGCCACGGAAAAGTTTTTAATATCCTTTTAATATACGCACAAATAACTCCACAAAATGACTGATATTTGGTAACTGAAAGTGGGTCAGTAAATATTAACTTTATCTCTTTCAATGCACTCACACATTGATAACTAATGCACTACACGTATAAAATATAAATCACACATGAATGCGACATAGAAACCATTTTTGCGAAATACTTTATTCAATTATTGTTAATAGGGTTCATATAATTGATAGGTTTTATGATCTGCCATGCATTTTTATAGCTAGCTATTTTTTTGACGCGTCTGAACTGATAGTTAAAAAAAACAATATCATTAATTAATTTAAAGAGTTAATTCTAAATATACTAAATTATAACTTCTAACCAAATACTAGATAATGCTAACCTCTTATATATTATAATAATAATAAAGCGATTAAAATTTTTTTTTTTTCAATAAAAATCTAATTATTGTTTAGGAACCATGATATGATGTAATAAAAATAGAGTTAACCGTTAGTTAGCTTATATGATTGAGATTTTCAATAATTTTCATTTAAATAAAAGCTTTTCTGACGATGGCATGATGTACTCACATTAATATAATCTTTAAATGAATACAATAATGATATTTTATCTGTTATTAATGTATTTATTACACCAAAAGCTATTGACCAGAGAGCGAATGATATCATTAACTCAATATACCGCAAGGGGATTGCCATCAAACGAAAGCTTGGTAAGGATTTTTTTTCACTTTGTTTAACTTAACCTCTTTAAAATAACAGTAAACCAAAGTTTAATTATATTCTCAACATAATTACCGTATATGATCATTTTTAAAACAATAAAATCAAAATGGCGATCACAATAGAAATAAATCATTCCGTCAACAACGACCGCAATAGCTTTACCAAAAGACAGAGATAGAAATGTAATATAAAGTTTAAAATGATATGAGTAGAGGTAAATCAAATTATTGAAAATATTCGTTTTAACACGAATATGCCTTTATCGGCCAATAAATCTTAATGACTGCGTTTGGTTTATTAAAATTTATCGCGTTATCGTTTGAAACATTGGATTGAGTTTGTCAATTCTCTTTTAAATATGTTAGTTTTATTATTATTTTTTTCTGTTTATAATAAAGATATCAAAAAGAAATTTTTTTCGTAAATAAAAGAAAAAGATGCAATATATATTAATGAAGGATCCTTTGTCCTTATTTAGCGAAAAAATACTTATAAAATAGCAAATTAATAACAAAATAAATAAGCTCAGTTAATACAAATCTGTTTACAAAACGTAAATACACAACGAAATAGGAAACAATATTTGTTCGTTATCCCTAACAACGAAGTGAAGGGACATACATCAATAAAAATACGAGTACATTACCACGAAATTATTTACGCTGTTATCATTATTTGGACACACGAGCACTTTTAGGATGAAACGTACTTCACTAGAAATTCTATTGTATTATACAGAATATCTATAATACTTTTGTATTTAAAATATTATGATTCACCGCTACTATTATATATAATTCTAATCTGACATTACTCACGTGAATACTAGTGGTATTTGCGCAAGTATACTATTATATATAATAGTATGTATGAAATTATTCTTAGTTTTTAGCAATTTTTAAAATATTTTTTTAAACAAATTGTTACATATAATTTATATTTAGTATAGTATAAGTATAATGGTTGCTTTATTTTTACTAGTTCTATTGAAAATCAAATAAGGGTAACTTTGAGAGCACCGCTGGTAAACAAACAAAGTTCAAAATTAGCCAGTACATGTTATCATTATTACAAATATATTTAAAGTAAGCTAAGCTTAAGCCGGTTACGTCCCTCCCTATTTTCTGATGGAGATTTATGTCAGGGGATCAAAAGTTTGCATCCCCGCTTAGAACTATGGTGATTAGTAATGATACACCATCTTAGCCGTGACTCCGTCTATTATTTATTTGTAATTTTTTTATGTGTTTATTTAGTTTTTTTTAATCAAATCATATTTTAATAAACAAAGCCTGCAGTCAGAAAGATAAAATATAATAAGTTAATTCGCGAAGTGTAGCACTGATAATGCTATAATAGGAACATTTTATGGTTTTCGGTTAATTTCATAATTATTAATAAATAAGTATTACGTCCCATTATACGCGTAAGGGCAGTTAATTTCACTTAGCGGTCATAACTGTTGGTAATTCATTTTCTCATTAAAGGTTTAAATTTAACGTCACACCATGTGGTCTTGAGCTTGCTTGTGTAGTATGAAGCGTTTTGTGACGGTAATTTGAAATCTGTCTTAATTATATAGGAGTAAAATATTTTAAGAGTTACAGATAAATGTTGATTTAAAACAAAGTTATATTAAAGTTTTGTTTAAATATTTATCGATAAACCGCGTCAAGCAAATGTCATCCCCAAAACATTTTTTACATCCCCCGCCACAACATCCCTTGTATTTACCGCTAGTGCTATTTATTTGTGCTAGCGCTTTAATGATTGGGGTTGCTTTGATTCTTTTGAACTAACACTGTGTGTTATACATTATTTTTTATTGTATTTTGTTGAGGGTAATTTTATTTTAAGGCAATCGTAACTGCTAAATTACATACGTAATATATTAACTCTTTTATTGAAATACACAAATGGTATATTTAGATTTTTTCATTAAAAATAAATTTTAAAATGCTTTAACTCAATAAATTAAAAAAGTAGAACATTTTAATGAAACTCGTGTTTCAGAGATGCTACAAAAATTTAATTTAACAAAATTAGTTTTTGATGGACATAAATGTTATTCCTTGAGCCAAAACGAACTACTAACCAAAAATAACATGCTGTCAACAGTTTTTGGAAACATAACACTGAAAAATTATTTTTACTAGCGACGTCAGTGTTTTGAGTAATAGATTACTAACGATTCAGCATACTTAAAAATATCTAATTATTTTGTTATTTTGAGTTGAGTTGACTATTATATTGAGTTAAATTAAATAATTATTAACACAACAGTTGCAAAGTTTTGTAGAAAAGCATTTTATAATATTCTCATTTATAAATTAGCTTAGGACTTAGTATTTTTCTCCATAAATTAATAAAATATATATTCTTTGTCATCTTAATCAATACCACAACATTATTAATGAGTATTGATTTCACATAATACCCATCCCGCTCAAACATCACTTTCATATCAACAATGGAACCAGACCAAGTAATAACTCACCAATACAGCTAGTTATAGTAATAAATTTATTAGGTCAGTTAACTTGAATTTGTGGTATTACGTGCACTATGACGTAATTGTCCAAGTTTGTAGTGCAGATGAGAATGTACTGGCTCCGGCCAAATTAATACGAATGGTTGCTAGATGCTTCCTTACAAGTTATTATACTACTTTGTTTATTCTCTGCGTAGTTCTTAACATGTTGTCTGGATCTTGGCTGTATTTATGGTTCTAGTTTGTGTTTCGGGAACTTTCTATTTATATATAATTAGTTTGGTTTTATTCATATTTATATTAAATAGTCTGTTTGATATGTTGATTACACAATAAAAATAGATGTTGCTTTCATAATGATAAATAGAAGTTATTATCAGAATAATGCTTTAGTATGAGGTGGTCTACAACTTTACAATGTCATTTGAAATGTTAAGAAGCAAGATAACTACTACAGTTTAATAAACTGATAACTGTTACAGAGTTTCACATATTGTTTTAAACAATAACACTGGCTAATTTGTCACGTTACATCAGAACGACAGGTCCGGACCGATGAACCGGAACTAAGCTGGCTCACAAAGCGTTGAATGTTGTCAATAATGTCTTTGTGCGAATTCGATATCCGTGATGTTACGCAATATACACTAACTTTACAAATTAACAATGCAAATAATTTTAACTGAGATATACATTTTATTTTATTTTATGAATCCTGAATACATTTATTGCGTTTATTACAATTAACACAGTATATAAAAATGTATTTAGAATGGAAAAAAAAGATAATGGAATATTTTTGTTATTATAATAATTTTTATTTCTTTTTAATAAAATCCATTCCATCATTACTTTTACAAAAGTTAAATTAATTTATTGACTTTACAGCAAATTTCATAACTTTAAAAATTTTACTATAAATTTTATGCCATGTTTTTTTAAATTAAAAAAAAAAAAAAAAAAGAAAAAAAGCCAAATTAAGAGATTTTTTCCAATTGTGATCACTTTTTGCTAAAATTAACACCCAGCAATTGACATCACCAGCAGCGCAATTGATCAATCAATTTTTAGAAATTACGAATACGCGGTCTTTAATTATAAAAAAAAAAAAAAAACTTAAAACCCGTTTTGACGCATTTTACTTGAAAAGTAATTAGTTCTAAGTTACGTGAATATGCTTCGATTGGTACCAAATTGAAGTCAATTGCATAATTAGGTCGCCAGAAAATGCCAAGACAGACACTTACCGATATATATACATACAGAAATACACACATACATATTTTTTTTAAAAAGACACGTTTAAAAAAGATTTTACTTAATAAACGATTATGAAATTCGCTGTGATTACAATAACTTCCTAAGTTAGAAAGTAAACAAAAGACAAAAACATAATAAAAAAAAACAATAGAAAAAGACATGATCAAAACTAATTTCCAATTTTAAAAACTATTTCTAAAGTTATCGATAAACTTCAAGAAATTAATTGACTATAACTCGGTTAACTATAAGTTATTCGTTAACATAGATTAAATCAAAATAACTGTCGTTACGGCGAGTCGTTTGCATGAAATAATGATTCATTTCAATTCCATTTGCATTACATATGAAAACTTGTATGAACCGATAAACTTTAATACACTATGGCGATGGATCAATGACTACTATATTGATTATGTTAATTTTATTATCTAAATTTCATGCGCTGCAGTACTTACTCTATTCGTTTTTTTCGATTGAATCGGAACAACTTTGGATATTAACATACTGTACGGCCATAAAAGTTGTTGGATTTTGTTCCGAGTCGTCCATTGTGAAGTTTGTACTCACAATAAAACTGTTGGCTTTTCCGATATTTCCTAAATTATGACGAAATAACCAACTGCTATATTAGATGTTAGATATTTAATTTTGATTTTTTTTCATATTTGACAGTGTTTTGTATATATTCAAGAGTAAATTCAACTAAACAGAGATATGTCCTTAATATGTCTCTGAGCCGTTGTGGCAAAAATGCTGTCCGAATTTCCACCCTGAATAGCTATGCTAATTCTTGGGACATAAACGAGCATACCCTCTTTTCACGAGAGGAAACGATAAGATTTTGAAAAAATATTTTAAAAAAGGTCGTTTTGAAACATCAAATAAATTCTAACAATTATAATCAATATAAAAATAATTTTATGACTGTACTGTATTGTATTCACAAAAGACAAATAATGTTATTTTGTATTAAAAAAAATATATAAACTTTTCACCATAATGACGAAATGAAAGTCAGCGGCACTGGCTAGTCTTAAAATGATATAATTTTAATAATTACTTTATAAATCAAACATCATAAAATTTAAAGCAAAGTTAACCTCAAAACATGTTAGTTGTGGAGCAAAACTCCGAATGTAAAATGTACTAGTAAAATGTACGATCATGTTTACTTCTCCCCAATATAAGTTTGTTTATCATACAAAATCAACCTCCGGCATAACGATAATATACGGTTATACTTTAAAATGAAGTTATCGGTGGGGATTTGTTAATAACAAGATTCTTCAAATATGTACACTGTCTAAATTAAAATTAATTTTAGGGTGTTTCTGGTTATATTGTACTATACTAATTGTTATATTTAAATAATATCTATATGTTAGCTTTATTCGAATAAATTTATATTGATTTTTTTTTAAGTAACAATTCATTGTCTATATGTTATAATATATACACTGTTTAAATTAAAAATAATTTTAGGTTATATTGTACTATACTAATTGTTATATTTTAATATATATATATATATATATATATTTAATATATCTATTTATTATCTATATATTATAATTATTTTAATTATTATTCATACATCATTTACTACATATATATCATTTACTTTTAAAGATTTATTATATAAGTTTGATATTTTATCTCCTTTCTCTTGTTTTCTTCAACATGCATCTACTTCCTTTTATCTGTGCATCACCCTTGGTCGACTGGTAGAGAATGCCTAAGTCATTACCACCGCCATTGTACTTAGTGCATAAAGCAATTAATAATAATAATAATATTAATATCTAGTGTAATAATGACAAGATTATATTTATTCTTTTTTAAATTTACTATATGTTTATTAACAATTCTATTCACTATTCGGATAATTAAGAGTATAGCATAATGCTAGAGAGAATTCTTCATAAAACTGCCTTTTATAATCAGAAAGAATTGTTTCAAATCAATCTGTTAGCTTAGAAGACTTGCCGCTTTTAAACAAACAAAAAAATATTGCCGTTGTTAATATTAGTATAGATTTATTCTATTTATACATAGACAGAGCGAAAGTATCTGATATAAACATATTTTAATTGTCTTTATATATTTATAATATTATTTAATACATATACTTTTATAATATAATAATCTTTATTCACATCTTAACCACAGCTCATTCTTCAATTACATTTTAGTAAGACCGGAATTCCTCAATTTACTAGAGCACGATGTTAAGTAACCCAGTTATAGTCTGATAATCGAAACTAACGTTTCAATAATGATGATAAATTTACACTCAATGTCACGGGGCGTCCGTAGACCTTAAACGTTGCGTGTAGCCCGCTCCTTAATCTGCAGGCCATTAACTTAGATCATTAATCATAGTTTTAATAACAATTTAACCCGCTAGATTAATATATCTTCATGTATTCATATTCTGTGAACGGGCAGGACTTTATCATTCAAATTCTCATACAAAACACAGGCCGCAACAAACGGGCATTCTTTTATCACTCGATCTCTGAATGAATAGTGCAACTGTTACGAATTTTAAACTCAGCTTTTGTTGTTTAACCATTGTGTACAATTAAACGTGGAAAGATGTAATAATCTCATATGTCGCTCTTTTTAATCGAACAGACATGCGGGGTTATAAATAAATGTGTTGCGAACATTCAATGAATTGAATGTCATATTTAAATAGGGTTCCACATATTTAGTTGAGCGTGTGCCGCAATCACAAATGCGGGGTTGTGCTGTTATTTATTACTGTATAATGTTATTTCGTAGTCCACATTTATAGCGCTTTTTATATTTATTAACGGCAAAACTCATCATTACATCGCATTCATGGGGTTGAAATTAATACTGTTTGTTTATATTTCTCACGGCCTTGCTTTTATGACCTGCGATCTTTATAATATTAAATATTTTGGTATATAAAATTTAAATATATTTTTAATTGAAAAAAAATTAAATTTCTTTATTACTCAACCAATATTAGTGAAGAACTTTTACATATACCAATCCTTCGCATAATACTCATTTATATCTTTATTTTGCTATTTCTGTATGATGATTCTAAGATTTTATATTTATTAATAAAAAATTGATTTTTTTTTTTATTTTGGAATGTCTAATACTTTAAAAATGTCTTATGAAATTTAATATTATACTGAACTTTAATATCAGTCATTAACTGAGAGCGGATTGGTTGTAAAGGTAATCGGGTTACTTCCACTTCATCAAAAAACCATAAAGACTATTTTATACTCCTACTACCCTTCCCGTACTTTGCTGCCGTACTTCATTATCGCATTCACTTAACATCAAGTAGTTTAACTGCTCGGTTGTCCTTTGATTTTATAAAAATAATAACTGGGAACGCGAACCAGACCTCAATTTTGATTCCCTGTGCTCGCAAAATCTTGGTATGTGGTAGCATATTGAGCGAAGCGAGGTGCAAGCAGCACCGAAGTTGCATTTACAAAACGTCGACGCATTCTGCCCTCAACAAAATTTTTTTATTTATTTTTTGTTCGAAAAATGTTTCCTATTGAAGTCTATGAGGTTTTAGTTTTTGTGATTATTCTTGAACGACATCGAATACTTGATTTTTTTTAAAACCACCACCAGACTGATGTCTATCAGTGTACAAAATTTGGAAATCTTCGGATATACAGTTTTTGATTGATGCTTGCACAAAGGATGCAGAAAAATCTCTCAATAATATGTAATTATTAGAGAGCTTGGATCAATAATATGTAATTATAAATTTTTTTTAATTAAACAAAATGTAACGTGTGAAATTCAGAGTCAAATAAAATCTATTATAACTTATTCACCAGCTGGCTAATAAAATTCGTAATTGGCCATCAAATTCCCTTCCAAAATATCATTCAAGTATAAATCACAGCATGTAAATCGATGGCTATCCTCGGGTCTCCTGGGGCTACCCCAAATTATTGGTTTGGCCTGGAGCAGTATTACAAAATGTAACTGTATTCCTTAATAAGCTCTAACTTTTGTTCAATATAACAATTAGGCTTTTGATCTCGCCATGTGTCAACCATCGCCTCTATATTATATTTAAGTGGCCACGCCTGATCACTCTATACATTATTAACTAATAATTATTACAAATTGTATGTAAAAATATAAATAAAATATTAACATATAGGATAACATTGAGTAGATTAAACTTTATTGTTTAGAATATCCAAATTAAATAAATGTTAGAGAAGTATATGGTTAGTTCCTAAATAAAATTATATTTAATATTTGTATGTATTATATTTTATAATGAAAATTATATGTTTTTGATAAACATACAAGTAAATAAAATATAAGACTTCATTATTATTTTTATGTTTTTTTTATTTTTATTTTATGAAAATCTAACAAATTCAATAAAGATAGGAAAAGGACAGTCTATGGTGTGTCAATTGTATATAAAAATATATAAAGTTACTAAATTTACCCATATCACTAAACAGACGAAATGATAACCTGTATATTTAACAAAAAATTCACAGAAAACTATATACGAAAACAAATTCTAACTCAAAATTTAATTTAAAAATATAACTTTCGAACAGTTCTACAGATTATCTGTGAAATTAACGTGTTTTATCTTTATTAATCATTTCACACAGCTGCTTTATCGCACGCACACAGTGTGTACGTGTATACGTGTAATGATGTTTGTGTGTGTCTCAATTTATTGTGTATGAGTGCGCACTAGTGCGGGCCCACGCAAACGCTCACCCTCGCGTTTCATTAAATACGTTTCCGCATATCACGCACTATGTCATTTCCTCTTTAGAGACGTGAAAAGAGAAACAAACAGTCGATACTTTATATTCATATAAAATCAATTTTTAGTAAGGTGAATAAAGAAAGATTTTATAAATTCAATTAATATCTCTAGATTCTGTGTTAACGAGAATATTGTAAAAATGATTGTTTATTATATTCAGATTAGTAATATTTTTTAAATTAAAATAATAAAAAAATATATGAACAGGAGCAGGGCTCGAATTGGCGACCTCTGGAATGACGTCTCCTCTCTCTGCCAATTCATGAATCTAACAATCAATACAAACTCAATATTTAACAACTTTCAGTATAGCTACTAGTTTTAACTCTGATATGTTGATAAACTCTTCACTGTACATTTATTTAGAAATTATATAAACCTATTACGGTTAATTTATTCTTATATAAAATTTCAAATAATAACAAATTATTTAAATAAAATCGATATTATATTCTTCCCTGTCGTTCACGTCACTAACTTTGTAACCATGGGAAGCTATTTGCGGATTCAATCAAATCCACAGAATGGTAATATTATAGGCTTAAAAACATTTGTTTACCGATGGAGTAACTCGTTCCCAGTAATAAATCTAGCTTTGATGGAAATTAAATGTCAAATAAAACGGCTTACCGGCTCGGAAAATCACTCATTGTAAAAACAAATACTCTACTGGTTTATGTTGGAAAAATTAAAGCAATACATTTGGTGGTCTTCAAACAACATAATTGTATTATTATTATATATCTCTACTAGATACCTTTTAAATAACTACCTAGCTAGTAGAAGTTATTTAAAAGGTAAACAAAATTATAACATGTAAAATCAGTAGTAGAAAATTGTATATAATTATATCCATTGCTTTAAAACCGTTCTCGGTAAGATAAAAATAATAACAGATAGGAAGAGTACTTAAAAAATTGTTACTGCATTTATATAAAATTAATAGTAACAAAAACAAAGAGTTTGTAGAGGTCAATTTATATTTTTTAAATAATATATTACAATATATTATCGAATTAACTGAGTGGAATATTAGATACCGACCATTTTAGTGACAACCGTAAGTAACCATAGGGATCAGTTATGTTCAAACAATGCTAATATCTACCCTGTATCGTCCACTCTTGCGTATCATAGAGGGTTGATTGGGCACTAACAGGGATTTTACAATGCGTTTATGGTATATCCAAATAGCTTATACAGATTTCGGAAACTGTTTAAACTTTGTTCTCTATCTCGTTACTATCTAATGTTTGATTTTAGAACTATTATTTTGATAATACTGACAGATTCGAGATAATCTTATAAATTGAATAATTTCTTACATAATTCGTTTCTTAATTTACTCTTAACTTAATCCTATAAACATCAATTTTAAATTTAGATAAAATTTGATTAATTTTATTTAAAAACTATTAAACGTAACTAAAAGTCTTTTGATTGATTAAAAGGTAGTCTCATAAAATACCGGTGTCTTTAGACAGTCTTTATGGCGTATAACATTTAAGTAGATATCTGTTATTTGAATGGTAATTAGGGACCACCATCGTTGATTTTATATTTTCTGTGTTGAAGCATTTATTAGTATCAACGTGTCAAGTATCGGATGTCCGCAATTAGTTGAATGAGGGTCAAAGTAATATATCCACATGAAGATATAAAAGTCTTAGTATTATAAACTAAATGATCATCTTAGAACAGATTGTGCGTAATTAGATATAAAAAAGGCAACTTCTTTATTAAAAGAGTCAACCGATCTCTTTCCTTTCTTCGTATAACCTAAATATAAAATAAAGTTTGTTAGATGTTTTATTTGATTTTATTTTAGTTGTCATGATATGATTTCTCATTGATCTCCTGAACCCGTTAGAATATAACCAGTAACATAAATGAGATTAAAACAAAGTTATACGATTATTTCTAAGTATTTATCAGATATAATCGCTAACTAGTTCCGGCCTTTCAAATAGGTATTGTTTCCTATCAGATATCTGTCCTTACTGGTCTTTCTAAGTTACATTACCATTCCTTCCTCGTCAAAGCTTGCAATTCATATATGTAAAACCACATATTTAATTTGACAATATAATTAAAAGCCACTCTATGATTTACTATTCATTAAAACCGCTACAAAATCCTACATTTGATATAATATTATAAATAGTATTAGTGGTTTGTCACATATGTTTCATTACTTTATCGACTATTAAATAATTAATTTAATCACATAATATTGATAAGATGAAAGGTTAATCATAATATGAGCAAATGTATTTCATAACATCACATGTGTAACGTGAGAGTCACTAATGCTTAGTAAACCTACTGTTTTTTAGCAAGACCATTTTTTTTTATCAAATAATAACTCTAGATAAGGTTTATGCCGCATTGCGCTGAGCCAGAGAGTCAGGGACAAAAATGAATCACAATGATGAGACGACTCCATCTCTGAGCCTTAATATTTACATGCACGAAACAAGTTCCGTACAGTCAATATTAGGTTTTCCATACAAATGAATACATTCTAACACAATAGGAGTTCCATTTTGACCGCTGCGCCTGTATTTGCTCAGACAATTCTCGCTATGCCGGCTTATGCCACCGCAGTGGGCAAGCTTGCTTTCTTCGTTTTATGGCTACCTGGTATTAAACTAAGCACACTGACAATCGATTGATAAGTATACATGCGCAAGCGCAGAGTGCTATAATATATATATAAACACTTAGTGTTCTATAAATTATTAAACATTTTATACATTTTTGTCATTTTCGCCAAACAGTTTTACTAATCTGATTGGGTAATACAAAAGTTTTGTCTATTTATTTTTAAATATATCCTAAAACAAATAAAAATCAAATAACTTCCGGATTAACTGTTCTTTACTTATATATTTTTTTAATTTATAGATTTTGAAAAGTTATATATAAAATAAAAATATAAAAGTTTATAGATTTTGAAAGTATTATTATTTAGCATTTGTTGCAAGTTTATATTATTTGAAAATGACTTATGTGGGATATTAAACTATTAACACTCAAAAGCAATTTTCATATTGTTAAATGTATATACAATATATTAAAATAAATGATCTTATTGTATATTTTTTTGATAAATTATTAAATATAATATTAATATCAAATCTCTAAAAAATTTAAATAGATGTTATATTTCTAAATGTATTTGTATTCAATAATTCGTGGTCATAAATGTTTATGAGAGCGGTAAAATGTTAACTTCATTCTAACTTCACCCGAAGCAGGTTCTATAACATTGTTAGTTTAACCAATGAAACTTCTGTTAGATTTTATTTCAATTGCCAATTATCGTTATTGTAAGGTATAAAAAGTTATTTATACGACGTAAATAACTAAATTACTAGCTATGCTAAGAATAACTTACGAAAAATATTTTTTTAATTGGTTACCAAAATACCTATTAATTTGTAGATATTTTTTTTTAATTTCGATATATTTTATATATTTTCTATTATAATATTACTATCGATCAAACACGCCTCATCATGTTATTAAAGACAGTTAACCTCAACTTATTCAATTAATAGCCTGCGACAACTTGCCAACAATATTCAAGTGAATGTTAATTACACAAGTTCTTGAACTTAATCCTTCAATTACAGGGCACTGCATACATATTACCATTTAATGGCTTTTCATGGGTTTCTAAATAAGATAGTTTCATAGACATTATATAATTCTCGGAAAGCCCAATTTAAATATACAAAAAGAATCTGTATCGTTCCTGAGAGTAAATTCCTCTTTTCGCTCTTTGAATACACCAATGGTCTGGATTAAAAAGGTTTCCATCGTATGAGCATAATATTATTATTCTTCACCGTCCTTCAGTTCAGGGCAGGCTATTACTCATCTTTTTCCCGCTTCGAGGGCCCGTTTTTATTGCTAGACGTGAAAAATACCAGAAATTTCACCCGTTTCGCTCAAAGAGGCCGGATTAATTCAGAAGGCACTTATTTCAAATTGGATTTCGCTAGAGTCGCGACTCGTACCTCCGTCTACATCTTTTTAATAGTATCCTCCTTGTATCTTTCATTGGTTACTCCGGTTAGGACAATTCAGTTCATTGGTTAATGGAAGAAATGTCACTTACGTGTACGTATTTCGAACGACCATTATATCAAAAATGTACTTATATTTTTTCAAACTCTTGGTTATTCGTTTTGAACTACCAAAAGTAACAATAAGAGTGTTTCAAACCTTTGTTACAATAGATTTGGACTGAATTAGCCTTTTTTTAAATTTACAAACATAAAATATAAATTATATAAAAAATGTCATTCATGATAAGCTTGTGAAATCTATGCTTAATCGGATATAACTTCAGAATAAAATTATATTAATAAATATATACATTTAATTTAAAAAACTAAAAAGAAACTTGAAAGCATACGGAAGCGAAATCATGTATCTTATCTCTGACAGTATATCAACATTAGTTACCAATTCTGTCTCTAATAACCCCAAGGCAAAGTCAAACATACCATATTTACAGAAATGTATGTAGGAGGTATAAAAAGCATAAAAACTTCGCTTCCTTATTATTTTTCATGCATTTATAACTATGGAACTATTTACATTTTAGTTCAGATAAAAGCAGAGACATGAATGCACTAGTGTTCTCAAACTTAGATCAATTTGAATGCAAATTGTGAAAACTTTTACACTCAAGCGACAATTAGCTATATTGTATTTAGAATGTAAATAGACGTAGAAACTAATTAACTGAGTGTATGTACATAATACTATAATTGTAATATGTAAGATTCAGATCTATTTAGTAAATAAATGCTATTTTTCTGCATATGCAGTTTTCGTTCAAAATTATATATAAAACAATATTGTTTTACTAAAAATTTTGCGATTTAATTTATTTTTGAGATGTTAGTAGTTGATTGCTATTATTATAAAAAGTTAAAAGTTTCAAAAAGTAAAATTATTGTAATATTGAAACCAAACCTTTTAAACTATGATAATTATAAGAGTTCACAGTACGTATGCCACGAGCTCCTACTTTTTTCATAAAAACAAATTCTGCATATAATATTGAAAAAATAATTCATTCGTGTGAAGCTGGACGGGTGGCTAGTAAATAAAAATAATAAATTTTCTTTCAATAACGCCCCTTTCCAATCAAAACATGTATTCACATATAAAACCAGTATCAACGGTATAAATTCTTTTGTTTTGTCCGGGAAGCATGTTCCAATTGTCCGTCTGTATGTTAATGGTGATCCCGATTACCATTAAAAGCAATGGTACAAGAGCTATGGTAAAAGTTAAATGGACATTTTAAACTATAATTGCCTGAAAACATTGTACTACACAGTGTTTTGCTCGTTAACATAGTACTGATTAAACCGTATAAATATATTATTTTACAGTGTTGTGTGTTTTACATTTATTTAACATTAACATAATATAAACATGGCAAACTACTATTTAATAAGTTGTAAAGATAATCAATATTATAAACTGTAGTAATTATGTAAATAAAATGCTATTTTCGTATATAGATTGCCATTATGATTGATGAATTGTTGGTATAATCTTGATTACAAGAGATGGCTCTTCACAAAATTGGTTTTTAAATGGTATCATTTGCTCAGGTAAAATAAGTAGGTTAACAGAGGTTAAACGGCTTAAAAGCAGTTGTAATTACTAAAATAGTAACAACAAACTTTTGTTATTGTTGTTGGTATACACTAGTAAGTGACAACTCACTATCGAAATTCAACCATAGTGTATAAATATGTGGTTTAGTACATTTTATAATTATAAAATGGTATTTGTATATTAGAATCCATACATTCGTATCTATACAAAAAACGTATATGGTCTGATAATTCTAATGTTTATTAATAAAAATGATAAAGAGAGAAGAAAAGTGTATTGATTTTTTTGTTTTTGCCATATGAAAATAAAATACCAATGAAATAACAAATTGTTAATTCATTGGTATTTTATTTTCATAAAGATTTATTAATAAATAATTGATTTAAAATGTTTTGGATATGGCAACACTAAAGCAGAGTAGTTCCTAATTTTATATTCTACATTTTACGTGTTCGTGACAAGGGTGAGATGATTGATGAGAACGGTGATCGGTGGTTTTTGTCATCCAAGAGTTAGTGGCCATTACAAAAACATATTCATTTTATGTTACAGCAAAATATTAGATAAAATATTTGAGACATTGTCCATATTTTATTTACTAATTTTTCCTCTTTCGAATATTAAAAAAACGATCAATGCTCATAACGGTTTCATTACTATTTAACTTAAATAATGCTTTAATATCAGTAAATACCAAGAAATAATCACCTCACAAAACATAAACATAAAATATTAATATATAGCAGTGCGTCGCAGTTTCATCCGCGTATAATTCTACTACTATAAGTTATAGCCATCCTCATGAACCTGCGTATTATGATCAGGAATAATTTTTCGAATGCATCTCGTAATTTTGAAGAGTAGCGCGTTTAAACAAACAAACTAAAGATAATATTAGTATAAATTATAGGTACTTAAGTTGACACTTACTTCTAATTAAGCCATGTGGTTAAATTCTGATTTACTATGATTTATTTAATAATAATTAATTAATTTTTTCAGTGCATCATCCGAGCGCACTGCGTACACCTGGCTCCCGGATACCAGGATCGAGTTCAGTTCACCTTACAGTCGACGAAAGAGTTCCAACTCCACGCTCTACGAAAGTGACTGATGGTGCGCCTTCGACCAGTTCGAAGAAGCTTTACTGTGATGGACACTTAAGTGACAAATGACATTTGAATGTAATGAAGTGCAACGTACATCGACTTTTATATTATCTTCTCTTTGTATAAAATTATTGTCTTCTGTACATATTTGAGTAAGATTTCATGTACGATTTCTTCTGTGGTTATATAAGATATAAGTATTCATCCTTTTTTTAATAAGCTTTTTATTTTATTTTATTTTATTTATCATAAAGATTTAATAAATTTATGCCACATTTTTAACTAATTGGAACTTGTGAGCTAAAATAACTATCAAATTCGTCTTTGCGGAGCTAGAATATTCGGAGAACATCTTTTCCCATAAATTTGCTAATATTCTCGCATTTACTTCGAACCGAGGCGAAGCGTCAAACTTCTTCTTGGTTAACTAAAATGAATATTTATGACGTACACAAGGAACGCCCCATTTGTACCAGAATCTTAAGTATTATACGTAGCAGTTTGTTATAACAATACCGGGAGGATCGTAATTATTCTATTGGAACCATTATTGGATATAGATTTTTAGTTGCAATAATTTCATAAAAAACTTTTGATTATGATCAAATACCTGTTTTATCTAATCGAATTACACTTGAATAATTACAATAGTCCTAAGAAATAATAAAATTTATCAACAATTATAATGTTAAACATTTTATCATTTTAAATTAATACTTAATTTCCTCAATATAATTTCTATAGTGATGTGATGCAAATATAATTATTTTTAATATATTTACTAATAATATAAAATTATTGGTTTTATAACTCGATGTAAAATTGCATGTTAAAAATGTTAATAATCTAGTCTATCATATACGAATTTCCACAATATTACTTAGGATATCTTTAAGAAACTAAATGTAAGATAATACCACAATTTGTTGATCATATAACTGTAAAGATATTGATAATTAATATTCGCTGTGATTTTTAATTTTAAACTCCTGCGAATTTTCTTGGAATTTCTCTTGTATACATAAATGTATAAGTTGTCATAAATGTATAAGTATAATATAAATATACTATTGATAAGATTTATTTTTGTAATTTAAATTGGTCCAGGTTTCAAGACACACGATTCCATATAGAATTAGAATTGTACAAAATTAATTGTATATAAATAATTAACGACTATGTATAAGAACGCTTCTGAAGTTGATCTTGTTACGGCAGACATGTCGATCTTTTCGAAATCAGAATTGTTGGAGACTGCAATTTAATATAGGATACCTTAAAGTTATCAGCTTGTTATAAAATTGAATATTAATTATATATAATACCTACGAGATATGTAAATCTCATTATTTTTCGTATTTATGTAGCCGTTATTTGCAATTAATGCCTATTCCCGAACAGGTTATATGATATAAATTTTACATAATCGGATGTCATTACTTGCATATTATACTAAATACACATTCACTTATATGAAAATCGTCCACAATTTAAATAAATAATAATTACTGTATCACTATTTATAAGTTTAAGTCACTAAAAAAAAAATTGTCATTACATCAACCATTTGTATAATTTAATATCATAGAATTTGACAGTTTGTATAATGTCATGTTTATATTTATACATTGTGTAAATAAATCGAAATTATACAATTTATCATCAATATAAATTATTTATTTCCTCGTTTATATTATCATTTATATAAATGATTTTATATAATGCATTTCCCATTTAGTATTTTGTATAATTTCCAATAAAGTCATATTAATAAATATAATGTTGATATTTTATTCAATATACCTAAAATTATGATAGTTATATTTTATATAATTACATAAAATATTTTTTTATCTAAAACAAATTTATAATTCAATCAACTTGATAATAATAATCTGAAAACACAATAAAATAGTTGGAATGCTTTGAACCCTATTTTCTATAATAGCGAGATCTCATTAATCTTTCCCGGTTTAACAAGATTTGTAAAGGGACGTTTTCCAACTAATCTGTATTGTGCGAGGTTATTGCGATGTTCGCAGTTCTCAGAGGGCCTTTTTTGTTGTGTTAAATACAATTTGACGCAAGCCGTTCACTAATTGGAACACGAAAAGTTTTTGTGTGCCGCCGCCATGGAAGGTGCAAGTTTGGAACGAATTCATCTACGTGTCTCGTATTACAGAAGCTGTGATTTGATCTGATTGGAAGGGATAGTGCAATATCGAACCAAGAAATGTAAAATTTTAAAGTAGCTATATGGTTTCACAAATGAAAGTTAAACTCTGTTATGTTGTTTAAAAATTAGGAAGGCCAATTAAACTTGATTGAAAAGTAATAGAAATATGTTTTTATAAGAGCAATGTTATACATTTGGCTCAAAGTATTAGAAACTGTTTATTGTTTCACAACAGTAATTATATAATTGACTGTACATAAAAAAAATCTATCAGTATAAGAGTGAATATTATATTTTGGTCAAACTTGGTTGTATTGAATCAAAAAAAAAATATTAAAAAAAGTAGCAGTACTAGATATAATATAATTATTAACATAATATTTGAAGTTTTAACTGAATGTAATATTGTAATTAAACTTATCTAGAATGTCTCTTTATTGCTTACCGCGTGTCAGTGGTACGCGTCACGGTCACGCAGAGTATTGGAAAGTTTCACCTGAGTTTGAGTTATTCGATTGCAGTCGGAAGTCCGACGGTTGCATTAATGTCATGGATTCTGTTTGAACAGTCATTTTCCAGGTGTTAATAGCGAAAAGTTGTCGGAACTTTGTGCTTTATTTGATGTTAAAGGGTCAGTTTGTTCAAACTTCATTCGCGTTTAATGCTGTTATAATTTTCTAATATAAATTACTTTTTTAATTAAAGATAACATTTTAATATTATCTCACATCAAATATAAAATATTAATGCATGAAGTATCTTTATGAAGATATAAAATAACCTTAAATATTAGTTTTATCTTACGTGGTCTGAATAAAATAAATGTTATCTTTTGTAAATGGAGATATAACTTTTAATTTATGCAAGAATAAGCTCTAGAGAAGTTAACGTTAAAATAACATACCTACTAAAAGAATAGTTCGCCAAAGAATTCTTAAAAATACGGCTTCTTTCATCAGCAAAATCAACAGAGCGCTTCAAATTCAAGAGTTCATGGAAAAATCGATATTGCCTCCACAGTACACCGAGAAGATTATCTGAAGTTGATAACTAATTAAGGCATCATGACGTACTTATTAACTTTGCTTCCGTTTGTATGTAAACTATATTAAAGATCTATTAGAGCCTTATTAGGGCTGTACGAGAATCAAACGAGTTTCAATAATGAGGCAAACTAATGTTACTCAAGATTTCTCTGATGTATTCGTAGTTTGATGTTTGAATGATGTAATTAAAACCAATAACATATACATAATAATAATTATAACAACTAATTACTAATATAAACTATTGAATAAACGATGGCAGTTTCATTATCCTATGAAATTATTTAAGAAATCAATTAGTAAATATAATATTAAATTTTCGCCCATGTAATAAATAATCAATAAGGATAAGCTACTATTTAATATATTATCATATGTACACAGGTGATTTTGACAGTAGTATGTCATATATTTGATCAATCGGACCTACCAGCGTTACGAACGTTAGAAACCAATTCTCACGCCAAAGTCAATAAGTCGAACGTTTAGTAAACAAATCTGAACAATAGACGAGCGTTTGGTTTTATAATATACATTTCATTTTAATTTCCAACTTTAATACAACAGTAACTGAGCTCACAATTGCGTAAAGGGTACAAGATATTAAAAATTCCAGCTACCGCATAGTATTGACATTCCCTTTGTAAACACTAATAGGGAACTCAAAAGTGGGAACTAAGTAAGAAAAAACATTGAATATGTTAATTTCATACTAACAATATTAAATTCCAATTCCATGTGATATGTTTATTATAAATTCAAGACGTAAAAAAATACGAGCAGAGAGATTAGAAATAAAATAACATAATAGAAAGTAAATACCTTTTAAACGATGGAAGATATCGCAAATCTTGTTTATTCATTCGGATTATATCTTATAAGACGTTAATCCACTTTTTATAACCGTTTGAAATACGCCTACAGATCGTTTGTAGGATTCTTTACGAGAATTTAAGTGACTACTGATTGTGAGACGCTTAAATGGAAGGCTTTACTCGTTGTAACGTTTTAATAAATAAATTTGAATTTTATTAACACCATTACATTTATATTTAATAGGGTTTACTAGATCGTTTCATAAGAAAATATGTATTTGATATTCATAAAAAAATATGGCTTCTAATTATTGCTTTTGAGGTTTATTTATTTTTTATACAACCTCTCTATTTTATTATTATCAATTTTGGACTAAAACTATACAACAATTTATAGAAACATAAAAAAATATATTTAAAAAAAAATCAAGAATATAAAAAAAAATATTTAAGAATTTCGAAACGTTTGTTATGTCAAATTATTTGTCATTCTGTGACATTTTTAGGTTCAAAGTTTCAATAACCAATTAATAAACAATACCAGCACGTTCCTTCAGACTAGACCATTCTGTTTAACTTTACGTTTCTGTAACAAACAACTTTAATCCCGCTCCATAAAAGGGTAAGAATCTTAAGTTTGTCCCCTCCGAGCGCTACAAATAATGTTAACAACTTGGTACCAGTCGAGGTACAGTCAACATTGCAGATAAATATTTGTTTAAAACCAAAAGAAAAAAACTTTTTGAAATATTTATGTATTAAAATCTATAAGGAATTTTCATATAAACTTAAATTTTATTCGGGCCTATCACATGATCTAAGCCATTATACAATAACTTGGCAAAAAGCCAGTTTTTGGATCGTAAGACGTTGCTAAGCCTTCATATCGAGAATTCGAACATATTGTTTAAAGACCAATCAGAAAACTCATTTCAAAGTTAAACATTTAAAACCAGAAAGCATCAACGATTACAAAATATATACGTAGAAACGATTTCAATTTAATTACTTTAAATAATAATTATCTTAATTTTGTTAATATTTACAATTCGTAGCATAAATTTAATTACGGATTCCAATACTCTCATTGCCACCTGATACCAATCCTTGTTAACTAGATGCCATTGTCTGTGTCGCTGTATTCAGAAGATAAATAATCAAAAGATGTTTTAGTACATACACAAATACAAATAAATTGTATATATACAAAATATTAATAACATTTGCCTATGTTTCTTTGAGCAACAGATAAAAAATAAAAATGACATATCGTTAAATAAAAAATTATGCATACAAGACCGATTTTAAGCTCCATAATTTATTTTAAACGATGCTTATACCATATTAATTTACAAACATATAACGTTACATTGAATTATATATACCGCTTCAAATTAATAACTAATTTAAATTTTAACCCAAGTCTACATGGCGGAGTTTGCATTTATTAATATTATGTCGGAATTCATAATAGGCATCATATGTTTACATACGAATATTAATACGTTACTTTAAGTTACACAATCTCAATTTCATAGTCTGTCTTCTGCTCTTGTAATATTAATTTTTTTTTTTATTTTAATACTACATTTTTGTAAACACTTTTTTAAACTGACAAAAATCGTATATACAGACGTAAACAACTTATAGTTCCGTTATGTTTAAAATGGCTTCAGTATTGGTGTTCATATATAACAACAATTTGTTAACTTATGGTATTTCAGCTATTTTGAGATAATTAATTAAAAAACAAGTACTCGCTACAAATTCGAAATAATTTAAAAAATCGTGTACATCTAAGAATGTAATAAGTAAAAGTATTGTATTGTTCCACGCAGATGACTCAATACTTTTATAAATTCCCATATACATATATAGAATTAGAATAAAAATAACAGATAAAAAGCAAGTGAATCCTGTAGTCTAGTCTAGTCACGTCATGTAACGCCCACAGACATTGTATGTAAAACCGCGTGCACATGTTAGTCGCCTCGTTGTAACTTGATCGCTCTACATGGCAAGGGACGTACCGCTTTTGGTAGAACATATTGCATGTCATATGTTAAACCTTTATTTTCTATTATTTACTAACATCTAGATATTTTCTTTACATTATTAAAATACAACTATGTCTGTAATTACTCCAAAGAACTCAAAGAACTATCGAACGATATTATTTTTACATAGTATCTTTACGATTAAATCTACAGATGTCATATACATAATACTATAGATAAAAATGTCTACGAAAGTTTAATTAAGGGTAATAAAATAATTCTTTAAGTAGATTCGACATTGGCTATTGCAATCAAAGCAAAGGTCTTCAACCGATAAATGTACATGTAACTAGGCAGCACTTTGAATATAGTAAACTACACTTTATTAGTTAGTTAATAGAAACTCCTGAATTGCAAGTGCCTAGTAAGGATAAGTATGAGATACTAGGGTCCGCAATGTTTTATGTTGTTGCACCTGACAGTTATTGTATAACATGTGTTATTCTTATTACTAACAGATACTACATGTACAATACTAGACTATAGTACATTAGAATTGAAAATATATAATTTATGTAAAGATTTACATTAATCGCAGAAACATACTTTTTAATTATACTTTTAATTGCATATGCAGCAGATTAAATATTGGCACAGATTCGAAAACCAATATGTCACAAAGTAAATTGATTGCGACAAGACAAAGCCCGCACCTACTGTCAATACTGTCATTGTTCTGATAGGTCCAATACTTTATATTTACTCGATAATATAATTAATAAATTGTATTATAATATATGTAACATGATTTTTATCAAAATCATAGAATAATTTTATTCTATGAGTTTGTATCAGACAGTTACATCTCGTCTACCCGTGAACACGATTGCTACAAAGTATTCGAAACGTCGGGTTAAAATTAAAATGTAACAAAATTATAATAGTTTTATTTCAAATAATTTTATTTTTTAATAATAATTTTACATATTAAAAATTATATTTGCGTTAACAAAACTGTATTACGTAACCCGCTCATAAATTGTCCATTAGTGTCTCTAGCAACGTGTCCCGCTATAAAACATTTGCACTGCGACGTCCCTTATCTCGCCAGTATGACGGTGTTGCCGACAAGCGACGACATATGAATACACGGATGTTACACGTTCAACACGACCGTTTGCATATAAATCAATGGTCTAGCATGAAATATATCTGTATTGAGTCCGATTGAGTTTGTCGCGAGACACAGTTCCCGACGTTGAGCGATTTAAGGGCGTAAACATTTTATCCTCAAGTTCCTTTGATGTAAACGTATAATATAAGGAATTGTTTGTTTTGATTTTATTATATATAAATATATTCAAAATACAGCAATACAATATTAGAGCCATAATTTCTACTAACAAGGTGACTGTGGAACTCACAAAATATAAAAATCTCTTGGTAAAATGTAACACGAATTAATCATGAGCAAAAAGTATTAGTTAAAACTTCCATTCAGTATATGATTCTAGATAAGTTAGATATTTGTTAAAGGTCACCAGGTCACAGATGATTCTTCAAATACCATGTGTCAAAACTCACACGTCATGCGTTAATCGTTTATTGAATATTTTTGATTATAATTTTTTGTGTTACAATGTGTCGCTTTATTTTGACCTATGATGATACCTCGTTAATGGGTGGGAGTGGTTATTTAGTTAGTAAGGTGATGTCTGAACTAACGCTGTTTCGATTGGGGGAGTTTATCTTGCCATCAAACTAGCAAGGCGTGCTTGAAACGTGATAATGTAACGGTATACAAATTAAAGCAACACATTTTATAGTAATAATTATTTTAAATAAAATTTCCATACATATTCTTTTTGTTTTATTTTATTTTTTTATTTTACAAAAGCAATTGGATTCTTTTAAAGAAAGTATGTTAAGATAACTCGCAAACTGCCAACGTAAAGTGGCAGAGTAATCTCACAGGTACTCGTACACAATGCACCCTATTTTCATCCACTCCGAGATTGCACAGTGTACGTAATCAGCTGAACCGTAACCCTCTTTCGACAAAAAGCAAACGGTAAAAAATAATAAACTCTCTAAATTGTACACACACTAGCATTGTCACAAGTTTACCAAATTATAAACAAATGTAAGTATAAAAAACATCAAATAGTTTCAGATTAACATCCTTTCCGTTTGTTTATTCTTCTTTCACGACGTTCCCTTATAAATTTTAATATACTCTTTTTATGTATAGGCCAAAGTAAACATTTCAGAATGAAGACCATCATCGACAATGAAAAAGCCCTTAATAATACTTTGGGGAGAAAAGACTTAGAAGATTATTAAAAAAGCCTCAAAAAGACAGATTATACCTAATAATGTTTGAATGGACTAAATCATTATTTTCATTTATTTAGTATATTATATATGATGCTATATTGTATAGAGAATTTAAAGATATAAATTAATATAAAAAGAGAATACGTTAAAATGAAATTAGAAAATTTGCTGGCGGCTTGAAATTCTAATCTTCCACCCGACACGGCTTTTGAGGTGTATCTTTCGTTATAAAATACCCAGGATAATAAAATGAATTGGGGATGGTTACAGAAAAATCATTTTGTTTAGTTAAAATTAAAAACAACTAATTAAAACGTAATTTCAAGCTCATTATTAAATCATACGCTTAAGTAAAGAATACAATGATAAATTATTAAAATTAATCATGTTTTACCAATGTTAATAATAGTAATAAATTATATAAAATGAGTAAATTAAATTGATAGCATGTCATGGCTCTCATCGGCACCTGCTGAGCTGAGTCGAGAATAGGATTTGCATAATACATCAGGCATGCATGCTCTTCGTGTTCTTTTTAACTTAATACAATTGCTACTACAAATTTATTTTATCTATACTAATATTATAAGTCGGAATGTTTGTTTGTTTGAAGGGGTTAATCTTTTAAACTATAAGATGGTATCGAATAATTATTTCTGATTAAGAAAGGCATGTTACCTTATACTGTTACCTTATATGTTAGTTTTAATAGTAAATAACATTGTTCGGGGCGGAAGCGACTGCGAGTCCCATATTGTATAGATATTGTTCATTGCTTTTATCCACGTGGATCTTGTAAGATTTTTACTAGATAAAAGTTCTGTTTAGATGTTAATCTTTGCTCTTAGTTTAAAAAATCATATTCATCTTTTGCTGATGGTATCTGAACGAGAACAAACAATAACAATTATAGTATTATAGTATTAATTTAATTATATACTTATAGTATTAATAGGAGAATATAATTATTATAAGCAATGTGGAAAAAGTAGTTATATATCTTAGCCACAAAAATACTTCTACAACTATATTTAAATTAAAGCAAACAATATTTATTGTCAATTAACAACGTATTAACCATTATTTCTTTACAACTTAGAGTTAAAAATATATTTTTAGTTAATTTAACATTCACAAGACATATATTCGATATAAAAGTTTCACAATTGTGTTTAAAAACCATCTATAACAATTTATCACAAAAAAATGTGTCTCCCACATTTTATTAACATAAATTACACTGATTAATAAGATCTGAACCCAACAACGGAAACTAATAAAAATACAAAAATAACTATTTATTTTTAGATTTCTTGAGAAATTAACTTAATTTACATCCAATTCTGTGACTAAGTTGTGTTCGACCTCAATATATCTTACATTTTATTGTGACAGTACAGCCTCTTGCCGCGCTCGTGTTCAGATACCGTAAATACACTAACAGACGTCTCATTGGTAACGTTTAGGGCCAATTTTATCCAATAAAGCAGTATGCGTAGGACGATAACATAACCAGATATTTAAGACCTCTGTATCACCTCAGAACACAAGAATAACCACCAAATAGCATAACATTCAAGCTTGATAGATAGATCAAAATTATCTGGTTCAATAATATGAGAAGCGATTGAAGTACAAATACAACAATATGTGGGAGATTATATTTACAATAGATCTCCAAGTTAACTACTGTTTAGGTGCTGCTTGTCTTTCATTTAAGTTATTATTAGTATTACAGATGTACCTAGAAATATGATGTTTAATTGACATAATATTCCTACTATATTATTGTAGATAACCCAATATAATTAAATTTACATATTTAAAGAAATAATATGAGAGCGTGCTTAATAACTGAAGTATACGAATAATCTTTTGTTAATAATATCCAGCTAGAATATTAATTCCTTAACAATGCGATCAGCTAATCTATTACATGAATCTGTGCCAATTAACAGTGCAATCTTGTTTCTTATGACTGAGTTTAATTTTCAAATTCCTTGCCTGATGGAACATGTTATGCGGCTCGCCTCTTTAAAGAGATCCTATAACCAGTAAAATTGAAGACATATAATTTTCAGCTATTATTGTTTTGTCAAGTTAATTGTTGTTGCCATTTAAACATGACTTTTGTAATTTTATTCGTAACTATTGTCTATTACATTGAGTCTAAAAAACTATAATGGTATATATGAAAAAGATAAAATATATGTAATGTAATATCAAATTGACAAATCATGCCATAGATTTTGAACTTAAATATTTAATAATAATCCAAAGATGTTAACTAGTTGCGTGTATACACATTGCTGTACATTTAAAGGAAACTTTTTATTCCTAATTAAGATAAGAAAATATTTAAAAAAGAAAGAATATTGAGTGGTGAAAGAAAGGTCTTTTATCTATATTTCGTTATTTATGTACTTCCTTTAACTTGATAAAAACGAAAAAAGGTAACAACAATGAAACAGTTAAGGTAAGGACGAGAACTTGATAAGGGGGAGACGAAGTCACTGGCAATGGGTAGTCATAGATAAAAAATTATGAAAATAGTTGACCAGCTTTGCTTTAGAACCAACCAAATCCTCCAGTCTGTACAAAAATAGTTTTTATATACACGAAATCCAAAGATCAAAGAAGATGCCGAATAAAAATATTATAGCATTCAAGTACCTCGTTACGAAAGAATTTCCAAAACGCATCCGCAATAGCGTCGAGAAGCAATGCAATAATTGAGTGAAAAACCATATGAAATTTTATTATATCGAATTCTAAAGTGGATTACCGCAAAAACAGTCCAGAGCTGCGTTTTGCCAAATTAAGAGGATAATTTAGTAAAGATGATTTTTTTATGTGAATTTTATATTGTGGCTATATGAAACTTCCGTTGTTGCATGAATGTTGAATTTTAAACAATGAAGCGGAAAATTTAGTAATTTTCAGATACTACGAGAAAAAGTATCGATATTTTACAATACCTTTGTTAATTTTAAAATTAATTGTTTAATAAATCGAACACTAGTCGATATTATCTAGCGCTGCAGCTCTCGTAATAGCCTTTGTAAGCTATTAAACGCCCACCTCCAGTACTTACAAGGACCTGGAAACAATTTCACTAATAAAATATAGAACGATACTAAAATTTTAACACTATTGTCTCTTGCGATAGTGCATATGTATGTATAATATCTAAGTTTGATAACAAACTGATACAGATAAGAGTACACGAGAATAATAAAATTGTCAAAACATATCTTTATATTATATATTATGTTATTTACAATTTATATATCAATTTCTAGTAAGTTATAAATTATTTTAGTAATATCACTTTTAATAATACACTTAAAATAGTTTTTTTTTATAGTATAAATTAAATTCCATTGTTACCATATTTTATACTGTAAATTAAAAAAAAAACAAAAAAATAAATAATAAAGAAAAAATTCAAAACATTTTTTTTTACTTATGAACATTTTTTATGGAAAACTATACATATGTATATTTTTCAAGTATATTCGTATTTTTATATGGTACATATATTAACAATAGATAAACACGTGAAAAATTTAAAGTTCAAACCCACAAACGGGTCAATGGAGCCCTTTGATCGAAGCACTCACCTGTATTGGTGAAGAGGTCTCTCATGAAAGACACTTCGCTGATACTTAACCCGACCCTGGATGTTTACTTATGTGACTTAGGGCCGATTTCACCAAACTTTTATAATCCAAAGAGTAATTATATTAAGCGTTGATTAAATTATAATTTTTACTCCCAGGTAACTTTGTTTATAATTCAATTAATTAAAAATAATTAAATTATCTTATTAGCTCTATACAATTTATTTAAAAAAAATGAATGTATAATGTTTTCTAAGATTTACACGAGTACTACACATTTCAATGAAACTATTTTTCGGATATAACTCGCGTTTATTACCTGACCTACAGACACCATCATCTCGTCTTACCGCGAACACGTTTGCTGCAAAGCATCCGAAACGTCGGGTTAAATATAAAAATGTAATAATAAACGCGAGTTATATACGAAAAATAGTTTTATTGAAATGAATGTATAATTCGCTTAAATGAAATTACTGACATCTTCACTGTTTATAAAATAAACACGATACAACAGTAAATCAAATAAAATTGTTAAATATAAATAAATAAAATTTGTAATGTCAATATAATATTTACATCATCGATCAAATGCAATCCAATGATTAAAAAAGCAACTGTTAATAAATACTGAATCCATATATAAATTTAAACCTATTTTAGTACTTTGTTTGACAATCGTTGGAGTAATTAACTCTAATATTAATTTTAATTCAAAGTTAGTTATTGGTAGAAGTTGTTTAAAAAAAACATTAGTAGTTTTTTTATACACTCTAGTAAGACTTGATGAATTTGGGCCGTCGATACCAGTAGCTAAAGATTGCCATCTTTAGCCATCTCAGTTCGTGAAGTGAATATGTGTATAAAATAGCTATAAAAATTGTAATTTGATATTGATTTGGATTAATAAAATATATAATTATCCAGCGGTAGCTTCGTAAACTATTCAAGCCAAGATACTGCCGTACTTCGAGTTCCTGATTAAGGACCCCCGAATGGATTCGTAACTGACCAGTTTTTAATTTTATTTTTTTTTCAAGTTTAACTGACTACACAAATTTTTAATAGGTTTTACGTGAGTACAGGCAGATATTATATTAATAATAGGTTACGAGGTTAACATACAACAATTGCATTGATGTATGTAATAACATATAATAATAAATAAGACTATCTTAATATTTTACCAAAGTAGCTGGTGTTTTATAAAATTTGGGAACACAATGTTCTTTTTCGATGACAAATATTGAAAAGCTTACCAAATACTCAAAATTTACGACGCCGAATTCGTATCCGCATACGTAAATAAAATATCCACTTCATCTGGAGAATCTTATAATCCAATGGATATAAATAAAGAATATTATAATTTATTAAACACGCGCTCTAGTCGTAAACGTGACTAAACATAAAGTGTACATTAAAATGGAAAAAAATATATATTTTTCTTTCAAATGGGAGAGGACATGTTTTTGTAAAATATTTTGTGAATCTTTTGAATTAACGCTGATAAAAGGGTGTTTGTATTTTGTGGGTCCGGTCCCGATTTGAATCATAATAGTGTTTCAAATTTATTTGCTCGTAAAACGAGAGAGTGTTACCGGGTTGGCTTACGACAAAGGTTTTTTATCGCGCTCCGCCAACGAACGTAAATTGTACTTCGCCTGTCAAAAGAGGTGTGCCTGAGTATGTGTTATTTATTATAAATTTTAATTTATTTTAATATTTTATTCACTGAACTTAAATTATAAACAAGAATTATTTATTTCATTTATATTCTTTTAAATTAACATATACATTTGTTTATAAAATAACATAATAAATTAATAAAACATAGTTAACTTTATAAATATTCATGAGAAAAATAAAAAACTCTTAATAATATGTTTTTTTATAATTATCTATACATGAAATTTTGATCGCATCCCGCTGTGCTATCAATATGTTATTGTCAGTTTTTGCAATTATAAATATTAATTACAAATTAAAAAGCGATAAAATTTTACGACTTAAACTTTGCTTGAAACAGCGAGATAACACTTATTTGTAGAAATCTTGATAGAAAATGATAAATTTAAATATTTTAGGTATATATTAGACTAATTTTTAAACTTCTATATTATTTGACTGAGAGTGTATTAAAATTGTAATGGAAACCAAATAACTTTCAACAAAGGTATACCTCAAAGTACCTTTTCTTGGTCCGTATTAGGTAAATAATATAAAAAAATATTATCCTTATTTACGTATAAATTATTTATGTGTAGATTTATTATTATTATTATTTGTTATGTAATTGATATATAATTGTTTGTCTCATATTTAATTATTTAATTATTATTATTTATTTATCTATATATTTCCATTTTTATTATTTTTTTATATACTTCATAAAAATAAGTTAGTTACAACGATGTCACTATTAAGTAAAAGAAAAACGCAGGTGTAGCAAGGTCAAAGTTCACTGGATATCTCAGGACAGGGTACCCTAATGAGATATCCAGGATAATTAAATCGTTCAAACCATCCTTCTTACTTTTTAAAAAATATGATGTATTATATAGTAACGTCTATTTTATCATTAGGTTTTGTAATAAATAAATAAAAATAATAAAAATAAAAGCAAACGCAGTGCGAAGAGGACATTAATAGACTTGCTACAAGTCAGACATTGAAGAGAACAGGCATTGGTTTCTATCTGATTTATCATGATGCTAACATTTCCACAGTTTATGTTTTACTTTTAAGGACTTGACAGACCATATCTTACCTTCACATCTTGCTATCTAAAATGCGTTAGTTCTATAAAAAGATAATTTTTATATAAAATATTTGTCAAATTTTATTATATAAGTTTATTGTAGATTTATAACTGAATAAGTTATGCCCTACATAATTTTGATATTTATAACAATAGAAACCAACAACGCAATAACACATTTCTTTTAATATTATAAGAAATTCAAAATACCGTGCAATAAGCAATTTAAGTCGGCACAAAAGGCTGTTGTAGTCCTAATTTAGTACAATCATTATGCATATTGTATGCCCCACTTGCTTTGTTTTTCGATAAACATTGCTCGTTTTCTGCCGAGTTTTCTTTGTACCCCGCTTTTTTATACTAAAAGGCATTTACCTGGGGACGTAAATCGCAAATACGGTATCTTGTCTTAAAATTTTCTTATCTATGTTAAAGTTTATCTCTAAAATATATATACTAATTGAAACGTAATTAAAGATAAGTTTATAAAAAATAGTATACTTTACAAAATAAACAATATCCTAAGTCCCGTTGAAATAAAATTAGACTCTGAGTAATAAATTCAAATCACGGCTCAACGTAATTTTATTCTCCTTTTCACCAAAAGATATTCGCATTGGAATCCTTAATTTGGTTACAATTTGCTTTTGTAGTAAGTACCGATGGTATTTTTCATCTTATTTTATTTTAATTTTCGTGTTATGTATTTGTGAGAAACACTAGATTTCGTTACGTAAGTAAGATAGATAAGTTTACGTGTATTTAGATTAAAATAGTTTAGATAATGTGGAGGCTATGCATGTGTTACGTAAATTTTTTTTTACCTCTTTGTTGAATGAAGATGTAAAAAAGGCGGACTTAATAGTAAAAGGCATTCTTTACCAGCTATAAGTTTAAATATGATTTATAAAAGATGCATTTCCTGAGGAAAAATTATTTTCTCCTGACTAATAACTTACTAATTGTTTTAATATGTGTCATTCTGCAACCATTAGAGATGGAACTGCAAGTGATTTTAGATTTGACTCTTATATAGAGTATCAATCGCGTTCTTGTATACAAAGCTTATTAGCAAACAATATTAACGATTGGAAGCCCACTAATGACCAACTGGTTAGTACATTTTCATGCTTCTTGTATCAGTACTAGTCTACCAGTATAATCTATCAGCAATTACATAAATAATATAATTTTGAATAATGATAGAAATAATAGTTTAATGTGAAAGTATCATAGAATTAGTAATAAATGTAAATAAATGTAAATATTATATAAAAAAAATAGTTAATGGGGTACCTACTCATATAGTGTTATGTTGGTTTTTCTCCGTGTACGTTTGATCGACTTTGATTGATTTGGACACCATGTAACTAAAGTGTAATAAAGACATAGATTTTTATTTCGTAATAATGTCACTAACATAAATTGAAGGGCCTCGGAATAGCTGTATAAATATGGAAAGGAAATAATTACCGGATTTTAAAAATAATTCTTATAATAGAGATTGAAATATTAACTTAACTTGTGAGCAAAACTTCTTTTTATGTAAGCCTATTTATGCATTTTTAATTAAACTGCAGTATTCAAGTTTAAGTTTGAAGAGTCCTATTGAACTATTTTTCAAGTATACAGTAGCTATAATTAAACCTGCTTCATACTTAGACATCCTTTGAAACTCAGCTAGAAATCTATGTATATTTTTATTCACAACCTCATACTTATATAAAAATAATATTTTGATGAGCATAATATAATCATAATATACTCTCATAGATCCATTAGTTTGTTTGTCTTAACTTAGCAAGCCGCTCGCAACTCCAGCAGAGTTTGCATATAAGATTTAGTCTCCGTCGTTATTGCGTCTATCATCAATATTTGCTTTGGTTACTCAGAATATGAAGGACCAACTAACTTGCATAATGGAGAAGAGGCGAACACAAAGGTAAGGGTATTTTAAGTATACTACATCACTCAATATCTTATTAGCCAACTTCTTATATAGTATATCTAATAATATGATTTTTTTTTATCGTATTACTATTATATGTCATAATCTTGACAACCTATTAAAGAAACTGATCTTATTTTTAATCACAGTCTATGTGCTGTTTCAGTTTTATACATAAACTCGCTTGAAATTGTTATTTTTATGCGTCAACCTTGAAAAGGTAATGTAAAATATGTTTTGTGTTTTCTTAATAATTAAATAAAACAAAAGTGGATAAGTCTAGTCTTTGCATAGTTTTGTTTTTATAAACCATGCAACTAATAAACAATATGAATTCAAAATAGGTCTTATAAATAGATTTTTTATTTAAAATTCAACCTAAATATAAAATCGAGTTTAGAAACATATAGTTTTAAACTACATTATTAAATAATTTCAATCTTGTGAGATGTGATTATGTTGAAACTTTCGAGCACATTCCACGGGAGGCGAGATTAGTTTGAAGTCGTCTACAATCTTATAAGTATTTTAGCGTATATCATTATGGTTCAAATCCAATAAGTTTTACAAATAATAATAAAAAAGGTCGTTTAATATAAGGGCTGTTTTTAATGTCACATAAATAACATGAGAAATAATTTCATTAACAATATCGTTCTAAATTTCAGTTTCTTAAAATTTCTTCTCGTATTTTAGTTATTTATATAAACCAGCTTAAAATCTGAGGTTTCTTCGTTTTGTTTGCGCAGGAAAGGATTAAGGGATCCCTTCACCCCTAAGGCAGTAGATGAAATCCATAGTAAAATAGATTAAGGCAAAGAATCGATTGCGTAGAGGGAAATCTGTTAGAGACAAAGACGAATGAAAGGAGACTGCGTTAAAATAAAACTGGGAACTATCTCAGGTGTATGTAGAAATAAATAAAAAACGTAGGCCTAGATCGTTTAAATTGACACAATTTTTTATGTAAATTTATAATTGAAAATCTCATTTTTTTATCTAGAAATACCCGTGAGTTGTTACTCGATATAATATTATACTTTTATTTACAAAATAATTAATTTATAACCTCTTATTTACAAAGGACACATCATGAAAGTCAAGTAGCGCTTGTGTAATAGACCCACGTAAACTTTGTCCAATATTTTCCTTATAAATAATATAAGCACAAAGGGAAAAGAAAATATGAACTACAAGGACTTAATAAAAGTGAAGATATGGGTAGGTGTGATGCGATCTTCTATGTAAGATTTCGTATATGTGATGCAGTACACAAGGGATGGTCAGCACGTGACGAGCATGATAAATGAGGAGTTCGGGATCAGGCCCCTAGGGGATCAGAGGGACGAAAGCAACCTAACATAAGAAAACAACACACATTTAAAACACTGCCATGTGACAATACATTTAAGGTTTGATTTACAGCTTTTTGAAATCCGGCACGTTATATAAAAATTCAAGCGGCTACAAATAAGTATAGTAAAAAGCATAGTTTCATTTGTATAAATTAAATATAACTCTTCTGCTGCTGAGTCAAGGTCCTAAATTGAATGTTACTCGTTTTGCAGTTTGCGCAAAATGTTACCAGTCCTTGGAGAAAAGCAAAGAAGTGGAATTCAAAACAGTCAAGTCAGAAGTCAAGTGGACTTAAAGCACAGAATATATTATTCAGTAGCCATCTCTTAGCGTAATAGAGAAATAAATCACACGATTTCTCTTCTTTTTATCATTCTGTGGTTACTTAAACATCTATTAATGGAGAAATATTCTACTATAATAGCACATATACCATTCTAATGTACGTGTATAAAATATTTCTGTAATAATTATTGGTTTAACGTTATTTGAAATGCAAAACTCCGAGAAACATTAAACTTTATGAGCATCCAGGCCGCATTCCCAGAATCTTCGTATAAACCAAGTGATCGAAACTACCACCCTTGAATGTTTTTTTAGGTGTTCTGTTTAAATACAAACATTGTAACTAAATAAACTGACAAAAACACTGGTTATAATTCATATAAACTGTAAAGTAGACCTATTTATATTTAAAATAAGTCTAACCTATAAAATAGCACATATAAGTGATATTTTAACTAACATGTATATTTTATTTTGTTTTTTATTTTATTATAACAATAACTGTGTACAAGATCCTAATGGTCTATAAACGCCAGCTTAAACTGAAAAAGTAAAAGTTTGTTTGCACGAAATAAAAAGATCAATACAAAAAGAGCGTTTATGAAACGATATATTTTTCCTAATTGCGGTCCCAAAACCGGTAATCGAAAGGACATCTTCCGTTAAAGAACCCTTTAGAAAAGACCCGCATTTAGCGAAAAATATCTTAGCATTCAGAGGCACGCATCCGGTGTCTTTTTAGGGACTCTTCCAAAATTAAACCTACTTTTCATCCAATAAAACTTTCTTTTCTAGATATCGGAAACAATGCCTTTGACTCGAGTTTTGCCTGACACCCCATATTCCGGAAAGGATAGGGATTATATCCTCCTTTTGATTTGATGCGAAATGCGATATCTTCCAGATAAAGCTTCAACATTGTTTTGTTTATTTAATATTATTAAATACTTCGTTCTGCCATTGTTTTATTTTATATCCTGTTTAACATTATACATATTCTAGGCTGTTTAAACAAATGTCCACATAAATAATACTTTTAAATAATTAATACATTAAAAATTATATATTTGATTAAAAGTCTATTAAGTGGCACAGAATTTTTTTCTTTATATATTTTACAGCATAGCAATTTTAAACTTATCCGAATTCCAGAAGCCATCAATTTTTACCGGACGATTAAAATACACTAGTATAGTCTCCAAATTAGACAAAGGCGGTATTAGCAGGGAAGCCATTAAATTGAGATAAGCGCCACAGCAGATTGGGTGGCGCCCTTCGGGTGGTATTAGCCAGTAAGTCCTGATAAGTGAGGTAGGGGTGGGATGTAGATCAGATGGAGAACTATAGAAGTGCCAGAATGTACCAATGCCTTCATTTTAGCTTTAAAATTAAAGGTATCAGGTATCAGGTATGATTTATATTTACTACTTACCATTGAAATAAAGACAAAATAAAATAAAAATATAATTTTTAAAGCATCATAATAACAATTGATTAACAAAGTAGTTATGAAGGTAGAAAATAAGTATTTAGTTCTAGAATTATAATCTTAAATCGTAAATATAAAGATTACTCTTTGATAGAAGTTTCGTACCCAGGGCGGTGTCTGTGTCGCTAGTAATTGGGCCGCCGGAGGCCGGTTTGTCGTTCGACAATCAACACTACGTGACGTGAAATCCGATGTGTCCAGTAGATTGCAGTAATCATTACCCGCAAATGATAGGGTGATTTGAATTGTATAATATGAAAAGATTACCTACAACTCTCTCTTCTCTCTCATAAAAATAAAAATTGATTTTAAATTCAAAATGAAATAATTATTGACCCATAATAAGCTTTAGAAAATTTTCTAATAATTCAACATTTTTACCTATATTTCTATATAACAATTTGCACTGTTAATTAAAAACAGAAAGACATTTCAGTGGATACTAATCCAAGCGTTAACATACGTTGTTCAATCAGTAATAAAATATCGTTGTTAAATTAAATTCGTTAAATTATCAATATATTAAATAATTTTGAATTAACGATTCTATACTAATTGAGATACACATGACGTTAGCTTTCGTTAATTTTTTGTATTGTGTTATTATTTTAATAATATTAAATTGTAACTTTCTGATTAGTTCTGAGTAATTCTAAACACTAATAAACCTGTATGAATGTGTTTGTCTGTGTGTGTGTGTGCGTGCGTGTGTGCGTACGTGTGTGCGTGTGTGTGTGTGCGTGGGCATATGCGTGTGCTTGTGCATGTGCGTGCGCGTATGCGTGTGCGTGTGCGTGTGTAGATGTGTATCTTAGACAGGGCTTTTCTTGTAAAATTTCTTGCGACCTGATTGTACACTTAACTTAGTTTTCCATCAAAATAGGCGAAGATTTTTGTTTTTAGTTAAAAACCGCGTATTCGCAGTTTCTAAATAGCAAACTGCGTGATTGGGGTGGTATTAATACCAATCAAAGAGTGTTGATATTAGTAATTAGAAAAAGAAAATGGTATTCTGTTTCTTAAGAAATTGTAAACAATAAAATGTACAAAATTTATTATTAATTTATCAAATATGCTGTATTTGCAATAAGTAGTTTAAATAACTTTGGCAAAAGTTATTTAAGCTACTAAAAATTATTGAAATAAATACATTTTTCTTAATCAGGAAATTAATATGATGTTATTATATATTTTCGACTTGTTATTATTTATTTTCAATTATATACAGTTTATAAAAACAACTTTCTTCTTATATACATAACAGACGGTAATCAAGCCTTTGTTGAATTACTATTTAACATTGTCAACATTTATGACACATAACATTTATTTTCATCCAAAGACCTTTCAGTATGTGAGTAAGAACTGCTTATATTATCTTCACTAATATGGTATACGGAACAGTTTGTTTGTTAAATGAACAAATCTTCAAAACTACATGAGTTTGTTAAATTCTTTCTGATTATGATAGAAAAAGATGGCTACAGATCACCACCTATATATATCTACCACTATAGTTATCTTTTTAGTATTTAAAATCGTTTGTCTGCAGGTGGAACCGCGAGTACCAGCTAGTAGAATTATAAAAGGGAAGAAACAAGTTAGAGTTTAATGAAGTTTGATGTTGTCACGTGGGATTATTAAAATAATAATGTTTCATAAGTACTTTCAAAGATATTACGTATATAAGTATACGTTAAAACTAATTATTATTTATGTAATATGTAAATTAATGTAGACTTATATTCAGAGACAGTTAAAATTAAGGCTACAGAGCTTGTTTGCGTCAGCTACGAAATTACCAGAGATGATCCCTAGATAAAAGAGGAAATTTCTACCATAATAGTATTTCCATACTTAAAGCAAACGTTTATGATAAGTATGAAATGAAAAGATATTACAGGTGATATTATTTAAGTATTTTGATACCAATTTTCTTTCAAGAAAGATATATTTTAAACGAAAAAGCGTAAGGTAATTAATGCTAATTAGTTTCAATTTGTAAATTTAATGAATTAAATTTATATATTTTTATAATAATATATTTTTTTATTATTTTGTATACCTTATTAATAAGCTTTGAAAAGGAAGAACATTTAATTTTTTTTTTTTAGTAGAAGTAATTTTAAAATATTTAAAATTATAATAAATATATTTCTCTTAGGTTCCATCATGCCACACGCTATTTTAGCTTTTGTGAGAGGTAAATTTCGAGCAGCTTCTACCCTCCACTTTGATTGAATTTGTTAAGGTTCTTAGACGTTGTTAAAACCAAATTCACCGAAGGTTCTTGTTTCAACATCAATTTTCACAAAATCCTCACCGAAACGAGTTTGTAACTTGTAGAGATAATTATTTATTATTGTATTATCTTACACGGCTAATATACACTATTATTATAAGCAAGAGAAAAGTCTATATACGATATATATTCTTATATTACAATATAAGTTGTAAGAAAAAGTAATTATAATGAATTATAAGCAAAATATATAAAATTATGGGAGTATAGTGTTTTTTTTTTTGTTCTATTTTTTTGTAAATTTATACTGTTATTGGTGTACAATAAAGAATATATATACTATACTACCAACCCACAGGAAGTACTCTATCATAAAATCCTATTTAAACTTATGTAACAGTAATTCTGTGTAAATAGTAAAAGAGGGGGGACGTGTCAACAACCAACAATGTTGTGTGACCACCCGTGCTCCGACATTTATTTACAGAGCCCCTATACCATTTTATAGTCTATACAAATAGATCTATGTACAATTAATTATTTTTGGATACTTGATTACAGCTACGGTTACTTTTACTAAGAATTTCAAGGTTGATCAACAGTCATACTAAAAAAAATTGTAATGCAGGTCATACTCTTGGTTTTAATTAGTTTTTTTTTTGTATTTATATTTTTGTGTTCTTAAACAACATCGAGAATTTTTTTATATAACAAATTTCAGCTGTTTTCACTTTAGTTATATCGGAATTGACTTTAGATTTAAATTAATTTTCATGTGCGCGGAGCATAGCGCACTCGCAGTCTGCTTCTGCCGAATATTTTATATACCTACCTGAATAATAATAATTATGAATGAAAACCCATTTCACATGATATAAGTATGTGTGAAATAACTTTATTAGTATGACAAAATGGTAACAAAGTTATCGACTGGAACGATGACATATACCTCGTGTTTGCATCGCCCGCATGTTATCTTCTCCACCGAATTTTCCAGTCTACAAGGCACTTTGTGATTTGTTTAAACGAATAAATAGATTGATAAAACAAGAGTTGACAAATTACTTCACAGTCAAACACGAGTTGGAGTGCAAATGAACTCTATTCTTTAACAATTTGTCGTAATTAATTAAATGGAATACAATTTATTTATGTTCGAGGGAAATATAGAGAGCTGCTATTATGAGGCGAATCGCTAAAGAAATATTGACTTCGTTCAGAATAAAACAATTATGCAAGTTGATGTATTTAAATTAAGATTTTTTTATTTCTGTTATATAAAAAATAGAAAACTTATTTTAAACAATTTTATTTATGATATTTTAAATTTTATTTTGTTTTTAACAAAGCTTTTCATCAAGCTTTCCTTTATACACTTGATATCACTTTTTTTTATATAATAATGATTAATAATTAATATAAATTTTCTAAGTTTTATTTGTAATAATTTATTTCACCTGTATCAAATATAAATGTTCAATTTAATAATAACTAATTATGAGTGGTTCATTAGGTGCCTTTAGCAAATGTTTGCTACATTTAAGGGGAACGGAATATTCGTCGATTTTAATTCATAGTTTGCAATTGAAAATTTATTAAGTTAACAGAAATTTGAAATTATTATAATTTAATTCAATATTTAACTTTATAACAAATACTCTTTGGACGCATTTATAAATATAGAGTATAATATATAAGTAAACATTATTATATTTTATGTATTTATTTTAAGATTCTTATTTTTTAATTATATACATTTTGTATATTGTCTTTGAAACTTATATTGGAGACCTTCTAATATTAGTCATCTTTTGTTGGTATTATGCAACTACAAAATTAAAAAGATATGCAAATTATATTCAAATTACCTTGTTCAATTATGTTATTAAAATGGAAATCCATCGAAACCACAATGAATCCTGGTAAAATTTCAAGTTATTAACAAATAAAACTCTTTTTATAGTATTAGATAACAACTTCTAACTAAACGTGGTCAGATTGTAAATTTACACTGACACCCAAAATCTTAAATAGCACTAATTCTAAATAATTGTCCGGTCTTATCTCTCCTAAATGTGCTGACGAGAATTTCACCTAAACATCCAGCAAGTATCCAGCAAACTACATTTCTGACGTAACGGTTTTATTATAATTTAATCATAAATTTAAATATTTCATTAAAAAAATTATAACCTGTTTAAAAATACTTAATTAACGAATTGTTATTGTTAATAAAATAACTGTACTACATTTATTATTATAAACTTATTTTTTTCCAAAAAATACCGAATCTTTTAATTTTGATTAAAAATAAAAAGATTCGGTAATAAACTAATTACTTTTTTATACTATAATGATCATTATTGTAGACTGAATACTTTTAGCAATCGCCAATGCAATGTTTAAGTTTAAACATCTCGGCAGTCTTCATTGTTTGTCCGAACCTTTTTGGTGAAATTTCCCACGGGACGCCATCGCGACCAGTCCTTGTCATTCTTGTTTCAGCAGGATAAGGGAAATTATGAAAAGATACTTGGTATTTGATTTCATCTTTACCGAGACCGAAGGTCACAGTTAAGATCCTTTAACTAGAAAGGAAAACAAAATCTTTATGGGTTCTTTTTGCCAAATGGCACACAAGAACTAATAGTAACGAATGTTATATTTATTATACTGCTGCTACTTTTATATTAACATATAAACATTATAAAAAAATACTATATATTTGCATATAACAGCCTACGCGAATGCTATTAATAATACAGCACGCACATTACCTCGGACGCCGGGACCTAAAGCATTAATTACTCGAACACTGTCAGTTCAATGATCAAACAGAGGCCCGACATTACAAACATTCCAATACGCTTGGGAGTTAATAATCACGCAGCTGACTAACAATTAACGTATTTCCTCAATGACAAACGAACGGGAGTAAATAGATTGAGAGGATATGCTATGAATTTCGTTACGATCTCGATCGATTGAACTTTTTTATTAAATTATATTGATATAACTCTAAATGGGCTAAAAAAATAAGACAAACCTATAAAAGTTCTAGTTTTAGCCACTTCCAGTAGATAACTAATGTTTTCACGATTAACGTACCAGTTCAGACACGCAAAAACTATCAATGGTAGTTATTAGTTTAACTACGAGAAGTAATCATCTTATATTTACTTCTTACTGCTTTTGCTCGCGGCTCTCTTTTATACGCAATTTTCCCTCATTAACCGATACACTTTAAGTCTGATGGAATTCGATACATGTTTTAAAACAACAGACGTTTCAATAAATTATTTTTATTACATACTAGCTGTTACTCGCGGATCCACTCGAGGACGAAGGAATTTATTTATTATTAGCATAACCAAAAGCAGTATCATAATCAAATCCATTTGGTAGTCTAAAAATAAACAATCGCATTTAAACAAACAAACTTTTCTGCTAAACAATATTAGTATAGATATGAGAGATATTAAAATTTCTGACTTTAATTATTATTTAAAGTGTTTAATTGATAGAAAATATTCTTTTATAGTATCCTGTATGCATCGTATAATTTATTTTAAAACCAATATATATTTCTAATATTAGAAAAACAATAATAAGTCACATCAAGGCACACACAATCAAAAAGTTACTGCACTTTTAAGATTCAATATCGAGAATATATAAATATCGTTATCTTTGAAAGTAAATACAAGGTATTTGATAAAGTTAATATCTACATAACGCGTCTATTGAAAACACATTTCCATACAAAAGTGGTTCCACCTTCAGGTATACATATCTATCCAAATGCGCTTTGAAATTTTAGACCGTCTACGAAGTGTGAAACTTTTTTAACGGAAAGGAATGAATTGATCCTGCATTTTCAACCTTATAATTCATAAAATAGAGCACTAATTCAGAATGTTCTAAGAGAACTTAGATTAATTCGCATAAACGTAAAAAAGATTTCCCTCACCATTACTAGCAGATGGAAGTGGACCATCCTAAGAGTTTGTTTGACTTTGCTATCAGGTTTCCGGAATTTTCACTATTTTTTTTTACCGTCCAGCAATTCCCCAGAGCACTGTCAGTAGCTCTTTATTGCGATTTGTTTAAACAGAGAATAATTAAAGCTCAAAATGAATGACTCGGCGTTTTTAATCCGCCAACTCCTCCCAACTTATTTCCTTTTTGTATGAGAACCATTTTATGAGAAGACAATGGGCTTTCCCTTTTAAATAGTTACGATCTTATTAATCAAGTCTGTCGTTTAATTTGCAACGGAGTTAAAGAACGCCGTTATAAAATGAATGAAAGACAAAAATAAAATAAGCTTCAAAAATTTTATTCAGAGAATTTTAAAATTTAAGCGGATTGGATTGTTAACAGAAATTTAAACAACATTTAACATACATGCAGATAAATAAAATACAGTAATTTAAAATTTATTGTTCGACTCAAAAACATTGTAACTGCATAATGTAAGAACGTATGTATTATATATTTTAACAGAGATAGCAAAATCAACTCTTGTTTGTTAGTAACTAAACGCTCGACTGCCGCCAGTAAGTCAGGTTTCAAGTAAAGCCTTATAAATTATTTACCAGTTGAGTAAAGAACTAAAGTATTTAGAGGTAAGCGCCGAATACATGTCGGATTTCTTACGGAGTGCTGTTATTTTTCTTTCTCATTTAGTTAGGTTTTATTTACATTGGACTAAGAATTTTTAATAGATTCTAAGAGTATTATTAAATTTTAAGAATACATTATGTTATTAATATTTAATGTTAGTCAAAATAACTTTTAATCTATGGTAATATTATTAAAAAAGAAAACTTTATTTCTTAAAACGCGCTAATCTTCGTAACTAGAAAACAGACTTTAAAAATTCTTTCTGATTATGATGGATAAGTTCACAAGGAAGGCTAAAACGTATCTTGCATTACACTACTACTTTTAAATATCTTATTAATGTAGAAAACGTTCATCCGAGGGTAAAACAGCTAGTACATATAAAACAGTTATATAATATAGTTATAGTAACTATAGCATTAGTCAAGTACTCGATTAAACATCAAAGTAACAAAATTAAATACTTTTACTATTGAATATTTTTAAAGGAATTTAAGAATAATAATTATATTATACTTTAAATTAGTAATTAAAAAACTCCAGACGTAAAACAAAACACAAAATCAACAATACCGACGCAATGGTAATAAATTTAATTATTTAACGAATTCAATCCTGTTCAGATAAAGCGTGTATCAGAATCACAATGGCCTCTCCTCTCTTTTTAACCTCTTTAATTGCCCACTTACAACATGGGCGTGTTATTGTTTCATTAATTTTAAATTAATACCGTGTTATCGGCGTTTTATTTGCAAAAAGGATAGTCGGCAACCTTTTTCGTACATGTTTGCTCCTGTTTGCATTCTTAATTTATTAAATCTGTTCAATACTTTTATAAATTCTACGTGTCATAAAGTTATAACAATAAAAGTTCAAACAAGTATAAATACTTAAGAAGGTTGTTTATGATATCGTTAGAATTTATTATTACAGATTTATTTTTCTTTATAGATAGTTTAAGTTAAATAAGGAATATATATCCTTGGTTTATTAAATTAATAAAAATTATGGTCTCAAAGCAGCTTACAAGGTATATAATAAAATGGTATCCCACTAAAGTTCTGGACAAAGAAAACAAAAAGACACTGTGCAAGCCATGAAGAAAGAAAATGCCATAAAGAAAGTACTCGAAGCTTAATTAAAAGAGCATAGCCATTAATATTGTATTAACAATATAAGAACAAGAGGAACATAAATTCCAATTACATTATTGTGAACGTATTTTAAAACTTATAAAATAATGTAGAATGGAATTTTATTAATAAAATCATGACTTAACTTTTATTATTAATATCTTTGAAGAGAAACTCGCGTTTGGAATATATTTTTGGGATAGTATAATCTCTCTAATTAACTGAATGTTGATAGATGCTAACAGCTGCGTAATATTAACACATATGTCATAAACATTTTCAAAAAAGTCGCGTGCCAGCCAATTTTTATCCTCGGGGATTTTTGTTGAAGCATTTTTATAGCGGGCTATGCAGTTACATTTTAGAGTCGAATTTTTTAAAGTCATGTCTGATAGAACAGATTTGGTTAAAGTCGTTAGGGAATTTACTATTGGTACTTTTAAATAACAATAAAATTTTATTTTATATAAGTGGAGTATAAGAAAAATTTTAATTTGCGTCTAATTTTAATCAAACCAATGTGAAAATCAAAGATATTTCTGTATTAATATTTATAAAATTAAGGTTTAATAATATATCAGAAGACTCCTCGACTACTTTGTTCCATACCATGATCAGATATTAATGGTCTTGTCAATAGTATAATGTAATTATTATAAATGTTCCAAGATCCAAGATAAAATGTTATTATTACGCGTAAGTAACTTATTTGGTATACCAGAAACATCCTCCCCTTAATTGTAGTGTACGCATTCTGATTTATGCGGCTGTAACCTTCTGTAATATATTGCAAGCACATCGATGCATTTATACATACTACATTTAAATATGTATATGTTTAGTGTTTACTTTATTGCATGGGAAAGGATTTACAACAAATATCTTTACTAATATTATAAAAAGGAAAGTTTGTATATCAATATACTGTGTACATTATTAAGTGGAAAAGTTTGTTTGATTAAAGGCGCTTAATTTCTAAATTATGCATTGAATATGAAAAATTCTTTCAGATTATTATAGATATATGCATGAGGAAGGCTACAGGCTTAACTTGATATTAATTTTATCTCAATAGTTTTCCACGAGTTTAACTGAGAGTAACAACTAATAGTTTAAATAAAATTGTTCGTCTGCGTAACGGCGTCTAGTAACAGCTAGTTATAGACAAAAAAGTTTCTTAAAAACGTCAGTCGATTGTTCCCACATCATGTTTACAGAAAATCTTGTATTATCAGAAAAACAAATTGTTCTTAAAATAATAAATATTATAAATTTATAGTATTCATATATATAGATAATACAATAAATAAATAACTTCTCCTATCTCTTAACCTCAAGCTAGCGCTTCTGAATTATGGACATCTCGCGGCGACCCGTGGAAGAACATGGCTTGTAATTCTTGATTTATACCATCCACTATTCAATGTTTTAATCTTAAATAACTCTCTTACATAATTTCACCTACATACATTAAATATAAGTCTTGTTACCTTGCTTAAATAACTGTAACTCGTAGAATTTTTATAAACTTTAACCAACATAATCTAAATAAAAAATTACTATCTAATTTTTTATTTAGATTATGTTGGTTAAAGAATAATATATTCTTTTAAAATTTCAAGAAATATTAAAGCATCTCTTTTAATTTCTTGATCCTGATATAGCAAAAGTTGGTGTAAGCATAGACTTTATCGACACGATGAGGCAGCACTCTCGAAAGATTAATTATTGTTACATAAAAGCCTTACGTCAATCTTTACAACACATTTGACGTTGAATACTTATTAGCAAAATGTAATTATCTGTTAATATTTAAGTAGTGCTCCATCAATATGAAAAAAACATTTGATTTAAGATAAATGTTCAAGTTACTGAAAATATAATACCAAAAATATTACAATTTAAATCAATGATTTTTCACTTTTTCATAGACCAACCAATAGAGTATTTACTCCAGAAGTAAAAAATTAATTTAGACAAGAAAAACCACGCGAAAACCTAATATTCATAACTCGTTTAACGTGCCATATATGGAGCACATAATTATAATTACTAGCATTGGATCTCGTGTCGAAGTATCACTCGCTAATGGGTTATTTTTTATTCAAACCCAGTAAGGTACGACAGTATAATAACAGAGCTTGGTAGTAAGCTGAAACGATCTTCACCAAAGGCTGAGACACGTTCACTTACTTTGTATTGGTTTTAGCTTTCAACTGTCTTTAATTATAATAATCTTTTGATATTTTTTTATATATTGAACATTTTCTTTGAAAATGTTTATTTTAAACTAAAGTAATTGCTGTAAAAAGTTTTAATATGACTTTTTTACAGATTAGTAGGTCACTCAATAGCTTACGATGACTTCATGGTTGACTTGATAATGGATTCCTAGAAATACCTAATCTTAGTTTCCAGATATTTACTCACTTAAGATTATGCTTGATTCCATATATTTATTACTTTTAGATATAACTAGCGTAGCTGAAATTCTAGACAAAGTTTCTTAAACCTCAGCTTATTATTCCGACAACGGATTATCCTCAGTTCGCCAATATTAAGAACGTATGCGGTTTATTGGCAATAAATTATACATTTGGTCGAAATTTAGACTGCATACACCGGGGAATTGTGGTGTTTCAATTCGGTAACAACTGATCGAGCGTCTGGAAAGTTCGCGTTTCAAGCGCGTAACTTATGGCCTTCCAACGTACTAATATTATGCCAAGATCACTTACCTATTCTGATAAATATCAAGCATTGTTAAGGGTACGATGTGATAATGAAGTTACGAACACAAACTTCTGTCGAGTTGTGTTGAGCACAACTTAGCTCAAAGGTAACATGAATTCCTCTTCTACTCTGTAGAGAATATGATCTAATATTAGTATTCAAGGCCATTTCATAAACAGTTATTTTTCTTAATACGACTTCAACATGCCATAAATAATCAGGCAACATAATATCATGTGCTCGCAATATAGCTTTGACATAAACACATATACATTGATCTTGGTTGGGTGCCATATATCTCAGCCTCGACCCATTTTTCTTTTTCAATGTATGGAAGTCTTGTATGGAAAATTTCATGATACTGTTCACTTTGTTGGGTATATGCAAAGCTTTTTTAATAAGAGTTCGGGCACGGTTTATATCTTTCCTTCGTCTCGAAGAAAATGTCAGCAATCTGTGGCAAAATCCTACTTTATTGTTATTGTACCGCATTTATTCGAGGCTCAACCGAAAAAGATATAAACCTGAGAATCGGTTGAAAGTAAATAAAGTCACTGGTTGGGCAGAGGCTTTTGTACGGGTGGATAGCTGAGATAACAATTATTGGTCTTTTATAGTACTGCCGCCAATCGCCCAATAAACTCAAGGCAAGAAATAAACCCAATTCTATCTCTTAGTCTGTTTACTCAGAATCAGAAAAAAAAATTGAATACTTTTATCAGTTATGCTATTTTAATAAGAAAAGTATCATTGGAGAATTTAAGAAACTTGTTTTGCAACTTACCATCTAATTAAATAAAGGATCAAAGTTCTCGTGATCTTTAAGAAATCTTCGACTTTAATCCAATTTTCTTTTTTCGTTTCTAATGAAAACACGAACAAGTCAAGTCGAAAATCGCCAAAGTAAAAGAAGACATCAAAGCTGCAGATTTCATGCTATATAAGATTTAAACATTCCAAAAAAGTAATTGAGTTTTATCTCGATACGATGAGACGATGTTAAAATAAAAAAACATTATTCGTTTTTAAATATCACTTTCTTTTGTTAAATACGCTATTAAGGCTAATTTTATCAAATACTATTTAAAAATTAATATTTATTCCCATTATAAAATTATAGTAAAACCTTTATAACCTGTCTCTAACTTTATAACGATTTAAATATGTGATGATGAAAAAAAGAACTTACGACAGCTAGCGACAGCGATTTAACTTAAAATATTAAAATGTTGTTTTTTGTGAAAAATGCTACAAAGATTTAATGTATTGAAAAATTGGGAGTATAGAAATATAAAAAAAGAAAAAAAACATTTTGCCAAGTACTAAGAAATCGAGGCGTTTCAAATGCAGGAGGGAAATCAATTTCAAAGCGTGTAAAACTTCGCTCCACTTGTTAATCAAATTTCTCTTTAAAAACAACAAATTAAAAAAACTACTGCAGAGCACCTCCAATTTTATTCATCGCTCGCCTCCAGACGAACGAGTGCCGATGCTCACTGTAAGAGCAAGATCTCTCTAACTTAAGAGGAACACAGATTTACAAGTAGTGTTAAACAACTAAAATATTTCAATATTTTTTTTAACCGTACTCTGTAATAAGAGCATATATAATAAAAAGTCCAGTGCGAATAAATATTTAGAGAATTTCAATGTTTCACTTTTGTTTGTCATTTTCATTCTTTTTCATTTCATGAACTAACATAACAACAAATAAATATTGTCACTTCCAGAAGCCATTTATCCAGAATGATTCTAAAGCCTTCGACCTCGAAAGATTTCATATTCAATTAGAAATATACAAGTGCTTCAAATGCCAGAGAACAAATTAACAAGACTTAATAAATAAATGTCGTGATAATTGAACTGAGTGTCGATAATATTCCATACTCGAGGAACGAAATATATACATGCTGTTTGGGTTATCTTAAATTCATTTATGATTTTTATATTATTTGATTAAGTTAAAAATATACACATACTTATATTATATATAAATATGAGTGTCCATGTATGTCTTTATATTTTTTCATATTTCTGTTCAATTAATTAAAAGAGATTTTTGCAGTCAAAGCAAAGCACACTATAATACAAAGAATATTAAATAATCTGATCCTCTTCCTGATATAACAGAGTTCTTAGCACATCTGCTGTATTATACATAATATATTAATGCAAGAGCAAAATGTTAAATCATGTCTTGCTTCAGAAATCAAACGAAATATACATAAAGGGGTAACATCACACTATGTGCTATAGGGGATGGATGCTTTGTACTATAGCAATGTTTTATATAATTAGCTAAAGCGCTTGAACTGGGGAGCCATTCTATTTAAATAGAATTTTTAGATTTTCTTAATTAATGTTTAGATTGGACATACAAATTTCATATCTTTGTATTTGAATTTAGATTGAGTATTGGGGTTTGAGGGTTGCAGACCTCTTTTTAAAGTACCCTTTTAGTGACATGTGTCCAAATAAGGGAACGTTATCCCCTTACAAGGTACCTGTATAATTAGAATTCTTTTATAGTATTATGAACATAGATGAATAAGTTTTAAATTTGCATCTTACCCCTATACAATTATCAATTAATTTTGTGCTTGAAGGTTTGTTACTTAGATATTAGTTAGGTGTATAGTTTTACAATACTATCAATCCAGTAATAACAAATTCTTTATCCATTGTTTATTAAATATAGTTGTCTTGATAATGACTAAAAATGTAAACTCTTAAAACACAAGAGAACGTAACAATAAAGTGCTACATAATTATAATTATATTAAACTCGCGAAAAATGAAATAAAGTTATGTCAATCCTCGTAGCGTAAGAAATACAAAGACAGCGTTGTACGTATTCTTGTTGTGGCACTTTTAGAAATTAAAAATCTGATTTCACATGCAACAATAGCTTTGTCAAAAAATACAAGTGTTGAATACATCCCTTCCTTTACCCTTTCTACAAATGCGATTTCTTAATTTACAATTCAGCTGTTCTTTTCAATGAACCCGTTTAGTAATTTGACAGTTAGTTGACAGTTTAAAAAAAATGACAGTTATGCATTTGACATTGTTATCTTAATCTTTACAATGGAGACGAAAATAGAGTAAAGGATTTGAATCAGATAAAAGTCACAATGACAGCTGTGTGACATATATAATTCAATTTCTTAAGATTTTTAGACGTAATGGGTGGTATAATAATTTAGAACTTCTACATGTTACAAACAATTCAAGATATGAACTAACATTTGTAACACAAATATTATAATTAAAGATAATTAAATAAACAAGCATTCCTTATTATTTGTATTCAGACACTTTATGTGCATAATATTCATAAAATTTTCTCTTTTAACCTCCTTACTTTTTCATATTATGGAAGAATGCCTATAAAAAATGCTTAAAACTCTTTGTAGTCAACCTGAACTCTAATTAAACGCTACTGTATTTTTAATTTTAATTAACTTTATGAAAGGATTAAATATTTTTTTTATAATTATACGTTATAATAAAACTTTATTTGATTATATTAACATTTTATAGAAAAAATTAAGCATAGATTGAAAATTGCGATGAGATTTTTTAAAAATTTAAATTCGAAATTTAATTAATAACAGCAATTTAATAAATAAAGAACCCAAATTTTAGTCGAAAATTAAATATTTCAAGAATGCGTGACACGATAAAACGTCATTGCTATTATCTTCTGACAGGAGTCAAGTTTAAAAATTCCGCATTTACTAATTGCATTAAAATTTTGTTTATTATGCAGCCATCCTCTTTTATAATATTCGGAATATTTACGGAAAAGTAATATGTTGATGCTTGACCTCTCTTTGTATGCAAATATTGAGGTGAATTTCAAAAAACAAATCTCATTTCTGAATAGTAATCTACTAGAATTGAAATCCACGCTCTCTTCCTGATGGGTGTAGTGAGTAGATACGAGCATTTCGAGAAATAAGATATTTTATTTATTTTCTGCTAAAGATAAGGGTGAATGGGATGAATACTGCGAATTATTTTTCTAATAAATTTCTAAAAAAATATCTTTTATCACGTCTTGATATGTTATTGATATACATATATCTATCTATACATCAGAAAACCATATATGCATAAAATATTGACATTTGATGAAAAAAAAAATTTTTTAAATATCAAATATTAAAATAAAATAATTTAATGAATCATTTCTCAATCATTTACAAAAGGTTTTGTAATTATAAAAATCTCTTTTACACAGATTAACTGGAACCATCAGTGGATATAATAAGATACGGATTATGGAGAGGTTAACCCAGCCTCGCCTATCCAACTCGGATAGAACGGGGATTTGGCTGGCAACCTCTTTAAGCCAACACTGAAATGGTTAAAATTTAAATAAAACAGAAAATAGTAATACTGCATGTGTAAAGTTAGGCTTTAAGGCTGTGTACTTTTTACTTTTTAAAAGATTTAATTAAATACTACATAATAAAAACTGGACTTACCAGGATTTACTTACAGATTAAATAGTATTATCTTAAAAGAGAACACGTCCCAAGTCGGGATTTATTTTAAAATAATAAACTGTATTCGTTTTGTGACTATAATAAACTTTATATTTAAAAACATTTAAAAGAAATATAAAACAAAGCATATTAGTCTCACTTTTAATGGAAATATTTCTTAACGTATAGATAATTTATAATATAATTTCGATTTCCTATCGTTATTACAAAATGTAATATTGTATGACCTCAATCGATGGTCGTTTAGAAGTTACGATGTCGCTAACGGACTGCAAAAACGTTGATATATACCAGCTGTTGCCTGCGACTTTATCTGCGTGATGACCGCTCATAAAACATATCTCTATTTTAATATTTTGACGAAATGTATTTATTAAACTACTGCTGGGGTACATTAGCTTTTAAGACAAATATAGGGAAATGTAGCTTTAAAACTAAGGTTATAAGGTTTTAAAAGCACCCAGACTTTTGAAACTGCTAAAAAAACTAAAATCACACAAAATTTTAATCAAGTTTATTTTTTTATTTAAAAGCTACGGAACAGACAAACAAATAAACTAACACAACGACAAAAACTGCTTTATAGTTCAATTATCAGAAACAAAAATAAAAATAAATGTCATTTACATTTTTACAGACTTTCGTTATTAGTATTAAAAGTTATATATTACATATATATATATACTGTAAATAACCTGTGTCTGAAGGTACATTTAATATATTTTAAAAAGAATGCACCCGGGCTTTCCTTAATTTTATGTAATTCGAACATTTATAATATTTGCTATCGGTGAGAAATTACAACGGACTACTCTATTCATAAGTAACTAAAATTGTTAGTTAATACCTAGAAGCTTTCTTATGAAGGCTTTACCCTAAAAATTCTCGTAAGAAAGTAAGTTCAAGCAGTTTTTAAAAAACAATACCAATATATTGTAATAATTTAAAAAAATGTGCATTCCAATGATAAAAAGAGTAAAAGTATTGCTGGTACTTTCCTGCCCCTTCTTTTTCCAGCGCAAATATTTGTAGTCCACACCATATCTTTTCGAATTTAAAAAAAAAATTTTTAGTCTCAATTATGTTATACATATATAATTGTGACTAAAGAGTTTTGTAATGTCAATTATACAAATAAAACTTTTTAACGGCGTTAAATCAATGCGCCGCGCGAACGACGTCGCGGGTACAGCTAGTATTGATATATGAATATAATTAAAAATTTTATCACGAGTACAAACTATATTTTCGATAAAATCTTTATAGTTAATATACAAATGTCTCTCAAACATATGAATACATATAATAAAGAGTAATTTACCTTATATAATAATTTAGTTTAATGAGTCGTAAAACACTGAATTAAATGAGAATTACGTCACGCGGCAAACTGCAATTACTGTAAGTAGGAATTAGACCAACCGAAATTATTACTCGTTATTATAATTGTAGTCTTTGCCGAGCTTTTATGAGATATAATTTATATATCTATAATATTTTAAAACAACAAATGTCTAAAATTTATATCTTTTAAAACATTTAAAAGAACTCTATGCCCGTAAACACAGGGACCGTTGGAGGTTGGTGACAAATAAACTGACTGACTGACAGACACCATCATCTCGTCTTACCGCGAACACGTTTGCTGCAAAGCATTCGAAACGATGGGTTAAATTGAAAAATGTAAAAATAAAAGCGAGTTATATCCGTATTATTATCTTTATAAAATAAATTATATTTTAAGTTATTTTTTACGTATTTTACGAATAAATATATAAAATATTAAATTTAAATAATGCTCAATAAATATCATCTAACACCACTTAGGTTTATAAATCTAAATATATTTACTTAATCTGTTTATAAAATTTCTTATGAAACCTTTTCTTGAGGTAGTCGTCCTTTTGGAAATCTTTTAAATTTCTCCCGATATTGTTCCATGCAGTAGGTTCTTTTGAGCTCTTTGCTTCAATAACAGGCGTGGGTAGACGTGTTCTTAGAAATCCTTGCAGAGCTTGTAATAGGAACGACAAGAGTGACATAGACACAACAATATTAATCGGATCAAAACCAATTGAGTGATGGTGAAACGTGGAAACCCCGTAATTAGAACTTCCACTCGCTCCATATCCTGTACTGAGATAGTGGCTATTAAAATTTCTAGCACTCGATTTTTCTATATCAACGTTACTATCTTCAGTAACAGGCGGTTCTATCTGGTACTCAACGTCACCCATATCTCTTTTAAAAGTTGTTCGATCATTCGCTTCAGCAATTTTCGTATTGTGATTAATACTTTTTATTTTTTTCAAAACAGACTGAGCATTTGAATGTATTTTCTTGAACAGCATCTGAATTTTGGTGCTCTGATCTTTTACTACATCTGTCATAAAATGCTTGAAGTTCTGCGTTGAAGGTATCACGAATTTTTTGTCCTTTTGAACGCTCAGCTTGACAAAATTTGACAACATTAAAAATGTGAACACAAAAACACAGAATATTGACATTATTACAGTCACTGGCTTACTGAAAAATATTTTTGAGGACATTAATTTCTCTTGAAAATCGAGATTAAAATGAATATAAAACAATACGCTCCAATTTATAAGTATGGAAACTATATGTGGTTCGTTAAATAGAATAATAACGTGTCTCCAGACTTGTTATTGTAACTGGAATTACCTTGACATTTGACCTAGCTGATCATCTCACCTTTAAACATTTCTCTGTTCACAATAAGACAGGTTAAAGAAAGATAATTTGATTCGGTAATTTCTAGTATTTGAGAGCAAACAATGAAACTTTTTTGGAAATTCAATTGAATTTAAAGAAAAAATGGAATAAATTATAGAAATGTCTTATTAAGAAAAGAAATATTTATCGGTGCAATATTATTCACTTATATTTTTTATAGGTTCTATGTTATTTTAAAATAAATAAATAACAATTATAACAATATTAACAGATTTAATTGCTTATTACTGGTATAATAACCCTAAAACTAATAACATAAAGTACATACTTAGGCCTAGCGAAAAAACAAATGAAATACATTATTACTTAAAATTATTACTTACAACTTTTTAAAAATAGACTCTGTATTTTAAATAAACTTCTGCACTTTTTTCCAATGAATTATAATTATTAATGGAGTTAAAATGATGTTTCAATCACAAAACACCGATATCATGATCATATGGATTTTGTTAGAATATGTAGTCTTTACAATTTAAAACTTTATTAAATCATTTATAAGACACAACTATTTTTAAGATAATTAAGATATATTATTAGAATTTGGATGAGGTGGGGGTGTGGTGGACAAACTTGGAAACCAACCTTCGTTTTTTAACTTTGTGATGGAAGGGAATTTTAAAAACATTGTAAACAATCGCATAAAAAATCATAATTTTTAAATAATAAAATAAAAATAATTATAATAATAATAAATAAAATATCGTATTTGTTTTTTTAAAACGAAACGATAAATTTAGGTGACTTACAAGGACTTTATATTAAAAGAATAAATTAAAAAAAATTTGTTCCCATAATAATAATAATTTTAGTTTTAAGGACATTCAGTTTTTAGAAAAAACACCCTACTATTTAGTAACGCTCCAAAAAAAATGTATCGCAGAAATTTGAGCAAAATTATGTTGTTTTACAGATATCATGGTACGGAAAGTGAAAGTAAGATTGTTGTAATATTACTTCAAGAGATAGTGATAGCCCCTGGCGAGAGTTGATGTATATTAACTCTTTTTCCTCAACATCACATTTAAAAAAACAAAACATTCTATAAATTTTATTGAAATAAAAACAAATTTTAGAAGTAATCTGATAAAATCTAAATACAATTAAATTTATATTGGTTTCACATAATAATGTATACAATATTCAATTTAGTATTTTCTTAGATTTTCACGAGTACACATTTCAAATAAAACTATTTTTACGGATTAAAACTCGCTTAAAGTTTTGTTACATTTTTTATTTTAACCCGACGTTTCGATTCGATTTCGATGTAATTGTTACACTTACATCTCGTCTACCCGTGAACACGATTACTACAAAGTATTTAAACATATATAATATATATATTTAAATCCGTAAATGTAAGATTATAAATATATCAAATTTTAATTTCGTAACATCATTTAAATAAATAAAATGTTGGACTATGGCGAGTTTGTTTTCACAGCCCTACAATAAAGACATATTTTAATAAATTTGAGCAGCGCCATCTATTAATTGAACTACTTAACCAAGATAAGCGTTAGTTTAGTTGCTAACTAAACGTACCCTCTACGTGGCCACAAGCGCACGCTCCGTTGATACAAAACATGCGCACGACCACACATACAATGCCATCTGTTGCTATAACTTAGAAACAAGTTGCTATGAAACCTTCCAATTTTAGTACTAAAGTTATTATATAGATGTCTGTAATCTATACTTATAAAAAATTAAGTTGAAATTTGTTTGTACGACTGATATACTTTTTTTATTGTATTTTATGTATTTGCCTTTCTTGCTAGTAAAACATGGCTCCACATAAGATCAAGATTATGTTTATTTTTATTTAGAAAAATATGTATTAGTTTTACCCAGTAGAAGTTATTTAACAATCAATCAATTGTATTGTAATAAATTCAGATTGTTCCAGTTTCTTGTATTTGTTTGAAGAAATAATTTATATTTTATTTGAATCAAAAGGGACACTGTGATAGATCACACAACTTTTTATAAAATCCGATCATTTATTTTTATATAAGTAAACAGATGAACAGTCAAACAGATAAAAATCTTTTAGTGATCCGTCATGGTACATAATACTTAGAGAAATATTTACTTATAATTAAATATTGTCATAGCAATTTTTAGTCAAAAAAACATATTTTCTTTTAAGCTTCTTTTGATTTCATCTCCAATTTTAACCAACCTCACAGTCGACCTACCAACGAGAATATGAAAGTATCCACCAGGGTGCCTTCTCCTCCTATACGTGGGAATGTGAACCATCCATTATCACCAGGAAAAGTTAAAGTAAGGCCTTAAAGCAGACAAACTACAACAGTAAACTTCTGGTAACACCAGTCTGTTCAGACATATGTATCAGGACGTCCGTACTAGCACGTCATATACATAGGGACATACACCTTGTCTTTCAGGGCGAATATCAAAAACTTCCTAAGCATATATGTATATAATTATACCATAAAAAAAACACGATATAGATTTCAATCGTCTTAATTACATTACCATACAAAAATACGTTGCATACAATAAATGATCTAATTAGTACCATGTCTCAGGGGTGTTTGAAGTCATTTGTTAACCTCATCACCAACGTAAAACCAAACAGAACTTTTATCTTGATGCATAATTACTGATGGGGTACAAAACGGAAAGTGGGAACTTGATACAAATGACTTCTCCCAATATTAATTCCTCGTTTGTTAGACTGGTTTGAAGCAATTTTACCACAATAAAGTTAATTGTAACGCAGCCGTGATTAGACAAGAAAGATTTAGAGTAGCTTTATAACTTTTTATATTTATTTAAGCTTAATATAATTTTTTAAATTTAAGATTAAATGGATTTAATCAATTATCTTAAAATTATTGTTTTAATTTTAATTTTTTTACAATAAATATAAAAGAAAATCAATTAATATTTCTTGTTGAAAAACACTTCTTTCTTTATACATGTTTACAAAATAATTTTTCCCTTATGGAATTTTTGGTAAAAGTCTTGTCTACAAAAATGAGTGGATCCTGTTAAACTTAACGAATATCAATTAAAATTTTACAACCTGTTAGTTATAAATTTGCTATTAACATCAATTCGTCACAGATATCCTAATTTGTCGAAAACAATCATAGCGCTATTCTATTAAAACTCGTTTAGTTAGTTAACAATGAGAACATATAAATACTTAATTAATTCTTTTATCTGCTATGTTAATCAATAGGCGTGGTCTAGTAAAATCTATTTTACAATTCTCAAAAGTACACAAGTCCAAAAACGTTTAAACCAAAAGGAGCTATATTGTATTACGAAAGAGTTTAAATTAGATTGGTAGTAAAGGGTTTATATTACGTTTGTTTATTGTGTATCTAAACTAAGCAAACTAGAGTCTTATAACGACTTTAGATTTATTGGTACATCCTTACCCAATTAATTCGAAATCAAGACGTCGGAGTATTTAAACCGTTTACTTCAACAATAAAAATACGCTTTTAAATTTGTATGAGAACAAGGTAACTTTAAATTTTTTAAATAATTAGAGTGTTTGAATATTTTGTTTTAAATGTTTTTAGAAATATATTAGTGACTAGCCCGCAAAGCTTCGCATTATTTAACAGATATTTTAGATTTCGAAACTTATGACAGGTTTTGTTTTGATTTCATTTCTTTATAAACTGGAAGTCACTATTTTACATTTGTCGCCAAAATGTAGAAAAATCTCTTTTACCTTATTTTATTACGTTTTTGAATCTCATTATTTTTCTGCACATCGACGGCTAGAAATCTTCAAAATGAGACAATTTTTAGGCAACTGTCCCATAATCAAAGGGTCAAAAATCGGTTTACGCTATTAATATACAATATTAAAAGTAACATTTGAAATTTAAAAAATACATATTTTTCACTTAAACGAATGTCATCATAAAAATAAAAAATTGACACTTTACTGAACTACTTTCATCAGATAAGTCCAGTAATTTACGCTGGTCGTATTCAATTTGCCGGCAGCGTTGTTGAAAAATAATTAAAAATGCAATTAAATGAAACCACATAAATCCCTCACAGTAACGCCCAGCGCGTGAACATGAACTTACCTACTATTAATTATTTATATATTTTTTCTCTAATTGTATTTTGTTGCTTCTGAATATTTCATTTTGCATATTAGGTACTGAGAACAATATTTTAAATGATATTTACATTTTCAATCATTACTATCTGTAATTTAAATTAAAAAAGTGATAACCATTTAATTTTTTTTTTTTATGATTTTTTTATTTTTTTATAAGTTTTTTTATAGTAATATTTTATAATACTTTTATTTGGTGATGTGGTTGTAAGTAAAACATTAAGTTTTAATAATAATGTACCCAGGTACTGTTTCGTTTCCTTATCTACTAATATTGTTATGGGTAACTAGAACAGATTTCTCGATACAGATAAGTTATCCAATATACAATTTTTTTAATGTATATTGTAAAATATCTAGTACATAAATGAATAAATAAATAAATAATTGAGACATAAATAATACCTAATATAATATAAATTAATGATTTTGATAATACAAGAGATTATAGTTTTACAACATTGAAGATTGCGAGTCGTAGTGAAGTTTGACTAATAATTACTAAGTACACAAGCTTCTAGTGTATTAACTTCCGTGTTATATCTTATGTATTTAATATAGACATGTATGTCATGGATTTGTAATGGATTTTAATTATTTCATATTATTACATATTCCAGTAATTTTCACAAATTAAAACAGAACCTATATGACACTAAAATTTCCACAATAAATTTACTCATAGTAAAATAATAAACTAAAAGAGAAATGTAAAAAAAATAGTACAAATAATAAAAAACACAAAACAAAGCGAATAAAATAACAATACTAATCTAAGTGCATTTAAATTATAACACTTCAAATCAATTATTATAATAATAATATATATAAAATCTTCACAACGATCACACCTGAAAAGTCCTGATGACATCTGAGACGGAAAGCCTTTCCCTAGATACCTATTCAATCTTATTTTAAAGATTCCTGGTCTCAATTAATTTGAAAGCACAGGAAAGAAAATTCCCAACAATTTCCTTTGTAATATTCTGTAATAATAATCCTTCAAAACATGTATTAAATGATTAAATTGGAAGTAAAAACCATACTTATTACTAACTGAACATCAAAAACAAATTGTACTACTTTTTCTTTAGCAACTAAACTGCAGGTGCCCATGCAGGTGTGTATGTTTATCACGAAATTGCCCAATTTATTTGAGCCTAAACATGCATGTATAGACCAGAATTTAAAATGTTTAATGGGGGGGAGAAATTTATGTTTGATCATTAATAACAATTAAACAGACCATGGGAAATGAAACCTCTCGCTGGTAGTTCAATCTATCACTTCATTTATAAGCATTTTTGTGAGCTTTTACATTGCACAATCACATAATAAAAATAATTTTTTTTCAAATATTAATGGTAAATAAAATCAAATTATTAAATTCCGATTCATAATTTTTCCTTCTTTTGCTAGGGTTTGAGTTTAAAAAGGTTTTTTTTTAATTTATATCTTTTTGTTTTATATAAACAGTTTTCTACTTTGTCCATTTTATGTAACAATGTTTAGAGCTATCTCATTCTTATTATAACACATTTAAATGTGTATTTAGGACAGAAGTACAAAATAAAAACTATCTGTACTGTGTGTGCATGTGTGTGTGTGCAGTGTACGTACAACGGGTTTAATAATTAAAAGACAATATTTACAAAATCATTTTATTGCTTTAATACAAAATTATATATCACCTGAACACCAATACTAATATGTGAAACACCTGATAACCCACAAAAAAAAACACAAAAACACAATATCCTTATTTTAAATTAGGCGTTTTTTATCTTAAACTAAAACATTTATTTATTAAGTTGACGATAAAAAAAAATAAGAAAATATTAAGAATACAGTTCGTTCATTGCTAAAAAACAACCCTTTTTACACCACTTCGTACCCTTTTAATTAAAAATTGCAGACTTCCTCAATGTTACATTGTATTGCTGGCACTTTCATCGACTACATTTATCTCCTACGAACAAAACTTAGCCAACATCAAACGTTAATTAAAAGGTATTCTAACTATAGAGGAACTTTAAACTTTTAAGGGTTCATCTCACGTTTTTCATTTAAATGAAGCCAACTCACTTTAAAACTCACGGAACTTAACTCACTCTAAAACTCAAGAATTAATGCCTAAAAAAAAAAAGCCAGTGTTTAACTTAACATCATAAAACATGTTTTCAAATATTTTTCCTATAAGGTAATGTAAAATCAACTATCATATAATACTTAGTAAAAACTGAGCATAAGTATTTTATTAACCAAAAATATCAGTCTAGAAAACTTCAGAACACATATTATAATTAAAACCTAAGATTAGGACAAAATAAGATAATCACAATAAGATTGGACCAGCGTAAACTGAATTGCATCTTCTTAAAATTTCTTACAAATTTGAAACCATGTCATTATTGCTTTTATAAGCTGGGCTTACTATATCGCATAGATGGTTGGACTGGTAGCTAGCGACGGAAGGTAACTCTTCTGGATTGTTGATCAGTCTACATAGAACTTACTTTTTTACTATTTCTTCTTCGCTGAGGGTCAAGCATGGCTAGCTGCTGTGGCGGCAGCTACACTGGCGCTTGTTATGGGAGGAAGTGGTAATAGGAGATCAGCGAGACGACCAGCTTCTCGAAGTCCTGACAGGAACGCCCCGTGGACAGTCGCTGGATAGTTTCGCATTGTGTGCTCTCCTGTAAATTATTAAGTTGGTAATGCTATTGTATTAATTTCTTCTACACTTCATTTGAATATCTTTTTATGTATCAAGAGTCTAAAAAGTAGAGTGATAACCTCACGGTAAGTATTTTCACCCTTCGAATTTTATTACTGAAATTGGTAAGAGGGGAAATTATGGGGTGCAGACAAGAAGGGGATGTGTGATGTAGATTTATATTACCTAAGTCCGTACTGCATAATTTAATTATTAATATGAAAAAAGCAATTAGAGTACAAATCAACTTAAAATACTAACCAGCAAAGAAAAGTCTATTCTCTCCGGATGAATCAGGCACAGGTGCTGCTAGAAGATCGTAATCTGTTCCAGAAGACCCTACAGCTACGAAGCTATACGAACCTCGAGCGTAAGGATCCGCACGCCATCTATATATAATAATTATTCTAACATTACATAAATAATTAAAACATATTATTTTAGAAAGAATATTAGATACCATCTACTGGATATAAACGTGTAAGCAATTTTCAACATCGTTCCAGTCGGGATATATTAGAAGAATATTTTAACCGTACACGACACAATTATGAAAATGATATCGCAAAATGGAATGCAGCACCAGTAAGAACAAGAACACAAAGCATTCAGACTTTTGACATAAGACTACTCCATAATGCAAAGGTTGCAATACCGCAAACATTTTAATAACCCAAATAACGACCACAATGTCATATACAACGAGCACAAAACAATACAAATAGTCCACATTGTATGCATAAAAATATGTTTCGTGAGCAAATTTTGTGATCGCTACCTATTGTTCTTAAAATCATATAACTATTGACGGAAGCGTACTGTCAATTTGTGAACACAAAGGGTGAAGTTTAGAAAGTCAAATATTTTTGAGACACTTAAGGCAGGTCCAAAGAGCGATTAACACACAATTGTGACGACGCAAAATTTACATCGGTCTAGTTTTTGACGCGCAGACAACAAGCCAGCTTGCAAACTGCATACCAAATACGTTCTATTGTAAATACAAGGTTGAAAAGCACGAGTGCTTTATAGACTAATAGTATTTTAACATGACAAGCTTGTCGATCAGAGCTGTACTTTTTATAAGACTTTTTTGTTTAACACACTTTTGTTGATAATTTTCTTTCTATTATGTCAAAACTAGTTTCAAATTTAAAACTTGATAGTCAAAAAGACATAATCCTTACCTTGTGACAACACACTCCTTGGGTTGAGGAACGGCAGCGTGGCCGAAGATGCTCTTAAGCACGGCTATACATCGTCCCACGATGACATCATCAGTGACATTCTCCATCACGGCCGCCGCCTCACCCGCCACCAGTGCGAGCAATACCGGCGCGCTGTACAGGTTCCAGAATAGAAACAGCTCACCTACGACATTGTATCATATTTACATGTTAGTCAATTTTAAAATGTAATATCACTCAAGGCTCGAGATCAAGATCGTTACAATAGATCGTAAATATTGTGTAATGATATAAATTTAAAGGTGCACATCTAGCCCTAATAAGGTCATAATGAGGTTCACGACGCTCTACCAACAAACTCCAGAGATTCTAACACGATATTAAGCAACTTAGTAAGAATGATATGCGAATTTGTTCTCACATAAATTGGAAGCGACGGCGCATCAGATAATGGAAGCCCAAAAAAGAACTATACGTAAAAAAATACATTGTTCCGTATTCCCAGCAACGAGGTAGACTTAATGAAGTTGGCAGAGTACACAACTAAGAACTAAAGCGGTGTACTAAACCATAACGTAAAAAATAGCTTTTCTTGACTTGGTGCCGTGATTTATTGCAAGAGGCTCCCCCTAGGGTTGCTCAGAGGCGTTCAATTATTCAGCTTTTAATTCGTTATCGCGTTGGAAACCGCTGTTTCTATATTTTACACTATTTACTTTATTTACTGGGAAATAATTTACACTTGGGGAATGTAAATACGACGGCGTTTTAAATTGGCGGTTTTTTGAGATGTTTGATTTTTATGAACATTTCTTATTAAAATATTACAGCTTTTATTGAACTTAATTACTAATAAATAATGAAAGAATTTAAAGAAAATAAATAAATAAATATAACATCTAAGACTCATTTCAATAAAACTATTTTTCGGATATAACTCGCGTTTATTATTACATTTTTATATTTAACCCGACGTTTCGGATGCTTTGCAGCAAACACGTTCGCGGTAAGACGAGATGATGGTATATCCGAAAAATAGTTTTATTGAAATAAAACTATTTTTCGGATATAATGTAGTACTCGTGTAAATCTTAGAAAACATTATCTAAGACCCATTAGTTTTTAGTTAATCTTACCTCTGCTAGCAGTGGTAGTTCCGACGTGTCCGAACAGATTAGCGCTCGGATCCCAAAACGTTCGTTCAAAGCATAGCACTACTTTGTTTAAATTGCCATAACCAAGACGTTTTATCGCAGCCACCTAAATGATAAACATCTATTTAGCGTAACATACTTTTATCAATTTCATAAATTCTAACTCTTTATTACTTAAATAATAGTTAAGCGTTAAAAAAAAATTATTCACTTGTCAGGAAATGTAAACATTTAAATAAAATAACTTTAACATATCGGATATGTTAAGTCTATTTTAAATTGCATATTGGATCGATTTGTACGAATATTTATACTTTTGAATTTATGCAAAGCTTAAAAATTTCGTGTTTCAATTTAAAAAAAAAAATCTTTATATTTAAATAAAATCATAGCATATTCACATTCGAAATAATAAATAAATTGTTAACTTGATGATTATACAATTTATGCACGTTGTAAAAAAAATTGTTATATACGATATAATCCGGTAAAAATTGTTTTATTTAGAGTAATATCAACTATCATAATAGATCAGAACTAAAAGTAATAATTAAATACACATCTACGCTCACTTTCCAATCAGGTAATGGGGGGTCAAACTTTACAAAGTTTTGTTGATTCTGTCCGTTGTTCGCTACGGCCACTTTGAGAACTCCCAGCGGCAAAGTACAAAGAATTACGTCACCTGAAACGTAATATTTATAAAAATAAATGACTCAATCTCAGTTGAATATTGTTTATTATTAGAATAAGAATAAATAGAAATGATACTGCTTTTATTGTTATTTTATTTTAGTAAAACTTCTTTAGAATGGTTGCAATTTGAAATTTGATGAAACGCAAATTGCAAACGATAAATAAACACACAAATTGTCTAGAGTATTAATAAAGTAAAATGCAAAGTTTCTTCGGAATGACTTTTAAATTTTTAATACTGTTTTTATTTTTTATATATTCATTGTAAATATAACATTTCAGCAGCCTCATTATTATAAAATGTCAAATGACAAGTCAGTCACATATTTTTTTGTAACGAGTACAAAAAAATATATAATAATTATTAATTAATGTGTATTTGAAACTTTTACCTTAATGAAACTGTCTTTTATATAGCAGATCTGGAAAGAGTCTCTATTCAGTCCGTAATTGATTATTGCATTGGTCGCAAGAGTAGACATTTTTGTAGGGGTTGTTGGTCTGTCAGTACCTACGTATCTCCATGATTGGCCGTCAAATGAAAAGGCCGCGGGCTAGAAGCAATCACCGTGAAAGCCTGACCTTAACTAACAAAGCCGCAACAACCTCCACATTCTGAATAAAGTGCTCTTCGGATTAATTGCGGCAGCACGTTTACCTTTGCTGAATTTTGCATACGTGCGAAGTTGATATAATACATATTAAAAAAAAGTTAATTATATAATATATATCTAAAACTAAAAAATTTTCGGTAGATAAAATAAGATTATACAATTTGAATATTCCGATCATTATAAATGTTAATATAATAATTTTAATACAAAAAATTATTAAAATCGTGTTTTTTAGTGGGATAATCAAAATCTTTTAGTGGATTATTTACATAAATTTAGCGTCAGATCCGCCTATTTATCGTTTAACTGTCTCTTTCACGGCAGACTCCGCCTGTATGTTGATGGGTATCTCGAGGCGAGAATCCCGGGCGGGGGGAGGGTAGATCACCGGGTCAACGGAGGCTCGTATTTTTGCGCCTCGTCAAAGTAAAATTAACGCGTTAGAATTGCAAATCACTCCGCGACAAAGAAATGACAAGAAGCCGTCAGCGCTGTGGATTTTTCTCATAACCTCCGTAACTTTGACACGCCCGTCGTTTTGTTTTCGGTTTTAAAAGCTGCTATCTTTATTTTAGACTTCAAATAGACGAGATTATTCATTCTTGGCATATTTTGCGAGGTTTGCCAAAAGGTAAAAAAAATACACTCGATTATTAATTAATTTAATAAAAAATTGGTATAAAATAAAAAAGAAATCTTACGAGTGAACTAACTCAGTGAACACTTTACAGATTACCTTCATACATAACTGTCATCAATGCATAATTTACTCGTAAGGGATATAAGGCAATAATTTATACATGTATTTTATATCTTTATAAAAGATATGATTTAATGTACTACATTAGTAATTTTAATAAACCATGACTATAAAAACAATTATTGAAATTATATTTTTTTCCTACCTTATTTTTATTGTATCACATAAAATAACAATTTCGTGAAAGGCAATATAGTTTTCAAAACAATACAATGATAAAAAAACTTGATGTTATAAAAATCTACATTTATGTGATTTTTACTTATAGTTTACGTAAGAATAACTAGATTACAGATAAATTAATAAAAATAATAATTATAATATACATTATTTATTTTAAATCATTGGACGTCACTTTGCAACGCTGGAATAACAATACATAATCGGTTGCACAAAACATCTAAATTTAGAGTACAAAATTGCTCACCCTTAAACGTCTGCGGCTGGTTGGGTGCTCGAGGGTTGACAGCCTTCACTGTGACGCCCGGTCCGCCGTAAGTGATTTCTGTGACCGCTGTGCCCAATCTGATGTCCAACCCCTCAGACAACGCGACCGGCACGCACGAATAGCCATTGCGAACTATAACAAAATATATTTGATTTTATCCACATATTTGAATAAATATTATATTCTACTATAAAACTACCCACACCTTAAAATACGACGAAAGTAAATAATAAAACGGAAAAGTAAATAAAATAACTTTTATAACAATCGATTACTTTCATTTCCTCATCTGGCCTAGTTCCCGTGATAGATTTAAATTCAATTACGAGAATAATGTATGGAATCAGTTTTATCGATATCGCAGGGTCCATCATTGGCGCCATATTAATTGATGATACTTGATACGTACGTGCCAGGCGCCGCACACACCATTAATATTATAAAATAATGCTTTTATACATTCCAACGAGCTGATTATCGTCTGATATTGTGTTTACATTAAATAATTAACGATAACAAAAGAAACATTTTGCTCTCAGATTTAAAGAATAAATATTCGTCGATGTTTCAAACTAAAAACATTGTTTTTATTTTAAAGTAATTGATTGTCTTAATGAGATAAGCACAGCGACTGCAAGACACAAACAAATACAGTATTATTTAATTAGCAATTATCAGTTGGATGTTGTAGATAAATAAATAATGAGATTTTAAATTATACAAACTATTAGAAAATAGCTAATTTATATTTTTCTTTAAAAACATTATAGCTTTTTATTATTGAAAATTAAAAATGTCTTAAAAAGTTTATTTAAATATATAATTTTTTCTTTTATATAATATTATATTTTAAAGTTATTAGATACAGTTTATTGTTAACGTTAGACGACTTTCTTACCACGCGAAAGAACAGTTTTTTCTAGTTAAAGGCTACTCAGTCTATTTCAAGTAATTCATTATGTAATCAGTGTTCAGTGATTAAGAGATTCTTTGAAGACTTTTATTTTGCACTAATTAATCCGAAATTAACTTTTTACTTTATTGTACTTTATATTCCACAAGCCAATTTTCCATACTTCATATTACTTTTAATAATTTAAGTTTGGTTTCAATGAATCATATATGTTTTGCTCTAGTCGATGAACTTGATAGCTGTTCGTTAAACTGTTCCGTTACGATAGCGGCATGTTAAAAATTACGCAATAGTACACTTTAAAGTTAATACTATTTACAATTGACAGATCTAATTAAAATGCATCACAAATTAGTTTTAAATAAAGTAATACTAAAAAGGTGTGCATTTCACACTCAGGAAAAAGTGAAACTTCAGAAAAAGTAGCCAGAAAAATATGAATATAGTGTAATAGGAGTATTAAGATAATTGCAAGGTAAGGTAATATTAATTGACCTCTAGCCGCTAGATGGCGTTAACTTAAAACGATTCGACTATTCGTCACTAACTGAGGTTGAACCAAGTAAGCTTATTTTTAGAACACAGTGTTAATGTTAATTTCTTTGAAATAATATAGGTCGTCTATAATTTATTTAAACCTTATTTCAGCCATACATCACTATATGTTTGACTAAGGTAGACTTATATTTAGATTACGGTGATAAGAATTAAACTAAAATGTTTTAGGTCGTTTGTGTGGATATTGGCGCTATTCCGAAGAAAATTTATATAACTTTTTAATAGTACTCTAAACAATGTGTTTGTATATTATCGTTCGGAATTTGCGTTTCATTGCGTTTCAAATCACAGCCATTCTAAAGAAGTTTTACTTAAAAAATATCTATATATTTAATATAATTCTATTTTATATTCATTTATTTAAAAATACGAAATTCCATCCTATATAAATTTAAACCTTATTAGACATTATTACTAGACAATTTTAAGTGAGTAGTTAAGTATTTTCGTATGAGTTTGATAATCGGATATATTAGTAAATAATTAAAACTACCCTTCTTACTAGTTGTATCTGTATGACGGTAATTGATATTATATCAAGAGACTATAAACCTAGAACTATAGAAACAATTCAATTGAAATTCTATTCTGTCAATGAAATTTAAACAAGTCTGATCAAAGTATTATTAATTTAGTTCGTACCAAAACAGTCGAAAGCTTAGATATTATGTGACCCGTGTCCATTGCACACACAAGGCTGCACTTTAAATGCAAGCTTGCTGTATTGTAGACTTTAACCATATTACCTCGGCTAGTTCTCTCAAATGACTGTTCCAGCAAACTGACCGAAACTAGAGTACGATTAAGGTTATACCGGCAAATTAGACGACTGTAGAGAGTATGTTTTTGTTAAAAGGAAATGTATACAATTCTATTTTATTTTATATATTCCGTGTATATAAATATATATATACGTTTACAATAGTTTTGTTTAAGTAGAATCAATTTACAAATATGTATTTTTTTATTAAAATCTAAATATTGATGTGTGTAACTCTGTCTATATTTATTAGGGTCGGAAATTTAAAAAAAAATATCTCTGTTATAATATTTCACACAATACAATTAAGCGAATTAACCTAAACTAGTGTACTTAGTGTACAAAGCTAATATGCACAATGTCCAACTTGTATCACAAGCATGACGTTATTCCAGACCATGCTTCACCAGAACGCGTACGAAATCCTAATGAATGGCAACCCTAAGTACGATAAAAGGGGACCGCGGACGGGGCTGAGACAAACTAGGAGAGCCGTCGAGATTTAACATAACTGGTCTAGTCTAAAATCAGAATCTGCTAACGTGGTCCGAATCCCTCTAATTTTAGCTTAAAACGAAATGAGACCTGCAATAGCCATAATTATAAATAGACTAGCGATTATAAAATATTTAAGTGAAGTCTTTCAAAAATATTGACCTAATCGATGTTCTTTTGGTTTTGAAATATTTGAATACTATTTCGGTTTTAATGAATTTTTTTTCAATAATGATTTTGAATAAAATATTTCTTAGTTTTTGATATTAGGTTTGCAAAAAAAATTAATACCGATCGTGATTCTCTGAGTAACGAGACTTCTATATTGAACTATTCCAGCAAACTTTCAAAGTCTATGTTGCTTGTTACTTTCCATGTTATTTAAAGCAGTCTTGTTAATTGTATAAAAATTTAAACGAATAAACGAAAAACAAATACAAAAAATCCATATATAGGATTAAATATATATTAATATATGTACAGTGGTACTGGTACATAATATCGAGCTGGCAGCCGTTTGACAATTAATTAATGGTTGACAACTATAGTTTTCTTCTGTATTTGTCTCATCAAATATAAACCTTACCATTCACTGACGCTTACAAATGCATACAAAAAGTACACATTTAGAAAAAAAAATATTCAGAAGAGAGGTAGTTTTTCGTATCCATCAAAGCTCATTTGTTGTGATGTAATATTTTCTTAATAAACCTTTGTAATTTACAAGAAATCGTTAATAATTTCTTTTGATAGATGCATAACTTATTGGTCAAATATAAAATTAAATAACTTTTATATTTCATTTATTTATTATTATCGTACTTAACATTTTATTTTCAAATAAAAAAAGATATTTTTAAACATTACGCAACAAAAGTGTTGCAAAGGAAAGATGTCCCTCAAAAAATTGTCTGACAAACTAAAATAGATTTTCACAAACCCAATTGGTAGTTACAAAGATTAGTATGTTCTAGAATAAAACAAACTTCAGCCTTCACATTACTATAATCAATTGTAATAATAATTAATAATTATTTATTATTATTTAAGATTACAGGAGATTATTTATTACCAGTTAAATAAAAATGTTTTATTTTATTTTGTTTTCTTATGATCAATTTTTATTAATAAATTCGTTTTTAAAGTCTTGTAAATTAAATATTTTACAAGCAAAAGAGGATAATAAAAAAGCAATTCGGGGCATTCTTTCAATTGCTATATCCTGGAGTGGATAGACCTTTTGAACAGTCAATTGAGCTTTGCAACGAGAGAGTTTGTGGTGAACTATTCTAAAAATTGTAACCAGCCTGCCGCATTTATATAAAAACTACGATTCTAGATACGATTTCTAGAATAAATATAAATTTACAAGTTAAAAAAAAATATTCTTCTAAAGGATAAAAAATGTTCTAGAAACATAAAAATGTTGTTAATAGTAAAAAAAAAAATATATAAAAAAAATGTAAAAGCAAAATATATAACATTACATCTATTGTATTATTTTTTAATGATATAAATTATAATGTGTATATTTATAACAAATAGATGTTCTAGAACTTACGCACCCACAGCGAAGGTGAACATCCTTTGCGAGTTAGCATAGTTCATGCCCCCGCGGAACTCTTCAATGTCGGGAGTTTTAGAAAAGCTTTAGCAATTTTGGCTTTGTGGTGCTGTATGGAATTTTTGCTTTATGATCTAACCTGAGCGATATTGTCACGGCGGCTACGAATTTACAAATGTTTCTGAATTACAAGGCTTAGCTTTTGAAGGCTTAGACTATAAAAGTTATGGCTGCATACTTTTTATGTGTAAAAGGATTTAAAAAAGGTTAGCAAACAACAATAAACTAAATAAAGGCAACAACTTCGTTAAAACACAGGACATAACACATTTATTTGTTTTAAAAATTTAGCGGCAAAATTTAATCCAAGATAGGCCGTTACCTGTGTAGATAAGTGTTGTTTATGCTACGTGGTACACCAGAATTTACGATCGTCGAATTTAATTCAGAAATCGGCCATTAGCACGACACGCCGAAAAAAATACGCACAATTCTTTGCTTAAAGAACATTAAATTAAGCTTAATTTGAATAATTCCGCGTGGCGATGCGTTTTAATAGCTGTAATTAAAGGTGTATTTGCGCACGGCATTATATTTAGCGCAATAAGACTAATTGGAAGAATGATATATCTACAATAAAAGACCCCTGCAATTAACAATAACTGATGGCAATTATTTTTCACTCTTGAAGCTTTTTCTTAAGAAATATGTATATATAAAACTAAAAACATAGAATTTTAGAAAAATAATTAGGAGAAGAACGAACATTGTACATAATACATTCATCTATTATAACAGAGCTGTACGAGTACCGTATGTGTATAGTTTAGTTCAAACAAATTGATTTAACGATGGATAAACAGAACTAAATACACTTAATCGCGCTAAATAAACTTACAAACCAGCGATAAACGACCAGCATCATCAAATGATATATTACCAATTAAATTAACGAGCGAAACAATTGAATTTCACTCAACATTCATTCGAATGCTAATTATTCAAACAGCCGATAATTTACTTTTTAAATATTAAAATTGCAATCATTCATTACAAACTCGTGACATTTTATAAGTCAAATGTCAATTTGACAATTAGGGTATTCCCAATATTTATTGATATGCAGAGTTAATTCAATAAAATGTATTGTTATGTAAATGATATGACAATCTTTGATCATAATAATTAATAGTGCTTTATTACTGGATACAAAATAAAACATGATTGGGTGATTTAAATAGAGCTATTATACTAGAGCGTAACATACTTTTTAAAATACGTAAGTATTGCCTACATACTGAAACTTACATATACATACAATTAAAAGTTAATACATATTGTTTTTTTAAGTACAAAGTTACAAATTTAATTTTTTTTATTTTTTTTTTATTAAATAATATTGTTTTTTTAAATTAAATTAATTTTTTTTAATTAAATTTAATTTTTTTTATTTATTTTTTTTTAAATTATTTTATCATAAATGTAAGTTAAGTAATTGCTTCAACTAGGCTTTATGTCCAAAAAAAACTATCCTGTATGTAAACGATTTCAATATTTTTATTATAATGTATACGTCACGTAAAACAGATTAGTTGCAGACAATGGAATGTCTTTCGTATTTGGGCCGAAGAAGTCACGGCGAAAACTTTTATTACAGCTACTTTGAAGCGTTTTGTTCTGTTATATGTAAAATTTCACATCGCCAACAATCGATCTTCATTTTCTAATTTTAATTTCTTAGCAATTACTTTCTAATATATGGGTACTGATGTCACTTATAATAAGATATTTTTGATATAAAAACAAATGCTCGACTGACCTCTTTTCTATTTATTAAGAGGTCCCCTTCAACCATGGAAAATTACAACTTATGGTTCAGATGTCTATAGTTTGGCATTGTTAAGTAATAGGGAAATATACAAATAACATTTATCAATATAATTTCTTTGTAATTGTTATTCTTTATTTTTTTATTTTGACCATCACATAATCCTATAATAATGAATGAATGAATGATCTATGAATATTTTGTCATTTATTCAGGGGAGGTGCTGTTTACGATACGTTTTGGTTATAGTTATAAATTTTCTTCACAAAGATTTTCAATTTTATTATACAGTTTATTATCAATTTTATAAAATAACTACTTCAAAAAACCACTAGAGCGACGCCGTAAACCTCTTTGCCTTACACAATTCAAAATTTATTACTATTCAGCTATTGTTGTATTTAATTTACGACGACGTGTTTAGAAAGGTTAATTATATATACATAATATATACCTGTGGTTAATCTGTCTCTACATAATAAGAACAAACAAAATGTATTCATTGTTTTGCTAAATATATAATTCAAGAATTCAATTTACTTTAGTTTCGTATAAACAATATTTAAAAATTAATTAAAATAAATGTTATGAATTATTAATAATTTTACTACAAAAAAATTTAATATATTTTTCTTTATATTTAAGGTAATATATTTCAAATTATATTATAAAAACAGAGCTAATTACCTAATTTCAAAGGTCACGTCAAACAACAAATTACCCAACGCGATAACTATGTGGGCCTAATAATAATTAGTGTGTACGTTGGCTAATCGAGTGGTAGTTGACGAGGGTCGGGAGAGGTCGCGGCGCGCAGGGAAGGAAATAACTTGGCCCATTATTCGGACAGACGCGGTTCGACGCTTTTTAGCCCTTTGACGTTGCCCATTAGCATGGTGAGGCTGGTTGATCTCCCTAGTTAATTACCAACCTCAATAATAACTTGCACGAAACAGAAAAGGCCCAGACCGTATAACACGACATTTAATTACACACACATACATAAATAATTGAGACTGTTTAACTAACAGAATTAGTTTTATTAGAAGTATTAGTTTTTTCTGGAATTTAGTTATAATCAGTGAACAAATAATATAAACGATATTTAGGAACCTATAATTAGATACCTAATAAATATCTTGATAACTTCAAATCAAGCTTGAGTAACATAAATTTTTGGAGTCGTTGAGTTTAATCATCGTCAAAAACACATTCTCAAGCGAAAAGTATTCAAACGAAGAACCGGGCTCGTTTTATGAAACGATGAGGCACAAAATCAAGGCAGCGGAATCTCCGAATAAAACTGTTGATTACGTACCGCGTACAGTTACGCTCCGTCAATCGTAATTTTATTTACACGGTCGTACGAAAAACAAATATGATGTCTTTTAATTTATGAGCGCGTCCGTTCAGCTCTGATCACCCGATGCTATAATATACTACATAACCGGGCTGGGAGTCGTTCAAATTCGTGATACTGATTTTATTTGATCTTTTTATAGAATCTCGTTTGCGCCGTGACGACGGTGTTCGAGCTAATGGAGATATCGTATCTGTCATATCAAGAATATATCGTTTGACAGTTTTATTGCGATTGCATGCGATGTTCAGATAAAAGACACGATTTAAGGGTGAGGACAAGGATTGGTTCGGTACGAGTGGGTGTTTACGACATATCAACTGAAATAGATCGTATAATGGAAATTTAAATAATATTATAGTCAACGCTAATGATAATATATATTACTTTTCGCAAAACTCATATGTATACACCGGTCTCTGCTTCATATGCAATAACTGAATGTAGTGTTTATAAAATTTATATGAACATATATATTTATTTAAGTATAAGCAAAAACAAAACAACATTTTTGTTTGTAATGACCACCTTTGACTTTATTGTATACACACCTTTAATTTGTAGGGCTGACTATTTTTCTATGGGGAACGCAGCCACCGCTGATTCCAGATATATCTTAAGAGATGAAATATCCAAAATAGTTTAAGAGTTGGTGACTTGAAATAAGTTTGAACTACGTTTATGATGCGAGTCATCATAATTAGTTCAAGCGCTAGATGAGGTCCAAACAGGGGCTATATTTAAGCTTTTATAAAGCCCGGAACGTTGACCTAAGAGCCAGGCTTAAATAATTTTTGCCAGAACCAAAGTCTTACTCGAAAGTTTTCAGAGTACTTTTAAAGAATGAGAAAGAGAATGAGTGTTTCAAAAAACGATCCAAGTAGATCTCTTAAACACTTGGGCTAAAGTCCTACCCCTTTTCTCACAAATGTAACGGTGTAACTCTTCGGCAATACCCCAAACCCTGACTGACTCAAAATTATCATCAGAACATACCTCCGGACATAACAGTTTTATTATTAGATATTCGAACCGTTATTTTTCTTTACCTTGGGACCAGTACAATTAGAGATCAAAGTTACAGCAAGTATTTTTCCATGCACTTGATAATGTATGTCTAAAATTTCGAGGGGATCCGTTGAATAGTAAAGGCGTGTAAGTAACCAAAAACTCACATACGGGTTTATACTATCAGTTAGGACAGACGTATGATAAACAAAAACACAGTTTCACATTGATTACATACTTCATTCAAGAAGCTAGAATTTATTGTAACTGGGTAAAACAAAGTAAGCTTAAATACAGGTCATAGCATAGCTTTTATGATTATCACTAAAAATATAAAGAAACAACTTAATATTTACAAATTTAGATTGTTTTTAAAATTCGGAAGTTAATAGTTTTTTTTGTAATAGTACATTTTTTAAAGATATATCAATATATACTTACTTTTCCATTGCAAATTGCAAATATATTTCTATAAGTAGTTAAAAATTTTCTAAGATACTTGAGCACAAAATATAAATTTATTATGTTTAAATATTCCATCAATCCTCAAGTGGAATCAGATAACAAAGCTAGTATTTCATAAATTGAACTCACCGCCGTAATAAAGCAAGAGATGATAGAGTCAAGAGCTCGACAAAGTTCATCAACCTTTTATTTGATTTCAAGCAAATTGCAAGAGCAATTGAAGGTGATATTTTAAAATGTTGAAAGGGACCTTGACAAGACTTTGAAAAGCAATAAAACCTAGTAACCAGATCCACTCCTAAGCGAACTCAACCGTGTGCTGTAATCGCTACTAAGCAAAAACTCTACTCGAGATTCCGCTCGATTACCCGCGAAACATTCCTTAGAGTGTGTGCAAAATTGTATAATAAAACAAATATAAAACACAATAAATAATAATTATGTATTTATTTTTAATTTTAATTTTTTTTCTTTTAATAATATATCAACCCAAAAAGAAAGATGCTTTAGAAGGAGTTTATCAGTACGGTTCATAAAATAGTTTTTATAATGTCAACTTGATACCATTGTAAAACCGCCTTGTTAAATGTCAAACAGAATAAACCTTCCAGTTACCCGTCGACGTCCGCCGTTTATTCTTGGTTAGTAATTTGTTCGCAGTCGCCATTAAGTAGCCCTTTAAAAGTAGATTACTCATCTCGCAGTGCCCCGAGCAGTAATGATTTTATCCAAAGCGACACAGTTTAAGAGAATGGAGATTAAAATACTGAACACATCTTGATATTATTTATCGTGAGTTATCGCGCATGTATTTAATTAGGTGAATGGAATCATGAAGCAAAAAATATTATTTTGTTTAAAATGTGGTCCTAGAAATATTTTGTTATATATTTTTATATTTTTTTCATGGTTTTCACTCATACAGTTTGTGGGCCGCAAAGATTCTTAACCCATAAACGCAAGAAAGCAAAACAAATTTAATAATAAGTAAGTCAATTAATTAGCACAAATTTTGGCACACGTTTTTTCTCGTCTCTAAAGTTTTAGTCTTGATATATGTACAAAATTTTGTTTGATTGTTAAAATAACAACAAGATCTTTCTCAATTTAGTGTCAAGTTAATGATGGTATAATATAGTTGAAGTAAATTTACTAATATTTATTTTAATTGTTTTTTATATTTGCTAAAGAGACAATATAGTTTATTATATCCAGGACTTTTAGTGTTTTTCACGTTATTGGAATTCCTAAAAACACCATTCTCTCGAGAGTCTACAAAAGCGATATAAAGTAAACGTAAAGATTGTTTTCTTAGCTGTGAAGTCGGCTATCGATCGTTTCGATAAATTACCTACCAAAACATAAGTGAAGTCAATGAAGTCACGTTCCATAAGTGAGAAACCTACATAACGAAACTAGCCTTAAAAATGAATTGATTCAAGCCACAACTAACTATATTAATATTCTCGAATATTCATTATAGAGACAGGATAAGTAATTAATTATCAATGCATCTAATACATTGTATACTTAATCGGTTTACCTTCCACTTCACGCTAAGCTAATTAACTAAGCGCAGCTAAGAGGTTTCCTATACAAGAGAAATACTGTTTAATCTTGATTAGTTTGACTGTGAAATACTTGAGGATTGAATCATAACTTGTTTATCAAAGACAAAGAAACCAAAGCACAGATTATCATTTATATATACAATAATATATATATCTATAAAATTTAAATCATTGAATTTAAAAAAAATCATATACATTTTACGCTCCCTTGCAAAAGGATGATGAAAGATTTAAAAGATGCCGAAATCAGATCGTTGCATCGTGTGGACATCTCTATCAAATGACAGACGTCAGGACAAAAAGGGTCTGTCTTGTAAATCAGCACATCAGTCTGGTATTCAACCGGATTGGAACAGGCAAATCGGATACTTAGAATAAAGTTATGATTATTAAGGTACAGCGATTATTAAGTTTATTATATTCGTATATAATTTGAGCATTGAAATTGTTAAATATTTATAGTATTATACAATACTTAATAAATGATTGATTTTATTATTGATTTAATTTTAAATGTTATAATATTATGCTACTTACAGATATAAGTTAAAATCTTCGTCTTAAAAATGAGTAAGCGAAACCTCTGCACCGTTGCATTTAATTCTCCTTTTGACGTGATATGTGTCGGCAAGTTTATGCTGCAGTAAGTCAAAAAGAAGATATAAATTTAGGCATAATCCTCATGGAATTTTATATCTTTTATTATTCAAAAATATCAATTTCAACAAACTTACATATCAAATTTAAATATATTTCAAGATTATTCTGTAAAAACATGTCCTATATCTTATATATTTTCGTTACTTTCAATAGCGGGCGGTGGTTACGATTATATTTGTGATCGAAGTGATTACACATTTTCTCCGAATCACTAAACAAACCAAGACAATAACCCCGGGCGGAAGGTTGCTATATAAACATTTATTGACCATAAATCTGGAATGATAAACGCATTATACTGCTTTCTCATTAAAGACTTGATTTCTTATAAGAAACATTTACGCCTCTCAGATTATTTACAAGACGCTCTAAAATACGTTATTCTGGTAATAATTTGTTTCAGTTTATTCAAGACGACATAGATAATTATCCACAATGTCTGTTAATCAGTATTTATTGATGGTTGTACAAATGAGATTCTTTTAATGAACTCCATAATTCTAACACAAATAGTATAATAAAATATTTACGCGATGAACGAATACCGACAATTACAAAATCTGTATTTTGTTTTTATTTGTCGCTGCTATTCAGAAATATCTTAGTTTTAAATTACTAAAAAATAAATACGTCAGCTTTATGCATGCTTAATATACTTTGTTACTTTACAAATTCTCATCTTGTTTCACAAATAAATCCCTTTTGTTTGTAAGATAGTTTGTCACGAGATCAGTACAAGTTTCATATTCCTTCTCACAACTAGGCTAAGCAAGACGAAATTGCCTTGTAACCCATTAACAGCTAGTACGGGGCAATGCATTGTCCTGTAAATCTGCCAGCAAAGCCTGCGGAAGTGTCGCCTTTATAAGTCATAAATCAGTTGGCTTATCGCTTTACTCTGCCGTCCCGCCGTCCGCGAAATATGCAACCGGGTACCTTATTCGAAAAGCATTCGAGACAATACAGGTACAACATGCTTATCGCATATTTCGCATGCGAAAGCAGTTGTATTGATGTAAACATCCTGATTTGCATCTTACTTTACAGACTATCTACAGTAACTTCTTTATTTGCGTTTACTTTCCTTTTAATAGTCTGCGTTCGTTTCCTTTAGAAGTTATATTTTTTTTTAATCCTTAGTTCTTATAAAATTATGTAAATAATATAGAGGTTCAAAAAAAGAGATCAAATAATAATCTAGTCTGAAATCAATACTTTAACAATATACGAATTTTATTTTATATCAATTTTAACATAACAAACATTTGCGTAATAACCCCCCAGAGTTATGTTCCGGTGAAACCAGCACGACAATTTGTCCGAATGTTATAAATTTGTAAGCGACACTAGTTCACATTCCTTCTTTAGTAAATACTAAAAACTATCCAGAACTAATAAAAACCAGCATTTCCCATTTTCATACCAAATTATATAAATTGCAAATGACATTTAAAATGCGTTCAAATAAAAAATAATAAAAGGGGTTCAAATTGAAGCAATTTAAATCTTCTCTATACTCTAAAGATACGAAATCGCAATCAGAGTGCGGAACCCGACTTCAATATGACACAAGATCGGATTCACAGCTGGCCATTAGTCAAACAATATCCATGAGTTATCCTCGTTGATCGCCATTCGATAGTCCGATAGAACTCTTGTAGTTAAATCTATCATGTTACGAACACGATGAAGGATTTTATGGTTAGTAGTTAGTTATTTAACTTCTTATATTTATTTCAATTCAAATATAAATCTTACGTTTTTTGTAAAACAAGTAGAAAATGACCTCTGTCGCTTGGATTATCTAAGCAAATTAATATCAGACTCAAAGTACAAGAGTCTGTATATCTCCAATTGGAATCGACTTAACATAATACAACAAAGTCATACTGATGTGCTAAAAATAAAAACACTATTTGATAATGTGAATACATTTATTGTTTAAAATGGCTGAGTTTCATAATTTGACTCTAGTCTATTATTAGTGGCGGTATTGGATTACAGTACTGATATATTTATCTAGATGTAATATTAAAATATAAATAACATCGTTTGTTCAATATTAAATTGGATCCCTTTTTTTTGTCATAGATACGAGTTTCGTAAGTATTCATCTTTTTTTATTCTAAATTATTAAATACACTTTAGTTACATTTTTTGGTTGAAAAGCTCAGAATATTTTTAGCTACATGCAAAAAGCTGTTAACGTCACATAGTTTTAGTTGTTGTCCCATGGAATATGTATCAACTTTACTAAATACCCTGTACTGGTAAAACGACATCTATATTGTGAATGCAAAAAAAAAGAGGTGAGAGGAGACTTATATTCGACAATGAAAATGTTATATACTTTTGTATCTATAATATCTTTATTATTTTTTACCTCAATTTTCGAAATCAGATTTCTTGTACTATCTATATTGACGTTTGAGGTGTCCTAAGTAATTCTGGACTTTAAAATGTCTATTTTGGAGTGTGTGTGCGTCTATGTGCGCGTGTGTGTGTACGGGTGTGTGCGCGTGTATGTACGAATGTGTTTGTGTGCGTGTGTGTGCGTGTGTATGTCTCTGTGTCTGCGTGTATATCTGTTGTGCGTGTATGTATGCTGCTTGACCTGATTATTCAGTTCAATTCATTTTGGTCTCAATCGATGCTTAAATTCACGTAACTTAAAGCTTATTTATTAGTTTTCCAGCAAAATTGAACAAACGGTTTTAAGTTTTTTTAAAAATGGAGTGTGTAAAAGCAGCTAAGTATTCGCGATTTCTAGAAAAAACATAATGCGCTATGAGGATGGTTGTGGTAACAATTGTCGCAAATTAATATAAACAAAAAAACGCAGTTAAAAAATAAAAAAAAAAAACAAAATTTGACTAAAAACTAATATATTCAGTTTTTTAAGAAAATGTAAAAAAAACATTTAACATAAAATGTAAAGTTTTAAATTTAAAAAAAATTATATATATTTTTTCTTAACCAGGAAGCTAATGTAAAAGGCCTCGAATCCGAACCGCTTTCCTTCTAATTATTTTAAAAACTATTACACTTAAATACTTACACTTACTTACTTTAATATTGAATCAGTAATGTACAGTTATTTGAAACGTTCATATGGATATAAAAATATATAGATATCAATCTATCAGGATACCGTTATAATACAGCGTTCAACTAGAATCTGTCTGCAGATATTAAAGATCCCAGACTCCACACACGATCGATCAAAATCGAAGAAAATTACAAAAAATAGTCTCTTATTACTTTGAAATAAACATTACGAAGTATTATTTTTATCATACTAATAAAATATTAAAGAAACAGTTGGCAAATAGTAATTACATGATCACAGACTTAATCTTGATTCATGATAGCGAAACCAAGTAGCCAATGATGCGGACTTCTGCGTGTACGCTGTCTGACTTGAGTGACAGGCTTCTGAGTTCGATTAGATATGCTATACTATCTGAGAGCCGCTCATGCGGACTCTTTTGTATGTAAATCTATGTCACTGGTGGACACGCGGACATTCGCTAGCGACGCCTCAGGTACTAGTTTAAAACTAACAACCACTAATATAAGTATATATCCAGCAAACAATGTCTATAATCTTCTCTTACATTAAGTTCTATAAAGCGTCTCGAAACAAGTTTTTTGGTATTGTTAAAACACTCAAAGAAAATATAATATATATTACAAAAAATAAAAACAAATTTCAAAAATAAAAATATAAATAAGTAAATATATAAATAATTTCGTGTCATTAATTTATATTTTTCTAGTTTCTCTTTAATATTCTGTTATACACGAGATTGAATGATAATAAATGTATAACATATACGTGACCGATCAATCTTTAAGCTTTTACATATAGCGATTAGCATCTCACCTTACTAACTAGTCAAGGGCAAACCACAGACAGTTCGGGTTAATTACGAAAATGTTTCTATACCCTGTACACCAATAGTTAACTAAACCTGATAAATTTAATATACTTATAAATATGTGTACTTGTGACAAAACTTATAAAATACGTATAACTTATTGAGAATTATATTATTAAATGAGAATCGTTTTCATTTAATAGATAGGTGTTAATTTATTATTTCGTTATGAAAGACGATCCTTCCAATAATTAATTGGCACTTGAACGGAATGGAGGTTCTAAGACGGGCATTAGTTATGTGTTGCGGAGAACCGGTCCCAATGGAGTATTGAGATTGTGGAACCTGCACTGAGTAATTCGGCGTTCGTGCCTCATACTTCAAAACATAAATAATAGAATAGAGGAATGAATCACATGTTATGTTATAGCTCGTCGAGTTGATTCTGTGAGCAAATTATTATCTCTTGGGTTAGAATATTTAGGCGTTATGCTTATATAAATATGTTTTTAACTATTTCAATGATTGAGTGTTTATAATAACTACATAAATATTATAAAATATTTAATGTATATAAATTATCACATGATTTAGTGTTAACTGTTAAAATTCATATATTTACTATTTATGCACAAAAAAAAAAAAAAAAACAAAAACCTTTTTTTACTCATATAATAAACAAAAATACACTAGTCTCAATTTTAAGTTTTAACATAAAAAAATACAAATTCGGAAGTATATATTTATTTCTTTATAATTAAAATATTCCTAAATTCGATGTTCAATACACATATTTTAATAATAAAAGTATAATTATTAACTTATCATATATATTTTATAGGTATTAAATATAATATACAGCCACTTTATATTGGGACCAATAAGAACTCATCTAAAATCTAGCGACTTCCAGTTGCAGACTTGAAAATATTTCAATTTGATATTTTCTGGGACACAAAAGCTACGTTGAGTGAATAATAACGCTTCGCTAGTTTCAAAATGATGTGCCTTAAATGTATCGCAGTTATTGGCTTTCAAATCATACTTCCATAAAAGGTAATCTAAAAATTTAATACAACGAAATGTTCAACTATTTTTCTATAAAGCCCTGAATACAAAACACAAAGTGCTTCGGTAATAGGATACGAGACTGCAGTTCTCATAAATACTCAACAACTTTTTAAACAAATAATAGAAATATTTGATTCGAATTCAACTCTCCTATATCAATTATATTACCGTAAAACACATAATACTTCTGTTGTAAATCGCAATTATACTACACAAAGCACCGTGAAGCAGTATTTCGTACTTTGGCATCAAATATATTTTTAAGCGCAACATTCCTATAATCCAAATCCAATACAAACTTTTTACAACTTGCAAACTATTATTTCATATTTACGCAATCGTTTTACTCCAGTTCGGTGGAATAATTTTCTGTAATAGCACATAAACGTCGTATGAAACGGCGACTTATTGAGAGAAATATAATAAGCTTAGACGTTATTCAGTTTCACTTCTTAGTGGAGGTGGTTTTCTAGCTCGATTCTGCAGCTTTGCAGACCAGTAAATAAAGCTTTTAATCGCCCATACTTCACAATCTGCCCCTGACGTAACTGCAGCAATAAAAGGTCGTTTCAAAAGTGGCGTACCCAATTTTCATGAGTCTATAAATGTCAGAGCATGAAAATTTAAACAAGTGTCATCGTAAACATAGTAGGGAGAAACGCGCATTGAATGCTGCTTTCAATCACGCCCGGGGGCTTAGCATGGGGAGTATTAATAATAATTGGATTTTCAAACTCTCCTTTGTTAAGATATACATTCCTTACACCTTCTTAACGGTATCAACCCAATTTATGATACGCAGCGGTTTTATCACGTAATTTTATTAAAGTCTGTAATAAATGATTGATTAAAAATATACATAAATAACCTAAATATTAGCTTGATAGTTTACAATCAAAACGCTTAATAAAATCAAATAAAATGTATTGTTTGTCTCATCCATCGCTCATTCTATTTCATTCTGTCAATGTGTAGACGTGAAAACAAGGGGCGTGAGTGGAAAAATCGTGCAATTTTCCGGATGCCGTTAAAGCTAATACGGCCTTCGGAGGCGGCAGTCGATTAATCTCTGTCGACCGAGATGAGTTCCAACTGCTCGATATAAAGCACAAATCGAACTTGAGCTCCGATACTTCAAACAATATCCTTATTAGCTTCCTGTAAATATAGAAAGTGGGGTTCTTTATAGATTGGTCTTTAGATTCTGAAAGGTCCCTTTGAACGAGGAACGGGAGGATGATCAAACCGTTTCTCTATGGTAACAGAAATTATGAGTGCACTCGAACGTGTAAAGATAAAACTGATGATATGAAATCTGAACCTGTGATGTTATAGAAAAAAAAAATACATATTAAAATTTATATTAATAACAAATAAACATTTTTAATAAACTTTTACTAGTATAATAACACCAACAATGCTTATTCACGTGTACACATGGACATTAAGACTTGCTACATAGTATGGTCATTATCACGTTTCAATTCCCACAGAATTGCGTTCATTCCGACAGTTAGATGGCATAAAATGAAACACGACCGAACTAAATCGGAGCTAAATGTGTCACATGTCGAATATTCATGACTAGTTCTGGAAAAGAGTAACAGATAAAACTCACTGGCAAGAGTATGTCCATAGAATAATCAGAGCGAAGCTCTATTGCACAGCAAAACGAGACAAGGCGCAACGTGAATTGGAACGCCGCGATGGGTGCTTTTTAATGTATGAAGCATTGGATCGAGCGGTACACAGATGCCCATTCCCAGAAGCATTAAGTTATTAGCTAGACGTTTGGTTCCGATACGAGCTCGGACACAGCGCAGAACGTTTTAGCCTTCAATTTGAATTCAATGGACGGAATTAGAGTTCTAACAAGCACGTTCAGCGTACCGATGAGATAAAGTATATTATATTATGTGATAGGATTTTCTCAATCGTTTATCCGAATTTCAGACTATATACAGTGCAGCAATTAGATAAAGATATTATCTTAGCACAATTTAAATTGCAATATAAATACCTACTTTAAAGCGCTTAAAAGATAGTATTTATCTTTGGTTTAGGTTCGTATTTGTAGTCAATATTTTATCAAGTTATCAAACTAAGGGGTGGAGATAACGTCGTAATCAAGAAGTCGAAACACGAGATAAAAAGCAATAAATATTCATTTAATCGCGACAGCAGTAGGTCACGTCTCATGTAGTGGGGTCGGGACTCGCGTAAATCTGCAAACAGTTGATTAGGTTAATTGAAGTCATTAATCGGAACGATCGCGACAACAACCGTATCGTGTTTAATTAACTAACAAATGTACGGACATTCGATTAACGTACATTACCTCGATGTATGGCTCTGATAGTGTTGCTAAAAGTAATTACGGCCCCATTGACACGCCCGAACCATATTGGAATTGTTCAAATTGTCAAATTGCTTTAATTAGTTAAATTACAAACATCTAATTGTTGGTTTGCAATTGCTTTTAAATAAATTAAGTTAAATATTTATCTTATCTCTGTTTCTTTGTCATTATGAAAAGTTTTACATTAAATAGTACAAGGGAAATATATAATACATTTGACCCATAAGAAGGGTTAGTACACCTACGGTAAATATTGTAACATGTGGGATAAAGTGTTATTTAAGCGACCCTAGGGTATATTTTATCGACTTGCGCAGTTTTTTTGTTAGCTTTCTTTTATATAATACCAAAAACCAGCTTGATTTATCGTATCAAATTAAAAATAAAAATAATTGTCGAAAATTCAAGAAAAGCTTGAAACAAAGCAAAAACAAACAGTCCATAAAACATATCATCTCTGACAGTATTTAAAATTGAGCTGAATTATCACTGAAACAAATATCGTAGGCAATATGTCACTTTAATATCATCGATAGGCTGCGAATCTGCCAACTCCGCGCCCGGCATCAGCACTGCGTTATCACACATGAACAATAAAACAAACAACAGTTTGCGGAACCTTTGTTTATCGTTTAACTCGACGCACAGCTGAATCTCTTAATCCTAAATAAATATCTGTCCCCAATAAATTTTCTATCTCACGGGAGCATGCGCTCGTGGAAATCCGCCGTTCGAGATACAATGTGAAACGGTAAAGCAACGATTAAATCGCACTCCCGGCAATAATATAAACAACTGATTAAGGCCGGTCACAAAAGGAGACATTAGTTAAGGCCCAGCTTTGGTTGCGTAACCAAACGTTAATACATAGCAGGAAATGATAGCGAGAAACTGTAGCAGTATGCACGAATGGTTAAAATGAAATCCAATTACTTGTAGGTGCACTTTTAGCACGGCATTACTCTATTGTGTGCTCTCTTTATAGACTTTGATTGCATATAACTATCGACTTAGATTTGATACTATTAATTGCGTATAAAGGATATTTTACTATGCATCGTGTAAAGTATATTGAAGCATAAATGACTATTGTATTAGGAATGATTTATTAACGGTCAAATAAATATCTACCAAGAAAATATTACAATTTCTTTTTCCTGGCCAGCATCATTTAAAATTGTAATGTTTTACACAATTTAAGAAAATTATAAATTATATATATGACTCTTTAATATTTTAATATAAAAACAATAATCTCCAAATCACCAGCTTTCTGGAGGGTGTTTATAATTAGGAAGAGAAATGCACGACCACGCTTCTTGATGCGATAATCAAACTTATTTTTAAGTCAAGGAAGACTGTCATAATATGAATTACAATATTCGATAAAAAAATACAAGAAAAATAATTTAAGGTTCAAGCAAAATCATAAAGTACAAGTAATTCTGAAAAAAAATTCAAATATAAATATTTTTAATTAAATAATATTTATAAGAAAAGCTAATGTTATTCCTAAATAAAATTAATAAACGTTAACAAATTCGGTCAAACCAAGCGAGATAAATATGATCTAGATACACATATGTATAATCTGTATAAATTATATATATAAATGAATATTCTCAACAAGCTCTGTTAACTTGCACCACAGCTAATTATACAACGCTATCTCGTCGCGCATTCGCTAATTTCCGAGGACCGCTCGCCTCTCCTCCAATTTCTAGACTGCGGACGTGATTACGAGATAGATACCGAATGATTTATTTATTACCCACCTCTTTAAATTGGCAGATTTATTAATATTTTACTGAAACATTTTGATAATGTATATCAGAATGGTAGATGCAATCAATATTATAATGGTTTTAATTTAAAATGTTTGCAAATTAATCATTTATTGTATAACATTATTCCATTACATAAAGCCGTTAAGTCGTGAGCTTTAAAACTAATTCATATACGGAATTCAAGATAACAATAAACGTAACGTAAAAATAAAAAGCTAACCAAACTATAAAAGCTGAATAGCACTTTTAAAAGCAATCACACAAACAACACAGTTGAAATTTGTTATCCACAAGAAAAGGCATTAGAAAAATAAGCAGTCCTTACACAAGAAGCCGTACTTAATGTCAAAGAGACCGCACTCGGAAACGTACAAAGGAATATAGCACGTCACGGCACTTTGCAAAGCAAACAGTTTGATCCGCAGCAATACTTCCTTTGAACGCCAAGGACAGCACTTTTAATTAAAAGGGTTATTTTAACAGAACATGACAAATCAATTAGGAATAATCAAAAGCGCGTTAGGGTTGTTATTTTCGAAAACCCTCCATAATCAGACTAAAAGTTCCATTCTCTAATTCTTTTTGCAAGTTAAAGTTTGGTATAAATATCGAAGTTTTCAAGAAACTACAAATAGAAAGGTAGCAATAATCAAATGTCACTATCCGAAAACTTCCGAACAATGGAAGCAAGCCGTCCATTTTCTTTTCAGTTTATAGAAAATAAGGAAAAATAGCGATAGTGGCATACAAGTTGATAATCCGAGTAGACAGTGCAGGACGTCCGGACGGCGCGCCGGTCCGGTCCAGTCCGTCCGGGATAAGATCCCGATACTCACGATCGTCAGATTCTCGGAGCTGATTTGTTGAGACAATGGACGCCAGAGATCTTTCTTTTACATCGTATACTAGGTGATATCTTTTATATTTAATAATTTTAAAAATGTGAAACATTTTAAAATATATGTAATTTTATATATTTTTGAAAGTAAATTCAGCTGCAAAAAATACAACATCAGTTCATAAAACTAAATAATGGTGATAGTAAAGAAGATGCAATAAAAATTTACTTATTTACAAAATTATTAGTAATATTATTTTAATACACCAAAATAATACACAAAACATGCAAATAATAGGAATAGCAGCTGCGATTAAAATAAGAATCCAAATACAAAGCAAGTCTATGTTTTTCTGGAGCACAGCCAAGCGTTATACGAACATTTTTTATTCCTCTTCTCTATTTATGCATCAAGGTCCTATAAGGATTCAAACGTATTCAGCGAGTGACAATCCCAGTGTGTCGCCAAATAGCCGCGCCTCGCCTGCGTCCAGCAAAAACTGTTGCATCTCACGCATATCTGGCTTGGCGAATGACTCCTTTATTTATTATTCAGAAAATTCCTCTTTTTCGCAGTCCAAAGGATATCTCCGATACTGCTTTGCAATGTAAATGTAAACAATTGTTAGGCACAAAAATAATGTCGCCATTTTTATATACATTTTTAATTCGATTTTAACTGCTTTATTACTACGGTATAAAAAAAATTAGATTTACATAATACAGTAGTAATATAATATTAAAATAATTATTAAAAATTGTTTCTGAATTCTAAATTTTCCAACGAATCCAGCAATTTAAATCAAATTATTTTAAGATTTGGTAGTTTTCAAAGACAAAATCAAGTGTTTTAAAATATTTTGATAAATTGTAATAGGGCTAGTAGATTTAATATCAAAAATGTATTAATTTTTGTACATAACATCTACACACAAAATATTATTCTCAAATAATCACGTTATACATTTTTTTCAAAAACACGATAATATTTTGATAAGAAAATACTGAAGACCATGAGAGCAACATGAAGGACGACCCGTGACGTCACGGCGACATGAATGAAGTTTAAAATAAAATAATCCTGTAATGAGCGTTTATTGCATTTATTAATTTTTTCTTTGTCGTTTTATAAGTGTTATTTTTTACCGCATTTGGAAAACTCATTATAAATATACGTATTATTATTTATTGTGTTTCAATAATGAAAGAAATACAAAGTCAAGAATATATCTTTAAGAGTTGTTACGATTTATATTTGATTAATTAATAATAATAAATAAAATTGTGCTCCTATCATACTTTTCACAGTATATTAAACATGCTGATAAAATATCATAATCAATGATTAGTTGTTTTAGTTTTATAATGTAAAATCGTATTTAGTTTGTAGACAAACTAATAATCAAAATATTATTTTATATATAATTATATATATATACTGTAATTTTTGGGAAATTGAGGATTAATGCTTTAATAAATTTACGAAATAAATAGAAAATATAATTAAATCAATTAAAATAGGATTAATGAAAACTATTATACTTTACAAGATTAACTTCAATATACAAATACATTATTTCAAAATAAAATTTCAAATAATTTAATTTCTTTAAACAATTGAATTCAAATAATTGAATATTTGTTCGAATTTCAATTTTCTTATAATATAGTTTTATTAGCAATTTCTAAAAAAAGTAAGAAAGCCATATATGAAAATTAAGCAAAAAAAAAAAAGCAAAAAGCCTAATTTAAAAGATAGAAAATAGAAGTTGTTGGCCTTAAATAGGAGTTATATAAGACCAATAACTTCCATCTTTGTACTTTCGGTTTCTTGAATCTAAGCTCTGTTTTTAATTTCTAAAACTGTGTACATGTAGTTTATAATAACTGAAATAAATTTAATTACAAATAACAAAATAACTTTTAGTGGGTATAAAGAATTCCACGGTAATATTTTTTTGGCTGCTTCAACTGCTCGAATTGAGATAAAAGTTCTATTATTTTTAAATAATTACTAAATGCCTTGATTTTAAAAAAATTCAATGGCAACTAGAATACACTTTTCATCTTGGAATAACAATGACATAATTTTATCAATTTTTTACACCCACGTTATACGGTATGGTATACGGTATATACAGGTTTAAGTTATACCCTGTATTAGTTTATATTTCGTTTATTTCAAGTTCATTATTGGTAAAATTGTGATATAGTTTATTTGTAAGGCCATATGAGAAATTATTTTTGCTCAAACTCTTGGAGGACAAGTAAAATCTCAGTGAAACTTTGCAAAAACTCCGTAACATTATAGTTCGATAATAGGAACATTGAAAAAAAATATTAGTATACATCCATACTTCTGGACAGAAATAAGCGTATAAACATGTTCAGATTTGCAAACAATGCCATGTTGGACGGTCCGCCTCCTTGTATACAGAATACAAACAAATGGCGTCAAATTAAACGCGAAACTTTTTTATAACATAAGTTTTTGTCTGCGACTTCTTGCGCGTAGAGCTTTGGTGAGGGAGGTTATATTAGCCCATAGGAACTTTTTCATTTAGGGACGTTTCAGTGTATTTTAGGTGGAACATGTAATTGTGTTAATATGCCAATATTGATAAACCTATGATCTCGAAATATCATTAAAAAAAAATCAAAATCTCTATTGAAAGTATTTAGTATTTGACAAAACTTTTTTTCATTATCACAACTACCACCAGCTCGGAAATAACCTCAGCGCGTTTCTCTTTTATATATTTAAATACATACTTAAATCCTAAAATTGTTGTTATATATTTCTGTTAAATGTTCCTTTAATCTGCACTAAGAAATATGTAAGTATATTGTATACTGTCATATTCTATAGATATTCCTTTGTTGCACGAAGAATAATTTGCAAACGAAGCTCATAAGCACCTTAAGACGCGAAGGGATCAAATAACGTTGGTTTAGTGTAGCATTAGGCTTTCATGTGTAATCCCTATACCTTAAGTTGGATTACTATCGGTGGCCCACCTAAAGCGCCTTCAGTTCATCTGACATCGCGTTTGTAACCTTGACACACCGCTTCGTACGATTTATACCAGGCCCGTTGTTATAGCAACAGCTATTTAATCTATTTCATTTATATAACGATTATTATGGAGTAATTCAGTAATTGTATTAGTCTCAAACTATCAAAATATGTAACGGATATATATCCTTTCAGATTGTCATGACTAGCTTCCTCCCCCATCTTCAATTTCGTAGATCTTGATATCCGTGGTCCTTCGTGATAATTGAATAACATGAATAAATATTTTTTGTTTATTAATTAACTAATTTATTAATTTATTTGTTTATTTGTTTTTTTACTTGTTGGTTTATTTATTTATTTATGTAAGAGATCTTTAAAACTAATCATCAATAATCGGTAATTTCATCAATGTTTACATCAATTTCTTGATTTGAATGAAGTTTTTGAGTTAAGCGGTTCATGCTGACAGATAGACGCGGCCTGGGGACAGCAGAGATCAAAGCAATCACTTTTATATTATACAATTAAAATCATATTTAACATTCATTCAAATTACATTTTATAAACACGAAAGTCGTAAAATTAAAAAAAAATAAAACAAATCTTTATTCCGCAGGTGGAACCGCGAGTAAACAGATAGTCGTTTTTTTAAAATAAAACAAACAGACAGTACAGAGTTAATCAGCAAATTAGCATTTATTGAACACAGAGAGAACAATTTAAAAATTACAGAACTAAATTAAACCTGATTACATCATTTATGGCTGTAATTAAAATATTGAAATGCAATGCTACATTTTCCTATTAAGTTTATTATTTCTGCGAGGCACGTGGGCTACGTCGTACCCTCATTATATCATAAAACGATATTTTTAATGGATTCAATTGAAATAATTACTATGATTGTTTCTTTAAATTAAAAAAGTTTTTAATTTAAATTGATTTTGATATGAAAATGTATGTTTTTCTTATAATTCTCATATTCTGTGGACTCATAAGACGAGTACTCGAGAACAAATCGAGCTAAATCTTATCCCGGTTTCATCGAAACCGCTCATTAACGAGATTTATGGATGTAACATAGACTTGGCGACGACGGCAATGTCGTGCGATGTCTTATTTACGGTGCCCAGATACCAAGATAGTCGCAGTGCCTTATGAAGAAAAATCATTGACTACGTATTTTTATATCATCTAATAAAAGTGTTTTTCCTACACAGTGTTAAGATACGTAACATATATCTACTATTTGTTTATTAATTATATTAAGCTACTGATATTTATAACATCAGACTCGGAAGAATATTCTTTTGATTGCAGACAAAGACGCTGATTATCTCAAGGTATTTAATAATTTTACTAGTTTTGTTATTTTTTTTTTATTAATATCAACTTAAGATACGAAAACACTTTAGCAATAAGCCCGCGCATTATGCCTTATTCTTGGACAATAAAGATTAAATAAATATATATGTATGATATCCTATTAACCAAGATTCAATTAGAAGTAATAAATATATAATAATATATTTTTATTTATTAAATAAAATATTTTTCTTTTTCACTACATATATTAAATCAAATAAAGAGCGATACAAGCAACAAAAGACTAGAATAATCTGTTATGCACGTGAGATTTAAAAGCGTAGTCCATATAGCATATCGAGGATTTCGTGCGAGTAGACCGAACGGGCGCTCGTATCAGCTCTCCGGTAATCCGATAATAATGAATAGAAAATAGTACTAGTATACCCCAGTTGAAAGTTCTCGAACAACAAGAGGCACGAGAATTTAATCGCGAAACATAATTTGGCCTTGCCGTCACGCGTTGTCCGCTCGAATTTATCGTGGAACTCGATACTTCCTGGGGTATTGTGAAGAAATTCACAATTACCCTACTCGTGTATCAAAAATTTTTAAGTATTTGATATGAAAACATTAGGATTATATATTATTCCTAATGTTACTTCGCTTAAACAACAAGTCAAAACTCTTAACTGATACTTTACAGAAGTTACGACAAGATATGTCTATCATCTTAAATTCAATATTTTGCAGTTTACATATTATAAATCAAAAAGTTTTATATATTACAATTTTGGAGCCAATAAAAATTTTTTGAATCGCCGTTATATTTCATGCATTATCTCAATAACTTAAACATGACAATTCACAAGGTAAAAACAACAATCGCTAGAGATTCTTCCTATTCTCTAGTAGTGCCGTCCTAACACAATATTTATGCAGTCCCAAAATGCTTTTTATATGTAATATACTTATAACACTTGTAGAAACATTTTTGACGCAGCGACTTTGAATACTTCTGGATCAAAAAAAAAACTTCTTCGAGGAATTCACGATTTTCCGATTTATTTACGATTTACTGAATCTATAAATCATAAAAAGCTCTGATAATATTACGACACATACATAGAAAGACATAAATAACTATTTATCTGGTAGCTCATTAGAGTAGTATAAAACAATAATTTATAATTTATTTTATGTAATGAATTGAGTGAAGCAGATATACCAGATAGCTCAACTGCACAGAACACAAAACAACGTTATAAAGAACCCTTTTACTTTTTGTACAGTGATTTTGAGGTTCGCATGTCATTTTGCTTATTGGTAATAAGTGCAGAGATTTTTCTAAATTCTCTTGTGCCATAAAGTTCATAGCTGACATCACCACCTTTGAACAGAACTAGTTTGTAATTCTATCTCATAAAAAAAGGCTTCAGAAGTGAAACTTCAGAAAAAGTAGCTTTTGTTTAGTAGAAAAAGATAAAAAATAAGTAATTAGATTAAGTACTAAAATAATTATAAGGTTTATTATTTTTATATTTTAACTAAACTCAAAAATTATTTTATATTTTTAAATTGAAGTTTAAAGATGAAACTAAAAAGACTTAATCGGTATATTCGTCTAATGGACACCAAAAGGGATTGAACAAAGTTTGATTATTTTTACGCCTAAATTTTTTTCAAGTTTTAATCTATACGACTCGTTTGTGACGTCATAATTAAACATTAGTTCGATAATTTTTCACTAGATGGAGTTGACAAAGGTTACATTTATATTAGGTCGTTTAAGATTTTATGTATATATTATCTGAAGTTCTGAAGGAACCCTGTGTTGGACTTTATTAATAGTACTCTAGGCAATATGGTTGTTTCTCTATCAATTTTGCGTTGGATCTACTTTCAAATTACAAACATACTAAAAAAATCATTTCAAAACATATTTAGCAATATCTAAAATATCTTTACTATATACTTATCAATATCGGTCAAACAAAGAAAAATTACCAAAAGAAATATTGGCAAAAATTTATCAAAAGTTTAAAATTTGCGTTTCTGTCTTATATAACGCATATTCTAAAGTTTAACATAAAAAAATTGAGACACAGGTTACTTACCTACTGTAGTTAGATTTAAAAAAAATAACAATAATAACAACTTTTTTTTGTAATAGATTTATTTTGTACTAGAAGATAACTTTGGCGATTAAATGTTACCTATAACACGGAGGATACAAGTTTTACGGTACGATCACGTATTTTAGTTTGAAATTCGAAAACGTAAATTCAGCGTCTGAATATAAAAATTCAAGCGATGTGTGCAAGTGAAGGGGTGACTGCGGTTACAGGAAATAAAGTACAAGCGACGCTCACAGCGATCTTGATTAGTACGTATATATTTTATGAGACATTAAATTAAAAATCATATTTTTTATAACGATTGATATTAATCAAACCATATATTTTTTACACATTTATTATAGTCAATAAGAAAAGTTCTATTAACTATAAATAAAAATGATTTTTAATATAACACATAAACCAAAAAATATATTTTCTTATAATTTTATTAATAAACAATCTTATACAACGCCGTTAGTTTAAACGTACCCTTAACCAACCGCACCCCCACTTGCTGTCACCTACCCGACGATTTACTGAAAATTGACATCTCATACCCCCGACACAGATCTTGACTCTATCCAGAAAATTTTTATTTACTTTTATTTCTATTCGAGTTTAAGTCTCGACAGTTGATAATATTTGTGTGATTTATATTTCACTTTAATTAAAAAGTATGAATTTAAATTGTGAATGTAAAAAGTGCAGTTAATTTCGCAATATTTTTATGTCTCTACAGCCCATACAAATCATAAAAAATAACGATTATTAATAATATTCCTGGAACAACATGACCAAAAAGATATAGATACTCGAGCTATAAAAAACTTTTAACTTTACAAATGCATTTTTTATTATTGATTTTTTTATATACGGAATGAATTCATAATCCCTTGGATTGCGTTAGCGGCAATCGATTTCGTATATTACACTTCCGTCAGAAAACCAACCAGGTCCGTTTCGGGGAATCTTTTGTTCCATTGTGACCCGCCCTTTGTTCTTCGGTCGCGGATAAATTATTTTCCTTCGATCCTTCTTAGCTTCAATCTCCTTCTATTTCGTCCCTATTAGTTCCACTCCATGTGTAACAATTACAGCTTTTATAATATCTCGAATAACGCGAAATCATCGTATCTAGTCAATAATTTATCGCCGCATAACATATGCGGAGAACACACATGTATGATATTAACTACATTTATATAAATTTATTTAAATAATAAATCATATAAAGATTTTATAAATGTATCGTAAATTAAACTTGAACTGTAAAAGATAATTATACGTCTGAGTAATAAACTGGAAATTTCATTGGAAAGTTTATGACCTTTTTAAATTCACAATAAAATTCTTTGTGTGTTCAGAGGTCAAACAATGTATATCTTAAGGATACATTCATTACTGTATATCATAAAACGTCCATAAATGTGAGTGATTAAGGTAGACATCCTAGTAGGGGGCTGGGAACAGCGTCAAGAGAAATTACTTTTTTACGATAAAATGCAAACTCTGTAAGCAATGCGCTCGATTAATGTAAATAATTATCTTTTTCATTAAAATTTCATATTATACGGGTGCATTTACGACTACTCGTTAATTTGTCGCTTAAATTATACAAATTAAACATCAACCACTTTGTGGTACAAAGTGTAGCTTTTATAACAAGAGAACAGTATAAAATAAATGATAAAGTACCAAAAATTACAAAACTAAATATATAATAAACAAATATCATCAGTTCTCCGTAATTAGTGTGATAAAAGGTGGCAGACACGTCACGATCAATCGCCTCACTCCATTCGATAACGCGCACTTCATCCGGCCTTGATTGATGTCATCACCACTTATGAGTACATCTAGAAAAACTTTAACAAAACCGCCGCTAATGGAGAACGTTATCCATCAACCCGAAATTAAGACGTAAAACTAAACTAACCACTAACTGACCCTATCTTTATCTAAATTACGACACCATTTTTTATGGAAACAATTACCAAAGGTGAGGTAACGAAGTGGACGGACCTAGTGAAACATTCAAAGCCAACGAAATGAAAGCTCCTGTTCAACGTGAAGCGTCACTTGGAATAATTAAGCACCACCTCGACTACAATGTCGAGTTGATGAGTTGTGGTAAATATAAGATTGTATGCTAATTTCTTATGATTACATCTAACACATTTATGCATATAACAGTTATGTATTTGTAATTATAGTATTATTACAGAATTATAAAGAATGTAAGACAAATAAATTCTAAAAGTCATCAATAACATTTTCTTGTGTTATATACAAAAAAATATATATTTTGAAATAATCTATATCTTTACTTCATATGCACATAATTTAGACAGAGGAATTGATTGACAACTCTTAAATGCTATAAACTGCTACAACTCCAGTTATATTATATATCTTTTATTCGTAGTTATTCGTTCATTTCAATTTATTGTTAAAAAAATAACAAATCCTTGAATATTATAGATTATAAAGCAAAAAACAGATAACTTAAAAATCATTGTTGATCTTGTCGGTGTATTATAGTCACCAATTCGTCAAAAACCAATTCCCTAATATGGTCCCAGTTTTTAGTTTAGGAAATGTATAAGCTTGCAAGACTGATCTATATTTAGGAAGCCGGTAAAACTCAGAACCATATACACAGCCATGTATTTGATACGTTTGTTGTACTGACGGCATTGTGTTCTCGATGTCATTTTACACTTGGAAGAGTTTCAATTTGCCACAAACGATGTTCTTGTTTATCGACGATATTATTTGCTTCAGATGAAGTGAAAAAATACAAGTTCATATGACAATCTTTAATTTGAAATTAATATATTTGGATGAAAAGTAAAAAAAAATGAAAATATCTTAAACAACAACATCAAATAACAATATGTAATAATTTTATTTATTAAGTTATTTTTTATTATTTTGAACAAGACAGATAATTTGATTTTGAATCTGAATATAAATTAGTTACAAATAATAAAAATTATATTAAAGATGGTAAATAATGGTATAACACATACGAGATCTTTACTTAATCTTAATGTTATTATACTATTCTCTTATCAATTACCCTTACACAATCATATAAAGGTAAAAAAAATATTACAATTCATGTCGAAAACTAACAAAATAATTCAATTCGCTACAGGCGTCGTGTTAAAACTTATTTTAAAAACACAATCAATGAAGGAATGAAGCTCTCGGACCTGAGCTGTTGACTTCGGCTGTTCAAATACTGTTCCGCTAAAACTGCCATGATAATTATTTTGATGATAAACAAGATACCCCGGCAAAACAAGAGAACCAATCACCATACATCACAAGAGAGATACAAATAAAATACAGTAAAATAAAAGCACCTTACTTTTTGTACCACGGGAAAACAAATTGTAACAAGTATAGATCATATCACACTAGGCGCCTTCAAAGACCTGAAAACTAATTAAGATCGGAAGCTTTTCTATAGCGATAAGTCGCAACAGACGGACAACGGACAGGCTGGTATGCTTGTGTTATAGCAATGAAAACAATTAACTTTTTGTTGGATTTAGTGTACACGTTTATCAAAACAAACGGATGTCATTTTTTATTTACAACGATCTCACGGATTTTGTTGTATTTTTTTAGACAGGTGTTAAAAACTGTTTTTAACATGACCTCAGTTTTACGTATCTATACTTCTCTTAGAATAGATTTCTCGGATTTGTTGCCGGTCTAGATGTAGTCAATAAACGGAAGAAAAAAAAATCCAAAGTTAAGCAACGTGGCGGATATACCGATATTTTTTTTTACATTTTTCAAAAATATATAATACTTTTAGCATTTGAAAGGATCGGTTAGGCGCTCCATTTTTGACTTATATAAATTTATACCAATTGCAGACTTATTGTTATGAATTAAAAATACATATTTTTGATACAAGTGTTGTTTTTAGAAAAAATATTTATATTTTATGGATAATAATTAATCCATGATAATAATTAAATATTAAAATAAGATTAAAATATTATATCAAAATAAAAATATTTTAAAACTAATTACATGTTATTTAATATGCATTAAAACAATTAAAACCTAAAAAAAATACCAAAAGATAAAAATTATAAAAACGTCAACTAAACACCGCGTCGCCATCAGAGTTTAAAAAATATGATAGAAGCGTCCTGCAAACGATAAAAAATATTAAAAAGAAGTCTGCGTTAATTCTCCAGCGAGATTTCCCAACAGTCTAGGGGCTCGGGAAGGCATCAGACACATGAATTAAAATCCTAAACAATGGCAACCCCGGCTGCTTCATGAAACCCGAGGGCACCTCCATAAAACATTTTACTATACGACCTTGATTACTCTTTGTTATTTAACCAATTAAAAAAAAATGTTTGGATAAAGTAAATTGTTTTACAATAACATTTTCTCGCTATAAATGCTTAATAAATTTCAATAGGAGTTTATCTACATATTTTTAAAAACAATAGCTCCATTAAGCACTTCATATAACTGTGAGAACTGTCACTTGGGAATAATTTGTCCTTTAAATATTCCATATTATAGACACGTAATTATCCCAGCAAATAGCAACCATAGCCCCCATGCCATAAAAGAGCAAAATTTCTGCTGCAAGAGGGAAAAAGCGTTATTGAAAAAGAGGCGAACTGATATATAAATAAAATACGGGTTCAGCTATCGGCGGCTTGTTATCGCATGCCTTCATCCAGACCATTACTGCAAAGTATCTGTTATTCGGGACTCCGTAAGCACAGTTTCCTTTGCCGCGCTTCGACTCGCCGCTAGCTCGTTATAATAATGTGAACTTCGGGAATTGCGGCGGCCATGGAGTAGAGAACTTTGAATATTTAGAGTTTTTTGTGGGGCACATTGAAAGCATATCATTTAAATATTTAACATTATAACACCAGATTTTAATTCGAAAAAGTTTTAATATAAATTTTTTGTCACTCTTTGGGGGATGGGTAAGGCATAATAATATGTATAAAAATGATATTATAATAATTACAACCATAAATAAACCATACCATTGTTGTAGCTAATCGAATAAAGTTATAATTAAAATAAAGGCTTTAAAAGTTTTATTATCATTACTACTGAATGATTTCACTGTTCCACCATCAGAAAGAATTTCTTTTACATACATAATAATTGCGAGTTGTCTCGAGGCATCACGACCCTGGTGTATAATGACATGACAAAGTGCATACTGACGTGAAAATTGCTCTACACTTCTTCATACTGTGTATATTTAACAGTTTAAATATAGTGAGTCACAAACGAGGCTTCATATAATATATATGTACTTATTTAACGCCCTCAGCGTTGAGTCAAGCAGAATAAAGTAAGACAACATCCTAAATTGAGTTAAACTTTACCATAGTGTTTCACTGAAAACACAATCATTATAATATAATGTGTGTTATATAACATATAGATAGTAAAACTTTTGTTGTCTGTCTCCTGTCACACATTATTTTTCGTATCTTATTATAATTAAAATAATGAAAAGAAACATTTATGTCACAATACAAAGAGTAATTCGTACAACAACACTTTTTTTAATTGCAGTATTAAAGATATTTTCTGAGTTAAATCTGACGAATACTGTAAACACAAAAGCGTAGTTTGTATGTCTATCTGTTCCGAAATAATGGAGCCATCATAACGAACCCAACTCTTTCTTTAAAATGCAGTACAAAAAATACAATTATCAAAAACTTCTTAAAGTTAATCCAGTACTGAAGAGCTTTAGACATTTCACATTATAATGCCTCTGATGTTAAGGCAAATTGCATTTGAAAGAACAGGCAAGCCGAATGCTTTCTCAAGAAACCTCGTTACGACCCCGTGATTTAACTGTCTTGACACACAGCTATGTCTTTTATTTTAAGTTGCAACTTGTATTTTATTCAAGGCTAATAATGTATTTTTTTTTGTTTAAAGGAAACATCATGTCGTGTCGTGTGTCTCATTAATAAGTCACGCGGCAAACAATAATACTAATACATTCTCTAGCAATATAGAGGTAAATGCAATAAACTACTAACATCTCAACAAAAAGTAAAACAGACAGATTTGTTTTATTATATTATATTTTCAAAAGAGTAGTATATTTTTAAATAATCTGGGATTAATTAGTTATAACTAATAACTCAAAAACCTACAACAATTTCAGGTCGGCAAGATGATAGAAGACCTCATCTACTCGCTAGTATACCACAATATCCCTGCAATTTATATTCGAAATCAATTTCGTGCTTCAACAACAGAGGTGTAAATTAAATGAGTACAAAAGCTATTGTTGTTTTAAACGTGAAAAGAGGAAAATTAATATTATTTAAGTTTTCATTGCAGTTGACAATCTTCTTTATAAATCAATAGTTATATATTGTTAAACCATACTCATTTACTTTTGAAACGTTTTCGGTAGATAACAATTTATTATATTTAAAAACTTAAAACGTAAAAGATAAATATTATATGTATTTGAATTTAGAACGTTATTCTTTTCGAGTGTAGTGCATATAGTTATATTAGTTTGACTAAGTGAAGATTTTATCTCTGAACATTCCCGATCATTAAGTCTAGAAAATGTTCTAAAAACCTCAAATTAAATCTTATGCAAAATATACTCTTTATGCACATAATGTCATTATGAAAACTTGGAATCTTAATTAAAGACTAATACATAACAGTACTTAAGTTTAATCTGCGGTCACATTATTTACGTAGACAGTGTCAGACGCTGGTGCAGCATTATGTGCAGAGCACCCTAAGTGCGAAGTATCGCCCGCGGGCGGCACATACGACGCTCACACTTTGCCAACCGATAAGTTAATTGGTAACCTGACATTTAATCAATACACTTGATTAAATTAATTGAACGAAAACGATGCACTTTTATGGTGTAGTCGTTACGTGCTTTGGCGGTAAGATTCTTTACCATTTTTGGGACCGCTAGAGATATTATCGAGGAAATGTCAATTTCTTTGCGCATTGCGACGTAGAGTTAGATATAATTTTGCAATGATATGAAAGCATTTGATAGCCTTTTTTATTTTCTTTTATAAGGAACAAGACAGAACTACAGCAAAGAATCAAGTTTTCACTGTGTTTAGTTGTGATAGAAGTATAAGAGAATTAATAAACTTCGTTTACACCAAATTATTAACAGTACAATGATGGACAGAACTTCATTTTCACGATATAATAAAAAAATTGCAAATTACTATTTTGTACTCGTGCACTTTTACTACGAATTTATATTAACTTGAACATTAATGATTTGTTTTTGTTGACAAAGACTAATGTTTTATAAAAATTACAGTTTATCACTTTATAACCACACAAATTTGTGTACTTTTATTATCATTTTTGTACACTTATTATCTTATTTGATCCAGTCGATACTTACTTTTGATTATGGCTACACAAAAGAAAATAATAGTCAAAAATTGCTTTACTGCAACTAAAAACTAAACTAAAAAAAACTAAAAATAATGATTGCAACTAAAAAATTCAATATAGACAACGAATCGGACTCAATAACCGATTTGTCCGACTGTGATTACTCTTACTGTCATTTATATATAAAAGTACGTTATAATTTGACCACTATCTGAATGTAATAATCCGTCAATCTTACTTTGCAAGCCATAAAAAGTTCGTGAGAGGAGCACGAGAAACCAATATCAAATTCACTTTCTAAACGTATTCGTGAATTAGTTTTTCTATTTAACACACCAGCTATATTTGTTTTCAAACATTTTTCACCGCATTTTAAAATGCAATCTCAAAATTGCTGTAAAGTGCGGTTTCAACACTAACTAACCAACGGTAATCTTTGTTTAAGAAAGTAAAAATAAGTAGAGCGAATAAATAATCTAAATCTCAATAACAGCACTAATTTTTAATAAGGTCAAGCTTGGCATTGTCACTTAGAAACAGATTTAACGATCGTCAAGAAAGTTAGGATGGCGGTCGTAAATAATGTCAGACACAACAAAATATAAGTTAACACAAAAAGTGATACAAAGGCGAAGCATTCGATACCTCTTCGTAGAAGAGAAGGAAAGAATTTAAATTTAAAAGGCTGCGAAAAATTCTAAAATAAAAAAGGGCATGGGACATAGATGTCAGACGCTCCAAACATGTTAACAACAAAATTGAGAATAACATGAGGTAAACTTGCAATCTTTTTATCGACCCTAAGTCCACATAAATTTTCTGAATAATATGTTGTTTTATTTTAGTAGAATACATAATTTTCAAAATCTTCATAAAGAAAAATTTAAGAAATTCTTAAGACATAACAAGGTCTGGGTAAGTAAAATATGTGAGGCCTATTTATTATGTTAAGTATATTATATTAAATAAAAATAAAGTGTTAAGAGAACAATTTAAAAATCAAGCAAGCAAACGAAAACAGACCAAAATAAGATAGGTCATCTGTTAACTAGGGTATGAAATTTAAATTAACGACTACAAACGATTCAGCCGCCCTAATAGAAACGAATGCCGAAGTTTGCAGAACTTCATTAAAGCGACGTCAAAACTTCCCATTCGGGAGCGAACGAGCAAATGTGGTGAAGGCTGAATTGTATATTTTATTCATCCCTTCCACAAGCGAACCTCGATCCCTATCTGATAAAGCAACACTCAACAAAAATAACCAGAACGAATAAGTGTATCTGTCACTCTGCCCTTGTTTTTATTTCTAAAATTTGTATAATATATTCCGAACCGTGTCGCGCCATCTTCGGATTTGGATATAAATAAAATGATAAAAGCTTTAAAACAATAGATGTGGTCGGACTGGATGTTATTAAAAAATATATATATATTTTTACTAACACATTCAGTTAACCGACACATTATTTATACAACCTAACAAATATTCTTTGTGAATTGGCTGTAATTGAAACCAGTTTCTCAGAATGCTTTCAAAATTCCCCAAATTTTAAGTCACTTTAAGTTTCTTCGAATGTGAATCGGCGATACGGTGTCAGTCATTCCATCTATGTTTCGATTTCTTAAAACACCAAGACTTCCATCCTTTTTAAAAATATTTCACGCGGTGTTGGTTTCAAAGATGTGTTCTCACCATAACGACTTAGATTCTTTTCATACCGGTACCATGGGAACTAATTTGCATAAACAATTAACAAATATGACAAATATTTTAATAAAATCGTGTTTCCTTTAGTTACAATAAAAACAAAAATCTTTACAGCACCAAAAAACATTAGTATATTTATTAAAAAATAATCAGAAAAGTCTCATCGCTACAGACGCTACCATTCATTCAACACAAAGAGAAAGAAGCTCCAGCGATTAGTTAATAGCGTACTAATCCATTAGACTCGTGTGATAAGAAAATAAAAAGTCGCTGTCTATCCTAGCGGTGTTGCGAGCGCCGGCCGGTGTCCGCCTTCACAATAGCACAATTAAAATGCCAACAAGTCCGACTGCCAGCCCAATCCAATTACAGTGGACAAGGATTCCAACGAGTAATTGGGACCGGGGTTGTACAGTAGCGCTTGCGATATGTGGCGGGGTGCGGGACGGATGGAGGATAAGATATACAATCTGCTAATGGAAAATATACTCGATTTATTGTTTTCAAATCATTCAAGTGAAGACTTTTATATCAAAGTAATTTACTTGGAAACAAGAGTTATCTTATGTTAATGTACTAACAATAAATAGATAACTGATCCTTCGTTTTTGTACTTAGCGCCTTCCGGCTGATTTAATCCATTACGGCAAACTCCATTAAGGTAACAAGTGAACACATAAGGTGCTTATTTATCGCAAAATAGATTATAAATTAATATACTATGATTTTATATACAGTTAAGGAAGAGTTGAAGTAAAATATTATGTATACACTTTTATAGCATATCTCTATGTAAGATTATATGTTCAATGAACCGGACATTTTCTTTTAAGCTTTTTTACTTGCTACAAAGCTATTTCGAATACAAGAACGGCGAAGAGCAGACTTTTACTAGGTCTGATCAAAAAGAAACAATGTTAAACTGTAAAACTATACAAGCCAGAAGCGCTTTGCCAAATTCAACCAATAATCAAACTTGAGTTAACGTAACATTCTGCACTTTTAGATGGTATATGTAATGTATTCGACATACACACAACCATCATTAGATACTAACAGATTATTTATAACTTTTGTTGCCTAATTTTGCATTTTCAAAAATCTTTATGTGAGTACAGTCTGATAGCTATAGATAACAGTAATTAAAGTTCACTAAAATCTTAATACAAAATTTATCATTTTAATTCTACGTCATTCAAAAGTGTTTCAATAAAAAATATTTCAATCATTAAACTTTGTTATATAGTAATTTTAAAAAGACGAATATGACTTTATATTGAGCTTTACTTATTAAAACATAATTAGAAACATATGGCGACACACCTGCACACATCTTTGTTATGTCCGCGTTATTTAAATAGTATGTAACTTTCAACCCTTACTATCAATACCGAGAACATAAACAATGAAAATTCATCGCTTACATTAAATCAGTACGGCCGAGATAGTCTAACAAAAAACTTTGTGTTTAACAAGCGGACTATGAGCCGAACTAATCTGGGAATCTGAGCACTCCTAAAGGTCCAAACTTTGCCTTGTGAAAATAAAGAGTGCACTCTCTCATTGTAGAACTTTTATATCCGATTTAGGTGTTTTCTCTTCAGTCACCGACTTAAGCGGAACATACGTCTTCCGATGCAATTCTGAGCAATTCTATTTTCGAAGTTCGAATGCATGTATTATATATTTGATCTTTCGAACTGATTCAAAAGGTACGTTCAAAACGTTACCTAGTATTATGAAACACCTTGTCAAAGGTGGGCGAAACATTATTTATTACGCAAATGTTCTTATAAAATGTCAAAAGTTAAATTTAATAGTGACATTTTGCTACGAAACGACGTTAGCGTAATCGTCTTCCCATGTAGGTTGCAACCTCAGTATATTTATCAGTTCAATTAACTCAAATGATTTAACTCAATATATTGTGATACCATAGTCTAAGTCACCATGCACCGGTGTGACGACGTTTTAAAGACAATAAATGGAACCTTTATCTGGTGAAGTATTTTAATTTGATATATTTTAATCAGAAATCAGTAAAAATCCATTTATTAGAGGGTATCTTATCTTTTATAACTGGATAGAAGGTGCAACGTATTGATAAGCTTTTAATGGACCCACAGTATATATGAAACTTGGAACTGCTACCGGGCTCCGCGTAACTGAGATACTATCAAAACTATTTCCAGACTTAAAATTTAATAACAAGAGAATAAAATGCATGCGTCATATAAATGTAATAAAATAGTTACTGAATTATTTTCAAAACTAAATTTGTATACTTATCTTCATTTAATTGTATAGTGTATAATACAAATACGTTTATTGATGTCATCTTATAACGTAAGTCAATATTTAAAATATATTTCACTATGAAAAATAATTATATAATTTTCATTCAAAAATACAATAATTGATTGAAACTAAAATTAGTTTTCAGATAAATGTGAGAAGTTCACGGTTTGAGGCCTTATATAATATGCATTAACGCATTGTTACCCGTTCGTGTCGTCAAGCGCCAAACATAAATACTGAATGCAGTGGGCACGCTCCCGAATATAACCAACGACGAATAAATCGAGTCCCTCTCCAGTGTATAGTAGTAGGCCCCGCCGGCGAAGCGTACTAAATTGCACCGAAAAAGAAGGAACTTGGTGAATCGCAGGGGCCTAAGTTACGACCGACTGCGACACAGTGCACTAAGTGGGCTATCGTGTTTTGAAAAATTAAACTGCATACAAAATGTTTGATAAATTAAACTTACCCATTGATCAGAATTTGGAGACAACTATATTTCAATAGAAATTTAAGAACTAATTGCATTTCTTGATTTATGTTTAAGACAAAAACTGAGGGTAGAAGAGTACAAAATATCACAACGGTTTCCTCATTTTATTTTCTCAATTCACTAAAAAGTGTAAGTATCGTTATATTTTAACGAATGGATAAACAAATTATAGTTTTCAGAAATTTCATTTATTACTTTTTAACCCCAAAGTCTAAATTGAATAACTTAAACAATAGAAGTAAAATGTTAGTTTTGATAATACAATTTTATAACCGCACAGATTCTGCTTTATAACTAAACTAGAAGTTAGTTAATCTGACAAAGTCTTATACAAAGGCGACTGCGGCGAGCCCGAAAATTAAGTTGGTTCGCTCTATTGCCTTTGAATTAAACCACCGCTCCGCCATAGATACGTTTAGTTATCATTCTTGTTGTTGCAGGACGTTTGATGACAATAACAACGTGTGACATCAAAAAAATTAATAATCTTCTCTATATTATAGATTCTCGTACAACCGCTAAAATCTTTTTTTTTTCACACAAATAATTATTAATTTATACACCTCCCATCGTCTCACAGCTAACACGTGTCAAAATCCAACTCCCAATTACATTCATATCAAGACTCGCACGCTTTGAGGACGATACTCGGGTCACTCGTAAATTCACGAATCGTCGGCACACGGCCTGAGGCGCATCGTGACCTGACTCAGTCTCACTTGGCATTATTTACGATTTTTATTATAACGTAAAAATTCGTGAATTCTTAGAGAGGAGGCACGCCTCAGTCGCGTGGATCCACGCGTCGATAGCTGCTTCGTGCATTCCGTGATGTAGAATATAAATCTGACCAGATATTATAACCAACGGCCGTTACAATATCATTACATTTACATTACGAATTATTACATACAACTATATTCACAAATCACATAACACTAAATCTGATAAGTAAATTATAGCATCATTATTTTCTAGCTACGATAAACTTAATTAAATGTAAACAAATTTTTGAAAACGTATATTTTTTAATACTTTAATATTGTCATAAAACCATTATAGCCTTTTAGCGTTTCAGTAGATATAGTGTTGGTTTAGAATTAAATTTACCAAACGAACAAAGCTTTTAACCTTGTCACAATTCATTGTCGAAACATTTGTGTTCAGCGGGTTGCAGTTTCATTGTTTTATTCACAGTTATACAAATTATTTTCCCTTCCATAAGAAATAGGAAACCACGAACAATAAACAGTCGCTAAGTTTTGTTACTCGTTATACTTTATATTAAATGAACTCAACATTACTACATACTATATCATAATAAATATTATTATTATAATCTTAAGAGCTTAACCCGACGTTTCGGATGCTTTGCAGCAAACGTGTTCGCGGTAAGACGAGATGATGGTGGGTTAAATATAAAAATGTAATAATAAACGCGAGTTATATCCGAAAAATAGTTTTATTGAAATGTGTAGTACTCGTGTAAATCATAGAAAACATTAGCTATAATATATTTAGTATTTTGAATATATAAAATATAGTCCAAAATATACTCAACTAGTCAATTTTCCATATTGTTATTAAGAATAGAACACATAATGGCATATAAGATAGGACACTATGAAATTTGAATACAGAAAGCTGTTTGTTTACAATAGCCAAGGGTAGTTCGTGAGCTACTCTCGTTTAGATGCGAAGTGTGTAGATACCAAGAGCGGTAGCGGTCACATACCTTTCCATTCGTTAAAGACCTCCCCCTCCCTTTGAGATCCTGTGAAATAGAAAGGCCCGGGGGCGTTCAAATGTATAACAAGGGCTCTTGTTACTCTGGCCTCCTCACTAGTTCTGTTAGAGAACTTTATGGAATAAAGTGCGTTTTATACGGTCTTTGATGTTTGGTTTCGGGCTTTTAGCTGCCAGTGACTCCCTAGGGCCAATAGCAATAACCACTTCAGCGTCTAATGCTGCGGAAATCGTAAGAAATCTGTTTATTATGCTACGTTCAAGCATATTATTCTTAATTAATAACATTTTAGGTTTGATACATTGTATCAAAAATTGATTATCGTACAATGATTTTTATAAATCATACAGTTAAAATCGATTTACATAAAAGACAGTTAATACGTTTCAGTTACAAAGCACTAAAATCTTCATTTAAATACCGCTTTTAATGATACAAAGATTATTGCACAGATTACCACAAAATAAATCTCAAGAGATCACCTATAAAATTGTTAGCGATCTCGTTAAAGCCTTCTCTCGTTAAAATGATTCAAACGGGGAATGTGCAGAGTGAAGAACGTGATGGCGACGAACGAGGTGACGTCATGGTCGCATGTAATTAAAAGATCTGCATGAGACTATTTTATATCCAGTACGTCGCACACTAAAACTCAGCGATTTACGATCAAATGTTCCTCTGGCGACGGATAATTTTCTGGATTTTACCTTTTAATGCCTTTAGGACGTGGGGCTGACGGTATTATGGATCAATATTTTACTTTTGTCCGCGAATGTTAATGGACGAGATCAAACATTAACAGCAGAGTGGAATAACTCTGTAGTCATATAAATTACGTTTGTCAATTTGTTTATGTTGATATATAACGTATTTCAACGAGTTAGTTTTTTAAATAAAACTATAAAAAGATATTGACTGTACTAAAAAAGTATTTTTGTAAATTCAAAACCTAAAAAGGTGAAATAGATATTGAAAGGCGCAGGAGTTCCATATTTTTCAAATATAGTTTGTTTTTTTTTTTTTTTTCAAATAAAAAAATATATTACGTCAGTTTGCATCCTAATATTAGACGGGTATTATTTGGTATCCTAATATTAGACGGGTAAAAGTTTTGACAAGGTATAAAAGATATTTTACGTATTGAACTAAATACGAATTAATAATTTCGAACCTAATAACTTTTTTTATTTTAAATACATTAATTTCAACTTTTATTATTTAATATTATATATTAAATGTGTAAGGAACCTTTTGGTATTAGAAAGAATCAAAAGGAAAGAAAGACTTACAATAAAGAAAACAAAATTAATAACATCCGGATAGTAAAGTATCTTTCTAGAACAGAGCGCACGGACTCAGTAGTTTTCAAAATTAAAGATATTATTACTTCCTATTAGGGTTGTCAAAATTAATAGAAAACTCGAGCGTTTTTTCTTTTAAGATACAAGTAGTCATGTACTATATTGTTATTTGTATTATTTATAATATTTATATCTGAAATTGTGACACCTGTATTATTTAATAATAATAAATAAGCTATATTATTATTATTGTTATAAATTATATTTATACTTTATATAAATATTTATTTTCTGTTACAACCGACAACCCTATTAGTTACAAATGCTTTGGTTTCTGTATGTGTATTATCTAATTAAAAGTTCCTGTATCGAGGTTCTCGCTAAACCATGTAAAATCCATCGCTAGCGTCTCGCTACATTATTGTACACGACTTACTTAACACTGGTTGTGTCCATTTCAACACATTATATATATTTAGTAACCTTTTATTACTACAGCTTTGTTATAGAAAATATTAACGAAGTAATAATCTTAATTAATTATAAAAAGAAGAAAACTCTTAACTAAATATAATATAAAAGTTCCGCTATCCTTCACTTTTAACTGATTTACGCGGCCATCAAGTTTTATTTATCAATGGAACCGTATTATCTCTCGAGGTTTCCGATTAAAACAATACGATCTGGCATTTGAAGTTTTCATAACTGTTTCGTTACAATGAGAAGAGCATTGAATGTGCTTCACTTCACGCTCAACCCGGATTCTTATTCAGACACAATTATTTTATAAAAGATTTTATAAAATTGTATTCATATTCATATATTATGTTTAATTTTTATATGTATAATATAAAAAGTATGCACTTAAAACTTTTTGATCGAAAAAGTTTTTAATGTCCGTCAAAGTAATAATCATTAAATTAAGCCATTGCTTAACATATAAAAAGTAGCTCAAATGTTGCTTACGTATATTTTTAACCAAGTTTCATGTAAAATTCAGTCGGTTATATAAAAGAGAAGCCTGATAACTTATAAATTTGGTTCGTCGAGAGTTTCCTGCACAACTAACTGAGGTGTTAAGTTGCTGAACTAAAATTTATTTTAAAATCTTAATACTTAGCTAAAACATTTACATTACAAAAACGTTTACAACATGTAATTAATATTTAACGTGTCATTTAGTGCATTTTATGAAAAAACTGTAGTTAATGCATGTTAATGCATGGTGCAAACATGACAAAGTAAAACAAAGAAATAAAATCCAGAAAGCAAAAGGGAACATTGACTCTTAAACAACATTAACGAATTTTTGTAACAAGAACATTTAAAGTAAAACAAGAATACATATTTTAAAATTAACTATTTCACCAGAAACAAAATGAAAAAATAAAAAAATATTAATAATTAGTTAATCTTCTTTTTATTTTTATTATCAATATATCGATAATAAATAAGTAAGTTGTATTTATTTATTATCGATAATTTAAATTAAACTTGTATATTAAAATAAAAAAAAATAGGCAGTATTAATTCAACAACAATAGAAAATGATTGTGCCCTTCTCTGTTTAAATCAAAGGATTGTTGCTTCGTCTGTGTTTACGACGGAGGCTACAGAAAGCAGATTTATAGAGGTTCATGTCACCTGCCAGCCGCAACACTAGCTGCCTCGCAAGTTATCGTCGAGATACAATCAATTTTGAGACTTATCTCATACTATTAAAGTTAACAATAAACTGCCTTATTTGTTAACTACGAAGTGGACAGCCGGAGACAACCGATACGACGGCCACCGTGACAGCGGTATTGTTTCAGCGCGATACAACACCACAGCTAATTTATATCGATAGCACCATCTTGTTCATGACTGCCCTGCCTGAACTATGGTGTATCCGAGGAGACTTCAGTTTCCATTCTACGCAGCGAAGTTATTAGTCATGACCGAGGCACGCACGATGTGTCATACACAAGAGTCCTGGCGTAGATAGATTTAGCATCTTCATCAATGTCCACTAAAACTGTTACTATTAATAATTCGTGATCCATGATGAATATTTGCCAGACTAGTTTCGAACATATTTGGGGTCCTTATTCACAAGCTTGGAGCATGACGGGAAAATGGCGTGAGCTGTGTTCAGCCGCTGTTTTCACTCACCGCGACGCAATGGTTCGATTTAAAACAAATAGGAAAAATTCTTACACTATGGAGTTGAGTACAACTCGATAATTCAAAGCAATAATTATTGCTACTTTTAAAAACGATTCATTATTAAAACATAAGATAATATAAAAAAAATTATAACTTCATTGTATTCAGTCGAATACAAAAAAAGCTGTCCGTTTCTGGTAATTTAACGCTCATTCGCGTTAACTCAATTCTATACGCCATATGGACACAAAATTACATTGCGAGTTTCTACAATCCAATGTAAAATAAATTAAGTCTGGGTACACAAAATAACTGAGAACAGATTAGATTTGTGGGTACGAGATACCTACCGTTGAAATCAAATTTTATTTACACGAAAAACATGTCCGTATAAAGGCAGTATCATTTTATCAGTGACGGAGTCACACATGGGGACATCAAAAGATGTATATGAGGCCTTGTCGAATGGAGTGCTTACGTGTCGTGAATAAACTCGCGTGATGTATGTAAACAAATTTACCAACTTTTGATTAGATCAAGAGAAGTGAACGCGACCGAAATAAAAGACTTCTTTGACTTTGCGGGAAGCCACAATGGCGAACTAATTTCTGTCACATAACCTTTAGCGCTTCCGCTCGTGTGGGCTTATGATGTTGACTTTAATTTTAGTAATATATTCAAAGTCTGAATTAGTTAGATGTTGAAGCTGAGGTTATTATGTTTACATCAAACAATATTAAAATATATTAATATTATGTTGTTAATTTGATATATGTTAATGTGTAAGAGAAAAAAAGGAATGGTCACGTCATCGTTTTTTATATGATAAGATATAAAAGTATGTCAGTCGTAACATTTTATAGAAGAAAATGTAAATAAAAACCCCCGTTACGCTAAAATTGTAACGAGAAAAACTCGAAATAAAGCAACATACATTATGGATGAAAACTAAATAAAAAAGTATATAAAAAGTTTATATGTCAGTAGCCTGGTGTATACTTAGTTAAAATGCGAAAACGCGGTTACATTTCAGATTTGGTACATTAAACTTTATACGAATGTAGCTAAATTGGAGCGTCGGTTAGTTTGTTCCTTGCCAAGTTTTTTTCCTGTCCAAGCCTCGAGAACCGAGGGAAACGGCCGTGGACCAGGTAATTGTGTTAAAACTTTCATCTGGAAGTGTGAAAATTTCTAAAAGCGGTATGGCCAATGTTACCGCCGCATCTACAAGTTTAATTTGTTTCAAAATTGTTTGTATAACAGAAAAGAAATCGCATAAATAGTGCTGTCATAAAATATTCAAAACCTAACAATATACATTCATATTATTATATCTGTTATCAAATAATTATATCAACTCATAGTGTAACATAGAATAGGCATGACATAAAACACAAAATACATATTTAATCTAAAAATAACCAAACAATAAAACATACACGTAAAAAAATCATTTAGCGATCAATTAGTGATGTAATTTATAATTCATAATATCATACAGTTTTCATTCAACGAGTCGTATCTTGTGAGACAACTGCATATGTATTAGACGCACGTGACTTAGGAGTAAGACAGTATGGCGCCTCTTGTTAATAATGTACAACGTTACTCAACTGAAAAGAATATGTAATGATGAATAAAAATAAACAATTTATGTTACCAAGAAGGAGGAAGATATAATAATTCTATATTTTGAAATAATACAACTTTTGTGAAATATTATTCAAATTATAATATATTAAATAATTTCATTTTTTCTCACCGAAATAGAAAAATAATGTATTTAAATGAGGTGTCAAAAAATATTAAGTAATATATGCCATAGAAATATTCAAGCTGAATGAGAAAAAGCGACTTGGTTTAAACCTCTCTACTAGTAATACTTACATATGAATTATTGATGAAGCATTTAATACGGCGGCTTATTATAGCGCATTATGATAACATCCATTATCACTGAATATTTACGACTCACGCGGAGGTGATTATAAGATGTGTAAAATTGATTGATATTAACCCATCGGAATAAAAGTAATACAACAGAAGCATTTAATTAACTCAGCAACAAAACGAAACTTAGTGTACAGTAACCCTTATATTCGTGCTGAAAAATATAAATGTCTTGATGGAGTATAGTTATTTGTTTGCTACCGACTTCAAAGCTCACGCATGACACGTCCGCTGGCACAATAAACGGAAGTTGTTATTACCAAAATTTATGGAAATTACACGCTCTTTGGAAACAACCCTTTACAGTATCAGTTTTTTGTTTTCCGCACCACCGGACTTATTATTTGCATATCATTATTGAAACGTTTTAGTGGATATCATGTCGAATTCACCGACGCCTGGAGGGACTACGCCTTGAATATTAATAGACTGCACACAACAAGCTTTATTACTTATTAAATGATAAAGTTTATAATACTATAAATGTAATATTTATTGTGAAATCTATTTCAAATAGTACCATATTCGTCATGTCCTTGAATAAAAAAGTTTGAATCCTAAAAAACGACCACATATATTTTTTTATGTGTCAGGTCGGTTTATTTCATTTCATTTCATATTTATTTGTAATCTCAATATTCTAAAACTTAGCATTCCAACGCAGTTACGGACACGAGTGTTAAGATAACTTTTTATTATAATCAAATGATATAATTGCGCCATTAATATGAACTGTCTCCTTTGAAGAGGCGGACATAATCGATAAGTCGACAAAAAGATATTACTATAGCCGTAGTAGGTTCTATGGTGAGGTGTTAAAGCTTAAACTTATTTAAAAAACTATTTTTTTAATTCGATAATAAAGTTATTGGAAGTGGTAATAAGATTAACGGCCCGTAAATGCGTAAATCACGTTGCATTACGCATCCGACGACAATCTGAAGACCCTTGTCGCATTAACCTGTATTAATTGCATCTTAACGTAGATACCACTCCGACTGTGCCTGTCCGATAGAACCTAAATAAATTATATACTAGTTCTTACTCGCGGTACCACCCGCTGACGAACAATTTTACATACTATTAGGATAATTAAAAGCAGTAGCGTAAAGCCTTCCTCATAAGCTTACTAATCATAATCAGAGAATTTTTCAAATCCATTTCGTAGTTTCGAAGAATAGCGCGTTCATATAAACGGACATTTCCGATATTCAACATTAATATAATATATAAATTAAATTAAAATTATCGTCAAAGTAATGTAAAATTTTAAAATATGCCTGATATATTTCAAAGTGACATGGCATTTAATTCAATATATACCGCAATACCACCCGGGTTAAAGTTTATGACTTCGAGTTTATTGTGTAAATTCAAATAAACATTAACCTTTTTACGATTTATGTATCGCTCGTTTTACTTTCGCGATTCAGATTTAATTTGGCTAAAACATCCACCATAATGATTACCTGGAACTTGTGATAAGACACTTGAATTACAGCCTTAGCCTGAGCTTTCGAGTAAATGTTTTTGCGTCATTATCGTAAAGTGTAGCGAGCTCGTTTCAATCGCAACAAATCATCGCATCGACCCGTTGCGGAGGCCCTGTCGCTCACTGCCAAAATTAATTTTCTGTAAAATCGCTTAAGCGATCTATTTTTTTGAAATTAATAAAAAAAATCGGAATTTTTTAATAACATTTTAGAAAAGAATTACTATTAATCTGAATTCTCTCTTAGCGTGTATGGATAAACAAATTAAGTTGCCATATATGGAGAAACACATGATGCGTTTATAACCATATGAGAAAATATGCTTTTTGTTGAATGTATTACTAATAACACTGTCCAAGTCGATCTGAATACATAAATGGATAAACTAGTTTTTGTAGACCGAACTACTGTTATGTTCTTTATTTGTATGAGACTCAAATTACAGCTACAGTAATTCTAACTATTAATTATCATCTAATCTTATAATGACCTAAGTAAAATTTAAGGTAACGGTTACATAAACTGTCATATAGCAACTCATGCTTCATACTTATATTTAAGTGAGGTAATGCAACAAAAGATGTGGGCCACGTTAAACTAGCTATTAGAATACATTGTGTACGCACACTTGTCACAATACCACAATCACAAACTAAGTAAAAATAAATGCTTCATACAGCGTTATTCTCAAGAAATCTCGCAACACAACATCTTTGTTAAGGAACAAAAAGGCAAGTAGAAGTGTCTCACGCGCCGGTTGTGATCCATAATTATTTGCGGCAGTAAAAGTGGTCGGTGGCACCGGTTAAGGTGCTTCAAATATGGAAAACCTCCTCCCAACATTATGGCTCGGTGTCGCGGGTTAAAATGAATGGTGTGCATTGGAATGGATACAAAAACTGCCATCGGCTATTCTTAGCTTAGCTCTACACCTATTAAGTCGAGAATGGGTGCATTCTGCCACATATGCATTGAGGCCTTGTAAATGTTTCGTTAAAAGTATATTATACAAAAAAAAAAGACGGCGGTTAGCAAAACGGAAGCTCAATTGAAAAAGCGACGGGAACGTTGTCCCAGAGGTTTATTAAATTTACAACAAAAATAACAACTTTAAGTGGGTACTTACAAATACCAAATATTCTATATAACTTTAATAAGCATTTATGAGAAATACGTTGTTAAAAAAATGCTGCAAAAAACATTGACAATAAATTATGCACTCAACTTAAAAAAAGAGAAATAATGGTAGGATTTTAATAATTGAATTTGATTATCTTTTGACATAAATAATATATTAATTCTTATATATTATGTCCTAATATCATATTCATATCACATATTTATAATACCATTGGTAGCCTACGAAAAGCTCTTAATCTTGAAACTCATAGTTTAAATAGCTATATATATATATATATATTAATTTCATTGTTTCGAGATTTTAAAGTGTTTAGTACAAGAAGAACATCAACTTAATCAATAAGCCAAGTAATTAATACCTACCAGAAATTTTTATAAAACATTATTATTTTAAAGATTTCTTGGTACGAGTACATAAAAGTAAGATTTTTGTAATATTACTTTAAGAGACAGAGAGGTTACGATATTTATGATACTACAAAGCTGATATTACGATCGAATATTATGCTAGTTTCGTTGCAAGTATTTTATTACCGTTAACGTATTCTTCGTAACCATCCGTGAGTTAATCGAATCCAACCCACTTATATGGAGCAGTAGTTTTATAGCAATAGGATTAACAATTAAAAGACACTTGTACCATCTAATTATACGATTCCATTCGCAGGATAAATATATGGGAGACATCCGGCCACGTACGCCAAGCTTTTTTTTGTTAGTAAATGATGTTGTTTTAATTAACATAGAAATAAAAGATTGTACAATTCCCAATTATAATTGCATAAGATTTTAACGAATAGTTTCGCTCTGAAATAAGCAAATATTATTTAAATAGAGAACGTAATAATAAAACAAACAACAAATTTAAACAAAAATTTTAGTAATCGTGTAAATATTATTAAAATGTAAAGATAACATAATGATGTATGTATATAATCTAGTTTACAAGTATCCACACGGATATCAGCACGAGTATTGGATGAGCTTGATTTATGAGAACCAACAACATTAAATTACATCTGTATTGAACAACGCTATAAATATCTGGGCGCATTGTAAATCTGCCGCGTGTATCAACGATCAAATCATGCGGCCAAACTGTATCAGTGACATCGCCCGAGGTTCAAACGAATAGGTACTTATTGTGTTTGACCGCTAATGTCCGTATGGACAATGTAACAAACATATATAATATACATTGAATAATTAAATAACGGTCTAGTGGTTAGTGTTTGATGGTCCTGCCTGCTGGCCTAAGGGTTATGGGTTCGAGTCCCACACGAGATATTTGTTTTGGTGATCCATAGCCGCTTCTAATCTGGATATTATTAGAAAAAAAAAATATCATGTTTATTTTTTTAATTCAAGTGCCTTTTTATTTTAATATTTTTGTAATAAATTATATATTTATTAAAATTAAACTATTTCAATAACAAATGACATTTACAAATATCATCTGGGACCTGTACCAGGAACTTTGCAATCTCAGTGACTTTAAGCGTCGTCTCGTTTCAGAGTACCTGCGACAACGTACAGACACGGACATACATTAGATGTATTGCCATTATAATATATATTTATTAACTACATGACGAATGTTATTCGATTTGTAATAAATGATTATAGGTTATAAAATTAAAATACTAAAAAGCTTTATTGCAAATAATATAAGCTTTATTTGTCAATCAATCTATTTAAAAAGATTAATATTGTAAAAATTATATGATGTATTTATTATCATGATTTGCATTTAGATATTGGTATATCGAGAGGCAACACGCGATCTTACATATTATATTGAGTCGACCATAAAACGCTACGACTTTTAGATTAAAGGTTGTTATTAGAACATTTATTTAATAACTCATTTAACATAAAATAATAGCTATCATTAATCACAGACAAATTGTAATATATACGTATAATAGAAACCTAAAGTAATTCTACCTAAAATCTCATCAGATCTTAAAATTTTTAATGTTTCTTCCGTAGAACGTATCTTGGACAAGAACTAAAATAATACAAATATATATGTTTTTTTTTCTACTTTTAATTCCACAAGTGTTTGAAAAAATTTTAATACTTGTTAGACAAATTTCGAATGTCATGTTTTTATTCATATATCGCATATATCGCAGACATATCAACAGGTTATAACCGGACATTATTAGTATTAAACATAAGAAAACTATACGAATACTTTTCAATCAACATTAATATATTGATATAAACTATAAAAACTTGTTAACTATGCTGTGTTTATTTAGTTTTTAAATAAATAAACGTATATCACTTTACATTTAGTGTTTTTTCTCTATATTTTTTATTTAATTTATTTTAAAGTATTATATCAAAATATTAAATTTACTTTCACTCACTCACTTCAAATTATGATATTACAAAGTCAGTATAACTTATACACAATATATATATATTTATATTCACTTAAAACATAAAAAGATAGAAATTCAAAATAATAGGCCAATTAAATTAATTAACTTTTTCATTATAGTGAATGGTGTATTACGATAGCATTACTAAAACAATAAATATACAATGTATGTGCAATTCACACACGGCAGAAGTGAAACTTCAGAAAAAGTAGCCTACTAAAAAAAGAGATGAATATACAGTAATCTAAGATAATTGTAAGGTTTGTTATATTTTAATTAATTAAGCTCAATATATATATTTTAATCTATTACAGATAATATTTATTACATTATTATTCAGAATACAGGCTGATGCTAACTCCAAAATAATTTAGCGCAGCCAGTCTCTATTCTGGCTGCGCGTGGACGATCATGTCAGAATCTGCGTGTGCCTCTATATACCACCTGAATGCGTGGCGATCTTCCACTGTGCTGTATTCAAGGACTTTTCTTCCACGTACCACAAAGATGTGGAATGAACTTACTTACAGAGTCTCTACTCTGGCTGCGCGTGGACGATCATGTCAGAATCTGCGTGTGCCTCTATATACCACCTGGATGCGTGGCGATCTTCCACTGTGCTGTATTCAAGGACTTTTCTTCCACGTACCACAAAGATGTGGAATTAACTTACTTCGGCGGTATTTCCAGATCGATATGACATTGGTATCTTCAAAGAAGGCTTGTACCAAGACCGGCAACGCTTTTGTGAGTCTTCGGATGTTGCAAGAGTTCGTGGGCGACGGTGATCACAATTCACCAATGAACCCCATACTCTTTTGCTCTCTTTTTCCATAAAGGAAACTACTGCGACAAGACGTGTGGACACTAGATGGCGTGAAATAAACTTATACATTTAAGTGTATAAAATGAAAACTATAAACACTTAATTCGATTATTTGACAGACATGGTTGAAAAAAGTTAGTTTATATTTAAACTTTGTTCAAACACGATGGTAAAATTTAAACTGTTCATAAAAAAGTATGTTTGTGATTCAAGAATCAGACATTCGATAAAATTGTTTCCATGAAATCTTGATTTCGGCTCTTATATTAAGTACTGTAGACAATTTTTCATTATCGTTCGCAATTTTCTTTTCATCTAGTTTCTAATCGAAACCATTCAAAAAGTTTCTCCGTACAAAAAAAAAAATATTGAAATGTTATAGCTTAAGAACTAATTATATCCGTAGGTATTGATTATGGCTAGCGGTATTCACGACCCATACTTAGACACACAACACTAAAGTATAGCTACAAATCGGTGACCGTTAAAAATAAATTATAAATAACGAGCCAGCAATAAACGAGCTGTTCGCAGGTCAGCGATGCAGGCAGATAAATCACGCGTCTGCCTTTGTAATAGTGTGAGTATCAATAGTTAGCTCCACAGGCGAATATTATAAAACGATTTTGCGGTTTGTTAGTACAATTTTCTTATTTTTAAATAGAATAAATATACAAATAACATAAAAATGCGAAGAGTAGTGGTAGTAATACTTAACTAAATAGTTCACGCCGCGATTCTGCCATGCTCTGAACTCATGGGTTCGAATCCAGTCGGGCAAATCCCGGCAGTAACGATGTGAGTACAGCCGGGTTATATGTAATAATAATCTGCTTACTTAGAAAAAAAAAAAAGCAAAAAGTACAGAAAACGCAAAATAAATAAATAAATTTAGCAGAGGCTATAACAAAACAAAAAACTTAGCGCCAGCTTAATTGAGTCAAATAAAATTAACACCGATATTAATAATTAAAACACAAAATAAAGAAACCACGCACCTGTCTGAATTTAAGAATTTTAAATGTTTGTATTTCAACAAAACCTCGTTATTGAAAACAGGATAAGCAAATCACGCAGTCAAACACGACTGACTGCACAAGGTGTTAACTAGGGTGTCGAGTGGCTTTCGACACCTACCAATTATCACTTCTTCGATATCTACATTTAAAACTTTAAAGATTTAAAATTTTATATCCGATCGAAACAAAATACGAAAACATTTTATTTGACATATAAATAGGAACGTATTAAAATAATTGTGACATAAGACGGCTAGAAAATTAGTTTTATATTGTTATTTATATCAACGAAACAATTAATTGCCTTTTAATAGGTTTACTTCTCATTTTATATTATTTATCGAAAATGAAAATCTTATTACCAGCGAAAAATCAAACCGTTCCGAGCCTACTTGAAGTCGAAATTTAAAATCATACGGTTCACTTGCAGCTGGCGATAATGGTCGCTTGAAATATCAAGACTGGGCAAATATATTTTTGAATTAAGCCTTAAGGCGCAGGACCTACGACCCAATACGATAAAAACGCCTTTAAGGGAAATTGGTTGTTTCCATGGAGTCATTTTTTTAGTCTCGAATCTTAAATTGAGAGGCGGGGTTTCTGTAACGGAAAAAAAAATTGGGTCTTAAGTAGCAGGTTTAAAATATCGAATATTTAAGTAAATTATAGCTAAGCTTTAATCAAAAATACATAATTTTGCGGCAAATCAAACTTCAGAATGTAATCCGTTTTTGCAATACTGACATTAAATAAAACGCATATAACTGATTGACGTTAGATGTTCCCAAATTAAAAAAAAAAGAATTTAATGCAATTAGAATAAAGAAAGCACTTATCAAATCTAATAACATTAAATATTCAGTATTAAATATTAAATATTAACAGTATTAAATATTCCCGCATTTAATTTACTTTTTAACCAGCAGGTGCCGACGGCCTGAGACAGTCTCAATCATCAAGTTAACCTCGGAAACTTGATACTATAATAGCCAGTATCTCGTTAAAAATTGCAATGTTTAATTATTTCACAGCGCAAGTGTAAATATCTTTGTACTAACAGGTTCTAAGGTACTTGATTCAGATAATATTGGATATACAGAGGTAATTGTAGTGTCGCATAATTGCATTTGACAGAGGGGATCGTAAAACAACCCAGTATTATAAAACCCTACATTACTTTGTTAATAGCTGACGCGGTTCCATGAAAATTATTAAACTTCAAGTGAGTTTCTTTTGTCATATTAGACTTCACAGTTTATAGTTATTTGATTTAACAAGGGGCTGTGTATAAACTTAGTTTCTATTTTATTATTCCTTACATATTTTAGAATTCTCAAGAGAAATGAGCCTTTGGTAGTCATAGGGACTCATCAAAGGGCCAATTTTATAAGTTAGTTACAAAACTTCTGAAATTGAAAGTCCAAAGACGTTCTACTGGGAGATTTTGGTCCCTTAATACTTATGCAAACGACGCACATCGCCGAGGTTTGTATAATCTAACTCATTAATAACACGAAATTTAAAAGAAATGGCTTTCGATGGTAAATAATTGGCGCAACAGGTGAGAAATAAATCTCATACAAACGAGACCTTTATTAAGAAACTCATATATCATGTGTTGAAGGGCGTACCACACGTGAATAAGTAATATTTCTATTAAATGATCCTTAAAGTATAAATTAATAGCCAAGATAAATGTAAAAGCTGCGTAACCTATGGAAGTAATATGTAAATTATAATTCCATATAAGATACAACCAACACATTATTTTAAACACTTTAAATATGTTTAACGTTTAATTTCTTTTGTTTTATTTTAAAATATAGTTATAAGTTCTTTCAAGACTTATAATATATGATTACAAAATGTAAATTATTTTTTAAGATACGAACAACAAAAGAGAAAAGGCAAATCATCTCAAAAGAATCAACATAATTTCCATTCACAACAGCAGGGAGGCTCCTCTGACACGCCAATTAAATAGCAATTGGTTGCCAGTAACAAATAAATTTATTTCACGCCTTTGCTCCTATCTTGTATCTTCTGAATTGTTCTTTCTTTAACAATTGCGACTTGTGCGTACTTACATACAGTCGAGCGAGTCGAGCGTTGATGTGAAGAATTCTTAGTAGATACTTATTGGTAAATAAAATATTAATAATGTTTATTACAATATCCGATTCATTTTAAATTCTTTAGAACCTTTACGATACAGTTAAAAATTATTTTGAATTCTGTTCCAGATTAGAATATAATTTTAAATTAGAATACGGAATAATCTGAAGTAGAAAATTTTTATAAAAACAATTCTTTTTCTAAAACAATATCTAGAGCGGGTAAGAAAATAAAAACTCAATTCCACTCCGCTAAAGACAAATTTACATAGTAATTCAGAAATAGACGAGCTCTTTAAAATAGATTTTAAAAGAGCCTATGGTTAACACGTTGCGGAGCTGGCACTCGATCAAGAGAAAAATAAAGTAAGATGAAATGGATTTCGAAATACCTGTGCGCCCATTGATCCGTTTACAGCACTCGGCGCATATTTAAGCCCTCGGATATCTGCGTAGATCTTGCAAAAAGCCGACCGCTGCACATACCCCAGCAGAGTAATGATTGGCCGCCATATCGAAACTGAGAATCCCTTGTAAAAATTACCGCTCCATAATAGGTACCTACGTATGTATTTTCGGGGAGATTCAGATTTGTTTCTTATCATCTCATTTCAATCTTTCGCTTATTATGACGCTTACTTTGGAAGGCTCTCAGTGAAGTGATTGAGCTCTGATGATTCAATAAAATTCCTTTATTTTGTTCAAATTTAAGGTTCAAATTTAAATATTTTACAAAAAAATAACATTTTAATTCTATTGGTCCCTTCGATCTCTCATCAGAGATAGCGTGTTATATCGAATTATTCACTTTTTAATTATAGTAAAATATCCTAATTTAATGTCTTTTGTTCAAGATTTCACTTAATTCGTTAGATCTAGGACATGAATATTTGTATGTTTAAGAAAAAAGAAAAAGACGACAATAAATAAACAAATAAATAAGTAATGTATAATAAAAGTAAGGTTCAGAATGGTATTTATTTTTAATTATTTCTAGTAATAATTGAAGTAAACAACCCATCGAGTCTTATGCTACCTGCCATTACATGCACTACTAAATAAGAGGACAACCCCTTTTATAACAAAGAACTTTTACCTGACAGTTCTAGTTAGATTCTGAGAACTACTAACCTACTTATTAGTTCATAATTAGTCCTTATAGTTTCATTAATCACTTCATTATAAATTTTTATAGTAAAAATAAAATATATTATATTAAGATTGAAAAAAGTTTGATACTTATGTCATAGCAGGTAAACAAAAATCTTATCAATAAAAAATCAAACCATCTCGGCGAGTAATAACTAAATTTATAAACACAAAACGTTTTAGATAAAGCAGAAATTACAAAATCTCACGGCTGCGATACTAATCTTACGATTATTTCGAGTTTGAAGTACCGCGTCAGGTATCTAGTGGTAAGCGGTTACTTTAAATCCGTCAACATAAGCCTCAAAAAGTTACTAAGTCAAGTATATGTGAAATAAAAATCGTGGGAAACATTGATAGCTCTTAACTTTATAATGAAAAGATAGATGATTACGAACAGTATTCAATAGTTTAGATAATTTGCAACAAAGAAATAACTGATAAGGAAGAAACTAATGACCCTGAGATAAAGAGTTTCAGCTACCCACTGAGGTAGACAGCTAGTCAGGGCGTAAAAGAAAAAAAATCAAAGTGTGTAATAAAAAGTTGATTAAATAGTTTAACATTCTCTGTAGTCTTTTATAGCATGCTTGCTAATATGCGCTCTAGTTCATAAACACATGATTTTGTTTGTATGTATGTAATGTATTTGCATTGTTGAGTATATTCTTTACATGTACCCAGTTCCTAAACCACGAAAGCTTAAAGTAGCGGAAGATTGTCAAGTATGAGTTAGACTGCAAAATTGGGTCAAACGCAAAAGGAATAATAAATCGTAGTTCAACTAACTGCAATATCTGTAGAATTAACTGTTTAATTCTGTCTGAAATTTTTACATATGCAGTGCATGCAAGTTGCGACCTTTCATTGGAGGCCAAAATTCTTAACATACAATCCATAATAAGTTTCAGCCCTGAACTAAGTACCGTTTCCGAAATATTGTGTACACGAACGGACGGAAAGATAGACAGATATACCAAATAATCGTATAAAGCTTTCACTACTTAATATCAATATAACATACTGATATGAAGTAGATTAATAAATATAGTAAATTGGTTTTTGTTATGCCTTCCCAGAACTGTGGTAAATGTGTAAAATATTTTCTTATCATACGAATGCGGTATATATAATGAAACATAATAAATATATACTTAATTTTATAACAAAATAATCTTAAAAAATTACGCCCAACGTGGGGCTCGAACCCACGACCCTGAGATTAAGAGTCTCATGCTCTACCGACTGAGCTAGCCGGGCTGTGAAAATTAAGGGTAAAATTGGGTATAAGCTTTAAAAGTTCAAGATGTTTGATCCCTTGGCCTTCAGATCATCATGAAACAAAATTCAATGGGTGGAAATTATAAATGTTCCTTTTGAGAAATGACCAAATTAATAAATAGAAATAAATGTTTCCAAATAAATAACACATTTTCCAGTACATCGGTTTTATCGTGCTTTTATTGTCAGTCAGACGAGAAAGTCATTTATAATACAAATTTATATGCGAGTGTGTGCATGTGAACGTACGTGCGTGCGTGAGTGCGTGCGTGCGTTGTGCGCGCGGGCGTGCGAGCGGTTGTGTCTTATACTCCTACATTACCATTTATATTCTTAAAATCGTCATTTCAGGTAGAAGATAAAACGAAACAATAACAATAGATAAGAAAAAAATATTCTAATAAAGGTATTACTTTATAACTTCCCGAATAAATAAGTTATTGTAATCATCACGATTTTCAAAAACATATTTTTTTTTTGTAATATAATTATGTTTTGAGACATCCTCTCGATTTCTCGAAAAAAAGAACTAGTTGTTTATTGTTTTTTTTTAAGAGTGTACCAAAACAAATAGTATTACATTACCTGATATTCATATATGTAATGAGTTTACTAAAAAAAATAGGATAATTAAAAAATAATAATAATAATAAAATAATAATAAACAATTATAAAAATATAACATATTTCTTAAACAGAAAGTTAAATTAACAGGGATCAAGCATCCCTTACCTCTTGTTTGCAATAATAATTATCTGTCATTATTTTAGTATTTTTTCTTACATGTATTTTCAGTTAAGTCAACATTTTCCAACATACAAGTATCTGATTGTCAATTGGATGAACTATATACGAGTTCGAAAAGACAACATCATACATCATCATCAGTATTAACACTGAATTCAAGTTGTATGTACATACCTCAAAAACAGTTAGGCCATTTTGTGTGCGACTTCGAAGTGAGTCAGGGGGCGTACCGTACACACTCTCGAACCATGTAATTTACTTGTTAGGTCACATCCACGCTGCTTTTATCATAAACATATTTCAACGTAGAAATTTAATATGAAATAGCATTGTTGGAAATAAATAAAGATGATATATTTATAGTTATTAAAAGAACAAGTTGGAACAGAGGAAAAAAAATCGAATAAGAAAATTAAATCCGCTACAAACTTAATAACTAATACATATGATAAATTAGATTATTAAAATAACATATTTAATATCTCCTACTGTTTTTGAAATTAACAATTTTTTAAGCATTCATGATTAATTCAACCTATCGTATCATCAGAGTGAATAATTAAACAAAAAAAAATTATCGCCAGAACCAAGATCTACATATATATATAAGAAAAACTTGTTTCTAATGCATACATTTACAAGTATGGATGTCCGTTATGTTACATTTCCAATTAGCCCACGGGCATAGTTCTACGAGAAAATCTAGCTATTTCTTCAGCTGGTGTTATTGTAACCTAGGACTCAGGGCCGGCAGCGTCGTTCAAATAGAATACGACCGGAGATGCTATTTCTGACTCCGGAATAGAAAACAATAGCTTCCTATCTAAAAGTACAATTAGAAAATGGAATTGCTATTATTTTCCGTAGTATTAAATATAAAAAGCATTTGTAGAGAAGCTGAAAAACAATTAAAATTTGATTTTTTTTTTGTACACTTTTTCACACATATTATAACTGTACTAAAACTGTCAAATATGTATGTGTTACATGTATCACCTACCAAGTGTAGATCGGTCTTATAAAAATATATACTAATGTAATTTTATTATCCAATCTCTTTAAAAGTATCTCCCTTTTAAAGAAAAGCAGTAAATTTTTAAAAATATGACCATTAATTAATGGTAACATATAAACAATATAAGAGTCCTTATCATTACCCAACCACGTTGTGCTATGCAAAGTATTGATAACATTTAATTCTAATTCCTTTCAAAATATATATTATTCGGTTTCTTTGGAATAAGGAAAATTATTGCGATATCCAATTGGAAAAGATTCCACTAAGAACGAACAAGTCTATTTTATTTGACTTTAAGTTGACAACTTAAGCCTCTAACTTATAATGGACTGCAACAAACCACTTGTTGCTGGTATTCTCATGTATTGAAAGATATGCGTGTAATATTTTGTTTAATAGAAACTCCAAGTGCTTTATGTGTCGAGACGAAGAGTTGCTGTTCTTATAAGATAAATTAGTTCTTGATAAGTTTCCAAGTTTGTATAGCAAATCATCTAGTGGCAAGCTTACTTTATATACTTTAGACATTTTTATCACAATTATAAACTATTCTGCTAAATTTTATAAATTAAGTTTTTTGTTTCCTTATTTAAATATTAAAATATGTGTAAAAATATACCTGTAGATCGCGTGCAGAGTTTACAAAATCCCATGATAATATTGCAAATTTATGCAAACTACTTCACTTTGCAATTACAATCCATTGCCGATCGCATACCTGGAACAAAACAGAACATTGATAGAGAATCACAAATATCTGATCATTGAGGCCGAGTCATCCTATAGATAAGCCAGCTATGTTTCACTTATCAGTGGACGATTCATCAACTTGTGTTAAAGTTTAAAAACATTTAAACGGGCATCCCGAGTTTGAAACAATGGGTATCATTTGATAGAATCTTCGATAAGTGGTGGACAAACACTGATGAACGCCGGCGAGGCTAAAAATATTATTAAATATTATTGATTTTATTATTATTGGTATTCGTATTTCATATATTATTTTTAATACTTTATTAAGAATGCGGTTAATTTTTTGTGTATAGTATTAGCGCATCGATGATGACGTCATTTGAAAACATTGCGACCCAATGCATTGTACTTCTCGGTCATGCGGAGGAGGAGACATTATCTTTTAAACTCGTAAAAATACGATGTCATGTGTCATTATTAAATATTATAATAACACTTTTATTCAAGTTATTTTATGTAATGGCAAAAAAACTTTACAAGGAATAATGAGTTTTTCTTTTTACAATCTATTTGAAACGATTTATTATTATCTTAAAATAAAATTTATATCATAAGACATTTAAATTATAACATTTTGTTTACTGGTTATCCGCTTTACACTAGATCCGCCATTTTGCACGGCGGGTGGAGCTAAGCGAAGCATTATAGTTGAATGAGTTTCAAATACTTGTAAAATTAGAAGAGTAAATAGTGGCTATAATCTTAAGCCTAATAAACTCGCGCATGCGATTTCAAAACGTTTCACATGTTAACACTATTTGACAAACTTTGACCACTTAAAAAAAAACTACTATCACAAATGTGAACGTCAGGACGTCAGGTATAATTAATAACTGTCCTCGACAACTCTGCTAATTTTGACATCCTACCATTATTCGTCTAGGCGGAGTAGCATTAGTAACGAAACACACTTTGGACCAGTAAGAGCTTCGTTTTGCTCAGCCCAATAGTCTTTAAGTAAATTTGTAAATAAGTTACATCTTACGATGTGACATGTGAGTTCAAATTTTATTTAAATACTCGAAAAAGCCAATACTAAGTCAATAGTACCTTCATTAATTTCGGGATATCCAGATATCTTATTATCTGGAGGTTTAATCTTATCTTTCTTTAATATAAATAGTAATAATAAAAGTATTATAAACTTTCCTGACAGGGAATAAAAGTATTACAAATATAGAAAGGGACACGCAAGATTGGGCCTTGCAATAAGTAATGGCACATGGTTTGGTGCGGCCATCCATTGCGGGCGCTATCTCAATAAAGACCAACAGACTGCATTCATTAACACTTTGACATAGCCCAATCATAAATCCTGAAGCCCCGCGGCGACCCGTATGCCTACCTTTCTGTGCACCCCTGGTACCTGCCCCTTGGCCCGCATTTTTTTTTACCATATCCATTGTTTTTGGTAGACGCCCCATAAACCGTAAAGGAACGATCACTGATATAGACGCAGGTGTTGCCGTTCACACATTTCCAACTTAATTAAAACGTTTTTGTCAAAATGTACATTTGAAATGTATACATATTTTCATTTGTGCTAGCGATAACAGTCGCAGCTGCGCAAAATTAGCTTTCAGATAATAATTTGTTATCTTATTTTTTTTATATCGAGGACCACCATCATCCATCGTGTCACAGATAATACAATACTTTTTAGGAAACGGACATGGAATTTAAATTATAAAGAACGATAAAGGAGAGTCATACATCAATAAAAACAATTCATTCGTTACTAACAGGTTAGGACATGAAATAAATGTGTGTAATTCCAAGCGACGAAATCAACAGCGTTAACTGTCTAAAGCTATCGCCAAGTAAATAAAATATCGTATCCAAACTCAAAAACATGGGAAGTCATTAAAGCAACGGGCATGGCACTTAAGAAACTCCTATGGACTTTATGCTCGTCTGGCCAAGCATAAAGATCAATATCTAGGTGGCTCACTGCCAAATCTTTTTAATATCGTCCCAGACGCAAGTGAAGAGTGGTTGCGGCCGATACCAACAAAGTATTACGGGAGAAGGACGATCGCGAATTGGTCAGAGGGCTGACACTATCTATCTTTCCCTAGTTAAATCTTATTGTCAGACACAATAGGAAATAATGGTCCGAGCAGACTTCCGTTGTAGCACTTTTGAGTTTGATGATAAATTTCACGATATCCGCACCGAGTTGGGAGACTCTTGTGGTCATGAGCAACTTTTAATGAGTGCCAGTTTTCGATTACTTTCAACGATCTCAATAATTAATGATAGTTTAGGAAGAGAGCATCTACCGATATTAAATATCAATGCATACACTGTTAACAATTGATATTTTACATGTTACAAATTTCTAAACTTATTTTTTTTAATAACTAATATTAATCTGAAATTATATTACATTTTAGATTATCTATTTTAACTAAAAAAAAAACAACTATAAAATTCATTTAGAATAATGTACATTGACTAAACGTTAGCTTAAGAATTTCAAATAAATAAATATTTAAAAACGGTTGAAAATGTCAAAAAAAGCATTCTAACCTTTTTTTAATTCCATTAAAATCAACACCGCTTCGCTAAACCCGAATAGTTCAATAAAAGGGCGTGAATTAAGGCGTCAAGTTTCACACCGTGTCGCTCCCGCGCTCACGGCGACGAAATGAACACCTATTATCAAAAAGCAAACTATTACGAAAAAACTAACAAACAAAGGCATTAATGACATGGTAGTTTACAGGATGAATGCCATCCAGGTATGGGAGGAAATAGCAATAAAACTAGCTTTTATTAGAGGCTATTCAGAATGCATTAAAAAGACGGATGGTGGCACTTAACGAATAACAATTGACAACTTTTCTGTCAAGATATTAATATGTCAAGATGGAGTACATTTATTCAGGAGCAAAGATCGCTACCACCAAAATTGAAGCCTAGGAGCAAATAAGGGTTAAAGAAGCGAGGTTTTAATCAAAATTTCAAAAAAAAGTAAGATTAATAACAGATAATTTGTAGTGGTTATTATCATAAATGAAAAAATCATCGGACAAAATGAGTAACTATAAAATACGAGGAATTTAATGAAATTTGCGCTTTTATATTTGATATCTTTATATACTTTTATGTAGCGAATATCTAAAAATTTATAACTAAAAAATATATATTTTAATTCTTAATAAAACTCTTATTTAAAACCTTACTTTGAAAGGATTATTGAAATATCAATTTATAATTATGATATTTATGTTGTATTTCCGTTTCAATTACACTGGACCTATAAATTGATATGGATAGTATTATCTATATTTTAACTACTGATAGAAAAATTAAAAAAAAAAACGTTTTTTTCTAGTCATTGATAACAATATACACTAAATAAGTAACAAACCTGTTCTTTTATAGATATAGATATTCTATGATTAGATTTATTAAAAAAAATATTTGACTGATTAAGGATTCTGTTTTTTATAATAATTAAATTAGTTTTAACTAGTTTGTTATGTAGATATCCATATATCGTTATTTATTTATACATATGAAATTTTATTTTTCGATTCTTTTGTACTTAAAATTTTATAAAAAAATATGAAATTATAAATTAAGTAAAATATTAAAAAACCTAAAATAAACAGTGTGATAATCTGCACGGAGTAAATATTTGTGTGGTTTGAACCAACTGTTGTTTCCGTTAAAACATTTCCGTTCGAAGAAAAAATTAAGCACTGTTCAAAAAAATATTTTTTTTACAAAATAATTCTGTATTGTCATAGAATAATATTGAGAAATGTGTTTTGCGCGAGTGTGGTGGCCATCATTATAACGGCTGGATAGATGAGAAAAAACAAGTTTTTAATACAGCGTAATAAGGTTATAGCCATTTTGTGTAAGTGGTTTTTGTTTTCATAGTGTATCTACTCTTCAAGACTTTTTCTTTGATACCCATATTATGTGTGTTTAACTAAAATATATACTACATTATTGTGACGGTCGCGACTTTGATTTTTTTTATCTTGTGTTTTATTCCACAAATCAAACCTTTTGTTTGATGCCCAAATTGCGTCGGTTTCAAAAAATATGTAATCCGCCATTTTGTTGCTGCAGTCATTTTGGATAGATAAAAATATTGACTGGTTGAAAATTCAGTTCCGAGATTTCTCCCTCACTAATAGACGGATCGAGTTAAATAAAAGCTTGTAAATACACTCACCGGTAAACTATTTCTTTGTTTAATTAAATAATATTTGTAGCAAATATAAAATTAAACTTATTCACAACAATTGTTACGCCACGACGCGTGGTGGTATCGTTTCCCACATCACCAACCCCTACTTCTTTGAAACACAGTTACAATATCTTTGAATATCTCTCCTACAACTTTGTGTAACTTTAAAATTAATTGTAGATGCTAATCTTGTAGTTCGTTTCGAATTATTCCTACCACGTCTTAAAATCTTAGAGAAACACTACTTAGTAAACATAGCAAGGGAGAAATTTAAAATAAAATTAGACAAACTATTATTCGAATCACATTTATTGTTATGGTATCGGCATATAAATGCGTGTTGTGAGTGTAAGTGCTACTGTATTATGTAGGAAGTAAAGCTCTGGGAGATAATGTATCTACAAATAAGCTAAAATACCTGAAGTAATTAAATATTTTCAGAGTAGACTTATGTTTAATTTGATTGAGCTGAGCGAAGCGAAGCTCTTTACTACTCAAATTTTCAACTCTTTGTTACCCTATTCCTCCTTCAATTTACCAACTACACGCTCGAAATTTTACACACATGCGCATAATGAGCAAAGCTCTTTCGATATTGAAAATCAGCCGAATCGTAATTGTAGTTTTTGAGATAATTGATAAAATGTGTCCCATAGAGTTAACATATCGAACGTTTTTGTTTCGCGCGCGCTGCGTCGCGAGGCTAACCCCGCTTGCGTGGACCTAGTATAACCTCTTCAAATTCAATGATACAATAACAAGATAAACTAATAATTTATTATATCTCAAAAAGCAAAATCAAATTACAGTTATAATTTAATATTGTATGTATGTTTTGTGTAAATATATAAGAAAAAAAATATAGACTGTTAAAATACGAATTAAATAAAGTAATTTGTCTCTCTTACAATTTTAAACATTAAAATTCTTAATACATGATTTTGACACATAATTTATCTTTATGCGATAAGTAGGAAATATGTCTTAATAATCCGTTATTTACGAGCCCTTAAAAAACATGGTAACACTGTTAAAATGCTTAAAAGGCAAAAGGGAAGCTAACAAAAACAACAAACATCCGTTTCAAATAAAGACATAATTGCCTTCACATAATAGATAAAAATATATGGATCTATAAAAGGCATAGTGACATATTTTAGGCTGACTTTTGTAATCCAGAAATGTTATTAAACAAACCATTCGCCCATTTGACGCATTTTCGGACAGGAGTCCAAATAATTGATTCTTTCCGGGCCGTGGTGCGAGATGATGGCTATTGTAGAAACTAGGGACGTCTGTTGACAAATAATATTCGTATTCCAAAAGGTTCCCTGGGAAATTCTTACTAATATCCGCTTCTAAACGTAACCTCGCACGCTGACAATAACCACGATGTGGCTCCAAATTAAAAAGAAATTGAATGTCATGAAGCTACAACAATATGTCAAAAAAAATCTCTCTTATATGTTTTTATTCAAAAATATAACCACTAAAATATTTCTATAACAATAACAATTTATAACAAGTGACGATTTAATTTTCAATTCCTTGGAACGACAATAATATTATGCTACAAAACAACATCAGTTATGGTCTACTAAGTTGATAATAGCTGGGTGTGTCACTTTCTAGGTGATGACCAAATAAAATGTATAAAATTGCTTTGTTTTTCTTTCTTTACACAAGCGTTTATACCAAACAGATAATAGGGGTATTTCAGAATCGTTTCGGACTGCTCGCTTAACTAATGCTATTCAACTACCCGGTGCTCAACGAATTTCTTATCCCATCATTAAAAAATATTTAGCGATACATCTAATTTCGTGAATAACACAGGTTTATTTTAATAGATTGTTCGTAATAGCTAGGCATCCGGACGCAATACGCCCCTAAAGTTTGAGGTAATGATCGGGTCCGAAAGCCCCACGCGAGATTAAAACATCTGAGGGATACAAATAATAACAAAAGCAACGACAAAAAACTAAAGCGACTGATAAACGTCCCTACCTGGCCCCTTTTGATAATGTGGTTCAGAACAGTGCTCTCTCAGGACCAACGAATTGGAGTAGAGATAACAATCCGCCCCAAATATAATAAATCTAAAAGATAAAACGTAACTTAAACAAAGACCATCAACTAATTGTTTTTCAAAACCTATCATTACGACCAACTTTGCCAGCGAGCTTATTAATGATAAGTTAAACAAAGGATTACTTGAGAACATTATATTATAACTAAGTTTACGACTAACATTACGTATACATATCTAGTTTTGTTGATTAACAACGCTTAATCGATTATTTACATAGGATAATTAATACAAACTGTTGCAAATAAGCATATTTGAATAATTAACATGACAAAATACAACGGCCCAAATTAAAGACATTGTTATTGTTTAAATGTATGCGTAGGTTCGTTGTCGGCAAAAGTTAGTCAGCCGCCAGAACAAAAAGGATAATGGTTCCAAAAATATTAAAGGTAACAAAGGAAAATTGTATCTTAACAATAAAATAAATGAATTCCTAGTTACAATGGTACTGCTACCTAACTTGGACTAATGCCGCAACCGGGTTTGACTAACATCGGCATTACTTTCATTTTCAAACAAAAATATAATCTCTTTTGTTTCGTAAAACTGTGGCCTTACCATCATATATTAAAGTAATTTAAAAAAAATATACTTTCCCTTTTGGTGCATTAGCCATCTATTCATCTTATTTGTTTTACTAAAATTTCTGCCATTTACTTTTTTTATGTGTTGCTTGCTTTTCTTTTAAAAAGTCAAAGATCTAAAGACGTAACATTTTTGTAATATGGAAAAAATCTTCTTAAATTATGATGGTTATGTCCACTGTAGGTCGCCTGGTCATAAGATCATAAAAGTTTTAATAACAGCAAACTGATCGATTTGGGAGACGATGTTGGTTGGGAGACTATGTTCATATAAGAAAATATTACAAATATCTGGCTAAACCTCTAAAAAGGAATGTAGAAGTAGTATCCCGTGCACCCTGTATGAATCATTGCAAACGAGTTACCAGATGTAATCTATAATAGTATGTAAAAGGATTCTTACACAATATAACGCACTACAAGTAAGGCAAAACAAATTGCATTAATTTTAATTCATAACTTACCCATGATAATAAATGAATGCTAGCAAAGTATTTCTAGAATAAATAGATTGTGGTCGCGGTTGGAGATTCTGGAAATATAATATAAGAATATACATATTTCTGCAGTAAGTATACTTAATATATAATGGATTATAATTGTTCTATATACATAAATATTATAATTTTCATGTTAAGGTACTCTTGAATATATTATAACTCTAGCTGGAACGTACTTCATCAAGTCATTTGAAACAAATTCCAGTTAACATTATCCATTCCTAGAAGAGACCTTTGTGAAATTCACAACGTTTGCTTAAACAAAATATATTTGCACGTGCGGCAACTCTCTTTACTCTGTTTCAACTTATTCATGAATACGAATATTTTTTTATGAGTTACTAATCTATAGTTTTTGATAGAACAAACCTTTGACCAATTTGGACTGTATTTGTAAGAAAATTAAGATGGATGACACATTAGACCAAAGCTCAGCAAAAAAATGCCACACGTGACAAAAGCAATAATACACTAATGCCTTTGCCAAGTGAGAGCAACTGTCTCGTCACAACCACAGAATATGTTGGATATTCCTAATTTCATTATTTTATTAAAAAATCAGTTTTAAAAAGATAAACAAACTACACCTGAGTCATGCTTTATTTATTGACGGCAACTATTTTCAACGAACAATACTTCTAAACAGTATTATTTTCAAATTGATATATTTATAAGTGAAAAGGAGAGTCCACATAAATCTTACGTAATATGAGAACAAAGTTAACAAAACAAACAAAGGCGCCAGAGAGTGAAAGGACCAAATGTTTTTCTAGAGACAATAGAAAAATGATACTTCACTGTTAAACAAATCATCAATAGCATTTAGACTTTGTCAAATAAATAAAAAAAATATTGTTCATGGAAACAGTAATGATTCATTTAAGGCTAAAAATAACGAAATAGGTTATGAATAACAATCTAAAAACTAATGTATATGTCAAGACAGTAAACCACAAATCATTTGTCTTAAAATGATAACATAATAACTCATCAATATAGAGTTAGGCAAAACGTAGACACATCTGTTAAACATGTTACCAGTTTGCAAATTTTATTATAGATACAAAATTTTATATTTAATTTTATAATTAAAAAACACTTTCTAGCACTAGTTTCGGTATATATTCAATTCTATAAATTTCTATTACTTGTAATGCAAAAAACTAATAAATAAATAAAGATTTTATAAAGTCAAGTAAGCGAAGCTAATTGGTATATAATCTCGTCTCACATAGTGACTGCTTTTAAGAAATAATATTGTGTATTTCAAACGTACAATTTATAGTGACTCATTATTTAATGGTATTCATGGTTAAAAAAATAACTTTTTAATCATATAACCGAATCGAACCGACCAACCGCAGCACATTAGTTACATTGACAAAAACGCTCAATAATCATATACTGCGATTCTAATCATCGAAGTATTTAAATGGAGCCATTAGAACTGATAGTTACAAATTGTTTTCTCGGTTTACACGGACTCCGTTAACAATATAATAAATTGATATTATTTAAATAAACACCCGGAAAAACATTAACATTCTTGAGGGCTGACTTATAATTACAATTTACAAATTCATTACAATAATATTATTACCAAAATTTACCTAATCAAGTAAAAATGCTTTAAGTTGATAAAGAAACAGAATTGACGTTCAAAGTGTGAGGTCCAGTGGTGAGGCGATTTATTACAATTTGTACCAAAACAGTTTGACATAAAACAGTTGTCTCAGATCCATAATTAATTACAGAGCCACTTGAAAGCGCCCCCCACGTTTGAATGGAAAAAATAGGCGCCACGGGTGCAAAGCGTGAACGTATCTGGTGGCGCGAGTTTTGCGTTGCCCAACGTCCCCATGTCCTAACAAAACAATGACAGAAAATAGTGGCTTTGTCGGCTGCGACTATTAGAACGAATTGCTGTACGTGCTTCGGGATGATTCTCTTACGCTCGTTATTACCTCTAGTTTAGCGCAGTCTTTTATTTACAGGGATTGTCGTTGGACCGCTTCATTGCCACAGTCAAATATAATGTTAGTTAATTTGTTCATTTTGTACATTGTTATATTTATCACAAATAACAAGAGTAATGAAATTACTTTAGTAATGACTCAATTACAAATTACAAAAGATAAGTATGAAAAAAATTATCTTACAATAATATTATCTTCGCATTTTTGTTTATATCTAATTCTTTATCTTCTTAAAGGACAAACGAATAGATACCATTGTTTTAGATTACTACAAATGATTTTGGAATGCATCTACTATTGTCGTCATGGTGAAAGAATTTAAGAAATTCAGGAAGACTAATTACAAGCTTAAGAAGACGCAACAAATATTCATTTTTAAAAATGTAAATTACATTAAAAACTTCCATTATTTCAGCAGAAAGCTAAACAAAGAACCTCCAAAATAGAAGTAACAGCTTGAATTCCTAAAATTATATTCACATTTACAAGAAAAAAATATCGAACCACTGATCTAATAGGCTGGTATGTGGATGAAAAGGACGAATAACATAAAAATATACCCGCAGTTTAACGGCAATTATCTTAAATGAATGCTATCAAAAACCGAGAATTGCATGAAATAAAACCGGTCACGTAGCATTCGGGCACCGCAGGACGCTCGGTCCAAGTTTGAAAACGATGCACCTGTGTTATTAAAGCATCACATGCTTTGTTCTCTCACAATAGACGCCAAATTGCAACTTGAATTTCTCACTTCAGACAACGGTCATGTGACGCAGGTAAGATTTTTGTATCTAAACGAATGTAAACTGGACATGCGCATAAAAGTGGTTACGAATATCTTAATAAAGACTCTTAAATTGAAATCCCATAATTAATCTAAGACGTATCTAACATAATTATTATATTCATATTATATAACTATATTTCAGAATAGTATACTGAGTTTAATCGTAAAATAAAATACCTTTTTCACCTAACTAAAAAAAAATACTTGTTATGTTTTCTTATGAAAACATCAAAAACCGTTTCAGTATATTTATTATGTATTATTCATGGCAGCGTAGAGAATAATTGAATATAGTACAGAGGAAACTATATAAACAATGTTTATCGTTAAAAACAATTGGTATAGGTTGACGATCACCGCCAGACTGTCTTCAAAGTACATCAGATAAACCAACATAGCAGTACTTCCTTTATATAATTTATCATGAGACAATAAAAACACCCATCACCCGTTACACTGCAACTTTACATTATACGGGAAAAACGTTTGTGTAACACGCTCCAGCCGCGACATCCCGGAAAAAAAATGAAAGAGTACTCCAAGATTGTTCTATGTTCTGCTTTTATAAATTATACATTTTATGGGCACAACAATCGCTGATTTGTAATTATAATAAGGTCCACGAGTCACGTTCGATGGACAGCGCAATGTTTAGTTGAAGAATAAGCACCGAGCTCGTGATAAAGAGCCTTACACACTTGATATATAGGTAAACATACTCGAACGTGTTCATATGTACATACCTTTAGATATATGTATGTATAACACATAGATACACATATAAAAAATTATATGCTGTAAGTAATAGCAAAAAATAAATATATTTAATTTATCCAATAATTAAAATAGTGAAAATTATTACTTAATCTATTTTGTGGTCTGTGCCTGCCATAAATATTTTTTTTTTAAACAAAACCTAAACATATAATAGTATGTTAGTATTAAGACGTCCACGTGTAGAAGACTCTTAGATGGGTGTGGTAGAAAATTCCTATACATTTTTAAAGTGTAGTGTAAGTATCACATATTGAATCAATCAACGAGCTATAATTACGATAATGTAAATCAATAGCTACATGTTTTATATATATATATATATATATCAATTATTTAACGTTATCTTACCCTCATTCATTTTCTGCTTTTTGAGTAACAATAACATTACGTTTTTATTTTAATATTTTCAAATGCTTTACTATTAATATCTCTAAATATTTTATGTATTTGTACTCGTCGTTTTTTAATACTATTTTGATATATTTTTTTTAGTTTTTATTATTGTTTTTTTGTATTGTCTTTGCACCTTTAATTTTCGAAAAACTCAGTTTTTCCTTCCGATCTGTCTGTCTGTCTGTGTGTCTGTGTGTCTGTCGAATTTTATTTAACTAAAGATATATTTGGAATCAGCATCTAAATATAAGATTCACTTTTCAAAATTATGTTGATTGTCCAACGGGAAGGTGGTCAGATCGGCCGCCGAAGTTACCGAAAAATGGAAAAAAAATTTCGAATTTTTATATTTTTTAAAATTTAAAAATTAATTAATTAATTGAATTATTTTATTTTTTTTTTTTCTTTTGTTTGTTAATTAATTTGCGAGTTATAATTTGCCGATTAGGAGTTTTTCATAGCGGCAAGCTCGATTGCCGCGTGTCAGATGTTTTTTACTGTTAACTCGTGGTAGAGAATGCATGTGGTATTATGCTTGCCTTTGCAAGATTAGTGCAAATTAAATAAATAAATAAATATCTTTACTAAAATCTACCCTTAAATATTAGTCACCAAAGAATAAAAATCCAAAAAAGACAAATAAAATAAAATATTATTAAAAAAATCTATATTTAACGACAAACTTTTTGCGATATTAAAAAGTTGTTAAAACTCACCTTGTTCGCTACATATAGCGAACAAGGTGATGGTCATGACCTAACCTAACCGACAACTGTTATTATGCGCCGGCGCACAAAAACCGAATCGAATCGACCACAATACTGTCTTTAAGTTATCAGAGAAATAATGAAGGTCCAAAAACAATAACTGTCTGTTTATATTACTCGCTGTATCTCGTCAATATCAATAAATATCTATAAAATTCAAAGCGATGATAATGATAAGCAGAAATAAGAGCCATTCCAATTTATTTACTATACACTTACAGTCCACTTATATTTTCTTTCTTATTTCAAGCAGAATATTAAGCAAAACTAAGATGGGGTCTGGAGCAGCATTTTGTCTTTTACGTGAAAGGGAATCCGCTATGTTTAAAACACAAAAACAACTGTCTATCATGGCGATGGAGCTCATAGCAATCTCAGAAGCTTTAACATACATTCGGGGTTTTGATTCACATGATTTTGTTATTTTAACGGATAGCAAAAGTGCTTTACAACATTTAGCTCGATGTGTCTCTGGGTATAGCAGAGGCCTACCGATTGCTTTTAAAATTTTAAAACAAATATATGATTATAATCATATAAATCTGAGATTGCAATGGGTTCCTTCTCATATCGGTCTAAGAGGAAATGAAGAGGCTGATAAATTAGCAAAATTAGCAATAACTGTAGGTACAGAGATATCTGACGTTCCTTATTATACAGAAATTTTATATAATTTTAAAATAAAATGTTGTGTTAAATTTAATGAATATTTTGACTTAAGAAGTAGAGAAAAAGGAATTTGGTACAACACCATTCAATGCCAGCCTCTTCGTTTCTCCTGGTTTCACAATATTAAATTAAGTAGAAAATATATAGTTTTAGCTCATAGATTACGTTCTGGACATTATCCATCAAACAAGTTTTCATTTCTAATGAAAAAGACTGATTCCGCCAATTGTGATATCTGTGGTACGATGGATGATGTCCAACATTTATTAGTAGAATGTAGTAAGTATAAATCACAGAGGGAAGCTCTTGTGCAGAAACATTACATTAATAGATATGATGTAGGTAGTTTTGCGAGCCTCCTTGGTCAACCGGCAACAGATAGTTTTAAATCTGTTATAGAAATGTTTCTGCACAGGTGCTACTGAAGTATTGAATTAAAAACTGTTTATATACACTTACATAAGTAGGTGTGCGTGTTTTTGTTTTTATTTTTTGTATTGTTTTCTTGTTTATTGTTGGATTTTAGTTATTTATATTTTTTGGTTTGGTGATAATTAAATGTATTTCTAATTGTAATTTAGGATATGATGGGGCTGACATATCCGAATCGGATAAAAGTCCCATAAAAATAAAGAATAAAAAAAAAAAAAAAAAACTGTAAGCAAGTTTTATAATTGAAAAATTTGAGGTTTTGCAAACACGGCACGCTGTGGTTAGTAAGGATGATTGAGAACCTCACAATCAAGAAACAGGTAATTAGTTAGTTATTATTAATAATATTATAATGTTACTTTAATCTTATTGCATTTTACCTTCACTTTCTACACAATAATGTAATTAAATTCTCAATATAAATGATATTACAACTTATAAGGTGATTGTATTTTCTTGGGAGTGGCATAAAATCAATTACAAATTATTGGAATTCATGTCTGATATAAACGACTGTTTAAAACCAGACGGTTGATCGAATCGAGTAATGACAAGCGCCTGGAGTTGATTGAAACTTCTTTTATTTGTGTTCATAATCACAATTTCACGCTTACTTGTGTAGTGAACAAACACGTTAAACTGTTAGACACGGTGGCTCTTTCTGTATACATTTGACGTTCACACGTGAATCTAATGCTATCTTAAATATTCTCAATTGAAGAAGCTATTATTATATATCAATTTTATGCATACTATTATGCAAAAATTTTACTGTACGTAAGTAAGTTCAAACTACTTATATTATCAATGTAGCGTTATGTTGTTACGTTGTCAGGAATGCGTTTAATACGACCACGCAAGGCTTGAATAAAAGCCCTTCCAAGTCATAAAACTATTCCAAACTAAGTCTTAAGGACGCCTATAAATTCTTTGTTTTATGGTTCAGAGCATATATTTACTTTTTAATGTGTTCGCAATGTTTACTTTCTGTCCTATAAATATAATATAAAACATTTTCTACTACCCTTATTTGTATTGAAACTGCATCCAGTTATATCGCAATGAATAAAATACTTTTATTATCAATTTTAGATTATATTCGATAGCTAAACCAAACAGAATAAATTATTTGTAACTCCCTAATGATGCCGATACTATTATGCTATAAATATTTTCCAATACAATTCCTTCAAACAACTGGCTGTTAGAGGTATCTACAAAATGACAAATTCAGTTCAAAATTATCGTTCAAACATTTTTTTAAATTTAAAATTGATTATTAAAGGTAAATTCCAAAGCAATAGTATCGATTTTATATCGCCTTTCCGAAGAGCAAAAGATGTCACTATGAGACACGACACGACAAACCACGCTTGTTTTTTTTTGTGACATTTTATTGTTTTATCACAAATATAATTTTTTTTCGCGATAAAGCAATCTCGACTTTATCGATCTTTAAAAGTAGAACAGAGTCGTAATTTCAAGCTGGTATATTATTTCAAGCCGGTAATATTGTAATATGATATAATTTAGTGTGACAATATTTGGTCAATAAACATTCTACGCAAGAGCTGCCTCAGCTACAATTAAGGAAGGTGTAAATGACTTTGATATTTTAAGTGTAAGTTCTCAAAATAAATTTTCATTTATACATTTAAATGCAAATTTATTTTTCTTAATAATAACTTATTCTCCGTTAAAACTTAAATTGTATTTATTTAAGAAAATGTAATATAGAAATACATATAGAGGGTCTAAATAAAATATCTATCTATTTTTTATAACAATAGAAATATGTTAATATTTTTTTTTATAGAAGCCGCTAGCAAAAGCAATTTTTTAATTTTAAATAATGTATCAAAATTATTCAACTCCATAACAGACAGTAAGCATTTACACAATAGGAAACCCACAATGCAAGATAGGAGGTATCAGGTCAGACTGCTCAAGGGATCGATCCCACACAATGGCAACTCGGCCTACACCTCGCCAGCCTCACATTGAGCGGAAAGACAAACATTCAAAATATCATCAGCAATAATACTCCAATAAAAAAAAACATGTTCGACAACAATGATCATACGTCTCACAATACTTACTTTTGTAATATAAACATTGACCGCTGCGAGTTTCAAGAATTCATCAGATGCTCTATAAAAACATTTTATGTCTTGTCATATGTTCAATATGTTTATAGGTGAGTGCGACGAGAATTTTAAAATGGCCGGAAATTATAATATCCAAAGGTGAATCTTCGTAGTATAAATGTCTGTTGTAAGAAATCGTATTGATTTGTTTATTTTATATACAAATTTTAATGTATTCCACTAAAAAAATATTACGGTATATTAAATCATGGTATTTTGTTACTGACTAGAATATAGTTTGAATATATAAATAATAGACACCTTATACTTTTACTTTATATTATTATTATTTAATTCCTTTGATTATTTTCTGAAACATAAAAATGACAGTGAGTATTAATGATATCACAAAGAGAAATGACAAACACAAAACGTGCTCAGACTCACAACGTCACATCACAAAGAATCTGTATGGAATCAAACCCACGGTCCTACGCTCAATAGAGTCACTAATCACTAGACTAACAGATCAATGTAATATCAAATATCTAATATTTATTAAATAAAAAAAAACGACAGTAAACCGTTCGATTCCATTATATTTTTATACATTGTTAACAAAAATGTACATAAATACCTTACCGATATCTTCTTTACAAATGAACTCTGTTAGCTCAGGTGCTGATTTAAAGTCAACATTTACAGATTTGTCAGATATCATATTTCTATGAAAATTATTCGTTATGCAACCGTTTACTTAGGATGCGCAAAATTTCGTAGCCTTAAAAAAATTTTGTATTGTCAGTATTCTTAATTGTTATAACAAAAAACATTTAACATCACCCAATTTAGAAACATAATTGTATAAAAATCAATATATTCAAGGCTACGACTGCAATAGGTCTGGATGTATATTCAATTCGCCTATTACCATGAAACTGAATCCCTGGAGAATGTAAAACTAATACGTCTATTGTTGACCACACATGTTTTATTGTAATGCTCGTCTCTAACCGCCCACAACACGTATAGTAGTGACTTCGCAAGATACAAGTGAAATAGTTTGTAACAAAAAAAAATGAATTCATTCAACCCGTTTTCGTGTCCACGATCGAGAGTATGGAATGCGTCATAAATATTGAATACCGATCACATTGTAGTATTGGCGTAAAACACGACCTTTACTGTCCGACGAGAATATACTAACCTCATTTTTGTTGAGGTCAAATTATATTTCACTTGATATATATTTTTAAAGCATTCTATTTAATAATAAGCTAAACAGTTAATACAAGCAAAAACATTCTTATCTAAATTAATTACTTATTCACCAAAAAGCTAGAACTATACTAACAAAAAATTTTATTTGAAACGGCAATCGTACTTTCAAGATCGCATTCAAACGGGGCAGTGTAAAATGTTCACACTGTTTTATTCTACTCTTAAGCTGCAAGTAATTCAGTACATAGGCGCATTGTGAAGAATAAGGAAAATAAATAGGAGCCTGTTGGTAAAAAGAACTGCTGAACCTATTTTTAAATCACTCGCAATTCAATTCAGCAAAGAAATTTCTTCTTTATCAACTTATTAAACAAAATTTAGCTGAATAAAATGGAATAAGTTTTCGTAATTAGCAGTGTGCTTAGCCTACATAGTTTTAATAGGATCTTATAAAATTTTAATCGTGAACTACTTTTCCCTGTAATTAAGAAAACGCCAGTGGTGATTTTGAACCTTATTGATATACAAAAAAAAATTATGATTTTGGATATTTATAAAGTTTCGTAAATAGCAAGTATGTAAGGGATAGTGGCCCAAAGTTGTCGAGGCATGTCGGCACGACCGGCGGCAGGTGCCGACGGTCACGTCCGATCGCAGTGAGAAGACAGAAACATTACCAAGCACCACAATCGTTTAGCTAACTGTTTATATCCCATACCTTGAAGTGAGCAAAAAACTCGTTTTATAGAGATTAAAGAAATAGGAGAATAAGAATTACTTGATGAGGTATTCTTATCTCTCTTTTAACTGCATTTAATGTGATCTAAGTTTTTTGCATCACTACAAGAAATAAAAAAGCATTTTATAAATTCTCTCTTAATTAATCCTTTCAAGAAGAAAAATATAGATAAAACTGATTGGACCTGATCTTGATTTAATTTATGCCATTGCAAGGCACTCTCTTCTCTTTGATAACAACTTGAATACAAACTCGATTTGATTATGATTGGTAATGAACAGGAAAAAAATATAATGGAGAAAAAATATTCACAGGAAAAAAACATATATATTATACGAAAAACAATAACTTAGTAAATAATATCTTTAAGCGAACAAGTCAGATTATGGAAGATTAAATTGTGATAAATATACTTAAAAGTATTTTAAAAAACAGATAACTATTTAAGAGAAGCAGTGAAGCGCAACAACTAAACAAATCCTTACTTTTTTTAGTTTTCCAAGACCATTGTATACCTCTGTTAATCTTTTTCTTTGCGACACACTAGCTCCCTCTATATAGGTATAGTGTTGGAACAAGAAACAATTCCGGACAATGGGTAGTAATCCTATCTGGTGTGCTTACGGTCCATGAAACTGCTTACTGTTAACATGCAAAAATACTAATTACATGCTGATAAAAGCAACAGTAAGCATACTAAAAAGAACAGAAGAAAAGATGAGTTTTGTTTAGGCGTTTTTTATCAACATATTTTCGCTAAATTTCGTTAAAATGTTTGAAATTCTATTGGAATATTTAATTTAAATTTAGGAATTCAATTTAATTAAACAACTCAATTGTTAATAATAAAAATCAATTTATATTGTACAAAGCAATAAAACGAAAAGTGACAAACGTCTAGACTGAAGATATCAAAAAACTTTACCGAATTCTTTAAATTCAGTTAGCGCAGTTAAAGCTTCAGAGTTTTTTATTATTTTATTTAATCAACTTACACGTTTGCTCACGTTTTACTGAAGTAAAATATGCAAATGCAAATAACATTAATAAGGCCTGATGATTTTATTACAGTTGAACGCTCTCGGAGTTTAATCAGCGGACACGACAACCATCTTCAGAAGCATTAATTATAAATAAACTATTAAATGCTTAACATATTTAAAAACAATTTATAATTATATCATATTATTCAAATATTAACACATCACATACATTTCGAATATACAAATTCCAATATTAAATATATATAAAAGCATTAAGCGGTAGTCCACGTATCAGAGACTATTAATCATAATACAGATGACGCCTTTGGGGCGTGGTCTCGGTTTATTAATTCGTGAGGAATTATTAAATCGACGCCATCGTACAATGGCCTAGCGATTGCTGAGAATAATTTGTCTTACATCGGAACATAAGAGATGAGAGTTGTTGATCACTCGTAAAGATACAAGCCTGTATTACGTACACTGCCATATCCATCATCGGCATCTTGGAGCATTTCCTTTTGATAAATAATATTGACATCGGTTTGAAAGATTGTTTTGACAAATAAAAGAATTGATGTGCTTTCGATAGTTTGTATACAAAGTTATTGACTTCGTAAAGTCAAAAACAAAAAAAAAAGAGTTTACATATAATTTTAACTTAAATTTAATATTTATTTCATATTTAAAATACAAGTCATAAAATATATACGAATAATTTATGTTAACTTTCCTCTAAAGTAATCTGTTATAAGTAGAAGTAAGTACCCGAAAATTGAATCGATGAATCACTTTCATCCACGCTGTTGCACTTAAATCTTTTAAATACAATGATGACTTATTTATCACACACTTTAGTATATTGAAAACTCAATAAATCATTAGAATGTTTTCAATAAAGTAAAATGGAATTAATTTACATATATCATTAGGCTTATTAATGATTTCGCAAGTGCAACAGCTAATTGCCAGCGGATAGCTTCGCGGCTACAGTTGCTACTACGAGGTACCGGTTAATTACAAGTGCTCGTAAACACATTTAACAACTTAGGTATTTATTGGGGACTTACTTAGGTTAATTGTCCGCTACGATGATACGATTAAAGCTAACAAATTGGTTCATAATTATCATTATTTATGGCCTAGTCGTGTTGATTAATTTGTAACTTATATAATGGAATTATTTATTTCATAATACTATATTTATACTTAAGAAATCGTATAGGTACACAATGAATAAATAATAATAAAACACTCGACATGGTAGTATAAAAAAATATTTTAAAATATTATAAATTTAACCAATATACGAAATTAATAGCTACGTAACTTCCTTAGTCTGTAACCCTTTCGCTAGTTTCAATGAAAACTAAATATCTTGAAGATGACATATTTTATTTCCACCAAACTTATCTAAGAACCATCTCAACAGAACTGATTTTTTATTTAAAAAAGCCACATTCAAACTGATTATGTTGATTCGGAGCAAAAATAACACAGAAATGAAAACTGTATTTTTCACGTGTTTATGGCACATAGAGACACACATATTAAACATATATATTTTAACGTCGGGAGTTAAAATTATAACAATGTGTAACCCAAATTCCAATAAAACCAAATGTAAATTATATACATATTTTAGGTTATTTAATATCAAAAACACGTGTTACTTATAAATATAAAATCCAAGATATGCATTATTATTTCGTTTCACATTCTTTGTTTCCATACAGTACACGGTAACATGAGCTTTCCATAGTGAGATTAATTCTAATCAATCACAGTCACCATCCAAAATAATACTCCATCAATACTCACCACACGTCAAGTAGCCTCTCATGATGAGTGGGTTTTGGACACCCTGTTGCTTTGTGAAATATCCGTCGAATATGTTCAGATAAATTTAGTCATACTTGTAATACCTTGAGATTAAAGAGTTAAAAATATATAGTGTTTTCCAAGATTTCTTCATTTACAACTAAAGAAATATTATAAAAAAAAGTATGTAATCTGAAGAATTAGTTATGTAAGTATTGCTATAATACATTTACAAAAAAGATATATAAATACAAACTATGATTAATAATATTTTGTATATCCATCTAAAACCTCGGTAAAAAATTGGTTTAGTTTAGCATTTAAAATAACAGCACCAAAGAAATGTAACTTCAATTAAGAAGTAAGTATACATACAAATCAAAACAAGCGAAGACCGTACGTCCCTCGAGTATAAATTATTTATGTAAATTTTTTCGACCGCTCAAAATTGTATTTCAGCGTTGACGTGATTAATGTAGACGGATTTTTCACTTGGCTTCTTCCTAACGAAACGATCAAACAAATGACGCTGCGATTGGTAAGCACTCAGACAAATGTCTGCTGGGAATTCATTAGAATCTTTTCGATAAAAACGAATGACCGCGATTTCACAATATTGTTCAGCTGAAAAATAGAAAGTCATCTTAAAATTTTTTTTTTTTTATTACAAAAGCTAATCTAATCCTAAAAAAGATTTTTCCGTCACGAATAAGGGATGATAGGTACAAGTATGATAAAAGAACAATAGGATAAAATACCTTAGGCTAAGGGCCTTTATTTAAATTAAGTGTATTATAATAAAAAGTATGCGGTCGGATCGAGATGCGAGCCCTGTACTCAAGTGATATTTCCGACAGGGGCCGAAGGGCGCATGCGTTTAATGAAATCAAAGGGATTAAGAGCATCTGCCTGCTTGTTATTCAAATCGATTGGGAGGTCGTTTATCATTTTAAATAAGCTACTGCTTAGATAAATGCGGGGTGTGGTTAGCGTGCAACAAAAGACGCGGTGCTCGGTAGCTCAATTAACAAACCGGTTATATTCTTAAACGAATAAATGAGAAACTTGTATGACTGACTCTTAAAATAACTGACAAATTAGACTATTTAGAGTTAGAATGGTCATGATGACTAGATGTTTATGATTTATTTACGACTTAAACATACAATATTGTTTTTCTCCAGTCATTAATATTTGTTAATTGCAACATTATGATATTTTTTTTTAACATAATAAATTAATGTTACATAGAAAAACGCTATTATTAGTAACATCTAAAAAATCTGTATTTACAACACCAAGTTGTAAAACCTTCACAAATTATACTTAAAGTGGACACAAATTCGAAAACCTTTACAATAAGGTGACTTGTTTTCCCAAAGCAACACATTGAAATAGCCGAGAAGAGCTTGAAACAAATTACGTGAACATTGTGAAGGTGTTTTGAAAATTGGGTACAATTGTCCTGCCGAGTTAAATCTTTGATAATGTATTTGGAGGAGCGAAGGGAAGAATAAATCTCGCCTAATTGGAAGCGTCACTGCTTACGACAACATAATGTTACTGCATTGTTGTCCGCAGCATTCCTCACCGAATTGAATGCAACAAATTAACAGGGTTAATGACGATGACTTTTATAGCCTTTTCAGCTTTATAGTTTTGAATATAAATATGGTCACAAACTTTAATTGAATTTAAACAAATTCAGTAAATTTAAATAGCCTGTTAGCGTCGATCAAGATTTGTGGGGAGAAGGAAAAATATTTTATATTTCCAAACAAAAGCCATGCATACCTCAAATTAAATGCTCAATAGATTTGATTTGATTTCCTATGTATATGTGTATCACCTAAAGTTAGGTCGTTGTAAAAAAAATATGAATTTAAAGACCATCTGTCTTAAATTAATAGATGTAACAAAAAATATTTGTAACGGTAACTTTGCTACTTAAATAAAATACTTAATTTACTAGTAACAGTTGGGTATGTGAGTCACACTGAAGGGTTGAGGAGTAGATCGACTGATAAGAACCTAACGCTAGAGCGCTGTACAAATACTTTAACTCGATGCGTCTAACAAAAAAAAGGACCGTTGTAACACAGACAGGACCGCCATTGTTAAATGTTTTATTGTTGCCAGTGAAAGCTAGTATCGTTTGATTAATCTATTTTACATTTAAATTAGACATCAAATAGGTTACAAGTGTAATTATCGTTAGGCCAGTTTCGTAATGTAAACAAAGAAGGAATGTTGTGTACTGATATAAGACAATTACTGTAATTTGATGTATCCATCTCTATTTTATACATATTAATGGGCTATTTCATTATATTATTAGAATGTTTATACATATATATTATTAAAACGTTTTTTCTGTTTAAACTTGTTTTCCTGCATAGTATCAAAACGAGCGCAGTAAATATATGAATCGGGAGTAGTTTAATAATGAATATAGTTTTAATTTCTATTTAATAAATATAAGAAAGCTATTCCGAGGATACATTTAATTATGTGATAATTACTAAAGAACCGTAACTACTATCAGTATTAATGTTACTAATATGGCTACGGAAGCATAACATATAATAAAGACAATAAACGACTACTATTATTATTTATAAACTACAATACCACTAACAAAATGAAAATAGGCAGTAATAGAAACAAGAATGACATATATAATTTAATGGACTTAGTGATGCAGATTTAGGAAATATGATAACTAAAGAAAAAATGATCATTCATAACTATAGCCAGTGGCAAATCGCTCGGCAAACATTAGCTAAGCGCGCGTGAAATTGTATGTGCGCCCATACAGCATATATTATGTTGGGATATTTTATTGTTACGAGTATGCCTCTGTCCCGTGTATTATGTCTCATTACTATAATAGCAAAAAATACTTTTATGTACTAGAAGCAATTCTACTTAATTCTACTCTTTTTATAAGATACAGTTTCTGATATAATAGTTTATAAGCTTATTATATTTTAAATCAATTTCCAAGTTTAACATTAATTTCGAATGACGGCAGGTGAGCCTTTTGAGCGATTCTTTAAACGAGATATCATAAAAAGCTCACAATAAAAGTGTATAATTTCTATACCTGCATTTCACGGGTTATAAAAACTTTATAAGCAGCAGGGGTGTGCCGTTGAAATCGACATTTTGTTTTTATTCAATAACCATACAGTTCCGAGGAACGCTTCGTATTACGTAACCCTTTGTTATTTTTAAATTGACTGAACCGGAGTGCATTATCGCCAAAAATAGGGGTGAGATTTAACAAATGTGATATTTTGTAATATTAATAAAAAACAACCTTTAACTAATACCAACAGAAACGAATGACGATATGTATATATATATACATATTATTTTTAAATTTTATACATCAATTATTTCTAGTTTAAAAATAAAACATTTGAAATAAAAAACCTACCGCTCCTATTATTCAATTAAAAACAACTTTACCAGTCACGTGGACCTCCTGGTCCTAACACAAACAACTTAAATATTAAAATTACAATAATAACACCCTACGGTTCAATAAATATATGGGAAAATGTTTCAAATATAAAAAACAGTCACTTACTCTTTGGAGAATTACACTAACTGAGTCAATAGAGATAAAACTATGGATATAATAAAAATGAAGGTAGTTTGTAATTTGTGTTTAAATTGGGGAGAGAATTTTATTAATGGTTAGGATGTTGTATGATATGTGTAGCCTTTAGACTTTAATTAAAAGTCAAGGGTGAATATGTAATAAAATCTTACATATCACAGACTTTAAAAGATCAATGACCACTCACTTGTACGGGTCATTGATAAAAAATGCCGCCAATACCGAAAAGGAATTCTAAGGCAAATACCAATCGCTTGTACGAATCCCAGAAGCGTTTTATTCAATCCTTTGTCGCGGCAATTTGATTAAGTTAAAGGACGATCATATGCGAATGCCGGCGGAAGTATCGCGTTTACAAACGTGTACCGACAGCATTGTGGAAAGAGCGATTGCTCAACATCTAGGAGGAAATAGCTCTGATACAAAGAGACTATGGAGGCAGGTTAAATTCAAAACGGCGACACCGATCGGGTGTAAAGGCTTTGAAACATTAGGTGAGAAATTCAACCCGTGGGTGTGATAGGTATAGCTTGTAACATAAGATCTTCGTGGGTTAGCACAAAAAGTGGCTGGTTATTATTATTTTATGATTATCCTTTTATAGGATTTATGTACGATTAATATGATTTCCTTTATTTTGGTATTCGTTATATGCAATTCCATAGTCAATCTTTAAAATAAGTTAATTCTCATAAATTTTATTAGTTATTAATAACAAACAACACGGCGAGAGATTTATGATAGCATATGGGGCTCGAGCTGTAATGCAAGTACTAAATGTTAATAAGCGAGTGTATAACAAGAATTGCTCTTTAAACATTGACACGGCGTTTGCGAAACGCAAAAGTAACACTTATTTACGATGAGATCGCGACGGGATATTCCGCTCCTAATTTCTCGGCGCGTCGCAGACTTGCGCGATTTATTTTAAATGAGATCCTTTGTCGCACGCCCCGCTGTGCAGCCATCAATAATTTGTGAGGGCCTAGATTAATACTGATTAAGACAAAACAATTTTGCGGTTTTCATTATTACACAAATGGTGTTAGGGGACAAATATCAATTTGTTATTAATAATTTGTTATAACATTCATGTTTAATGAAATATTTATATTAATTTAAAACAAATAAAATGAATGTATTATTTATCTCAAAGTGCATTTGCGATAATTAATATTAAACGTCTCTATTTTCTTGCGATGTTCGTGTCACGTCAAGTCGGACAGAATTCATTATTGGTATGTCATGTAGAATAGCCGTTCAGTTCAATATCCGCGTTGGCAGTAATTACCAGCCGAGGTTCTCTCGCGCAACAATCGAAGAGAATACTGTCAAACTTAATCGATTCCCGTCAAATCCCACGTCAGGAGGAACTGTTTTAACAGCCTAAGCGGATCCATCATTGCTAACGACCTTAACTTCCTTAAAAGGATTTTCCTTTTTTCTGGTGGCCGAAAAAAATAGAAGACCTATTAAATCTCGTACCCGACCTATAAAATCTGCTAGCTCTTCCTCCTTCTAGTATGTAATAGACATTTTGTAATAGCCGGGTAAGAGCTGATGATGCAGATAGCGATGTATTGAATTACAATTATCATATCGACTCTTAGATCGGGACGGCTTTATAGTCTCGATAAAACGGGCAGCTGACCCTTTAAAAATAAAACGACACCTTTAATGAGACCAGTCAGGTCAGAATGTGAGAATCGAATAGACGGGTAGCTCCATATCACGGTTAAAGATCTTAAGGTTATTATGTATTTTAGTTTTTCTTTCGATGCTTTTAATCCTCTCATATTATACAGTTAATTGTGTCAAGTTATTTAAATAAATTCTTTGGGAGATGTCAATTACAAATAAATACAGTATTTATTTATTAGAAACAGAATGTTATTCAATGACAGATATCTGGCCGTCCTCCGGACATAAGTAGTAGAACTATATTATGGAGCTAACGAGTGCCGTACTTGTCAAAATCAAATGTAATAGTGAAGAGTGTAGATATTCGACAAACATTGAAGCAAGGAGAGACGCTTGACCCCTCACCGGCACTAAGGTGTCAAATCTTGTGACACGCAGCCTAGCCACGCGTGAGAATTTTCGAACAAACAACCTTAACTCATTTTACTAGTAATGAATCATTTCTTTAACGGTCACCCTAACACTTAGAAATATTGAATACCGTTGAACGTTCATTAACCTTAAAGATTTACATAAAATCTCAAAAGAAATGACACTTATCGTACGAAATCAAACATAAATATCATTATAATTTTCACGCAGAGCATAAATAATACGTTTCTAACGATATTCTATATGGGGGATATTTTTTAAATATATTATTAAAATCGAAGCAAAACTGAACGTATAACGTACGTGCTTCAACGTAACATTACTAAATAAATATTATATACATATATATTAAAAAAGTGGACTCTATTATATCAAAAATACGGAACTCGAAATTGTCACAATTTTATTTTAATGTGTACACAATAGCTCTTGAGTCTTTCATACCATATTATAAACCGTAAGGAACCTGATATATGTATGTCCATCCTTATATCCATGTATATATAGTCACCATAATCGTAATCAGGTGTTAATTTAAAGTTATAAACAGACCTGCCGAATGTCCAACTTTGATGACTCATAAACAGATAGACGTGCCCCCACACAGCGATGGGTGTATGCACCCATAAATTAAACATGACATCCACTACATTTACACCTACTTTCGTAATGTTTAATTTTGACACACGACGCAGTTGTCGATCGTTAACATTACGTAATTATTCATAATAACGAGCGTCTACTGCAAACAATTTCGGATTTATGACCGCTGGTAAATACCGGATTAGGAGTGAGATGTACTAGACAGTTATTACATCCGGACTTCACGCACGCATTTTCGACTTAAAAAAAGGTCTTGATTGTTTCAAAATAAAATACGTAAGAAAAACAGTGAATATAGTTCGCCTATAAGTATTAACTTATGAAGCTATTAAGCTTCATTCATAATATTACATATCTAGAACTTGTTTAACATTCTTCCAATCGTGTCATATAATAAATCAAGATAAGGCATCCGATATTAACACGAGCAGAGTTAAAATTGCGCTGCGTGTTAATATGTCTATTAATGTATTTCATTAATGGCAATTAACATGTCAACGATATATTAAGTATAGATTTATAAGTAGCAATTATATATGACTAATCTAAACATGAATATTTAACATGAGAAAGAAGTTACACCTTTACAATTACCAATAGGTTAATAACGGTATTGGCTCGTAAAACTTACTAGAATACATACGAAAAGCGATACGAGAAGAGAGAGTTAAAATAACGATAAATAATAATAAGACTATTATTCTACATTTATTAAATTTGTAAGAAATTTAAGATAGTTTTACAAAACAAAGCAACAGTTAAATTTATTTGTGTTTTAAAACTTTAAAAATAATAATTTAATTTTTACAAAACTATGTCAACACGCCACCTAAATGAAATATAGCATTTCTTGGCAGTAGAATAAGTTTGCTTGAGCAAGCGAACCATCTTCAAATTTTTAACACTCGTTTGAACATAACAATGACATCTCGCTAAGTGCTCTCTTGACCAACTTTACAAATATTTGTAAAAATATCAAACAGCACTACAGACGTAAATAGATAAATGACAGCATAAAATACACGCCTCAAGCGTAGACAAAGTAATGAGTAATATTTGTAGAACACACGACGTTATTATAACAATCGATAAATCAAAATATAAAAACTTTACAATATACATTTAAGGATACAACGTTCAGAAAGTTAAAGGTTAGTTTTATCAAAATAGTTTGTAGATAGGTAAACACTGCAAGCTACTTCCGTTTACTCAGATAGACGTTCCGGTTACAATAAAACTGTATTCACGGATATCGTACTCCCGGGACACACGCAATAACGCTCAATTTTAGAGAAAACAACCATAACTCAGAGCACTGCACTCTGTCGTTTGTGTTCTTTTCTATCGGGAAATTTCTATTACCATATAGACGCGCTACTTTTCAATTCTTTTCCATTAAACTCGATGCAACGTCTCGGTGCGGTTTTAAAGCGCTATGTTCATACTTTTCACATCTATTGCGTAGCTTTGATACTATATGCGTATCTTAAAATAATTTTGTTACTACATATTTTGCTGAAAGATAATTTAATTATTCTGTTAAGTTACAAATTCAATTAAGGCATTTATTTAATAAAGAACTTTTTTAAAAATAAAAGTGCGCATCGTGTGCACTATGCTTTAAAATACATTTTTAAAATGCTCTTTACTCAACCGCCGCGGTCCCCTGCGACTGACATTCCATTGCTACTTTCAAAGTATATTTTCACATAAGGAAAACTGCCCCCGGTCAATGAAGCTTCCGCACCGACTGTGGAAGTAGCGATTCATCCTTAGCAAACTTGCAGTTCAATTATGAGACTATTTTATTTTCTATATATCTTCCTTTGATAGTTTCTATCTTTATAATTATTAATAAGTCTCTTTAAAGATAAAACTCACATTCAAGTTATTTTACAATACAATTTTTCAATGATAAACAAACTTGTAATATGGCATTAAAACGTAAAGAAAATATAACTGACAAGCAATATATATAACGGACCTCCCAATTTGTCACAATAACAAAATTTCATAACCAAAATATCACCAGACAATAATCGCCTGCCATTGTATTTAACAAAACCAAGCACGCATGCATTCTTCCTTTACAAAAATATTTCTATCGGTAGCCGTCGGAATTATTTGTCGTGTTTAACAAATAAGATGGATTTTATATCACAATAGAGAACAAGCCGCCTCCCAAACTATTCAATACAAGCTGCTGAGAAAAATCTATTTATCAAACGAGATGGGTTCGCGAGATAAAAACGTGAAGTCTATTATTACCCCTTTCAGTATATTCCTGTGAGTAACTTCATATAATCAAGTGGCTGCACTTTTATAAACAGACGTACAGGGAGATGGAGTTGTAAGATAAAAAAAATGGTATATTGAATAGTCAATTTGAAATAACATTTTAGGATTATAAAAGTGACGTGAAATATAATACCTTTGATTGAATTAAAAGAAAACATGAATAATTTATAATAACAAAAACATCAACCAAATAAATGAAAAGATTTTATGTATTATACAATGTAGGTATTAAAAATTATCTCTTGCAAATATATTTTCATTATGACAATAAAATAATAATACTCTTACGTAATAAGGAAAGTAAGCTTACTTTCCTAATATACCTTACTTAATATGTAAGAAGCTTCTTATATATTAAAAGTATTTGCTATGTACATGTGATAGTCCCATCAGTAGTAATTCGTGTGCAGTGTGTGTCTAAGCACGAACTGTTCCTCACGATCGGGTCCCGCCAACAAAACATAAGAATGCATATGTATTAACATTATAGATTTACCGTATGATGACTCTTTTAGTCTACGTAGAATATGAATTCGTTTGTACACGAAATTGCATACATTGTCATAACATTTGTAAATATAAACCCGACATGGTATCCGATATAGCTCTTTGTTTCGAAATAAAATATCGAAACTTTATTTGTTTGCATCCATGGACAAATAAGGACGTTCTTTAATGCAACTCTCGGGATATTACTCCGTAGTTATAAATAACAATGTTTTAAACCACTTGTATTGTTGTTTACCGAACAGAAATATATTCATATATATTTTCAAACAGAACTTTGTCAGATATAAAATTCAACCATTAAATTTTTTTTGAGATTTTAATTACTAATTTAAAAAAAGTGTAAAAGTAATAAATAAACACAATATATTTATAAACAGCCGTGAAACAGATCATTTAGTACGGGATATGATAATCGCAGGCGACTTAAGTAAGCTCGCGAGTAAGAGCACGCATCATTTGACGGCCGTCGGGTGCGATTAACTCTCTCACGCTGACACGGGTACAGAGCGGCCATATGTAATTACAAATTGTCATACCGTACTGGCTAACAACCCACTTAAGGGATCGCATTAAATATTCTAGTTTTTTTTATTTAACAAGATTAACGAGGTGTTTTACTTATAATAGTCGAGGGTTTTGACTGACATAAAATAAATTAAATATTTCCATAAAAGTTAAACATATTCTATAATGTTACTAGATTATTTGGATTCCCGGAGCGTATGAATAACTTTGAAATATGTTTAACATTTAATTTTGTTTTTATATATCAGGTCACATTGTATTAGATAAAGGATGGGTTGTTATACCGTCATCCACGTTAGTAATGCACCTCCTGCGGGGCGTCACCCTTTGGCGTAAAAGCGATGCTTTTTATTCTGATCCAATGTCCTTTAAAAGAATTACAGATTAATAAATTTAAAAGGACTCGACTACGTCGCACTCGGAAATATTTATTCAAATAAGTCGCCATCAACCCGACCGTAAAAGCACGCAAAGGGTAGAGGGGCCAACAGTTTTATTAATATTAAACGAACGCTCGAGTTGACACAAATTGGCGAAAAGCAAACGGATTTAGCGTTCCGTGGTGTTTTATCCGCCCTTATATACTATTTGTTTTCGTGGCGACATGTTTTAAGTTATCGATTTCTTTTATAATCTTTAACGGCACGCGAGCTTCAATATAAGTAGGTAAGTTTTAACAATATTATTATCGCTATAAAACAATAGCAAATGGCGGCAGAACCGTTGCACGCAATATAATTCTGTAACTCGTTGAAATATATTGATTGCGTTTTTAACATACCAGTTCTAATGACAGGAGAATAACTCACGCCTTTAATTAAGATTTTAAATGATAGCTAAATACTAGCGGTTAATATTAGAAACCGTTGGTTAAACGAAATTCAACTTTTATTATTATTTACATATTATATTTATAATTGACGTGACAGTCTAATGGCCGTAATTAAGGACAAATTATAATCAACCAGAAGTAAACAACCCATGTAATTAGTCAATAAACAAGAGATATAGACCAACAAAAAACAATTTTTCATAATTTACGACATTTAACTGCTATCATTTCAAAGGATATTTTTAACGAAAAATAGTTAATTAAGAAAAATTTATATTAACATGTTTACTGCTTCTGAGCTAATTACTATCAACGAGGAAGAATCTCTTCTAACAAAGTAAACACAAAAATCTCAACAGTCGCCATTAAATCATTTAAGATCAAATATTTGATGTCATAAAAGGTAAAAACTAAAAAGTGTTATAGATTTATAGGCGAGATATGTAAAGCGAGCGTTTAAACGTCCATTTCTCACCTAATTTAATGGAAACCGGGTGCAAGTGAACTCGTTTGTAAAGAGGCAACTAATAAAAAGTTTGTCGACACTACGTTGCATTTCAGTGAACAACTAACGCTGTTAATTAATTGATGCTCTAGTGAGCGGTGCTGTCGTATAATTGTAGGACACCCAATGAGTCGTCACCATGAAATGCTTAATATTCGGTTCATAGAATACCAAAACTATAACGCTAATCAAAATCAATTCAGGAGTACTTGCATTGACAAGTTCTATGACATTACATTTGTTACCAAACATTTGTGTTACATTGTATTTAATCTTTAATAAACCTTATGGTTAATTAAATATTACGATTTGTATGTATTTGTTATATTGGTTATTTAATATATTTATTTATTTATATTTTTTCCACTTTGAATCAATATCAGTGATCACTTGTGTACGTCAATTGGAAGTGCTAGGAGAGTCTATTTTGATACCATACTTATCGAGAACAGCCCTTCTGTAAAGACACTGTCCAACTTAAATTTAAAGCTTATTAAATTCAAGCAAGAAAGAAGCAGTACGTTCTTGCTATAACAGTACTTAGGGTTGACACATGTCATGGTTATTATCAAAAGTGTGCAGTTTTTCACCTCCGCAGCGGACGCCGTGCGCGGGCGTCGGGACACCCTGCTGTGAGCTCCGAGAGGAATCTGCAGTTTAATTTATCGCAAACAATCGCATTACCATATAACTAACGTAATGCGGTCGAATCCGCATATCCTTAAATGTATTTCCAAGACCTTTGTTGCCCAATTTATGAATGTTGGAATCGCTTTCATATTTGTTCCGCTTTGAAAACAAAATTTAAAAATTGACTTCCAAATTTTTAGATATGAAACACAAATAATCATTTATATTATATTAGTCTTCATAAATTACAAAGCATTATTTGGGGGTACAATAACGGTCACTTTAAGTTTCATATGTTTTAGCGTAATAGATAAATTAGTAATATATCACATTACCTCACAATAGCCAACATATCGTAAATATTAAATGTAAGAACCCATCATTTCCATGTATTATTCAAATCAAGTTAACAATGGCATCCTACAACTGGGGTCGGGTTACAAAGGCATGTACCATAAGCAACACAATACGCGCCCTCTCATAAAGTTATTGAACTGCATCTATAAAGCTAATTGTAGAAATTACAACTAGTTTGTACCCTTAAACAACTTTCGTAATGTATTCATAGAGTTGATTTTTTATCGATAAAATCAGCGGGGATTCGCAGTTATTTATATTCAGCTATATATTATATCAGTTTTATATATTATAAATATAAATTTATCATAAATTTAAATAATAAATTCATTTTGCCATAGCTTTTTGTAAAAACGCATATATTTTAAAGTTAAGAGTTTTATAACCCCCTCAATGGCTTTACTATTTTACGCTTGGCGTTTTAACACTAAAAATAAATGGTATTACAATATATTTTTCTATATATACATAGAAACGCATAAAAATGTCCTTTTGCAATATTTTTTCGACTGATAAACGTTAAAGCTTATATAATAGGGATTAACGTTATTTAGAGCAAAAAGTTAGCGAAACTCAACAATGGATATATTCTCTATGAATGCGTTCCGATAAATGTTTAAATATCTTTTGTTATATCTCAATGAATGACGGTGCGACACATAGTTAAATTGAAAAGATCAATCAATTAACTTAAACCAAAAAAAAACAAATTCTTATAAAGCCATTAATTAATAAAATATTTATTTATTAAACTGACAATTGAAATTGAAAGTCTAGTGGGACAAACTGCGACATTTCGGATAGTCCCATATCGCTCTACCAAATGGTCTGATACGTCGTTACCCTGCTTTACTTAATGAGTCTAGAATTTGTAATCGTTTATTTTTCTATCGGATCGGAGGAGCAAGTTATTAACGCCTCTTGAAAAAATCCTTTAAAAAAATATAAATTTAAGTTTATTACTCATATCTTTGCGTCTGGATATTTTAAATATATATTATTTAAATAAGCTCGCATAAATGCTGTGTTATGATATTCGCTAATAAACAAACCTAATACTGGCTTATCTCCCAAAAAATGATAAAACAAGGTATTCAAAAACGCGGTAGCCGAGCCTAAGCCGGGAAGGGCCACCATGTAAATTATTCTGGGCGACTTGAATTATCTACCGTGGCCTGCAATAAAACACCGACGCTGGAAATTTTATCAGTAAAGAAGAACACGTTGCCATATTTCATTAAACCAACGGTGTGTTTGTGTTCGACCATACAAGTATTATATTAATATACTGGTTTGCATTATTGTGTCTTGTACGCGAGTGATATTAATATTTATAGTCTTGTCAAGAAATTTTACTTCAGAAATTGTTTACTGTTATTAAATGTGTTAAGACGTTCTACGGTATTCTTAACTATGATAAATTGGTTAAATAATGTAAATAAAACAACATATCCGGTTAAAAATTAAAAAATGTTACTCTCTAATGAAAAATTAAATAGACAACTTAATTTCCAACTAAGAAGAAAAATAAATAATCTGAACAACGCTGAGAGCGGAAAGAATTTAATCAAGAAGCGCAACTAAATGGCTGATTTTATCTACACGCATTGATAGCACAAACGAACAAATTGGAAAGGAACATATAACAAAAGGTTGCAATTGAAATTTCTAAGATGCTTGTTACATTTTTCTTAGCGAGAGCACGTACCGCTCGACGGGGATCCTTCGGCCTTTATACGAAATTCAACACAATAACGTCCTTCCGTTTATAATTGTTCCGCAAATGTGGTATAAGCTTCTACGTGACGCACAAACGGAACACCCGATAACATTGGATAGCAATTGTGCAAGGAATTTCTATTTCAAGCCATAATCATATGTATCTGTAGCTGGTAACTCTTGGCCATGTTTGAAACTGCAAGAGATAAGTTCACCTGACTTACTCTGATAAACAAGCCGTATATGTTTTAATCTGAATTTCGAATACTTTGTAAGACTAAGTAACAATAATCAACTATAGAATTGATTTGTGAAACTAAATTGATAACATATAATTTAAAATAATCTAATACACAAAACTATATCATATAAAAAATATTTTTAGCACCATCTAATTTGTCTGATACAAAACTTTCTTAACAAATCGATAAGTATGTATGGGATATCTCTGAGTGAATGAGTCGTTCAATCAATCATACATCATTAGTCAGCACCCACGATCGATCCATTCAATGTAGACAATGCGAATCATATTCATAACTCGTCAGGGAAAATTGCCAGTCAATTACAAGAAAAAATATTGATACATTGCGATTTGATTGAATCATAAATATGAATAAAAAATATATGTAATATTTACTTTTAATTACAAATGAAACACGAAGACATGTTTCAATGATTACATTTTATTAAAGTTTCGTTTGTATTGAATAATTGAAAAACTGCTTAATGTAACTTTTAAAACCATAAATCTTCCAATTTGAATGGTAAGGTTAGCAGATGCCATATAGTGTCGTGCGGGATACAGATTGTTTGTATATAACAAAGTGAGCCCCGGGAGGCTAGTTGGTGGTTGCGACAGTTTCTAATTGTATCGCGCCAATGCGTTTTCTAACCGGTCCCATTCGTTAGCACCTTGTCTGATGTAATGGAGCCGACAGCGTTTAATAATCTTTATTATATAAATATTGTATTAACTACAAAATAAAATATTCGATTCAATAAAAAATCAAATCAATCATTTTTAAATCAATCCACTCTTAAGTCAAATTTTATAATATAATCCATATTATGTAAATAATATATGAGTAACCGTATGTATTATTATTTGTATTTTTGTTTACATTCGAGCCATAGTCGTGAATTTATTCGAATTATAAAATATTAGTATGATAAATATATCATAATAATATTTTATCTGGATATCGTTTCTATTCCTATCTGTGTCCAACGTTGTGTTGCTAATGCCAGGTGCTATGGAACGGACCCTCTACTCTCACGCGCCAAATTGACTGTATTGAGATCTGATGCACTACTAAGGGCTCAGAACATGTGTGAAATCCTTTGCAAAATAAATATAAGATATAATCGAAAAAGCATTATATACATTTTTATATACAAAGAATTATAATATATAATTTAAAAATGCATCCTATGTTGTATATTGTTATTAAATATCAGTTTATCTTAGTTTCTATAAGTAAATTATGAAGATATATTATATTCTCCATTGGGTGCCCTAATTACGTTGTTGTCCGTTAGACAGTGACAAACAAGAATTATGTAATCCGTAGTTAATAAATCATATTGGTTTTGCGGAAAGTTAACCTAATCCATGTTGCGTCGATGACATTAATCATCATAGATATATTGTAAAATAACTCATTATACCGAGTATTTGTGTAATACATTACCTAACGTCATATTAAGGAATATTAATTCCATTTTCTTCAATTAACTTCATTCATACTCGAACATTACCTGTAACAATAATTTATTATAAAAACAAAAACAAAGTAATAATTGTTTGATATATAATGAAAAATAAATCGTTATATTCTTCAATGTTGTTAAAAGGACGGATGTTAATTAGAAAATTAACAAAAAATATATTAATAGGCTGATAGTTTAACCGATTAGATAACAAAATAGTTCATTAATAGGTCAGTCGGTATAACGTTACTATCTTTATTTTAAAGTTGATATTACAGTTCAAATTTAGTAAAGATCTTTTACCAACAAAACACTAGCAGTAGCTAACAACAATATGACCCGCTTCCTTCGAGGGCGGATTTGACGTGTGAGGAATGATCAACCGCGTGGAAATGACGACTTAATGGATTATACGTGTCCACCGACATAGAGATAAGTGTCGCTCTGGTATCGGCCCTGTCGCCGGAGATTAGGCACCGAAATTACAAAAATTAATAACATAATAGAAGTCAACCAGGGAAACATTTTACAATCGATGCAACCACGATAACGCAAAGTGAATGACTCATTATAACTACAATATAAGTGGATTGTATAAATATGACACATGTTTATAATGGTTTGACGGATAGATTGACAATTATGATAATTTAACATGTATTAAAGAGACTTCAGCTCATGACTAAGCAATAATCTGGATCAAGTTGATAGGATCGCTTTATACTATGAAATAATATATTATTATAAGTAAATGATATTTATTAAAATTAATATTACCCGTATATGTTCTTACACATTATATCATGCGGTTCCTCCGTAAAGTGACCCACATCAAATTACCCACGCGCTCGATCGTCATCCCGACAGTTGCATGACGACTTGGACCATCGTAAATTGAATACAGATACTTTTATAACGAGCTATGGATAACAGCCATCTAACATACGTTAAACTGCCAACAATGAACCACGATTTACCGGCAATCTATTCTTTAATAAAATACACGTTACGCCTCTCCACTTACGACAAAAAGTCAAAAGATCACCCGCTGATCTTTTGTAGTTTCAAGGAGCGATCCGGACAAACGACCCATAGGACCCAAGATATATTGAATCGGTGTTATAGTGCGAAGGACGCAGTTTCCATTACAAAGCTATTTGGTTGTTTACATAAAAAGGAAAGGTGCAAATGTTGTTGTCACTGGACGTGCTTATTATATTTAAGTATATTTGAAAGAATATATAGAAAAAAAAATATGATTGTTTTTAATAATAATTTCGGACGAGTATAATATAAACTACACTTAAAAACATGCACCACCTATTAATTATTCAGATTCAACTCTCTAGAATCATCTACAAAGTAGATTCGAATCAAATTAGAACCCCAATTCGCTGAATAAAACGTTTTATTCAAAAATTATTGGCTTCCTAAAACACATAATGTTTAACCGTTTAATTTGATGATGGGTTAGTAGTAGAAAATGGTGAGAAATTATATCGAAAACGTTTAAGTTAAATGACGAGCGATTATGTTTAAAATTCTTTGAATGTGTAATTTAATATGAAAATTTTAATTCTATTCTTTTATTAAGATTTGCAAGTGTAACAAATATTGTAAAAAAAATACACCCCTTAATTTCTTCAAAATCATGTCTTTATTTTATTTTAATAAAATAAAATCGCATTTGTATTTTGTGTTAAATATCGAAAATAAATTTTAAATAACTTAATTATTATCTTATAAAAAACAAAAATATATGGTAATAATGCAAATAACTTAATTTCATATCAAGCGTGTACGATGACTTAACATCATTAAAACATTCGAGAAAAGCCCGCAAAAATCATTTTGTTAACGCCGCACTTCCAAACAGCGACCTCGCCAATGCGCCAGCGATCTACCTGGGCAGCTGGCTTCCCCACCAAGTTCTACATGCTTACCCCGCAAGCATTCTGTCTCGCTCGTTCCCGTTCTAATAAAGCATAAACGAGCATCACAAAAAGCGGTTTCACTCCTTGGTTGTCGTGTATCATAGTCTATGTGTGCGTTTAGTGTATTTTTCTGACAAGCGACTTCGTAAAGTGAGTAGAGCGAAAGGTAAAGCTATATACGAGGCGGTTAGAACGTTTTAGCCCGGGGCGTCGATTTACCTGTTGGAACGCGTGAACCGGCACGGCCTTGTGCGCGAGCGCAGTGCAGGTTTGATTTGAAGTCAGTTCCACCCCAGACATCGGCGCAAGCGTGCGCATCGCGTACATTGTTATCGAGTGGTGGACACGATCTTGTCCAATTAAAGCTTTCGCGGAATAAGAGTTGAGTGGCCGGGTAATCGTGTGCGCTTTTCGACTTGTTGACATATGAAAACGTTATAATGTGCAATTTAAGTGTTAAATACAAATAAAACTATGTATAAGTTAAAGTGAAGTTTAGTGAAAGTAAACACAATGTGTCCAATGTGGATTACTAGCGCTTTATTGGCGCTTAGCGCCGTTTTACCGGCGTGGAGTGCGTCGTTGTCGGCAACCACAGGAAGCCGATATCAGGCTCCTGATGAATGTCGATGGACTACTGACGATGAAGACACAGGAGTTGCATTACAGTGTAGATTAAGAACTATAAATAGTGAACTAGAAAATACGAACTTTAGTGCCATTCAACCACATCTCACTGTGCGTCTGCGTCTTGAATGCAGTGATGCACTTTTTTTCCAAAGCTCCCTCGCACCCGCTAGTTTTCGACAGTTAATAGAATTAAGAGAACTAACAATTGAATATTGCAAAATCGGTAATCTTTCTGACGGCGCCTTCACTGGCCTTCGTGAATTGAGAAACTTGACCATAAGAACTCATAATACAGATTGGTCCACAATGTCATTAGAAATAACACCAACTGCATTTTCAAGAGATGTTCAAAATCTAGAGAGACTGGATTTAAGCGAGAATAACATGTTATCATTTCCTGAAGGATCTTTGTGTTCGTTAAGAAATCTTGAATACTTAAATATGACTGGAAATAGAATGAGGGATTTAAGTCATTTCCAATTTTCAACAGCTCACCGCCATCCTAACGATAAATGTGGCGACAATATTTTAATTTTAGATTTATCAAAAAATGTAATTGATACATTACCACCGGGACTCCTTTCGGGTCTAAGAAGACTACAAAAATTTTATCTTCAAGGAAATGGACTTAACTCTGTTGCAGACAGAGCTTTAGAAGGATTAATATCTCTAACAACAATAAGATTTTCAGATAATCTACTCACTAGTCTACCTCCAGAGTTATTTAGCGATACAAAAGAGCTAAAGGAAGTTTATCTAAACAATAATACAATCACAGTACTTGCTCCAGGCTTATTCAGTGATCTTTTACAACTTTTAGTTTTAGATTTATCATACAACGAACTAACTTCCGATTGGATCAATACTTCAACATTTTCAGGATTAAAACGACTGGTATACTTAGATTTCTCTCATAACAGAGTCTCTAAAATGGAAATAGCATTATTTAGAGATCTTAATAATCTTCAAATATTAAAAGTGCAAGATAATTTTATTGAACACATACCCGAAAATGTTTTTAGTTCACTTATTAATTTACATACCTTAATATTATCAAATAATAGATTAACAAATATTGAGAGCTTTGCATTTATTGGTTTACCAGTTTTATCTGTGTTATCTATTGACAGTAATCGTATATCAAAAATACATCCACATTCCCTACGGAATTGCACCTCCTTACAAGATTTACATATAAATGGAAATAGACTTGACGAAGTTCCTATAGCATTAAAAGAAATACCTCAATTAAAAACATTAGACCTAGGAGAGAATCTTATCGTCAGTATTGAAAATGCTTCTTTTATGACAATGCAGCAGATGTATGGTTTAAGACTCACTGAAAACAATATCGGCAACATAAGCAAAGGAGTTTTTGATAAAATGACATCTCTCAAAATTTTAAATCTCTCACGAAACAAAATTCATAAGATTGAAGCCGGATCTTTTGATAACAACATAAATTTACAGGCCATAAGATTGGATGGCAATTACTTGACTGAGATCGGCGGTCTTTTTGCAAAGTTACCTAATTTGGTGTGGCTGAACATTTCAGACAATCGCCTAGGCTGGTTTGATTACGCTATGATTCCAATAGGATTACAATGGTTGGACATTCACGCTAACCGAATTGCTGAACTTGGAAATTACTTTGAAATTGAATCGCAACTTTCGCTTAGTACGTTCGATGCCAGTTCTAATCGACTAACAGAAATAACAGGAAGTGCGATACCCAACTCTGTTGAAATGTTATATTTAAACGATAACTTAATTTCCAAAGTACAATCTTATACATTTTTCAAGAAACCCAATTTAACAAGAGTCGATTTATACGGCAATAAAATAACTAGCTTAGACCCTAACTCTTTAAGAATATCTGCCGTACCACAAGATAAATCTGTACCAGAATTTTTCATAGGCGGAAACCCATTAGAGTGTGATTGCACAATGGAGTGGTTACAAAAAATTAACACTGGAAACAGAGCGAGAACGCAGCCTAAGTTAATGGACTTGGATAGCATATACTGCAAATTACTTTATAATCGCGGTAACTCATACGTACCTTTAGTGGAAGCAGCGTCACACCAATTTCTTTGTAAATATGACTTTCATTGCTTTGCGCTGTGTCATTGTTGCGACTTCGATGCTTGTGACTGTGAAATGACTTGCCCAAATAACTGCACTTGTTACCATGATCAGTCATGGTCAGCTAATGTTGTGGAATGTTCTAATGCTGGATATATCAACACGCTACCAGAAAGAATACCAATGGAAGCTACTCAACTATACCTTGATGGCAACGATATAAAAATGCTACCTAGCCATGCTTTTATAGGTAGAAAAAGGCTAAAAATATTATACTTAAATTCATCAAAAATAGAAACTATTCACAACAGAACTTTTAACGGATTAAAGGAGCTGGAAGTCCTTCATCTTGACTTTAATCAGTTGACAAATGTCGAAGGACAAGAATTCGATGGATTGGATAATTTAAAAGAACTTTATTTAAATAATAACAATATAAAAACTATTGGCAAAGATATGTTTAATCACATGGGAAGACTAAAAGTATTACATTTATCACATAACAGATTAGTTTCACTTACAGTATGGCAAATAAATCCGGCCATTACCTCTATTACGCTTTCGTTTAACCCTTGGTCATGTGATTGTGAGTACACTGAAATTTTCCGTGAATGGACAAAACGAGTATCTTCAAGTATCACGGATCTATCAAATATTCAATGTATTTATGCAAAGACAAACAGCACAGATATCGTAGTATATAATCAAAGTATATTTGACGAACCCAATTCAGGATTTAAAATAATTGAAGAAAACGGTACTATATGTACTGGATTACCAAGTATAAATAATAGCATAAATGGGAATTTAACAGCGACAAAAACCATTATTACTAATGAAGAAGTACCAGATTACATTCCACTTCTCCTGGCAACTGCAGGTTCCTCTCTATTATTAATAATTGTCGTGATCGTAATTTTCAAATACAGGCAAGAGGCGAGAGTATGGTTCCATTCAAAGTTTGGTGTGAGATTATTTTATACAAATGCGAATCGGGATGAACGTGAAAAATTATTTGATGCTTTTGTCAGTTACAGTTCCAAAGATGAAGCATGGGTAAATGAAAAACTTGCACCTATATTAGAACGAGGGAATCCTCAGTACAAATTGTATCTACATTATCGCGATTTGTCCGCCGACGGTTACGTTACTGAAAATATTATACAAGCCGTAGAGTCATCACGCCGTACTATAATGGTGCTCAGTGAAAATTTTATTAAGTCTGAATGGTCTCGTTTCGAGTTTAAGTCCGCACATCACCAAGTGTTAAGAGACAGACGAAAAAGACTTATAATAATACGGTTAGATGAAATACCATTGAAAGAACTCGATCCGGATATAAGATTATATCTTAAAACAAATACACATCTCAATTGGGGTGAAAAAATGTTCTGGGAAAAGTTAAAATTTGCTTTACCAGATGTTCCTGACAAACAAAGGTGCCGCGGTATGCCTAGCCCAGGTCCAGGTGCTGTGCCAATGCATAGGCACCACCACCCAAGAAACCACTTAGGGGCATTGCCACCTCCGCCTGTTCATGGAGGACATCCAGTGTTACCGCCTCATCCATCTCACGCGCAACACCAAATCCCACCACGGGCCTCGCCGCGAAATCTCTCCGTCCATGTGTAGTGTTGTGATGTATCATAATACATACTGTAGCGGAAGGACCAGTGCAGTGACTGTTATGTGAATTTGAATGGCTAGTCTGTTAACATATGTATTGTAAACGTATCCTATCAAGTAAAGGTCTCTCAGAAGAATGTAAATAATATTAGTGTAAATTTGAAATACATTATAAGAAAAAATTGATCCATTTAGTTTGTTTAAACTGTTAGGCCTATTAAGGCTGTGCTTATGGGACAAGTAAATTGAACCATTTATTAATTATAACTAAAATGGCGCTGTTGCCACAAGCTGTGATAAATTAGCAGTAGTTACGTAGAATAGAATAGTATGTAAATGTATATTTTGTAAATTAATCATTAAAAGAACATATTTATTGTATAAATTCAAAAATTGACTGTGTCAAAAAGTGATAAAGAGAATAAAATACGATTTTTAATAATAAGATTTTTTATTGCGTAAATGCTTTAAACATAGGAATATAATTAAATAATTATTTATTAATGAGCTTTATTAGTCAAAAAATAAATTAACTTACAATATTTTCAAACAAAATGCCAGAATTCAGTAGAGAACATTAAAAAAATTAGGACAAGAATATATTATTATTACTTATATAACAAGGCATTAAACTTATTATCTATCTTAAATACTATTGTAAAAATCAGCATGACTTTATATTACAACTTACAAAATCACATATACATATATATCTAAACGTACAACCCTTCGGTTTCTCAAGTAATCATAGCCAAGTCAAGAATACAAGGTAGGCTGAGTTATTTAAACGAGCTGCTATAGGCAAGCATATTGCATATCAGGTTTTTATGTATGTTGTAGGGACTCGGGCATCGACCGAGCCTTCAATCTCAGTTAACGAGCCCGATCCCACCGCCCTAAGGAGGTGTGAAACAACTGAAGAGAACAAAAGCGCCGCGTGCTTTATTCATGGATGCAAAATATGAGTTTCGCCGACGATTGTAATCTATGATAGATTATAGGAGTTTTAATAAGATACATTTTTAAATTTATATATTCTTCAGTTCATATTTTCAATTTTAACTCAAAATTAAATTTAATCATTATATATATATTATATATTATATAATGATATACTTGATTGACATATAGTTCTTTACACATATTATAAATTAGAAAATCACCCATATGCATGACTAATTTCTTAATATAATACAAAAAACAAAAAGATAATTGGAATTAATCAAAAAATATTTTGCATATTGTAAATTAAAATTTCAATCATAAATTAATACTCATAGTTATGACATATATTTAACCATTGATTCCAAAGTTTCAATAAAATACTTTTATATTATGTTATAATTATTTTTATGGTAATATATAAATTAACTAAATACCTACCTATATACACGTGGATAATACTCTACAAGGCATTATACATATATAATAAATTATATTATTTAAACCGTGTTTAGAAAAATAAAGTTATTTGTATGTATGTAAAATGTAAAGACAACAAATTTCTAAAACATATCTACATTACAGATGTATTTCATTAATGAGTATCTTTTGTCCCATCTATCCTTCTCTCAATGTTTTCTGGTCAATGAGTTTCAGAAATACAATAAATTCATTTCCAATTGATAACTGACTTTAATGTATTAATGCATTTTGGAAACTATGTACATGTAGTATATTTAATATTTTTAATATGATCAAATTAAATCGATGTAACGTGTATATTTTATTCTCACTGAAATAACAGATATATTATATGAGGTTCATACTAAAAAGCAAATGGATGAAATTTTTAAATGAAATGTGTAGATAATCGTATAATGTACGAGTAGCATATTTTTAGTATAAAGATGGTTAGGATTTTTTTTCCTGTTATAGTACAGCTTTTGTACTACATGACTTTTGACATTACGTTTTTTCAGATATGTTATAAAATATATTTCAAAATAAAACGAGAAGTAGGTATAAAATAAAATAACCAATTGGTAGTTTCCGATAACGTTAATTAATAAATACATAATAATGTTTAATAAATAATATTTTAGACATAATGTACTTACTATTAGTCCAAAATATCTTTACTAAACTTTTTACAATATGCTAAAAATATTTTTTAGGACGGAAGGAATCCTTAAAATCATCAGAACTTTATAACATATATATAAAGAAAGCTGCAATTAGAAAAATGTTTATTATAATCATAATTATAATAACAATTATATATGCATCATCCATCATCTCACTTTACATTTACTATGTGATTGACTAACCTTGAAATATAGGTATTTCTAACAAATACTTCCTAAACGGTTTATCTAAAAAAATATAAAGGAATCATATTTATTTTATATACATATATGTATGATATTTTCAATCTGTACATATTTTAATTATTTAACTGTATGTGACGAAACCCCGCTGATAAATCGTGTACTATATAATTTTTCTTGAAAAATAACAGAGTATTACAAAATATATCATGTATTATTTTAAATTCTGAGGAATAAATTTTTAAAAATATCGTATTTTGGTGAATGCTTGCTTATTAGTAAATAAAAAAACAACAGTAAAATACTCCGAGTTCCTCATCGCAGCTGTATAGATTGTACGTTGATGAGTGTGTCAACTTGAATAGAAATAGAAACGTCGGGTTAAATATAAAAATGTAATAAGAAACGCGAGTTATATCTTTTTATTCATAACATTTTAATCGCCATTTCGAGGCGATAGTTTTAAACATACTATAATAAATGACAGAATAATCTAGCTATGTAGCAACCTCTAAAACAATATAATAATAAAAACTCAAAAATAATAAACGACATTATACGATTTCCTTGACAATTCCGATAAGGTGTAAACCTTATCAAACGCCGATCAAACAATGTGGAATAAGAGATACAAGTAGTAAGGCATACGCAGCATCAACTGAGAGACTCATAAATTAAACTAGAGAATAACACGGAGGTGAAAAAATAAACACGACGCCGCGCTGTGTAATACATTAATCAGAGCTCTGAGAAGGCGTAGAGAATTTATTTTACGATTGTTGCAGCGCCGATGAAACGTTAAAAATGCTGTCGGATTTATATTGAAACATTCGATGCATTGTTCGAGGCGATTGGTCCGATAACGCACCGCGGTTCCGACTAGTACCGTCTCATCGGCACCGTGTTGATTTTTCAACACAAACTGTCGAATACACGCCCGTAACTAGTTTCTTTTTTTATTAGTACTGGTTTAGTGTGGAACGGAACGCACCTCCGTATCGATGGTACGATTAAACCCAGATATCATAATCACCGGTCTGTGCGTTTATCGAACGTATAATCGGAGAGCAGCAATAAATTTGACTCATTTTAATATCCTAGAGCGTGTAATGTGCGGCCACAAACAGTCTGATATTGGGACTTCAAATCTCGTTAGAGGCGAGAAAAAAAACACGGCAATAACTGCGACGCCCGCGCGTACCAAAGAGTTCAACGAGCTGCCGCGTGTCACACCTAGGCCTATCTATACACGAATTAATGGTATTGATTTGTAGTTCCACTCTGCACCAATGGTATCAAATTATACTTAAATGCTTCATAAAATATTTAAATATGCTGTCATACTTACAGACGATACGTCTAAAATATGTTTTTTATCTATTTAACGCTACATAAATTAAATACATTGGTTTTTAAATCAGAATATTTCTTATTTTGACATTATAATCATATTTTTTTCTATCTCCGAACAGACGTGGTTAAAAATAACTTATATACAATAAAACGAGTGAGAACTGGTGGTTAATTAGAAGCTTGTTTTGATGGGAATGATGGCTTCAGATAACAACTAAGCGATTATAGTAGTCATGAAAGCTCGTTTAATTTTGATTTAAATATCCAAATTAATCTCTATGATTAATTAAGGGTAGGTGCAATTTTAATTTATTGAACTAATTATATTTATTATTATTTAATAAAATAAGTAAAAAGTAAAAAAAAATAAGTACATTTTAATTGATTTTGTGATAGTAAAATATTTTTTATTTAAATTAAAAAAAAAAAAAAAAAGAAAGAAACGAAACGACTTCAAACTAGTGGAACACCATTTATAACATATACTATCTAAATAATATGATTCATAGTGTAAGTATCAAAACCCTTTAGTCAATTTGTTCATTGAACGGAAGCGGAGAATCTGACAAATATCACACCAGTGTTCAAAAGTGTCCACTTTGATTCCATGTATGAGGCAAGACCACACTAATATACACCGGAATAAATATTTGTTCTACACACACGTAAAAACAACAAAAAAAACTTTTAAAAACCACCATTTTATTATATACCAAAATCTTTTCGAAAGCAATTAAAATAATTGATAATACTTACAATTCTAGACAAAAACACATTATAATAGAGAGAAAAAAAACTGGATTCAATAAGAAAGATCGTAACAAGCAAGCAATTTAACTAGTTAATATTTAACCATTATAGCCTAACCCATATTTAACCGCTATTATGAATCCAAACAATATCACGTACATACTCAATGTATCAAGGGTGACTCATCGCACTACACCAAGAATAACTGGGCGAGGAATAATTTCGACACAAATTATACACTGTTATAACCGCCTGCCTTGATTGAGTTACCTGTACCAGATTAATTTGATTATCAGATTTTTATTTCAACTATATTATTGGGCGTTTGTTTCAACACGAAGTGGTTGCTACGTACTTGGTACATATTTGAGGCATCCACGCTCTAGGTGGTATACAACGGCACATTGTTTATCTTGTAGCTATTAAATTGTTAATATTATATTCCCATTACCTGTGGCAATTTAAACTTATCTGAATAAGATTATTCTGTATAAAAAAAAAAAAAACATTTATTGTTTTCATTTGTCAATCAATTTAATTATAATGAATATCATAGTTTATTGGATTTAACATCATAAAAAAAATTAGATAGATAATGTTGTTTGCAATATACAAATCAATTTTAGGCTTATCATCATTCAGCACAATCATAAGAACAGATTCAGGGAAAGAACAAATAAAAGAGATCTGCAAAACCATCCATCACGTATTCACAGATCAGATTTTTTTTATATATCAAACTTTGAAAGCTTAACGAAATTGAATTGCGGCATATTGCAGTTCAGTACATGGCATTAGTATGTAGATAACGCTATCATTGTCACATGCCATTCTAATGAATCAAATACTACCTTAACATATATATTATGACGTTTCATATGGTGGAAAACAATTTCGAACTTCAAAGCTTAATCATGCAAATGATCTCTGTGATATTTGATAAATATTAAACAATTCTGAGATAGAAAAACCCAAAGAGCAAATGATAAAGTAAAACTATAGTTAAGAAATACAGTTTTTTATCAAAATACAACTATACTTACCTTTCTTACCTGAAGTAATTGCAATACTACATGTTTTTTTTAACGTTACATTTAAGAGGAACTTTAAAGAATTATTTTTTAGACGATATATTCCTTATAGAAGCGTTAATATATATGCATATATGCATTAGTTACAACATCAGGCTAGATATTGATAGAACAGATCAAGTCATGATGAATCGACTATTAGGTGAAGTAATTGCTAACAATAGACTTAATTTTCGATATATATTTAAGTATTAATGATAAAAATTACCAAAGTGCTACACTTATAGCCTAGTATCTTTAATTACACACGTCATCGTATAAAGAATTAAACACCAGACGAACTAAGAGCCAACTAAACTAAAGCTATAATATAAAAAACAGTTTCTTATCATTATTAGAGCATAGAATCAAAATCAACAAGTGAGGCGTGCCAGTTTATAATGGTGAAATGTTAAATATCTTGACCCCGGGTTCAACAAAACGGATAAGTGCTACATCGGCATCTCATTAATGATATGTAAATAATAATTGACTTCTAAATAGAAAATACTCTGCTGTGTATCTAGATTGTGGATGGCGTTTTTGAAATGTTTTCAAATTCAATAATATAAGATAAAATGATCCAAAACTTAAATTTAAAATTGTTGGAAGTTTACGTTCTAACTACTCATACGTTTTTTATTAATAACAACAAATCAGTAAACTGGTTTAGTTTAAACAGGTCTTGAACCTCGATAGTCTTGGTGAAAATACGATAGGACAACGGATTTGAAATGCAATCACAATATAATCGGCGGTAAGCTTCCAGTCCCGTCCTACCCAGGGAAAGTAAGTGAGCCATATCCTTTGTTTAATGTCACTCTACACGAATTATCCGACACGGCTTTTGCTCATTAATGGCCGATTTTATTTGCTTTTATTTAATTTAGCATTTATTCAATCTGCCCCTGGCGCGATACGCATTATGTTCATCTTATTTCTCACCTTTTGTGACGGGGCTCATTGAGCGCGAGGTGTCGGGATGTATTCCAGCGGCTCGCGGCTCAGTTTACATCTTTAACTCCGGTACCTTTCATCGCACACAAAACGTAATTGAATCCCACAGAATCCTACGCACTCCGTAAGATTTAATAGGGCATTTAAACATTGGCATTGGCTATTGTACATCGGGTTTGAACGCAATTATTCATAGCAAAACCGCAACTCTAGCTTTTCTCGAAGGCATCGTGCGGTAAACAAGGATGTGAGGCTCACGTTAACCGCCAAGTCCATTTCCATATTTATTAACACAAACTTAAAATGCACAAATATGCAGAAGTATTCACACAACATACATACTTACATTGTATACAATAATAATATACAATATTGTAACACTGACATTTTTTTAACAGTATAGAGATCAAACCATGCCATGCATGATTGCGTAAGATATAGATTGCATAACATATAAAAAGCTATCAGCTGACGTATCATACAATTGACAACTTTAACTGATAACAAAGCTGATAGTCTCAAAATAAATCCATATCTACTGCATGACTGTAGTAGCCTACACTTGGTATTCCTATTTCATTTAAAAAGAAAGTTCTAAATTGCGTGAAAAATATGAAATAATCTATTTAGATGAGTTTTAGGCGTTTCCCAGATATAGACTATAGAGTGTTACAATATAATCACTTTATGCAATTTACTATGATGTCATGCAATTACTTTAGTCCTACCAATATAAATAATTACTAGCTTGTGTATATTTAAATCATATCTGAATTGATTAACCTTAAATACCATTCAATAAACTTACTATAAAAATGTTTCGTTAAACTCAATGGTGTTAATATTAAATATAAAACACCCATTCATTATTTAATTAATTGTTTATTATTTATTTGTATGTATGTATGTATGTACGTATGTACGTATGTACGTATGTATGTATGTAATATATGTTAATACATAATATTTTACAATAATATTTTCATACATAGTAAAATATGAATAGAAACGCACCTAGGGCGAAAATTCCTGCCAAGCGTCATGCCTGCGGGGCATAACCCTTTACTTAACCACTTTACTGCAACATAAAATTTAACTAGAAGTCAGATAAACTTAGGATATATCTGAGAACAAATTAGACGTCATCTGCGAGTTTTAACTCCGCCATAGCAAGATTAATTCTCAGTGACACCGAACGTCATTACAACGCAGAGGCGCTAAACCAGTAACGTTAAAGAACTTGTCAGAACCGGTAATGTAAAAGAGGGTATATATAAGAAAACATCAGTTTCTCGTAAAATTGAAAATGGATCGTAAATAGTACTGAGTTGAATCACAATGACTGTTTAAACGCGGAGGGCTCTCCATTTTCCTTGATCTTAGTCCTTACAATCTAACTTTCATTTAAGAACTCATAAATATTTATGTAGTAATAACTCTTCAATTCAATAGACTTTAATTGATGCCAATAGAAATTTTATACTGCGATTGAGTTTTATTGTCATTGCTGAAAAAAAGTTAGAAAAGACCTATAAATTAATTACAATAATATAAATAAGTGGATTGGTCATCATCATCAAAAAAAAAACTTTAAGGATTTTCTCCAAATATATAATATGTGTATATTCTTTCTTTAGTAAAATTTAATAATTGATACAGTGTTTTTGTACGTTTTAAATACTGTAACTTTTATATAATCTTTTCTATCTCTACAAATCTGAGTTTGCGAGCCCTGCTCCTACTTATATAACCGTGGCACAGGATACTAACCAGGGTAATAAAGTTTTAGTAGTATTTAGAATTATATTTATTTACTACATTAACTTCTGAATAGTAAATCTTATCGTAATGTATGGACCCAATTCGACGTGACTTACTGTTTCAATCGCTCGCGACTCATAAATCTACAAGCAATAGTCATTGCGGTGTATGCCAGTTATAAAATATCATACATCGATCTGTTGGTATAACACTCAACAATGGCCAAACTATTGTGAACTGCTATCTAATCGTAATGAATATAAATTTTCAGATGACATTTACGGTCGTGGCACGCTGTGATACTGCCTCTATAAATGTGTTAGTTAGATTTTTTATTCACGCCTACTATGTTGTAACAATAAAGTACTTCAATATATCGCGAGCACATCACTTCATAGTTTAATAGCCTTAAAATATTAACTATATCTCTACATTCATCAGAACACATTGATAGAATAAAATTCAAAACACAATTGTGAATAAAGTTGTTTGATACGATTCACGACTATTGAAATAGATTTTTATATATGTATAAATTATAATATGTTATAAATTCCTAAACTATCTTTTAAAGAACTATATAAAACAGTTAAATTTAGACACAGACAGATATTCATCATTGTCTTAATAATAATTCCTAACACAAATCTATCGATTACTAATTAATAAAACACTTATCTTAAGTGGATATCAATGTAAATAGCTCATCTCAGTAGACAATTACATTACAAATCACGTATCCAGTAAATAACCAAGCTCGTTCCAACAGGTTTTAAATATAATTCTTATCTTAACTATTAAAACTAATGTCTCCGTTTGAGGCACCTAGTTTTAATGAGAAGAATTAATACTATACGATTAAAACTAGTTACCAACGAAGTGAATAAAAATCTATTTACATTTCGCATGGATAATATTAATATACTAGCTGACCCGGTGAACCCGGTGAACTATATTTTATTTATCTAGTTCTGACTGAGGAAATATAGCCCTTCCAGTAAACTCTAATAAGCTCGATATTTTTTTTTCTCGATTTTTTTTCTTATAAGCGCGTCTTTATGTGAAAATTACTGTTATCATTTTCTTACCTTTTTAAATGTAAAAAAAATAAGTCTTTTTTATATTTTTTTTATGTGAAAACCTTGTCCTAACCATAAGGAACACATAAAAAAAAGAATCATCCAATTTGATGCAGTTTGGTGAAGTTATGCGCGAACATACATTTCGGTGATTCATTTTTATTTATATAGTTTTATTAAAATTATTTACAAGTAAGCTTTAAAATAATAATATGAAATAGCAATAAAAAAACAATTATCATTAAAAAATAGCGGTAATATTTACGCTATAACACAAGTAAATTATTTATTACAATGACATCACCGGGTATATAATTTGCCACGTAAGCAGTTACTCTGCCATTATGCGCTTCGGCAATTCATTCAAAATAATGAGGACTGGCTACCGGCCATTCTTTCACAATAGAAACTTTACCACGAATATCCACACGCAGTGAAATTGCCACATTTAAGCTTCTGTGAAATAAATTTCCGTTCTATGCCAGGTCGCAACCGCATAGGTGATTCAAAGTGAATAAGTGTATTAAATTATTATAATTTAAAAGTTATTTATACGCACACATATTTAATTATTTATTGAAAATAACTTTATTACATACTTCCTTAGAACGTCATAAATAAGATACGAAATAATCTAGTTATTAAATTCAGATTACAAAATAGTAAATAAAAAACATATTGTTCAATATTTTGCATTCAGATGATTAGATTTGAATTGAATCGAAGATATAAAGTTTGAATTAATAGGAAACATCGTAAAATATAATTTATATCGAAGCCAATTATCTCTTTTAATCAAGACCATTTATGCAAATTAAACTCTGATAAATTAAAGTATGCAGATTTTAAAGATAAACTAACATTATTTTTAGCGATAATAAAATATATATATATATACAGACAGCTATAATTATATTATTATATAATTCTAAATTCATCGGAGAAGCGATGCGGTAGCTCAATTGGTAGAGTAACGGGACGTTTTTCCAAAAGGTACCGATTTCGGATCCAGCTCGTATCGATAAATTCTTCTTCTTCTTTTACACCTTGGGCGTTAATCGTTAGTGAGAAAGTAACAAAACAGAATATATTATACTGAATAAAAGTATTTTTATCAGTATTTCATGGTAATTATTAACATAGATGTTATTTCACGTAAATAATAGCTGTAATATATAGTAATATTATTTATATTTTTTATATCCCAAACAAATATTGGTAGTCTGTAGAATATATAATTCATTATTTTTGAATTTTTAAGTCATTAAGTCGTTATATGCGAAACTTATACAAATATTCTTCAAATTTAATCAAATTTATTTTTGAAATATTTTTATTAAGTTGATATAATTTATTACTGCATATTAAAGTTAACTTAAACAGTAGCTTAGAAAATATTTCCATCCTTTTCTTCTGTTTTCCTTAGATAACCGAAACAGTTGATTGCAAGAGACAAAATTATTTGCATGGAATAATACAAGAACGTAATTTAATTAATACACTAAAATAATAAAATCTTTTGAATGTTAATTTAAAAATCATTAAAAACAACCGAGAAATACTGTCCTCGTCTAACATATTTACACTTATTCATAAGAAATGGTTCTTATGAATAAGTGTAAATCAACTATAATTTATTATCAATAAAGAAAATTGAGGCCAATCACTGGCCACCAATGGCACCATTAAACCAATCCACTGGCCAATAAGGTAGGCACTTGATGTATGTCTTTCCATTACATCAGCGTAGTAAATACATCACAGCGGATCTTAATCAACGAACCAGGCGAGATTAATACAAGGACAGAAGGAAGAACGCGTTAGGAATGAGTAGGGAGTGACTTGGATAACTCAAAGTAAATATAACTTTGAAAATTATTTATAACAATCATAATATTACATGTAATATCCTATAATATTATTACAGCTATGGATAGCTAGTTTCAAAACTATTTCTCATAGAATCAACAAATATCTCTCGTACTTTAGTAGATTGGTTTGAAAATTAATTTTGAATCGAGATCTGCACACATGAGAGTTTATCTTCTCCGTATTGCTTATCAAGAGAATATGTGATTCATGAATCTACTATTCAATCGTTTTCATTAATATCTAAGGAAGATTTATTGAAATAAATTAAATTTTAATTATATTTGTTTTATTATATTAATGCAATATTAACAGATATTATAAAATATTTAAGTAGATTGCTCTTAAACTAAACCTAACACTATATAACTAATTTTAAAAAAAATCTATGAAAATTAAAAAAAAAAAAAAAAAAGGATTATAGAAATAAGGATCCATAATTGATTTATCCGTGGCACATTTTCATAAATAAAATTTTTATAATAGCAGATCACAGGAGAACCACGGAAGGGTTAATTAAAACCAATGGACGGTCATCCGCGGCCAGAATGTCGAAGTTTAGCGGATCACCGATTTCAATTCTTTAATATTATTACAAACTCCGGGCCACGTTTCTTTAATTAAAATTAACGACGCAAAACTCTGACAGTCAAACGAATTATTAGTACAGAAGCAAACTTTTAATTAGTTCTCCTTCTAGCGATACTTTAGTACACTTTCTTCTTAGAAGTAATTTTAATTAATTTTAATACTTTTAATTTAAGAACAAATATATAACTGTAACATATTTGAAGAAACTTTTGCAAATTAATATGATAATCACATAGAATAGGTTTTGATAATAGTACATCATCAAAATAAGGCCTTTGAAAACGAAATGACATTAATGATATAAGAAAAGCAGACAATGAAATGAAATAAAAATAGTTACAGAATATGATAAATTTTTACTTCATCATTAGAAAAGTCTATATATTAATATATAAAAGAGGGTGATTCATATCAACTTTAACTTATTTACATGAACGGCTCAAAATAGGGTGAAAGTTTGAATGAGTATTCCATAATTATCTATAAAACATTAAATTTAATAGCAAGACTGTCTGTTTAACATTGATTCTGAAAAAAGGTGTCTGTATGTTTTTTATATGTTCGGGCGCTGCCGAGAGCCAGTATTATTATAAGCCTTAATCCTATTATTGCCTTCTCGAGTTGGAATGCTTACCTAAAAGGCTTTCAATAATTTGAATTTCGTTCCACAAAATAATATCAATTCAATGTTAATAAGTTCCTTATAATGACTATCAAATTTAGATATAATATATAAAATTATTCAAGATTTAGCCGACAACTTAATAAATTAAAATTTTTTGTAGTATAAGAAATAAGAGTTCATCAACAGCTTAAGTTAATAAAGCAAATGAATTAAACAAATACTTAAAAAAAATTGTAATTTTGATTTTTTATTTAATATTATTATTCTCTGTGTAAATGAATATTAATACTTACTTTTTTGTACTATACTACTATACTTTTTTGTTAATTTTCCAATAAAGAATTTATTGTTTGTAAATATCCCAATTTTCGAAATCGGAGTTTTTGTAATATCTTTAAGTTTTGACGTGTGCTGATATTTCTAGTGTGTCGTATGTCGTATGTGAGTAAGTGCGAGTATGTAAATGTTTCATTCAGCTCTATTTTATCTTTGATGATTTGACTTCGTTGTGATACCAATCGATTATTATTAGCAAAACTTAGAACTGACTAGTTTTTAAGCTAAAATAAAAACTGAAAAACTGAAAAAAAAACTTTTTTTTCTGTAAGCGGTATTTTTTTTAAAAAACAAATTCTTTTTGATTTGTTTTTATAAATCGCGAACATACAATGTTTAGTTTATAAAAAAGAAAAAAAACTGCGTGATTGAGGTGGTTATAATACTCGTACCAATCGATGCGTGTTTTCAAGAAAAAAGTGATCACAATTGAAAAAAAAAATTCATAGTTTTTTGAAGTTTTACGAAAATACCAAATTATTATTACATTTTATTTTGTTTAATAAGCTTTTTTAATGACAATGGCTTTCGTACATGATATGATTATAAAAAAATGATAATATATGAAAAATGATATATGACCCAAGAAGTTAATGTGTTGGTGATCACACCCATTAGCGTTTGTTTTATTGTAAATTTGCTAGTGATTTTACTACAAACAGAAAGTGTAATATTCGGAAATATTTTTTTTGTTTTAAACATTTCAAATAATAAAAACAAAATAACATTACAAATATCACAACTTCAAGACTAAAATTAATAGATACATTAAAGATTTTTTGACTACTAATATCTATAAAACACTTTTAAATTGTCTAATTAAAATTGTCAATGTACACGAAGAGGTACGAGTGCCACTTTAAAATTCACACCTCGTGAAGCCCCAGGGAGCTCGGACCGGTCGTGGTGCTTGTGAGATGCTTTTTTTAATTTGAGCACAGATTCAGCGCCTACGCACACCAGCATAAACAAATCGTGAGATGGGATCAATGAATATTAAGCAACCTTCAAAACAATTTCCACTCATATCATCAAGATAATATAAATAATATTTTTTAAAAAATAAAAGACATACTGATAGCTTCATAAATCGTCCAAAGGTTACCCGACAACGATATGTTTTTTTCGGGTTTTATTCGACAAAATAAATGAATAACGCGAGGCAAATTGCTCAATAAATAAAAGAGTGCCTTTAAATATTGGCCGTGAAATATAAATTACATTTTCGATACTAATTGAGATAAATGCGCCATTGCATATGCTAACGAAGGGAATGCATTTACAAATACAAGCATACATATAAAAAAAATGATATAATAAAAGAATAAAAGATATCTTAAGGGCAATAGTTATAGTTATTACCCTACAACAAATATTAGCAGTTATGAAACTTCACAACCAAAGTTTAGTCCATTTACCACATGCTTCTAATAGTATTTCAATATGTATACTATTATTATATATTATTTCAACTAACATTTTCAGGAAACACCAAATAAGAATTAATTTTCATTTTGTAACATAAACTAAATTAGTTTTCTTCCACGATAGAAATAAAACCTAAGACTTACATATAAATTTAGCATTATGTAATAAAACTACTTTACCCAATTTTAATATAAATATAATAAACATAATACAGATGTGTACAATATGATCAGCGTGTATGTATCAAAGCATGCGGTACCGTTACTAAACGAATATCGAACTTGACAAATTGCTTAAGCTCCTAAAATCAAGACACCTCGATCCAGATGACGATATCTAACATCTCCAGATGTACAGATAACGATGCGAGAAACATTCCACCGCTGTGGCAAATGAATAAAACTTTCTAAATTATTTGACTTATAACAAAAAAAAAAAAAAGTTATTTGACTTGTGATAATAAATGATATACGGAATTAGTTTTTTCTATAAATAAAAATTGCTTCCTTACAAAATTTAATGAAAAATTATTAAAATTATAAGTGACGTCATCGTAGTCGATTCACATTTTTATTTTATTTACTTACTATATAAATTGTTATCATACATGGTCATGATTTTAATAGTTGGGTATCTTAATTTATAAATATAAATAAGGCAATAGTTCTACCAGTCGCACACCAACATATGAAGCATCATCAATATGTTAATATTGGAGATAAGAAATTTAGATTCCTATACATAAAACATTCAAACGCCGACGTTGAACAAGAGTAGCTAGCATTCCTCGTAGATACGATCATAAATAAGACTGAGTTCCGTTTCAATGGTAACCATCTTAAAGTTTTTATAAAGTATATTGAAAGCGCAAATAATACTATGTAGCAAATATATTTAACTTGTTTAATAAAAACTTCAGTAGGCGTTAGTGGTTAAACGGTATAGATGTTCTTCCTAGATATCAATTAGATAATGTAACATTCGATAAATTATTAGTACTGTAACTCCAAACACGGATAACATCAGCTATCAAAGTACCGCTACGTATTACAGCTATAGCTTGTGTGGCATCAAGGATTATTTTAAAAAAGAATGATAATTAAAAACTCAACAACAGCGCCGTAAAATCGAGATTGGCTCCAAGTGAAAACTCGTTACGGCGATCGTAAAAGTCGACAATAATTAGGCGGCCACAACCGCAAGCACTGATATGAGCTGATTACGAAAGAAATACAGTCGTGAAGCGTTGATTTATTGTGTGCTGCCTTTGGATTCATCGCTTTACCCCACAAATAACGCCGGGAACACATGCAGCGGGTTAAACTTAAAAGTTATAAACCTCTGTCAATATTTGAACTCATTATATAACAATTATCAATAATTTTAAGAAGCAGTATAGAATCATTGTTGTAATGACCACATGAAAAAAATATAAAACAAATTACATTTAAAGATGTATTTGCTGTACTAAATAAGAAATACTATATAGATATTAAAACTGAGCAGACAATTAAATTTAGTCATTGTCTGTAAGTAATTAACTCTCCACCACAATACACAATGTATAATAGAAAAGCCGCAAATTACTGATAATTATTACACGAAACTGTCACTGAAACGACAATAATATATAAATAAAAAATAGCATAAAATATAAAAGCAGATATAAAAAAAAATTCATGGATGTTAAAGCTTGTTTAATTAAAGATAATAAGCATTATGGTTGTATGGATGATGTTATAATAATAAAACTAGGTGACGCTAAAGCTGTTCGGCGTTAAACAAAAACATTGTAAAATGTGTTAATGTGGCAATAATTTTTTACGCTTTAATTTTCACGTTGCTGTGATAAATTATTTGTTCAAGCGTTCATTTTGTACAATTATGAACACGGAACTGCACAATAATTCATGGAAACAAATAATGATAAAAATATAAATATCGGATTTATTACTGAGACTATCAGTGCAGTTAATGGTCTGTAAGTATATAGTTATATTAATGACTTTATAATATATTTTATTGTTTGAATACCTTTTATATAAATGATCGTATATTTTAATATTATATTTGAATTCAATATATCGAAATGACTCATGTATATGACGGATATGATATGAAACGACATATTAAAAGAGGAGGTAATCAATAACATTAAGGAGCTTTGTAAATTGATAACTTATCCATATTACCGCCAATACGGGATTTAGTAGATTATACCAGATATTATTATAAGAACAACCTCGCGTGAAGATAGATGTCTAAGCCATCCAGTAGCCAGGTTAATAGTCCCAGCGGTATCTGGATTATATCATTAAAACTTCATCATACGCTCGTCCGTGCGATAACTGGACTTCGTAATAATCAACACGACAAAATTTCAACTTATCAGCTAATGCACATATACTTAATCGTCACAGCACGTCAAGAAAAACATCTTGTAACCAGTTTCACAATTATAGACTAATTACTATTTAAATATTTTTATTAGCGTTCTCCTAAAATAATTATTCAGTTCACACCTTCCCCTGATTTATATTGAGTAATGTTTATGCAAGGGTAAAAAAAGCATGTTTTTAACCTTCGTTTAAATCTTAATTATCGATCGCGTGAGTAAACTTGGAGATTCAAAGTATACTTACTCCTTGTCGACATCAAATGAGTAAAAGAAAAAAATAAAGATAAAAAAACGCCGAGAAGTAAACCCGTCACTCCTCTGATGCGTATCAAACTTTTAATTTATAATTATAATATAATTATCGCTAAAAATATTAATATTTATAGTTAATAAGGAACAAACGACCTTTTTATGTACGAAAACTGCATTCACAATTCACTCAAAGGTAAGGCAAACATAATCATAGCATCATTAAATGCCCCACATAAGATTGTAACGACACCCATACAAGGAGGTCGCAGTCAAAGTGAAGAGCTCGACAAGTTTACGACTTCAAAAGCGCCAGTGTAGCGGCTGCAAGCGAAACGGGTTGCAGTTTTTGTAAAGATCCCGTCAAAGCTCCGTGTTGAGCGTCGCCCGCTCCAGTGCGGCTTGCTCTAATTGGATGTGTACCTGTTGCGTCGCCTTACTGTTTTTTTCGCCCCACGGAGAATACACTCGGTGATGAGCACTCTACGTGAAGAGTTTCGTAATATCCTTCCAGTTATATTTCCTTTGTGTTTTGCTCTCTTGACGGGTGAAGGGTAATACAAAAACCTTTTTGCCATGAAAGTACTAACATACGACCTACTTGTACATAATAAAACATTGACCTATATTTCTTTAGTTCTATTATTAAAGCAGTTTTACTATTTTACGCAAGCTTTTACTTATTTTACTGAAATTATATCTTGGAACGAAGCTTTTTTTATTCAATTATTATGTTACGTTTTACGCATTAATTTTATTGTTATTATTGTTTTTATTAATTTGCGATTTAATAAAAAAATGACATTTATTTCAAAACCACAAACTAACCTGCATGCCGCAAGGTAGTTAGTTCTGTACAGAACATTAAAAACCAAAGATCCACCATAGCAAAGCATATCCGGCACCACTATCCCATGATGATCGGTAATTTTTGTACTTCTTTCAATCATTAACGGTTAGTAGTGCATGACGCTGCCTGAACAAGTGCGACGGTCCGAAGCGTACGCCGATTCTCCACGCGCTTCTGCCGTGCGACCAACATCAGCCGGAAACTAAACGATAACAACAAAAAGACACTTGCATTCATTCATGCTTTTTTCTCATCGCCACTTGAACAGGTTTCGATATCCATTATAAGGCTCATTGGATTAAAGCAATTCTGATTAGGTTTTGGTTCGCGCCTGCTTTCTTGAAATTAAACAGTTGACCGAGACGTAGGAACAATACAGATATTATATGTACAAATATTATATGTCATGTACTTTTATTTTTATATGAATAAAAACACAACTTTATATATACATTAATATCCTTATTGAAATAAAACAACAACCTGATTACAAAAGATAGTGATACAATCGTTGTTGAAGATTTTGTGCTTGGAGATTAAGATAGCGATTGTACTGACGAGATTACGTATTAAGATGTAGGTTGAGTAAAACATAACATCGAAACATGATGTATGCAGTTAGAAGATATGCGATCTCAGACCAGGAAGTAGGGCAAGTTATCGCTTTAAAACCGTTTCTACCGCTTACTCTGAGCGTGCCGGTGTGTTATAGATTTCTGCGGTGTAAGTTTTTTTAAAGAGATCTGACCATGCACTAATTTTGCAGATATGTCGTTTGTGCCATATTATGTAAAAAAAAACTGTAAACCCATTGACATTATTTAAGAGACTAGCTTATTTTTCATAATTACCGATTATAAACATTTTTAACTGTTATTTATTAGAAGAAAATATATATTATCATAACAAAATAAGTTTCGATGACAAGAACAAAGCAGAGTTAAGCTGTATAGCGCAGTATACGTCTTTGCCGATAGCACTGTGATAAGCAATGAGTGGCCGTATTATCGCTTAGCAGTCGTGGCCACCAAGCATCGCTTTGACTTGGATGTGATTTGTGCGCGAGTACCACAATCGATCCTTTGCCTTTGCCAATTTATTGCCTTTTCTAGACCTATAGCGGTACTAACTGCGAATTAGAACGGTCGCCCCCGTTACCCAAGCACTCGCTAGCGGTGTGAACGTAAGCTGCGATTTTCTTTCGAGCTGTTATTGTTTAAATTGCAAGCTGTAAAGTATATAAATACACGTTTAATTTTTTCTTTTTATATTTAAAAATACTACAAAAAACTAGCCGTTACCCGCGGTTCCACCCGAGGACAAACGATTCTATTTACTATCAAGGTAACTAGCAGTAGGTAGTAATGCTAGATAACCTATAGTTTTCCTCATGAAATTGTCTATCAAAGCAAAAAAAAAAAATTTTTTAATTCATTCGCTAATCTCGAAGATTACTATGTTTAAACAACCAAACTTTTCCGCTTTATGATATAAGTATAGATTGGTATACATATTGTGTATAAAAAAAACTTGAAATGACATTTATAACATCTTTCTTATTACAAAACAAAACATATGCAACAAACTTCTTTACGTGATTGAGTCATGCAAAGGAAAATTAAAAGTAATAAGCTTGAACATGTAATCACACGAGCCGATAAAGGTCCGACTATAAAAGTGCTATTAAAACTGTAATTAATATCCCGGAGTTCATTTAGCGCAAAGCTATTGTGTTATAACGAATCAAACATTTCTAAAACGGTTTGAAAATTTTATTTGCTAGTACCTATTATTGAACAAAATCCAATATTACGCTATTTATGATTATGGTTTTAATGTTCATTTATTTTTAACGAATGATTCCGATAAGACATCCCACAAAATATATAAAATAAATAAAAAACATCAACATTTTTCACCAACACATATGATGTATTTTTATTGAGCTTATAAACAAAATAAACTTCGTGTACTGCATTTAAAAGAAAAATATTGTCAATACTTGTTCACACCATGCATTATCCAAAACTATCCATGTAGTATCCGCAACAAATGCAATTGGAAATCGTAAATATCTTTCGCGCACGTGACACACCACGCTCGTATATAAACTGCTCGCCCGGATCCAATTTCGGTGAAATTTAATGTAAATACATGAATTTTCCCCGTGCCACTCGTACAATCAGTGTCGAGAGCTGACATTTGCATATGCGATGCTGAAATTTCCGAACAGCTACACCGTGAAGCTTAACCGAGTTCAAAACTTGAGGGCACGAGTCGAGAAAATGTACCGGCGATGTTGCGGGATGTGCCAAGGCTGACATTACGAGGGCAATATGTTCAGAAGGATATTAAAAACGTCTTTTAAGGTGCTTCAGTATGATGCGAACTATTGAGTGTGCATTTCAAGTAGCCATTAGTCTCATTATCTAAACACATGGTACAATATGCAGCCGAGCTCACGACATACTCTTAACGCTACTTTAAACAGATTTGACATAAAAACGAAGCAGGTGTTGCACGGGAGCAAAAAACATGGAAAATCCAACCCACCAGCTTTTTATTACATTCTGATAAAAACAGCACATGTCAAACCAACTGCCGATATTATATGATATTTCTTCCACACACCTTTGATTCAACATATGGCAAAAATGCAATATATACAAAAAAAACACCTACGTGTGCCATCAGAGCATTAATTGATATATACTTACTATTCAAATTTACCCTAAAACAAAGCTTCCAAAAACATCGTTAAGAATATATATCAAAATAGTGTTAATTAGCTATTTTATTTAAATGTTTGTTTTCCGCTACTTTACAAATTACTTCACGCCCACTGCACAACCAATCAAAGATCAATTCCACTGGACCCATCGGAGAAGCTTAGCAGCGCTTGTTAACGAGTTGCCTACTGCCTAGACGGTGTGCGAATAGAGACACGCCCGACTGATCTGTGCGATCAAAACCTGTTTCATGAAAGCAATCATGTTTATGTCTTTAAACATAAAGATAACTAGAATGCGTAATATTGAGTTACGTAACGAGATGTTCCATAATGAAATGGTTTTACTTTTTATTTGCAGTCGGTTTCAAATAATCAGTTTTAATAATTATTTCTTTTATTTTATTTGTAATACATTATAATATTTACTCCACTTTTCATTACAGTTCATTATTTAATTTTCTAAATTTTTAAATTCTATAAATAAGATAGGATATAAATAGCCCTATCCTATTTATAAATTATATTTTTACACAATATGTATTTCTTAGTGTAGACGTTATTTAGGACGTCTCTTTAATTTGGTCGATTTGAACTTATACACTTTATGAATTTTAATTGACTCTTACTTTATGAATTTTAATTGACTCTTAAATGGAATCATGGTAAAAAAGAATATTTTATTTACAATATAAATTATCATGTGACCTAAGCGATAAGATAACACTCTAAAGCTATTGCTCACACTTACATCATTTAATCTTAGCAAAAGGATATATATATATATATATATTAAACTATCAATATTCTTATAACGTAGACTTCATATCGTAAAGCTATCAAACAATGAAGCGACATTCATTCGAGATTAAATTTAAACCCACGCCTGTCTCACATTACAAGTAGAATAGGGACCAACTACCATTCATACAATATTATTAAAGAGGCTATACATCTAGATGCACACTTATAACTTATATTCTATGCTTATAACTTATAAAAACTTATAAATATTGTAGAAGTCACATTATATCTGTAATACATTTTTTATAACTTCATTGTTAATAATGAAATTTTAAAATTCTTTGCACATAAAACAAAAAGTTATGCATAAACGCGTCACCTTAAATAAATGCAAGAATTTTTAATGGATGCATTTATGCAACAATTACCAGTTATCAAAGAGCAATTAAAGAGGCAGCGCGCGAACCGCCCCGCATTCTCGATTTACTTTTGACTTCGATTAACGATTACTTTTTGTTCGAATCCAATCTTTCTCATTTGCATAAGAATGTTACTATAAGAATATTAGTCGTTTAGTCGGACGGAATGTACAATTTTCTTCTAACTATATAACATTTAATAACATTCAGCGTAACGTCCTCCTTCTCAAATGTAAAGAAAAACATTTAAACGAAGGAATGGATTATATCAATAAAAGGACTTATTGATATTCCATGTAGGTTTTCACGTGGGCTCCATAAATAAACAATATCTAAGATCATGCGTATTTGAATAAACGAGGAATTGACGTAGTGACAGGAATGATGAGTCATGACGGCAGTTATGCGTCGACGTCTGGCGAGCGGCGCTTGCGCAACCCATACTGTTCGTTCTAGGCGAATGTTATCGTATTGAACTTGAACTTTTGCAAACGTTCAGACATTTTATATACTCGGTCATAAACCTTAGAAATTCTCACATGCCATTAATATTTTACTACGTACAAATGTGAAACTTAAATTATACCCCATTCCTTGTGGTCAATTATCTTATACTAAGTACTATGTTATGTTTATTTAAATATACAATTTAAAATAGAAGTGTAGTATAGTATATATATTACTGTCACTATGATAACTTGAAACGACAGTCAACATTTTCAAAACAACGATCTTCATAACTGTTTGTTTTATATATCTAAAAATAAACCAACTGGTAAATAAAAATATTAATAATAAAGTAAAACTGTTAAAAACTAAATGTTAAAATAATATTTATATAAATATTGGCATATTATAAAACATTTTTCATTTAATCAACTATTAATGTTTATAATAAGAAGCGGGAGGCAGCCGCAGGTGGGAATGAGATATGGGAAGTTCAACCGTGCGCGTCAAATCCTACCGATACTAATCGCTGCTAATTGTGCGATAGATACCCACTAATAGTAACACCGACAGACCTACACTGCCTTTTTGTGTCCATTCAAGACTCTTTATTAAATTTACTACGAAATTAATATCGGACACTGCGTAGATCGCGTCATAACTTGCATTAAATAACTAATTTAATGTATACTTTCGAATTAAATATGTATTAAATATTTGAATTATAAATATTTTTTTCTTATATTTCTCTATTAATTTATTCTTGTACTTTTTCTATATAGTAAAGAAAATTTAATAAATTGTTATCAAATCTTTTAACTAAACTTGTAAACAAATTTAAAGTTTTGTTGTTGCTAATATTTTTCAAGCATGTGCTTGTACGCGTGCGTACACACGCACACACACACGTGTGTTTTTATGTATCCATACAATCCATACGTATTCATGTCACTTAGTACTAATAAGTTTGACAGCGAAAACGGAGAAGCGGTTTTTAAGTTAACAAAAATTAATACCTACCAGTTCCGTTCTCAAAAAAATCTAATTTTGCAAGGAGAGGTTTTGGCATCAATCGACGCGTGTGCATTGCAACAAAAAGTGATCACTAGTGAAACAAAACTGATTTAGTCTTTGTGTTTAAGAAAAAATTAAAAAAAAATCGTTTTAAATTTAGTGTAAATTTTTCAGTTATTTATTTATAATGTCTGTCTATATTTCTTACTAAAAAAACAAATAATAATAATTGTTCACATTTTTCTTAACCAGGAAGTCAATGTCACGGGACTTGCTCCAATTACCGTTTGAAGCAAGGCACCAGAATCCAATAAAGATAACTGTATAAAAAATTTGTACACCTAACCTAAAATTAACAGATTACAGTTTCACCCGACCAAAAGTCTGACATGAGAACCTCTTTCCACATAATCAAAAAAATATCATAGAAAAATCGATTTATTAAGTAATACATAACATCACATAAATTTCAATCCTAGTCTGAAATTAACGAAACTGATTCCAAACACAAACTTATCAAACTATATCCCGCGAAACGTCTCAACCAGTTCTCCGACCAATGTCTTCATAACAGACATTGAATATTCAGCGTGATGGCTCCAAATTCATAATTTATACAACTCGACTGATTTAAGATACTTGTTATTCAAAACATGATAAGTTACTCAATGAAATATTATTTTAAAAATGTAAACATCTGTGTAAATGAGATTCTTAATTTATAACGTTAGAGCGGACGTGAAGTCGGTTCGTGTCCAATTTCGACTACTTTAGGTGACAAACATTTATGATATTTCTTTTACATTTGTAATCTACACTGCCACAATAAAGGCGTGATGGTTTTAAGGTATTTGGATATAAATATATATTAATAGTTGCGATAGAAGACATCATTTGACATAACATTAGAAAATACGACACAAAGAATATTAAATATCTACTCTGATACCATATTGCTCCTTCTTTCGATCGATTTGGCATTTTATAACCATAATTATAGACCTTGAATGTCATCTATAAGGTTTCTTATTAAAATTAACCAATGATTTTTAATATTGGAGTTAAAATATGACATGATACATGATATCTCTACATCACCATCTTTTTTTTTTTTTAGATGAATTCAAAAAACTGCATGTATTTTATAACTTCATAATACGTAGTATGAGTAATTAATTAAATAAATACGATATAGACAATTTAAGAATTATTTAATTAAAATTCTTGGCAAATGAAATAATTAAGAAGGCACTCGAGATAAATTGGTACTTGAGAGCGATGCCTATTATTCCTTTATTCAAGAACTTTTATTGGTTAAAAATGTGAAGCAAAATATAAACGTTCTTTTAAACGATTTTATTTTCTTATATCAACAAAATTATTTAATTTTAAGTTTAATTACAATTATAAAAATTTGGGATTACAAAATTACTTTTTAAGCAATTCAACGAAACATTACGTAAACTGAAATAAATTAATGTACACTTTAATTGTGTTATCAATACAATAATATAATAATTATTATTAACATCAAGAACTCCACGAGCGAGGTGCTCCGGCGCCGGGCTCGTACTCATCTTTCGACGCGGCTTTTAACTCTATAAGACCAATGAGGTTTCGTCTCGTAGGCGGAACGCTTCATTAACTATTATAACATAAAAGCACTCCGAACTGATTACTTCTTTGAATATCTAACCCATATTATAAACGGTATTTATTCTGGTATTTTTATTGTAACTTTACATTTCTATTGTTCTCTACTATTTTTATTGCTCGTTATAACCCAAACAAAGAACACCTACGAATAAAATTTCTATAGACCATAAGAAATACAACACCGACAAGATCTTACTTTGGCATAAAAGTTATTTTCTATTATTATTTTCAGATATCAAAGACGGAAAGCGAGCAATACTCTAGGACAATGGCTGGGGACACACGAATTACCCAGTAGCGAAGAGCTATCTGATTATAAATATTATTGTCCATTCTTTTAGGCGAGAGGGTCATCAATCCAACGTTCGATAGCGCGGGTATCGCCTTACGGGCAGTATTGTGGCTACACCACTTGTTCCTATTCATCACGACGCCTTGAATATTGTTTTTGTGCATAGAAACAACATACAACAACACCGACGGCTTTATCTCGAGACAGCGACAGATGTAACTTATATATTAATTTATGAGTATAAAAATACAACAAACCTGCGATTTCAAACTTGTAGTTCTAAATAATAAAATAAATAATATATTGGCCGTATTAATATATAAATCCTATGTAATTACACAATATCTACTAATCAGCGTCCAATGTCACGGATATTAGAGTCACGTTTTCGTCAAGTTAAAACGATTTGCATATAAATTACTTTCGATGCGTAAATCTACTTGTTGGTAAGAAAAAAAGATTAACTTAGTGGATACTGGTAGGTAAGTCCACCGGGCAGTGACAGACAAGTTAAGCTGACATCCGTCAACGCCGTCCGTAATCGTCCAGTCGAAGATCAATGCTAAGCCCGGCTTATTGAACTTCAACGGATTCAGATCCGAAGAACTCGTTCCAAGTTCATCGGTCGAATCGCTTACAATGTTCACGTGATTATCTTTTCTAAATCTGACAACATTCCGTTCTTTAGACTTTCATATGCCTAAGTTCAAACCTACGCATATTAAGAAGACCGAACGTGAGAAGCAACGATTCTCGAACTTGAATTTTACGATGTTTTAACTTTCATTAGGTAAAATCTTTAAAGTTTAAGCAATAAAATTAACGACATGAAACATTGAAAACTAAAGACTACTTTTCAATGATATACCTAATGCATATTAATGAGATTTTACGATTTCACATTATCTGTTTGGATCGTGACAACCAGACAACCATTATGCATATATACCAATTGAAATCCGATTCATACTGATGGGAACACATTTTAGGGAGGCTAATTTGGTTGTGATAGGTTATAAGCACCGAGGGGGGTTAGTTAAAACGAGGCACGTATTTATTCTATTTGCTGAACGTGCCTCCGCGCGACAGCCGCTGTTTGATGATGCAAATTTATCGTGGCGCTAAACAAAATGTGCATGGACCTCATTGATTCACAGATGCTGCTCATTACTAGGCGACGGGGACTTGGTAACACGCCCGTCAGGCGCGACTACTTGTTAATTTAACAAATTTGTATAATTTATAGCATTTCCAGCTCTCCGCATTCCTGAGTACCGTAAATATTTAACTAAGATAACGCTGTGCTTTGAGTTATACAGATTAAACTGATATGCGTTTTTTAATTATTAATTTGTTGTCTATAAGTCAAATAGGTAAAGTTTTATTAAAATTTAATGCTTGGTTTTATCAATTATTTAAATTCTAGGTTTTAGCTCTCAGGTGATGAATATATCGACTAACAACTTAGTAAAGGTTTATAAGCTGTCGTCATTAAAGTCCAACATTATAAGTTATACAAAATATAAATACAGGTAGAGTGAATAGTAAAAAAGACACAACCCCCAGAGCAATGTTGTTCATAAAAACTAAACTCTGAGACTATAATTTGATAAATAATATTAATTAAAAACAATTTACAAACTTTTTGGAACAAATAAAAAAAATCATTTCCAACGTAACGTTATATCGAAACAGAGTACAATTAAATTTTCTTCATTTAGATTATACCTTATGAATTTTCAAAAAAATGAAGAAACATGAAAAATCTGTGAACAAATAACAAGAATAATAACCTTAAAAAAATTTGCCTTATAGACAGAAAAAACAAGTTCCACACTTTCAACCCATAAATCGTTGCAAAACGTGTTAAGAGTATAAACATCACTGTCGATGCAACAACAGGAGCGACCTTATTTTCTGAGCAACTTCATACAAATTGATGGTTTTACCTCGTTCCACGCAAAACAATTTTTGCATCCTCGCTCATTGCGCGCTTGCAACAGCAATCATCTCTTAGAAACAAAAGAGAACAATACGAGCCAGTATATACGGACGTGAGAGAAAACCGACCGCCGCCGCGGTGTTCCGATAAGTTCATGATAAATAGCTTTCCGAGTTTTACTGGCCCCTCGCTTATTGTACTCTTATTAACATCATATTATATCTGTAAGCATAATGTATGCGTGATCGAAAGAGCATAAATAACAATTGGCGAGGTAATTTACGAGCTGACTAAGCGCGCGAAAATTATCCACGAATAATAATAGTTTATTAATAACAACCATTATTTTCGTTCAATTTATAAAAAAGTGCAAATATTTTTTTTATGTAGTGTAACAAATAAAATTTTAAGTAAATAATATGTTGTAATAATAACTAATGGGAAGCAGTATTATTATAAACATCGTTGCAATGTCATGTCAATATCTTTATAAGATGAGCTGGACTTTGCACTGGCTGCGATTGACATTGAGCAAAACATTGACCCGTTTTAAATGTACGGTAAAATTACTAGGTTATTAAGAATTAAATAAAACAATAGCTGAGAATTTCAAATGTATCTTACGCCGGCAACAAAAACAAAGATATAATTACTCCAGTTTATAATCTAGGCTTGATACTCAGACGACATGCACTGTCTGGTATTATTATCATACTAATTGACTATAAATAAACTTAAAATATTTCAATAATAATACTTAATATTTAAACAAAGTAACCAAGTAACTAAAATTATCTTCTGAAACCCCTTAGATGTTTTCACCGCAACGAGTCATTCCCAGGATAAAAAACTCGTCAAGCGGGAAAAGAACTTTCGTGCTAAAAGTATTATTACCAACACTTAGCCTATCGTCTTATGTATTATTATTGCTTATATTTTCAATTATTTCATTGTTAAAAAATGTAAGTTACATAAAATTTACATTAAAAAAAATGTTATTTTGTTGTTTGTTTAAAATACATAGAACAATAATATCAATATAAATAGATATAACATAATACACAGTACTGTTCAGTAGTTGAGACAAAAACATAAATAAAAATATATTGAGAACAAAAGACAGAAAGTGAGTGTAAGAGAAGGTTCGCGTGATCACGCTCGACGAGATTCCTCCTTACTCATTTAGAGGATCAACTTACCTCCACATTCCTCCAAGTCACTGTTGAAGTTTTTATTAAAAGCGTAATCGGTCGAATCTTTTGCTACCTTTTGTGTAGACTTTAATAATGTAAAGATAAACTAATATCTTTGACTTGATAAACATTAAATGATAAGCAGTTCCCACATAGTTTATTTATAATTATATCTCATAATGTTAAGTAATCATTCCGAGCCAGATAATGAAGAAACTTCGACAAATATAACTTTTTATATAATTATAGTCGCGCAACTTTTCAACTAAACCAAATTAAGTACGCACGAAGTGGCGACGACAATAAGCCAAGCGCAATCTAAAATTAACCAGACGTTAATTTGCTATCGCACAAATAAGCATCTGGTCGGCTACACCGAGTTACGCAAGACAAGCAAAATGGTCGACTGACTCGGCGTGTAATACGTAACCACTTCATAATTGCGACCATAGATCATAATCCTGATAATATAGCTGGAGCTTTGCACTCGTAGGCCGTCAAGCGCACGACCGCGGTCCAAAGAAAATAACTGCAGCTAACGATATTTAAATATTAAAAAATATACATATTTAAATTTACATCTCACTTTCTGCCTACACAAAAAAAAATTACCTTCGTAAAAAAAATTACCCAATTAGTAATCAAAAGTAGAAAGAAAGTTATTTGGGCTTATTTATTATCAGAATTATATCCTTACGGAGATTGTTTAAAAGATTACACTATCCTAATAAAATAAAAAACGATTCCATTGAATTTCTTGTCAACTAATTACTTGTCTTATATATTTACATTATCAATTATATGTCATCAGCTTGTTTAGATGCTATCATTGTTTTCATTTGGGGTCGCCGCGTTACCTTTCAAAAGCGTTGACTCGTGAACAGAGAGACCTCTGAACTTAATAACAATGAGTAAGGCGTGCGAAACTGGAGATGCTCCGTTGCTGTGCGATAATTCTTTATGAGTCCATCCAGTATCTTTAGAAAAAGGTAACATAACATTGTTGCATCGTCAAAACCTTTGAAACGCAGCGATTCTGTATCAAGATAATGCCTTTAGAGTGTTTATTGTTACAGCTTTGACCTATATCTCATTGTTTAACTAACATGGCAGTGAACATGCGAATAAGTCTTAAAAGTTAATATAAATAGCGGTACTTGATACTATTCTTATTTGACAAGGTCAACAAGTGTAGATATAACGACAATGGACAAATTGCGTTTGTTATCTGATATGTAACTCGTGACTCAGAGGTTTTCTATTTAATTTTAGTCTTGTACTATTGACATTTAAGAGATTTCCTTTTTGCTTTTATCTTGTTAACGGATATTACAAAACATTTGTCATCAAAAAACAGTAGAAAGTTGAATCTGGATTTTATTTGCGACGTTATATAACGACAAGACTTATTGTCTTAACTTTTGCTTATAATAACATTTCACTAGCACCGCAAGCAGCAGTAAACACGCTATTCACTAATAACGGACTCACGTAACTATTAACATACAACTTCTCATACGGACTTCTTGTTATTAGATCTGAAACATCTATACATACACAAAACACAAAAATACATAATAAAATATTTGCCCATTAGTTACAAGAATATATAACAGTAATCTAATTGCACCTCATTATTAAATCCGACACGACAATCAAATCCAATTTCAGCAACTGTTCTATAATGAATAAATTAAGATAAAAGAAACAGAATGATTCTCCTCTTCAATTAAATCGACCCACGCACAGTGATTAGACGTTTCACTAGCTGGCCACTTTATCATAGCAACACGAGATATTTAATGGCCTTATTAAAAATACATTTATGAGATTGAAGACATTGAAAGATAATAGTTGTTTCACTACTTTACAAATAATAATATATGCAAAACAAACAAAACACAAGTACGATTCAAAAACAGTCGTAAACCGAACTCTCATAGACACCCGTTATCTGGACAAGAATAGTGACCTTCAACTCTACTCAGCCTGAATACAGAGTAGTTTAATAACAAGTCACTGGGAGGTAAATGTCAGGGGTTTTGGTATGCAAAAAGCGTCAAGTGTTAGCCGGCGCGGTTGTACGGGACGAACATTAAACAAGCGTTTGCAAGCTAAAATAGAAATGGGATATTTGAGGAGGGTTCTTTCGCGAACGCAATTGTAGTCGAACGTGTCTTGTTAGCGAATGCTCTATGCAAATGGCGGTCGACGATGTTGAACCAAATCGCTATTGTTAGTGACAGGCTGATGGTTAATGGTAGTTTACCGTTTCAGGAGTAACCAGCGGTTCTTTGAATTACAAAAAGGTAATCTATTCGTGTACTAACTTAGTATTCAGGCTCTGGAAAATGGGTAATGATATAAAACTTTTATAAGAAAAATATATATAAAAAAAAAAAAGTATGTGACCATTAAAATCGGTCTCTCTATGTACATGCTTTTTTATTATAAATTTGTCTAGAGCATATAACTTTTATTTTTTGTTGATTTAGTTTAGGAAAATGTAAAAAAAAATATACATTTTTGTTAAAGGCAAAGCAATTATTTGTAGGCGTTTTCTTTTACTCAATTTAATTATAAATACTACAAATTTATCTTTGATTTTCTACAGATAAAAAAAATATCGATATAATTTGTATCAAAATTCTCTTAACAAAGTAGTAATTCTGAGGTGTTCCTAAACCGACGATTAAGACGGCAGTTATTCGGACGACAAAAGCTGAAACGCCCGTCACTGGGGCCCTTGTCATAAATTCAACAATTAATTTTAATTTTATTTTAAAAGCCATTGCACGTCGACTTAAAGCAAGATTTGCGAGGCAAGCCGCTGCCTTCGCCATCTGCCTTATCATTAAACCTTTAACAGCGCCCCGCAATGCGCTATAATTGTTTGGGAATAAAAGATTCCAAACTAAAAGGGTTCGACGCTATACACGAAACATTCCCAAATTAAAAGCCGTTATTGTAATAGAATTTTCCTTGCAATTGAAAAGGCGGCGGCGGGGGCTGTTATAAACAGTAAATTAAAAGAAAATTAATGAGAATCTAGAAACTCAACAAAGTAATTTCTTTTAAGAGTACCGTCTGGAAATATTAAAACACTTTCAATACTAATACCAATAACTGTTCTTAGTAATTTCCTTATCATATATGGTTTTTAAATACCATAAAAATAACATCGTCAAGAAAAGACTGTTTTCTCTTAACCTCCTTAATAAATAATAATACTGGCTTCATAAATAAAAGTAATGCCAGATTTGGAGATACTTATTCAAATATAACTTTTAAAAAAACATTAAGGCACAGGAAATATTTAGTACTTATTGATTTATTTTATTTATTTAGTCTGTGCTGTCCAAAAATAAGGCACTATGGGCGGACCTAATGCTACAAAGCATTCTCTACCAGTTGACCGGAGAAAATAATAGAAAAAGAAATTGCAAAATAAGGCTGTAAAATTAAATAAAGAAAGTTTGTAACTATTACAAAAAATTTTTATTTACAAAATATAAATAATGAACATATATATACTAATATATACTTAAATACATACAATATATGTAACATAAATTTGAAATATAATAATATATAACAAAACCAAAAAAAAACAAAGACTACATTATATATACCAGACGTATGTTATTAATACTAAACACTGTCAAATTAATATTTATTAACAGAATTCTTGAAAGCGAACTTGCTAGGGGAACGTCGAATATGTTCAGGTAAGCCGTTCCAGAGTTTTATTGCATGGGCTGTGTAGGAGTTGGCATAGAAATTGGAAGTGTAAGAACGGACGAAAAGTTTAAGATTAGAGGAGGAGAGAAAATGTGAGTATTTCCTAATAGTTTAAAATTATGTTTTAAATATTGAGGAGAAAGTGGATCATTTAGGATAGAGAACAATTGACATAAGTATATATATAAGATCTTCGCTCACGGATAGGAAGCCATTTTAGCTGTACACGGTAACGGAATACATGGATGATCTGGTACGTAAGTATAAACTTACCTAGACCGAACACATAACGGATGCAGATATTCAGGAAACGATCTAATTTGTTAAGAAATAGCTCAGATATATTAGAGCAGCAAACATCGAAATAAATTGAATTTTTAAAATTCATAGCCATTTCATTTCTGGAATATTGTTATTCTTGGTTCTATTTTGTATGTTTAATATTATTTATTTTTTTTTTTTCTGATATTTTTTTGTTTTACTTGTTATTGTTTTGGTTTTCTTAAAAATTTAAATTTTTTTTTTTTATCAATTATACTAAGATGGAAAAAATTTACTCTAAACATGTTTAAGTAGAAGAAAAAAAAACTATATTTATCTGTTTTTTATAAATTTTAAATATAATTTTAGATATAATTTTTAAATATAATTATCTTATAATATTTTTAAATATAATTTTTCCTGTTTATTTAGAAGTGGAAACTTTGTTGGAATAATGTCTTACATAATTGTGAAAATTATTTGTTTAATATAATATGCTGTATGTTTCCCATGAATTAATAAATACATAAATAAATAAAATAAATAACCAATGAGCGGCAGAGATTGCACTAGCAGCGGTTTGGTCCGAATGGGTGAGAAATTTTGGAGGCGATAGAGGGCGCGTAGTAAGTAGTTAACTTTGCGACAAATTTCGGTAACATGAACCTTCCAACTTAGTACTTATCTAATAATATAATTTAAATTTCTGTGTAATCTTACTACTATACGACTGCAAATTAACTATATACGTTCTATGTAGAACATAAACCTAAGACCCAAAACTAAGAAACCGTTGCACATGACAACTAACAAATTTGATCTTCTCGTAAATACGGGGGCTTTTAAAACTATTTACAAAAAATATATTACTAAATTTCTTATCTGGACTCTAACACAAAGTTACCTTTTCGGTTTATTAAAAACACTATCTCGACATATTTCTCTAAATAAATTTAAATAAAATATACAACCGACTCACGTCTAATGTTCACTTCAAAATGAAATATTACGCAATCGTAATCATCACAGGCGCAATTCACTCAATAAATAATAATATGTTGATTGTGAGGTCATAGCCGCAAAGACCTTTGCCTCGTTAACACCATAAAAGACGACAGTATTAGCTGCAAATGGTATTTTCGATAATCGTGACTCTACTTGTGCCATAAACTCAACTTATAGTGAAGAACCGGTCATGCTAATAACTATATTTAGCCTACCATCCAAATTTAAGCCCCTGGTGAATTAATTTTATTTAATCTTTAAATCTGAATTCAGTCGCTTAAATTGAAAGGCTTACCAAGTGCATATATTGTATGCATCTGTACAAAAAGGTACAATCTCCTGGAGATAGGATAATAAGATAACGACTGTGGTACGGCTGAGTTAGAAAGATAAAAACAAGAGGATCCTACGCACTGACGAGCAACTTATTTACTTAAAAGCAGTCTACATTTTGCGTCTTTTCAGACACAACGTTGAATTTAATTACATGTCTTATACTTCCATCAATTAACTCGTATAAAATTTTAATTAAGGAATAAGAATTAAAAAAATAGGTATTTCTACATTCTTTATAAAAGTAACACATAATGTATTTATAATATTATAGAAATCCTTGCACTTTAGCCATTCGTAATTATTTTTTAATCTTGCTGATAGTAGAAGACCCATCCCAAGGCTTTTTCATCATTTTGTGATTTTTTGGTTTTAGACAAAATATTTAGCTCTCGTTTATCAATAGCCAACTAAAGGCATTTGGTTTTATAGCAATGACTAAACTTATCCGAATCTGCCCAGGAAGCAGGAAAATGTTAACATTTTCCTCACTTCTCGCTATTGATGGACGTTCACTGTGGTTCATCAATAAGATCGGTGCTACGAAGCTTAAGCTACAAGTAGAAAGGTTATTTATAAAAATTGCCCCCCTCTTCCCACTGTCATAATCATAATTTTGTGTAATAAAATGATACTTTTGAAATTTTTAATTTTCTCGTATAATATAACCGAGTACATGGATTTTTCCAAATAAATCTTTTAACTATTTAAAAAGCTGGGTTTCCGATTTTAACAATTTTTCTTCAATGTTTCAAAACGGGTTTAACAAGTAAGTAAGACGTTTTTGTGTAACTATCGTAAAATATATTTTCTATTCATTTTTCAAAACCATAAGAATAAATAATAAGATAATTTCCGTATATTAAATTCTAATAGAATCAGTATGGATCATTACCGTACAAATTTATTATAAAATATCAAAAAAATTTAATAATCAGTGACATCTTTATTACAACATGCGTATATTAATTATATTTAAAATGTTAACTATTCAAGTCAAGCGTGAAACATCTATTTTATCTCCGTCGGGGGATCACATCGTAACACGTAGTCTGCCTACGTTCGTACACTTATTGCTTGATATCTTTGTCACATACGACTAAGATTCATCTTTTTCTAGCTTTAATATTATTTTGCATATATTTTGTATATATATTTTCTAGCATTTATCAGTGTTCCGTATATCTGAGAACATACTACATCTCTTAGAGTATCATGAACAGGTAAGTAATTTAAGCGTAAAATAGTAACAAACAATGAAACTAACCTAACCATATAAAATATTATTTAGGATATTATACTATTGTAAAAATTATATAAAATAAACTAAAATATATTTAATTATGTAATTAATAGTGATTTTTTATTAAACCATTTCAATTAATTTATTTTTATGAATATATTTTATATAATTTTAAAGTGTGTTTATATAATATTGTACAGTCAAGACAATAAAGCCGTTGATTCGTTAGTCCACATGTTTGTGGTACAATGTTTTATGTAAATGTCATGGTCATAGTTTTGTTTATTCCACGTGGCTGTCCCGCCCCCGTACTGATAGCTTGTACCAAGTCCCTACAGCCCACTCGTGACACAAGCGTCGCGTGAGAAATACTGGACTTGCTTCAATAAATATATTGAAATATGTCAATTAATGTATAGTAAACATCTTGAAATTTCTGAATTAGTATAATTTTATTATAAATTGTTTTAATAATCCGTTTTTTACAAATTATTGTTTACCTTTTAAACACATTATTATATATTTAGAAAACCTAAAAATATTAATGACTTACCTGTAAGTTGTCAATAATCATATCATCTTATAAAAATCAATGATAACTTTGCATAAATTCATGACAAAGCAATTTCATCTGTCAAATACATACGAAGCTGAAGGAAAATATCGACCGCACGTCAAAGTAAGTACCAAAAACTTACATTCATTATATGACGCTTAAAAAACAATACATTTATTTAATCATAAAGTGGTTCAGAATAATAGAATCACTAGAGTGTAGTAATCAAATTCTATCTAATGGGAAGGTGAGTAGGGGGTGTAGGTGAGTATTATTTATTGCTTTTAATGGAATATGAACAATTAGGTCCGTTGATGGGATCAGTAGTGCTGACAAGGTGCAAACGAGAGTGCTCGACCGGAAACGTCAGTATGGAAATAAAACAATGCCAAGGAATTACCATACAGAGAGTGGAACGGTGGGATTTAAGTTAAATACTATCCAAATGTACCAAAGTAAAATTAAAAAAAAATATTAATGCTGTTATAGGGAGCATACATTCTTTATAATTTAAATAACTGAAACACAATTATTTAAAATATTAAGAATTTAAAACTATTTTTTTTTTAAACAGTCAAAATAGATTTTTTACACGCTAATATATTAAATCTATCTCTGACTAGAGTAACAGTATTTTAAAATCAATAATACTTAACCTACGCATACTTAAAACTAAAATAGTAATGTACCAAAAAAACGGCGGTTTCAAATTAATAAGAACCAAGGGAAAGTATATAATGTTACCATCAATACGCGGAGGCGCCAACAACGTTCAACTCTGCTGACTCAGCAGAGACGCACTCTCGCGCACCGCCATTATACCAAGTTCATCATTACACGCACTCGGCAGAACCAGAACCGAAAACAACCAGTCATCCTTATTTCGACCAATTAACGCCGCAATTTGTGAATACAAAAAAACTACCGTGACTAGATGTCGATACGTCCTTGTTAACTACTGAGTTATTAACAATGGTGTTTAATTATATATCATAAAAAAAGTCTAAGAGCTTCTGAACGCTGTATACATATCCCGTTCATACGGTATTTAAGATAAAGTCCCATTATATTTATATAAATTAATTTGGTTATAATAATACAAAAGTGTGATAAAGTATCGTATACTTGTCCTACTTATAGTGTGTAAAATTTTTAGCTCAACAATTAGAAAAACTTAATAAATATATTTAAGTTTGCATCATGGTGCATGTTTTAAAATCCCGGTTCGTATCAAAATCCTTTCTGTCCTCTAGATGCCTAATAAAAAAGCATCGGTCACCGCCACCTTCAATGAAAGATTTCATAATTTCTTTGTCCCATATGTCGAAAAATATTTAAAAAGAAAAAGTTTTCCTTTTAACGCGCAAATTATAACATTATCATGTATTAAGACTTTCGATTCCGTTCACGAATAAGGGCCCGGACGAGTACGAAACTAGTCAGACAAAATCCAATAAAATTTATGTGAGTTCAGCCGAATTATAAATCAGGTCATTCTCAAAATTTAAAACAAAAAAATGTAAAATTTATTGTGGCCAAAAAGGACGACTTTCTTGTAACATCCCATACACCTAGAGATAATTTACATTTTTAAAGCATTTTATATCAATCAAACAATCAGTACATTTAGGAAGACAGGACTTAACTGTTTCGCTTGAAATAAATTTATAATCTTAGATTGCTCTAAACATGTTGGATTATTATATAGTTCAAAAAATCAACGCGCAAAGCCTGTTGGAAAGCAATGGCAATAAGCGATTGAAAAGAAACGAAAAATTTCTATTAGAGCGTGAATATCACTAAGTTATATCATACCACAGGAGCCAATAAAGTTATTCCATGTTTGAAGATTTATTTTGTTATTTTTTTTTTCTCTTTATTAACGAGGGTTTGCTCACACAATGAACATGTCGCCCTCATTGTCGCTACTATACATTACTTACGACGTTCGATACCTAAATGTACAATTTTATATAACATTGTATTTTCTTAGATTTGCACGAGTTCACATTTGAAATAAAACTATTTTTTACGAATTTAAATCGCGTATAATTTTTGTTACATTTTAATTTTAACCACATGAGTTACAATTAAAATGTAACCAAAATTATACGCGAGTTAAATTTGTAAAATAAAGTTTTATTTATATAACATTTTCAAATTTTTTAGGTAACGGAATAGCCACTTGAGCCACACTTACAAATACCAATAGCTGTAATATTAAATCTTTACAAAATTGTTGTCTGTCTGGTTACGTTTATTGAGCGAAGCTCTCTATGAGAGACTTTTCTGCATCCTTTGTGCAAGCATCAATCTGACAGACATCAATGTGATGATAACTACCATCACACTGACAGACATCAATGTGATGGTGGTTATAAAAAATAATTTAATTTAGCTTGAATAAAAAATTGTTTAGGACAAAATGCGTCGACGTTTTGTAAATGCAACTTCGGTGCTGCTTGCACCTCGCTTCGCTTAATATGCTAACACATACCAAGGTTTTACGAGCGCAGCGGGTCAAAATTGAGGTCTGGTTCGCGCTCCTAGTTTGATGAATTAAATCGGTTGTTTTGAAGATCTAACTTCATAGCAAATAGAAGGATAAGCGGATTAAACTTCTCGACTCCTTATTGTGTTATCATCTAACTCTTGCTCTGAAAAACATTTAACTAAACAAAAACACTAAAACTCCAACTTAAACTAACACTATATTTTTTAATTAACCGTTTATTAGTATGAAATATTTGTGTTTTTTCTTTACACATATTTACACTTTTATACATATCTATCCGCAATATAAAACATATATATCTCATATAATATGTTCGATCGTTTGCTTAATCACAAGAGATTGTAATATGCAGTAACCACATTTGCCACTTCATGACAATTAATTAGACTTAAATTACTGCCAATCAACGGTATCAATTATCGTATTGTAATGTATAGCTTTTTTAAAAAAACAATAAAAAATTTTCAAAATAATTAAATACAACAAATTTATTTTAAAGACTAATTGGAAACGATTACATATTTAAAAAAAGCTTACTTAGAACGAGGACCAAAATATCCTTTCCTGTATATTAACCTACCTTAGACATACATATTTTAATTTATAGCTATCGCAGTAAAGTCAAATTCAATTATGTTACTTAGCACAAAAAAACAAGATGAAAAATGATTTATTTAAAATAGAATATTCTATTATATAATAGAATACATAGTTTTCTAAATTATTAGTCATAGAATTCCTGAAGCAACGTTCATTAATTGCAGAGTCTATAGTTCAAAAGATGATAGACGTAACTCATTGTGCTGTCACCGAACTAATTGACGCACAAAATAATCCGTTATCCACTATTACACACATTGGCTTGCTGGATGGCATCCATGTTATAAAAATGATACTTTTTCACATATATCTTTAGCTTATATTGAGAAGACGACTCTCTGAAGTAGTGTCTATTGTTCATAACAAAACGATTGCCAGTAACACCAATATTGAGGTAAGAGTTGAAAGCCTATGCCTATTGACACTGGATACTTCGACAACAGTCATACAGGAGGAAGCACCCTGGCTTGTTATTAAGGACGGCTTTCAACTCCAGAGCAGGATAAAAAAGTTGCATTTTAATATTGATTACGTTACCAAAGAACGAGAACCAAATATATGTTATGAAGAAAGGTCTTCAGAATAATTATGGATGAGAGCATACCAAGAAGACAGGGATTGAATAGACTATTTGACATACAATGAAAGAACGCGGAAGAGATAAACATATCGCAACTATGCCGAATAGTTGGGATAAGGACATAATTACAAGAAGACACTTCACAAAATTTATTACAGAATAAATTATAATCAAATCATATTCCGGATTGATGAAACTTCAAACGGTGAGATTAATATTGATATTACGTTAAATTCAATTTAAGTACTTTGAAAGGAAAACAATTTTTTTATTGCATAGAATTACATTCGCAAATAAAACTAAAATATTCATTTAATTCTAATAAAAACAATACAACGAAATAGGATATACAGTCCGAAGTTATATAAAATATATTAGACAGAAGCTAGTTCTGTTTACTATTTTAGTAACTATTTACAAATTGATAGGTGCATCACACAAGATATCCAGTATATTAAGGGTAATTTCAAAGCGTTCAATTTACTATTAATCAACGTGAGAACCTCGGAGGCGCAATAATATCATCCACTCCCATTCGCTCTTAGGACAAGTATATGTAATATACTTTCATTAAAGTTATTATTTATAATAAAGATATTTTGAAAAGAATTCACAAACAACTCAATAAAACATATTTTTAAACGACAATAATGAACAAATTTATACGAAAGAAATTTAATTTACTTTGTACTTCATTAGAACAATGTGTAACATTTAATTATAATTTTATTGTTTAATATAATTTTAAATAACATAAAAAATAATGAAAAAGTCAAATCTACTTCAAAAATTGTATAAAAGACTTTTCATATATATAAAACTTGAAAACCTATAATACAACATATTTGAATCATGCAGTTTTGTTCGCTATAAAGTTACATTGTGTTAATTTAGATCCTTCGCACGTCGACACACGCTCCCAATATTTATAGGACAGGGAACTGCCTTATCTCACTGTGTCACTGAGAGACCGCAATGGTATTAATATTATAGTAGTGATAACTCGACAGACAATAAAATATAGATACACTGCAGAAGACAATTGGAAGCGTCGCAGCGTCAAATGAGAGTTAGAGTTACGCGAGCCAATCTTCAGTTCAATTTGCCTTAATATAGAATCCGGGAACACGAACCGACTGCAACGTAATTTGAATAATAATCATTCTATTTAAAAAAGACTATTATTTAATATTTATTTTATTTAAAAACCTTATAAATATTATTAAATAAGTCACAAATGTTAAAATTACAGTTACAACTTGTGATAGACGTGTGTGTGGGCACAAACGCAAATTATAGTATGGGAACCGCTAGCTATCGAGTATCAAGTATATATTTTGATGCGCATTGAACAATAGACAAGTGAAATTCATGAAGCTGAATGGGCACGTATGAGTATAAAATAACAATTGAAAAGCGAACAGTATGAGTAACCTAAATGGTAATAAAGTATATGCTCTCTTCGGACCGAGCCGTTATTCGTGGTTTCACGATTACGTTTCATAATATACGCGACTGAGCGCTTTAAGCTACTATGGAACTTCATGTTTACATTATAGCAATATTAAGCCTAAGTTATATTATTATTACCTCATATTATGTCGCGTATGCAATTAAAGACATTCTGAATAATTAAATACATGAAATACAATAAGAATTAAATACTAAGAGAAAATAAAAGAATTTGAATCGAATTCATTATTCAAAGGGAATGGAAAGGCGTATGGTGGGGCACTATTTAATTATCCTGCGGCGGAAATACGAGGCGGGGTCGATTTGACCCCACCCGCGGTCAAAATGGCCGACCGTGTTACAATTACACTCCTTTATCAATCTGCGGAAGTCAGCACTTTAAATATTTAAAAAACGAAATTACCATAATTGCTACGGGTTCTCCCCACTGTGTACATTAACTGTGTAAATTCAACGTAATAGTAACGAGACCCTTGCCTCTGAAGACCTCTAAAGAAAAAATGGTATAAAAGACTTTTAATAAACCTCAAGCAGGCTTTATCATTTAGTATTTGCTATTAACGACCTAAAAATTTTATCCAATTCAAAAATTTCTTATTAATTATATAAATGTAAAATAATAAATTCCTTTATTAAATGGTATTTATTCTTTTGCTGTTATTTATTATTATTTCATGAGCTGTCAGAAAGAGTGACGTTAAGTTACTTAGCGGAGATAATCGTAATCCTACGCGATCGCATCTCCGATAAGAGAAGTCTATCCTAAACTGACAGCAGAGGTATATCTAATTAGTAATATTATTTTCACGTTAATTCTACTGAATATTAACGAATATTATATATCATGAACTCTTTTATACTATAATTTTATCTAATAATATATTATTGATATAATGTTTTTATGGATAGTCAATCTCTTGTTAGAGATTTGAATATTAATCCAGTATTGTTTCAATAGTTACTTATAAAGTACAATAAATTAGTTATTAAAAGTTACTTAACGTTAAAATGTTAATTTCAAAATACCCTCAACTTTTTTTCTGAAGTCAAAAGACTCATATTTCTTTAAAAAAAAGGGTTTATTTTTCTTAATTATTTATAAATTTATTTTATCAATTTGATCACCGTTGAGATCTTTTATACAGACATAATAATTAACTTAATCCTATCACCATCGTTAAGTATTAATTTTATTAGGACGCAACGAGAACGAACTCATTATCTCAGAAAAATGGGGAATAAATTTATATATATAAACTTATTCGAATGAAACGTTTCGTATCAATCTTAATTAATTCATGAATTGGGGACAGGGAATAAATATATTTAAGTATAAAAGACTGCATAATATATTTAATTATTGGTGATTTCGATCAAGGCGGCTTGCATGACATTCACGAAGGAGTTACTCTTAAAAAGGTAGCCTCATAAGCATTTACCATTGAGAGCAAAACAATTAATCAATGACTGACTGGTTACTAATGGCTATTTAATGAAATTAAAAAAATATAATAATTTATATTTATTAAGTCTTTGAAATACTGGTAAATATTTGATAATATTCTAATCATCTTACTCTCTCAATTAGTGCTAATTATCAGGACCAGCGGCTCCTACTCAAAAAATACTTAATTAAGTTACCTTAAAGTCGTAATTATTGCTAGAAACAAAAACAATTTTGGATTTTATCATACATTAAAACAACGTAATTGTTGTTTTTCTCGTATATTGCAATAAAACTTTTGCTCCAACGAGTACGTACATTCAAGTTCTCTAATAAACCGACCCTCAGACGCATAACCTCGACCTCAGCTGACCATTTTTCATTCACTATTAAAAAATTCTCTGACGATTTTATTACTTGCTAAATTTATAATGAATCACTATCGTCCTTAATAAAACCAGTTTAGTTATTGTTATTTTATCTTTCTATACATAATGAGGTCCAATACCTAATGAACCCAAAGATAAAATATTCAAATATCCAATACATATTTCAATATCATTTAAGTAAATGGTAAAAATTTTAAATTTGAATTATGGAAATTAGAAATCATCCAGAATATTCTAAATAAGAAGTTAGTAGTGGTATATTATCAATAAAAAACACAATATCTCCAAAAGGGATACTTATATACTTTCACACATATAATACTAAACCAAAATACCATCTGTCGGTACATAATATAAATTTAAAAGTTAGAAAAATAGTGCTTGTATTATTAAATGCAATACATTTATAATAGAAATGCAGGTTTCTTGTAAGTTAGTAATCAGCGCAGAGAGTGCTCAGTTCAGTTATACATGAGGGCGAGTGTCTGGGTGTTGTCCGCAATCCAAATAGTAGAACACTGAAAGGCGAACTATTGTCTCGAAACACATTTGTGCTACTCGAGTACAGTAAATTTACATACGTCACAATTCTCAAACAAGCCGCATTGTATACCTTCGTAAACTGCCTCAAGTTTACACGTGAGTATATCCTTGTATTCGGATCACGTATATCTATATTAACAATATATTAACGTACTTTATAATTATTATGAATGTAATTTCCATCTAATTTTCGATTACAATCTGAACAATTTAAAAAATTCATTCAAGATTAAGCACCAATGTGGCCCTCCTACGTTTTAAGTAGAAACAATAAGTCATCGACACTAATTGGTGGTTTTCTCCCATTTATCAGCTCATTACATCACAGTAGCGCGAATAAAATAAAATATGTGTGCAGGGCAGTCCGTGCGCCTTGGGCAGATCATTCGCATGCGATAACACACATCGCAGAGTCAAAGAGCAGTCTCTGCCAAACTGCAGACCTGATTATATCATTTATCACTTTTACCTACTCAGGTACTAATTATTGTAACTCAGGGACATATATATATTTTTTGTTATAGTATTTCATTTCAGTTGGGTTTCAACACTAAAACCAAAAACAAAGATTCATCTATTATTATTATATTATTAAGCTATTCTTCTTTATAAATCCAAATAAAAAAATATTTTAATAACTTTAATATCTGCAGCTCTGTGGATGTCTGCATCTGGAAATTTCATACAAAAATATTCTAGTTAGTAACGGACTCACAATGTTACTTGCAACTTAAGGAATGCAAGAAACGGAAGTATCATAAAATATCGTATCGTATCGTATCGTATCGTAAAATATGAAACCCTTTACTTTAGTAATTGATTAGAAGTATACAGTATATGTTATTATCATAAGACCTCTCGATGTTTAGTTTAAGTGAAAAGTTAACCATTAAATATGTACATCGTAAAATATTTAACAATTTAATTATTATTTTTTTTTATTATATGAAATTCTATATAAATCTGAAATTATTAAAAATATGAAAAGTAAATAAAGAAAATCGTTGCTTTAGTAACAAAAAATAATTAACATTAATAAACAATATAATTTTATTTATTGCAATGCTTTTATTGAAAGCTTTAAAAAAAAAGTCATATTTTTATAAAAGTTTTTATCGTTACATTATTTTGAAATCTTGATACCAAGTCTTTTTTTTAAAGGGTTTATGATTAACATCTACTAAAGTAAAAAAAAAAAACAAAAAATAAAAAATTGTATCAAAGTAAAAGTCACATTTATTACTTTAAAAAAGCATATATTCAATTACGTGCCATTTTCTATTTATCCACTTTCCAATCGTCAGTCCATGAAGAAGACTTGAGATGAAACTCCACGGATACTTTTAGTTTATTTGTAAAAATTACAATTAATTAATATTGGTTATTTAAGTCATATAATATCAATATATCTAACGATGTATGAATTAATATTATTATTATTTAGAGAAGATTGCCTTTATAAAACAGTGATGTTACCGCAATATCATTTTTAACACTCATATAATCCTTCAAAACATAATAATACATTAAAATAAAATTGAATATTTCCCTGACATCAAAATTGCTGTCTGTAAAGTTTAATTAGATACGTTTTTTTTAGTCAGTTACAGTTAACACTAAACTACAGCTCAAGTAACGGAGTTTATCTGAGGATAAAAAGTACTAATCGAGAAAAAATCTGAAAATAACATTAGTATTTCTTTCTGTACATTTCTGAGCTAATTAGTACCAATGAACTCTAAAGAAGCCGAGGCAAATCTCGTTTTAATTATTTATATTACAGGAAATAACATCTTTAACTTAATTAAAATATTTTATATTTTAAATAAGTATAAAAAGCATTATATACATAATATATGTTTATATTTAATGCTTTTTATAAAATTGCCTTTCATAACTATTAATATACAGTTATATTAAGAATTCAATTTATTACGTATTATTACGACAGGCATATAATTTATTAATAGACGATATAATCAGTTATCGGATGATAAAGCCATCTCTTCAAAGCATTTTCCAAGACAGACGCTCTGTTAAAAACATTCATAATACAAACATCGATCCACAATCCTATTCTATAAGAAAATAAAAGGTCTCAAATTTACATAGCACGAAGGGAAAATCTTTATCAAAATCCTTAAAATTCGTTTCGTCTCTTTTCATCGCGATAGCTTCGGTAATACAATCAGCGATAGAGAAGGAAGGAAAGCCAACGTGACGAGGTAACAACGCCGGTAAATGTCAACCAGAACAAAATTCAATTTCATTTTCAACATCGTTGTATGCGCGTGAGTATCAGTGCTCGTGCACATTGTGTCGTTGCGACCGTAACTCGGCGGAAATATTGAAATTAATAGCTTCGGACAAACATATCTATTCTATCTTGCAACATTACTTACAATTAAATATCATAGTTCAGCATATCAACATGTCAACTTCTTCAGTATTTCATTTTTCACCTTTCTATCATCATATTTGCTGTCTATATTCTTTTTAAAAGCTCAACAATTTTGAGAAGTTATTACTTTTTAAGTTGTTACTTGTTCACCCTCAATATTCCTATGAAACTACAACTTTAATAAATACAAATGATATAAAAACAAATACATCAAAAATAACATCATTTACCAAGAAAGAAGTGAAACATTATAAAAGGTCATTGTTAAAGTCGTACATTGCATCGGTACAAACTTCATAACCCGGGGTCGCAACTTAACTGGAGCAAACGTTAAGAGCATAATGTAAATTATATAGACTTAGTCGAAGCTTGGTGAGCGTTTATATTTATACGAAGTCGGAATTATAATAATAGTTGGGAATGTACTTCTAACCCAAATTATACATTTTGAAAGATGAAATTTCATTTCGTGTAAAATAATACACGTTTTCAACATAGTCGAAATTAACATAACTAATACATAAGTTTTGAGGTACGTCTATAATTCAATAAAATACCTGTATTATAATAATAAGTATTGAAATTTATATATGTATAATAAAACTAGCCTGAGATTAATAAATAGACAGGAAAGCCACAATGTAACTAACTCGGTTAAAAGTAGCTTCTTAGAAACAGTCAGGTAACAATACACGAAAACTGATGCCTGCAATGACACACAAACACTTCTAGTGCAGAATATGGTAGCACTGGCTAAGAAAAGTATGGTTAAATATAAACAATTAAATAGAAACATTGGAAAAATATTCCATATACACAGAAACCAATGACCATGTATCTAAGATATACCATTAAAAACCAATAACAAAGTACATTCCAGTAGGAAAGGCTTAACAAATATCCGAGTGAACATTGACGTGGACGACTAATATCTGTACTGACACTGAAAAATTACAACTTTCATGCCGGCAGCACTGTGGCAGAATGTTCGGCTAATGTACGGCTGTCAATCGCATACTTTGACGTACGGAATCACTTTCAATAACCAACTCACGGTCGGCAGAGAATATTTGATGTGCTAACCCAGCTTAGTCATATTATGTTACGTTTGCAATACGACCTTTGTTCTGTGAATTCCTATTACAAAAAGTCCCCGGACGAGCTACACATGCTTGCTCAAAACAAAACCAATATACAAGCACATAAAGTAAAATTTTTTAATATATTTTTTTTTGCATAAATTTATGCAAATTATAACAAATTCCTGAGCATTAAAATAGTTGAAATCCGTTTTCCCAAAGTATTTCAAGTAAAAGTAGTGAATAAATGCATAAACACTCCGTCTGTGAGCTCACTCGGGCCGCCCTACATGCAAATCAAGTCACGGTTTGACCTAAATTACAACTTGGTTTCATCTAGCTTTGAATGACTCAGTAGCAAATAATAAGGCAATTATGTCCATCAGAGAATGACACCGCCGCAATCATCATGATATTTAGGATAATGACGAATCTGAAATGTTTTGGGAAAACTATTATAAATACATTTGGCACTAGACATTACTAAAAAAGCAATATTCAAATTGAGCAACACTAACATCGACATTGGACATATAATTTACAATCTTATGATGTATCTGCTCTGAGGTTAGTAACAATAAGGAATGAAGTCTGAACTGTCGTATCAAATAAGGTAAAGTTAAAAATACTGACCAAGAAACAACTTTCTAATGAACACTTAGCTTCCAGCTACGACATGTTGTTACTGGACATTGTTACTGGAGGCAGGCAGTTAATTATTAGTTATAAGTATAAAAAAACTTTATTTCATTAAATTGTTAAACTCTTTAAACAATGTAATAAATAATATTATTTGTTCTGATGATATCATAAAAATATAAAATATAAAACTATTCAGATAACGTTCAGAAATAAACCAAACCTTTGAATAAAACCCTAACAAATGAACAAGATATAAACTGGATTTTCGAAAAACCAGCATTAGCATTTACAAGCTTTGAACAGAATAAGTTATGTATCCTAGAGACCAAATGATACTGGTCCACTAAGTTTATTATTAAATTGCCAGCATTAGGTTTGAACGTGGTCTATTTGTCACTGCGCGCTCCAGTTTCGTCGACACGCCACAGCCATGGGAAGTCGTTACGAATAGATTACATTCTATGACATCGAACAAACCTAAATTAACTCCATGTCTAACAATACGGTGAACATAACGGCGTCGCGTAATAAGATGTTCTCATTTAAAAGTGCATGTTTTTTTAAATGTTGGGTAAAATTAAAGTGATACTAATTTTAGATATTTTACACGCCACAGTAATACTTATGTATAATTGATAATTTCAATAAATTATTGTTTTTTTTTTAATTTACAAAACATGGCTGATTAAATATTATTATTTTAAAGTAATTAAATTATTTATATACTTCGTTACAGTCTAGTACAAATTAATACTGTAAACACAAAAACAATAACCTATAAAAATAATTTAAAAAAATGGTGTATCTCATACACAAAAAATAATAAAAGAAAATATTTTATAAGACAAAGTTTTTGTGAACTTTCTCAAATGTATTTAAAATAAAACAGATATAAATAGTCATATAATAACGTGACACAATTCACAATTTGCATATACTTTTATATATTTACGATACGTTTAAGGAAATGAACGGTTTCCAAATAATGAAGATGCAAAATCACGTTGTATGTTTAGAAATAATTGTACCAAGCTTAAGGAGAGCGATGTTTCTTTTCATGCGTAATCTATTTAAGGGTGAAATACAAAATTATCTCCAACACATATGAAGTTTGCTTGCTAGCAATCAATCATTGCTGTAGGGGCGCGGAAAGACGTCACTGTGTAAACCGACGGAAGGAACTCTTACGAAAGAAGCTACGAATAATACAACACTAATCAATCATAGATTTTGTGACGATCGATCATCAATTTCCAATAAAAAAATAACGCATAATTTATTGAAAAATGATTTATTTTCACTTAGTGAAATTTATGAAAAATATCTTAAAGAAATGTGCATTCATTTCGAATTTATTAAAATAATTGCTGAGAGGATGATTTCACATAAGATTGAATTCAATAGTGGCATGTCGATTGAATCGGTAGCATTGATCTCCCTTCCGCGAAGAGCGGCAGCTTCCAAACCAGTCAAACGCACGACAAGTGCACAAAGGGCGTCGAAACACGCCATTGTAAAGCACTTACGAAGCAACTCCTTCCTTAAACACTAGGTAAGATTCCAAATTGCTTCTTGTTAAACCTGGCCATAAAATAACATGGTTTGTCTGTCTGTCTGTTTGTATTTTTAAAATATATTGTATACATAGGAAGCTCATATTACCTTGTGTAATAGAATTTATATTTTATGTCTTTGTTATGAGAATTGCATTTTATTTATAGATCTGTTTTATTTTTCAGTTTATTGGAATACTAATACTATTCTTAATTTCCCGAACCAAACTAGTCGTAACGAATAGCCATAAAATCAATATACCTCTATCTCGCATTATCAGTGACAGACAATAAAATTTTATGGTGCATGCGAAATAAACATCCCAGAGTATGGAAGCTATGGCTTTTTTGATACAGATCTGGACAAGGCAAAGAGGTTTAATAAGCTATATAGTAGGAAGGGACATTATGGTTTTTACAAGTAACTAGTTGAACTATAATATATCAATACAACAATGAGACTAAATCAATTTATCTCCTGTTAATAATTTAAAAATCATGTTTAATTTATAATATATTTAGAAGGAACTCAAACCGAGTGGTGTATTAAAACAAGTTGAAACAATATCCACTTAACAAATAAGTAATAAACAATAAAAGCACAACCATAATTCTATAACCTTATTCAAACACAGATATAACAGGTTTGAACTAGCTAGCCGTACTAATTTAGCCGAGTTAGCTAATTTATCCGGCATTTAGCCGGTGGTAAACGTGAGATCCATATCAGTTAGCGCAGTGGAGCTCAAGCTCGCATCGCAATCGTGGCGGGCGGGCCTTCGAGACGTCTGCACGAAACTGTAAAACAATTATTTATTACATTGTCGATTAACTTATATGGCGAAATCTTTAATATACCCATGCTTTATCTCGTTTCGAAGAATATTTACTATAATTATACCTGTGTATTATACAATAGAACAACTATTCCTAATGTCCAATGTAAAAAATAACAAAAAAAAAACATGAAAAATTAACTTTAGTTATAAAAGCTTCTTTTTTTATTTTAATGGCGTGTCCTAAAACTATCAAAGGTCCAAAAAGGACTTGGTCGAATGATGGATAAAAAATCCGGTTATGAAATAAAGCTAAAGTAATTTTGATACAGAGAACATTTAAATTATCGAGGGCTTAGATCCGCGATTCATAATCGCAGCATTCATTTGTAACCGGCTAACAGTACAAGAAAATATCTCTATCAGATAGGCGACGCTGGCTCAATATTATTCAGAACTGCGAAAAACAATCGTGGCTCGTTAAACTGAGATAGTGGTTTCGCGATTACCTTAATGCATGGGCTTCTCTTATCTCACTTGAATTTTATTATATCCTCTACATACTTAAAACATACTTTTTATCATAGTTCATATTTAAAAAAAGTATTAATAATACCAATTAAAACATAGAAATGTAATTAATAATAGCAATTAAAATCAACGGCAATGTCTGTTTACTAAATACTTGTAAATAAAACTTCACTGTAAATGTATCAATCGAAGAAGGTATAGGTCGAAGCTATCGGCCGATGCTAATGAGGCCGACCGGTTAAAGAGACAATTGGTTGCTACAAACTGAAGATTTTCTTTAAGACATTTAAGGCTCTATTTCTAGAGAATTTAAGACGTTGATTAATCGCCCTTCGACGTTGTTGGAATTGTGCTACTGTGTTGCGAATTCAATTGAAAATTTAAATTGGCCGGTGAAGGTAAGAAGTCGTGTTCCCACTAGAGTAAGAGTAAATCAAGCCTGTCTAATGAAGCAAGGAGTACAAATAGGTGAAGCTGAGTTCGTTCGATGCTTACATCAATTTCCTGGTAATAAACATTAAACAAACAGACGGGTCGTGTCGTGAACGTCACCGTTGCGCAAGGCAATTAGATCGACATTTGGCGGGCGACAGCGCGGCAAGGGTTACGTATAACATTGTGTGTTGCCTAACATCCACTCTCTGCTTGAGCTTGTAATCTAGAGCTTGCCATAAATTATTTATCGTCTTTCAATTTAAAGCGCTTAATTTGATTTTGCTTATCAATCATTCATTCAATTTACAATGTTATCACTACTGAACACGACTGATAAAGGTTAATATCAGTAAATGAAACATTGAAATTAAAAATGAATAAAGAATAGTACAAAAAGTCAGTCCAATAAATCTATTCGTATAACTATCAAAGCACCGTATACAAATACGAAATTGATTGCTTCGTGTGGCGAGTGACATTTCGGTATCCGTACGGACACGTTAGGGGGGAGACCGGGGCGAGGGGGACCGCTTCACAGTGACATTTGAATAGGTCTGTCCCGGCATGTACTGGCACCCGACGACGACCAGCGAGAGGCGACAATGTTCGCAGGACAACAAACAACCTTCCTATTGAAAAGAAAATTTACTTTATTCGACGCTTAACAATGCAACTCCTTATTTTTTAAGCATTTAACTATCTCATACGTATATCAAGCAAATTTGAATACAAAGAATATATATATTATTGATAAATTAAGAAAATATTTTTTAAACAGTAACTACAAATTATAAACGCTATACCGAGTTACCAAAATCCATAAAAAAAAATTGCCTAATTAAATATCTGTAAACTAGGATCTTAGCATAAAAATAACTAAACCTACCCTCAACAACCTTAAGTTTTTTTTACTTTAAAGATACGCGGTAAAACGCTTTATAATGAATAAGATTTGGTTAAATAATTTTCAAATTATTTCGATTAATTTCGCTATTCTAGTATAAATCAAATATAACGATTACTGTATATAACTATACATTATCCGAACTAAAATCATACTACCATATTTCAAACATTAAACGCTTTATAGCATTCTGCATTATATAATCTATTTCATACGTGTACTGAAATTATATTATAGCTATGCGTTAAAATAATATCATATAAGCGCTAAGAGCTACGTGACCTACAGTTTAAGGTTTATCTTTCGTATAAAGTACATTTTATTACTCCAGAATTTCATATTATTACTACATCTACGATTATATTAATTCATTTAAAAATATAAGGAAGATCTAATGCGAGCTCTGTGCCTCTTTTGCATATAAACTAAATATAATATTTCAAACCCTACTTTGCTTCATATTCCTTGGATAAAATATTTTACAAGAATTACACATATATTCTAAGTTTGCTTAAATTATGGTACGGAATTATAAATAACAGTTAAAACAGCTTTGATTTACATCATAAAACTGTATTTGAATTAATTTATAAATATCTTTTTGGGATTAAATATTTCTCGTTGGTGAAAAAATTATCACAATAAAAATCGCCTTCTGAGTTTGTTGTGTGGTTCTTCTCAGAGCAGGGCGCTTTCGGAATCCTCGTATTAACTTTTAAAGCTATCATTAATTTTTAAGTTGGATAATGTCCTTACAGAAGGGCTTATATTAATAACAATGGTATCAGAATAGGTCGTCCTGCTTCTTCTAACACAAGTACAGTAAATATGTGACCACTGATATTGGTTCAAAGTGAAAAGATATCTATCTATATAATCTCCCTGTCGTGTCTGCGTGCTGTGTGTCGGTTTGTCTGTCGCGTGCCGTTGAGGAAGCGTCGTAGAGACACATGTAATGTGTCATTCGAAAGCTCTAAACTTAAAAAGGGGAATGGCTATTTTGATATTTTAAAATTTTCGAAATTTTGACAGGAAAAACTTGTATGTTAGACTTTTTGAAATTTAGTGGAAAAGCTGTAATTCTTTTCTAGACGCCCTGAGACCACGGACGAGCCACACCAGCTAGTAAATATAATTGATATAATCTCTCAATAAATATAATAATGAAGGGAACTAGTGTTTCTATTAATACCGATAGTAAAATTTAGTTCTTTTTATATTGTCATTATGGACGTAGGACATAAAATAAATTTGAAAGCGAATTATCAGATTAGTATTAGGTACTAGGTAATATGATTTTCAAAATAAGTACTGTGTATTATTATAACAATACAAATGCACAAAATGCACTAATGTGGTTATGTTATTACATTTGTTTTGATTAAAAGTACCATAAAAACAAGAATATAATACTTTCGTGTGTGTGTCTTGTGTATTTCGTTTAAAGTATCAATTTATATTCAGAGATGCAACAGACAAATATCTGAGCAAAAACTATAAAATCACTGCTTCAAATTAATTATACAATGAATTAAATAAAAATCTGGATAGATCTAAATCATGTATTATTCTTGTATCCAGATAAATGTAATTTTATGTTAATAACAATGACCTTATTATTAGGACACGACAGAAGGTGTAAATGTTTGTTTATCACTCATCTAACAGTATTAAAAGTGATAGTTGGGAAATGACTAGAAGCCGTCACCACGAGCCGAGTGCCACATGCTGGAGCACGAGGCTTACAAAATGTTCTACAATAGTATCAAAAAAGTCAGCACGCGTTCAATATGTCATCTCAATAAGGTTGTTAGCTTGATTGCCTCTTAACTCCAATGCACCTTAGTTATGTACGCAAATTTTATTATTAAAATCTCTAGTCTATTTATACTAATCAATAGTAATACGATACAGGAGAAATGTATGTAATGTTTGTATGTTTATAATGATTTAACTATAAATTAACTGATAACTGGACCAATTAATAAAAAAACTTAATTTTAATGCTATATTATACCTGAGTAACATAGACTATATTTATCTATATATAACAGCGGATTACAGCTAGTAAATTATAATTATCTTTAGATTAACAACAAGGCAAAAGGATAATCAACGATTTCGAAATCATTGTATCTTTTAAGATTAAGGAAGCTGATTATAATGCAACAGCAAAGCAATAAGAAAACCTCTCTAGCAAAGGGCAAAGGGTTGCATTCGCCACCTGCACCGCTAATTGCCGCACCTCCTACATATAAACAATTAACAGTTATTCCTTCACAATAGGCCCATATATTATTTCATGCAGTTACAATGAAGCACACACTACCATTTAGTGTACTCAGCAATTTATGTAAGGCCATAGACTACAATATCTGTAGAGTGAATCATCATTCGTACATCCCGTATTCATAGTTTAAAATTATAATAGAATAATTCATGTAAAGAATAATTTATTTGTTTGTTAATATAAATCAATAGATATACTATATTATGTTATATAATATTAAAAGCTATTGTTTGTTTATTTTATAAGCATTAAGTTCGAACGTGATAGTGAATATCCTGTCGTTAGATTCATAATTGTTCTCAGCATTTAAAGCTTAAGAATGCTTATCAGATTAATAAATGTATGCTTAATGTCGCAAAAAGGCTTGAATTTTGGCATTCATCCATCAGTCATTTTGAAACTACCTCGACCGTAATTCAATATATTTGATATTCAATTATGTACTATTATTAAATACATACTATTTAGAAATTTAAGAAAAACTGTATATTTAACAAAATTATTTAAATATATCGATTTTTCTATGAATTGTTGAAAATGTAATAAAACCTTAAAGTTTTCATTATTATCTATTGTCATTTATCATGAGCGGTGCAATTGTCACGAGTATCAATAATAGCTATAAACATTGTCACGACGACAATCGACCTGCATATAAATAACACGATACAAATACAGCTCATAATGTTGCAAGCACTAACCGATATCCATTATTTGTATTTTGCTTTATTTTCAACAAAATAGTTTTACATATTTGATGTCACTGTACAGCTAACAACTTCTATACATTAAAAAATAATGAGACTTTCCAAAAAAAAAAAGTGTAAATAGTTTCTTATTCAGTCTTCATAGACAAACTGCAAAATAGGACGCTGTTAGAACCCAGGGAATAAATACACAAGTGTCTACATTCCATTGAAGATACAAGGTTGAACATAATGTCTGATCATGTTTAGTCGGTTAGATTGGGACACCTGGAATCAGGGGCCAAGCCGGAGTTTCGTAATCACCAATACGATTGTGGTATTTAAACTGCGGTGTAACTAACAAATAATTTCACGATTGAGTTAGCGACATTCATTTGCAAATATACATTTAGTACTAATCTTGTTGCAACCACGCTTTAATAAATTATTTTAATTGCTTTTGTGCACATAGAAACAAAATGTTTTAAATGTTTTTAGATAAGATAGTGCATTAAAATACTATTACATAAGGAAGAATAGCTTGTATAAAGAGTATAAATAATGATTAATTTACAACATGTAAGCGCTAGCTAATGTTAGAAACAATTTTAACGTCGGCGGTTTTTGAGTTACAGCACAGCATCGGGTGATGTTTTATTATCAAGTCCATCTCTTCTGTTGTTATGTATTATGCTATGTTTCTAGATAACTGACAACTAGAAACATCCGTGTTATTAATCTTACATTGTATTAGCTACAGACATGTCTCTACATGCACCGCTGATAACATTAATGGAAATAATCAATAACTTCAATTACAGTTACCGGACACCTCTTATCAGACAACCGTGCAGATAAACACATGTACAACTCTGAACAAGTTTAGATTTTAAATAAAAATAGTTTTAAATAGACAGTTTAAAAAGTCAGATAAACATTGGTAAAATTAATGAAGTAACCGAAAATATTCTGAGGTAATAAAAAGAAATGAGCCGTGGCGTACGCCCACCACATCTAGGCATTTAGCACGGTTCCTATACCCTCTCCCCAATTATGATAAGCATCACTCAACGCGAGCGGAACGAAAGAAGGCAGGTACCGGTTAAAACGTAAAATTACACTTAAACTTTTACTCAACGCCGAACACACAATAAAAAACAAATATTCTCATGGCGAGTATCGACGAAACGTGACCTGCCTTCGTCAAAATAGTCGACCGTTGTCTTATTGGGCGGCGTTACATCGCACGGACCAAGTGCTAAAGTGTAAAAAGCTGCAGTGAAATTTATAAGCTCCACGTCACGATTATTGAATAATGACTTTACGAATTAGCGTCTCGATGTTTTAAATTATAATCTAATGTACAGTCGTAAATCTAAAATAATAATGTTGATAATTTATTGCTCAGCGCTCTCATTAGGATTTCGCTGGCGAGAACCTTTATCACTAAAACAGTGAATTTAACTTGTGGCACATTTAAATAAGCAACGTACTTATGAAGGGAAACGGTTTCAAGTTTATTTATATGTAGGTTCGTTAAGTTAGAGCGCCGTAGGGAATGGCCATTTGTATATCATTGTCGAATGATATGTTTTTACAAGATTGGCATGTGCTACACAAACAAACAACCGGGCGTCATCTATCAAAAACGTTAACGAGCTCAGATGCGACCGGCGATTTACAATCACTGCATATTAATAATATACGTTCATAAAAAAGATGCAAACTGTATCTTATCAAAACTTTAGATACAAGTTAAATAATATCGACCACAATTGAAAAATTGTCAAGTTTAATTCATTTAAATGTTTATATTTCAGTTTAATTAATTATATACAAAAATGAGTAGGTATCAGTAATATACAGTTAGTTCGTGGCTGTTTATTGTGACAAATATTAGTGATATCAAATGACAATTTACTATTATAGCTTGTAATGGAAGGTTTCCTTTACTAGCGGACACTACCGGTATTCAATTAATTGTCGACCTTACGAAGTATACTGTCCTTATATTTAAGTTTAAAAAAGGCATTTATTATGTTTTAAAGCTTTAAATTTGGCGAACATTTGTTAGCTAACAGACACGCAAACAAAATTAAAAACTTTCTTCGTTTATGCGTTTTACATTATAGAGTTTTAAAATATATCAATATTTTTTAACCAAATTTCATACAATTAGTTCCCTTAGAATATAATAAAATTTAATCTGACAATTATTACGTAGTAATAATTATTTTAATTGTGTTAACGACGAAATCCATAGATAGCTTAAAAAGTTATTGAAAAAAACTTATAATTAATAGTTTTTTTATTTTAACTATTGGTCTTCCCTCACGCTATATATATCACACTGATAAAGATTATATGTTGATTACGTTTCTGGCTGAGTCAACATATAGGACATTTTTATAAAATGTCAAGGCAATTTATAACAGAAATTATGCAGATATTCTCATTTTTCATGTAAGCGAAAATAAATAACTTATTACAGTCATCGTGCAGACAAAGTAGCAAGTCATAGTTAGTTAAAATGAAAATATTATAACATTTTTACGGCATATGGAATAAAATGGTATCATTAGGTCAGAGACGGCCCCAAATTATATGACCCTTGACGCACGAGACAGATGATATTAACTTTATGTCGAATAAAATAATTAAGAAGGCGAAAGCCTCTATTGAAGGCACCATATGTCAAGGTTATTATTCAGTTTGAATGGAGCGTTCGGTATAAAAGAAATCTAATTATTTAGCCCTGTCTATTATAGACCGTTAACTTTCTATTAAACGTACATTTTATTTTTATACCTACCGAAAAAAATATTATCACTAATTCATTGGATTGTATTAAACGTTGAGGAAAATAATAAAACTGAATGATAAAACGTTTTCTAAACAGACAATAGATCATGCAGGCACAGAGGACATCGATAATAGCACTTAACAGTGTATCAAGAAACGATTTATCCACATCCTTACATTTTCAGAGTCGCGGGTGGTCCCAGCAGGAGCTCTCGCAACTCTCATAATTCAGTGATTCGCGCAAATGTTACATCGACTTACTATCAACATCTCATACAAATTTAGCTTTAAAACAGTCCCACTTAACTTAAAATGAATAGTAATTTAACAGAAGAAATTATAAAAAGTGTTGTGATAACTAAAAAGATTGCGTGACGGTAAATGAAATGAGTCTGCGGTCGGTTTCAATTTGTGCGCACATAGCTCGTTAGAACTAAGAAGGTAACATAAAAACGCTATAAATTGTGGTTTTATTTTCAAAATGGTTAACGTTATATTCAGAAGATATATAGTCACGATATTTCAAACTATGTTTTAAATTATAAGACTAACATAATTAATAATATTTTTGCAAATAATTCAAAATAATAATTTCTCGATATTTTGATAATTTTGAAAGCCATCACAATAAATAAATAGCCAACTGAGTTTGTTTTGTGGTCCTTCTCAGACAAGGGCTTTGAAAACCTTGTAGTTTTAACTTTTAAGTTGGAAAGTGTGTCTACAGAAGGGCTTCATTCCATAAGAATTGTAACAAAATAGACTTCATTCACTTCCATTTAACGGAAATGAATGATAACTGATATTTACTCAAAGGGGATGACATATAAATAATTTATCCTTAAAGATAAAATTCTGTTTATTATTTATTAAAAACTGAAGATTATAACAAACAAATGAGTCAATTAATAAAAAAATGGCGGTAAATAAATGAAACATTAATATTTATTACAAGTCAGTAAAAGTTACCCTCATTTTGCGTATCTAAGTTAGCTGAAGCGTTCCAAAACAGCTTTCAAAGTTAATGTGTAATCAGCAAGCGCGAAACTTGTCTCATTTCAAAGAGATGTAATAGTTAGATTAATCCTTCTTTGCTAACACGCGTATTAAAATAAATTGTTAATTTCATATTGCATGCCTTGGTACAATACATTTTTATAATCCTTATGTTACGAGTATATTCATTAATTAAAGTTTGTTTGTTCGCAATTGAGTGAACTATATAAAAAGAAAAATTGCTTAACTTCTTTTATTCATATAAAAAAACATACTCTACCTTAATTTTAGATTTAGAAAATTCATATTAAAAGAAAACAATGTAGACTATATAACATAAACTCGTAAAATGAACGTTTAAGTGAGCGCCTAAGAAAAACTAGTCTTGGAACAATTTTAGCATTTTGTAGAACATTTATTGAGTTAGGATGTATAATTTTAAATGAATATAAGAATTTCTGTAGTATTTTCTTTCCGAAATTTATTATTAAACTAATGTACTTTCCGTCTGAGTCGCAAAAAACGGCTATATTAATATTTGAGTTAAAATTTTGGTACATTAAAAGAGATATATAATTAAAATAATACTTGGTTTATAATTTAAAAGTACCTTGCTGGATAAAAATATAAATAGAAAAGAACCACAGCTCCATAGCGAGAAAGGCGTGAACTAGTGGTATATTTAAAAAAAGAAATCTTTACAAAAGACAGGCCTAACATTTCAGAATAACATATGATGGCGATATAAAACAAGTCTCATACAGAGCTAGTTATGCGAAGCAAACACCATTTACCCACTAATACAATACCATCACCCATAATGCAAGATAAAGTGCTTTATATACCAAGAATTTGTATTAGAGAGAAACTAAGCGTAAATATAATTTTAGAGAGTCAATTTAGTTCGCTAACGAGATTGGATGAAAGACGGGAGGTTGATTAAGTTCCATTAGGAGGCTAGTCTCTGCTGGGCGACAGTGCACAAACGAGCCGCTTCACACCACGTCACAGATAAACACAGACACGCAGCCCTAGGCATACATTCTACGAAAATGTACAACATTAATTAAGTCACCTGTAACTACAACCCGCATTTGCACAATACATATCATACAATAACATTGCATGTCTGCGACATTTCAATTTTTAATATCATATTTGTAGTCGGTAATTATCTCGCAGTCATTCACAAGTCGTGCATACAGCAGATGTGTCGGCGTAGTTTATAAGGCGGTCTACATAATTGTTAAATTTGCATCCATAATAATGGCTAACAAGTGAGATTGCGATCAACCAGTTCGCGCCACAGCGACAAGTTGATTGGAATCGATCGCAACCGGCCTTAAAACAAAATTACTACAACGATAATTTAGATAATTAATGAATACAAGGTATATTTACGATTGTAAGTATATCTCTTGTGTAAATGTAAAAATATAAATAAAATTTAAGAGTAAATTAAAAAGTTTAGTGGAAAAATTTAACAGATAAAATCTGAAGTAACAAATGGCTGACGCAACAACTGATTGGATTAGTAACATTTAGGAACTTCCTTAACAATTAGCCTAGAAACTAAGACTGTAATAGAAAATCCGAACGTTTTATCGACATTGGACACGCGAACACTAAACGCAAGCGATAGGATAGGATGGGTCGTACTAATTACCGTTATTAGAGAAGTTGCCAGTCGCCTGGGAGCGCGGTCACCGATCAGCAGACCACCGACAGACCGACCGACCACGCATGCGCTAAATATATTTGAATTACACACGAATCTGCATTATTAATAACGCCCGGGACCAATTAACATTAAAATTTATTTATAACAAACCAACTTACTTAATTAACATTTTAGATATCTCTTATCTTTATATAGTCTTGGGAGCAGATTAAAAATAATATCAGAAATTTATTTATTAATATTATTCAAAAACCGCTGCATAAATAGTGCTAAATATAAACAAAATATATCTCGCGTATACTTTAGAGTATTTAGCAATTATTTTTAAGTAATGATCGATTTTATTAACTTTATAATTTAATTGATAAAAAGTTAATACTTATTTAATTTTAAATTTATGTTAATGAAACGTTATCGAGCGCTTAGAACAAAGAGTCATTAACTTTAACTGAAAACCTGAAACACCAGCCGGGAGACAAAACAGCACATGTAGCAGTTGTGCTTAATTAGTGACCTGACAAAATCTCCAAAAGAATTAAGCTTTATTATAAACACAATGGTGCCAGAGGTTCAGAGGACGATAAAGTTAATAAAATATCAGCACATTGCCAACACCGACCCCTGAACGGGACTCGCCGTCCATACTTGTTTTAATAACGTCCGAACATTTTATAAAAATATGACCTCGTGTAGAATTAATTGGTGAGTTAGACCTTTTTTATTGCGGGCTCAGTTATATCAGAGAAAGGGGTTACAGCGATGTTATTTTAAAATGTAACATAAATACTCATTCAATTAAGTTATTTGTTCAGATCTTTCAATAAAAGGGTCAATGCCCTGTTTGTTTCATATAACGCAAAATTAATGTCCGCTCATGTTTTGTTATACAAACAAAAAAGTGGTATAAAATTTTACGTTTAATTTTTTAAATTAATTTCAGTATCAGACTTTATTAAAATTACATTTATAATAAACCAAACAAAATTGTTTAGAGAAATTTTATGTTACTTTAAGCCATCCCATATAAAAATTCTAAAAAAAGAATATAAAAGATAATATATCTTGACTTGTCACTACAACGCTGATGGTACATGAAGTATGAACATTTGCAGATATACATATATACGATACGTTAGATGAATGTCTCTCGGCTAACATGTATAGCGATAAATACATTTTGCTAATAAAATATCTTAAATATGTTGTTATTATAGACTTTTCTTAAACCTTACGACTAAGAATAAAATCAAAGCTATATCATCAATATTATTTAATATTTATGTAGTTAATGCAATGAAAGCCAAAGTATGTAATAAATAAAAATAAATAAAATGAGGTCACAATAAATATATATTCCTAACGGTAGTTCAGGCTTACAACGCGACATCTCTACTCGGCGCTCGCGATCCATTTCAACGCACAATGAATACGAAATAAGAAATCAACGCAACCACACTTACGCTAAGCAATTTTCTTTCATAGCCAATATTTCTGGCGGATTCGCGGAGCGCGCTTGAAATATGGAGGGGCTCGGTTTGATTTTTTGTTTAGTTTGCGATTTTGAACCGGAACAGACGTATATCACGATTCCTCACAACGTAAACGCAACCAAAATGGTGTAATAAATCTAAAAGTCCATTTTCATATAAAAGAAAACCGATTAAGGAGCTTTTCGATAGCAATCGCTGGAATGAAGCTATATATTTTCATGATCGAGCGATTTCAAGATCACGAACGGCTGACGGGAGGTGCGTGAGGAAATTGAAAAGGAAAATGTTTCTTAAACAGCATTGTCTTTGATGGAGAGATCATTTATTTGTTTTCCGGGATCCCTTTTTTCAGATTTTATAATTTATCATTCATACCACTGTAAATACGAACATTTACTAAAATCAGAATATTCTGTAGATTCAATAACAAAGTGTATTAAACAATTAAAATCCACCGGACGTTGACATACAACATATTCGTCGTCTTTTGCCCAGAAACCGTGCGACAAGAAAAATATAGACAAATTATATCGTTCAAAAAGCTGAACTGTTGTGTGAAGACATTATCGAGGACACAAAGAAATTACCGGACATAACAGGCACGCCTTCGCAACATGACAATGAAACCCGGTCACGAACCACTCTGATATTATTCACCATTAGTTTTTATTCGTCAAGAAAAATTAAAATTAAGATCAGATTTACGACTTATATTATTAATATTAATTGCAACAGAATTATTTGTATTCGGCGTAATTATAACCAATAACCAGGTAAACAAAAAGTCTTCATATGGAAGTCGTTTTATAACAGAAAAAAAAAAAGATTTCTTTATCGAGAACAGGGAAAGGAAAACAGGCGAAATAAATAGCTGGCGTTGTATCAAAAAGTAGGAAAATTGCCGGGGTAAGGATGCGGGCACGCCTTTTATCTGTTACGTCTATCAGGATTAACTCGGCTACTTGTTTATGTAGCAAAAGAGATTTAAAACAATAGACACACGACAATTAAAAGTACTTTAACTTTGGATTTATTTAAATGTTAATGTAGATACTAAAAACGTATTCAAAATTATATATATAATAATTCAAATAGACATGAAACTTACATATCTACTGTCCAATAAGAAAAACTCAAACCCTAAAGAAAAACAACTCATAAAACAAAGTTAAAACATAAAATTATGTAAATGTATTTATAAGACACTTGCGGTACATAAAATATCCAATGTGAACTTGCGATCAGTAGCATGATTAAGAAAAAAGGTATAAAAATCACAAAAGCAGCGTGATAACGGTGGAGAAACGAGCAGCAAATCGCCCCAGAGCAAGCGATATCTGCTTCAGCATTATTAAATATTAAAATAAACCAGCATTCCAACACGAGTCCTTGCGATACTCTAGATTACGTCAAACAATACATAACTTGCTATTGCCTTCTCGCTTTATAACATCAAAATAATGAAACAAAATCATATATCTTGTTTTATTTGTAATAAATTATGTAAAGTCATTCACGGGACATATTAATAATAACCACTTAAAGTCAACATCGTGTTTTAATAACCTTTAGTCACCTCTTGTAAAGGGCAAAACATGCATCTTCAAAGACTCAAATGTTATAAATCGCATAACTAAAGTTGCATCATCACGGCACGAAAGTGTATCGGTCGTATCGCTTTAAGTATTGCACCTCCCACTTACCTGAAACAATACATCATTACAATATCAGTATGGATTAACACAGTTCGATAATACCCTCAATCAAAGAACTATTATTATAATAGTTGACAAGATGGTCTATCGCTGCGAGGAATAAATCAAAGATTTAAGTAATTTTTATATATCACTAATTTTCTGAGGTATTTAGTTGCGCCTGTTCTAAACTAGCGAGAAGCTAGGTTCCAATAATAATTAAATCAATCGCCGCCAGTCGCTCTATCGACAATGTCTATCGGTGGGTCCATTAACTAGAACTACTGTTATTATTAACTTAGCCAAGGATTCCGCGGGAAACTTCTAGATTGCCTCAGTGATGTCATACAGCAGAGGCCTGTTAAATTAAGTCATAAAGTAATATTAATAGAGGTTTATAAATCTATAAATACCAATTTGGTAACGAAATTAAAATACATTGCGCCTTAAGAACACTCGATGCTTTTATATTTTATTCAAATTCAGGGTCCTTATCAGGTTTCGTGGGTCACAACACGAGTACTTGTGTACTTTGTTAGTAAGCCATTAGGTATTACTACTTAATTACATTGTTTAATTGATTGCATATTGATTGTCGACTAATATATTATGGTATTGCAATTGCAAGCAAAGTTTGTTATATATATGTGTGTGTTTATTTAACACTGAGTTTTCGTTTAATTAGTGTAGGCGACATTGGAAATTCTCATTCTTTCTTTAACTTGTTAATCCTAATATATCTCAGACAGTAATCAGCTAAGTAAATGGATATCTATTCGTGATACATGGCGTATTTAACGAAGGGGTACCTCCACAGGCTATCGTCCTCCAGATCTGTCGTCGTGTGCAGGCGCCAATGTTGGGGCTAATGTTGTTTAATTAACTCGTATTCATTATCAGAAGGAGCGCGTGCATCGCTACTACAGGTGCTGGCATTCAAACTTTAGACTGGCACCTCAATTACATTACTTAATTCTCACTTAACTATTTTGAACGACTTCATATTTTCTTGTATTTAAATTTTCGTAATCCATGATTACTTTTATTTAAAATGTACTCAGTTACGTAAATAATATCGTAATTTATACCACCAGTTTCGTGCCCATTCGGGGTCCTTACCCTGAGCTCAGAGTAGGACGGTATCGCGTCGCGAACTACCCTTAATTTTTTTTTTTTTCAGACCGCCATGAAAGTAATATTTGTATATAATAATTACTAACAAAGTTAGACATCTCAAAGTTAAGAATTCCATTTAAACTTCCCTATCATATATCTGAATTCTTACCTTATCTTATTATTTATGACATTTTTACTTGCATTATATTAAATAAGATGCGGGAGTCGAAATAATATGACATTTACAAATAATACCAACTTTATACCGTGTTTGGAGATAAGTTTAAACTTACATATTAATCCAAGCGTCAAGCGAATTTCGTGTCGCCGGATAGTAGTGGGAGATATATAGAGGATATTAATATTCGGTGGGTGGTACGAAGAGATAGCTCGTGGAGAAGTCAGGTGACTGAAATGTATTACTATTTCCGGAAGCCTTTATGCGTGATCTACTGGACCATAGCGTACCAACTATGAATTTTAAAATATTAAGAAAATACTTATTATATGGTCAATATTTATATACATATACTCAATTACATATATCATAATTATATGTACGTTAGTATCTATTAATTCGAAGTCAAACCTTTTGTAGTTTAATAAATCAAATTGATAAAATCCTTTTTTGGCTATACTATTTAGGTTGACCAATAAATATTATGAATATCAAGAGATTAACAAAACATTGAATAAAAATTAATCTGAAGCTATAAAAACTTGTTTTAAATTTAAATAATATAAAAATCTCAAAAGTACTGAATTTGTTTATAGACGTTTTTGAAAATTAATTTCGGTTGTGAAAATTTAATTGGTAATCTTTACCGCAATTTAGAGAGAATTGTTTAGGATTTTCCAAAAAAAACCCTAATAGTTGTCGCCAATAAAGCTTTAATATAGAATGTTAGTCTCCAAGACGTGTGGGGATACAATAGCTCAATTACCAGAGCGGGGCGACGGTATCTCTGAGGTCGCAGGTTCGTTCCTTAAAAAATATAAATACATAATATCTAATAACAATGTTTCCGTAACACAGCGTGACATTGTTTTAAATACAGTTCTTAAACTAATGCCTTCAAGTTCTATTCAATTAATTCAAATATATTATGCATATGAACCACTAAATGTTATGGGGTCACAGAATTAGCATTCAATAGCTTAATGATAGGTTACAAATTTGACTTTTTAAAGTCTTGACAATAGAAATTGATAGGATATATTATAAGTATAATCTTAAGAAGAACCTTCTAAAAAATATGGAATTTATTAGAAATATGTATTTAAGTGTCAATATATTCATATAGAAGCTCTTAAATGATAATGTTTCAAACGAATACAAATATGTAAATTAGAAGCCGAAATATGTAGTTCATGATAACCGAAACTCCATTAAAATTCAATAGACCGTAAGTATACAAGAGGTAATTGAAAATCCTTGTAAAATTATGCAAACAACAGTATTAAATCAGTCGTAAATGGCGAAAAGGTAATAAAAATATGTACGGTGACAATAATAGCGTGTGACGACATCTCCGCCTCACTCAGCTGTTCTTATCGCTGGCTAGATAAAAATCTCGGACGTAGTTTTCGAAATAAAATTTACAAGTTTGTCCGCTAATAATCTTATACATGTCACTATGACGCCCGACCATGCGACCGGCGACACTTACGGCCCCAATACAAGTCCGATTTATGATCGTACCCTCAGCAAAGGGTACTCTTCATTTTACAACTCAATTTAAAACACGACATATTTTTATCACGGCTATTCGTGGAAACCAATAAAAAGACATGCTCTTAATATCTCTATTCCATCTCCAGCATCATAGAAAAACTTCGGCTTTTTTTTACTATTCGCCTTTTATTATCGCTCAGAATAACATGTTACATACATAACATTTTTTATTGGAATTACGTAGCGTCTTCAATACTATACGTTTTTATATACAAAGAGGGGTTCGGTTACAACTCTAACTCATTCTGTATGATGCTGCAGTTGCCATACTTTTTACACTTATCCTTGAATCTGTAAATATTTTGCGGACGATAAAAGCTCTATAGGAAAATCCATTTTCATTATAATACATATTTATAAATAATTTCTTCTGAAGCATGACTTATAAAAAATAACTTAATGGTGTAAAAGTCTTAACTGATACTGGTGCTATATCATGACATAATTGATTGTGACGTAATGTTTTATGTTACGTCTTCATCGCCCGATTTAAAAGGCTTCATTGAATTGATTAGACATTATAAAAAGAGCGACGCAATGCGTCAATCACTTACACAACAAGGGAAGTTGAGTTTCTAATCTCACGACGAAGTTACAAAATGAAAATATATTTAATATTCCTCTTTTCTTAATTTTACTACGAAATGTCAAAGCACTAAACCTGTAATATGATTCTAAAAACCATCTTTAATTAATAATTTTAATCATCGAAATTATTACAATTATAAACTTTTAATCTCGCAAAACAATCTACACTAACAACATAATTATATTAAAACGATTTCCTCCCATGTTTCGAATGATAGATGCTTACAAAGAGACGAGACGATATACATCAGAGATCTCGGTAGGCATAATGTCATGGCGTTAATATTCATTGAGATTGTAGATGGAGCGTGGGCCGGCCACACTCCTGGGCGCGGCGGGGACACGCATTAGAGACAATAGGATTTGCATAGCTGGGCGGTCCTAACTGTCAACCAGGACATTCACATTAAGTAATCCGATTAATAGGATTTTAATACACATTACTTACTAACATTTTTATTAAATGTATAATGAAAAATTCGTCAAGAATCTGCCACTTCTAAGATTAACTCCCCTGCCGTTAATCTTAATAATAGGTATAACATTGTTAACATGTCTTAGACCATTTCAAATACATTAGGCACCATATTTGCGTAATGTATACTTATATAAATATATATGTAAAAATTCTCTCACATGCGGTAATACATTCAGGACGAAAGTGGGTCGCATCTCACAATTCGTATCCCCGTATAACACCCAAAAGGCAGTTCTCATTTCGCCTACCACAGCACTTATTCCGAAAATACAGCTTGAAGCTGGAGCTTAAGGGGCATTGTACATTCGAGAGGCGTCGTACAGACTAGAGCCACAGAGCTCTGCTTGCAATAATGCGCTTACAGTACTCAGTGGTTGAGCGCCCTTATAATACCATTCTATGAAGGTACGAAGTGACTTGGGTAAGTCGAAACTCATGTTTTTTATCATAATTTTTTATGATTTATATAATGTAGAAATGTACTTACTAGAAAACATATATTTATCTCCTGTCTAATTTCTGGTATAACGTGGTTAGTTTACTAATCAAAGAACGGCTATAAATGACCTTATCTCTCTAAGAACTAATGAGTAAAGAGAAAGAACGAGCCGCATACACACTTATCGTCCTGATAAACGAGTACAAATGGGATACACGTTATATATATCAACTGCCGTTCTATGTCTCGCTTAATGTCTTAAGCAATGCCGTACAAACTTATCAGTGAAACAGAAAATCCTTTTGCTACTTGAGTAAATATTGTAGAAATCTAATTAAACATTAAGAATCCGTTATTACTATTTTTCTAATGGGATAAACTTTTACAATACCTTTAATAATAAGATCTGTTATTCGGAAATATTAAAATAATCCTATTTATGTTAAATGTTAATAAAAAAAATAGAACACGAAGTCGATTTGTAAGATGATAACAACACGTACAATTGGGATAATAAATGAATCCTAACATTCGCGCATATTGTCCGACCAGTCTTTATTGCTACATATTTTAAAGACAACAAGCGTCTAGCGGCTTACAAGTTTGGATGGCCCAAATGAAAATATAACTCTAAAAAATATTAATTTGCACTTTAAAATTTAGCATATGTATATAAGTTTATATATGTTTATATCTTTGTTAATATCAGTAATGAAATAACATTTTGTATAATTTAATAAGCCCCATACATGTTAAATTAAAATAAAAATCTGAACCAAATTTACAAATTATTAAGATAGTATATACTATATAAAAATATTAAATACATAAAGTGACCCTTAAGTGTTGATATATGTTTATTTTTATCTGAATTATTTTTATTAAAAATTAAAAACTTATTAACAAAAAGGAAAAATGAGCCCGTAACAATGTTTGTAATATCGACCACATTGCGTTACTTGGTAAGCATACATATAAATTTCTAATATTGTTTTATATAATAAATCAAATATAATATTAAATATTATTTATAGAATAGAATATAACATTTGATAAATGTACACTGAACTAAATATTAAATAAGGTTTTTGAATAAATGTACACAGTCGTCTTGTAAAAAAATAATGTATTATTTGTTATTCTCGCTCCTTGTGTGTATTCGTGTTTATATTCTTTGCTCTGGATCCGGAAATTGAGAATTAAAAAATGGTAGTTCATTTATTATTAGTAAATTACAAGAAGCTAATATTATGTTTTATAAATTTAGTGTAGTAATTTAACTTGAATTGTTGCTTAAGATTGGTAACAGGTTTTTAATTACGGTTTATATTTATTGAGAAAGTAAAGAAGCTATCATTGTTAATATATATAATATATGTTTTAAAAAATATTTTCGTTTCATCGGTATAGATATTTAAGGTAATATATTTAATATATCTTAAATAAATATATTTTTTTCTTCTTGACAATGTCTAAATGAACAGATACATTTTTCGTTATTAAAATAACATGATATGATATTTTTTATCTCAAAGTCAGACATCAGAGACCTTTTATTGCAAATCAAAATATCAGAATGAATAAATTTGGCTGCGAAAATCATAAGTAAAACTATTATTATTGAAATAAAACATTAGAGATAATAAACAATATTACTAAAGAAGAATCCAGAAATCACAAATTTGATAATATAAGTTATTGTCGCGATTGTCCGTCGCTTGTCGTAATGTTTCGTCTTTATAAATATACAAATATGCTTCAAATTACTTGATAATTATGAAGTTTATTAATGATTGTATAATATTTAGTGATAATAGTGTGGGTAACTTCATGTTATTGTTATTACAGTGCGCCTTTTATAAACAGAAAACTATTTTATTGTACACAAAACCACTACTAGGTCTAATAAAACATTGAATATGAATTTGCTAAAGCAGCAAAAAATTAAATTTTTATTTGTAATTTTACACAAAAACCTAAGATCAAGAGGCATTCTTGTATAAAGGTGGGGGGGGGAGGTACATTTATATAGAAATTCTATTCTTTCAAATAATGATATTATTGGATGAACAATGATCGAATTATTCAAGAGGCCATGAAATTCATTTTATAAAGATTATTAAAAGATAAAATGAATATTTGATTTCGAGTTCGCATACTGTTAAATATAGCACCGTAAATTGAAAGCGTTTTATGAAACCATCAATTGAGTTAATGATTATAGAACTTTTTCGCTTAAATAAATATTAGGAATAAAATGGACGCCGTTCTTCGTCGAACCTTTTACTGGAATTACACTGTAGCTAAGTGTTTCGTTTTAGCCCACAGCGAATGACGGTGCATACCCAAGTATACGGGGTTAAAATGTCTATTAATAATCCACAAAATAATCAAAAGAGACTGAAAAAATTGCAGAAATACTATCATAGTTTTTATTTACATTATCCATCAAACAAACTTATTACCAAATGATAATAAGATGGCAACGAAATAGAGTTAATAAGCAAACAGTACTTATTAAAAATAACGTGAGTTATATATATAAAATAGTGAATATAAGAACATCTAGAAGATTAATAAACTTTTTAAATCTTAAGCTAACTGTATTTGTAGTCAACAAGACTACCTAGCTACTAGTGCAGACTATTGGACGAGATTAAAACTTCCCCACTCGAGAGTGCGGTGGCCAGCGTGGCTCGAGTGAAACTTACTTTAAACAAGAGTTAATATATTTGCAAAATTGTCCTTTGGCAAGTTTCGTGATCTAAGTTACAAGTAACTGTATGATGTTAAGCACCTGAGTCCCACGTATTTTTATCAATCTGATATACATACATTAATGTATTTCATTTAGTTCACGTAACTTAAATTCATCTTTAATTAAAAATAAACGGGCTGCAGTTTTTCTGCTTCTTATCTGATACGAACAGAGCCGGGCATGAGATGTAATTACATTAAGCGTGTTTTAAAACGCGCCGCCAAATAAACGCATTATTCATCTGTCAACCCACTAAATGCTTATTTAATTAATTTTACAGCACTACTAATTTAATTTGAATACTTTGAGAATTTCTGCATTGCAATGTTGAAATTATTCAAAGCAACGGTTCTTACATTTTAGTCGAATTTAAAGAACATTCACAAATTAAAAGTGTTTAAAGAATTTTTAATTCCTTAATCTGATTTTTTCTGAACTCGACTTTTCAAGATATATGGTATTTGATATCATGAACATAAAAATACGAAACCTTTAACTTTTACCTTTAATCTTAAAAGTTTATAAATCTATAGAATAATATTAGATATATTAATAATATTAGATAAAGTTAGATTGTATTTAATGCGGCAGCGCCTCAAATATATGCAGAGTCGCAATTAAATTCAAAATACAGGTCATCCTGTAAGCATAAACTGCAGTAGTGCAATGCCTGCAAATGAGGTTGGAGATACGCTTCGTAGTTCGTAAGCATAAATTAAAACAAGTGTTTCTATAAAAAGTTGATAAATGGCCATCCACAGGCGGAGTGACAAAAAAAGGAGCTGGCGTCAAGCGAAGCGCTAACGTGTTTCATTTTGCACTCTAGGCGACATCTGGTCGCTTCAGCATGAGCAAATTGTGAAGCCATCGGTTTTAACCAAATATTATAAACTATATATTTATAACTTATATACTAATATTATAGAGCGGAAAACTGTTGATTTTAACGTACAAATCATTGAAAGTACTGGATGAAATTTGAAAAAATCTTCTAATTATGATATACGCATTTATGAGCAAAGCTATCTACCATTACGCTATTATGTGAATAGTAAATCAAATCATTCCTCTTCCATTGTAACCATCTGTAACAGATAGTGATATACCGCATTGAAATTCCGATACATAGCAATATATTTAAGGAGACAGAACTACAAGATGTTAGAGGAATGTAATACAGGTCGCAATAACGTTTATAAAACCGCAATACGCTACCATTAGGAACCACAGAGGAAATTCTAAAACCCCTGAAATGTGCAATAAAGCGGTATATGCACTGACACTACTCTCTTTCGGAAGTTCAGTCGACACCGACAAAGAACATCACATTTTAATTTCGGTATTTCAATCTAGATGTGCCAGTGTCATTGCATAAAGTTCATATGAACTTTATATCGGATTTACTAATATTAATAATCAGCCGTTCTCATTGATATGAGAAAATAATAGAACGTTATATTTAACGAATATTTTATATAAGTTGTACATATAAAATTGTCTATAGCCATTTTTACCTTTATTTCGATTTAAATAATATAGAATACAAAATTTATCAACGCGAACTAGCTTGGAAACTGCAGCCTATTAGCATTCTATATATTAAGGTCAAAAAGCGATTTCATTTGATAGGACTCCAGAAATCTCATATTAATCAATCAATCAATCAATCTTGTGTAGTCTAAATTTTGAAAAAACCTTATTTAAGTTTCAGTACATGAGACCAACCATTGAAACACTAGGTAGTCTTTAAAGGATATGTCTATTAGTTTCAGCTTTCAGGTTTATGTTTAAAAGCAACGCGCTTAGTACACATAGGACATAGACTGTTCATTTGTAATAGTCATTTCCAGCTTTAAGTAGTCATAAAAACACATCTCTCTCTTCCTCTACATTCACATTGTACAAGTACGACCTGATTCTATTTACACTAATGTGTGCCTCCAGCCTTAAGGTACTTACGCACTGCATTCCACGCGAATCAGAACATAAAAATATCGTATAGCAAAACTCGCATGCTACTTTAAACCGTAATTTATCGTATTCAGATCGTATGCGGTGCGTAGGCGCCCTTACACTATCAGTATATCGAAAGTTGCGTAATCCAGAAACGCTCCCTTTAATTGGTTTACCACAGACCTCTATTAACGAAATAAGATGGGAAATCAGAGTATTAGCATAACAGTGAATTCAATTAGGGTTCACAAAGAGGATTACAACTTGAACAATGAACGGAAAGTTAAAACAGAAGCCCAATAAACTAGCGTGGAATAATCAGAATTGGAACGAGTGTGATTATCAACTTAAAATTAAATTCACATTTTAATAATTTCACCACAAACAAATCTAAATTAAATTTGCGAAAAGGACTTTGTAATATTTTAAACCAAACATTATTCTTATTATACCTAATTTAATAATATTCAACAATTTTATAAAGAGTTCCTTTGATATTGTAAGATATTGTTATTTCGTTTGAAGAACAAAATTTTCAAAACATTTCATTCTAAACGAAATCGCAGACGTAACGTACGAAATGCAATGTTTCTTTGCAGGGAATTTGATTATCTAGATGGAGTTGAAACTGGTATCTAGTTTATTAGTTTCTACTCTCCTTTTAGATTAATTTCGTTGATTACTACACGGACTCGAGCTCAAAGAATTCGAAAAAACGAAATAACTTGGTCTACATGTATCTTAACAGTTATTAAGCCAACAGAATCGTACTTTAATAAATGCAAATTAAAAGTAGGTATAAGAATCATGATGTGACATCACTCTAGTAAGGCTTGTGAAAGCTTATACTGAACAAAGCGTTCTGGTTGCGCAAGAAGGCAACAATAGAGAATTAATAGAGCCATTCGAAGACTCATCGCCTATTCATACACGCCCCAGACGCCTTCGCAGCAACCGTCCCGATTGATGTCCTCGTGTTTTGAAACCGTCACCGCCAAGAAACATGCTCCTACCACACACTCCTCCACAAGACGAGTGTGTGGAGCAAAGAAGTTAAGAGAACATCATATATGGAACTATTTTATTTTGAATTCGGCGTAAAAAATAGTAGTTGTTAAAAATGTAATTTATAGCAACACAAATAAATTTTATTTAGTTCGCCTATCGATAACTCAACTCTATAAAATTTGAGAATATTATAATCAAAGCCGAATTACTTTTATTTATTTCTATCGTAGATAAATATGGCATAATGCATAACCTCTTCCAGACTTATAACGATTTAAAATAGTCTTTAAACATATATAGGCATACATATGTATATTATATATGTATGTGATTATAAAATTTGTCATTCTATTTTTATTTAAAATATTTTTATTCAAAAACCAGACATAATTTTACGTGAATTTTCAACGTCAAGTTACTGATAATATATAGAAGGGTAACGTTATATGAATTCCGTCTGAACTTTCAAATCATAAGGTAATATTATTCATAGAGCACGCAAGCGGCACAGCTGTATACATTTCAGGCTCACGCACAGACTAATCAAAAACTAGTTGGCGCCCGGAGCCTGCCTATAAAACTATCATTTAGAAGCAGCCACCTAGAAGACTTGTTCCTCATGCCATTTCTCATTGGTAGTAAAGATGGAGCATATAATTTATATTAACTACAGGTTTATTATACCCAGTAACATTACCTTCTTACTAAGTAACGTGTAACTTATATGCCTACTCTGAGATGGTCATAACAAGTCCTAATGTGTTAGACATTAACTACACTATTAATTATTTTTTTAAACTATTAATAGGAATATCACGAAATAATTTATCAATCAAACTTCTACTTTATATTTAACACTTATACCTTACATATAACAATATCCAGAATACGAGACTTGTGGACAAAAAACAGACTGACTAACAAACACACATATATATATATATATACATAAACAAGTCATGTTAGAGAAATATTCTGCATTAACAAAAGGATAAAGGAAAAGCGATCTGAATTCAATCGTAAAGTTAATAATGTGCAGACAACATCATGCATCCAAATAGGGTTTCAAAACATAAACTACATCCCACAAAATACGATATCCCGGTAAATATAATAATTTAACTACAAGTCACGATAGTAGTTCTGTAGAACGGTTAACAATCGTTCAATTTGTAATACCGGACCGCGAGGCTCGACTACGAGCACGCGACGTAGTCGACATTCTCATAGGATAACGCGCAACAATCAAGATGTCATTTTTCAACTACCCACACGCTAACTGTGGGGCAACGAATGTGAGAAATATGGCCGACAGCGTACGAACCGTCCTACAAAGGAGTCCCGTGAATGTCGCGATACATATCTCCTGTAATACTGGCAACAAATTCACTCCATACGTATTCACATTTATAAACAACTAGCACAATGCTGAGATTAATTCTTATAAATATTCTCTAATTTTATCCGATTAATTGTTACAATTTATAACACCAAAGGATCTTTAGTAATTTGTGAGATACTTAAGTAGCACAAACAATATTTTAGTATTCACAATAATTATGTACTTCACAGAAGTCAATATCGTATATGGGAGATGCTAACCTGCTTCAAAAAATAATAGTAATTATTAACACGAACTACCAGTTGAAGAATCGCTGCCCGTTTTTAAAGATCGCAACCGAGTACCTACTAACTTGAAAATTCCACATAACGGAACAAGCCCTTGGGGCGGAACAGCTTCGAAACTCGTTTGGGAAACAAAATTGCTATTCACTGCGAATATAAGTACAGACAATGTATTTAATAGATGTAGGTATTATATATAATAGGTCAATTTAACTATGTAAAACACAAAAACCATGAGTTTTAAATATATTCTTAGAACTGACTAATAAATTTTATATGTAGCATCTATACATATTATAAAATAAAGTTCCGCTGCTTCGTCTGTCTGTCTGTATGAGCGCGATATACTCAAATCTACCGAACAGATTTTAATATGGTATTCGCCACGAGGTAGTGTCTATCCTGTGGAAAGTGTATTTGTATAATTCATTATGATTTTGTGTAAATTGACTGAAATTTAACAATTATTCTTGAGAAAGTCACAAAAAGTCTGCATAAATAAATAAATAATAAAGTAACTTGAGTATATCTTGAGTATAAATAACTCAATTTTAAATTTACCAAAAGGATAACCGAAATCCATTTTATCATAATGTACTGTTACAAGCTAAATCAAATTCCTGGGTTTCATAAAATATACAATAGTCGTTATATTTTAGTTCTCAAGGCAATAATTTCCAGATGGAATGATAAAGTTAAAATCTAAACAACGGAATAGACATAAAGAGCGAATCTTATAAGGAAGGGAAAGGCTCGTGTGGTAACAAACGAGATAGATACCGTACGTCCTTATAGAGGCAAGTATTACCATTGGAAGCGGCTTCTGTATGTGACAATGGAGTGAACAGAACTAGGAACTCTTAAATATTGATAGTAATTCAATTGCGTCTGAAGGTTGATATTTTGCCAATGACAATGATTAGAGCTGAACCCATGACTCGTTTATTTGTCAGTAGATCAATCAAACACGACGCTGATTGGTCCATGATTTATGAACCTAACATAACCTTTAGCAAACTTAGTGAAAATGTCTCAAATCATTTTATCATCGAGGAGCGATGATTTTCTTGAAGATTAATGGAATTTAGATTTTATAAGTAAATTGGTAAAATATTTATTTATTGTATCATGTTACTTTTGACTAATGTGCCATTCCGCAACCCAAATGTGAGACACAACAAAATTAAAAAATATATACATCATACTGATTTTTACAATTGTTTTTCATATTTTTTTTATCATAAGTTAAACCTTTTATAAAGCATTCTTTTTATTATTTATAATGAAAAAAAAATTAACAACGCTCTCTATTTCGTTCGCGTATCTTTTGTATGAAACATCAAAAAACTGAAACTGTAATGTACGTCTGAATGCATTTATTTAACAACTAAACAGTTTTCATGAGAAATTTACAACAGACGTACAAAATTAATAGATAGAATGATAGTTGATAGATAAAATAGGAGTCCTTTGAAATTATTTCAACTTATTCTTAATATCATATTATTTATTTCTTTATACACAAAATAAAATGGCGGATCTGATGCTATAGGCATTCTCTACCAGTCGACCAGGGGTCATGCAGAGATAAAAAGAAGTAGGTGCATGTTAGGTTAGGAAAAGATATGTAAATGCAATCTTACATATGCATACGGTACTGAATACAAAACATCTGACACGCGGCAATCGAGCTTGCCGCTATGAAAAACTCCTAATCGGCAAATTATAACTCGCAAATTAATTAACAAACAAAAGAAAAAAAAAATAAAATAATTAAATTAATTAATTAATTTTTAAATTTTAAAAAATTTAAAAATTCGAAAATTTTTTCCATTTTTCGGTAATTTCGGCGGCCGATCTGACCACCTTCCCGTTGGACAATCAACATAATTTTGAAAAGTGAATCTTACTTTTAGATGCTGATTCCAAATATATCTTTAGTTTTTCAAAATTCGAAAAATAAAATTCGACACACACACAGACACACAGATACACAGACACACATACAGACAGACAGATCGGAAGGAAAAACTGAGTTTTTCGAAAATAATAAAATATTAATCATAATAATAACAGATAGATCCCTCTTTAAGGAAGTTTCCTTATTTTTTTTTCTGAACACGTAACGACTCATATCATCAGAAAAAGTGTTTTTTTTTTTTATATTATAGAATTGACAATTAAATACCAAACAATAATTAGAAACTTCATTCAATCAAAAACAAAATTAAGGAGTTAATTATAAAATTTACAGCTTTTAGACAACTGTTTTTCCCCAAAATGTAGTATGAGTACCTGTGAGGTGGTTGCCAGTGAACTCGAAGTCGTCGTCCTGGTCCCAGTGCTTGAGCGAGAGGTTCCCGAGAGGCGTTGCGTTCGCGAACTCCAGGTTGGCGAAGTGCCAGTCCAGGATCTGACGGTCCCTCACCGACAGATACACCGAGCTGGACAGCGGGGGAACTCAGTAATACAAACAAACAAACTTACTATTTTATTGTAAAGTGTAAAAATACAAAGACTCATCCCGAATTACAGAAAAAGAAAAATAGTTTAAGGTTATAAGAAAAAAAAATGGTTTTTATTCCTTCTAGTTACGAAGTCTGCTTAGAACTTAATTGGGAAATTAAATACTAATGCCGATCACAGACGCACCATAACACAGATATTGTCAAAGATGATTTCAATTAATCAAGCCAAAAAAAACGAACTATGTAATGCTAAACAACTTATATAAATAATTATATTAAACTAGCTCTTACTTGTGGTTCTGCCCACAGCTGAATGATTTTGGTTACTATTAGGATAATTAAGAACTAACAAAGAACGTAATGCTAGATAGCCTATAGCCTTCCTCATAAACCTGCCTATCATAATCAGAAAGAATTTTTAAAATCCATCTGGTAGATTCGAAGATACACGCATTTAAACAAACTAACTTTTCCTCTTGATAATATTAATATAGATATATTTTACTATTAGTTAAATGTTAATTTTCAAACGCTTCATATTCTTGCTAAACACTTAATTAATTAATTTATATCTTAACTTATTTCGTTTTAAAATCCTTCCTCACCTTGGCGGATTAGCTTCCAGCTGTACCAACTTGTCCTCGATGCTGGTATTCTGTGCGATGAGTGTCTCATACTCATCGCAGAGTAAGTTCATTTCTCTGTTCAGTCTCCTCAAGTTGAACTCCTGCAGGATGCTGGCGTCTCCCGTCGCAGCCTTGTCGCGGTCATTCAACAATGTTTCTTTTTCGGTTTTCATTGATTTTAGCAACTCCTTTATATCAGACAGTCTACAAAAGAAATATTTTAGTCTGTTTTATACTGATAATACTTTTTAGAACTATATTACTTTTAATTTAATTTTAACAAATTTTTCCGGTTCAATTTGAATTTTGTGCTAAGACATTTATGGGGGTATATTATTAAAAAGTATTACTGTACTTTTTTTTTCGTAAAATAAATAAGTAGGAAATGAACTACCCACAATAGGTTAAGACTTGTGTGGTAGACAGACTACAATGGCCTTTTTCACCAGTGACACCAAAATATAATCTTCGGATTATAGTATAGTATCACTATATAAAATTTGTTTTCACAGTTCTAAGTGACACTTAATGCCACTTATTCTGTATTGGTGACAGAATTACTTAAATAACGATTATTAAGTTATCGATTTTTTTTCTGAGGTTTTTTAGGTTTCACAAGTTTTTATATATATTTTTTATGATAATGAAAGTGTTCAATCACCATATTTAAAATGTCTTTTAAAAATATATATTCATATAATTTAAAAAATATTTTATAATATTTTAAAAATTATATGAATATTTAATCTATTCCAGTGTTTAGATGTTTTTTTTGACAAGTTCACTGTTTATTTGGCAAATCTGTCACTTAACAAAAGATTCTTTTAGAGAAGCACAACTTTAGTTTTTAAAATGTAAGGGAATCCTTAGCGTTTAAGTTTCCCTTATACGTCGGTATAGTGTTATATTAGAAATACTAATATAGATAACTTACTTATTTGTATTATTCTTGAGCTTCTCTTGTAGAGTTATAAGGGCTTTTAAATGATGAATCTGGAACAAAAAATATTAAACAACATACTGACATGGAAAATTAATTTACATTTAATTATGATTTTCACGATATAATTTATCTTATTTTTGAATAATTTAAATTTTTTTTTAAAATTATTTATTTATATCAAACTGAACAACTAACAACAATTTCTTCAATTTATTAATATAAAGTATAATTAATAAAAAATAATTAATAATATAATTTATTTAATACCTGTTTATGTTTAACACTCTTTTGTTGCAATTTAATCACCCATTCCAGAGCTTGTCCGAGGGAGACTGGAGTATCATTGTAGTAGTTGAAATCTACTTGATGAGAGAGGTACGATGTAGCATCCAACAAACGATTAAATTCACGTTCAACCTGTAAATATAAAATAAATCACCGCAAATAAAAAAATTATTATCAAAAATATTTAATCTCTTATTTATAGTCTATAATGTGATCACACCATTTCATCTTTATGTTTAGGAACTTGATTCCCGGTTGCTTCATATAACGGACACTTCTGTTTTATTTTATGTAACTCCATATTCATTTGTACTGACAAAGTTGTCACAGGGTTGCCACCTAATCCTGTAACCACCATTGCTCCTAAAAAAAAATTTAATATTAATTATCTTAAAATTTTTTTTCAAGAGGAAATAAAGTATGTCTATTCCATTAACTTAAAATAAAATAATAGATACCCAAGTCAGCAACATAAGGTCCTTTTCTATAAGTGACAACCCTCCCACCAACTCTATCCCTGCCCTCTAATATGACTACTTCACAACCAAAAGACTGCAACTGACGTGCCGCTGCCAATCCAGATACTCCTAATATCAACATGATATAATAGCAAATTACTAGTAATACAAAAAAATACATGTATATGAATTTCTTAACTCTCTAACAATAACATCACATACAATTCAGATAGGATTTAACAAAACAAGTTAAAATTTTATATTTTTTAAACATAATTAAAGTATCTTCACATTAATAATATTAGTACAACACACATACCTGCTCCAATTATGATCACCTTAGGTCTTTGTTTGCCCTTGGGTGGTGAAGGGATTGGAGTTACTCTCTCATATATACCATAATTAATAAACCCGTGCCTCTCCAAGAAAGCATGAATTCTCATTACTAGAGCAGGATCGGCACTATAAGGTGGCTGTAAGATCATTAATTATATTGCATACGAATTTGCTTTTATATTTTGTAAAAATTTTTATGAATGCTTTATTTTATATATAATTAATTTTTTTTATTTATTTATTAAAATTTTATAAAGAAAGTATTTAAAACAAGAGTTTATAGATCTGTTAAAGTGATAGAGTCTCGTGTAATTATCATTAATTATATTGTTTATAAGAGACATTGATATGTCGGACACAGAAGTAAAAAATATATAATGAAATAAAAGTATTTATATATATTTTTTTTTATATAATCAAACTTTTTACATCTAGTTTAGGTGTTCAATTAAACTTACTTCCATTTTGTGAACTGCATGCTCATGAGTGAGTTGTTTTTTTGGATCTTCAAACCAAAGTTTTAGTACACGGTTTCTGATCTGAACAAAAGCATGGCTAGACGGTCCTTGTAAATCAGAAAACGACTCGGCTTCTAAGGATGACATTTTATCAAATGGAAGCCTTGATTGAAAAGCTGCACCTTCCAAGCTGAGAATTTATTTAAGTCAATTAAAGTAGATTTTAGTTTTATTTTTTGACAAAACATCATTTTAAAAAACCAAAAGTAAGCAGTTACAGTTATTTACCTGTTTAACATCTCTTTGTAGTTAACTTCTTCGATATCCTCAATCTTGGTTTCTTCAACTACGATTGGTTTATCTTCTTTTTTTGAATCTACGGTTCGGCTTGAAGAGGATTCTCGGCGTCCGGTGACCGATGTTGGACTTGAGTTTGTAATTTTACTTTTTTCAGACTGATCAGATTCAGAATCATCTTGTTTTAACTTTTCATCCAATTCGCGGTTTTCAGCCTAAAATCAATAAACATAACCTCAACATCAAAACAATACAAAATAAAGCAGTTTAGATTAGAAAAATACTCACTACCTTTGCACGCTTGCGACGACTCATATTAAAATATGTGGGCTAAGGAACGAATATAGAGCTAAGAGTATTAAAGATTGAATACTTAAAAGTGAAATATCAAAACAAAACACAAATTAGACACAAATAGGAAAGGACTGGCAGTTATAGTGATGTGAAAGAAGTCAATTGTCATTGAGTTCGACTAAAAGTTGATAATATCGATTAAATATTATTATAAATGAAAGATAGTTTTTTAAAAGATAAGAGAAATAGATACAGAATGTTATGTTTTCATAAAACACAATAAAGTATTAACCAAATATTCTAGTTTTGTTTTAATAAAGTTGTAATTTATAATTAAAGATCACAACTTAAACATGCTCATTTAAAATCTATTACCGTATAGTAAAACTAGATTACAATCTAGAGTAAACTTAACGTATTTAACTATAAATATATCTATTAACGGATAATGTAAAGAGTAATGTTAAATCTTGTAATTTTTTAATTTTGCTTCTGTGTTAATAGTACTCACTAACACATCCATATGATTATTATATTAATTAGAAACATTGTAGTGTGTGTAGGTAGTTGTAGAGCTTTATTATTTTTATTTATTTCCATGTGTACTTGTTATGTAAACAATTGAAGATTTTGACACAAGAATATCTAACTACGATGTATTTCATCTTATCTGCTGTCTAGAACAGGGAAAAGAAAATACAATGTACAGGTCACAGGTCTTTATTATTGACATATTTACACTAATACATTTTTATAATTTAAACTTTAGGGTAAGCACGATTGTGGAATATTTAGTTTAGAGACTGTTCCTAAAATGACTTTGTAAAAGGCCCTCATCAGCATATCCGGCTATTTCTTGCGGTATAATAGAACTTTCTTCGACTATACCGCAAGGGCGGCACATACATTCTAATGGCGCTTTCGTGGATACCTGGTAATATAAAAATATTTAAAATAATGTTATTCTAGATAATAAATAGTGCCCAAATTTGAATAGTTATTAATTCAATAGCATTTGCAATTTTTACATACTTTTTTATTAATTTTAGACCGCATGCCTACGGAAATTAATACTTAAACAAATCAATAATTGTGGTAACTTACTTTTCGGAACCTCTTTTCCTCACTTTTTGCTTTTGGACAAAACAAAACGACAGTTGCTTCCCGTTCTCCTGACTCTTGACAACAGTTGCAAGAACGTTCCATCTGCCAAATTTTACTTCCAGATACCTAGAATCAAGCATTGAATAATATACAATATTAGATAAATAAAGAAAGTCTTGATGGAACCCTCTCTTGTGTTTTTATAAGATCCAAAGTTATTGAGAACATTTTTATTCTATAGCGGATACTACACCTTTTAAAAAAGTGAATGGTGGTTTAAACATGAACAAGTTATTAAATTTACGCTAGTACAAAAGGTAATTTGAATTAATATATATTTAAACGTTTTTTTTCATAAAAAAATAACAACAACCTTTTGTGACTGGTTAAACGCTTATTTTTTTTTCTATTTAATATTAGAAAAGAAAACAACATAAGTTAAATACATTTACTTTTTAATTATATAAAATATAAATATAAATTGTTAAAGCATGTTTTTTGTCTGATTATTAATAATCAGAATTTAAAATTTAATTTTATAATGTTAAAATAATATGCGGTATATGTTGTTTTTAAGAACTAAAAGATGTTAAAATGACGTATGTAAATAAATATCCTAATTTATATTAAAATTTAAAAAATTAAATAATAATTAACTTTTCTCTCTAAGACGATTTTTATTTTGTAATAACTCGATTACATCATAATTGTTTTCAATCCTATCATAAATCGATACGTTTAGCCCCTTTTACAAAACTAAATATGTCCAATTAAAAACTATACATTATTTATTCTGATACCTAGTTTTACTATTTTCTTTATTATTAGCAAAAAACATGCTAACATGGCTCAACATGTTTATATAATATTTTAGACATGTTTATAATATATTTAAAATCGAATTAAATTTCTAAGTTTCCATATTTTATTAGAAAAATGCTTCAGAATAAACCTAATCGTAAATAAGTATTAAACAAGTAAAACTAAATTATAAGTATGCCTCTAATCCTCAATTGTAGATTATGCTAAATGTATGGAGTAAATTTCACAATTACTAACTAGATTGGCAATTGTTACTTTTAAACTTGACGACTGCGGATAGTAGCAGTCTAAACATATTTTTTGATATATAATTTGTTGGGATCTGGTATTTGAAAGCAATATCCATTGGTAAAGCTGCATATCTTTCTAGTTGTACGGTTTCAAAATTAAAATCCCCAAAGAAGAACCAGCAAGAAATTTTAACGGTTGACCTTACACCAGTACTTTACCTGCACATAACTCGTGCATTTCCCTATGCAAGCATAGGAAGGAATCGGTTTCGGAACGCAGCCAGGATGTTGAAGTACATGTATTACGGGTGTCATTTGACATTCTTGTCCTAAAAAAATATGATTTTTAAAATAAATACATAATAAATGTTAAATATCTTAAGGTGGTTAATGTCAGTAGTGTATGTGAATTAAAGTAAATTCCTACTTACCAGGGGGCAACTGTATCTCTTGTCCATTTACACTCTTAGATTGTATATGGCACATTGAAAAAAATACCAAAACTAAGCATAAATGTTGGATAAACATTTTTCTATTTTTCTATTTTAATCTTGATATACTTGCTACCCTTGCGGCGTGTGTGACTTTTGTGACGAGCTTCACTGAAAATCTGGCTTATAAAGGCCGTACGTAGCTTTTCTGGAACATCCAACACTTGTTTCAGGCTTGGTACATTGAAATCATTTTAGAAACCATCCCTCCAGCTGAAGAATTACATAGAACTCAAGCGGCGTAGACATGCAGTGCGTAATGGAGTTAACATCTACGCGTCGTATGAGTTTAATAGCTTTATCACAATGATCTATAGATACTTTACAATAAGAACAGCGATACGTTATTATATTGTACGATATATTAAAAAAAATATCATTCAGCTTGAGATAAATCAATAATTAACATCATTGTCAATTATATTTTTTTATAAACCAGAAATCAAAAGAAGATCGTAATTTGCTTTATGTTCGCTTAACTAATTGCTCTCTACGCATTCAGGCGCACTACTACTACCACACTTAAAATTCGAAAAAATACATTTATATTGTTGTATTAAACAGAACCACAAAAGACTAAAGTTGTAAACTATATATTATTTTTATATATTGTAATGGCTATTAAATATATACCCTTATAACATACATATCAGAATTAGACATTTTAAGACTCTATACCATATAGTTGGACCTCATCGATAGCGAAATAACATTTCCTTACATTATTGTATTATTATACAAGGAGTGAAAGTTGAAATTTGCGGGTTTTTACAGTAGGTGTCGCTAGCAGGACTTAAGCATTTCTATGGTTTGTTATATACACGAATGTTTTATATTGACATTAGCCTCCAAAAACACCTAAGTCTCATTCTGTCAAAAAAATAGTGTCGTGGTGGTTTATATCAATGAATATGTCGAGTTACTTATGTTATTTCATCAAAAGAGGAAGCAGCTGAAGCACATCGTTTAATAGAAACTTATGGCGAACATGATCTAGTGATTACAACATGTGAAACATGGTTTCGTTAGTTTAAAAGTGGAGATTTCGATTTGAAAGACTGGTGCAGCAAAAAGGTTTGATGAAGAGGAGTTGCAGATGTTGTTGGATGACAACCTAACGTAATCCAACGGTTCGTAAGGAAGCCTTTCTTGCGTCTGATTATCACGGGTGACAAGAAACGGATTTTCTTGAGAAACTGAAGCGAAAAAAATTATGGCTTTCACCGGGTGAAGCCGCCCCGTCCACCGCAAAACCCAATCGTTTTGGCTGTAAGAGTCTCTGTAAGATGCTCTGTGTTTGGTGGGACCAGTATGGTGTGGTGTACCCCGAACTATTAAAACCTGGTGAAACGGTATATACGGATCGCTACCGACAACAAATGTTCAATTTGAGTCATGCGTTGATCGAAAAACGACCGGAATGAGCCCGAAGACATGGCAAAGTTATTTTACAACATGACAACGCACCGTCTCATACGGCTAGATTCATGTAGGACACACTAAAAATACTTAATTAGGAAATATTATCGCACCTGCTGTAGTTTCCAGACCTCGCCCCGTTCGTCTTTTACCTTTTTGCATCAATAGGGCACTCACTTGCAGAGCAGCACTACGTAAATTTTGAAGAAGTTGAAAAATAGCTCGTAGAATGGTTTTCCTCGAAAGAGAAAAAGTTGGCTAATGTCCGGCGCAGTAGGGGACCGGACTCGCGCGTCTTTCAATAGATACTTGCTGGGTCTGGTCCCTGCTACGGAGCCTTTCCTGAGCGAGGGTGTCGCTGTTTGCTTATAGGATTCAGAAGGGACTATTTCGGTAAGTATCAAAACACTCTCCCGATTCTTCAAATTGACATACATACAAAGATCACTAATATGGATTCAAATTTCAATGTAGAAAAGATAAAAATAAATAAATAAATACATACGTTACAGGCCAAATCCAATTTTAGGAAGAACTAGGTTTGCCTAGCCTAAACTACTTCTTCGTATGCGTGATAGAATAGTAATAATAAATTTGGCCGGAATCATGTTACCTTTTTTTTTTCCTATATCCTCATGGATACCGCGGACCGCGCAGGCAACCCGCGGTTATGCCGGACTCTTACCGGCTAAACTCTTACTGCGCTCCACTTCGCTGCTTTGTGGTGACAACACGGAGACTGCTGTGCGCCCATTCCGCATCCCCACCAGCAGCAACTCTGTTCTTACTCAGAGACGCCCCACCTCTGGAACGGGGTCTTTTAAAACAGAAGCCCCTTCCTTCCCTAGTCGATGCATCGGGAGCACCTTACGCATCAACCGCATCGGGGACCTGTCTCCTACGGGGCGCCCAATCCCCCAAATCGAACGCCCGAAGGTCCCCGTTAGGACGGCACTTGCCTGCTTCGCATAAGATCAAGAGACACGATTTCTCGGACCCGCTCCGCTGCCTCCTGCGTCAATCATATGTTACCTAACCTAACCTAATTTAATAACTTTTTTTTACAAAATCAATATTCTGTAGTAAACATGTACATTATAGAAATAACTAGTTTAGGCTAGACAAAACTAGTTTGTCTTAAAATTTGCTTTGGCCATTAACACATATATATATTCCAGTGTAATGATTAATTTGATAAATTATACCTACCCCTTAGGAAATAGGGAGTAGGTACTTGATATCTGTGATTTTAATAAATATCTTGTTCTCATTTCTAACTTATATTACTTATTTCTTTTTAATTGTATCTTACCTTTTTAATTAAGTAACTATTGAATTTAATTCAAAATATAGATAATTATTGATATACGATTACTTTTACGAGAATATTATTACATATTTAATTTTAAATATTCTTTTTTTATATATATTGGTGGAAATTGTAAAATAACAATAATTAAACAGCTATACCTTTCCTACATTCTTTTTTATTACTTTTTTTTTTTCTATTTCTACCCTCTTTCCTCTAACGCCGAGATACGATGAACGCGAAATTAAACAATCCGCCGGCAAAAAAGGGGGGTTTTGCAATTATTGATGTGACGCAGATGAGCGATTACGGTGAAGCAAGTGTTAATCACTAATATTATAAAAATTGAACATATAAATATATATATATATATATATATATATGTATGAGTGTGTGTGCATTAAATAGAAGAAACAGATATTTGAAGGCAATATACGGTGTTGCGCGTGGCGTTATCCTGTCCAGGTCAGTCCTATTGCCCTTTCTTTATTATAGCCATTTTATATTATCTTTTTTTTATTCCTTAATAAGTTACAGTCCACTAAATCAAATAATATAATAAATCGACGCACCATATATTGTGGCACTTCAAATGATTTAGATGCAATGTATTGTTGTTAGCTTATTATTTCAGTTAACATATAAGCTGATTTTTCTCACTAATAATTGCTTGTGTGTGTCTAAGCGATTTCTGACCCAATTTTCTTGCGACTTTATTTTGGAATTGTATTCATTTCGGTACCAATCAACACGTATTTATGTAATATAGAACTGATTAGTTTTTCAACAAAATTGATCAAGATATTTTTTTGTTTTTTTTAGAACCTAAAAATCGCGTTTTCTATAGCGCATTTGGAATGGTTGTGATATCAATCGATGAGTGTATCAGCCAAAGGTAATACTAGGAGCGCAATTTTCATTTGCTGCGCTCACAAAATCTCGGTATGTGTTAGCATATTGAGCTAAGCGAAGCGCTAACAGCACTGTAGTTACATTTACAAAACGTCGACGCATTATGTCCTCAATTATTTTTCAAAGCTAAATTTTCGCGCAAAAAATATTCCCATTAGAGTCTATAGGATTATCAAATATTCCTAAACGACATTGAACATTTGTTTTTTTTTTTTTAATACCACCAGACTGATGTCTATCAGTGTGCAAAATTTGGAAATTTTCCTATATACCGTTTTTGATTTATGCTTACAAAAGGAATGCAGAAAAGACTCACATAGAGAACTTCGCTCGCTCCACTTGCTTCGCTCAACAAGTAAAAAAAATATTTTATGCTTTTTGTTTTCTTTTAAGAAAATGCAAAATATAAATATAAATTATATATAAATTATTGTTTAATTTATGTTTACATATATAAGTTTTGTAATATGCTGTATATGCAATAAATTGTTTTAATAACGTTATTGAATTTATTGATAGTGTGGACTTTATTAAAAAAAAGATAACAATAATATAACATTTTTGTTAACCAGGAAGTTAATCATTGGGCTCGCAGCTTGTTAGAATTAATAAGAGGAAACCTTAAAAAGTCGCTGGCAACAGCCAGTATTTAATAAAACTTGATATTTTGCCTTTTATATTTTTATTTAATATTTAAGACCTTGACCAAGATTATATAAAAATTATATATTTATTTACAGGAAAATTTTAACAGCCACATATTTCGTCGAATCATTGTTCATGAAAGGAATATTTCAGTTTATATTTTATCGGCTGTAGTCCCCGCATTTATAACACCTGCATTCAGCAGGTTCTCTTAATCGCACTTCCATTATTGCACGTTCCTCATCTTGAAGTCTCAACCCATCAACATCATAGCAGTGAGTTAATGTCACCAAGCGCTCTCTAAGGTAATTTTCTTTGCAGCAATAACATTCCTGGAAACAAAAAAAATCAATATTCTGTTATAAACATGTACATTAATACTGAAAAGCTTTTGACACACGGGAGTGTCGAGTGCGAGTTTTCTAACCTACTCGATCGCGTTAGCGTAAACTTCGGTTTGTATGAAATAAGAGCAGTACTATCGTACTCCCGCTAGATGGCGCTACTCTGATTTCATTGAAATCGACGTTTACTTTACCACATATAGTATTAAAAACGTGTTTCATGACATCAAATGCCAATGAGTTCACGTTCTTTGTTTTAGTGAATTAAAAGACTGGAATATGACAGACTGAAAAGGATTATTTACATTAAAAAAAATGTAATAAGATAGTAGATAAAACCTTCAAGAAGCCAGTCGGTGTAACAACTGAAGGTTGAACCTGGCTGTTGCATATTCCTTCACATTTGTTGACACTAACTTCGCCGCTGCACGATCTTACTAAACTTCCCATGTCATCATATTCCTCTGAAATTAAAAAGTCTTTCCTTACTCTCAATAATCATAATTTCGATAAAATATGATCATTTAAACTGTCAAGGACTGAAAAGACAAAACTTAAGCTGTGCGAAAAAACAAACCTCAAAGCTGAGAACTGAATGTAAATTTAAATATAAAATTTACCTTTTGTTACATGTATTTCTGTTGGAAGAGTTTCGCAATTTTCTTCAGCATAACATTGTACAGACAGAACAAATAAAACTTTAAAGACGCAAATGGTAATATATCTTGAAGTGAGAATCATAATTAAAAATATTAATTATATTTTATTCGACGATTTCCAAAGCAGGACTGTGGATCTCATCGACTGAGCTCCCGTTTTATACCAGTCATGTCGTATGTATTATATTTTAATCTTTAATATTTTGTGTAATAATCTAAGCGTCATGTTTACCAGCAGGAGTTCGAGGATTAAGTACCAAGTCCTGTTTTCCAACTTAGAAGTTAACAGTACTTATAAAACACATTTTTATAGATTCCTTTAAATTTTTATAATGGATTGTCCTGGATTTTTCTGAACTTGGACTGATATGATTTCAGTATTGAGTTTTTTAATTATATGTGCCTATGTTAATGCAAATCATACTAACTCTTATAAAATGATAGCTTTTCGTACCAAGGGGTAGTTAGTTAGTCAGTTAATAGCTCATAACTATTATTGACTTTATTCAATATTTATTTTACAACTTTATAAGATTATTATGGCTATACATGTTTATATATCCAGAATGAAGTTAAATTGCATTAGTATCCACTTCAAAGCAATGGTTTTCTATTATGTTATTCGTTTGTCTATTTACCATAAATACATACGTACATACAAACATAGATAAAACAAAGACCAGTTTGGTCTGCAATTAGAATGAAAGTAAAATTTTATGCTATGTCAACATTTTAAGTATTATTTGAGACGAAGGGATGTGGGTTCAAGAATACAAATACAGGTAATAATACTATTAAAATAATTTTAATTATATAAAACCACAAACAAACTAATAATCATTTATAATTTAGTCACCTATTTAATAATTAATTATAAATATGATTTAAGTATAAGTAAATAAAATAGTTAATACATAGTTTTGATTAAAAACTGTAAAATATACTTATACAATCGGTTATATAACTAGTAGGTCGAAATCAATATTACTAACACCACTTTTTTTATTATACTTGAATTTTTTATATTTATGTATTTATATGATACATTTTATATGATACATTTATACGATACTGAAAAATATTGACCATATTAAATTATAATATGACCTTCTGGTGAACTTCTGGTTTTTTTTAATTAATTTTCTTAAGTGACTTTTATCAAACTTCTTAACGTATCTCCGTGTGTCTTCAAAAATTAGAATACATTTAAGGTAAGACAATTTTTCCAAGAAACTTGTCTGATAATTAAAAAAATGTCGATCCTTACGGTTTTTCTAAAAGTGTAATCAGTTCGTTCATTTGTCTGCAGGACTTTGTCTACAAAAAGTTATAAATTTACGAAGTTGATCTAATTTTTATTATTTAATGGCAATTTAAATACATATCATAAGTTTTTTAGAAATTAAAATTACATATAAAAGCATTGCACAATTGTATTAGTATATGCTATAGCTGACATTTAGTTTATTTTCCTACCTTTTTTGATGGTTGTGTCTAATAAATTTTAATTTTAAAAATTAAACAAATTAAACGTATTTTCTAGAATTTAGAAATTTTCATTGAAAGGAAAAATAGCAACACTAAGCATGGCATTATTGATTACCGGTGAAACGTCAAATAAGTCCTCTATTCTGTCAATAGTTGCTAATAATTTGGTTAATAAGTATCGTAGTGTTTTTTTTAATTGTTTAATATATAACTAAGTCATAATTGCAATAATGGATGAAAACATGCTTTTATTTTTAATTTTAACATTCTCATGGATTGAGTATTTATGGGAATTGTATCTATCCTTGCGGCAGGTAAGAAAGATTATTTTTACTTACTTTTTACTCTTATTAGTTAAATGTTTGATTGGTATAATAATAAATTTAGTTGTGAATTTTCTAATCTTTTTTTTATTAAAATACTTTATTAAAATACCCTAGATCCTTAAAATATTATTTCATCAAACAATCAATCGTAACGTACCACGTCAATAATTTTAAAATTATTATCTTCACCGCGTATGTGAGGGTTGAATAATATATTAATAACAAATGTTAATTTAAAACTTATATTTTATAATTGTCGTAATCTGCTGTTCCTATACAAATACCAATATTTTTATTAACTAGGTTATATTTATTATTTCAGCGTAAAATCTACAAAACAAATAAAACTATTCCAGAAGATCTAAAACAAATGCTTAATGAAGAACAGTTTGAGAAAGCTCGTGTATATGGAATTGATAAGACAAATCTAAAAATAGCAAAAGAATTTTATAGTATGACATTAACATCATTAATTCTTTATAAAAGATGGATATCTATTGCATGGCAGAAATCTGAAAATATTGCAGAAGTATTCAATATCAATCCACAACAAGAAATTCTAATAAGTTGTGTCTTTATGACATTTGTTACATTATTCAACTTTGTTACTAACATGCCCTTCACAATCTATGGGACATTTGTTCTTGAACAAAAACATGGTTTCAATAAGCAGACTGTTGGTTTTTTTATAAAAGATCAGTTGAAATCCCTGGTTCTTGGCCTTGTCATTACTTTACCTGTGGTATCAATTGCCATATACATTATCATGATTGGTGGTAATATGTTTGTAGTTTGGCTTTGGCTATTCACAACTGTTACCACTTTGCTACTTTTAATGTTGTATCCCTCAGTAATTGCACCACTATTTGATAAATTTGTACCTTTACCTGATGGAAGTCTGAGAACTGCTATTGAGAATTTAGCTTCAAGACTAATGTTTCCACTAACACAAATTTACATTGTAGAGGGTTCAAAACGTTCAGCTCATAGTAATGCATATTTTAGTGGTCTCTTTGGTGCTAAAAGAATAGTCTTGTTTGACACTTTACTTGAAAAAGAAGATGAGGTTAAAAAAGTTACAACAGGGTGCACCGAGAGTGAAATTTTAGGGGTATTAGCTCATGAACTGGGTCACTGGAGTTGTAGTCATATCTATAAGTCAATAGCCCTTACTGAAGTCAACTTACTTCTTCTTTTTACAGCTTTTGGAGCTCTTTTTAGATATCCAATGTTGTATATGGCTCTAGGCTTCCCCCAAGAACATGAGCCAGTTATTATTGGACTGATTGTTGTTTTACAACTTATTTTGGCTCCATACAATTCTTTACTTTCATTCTTTGCTACAGCTTTATCTAGAAAGTTTGAGTTTGAAGCTGATAATTTTGCAGTTTCTCTTGATTATTCAAAAGAACTTAAGTCTGCGCTTATTAAGTTAGGCAAAGATAATTTAGATTTTCCTATCTATGACAAACTTTATTCATCCTGGTATCACTCACACCCAACTTTGCTACATAGAATTGAAAATATTCAGAATCTTATTGAAGGGAATAAAAAAGATTCCTAGAATGGACTTGGAAGGTGTTTTACTTATAACAGTACAATTTCTTATTAATAGTGATTTATATTTACATAAGATCTATTTTTATGTAACACATTTTTCTTAATAAAGTCTTTAGCACAAGATATAAACAAACTGAAAATATTTTTAATGAAAAAATTAAATACAAGCAAAAAATTTAAAAATAATGTTTTTAAATTTATTACTAATATTTAAAAGTTACCAATAGTTCTTACATGCATTTATAACAGATAATTGTAAGATTATTTTTATATAACAGTCAATTCCAGTATATCTTAGTGGTTCAATAAACTTTTATATGCCTTATCCTTGAATGTTTTATTTATTGATTTAAATCCTATATTTGTTCTGAAATAAAAAGAATTTCTTGTCAACTAGTCAATAATTTTTTTGATTAAGTGGAATAAGAAATGGAAGTTGTTACATCTTATAAAATTCTTCCGCTTGTTCCAAAGTGTCGGGCAATGGTTCGTCTTTTGTTTCAGGCAAAGGAATAAGCAAGGCAAGTTGGCCAAATGATATAACAGCCAAAAGCAATAAAGGAAGATCTGGCTTAACTTCTTCAAGATTGACAACTACAGGTGCCACCATAGAGGCAACTCTAGCGAAAATCGTAACTCCACCTACACCAACATTGCGGCCTAAGGTTGGAAAAAGCTCGCCAGAAAATAGGTACAATGCTGGAACTGTACCCTGTATAAGAAATATTATTTAAAAAAAATCAAAAGAAAAACAGGACTAAAACTTTTACACCGTGGTCTTACAGCTAATCCCGCAAATCCCAGACCAGCAAAAACAAGACGGGGCCAATCATTAACATAATAGTCTTTTGGTGTCATTAAAATCAGGACGAAACAAAAAGCCGTTAGTACTTGAAACACCCACACTGTTGTTTTTCGTCCAACTTTTGTTACTATAATAAGACATGATACTCCTCCAAAAACAGATATAAGTCCACTCAATGCAACTGTTAAAAATATATTTGAGCCAATTAAACCCAGGTATTGCGAAAACGTGAAAAATTCTAATCCAGTGCAAAACCTGAAAAAGATGTAAGGTAGTCTCTATAACATGAAAAGAACTTTTAAGAATTAATATTATAAAATTATACCAATTTAAAGATAACAAACACGTTATCTGACGCATACTTTCTGATTTCATAAAAGCCATAAATCCTGGATCGTTTCGAACTAGTGTATTGCATTTTTTTAATAATGGTACAGCATCAAGAAAATATTTTTCTCTTTTGTTTTGTCTAGCAGCTTTTTCGAGAACCACTGAAACGCAATACGCAAAACTAAAACTATTAAATATATTATAATCCCTTCAATAAGCACATCGCTTGTGTCCCAAATACGCCAGTTATAGGGAAAGGAAAAAACGTATGTGGTTTGTAATACAGGTAAATGGGTTTGTACAGTTTACTTAAGAAAAAGAAAAAATAGTAATAAACATGATGATTTTGTAGGTGGAAGAACCTAGAACCAAAAACTTTGTAGAAATTTGATAGCCACTACAAAAGTGAAGGATTATAAAGTGCGATAGCATCATTTATCATCAGGAGTCCAATAAATAAATAAATAAATAAAAAGAAAAAAATTCAGACTCCAAAAAACTTATTTTCAGATGGGAATGTGTTATCCAAAAAATATTATAAAGTTTTTAAGTTGAAAAGTGATACTATGAATTTTTTAAATCTTAATTTACAGTACCCACCTAGCGCCTTTTCTTTTTGCCCTGTAGCAATTAACCATCTTGGCGATTCTGATACTACAAACCAATAAAACATGTAAAGGGAGGACAATGTTGCCAAAGCAAACTCCAATTTTCTCCAGTCTCGAAGCCAATAGGCAAGTACCGCCATTACTGTGTTTCCAAGACCAAAGGGCAATTGGTATACAATAGGAATTATTGTTCGCCACTTGCCACCCACAACCTTTGTATGGTAAATTAAAATAAATATATTGATCAAAGTGGGGAAAAAATTCCCTAATTTGTTTGATGTTATCTATACTACACTGTAAAACATTAAATCGTCTACTAAATTAATTATTAACAACCAAAACAATAGGTTGTTTACCTCCATGCTCAATACAAACGATATAATTCCAATACCGCCAGAAGCCAGGGCTAATATGAACCAGTTTAATAGAAAAAGCCAGTACCATGGCATAAAACAAGTTATATAACTCGCCACGCATTGCATCGTTATTCCGATCATTAGTGGAACCTTGCGTCCATACCTGTCAGCAATTATTCCAAAAATGATACCACCAAGAAGCACTCCCCACATCATAATACATTGGGTAAACTAAAAAAAGGGGTTTCTGTTAAATTTCGATTACATAATTGTTTTAAAATAAATTACATAAAGTTATCAATTGCCATCTTTAAGCATATCTGACAGACTTTGAATAATGCTAATAAAATAATTAATTACCAGTAATGTGATATTTTTGCAGTGTTTTAAAAGTCAATACTTACGACTCGACAATGCCCGAAATTATAAAGACTTACAAACTTATTTTCAAAGTATAGTATACCTACGTGTATTAACCAGTGCTTGGAGCATACTAAATCCCAATCAGATTGAATTGTGCGACTGAACACAGACACATTGTAAGCAAATTGTGGACATTTGACTAAAGGTATCATTGCCCTTTCCATGTTCGGAGCGATAAGGAGTAAATCTGGGTCGAAGATTAAACACGGATACTCTTCAATTAACTGTAATTTTCATTTCGAATTTAAAAAGTGAAGATCACCAACTGATGTACAAATAATTAGAAAATCTTCAATATTGCATAACCTTGGTTTGTTGCATACACGTTGGTTTTTAAACTGGTTTAACCACAACGAAATTATAATCTTATAAATTTAAATACTGTATAAGTAGTTATTAATATAACTTACAGGATTACAAATTTTTCGCCATTGTTGTTCGGTGAAGGAAGTAAGGTATGCTGGCTTTAAGCACCAAAATTCTTGGGGTGGGGCCATAAAAATAATATTCAACTGATACCAAGCTAGCGGCAATTTCAATAGAGACATATAAAAACTTATCCAAAATTGCCATATACCAAATTCTCCAAGGACTTTTAAGGTAATATCTTCAGTGTCACACTCCTTTTTCAAACCAAAGCCTACAACTGAAAGGTTAGAACACTTTATAGCAATAGTATCTACTGATAAAAACTCAATCTAGGGTGTAACAAATACAATCCTAATAATTTGATTCATGTTCAGCACTGATACAATAACTGGAGAAGGGTTTATTATTCTAATTAAGTTCATTATGCCAAATTTATATTATTATTTGTCCAGTCACTACATTTTTGTCGTGCAAATGAAACTTAATATATAATAATTTAAAAGCTTTGTTCTGTTTAATATATATATATATATATATATATATATATATATATATATATATATATATATATATATATATTAAACAGACAATGCTCGTTAAATGAGTAACAAAGCTTGAAAAAAATAATATATATATGTATATATATATATATATATATATACATATATATATTATTTTTTTCAACTACCTGCAGACTAACAATTGTGTTTAGAATTTGATACTGCAAGTTTATGGGTGTTTGCCCTTATCAAATATGGTAAATATGTATATGTTTTGTATTTTTCTACAAAACTTACACTTCCATGACTGAGAATCTTGAGAGAGCAGAGCATTCATTTCATTTTGCAATTCAGAAGATTTTACATTATTAGAGACCGTTGACATTATGGCAAGTTATGTTTGCAATTTTTATGACTTTTTTTCTCAAAAGCAATAATGTCATAATCAATCACAATTACATAAAATTTTTATAAAACCTTATCAAATAAGTAAAATTATATTTTTATATATAAAAGTTTTGACGTTGTATATTGGTTTGAATTTTTTTATTTTATTTTCTTCTGAGTCGTTCTGTTATTAATGTACTGTTTTTTATAAATCTGTTTTAAATATAGCCTGCAGGTATACAATTTTTTTTTTATAAATATAAAATGAAAAATTTATCAATAATCACAAGCGTCTTTAAAAAAGTTATCTATTTTTTTTTTCTAAATGGAGTGTAAAATATATGCAGTACAACACTAGTTTTAACACTTAATTTGAAAATGAACGAGAAACGACATGATCATTTCCATAGTTTCCATAAAAGGTAAATACAAATTTATTGTAATCACTAAAAATAATTTGCTCCATATTTTTGTGAGGTTTTCTATTTTTTTTTAATAAACTTACATAATTACTATACAATATTTATTAAGAACAAACTTTAAAATAAATAAATTAATCGGTTTTTAATGTCAAAAACTAAAAAAATAATAAAAATGAAGTTATTATTAATTTTTTTCATCACTGGAATGTGCGTTTACAATCCTATTTTACTATAATATTTATTGTACTCTGTGAAGTGTGAATCACATCACAGAGTAGTAGAGTACATTATATAAATATTAAATATATCTATATTCATATATATGTACGTAGTAAAACTCTACTTTTTCTCTATACCTGTTTAATGAATGAAGAATCAATTAAGTATACAACTGATCTAGTTTAGAAGAGGATTTACATTTTTTTAAATATTATACTATAATTGTGCTGAATGTGTATAAGTGGAAATTAAAACGATGCCTTTGGCCAACGCCACCGATCCATGGCGCATGCAGAATGTTGGGGATGTTACGGTATGTTGTTGTAAAACAACTGTCTGGCATGGGTTTTTTTTTTACTAAACATTAAGATTACTCATTTTTACAAATTCGTACGTTTTATGATAAAGAGTTGACATTTATTTCCTAACTATTAAGACAAATACAACTCGGGCGCTATTAAAATTTATTAGTTGTATAGAGCAACGCCCATTAGCTGTCTGTAATCACTTAAACACTTTAATTGTTCAATTTTTAATGTCAATTACAAACTTTATAATAAACTTTACCATACAATAGATTGCTTCTTGTAATACTGCAACATATGATTAATAATAAAATAAGTTGCTATTTCTTTATATTGCTTAATCTAAAATTTATAATATTTAAATAAGTAATCCTATGTAGGTTTTTATTAAAATATTTTTGTTAACTAAGCTAATACAAGATATTCTCTGTGATATGATACTATCTTGTTGACATTTCAGCGTGGTGTTGGGATACAGTCAACAAACAGTCTTCCAATGGTTGTAGAGAATGCAGCCGAGTCAAGACAGGCATCAACAACTGAAAGTCTTGAGTCAGGTGTATCAAACGTCAGTGACCAAAATTATGAAAGAGAGGTTGAACTTCAAGATGTTGTGAAGGAAGGCCATGAAAAGGCAGACCCATCACAGTTTGAGTTGTTAAAACTTCTGGGAGAAGGTTCCTTTGGTAAAGTTTTTCTTGTTAGAAAAGTTACTGGTCCTGATACTGGCACTTTATATGCAATGAAAGTGAGTCATATTTGATAACAATTACTTATATATTCTAAATTAAAAAAATAAGTATACTTATAAAATATGTTTTTATAACAGGTACTTAAAAAAGCAACATTAAAAGTAAGAGACAGAGAAAGAACAAAAATGGAAAGAAATATATTAGTAGAAATGGGTCATCCATTTATTGTTAAGTTACATTATGCTTTCCAAACTGCAGGCAAACTGTATTTAATATTGGATTTCTTGCGTGGAGGTGACCTGTTTTCAAGGCTAAGTAAAGAGGTAAATTGTGTTATCAATTATCCTCGTAACCACTACAAACCCATATGTATCTTATATTAATAAATTTCAATATCTTAGTTGATATAAATGAATATAAATATATATAATTTATTTATCAAAGAAAACTTCATAATTTATTATTATATTTTCTAAATAATTACAGGTTATGTTCACAGAAGAAGATGTTAAGTTTTATTTAGCTGAGTTGGCATTAGCGTTACAACATGTGCACAAATTGGGAATTATATACAGGGATCTTAAACCAGAGAATATTTTATTAGATGCAGATGGACATATAGCATTAACTGATTTTGGTCTGTCTAAACTACCTCCTAGTGATAAAGCCTATAGTTTCTGTGGTACAGTTGAGTATATGGCTCCTGAGGTTGTTAATAGAAAAGGACACACTATGGCTGCAGATTGGTGGTCATTTGGTGTCTTAATGGTAAGGTATTATAGTTATTAATACCAATTTAAATTTAATATTTTTAATCAATATTTATAGAATAAAAAGTCATGTCTACATTAATGATTTCAGTTTGAAATGCTTACTGGTAATCTTCCATTCCATGGTTCCACAAGGCATGAAACAATGACTCAAATCTTAAAGGCTAAGTTAGGCATGCCTTCCAATTTGAGTGAAGAAGCACAATCGCTTTTGCGTGCATTGTTCAAAAGGAATCCACACAACAGGTATATTCTATTGATAAGACGAAATTATATTTTTAATTTAGAATAATTCGTATCATTTAATTTTTTTTTCATAATAAACATTAAGGATTTTTTTTGTATTAGATTGGGAGCTGGACCCAATGGTATTGAAGACATCAAGAACCATGAATTCTTTGCTAGTATTGAGTGGGAGGCCTTACTTAGGAAGGAGGTAAAAGAGGCATTTTATATGTATGACACAATCTTGTTATAGTTGTATATGTGTGATTTACTTGGGATACTATCATTAGACAGTATTATAATATTTTTAAAGTATTCATAAGCCTAGAGCTATGAAGAGCTATAATACTACTCGGAGCGCGAACCAGACCTCAATTTTGACTTGCTGTGCTCGCAAAATCTCTGTATGTGTTACCATATTGAGCGAAGCGAGGAAAGCAGCACCGAAGTTGCATATACAAAACGTCGACGCATTGTGTCCTCAACTATATTTCAAGATGAGACACTATTACATTTTTGTTTTTTTGAATTTTTTTTAAACTATTTTTGATTGATGTCCAGTGTGAAAAATTTGGAAATTTTCGGATATACCGTTTTCGATTGACGCTTGCACAAAGGATGCAGAAAAGTCTCTCATAGAGAACTTCGCTCAATACAATTCAATGTTATGTTAATTCTTTGATTTTGAAATAGATAGTAATTCGATAAATCGTGGGTTCTTAGTAGACTTCATGAGTAAAAGAAAACAAACTTTGTCGGCAAGGCTGGATCTTTAAAATCAATCAGTCTAACTCCTAGCACTAGTGTTCCGCAAGGATCCTCGTTATCGAATCTTGCCTTTACTATTTTACTCAACGATCTCCTCCTTTGTATAGAAGGTGGAGATATTTTTATGTACTCCGACGATATTGCTATGGTCATCTCCGCTTCAACAATAGACAACTTGGAAAAAAATATCATCAAAACAGCTAAGTTGACTTTTGAATGGTTTCAGATAAATGGCCTTTCTCTTAATATCGAAAAGACTATTTTTATGCATATAAATTTGGCTGGTCGAGAATGCCAACCGTTGTCTGTGACCATTCAGGGTCAAAAACTTCAACAAGTTAAGGTGACAACGTTTTTAGGCTTGCAGTTAGATGACGGCTTGAAGTAGGAAGCACATGTTGATGGTTTGTGTGGTAGACTATCTACGGCTTCCTTCACTCTCAAACGTGTTGCGTCCACCTTGTCAACAGAGGCTTCTCGCGCATGCTACTTTGCTTCTGTACAAAGCATTTTGCAATATGAGACTGATATTTGGGGTCGAGGTGCAGACTAGGAACGCGTCTTTAGAATTCAAAAGCGTGCAGTTCGAATATTGGCTCAGATACCACAAGATACTTCAGCCCGGCCCCACTTCAAGAAACTAGGTATACTTACCCTACTGAGTTTACTTGAGTGTAGCAATTTACGTCATGCAAAACGGACATGAGTTTGATAGTAGAGGTGACGGGCAGAAGGTTAATCTACGGTACCCTTACCGACTGGTGCCGAAATCCTACCGGCTTGTTAGAGCTTCGAAAACTACCTCAGGGATGGGATCCGAAGTCTTTAACAGAATCCCCCAAACTATTAAAAATGCAGAAAGTCCTAACGCATTTAAACAGAAATTTAAAAAATGGCTTGTCAGAGAGTTCTTTAACAGCTACAAGGAATTTTTAAATATAGAAATTGTTTAAATTTAATTAAATTGACATTCAAGATAATATTATATGTTGATTAATCTAATAATTTAAAATTACATTTTCCCAATTTTAAATATTCTTATTATTATTATTATTATTTCTATTTTAATTTTTTATATTTAAAAATGTAATATTTCTTTCATGTCACAATGATTAATAGTTAAAAATTCTTGTATCCTGTTTAACGTGTAATGTATAATTATGAATAAATGACTATTGACTAATGTAAGTTTCAAGTAAGTCAGTTTAAAGTACCGCGGCAGGTGACGCCACCGTTCCGGCCGGCCGTGTCTCGCGCGGACGACGCCTTCTACTTCGACTCGGAGTTCACGAGCCGCACCCCGCGGGACTCGCCCGGCGTGCCCGCCTCCGCCAACGCACACGAACTGTTCAGGTCGGTCATCATTCATTTTAATATTCTCCATAAGATATGATTGTTTATTACAAGCAATTCCGAAGTAAAAGTATTATATTATAATTTTGATTGATTTCGACGTAATAAGCATCAAAACAAGAAAATATCGTATCACAAAATAAAACAGACTATGTATGTTTCTGATTAAATTATTTTTGAAATATTAAATGTATTCTTTCGTCTTCATATTTTATTATATATATATTTTTATAAATATATAGATTTTCTCTTTTTTTATTGATTTCATTATTTATTCACAGGGGGTTCAGCTTTGTCGCACCCTGTTTATTAAACGAAGACAACAAAACTGTTACAAATCAAAATCATATAACACAGACAAAGACTTCAACAGAGGAATTTTGGGCTGGATTTGTAAATAGAAATAATTTCTTTGATGAATACAGGTAAGTTCGAATTTAAAATATTATAATTTTAATTGAGTCATTAATCATATTTTATTTTATAAAAAACATCTTTTAAACATACCCACATACATATTTTTTCAGATTAATGGGTGAATTGGGTACGGGTTCCTTTTCAGTTGTCCGACTTTGCGAGCACAAGACGTCTCGTACCCAATATGCTGTTAAGATCATGGATAAGTTACAATATGATCCCAGAGAAGAAATTGAAATTCTGTTAAGGTAAAACTAACAAACATTCATATATCCTTCAATATAAAATAATCAATAAATAGAAAAAAAAATTACAAAGCTATTTTACATATAAATCATAATGACCAGTTAGAATCAACTTTTATTTTACAGGAAATCTACACACTACACTAATCTTTCGGTCCATCAGTAGTCATAACGAGTAGAGAATACCTTTACAGATATAGCCAGCACCCGCATATAATAACCCTGCGCGGCGTGTACTCGGAGGGCGGGCGCATCCTGGCCGTGACGGAGCTGTGCCGCGGCGGGGAGCTGCTAGAGCACATCACTCACTGTCGCTGCCTGCCCGAGCACGACGCCGCGCCCGTGCTGCGCAACGTGCTGCACGCCGTGCACTACCTGCACAGACACACCGTCGTACACAGGTCACTATATATCCCAGCACCGCCCGTGCACTACCTGCACAGACACACCGTCGTGCACAGGTCACTATATCCCAGCACCGCCCGTGCACTACCTGCACAGACACACCGTCGTGCACAGGTCACTATATCCCAGCACCGCCCGTGCACTACCTGCACAGACACACCGTCGTGCACAGGTCACTATATCCCAGCACCGCCCGTGCACTACCTGCACAGACACACCGTCGTGCACAGGTCACTATATCCCAGCACCGCCCGTGCACTACCTGCACAGACACACCGTCGTGCACAGGTCACTATATCCCAGCACCGCCCGTGCACTACCTGCACAGACACACCGTCGTGCACAGGTCACTATATCCCAGCACCGCCCGTGCACTACCTGCACAGACACACCGTCGTGCACAGGTCACTATATCCCAGCACCGCCCGTGCACTACCTGCACAGACACACCGTCGTGCACAGGTCACTATATCCCAGCACCGCCCGTGCACTACCTGCACAGACACACCGTCGTGCACAGGTCACTATATCCCAGCACCGCCCGTGCACTACCTGCACAGACACACCGTCGTGCACAGGTCACTATATCCCAGCACCGCCCGTGCACTACCTGCACAGACACACCGTCGTGCACAGGTCACTATATCCCAGCACCGCCCGTGCACTACCTGCACAGACACACCGTCGTGCACAGGTCACTATATCCCAGCACCGCCCGTGCACTACCTGCACAGACACACCGTCGTACACAGGTCACTATATCCCAGCACCGCCCGTGCACTACCTGCACAGACACACCGTCGTGCACAGGTCATTATATCCCAGCACCGCCCGTGCACTACCTGCACAGACACACCGTCGTGCACAGGTCACTATATCCCAGCACCGCCCGTGCACTACCTGCACAGACACACCGTCGTGCACAGGTCACTATATCCCAGCACCGCCCGTGCACTACCTGCACAGACACACCGTCGTGCACAGGTCACTATATCCCAGCACCGCCCGTGCACTACCTGCACAGACACACCGTCGTACACAGGTCACTATATCCCAGCACCGCCCGTGCACTACCTGCACAGACACACCGTCGTACACAGGTCACTATATCCCAGCACCGCCCGTGCACTACCTGCACAGACACACCGTCGTACACAGGTCACTATATCCCAGCACCGCCCGTGCACTACCTGCACAGACACACCGTCGTGCACAGGTCACTATATCCCAGCACCGCCCGTGCACTACCTGCACAGACACACCGTCGTGCACAGGTCACTATATCCCAGCACCGCCCGTGCACTACCTGCACAGACACACCGTCGTGCACAGGTCACTATATCCCAGCACCGCCCGTGCACTACCTGCACAGACACACCGTCGTGCACAGGTCACTATATCCCAGCACCGCCCGTGCACTACCTGCACAGACACACCGTCGTGCACAGGTCACTATATCCCAGCACCGCCCGTGCACTACCTGCACAGACACACCGTCGTGCACAGGTCACTATATCCTAGCACCGCCCGTGCACTACCTGCACAGACACACCGTTGTGCACACGTCACTATATCCCAGCACCGCCTAAGCACTACCTGCACAGACACACCATCAATTTATAAAACACTGAACTGATCTGCATTCTATCTGCTCTTATTAAAGGTTTTTTATCAAAATTAGATTGAGTAAACAACCATTAACGATGAACACAAAAAATACACGTTTAAGAACATGTATATAAAAGTAAAATTTAAAAATGTTAACCGAGTAATTATTACAGGGATATAAAGCCGTCCAATATCCTGTACGCGACGGCGGAGCGTCGTCCGGAGGACGTGCGTCTCGTGGACTTCGGGCTCGCCAAGCAACTGCGGGCCGAGAACGGTCTGCTGATGACGCCGTGCTACACCGCCAACTTCGTAGCTCCCGAGGTGCTCAAGCGGGCGGGCTACGACGCCGCCTGCGATATATGGAGTTTGGGTACTCATTTTCTATCGTCAAAATTTACTAAACATTTTACGAATATCAAAATTTAACGAATATCAAAAGTTTCATAATGATACACTCGCTTCTTTTCTAAGAATAGTTTCATTGAAGCTTATAAATCGTCTAGGCGTCCTGGCGTACATAATGCTGTCCGGCAGGACGCCCTTCGCGTCCACCGGGGACGACACGCCCGAGGCGATCCTGGCGAGAATCGAATCCGGAAAGGTATCATTTTTTGTAACATAGTATCGTAACATGACGAAAATGTAACGAAAATATGAAAACGAGTACCGACCTCGTGCAGGTGGAGACGTCGGGCGGCGCGTGGCGCAGCGTGTCCCCGGCGGCGCGCGCTTGCGTGCGGCGCATGCTGCAGCTGGAGCCGGCGCAGCGGCCGCGCGCGCACGAGCTGCTGCGCGAGGCGTGGCTGGCGCCCGCCGCGCCGCGCACGCAGCCGCAGCCGCCCGCCGCGCCCGCGCCCTCCGACGCGCTGCCGCCCGACGACCTGCGCCGCGCCGTCAGACTCACCTACCAGGTCGCTACCGGCGAGGTTACTGTACCGAGTGCGCTATGGGGCCGCCTCCCCGCCGGGACGTACTCCTTTCGCGTAGTCTGTCAGATATTTATTGTCGACTGCTCCCTTTCAGGCCATGACGTCGGCGCCCATGACCCCCCACGTTCTGGGTCCCGTGATTCAGTCCACGCTCGCTCAGCGACGCATCAAACCTCACCGACGATTCCCGCCGACGCAAGTGTGAATGAAAGACGTCTATTGACTCAATTATACGATTTCCTCTCTAGTCCACCGAAGTCTGTCACAAAATGAGTCGTGGTGGTCGATAGCCTCTAGTTTGTTTATTCTCTCGTTATATTATCCAATCTATATTATTTAATTATTACTAGAATACAAGATTAACATTCTTATATAATATTTAGTACTCTCGACCTACCGGTACAGCCAGACGTTAAAGTTGAGATTTAGCTGGAATATTAATGATATTGAAAATGTCACATTCGGAACGTGCTTTAAAATGGCCCCAATAATTTAAAAATCATAATAAGTTTGTTACATTCCAAATAATATATTTTAGCTGACAAACTTGTCATAGAAAATAAAAATATTTTTTTACGATTATAGGCCAAGCAGTCTTCCCAAAACGATTATATGATAAGAAATTACATATATTTTTAAAACGATTATTGCCTCCCACCTTTCTTTTAGTCCTACAGTGCCATTGGAACTAATTCCTACCTACTAAATTATTTAGAGCAATTATTTAATGTCTAATTAATCCAAGATTTTACATTATCCACTTTATGTCATATCTACATTATTTTACAAATGCTATTTTTATATGAAAACAATGATCCAATAGTTTGTAGGAGAATGTTGTTTTAAAAGGTATTTAAAAGATGTATATTTTTTATTAGTTGCTAAATGTTATTGTATTGTCTGTTATTGAAATGGCCTAACATTTTGACAGATTATACGCTATTAGTAAAAAGATATCTTAAAGTGATCCAAAAGTAATCTGTATTTATTAGAATAAGTCAATTGTGTCTATTTTTATTATATGCTTTAATTAGTTGTAGATTATAATTTAGATGTTGTCGGCAGTTGTAATTATATTATTATATTGCGGTAACAATCATATTTTTGTATATAAATAGGTCAGTGTAACTTTCGACTTATTTCAAAGTTTAAAAGTATTAACAATAATAAATTATATATATTTAAATAAACAATAAATGCGTTAAGTATACAAATAGTTAACTATGCTGAGCACAATACAATAAAAAAAGAAGACTTATAAAATAACTAACTCCAAGTTTTTATCATATATATTAATCTTATTTTAGCTTCAATTGAGATTAAATATTATAGACAATATACCGGTTTTGGACTTAGTTTAAGCATATTTTAATAGATAAAGTAATATATGTTATATGATAATTAAAATAAATTTTAAAAATGTTTCTTAATCGAAATGCAGATATACGAATTGTTAAAAACATCTTAAGTTACACTGACTCCTATTTATTAATAAGTTTTAACAGTATTTCTATTATATTGTAAAAGTTGTTGGCAAGTTGAATCAAATGATTAATTGTTCAATGCGGTGATGGTTGTAGATAAAGTGGTTATCATATAATTTTATATATCACTATATACAAATGAATAATTGTTCAATTATGACGATCATATGTTAAAGACACAGATATACTTAACCAAAGATTATATATTTTAGTTAATATCAATTTTAGCTGCTTGACTTAATATGTCATACATTTTTTAAGAAACAAATTGTGTCAAGCAGTTTTAAGCAAAGGTCGAATGTAATGGCGATCGTACTTATACGGTAACAAACATTATAAATATTATTTTTGATAAATTTCTTAAGGCTTACAAAACAGCACAATCTTAACAAAACTTATTTAATTAAGTAGTCCAAGCATAATATTCTAATACTGCACCTGCATGTCAAGTAAAATCATAATACGGAAAATACAAAAATATTAATTTTAAAAATGTTTCTGTCCATAAATCTATATATTTTATTGCATAATGTCCACTTGTGATGTTACTATATTAATAAATATGCATAATATCCCCCGTCACTATATTAAAATAAGTGTTCGATTTTACATCAGAAGAAACTAATGGAATTGAATTAAACTAGATGCTTACTCAACGCCATAGTATACTAATAGTTTAATATTAAATCTTTTAGAAATAATTGTGGTACATATCTGATGGTAAGCCTGTCATTATATAGTCATATCATAATTTGATATTGAATTCTTCAAATTCATATACGAGACATTCACATTTCATATTTATATAAAAAAAATATACAAGAATAATTTAAGTTATATATAATTGTTTTCTACAAATATTAAAACTGCTTTTAACTAAAATGTTATTGATTGAAAGGCGCTTATTTGTATTATAATCCAACTATAATTATTATTTTATGTTCATAATGTTATTGAGATTAAGAGAAAAATATTTAAAAAATGATTTAAATCAAATAGTAATGTATGTCGGAACAAAATGATATTCTATTAACATATCTCATTTTTCAATTTCAAACAACCTTAAACAAAATTCTGTCTACTTATTTTTTTTTAATATAGATTGTATTAAATGTATATTTTAAACTATATGCTCAAATATGTATAATGATTATAGATTTTGTAATTGCAATCATAAATATATATATATCCCAATACTAATAAAGTATGTGCTAAAGTAATTAATCTCAGTTAACTTAATGTACACAGGTTGAATCACAAATTGTAGGCCTTACAACTCACTCTTGTCTCAAATGCACTATGAGGTAATTTTAACTTTATAATGTAGAAGCCATTTGTGGGACATAAAACATGTCTTCACAATATTAGAATAATAATAAGAATTATAAAATGTAAAACAAATATTTTCTTACTAGATAACATACACTGTTGTAGTTTTTTTCTAAAACACTATTAAATTGTTAATTACAGATTGAAGATTTTTATACACAATGACAAGTAAATAGGACCATGGATTATAAATGTATAATGCTATGTTTGTGTGTGATGTTGATGTTAATTTTATCACATTATCTATTTTTCTATCTTTTAAATATGAATAAACTTACTAACAGTAATTTGTTAAAATAGGCTCTCATAATTACAAATGTAATATATTGTTGACATTGCTTAAGTCTTTGTTTTATTTTTGCTAATTAAGTATCTATCGTTTGTTTATTCAAAATATTACAATAAAATTGAAGTTGCCGATTAAAGGGTTTATTAAGGATCTTTTTAGCTACGTCGATAAAATCATTTTGAGTAGCTCTTTTACACTTTCTGATAATCATGGACGACAAAAAAAAAATATCTCTCAATCGAAAGACTCAACAAATTGACATGTTTTTTTTATTAATTTATTGTATATTCAATTCTCACTGTTCCATTTCACTCCCCTAGACATAATTTATTAATAATCTTTTTCAATCAGATATGGAACAATTTATATGCACAAATATTCTATACAATTATCAACTAACAAATAAGTGCAGATGTAAAATTCAATAAATAAAAAGCATTCATAGGTAAACAAGTTTATTCTTAATAATTACTAATAAAACCAGAAACCTTATATTTGTTTGGTGCAGTTTTTATTTCACATGAACACCTTTAAGTGAGGGTGCTTTCACTGGTCCTTTGCCTGGGATTACTAAAGGGCTTCCTTTATAACATGCAATAGCATCATCATTTGTTTTTAAATCAGGTGCACAAGTTTCAAATATTTTTTTCTTAGGGTTCAGCTGTGATTCTGGTTCCCGGGGATATCCCTCACAAGAGACAAGATCTCCCGGCAATGCAGCAGCGGGTGGGATAAGGACTTCCACCCTTTCAGTAGATGATGCACACATTACCATTGCCTCTGAAGTTACTCCTCGCATCTAAAATCATTTAAATGTATATGCAAATACAAATAATTCTTAATATAAACACAATCACTATTTGTATTTACAAAATGTTTTTGAAAGAATCTTATCAGAAAGAAAATTATGAAACTGCTATTAGTGTTCAGCACTGGTAACTCTAGATCATAGATTTATCTAATATAATAGCAATACTTTTATAAAATAATTTGTATAAAATGCATAGCATAGCATTTTATATAAATTATGGGATAAAAGTATTGTTTTTTGATTCATCAAAATCAAAATAACCAAATTAGATTAAAAAATATATAATAAAAATTTGATACCTTAACTGGCTTCAAATTGCAAAGTACCATTACAATTCTATCTCTCATTTCATCAATTGGGATGTGATTGACAAGACCTGATACTACAGTGCGAGGACTATCTTCACCACAATCAATCTTCTCCACATACAAGGAGTCTGCATCTGGGTGTTTGTTTATGTCTATTATTTTACCAATACGCAGATCTAATTTTCTAATATCAACAACTTCATCACTGCTTTTTGCAGCTGGTTGCTTATCTTTATTTTTTTTTGCTGTGTCCTTTTCTTTTTTCTCTTTTTTAGGTGCAGGTCCTGCACTATCTTTCACAATTTCTTGAACAGGAGCTGCTTTTTGTACTTGAATTGGAATATTTTTGACTGGTAAAGGATACTGCTTTTTCCCATGTAGAGCTTCTAATTTGATCAATTCTGCCTTCGCTTCTTCTATCTCATTTAAAAGTGATTCATTTGCTTGTGTTAATTTTTGAATAGTTTCTTCTATTTTATATTTTTTTACTTCTTCTAACTAAAAAATTTTTTTTTTATTTATAATTGCTAACCTACTTAAGAGAGCTTAATTAATTTAATTTACTATTATAATAATAATTAAATGAGAAACTTGAAATAAATTTATAATACTAATATCTAATTATCATAGTATCATTGACTAACCTTACTCTTGAACTCTGCCAAACGTTTCTCAGCTATTTCAGCATTTTTTATAAGCTTACTAGACACCGATTGAGACATGTTTCTAACAAATATTCGTAAAGTCATTAACAGAGTTCTTACTTAAGTATTGACTTTTAATTTTTAATTTCTAGTAATTTTATGTTATAGTCAGCAGAAAAAAAAATATGAAAATTTCTTTTTCTTAATTTATCTGGTATTTGACAGTTTCATAGTGTTGAACTCTTGCCGGTTAATTGCTGATAATCAACAGCTTATCGATAAAATCGATATTTTTAATACTTTAGCTCGAAAAATGCAACATTATTGATATTTCAAATATAAATATTTTCAATATATATATATAAATATTATTCCAGAAAATAAAAAGTTTTCTAGGTATTTTTATATAATTACATAATTACAAGTTTTTATCAATGGTCAATATTATTAGAAAATTATAAAAATATTATATATATTAATGTTTAATAATTTAAAAGGTATAGTATAGACCTGGATGCGGAATTTAACCCACTTAACGGTTTGATTGATTAAAAATAGAATTTCGCATACGATATACAGGTATAAGCTCTGGTTTTCAATGCAGCTGGACCCATATATAGACATTGATCTTAGAATTTTCAAATATTTAATAACAAATCATTGATCATTAGACAAAAATGAAAACTATATTGTTGTATTTATTAATATTAAAGTAACAACAAGTTGGCTTAGAACTGGATAGACGTAGTAAGATATAATATTAGACTGCGCTCATAGGATGTATTATAAGATTATACTAATTAACATTGAAGTACAGAATACAAAAAATATAAAAGGATAGCACCTCATTACTTATTATATAAAAAAAATCCGTGTCTAAAAGTAGTTATGCTCAATAAAATGTTTAATTACAGGTGCAAAGATATTTATATAAAGATACAGATATTGAAGTTGTAATTGAAACGATTATTTTATTCAAACATGAATTTAAAAATAACCTTACGTGGCCAGGACGACGGTAGCTGGCAGCACTAACAGTCATGAAAAAAAAACTATCATGGCTGTTGGAATGGCGTCATAAATACTCTGACGTTGTTTATATTTGTGCAAAAATAATTTTAATTGGTTTTATATTCTTTCTTTAAATAAGCAGTGATTGAAAATAAAATGTGATATATGTAATAATTTTATACATGGACAATAAATTATAATGTTTTAGGAGCTTTGCTACAAAACAATGTCAAACAATACTGTCGGCTCGTCAGGGCATGCTCCCGGCAAAATACGTGGACCTGGTAGACCTCCTAAACGGACATGCACTTGGTGTGCAGAAAGTAAAACGCCGTTAAAATATGTTTTACCAACAGAAAATGGAAAAAAAGAGTTTTGTTCCGAAACGTGTTTGTCAGAATTCCGACAAGCATATAGCAAAGGAGCTTGTCTTCATTGTGACAATGTTATACGCGGCAATGCTCCTACCAGTACCAAAAATTTTTGTTCGACGTATTGTTTGAATAAATTTCAAAAGAAAACCGAAAAAAGAACGACTTCACCTCAATCTGGCAATGGAGCGAACGGATCCGAGACTCATCAGAATAACAATTCGACTGGTTCTTTCTATGATATCTATCAATCTTTTGATTGGAATGAGTATATGAAGGAAACTAACAGTATCGCTGCACCACAAGAATGTTTTAAGCAGGCTCCAAACCCTCCAGTTAATGATTTTAAAGTTAATATGAAACTTGAAGCTCTTGATCCTCGTAATTTGACTTCGACGTGCATTGCTACAGTTGTTGGTGTACTGGGACCTAGATTGAGGCTGAGGCTTGATGGAAGTGATAATAAAAATGATTTTTGGAGGCTTGTTGATGCTGGTGACATACATCCAATTGGTTATTGTGAAAAAAATGATGGTATGCTGCAGCCACCTCTTGGTTTTCGTATGAACGCTAGTAGTTGGCCTATGTTCTTGCTCAAGACATTAAATGGTGCAGAAATGGCCCCTTCAAAAGTTTTTCAAGCTGAACCACCTACCCCTAAATCTAATTTATTTGTTGTTGGTCAAAAATTAGAAGCTGTTGATAAAAAAAATCCACAGCTTATATGTTGTGCAACTGTTGGAGCAGTAAAAAATGACCAGATACATGTTACTTTTGATGGTTGGAGAGGAGCTTTTGACTATTGGTGTAAATATGACTCTAGAGATATCTTTCCTGTTGGGTGGTGTGCAAGAGCAGGCCATTTATTGCAACCACCGGGCCAAAAGAGTGCTACTGCACCATCTAGGTAAGTTGTATTTACTCAATTTTAACATATGTAGTTGACATTCCTTTTTATGAATGTTAAAACTTATGTATATAACCAAATAAAAGGCATCTGTAATATCTAAATCATATTTCCAGATTTAAATTACGTCCAAGTGGTATACCAAATCCAGCTTTACCAGAAGGAGGATCAACCGGAACAGGCAACACAAATGGAGCTAACACAGCAACTCCATTAGCGAATATTGTTTTGCATATACGTAGCAGTTGCTCAGGAGGAAATGCAGCTTTACCGTCTTCCGTTACTGGTGTGGGTGCGGCAGGTGTAGCTGAAAATCTTGTTAAAGAATTGCTTGTTACACATCCAGATCCCCAGAAGCTAACTAGGGCAATACTCACTGCTTCCAGTAGTTATTCAAATAATACAAATGTTCAGGTATGTCTTAGATTCTTGTATTAAATATTTTCTGGTACCTAATTCCTACATTCAAATTTATGGCCTTAACACTTTTATTTAACTCTGTTATTGTAATTAGAAAAAAAAGATTGATAATTATATTTGGTTGTGGTATTTTAATACAATATTAATATATTTAATCTATTAAAAATAATAAATTTATGTGTTTTAGGTTTCTGTTGTTAATAAAGCTTATTCAGTAAAAGTGCCTCAGGAATTATCAACCGAGGAATTAAAGAATTGGTTAAAAGCAATATGTAGTGGAGTAGGTTGTTGTGTTGGAATGATAGAAATAGACACAGGAGAAGGCGCAGGCCGGCCGTGCACACTGTGTGGTGAATCTACCTCAAATACCTCTGCAGTTAAAAGACCTAAGAGTGTAAGTTTTATTCTAAAATACTTGTAATCAATGAATATTATGTATATTTAACACTCCTAGAAGTGTTGATATGATAATTGTCGGTAAGGGAACATGAATTACTATTGAAACTCACTTATGTTTAGGATTATCAATATATAGGAGAAAACACTTATATTTAGGATTACCAAAACAAAAATTGGCTTATCTTTCGTAAAGAGAGGAGAGGCAGTCTAAACAGTTCCTAAATATTTGTGTCCCATATACTCTGTACAGTCCCATGGACGCTAAGGAGCCATCGGCCATATATATTTTTGTTACTATTTACTTTTAGTCAATAAATTATATTTCAAATAAACATTATAGTGACTCGAAGATAGTGAATTTTATAACCATCATTATATTCTTTCTTTAAATGTTATTTATTGACTGCATAATACTGACGACACGACAATAATAATGGAACGAAACCACAGGAATCGCCGACGGGCAGTACCAACGGAGAGATGTCCGGAGGCAAGCTGGCGCGCGTGTCCCCGGAGCGTCCCGAGCCCGCGTCGTCGACGACGGGCGCGCCGCCGCCGCCCTCCCCCGCCGCCGCGCCCGCCGACTGGTCCGTCGAGGACGTCATCGGGTTCATAGCGGCCGCCGACCAGGCGCTCGCCGCTCACGCAGACTTGTTTAGGAAACACGTAAGCTCTTAACTATCAATTTATTACCGTTCCTTAACAATTAATATGTTTCGCCAAAAAAAACTAGCCAGTTCTGTATTTTTTTATTTATGGTCACAAATCAATCAAATCAAATCAAAAAACTCTTTATTTGGACAACACATCAGATTACATTATATACAAAAAAAAAAAAAACTTAAAAAAACACAATTTTTAATTCAATCTGTATATTAAATATATATATTTTAATTGCAGTTGCTTATGATTTATGTAAAAAATAAGTTTTACTTCACTTTCCTCAACAAAATTAAATAATGTATTAATTTGCAAAAATTATGTGATGAAAAACTTATAAATATTTGAGTCTAGATGAGAAGAGGCGACAGATAAAATCGCAGGCAACGGTTAGCTGTGAAAGGTCCAAATGTTATCCCTTGTTTGTTAAATATGAACTTATTGACTTTAAAAATAACTTAAATCTATTTTAAAAATTTTTATATGATTGTTTTTTCTGTTTCAGGAAATTGACGGCAAGGCACTTTTATTGCTGAATTCTGATATGATGATGAAATATATGGGTTTAAAACTTGGGCCCGCTTTGAAAATATGCAATTTGGTATCTAAAATAAAAAATCGTCGGCATTATAGCACCTAGAACGCAATGTATCAAAGGCTACACATTTTTGTCTTAGGCTTATAGTGTTCTAAAGCATTTTCACTTATCTCTGAATTAAACAGCTTTTGTTAAAAAATTTTGAATCTCACCACATTTTAAATTGCATAATTATAATTATAATTATAAGAAGTACAAAGTTATAATAGCATATTTATGTAAAATGTCTATTGATATGAGAGAACTGAGAAAAATAGTGTTTACTCAGCAGTAATGTGGTGTGGAGATTAGGAATCAATATTTTATATGCACTGAATATTCGGTTGCACTATTGTTAAAATAACGCGCTATTCAATTCTGATTTTAAATTGTATAATTTCATGTAAGATAAATATAGTCATGTAAATAAGTATTTTCAGTGAGTGAACATGCATTTAATGTAGTGTACTCAATTTTCTGGATATGTATTATTAATAATTGAGAGTTGTTAAACATTTCACATTATTATTTGTTATTTCTTATGTACATATTTTAAATAATTGGCTAGTCGTATGCAGGATAATGCATAGAGTTCTATTCTTGATACATGCGCCTACACAGTAATATATTGTTCATTATGATTGATCTTTTATTTAAATTTGTATGTATTGTAGTTCTCAAATTTAATAATATTAATAATAAGATTGGTTTTAACTGTGTTGACATTTGTATCAATCGATGGATATTTAAATCTATACTGTGTACAGAAATTTTATTGTAGATTAGGTCTAGTGCCTTTCAATAATTAGGTGTACTTAATACCTGCCCGGGTCGGAGTGACTCTGGCTTCAATGACTCCAAAACAAACATGTACTTGATATAAATAACTAATAAAATATTAAAGTTTCATATATACAGCTGTGAATATACACAATTTACAGTTGTTGTGTTGAGTCCGCCGACAAGTGCCCATCTGCATTTTGTATTATTAGTGATGTTCCTTTTTTGTATAATGTTCATATATAATATATATATTTCGTGTCTGTATTTTTATCATTTTATATTATTAAATATAATTTGCCATTTGAAGGGTTATTACAATGTTTAAATATTTCATGTGATATTTCACTGTTATTTGTTATAGTGATATAGAAATAAAAATATAATAAAATTATGTTGCATTGTAAATTAGATGATATTATAAGTTAATGCATGACAACTACTAAGTGTAGATGATTTATACCACTGTATTGTTGCTGTAAATATTCATTATGTGATTTGAATGTAAGATTTTTTTTATTAGAGTTCCGTTAATTATTTTGTGCACATATATTTTTGTTTTTTGGTATTATTATTAATTGCACATTATTCACTTATGTTCTGTTGATTCAATATCAGCTTTTTTAAAATAATTTAAATGTATGGACTTATTTGAAATGTTTTTATTATTGTAAGGTGATATGGAGTGTAAAGTAGCAATAAAATATGTGGTATCTAATATAATATGTATTTATTGTTCCAGAGAATATAATATTGTATGAGTCTGTACATAGTGAATAGATAAAAAAGTGAAATTGTCACTTTACAAAGCTATTATTTTATTACGGTAGATTTTTTTAATAATTTTAATATGTACATAGCTGAAAAATTGGAAACAGATGTGTATAAAGAAAATAAAGTCAAATAGGAAATGCGTTGTCTCATTTTATAATTTACTGTACTAGAAAATACTAAGCTAAAAACTTAAACTGTTGAGAAGAAAGCTGTCTCTTTATTTTCTTTTATATTATCGAAAGTACTTCTATTTCTTGAAAACATTTCCATTTAGTAGAGAATTACTAGGAGACGTTTAAATCTACTACAGCTGTTGTTAGCGCAAAAGAAAATATTTTTTTATTCAATTACCTAACAAAATCTAGAAACAAAATTTAACATTCCAAGGATTCTACTGGTGGATTCGTAGTGGTGCCGGGCCCAGCTAGTTCAAGGGAGAGGAGTTCAAACAGTGTCTAGAACTTGCGGCCTAGGTATAGGTTTAAGGGACACCTTTAAAATATACATAGAACCTTACCTTTATTGTATGCGCTCGTTTCTATACCTAACCAAATTTGATACGAACCTGTTAATTCCTCATTTAAATTACATTCTAAAAATAAACTCATGATAGTTACAGTACTCAATATAGTGACAGTACTCAAGAAAGTCTAAGATCTTCGAGCATAATATAAACAGTTTTCGCTGTTATAACTCTCGCAGCCACTTTTACAATTTGCATAAAAGTTGGTTTTATAAAATGGCAACGAGGCGAGAGGTACATAAAATTATGTAAGGAAGCTAAATCTGTAAATATTTTAATAAACGTTGCGTATTATATGAAAGTTTTTTTAATTAATAGTTCTTGAAATGTTTGTCCGTATGTCTGAAATTATTTCGCGCATCCCGCTTACTCTGCATATCAGGTAAATTTTTTTCAAACCTGGTGGGGTTGGCTTAAAAATTTGATATAATTCAAAACTTTGTTAATGTTATGGGATACAACAATAAGAATAAAAAGATCTTTGTTGGTTAATACCAAAGAAGTTACCTCGGCAACAAGTGACAAGATGTGGTCGTCAATGTGAAGTATAACTATCAGATCAAACCAGCTTAAAAATGTGAAAGAAAATTAAGAGTTCTTAACGTGGATCAAAGGCCAAACACTTTCAGGTTGCTATTATATCCACATAGTTTTTTATAATGTCAAATTTGACGAAAACGCCTGCAAATGTAGGTAAGTTGAGTGGACAGTTTTTATGATATCAGATAATATATTGAGTGATCTAAAGAATCTCTAGAACAAGAGGTGTTTTATTATGTGACCATCATTTGATGACCATTACTTCCTCATGCAAAAGAAAAGGTTTTATCTGCACAATTATGGAACTGTAATTTTGTAACTTTTCCTGTTTGAACTATATAAGCCACATGAACTTATTTAAATTCAAAGGTTAAGTCCCCATTTAAGGCCCCATTCTAGGTATAGTGTTCACACTATACCTAGAATGGGGCTCTTTGTTAAGTAAGAAAATTAATATCGAGGCTGGAATATTTACTTAATTAATTTTTTTCAGGTCCTAATAAAAAACAAACTGAGTCAAAGCCTGATCTGATAGAAAATACGATAGGATCTTTTGGAAAATATCAGTTACTATTATGTTTATTGATATTTTTATCAAAGTTCCCAGTTGCATTTCATCAGATGGCTATTATATTTTTGGCTCCAAAAGTCAGCTACACTTGTCAAAACACAGATAGTAAAGAACTATGCCCCTGTCCAGACCCTCAGTATGATAAGTCGATGTTTACGAATACGATCATAATGCAGTGGCATTTAATTTGTGATAGAAAATGGTTACCTAGCTTATCGCAAACTCTGTTTCAACTGGGAACTTTAGTTGGCAGTTTATTGTTTGGGATGGCTTCAGATAGGTAAGGGTGAAATCCTTATATTAAGCAACTAATAATAGAAGATAAGGTATTTACATTCTTGGTGATCGTTATTATATAATTTTAATATTTCTTGGGGTCCCACAGATATGGAAGGAAAAAACCATTGCTGTTAGCAGTCTTAATACAAATTTCGATGGGAATATCAGCAGCATTTGCGCCAAATTTTTGGATATTCACATTTACTCGCTTCCTGATAGGAATGTCTATAGGAGGAACAATGGTCATAGGTTTTGTGATTGTAATGGAATTTGTTGGGACAAAATATCGTGATATTATTTCAGCTCTTTACCAAGTGCCTTTCAATATGGGTCACATGTTATTACCAGTTTTTGGATACTTTCTGAGAGACTATTCGAAGTTCCAATTGGCGATCTCCATAACTGCTGCACTTCTATTATCATACTTCTGCTTAGTACCAGAGACTGCAAGATGGTTAATAGCAGTGAAACATACAAATAAAGCTATTCTCGTTTTAGAACGTGTAGCTAAAGTGTAAGTTTAGTTTTGTAAATGTTAAGTCGAAGTCGAAATTTATTAAATATTTTAAAGTTCAAAAAAGTTCCATTGTTTAACAAAAGAAAGTAACTTAGAATTTTTGTAATTAAGATTTCATCGAGTGAAAAGAAACATTTATACAATAAATGTTATATTTCTTTTCTTTTAGTAACGCAACATACTTTGTTTAATTTAAAATCCCATTTAGGTACATGTTGATTATAGAGCAATATTTTAATGATATAACTATGGTGACAATTTCTATATATTATAGACTACATAATTTTAACAAAATTTTCATCGTTTTTTTTTTATAGAAATAATCGTCCTACAGAAAATATTCGAAAAAATGTTGAAAGTTTCCAGCAACAAGTAGAGCAAAATCAATCTAAGAAGGGACATATATTGGATCTTATTCGCACCCCGAATCTAAGAAAAAATATTTTAGCCACGTCTTTTATTTGGCTAACATGTGGTTATTGTTTTTATGGAATATCGCAATACGTGGGACAGTTGAGCGGTAATGTGTTTATTAATGTAGCCGCCAGTGCCAGTGTCACACTGCTGGGAACCTTCCTGTCCATACCTTTAATGAAAGCGGTAGGAAGAAAGACAATAATAATAATATTTAATTTTATCTGTGGTGTATGTTTAATAATATTGGCGATTACACCCGACAGCCCACATTCTGTAATTTTTGCCAGTGTTGGAGTGGTGGCTATTTTTATAGTTTTTGTAGTAATTTATTTGTATTCTATTGAATTATTTCCTACTGTAGTTCGTAACGCAGCTGTTGGTTTTTCATCGATGATGGCCAGAGTGGGTTCAATGATGGCGCCTTTCGTGATAGATCTAAGGCACACAGCTATTTGGTTGCCTCCATTGGTTTTTGCCATATTTCCTCTTTTAGCCGCTTGCCTAACTTTTGTTCTTCCTGAAACAAAAGGTTTTGAACTTATGAACACAATTGAGGAGGGAGAACAATTCGGGAAAAATTGAAAGCCTAATGTTACTCGGAACTAATCAAGACTAAGTCAGATGTTGTACATAAATATTTTAAATAATTTATGAAATACAATTCTATTAAATGCATATTTCTATAATTACTGTTTTTGTTTTCAATCTACCTTAAAGTACTGTTGAATATTCTGTATGGTGATTTTTTTTTTGAAAAAAATCAATTGGTTTATTTAAGACGATCTGAGTCAATGTTTGCTATTCCTAAAACAATGATATTGATGTTTGAAATGATCTTTAATGACATACAGCCATATTCAGCTTACTAAATTTAAATAAAATTTTTGATAAACATAACCGCGACCTTTGGGAGACCGTCTCAAATAATATAATATAATGAGCTCACCAAGAGTTACAAACCACATTCGCTGTAACGTAACGTATTTGAATCTGTTTTACGTTGTAGAAGTGTTCTTTTTGATTGTATATTATAGGTACATTCTTAATAAGCTCCTGGAGTAATGTTCAGATACGCGCGAAGGAATAGCGAGTACAACTTTTCCACTGTATTTACTTATTTATTGTCCTTTACACTGAGGTACTAACTATAGGCAACAGCTATACTTATTATATGTATTCGTAACAATAGTTTCAATGTAATAAAAACAATTGAGTCCAAAAGTAATTATGTTTATTATATTATACGTATTACGGTAGATGGGCCTCTTAAAACATAATTAATACAACACAATGTAGCACATTTCTTTCTGTATAAAATCATAAATAATACTACTACATAAATTTAAAATTGGAATACGTATACTAACCATACGTAAAATATTTGTTTTATTGCGAGAATATTTATATTAGACAAAAAAATATGTACAATAAAAATTCATTTCAGTTAAAATAATTAAATATTTTAGTTTAAAACATTTTTAAGAGCTCCTGTATGAAATAAAAAAACATATTTTCTCTTACTTATTAAATGTTAGCCAGTCTGTAAAGAAGCATGCGGATTTATTGAGCTTTGTAATTGAGCGCTCATTTGAATTGAAGCTTAATAGGTTAGTACATATCATCTCTCAAGCGTGTAATGTTTTTGATCCTCTCCGCCAATGTTACAGTTATCACATTTATTTATGTTGATATTGTTAACGTATATTGATATATACAGTGACAAGATAGGGATTTCGGAATTCCCATGTTCTATAAACACAAACACTGGAAAGCAAATGAAAGTTTAAGTCTAATTAAAATGAATTATGAATGTGAGCAAAATATTTTAGTTATTACAAAATAATTACAATATGTTATTCTGTTTATGTAAATCTTAGATATTAATATAGTTTGTTACATATAGGTGGAGAAAACTATTGTTAAAACTTAAAATGTTTTTTAAACTTAACATAACAAAATCGAAAGGTGATTCAGCGCTTGAATGCTATCAACAGTCTGATCAGTAGGCAACGGAGAGGCAACAGTGTCAGTCTGTAGGCGCAAGCCTCTGTGAGAACGCCGTCTCTTTAACTCCAAATGACAATAAACGTGTGTGAAAAGTAGTGTTATAAGTGATAACAGACGCACCACCATGGAGTTGCAAAACCACAAAGATGAGAGTGGTAAGAATGTTGATGGTGAAAGTAGCAACGAATGGTCACTGGCCTCGATAGTGTGCTTCGAGTATCGCCTTGACAATCAAGCAATGATGAAATAAAATAATTATATTTTAAGTTGTTTTGGGATTGAATTATACAAATATTTAAGACATCGATAGATATGTATAATAAATATAACAAAATATGATTGAAAATTTTAAATAACTTCAATAATTATAGTTATTTTCGTTTTTCACTTAGTGACAAAATACAATAGGTACTTTTATATATTTTATTGTTATAATATTGTTATAATTAAGCAATTCAAAACATTAAAATTTAAGATAAACTTTGCATAACGATAAAAAAACGCAGACACACATATTTAGGGTAGACAACAACATATTGATAAATGTAAATGTTAAAAAAACACTTTTATATATTTTATTTCTGCCCGATAATAATTAAGGTTTGGGTGAAAAATTTAGTAATAATTATTTTTTTCAGGAACGAAATCAGATAAATCTGAACCGAAGCAGGACCTTATACAAAATGTGATAGGATCGTTTGGAAAATATCAATTATTTTTATGTTTATTAATATTTCTATCGAAGTTCCCGGTTGCATTTCATCAGATGGCAATATTATTCTTGGCTCCAAAACAACACTACACCTGTGAGAACTCAGATAAAAACCAAACCTGTCCGTGTCCTAATCCTCAGTATGACACAGAGATATTTACAAACACAATCACAAGCCAATGGAATTTAATTTGCGAAGAGAAATGGTTGTCAAGTTTAACGCAAACTCTGTTCCAGCTGGGAACTTTAGTAGGCAGTCTTGTTTTTGGGATGGCATCAGATAGGTAGGTTTTCTTTGTACACATTTAGAATCAATAACACAACTTTAAAACTTGTTGAACACAATTACCAAAACAAGAAGGTGACCATGATGAAATGACTTTGCTCTTTGGTATATTACATATATTTTATGACGTCTATATTTTACTTATGTAGATAAAACAGTAATGAAAACAAATTCTGTCATGTTTCGAGGATATTCTAAACAAGTTATCTTACAAACGTATTCTTAGGAAGATATGACTTGTGATGAATATCTTTTCGAATTAAATTTTTGAGAAATAAGACATGACAATTATAAACGTCATTGCATTCGATTTTTTAATAATATTAAATGATTATTTGATAGATCATTTAAATCAAAACATTAATAATAATTATAAATTTAATGATGATAATGTCATCTATATAAGTGCTTAAAATCATTAGTTTAATATATTATATAATTAACCTTCTTTCAAAACTACAACTTCTAGATATGAATGAAATAAAAACAATTTCTATAGGTGTATATGAAAATCGCTTGGAGACGCATATTTAATTACACAAATAATACTTTCACAAATATATAATAGAATTTATAAATAACGAATAATTTTTTGGTGTCTTATAGATTTGGAAGGAAAAAACCATTGTTATTGGCAGTGGTAATACAAGTATCAATGGGAATACTCGCTGCTTACATTCCGGATTTCTGGACATTCACATTTGTCCGATTTTTAATAGGAATGTCTGTAGGAGGAACTATGGTTACGGGTTTTGTAATTATCATGGAGTTTGTGGGGACAAAATATCGTGATATTATTTCAGCTCTTTACCAAGTGCCTTTCAACATGGGTCACATGTTATTACCAGTTTTTGGATACTTCCTGAGAGACTATTCGAAGTTCCAACTGGCAATATCTATACCAGCTATTGTTCTTTTATCATACTTCATCTTGGTACCAGAAACCGCAAGATGGTTGATAGCTGTAAAACGCACGGACGAGGCTATTAATGTTTTAGAACGTGTAGCTAAAGTGTAAGTATATTTTAAACGAGTTCTTTTACCTAAACCACTCCTTATATCTTTGAAATTGTTATATTCTAGACTTTTGTGTAATAATATTGCTTTTGGTCAAATTGTTTCTGTTTATTTCCACAGGAATAATCGTCAAACAGAAAACATACGAAAAGAGGTAGAAAGTTATCAAAAGCAGCTGGAGGAAAGTCAACTTAAAAAAGGAAACATATTGGATCTTTTCCGCACTCCAAATTTGAGAAAGAATATTTTGGCGATGTCTTTTAACTGGTTGACTTGTAGTTATTGTTTTTACGGAGTATCGCAGTACGTGGGACAGTTGAGCGGTAACGTGTTTATTAACGTAGCCGCCAGTGCCAGCGTCACGTTGTTAGGAACCTTCCTGTCCATACCTTTAATGAAAATTATAGGAAGAAGGACAATATTAATAGTATTCAATTTCATATGTGCTGTATGTTTATTAATTTTGGCAGCCATTCCTGAGAGCTCATACTCCGTTATATTTGCAAGTATTGGTGTTGTAGCCAGTTTCATAGTTTTTGTGATAGTTTATTTATATTGTACTGAATTATTTCCCACTGTAGTTCGTAATGCTGCTATCGGATTCTCATCGATGATGGCTAGAATCGGTTCAATGATAGCCCCTTTTGTGATAGATTTGAGGGACACCGCCACATGGTTGCCACCAGTGGTGTTCGCTATATTTCCACTGGTAGCTGCGTGTGTATCTTTCGTTCTTCCAGAAACTAAAGGTTTTGAATTGATGACTACAATTGAAGAAGGAGAACAATTTGGTAAAAAGAAAGAGTCTCTTGCTATAGAAAAATAAAAACACGTCAGTCTTTTAAAGAAGTTGTAAATAAAATGTATTATAGATAAATCGAATAAAAGATAATTAATGGATCAAAAGTTTTTTATTCATTTCTAATTACAATACATACAATGAAGTATAATATCTAATTAATCATTGCATTTATAAGAAACCTACATTGCTTTGTATTTGATAAGAAAATATTTATAATGTTTATAAAAGTGGAGGCTGTGAAAGATTAACACATTAAATTTTCAATGATTATATATAAGTTTATTTTATTATATTTTTTATTATGCTGAAGATAAACTTATCCCTTGTAGAAGATATGAATTTTCTAGCTAACTAAAATATATAAAATATAAATTTGATTGGATATGCTATAATTTTTTTTTTTTTTTTTTTTTTTTTCGTTGGAAAAAACCGTTACGGGTACCCCGTCGGCCCAGGGGGTGACGGCCGGGTAATATACGAGTATATAGAAAGAAGAAAGAAAGAAAGCCTTATTTGGGACATTACACAAAACACATACACTTTAACACACAAAAACATAAAATGTATTTAACTAAACTTAAACAAATAAAATTAAATAATACAAATAAAAATTAAAAATTAAAAAATTAAAAATATTAGATATAAAAATAAAAGTATAATGTAGCTTTGAAATAAAGAGGATGGTTAAGTAAATACGTTATAAAATATTAAGATAATTTAAAAGTAATTGAGTTACTGTATGTGATATAGTAAATTTTATATCAGAAACATAATCCTTTATAACTACTCTCTAATAAAACTAAGTCTCATTATATCTTTGAAGTGCAGATAAGGATTTAGTATCTAAAATATGACGTTTATTTATTTTTCTTGATATTTAATAAAAAACAAGTGTTTTGAATTTATTATTTCGTGACATTTGAATTATTTTTTTCCTTTCATTGTTTTCGATGAATAATTACCTCGAGTTAGTAATCATTACACGTATTTCGAGCATTTAACAATAGCTCAATTTTTATATTACTTGCTTACGTAAGTTGTGGTGATGCTGTACGTAAATTATTACGCATAAAGATACTAAATTCTAGAGTAAAATGCTACATGAAGTTGAATACATTTATATTCAAAAATGACCTCTTAAATAATCTTACCCATAACAACAAGTTTATCTCGTCTTTTATACTCTGACTTATCAGGATATTGATAACAAATGACAGTTTTACAATATCTACAGATAATGGAATTACAAGATTTCCACGAGATAATTTACTACAGATGTATTGAAGAAATAAGTTATTACATATAAAGGTCTCCTTATTATTTATAGTTAAACATACTGAAATCCAAATTCGCTTTTAAAGTCAACTAACTGATTTTAGGTTGCATATTTTTCGTACACAAAATGTTTTTAAAGTCTCCAGGATCAAATTATACGTTTTGAACTGTTTCTGAGATTTTTATATGACAGTGTATAACTACAGAAATAAGTAAAATAAAAGAGATTTCATTAAGTTACGCCAGACGTTGAAAACGTTCTATATTTAGAAGTTTCACACGTGTAATGTGTGTCTATTTGAAATAATTTAATATACACCTAAAAAATCATGATATATTTACTTCACATTAACCAACTAAAAATGATATTTACAATGTGGTTATCGTAGTTTTTATTTGAGACTATATTTTCTTATTTAATTTACGCTATTTTCATACAAAATGTAATCAAAAAGTCCACGGAAAAATAACTGGCTCGTTCTATTTTCGTTTTTATAATATTACCTAATATCGATTACAAACAATGTAATGTAAATAATAAGTTTTTACTGAAACAATGATATATAGTCAATGACATAACTTTAAAACTCTGAGGGCCCGTTGGCATAATGCTTAGTGGCCCTAAAGCTGAGTCACAGATAATGGGTTCGATTTCCACACGTAATATTTATGTGATCCACAGTTTACTTATTGCTATTTACGGAGTTATTTGTGTCTTATATTTTATTTTGTTATATAAATTCTTTTAAATATATTTTTTTTATATTTATTAAAATGTTTTTTAAACAAATTTAAAATTATTGTTTAGTTTGCACTAATGCACCGCCATTTGTAATACGTCACGTGACTTGTAGGGCAACGACCCTGCTATACTTGTAATGTTGTTATATTATAGTATATGTGCAATATGACGTTTATCGAGAAATTATTCACAGAGTCTGTTATTTTATAAAGAATGTAAATATAACGCGAAGTACTACATAATGAAACCACTTAAACAATAACATGAACTTATTTTTGTAACACTCATATTAATGTTTCTGTTGTTACCTCTATCGTCGGATATGCCTTGTTAAACCATATTAAAACAAACCACTTGAGTGACCAGAGCTTGTAATACTTTTTACTGTCACTATCATCATTTGTGGAACACAATATCTATAATTTGTATAAGTATTGTATATATGATTACAATCAACATAACAAAATAATAAAAGAATTAATTAGGGAAGTCTAGTACGTTTTGCATATGAATATTATTTATATAATTTCTGTTAATGTTTTAATTGTTGTCTGTTTTTTAGAAAATTGTTCTCAAGATTAAAAGTTAGCTTCCTACTTCCTATTACCTATTTTAATTTGATTTTAGAAGTCAATCTTAGTATTAAGCCATCACGATTTAAAATTAAATTAATAATAATGAAATTTGACATAGTTATTAATTTAAACCGAAGGTCGCATTAATTTAGTTACTTCCTTTCATATACGAATGGATCCAATTAACTCGTCAATAGGCAATTTTGGGCGGTACCAGCTTTGGATCTGTTTCATTATATTTGTTAGCAAATTCGGAGTAGGGATGCACCAAATGGCTATAATATTCCTAGCCCCCCCTGTAAAATACACTTGCTTGACTCCGAACGTCACATGTTGTGATAACCCGGTGTTTGATAAAACAGAATTCTATCGAACTATCGTCACTGAATGGAATCTAACTTGCAGAAAGACATGGCTTAAGGATTTTACACAAACTCTTTTCCAGTTCGGAGTTCTGGTCGGAAGTTTTGTGTTTGGAGTGGCTTCAGACAGGTATTATACAAGAATACCTTTATACTATTTAAATCAATTATATTTTGGTAGTAGTTATATTTGTAAAATTCGTGAGATTTCTCATAAAATATATGTATTTACTAATTTTAAAGTAACATCTCTTTTAGATATGGAAGACGAAATGCTTTACTCATCTCTGTAATTTTAGAAATTTTTACTGGTGTGATGGTTGCATTTTTACCAGATTACTGGAGTTTTACAATTATACGAATGATACTAGGGTTTTCTATTGGTGGAATTATGGTAGTAGGTTTTGTTTTAGTGATGGAATATGTTGGAATTAAAAATAGAGATGTTATTTCTTCTCTCTTTCATGTTCCATTTACTCTTGGACATATGATATTGGGACTTTTTGGCTATTTTCTGCGAGACTATGTTAACTTTCAAATAGGCATTTCTCTATCAAGTTTATTACTGCTGGCATATATTTGTGTCCTACCAGAGTCACCTCGATGGCTTCTGGCTATGAATAAAACGTTTAAAGCTATAAAGTTAATGGAAAAAATTGCCAGAATGTAAGTTATTGGTATTCTAAAAATAACAGTTTTTTAAAAATTATATTAAAAAAATATATCTAACATTAATATTTTAGCAATGGTTTTCCTGAGGATGAAGTACATAGAAATGTTGAAACACATCAATTGGATTCGAGCCGAAAGAGACCTAAAAAGGGTACCGTAGTCGATCTCTTCCGTACTCCTAATTTACGGAAAAACATAATAGTGATGTCCTTCAATTGGTTCGTGTCCAGTTATTGCTACTATGGAATTGCTCAATATAGTAGTCATTTAACTGGTAACATCTATATAAATGTGGTGGCTGGTGGAAGTGTTTGTACATTAGGATGTCTTTTGGTTATACCTTTAGTGAGGTACCTGGGTCGTAAGATATTGGTTATGTCTTTTAATATCGCTTGCAGCATGTGCCTTTTAATTATTATTTTCTTACCAGAAGGTGTAGGAACCATAATAATGGGTTGTTTAGGAGTTTTATTTAGCTTCATGTCATTTATTGTTATTTATCTGTATTGTTCGGAAATGTTTCCGACAGTTGTAAGAAATGCTGCTATAGGAATTTCATCAACATTTGCTCGGTTAGGAGCCATGGTAGCACCATTTGTAGCTGCTTTGCGACCGTTTGGTCAATGGTGCGCTCCTGTAGCTTTTGCTATATTACCAATTATAGCAGCTCTTACTTGTCTTCTTCTTCCTGAAACAAAAGGCATCGGATTTTTGACGACACTTGAAGAAGGAGAAAATTTGGGGTCACCTAAAATACAAACGCAAAGAAACTCGACATCAAAAGGAACGAATTAATATCGGTAAACATTGGTAATAGATTTTATAGAATATTTGAAATATTTTTATTTTTTTCCTGGAAAATTGGTTCAAACTGGTAGATATTGTATTGAAATATAGTATAACTTATGTAAGTATAGGTTAGTTAAGATCGTAAGGGTTCTAATCTGAAGGTAGATTGTAGGGCTTCTTTAACCCCTCGTCACCACAGTTGCCGCCATGAAGGCAGGCCTGATAGTTTGTGCCGCCTGGTATTACACCATACTAGCTGGTAAGATATATTTTGATATCTAAAATATAAAGCTTTCATATTAAAAACTGTTAGAAAAATACAAATTTAAATCTATTAATTAATTAATAAAATTAAAATTATTGTCTTTATTCAACAGAAATAAATGAAATTCGTAGATACTTCCTAAATACAGGAAATAAGATAAAAATCTGTTCGAGATCAAATTTTCCTAATTTACTTAATATGCATTTATTTGTTTCTATTTCAGGTTTTTATATTCTTTATTGTCCTGTTATGTATTTAATGTTTATCAACCACAAATTCTACAGACAAGTAGTAGATTTACTTTTTGCGCTGTGGGAATTATATCCAGTGGTAAAGTATGAATATTTTATAGAGCTGAGATCAATTTTAAAAATTATGAAGAGTTTTCTTTATTCTCAGGCATTATTTCAATGGTGCTGTAAAACAGAATTGCACCATTATGGCAGTTATGTCAATCCAGATGAAACCACGATTATTTTAATGAACCATCGAACCAGAGTGGATTGGAATTATGTTTGGATAGCCTTATATCACGCAACGCAGAAAAAAAATACAAATGTAAAATGCAATGATAATAAATTAAAATCTAAGAGCTGTTATCAAGAGAGTGACATCTGCGATATTATTTCTGGAGGAAGGTCAAAGATAAAATTTGTTTTAAAAGATGAAATAAAAGCTGTTCCAGGAATGGGTGAGTTTAAACTTCATTATACATCGGTTGAATACGTAATTTGTACAATTGGATGAATTTCAATAGAAGATTTGCGGTGTTAAATTACTCTTATGGTACATGGTATGGTACATTACGGATGGAAGACTACACTAAATATAATGAACACTTCATACATTGAACTTCATAAACTTCATACAAAGTCATATTCAATTGTCATTTTCGATTGTAGACCTCGATAGCAATTGCTAATAAAATGTTACAATTTTGTAGGTGTTTTTAACCAGGGTTATTTTATTAATGTAATTCGTTGAATATAAAATTGACTAATTAGAATTTGATGCTTATGAAGTCAAGATAGTTACTTTTATAGTACTTTTACTTATTTTTATGTTTTATAAAAACATTTCTTCTAAAGTAATTGTAATTTTTTACGTGATGAAAATGTTTAATCAAATCAATTAAATTATATTTTTCGTACTGTTTTAAATACTTTTATTAAATTAATTGGTAAGATAGTATTTGAAATGAGACAAAGATTACGGTGAATAAATAATAATAATAATATTTCATTGTCACAGGGTGGATAATGCAACTAAATTACTTCTTATATGTGAAAAGGAGTTGGCAGGAAGATCAGTTAAGTTTGTCACAATATGTGGATTATTACAAAAGATTGAAGTATTATCAACGAGTGGTCTTGTTTCCTGAAGGGACGGATTTGAGCGAAGACAATAAGCGACGGAGCGCGAAATTTGCTACCTCTAAACAATTACCAGTTGGTATAATATATTAATACTTTACGTCGATTTTTGTCCCAGTGATTAAGGACAGACGATAGCTGCACATTAAAAATACGTCTATTGTCTCACTTTGAAGTAATCCAGCTATAGATGTGTAGAAATATAAAATAAAAACTCAAAATGAAAAAGTTTTATCCTTTTGTCGCCAAACGTAGTTGAGTGACTTACAGGTTGCAGACTTGAAATCAGACAAAACCTGTCATAGTTTTTAAAATTCCGACATCTGTTGTATAAAACGCGAAGTTGCGCAGGCCCACCACCCATCCACTAATATATAACTTGTCTATGTTTAATATGAATGCAATTTATATATTATTTATATATTACTGTTATAGATATATGAGTATGTCCTGCATCCTCGAACAACGGGTTGGGCGGTGTTGTGCTCTCGTCTGCGGGATGCTGGTTTAAAGTCGGTGTATGATGTCACGGTTGCGTATGACCAACCAGCTCAAACTGAATTGGATCTGTTACGGGGAAATATACCAAAACATGCCTATTTCCATTTCAGACGGTAACTTTGGTGTCTATTAATTTTTAAACAATATTGATTACATTTAGCCACTAAATCCCTTAAACTGCACAATTGCAATTAGGTGTTATAATTATGACATTTATATCATGATGTATCGTTGTTTTTCTTACAAATTTAGATTATCTCAACCGGTGATCGAACCCATGACTTTAAATTAATAGGCTGATATTCATAACGCTATGCAGTCATCATTATTGTAAGCAAAATATATTTGATTTGAAATATAATTTTTATTAGCAGCCTAAAACATATAACCCATATAACCTACATTCATTTCTTACTTGAATAAGATTAAAATATATATTTTTTTTTCTTTAAAAATAGTCTGTGTTAATTAACAATAATATAAATTTTTATTGATAAAAACATTTTAATGACAGAGTTTATCGACGACACAAAATGAATAAATTTTTTAACTTTAACGTCGACTTCAGAAGAGCTTTTGGGAATCGCAATTACTCGATTATTTTTTTAATTTATTAATCATTCACCTTTACTTAGATATCCAAATTATTTGGTCAGCGAAATATGTCCATTTAAGCATCATTTTCTTAAATTTCTTATATTATATTTATCTTTGACGACTTTGATCTAGTTAGTGGCCTTGCTGCTGAGCCAAAAGTCGTGGATTCGATTTCCTTATGACACGGTTGTTTGTGAGCCACAGATTCAAACTTGGGTGTTATTTGTGTCCGTTATTTCATAACTTAGCATTCTGATCAAAGCAACGAATTGAAATATTCTTGTTGTGAACAGTTGTGTATCCTCCTTAAGATTAATGCTATAAAAAAAAAGTTACAATATTTTCACAATATAACAATATTTATATTTTATATAACTTATTTATTTTGTAAGTTTATACTGATTTTGCAGATATCCAATTCAAGAACTCCCACACCAAGAAGATGAATTAAGAAGCTGGCTTCAAGATCGTTGGCAAGAAAAAAACAACAGCTTAGAGAATTTTCATAATAATGGTGATAGTTTTTATAATAAAATAAATTAGTTTTAATAATTAATCCAAACCTTTAGAAGTAATTCAAATTTATAAAACATTGTCATTTAGTATAACATTATACATAAAAATTAATGTTTATTTGTTAAGATACTCGATTTAAAATAATTTTAGTCTGTGACAAGAAAGACAGTTTTACAAAAAATATTAAGATATTTTTTTTTTATTACTTTTTAAATTTACTTCGTTTTGCAACTTTGTTTTTTAAAGACCTCAAAATGGCATTGACACACCTAAGGTCTTCCTTAAGAAGTAACCTCCACGCAGGCTATAATAATTAAACATTTGCTGGCCTGACTAGAGCTGTTACTTTGTTCTAATATAGATTAAACGTAAAACTATTTAAATTATTATTTCTTGTGCGTTTAAATTATAAAAAATTACAAAATCACGGTATCTTTTTTAAAAAAATTCTTGCCTTCAATTATCTTTAGGAAAGTCCCAAGAAATATTCTCAAAATATGTATAATTAAGAATAACGCAATAGAACTATTTTGACTATAAAATGATCACTCATGACGTCAAAAGTAGTTGCCGCAGCTTAACCTTTGTAGTTCTATTCGAGTACGAACTAATTTATTTATAATTATGATAATAAGAAGCTAACGTAATGTTATATAGCCTTCGTTATGAATCGGCATATCATAATCAGAAAGAATTTTTTAAATCCATTCTATAAGAGTTTAAGCAAACTAACAACTTAATAATATTGCTATAGATATAAAATTCAATGTTAATGAAATGTTTTAATATTTAATGAAAATAAATAAAACTATAGTTCATTTATCAAAATTAAAATTCATTGTAGTCAGAAAAGCAAAAAAATATTTATATATTAAAATTATTAATTAATAGTATACATATTAATGATTATTTTTCAGGTTCCTTCATAGACTTTTCAACGAAAACTGCTCCTGAAAAACGTGAACCAAGGTCACTTGCAGTTGCCAAAATAGCTTTTCTCATTTGGACTGTCTTCGATATTTTGTTTATATACTCTTTATACTACAGCGTTTTATTTAGATTTTGGGTTATTTATCATACTTTGTTGTTTATTCTAGTTACGAAATACTTCGGTGGTTTTCATAACATACAATATAGGATACTCGATAAGATTACTTATATAATTCCATGATTATATAATATCACGTGTGTTAACGAATGTATAAATTAAAAACGCAAAATAAATATGTTATTTTTATAATAGTAATTTTATTAAAGTTTTGTCTTTCAGTTACACTAATAGTTTAAAGGAGCCAAACAAATATCGACGGTATCATTAACATTTTTTTTGGTATATTTTTTTTATAGATTTGCACAAAACTGATCGTATAATGAACTTACACACAGTCAAATTTGTAAAATATGATATTAATTTTAAATTATTGAGTAAAAACACGATTGCGGTTAGAATGAAATATTATATATTGAATGAAATAGTATATAGTATTATTCCGTTATATTTTCATTAGTTATTATATATAGTTATTTATAAGTATTAAATATTGACATAATATTAGTAAAACAATTCAGAACAAATGTTCATTTAATTAACAAATAATCGGTATAATAAATTTATTATTATATTTGATCTTGTGCAAATGAAAATGCAACTCGCACTTTTTAGTCTTTTGATATTAATATAATATTTGCAAGAACATATTTGAATAAACCTATAAAATATTTATTTACAAAACATCTTAAAACACAGTACGGAAAATAACAATAGCATAGGTAATTGAATTGAATGTTTGAATTCTTGTTTCAAGTTTACTTCTTTACGGTTTGATGTCTTTTGTCTGACGGTCATAGGTCTTACCACCATCTAAGTTCAAGAACAATCTTATTTTCGTCTTTCTTAACATGAATTGAAACAATTTTATCATTATAATAAAACCACTATTACTATAAAACTGATCAATGTTGCTGCGACCGGTCAGTTATGACTTGCAGTGAAGGTTAAGAAATCAATGTATTTAGAAAAAAAAAACAATTTTGTTTTACTAACATTTTTATTATACACTTTTCTTTATAAAGTTACTTGTTGATTTCCCTCGTAAAAACTGTAAAGTTTAAAAAAGGAATATTATTGTAATATTAATATTTATTAAAACTCTGTGCAAAGGTTGACAGACTTCTCTGGCCCATTCATCATGTTATATGAAGGATAAACCAAGACCACCTGGCCCATCCATGCCATGATATAACGGATGAACCAAGTTTTTAGCAAGTGAAGGTAATGATATCGGGTTGATCCAAATTCTAAGTGTAACACTCGCAGAACTTGTGCTTGCTTTCCTTGGTCCATACTGATCACTCTTTTGCGGCCCATACCGACCAGCAGCTGGTTCTTAGATCCCGTATTATAGCTTAAAATACTGTCACTGTGACTGTGTAAAAGAAATTGTAAAACACTTTGTTGTTTTAAAAACCTGATTCTTTATTTTTTTAAATATTTAAAGGTTGATTACTTTATTTTGCAATACTTTTTTATTTTTTTATTTTATAGGAGGGCAAACGAGCGTGCGGGTCACAGGGCAAATGTGATCACCGCCGCCCATGAACTCTTGTAACATCCGAAGACGTACAAGAGCGTTGCCGGCCTTTATCATTAACCTCGAAGACCTGGCCTCCTGGACTTTAACAATAGACCAGATTAAAACAAAACAAAGGTTTTACAATGTTTACTGCGATTTGCATTACTTTCCTATTTATAAAAAAAAAACCTTATGACAAGTCTAAAAGTAAACAGACGACACCAATGGCACTTCACAGATATTAAAATATTTTTCATTTTATACAAAATTTTTGGAATGAACATAAATCTTTTTTAGCGCTATTTATTTTTCATAACATTTCTGTTACTACAGTATTCTTGATGTAAAATTTCTCTTTCTTTCTTTCTACAAAGCCTCAATAATTTTGAATAATTTCTAACTAATAATTAATATTAAACTGTTTTAGAAGTATTTTTCTTGTAGGTTTGGGAACTAAAGGAATTGGAGTATCTCTTCTTCTTCTACAAGTAAGTAAGAATTTGTATCCTTTATCCTAGGTGAGTTATAGAAAGTTTGAAAGGGTTTGAACGATGAAAGTTATAACCGGGTTAGTACTATATTTATCAACCTCCCAAATATTAAAAATGGTCGGCATAATTCGATGGGGTAAAAATTCTCTTGATGTAAAATTTCTCTTTCTTTCTTTCTACAAAGCCTCAATAATTTTGAATAATTTCTAACTAATAATTAATTTTAAACTGTTTTAGAAGTATTTTTCTTGTAGGTTTGGGAACTAAAGGAATTGGAGTATCTCTTCTTCTCCTACAAGTAAGTAAGAATTTGTATCCTTTATCCTAGGTGAGTTATAGAAAGTTTGAAAGGGTTTGAACGATGAAAGTTATAACCGAGTTAGTACTATATTTATCAACCTCCCAAATATTAAAAATGGTCGGCATAATTCGATGGGGTAGGAGTGAAATGTCCGCGACTAAATGCGACTAATACTTTGCAGCAAATCACCCATGCTGCAAAACATTCGAAACGTCGGGTTAAAATTAAAATGTAACTATAAACGTAATTAAAATGTAATTATACGCGAGTTTTAATCCGTAAAAAATAGTTTTATTTCAAATGTGTACTCGTGAAAATCTAAGAAAATACAGTTAGAGATATATTTGGCAACTCGAAGTGGGCAGGCAGAGACGAGATGCGCACGATGATTAAGATGAGGAGGCTTTGAAATTATCCCATTATTGTTGCAGATGCTATAATATATCTAGTATTAAAAAATAGTATTTACATTCCCGAGTAATAAATAGCAATAGGAACCATTTGAAATTGTATAACAATAATATAAATGAAGTTTTACGTTATTTTATCCTGGTTCTCCGGGTCTTTTTATAAAACCCTGGTTTCTAGATTGACTACACGTGCTCATAAATGACCGAGAGGAATCTGGATGTCATATTCTAAAAACCTTAAGTCGCGGACATGGGTAATTTTTTTCAGTACTTATATTTATCTAATATAAATAGTTATTAGGTTTATATATATAGTATAAGGAGTGAGAAGACTTAATACTAATATTCATGTTAATAATGAAATACTAAAGCCAAGGACAGTAACGCTTTTATGAGCGTTTTATGAATTACAACGTCAATAGTCATTACACAACTTCGTTTCATTTCATACAACGTATATACAATACATATATATATATATATATATATATATATATACTTGAATAGATATATAATATGTTTTTCTTTATCAAAACTCTTCTAACACAAGGCTTCGAAGCAGTGACATAATTATACTCTGTGAAGCCCGAGGCAAATTCACAGGACGGGGCCTTGACACGACCTTTGCTCTGCCTGTTTTCAAATCGGGTTCCCCATCTTTACAATCCTATTGTTACGCTGCTGTTTCGAAGTGGGATAAATAAAAAAGCTGTGTGCCGATACATGGCATAAGTGAAGCTTCACAAAAGTTAAAAGAAGAATATAGAGTAAAAATATTAAGATTATTATTATTATTTCTATATTATGATCAAGCTCTAAAATATTTGTACATTTTTAAAGTAAAACATTGCGTTACAATATTTCAAATCCTAAAAACGATAAAACTTAACTAATTTACAAAAAGTATTACCTATCATTTTTTTTTGATTTCTCAGTATCTTGAATTGCATTGAAGAGTACAATATCTTTTGTTTCTGGCAAGAAATAACATGAAACCCCAGCAAGGAATACTAACAAACTAAATATTGTTATCGAAACCCATTCAATGCCGATATTTACCACAAATGGTGCAATAAAACCACCAAATCTACCAAACATAGAAGCAAATCCCATTGCAGAGTTTCTTATAACGGTTGGAAATATTTCAGATGAGTATAAATAAGCTTGTTGAAACGCTGCAAAAGCACCTGCTTGACCGACAACAGCAAAAACCAATACAAGATTGTTCATGTTCTCAGGTATGAATAAAAACACAATCAGAGACAACGCAGCTGCACTACAACACAGTATAAAAGATAACCTTCTGTTCAGATACAAAGAAGTCAATATAACTAATACAGTTCCAGGTATAAGGCCTATAGATGAAAAAACTACGTTAATATAAATATTTCCATCTAAACGGCCTATATATTGGTTTATGCCGAAAAAGGTGTGAGAACAGCTTAACCAAATAAAAGCAACAATAAATGTATGGACTCTTAATTTGTATGTCTTAAATAGGTCTAAATAGGAACCATGTTGATTTTGTCTGTCAGTCAGCGATTCTTCATATAATTGGTCAACAACACTCCTTATGTTTTCAGTTGGGCGGTTGTTTCTAAAAATTTGAAATAATTATCATTCGATTTATATTTATATCGTAGAAACTGTATGTATGTATTTAAATTTAATTATTAGAAATAACCGTCTACCCCAGAGGTGGTTTTCAGGTTAAAAAAACCATGTATGTTTTTGCCACCATTTTTAATTAAAGGTAATGCTGGTAATTGTAAAATGATAGATGCTTTTTAGTTTTTTTTTATCTGTACATTTTGATTTTTTTTTAATTCTTTCAATTTTAAAAGTCTTATAAAAGAAGACTTAAGATAGTTCATGTATATCATTTTAGGTCAGGTCCTTTTTTGCTTTAATTGTAGAATATTATATGATTGTTATAAATTAGTTCAAAAGCATATCTCGTGTTGATTAATCCAAGCTTTAGAAGACATAGATGTCAACGGTTTCCAGGCTCAAAAACATGCTCGTCTATATGAGTTAATGTTAAAATAAGTTTATTTGTTAATCGTCCTTACAATATTTATATACTAATTATGAATTTTCTATCTATAAAATCAAACAAAAACGAACAAAGAGTCGAAAATTTTGATGATTTAAATAAAATATCGTGACGCCTGAAAAAAATCAGGGAAATAACTTTCTGGTTATTATATTATTAAACAATAATATATATATATTACTCCTTTGTGTCAAGTTCTTGTAAACTCCTGACCTGGACCCTATGGTAGGGAAAAAAAAAGAAATTATAACATACCTTTTAGCAATTAGAGTCAAAAGATCCACGGCTTTTTCTTTTTGACCGGTTGTTATTAACCATCTTGGCGATTCTGGCAAAAAATAGTAAATGACTACTACAAACAACCATGGTAAAGATGAAGCGAGTTGCAGCTTTCTCCAGTCCCGTAAGAAGTAAGCGATAAAAGGTAATATGAAATAGGTCGAGATAAGAGATAAATCAGCCATTCCCGCCAAATATGGTCTGAATGATTTCCCGTTAAGTTCCACGAGCAGGATGTAGACACAAAGCATGGTTCCTCCAACTGCAGTGCCCATAAGGAACCGCATAGCCACAAACATCCACAACTGGGTAGCTACCGCAGATAAGGATACAAATAGAACCTCACAGAGAAATGCGAGGTAAACCGCAATTCTGCGGCCGTATCTGGAAATAAAAGTGTTTATGGACATAGATATATATAGGAAATTAAAAAAATTAAATAAGAAAATCATATACTTATCTGTTAAAAAAAAACCTTTAATATTACCTGTCAGATAGATATCCATAGAAAATACTGCCTGCTAGAATTCCCACTTGCAGAGTTGATTGTGCTAAGCTGGCTAAATGTTTTTTTTCACAGATAAGATCAAATGTGCTCGTAACAGAATTGCCAATAACGCTTAGATCATACTTTGGATTTTTGCAAGGACAATAGTTTGTTTGATTATAAGCTTGTTGATCTAAACACACGTAATCCACTTTAGGTATCATGAAGACGACGTTAACTAATTGAAAGTCAGTGGGAAAACGGCTGACCATAACTAATATATAAATCCATGTCTGGTATTTCCCGAAGCGCCCGATTATATTTTCTATCGCATCTCCGTCTGACATTATTGACCTGAAATTGGTATTCGTTCATTAATATTACGAAAATGTACTTACTGTACTGTACTTAAAAACTATGGCCTTGTATTCTATTAAATTTAATTGTCTTTTAAGAATAGATACCTTTTTTATTTTTTGACATCTTGGTCCCATTTCAGGGGTTACGGGATGATTGAATTTATCTTTGATCTATATCGCGAAATTTTATACAATAATACAAGATACGTAATTGTTTGTTGTGGCTATAGATTAAATGATGTAATAAGAAGTGTCTTTAGTTTGGATTAGAAGAGCCATGGCGGTGCGTGAAAATGATAAAACTATTTTATATATATAGAATTAAATTATTATATATATTAACTATTTTCCATTAAAATTACGTATGATAAAAGAGCGCAAAGAAAAAAACAATTACGCCGACACAAACTTATTGTAAATAATATTAAGTACTTACATTTATTATATAAAACTATTATTTTTAATTCATTGCAGACACGTTAGTTTTCCTCTGTCTTTACGTTGATAATATTTGATTATAAGTCTTATCTATTTAATAGTTAGCTGTCATAGTGAGAAGTATTTCATTGTTTATACATGTTCACAGTCTTTGGTTCCGTCGAACATAATTTTATTCAATAATTCATATAACTTATATTAAAATTTATTCGCGTTATTAATATCTTAATAAAAGGTTTATAGAGTAATAAACCTACCTCAACGTTTCGATCAGGTTGCACTGATCTTGGTCACAAGAACACTGAAGGCAACACTGGTCAATGCGGTCGGCGGGTAATTTCTCGAACTACCCGCATCAGCTGGTTTTTTTTCTACACATAACTGTCTCTTTCACGACACATTCCAGTGACAGTATCTGATATCACCACACGACCAAACCTGGGACGCGAACACTTTACAAAACCGAGTTGCATGAATTGGAAAGCTTGTATCCGTCGTCTCGATAACATTTTTTGTTATATTTATTTTCTATTGTTTTCCGTACAATTCTAGGGAAGTATTGACTCAATACAAAGAATCTTTGGTTCTTGAAACTCTATTCAATAGTGTGGCCTTGATTCAAGTAGATGTTCAGCAATAGCAGACTTTTGAGGCTGACGTTTTCTTTTAAAAATTAAGACGGTTTAGTCTTAATTTCTAAAATGATTTTATTAATAATAAAAAAAAAAATCTTTTTTTTTGGAAATGTAAAATAGATAGTATCATTACAGTTATTTGCTTATTAGTTTGACGGGTCCAAAATTCCTTAAAATAAAAAGTATTACCATCAATCTATGGTCCCACCAAGGCCGATTTCCGGGCAAAGACCTTTCCAAATTTTGCTTGTATAACAAATAATAAAATTATAAAAACAATATCTTCGTTTAAGCCTTATTTGATATCTGACTTGTTTTATCTAAATCTTATTAGAGATGGCTTATATCTACAAATTTATTTTATCTGAAGCTACTCAACATCTTCTTAAGTATTTTCTACACGTGCTTATTTGCAATACAAATGCCGTAACATTAAGAAATTATAATAATATTAATTAAAGACTTGAAAGTGTTAGCAGGCTTAATAAGCATTATAATCATCCCCATATCAGATAACATTAAACTTATTTACACATAAATTTTTGGATCTTTTGTAAGAGAAAAGTTAAGAAAGTATATATTATATTTTTTATCTACATTCCTCTAGTTTTTAAAGTCCCAAACAGAAGTTTTGTTTGGAGAGGAAATTTGTTTATAGATTTTTACTTATGAATATTTTATTATATTTTCTTACACATAAACAGAAAGAATTTTTCAATTTTATCATATTTTCGAATATTTACTATACTAAACTAACAAACTTCGCTTTACAGTATTAATATAGAATACAGCTGGTCATATATTATTGTGACACTCGTAATAGCATATATATAAATAATAATTTAATGGCGAAACAATGGCTGCGAATGATGTAATCTCTAACACCGTCTTTGAAAATAGTAAATGCAATCGTAATCTTAATTCATATATATTATAGTTAATATTTTAATGTATAAAGAAAACAAAATACTGTCTTATAATAAATATTTTTAATACAGTCATCTTTATCACAGTCTATTTTAGTAGAACCTGTAACATTTTAATCTAGTATATAACAACCTTAATTATTTAAATCTTATTCTATTTGTACAAAACTTATTATTTAAAAAATACTTTATTTTATAGTAAAATTATAGTCTACTTGAAATTATTATGCTTCACCTTCTTCCAAAGTATCGGGTAATTTCTTTCCTCGAGTATCTGGTAATATCATACAAAGAGCTGAACCAATGAGAGGTACTATTCCAAAGAGCAGGGGTGGCAAAAACGCACTGGTATGAGCAAGGGTTGCCACAAACGGAGCGACCATTGAGCCCACTCTCGCCACGGTTGACGATAAACCCACACCTGAATTCCGAACCACGGTCGGGAACAATTCCCCTGCGTATAAGTAAACTGTGGCGAAAGATATACTCATTCCGAATAACCCGAAGCATCCAAGGGTCAAGTGGCTGGTCAAGGACTTGGGCACGACAATAATGAGGAGACAGCTAAGACCCGTTACGCAGTTGGAACAGATAAGTGTTATCTTTCTACCAAGGACTTTGTTCGTATATATAGAGATAAGAGTTCCTGGTACCTGAAACAAAAATAAATACGTTAAAAATAATATTGCTATTAAACTAATAAATTATTTAAGTTTAATTCAATAGAAAATATTTGTGATTTGGTTAATATGTACTTTTTACGTCTTAAGCAAATGTTAATAATAAGTGTGATGTGGACTTCGACCTTTACATTGACCGTTTCCGCATTTTCTGTGTACTTACAAGTACAAGTATACAACACCTCAGGCCTATTTTAACGATTTAAAAGTGTACATTAAGATGTCTGTTATGCAAATCATGAGCTCATAAATTTGATTTAATCTATTCTTTATATCTGCTAGTGATGCAATGGTAGTAACAGATGGAAATAGATCGCATTAAAAACTTTATAGTAATTTGGTAATATTTATATCGAAACCATAATTGCTCAATTTATTGATATAGCAACTTACCAGTATAGCAGCTGAGATGGCGACGTTTGAGAAAATATTTCCGGAGACGTGTCCTATGTATTGCGAGACACCGAAGAAGCAGAAGCCGCAAACGAACCAGTTGAAGCAGATGGCCAGCGTGCGAGCGCGCAGCCGCGGCGTGCGGAACAGAGACAGGAACGACGCGCGTTCCTCGCACGAGCTCACCTCCACCACCATCTTCTGCACGGAGGCTTCTATCTTGTCTGTTGGGCGACCGTTTCTGGGGAGATTAAATTTTATTATATAACTAGCGGGAATTATGTTGAAATTTAACTTATTTTAGAACAATATGTGCAAAATGTATTACCTTTTGGCAGCTGATTTGATTATTTTGAGAGCATCGTCGGTCCTTCCTGAAGTCATAAGCCATCTTGGCGATTCGGGAAGTAAGAAATAGTAACTCAAAAATAGAACGGACGGTAGAGATATTGCTAGTTGGAATGAGCTCCAGTCCCGTAAGAAGTATCCAAACAAGGGCAGTGATAGGTGTCCGAGATTAAATGGTATTTGATATATGATTCCAACTGTGTCTCTGTATTTTGATCCAATCAACTCCATAGTGAGAACAAAGCTAGTAACCATCGTTCCGCCAGTGGCCACAGCCAACAGAAACCGCAATGCAGTGAACATGTACCAATTTACAGAATAAGCAGTCGTTACTCCTGCTAAGAGTTGCAGAAACACTGCTACAAGGAATGGCCATCGTCTTCCAAATCTGAAAAGTAATTAAAATATCGATATTAATTTTATCTCATATAAAATAATTCTGTGGAATGATTGTGGCGTATCATCAGATATTTGTCATCTGGGGTTATCTTTTATTATTAATAATTATTTTAATTACTGTCCACGTTTATCAAGACGTAAACAATACGTCGTTGTCAGTGACGTCTTCTCAGAAGTAGGTTATCAGGAAGATTTGTATTCAGTGATAGAGAAAGATATTTTGTTTGATAGAAAAAGTATGAAGTCATTTTCCAAACATACTCATGGCACAGTGTTCTATTATACAATTTCTGTTAAAGTACTGTCATCCGGTTAACAGACACGCTTTAACATGCATTTGATCCCGGATAAGCCAATTGAGTTAGGGTCCTTAAAGCAATAGACTATAATAAAATTCTAAACACAAACCTATCTGAGAGATGTCCAAAGGCCATATTGCCGACGAGGATTCCAAGCATGAAGATAGTTTGAGTAAGATTTTTGAGCCAATTTCTTTCGCAAACAAGATTCCATTGCGATACTATAGTTTCACCAAACACACTGTGGTCGTAAATATATTCAGTGCAGTTAGATTGGCATATGTTTGTAAAATTTGAATCACTAGAGCATGTAAAGTTCATGGGTGGCGCCAGAAATATAATGCTCATTTGATGCCAGGCCACGGGAAACTTAACCAAAAACACGACGAAACATATCCACATTTGCCATTTTCCAATTGCACCTATGGCTTTAGTTAGAGGATCTTGATCTACTTTCTGGACCTCAGTATCTTTTGTATCGTTCTCCAACACTGAAAGTAACAAAAAAAACTTTTTAAAATATAAAATGTGTAACGATAACCCTATATGGGTGTTAGATCTCAACAGATCTGTTTTCAAACGTAGACGTAATTATAAAATATATTATAATTATTATAATTTTCCGTAATAGGTGCACAATCTTGAAATGGAAAAATATAATCAATGAGCATCTTAAAGATATCGTCATGAAACCGACTTGTTGGTGAAGGTCTATTTCTAAATATGTAAGTAATATTATTTAATTTTATTTCAAGGTATTAATATGATATGTATAAAAAAAGTCACAAAATATTAAACTGTATAATTAATTTTCCAAATTATTTATTACTAAAATTTGATATTAATAATTTATCTATTTATATAAAAAGATCACGAGAAGTGTTCAAAAGTGTTGTTGTTTTATTTAATACAGAATTGTAATGTGTTTAGTTAATTTTCATTTTAATAATTACGACGTTATCAACTCACTTAAATGCTCTTCAGGATATATCTCTTCATTCTCATTGGACATTTTTACAAATATATATGTATGTAATATTTTCACAATTCAACACTACGCGACTCTATGCTCGAATGAAGATTGAATGAATATTTGGAACGCCAAAACCCAGTAAGTATCCCCCCCCCAATAAAAATGGTTCTGTCGACTGCCATTACACTTGTTTCAATAATAACTGGTAATCCATTATTAATAACATTAAATCCATTACGTCACAAAAATCAAATAAAGTTTTGATATTAATATACAAATAGTAATTTATTTTTTTGTTTATATTACGCAATGGACATATTAGGACTTTATTTATTTCTTAAATTAGTTGATTTGAATTACAAAAATCATTAATTTTAGTAATTATAATTCTCATTGGAAAACAATAATAAAATATTATTATAATGTTAATATTTCAGTCACTACGCTTCTTCAAAGGTAGATAAAATATTTCAGAGTGTAAGTTGGTCTTAATATACTTTTTTAAAATTTAGTAATAATCTTTGAACTCATTTATTTTGATTACTACGGTTCTTTTTTCAAATGATATTCGACCTTTAATCAGTAGACACATATATCATTTGTGATACATTTATGATACATTTATGATACATATGTGATACATTGGATTGTATGCGTAGTCTGCGACGGGTCATCTTTGACCTCTTATCAGCTAGACATCGAGCCCCCATGTCACAGATAGATTGCGTGATGACTCGCGATATATTATAAACATATTTCAAATTCTCCTAATTGTTGCTTTTGAAATATTATACAAAAAATAAAACTATCTTTTGTACTAGCTGTTACTTGCGGTTTCACTTGCGTAAAAACAACATACGGATCTGATTTCCTATTAAGATAACTGAGATAAGTTAGATAGCTTAAAACCTTCGTCGTGAACTTGCTAATATGATAGGCATCAGAAAGACTTATCTAATCCTTCCGTTAGTTTTGAGATATATATATTAAATTGTCTATAATATCAGTCATGTTATTCTTTTTTACAATTACAAACAAACCAATAATTTAATCAACATTAATAATTAATATTAAAACTATTAATATATATTATTGTAAACAAAAAACATCTGACACGCGGCAATCGAGCTTGCCGCTATGAAAAACTCCTAATCGGCAAATTATAACTCGCAAATTAATTAACAAACAAAACAACTTCTATTGCTTTTTTTATTTTTTTTATGTAGTTTATGATGGTTATGATTTTTGTGTTTTGTAATCATTAATATATTACATATTTTACTTTAGCGAAATGTCTAGACGTTAGGATTATCTTTGAAACGGTTTGATTGAAGGAGTCTCTGAAGCTATAAAAGCTTAAGATTACTAATTTTCAAGTCACTTAAATCTAATTTATTTAGTAAAGTTTCGATAATTAGAACAGACATTGTGCTATTTTTTGTAGAAATTAGTATTGAAATATATTTACATAATTTAAAAGATGGGTCTAAACTCATTAAAAATATATAATTACACGCTTGAGGTTACAAATAAGATAAGAATTACAAATAAGAAGCTATAATTTTTAGTACTGCGAAATTTTAGATAAAAAACATCTGACACGCGGCAATCGAGCTTGCCGCTATGAAAAACTCCTAATCGGCAAATTATAACTCGCAAATTAATTAACAAACAAAACAATTTCTATTGCTTTTTTTTATTTTTTTTATGTCGTTTATGATAGGATTTAAAAAAATTTAAAAATTCGAATTTTTTTTTCCATTTTTCGGTAACTTCGGCGGCCGATCTGACCACCTTCCCGTTGGACAATCAACATAATTTTGAAAAGTGAATCTTACATTTAGATGCTGATTCCAAATATATCTTTAGTTTTTCAAAATTCGAAAAATAAAATTCGACACACACACAGACACACAGATACACATACAGACAGACAGATCGGAAGGAAAAACGGAGTTTTTCGAATATGATAAATTTTAAAATTATAGAACACAACTGTATTAGCAAACACAAACAATAGTTTTACTGATATAAACTAAATAAAAATTTATTTATTTTTATACTATTTTAAAATGTATAATTATATTTAAATAAACCTAGATCGTCAGCTAATTTCATTTCGTCAGTTAATTTAATATTAATTTTAAGCGATAATGCGGTCTATGTTATATACAATCTCGAAGGTACCAGAAATTAGTTTTATTTTGTTGTCTGTTTATCTGTCATTTTTTTCTGGTTGATAATCAACTGATATTGAAAGGCCCTTTACAGGAAGCTTTATATTATATAGAAAATAGCCCAGTGTCCAGGAAAATACGATTTGAAAAAGAAAAAATAAAAAATATAAGTTCCGATCAAGGTAATTGTTTAAGTATTTACCGCTTATTCCGTTAGATGTCGTGAATTTAAATTCCGCAACGACATTGTAAAAATCTGATACATCGAAAAACTTTTTTATGGAATAAAGAGAAAGTAAGTATTACTAGAAGTATAAGATTACTATTTCTAAGTAATAATTGTGCTTTCCTCATTGTGACTGCAGTTTTTGTTGTCACTGAGTCGTCCCAATTCTACAAAAGCTCATTATTAGAATTCTCTTCTTAAATGATTTTGTAACAAAACCGCTATCTTTATTATTATTATTTAAGTTAAGTATTATAATTAAAAATAATTAATAATCATAATGATGCAATCACAAATAGCTTCATTTCTGCCTTAATTAGTTAGTAGTTAAAATTAAATATTTATAATTAAAAGTAATAACATTAATAAATATTGATAAATTATAAAGTTAAAAAATAAAAAAAACTTAGAAGTGTCTGTTCTTCTTCTTTATAATAAATAAAGGGGAAAGTTTGTTTGTTTGAACGCGCTAATCTTCGAAACTATTGGATGGATTTTAAAAAACTTCCTGATTATGATAATCAGGTTCATGAAAAAGGTTTTAGACTATCTGTCATTCGGGGCGTCACGGTGTGTGCTAACGCGATCCCGTGACGTCCCATTACGGCGCAGAAGGCAACCGTTGGTTTTTTAGTGGGTAGCCTTAAAAATGGCAGCATCCTCTATGCTGCCGGGTAGTCCCACATCACCCCCCGGCCGTCACCCCCATGAACCGACAGAGTACCCGTAACGGACTTTTCCAACGGAAAAAAAGGCTATCTAACATTACCTTAATAGTAAATAAAATTTTTCATATGTGTGGAACTGTGAGTAACACCTAGTTTTAATAAATACACGTGTAGAAAAAATGTGTTGTTACTATATAGTACTCTCATGTCTGCTGGGTCATATGCAAGTAATTAAAACTTATTTTAAAATTGAAATTATCTAAGTAGGTCTTACCATATTATCTCTTTTGTTTAATATTCATCATCTTCAAATTAGGTGATATATTAATTCATTTACATTTCAGTTTCTCTCTGTCTGTTTATTCAAGAATAATTTAGCATTTGATTCTTGAGTCAAATTGAGACAGTACTATAGAAGACTATTCAATACTAACAAGTTTTATTGTTTGTTTGATTTTTTGTTGGTTTGATAGATTGTTGTATTGTCACTTAAGACAACGTAAATATAGTTTAATTAGCTTGAAACAATTTTCTCAAGATACTTACTAAATTTGTGCGGAATGAAATGGATCTATAATAGGGCTATTCTGAATAATAAATTAGAAATATTTGTTTATTACATATAAATATAAACTGTTTTACAGTTTCATTGATGTTATTTTTTATATTAGTTCAATAAAAGTATTGTCAATTAAATACTTTTGACAGTTGACATTCATTTTAATTCGTGCGGAAATGGCGCAACTGGTTCAACATTGATTGGTACTGCAAATTATATATTTGCCTTGAACTATACACTTCTAAATTAAGATTAATAAAATATACATAATTATACAGTCTTGCAAAACTGAAACTCTTTCTTGAATAATTTTTGTTACGTTTTTTCCGTTCGTGTATTTCAAGACGTTCAGTAAAAAGTAATGTATGTTTTTTATGAGAAGGTATTCTAAAGGTATGTGTTGATTATACTTTTAATAACAAAAACGGGCAACTGCGTAATGAAATTTATAAAAAATAATGAACAATTTTTAGAACTATTTCGTATTCGTGTTTATTTGTAATATTTATAAATATGCTTTCATTTTTTTTTATTATAATAATTAAACCGATTTAAACTTCCTTTTTTTTAGTATCTTTTATATATTATTCTTTTTTTTTATTTAAAGTTTTATTAGTTTTAATGTAAGGGAATGTAACCGTGTTTTAAATAATCTTTGCTATATATATGTACAGATTTATATAAAGAAAATAGTTTTTTAATTTGTTTTTTTTTATATATAACAAACACAGAAGCTATTAAGTATTTTGTGGAAAGCTTTTTTTATAATCTATAATTAAATTAATAAGTTATAAAATTTAAGTGAGAATAATATAAATCTTTTTATATGACCAGTTAAGTTTATAATATTAGAGAAACATTTTTACATAATTATTAATTAACATCATATTAATTAGTTCGGTTATGGTAATTGCACCATAAATAAAAATATAAAGATATATTATAAAATAAAATATACACTTACTTTTGGTGTAATTCTTCCTTTTACGTATAAATATTGAATATGTTCACACAAAACGGCGAGAAACAAAAACGTGTGCCGCGGCTCAGTGCTGCGCTCAAACACGCAGTGACAGTTGCTCGGTTGGCGCTATATTTACAAAGGATACTCTGTGACGAAATAAGGAAAACCTAATACATGAAACCCACCCGTGGCTTGTTCAAACAAATAACAACCTTAATACCCGACAACACGAACTAATTTGTTGTTCACAAAACTAATGAGTTAAATATGAACAGGTTACATTTTGTCGCAAAAACGATTCTAGTTATATATTTTACCTGACCCGTTCGTAAACACGCGCTGAGGGGATTCTCCGCTATTACGAAATATACATTATATGATTACTTTTATAAGATTAAGAGGGATTCATTAAGTTAAAAAAAATTATGTATTTATAATGTTTAGGTATTTGATTAAAAAAAACTGTTTGAAAGTATTTGATTGAAACTGTTTAATATATCTGCTTAAATAAATGAAAAGAAAATAAATATTGTTGTTTAACAATATTATAAAGTTATCAGACTGTACTCACGAATCAGAATTTGACGGTTCACGCCGCAACTCCGCCATGCTTAGAGCTCATGATTAAGAACCCCGAATGGGGCAAACTAGTCGGGCAAATTTTGAAAGTATTATATATAATAATAGTCATGGATCGTGAAACTTAAAATACAAAACATAAAAATAAGTAAATAAATTATTTCATCTTATTTAAAAAAGTAAGATTTAATTGGACCAATTTTTCCAAATGTTCTTCTATCGTCTTGCTGTTAAGATTCCTATTACTTGAATATTTATTTTACCATAATTCTCTATTACCAAAATATTGTTTTACGCAATAACTCAGATTTAGTTAACAAACTTACTTAACAAAAACTTACAGTGGAGTCCTTTGTATAAAGAAACAAGAATCTTCTCTCTTATTTTATTTAAACCGATAAAATCATATAGTTCAGTTTAATGGAAAATTCTTTAGGTTGTAGAAATAGTTTTTTTATACTGAATATCAATATTAATATTAAAGAGCGGAAAAGTTTGTTTGTTTGTTGTTAAATGTTGCTAATCTTCAAAACTGCCTCATTTCATAACTGCTTCATTTCATTTTTTCTGATTACGATAGACGGGATTATGGCTTTAGGATATCTAGCATTTCATTGTTATTCTTAGTTTGTAGTAAACTAAAAGTAAATCGTTCATTCTCGAGTGGAACCGGGAATAAAAGTTAGTAATTTTTAAAATGGTTTAGATATTCAACTTTTTAACGTATATTTAATTTATATTCCACAAAAGATGACGCACCTTTGTTCGAAAATGTATTCTAATCCTATAGTATGAAAAAAATAAGATCAAAATGTTTGTATGGAAAGGTTTTTTTGTATAAAGTTAACATTTGTTGAATTAGATATAGTTTTTGATTAATTTATAGGGCAATAAAATAGTAATAAACACACATTAAAGTGATTATATTATTATATAACCGTTTCTTCGTCTTTTTATTTGAAACCTGTTTGAGATGAACCACTACTTCAAGGTAAATATTATTATTTATTTAATCATATAGTGTTGCGTAAAAACAAACAATTTCAAAACATATTTAAATGGCGACTTTAGTTTGGTTTTATTTTTTAGGATTTAAATATAGATTTAAAATGTAAAATACATTCCTTGATAAAAATCTATTCGAATTAGGGAAAAAAGGACCCCGTCTGGTGGTTTTGTTTTTTTTTAAGGGCCCCGTCTGGTCTATAAAAAAATAACAAAACGTTCTGAATTTGAACCTACGACCTCGGGAATGTCGACCCAATAAAAAAAATATAAGAATTACCTCATGAATTTTACGTATTAAAATTTATATTTAGTGGATTACTCTCTAGATTATTACGTACGTATTTAACGAAATATCTCTGAAATTATACGAAAGTAACAAATATTTAAAGAAAATACACACATTAAACGAAATTGAAAAATAGAGTTGACTCTGCCAGTGTGGATTACAATATGACATTTTTAGTTCATGATCAGTTCAGAAATATAACACAGTTACATTTCTGACAATAAACCAAAAGAAAAAAAAACTATTAATCATTTTTAATAAATTTCTCTGTCAATAATTATATTATTATATTATATATTGTTTATTGTACACCATCCAAAAAAAAAGAAAAAATAAATAACAAAAATACAAACAGAAATACATACACAAAAGATGAATTGTACAAACGGGTACATAATTTTGGGATATTGTATTAAAAGTACTTTGAAAACATTATATTTTAAAAGTTTCTAATGTTAGTCTTTCCAAGGCCTTCTAAAGCCTGAAGCGTCAAAAACCACAGAAAAAAATGGTTCTATATATTATGTTGGCGAACCTAATCATATCAACTTTGAAGCGAACAACCAAAAAACAATATTATAACTTTAATTTATTTTTTTTACAAATTATTATTTCGGTCTTTTTTATATTTTATATATAGATGTTATAAGTATTGTTAAATTTACAAAGAACAAATAAAAAATTAAATGAAAGAAAAACTAAGCACAGAGTGGACATTTGATCACATCGGCATCTTATGTTGGCTGTTCAACATTTAAATAATAATAACAATTTGAATATTACATACAAATAATAAATATTTGCAAAACTTAGTTAAAATGTTTAAAAAGTTCAAATCCAGACGTCCTTTGGTTCATTTATTGATGGATAAAAAAATATTGGTGATAGACCAATATTAAGTATACTAACTGCCTCTGATTATATCGTAGCAACATTTTTAACATGAAATTCAAAGTTATTTAACAGAATCCAGGCCAGCTTTTAAGTTTTTTTTTTTTTTTTTTTTTTGCATATTAAGTTACACTATTCCTCCTTACGCTTTTTTTCACATATTGAGATACGCTATGCCTTCTTACACTTTTTTCACATATTGAGATACGCTATGCCTTCTTACGCTTTTTTTCACATATTGAGATACGCTATTCCTTCTTACGCTTTTTTTACATATTGAGATACGCTATTCCTTCTTACGCTTTTTTTCACATATTGAGATACGTTAATCCATCTTACGCTTTTTTTACATATTGAGATACGCTATTCCTTACGCTTTTTTTTACATATTGAGTTACGTTATTCCTACTTACCTTAATTAATAATACAATAGAATAAACCGTCATCTTATAAATGAACATAAATTAAACATAACATAAACACGTGTGCAGACTTGAAGGTATATTTAGAAAAACAGACCACTGTCTGGCAGCGTTAGAAAAATACATAATATTTACTTAACATAATGAATCACAATAGCTGTAAATACAAGCCAGTAAAATACTTATGTGCAAATAATTTTACTCATCTTTATCACAATCCAAATGCTTGACGTTATTATTTGTAAGGGTTTTATCTAAATGAAGATCTTATACTATACTAGATATAAGGATTTTCCTGTTTCCCACAGTATTCTAAGCTCCAACGCGTCAACGTATAAGCGTCATTTAATAAATGTCAAGTATGAAATATCTAATAAATTTGATTAATATTATTAAAACATTACGTACAATTTATAATAGCTTTATATATTATCCTCATACCGTCTATCTTAGCATAGTTATCACTACTCAGTATCTATCCATCGTCCCAATTCCATCAAAGAACAACCCGAGGTTCCGGAAAGCGACACCGATTTACTGTGGAAATTCCACGAAAACGTACACAGCGTTTCGCCAACACATTTATAATTCGTACTGCTGAGATGTGGAATTCGCTTCCGGAATCTCTGTTTCCAGAGAACTACAACCTGGGTCTCTTTAAATTAAGAGTGAATCGGTTTCTTCTAGGCAAGCGCGTTCCATCTTAGACCACAGATTTGCTTACCATCAGGCGATCTCTGATCAAGCGCTGGCCTATTTATAAAAAAAAAAAAAAAAAAAATATTAATAATATGAGTTACTAGATATGGACAGTTTACACCGGAATGCGAACACTGCGAGTTTTAGTAACTAAGTACGGGTCTCTCATTAAATACGATATGGAATTTTTAACTGACGTATTATCTCGCGATTATCCTTAAACGTTCCAATCAGGTTTTTGTAATACACCCGTACTGAAATCAATAAATTTTTTGAATAATTTTATATCATATCACATAAATTATATATCAATTCTAGGTATTTGTAATATAAATTAAAGTTTAAAACCTAAATTGACAATTATTTTCAGCTTATACATACCTTTTTTCTAATAAACATTATCGCGATAATAATAATAATAATAATATACTTTATTGTACCCCCTGATCATACAAAAATATAAACATTAAAAACAGATAACAAACTGGTACATATTTGGCGGCCTTAGCGCTAAAGAGCTATCTCTTCCAGGCAACCAATTGGAAGGAGGAAAAATATCTGACAGAAACATTATGTGGGTGTGCTTAAACAATAACATAGAAAGAGAAACATCACGCAATAATACATATATACATAAATATACGTATAAATAAATATATATATATATATATATATATATATATATATATATATATATATATATATATATATATATATATATACAACAACATAAACATATAGTATATATTATAAACATCCATACTTAAATTCACATAAACATAAAATTAAAAATATAAAAACATGATATAATTATAATGTTATATTTATTTATATATATTATATTTTAAAAATCCAATAACTTTGTCTAATTAATAATTTTGCATGAATATCTTTATTAACTATTATTGTTTTCGGCTCTTTTAATCTAATAATATAATCTTTTGATAAGAGACGAAGCTTCTTGGCATTCACAGGATTCACTGTGAAAGACTGACAATCCCCAGGCGTTGCAGGAGAGCAGTGCAAATAGTGCCTGGGACTTGAGGCCCAGGTGTAGGTTTTAAGGTCGTCTTCTAAATACATATACACGTTCACCTTGACTGTTTAAGCTCATCTCTTTACCTAACCAAATTCGAATCGAACCAATGCCACCTAAGCGATACGTCCTAGAAATTATCTTATGAGGGTTCTAAAATCAAGAGAGTTCTCTTTCTTTCTTTTCTCTCTCCCACTACTACTACACATTGTCTATAAAGCTATTCTTGATCAGTTCGTAATCGTTTTTTTATTTTAGATCTTTGGGGATGTTTTGTTTCCCAGAGGACAGTAAGCTGCACAATTATTACGCGCTTTAACTGTCTAGAGTACAGGAATATGTCCGGTCTGGATTTTATATTATTTCTCTTACGTACCATCATGACAATGCAATCAGGAGCCGCTATTAAGATAGCGAGTGTGAGCGATAGTGAAGTATTTGTTTTGTTTTTATAGACGAGCTATTTTTAACTAATTTTCGATGAATTTATTTTTTATAATATATATTATTATATATTATTATAAAAAATAAATTCATTGTTATAATTTTAGGTAATTCGGTTCCATTTTTCGAAAAACTCAGTTTTTCCTTCCGATGTCCGATGTATGTCTGTGTGTGTGTCGAATTTTTTTTCGAATTTTGAAAAACTAAAGATATATTTGGAATCAGCATCTAAATTTAAGATTCACTTTTCAAAATTATGTTGATTGTCCAACGGGAAGGTGGTCAGATCGGCCGCCGAAGTTACCGAAAAATGGAAAAAAAATTTCGAATTTTTAAATTTTTTAAAATTTAAAAATTAATTAATTAATTAATTAATTTAATTATTTTAATTTTTTTTTTCTTTTGTTTTTTAATTAATTTGCGAGTTATAATTTGCCGATTAGGAGTTTTTCATAGCGGCAAGCTCGATTGCCGCGTGTCAGATGTTTTATGTTTTGTTTCTATATTTAATGTGCATTGTGTATTCTACATTTCTTCCACAAATTCTCTGTCTTATGTCTTATGGGTTTGCTGTAAGACATCTTAAGCCTTTGTATAAATTTCATACTTCATATGTTTCAATATTTGCTATGTGTACAATACAGTGTTAAATAAATAAATAATTATAAACAATAATCTCTTGCTAGTGAGAGATTGATTTCTAATACTTTATCATAACGTGAATTTTGACCTTTATCTAATAGTACCCTACAACCTACTGTTATGATTTGTTATTTATTAATGTTTTTTACTTTGGCATAGAAGGTAACTGATTTGACTTTCATAAGAATCTATTATATACTTCTATAATGTGATTGCTTAATTTTAATATTTTGACTCATTTTTTGTTGAGCTTCGAATCGGAGTTCTAAGTAAAATTAATTAAATTATTAGTCTGAAAAACGGCAGTCAGAATAATAAATAGCTTATAAGTATTTAGAAAAAATGTTATTAAAAGGGTATTCCAAAATTGTATCGATTTTAAAGTTGAAGTGTTCACTGAACGAGCTTATATTAGTCGCAACTTTGCCTTTTTGTCAAAGTTAGATGCAAGCGTCACTTGAATCCAACTTTGGCAAAAAGGATTATTAAGAGTATAGAAAATTCCAGTTAAGACGTGACGTTAGATATATTTCAGCTTTTTTATGTTAGTAATTGGCTTATTTGTCTACCTTAGATATACTACTACATCTAGCGATGGAGTGCGACCTTCGTAATCTATTTCTTTACCTAGGAATTTGAATGGGGCTGCTTCCGTAATTGGAGCAACAATAACCGAATGAAGTCTCGAATCGTAAGATCGTATATTTGGTAATCGTATCGTAGATACAAACTTTATACAATAAAGCTAAAAAAGTTCGAAATTATTCGAAAAAAGTTGACTCGCTTTATTTAAAATAGATAGCTAAACACGTCAAGTTTTTAGATTTTTTGTCGTATTGTCTGTTTATTTGACCGCGCATCACGTGAAAATGGCTGAACGGTTTGTTTTTGTCAAATTGTTTTTCAGCCCGACAACCAAAACGTACTCATGAAATTCAGCGACCTATTATAAAAATATTTATTTTTTTAACAATATTCGATTTCTCAATTTAAAAAAATCCTCATCTTTTAATAAGCGAAACTTATAGTCCATCTTATTCTATGTACTAATTGACAACATTATACTATGATAACACACCCCTTTTTTTTTTAGTAGGAGTATCCTCATGGATACCGCGGACTGCGGGGGCGGCCCGCGGTTATGCCGGACTCTTACCGGCTAAACTCCTACTGTGCTCCACTTCACTGCTTTGTGGTGACAACAGGGAGACTGCTGTGCGCCCATTCCGCATCCCCACCAGCATGAATACACACCTTTGCATCAGATGTTGAATAAACCTTTTTACTGGCAACCACTAAAGGTAAGAAAACTGAAGTAAGCATGACGTAAAAACAGAAATACACAATACTTTAATATCACTTTATAAAAAAACTAGAAACATATATGACTTTATAAAGAGAAACAATCAATGTATCAATCATAACAAAAAAAAAAAACAAATTCAATGGCACTAGAAGATAAACTATTGAACAAAAAAGTTTCCATCACTTATATTCGAGGCCTGAACTCCAATTCCATCAATGATTATTTGAGGATCTCAATGAAGCTGCTGTGAAAATATTTCTTTTATTGAAAAATAAAAGAATATCTTTTTAAAAGATTTAGGCGGACAGTATATGTGTTTCAACAATAAAAATTTTATTAGCTTTTATTAAAGGAAAATACCTAGAAGGACAATCCTTGAGGTATAAGACTAATTTGATAACATTTTTCTTCATCGAAATCCGTCTAAAGAATCAAAACATGGAATTGAGTTGTGTAAACAAAAACAGTATCAGAAGACATTGTTAGTATGTTTTGCCGGACGTTAGCAGGAAGTTGTCCAAAGTTTGGAGGAAGTTGAACAAGGAGGACAATAGATCGATTCTAACCCAGAGAGCTGCAGCTTCCCACCTCGCACCTTTGCAGTCAAGTCGTAACCACGATCCATGCAATTGGGTCGAAATATTGATATCCTTCAAAATTAATTCTCACCGTGGTAAGTCCATCATAATAGTTTAAATATTTATATACTCAATAAAATTAACTGAAGGAACTCACATAAATAATAGCAATATAAATGTGAAAAGGCACCCATGTCCGATTTTTATCTGGAAATTGTGATGTCGACAAAAAATATTGTATAAATAATATTTTAACGATATTGTAAGCAATAACGACATTTTTTTCTTTGTCCTTTTAAAAGCTTTAGCAATTTATTGGATATGTTCTACATATGGAGAATACAAATAATGCGTTATAATACAAATTAAGTCTTATTATAAAGGACAATGTATCTAATCTCTCAGGAAGTAATTCTTTAAATTAAAACATGCCGTCCTTCCATACGTTGAAAAACCTATCAAATGTTTTTTAAATAGATTTCGTCTACTAATCACTAGTGTTGTTCTTAACGTCTTTTATTTTCTTTTTAAGAATAGAATATTATATTTTTACTCTTAAAACAAAATTATGTTCAAAGAACTATTTTGAGGTTATAATCAAAATAACGATAGAAAATGTATAAGATTGTAGATTGTGACTTACTTTGATTAACGGGCTAATTTTGATCAGTATCTAATTACGTTAAATGCAATATTGTGCTGTAATAATTAAACCAAATTGTGACAGTGCAATAATGAATTATAGACACAAGTAAAAAAAAAACAAAAAACTATTTGCACACAAAGATTTTATTGTCAAAACACCTCAACATCTCAAGTTGTATCTTCGGCACAAAGATAACTGAATATTTTTCAATTTTATAAAGTTCCACCACGACGGTTCTTTTTAAACTCCTTCCTTCAATGTTAAATTACATCGATTAATATTAATGTAAACATATAAGACTTCACTTTTCCAATTATTTTCCAATTATTAAATAATTCTTCACTTAATTCAAGTATATGACTTGGCTCTAAACATACTCCTATTCTGTATTCTCCCTGACTACTTATGTGGTCACAATACCAGGATCGTGCTTGACGGATATGATACATTCCCAAACCAAGCAATAATAATTCATTTAATTTTAAATAGGGGAGTGCAATATTCATGATATTTGATGGTATATTTCTGTAATAGGATGTTCTTTGATTGAGATTATCTTTTGCAATAATGTTTGATAAATCGTTTATTTGCAGTATCAAATAAATCGAACATGACATAACAGGTGATAGGAAGACTAAAATCTATGAATAATCTATTCAACGCATACTTAAATATTACAACAAAAAGCCAAAATTATTTAAAAATATTACCACGATTAATAAAACATTTACTTGCGATGACAGTCAGGCAGTATTTGGCATTACTATAAAAACAATAATTGCCACAAGGATTTACTTATTTACTATAGATTATTATTTACTTAATTACTATAGATTATTTAATATTGCAAGAACTTTTTCCACTTGTTATAGCGTAATAAATTAAAAATAAAATATCTTTAGTAAAAAAAAGTAATATGAGCATTATAAAAAACTAAGCATATTTTTGAAATATTTCATAAAACTAGACGCGTTAAACAGTTCTTAGGTCAAAAGTAGGCATGCTTCTTTAAAACAGCAACAAAATCAGTTGCATGGCTTTGAGTTATAAGCGAATGAAAAAAAAACAATTAGGGACACTAAATAATCTAAAATATACATTGTAAACATTTAAGACACTTTTTAAAAATATGCAAAAAGAATACCAAAGGCCTAAAATCTTGATTAATAACATGTAGTATCAGGTACTAAAGCGCCACAGCTAACGAAGTTTTATTTATCTAGTTATTCGTCAGAATTGACATCTGTCATTTGTCAAAAGTCAATTATGTCAACACAATTTTGAAAAGCACGTGTTGATATTAAATACTGTTTTCGAATTACTTTACTTATTTTTTTTTAAATTCACATTTCTTAAAATAAAACTTAACATGGGAGTTATACAAAGAATTAAGTGAGTTTGACCTTGTCATATATAAATCATATTATACTCCATTACCTACAATTTTCTAAGCATACTTTTTATTATTGCAGAAAACCAACTACACGTAAGGGTAAAAAAGTTTTGCTGTCCAGAGAACCAAAAGCTATAGAAGGTCCCAAGCAATGCATATTTCTCCAAGCCCGTAATCCTTCTGAGAGGGCTAGAACAGTTCTTAAAGATATATACAATTTAAAAAAACCAGATGCAGCTTATCTTAGCAGGAAAAATGACTTCGTTCCCTTCGAAGACACCACTGTTATTGAAAAGTCAGTTTATACCTATAAAACTATTTTACACTTAACATCTTCTTGTTAAGAATTAGGTTAATCATTATGATTTGATTGAGTGACATTTTCAGTTAAATGTTTAGCTTCAATCAAAAATGATATATCTGAAAATTTAAAAAATTTTGCACACTGATAGGCATCTGTCTGGTTGTGGTTGTAAATTTTTTTGTTAAACCACCACCAGACATATGTCTATCAGTGTACAAAATTATTTTAAAGTAACAGATATTTTATATTCTCTTTGTAGGCTGTGTTACAAAAAGGAGGCGGCTCTATTTGGTGTCAGTGCTCATAGTAAGAAAAGGCCACACAATATTATATTGGGACGAACTTTCAACTATGGGACTTTGGATATGATTGAACTTGGTGCAGATAACTTTAAAGCAATGTCTGAATTTCACAATATGAAAGTTTTATCAGGAATTAAACCCTGTCTGTTATTTAATGGACCTGCCTGGGATATTAATCAAGATTTGAAGCGTTTAAAATCTCTATTTACAGATTTCTTCTACAGAGAAAATGTAAGACTACGACTTCTAAGACTGTTCAAATGAATTTAAAATATAAGATATGATTTATTCTCAATTGGCTCATTGTGTATTATTGAATTTTAAAAAACAATATTTAATTTATTAATTGATCAAGTGTTTTATATTTTATTTTTGTTGTTTATAATTCTGTCTAATTATGAGAAATAGCTATAATGTATACATATTGTGTATACAATAAAACCAAACTGAAATATAATTGGCACTTTTTAGCATTGCTATTAATAAAAACTATTAATTAAATAAATTATGTATATGTTATTAATATTATAGGTTGAAACAATAAGGCTACAAGGATTGGAACATGTTTTAAGTTTTACTGCAACTGACGAAGGCATAATTTATGTCAGATCTTATAGAATTCTATTGAAAAAGAGTGGTCAAAGGACACCTAGGATAGAACTGGAAGAGATTGGTAATTATATTTTGTATTATATATCCATATCTTATATTATATATCCATATAATTTCTTTAGAAATAGTAGACTAAGTTGTAGGACTGACCCGAAAGCTTCTCTCGAATATATGTAACATATGCCAATATTCCGAGTATTTTGCTAAAGGTTACTAATTAATTTTAGTACAATTAATAAATCGATTTTATTTTATTTCCAGTTTGATTTTTTTTTATTTAATTAACGTTTCACATTTAGGTGTTATACTGATTAGAAATGATTTTTAGGTGCTGTAGACCATTGAGTACCATTATTGCATTTGTTACTTGTTATACACAGACTTAGATGAAAGATGTTATTATAAGGTTTTCAGAAAGCTCAAATAGTTCCAATTAATATGACTGCTATATTATAATACTATTTTAAAAGTTGTGCTCTGTATCAATATCATACTTTATTGGATGACACGGAATATAAAGATTGTCCCTTGGTTTACTTTCTCAAATAGCATTTATTTTAATAAATAAAAAGAAAATTGTAATTCTTATTTAATTACTTAGGTCCTTCACAATATTGTGTAATTCCTTAAAATTGTAAAAACCCTTTCGCTTGATAAAGATTATTAAAATTTATCATTAATATTTGTTTACTAATTTCTGTTTTGTTTTGCATTTTTGTAACTTTGTAATTAACATGGCAATATTTCTTTTAAAATCTTTTTATTTCATTTATTTCTAGGTCCCTCAATAGACTTTAAGCTTCGGAGAACGAAATTGGCATCTGAAGATTTGTATAAAGAAGCATGCAAGATTCCTAGAGAACTTAAACCAGTGGCCAAGAAGAATATATCTACTGATGCATTTGGAAGTAAAATGGGCAGAGTACATATGGGTAGACAAGACATTAACCGACTGCAGACTCGAAAGATGAAGGGTCTTAAGAAAAGTGCTGAAGAGAAAAAACAATTTCTTTTAAAAAAGAAATTAGCGAAGAAGGAGGCGAGACAACCTAATGTCTCAAATTCTCAATAAATATGGATTAATAAAATTCTATGAGTTTTATTTTTTAGTCATAAATATATCTTTCTAACAGTGTAAGAATTCCAAAATTTATTTTTTATCGTCATGCAATGTTATAATATGTTATATCTTGCTATAAATATTGTTAAAAAGAAAACTTTTTTTTTTCAATTGCATTTAATGTGTATATGTTTATATATTAATATAATAAAATTCTATCTTCTTTACAAATAAATTGTAGACAAATTTCAAGATTCTAGGTCGAATGGAAAAAACCCTTAGGTCTTGATTTACAAGTTTGAAAATATGCGGCTTAAATTGCTGTTTCTTTTGATTGCGTTAACGTGGTTTGATTTTGTTACAGTTTAAAGATATTATAGACCTGAGTATTTGATATGAATTTCATTTTAATACCTCTACGCGTTCATGAGGAAGGGTGCAGTAACTTTAAAAATATCAAAAATACGTTTATTGTATGATGTAACTAAAAACTTACAGTTTCCGCAATTTTTCCTTTATCTGTTCTGTAAGACGTTGTTCGTACCAAATTTTAAGATTTTGTGTTCGCGGGAAGCACCTGTAGGTTTTGATTTTCTAGCGAGTGTCGAAAATTTGCGGCATAAACTGCTGTATCTTTTGATTGCATATGCTTAGAAGTTTGATATTTTCACAACTCCAAGGAGCAGTAGCCCTGAGTATATGATATAAATTTCAGCGTAATAATTCCACACGCTCCTGAGAAAAAGGGTCTTGCCGGACGGACGGAAGGAAAACAAAGTGATTCTATAAGACTTCCGTTTTTTAATTAAAAATTAATTCTAAATGTTTATTTTTTCGGTGACCTAATGCTTATCGCTTAAGAAGTTGTTTTTTCCACCTTATTCTTTTTTTAATTATCAGTTTAAAAAGATAGTCTCTTTGAGGCTGCAAGTCCTAAGTCTTCTTTCAAAATACGCGATATGAATGGTTCATGGTGCAATAAATTCATTTTCTGCGATAAGAAGACTTCCAAACAAAAATCTTCGAATTGTTTTATTCGTTTTTTCGCACAAGCACCACTTCTAGGACCAGATCTTTTCTATAACTAACAAAGGACGTTTTATTGCGCTTATCAATAGCTCGATACACAAATATTCGACTAAAACCAAGCGAATAGAAATTCAAAAATTGCACTTGTTCCATTATTTAATAGTATTCTGTGTATTATCACAGTATTTCAGTTGTCATGGCCAGGTAGTTATGGCCAGGCTAAGTATTCTAAAAAGTTTTTTAAAGGAAATAATAACTTAGGCTGCAGTCTTATTACGTGCAATTGTAAATTCTATTTAATTAGTAAGAAATATTTTTCTGACGTCATGCCTACTCTTGGAAGATTGAATTATAACACTGGTCGCGGTTTTCGTTAACGACTTGTATTAAAAATATGTTAATATATATGTTTTCCTTAAAGACATCTGTGTGCCTTACATAATATAATAGTTTATGTGGTATCCTATGTTTTTTCTCCTACACGTCATATTATTTTTGACGTAAAAAAATGACACAAAGGAAAAATCCAGTATTTAGAAATTACAAAACGTTTCGTTTTGCGACATGTTTTAAAATAACACATTGAGCAAATATTATACATAAATGTAACTGAACTTTGAAACTTAAATAATCATTTATGTGACTCCAAACAAATTAATTTCTATTTAGTCAAATATCATATTTATATATTAAATAAGTTACTAAGATATCTCAACTTAGCGACACAGCGTTCCTCTAAAACCCCGGGTATAAATTAGAACATCATATTTAAAATGATGTTCTCTTTGCCATTTTTCCTTCCTCACTCACCAAAGATTTTTTTTATCAAATAGTTCATCCTTGGGTACCTGAAAATACTACTAATTTACAATTGTTTTTACTCAAACAAGTTTTTTTTTTATGTACTATATTATAATGAACATGTCTAGGATAACATGAAATGAAATTTTTAAGTATTTAAATATTATTTTAGATTCAAAATTATCGAGTAAAGCGCATTGTAAATACATTGTCAATACATGGACGTGTTTTAAATATTTACAGGGGTTTGTGTGGCGTCTAGTGGGGCTCATTTATTCTTAAATTATTATATAGCTCTTTGATAAGTATTCTTTTAGACTATGGTACATTTATATTAGATTCTGTTAGTATTACTGTTCGGGAAAACTTGACAGCATTCAAACTAACGCTCTACGGTTAATAACCGAAGCGATGAGATCGCGCCCAACAAATGCATTACAAGTAGAATGCTTTGATCCCGCTCTAGACTTAAGACGTCAATATTTATCTGAACAATTTTTGTTTCGGTTCCTACAAATCACAAGAATCACTTCATTTCCTCGTGTAAAATCAGTGGCAGATATAAAAAACCTCCGATTACTGGAGTCATAAATTACGTTCGTGCCTTATCATATAACAAATTCATTAGTCTCCACTCTAGCATTCACCGATCATGTTTGATGTTTACTACAAATCCTTAATATTGTGTCAAAATATTATTCTCAATTCCTTCAAAAAAAGACACCAATAGTAATTTAAAATTTTATGAGACATTTACTATACTTTATTTTATAATCATCACCATATTTACACTGACGATTCCAAATATAATTTATTTATGTGTGTGTTAGTGTCTATCATTCACAAAATAATATTGTTCAGAAAGTTGAAACTTCCTCCAGAAACTTCACTTTTTGCTGGGAAATGGTTTGAAATTTTAAAGTTGTAGATTATATACTTATTATGAAACTTAAAAAAATAGTTATGTTTTTGTACTCAATGAGTGCTCTTCAAGCGCTCAGTAAATTTCCTTTGGGACTGAAAACATAAAGTATGTTTTCAAATCTATTTATTCTGAGATAATGGTTTTAAAAGTAATTCCGATGTTCAATTTATGTGGATTCCTATGCACTGGTATTATTGGGAACAACATATAAAACAAATTATCCAATGAAGTTGTGCTTTGTGTCTATGAATTGTTATAAAAGTTTTATAAGATATCCTCTTTCTTCCTAAAATTGATCTTTTTAATAATTGGTACTATATCTTGAAAAAATGTTCTCGTGAGAATAGTAAATTTTTTATTTTGATCCAACGAAAAATCAACGTAAAAACTTGATTCCCAAACGTTGACTTTTGTAGGACTATTTCAATTATTAAGCTTGGACATTTTTTTTACTCACCAGCACCTTGCAAGACTTAATATTTTTAGCAGTGACTTATGGCCAGTATTGGTTATCTCAATCACATTTTCTTCTGTTGTAAAAAATATGATTATTCCACCTTCAATAATCTTCCTACTCCTAAACCCGGTTGTTCTTAAAACAATTGTATCCTTCACTATTTCTAACAATATAAAGTTACAACCCACAAATTTTTCCTATTCAATAGTTTTTTGGAAAGACACCCAATTCTTTTTATATATTCCTAGGTTAATTCGATTAATAATTTTTACCTTAAGTTCTGTATAAATAATTTTATTTTTTCCTTCGTTTCCCTATCTTTCGATCTTTCGAGTACTTAAAAAAAAATGTTGTCCTTGACGACGCATACAACTTTACCAACTTCTATCAAAAGTAAACATTCCATAGATATTATAACTATACCAAAAGAAACGATTCATTGACCCATATTTACTGCAGAAACCAAATATAAGTCATTAAAAATATAAATTAAGCTTAAAAATCGTATCAAATTTAAATCCAATGCCTACCAAAATAAAAACAAAAACAATAACGCGTACTGAATTACTTGAAAAGAATGTAGTTTTGTTGAGCCCCTATAAACTAATTGAATTTAACTTGCAAATAACTAGGTCTTGTTTTAATTTACGGTATTTAAAACGACAACAAATTATTTAATTACCACGTTTCCTTATTTTGATCCAAGTGTACGTTTAATCTTATGGAATGCAGAATATATGATATTTTGCAATCAGGGTAATATTATCGCACATTTTATGAGATGTGATAAAAACGTATCAAAAAAGAATGTATTTGCATTGTCTCCTAAGTTCAAGTTTATTTTTAAATGAAACTTTTATTTTTTTTTATTAGTAAATTTTTAAGAGAAATTTTACAATGTGTCTTTGTGTTTGTATACATATTTCTTGTCATGGTACATCTTGTTAAAAAAAAGAAAATAATGTATGTGATGGGAAATGGTACCGTTAGCTATTGACACATCAGAGATCAATGGCATAAAGATCTTTGTCGTTCTTCATAGCGATCGATGGAGGAAGTATCGATCCGTAAATGCCACTTGTGGAAGTTTATATCAAATCTTGGAAGCAAAATAACAAGAAAGGAAGAAATATGAAAAAGGTATACTGCATGCAGAAGAGAACTCTTTCGCATTATTTGGAGAGTTCCATTCAACTTATTGTAATTAATTTATAATATTACAAATGGTTGCATAAGCTCTTTAAGATTGTTATTATTTGTGTGGATTTTAAATTTTTATATACACCTAATTAATCGTTATTATTAAAATTCACAAGAAAATTTATTTAAAATTAAAATTTTAAAAAGCTTTATTTGAATCTTATAGTTTGCCTGTTCGTCTAATCTAGCAAATTATGTAAATATAAAAAGGAAGAAATTACAGATATAACTTTTATGATTTTACATATATAGCCTAAAGTTGCAAGAAAAACCTAATAAAGTTTTCAATGTTTTATAATCAACAGAAACAGGTTATTTACAGTTTTATATACAGATATCCATTCAATCGACACACAAAAACTTATATAGTATTTTATATGTTATAGTATTTTCCATTTCTTTGCAGGGCTTAAATTGCACTTGTAAAATTTTATACTCTAGTTGGACGGTTTCAAAGAATAGGTTTCATGGAGTAGCAGTCCCATGGAGAAGAACTGCCAAGATAGCAGTCCATGGGTTAAAATAAAAATAATAACTTTACTCTAGCCATAACTTTGAAACATAAATCTGCAATTTAATTCATATCATCTCTCATTGTTCAAAAAATATAATTTTATATCCTTCAGTACATAATAATAGTGATAAATCCATTTTTTCCTTATGTGTTAAAACGTTTATCAAAATCGTTACAGTCGTTTCTGCGAAAGACATTTCCTACGTCAATATGTGGTCAAGAATCGATTTAAATTACATTCATGTGTTAGATTAAAATAAAATATAAGTCTCAAGTTATTTTTTATATAATTGACAAATTTATTGAAGAGTTCTCACAAACATTACTTTAGCCTTTATTATGGTTATGTTTATAAATTTTTAATTATCTTTTAATAAGTTGGACAATAAATACTATTAATAGTACTCAATGTTGTTTATGTTATTTCTATGTATTTTAATTGAGTAACGTGATTGTATGATATATTGTTAACTATTTATAATTATAATTAATTAATTGGTTCGAGTTGTAACATCTGACGGAAATAAAATTGAAATCAGTACTTCCTAACTCAGTAAACACGAGTAATATATTAATTTCCTGTGTGGTCTAACAGTGGCATTAATCGATATATAATATAAGATTGAAAATCAACCTTAGATCACTTCCTATTAACTTAATCCACAGGTTGTATAATAATACAAACAGATTGGAACATCAATCTTAATAGCAAAGATAGGTTCAGAATTTATTTTTATTTATTCCAATTTTAAGTGGTACTAGAGTCAATCAGATTTTAAATAGAAAAAAAATAATAAAAATTATATTGCAGTATTGATTTTTTACGTATAATGAAAAATTACACAATAATTTAAAGACCTATTTTTATTTTCTGTAAGAAGATTTTTCGATTTTGTCATGTGAATAAATAAAATTAGATATATATATTTTTTTAAGAATAATGTTAAAAGTTTTCTAGAAAAACAATGCCTACATATGTAAATAACATATGTACCATCGACCGTGGAAACAGATCAATGTAAATTTATTATTTTTAGGGGACTTACCGACTGACAGGTAGGAATAATTTAGCGATGAGTGTTTTAAAAGAAATAATTGAATTTTACGTTATATATTTTTTTTATTATATAAGGTTTCCAAGGAGAATATGAGTCATCTGACGGAACAGGATTGCCCTGCCCACAATCTCTTGCATTATCAGAAGACGCACAAGCATTGCCAGTCTTTGCAAGGTCAACAATATTCAAAAGTCACATAAACTTACTAAAAATCTAAATGACAAAAAAATATTTAAAAATACTGTAACGGTAATAGCACTTGTCACTGTCTAATAAAATAATGCATTTTATTTACTTATTGTAGTTCATTTTTGTTCAGATGTATTAACAAAAACTCGGAGTCAGAATATTAGTCTAATAGTCAATAGTATTACGAAATGCTGCGTGGCCTGTGTTTGTGTTAACTGGTTGTTAAGAGGAAACAGGTCAGACAACTTAACTTTAATATTTATTTGACAACAAATATAAGGTATACTTATTTACAATCTGTAATAATTTTAAAGAGAAGGAGCTAACAATATCATTTATATTACAAATTGAACTATATTGTTTATTGATTGCATTGTGTCTAAATTTTTGGTGTGTTGTGAATAAAAAAGAGAAATACACAATAGTTGCAGATTCAGAATAACGCTCAGAATTACGTTTCTACCCTTACTTATTCTTTTAAAATCGTTCCGCCGCGAGTGGAACTGCGAGTAATAGCTAGTGTTATATTGGTATATTTTATTTAAATAGTGTACTCAGTATTTTGAGATACAATTTCCCTCTCACGTATTTTCTGCATATATGTATGAGATCTTGCTCTGTAAACCGTATGCTATTGGTATCTGCAGGAATCTTTTTATAATTTATTGCAAACGGTAAATGGTACAGCCGCACTCGGTTATTTTCAAATGTGGTCACTTCCATACGCTCCTCTACAATAAGGCTACTGTGAAAGAAGCTGAAGAACAGCGAAAGAATAGGAAGGTTTTGGGATTTCATCTCCTTACAGATTAAGGCTGAAGGTGGACTTTTTAAGTTCTATTGTTTTATTTTTCTATTCTATTTTTGTTTTTAGGACAGGTTTTATTAAAGCTACTGATATTAAATGACAAACAACAAGAATTATTATTATTATTAAATAAAGAGTTTCAGATTTCAAAACTTTAAAAATGTAACTACAGATAGACAGCCAAATTATTGGGCCGACGGAGTATCCGTAACGGGTTTTTCCAACGGAAAAAAATATTACAAATGTTATCCAAGAATCTTGGAGAAAAATACAATTTATTGACAACTTAAACCTTATTATAAATATTATTTCAGTAGGTTCTCTGATTCAAATTCAAGTCTCATGTGAAAAGAAAAACAAAGTAAAACAATTATATATTAAACCAACAAATATATTATGTCTGAACTATACTATATAAAAGAACATATAAGAATAAGCTATAAGATCCAGAAAGAACTTTAATAGATAAAATAAAAATAAATTACCTTATAAAAATTTTTAAAACACCGTTTTTAAAACATACAACACAGTACTCAAATGTGTGTCTAAAATTAACATGGATGTAGTCAAGAAAAACTAGTTAGTAGTTGTAATAGTTTTATCAACTACTGACTTTGTCCTAAAACACTTTCAGCATAGCGTAAAAGATGCAAAGTCAAAAATTTTCACGCCACAATATGATATATACTAGTGCTGCCTGCACGCAATCACGGTGAGCAGAGCGATACACAACCTTTAATACAACCTTAAATAAAAATCTTTTACTACTGTAATAAAGTTTATTGTTTTTTTTAATTAATAGACGGAGAATGAGACGAAGAAAGGATAGAGTGAGGAGTTAATCTTAATATCGAAAAATATTTTTCAACATTTAGCGTGAATAAGTTGACACACCCGTCTATATAGCGATTAATAACTCGCGCGGGCAATAGAACGTTATGATTTTCATGTTAATCCTATGGGAGAATTTATTAATTATATTTTAAAATCTACAATAACAATGTTTTTGAAATTAAGGCTTATGAAACCTATATCTACATGCAAAATTTCTAAGTATTATCCCGAACCGTCTAGGAGAGGTAGCGATACACAAAAGTTCTGATTCGCCGGTAAAGAGTTTCGCTTCGCTCAGTAGTCAATCAATTAACTAGGAGTGCGAACCAGATCTTAATTTTGACTCGCTGCGTTCGCAAAATTTCGATATGTGTTAGCATACTGAGCGAAGCAAGGTGCAAATAACACCGAAGTTGCATTTATAAAATGTCCACGCATTCTGTCCTTAACCATTTTTAAAGATAAAAAAAAAAAAAAAATCTCATAAGAATAAAAAATTCTACAAGCGCTTGAAGAAAAATCGGCATACGCATGTCATTGTAAAGCTAAATTTTCGGGCGGAAAGTCTATGGGATGTTAGTTTTTCCGTGATTATTCCTTAAAGACATCGAATATGTGAATTTCGTCAGATTGACGTCAGTGTGCAAAATTTGGAAATTTTCGGATATACCGTTTTTGATTGATGCTTGCACAAAGGATGCAGAAAAGTCTCTCATAGACATCTTCGTTCAATCAATGATCATGTTTATTCAAATCCATCACCAAACATTTTAGTTATTTATTCTTTTGAACTAAATATAGTTGGAAATATTACCAATAAAAAAGATAAAAATATGTGTTACTAATAAAGCATATTTTAAATCTAGCGTAATAAACTCAAAAATATATTATTTATTTAACTGTATTCTTCGTCAATTCGTTTATTTTTCAGTTTGTCTGTTAGGTCTCCTGTGATTGGTTGATATAATAATAAATATAAAAAAGTTTGGGTCCAATATTTTCATGAATTATACAAGAAATAGCTGTTAATGTAAAACACCACAGAGTAATTCACCCTACGTATTGTTTGAAGTACTTAGTCTGATGCAGATCTCTTCTTGTATTTAAGGATACCTTCTTTATTTGTCTTGTGTCTAATTAAGAGTGGATTTAAATTTGGATATACAAATGTATATATATTACTTGCAGTTATTATAATTGAAATAAATTATTGAATAATATAATGCTACTAGTTACAACCAAACTTGCTTTAAACTAATTTATACGTGTAACTTGTAATTTTTTATTTGACTCATCAAATAATATAGAAATCTAAATTTTTGCCTTAATAATTATATTTAACACTGATGCGGAATGAAACATTGTGCTGTTTCAGCCTGTTGACACGATAGCCCAATGAGTAAAGCTACGCGTAAGTTTCCTGGAAGTCACAGATTCGACTCCTACCGTCAATGAATTTTATATTATATATTTATAACAATAAGCTAAAAATTATTAAGATTTTAGAAAATTTTAAAACATACTCAAATTAGCAAAAATATATATTTTTTTACTATCTGTTATACTTTTAGTTTAAGTTATATGTTATACTTTTAGTTTAAGTTATATGTTACAAGTTATAAACATTTATTCAATTATAATATACCGAGTGGCATTCATAAAATGGTTTTATTTACGTTTTAACATACAAATGATTATAAAATTATAAAATATATAATTGTTATAATGGAAGACTATTGCAAGTTATATACTATATAATAATCTTTTAGAAATACATGAAACTCATTAAAAATAAATTAAGTTATATTTTTTGAAATACATAATTATTTTAAAAAATATATCCTTGTGACAAATTGTTTTAAGTTGTAAAATGTTTAGGCCTAATCTTGGAGGCTGTGTGGACATTATCCGTTGTGTTGTGGCCGGCGACAAAGCGCTCAGTCGGCGCTCGGTACGTCGCTGGTACCCTCGCGTTTATCTCGACTGCACCTCCACCATCATACAAAAACGTTATATCTCTTTTATTAGTCATTAGCCATGCGCCTCTGCAGAAGAGACGCTTTGCTTGATGCTTTGACGATATATTTTCATGAGAAAAGCAAACTAAAACAAATTGTTAAACTTAAATTTTGACTGTTTTGTTATAAGTGCACTATGGATATAAAACCTGAGCTGCAGGAGTTGCTGCAGAAGCCATGCAATCAGCTCCTGGATCCGAGGAAGGTTACAAGTATGTGTATTTCATTAAATATATTAGTAATATTTAAAGTGACATCTTAATAATAACATTCGTTCCGCTAATACGTCGAACATATCAATAAACAATAGCGTAGTAGCGAAAATAAAATGTAAAACCGGTCAATACTCGTTTTTAGATGTCAACACTAATTTTTAATAAAGTATAGGAACGACTATTTGTATTAATAATATTATATATGAATATTGAATATTTATCATTAAATAAAACCCAGAAATATAGAAATCAAACAAAAAATCTTTTTTTTAGTATGTATAATATAAGGTGAGTAAAAAATTCTTAATATTAATTTTTATTACAATTCATTTAAAAAGGGACATATTTTCGAAATTTTTTGAAGCTATGATTTCAATTTGTAGGTAAAATAAGTTTTAATTATTGATATTTTAGGTAGTTAATATACCTAAAATTCCTGTACTTTATCTCCGTGGACCAAATCTTATTTTTGTAATTTCGAAAAAAAAACGATTAATAATTCAAAATTTCTTATTTTAATCCTAGAAGATTAAAGTTACTTCTTAGTGAGTCATTAAAGTGCCCTATTATAATATTATTTTAGTGTTTCTTTATAGTCTAGTCACTATATAGAATTAACTAGAACACTTTGATCATTTAATCTAAGCTAAAATATGAGTAGCACGTCTAGTGCAATTGACATTACTGAAAATAAACAAAATATTTATAATAATGAAAGATACTAGGGCTGCCATTGTTGTCAAACTTTGTTTTATTAATCATTTGCACCTTCAAAGACATAATTTTTATAAGTTACATGATGCTATTTACTACACACAAGATCAACTGGGGTACTAACATAACATTGTGAAGTGATATTTTTCTAATGTTCTAAATGTCATCATAAATAGCTTTCATTCTGTCATATATAGTTTTCGTAAATAAGGTAGTGTAATGTATACATGAGATATGGAACAAAAATGTGATTTAATAAATTGATATTTCATTTTTTTTTTAAATATTATATGCTGTTAGATTATTGGCTGTGACAGCGTCTCCGAGGGTAGTGGGCCAGCACTGTGAGCTTGTCTTGAAATTACCTGACGGGACTTAAGGGGGCGTGAGGGGGCCTGAGGGGCCCGAGGAGATTATAAACATATAATATAGTCGCAGAATTATGAGTATATGAGATGTTTATGTATCTATGCTAATAAAACATATTTAATGTCAAGAATTATGACTAAGTAGACGACAGTTAAACAAGTTGAATATCAAAACAAGTTTAAGAGGTAATATGAGGAATCTTTTAAAAATTCCTATTATTATAAGCAAGAACTGGAAATAGATTGATAATAATCACGAGATACGCCTATTAGTTTTATATTTATAGCATATTGTGATTAAAACAATACAATATAAATAAAAACGTCTATGACATCTCCACTCAAAATTTGTGTAAGAGAGGTTTACTCCGTCTATTACAATTTATTATTTATTTCACGTGGTCTAGAAATTACTTATAATTTGTTTATTTGGTTCTCTTCACCACCGTTGTAAGCTCTAAGGCCTATATACCAAAACGTGTACACTAGTCTGTTATATATTACTATTATTAGGCCTTTTATATTATACAGATATAACGAAAGACAAAAAGACGTCAGTAATATGTTTATGCGTAATAGGCACTCATTTGACTACAGCCTTATGTTAAATGTAACTAGTTTAAGAATTTAAAATTAGTAGGAAGAAAAATTTTTGTAAATTAGTACTATCTTTTGTTATTATATGTCTGTCGTTTTTGCCATTCAGAATAAGAACCTTTATTATTATTTGTGGCATAATTTAAACAAATTGAGCTATAAAAACGAACAGTAAAAAAATATATAGGTTTTTAAACGATACTTTGTATATTTAAGTATAAACAATATATGTAATATATGCTCGCCTGGAGCCAGTTACCAGCACAATATTAACAAAATCGATAATTTTAACTACCATAATAATAGTACTATTGTACTAATACATGGAGATGGTTTGTCCGTTAAGAAAGGTGACATTATTAAAAGCATAGATAAATTGTTAAGTTTGTACTACAAAAATAACTGTAAATTTGTAATTTGCACATTCCCGTATTCATCTTCTTATTCGGACAAAATAAGTATATACATAATCAAAATTTGACATTACACAATTTGACATACCGTCATAGCGACGCATTCTTTTATTTTGACATTAATAAATTTATTTATAATAGTTTTAGGATGACAAAAGGTACTGTGTATCTGCCTCTGTATTATAAAAAACAAATTGCTACTTTAGTAGCATTTAATTTAAAGAACTTCGTTATACAAGCTATAACGAAAAATAAATCTTGTCACAAAAAAAAATTGCCTAATAATAATCAGTCCACTTTAAACTAAAAAGTAAGACAAAGCCTAAGCTGTTTAATATTGTCCATCAAAATATACAAGGCATAGGTGGCAAGGAATTAGAAGTGGAACTGTTTGTTAATACATATAATATTAGTTTATTGTGCCTTACCGAGCACTGGTTGTCAAAGAACAACATTATTAATATAGAAAATTATAAATTGTCAAGTTCGTTCTTTAGAAAGAAAGCTATTCGTGGTGGCTCACTTATCTTAGCTCGTAATGATGTAGTCTTCAAGTCTCTATCGGACATAGTGGCGCTCTCTGTTGAGCGAATTATTGAGCTATCCTGCATTGAGCTCAATAATTATATTATTTTATGCGTGTACCGACCCCCCTCTGGTGACTTTGAAGAATTTGAAAATAAAATGGAGGATATTTTAACAAAGCTTAGTCATAAAAACAAGTCATTGATAGTGTGCGGTGATTTTAATGTAGATATATTACATGTAACTTCGTATAGTGTACGTTTATTAAATTTGTTTAAATCTTTTAATTTATTGCACGTCTTTTCGGAACCGACTCGCATTACTAATATTTCTGCAACTTGTATTGATAATGTGTTCTGTCACTGTAACATTTATGATGAGATGATAATGGCCAATTTAAGTTCAGACCACTGTGGTCAAAAATTTTCTCTTTTAAGTGATCATAAAATTAAAAGGTAAAATATAGTTGCAGGCCGATTACAAAAAATAGAATCATTACTTTTAAAAATAATATTGCAAAAAAAATAGCTAAAGTAATCCAAATAATCTATATAATAAAGTATTCGAATTTGTATTACATGAATTTAATAATACGTTTAAGTCAATAACAAAGATAAAACACTTTAATCTTAAATTTAGCGATTGGGCGACCGTAGGAATATATAGAAGTAGAGAAAAGTTATACGATTTATATGGAGAGAGGCAATGGAATCATGATCGGTTGTTCTTGAATAAAGTTAGGATATTTTCTAAAATATTTAAGAAGTTGTTTGCTTACAATCCAAGTCGATATATATTCGAAATAAAATCGTAAATTCAGACGATAAAATAAAGGCAACTTGGGATGTTTTATCTAGTGTTACTGGGAAAACTAGGGCTGCTAAAGAACCTATAAAGTTAAAAATAATGATAAAGTAGTAAGTACAGATATAAATGTGGCGACCATTTTTGAATCTTTTTTTACTGAAATTCCATTAGCAGTCACGCGTAATTTAAATTCTTCATCATCTGATGCAATCATGGAACTAACTAATAACGTTAGAGTCAGCAATAAATGTTTTGTTTTTAAGCCTGTTTCATCTGATGAAATTGTTAAAACGTTTAGAACCTTAAATCGGTGATCTTTGGGGTATATCAGTTAAATTACTTAGCAATATTATAAATGAAATTGTCCCACAACATTGCTTAATTTTCAACAAATGTATTGAAACCGGTATTTTTCCAGATTTGATGAAAAGTAGTAAAGTAGTTCCTTTGTTTAAAAATGGCGATACAAAAGAACCGGGAAACTATGGGCCTATCTCTGTTTTACGGACCTTAAGTAAGATCTTTGAAAAGATTATTTTAAATCAAATGTCAGTTTTTGTTTCTAGCAATAAAATCATGCATAGTGAACAATATGGTTTCACCAAAGGTAAATCAACAACTGATGCGAGTGCCACGCTTCTTAAGCACATTTACGACGCTTGGGAAAAATCGCAGAATGCAATCGGGGTGTTTTGCGATTTATCCAAGGCCTTTGATTGCGTTGACCATCAAACGTTACTAAGCAAACTTAACCACTATGGTGTGCGTAGTGTTGCCCATGATCTTATTGACGGACTGACTATGCTGACATTTTTATAATGTAATAATTGACGATTCAAAAGTGCGTGTTATTGCCTATTTGAATAAAGATATTTTGAATTTGAATTTAATTTGAATTTAAGTTTCATTTTCAATTAATTCATTTAACTTTCTGATCCTTTCCAATATAACTTTATTTAATCCAAGAATATTATAACCTTATGAAAAGCCTTTATTAAAAATAAACTTGAATGAAATATTATTTATAAGAGTATACAATTTTAATTACTAGTTAGTTTCAAGAGCAATGAAACATTGAGTTGGAATGTGACATAATATTTATATATCATAATATATTTTATCAGGGAATTCATTAAATTGTAAGGGAAGTTAAATAACTATATATATATATATATATATATATATATATATATATATATATATATATATATATATATATATAAATAGTTATTTAAATATTTATATATGAATAAATATATATATATATATATATATATATTTATTCATATATAAATATTCCCATGATAAAAAATGCTGTGGCTGGTAATGTATGGTAGTATGTCATTTTTTATAAAAAGATTTTATTGTCTAATATCAAGGTAAAACCGTTGGCCATTATTTCATTGAATTGTAATGTATACATAAAACTAACCGCACAGTGCATATTGATTCAGTCTTCATACTTATACTCAGAGCAAATATTAAATATATAATATATATATATATATATATATATATAATATATCTTAAAAACCATTTCGTTTACTTATATATAAATATATATAATTATATGTAAGTAAACGAAATGGTTTTTAAGATTTTTTTTATGGGTACATTTTGATGACACTTTATTAAGAATAACGGATTTGCGTTGTTTTTTTTTACGACTCAATTATATAAAAAAGACTACATAATAAAATATATTAAACAGCCTTATAAAAGTAACTTGGAATTAGTTGAAGAATGAAATTTTTCCCTCGTGGCGTATAAAAGAGCATCAAATTATAACACAAAAGCAAATGAGAGTCGAGACTTGGAATTAAATATATAAGTAATATATATTTGAATAAGTTTTTTGACACCAATATACGTAAAGGTTAAATATTAAAGATTTTTTTAAGAAAAAAATTATTTTATTATTAAGATATTTCTTAACATTTATTAAACGACTATTAATATAATGAATATATATAAGTAACCTTTCAGATAATTAATAATCCAAAAATATTGAAAAATTTAATCGTTTTTGTACTAAGATTTTCGTAGTCCATGATTTTTTCACGTTATTTTTTTGGAATTTGAACAACTAGTTTTGTATCTTTCTATCCTTTATTCATGAGCTCGGAGCATGATAGATGAGTTCACACCGCGATTCCGTAAAAAGACACCTATAAAATTAATGTACAGACGGATTATATATATTGATAGTTTAAGGAAATTCTCATGATCCATGCAACGAATTTATTTGTGACGATTTAATACTGTTTTCAATAGTATAATAATGATTTAGAATTACTTCATACCTTCTTAACCAAAATATCTCTAATAATGCATTGGTAAATATAGAACATGACATTGCTTTAAGAGATGGTAGTGTCTAAGCCTACTGGTATATTTACAAATTATTAACCAGCGATTAATTTTTCTCGCCTCTGAAGAAAAAATAAGCTGTTTCAAAACGATAGTTTTATTTTGTATTAAAAAAAAAACAGTTTCGAATGTTTCTATAAACATATGGTTTAATATATGTTAACTGAGATAGTAAGTTCTAAACACACAACATTTTCTGGTCCTGTCTTGTATTTTTAGCGTGATGCGTGCAAAGATATAAATGTAAAGACACAGACAAATTTTATCTCTTGAATTATATTTTATGTATATACTTTAACTGGCAAGTTACTATCTTTTTAAATATTATTATATATCCGTGACCAAATTGATTTTTTTTCTAAAATTTTTTTATTTATGAAACTATCGTTGAAAGTGGATCTACGTTGGGAACATTGTCGTGCTTTAAGATCTTAAAAACGACAAATGCAGCTGGAATAAAACCTTTATCGACTTCAAGTATAATAAAATGTTTCATTATGGCTTAAATTTGAAAATGATACTTTTATCATAATCACGTCGTCTCCATCAAAGGACATCTCCTTTGATGGAGACGTCCTATGACTGTTGTCATGAAAGAAAAAGTGCTTTAAGTTTAAGATCTGATTTCATATAAGATACGAGTCACTCACGAGATATTGCATATGAAAATTATATAAGAATATGAATACGAAAATTGAATTAGTAAGTATATTTTTAACAACTATCTTTACGTAAGGAGGATTGTGTTGCGGTGGGTGCAAGAACCTTACGGAAGTTCAGACGGGAATGATTTATGATATGATTGAAAAGTTACCGCCATGTTAACCATATCAAAACAGGTAACGAAACCTCTAAGTATTAATATCTTCCAGAGACAAAACGTCAAAAAACAGTATCGTTGTTGCAAAATGAACCAAAACCAATCCAAATATATTAAGAAGTGTATGTACAATTTTTGATTATCACCCTTTTTTTCTTCAAGAGGTTTTTCAACAAATTTTTTATAACACCATTTCCGAAGTCTATTTTATCCACCACTACAACGCGGTGATACGAGGTACTCATTTTTAGGTTCTTCACATTAAAGTCATAATTTGGAAACGTGTTCTTCTTGTTCCCTAAAATTGACAAGGAGGTATACAATACAATTTTCATTTCCAATAGATTTGTTTATTGCGTTTGAACTCGCCATTGAGGAATAACTTGTCAAAGACTTGTATAAGTGCTTAAAAATTATGATGACTTTCTTGAAAAGATTTTAGTAAAAAGTATAGAACCTATAAAACATGATATTCGCAATACTTTTTGATGTGTAGATTAGAATTAAAATTTCAAAATTTCATCTCTAAAACCATTGTCTGCATTTAAAATATATTGAAACGACTTATAACACTTTATTTAAACGCAGAATATATATTTAGTAAGATGCCAATAATTTTAATCTTCAAGATATTCTAACCTTAAACCGGTCTATATCACGGTCAAATATTTTTCTGGAATTTAAATCGTATTTTTAACATTCTTTTAAGATTCGCTTTTCGAAAATATCTTTCAAATTATTTGTAATATTATGACATTTATTATATAGAAGATACAAATAGTCAATATATTTATACGTACTTTTGATGAACGGAATGATGACGTACGGAACGCTTTAAGCATTATCTAACATTTCATTTTAAAATATCACAGAGCTTAATAGTACGAAAAAAAACGAAGAAAAGGGCTTCAATATATTTTTTTAATTTTAATTCATCTAAAATATTTCATTTTAACCACTTCAAAAGTGTAAAATTCATGGATATTCTTGAACAAAAACCTATTTCATTTAAGCGAAGCGCTTTATGGCCATATCAAGCGATTCGCTTTTGGAGTTAGGTATTGTTATATTTAAATAATATCTACTTTCTTATACTTTTTCTATCACAACCAGTTGTATAAACTTTCTTAAGTTAAACTAACTGTAAACTGCAGAATATATTTATTTATTCTAATTTGTAATTCCAGAGGATCGCATGCTTTACAAACATACAAGTTTATAGACAATATTAATCATATTTTATATAAATATACATTGTATAACTTTGTATGTACATAATATTTTGTTTAGTTAATTAAAAAAAAATGGTTAAAGTTTGCTGTCTGAATGTTTTGTTAAAACAAAGTGATATCAATTTATCAAAATGTGCTTCATAAATCAACTGTAACCAACCATTAATATTATATTGATAAACTTTAAGTATTGGATCTGCTATTGTTTCTATCATAATTATAAAAAATGACAATAAAATCATGTATAAAAGCCTTTTTTACTGTTCAAAAATAGTTGTACACAGTAAGAAAGACTTTTTCAAAATAACGACCAAAAAGTTTTGAAATAAATACTACATTTCAATTGAATAGTAATAAATATAACATATTTGACAGCTCCAAATGATTGAGCAATAGGCTAAAACCAATTATACAATTATTATTTCAAAATAATTTCACTATAAATTTATAATGATTGTTAAATGTATAAATTTCACATTAAAGTCTAGCGCAAAATAGTGTAGGAACAAAGTGTATGTTAAATTTTAAAGTTTAACAGGATATCCGTTGTATGAGTAACAAATGATACAAACAAATAACTACTCGACGTGGCCTCGTGATGCTGAGGGCGAAAGAACTGTTGACTGTGTCGTGACCATTTACTTTTAAATAGCCTTCCTCTAATAATTGTTATAATTAGGCTCAAACAAAACAAATGGATATTACATTTGAATGAAATGAAGGTTTATATTTCTTTAAAATTTTGAGTTGTTTATAATTTGAAGTATTTTAATAACTTTTTGAGCGTCTTGAATACATTCTGTGTTTTTTATTTTCTCAAATTATATTAAATTTGTTGTTAAATACAAGAAAATTTATTGTTAAATTTATTTATTATAAAGAAATAAAATTATTTGTACAGTATATATTATACATATTATATCTGAGTAATGAACTTCCTATCGCGCTAGTAGGTCAGTAGCCTCTAAAGTGCGATAGCCAATTGTAAATCTTGAATATATACATATTTGTCTCTTTATATACTAGCTTTGCCCACCGTTTTACATGAATGGTCCATCCACAAGACTTACCACCACCACCGTATCTTGAAGTACAACAATGTTAATTTCTCTTTTTGGTTGGTTCACATGATTTCACCAGATTCGAAGACTATTGAAAAAACTCATAACAAAAATAGACATTGCAATAACGATGAAAAGTCCACAAAAAAGTACAATATATTTTTTAATCAAATGAGTTGTTTTGAAGACGTATACACTGTTACTACAAAAACTGTTAATGAATTATAAAAAGCTTAACTTGGCTTACAGATATAGCTATGGATGGTAGGTATATCACATAACTACCATTAACAGTAGTGGTCACAGACCATAAGTCTCACAAAGGCTACCACGATCGTAAAATTGAATGGCTTTTGACTAAATAGGTGTAGGTTAAGAATCTGGTTCAAATTTTTTAAATATCTTTTAATTAACAACCTTCTGTAATGGTTAATGAACCATTAATTAATGAATTAATAGATTGTTAAAATGAGAAAAAAATGCTTTTTATATAATTCTCAATAAATTAGATCATAACTGCATTAATATTGAATTATCTAAACTTTTAAAACAGACAATAGAATTCTAGGTATTCAGTATTTATCCTTCCTATGATTTTAATTACTTTGACCTCCCTATTATTATTACTGAAACCTTGTATTTTCAGAGAATTAAATATCTTCCCCGAGATCATAATATATATATTTACATTTAAACTATAAATTATAGACAGACAAACATAATATTTTTAGAATTATTTTTATTAACAAAAATTCTGAACGAAAAATTATGCAAATCTTTACATCGTTTAAAAATATGAAATATTATTTATGTAATTCATAAATCAAAACAGGAAAACTTTGATAGCATTCTCAAAGAATTACATTTAGAACACAGATCGGCCTAACAAATAACATTAAGATTGGAGATTACACAAGAGTACATACATACATATATCGAAATCCGTAAATTCAATGTCAGGGTGTCAGAGCGCAGGGACAAATTGAGCAACCCAAATGAGAAGAATTTAAATTGAATTTTCTTACTATATTACCGTATAAATGGTTTATATTATACAAGTTTCACGCACAAACAATCAAACACGTGTATTATATTACCGCATAGGAGTATAAAGTAGTCTTGTTCTAAAACCGCAACATGTGACTTTCATTTGAGTAAAATAATTACAATATATACTTATATTATAAAGCAAATTACTAGGTTTTTTAAACCTTAATCTTCTAAGCTACTGAATGGAATTAAAAAAACATTTGAGAATGTATATTTTCTACTACATCTAGTTCGTCCTTATTTGAAACCGCGAGTAACACAGTATACATACTACTAGCTTTTAGCTAGTCCTTTTGAATATGCGTAAAATTTGTGAAATTGCGGAAATTAATCTGAATAATAACCATGACCGTGTAAGGTGTTATAGACAAGTGATTTATATTGATTATTCATATATTTGAAACCTTGAACAGCAAAAACCTCCATGCAATATTATATCGCGAATTGAATGCAAATGGCGACCTGTTAAATCAGGGACCTTAGTATTTATCTGCAAATACTTATACTGTACAGTAAAAGTATATCTGCAAATACATATAAGTATATAATAAAATTTTATAACATTTTCTAAAAGGAGACTTGAATTCTTTTATTTTAGAATGGTGATAATTTAATTAAATTTAATTTAAAGTATATAATTAATTGTAAATGGTCAAATGACATTGGTTATATTATTGAACTAAGTATGTAACTTTTTTATTTGTGTATTCAAATCCCAGAGGTCAAGCTTTGTGAGTTGTTTCTTTTAATCGAGTTAAATATTTGTAGATAAATGTCCAATTTATCGGCATGACACCTGCAAAAAAACTACTATTTTTGCCATTTAATTGCAATAAAATTGATTAAAGAATTGAATTATTGTTCCGTTGTCAAAAATGTTATTTTCTTAACAATCTTGTCACTTTCTATCTCCAGACTTATCGGCGCCAAAAAGCAATCTTTTGGTATTTCGAAAAGTAAAACTTCATACTAGTACCAAAAACTATAAATTTTGAAATATTAAGAAAAAAATCAACAACGTATCGAACAAAAATAATTTGGTTCAAAAACTTAAACCTGGATTATTCGAAGCAGTATTATTTTGTGGTTCAACAGAGAATATAATTTTCGCATTTTTTATTTACGACAAGATTACTTTCTGGCTTCGATATGAAGGGGGGATTTTGAATGAAATAAGATTAGTTTTTAGTTTACCAATTTTATAATAAAATAGTATTACGTTGAATTTTAAAACTTGATTTAAAGTTAATGATAAACAAAAGGTCGAAAGTTGCTTGAACTTAAGCGTCAAGGTCAGACGATAATTTGTTTTTTTTTTTTAATAAAAAATAATAAATGAAAAGACGGTCAACGAAAATGTTACAATCCTCCATATATGGGAATATAGAAAAAAATGCATAGCACACCCCTGTCGAATGGAAAGGAATGCAAGAGACTGGACATGACGAGAGAAAGAGAAGGTTTGAGCATTCGGCGTTGTTAACAACTGTAGCAATTGTTATTGTAATAATAATTGTTATAGATATCCCGACTGCCATCAAGGTTATGGAAGTTACAATCTACCTGATCAGATGACCTGGATAAGTTATGTAAAAATGAAGAGAAATTGACAAATAAAACATGCATTGCATTAAGTTTTTCTCTTATTTATAGAAATAAGAGAAAAACTTAATAACCAAAAGGTTCACGCTGATGACAGATAAAACAGTTTAAAGTATCAGTTACCAGTGGCAGTAATGGTGCTTAATTAATAACCAATTATCAATTTAATCGTAGCGTATTAAAATACCTAAGAAAAACGAATGAAGTATTTACCTCAATTAGATTATTAGACACAGATCCGGCCATTGATTTTAGATAAATTATGAAGTACGAATAAAGTCAAGGTTGCAGGCGGTAACAGAATCTCTTGGCTATGGTCTTGTTTTTTAAATAGAAAAACAGATGACTTGTTTCTGTACATTCATCTAACATGCATCCCGCACAAACATGGTAGATGTAAATCCTTAACCCCATTTTTAACACTGAGAAATACTTAAGGGATACTTAAGTACCTTTTGGCCCAAGGCATGGTCCGGTTATGTGAGATTCAATGGCAGAGTGATCGCCAGGATACCCACTAAAACCCAACGGTTGCCCTCATCACCTTTTTGGGGATAAAACATCATCGTTTAACACACCGTAACAAGGATCTCAACCCCTTGAATAACAGGTAATTAACTAAGCTATTTAAAAATTTGAACACTTACTTTACTATAAATCTTAATACGTTTTTTTGAAGTCTATAATATACTCTAAAAAATAAAATGCAATTGAGTTCTACATCAATCACCTGTCAACTTGACTTCAACCAGTTATCAATTGACAATTAGTCAATTAGTCGTCAATAAATGGGTTTGTAAGGAGTTGGTTCTGTCTTTCCAATGCGGGTTTGTTCTTAGAAATTAGAATTTCCTAGAACTTGTTGCGGTTACGGAAGCAACCACAATGCATTGTGAGTAAATAATTACTTTTAAATCTTTTAAACAATATTATTTAATATATTTTCAAAGAATAGTGATATAAAATTAGAGATGAAATGTAATATAAGGAACTTATCTTTTTATGGTACAAGATCCATTCCCATTTTTTATAATTTTCAGAAATTCTGTAGTAAGAACTTAATTTAATTTAATTTTTTCAACACCTACCCTTTTAAAAGTAAGTATATCAGATACTTAATTATAATTTTTTTGTGAATAGCATTTATTAAAAGTATCGTAAAAAAATTAACAAATTTGCGAAACAAAATGTAAAAAGAAACAAATTGAATTCTTTTAGGGTTAAGTACCTCGTAAGTAAAGAACGGAACCCTTATAGTATCATTTTGCCGACCGCCCGTCTGTCAAAACCCGTTTTCTCAGAAACACATGAATATTAAAATGAAATTCATATCAAATACTTAGGTCTACTGTACCTTGAAGCTGTGAAAAAATCACACTTCTAAGCCAACACAATCAAAAGATACATGTTATGCCTCAAATTTCCTCTAATTTTCGAAACTCTCAAGGGAATCAAAACAAAAGGGTACTTCCCTTGACCTCAGAAGCAACGTCTTACTACACAGATAAAGGAAAAATCACGGAAACCGTAAAATTTTAGTTACATCATATAGAGAAATATTTTTAATAATTTTAAAGTTACTACCGATTTCCTCATGAACGCGGAGAGGTATTATATTAAAATTCATATCAAATACTATACCTATAATACTTTTACGTTACAACAAAATGAAACTTCTATGTCAACGTAATCAAAAGAAAGAGAAAGCAACGTAAGCAACGTAATCAAAAGAAAGATAAAGCAGCATATTTTCAAACTCGCAACAACCCGCAAGGGAATCATGACCTAAAAGCTATCCTCAGTTGACCTAGAATTGAAATTTGGTATGAAGGAATGTTTTACAGCACCTAAGAAAAAAATTCGATAACCTTACATTATTAGACACATCACATATTTTTTTTAAATATAAACTTGTTACCCTTTTTTATACTATCAGAGTGAATTTAAACTTGTATGTAGGTTTCATACAGGGTCCGACTCGTTTTTTTTCTAACGAAGTGTTTTTTCAATAGTTTTATTGCGAGCGCCTGCGACATTACTATTATCGATTATTTATTAACAGTACAAAACTGCACTCACGCGCAGGCATTAAAATATTGCTAATCTGCAAGTATGTTTAGTAACAAAAAATAATAGTCTTTTTATTTTTTTATTTAGTTACAAGTTACATTTTTTTAAAATTTAGTTACAAGTTACACAATATTGTTAATAGATGTCGTCTTTCGAAAAGGGAAACTAAGATTATTATAACATTAGTTTAAGAGATGGTTGATATACCTTTATTATCTTTTTCTAAAAGTACTTGTACTTGTGCCATTATGACAGTATTTCAATTATTTATAATGGAAATTATTTTATTTTTCGAATTTAAATTTCTAGATAACAATTTCGAATTAAAAAATGACAAACTGATTATTTTACGGGATAAAAGTGTAAGTAAAGATAATAAGCGAATATCAGGAAGCTATAAGATTAAATTATATACCTATGTATATATAACAGCGTTATAGAAAAGTCGTAAACGTTTGTAACAAAAAAAAAAAGTTGTCACTTTGATCAAACAAATGACCATATTTTTAAAGTTAACTTTTATTTAAATATTGCTATTTACAAAACATATTATCATAACATTATTTGTCTCCTGATCGTATAAGCCTATCCAATAAGGAAGGGTTTGGAAATGTATAATTCTGTTCATAGCTGGTAGCGGCTGGAATATTCTCTTTTTCGTGGTTTATGTCCATGTCGTATCCACCAACGAATTCAAATACACCATCAAATAAAAAATGAAAAACATCAGACAGTGTATACTTTCCTAAACGTTTAAACATCAATATTTTATATTCGTGTAGCTCAGCCCTTAAGAAGTGTATTAATTGAAAAGCGAGATCCACAACAACAACGCGTACTTGCGTTTTGATAAAATTTATAATTGGTTGCAAAGTTTCCAAGCCATTTGAAACTAAAGAATGTAATATTTCTTGGGCAAAAGCTATAGATCTTATATCGCGTTTGTTGTTTTCATTATTATCCATTTCTGCGCTTGTTTTGCACGAGATAACAAGGATGAACCCTATAAATAAATTGCGATACATCTGGAAAAAATAAATTAATTACAATAAATTTTATGATAATTATAATGGTAGAGGTCCTTGACACAGTCACCCAGTTATTTATTACTTATTTATCTTAAATATATTTATCAGGTTGCGCTCACGTGAACGCCGTGAACAGTTCACGCCGCGATGTCACTATGCTCTTAGCTCATAAGGGCTTGAGCCCTTTCGAAACTATTTTGAAATAGCTTCGAATCTAGTCGGGAAAAATCCGATAAAATTAACGTGTGTACAACCTCATAAACATATTAAAAAAATATTAAATACATATGTCCATTTCTTAAATAATACTTACGATTTCGTTATTTGATATCCAACCAGTCTTAGGACAATTCTTAATGTAGACATTAAAGTAAAGATAATCTCTTATATACTTAGTTTTGGCAGTTTAATTAATGATTATTATTAATTACTTTGAAACAATCTCTTAACCTATTACCAAATCAGATGACCTCTTCCAGGATATCATTAGATATGATAAAAATAAGGCAGTATTTTAATTATTTGATAAAACGTAATAATAATAAATAATTAATGTTAATAGTAAATATTTAAATTAATAATGGCATTATTTGATTTAACCTTTATCAATACTTAAATTCATACTGATGTATTTTCTTATATTTTCATGAATACATATTTCAAATAAAACTATTTTATTTTCGCTTATAATTTGGTTGCATTTTTATTTTAACCCGAATTTTCGAATGCTTTGCAGCAATCGTGTTCACGGGTAGACGAGATGTAAGTGTCTGTCGGTAAGTCAGTCATTAGTCATCTACCTCCAACGGTTCCTTACTTTGCGGGCATAGTGTTCCGGATGATGAGATGTAAGTGTGTTGGGACACTTATACGTGAGTTTTAATCCGTAAAAAAATAGTTTTATTTGAAATCATACTAATGTCCTGGGTGTTTTATCAAAGAAAAAATAATGTCAAACTATAAAAACGGTTATGAGGCAACACCTAGCATCATAAAAACTAACAGTTACCCTTATGAGCTAAGTGGAAAGCTACGGGATTCTAATATATGTTTTTTTTTTTTCAATTTTAACGCACTTATGTTGACTTTATGTTATTAAAGTGATGAGCTATTAATAGAAATCGATAGATTATATTCTATTAGTTAATTCAATAATTATTTAGTACTAATTAATTATTAAAAGAAATTAGCTAGTTATAAATTTGTTCCTACTAATGTTCGATAAAAGACAAGATTAAAGGTATTATGTATAATTAATCAGCGATAGTTATACTTAATATTGAATTGAATTCACGTAGCGATTTCGATATGCTCTGAGCCCATGATTAAGGACTTAAAATGGTCTAGAAATTAGTCGATAAAAACTCCGGATTACATAACTATTATATAATAGAAATATTGTATCACAAAACATTAAATCGAAAAAATAAATTTAATTTATTTTTCTAACAAACAATTGAATTGTATTAGAGTAAACATGGTATTGTGTTTTTTATTTTCTCCTTATGATATTTAATAGCAATGTAACAAATCTGTGTAATAAATTCTTTATTGTTGTTATGTATGAGCCAGAAATTCTTTAATTTATTAAGTGGAGTTATTGCATTTAGTTACTTATTATTTGATAAATGTATAACTGAATAGGTTCCCTTTTTAAATGTAGATATGAACAGAAGTACTCAAATATTTGCCTATATTTTCGTCATAAAATAAGCCAATTATCTAAACGAATTGATAAAAACGCTATTTGAGCCAATTTTTGACAAGGCATTATTACGATAATTTCTCTAAACAAAGAAACAATGAATGAAGGCATCTTATTTAATATTTCCTAAGACAAGTAGTAACTTTATACATATGAAACTATTTTAAACATTTTACCATTATATATTTGTTATATTTTAATTTTTAATCTATGTTTCAAACGCTTGTATGAAAAAATTTCAATTGTGTTCACGTCTTAAAAACGCTAAACATTATCTTACGATAATGTTATTGCATTTGTTTGCATCCAGAAATTACCTTTTTTGCGCCTGAAAACTGAAAATAAGGGATAAACAATAATTTAAGTTACTAATTGACAGAGATTTGCAGTTAGTTTTTCCGTTACATTAATTATAACAGTCCTCGGACTAAAATTATGCACTTAGCTTTTTTATTTTGTTTTATTAAACATGTTTAAGACTGAAATTTACTACTTACTTACATGTTCGGTTTAAATCTATAACAATTTGAAAACAACGCTATACTTTAATTATTATATTTTTTTATTAAGAATGGTTGAATAATTATCAAAGAAGCGTATAAAAAACACTTAGTTTAAAACACCAGTCGGTTGTGTTTTATTTTATTATATTAATTGCTTATTTTTGTTAAGTATTAACCGGCGACACCATTATAAGTTTTAAATCCCAAAAAATAGACAAAGTTCATTCATTGGATTTCCTCCTATTGTGAATTTTAAATATCTTGGGATTTACTCAAATACTCATACAAAATAACAATATCGATTAAGCTCTTTAGGAGTTCAGTGACAAACATGCAAAAGAGTTATATATGTACAAAATGTTGTGACATATGAACATAATATTTTGTATATATATATAACTTTCTCACACTTTAATATGTTTTGTATATTAGAGTGAGAGTTATATATACAATTATTTACATAGCACCAGTTATGTTCGGCCGAGAAAGAAAACGTTTTTCAAAATATGGATTGAGAAATTTTTCATGAATAGAGTATCCATGGAGTGGAGTTCAAATTATTTATAAAATTATAATTCAATATAGTATTGACTATTTGATTTATATACTAAAGTCACTCTTGCTATGTGAAAATAAATAAAAGTCGAAGAAAAGCAACGTACTGAAAAGAGTCTAAAATAATCAACCAAACCAATACCAGTTTTAAAATACATTCTCATTTGTAACAAATCCTAGATTTTAATTTTTAATTTTAAAAATATTAATATTTGTGTATGGACATAAGCTATATAAAGAATTTTTTTAATAATTTTAATGTTACTACCGCTTTCCTCATGAACGCGTAGAGGTATTGAATTGAAATTCATATCAAATACTATACCTATAATACTTTTAAGTTACAACAAAATGAAACTTCTATGTCAACGTATCAAAGAAAGAGCAATTTAAACCGCATATTTTCAAATTCGCAACTACCTGCAAGGGAATCAAGACCTAAAGGCTAGACACAGTCGACCTTGAATTGATATTTGGCAAGAAGCAATGTTTTTATAGCACATAAAGAAAAAGTTTCGAAAACCTTACATTTTAACCTTACCTTATATAAGGACATAAGTCCCTAAGAATGATCTCGAACTAAGAATGCCGTAAGATAGACATAGCCTTAATTTAAAATAGTTTTAATATAATGTAAACAGAATTTAGAAAACTAATATAAGATATATGTTGCGCCTTACAATATATAATAGCAAAGAAACAAGTCTGAGTTTCTGCTATTGTTTATTATTATTATTATTATTATTATTGACATTTATGAGCAATTCATTCAAAAACTTATATTGGTTACAATTAAGCAACGTGTACCGATTTCTAATAAAGTAGATTATTGCCACCCTATGGTCAACTTAATGCTTAGTTAAAAAGTACTTAGAATTAAATACTCAATTATGTTAAAAATATATTTCTGTTTACTATTATTGTCTTGTTTTTTGTGCTTTAAATATCTCACAATTCTTATTATTGTTATATTACTGTTACAAATTTTAACAAATTTCAACAAATAATTTAACAAATTATTCTTCAGGTGTTTCAGAGTTTTTAAGTACGCTGTTGAGTTTTATTTTTTTGAAACTTACTTTTTTTAGTAATATATCGGTTCAAAACTTAAACTACAATATTTTTAATTATTATTTTTTACACGCCTTTGTCTTATCGTGTGTCATAGATAAATGGACCTGCAACAGGAAACTTTTCGTACAATGATTTAAAACGATTTCAAATCCAATCAAACCTACGATATGATCAAGAAACGTTGAAATAATAATGATCCTTAGTTTAATAAAAACCTTAAGTAATAAAAAATTAAAATGGGAAAATATAGCACTACCTAATATACTTTATTTGACATAGGCATATATTGAACTTATGAAAGGTCATACTCTAGTTATGCAGTTTATAAAGGTAGGTTTATTGAAAAGAACCGTCAAGGAACTCCATGAATCTTTTAATTAAAAGTAAGTAACAAAACTACAAAACTACAATTGTAATTTACTACTATAGAATAGAATAGAATAACCAACTACCGCTCTAATAGTTCTATTACGCTCTCACATTTACTAGGGCTTAAGCCTTAAAGGATTCGGATATTATAAATTACAGTAATGATATTATGCATTAAGATAAGAACTAAGAACGCCTATACACAATACGTCACAATGAAGAAACATATTAAGAATTGTCAACAAAATCGTTATTGCGAGACCTCCCTATCCTCAACATCCTCCTCAGTATTTTAATAGGCTTTGGATATGAAAACGCGTTTAATATTTAGCTTTAATTTTTTTTAATTACTACGGTGATTAAATTAATTTGGAAACCTCTTGTAAAAAATATATTGATTTGATTTAATAAGTCTAAATTTAGGATATTATACATTTTATTGATTATATTGTATATTAGTATATTAGTCGCTTTTCTCTTTAAATGTTTGCAGATATTACTGGATGTACATTATATTATACCTATAATGTAGATAAAATAAAAGTGTAAGTATTGATACCTCTTTGTAACAAATATTGTAACAGTTTTAATGAACCCACGAGAACCCGTGTAATATATGTCACGAATTGCTCTCTTTTATAATAAAAAATTGATTGTACATCTACTTCTGATTAAATATGCTGTATGACGTAATACTATGGAAGTACTCAAAGTAAACCAACCTAGCTGTGATATCAGTGAGCTGGAAATAGTTTTATTAATAATCTAAAAAACTTTGTCATCAAGATTAAAATTAAGGTTTCTTGGGTAAGCTATGAATAAAAAGGGAAAAGAATTGGACCCTTGAGGAACGCCCATTATTTTTAAAAAGCCCAATGAATCAAAGACGATTCATCGGGCTTTTTGAAAATAATTTATGATATGTTATATAATAATAATGTATGATATGATATAAAACACTGCCTTATGAGAGTTGTCTCCGAAAAATTTTAATAACTTTAAGGCTACTAATATTATTAATGTTTTACTTTTCGTTCTTTGTTTTTTAATTGCGTGCTAAAGTATGATACCTATCGAACTAATTATTAATAATAAACGATAATAGTAGTCTTGCTGAATAACCTTCTATTTCTCTTTAGGCCAAGATAAAATACTTAAAATTAAGGCCAATACTCTTTTATGCTAACACCGGTTTCAATAACATAACACTAACATATCTTCATTCTGCTCTATAAATAGTTTAATAATTTTTGTATTCATAAGTCGTTGCTTCCTAACATAAAAGTATCACGGTCTTTCCTTGTTTTAAATATCTAAAAGGATAGTCATGTTAGTACATTAAATTAAAATATTTGCAAGAGATCTATATCTTAGAAAGATTATTAATTTTAAAATTTTTAACTAGTGCCTAAACTATTGTTTATGTGAACCTTTAAAGACGCTTTCAAGACACCTAGATCATTACGAATAATATAAAACTTTTCAACCTTAGCTATAATATAGCACTTTCTCAGATAACTACTACAAACTAGAGCAAATAGGTACCTTCTAGTCTAGTCTAGGACTAGTCTTGCTTAACATCAGGCGGGCTGTAGTCAAACGCATACCTGTTCGAATTAAATATATATATATATATATATATATATATATATATATATATATATATATGTATATAACTAAGGAACCGTTGGATGACAAATTAACAGACTGACTGACAGACAGCTACATTTTGACTTGCCGAGAACACCTTTGCAAAGCATAAGAAACATCGAGTTATATTTTAAAAAATAATATAATATGTGCGTTAAATAAGCAAATAGTTTTATTCAAATAAACAATCAATATACTCGTATATATAAAAGTGAAAAACATTCACTCCTCACGAAATCTCGTAAAAACTCTGAGCCAATAAAGATGCAATTTGGCAGGAGGGTAAATTGTAGCTAGGAGACGTTTGTTAAGAAAGGATTTCTAAAAATTCCGTTTCCACAGGATTTAAATAAGGCTTGCGTTTGTATGAAACTTCAAATTTTTTATGTTGGACACATGAAATTTTAGAATTAAATTTGCGGTTAGTATAAAACTATAAAGAAATAATTGAATTTTCAAAATTGCATTAATTTTGACAGGGGCGAAGTCGCGAGTGGAAGCTTGTATTGAATAAAACGTCAATTAAAGCCTATTTGAAGACCATAACAGTACCATAAATATGTCACAGTATTAATATATTAGCAAAAAAGACTACTATTGAGGTAAAATATTCGAATTAAAAGATAAATAACTGCACTCTTTTATAAACCACTGTTTTTTTAAATATACATAAAATATATAATAGTTTGCAGTGTTGATTAGGATCTCAGTGTTTTCCTGAAGGTGCCATATAAGTTGGCTAAGACAACATACCACGTATTAACCACCACACCATTAATTACCACTTAATCACTTAAGCGGAAGACAGCAAAACATACACGAACTCAAATTTCTAGAAGGGGATGATGTCCGCAGTCTTTTGCCAGATCCTTTTGAACATATTGAAAACTTGTCAAGTATTCGACCGACCCCAAACAATCGGGACAAGGGGAGGTGGATGATCCATAGAATAAACGAGTTACGACCGAGGAGGGATCTAATCTGTGACCCCTATTCTTTGTTTTTACATTCAAAATTATTATCTTGAGATAACATTATAATTGAGATACCAGAGATGACAGTTGCCAGCCATCTTTTAATCTATCTTTTATATCTAATAAACAACTTATCCCAAATATTTTTTTTTATTTTTTTTAAGTTAGTACATATTACATATAAATAAAAATGTTGTGATGAATATCAATTAACAATTTATTAAATTGCTCCATGTCTTGGATAGCAGACACCGCTGTGACACGAGTTTACCTAGATTATTTTCTATGTGTCCATGTTCTGACCCTTAATGGGTCTATTCCGCATTCATTCCAGTCCTCTAGTATTATACCAGTTCTTAAGTATTTCTCTAGTACTTTCATTTCCTACCTTTCATACTTTCGTGTAGTAAGTTTTGTACAGTAGATTCTAGGTTTATTATTTAAATTCCTTATTTATTATATAAATTGACATTTGCTGATTTTTAGTTTTTTTACTCATTTCTTCTGGTCTTCTAGTTCCAGCAGGTTTTTGTCTCGTAATATCTGCATAAGAGAAATATGTTTAGTATATCTTTTATACTTTCATTTCGTGGGTGGGGTTTTGCTTTATCCATAATATTATTACCATTAGTTTTAGCCTTAAACATCCCTAATTACTACTTACTAATTATTTAATATATTAGACATAATCTGTTGTATTTTATTTAGTACATCTTGTATTATTAATAACTTAAAAGTAACACAATACTTAACCCAGTTTCTTTGTTTGTTTATTTATTTGTTCATTCTGGTTTATTGTTTGTACATTATTGTTGAAATACATATAAATAATTAGTTTAGTCTGTTTCCATGTCCCGTTTACTATATTTACCATTTTATTTGATCTTAAAATCATTCTTGTCCTGAATGGTCCATGCGTCAATAGGTTGTCCATCTCTTTCAATCCTGGCCCAAGTTAGGCTGTATATACTTGAATCGGAAGTATCGGAAAACCCACTGTCCCCCATATTCATGTTCGTGGTCAACTTCAACCTTTCACGATTCTGTACGTATCTACCGCACACGAAAACAATTAGCCTTTCCATAATATATATTATATTTAGATTTTCCCTTGTTATTATTTTATTATGGATAGGTATTCATGTTATATGAATTGTAGGTTTGTCTGTAATTTCACTAAAATATGCTTAAATGTGATATCGTTTTTCCTTTCCTCAATTATAAGTTAATCTCTAATAGGTATTATCATCAACAATTATTACTTTTATCGAAGCATTTTTATTATAATTAAGATGTTTGAAAAATAATTATTAAACTTACTACTTGTTGCTTTTATTATTCCTTGTACGTATAAAACTACGTCTTAATATAAATAAAATTAGGCATCCGATCTACGAGATGAGCATTTCGAAAACTAGATAAGTTTATTTCAAAAATTTGTATTTTACAACTAGATAATTCCTAGGTTTTTTTAATCTTATATAAAATTACGCAAAAATCACTTAATCTTAATTTTATATATATCTCGCAAATATTATTTGATAAAAATGATCAATATTAAAAAGTCTTCCTGATAGGTCACACCGTAACGAAAATGATTTGAAATTAGACAATTATTAAAATAAATTGAATAAAAATGTAACAATGACATAATGTATTACATATATTTTTACATTATACCATTGGCAATTATATTATAGGACTAATATATATTGTTATTGAGCTGAGCGAAGCTGAGCTCTTTGCCGGTCAACTCGAACATATTTTGTACACTATTTCTTCCTACACCGATCAAGCTACATAAACAAAATTTGAACCAGTTGCTTATTACATGCGTACCTATCTATATATAAAAAAATTTAAAAAAAATCTAATTGTAGTTTGAGAGTAATTTGGTATTAACTTTATTTTTAATTGGAAATACATATATTTTTTTGTTAATTATCAATATTGGGGAAGTCGTATCAAGCTAAAGTTTTCGTGATATATTTTTCAGTTCGCTCGGCTTTCTTGATGACGGCCCTAGTTTAATTACTCGCAGGTTGACGAACGATTTTATTTCTATTAGGTTAACTAAAAGTAGTACTGCTATATAACCTTTTTCATTAAGATTTTTTCAAATTCGTCCAGTAGTTTAGATTTGTGTGTTTAAACAAACATACTTTCCCACTTTATAATATTAGTGTATATCTCTATAGTCAAATAATTAAAATAATTATGGTAATTTTACATATCGGTTGTATAATATATATGATGATGTATATATTAAAGTGAATCCTTTATAGTCCTCTTCTATAATCCTCTATAGTAGATATTATATATATAGACTATATGATACCATACGATATTATACATCTTACTAAACTAATAGCTTGGCAATAATTTTGTAAGTATACTATAAAAAAAGTTAAGTTTTATTTCTTTGAAGAGTGAAAATTGAAGGGTAATTGGATAAGCTATCAGCGATTTACATGTAGAGTGGCAATGAGCGAGGCCGCGGTCCTGGGCGCCGGCGGCTGCGCGTGCGCACACTTCAGTCACTCTCTATAGTTCGTAGCGTCCCGGTGCTACCGCCTCTGAACTATATCTTAGACATCGTGATATGTAAATTATATTATTGTTTAAATTTCTGATCTAACCGTCGGTGTTTCTGTTATGGGTGAAGTTAATAAATACAACTCTTTTCCAGACATTATGCGAAAATTTTTTAAAATGGGACTCTTTAAAAGTAAGTCAATATATTTTATGATGTTTTTCTATGGAACAGATATTTTAATAAATTATATATGTTTATATAATTTTATGCAATGGAGAGTAAGAAAATATAAAAATAGTATCAAAAACAAGAGGAAGTAGGAAAAGACTATTATTATCTACATTTTTTCATGAACATAAGTAAAAGTACGTCAAAGTAATAAATATGAGCGACATAATGCTTACAAAAAACAAATAAAACCTTTATAATAATTTAATTTATTATTTTTTAATTATCTTAAAGTTTAAATAAAATAATAAAATAAGTTGTAATATGTTAATTCAGTTCTCACTAAACCTGAAGTGCAGGTTAGTGTGGACAGAAATAGCTTTAAAACTTACTTGCTTATTACTCGGTTAAAAGTAATTAAAAGGAATGGCTAAGTAAAAATATTATAATATTATATTTTTTTTTACTATTAACATTATCTTATAATATATTCTGAAGGGACAGCTTCATTAAAATGTTCAATTAAAAAAAAATAACAATCATCAAAATCAGATTTATTTAGAAACAACAGAAACTTAAAATCTTAATATAATAAAAGTAAAGACTGGATTGTTTTATAAAAAAAAAAGGAGAAAAAACTCAACAGTGGTTATTGTTTAGTTCTTTTGTAAATAATAGAAAATAACAATAACACCATTAATAAATTAATATGCAAAATAAAAGGATAATACCGACAATATCTATTAAAAACATAAGTCAAGCTGAGGCAAGAGAAGAAAACACGCGATTAAGATCAACATTCAACCACACGTCAAACAGGCAATGATTTGACTTAAAATACTTTGTTAGAAATCAAAAACTAAAATTGTCTTTAAATTCCCGAACTCCTGAACTATACCTATATCTCAGGAGTCACTTCCGCAAGAAAAAAATGCGTGGTACAGATAAATCTTATTTATTATTTTAAAAACTAAAAACTATAAAATAATATATATAACAATACTGTTAATACTTGACAATTCCCTTCTTGAGTGATTGAGTTGCATTCTTATCTTAAAAGATAAAATCTTTAAATACTTTGATTGCATTCAATACAATTTGGTGTCAAAATTATTAACTTCAAAAAAGGGAGGTTCTTTATTACGATTTTGTATAATATTTCGGCAAATAAACTATGTACTTCAACACTTGATTTAGTATACAATATACTAAATTATTTTTATACTCGTCTTTATTAAACGGTTATTTATTTCAGAATGCATTTGTATGATGGCACAAGTCGAAGTTTTAGAAAATATTTAAAATGCATTCTTACACATTAATTTTTTCCCGTCCATGTTTCCCAACAAATATGTTTATTATTCTCAATTGTATATATATTATTATAAAATGTATTTGTTTTTATAAAGAGAAAATGGGAAACCATTATTAAAATGACATACAAACTGCATTAACAATTGCTAACGAACATTATCTGTTTGTGTATCGTGTTTGTGTATCGTTATCATCATTATCTATGATACCATTATAAATCGGAAAGGTTAGTTTGTTTGTTTAAAAGGGCTAAAGTCGACGAATCTTTGAATCTTTGGGTGGATTTGAAAATTTTTTTCTGTCTATGCATACGGTTCTTAAGGAAGTACGGTTCTTGTATGAACGGGTAAAACTGCGCCGCAAAACTAGTAGTGAACCAATTCGTTCATACTAACCATTCAGCTAACCGCGAACCGCGAGTGACAGCTAGTTCATTATATATCACAATAATATTATATATTTTCTTGAAATATTTTTTTTTGTAAAAAAAAATACAAAATGCATAATAATGAAGATTTCAAGATTTTATAAAAATTATTTTCCAAAGATTACAATTTTTTTTTTTAAAGATTTCATGTACCTAAAATACAACAACAAAAAAGTTTTAAAACTACCTTCTTAATTATTTAGTTAATATTTGTAAATCGTTGCTATGGTAACGTACGGTTCACATAACAATGAGTTTGATTTGTTTTTAGTAACTTAAAACTTAGATACTTTAAAAGCAGTTTTCCAACTTAAAATATTATACTTACTATTGACTCAGTTTATTTCTAACACAAACTTCAATAGAGATCTGTATAATAAAGTGATATTTCTTTTAGTATATGTATGTATTAGTATATCTCTTACAATGAAAAAACGATAAAAATTCCCATACCGCATTTTATATCACATATAATCTTAATTTAAATTACATTTTCATTATAATTTATTATTAATTTATATAATATTAAATATTTTTTATAACAATACATGAATATAAAAACTAATAGAAGTATATCTGTATGTTAAGTAAAGTGTTATACTAAACCATACATGGCTACATACATTGAATTTCAAATTTTCCACGTGACTGATGTATGTATGAACTGACATATGTATCAATATTCATTAGTCGAGCTAGGAGGAGGAGTTTTCAATCAAGTCACTTCACGCACGGGTGCCATTGTACATACAGACATTCATTTAATCTGAACTCTTTTAATTCTTTTTATAAGACATTAATCTAAACTAATATTTGTTTCTTTATTTTTTATTTATTATTTTAAAGATACAAAAGTTTAGTGTTTCTTGGGGTCCTAAAACTCTCAAGAGTTTATACGAACACTGCAAATTCCTCTTAGTATTAGTAACAAAAAATAATTAAATAAATTATATAAATGCAGAAATTTTTAAATTAGAAGTTCAAATTATAACTTGAACTTCTAACTTTAAATACTTAAAATATAACTGACATTATTAAATAAAGACACGATACAAATAAATGAAATATAAAAAGTAATAAAAAAAGTAAACTTGTTAATCTTAAAAAATGGCAGATGAATTCGTAAAATTCCTTCTAATTACTCATATAATATAAGCAGGTTCATGAGGTAATCCATCTATATATAAAATGTAATATACCTTCATAATAAATAAAATCGTTCGTCTTTTTGTGAAACCAGGAGTAACAGCTCGTATAAAATAAAATATAAATTATTTACATATTTTTTTAAAAACAAAACAAATACTTTTTTGAAACAAAATAAATAATTAGTTTTATTCAGTTTTCCTCTTTCATCAGATTTTTTTTATAAGATACTATCCGTCTAGTTTTCTTTAAAATGTAGCATTTTTATATTTATTGATTCCTTTTATTCTTGTATCAGTTTTGTTTTGTCGTCGTTTTCGTCTTATATCAGTAATTATTAGACCGAAACAAATATACTGTTATGACTCATCACAATTACGTGTTTACTATATATTATCTGTGGGTAGTAGTTTCAAGTCTCCCCCCTTCCATCCCCTAATAATAATAAGTTTTTTTTTCACCTTTTAATAGGTTCGCTGTTTCATGCATACCTAAATTTATGGCTTTATTGTAATTATAGTCAGAACCATTATTTATTATTTTTTGTCTTAGAACTATTTTTTATGGTTGGTAGTTTTTTTCTTATATTATGTATGACAGTAATCATAATAATTATTTGCTTTTAAAAATCGATTTAAAAATATAGTTACATTTTCTCACTTTAGTATGATAAAACAGATATGAATTCTGCCCCATTTTAAATGTACATCTTTTGTTTAAATCTTCGAAACTAGTAAAGGGATTTGAAAGTTCATTTTCATGAGTAAGTCTATAGATGATCTAGCATAAAGCTTCTACTGTTAGTAATTTGACAGGTAAATAAAATGGCAGTAACCGCTCATGTCAAATGTAACTCAAAAATCGTTTAAACAGTGTTAACGTCGTAGTCTCTTGTATAAAATAATATAGTAATAATATATATAGATATCTTTGTTGGTTCAAGAAGCTGTATTTCAATTAATCTTAAGTGTTTTATTGTACGGTGTGATATTTCTAATAAACACATACATAAATACTTCCGTTTTAAAATGTTACATAACCTCCTTGAATTAACGAGCAAAAAGTTTTTATTTTTCACAAAATCAATTTAGATATAAAGTTTGCTATATTATCTTAAATATAGATAGACATATGTATATCTATAGAAGTATGTATAAACAAATTATGGAGACTAATGAAAAATATATTTAAATCAGTTAACTAAATCTATATTTTAAATACTTCACAAACAAATTTTTTGGTTTTATAATTACAACGGCCGTAAGTATGGAATTTGAGTGTATATTGAAAATATTACTTACATAGAATACATTTTTATGGATAAAATTAATATAAAATTAAATAGTATTTAATGAAATAAATATTAGATTTTTTTTTAGGTTAATTTTTTTATACAAACTTTAAACTTCATAGCTCATTGTCTCGCTTCTCGCTTCTTTAAACTTTCTTAGAACTTATACAGTTAATTGTAAAGAAAACACGTTTAGTTACATCTGCATAATCCTTAAATTAACATCATTCTGTATATTAATACCATTAATAATATTTAAAATATTTATAAAGTATGCAGTTTAGCAATTCTTAGTCTAATGCAATATCCGTTCACGGTCCCTTACCTTGTTTCGAAACCGTTCACTGAAAGCAATCAAATAAAATTTGCAATATTTTATATTATAAATCTACTAAATGTTTCGAAATAGTACTTTTATTTAATGGCGGTCAAACGTCATTATTGTAAGCGCCAATAAAAACAAAATATAAACTTATATGACATTTAACAAATATAAATCATTTTAATGTATATCGCTTTTGTTCAATAAAAAAAAGTTTATTTCTTAATAACTTACTCAAATTTAGCCAGTCTTTGTATTTAGCTTTACTCTGTTTAAACTATGTACACTATGTACATTCATAATCTGTGTTCGCAAAATGGCGGATTACAATTAAATCCATGTTTTTTCTTTGGTTACTTTAAACTTATAGTATGTACATAATATTATTACTAATCTCATGCGTATTTTATCGTCAATATTATAATTGTGGTAAATAAGGTCACTGCTGCCATTAAAATGGATTGGAGTTAAGACTTGGGCTGTCTTGTAATAAATTCTATCGCACCTCAGGCTAAGAGCATTGGCGATAAAAGGCTTGGAGAACGCGGGATATTTGCAATGCTCAAGCTGTAAGGTTAATTTCTTATATCTTTAAAATAAAATATAACTTATTATATCAAATTTTCTAAATATACTTTCTTTAATGATCAGATTCTTGTTTATATTGGATAATGCGTAACCCATCACCATACTAAAATTCATAAAATCATCAAACAAACAAACAGAAAACAGTAAAATTAAAAAAAGATAAAAAAAAAAGTCACTCGCTAAATACAGAACAATTTATTTTTCTAAAATTATGAAATGTACATATTGTACGTCGTTATTATTCTAGTACAAATGTTTGTGGATTAATTTGTTTGCATTTATATGATAATTTTAGCTTCAGAAATACTATTCTGACGGGAAATTTTAAAAATACAAAGCAGACGAAGGCTCTGGTTATAGCTGGTACATAATAAACGATAATTCAAATTGTAAAACTTACGTCATCAGAAAACACGAATGTCTATTTTGTTTAAAATAAAAAAAATATATATTAAACTTTATAAAAGGATATATTTTAAATATTATTACTTCCTCAATCAAAAAACATTGAATTAAGGTCATTTTACCTCAGGATGTCTAGGTCGTGAATTTATAAGGACTTGTTTTCTTTTAAGGTAAACTACACCTCAACATTATCTAATGCTCATATTATTGTAAATACTCAGACCTATTAGATATTTTAAATTTTTTAATTTCTTTAATTTTTTTTTCCACCAATTTTTGTTTTATTTTGCTTATAATTTTTGTTTCTAGGTAAAAATCCACAAACTTCACGGAGCATAAAAAAATATAATTGTCCAGTCGTTCTCAAATTATAGCGTAAAACGGGATGTCTGAAATCTTTTGTAAATGTTTTAAAAAATATAGAATAAAAAACATATCGCTACGAGCAGAAATCAAACCCGCTATTAATGGAAACCGTCCCATTGTTCTAACTGAACTACCCTGTCGCTGCTCTCTTTGATGAATTTAGCATGCAATCTTATATTACTGTCTTTATCAAGACGCTTAGGAAATCTATTTTACGAAACTTGTAAATGATTAGTATTTATTTATTTCCTTAATATACCTATAAGTTTAATTTTATAACATTGTCCATAGACAATTATGTTATGAAAATATAACCAATAGTAACGTTTATCCCATGTTGGAAACGGTATTTTTTTTATCGATTATATACAAAGATATATATATATATAAGTTGTGACTGTATTAATTTGTGTAACGTAAGGTCGTGTCTACATTATGTTACAATGTTATATTACTAATATAGTATGAATCTTTACAATTCATGTTTTTTTAATATCTTATATGGATAAGATATTAAAAGAATGGTCTTTCTTATAATATAAAACATAAACACAAAAACAAAAACTAGCACAGATCACAAGAAAAAAAAATATGCGATATTTACTTTGGTAAAAATAAATATATTTAATAATTAAATTTAAAAAAATGTATTTAAACGGTTTTTGTTAATTTAAAAATATTAATTTTAAAATAAAGTCCGTGTTATAATGTCTTAATTTAATATATCAGCAGACAAAAATGTTTTTATGAAATTGAAATAATATTAAGTTTGGATATTTTTTTTATGTCTACTTACTAGTATATTTCAAATAACGACTGTCTAGTTCTTTCTTTTAAAGAAATTTTAGTGAAACTTCGTTAACTGATGTTATTTTAAGATTATTGAAATTCTTTTATCATAACGTCTAACCATTACAAAATCAGAAAAACTAATTTTCGTATTTTAATTTGTAGTTTTTACTCGTAACTTCTAGGGAACATTTTTGCTCACGTTATGAAATGAGTGTCTGTTTTTAAATTCAGTATAAAATTCAGCATCGATTGATATATAGAAATATTTTTTTAAAATATTTTTTTTTTATTCCCCAAATACTATAACTATAAACAAAAAATTGTAGTAAAAACAAACAATTGAATTAAAAGAGTTAACTGTTTCTTTACTATTATGCTCACAAGACATGGCTCTTACATATGATCACAGCATCATGATAAGATGGTGTATGTAAACCATTCTGCGTCATTTGAAGTGGGATTGAGAATCAATTTAAATACTAATTGATAAAAATAAAAATAAATAAAATAAAAACTTAAATTTCATGGACATGAATGTTACTTGACATTGTTGGTGTGGATCAGAAGATAATAGGAAACAAGAATAATAAGGGGGTTAAATGATTGCGTTGTCAAATGCCGTGCGAAGAGGCGACGGACGCAAAAGCTAAAATAAATAAATAAATATATATAAATAATTTATTTTAAATTAATAAATATATATATATATATTTATTCTTATTTGAGATTGGACGATATATCTATAAGTCTATTGAGGAAGGAGTGCACGACAGCAAAGCAAAACAAATAATTCATATTTTTTTTATTGTTTTGTAAGTATAAAGTAATTCATAACAAATTAATTTAAAACAAAAATCCAATGTTTATAAATTATAAATATTTTATTAATTCTTGAGAATGATAGTAACTTTTCATATTTAGTATTCTTTGTGATTCGTTGCTGTCAAAATTATTGCGTTGTGCAAAGATTTTAAATGAAGATATGGAAAAATATAAAAAAATGAGATAAGAAAAATACAATTATAGGTGGTAAGACATAGTCAAGAAATATAATCATAAAACTTCATAACTAAAAAAAATATATAATATTTCTTACATTATTGTTAAGTATCACCAGTGGTAAGATAACAAAACGCTGCGGGCCCCCACCCCTAAGGGGCCCTCGGTCTAAATGATATATAAAAAACACTTTTAATTAGTCTTTGTTTCTGACTATTTCAGGTAAAATAAAAATACTACATTATTGGTTAAGCTCATTTGTATTCGGGAAGGCACTGACCGTCACAATGTGTATCACAGTTTACAGCTGTTTTAAAACTTTAATGTTAATAAAAAAATATAGTAAAAAATTATATAAAGATCGTAAGTAGAACATAATATGTTTGAAGGTTTAAATGATGTAGCAGAAAACCCTTTAGTATTAAACAAATAGGTTATAATAGTTTACTAAGTACTGAACAGCAAGAATATACTTAAAATCAAATGTAAATAAAATATATAAGATAACATTTACAAATAAAACTGCATTAAAATTGCTTTTACAAAACAGGAATAACATTGAATATATTTTTTGTACAATTTTGTATTTTTATCAATCATAATAATATTACAATTGCAAAAAACGTTCACTAAAACTTTAGCAATAAATAAAAATATTTAAAGAATATTATTACTATAATATTCTTTAAATATTTTGATTTTTAATAAGACTTTTCGTATGGTGAATGAGAGAGCAAGACATCAATATGTAAGAATTTCCTTTTTTTTCTTTTCTCTCTACATCTCCCTATTACTTAAAGGTGGCAATTAATTCTCCATGAACAGAGCACCACTTACGCTTTCTATTCATTTGGCACCCTGTAACAAAGAAACTAATACAAATAAATAAACATATTAATATTATATAGAACTATCCGGCTGTACTCACTTTAAATTTAGCGGAATTTGCCCCATTACTTTCAAACCCTTTCGGAGTTATTATGACCTCTGACCGTTGTGAACTGAATACAGCCAGAAAAATGTATACAATGCAATTGAGTTGAATTATTCACGTTTTTAATCCCGAAATATTTCTAATATGTCTAAAAATTGCGATAGTTTATAAACAATAATATACTTTAAATTAAGATATGTAACTAATTTTTTGTATAAATATTTAATATAAACAATATTAAAATAATTTTCTTGTATAAATAAAACATTGTGCGGGCAAGGTCACTCACACTGTCTTTGGATTATCTTGAAAAAATCATCAGAGCTTGAATGTATTAAAACTTATTTTATGATGAATACAAATAATCTTTTAATAAATGTAAATATATATATTTTTACTGCATTTTTCGAAATTAACGAACATAAGTACAGACATGAAATATATAACTGAACTTGAGTTACATTATTTTATGGAAATTCCTTAATCTATATTAACAAAAAAAAAGCTTTTTAATTGCTTCTTTCATTTAAAATGTCTAGAATTACTGAGGACAACTTAAAACGTAAAGATATAACAAAAAATACGATTTCGAAAATCGGGTTGATTACCTACATTAACTTCCTGATTAAGGAATGAAATAAAAAAAAATATTATATTAAGTAATTAAATAAAGTATTAAACTTATAATTGGTATTTAATTTTTGATATTAACAAAACAAGATACCTTTGCAAGATACCTTTGCCTGACCTCGTGTCTACGTCGCGTCGTGCTATCGAATATAAAGACGTCACCAGGCCATTGTTATCCAACACTTCATTTAAAACAAATGAAACACTATTCATATTGTAATAACTAAATTGTATTTGCTCTGTTTGCATTCATTTTCTTTTAAAATTAAGTTTTAAAAATCTCCAATTCCAGAGTTACGAAATCAAATAATAATATTCCCATTTTGTCTATCAAATTCAAAACACTTTAAACGGTTTTAATATTAAGATGAGATAAACGGATACAGAAATAAGAAATTTAGCATTATGTTAATTCTTAAATACTAGATATACTAAGTAAAAGATAAGCATATAGGCTTATCTGCTGAGGCCCTGAGATTACCTTCAAATATCCGATACAATCCGGTTCAATCCAGTATCCGAAATAAAAAAAAAATTATTTCTTGATCCAATTTTTGTATTGAAATTTCAATACATTTCGTGACTTTTCCCTGCAATCAACCGTCATGTGGATTGCATTTGCAGTCATCAAATATTATTTATTATCTCGGATAGGATGGATTATTAATGTCGATTGTAAAACTTTAATTCGGGAGTTAAATAATTGTCATTATAATGACAATTGATATATGTTTTTTTTCACAAAGCTTAGTTTAGGATCTGTACGTGACCGTGACCTAGGTAACGCGTCAACATATTAACTATATAAAACAAGCCTACTGGAGCATAAAAAGGTCATTTCACATTTATTATTTCAATAACCATTTTACATTTACCTTAACATTATAAAGACGCAAATGGTAAAGATAAACTTAGCTGTTCTACAAAATATAAGTGCCTTCGCATACTTAAAAAACATATGTAAAAAAAATATAATCAATTCCTAAACAGATTTTTTTAACAAACGGTGCGGCTTACCATGCATTTATTATAAAAAAATTCTTCTTTAAATATATATATAGTCTCTGTGTAGCAGTGGGGTTCACAAACAAAAATAACCGACATTATAAAACTCAGTCTCTAAACAGCAGTCTGTTGATCACACAAACAACTATTCTGGGTGGGAATCGAACCCATGATCTTCGGCTCAGCAGAAATAGCCACCAAGCTCTCATTACTAGACCAATATGCATTTAGACAGTAATATTTTTAACATATACATATATGTTGTGCTCGTAGAGTAGATCCAGTTATTTATTAATTTGTTTTTATATAAATATATTTTATATACATATTTATATATATTTTTGTCCTATGTGTATTATGTTGTATTACATTTATGTAATATATGATCTAAAAGCTGTACAACTTTTCCGCCAATTTTAGTAATCTCCTGTAACTGGGTTACCTGGAAGAGATCGTTTATAAGTTATAAGTTCGCCTTTTGTACATTTATATTTGTGTTTTGTTGTTACTTCTTTCCTTTTTATGTTATAATACTCTTTGAGGATGTACAATAAAGGATATTATTATTATTACATATTGAAATAAGTATTGAGTACACTTGTAACGAGAACACTGACCGAGTGGTAATCAAATCCAGTGAGCTCGTCAACTTCCGGAGACGTCCCCTAACAGGCGCGCGAACTATCCAATTACTGCAACTATTCACTTATAAAAATTACTGAATTGATCTACTAGGTTTACTTGGAATTATAAAATACACAAGGAAAACAGATTCATAAATTAACTTAAGTTATAATATATTTTAAGTGAGTTAGTTACTTCGAGGATACAGGAAGTAGATATGTGTATGTCATACATTGTAAAAGGATGATACCTGCTGTTGTATTACAATGTTATTTAGAAACCTAGAATTAACCTAGAACTCTAGTGTGCTAGAAATCACTAAAGTTACATGATAATTACATTTTTTGTCAAAACAACTCCAGCTCTCGAGAAATAATCTTGTGTCGCAATTTTCACAATAAGAAATAACGAACACTAATAACACCCAGACTCGAAACCACAATCTGTGGACACATAAATAACTATCCCCCGTGGGAAACGAATCCACGTTCTCTGGCTACCATGGAAGGGCCAGCAGTTAGCCAAACCACACACGCACACTCGCACACACATACAATCCATTAATGTAGTTCATAGCCAGTTGTAACATCATCCAAAATTACTTAGACATATTTTATCACAAAATTTTTTTAGAAATCCCATCTGAGATATTATTTATGTCCTACGAAGTTATATATATGGTAAATCATAAACCTTTACTACGCGTAACCTTCAAAATCCTTTTTATTTTTGTGTCTGTAAAGAAAAAGTGAAATAACTGTTTTTTCCGCGTTAACACGGAAATTAAATATAATATTTTGAAAAAATATATTTACAAATACTACAACATATATAAAGTCAGTACTAAATTATTAAAACCTCATACTGACTGATAATTAATGTTTTTAAATTATTATTTTATTATAAGTTGATCTTGTATAAATTAAAAAAAAATAATTCGTAATGTCAGAACAAATTAAAAAAATATTGTGTATTTCATATCCGCATTAATTTGCAATTTTATACACTACAAAATAAATGTATAAACCACCTATGTGTATTATACATCATACTATATACTATACATTCGATCAATTAGTATACTAACATTGCATTGTGATAAGGCTATTAGTGCCCTATCATATATTTATATATATAGGTTTTATAATCGAATAATAAATTATATCAAATTAGTAAATTTTATAGTAAATAAAAAACTTCAAATTATTGTAATGCACTAATGATATGTTGTTCTTGAACCAAACAATTTACATTTAATTATATACTTAAAAATGTGTTTATTTACAACTTTTCATCTTCGAATCAATATCAGTGATCACTTGTGTGCGTCAAACGGAAGTGTCAAGAGGCTTATTTTGATTCCATACTTATTTAGGGTTCCAAACGCGCCCTGGTTTCAAAACCACAACAAACTCAGCCGGCTATTCCTGTAGAATGGAGTATTCCGGGTATCACAATGGGCTTTGACAGAAGTCAAAATATGTTATAAACAATTTGCGAACTAGAAGCATCGCAATCAATTCAATAAATTTTAATACGTTACGTAACAGCGCATTTAATATGGACCTTTAACTTATGTGATGATTAGAGGTGTTGTATTACCATGGGCCATTTTAGTTAACTCATCTCCTTCCTGTAGACGTAGAAACTAATTTAACGGATCACTTGGGTTATGACTTATGTCGCGAGTGAAGCGAAACTTCAAATTGAATTGCTATTGTTTTTGTGTATTTTTTTTCTTAAATTCGGTGACTTAACGCCAATCAAATTATTTTTTATGCAAATTATTCTCACTTCTCCCATTTACCTCAATAAAAACCAGGTTCTTCCTGTTAGAATAATATGTCCTGGTGGCATACCAAGAACTCATGAAACTACCATAATTATTAAATAAGTTTTATTTCAATATTACAATAACTTAATTTTTTCAAATCTTTGAGTTTTTAGACGAAGAGCAATCAACTAATGACACCTTAAAAAAGATTATGAAACAAATTTTATTATAATAATATTTCGGTACGAAAAGGAAAAGTAAGATTGTTGTAATGTTACTTTTATAATGGCAGGGCAACTGAATCGAATAATCCATACAATTATCCATGTAATTATTAATAGAGTAATAAAATATTGTTATGAGGCAATGATTAAAAACCATAGATAATAGAAAGCAGGTCAAAGTCGAAAATACACGCTAGTTTATATTTTCGACCAAATAAGTCGAACATTCAAATACAGCGATGTTATATTGAATAGAATTAAAGCAATTAATAATATCAATAGTATAGTTATTAATAATATCGTGAGCGAATTATGATTTAAATAAACCTTGGCGTACACATTACAGTCATAATTAACATTTAAATATTGATTTATTATTTAAATGTTGGTATTGTGTTATATAACAATAATTGAATCAAATCCTAAAAACACAGTTGAAGATTTTGTTGCATCTCCTTCGTCTAAACATAATATAATAACAATGGTTAATTTGTTTTCATAACGGAGACAAAGTATATCCAGTTTCGTCTAACCAATCTCTGATCTTAAAAAACGTAATTTTATGGTAATCGTACTTACAACATTTTGTTCCACGGTAAACCACTATGAGCACTTGAGTTGAAAGTATATATATTTGTACAAAATTAGTTGTATTAAATAAGTATGTTAGAATTTGCTGTAATTACGTGACCTTCAAAGTACATTAAAATAATTATGATGTTAAAATAGACAACACTATGAAAATACCTGAAGAAAAACATACTTTAACTCTTAACCTAATTGTATAATACTAAGTGTTTCAATGAAAGAGACAAAAATATTTTCTGTTTCATTCTAAGTGACAAATTAAAAGTACAGTTTTCTAACAACCTTTATAATTTGTATAATTAAGAAGTCTTTCATTTTTTGTTGTATATTTATGTTTTTATCATTGTAACAACATCATTTTCTTTAACCTCTATTATTTCCTCTTGCAAATATGGTAATCTGTTTTACAGTTTTTATATTGGAATGAAGATTATTGTCAAGGCAACATTCATTCTTATTAGTTTTTATAATTTTTTTCATTTTACTATAAAAGTCCAGTACCATTTATATATACATTGTTTTATCATTTTACGGTATTAGAGTCATTAAATACGATAAAAATTGGGATGTTTTTTTAATATAATAGATATCAAATCCAAGAGGCAATAGCGAGGTGATTGAAACATTGATAGCTAGATACTCCAAATACTGACAGCTGTCAATATTTGAAGTTTGTAAACAATATGTTATCTGTGTGCTACCGATTGATTAGAACTGATTCGCTATTAATTGTATGACACGATACACTAATTGCGAGTGCAGTTTATCAATTACTGTTAATAAGCCGCTATTTATAGTAAGTGACACGGAAGAGTCGAGAAGATGTCATTTTATTACATCATATTGTTTTAATATTTCTATTTTTTTTAATTCAAAGGTTTGGTTTTGCTACAGATGAATTGGTTTACAAATAATAATATAGAGAAGATAGTTGTTCCCAAATTTTTTATATATTTTTTTTTACGTATGATCAGTATAAAAAATCCCCGGCTAACTTTTTTTGTTGTTTGATTCTATTCGATCCATTTGCGTTTGGAACCCTCGTAGCTTTAACAAGTAATTAGAGAGTATTTTTACAGAAGGGTTTGTTTCGAAAACTATACTAACAAAATAGCAACCCCTGAAACTTCCATTTGACATACTCAAGTGATCGCTGAAATATAAAGTGCAAAAGATATAAATAAACATATATACATCCCTCCATTTTACCTTTTTATATAATTCCAAAAAGTTATATTATTAACTAAAATCAAATAAAACTTATATTTTATCTCAGTTTTATATTTAGCCATTTCACTTAGTCAATGTCATAATAATTTCTTAGATTTGTTTTTGGATTATTTTACTATAAAAACAAATGATGATCAGATTACAACAGATTACAACAGATAATATACCGGAACTATAAATATAATATAATATGCAGATAAAATTTCATGTCAATACAATGATATTTGTAATAAATTAGAACATATAAGAAATAGATAAAATATACCTGTACTACTCTTTTTAAAGATCACTGGACCCATCCTGAAACATCTTAATTTATAATAATAAAATATTATAAGAATGTGAAAGGGTGCGCGTTCCATAAAATTAACTTGCTGGTTAAGAAATTTTTTATATTATAATTATTATTTATTTATTTTTTATCTTTATTCCATTAAAACATTTCCTATAGCTATTAAAACTACGTACAGAATTTTTCATAAGTTATAAATTTGATACTATTTATTTTTTAAGTTTGCTTTAAAAAAATATTAGATCTTTTTTTTGTTTAATTGTGACCACTTTTGTCTTGCCATTGATTGATATCACAATTCTGATCGCGCAGTTAGTTCTTAGAATTCGCGAATCCGCGGTTATCAGTTTTTTCAAAACAAAAACAAAAAAGAAACGCTTAGTTGCTTTGTAAGCTACGTGAATATATCAGTTGGTACCAAAACGAAGTAAATTTTTCGAGACTGCAAATCAGTTCTCGAAAAATGAAGCTGAAAAAAACGCTTACATACATACACAGAAACACTTCTTTGTATGTATGTGTATATATATGTATATAGATATATATATGTATATATAGGGAAATTGAGCAGATACTATATTTGTACCATAAAAAAGGGTTGCGTTTGGAACCCTCGTACACATAAATAAAATAATATATTAATAAATAAACACTATATTTTAAAAAAATAAAATACATTACAAAAAAATTTTATCTACGATCAAGTTTAATAATAGATATGTTATAATTACGAATTTGCTTCTTAGTATAGATTTATTATGTCTATAAAATTTATTACCAAAGAGATAAGAATAAGGATATCTGTCTTTAGAAACTTAAATTGTAAGCGTGTAGGTATAACGTGATCTTTTTGTATATAAAATATGGCAAAAATTACTTACAAGGAAATTTCTATATAAATTTGTACCACGAACAGAAAATTAGCTGTAGGTAGAATAAATTTATAACAAATAATTTAAAATGAAAATATGATTAATAATGTAAAATGAAAACATGATTAATTATATAGAATTAAGGATATAATAAATGTGTATAGAATGAAAGATTTATGAAGAGGATTAGGTGTGTTAGGACACAATACCTCAATTTTGAGTGCCGAGAGGAGACAATATCGCATTGCCGGTTCATTAGAATCCACTCAATAAAGCTACGGTAGTTACTTTGAGTTTTGAGACTTCAATTTCATTTAAGAAACCGCCACTGTTTCCTATCTTTCGATACTACCATTTTATTAATCAAGTCAATACTGGTGAAAGGAGAAGCGAGGATTACCTACAGACAGACACGTGCAACAGAGTCTGTTGATTTAATACAAAAGTAATAATAATAATTTATTAAACAAAATAAATTGCTTACAATTTTTATGTGTACTAGCCTTAGCCTGCGACTGAGCCCGCGTGGTGTGTGGATAAATATACAAACCATTAACTTTTTTTATTTGAAATCACAAGTACTACCAATAATTACATAGGGTGATTAAATGCAATTAACAACCTCCTACCGACATTTAAATCGATTGCTAGCGCCATCTATTGACTGCTTGCTCAACACAAAAGAAAAACCTTTCATATGAATTTGCAACTCCTATTTCGATATATACGATTCGAGATTTCGTATAATATCGAGATTTCGTGATAAATAAGCGAGTACAATATATAACAGAACAACACAATACAAAATACCTACCACTACCTATGAATATTTTAAAATATATCCATATGGAGTTTCTGGTTTGTTATTCGAAGACCTTAATATTTGGAGCATAATCTTTACAAAAATGATGCTTTCAAAATTCACACAGTTATGTTTCGCTTCTGTCAAAACTCTTGTGTCTTGTAAACCCGTGAATTTAAAATAAATATTATTTATAACTATTAATATATAATTTCTTATATATAATAATTACACTTACGATAATTACGATTACGATAAAGTATCGTATTAAACGTTATTTATTACTTGTTAGTAATATTCAGGAGTTATGATACTTATTGTATTTATATTAATTTCTTTACATTTCAGTTATCCCGAGTCAGGGATCAAAAGAAAAGAACCAAGAGACGAGTGACGACAGCAACCGAGATATAGTATCCACCGTTATTGGAGACTATGGACGATGGCAGCTATTGATGACATTCTTGCTATCTCTCTTCTCTTTTCCTTGTACTTTTCATATATATTTACCTACTTTCACGGTAAGAATTTGTAATATTCAAATCATATTGTATAATGTATGTACGTAGTCACATTTATTTGAATTATATTACAGTTAATTTCAATGGCGATAGGATTTTTATTTACTGAAGAGTGATTTTTTTCTACCCCGCTAAAATATATTAGCAATGACTTAGAATGATGTCTATTTAACGTATGACGTTTATTGTATTTTGTTTTTCTTTTCAGGCTAAAGCAACAAAGTTCTGGTGTCAAAGGCCGGACAATTTATCAAGTCTACCAATCGATGTATGGATTAACTATAGCCAACCGTTTGACGCTTGTTCCGTTCGTGTATTACCACCTGGAATTACTGTCCAGAGTATATTGAACCACACAGCCATTGCATTAGACTCCTATCAGAAGTGTACAGAATGGGAATATGATAGATCAGAAGTTGGGGAGACAATAATATCCGAATGGAATCTAGTATGCGATAGAGCTAGCCTGACGACCTTAGGAGAAGTTGTGTTTTTAATCGGCGTAGGTGTTGGCGGGGTTGTGGGGGGTTGGATTTCTGATAAGTAAGATTTTTTACACATAAGCAAGACTACGAATGCGTTACTTGAGTAATAATGAGAATCATATGTTTGCATAATATGTTGAATGTTTTTCTTATTATTACCACAACCCGGATATTTATTGTTAAAAATAGATAAAAATATGTTTTTATGAAGAACTCAGTAGGAATGAGTAGAGGAAACAAAATAGAACAAAATAGAAATATAACAAATTCGCGATTATTATCAGATAATAACACATAATGGTTGTAATGTCCATGCTTACTGAACATTAGTTAAAGCCAAATGAACATATTTAGAATAAAAAAAGATAAGACAAGATGAAAAAATATAGACACACGTGTATTTTAAGTTGAATTTTATTTTAAATGACTGAATATCATTGTAATAATTATCGCTATCATGGTTTTAATAAAAGAGGACACGGTATCTCAATGTTGAGAGCGGCGAGCCCTTGCTTTAGAGGTCGCATGTTCGAGTCCTGCCCATACTGATGATTATTCATTCACTATTCTTTATGACATTACGGTTTGCGATTAATTGTGCAAATTTATAAGAAATATTGATTGAAAGAAAGAATGAATTATTAAACATTAAAAAAATTATATTCTTCTCAAACACATTACTCATTTTACAGATTTGGGAGAAAACGAATACTCATGGGTATGATAATTGCTCAAAGTATTCTAGCCATTATTTCTCTGCTTGTGCGATCTTACTTACAATATGTGATAGTGAGACTTGTGATGGGCCTGGTCTCTGTGTCAGTGGTGTACGCAGCCTTCGTGCTATCTGTAGAACTGGTGGGAGGCAACTGGGTTACAATTGCAGGAGTGTGCAACTTTTTCCCACTACCATTGTCATATATTATTGTATCTCTTCTGTCATTGGTTTTACCGAATTGGAGGCATTTACAACTATCATTATCAGTACCCGGGTGTTTTCTACTTCTGCTGTGGTAAATATTGTTATTTACAATCACTAAAATATTAATGTTTGTTACGATTTCTTTAATAATCGAGGTGTTTTTTAGGTTTGTTTTACCAGAATCTCCAAGATGGCTTTTAAACATGGGAAGAACTCAAGAAGCTCGAGAGATATTAGAGAGGGCAGCTATATTTAATAAGAGGAACACGGTTGCTGATATCGACAAGCTGTTAGTTTTACATAAAGTTGAGAATGAGCGAGAGGAACCCAGTGTTCTTATGCTCTTTAAGGGCTATTTGTTGAAGAGAAGTTTTTGTTTATTCATAGCGTGGTTTTCAATGACAATTGCCTATTATGGATTGTTATTAAACATTGGCAAATTCAATCTGGGTAATTTACATGTGACTTCAATCATACTGGCAGTAGTGGAAGTACCAGCGATTGCACTGAGTATTCCGATTCTGCTAAAAGCTGGAAGACGAGTACCAATATGTGCTAGCATGTTTGTATGCGGATTAGCTTGCGTGGCGAGCGAACTTTTTTCAATGTTATTTGACGACGTGTGGATAATGATATCTTGCCTCATGGTCGGAAAGTTCTCTATCGCCACAACGAACATGATGTTACCAATTTTCACCGCGGAACTGTATCCCACTGTGATAAGGAATCTCGGTGTTGGAGCAAGTCAAATAGCAGCTGGCCTGGCGTTGATTTGCATTCCCTATTTATGGGAACTCGTAAGTATAATAGAAGAAGAAGTCACAGATATTTTCGGCTAAGACATAATATATGTTTATCTTGCAGGCGAAGCTAAATGCCCACTTGCCGATGGTGACGATAGCTGCGCTGGGCGCGTCCGGCGGCGCTGTGGTGCTGCTGCTGCCCGACACTGTGCACTCTAAGGACAATAAGAAGTAAACCGTTATTAATTTAAAAGTATTATTCCAAACAGTTTACACATTTGTAGGCGGTCTCTGATAGGACGATAAAAGTATAATTGATCTGAACACTGTTAAGTGTTTTAATTGGCTGTTTTTGACACTAACCTCCAATGAGATATGTTATCACGGTTTTTAAAGCAACTTATTATATTATTTTTATAAATCAGCCGTAGGACACCTAGTCGACCTGATTACCTTAAACCAGGGATGGCGAAACCTTTTTTTATAGTCATTGCCAAAAATAAAAAAAAATGTTTTATAGGTGACGTGCCACAGTAAAATTTCAAAATGAAATGTTAGTGAAATTATACGTAAGCATAATTAAGTAATAAAAATGAAAACAAATCTTTAAATATTTTTTATCATTTAATGTTTTACAAAAAGCGATATGCCAGACATAGAGTTCACGTTATACAAATGTTTTAATGTGATTTACCATAAACGCTTATTTTCTTTAATAAGTCTACTAAAAATGACTAATGCAACATTAAAAGGCGAAACTGGATACGCAATAATTTGTATATGATGCACATCTTTATGTACTTCTTTATGTAATAAAATGTATAATTTATCGGTTCTAGTGAACATTCTAAAATAGGTATTCGGTAGTACAAATTTATATCATAAAATATAAATGAAGTGTGGACTAACAATTTTTTAATTCATTTTTATCAAAAACTTATAAAAATAATAATTTGTTTTTGTGCGTGCTATCAAAACTTTCAAACGTCCCACTTGTAGCATGCGTGCGATAGGTTCGCTATCCCTGCCTTAGACCTTAATTATTATCTAAGTTTGTAAAACCTTTTTTCGAGTTGTTTTTTAATGTATGTGTATATTTCATCAACTTGTTTCCATTTTCAGATCCAAAAACTTACCATGCAATGGAACATTCACTGTTAATAATAAAGGTAATTAAGAAAAGCTGATACAGTCTAAATGTGGTTAGCAAAATAAATAAATAATATTATAAATGTCCCTGTATTTTTTAACTAGATAATAATAATAAGTTTAAGGCAATGTATATTTATCACTAAGTATATACCTATATTAGGTATATTTTTAAGTAGGAATATATTATTAATTACTTTGACATTATAAACAATATAATCCGTTTTAATTTTAAATCATAATTAATAGTTATAATAGTAGAAAGTTAACAAAATATGTTTTTTCGTACTTTAATTATTTCTTATAAAAACAACATTTTTAAGCGCGCCATCTTTTATCTTGAAATGTTAACTACGTTTACAGATAATGTTAGTGTTCATATGACCAAAACATTTTTTATACCTTTACCGTAAAAAGTTAATGTGCCCAAAAATATTTAGGCCCAATAGTCAAAAATCAATTTTTTTTAACAATGTATTTTTTTTTTATAATTTTCTCCTTTCTTGTTATTAGATATCCCAAATCTTGATGTCTTAAAACTATTTATTTATAAGTGTAAAAATTATTTTCATTATATGTCTATTTTAATAGTAGATTGTATCACAAGGGAGCAAAATAGATATTTTACTGCGAAGTCGCTAATTTGAATTACGAGCGGAGCGAAGGATTCCTGAATTCTAACGTAAAATGCTGAGAGCAGCGAGGAATTCAAAGTACATCGCCCGAGGGGAAAAATATTTGCTCTCGACTCATACACTCTACTTTTCACCTCCTTTCTATGAGAAAATATGTACCTAATGATTACAAGAACAGATACGATTGGCGCGATCTTATTTTTTTTTTAGTTAGCGCGAGTACCCGCACCGTACAACCAACTCGTACAGCCAGTAATTCATACATTCGGTTTCTATGAATGTTCATACCGATTTGTATGTTCCAAATTCAAATTACTTTTCCGCCCGCTAAAAAGTTCCTATCGAAAAGTGCTATTTTGCTCCCAGTTAAAGAGTAACAAAACGAAATTTTTAAAAAGTGTTAAAATATAATAAATTACAAAGAAAAAATATTTTAATGTTTTTTTCATTAAAACCTTTCTTTTTGAAACGTTCTTTTTGTTTTCGTAAGTTTAGTTTTCTGTTATTGGTCTAAATTAAAACAGATAGATAAAAAAAATATGTTTTGATTTCATCAATATATATTACCTTCACTAACTTTATCATATTTGGCTATAGTTCTAAAAGACAAAACTTCAGCCGTAAGTAATATTTATATATTCACATATTTATTCTTATTCGATTGTATAAGAAAACGTCCTTTGTCCTGTCCTTTTCTTTGATTATATTAAGTAATATATTTAGTATACTAGGCTTATGTACTTATGTGTGTGCTAATAATATTAATTAATTATAATTGTTAGATATACTGAAATATATTATGATTTTAGACATGTTTATAATATGATAAACATTAAATTACCTGAGTTATATTTAGTAAAAAAGTATATATAGTATTTGACGTGAAATCTGATGGGGGTAGAAATTTTTATTGTCTGTCAATTAGCAAGTATTTTTAACTCATTAAGATTTTATATGTATAGCTTCTTAATAGATGTTAACACTGCTATGAAACTTGCTTATCTAAATGGCTAATCTTAAAATAATGAAAAATGTTTCAAAATATAATGTAATAGTGAATATTTTTTTCTGTTATTGCTATACAAATAATTAAAATGCATATCTTCTTTCTTATCAAACGTAAAAATTATTTCAAATCATGGACTAAAGTTACTTTTACATTTTGACAGAAAAATAAACAAATGTGTTATCTTTTGTAATTATAATATATATTAATTTAAGTTTGAGCGTGATTTGTGATATGAAATGTTTATATAGTTTTTAAGAAAAATAATTTTGTAAATAATGTTAACTAATCATGATCTTTAATAAACTATTTTCATGACAAAAATGTTGTTATTTATATCGCACTATGTCGTTCATATAACATATTATCTATACGGAGACAACATTTTCTAAAAATAAACATCAAGAGAAATAAGAGCTGCCATGGATGCTGTTGTCGTCTCCTGACTCAAGCTGCTCTTGTTTTTCATTAAAAAAAATCTTTATATTATGCAACTTGTAAAAATATTATTTAGGGTCGCTTTTTCTAATTCATTAAGAAATTTATGAAATCATTTGAAAAATAAATTGAAATATTCACGTCTGGAATAAAATTGCCGTCCCATAACTCATAAAAAATATTATTGGTTGTTTCATGAGTAAAAAGCAAAAAATTGTATATTTGCTGTGATATATTCTATAATCTATTTAACCGTAAATGTCTTCCTGAGTACCAACAATGAATGCGCGCCATCTATTGCACAATAGTCTATAACTTCACTCAAGTGCCGACAACAAATGTTCAAAATTCTTACTCAATCTGAAAAAATATCTCAATCTGATAAGAAATACATAGGAAAATATTTAAGCTTTTAGATAACGTGATTATTTGCAAAACACATATCAACACTTTGTTTTATTTCTATAAGAACATTATAAAATAATTCAGAGTAACACCAGATGAAATACTAGACGAATTGTTCCTCGTTACTCGATATATCCAGTGAGTGATCGAGTTGTTTTTCTTACGACGGCTGTATATGTATGACATACTCTGGCACTAGGTCATTATGATGTAAGGAGTAAAAAAAGTGGGTGATTTCGAATAACAATGACGATACATAATATGTTAACCTTTAACGCTAAGTAGACACAATTCAAAACTGTTTACGAATGGTGAAATATGAATTAATAACATATACAAAAGTCTCAATTTTACTAAGCATATTTACTGAGTAGGTCAGCAAAGACACGGTTTAATTTAACTGAAAACAAATCAAAATCTCATACAAAACAAGCATACAAACGATATTAAAACATTCGTCTAGGTGCGATTCGTCACTAGCAGAAAGGTCTTGAACACTAATTATACGGGACATTGACACTGTAGGGCTGCGCAGGCGCAGGCGAAGACTCGTTACCTCAGCCTTACAATTACAAAATGTCGGTAACGGTGATGGTCTGAAGGCGTCACACGAGACGTGATGCGTTTACTGATTTCATATTTTAATACCGAGTATAAATATTCGGCATGTATTTAAAAATAACCGTATAAAAATTAAGTTCACATTCTTTTAAATGTTTTTCTCATTATATATCTTGAATATATATATTTTATACATTTTAAAACTAACTAATTAAGCTTGTACCTTAATATATATTTTTTATTTTAACCTCTATCATTTATCATCTCCAAAGATATAATCATAATATTTCATTAGAGATAATAAATCAAAACGCAAAGGTTTCTCGATGTACTTACATTTAAAAGTGTGCTCACATTTGATTTGCGTTACTACAATATACCACAAATTCTCTGGTCATCAACCTCTAAAAACTCCTGACATAAATGTATTAAACAAGTAACACACGAGCTCTAGGAATATGACCCCGAAACAAGTCCTATTGTTACAAACGGAGTATGCGTCGTGTCGAATCAGAAACACTCCATTCAAAAAGGCGATAGGGGACAGGTAACGGGGCTTCGCTGTTACACCGTCCTTGCTGGAACAGTACTACTGGATATCAATGAATTATTCCCCACTAAGTATTGCTTTAAGGGAATATTTAGAACTATCCAACTTTTTTTTTTAAACAACAAGTAGAGAAACAGTCTCTGTAACACCTGGACCAGAAACAGCAATCTGTGGATCACACAACAACTGTCTCGTATGGGTGTCGAACCCACGACCTCTGCCTAAACAGGCAGGTTCACCACTAAGCGTTTTTGACAATTTATTCAATATTGTAGAACTAGAAAATGTAAAGTAAAATAGATTACGAACTAATACGTCAACAATAAAATAACGTAAGTGCAGCGTGTCTAGTTTTGCTATCATAAAATCAGCAAAAACGTCCATTAGCGGGGAATGAACTATTATGGCAGAACTCTCACTTCTTGTGATGCTGCATATTTTTCCGGAGCGCTGCGTGACTCGACTGCTGGCTGCTGCTCACGTGCCGACATGTTACTGATGTAACTCCCAAGTTACATTAACCTCTTATGGCCTCAATAAAACAATATGTGCCATAAATTGCAAAAATTTCTATAAAATAATTTCACAGTTGCGTGACATTCAATATTACGAATAAATAAATGTTTCGATCATTCCTTAATGTCATATATGATGTTATACATTCTCTGTTTATACGTAAATAGTTACGTGTTGTAACACAACATATCGCATTCTGTGAGCATTCGATTGAATTACAAATGTAACGAACAATGCCCATCGACGAGACGTATCCGATATTACGTCACCTTTTTTGTAACATCTAAAGGGACTTATAGAAGTGCATCTTCTACAGGTGCAGATACAAACCGTAACAGACTTCGCAATTTTTATTTCAAGCCGATCGAAATATATGTAATGTTAGTATTTCATAGTTCACTCATGTTTGGAAACTTTTGATATACAGTACATATATCTACCACCATTGCAATACAGAGATTTAACAAATGTCCTTGTGTTACGGATTTGAAACATTGAATAAATTCATATTAATATAAAGGTAATAATGGCTTTTGCTTGTACTGTTTCAGCCATAAAAAACTTGAAATTTTTTTTTAATTTGATATCAACTAGAGAAGTCTTACAAATATATAATAAAGAATACAAAACATAGATGCTTCAAATGTAAATTAATTAGCCCATTTAGCGGTATTTTGGAATTGAGTGCAGCCAAATTATGAAGTGATGCAGTTTATTAGTGAAACATTATACGTAGTGTCCGTTGTTAGCTGGTTACCTTGCAATATGTATGGTGGTCGCGTCGGGCGCAGGGCGAGAGTGGGCGACCTCATATAGCGGCGCAGGAGCCATTTCCTTTATTTGTTGTTCGTGCGCGCTGCGTAAGTGTCGTGCCACAGGACATCATGCGGACATCACTGGTAAGTAAGGACACATTTATTAATAACCACGTCACCCTCTTAAACAACAATAATAAAGAAATAAATACACGTCAAGGCTTTAATTAAAAAAAAAAATAATAGCACTTAAACTATATTTCAGTTTTTTTTAATTTATAATTTTAGATATGGTTCGCCTTTAAAGCAAATATATTCAGTCATTTCACAGGGTTCCTTAACTACCGTAATATATATTTTTTGGAATATATATATTATTTTTTTTATAATCGATACAATATAATCATGAATAAAATGCTGGTGGGGCGGTGTGTAAGTTTGTTGGTTTCGTTAGCCTTGAGTCTATCTGAGACGGCGTTTGCAAATCAAGGCGTGTAACCTTTTACCGCAAAAATGTTGCCCTTTTTAATTTCTAACGCGTAACAAATTGCTCTATCCGAACAAAATTTTAAATTCGACCAATCATATCAACGACTCAATTACGTAAACGTAATAGACAAATACTGTACTAGTTGCGTTACTGGCCTACTGTTACCAACAGGCTTGACAACTAGTACAAACAAAATTGATATACATTCCTTTAATTCATACCATTCACTAAGATTTTATTACAACCATAGCAGTACTGAATTTATAATTACTATTTATAGAATCTAATATTGCAATCGATTTCATTAACGTTGTTATAAAAGCACAATTTAAAATTATACGGTTATGGTACAATGTAGCATTTTGAATGTGGTGAAATATTCAATACTTAATATTGATATGTAGCCTTGCAAAGTTTTTGATCTTTAAAATATTTGAAATAAAACATTACAATATATGTTATAATATGAAAAAAATGTTACATATTACGAACTACTTGTTCTCATTAAATTATATTAAATAATATTGCACAGTACTATATTATATTTTAAATTAGGTATATATTACCTAACCGTTGAACATTTCATAATATAAGTACATTGAAGCGTCAAAGGATCTATTTTCTTGTCATGCTTGAAACATTTATTTAGAACACATTCTTGTTAGTAAATTATTTCTTGAAATAGTTAAATTCGTAATAATTAATGTCGTAATATTTTAAATTTTCTAAGTTATAAAACTTTATTCGACTGTTAAGTAATAGCCAGATTTCATTTACTTATATGGTTATTACAAAATAAAAATAAATATCTCAAAGTATACTTTTGTAAAATGTATGGAAGATGTATTCTTAAAATAAATGTTTGTAATTTAGATAAAAGTTTTCCCTATTGGGGGAATATTTATTTATAACGTTATGAAAAACTATACTTAAAGGTTAACGCAATGACAGATCGAATATCAAGTATCTTGAAATCGACCAGAATCGTAACTTACCTGCAACCTAAGACCTGAGGCAGCCAGGTATCATGTTAGGACCTCATCACCTTGGCGGCTCGAATAACAAATAAAAGAGACTATTGTTGCAGATGAATTAATAATATAAACCCAAAGAGGTTTTCGGGCATTTATCTTGTATTTTTTCTAAAATGTATACTTCTTAAATTTTAAATAAATGAATAAAATAAATAAATAAATATACCTACAATTTTTTTCTTTTATATAGTCAAGATTGTTCACTTTTTTTTTATATAAAAAAATATCTTGAATCATAAGTAACGGTGATTTAATTCTATCGTAACTGTATCGCTTGTGAAGACAACGACATGAATAAACGAAAGTAACAACATTAAAGCAGTTTCTATTTTGCATAATAATTTGTGAAAAAACATAATCTGGTTGATATCCTTCCCATTAAACTGTAACAGCCATGACACACAGACAGAAAGTGAGAGTAACTATTACATTAATAACAGCAATTGAACATGTTCAATTTAATTAATATATATTTTAAGAAAACTTGCTTGTAACCTTTTAATCTAGTAGACGCATACTTGAGGACGAATACACAGAGATTCGTCTTAAAATATGCGTCTACTACTATTTTTGTATGGTTAATTGAATAAATTTAATTAACCATACAAAAATTGTCAATTGAATTTATAAATACATGACGTTTTGTCGAACCAAAGCACACCGTATGTCGTTTATGAAAAAGATTTCAACGAGTTCCGAGACGTGATGAATCACGCTGCTTCAGATATATCTGAAATATGTAATGCAATTTTTACTCAAACACATTATATTTTCACATATCACGATTTCTATTTTTTTAATACATTGCATAACTCACACTTCATAATACATAATATACAAGTTTAAAATTATTTAACTCTATCCGTCAGCACGTTTTCGAACCAGTCTTGATTAACAAGATATTTGATCCAGGATCTTAAGAACTTAAGTTCTATACTTATATAATTCTTGTCATATATAGCGATTCAACTATAATAAATCTACAATACGTTTATTGAAGTATTCATGCATTTATTATTAAATGCGTGAATGCTTAGAACATTAAAATATTTCATATTAATTATAGCATTAGTTATAAGCTGACATTCAAATCAATATAGTATATACGGTTAAATAATAAATAATGAAAATAAAGTAATCGTATTATTTGGTCGAGCGATAAGTTTTTGTTGTTTACCACTGCAATAATATTTTGTTTTCGTACATTATTTTTTTATTTATTTTAGGTATTTTTAGACAGTACTACTGTATAAGGATGAGAAGTTTTTTTTTTTGTATTAATATGGAAGTAAACTATCAGGAAATAGCAGTGAACTAGCAGTGAACTGGCAGTTGCCACTCAAAGTTTTTGCCATTTTGACTTAAAGATATACAACATCTAATAATTTAGACTTATAGCTAGGAAGTGCTTTGAAAATTAATAATAGCAACGCATTTCAATAATAAATAGCATATGCGGTTTATGCTTCCCGGATTCAATCCGTTATGAGTAATATTTCAAATATGTATAAATGCGAACAGTGTCGGGGCAAAAACTGGTTCTATTAAATCATATAAAGTTGGTAATCAATATTTTCTAAAATTCTAAAAAATCAAATCACATCTTTCCATGTAATACCTTTGCTTTTAGAATTTCATAATTAGTCTCTATTCAGATAAATACGATGTAAATTTTTATACCTGAAAATGAATGTATAAATATAAATGTACATATGGTTCTAGAAAGCAAAATAAATTGTTAGTATAAAATTGCTTTATGAATTACATTCATACCTCACGAGAGGGTCACCTTGACTGGCGGAAGAATGGCTGGCGGGCGTCCTTACCACTTTCAGTCGAGGTTCACGTCACCTCTAAACAGTAAGGAATTTTACTACATGTCCTATATGATATAAAATAGATCCCCATCTTTCAATAAAACTATTTATCGGATATAACTCGCGTTTATTATTACATTTTTATATTTAACCCGACGTTTCAGATGCTTTGCAGCAAACGTGTTCGCGGTAAGACGAGATGATGGTGTCCGAGACAACACGTTTATCCGAAAAATAGTTTTATTGAAATGTGTAGTACTCGTGTAAACCTTAGAAAACACTATATAGATCCCTATCTCTTTCTTTGCTAGAGCTAAATACATACCGTACTAATTTTCTTGAAGTTTCAATACACTATGTGACAGTCATACCTCAAGTTTATAATTTGAGATAAATTTACTGGACCTCGGGTAATACTTATCGCAAATATCGAATATCTTATCAGTACACAAGCAGCCGAGCAAGTTTCTAATTTTATTAGATTCAGAAAAGCGAATTATAAGCTTAATTATATAATTTGATTCATCCTGAGTTCTCTACGGATAAACCTTCTTCAAATGGTGTATATTTTGATTACCGCAATCAAAAGAGATTATCTCAACTATGGCAGGATTTGAAACCTTACATAAACTGTCATTATCGTAATAATATTACTAAGAAAATACCCTAATTGTCTTTTAGTGGAGCATTTTTTTAATTATACTATTATAGTTCAAAGAGTATAGGAATTTTATATGACCGTTTTAAACACTTTTTTTTGTATTTTAAAATAACCTGCAATGTTTTAATTAATAACATATTTATACTAAGTGTTTCTCGCGACTCGATTCATATAGGTTAAGGAAGGTCGTTGAACCTTAGAATACTGATCGAACACGAAACGGATAGCATTATTAACACTTTAAAAATTTTTTTTTAAAGGTGTATTTTAACTGGCTGTAAATGTTGATTGATAGTAAAGGAGATTAGAGCGTTTAAACAAAATTATTCAGTTTTATTACATGTATACATTATGTAGGTTGGTTTCGTAAGTCAATGAGTATCAGTTCTGGACTAGGCAAGGTCCACTGCAGTCGAAAGTACGACCAATCTGTTTGCGTACCACATTCCGATAATAAAATTAATTTATTAGTGTCATGTAATTATTCTTTTAGAATCATGATATACATGATTTGATTTTAAAACGTGATTCAAACATTTTAATTACCGACGTCCTAATATTTTTACATAATCATTTGCTTATTTTTTTTTATTCTATTTAAATAATTAATTTACGAATATACGAAACACTTGTATAAAATAAATGTACCGTAACAAAAATATTTTTTAATTTGTGTTTGTAACTATTACGGTTTTTATACACAAAAGTAAAATAGTTTTTTTTGCAGTAACTAGTACTGAATAATAAAACTTACACTCTATGTCATGAATAAACTAAATTATTCATAAACACATTGTTTTTAGTGGATTTTAAATGGTACTTAAATATTATTTACTATTTTTCAGATATGTATACTGTGCATAGCCACAGTTTATGCTCAATATGATTCGCCTACACCGCCACGGATACAGATCCCAGGAGCTCTTTTAGGTGGACCGGGCGGAAGGCAAAGTGGATTCAGACAAGGAAGACTGCAAGCGATCCCGATTTCTGGTCCTGTTGCCAGAATACGAAGGCCCGGTCTAGCTCGGCCATCTTTCAAGTCCGTAGATGCCGCTCCTCGTCCAAGTCTTCAATCTCTCGACGAATTGTCAAAGCCTGTCACAGAGGAACCCGAAGATGAAATAGAAATTAACACACCAACGTCTTATATATCGAGTATTTTCTCTACAGCAGAACCACAGAATGACTTTTACGACATTACAACCACTTCACAACCAAAGCCACCAGCGGCTTACAATTCTTCTCCGTTCCAACAAACTACCCCTTCAGCCCCAAAACCTGAACCTATAAGACCTACACAGTACAGACCATTAGTACCTCAATCGTTTAGCCCTGTAAGAAATGAGCCACAAAGACCACAACCCGCAAGACTTCAGCCCTTATCCAGCAGACCACAACGTCCCGCTTTCAGGCCTGAACCGAAACCTTTTGTAGAAGACGATGATGATTATGTCCAGCCTGTTAGACAATACTCTCGACCACCAGTAAAGAGTGTCCCTCAGCAAAAATACACTCCTTCAAACTCTAGAGAGAAAAAACCAGTAGCTCAAATTATTCGTAAATATAGAGACGAAAATGAGGATGGGAGTATTACCTGGGGTTTTGAAAATGACGATGGAACTTTCAAGGAAGAAACTATCGGCGTAGACTGCATCACTCGCGGAAAATACGGTTATATCGACCCAGATGGTTTGAAACGCGAATATAACTATGAGACTGGAATTGCTTGCGATAAGACCAAAGAAGACCAGGAACAAAAAGGTTTTATTGATTACCAAGAAAATAAAGCGGTATTACCAAACGGTATTACTATAGACCTCAATGCCATGGGCAAGAAATCAAAAAGGCCATTCAGATCAGCGGGTAATCACTAGTATATAAGTACTTACTATATATTTATTTTAGGATCTCTAATTTTAAAGATTGTGTTGTCCTTAAGAGTTATTTAAAGACATTATATGTTGTTATTGCTATGGTCTTGATACAACCTGAAATGACAAATATAATAAAATAAATAATAAATATGTGTGTGTTTTGTTTATTTTTATATTTTTTAATGTCATCTACTAATTTTAGTTTTGTTTTCTGCTATTATTTCAAAAATGCAGACAAAGAGCTATGAATGTCAGGTTGATAATTTTATTTTAAAAGTTTATTTATAATATTGGATATTTCTTTCAGTAAATATTGTATTATATACAAAAAAACATTATAATACTTATTACATTTGTAAACTATTTATAAAATATTTAGACATGCTATCTACTAAGCCCTTACACTATTTGCTTTAATTATTTTTAGACATGAAATATAATGTCTCAATATATTTAAATTATATTTGAGAATATTTGATATAATAACTTTTACTATCTATCTCAACAGTTAAGATTATAACTAAAATGCAACAATTAAGCCTACCGTATATTGAGAGAGATCAGATAAGTATACATTTATTTAATTATCAAGTTCATTTCTTGAGTTCATAAGATAACCTTCAATATATTCAATATAATAAGATCATGGCCACTTTAATTGAAACCAGTATCAAAACTATAGGTAGTATATGAATAAAATAAATACATTGTGTGATAGCAAATTATATTTTTCTATGTTTCAAGTTAATATTTTAACATTTTAGAATATACATCATTTTGATGTGTGGTTTTTATATGTTTAGGTTCATAATTAATCAAAACAACTGATAATAAAGGATTTATTAGTCTAATTAAATTCAGAGAAAACACACACACTTAAACTATAGTCAATAAGGACGGTTATTCGCATAGGGCTGTTGTCTTCTCATTGGAGGTGGCATTCGGTTTGGTGGTGTGATGGAAATATCTAAGTAGTTACCAATTTGAAATTTAACCTGGGATAGTGTCTTGTTGTCATCCCCTCCTCGTTGACCTGAACACGTGACACCAATTTCTCGCATGCGATAAGTTGGTGACCTCATATCTGGGTATACGATGGCAAAATCAAAATAAGTGCCCTTGCGTCGTGTCTCAGGATTAACTTCTTTGACTAGTCCAGTAAGTTCACGTAATGTAGCGTCCATCCAAGTGTAAATTTGTAACTCATTTTGTGGCACATTACCTCTAGCATAATCTCCTGGAGAGTTATGTCTTCCAGTTGAACAAAATACTCGTAGCAGTAGAGGGCACGTCTGAAATGATTTAAATTATATAAGTGTAATGTTTTGCTATCACTAACTGTTATAAATTGAGTGATTTGTGAAATATATAGTATTTATTTACCTTCTCCCTGTCAACTGGCTTTTCTGCAGGTCTAACCTCTTCAACAACCATTGACTCTAATCCCGCCATGGTACTTTTTAAACAATATACTTATATACTATTTGTACAAACTTATATGAATTTTAAACCTTTTATTGTGCTGGTATAACTAATTACATCTATTTACCGGTGTTCCGTAACATTACTTGTTATTTGAAGTTGTTGTATTTATTTCACTCTATGGAAACCATAGTCTATGGTAAGTTTACGCTCTGTGGTTACTAATGCTCTATTGTAGTAATTTTTGGTCCTGAGACTAATACGACTTAAAGCCGAAATAATTCAAAAGATAGCCCATGATCGAAAATATCATTTTATGTGGAGAAAAAAAGTTGCCACTTCGTTAAGACAGTGAACCATTGAGTTTAGAAAAGCGATTTGTTATAGATTACAAATTCAGCGCTTTACTGATATATCGAGCTTGTTATTATGATATCCTGAAAGATCAAAGTCGTTAAAAGCCCGAAAAATATAAAGTATTTTAGCCCTATTATTTTATTTATCCACATATGTTATTAACTAGTTGGTCAAGGGTAAGACGAAGCAGCTACCATGGGAGAATAAATGATGTGTAGACTAGAGTTATAAGAGAATACCTTAAAACCCCATATATACGTTGCTCGTGCATCATCTGAACCTATTTATTTTGAAAGCCCTTTCAGTTCCATAGATGTGAACGGGCGTTGTGAAAGATGTCTGCAATTTCTTTCGGAACAATGCGATGCCTGGGAAGCAGTTTAAAGAAAAAGACTGGTAGGCATGTGTGACATTAGATTTATAAAACGTAACGACTCTTTAAATGTATTTTATAAAGTTTTCAAACCTATTGCCATAACAATTAAAAAACTCTCTAGCACATCAAAACTATTGCTCAAATTGCGTTTACACTAAATGCTGTTACTGAAAAAAGTAGTTTCCTAATTTCTCTAAAAATCTTCGATCTAAACATCTTTTAGATGGTGAAAGAACTACTGCTATGAAATTTTTCGACGACTGACCGACATCGAACTGCATAAAGCAACCTTGCCAGTGATACTGGCGATACATAGCGATATTTTTAAAATGTAAGCATGAACACAAAAACGCAATAAGAGCAGTTTAGAAAATATCGTATAAAAATACTAACATATTAATTCGTTTTAGTATTGATTATCAAGTATTGTTCTATTTTTTTAAACAGTGTACAGGTAATTTTGTCTTACACACAACAAACATTTTTTTAACTAGAATTTTATTTCTAGTATATTGCTTTTTATAAAAAATTGAATGTTAAAAAAAATAAAGGAGATTTTGTATTCTTTTTTTATTATTTAATAATATTTACGTATAATTTCACTACGCTAACATTTGGAATGAAATTTTTTTGTGGCACTGTTAAAAATATATATATTTTTTATTATTTTTTAGCACGGACTACAAAAAAGGTTCGCCATCCCTGGTCTATACAAATCTTTGTTTACGTTGTCTATCCCCTAGTACTCTGTAAATACATTTAAAACAATTTGTACGTTTACACAGTCTGTAATTTTTATATATAAAAAGTTCTATGTGGTCTGAAGATAGAATACCATGAAGTAGATATTCAACTCTGTAGTCTGTAACACAGTCCACAGAGTCACAGAGTACTATATACACAGTAAACACAGTAAATGACACGTCGTCACCCGTCACCTAGATTTTATTTACTAATAATAAAAATAAAGCAATCAAACGATAAAAGATATAATAATCAGGTTAGTAAAAAAATATTCTAAAGTTTTTTCTTAATTAACCTTTATTAATAGTAATAATTTTATAAAAATAGAAATGTAGGAAGAAATAATTTTTGTAAACTAAATACGTAACCGATCATTTTGTATTTAGAAAAATGGTAATAAATAATTGATTTACAGATTTCAAACTTTTGAAAAATGGCACCTTCAACAGATTGGGATGAAATAAAACGTTTAGCCGCAGATTTTCAAAAAGCTCAATTGAGCTCAACTGCTCAGAGGTTGGAAAATAGCATATATTTTTTTTATTTATTTCCGTAATTAACAAATAACTATATTTATTATATTCTCAGGCTCTCCGAAAGAAACTGTGTTGAAATTGTGTCCAAATTAATAGAATTAAAATTAATTGATGTAATTTTTACAACTGATGGGAAAGAATATTTGACTCCACAACAGCTGATTAGGGAAATAAGAGATGAATTGTATGTTCGTGGGGGTCGAGTAAATACTGTAGATCTAGCTAAAGAGTTGAATGTAGATTTAAATCAAATTAACCTAAATATATCTGAAATAATAAAAGGAAAGGAAGTGCAATTAATTGCAGGATCTTTAATTGCCCATTATTATTTAGAAAAAATTGCTCGAGAGATAAATGAAAAGCTGCAAATACAAGGCCAAATATCTGTTGGTGATTTGACACTGCAATTTGACTTACCAGCAGATGTTTTACAACATTGTGTTTTGGAAAGATATCTCGGTAAAATCATTAGAGCAAGACAAGACCCTTCTGATCCAAGAATATTCTATACTGAAGAATATATTACAAGAACAAAAGGAAAAATTAGAGGAGCTCTAATGGGGCTCTTGAAACCTACACCGGTTAACTTGATTTTAACTCATTGCAACTTAGCAGAGAGATTATTTATGTATTTATTTGATCAACTCAATGCTCCTGGAGTTCTTACTGGACGCCAATCAAGAGCATTGTATGTGCCATGTTGTTATACAAAATCACAAAATGATTGGGTTATAAATTTTTACAAACAAAATAATTATTTGGAGTATGATGCTTTAATACGGTTAGGTATATCTGATCCAAAGGGATATGTAAAAAGAGTTTTACCTAATGAAGATATGACCTTCTTAGGCAGCTGTGTTATTGGTTCACAAATTAAACAGCAGTTGGAAACTGCTTTGGAAGAATGTATCGCTTCAAAGAGCTATCTTGATGTTATCTCTTTACTGCCCTCTGTGCTGTCAGATGGAGATATTGAAAATGTACTTGATATTCTTTTAAAAAATAACAATAGTTCAACTATTCTCTTTGATAAAACAGGTAATATAAAAATACAAATTAATTAATTCATCACTTTATGATATACATTATTATTATTATTTCAGTTTTCAGTAACCAGTATATGGAAACTCTTAAACAGGCATGTCTGCAAATAACTCAAAAGAAAGCAGAATCTGTAGTAAAGTCTGGCAAGTACCAACAGTTTTATATAGAGAAACAACTAACTAAAAGTGAATCGCAATTCACTCCTGTTGATCACAAAGCTGAGAGGCGCGAGGAACGTAGAAAGAAGGCAAGTTCCGGTAAAGGAGGTGGTGGTACTCAGGGAAGAGAAACTAAAACTAAAGCAGTGAAAAAACATTCAAGATCCAAGCAAGTTGTACAAGATTCTGACTCTGATGAAGCACCAAGTGCAAAGAAAAGTCCAAGCCACCTTGAAATAATTAATGTTGAGGATGTAGAGCATACAATTAAAGAAATTCTTGAAAATGAGGGTCTTGCCGATTTGGTTACACCAATAGCTGAATATATTCAAGGGTAATTAAAACAAAAATTTTCTTAATTAATATTTAAAATTGTATATAAATATGTTAACCATGTTATGCTAAATTATATTTAAAAAAAAAAATTAAAATAAAATTCATCAACATGGATGGCACTATAACCTGTGACTTCTAGGATATATATTACCTACCTTACTAAATTATGAATATAATACTCAATATATCAATCATAGTACACCTTCAATCCTTATTCAATTGTAATTTTACCTTACAGACATCTCAATCAAACCGCTTTAACAATTGCTAAAGATCTTGCCGAGAAACTACTTCAAGATGCCAACCAAAGCAGAAAATTAACTCATTCCTCTGCTCAAGATAGGATTAATGTTTTAATCAATGATATTAAATTATATGAAAAGGGATTAAAATTATTTCCTACTGACCAACAGCCACAATTTATTAAATATCTTCTGAAATCATTTGGTGGAGATGTTTTAACAGAGTTTTGCAAATATGCAGCCAATCAATGTAACGTTTCTATTCAAGCTGATATTCTGTCAGTTGAACAGAGGAATAAAATAATAAATGATTTGTCAGAAGAATATAAGAAGCCATTACAGACTTTGAATACTGTGTTAAGTGAACAAAATATGGAGCAGTTTTATCAGACTATTGATGTATGTTTATCTGAATGTGGCATGATTTTGAAAAAGATTGATAAAAAGAAAGACAGGTATTTTAAATAAGCAAAACTATCACTTATGTTTTTTTAAATAAAAAATATGTAACCGATTTAAAGGCAATTAAATATAAACTAATTTCAGACTCCTGGTTCAAAACCACAGAGAAAAACTGATATCTGAAATAGAAAACTGTGAGGAACCTGCGCTAGTTCTACATTTAGTAGTGTTGGTACTGTTCACTGTTGTCACTCAGAACATGCTGCATGCGTCTGGAAGACAAGTACCTCTTATCATCCTCTTTTTGAAAACGCAATTAAAGGAAGATGATTTTGATAAAGTTCAAAAATATCACGGTAACTAAGTTTACATCTATAGGTAAATTTTTTTATTTGTACAAATTTAAGGATGTGAAGGGAGGGAGATAAAACTGAGGACCCTTTCCTTCTGATATTCTTCATGTTCATGTGTACCATGCGGAAGCTTTCAGTTTTAGATATTTAAGGTTTTTAAAAAACAAACCTTTAATTTAGGTCTGACTAATGTAAAGTTCTCGGTGCTTCAAAAAAATACTTTTACCCCTTGCGTATAGCAGCATTGAAAGCTGGTTACGTCTTTTGCTCTTGAGGCTTTAATGCAATATTACAGCGGGAGAGATTTATCCATACTCCGCGTCACCGGATATATAATAGGCTTCAGAAGCGTTATCTTGACGTAAGACAGACAAAACTGCGTGAAATGTGGTTGACAGGCAGTTTTAAAATTTTTTTTTTTTCACAAAGAAGATAACAAAAAATCGGAGTTCGTATCAATAATAATTAAAAATTATAAATATCTAGCAAATGAATCTATGGATACAAAATCCTAAAAGGTCTGGAAAGGTCTTACGATTTGTTTTTTTTTAAGAAATGCTATAACAAAATTAATATTTTATTTTATTGTATAGATGTAATATATTCAAATGTCAAGATTTTGATTGGGCTTTCTACTTATGCTACGTCAACGTGTGTGCTAACGCGATCCCGTGACGTCCCATTATGGTGCAGAGGGCAACTGTTGGTTTTTTAGTGGGTGGTAGCCTTAAAAATGACAGCATCCTCTATACTGCCGGGTAGTCCCACATCACCCTCCGGCCGTCACCCATTTGGGCCGATGGGGTACCCGTAACGGATTTTTCCAACGGAAAAAAAAAGGCTAAAAGTAGTAGGAAGAAACCCAACCGCGTTTAAATGAGACTTCTGTCAACCGCACACTCTTATATTAGTAAAGCGATCCCAACAAAAATGTGTTCTTAAATACTTATGACTTTGGAATTTTTTAGGCAGGTTTGAATTGTTATATTTTTAGCATGTTCATAAAAAGAATGTAAAAGTTAAATTTGTCTTTTCAGAAATGGTTGCAAAATATCTTACTGCTTCAGAAGAAGAAAAAGAAGGTATAGATGGAAAATTAAAAGAAGATTTACCGTCATTGAGATCTATAGTTACGGATGTTAAGAAATATAAGTAATATTATTTGAAATTATTGATGGGAGTTATTTTATTAAATATATTGAAAAATGTATTCTGTTTAAATATTAAAAAAGATAGAACAACAAATATAATATTTGTATAAAATAAAAGAACTTTTAATGCCATATTTACCTCCTCGTGTATTGTTTTACCTTTGTTTAGAGTTTAAACTATTTTGTGATACATATGATACAGGGCAATAGTTTTAGTATTGAATAGTACAATATATATATAATAATATGACGCCAATGAACGGATTATAAATTCACGTAAAGCTGTAAAACAAAAAAGATAATAACATAAGCAGCATAAACCTGAAATAAAAATATACTAATTATGATTATAGAAACTAGAATTATTATATTATATGTTATGGTAAACTAACTCGGTGGTGAGGTATGAAATCAAATTTATTTGTATTTAAGAACATATGCATCAAAACTGCGTTATTTTATATTATTATTAGGGTGTTATCTTGTAAATTAGTGTTTATGGCGACTCCTACAAAACAAAAATGAAATTAAATCAATAATAAATGAACTAATGCAATATTTTAAAGAGAGTATTAATGAACGTAAGACAAATTCTTGAATAATTTTGTGGCTGTATAGTATATAACTTTAGGCTAGTTCTTTGAGAGATAACCGAAAAAAATTAATATTTAATGTCATTTTTACAGTGACAGGGGATAAGTTAAATGTTTTAAGATTGTATTTTTATTCTTACTGTCTTACAGTACAGTATATGATAGGTAGTTTGTTGTTGGTCTGTGGTTGTGTTCGCACTACTTTTAAATTTCGAAATCGACGTGTCGTAACGCAGTTTAAAATTTTTTGTACTTTAAATATTAGAAAAAATTACAATTTTTAAACTTGATGTGGAATATTTAAAACTTAAGTTATGTATGTTAAATCGTGATTAGAATAAAAGTTTTAAAGACAGCTTGAAGTTCACATTTACAATCTTAGTAACAATTGTAATGCATATTTAACGAACTAAAATTAAATAACAAAAATTTAATTATAAAAATGGATTTGTTGCCAATGGAAAAGAAAGATTTAATAGTAAAGAATAATGAAAATGTTTCTAATGTAGAGGGAAATGGCCAGGTGCTTAATGGAGAATCCCTACGAGATCCTCCTGATGGGGGTTTTAGAGCTTATACTATCATTGTAGGCTCGTTTTTAACTAATGGCTTAATATTTGGAGTTATAAATTCCTACAGTGTTATTTATACAGTTCTTCAAAAGAGGTTAGAAGATGAAAATGTACCAAATTCAGAAAGTAAAGCTGGTAAGAAAAACTTTTAGAATATCATTTCATTTTAATTGGTTTTGGAAACTTTTAGAATATCATTTCATATTAATTGGTATTCAAAAATTTTTATAATATTCTATCTATTATTTAATAAAAAGATATTGCTTATAGTTTACCATTTTTACAAAGAATTATGTAAAGTGTTAACAAATATAAGAAAAGGATACAAAAAGTAAAAACAAAAGAAACATGAAATGCAACATTAACTTTGTGTATTTATTATTTCCTATTGTAGTTAAAAAAAAGTTATAGTTGAGTTGTAGAAGAAATATTTCTTATTTCATTTTATCTTTAATATTTCTTCAAAGTGATATTTTTTTAAAAGTGACTTTAAATATTCTCCATAAGTTTCTTCAATATGTATTTGTCAAAAGTATAACAATTTGTAAGTGATTACCAACCATTAATTATATTAAAAATTAATAAAAGTCAAATTATAATTTTATTTGATTAAAATTGCACTTATAAAACTCAATACAGTATGAGGTCATGGAGCTGACCAAAAACCGACCAAAAACTCCTAGGGTACTAAATATGCAAATGTCTGGAACCAGAATCTATAGACTCTGATGACTTATATCTAGCCTATTAATCACGCTATTTGTTATTTTTAAAAACTTCATGTGGGGTTTCGTGGTTTTAAAAATCCAAAAATATTCTTTATAGGAGTAGGTATATTATTCTTATGTTGGCATTGAAACAATTTAATTGATTGTCCGTAACAATCTATTTCCTAGTGACCATTTCACATATTTCGTGCTACAGATATTATCATCTTACAACAGTAGTTTCCAAGTTCGCACATCCTATGTTTTAGGCATACCTTAGTATTATAATTTTTTTAAATTATATGTCTCATATTTTGTGTACATTATAGGAATGGTTTTAAATATCCTCAATCAATATTATACAGATAGTAATCTATACTTATTGATTTAAGATTGATAATTATTGTATTCCTAAAACAATAATTAGATTTACAATTGATTACAGTTAATGAATGACGCAAAAATATCAAATAACATACAAGATATGATTAGGATTTAATAGTAGATGTTTTATCTATTTCATCAACAGGTATCTAAAATGGAGACACATTAGTTATATTTTAATTTTAAATATTTTTGGACATTTACACACAGCATAATCTAGCTCCAAACTTAGCAAAGCTATTACTACTATGGACACGAGACAACTGATTTAAACATGGACAGTTAATGGACTACACAGAAAATACTTTTTTTTTATATCAAGAGGAGGGCATGTGCGTCATCTGATCATCATCACCGATGGCCTTTTGCCATCATCTTGCCTCATCTCAGGAAATATACAAGAGCGTTGTCGGCCTTTGTAGATAGAGTAGATGATGATACATGGGATCGGATGGGTTTTTTAATGGGAAAGCGCAAACCTGTGTATTTTTGAGATTATATTAAACCATATTCAATTTACTCCATTCCAAAACTTTACCAAGGAGGTCACAGTAAAAGACATAAGTGTCTTTCGGCACTTGTCGACGTTTTATTGAGAGAGTTCTACACTTTCGGAATATACTGTATGAGAAATGGCGCTCCTGTCGAAGATAACTTCGAAAGAAGCGCCTTGTCTCATACACGATAGAACGATTTCGTAATATCCAGACTATCTGCCAGGAACTCTCCCTTTGCCTTATATGGCCGCCGCTCATAACTGCTGGCGATGAGAGACGGCGATGATTCATAGACGTCATGGCGAGGAGAGGAGTACTGAACTAAATATGTCCTCTCAGGCGCAAACTCCGGAGTATTCGTTCGGAATAGGATGAGGTATATGAAAACCAGCTCACTCTTTTTAAGACCCTCAAAGAAGGTAGAATCCGTCGTATCGAATTAAACACAAAAACAGCGGCCACAAGACAGGTTTTTCCATTGCCGTGTCGTTTCCATTTTCGTATCCAGGGTATCTTTTCTTATATGCAAAAAATAAAGGGAGGGTTAGCAGAATTTGCTGAGGGCAGCTTTTTATAGTTTCTAGAACTATAAGGAATGGATAGCCAGCGGTTGTGTAATTTTAATAACATATTATTAACTATTTCGTTTGTATATCTTTTACGTATTTCCAATCAATAAAAAATCTTTCTAAATCTTTTTAAGAATTTTTTAATCTATCCGTTAGTTTATATAATTAGAGCGTTTAAACGAAAAAACTTTTCCGTTTTATATTATTAGTAGACATAATGATTAATGAGATATGCTATACATATTGTATATATATTCATATTTAATTGATTGCGATGGCTCTAGTTGTTCGTAAAAAAAAGTTCAATGTTCTGACGTTTGTGAAACTAATCACAATAAAAAAAAATACCCGGCTGAATTTGGTTTGTGGTTCTTCTCAGACCAGTGCGCGTTTATAACTCTCGTAGCCTTAACTCCTAAGTTGGAGAGTGTCCAGAAGAGCTTATTTCGATAAGTATGGTATCAATATGGACCCTCCTGACTCTTCAAATTGACATACACAAGTGATCACTAATATGGATTCAAAGTGGAAAAGTAAAGAAAAATATTATGTAGGTACATACTCGTTAAAAATGTTATACTTATAAAACAAGGGTATGGATATTTTGAGCATAATAAGTGTTTTTTATCTTTATTTATTCAATATCACCAATAATAACTCAACAATTAAGTCACTGTAATCATTTTAATTGGCTCATAACTATTCCTGTGTTAATCATTATTTCTCAGTTACATATAAAAAAATCCTTTGTATTTTAATAAAAAGATGATTAAAGAAGAACAAATACAATCGTCATGTAATTTATAGACGAAAAAAAAAAATAATTTGTATATGTAATATAAAGAGTCTTTCCCATTAATAAACCTATTTGTTTAAGATCTCTATCGAAAAGTTATTATCATGGCTGATATTATTACAAGGTATACTGTAATCTAAAATTTTGTTAATGACAATTAATTGAAATTTCAATTACATAACTAATAAGTACACAGAACAGAAATAAATGTTTTTAATGAATAATAACACATCACAGACACGTAGCCTGCTCTTTGTGATCTTACATATTTTTGTTATATTTTAGTTTCTTATTTGAGACAAAAAACGTGAAAAAAGAGGAGTGTTAGTGAGTTGCACAGTTAAGTCTTGTCTATTCAAGTTTTATATATATATATATATATAGCTAAATTTATATACTTAATTTAATTAATGTTTCCTACAACAACATTGGTGGAAAGGCATGCTACTTTTTATTTTGTTACTTTTACTTATCACCAAAAAGGCTTCCACGATGGTATAGCTCTTGTCTCTTATGGCCATCTTAGTGTTACTCTACATATATGTTTTAAGATTTGTTATATAAAAGTAGAACTTGATTAATGTTAACAGAATTAACGTAATACTAAATTATTAGAATAATTCTTTACTCATAAATAAACTTTACAAAAAGGTTTGAGGAATTGATTAAAAATTTTCTACATTTATGAGAACAACGTGTATTAATAACAAGTCCGTGGATATTATAAAAAAAATATTCAAGCTTTAATTATAAACTATGTGGAGTTCCACAAGGAAGTGAATTGGGGCCGTTATTGTTTTTAATATACATAAATGATATGCCTGACATAATTAAACATGAGTGTCTATTATTTGAAAACGATAACACAATTATTATTAAATATGAAAATAAGTTTAATATTGACTGAAGTATATTAATGAAAAAAGTAAACTAATTTAAACTGGCTAAATAGCAAATACCTTATATATTAATGTTTCTAAAACAAAAATATAATAATATAATAATGCTATTAGTGATATAAATAATACTAAATATAAAAATCATATAATAGAAAAGTAAAATTTACTATTTTTTTTGGTATCACATTTTTTATGTAACTGGAAGGCATATCCAAGAAGTATGTATTAGGCTGGATAGATTTATATATGTCCTGAAACGATTAAGAGAAACAACGACTCGAAAAATAGTACTCGCATAGTATGGAAATGTTTTTTGTGTTAAAATGTGGAGTAAATATTTTAAAGAAATGTTTGTTTTTTAATGTACATATTTAAAAAAAGTGTATTCGTTCTTTATGCGGGGTAGGGTACTAAGAAAGCTGTGGATCACTATTTAAATTTCTTAAAATATTGAAGTTACCGTTAGGGTCTACTTACTTAAAATGGATATTTTAATAAAGAAGAACTTCTAAATGTTTCAAACGAAATGTGAAATAATTAGCAGCAAATCCAGGAACAGAAATAAACTGTATGTGCTAATACAAAAAAAAATCTTTGTGTAAAATTAATGAATATTATATGCCGATTAAAGTGTATCACCATTTAAAATGCAAATTTAAAGATTATAAGTTTAATTATATTATTAAACTCTTACAGAGATTTTAGTTCAATGAACTTTGACATTTGAATGAATTATGACATTAATGCTTATTTTTGGGACAAAATAATAACATACTTTAATTTATTGTTCAATTAAAATATGTACATATTTAAAACTAAATGTTTTTATTACTATTATTATTATTCACTTGTGACATACGTTAAATCGTTTTTTTTTTTTTTTTGTAAACTCTGTTAAAATATTTGCATCTTAATTCTATTTTAACTTATAAACAATATTCTTGCTAATAAATGAATTAATATTATTAAAAATAATTAATCCTTTTCGAAGATATAACATTTACCAATAGTAGTTAATGAAAAACACAGCCTGTGATTTAAATAAATATGATAAAATATATAAAAAATGAAACACTTAAACTTAATAAATTAAAAGACATACAGATGAAACTTGTTGAAATTTCGAGGGTTCATTTTAAACTACTTAAATATATCATTTGCACCTATCTGCTTTATACTAACTTTATAATACATGAGGCGTATATACTACATAACGCTTATCTACTCATAACGCGTATATACTACATTGCCTTTTTTAAAATATTTTCTTCTATTTGTTGTTCTATAACTTCACTTTTACTTGTTTTAATGATATGTATGGTGTGCAATAAAGAATATAAATATGTAGCTAAATAAATAACGCTTAAATACTACACTAGCTTTCGATCGCGACTCCGCCCACGATGTGCGAGGATAAAATGTACACAACGCGGACTTTTTTTTATTTATGCTTTATTTTTTAATAACTACAAGTTTTAACCAAAAATATCACTTATCTACCATTAAAAATGACGAAGTATTATACAAAATTGCAATCGCTATTTCACCCCTTTACGAATGGAATTTTAGAAAATCCTATCTTAGCGGACGTCTCCTAGTTACATTGAACCTTCCTGCCTGAATTTCATTTTTATTGACTCAGTAGTTTTTGAAATTTCCAAACGAGTTTTTTGGTATTATACATATAAATGTTACAGGTTGTCGTTGGTATTTCTGTATCTGGTTTATTTGTATTTATATATCGTTTCGAAAGTCTTTTTAAATATGTAACTTCGATTTTTATGAAATGCATAATGAAAAACAATAAATAGTTATTATAATTGGCAAAAAAAAAAAACAAGTAAAATTAAGCAAATATAAAGATACCAACAACCTACTAATTCTAAAAAACTTGTTGTTTTATTATTTTTATTTTCACTTGATCCTAAACTAGCTGTTACTCACGGCTCCACCCGCGGGCTTATGATTTTGATGATTTTGATAAGAGCAATAGTAAAATAATGATAGATAGCCTTCCTCATGGACATGTCTACCATAATCAGAATGAATTTTTCGAATCCATCCCTAGTATTGAAGATAAGAGCGGTAAATAAAACTTTTTCGCTTTATAATATAATTTACAATTCAATAATAAAACAAACTTTAATGGCATTAAAATGGAAAAACTTATTATTTTTATCTGCATATAATAAAATACAAATTGACCAGATCAGTGCTTTATTTGCGACAAAAAACAGTTAGGTAACATGTTTGTGAATTAATTAGACTCAAATCTTTAAATATAATAGTGTATCCAACTAACCTCCATCAGAAAAAAAATGTTTTAAAAGAAATACGTAATTTTAAAAAATTGCATACATAAAAAATAACTTTGACAAAGCCATCAAAAAGCATTGTCATATTAAAATGTGTTCCAGTTAATAAAAATAAGTGTTCGTGTATTGTGTATGTTAATTAACTGAAGACAAGGTTATTTATTATTCAGATGCAAATGAATATTTAAAATTTATTAAAGTTATAAAAAAATACATATAAAAGAATTACTAAAAATACTACACTAGCTTTCGATCGCGAATCCGCCCACGATGTGCGAGGATAAAATGTACACAACGCGGACTTTTTTTTATTTATGCTTTATTTTTTAATAACTACAAGTTTTAACCAAAAATATCACGTATCTACCATTAAAAATGACGAAGTATAATACAAAATTGCAATCGCTATTTCACCCCTTTACGAATGGAATTTTAGAAAATCCTATCTTAGCGGACGTCTCCTAGTTACATTGAACCTTCCTGCCTGAATTTCATTTTTATTGACTCAGTAGTTTTTGAAATTTCCAAACGAGTTTTTTGGTATTATACATATAAATGTTACAGGTTGTCGTTGGTATTTCTGTATCTGGTTTATTTGTATTTACATATCGTTTTGAAAGTCTTTTTAAATATGTTACTTCGATTTTTATAAAATGCACAAGGAAAAACAATAAATACTTAGTTACTATAATTCGCAAAAAAAAAATACCAAGTAAAATTAAGCAAAAATATAAAGATACCAACAACCTACTAATTCTAAAAAAATTGTTGTTTTATTATTTTTATTTTCACTTGATCCTAAACTAGCTGTTACTCACGGCTCCACCCGCGGGCTTTTGATTTTGATGATTTTGATAAGAGCAATAGTAAAATAATGATAGATAGCGTATAGCCTTCCTCATGGACATGTCTACCATAATCAGAAAGAATTTTTCGATCCATCCCTAGTATTGAAGATAAGAGCGGAAAATAAAACTTTTTCGTTTTATAATATAATTTACAATTCAATAATAAAACAAACTTTAATGACATTAAAATGGAAAAACTTATTATTTTTATCTGCATCTAATAAAATACAAATTGACCAGATCAGTGCTTTATTTGCGACAAAAAACAGTTAGGTAACATGTTTGTGAATTAATTAGACTCAAATCTTTAAATATAATAGTGTATCCAACTAACCTCCATCAGAAAAAAAATGTTTTAAAAGAAATACGTAATTTTAAAAATTTGCATACTAAAAAAATAACTTTGACAAAGACATCAAAAAGCATTGTCATATTAAAATGTGTTCCAGTTAATAAAAATAAGTGTTCGTGTATTGTGTATGTTAATTAACTGAAGACAAGGTTATTTATTATTCAGATGCAAATGAATATTTAAAATTTATTAAAGTTATAAAAAAATACATTTAAAAGAATTACTAAAAATTCACGGAAAAAGTAGACATTTTTCAATCAAGACATGTTCTAAAAATTTTAAATTAAGTTTAAAAAATATAATAATCCTATTAGTTTGTATTGTGAGTAATAATTAATTTTCCTATAGTTTTATCAAAAATCAATGCGCTTGGATATTCCATTTTCTGACGCAAGAATACTTCTTGTTACATGTAACTTAATTTCGCACATCAAGGAACTTGGCCGACATAAACCGTTTGAACGAAATTCTTAAATATGCAATTAGTTAGATACTGAGCGTTTGTTTTATAATTGTCGCTTGATAGATTGGCGCCAGTCTTTATGATCACGTGGTCTCTTTAGCCAACACTCGTCGGATACTCTAACAGACCGCTTGATTGTATCAATTTCATTAGTCGGACGCGCAATCATTGTCATTGGCATTTGTAATTCAGTATGTCTAACAAATGGCGAACAAGCCGATTACTTTGATGGCCGTATCTAATTTCACATATTATACCAAGTCAGCTATAACAAAGAGTCATTTAGTAAGATATATTAGACACCTATTGTTAAAATTGTTTTTTAAAATTATTATTCAGAAATTCATCGTATAATGATTTTTATGATATTCTGTTTTTTGAGACTTTTTCAGAAATTATTACATTCCGATGAATATTATTTTGTAACATTAATTGTCGATGCTGGATGGTGTTCAAAAGCTGGGCTTTAGCAAATGCTATATATTAGTATTAGTAAATATTTTCATTTTTTTTTTATTCTCTCTTGGTGCAATCAAATAGTTATAAAACCTCTTTCGATTGACTCGGAATTTTGATATATGATACTATCTTCACCTGACGGTTATTTAATCTTACAGCAGTCAGAACTCACTCAAATAGATAGCTAAAAAAATATATAAAAAGCTAAATATGTCCAGTATTAAGCAGCATATCCGAATTTAAATCAAATCAATTGCCTATAAATACCAATCTCATATAAAGTTTAATAATACAAAGATGAATTTATCTCGTGGGTGCAGTCGACCTGATTAGATTACAGGGACATTGTGTTCCACTTGCCAACCTCACAAATATTTAAGTTCAAGATGTAACATAAACAAACCATTTTTGGATTGATATTGCAACTGTAAATATAATATATAATATATTGGAGTATGTCTGTCTGGTTTGTATATTTTTTTAATTAAATACTGTAGCTACTCTAAAAGCTCACATAAATTAAGAGTTTTATGACAAATTTTACGTTTCTTTGAATTAGAATTCAAATTTTTAGTCTTTTTTTAATTTAATATACAAACGCGTATCGTAGACCAACAAATACCTACACATACTGTCATTGTAATCTTATCTGAAATTCTAAAATCTAAGTTGTAATCATTTTTTAATTCTTAAACTATAATGTACGCTTTTAATTAAGGACCTTGGAAAAATTATTTACTTTCGCGAAATTTCAGCCTTTAGGTTAAAAGGAGTAAACATATATTTAATAAAATTCATCAATTTATAGATAAGAATCAATATAATTAAGAAAATTTTATATCGATATTTCCATTAAAATATTAAACTGAATAAAAAAAACAATAACATATATCTACTTATATACAGACAAATAAATATGAAAATTAGTCCAAGGGCCGGTAGCCAAGGTAGCCAAAAGATGTGGATATTTTTAAATATTTGTGTTTTAAAGATGGCTCACTCGACACCACACTACTCACAACTAAACCATAGGAGTAGACTTTTATATCTACTGTATATCTGTATATATTGAATGGCATTTTCATAGCATAATATACTTAAAATCAAAACTAATTAGGCTTACGCGATAACCACTAGATGGCGCTAGAATTTTAAATAGATCGCGGTATCATTATATTTGAATAGCTTTTAACAGTACTACCAAAAACAAATTTAAATTTCATATGGGCTTATTAAGCTATAAATTCATGACAAAACCATAGCGATTTTAAGGTATATGTATAATTAGTGATCTTACGGTTAGTGTAAGATATATTTAAGTAATAATATAACTAATAAAACCCAGAATTAATCTTTGTTGTCTGTTTACCAACTTTAAAAGAACATATTTAACTAAAAGGAATATAACTTAAAGAACAAAATTTCATTTTTTTATCGTGAATACAGGTAATGCAATTATTATAATTTTCATAAATTAAATAATTTATAATTCAAATACAGTGACAATTTTTTTTTTTTTAATTTTTGTATAAATTCTTTGACCTTTCATTATAAATACATTTATCTCTTAATTATCTAAATAATTTATAGTATAGTAGTAGTAGTAGTAGGTCATTGTTTTCTTAGTATCCGCTGTCAGATTTGACCTAAGTCTGACCTATACTAATTGTAAAATTTTCTTAGCATTTAAATCCGAAAGTGTTTCTATGATTATATCATTACTCCTTTGTTCAGAATTTATGATGATGCTATTAAGACGGAACATTTTCGGTCTATTATTTTCTCGTTAAATTCATTGACAGTTTTACTCTCGTTATGAGCTGATGTTCAACTTCCTACAAGGAAACGTTAATCTTGTTAGTAATTCTCTCTTTCAAGCAAATTTTTGCAAGTAACTTACTCTGGCGCATTTGCGATAATTGTATTAACTGAAATTATTTAAAGCTCCAAATACTTTTTACAATAAGACTTATATAAATCAAATCGCAATTAAAGATAACAAGGAAATAATTCATGTTTTCAAATAACTTAACTAGAACTCCGTCGAATAACCGATAAAAACTTTTGTCAAATTTAAATAATAATTTAATGACATTGAAACGCAGACGCAAAGTCAGTCAAAGATGCTTCACACTAAAACTGCTTTCTTTTATAACTAGTTATTAATAAATATATCGATATCATTTCCCTTATTTGACTTTGAATCTTCAAATTGCGGATTGAAATTGTGAACCATGGAGAACTGGGACGAGTCTCTCGACAAATAACATGTATTAAATTATCATATCATGTTTTAAAATAATTGTTTTAAATTATTGTAATTATAATGTTTATAAAATGTTAAATTAATGACATTAAATTGATATGTATATAAAAAACGATAATATAGTTTTTTATGTTACAGCTTTGGTTGGAGCATTAACAATGGGAATAACTTTTCTCTTGTCACCTGTCTCGGGCGTACTAACAGGACTCATGGGACTGAGATGCACTGCTGTATTGGGAGGCATAATTGCTGCTCTTGGAATGTTAATATCTTCTTTTGTTGTTGATTATGTAAATGTGCTATGTTTTACCTATGGAGTCATGTACGGTTTGGGAGCTTCCCTCGCATATACTCCATCTTTGGCTATTCTGGGACATTATTTCAAAAAACGTTTAGGATTCGTTAACGGCGTCGTAACCATTGGCAGCTCTATTTTCACAGTTATAATGCCACCATTAATGGAATTGATGATAAAAAACTACGGGCTACCCGGACTGTTTAGAGTCTTAGCTCTTATATCTCTTGGTATTACTCTATGCGGGTTACTGTTCAAGCCAATACCTGTAGTTATCAAGGAAAAACCACCGAGAAAGGACGGTTATAAAGCGCTTGTTAAAACGATTTTTAATATACAAATCTGGAAAATTAATAAGTATAGATACTGGGCACTGTCTATGCCCATCGCATTGTTCGGATACTTTGTACCATATGTGCATATAAAGAAATATATAGAGCTTAATTTCACAAATGTTAGCGACAATTTGCCTCTTCAATGCTTAGCGGTCTCTTCGAGTCTGGGGAGGCTAGTGTTCGGCGTTTTGGCTGACAGAAAATGGGTTAACAGAATTATGTTACAACAAATATCATTTTACGCTATTGGAATTTTAACAATAATTTTGCCATTTGTGAGGTCTTTTCCTTTATTAGTAGTTGTATCGTTGGGTATGGGTTTATTTGATGGTGCATTTATAGCTTTGATTGGGCCAATAGCTATACAGTTCTGTGGTAGCGCCTACGCGGCTCAAAGCATTGGCTGTATGCTGGGGCTAGCCGCGTTCCCTCTATCACTCGGACCTCCCGTCGCTGGCCTTATATTTGGAGCATATCAATCATATACATTACCTTTTATATTAGCTGGTCTTTCCCCACTAGTAGGTGCCACTTTTATGTTCGCAATAGCTTTTCAAAAATAGAATATTTGCATAAAGACGTTTAATATAATAATTATGGACAAATAATTTAATTATTTATGAATTGAAAACTACCATCAACTCTCGAGATCGTATAGTTCCTAGTACAGATTATTTTTCAGTGTTGCAAAGAATCTCCGTTTTTATTAAAATTATTCTAGATATTTCTACACTTGTCTATGAGAAAAGTGTAGAACATATTTTATACTGGCCCTATTTAAGGATCTATTTTAATGTAAGAATAAGGTGCCTTATGATAATTATTTTTTTTAATTGTTGTATATAGTTTATAGTAAAAAGTAACATTATTGATATTCCACATTGTAGTTCACCAAAATACCAAAGAGGTATCAATGTAGAACATATAAACTTTTTTATATACTGTTATCGTGAAAATATCTAATGTTTTTTTTTAAATTTTGCTTTTATATAGATGATAAGTATTTTAAATATAACTAATAATTCGATTTTAAATTCCTAATATTCCTTATAAGTTCCTAATTTAAATTGTATTTATTTTTATATATAAATATGAATAACTTCAATAAAATTTGTGATTACATGTCAATTATGTAGCCACAGATTATTTATCGGAATTAATTGTCAATAATATATTTCGTTCAGAAATTTTACAAATATACGAATCTCAATGTACCGTTGTTGTTGAAAATAAGATTTTGAGAAAATACCTACTATATTATTAAATTATTAACGTTGTAGGAAAAATTGGTTGATATGAAGAAATAAGTAGTAAGTCATTTATAACATATTTTATAATCAAAGATTTATTCAAAATATATTTATAATTATTTAGGATAAGTTGGGTTCATACAATAGAGAAATAAGATATATCATTCCAAGATCATCAAATTATCATATCAATTTAGTGAAGAGTTACTGCCTCTTATCATTTAACTTTACCTCTTTAGTTTTCTTTTTGTATCAAGTTTCTTACCTAGTGGCCTTCCATAACTATTAGAGCTATCGTATTTTAAAAAATATTGTTTCAATATAACAATTTTACTTGTTACCTTTAGTTCTAAGAAGATAATTTAAATAGTACCTGATGTTTTCTAAGATTTACACGAGTACACATTTCAATAAAACTATTTTACGGATATAACTCGCGTTTATGTTACATTTTTTAATTTAAACCCGACGGTTCGAGAGCTTTGCAGCAAACGTGTTCGTGGTAAGACGAGATGATGGCATCCTGATCTCTATACCCGTAAACACAGGGAACGTTGGAGGTAGGTGACAAATAAACTGACTGACTGACAGACACCATCATCTCGTCTTACCGCGAACACATTTGCTGCAAAGCACTCGAAACGTCAGGTTTAAATAAATAAAAAAAAAATGTGAAAATAAACGCTAGTTATATCCGTAAAATAGTTTTATTGAAATAACTAGTAACAACCACCCCAAAAAAGTAAACGAACAGCAGTAGTTTGAGTTAAACAATAATGTTTTATACATAGTATTTTCTTAGATTTTCACGAGTACACATTTGAAATGAAACTATTTTTATGGATTAAAACTCGCGCTTAATTTGATTACATTATGATTTTAACCCGACGAGATGACAAACACTTTCATCTCGTCTACCCGTGAACACGATTACTGCAAAGTATTCGAAACGTCGGGTTAAAATCAAAATGTAACCAAATTATAAACGAGTTTTAATCCATAAAAATAGTTTTATTTCAAATATTTTATACATGTTTTGTTATAAAGGACAGTAAGATTGTTACATTATAACAAAGATGTTGGTAAGGCCCCTAGTCTGTTATAAATGTATGAATGTATTTAAATATAAATGGGTTACAAAACAAGTGGATGTAAAACATTGATATTATATAATATATTGTTATTTAAGTTTTAAGATATAATAATTAAGTTATCTTAATATATAATTCACAATAAGGAGGCTATCTTGCTTTCGAGGCGTGTGATAAATAAGTTATGTGGTGCAATAGTTATAAATATGTTATTGTACGTACAAAGTACACTTTGAATTGTATTGAGAATTTTTAATAACTTCAAATCTTTACTATGAGACTATTAAAACCACTTTTGCAATTGCTCAATATTATAGTTACTTGTTTAAAATATATCATTTGTAACACAAATGCATTTTATATATGAATTTAATATTATTGTTAAGTTCAATCCATTTAATGTTTATTATTATTACACATCGACGACAGAAAGCAAATCTTCTCGTAACTCAAAAATGCGAGAGTGAGATATTCATTATTTGTCACAATAAAAATAGTGCATCGTACGATCCGGGTTTTAATTTTCTATGAATGTTTTTCTTATATACACTTGATGTTTTTGTAAATATCTCAATATTTATAGTATTTTGGCTCTGATGTGTGATTTTCGAGATATTACAAGATTGTTTTCTTGCGTCGATATGTTACTCTAGGTTAAGCGTAAAACGTACTTTTTATTACATTTCTTATGCCCGTTTTTTATTTTTAAGAGACGATAGTGTAAAAAATGTTAGTAAGATACCATAAATTACAAAAAAATAATAATATGAATTTTAATTAATTAGTAAATACTAAAAATGCTGTTTTGTGATATCAAAGAAAACGAAACACTGAAAGGAAAACTTGTTTTGAAACAACAGATTAAAAATGGCAATTACAGTATATACCATGCATTACTTATTTATATCTTAGTATTTAATTGTTTAAGTTATTTTTTCTCAAAGTTCCTAGGAAATTCCTAACATATATAATTTTTTTATTTACTAATATTGTATCGTTTAATTATTTCATATGATTAAATTATATATGAATTGAAGCGTATTATTTATCACCTTAAAAACTTGTACCTCTAAAATAAAACAGAGTAAGCGCTAGATGAAACTTTTATTACTATAAATTGCTTGAATAATTTGGTAACAGGAAAAATTCTGAGCTTCCATAATGCAAAATTATTATATAATATACGTCCTACGTTCAAAAATCACTTTTCACGAAACTTGCGCTGAATATTTTCAAGTAGTCGCCCCAATATTGGCCATTTACTAAACTGTCCAATTCTCCGTGCGGGTAGTCGTTCTTCTGAGCGAGTGGTCGACAAATTTTGCCTCGCGCTGCCAAATGAGTACACACGAATTTCAACCTCTTCGTGTGACGGTGAGTTGGTTTTCTGACTTGCCCAACGAAGAGGCTTTGATAAACTACAATGAAAATATATTTCAATCACGTAATACACATGTATTCAGGTTTTTGTAATCGTTGCTATTATTTTCTACACAAAATAAAAGATAATTTGAGACTAAAATTTAAAAATAGCTAAAGAGTAGCTATTTTTAAATTTTAACCTCAGCCTATGATAAGGAAAAATCGACAACAAGTTGTTTTCATATTTGTGTAGATGTGATATAAAAATAAAATAAATACTTTTTTTAAATGGAAGAAATGGTCAAATCAATGTTGGCAAAACCTTCTAGTTTTTGAACTGCAATACTGAGTAGTATTGCATCTTTCACGAATTGATTAAATTATGGGGACAGCTTCTGCAGAGTGTAAGTAAGTAGGTAGTTATCATTTTGTATGCACAGCCGACTTATTTTAGTATAAATTTAAATGGTACTAAATAAGGATGTTAAATACTCAGAGAAATAATCCATGTCCTCCAAAACGTCGGGTAATTCTCGTCCATCAACATCAGGGCATATATAAGATAAACATGCCAAGCAAACGGCCATCCCGGCCTCTATCATCAGAAGCGTGACGTCATTCAAAGCTTTGAACATGAATATAATGTAGCATACAACAGCACCTAATTCACCAGAGGAATGACAGCAGCCGAATACAGTTGCTCTTATATTTAGAGCAAATAATCTCGGAGTAATAATCAGAAGTAGACCCTGGGCTATGACACAAGTTGCTAATGCCATGCATGTTATGTTGTTAGCCGTGGAATTCTGTAAGTAAATATTTTAAATTGACATTATAATCAGAAGCTTAAGACGTACGCCTGACAAAATGAAATAGCAACAGTGTTGAAGTATTTAAAAATGTATAATTTTAATACATTCTGAGAACATTGCAAATTATAAATTTTTAGCTTTTTTAAGTGTTGATGAAGAACAGTACTCAAACCTCAGTAAGTCCTTACATTCCAATTTATTGCTACAAGCGTAATGTAGAAAACGCATATAGCCAAAGTGTTTATGGTGAGAATAGACTTTAATTTAAGTTTTTGGGCCAACCCCCAATTCAATACACCCAAAGCAATAATAAAACTAAATACTTTCAACAGAGTATATTGGTAATTGGATGAATGTATTCTTAAGTACAGAGAACTCAAAATAAAGTTATATAAACACCAAAACACAAATGTTGCTCCTGACAATATTCTGATATTATGTGTAGTTAGAATTCCCATGCAAGTCGAAGTCCTATCTAAACATTCATAAGCCTGGAATAAAACAAATTGTTATTATTATCATTTATAAAAATAATTATTTCATTTTTAAATGGCTTTCTTTAAAAAATCCCTTTAAACCTAAATAATGTTTACTATTGAACCAATTTTGATGTTTTTATCGTAAAGTTGTTGTTGTTGGATTATTTTAGTATATAATTTGCTGAAGTATATTCTGTAAACGAAGCCATTGATGTAATAAATAATAATATAATAATATATAAATTACATTAAGATGACTCCTATGTTATTCTTAACAATACAAAAACTGTGCAGTCCGTGAACAAAATAATATCAAATTTTTCTTTTATGATAATTTCAGGCGCTTTAAATGTTCAAATGTTTAGTTTCTTTCAAATTTATTTTATTGGCGCCGCCTTAAAAATGTTTGATATTGAACAAACAATATATCAATATTATTCTAAATGTAGAACTCTGAGTACTGGATTTTCAAATTCTTTTTAAAAAATTGTTTTAATAGATTTAATAATTTCTAATAAATTACAAAAACACGATAATTACTCAAAAACCCAATTCAAACGAAGTGTTAAAAATTAAAAAAATATTTCAATCTCAATGTCAGACGTTTATGTAACAGGTAATTATTTGATTATAAATTACATTATTGACATTGACGCTTGTAAGTGACCGATTGGAAATGTTTAAATATTTTTGAAGACATCATTTAACTTGGTACAATTATCATAACGATTTTATAAAGGAGACTAGGTACAAAGTACTCACAGACATTGTCGCAGTAGAATATTCTACTTTTTTCAATTTATTTATCTCTTTATTAAATATAATTAAAATGATATTTGTGTTGACTTTTCATTATAAAAGTGTAGGGACACCAATCCAATTAATTCAATTAAACTTTTGCAATGAAAAATATAATATTAATTTAATGTTAACTACCAAGATATTAAATATTTGTGATAGATTCTTAAATTGGTAGTAGTTTATTATATTTCTGAATGAGTGTGAATTTAGAACAGAAAGTGTTTGAATAGCTGTCATTACTTTGTACGAGATTATTAATGATACCACGAACAAAACCATACAGTAATTACATTGTCGTAGTTTTGAGCTGAAGTTTTGAACGTGTTCTTTCTGTTATCCCGGCGAATGTAGTCACGGACATCAGATAGTAATGAATAAAATATATTGTAGAAGAAAAAAAATTCCAACTTAAAAAAGTAAACTGGCCACGAGACACACTGATGGGGGAACTGAATATGACCCTTTATTAAAGTGCTATATTTTATTTAACTATAAAGCTTAAATATTTTATATAGTTAATGTATTCTCCCATAAAAAAACTTCAATATTTTTTTTTATATTGTATTCCAATCGTGTCTGTGTTTACGAACAGGGGTTAAATAAGTTCAGAGAACGTATAATTGCGGTATAGTTATCAGAAGTAACGACTTATAGACGTACTTTGTAATCAACTGGTCTTATTTTGAAATCAGTGCAGAGGCCGATGCCATTCATTTTAGCAGCCTTTTTTATACAGTTTTCAGCTTTAGAGAGTCTGCGGTTAAAAAGTAGCCATTGCGGTGACTCTGGAGTCCATCTATTTTAAACATTTGCAAATTACATTTGTATTACAATGATTAATTAAAAATAGTCTGGGCTAGGCTTCCTGGACGTTTTTGAGTGACCTTTTTAAACCCTTTATTAGCACTTTGTCACTGTCTCTTAAAGTTCCTAATATTATTTTTCTATTCCGTACGAAGACATCTATAAAACAACATTGCTTTACACAATATTTTGAGATTCAATTTATTTTTAAGGTGTTACTAGTTGATTAGGTAATATTTAAAAAAAATCGAAAGTCTTAAAAAAAATTTATGACTATACTATTGAAATAAAACTTTCCAAACTACGATAGTTTTAAGATTTCGTAGTAGCCCTAATTGACACTGAAATTGGGTAAAAATAATTTCCAATATTTTTTGGCCAGACATCAAATAGGTTATATAATGAATACTAATAATTAAACAGTCAATGTTAACGTAATTTTTATAGTTATTCTAAATCATGTAATTTTAAATCAATACCTGAGAAGTATTAGAAGGAATGCGCTATATACACATGCAATGAAGTTTAAAGTCTCCATATTGGGCGAAGTGTTGGACAGTGGTACTAAGCACACCGTTGCCAGAAGCCTTGGAATTGAGACAATTGCCTGTAATCTGCTCCTCCAAATGTTGCTTGATATCTCACATACTATTTAAGAAAGACCAGTCCTGTATAGATTATGTACATACAAAGTACATCTAATTTTTATATATTTTCTAGTTATTACATACAAGAATATTCACACAACATTATACACATAATACGTTTTTATTTTTATGTCTGTTTCATTGAATTAAGTTTTTGCTTCATTCCATCAATAAAAAAGTGATACCTACTTTATTCTGCAATGAAATTGGTATACCTACTTAGTACCAAGCTCATGTAAAAGCTTGCACTCGCAAACAGTGACCTCAAGAAGACCAAGAGAAGAAACCAGCTTTCGGAGTCACAGAAGGACAGAATTAATCTAAATCCAATATCAAAGCATATGTCTATAGTGATAGCTATTTTTCTTCCGAAACTAAAACAAAATTAGATATCATTCTTAATATTAAATGAATTCAAACACAGAATGAAAATTCACCTACGAGACGGAGTCAAATCTGTGACCTGTGAAACCATACAGTGGCTTTTCTAAATGAGCTGTCATGACGGTATACGTTTTGATGAATAAAGCATTTATATATAACCATCTTTATGATGGACGGACCTGATATCTTTACTCTTCATTTCGTACTTGTATGAACACCGCGTTCATAGCTGTGATGGTATCTACCATTTCTTTTAGTGAGAAGGATTAAAAATATCAGCGTCATTTATGCCGTTGGATAGTCCTATCCAATCATCGCTTCCTTTAAATTCGTCGAAGAAATATAAGGGATATACAACTTACGAATGTACATATACATGTACATGTATGTAAGACATTATTATTAAGTTTTAGGACATTTCGTTCACTATTTTATTTACCTGTCAGAAATTAGACCAAAAATGCAACATCCAAATATTATACCTAATCTGCATACTATTGTTGTTGATAACATTTTCATTTCCTGGTCGCAAAACACCAGCCACTTCAAATTAAATTAAATGGTTATTATTTCATGAAAATTTATTGTATTCATTAGTTCTACTTTAGATTTAAGTAAATAGTAAGCAAGACAAAAGAAACTCGATAAAAGTTGTAATCTGAAGAACAAATCTTCACTTTCCGTATCAATTTCAACACAGTTGTCCAAACTACAAATAAAAATTAGATTCAAATTTACCGCCTTTTTTATCCATATTAGCCACAAAAGCTTTACATGCCATTTAGTACACGTATATTCCTTGGTGGCGTTAATAGTAAAGGAACAGATACTTGAATTTGATACAGACGCGTTTGGCAAATCACATTCAACACTCTTCGGTTGTGTCAAGAGAAACATATCACCATATTGATTTAACATCGACGGCACTGTGAGAGCAGTGGCAAGAAATGTCACTAGCCACTGCCACGAACCTATTAAACCCAAAATGTCGGTGGTAACATCTTCGTGTATAGTTCCAATGCTAAAAACATATAAAACTGATAATATATCCAGTGTAAAAAGAACATTTGTATTAACTTACATTGACATAATACAGTTAATGTTTATAAAACTATTTACAAGCTCAACCATCTAGTTATTATGAAGCTAACTAGTTTTAATAATTCATTATATTTGTAATTGTTTGAAACATATCTATAAAAACATCAACGGTAAAGTGTTGTCTAAATATAACTGGAACAATGTCTTAACGATATACAAAGAAAAGGACATGTTACTTAACTGGGCTATGAAATGTTTTAAATGTTATTCCCCTTATTCTAATTTTGTTCTCGGAAAATGGAGGTAAGAACTCCACTCAAGGTTTAAATAATTTAAATTCACTGAACGTGAAACTCTTAGTTTTAATATTCAATCTTATCTTTTATTTGTTATACGATGTTGAAAAATAAACAAATTTTATTATATATGCTTTAGGGTATACCTACATAAAAATTGCGTAAAATACTAATATCTTAATATTTTTTAATACACAAACTGAAGATTGAAAAAAAAATGTAGACAATATCATATCAACCAAATAATAGCCTCCAAATTTATCATTTGATTGCAGTTAATACTGAGATTTGTGTGATAATATTGATAACTAATCAATTATGTAATTACATTAAGCACTTATTTACGGTTTGTCACTAGCAAAACTCAAGGTTGACGCGCCGGCGCCTGCGCTGTCATATTTCACAGGTATCGGGTTAGTTTAGGATAATGGATGTAAAAAAGTGGGACTTTTTCGCTCGGTTGCGGCCGAACGATATGATGACTGCGCCACGACGATAATCGTCCATTCGCCCGCCAACCGCCGGCACGATCGTTTGGCGATCGTACGTTTCCTCACTCTTTGCCGCGTAAAATAAACTTTACAAGTATTTCGTGTATATTACAGAAGTCCAAACTTATCCTGCCAGGAACTTCGTATAAAGACAATATGGATAAAGAAAGAGCACTGGAGGATATGATGGGGAAACTGGGTAAGCGTTTACCACCAAAACATATGTTCGAAATAAGTGCTCTTAATAATGATTATATATGTTAACACTTTGGTTAAATGTTTGAACACATGTGAACACAGGTTAGAAATGTTTTATGCCGTTTTCTCAATCGGGTCTCGCGGTCAGAATACCGATAGCACGTGTCGTAAACTTCGTATATGTTAAAGCTTTCATTTTTAACCAATGTTCCACGTACTCGGATAGTAATTTAAATTCAACAAATTAAATAAGTATATTGTGTTGTAAAAAGAGGTTTTTATTGGCACAGACTTATAAGACTGTGATTATCAGTTATTATTTCGTAATAAAACATTGAGGTATCATTAAATATATTGCCTTTCACTGGTAAGTAAGGTTAACTGCTAGGCACATGTAGTTTAATGAGTCCCGAATTCGATACCAATGATACACATTAAAAGCATCAAAACGAAAACATAAAACGTCATGTTAATATACAGTCAAGCATCGACTTAACATTTAGAAATAACATTTGTTTAAATATTATGCTAATTGGAAAAAATAAACTATTATTAAATATTTCTAAATCATTCCAAAGAGTTACGTTGACTTAAGCTTTCTTATTTTCTTTTTAATTAATATCTAGCTGTTCAGTCGGTTACTTGTGAATGTATTATATGAATATTAATTATATTTACTCAGAGGTAAATAAATTACGATTTATTTGATACGATCAAACAATAAAGCCTCCTAGGAATAAACGTGACCGACGTATTTGATGCAAGCATCAAGTGTCTCTTCGTCTATACATACCATATTATATATTGTTTATGTAAAATGCAAAAATAAAGATCAAATTGTTTTTTATGATAAAACAAATACATATACAACATTATTGTTACATCGAACATAACTTCATATCATTCTATATTTAGGTACAATATAGTTTCTCAATATCAAATGAACAAAAAAAAATTTTGTATACACAAAACAACTTATAGTCTTTACTCGTTAATTTGTTTTACTAATTATAATATAATAACATAAAAATATTAAGAATTATAATGAAACACCGTATATAAATAGAAAAAAAATTGTATGCTTTTGACAGTAATCACATCTCAGCCCAAAAATTTTATCATTATATCTAGTAGGTTTTGAAACATTTGAAAACTTTTTCATTGATTTATATATCACGTAATTGAAATGAAAAAATGTTGATAATGCAAATTTTGGCTTGTTACCGTTTTATTATCTGTAAATGTTAAATTAAATATTCAAGATTAAATTTATTTCATTATTGACTATATTTATAGTTGTAATATTTATAAATATTGTATTACAACCTTTTATGCAAAAAAATTGCATAACATTCAGCCAAGGTTATTTATAAATAAAATCCATTTATCAGACTTATCCTATACCAAAAAAATATTTTCTTTAAATCTTTATAATAATTATAAGTAACACAATATAGAATAATAATAAATTATTATGGACGTGTTTTTTTGTTTTTTTTTTATATTATAGTATTAATGGCTCATGTCTTTTATAACTTCTGTTCTTACATAACCTTTTTTAGTATGTTTAATTGTATAAGCGACCAAGAAATATATACCACATTTTTTTTTCAGTTTACTTATTTATTCGTTATAATTGAATTCATTTACTTATAACGAATTAATATTCCTTAATAATATAACGTCAAATGCATATTTACAAAGACTATCTATAGAAGTGGGTTTGATTGTTGGTATGCCGGGCTTAACCAACTACCCACGTAACTTTTGTTTTATAAAACTTTCTATATTTTAGTTTTATAGGCTATAATTATGTATCATTATCTGTACGGTTAATAATAGATAAAAAAAAGTTTTTTTTTATTATGTTTATATTATTTTTTATGATTATAAATTATAAATAACAGCGGTTTTATCAAGGATGACGATGTACTTCTGTCGTATAAAATTACATTTTTCTTATTCTTAATAGTTCAGTAAAGTAAAAGAGATGAATGGAATTTATAAGTGAATGAAATTAATGAATGAGTCATTCACTTTTTTTTTTACTCTAAAAAAATGTTTCTACAGCAATGAAATAAATTTCTTACATTGAATTTATTTATTACTAATTACTTTATTTAATTATGTGTAAGTTTTGTTCAAAAATACATATGCAGACGGGGTGTTGACTTCAACAATGAGATATATGTACTAAGGTCATTTTAATCACGGCTGGAAACAATGACCAGTACGTTAAGTATCAGCATAAATTATATTTATATGAAACAATAAATATGTTATAATATTGTAAAAACGGACTAACCACACTTGAACAATATATTTGCTTCTGTGAACGGACGCCATACGTTTATATGAGACACTTAAATTAAAAATAATCTGTTAATTTCTGAAACTATTTATACAAATATATATTTTTAATCGTTTAAACTAGGAGTGCGAACCAGACCTTAATTATGATTCGCTGCGTTTGCAAAATCTCAGTATGTGTTGGCACATGGAGCGAAGCGAGGTGCAAACAGCACCGAAGTTGTATTTAATTTTGTTTTTTATTTTGTAAAAAAAAATTAAAACTGCCATCAGACTGATGTCTATTAGTGTAAAAAATTTGGAAATTTTCGGATATACCGTTTTCGAGTGATGTTTGTACAAAGGTTGCAGAAAAGTCTCTCTTAAAGAGCTTTGTTCAATATATTTATTTTGAATAAGGAAAAATATCCGGGGATTTTTTTATTTTAAACAAAGTCAATATTGTAAGAAACATCAAATAAAGAGTAGATACCAATGCCACTTGAACAATATGTATGTATGAACAATATGTATGAAAAACACCAAACGTTTTTATAAAATTAAATTTAAAAAATCCAGTTAAATGACTGTAAATATTTATTTAAGTTGCCGGGGATTTTTTACTAAAAAAACCTACATACACATAACTTTTTCTATAATATATCTTTCTATTTTTAAACAAAGTCCATATTATAAGGAAAATCGAATAATGTAAAAAAAATATGTATAATATTGAATATGTTGTCATTGTTTAGTCTGTGCAAAATGTATACAGGTTTCTAACAACAATTATTCTATAATAATAAGTAGGACGACGTAAACATACTTTAAAACAGTCTTAATTTGATCTAAACGAAACAGGTTTTAATAGACAAAACAAAATATGTTCAACATATAGAATAAATAAATATTTTGATTTAATGCTTCGCAACATGAAAGTCCCAGACTTAGTTTTAAAATATTTTTTTACATTTTGTGGCTGAATAGACAATTAAAAAAAAATAAACGCCGACATTTTGATGTTGCCGGTTAGTAGCAATCATGCTAACCGTAAACTAAATCACAACACTGATGGATTAGCGGTTGTAGATCATATTTTATGATTAAGCCATATAATAATTAAAGAGTTAATGCTCTATGCTTCTAGAATTATAAAGATAACTCTCTTTAGATTGTATTAATACACACTTAATCTTTTTAAATATTTGTGTTATTTAATTCTTGTTTATTTTATTCAGATGACAGTTTATAAAGTACGGCTATCAGTTGTATTTTTTTTTAAATTTTTAGTCTTTCAGAGGATAGGCAAAGTTTTTTACACCATGCAGCCTTCAGTTGTCAAAGTATTTTCGCTAGGCATGACTGACATGTGTGACGAATCTTTTAAGGAAAATTGCTACGCGAATTTGTGTTATTTTTGATTACATTTATGGGTTTTGACTTTGTTATAAGCAATATAAGGAAATTAATTGCATTAATAAAATTAATATTTTAATCTTTAGTCGTCGTTAATGCTACTTACGTAATTGATTATGAATAATATTTGATGTTTGATTTGACCTTAAACAAAAACCATAAGACGTGCAAAAAAAAAAAACATTTTTGATAAACGATAAAATAAAAACAATATACTTACTTATATATAGTATCTACGTCAAGTGCGTTTAATTTTTGTTTACAAATTTCTGAATGAACTCAAATATTGATGTAATAATTTTCTGAATTTATTATAATATACATAAGAATTTGTTTTTATTTATTCATTTGCATCTTATCATTTACACTTACAAATCAACCTTGCTTAAAAGGTTATAACAAAGTTAAAACAAATACTCGGTTTCATAATGTGGCCGTCAAATGTTCTAACGCCTATCTTGAACTCGAACTATCAAGGACAGTTCATCACCTAATAATAATATCTCTTATCAACGTTATCGGTGTTCGTGTATCGAATATATCACGTGAGCTTAACGACGACATTACGTGCGATATATATGTATATTTATTACAACAAAATTAATTAAAATGTATCATTGTCAACAATCAGAAAATAGGCATAATTATTAATGCAAATTGTTTTAAATGTAAATGCAGGTGATAACGGACGTACTTATGACTTTAGACAGCCAATATAATTCCAAGGACATTTATTTTTTATTTTGATGCATTAAAGTAACCACCGCATTAGAAAAATAATTCCAGAAATAGCAGGTAAATAGAACACCCATTGAAATCGAACCCACTACCAAAAATGCTGAAGCTCAGCATGCAGGGCTACTAACAACTAGACCAACTACCGTCTAGCGTTTAGTGCGGAAAAAACGATATTTCATATTTATAATAGGACATTTTTAATTTGACTATGAGACTATCTCTTAGAGATGGGCAGTTTGGCGTCTGCCCAAGATCGGAGATTGAATTTGAGGTCAATGAGCTATCTCGTATTGTTATAAATGCTGATCTTAATCGGTGTTATCGATGGAGACGTTTTTGTGATATTATGTTTCTATACATACTAATTACACAGTTATTTTTTCAATACATGTCATGAGAAATAACATTTAATCAAGTCTCAAATCATGCTGCTCGTTTTGTAATATCCAAAAATAGCTTGTTTGGCTGGTTACAGCTTCATTAAAATGCACCGTCGTCCATTATACCACTGGGTGATATGTTTTGTATTTAATTTATATTATCACATTGATAACTCGCTTACCTTTAATTGAAATAAAATTATAATTAAGACCTTATCGTAGTATGAATCCATTGGCAAGAAATAATCACTAGAAGTTTGACTGGTTTTTCCTTGTTAAAAAAATTTGCTAAAAAATACATTTTTAACCAAAAATTAGTCAACCTTCTGATTATAAACAGTAACAAGAGAGTCAATTTGCAGAAGGGCTAGTCGGTATGCATGAGGTAACAGGTTTAATTGACAACCTTATTTTTGATCTATGGTCGAAGCCTCTATACTTCAAAATGCACACAGAGCATTTATCGTAAACTGAATTTTCCTATGGATAGGAATACACACATCATAAAAGATTGATTTTTTTTTAAATATTCATATATTTATAAATATATTTATCATAATTCCTGTTTCAGTTTACCACCTACCCTATATTTTGTTAAAACTAAATAAAAATTGCAATTTTGACAAATTGTGACAAATTAACCTAAATTAACGGCGTCAATGAAATGGCAAAAATTGGCAGAAATTATGATTGGCCAAATTTTTATTGTAATGATGAGAAAATAATAATGTGTTAAGATCATTAACATAAAACACACAATTTTGAAATTTCAAAAAACAGCGATTTGGCATGCTTATTTCATCAAAATCACTGTAAGGAATACCAGGCCATGTGTAAAAAGCAAATCAACAAGTTGTGATGTACCGTATCCACTGGGCAAGCTCTCCTTTGCAGCATGCCCCATGCGTGCTCAATTGGATTGTCACAGGAGAGGGTTGATACGAGTTTCGGCAAGTATGCGTGTAACGACGTGTGTAGACGTGCATTATCGTACATTAGTTGAAATGAATGAACCAACCAGCAACATAATTACATCTAAAACAATTCAGTCCGCGTCAATTTGATCCTTGTCGTTGCCTTTAATCCAAATGAGATCGGTTGTTCCACCGATTCAAATACTCATATAATTATTATTCATCATAATGGATGAACTTCCTGACAATATTTTAAACTATCTTGACGTCTAAATGTCCTGAAAACTCAAGTACATCTTGTATCCGGTCTCAATCCAAAACTGGATTCATCGGAAAACACAACGCCAGTCTTCTTCCTCCCAATATCTTTGTTCGCGAAACTATTGTAAACTGCTCTGCAAGGTGCTATAGGTGGGTTATCTCAACGGCCTTTGGAGACGCAGACCCACTTCATGTAAACGATTTCGGATAGTTCGATCGCTTATCATCAAACTTAAGGAGCAGTCGAGCTTCATAACCAAGATCATGGCGGTCATGGTACGATTCCGTCGAGCAGTATTTTTGATGTACAGGTCATGTCTGTTAATAATGATATCGTCCTTTATATCGCACAGTTACGTTGCCCGCGATGTATGTGATATTGTATTCGGTACTTTTTTAAAACTTTATTTTTTTTTTTTAATTATACCTATTTCAAGTTATGATTTACTCAAAGATGTTATAATATGTAAGTAATATGTAAGTTATTATGAAAAATATGGAACTTTTAATGGTTGCTTATGTGAATATTGTTAGTATGTATGTTTTAAATAAATATAAATGAGAAATTAATAAAATTTTTGTATATTTCAATATTTTTGGTAGGTATGGAACAGTGTTAGTAAATGGGTGGTTTAGTTTTAGTCGTTCATACATATAAGATTATTCGAAGAGAATATTTTTTATATTATTCAATGTTAATCAAGTGTTAACCGTCTTTTTTATATATACATAATTCGCAGAAACAAAAGGACACAAAAAATAGTTGACTCCATGTTAGTTGGTATAGCGATTAGAAAAGTGCAGCGTTCGCAAACAGTGTAAGTGGTTGATTGAAGCTAAGTAGACGGATGTCCGACAACCATTATATTTATCAAAGTTACCTTATTTACGTATTTACCTACAACAGCCATCTTCATCTGACATTAATGACAGCGATACGTGCAAAGAAATACAACACGAAAAGATCCAAATTCAGTAATAATTGTAATACGATATACTCGCTAGGGCCGATGAAGTTCATTAGAACAATGTGCGTATCGCTATTTATGTATTATAAATATAAACAAACGCATATATCGTTAGCACTAATTATATAAACATGTCAATATCATTTAGAGAGTAAACGTCTTTATCAAACAGGAATCAAAAGAAAAAAATTGTATATTTTTATTGTATAAACTCGAAAGTGAAGCAAAACCAAAAATGTCCTTATTTGAAATTTCAATTCAATTTCAAATTCAATGCAACATGCGTATAACGAAACTCAAACGCTTTTAAGCTAGCAGCGAAGTTATAAAATAAATTTATAAAATCCCAGATTTGAGAACAACGAACTAAAATACAATAAATAAGTGGAACCTACACTACAACTAAAAAAGGTTTTGTATAAAACAGCAAATAAAAATAAAAGATATATTTACAAACAAACACTCCTGTCAGTAAGATATCATAATGTAAATAGGTTGTTTACTATCAGTGTTGAGTAAGACGATGAACTACTTCGAAGAATATTTGTTTTATATTTGTTGATATAAAAACTATGGTTTAGTTTAAAATTCATATTAATGTACTTTAATATACACAAGGATGCCCAACCATTAACCATATTATGTCGAATGGAGCGAGCACTCCAGGCCCTCAGTCCAAGGGGGGTCAAAGTAAAAGTCTTATTAAAAATATATACATATAAAATAAGTCAAGAAGACACTTTAGCTGCTCTGACCTAAAACTAGCCTGGGACTACTACTTTGTTACATCTCAAAATAATAGTCATACACAGTTCTATGGCTCCAGTCCAGCATTTTCACTTTTAGCCTTAGATCTTGCGGTGAATAAATATCTATTTCTGTGCGGTGTTATGAAATCTATGTTACTTCAAATGCTCTCATGCGTTTGCGATTAAAAGTGAAGGGTTCAATTAGAGCAGTACGAATTTAAAAACAGCCAGTACCGGTTATCCTTTGTCTATGGTTATTAAATCTTAAAATAAAAGTCAGATACTTATATCCTTTGCCTATGGATATTAAATCTTTAAAAAAATATATTATTTGACAGCTTACCTTATGTCTAAAATGCAATTAAACGATAATATTACGTTCAAAAGAAAGGAGACGAATTTCTAATTTAAAATATTATAAATAGCTTTAATTGTGACAATATATCTTTGAAATTGTGAAAAAAAATTTTTTAACAATATTAAGCTCAATTAAACACTTGTTGAAATATATTCTAAATGAAATTTTATCTATATTAACAAAAGTTCTTAATTATCTTCTTTATACATTATTTAATAATTATTAAAAATAATTGCTGCCATTAGCGTAACAGCTAAGATATTGCAGTCGTGACTTTGCTACCTAGATAGCTATTTGTTTCTTTAACGATTAATTTTGAATATTATATCAACCTCAACCTTGAAGTAAGCTAAAAAATTTAAGTAACAAAACTTACTGTTATGTAATGACTATCCATTAAAGCAATGCAAATGTCACAGACATTTTGAATAATATTGTATTTTCTAATAACTATATATATACATATATATATATATATATATTTTTAATGTAGAAGAAAAATACAGCTCTAAAAATAAAAAAAAATTTGACGAAGAACACAGCTATTAAGCCGGAATGCACTCCGGTAGTTAAGTTATTGCATTTTTCTTCTTTCTTGGACTTTTTAAAGTTTTTGTCGTGCCTGTTCATGTAAACTCAGTTTCTACAAAATTAAATCCAAAGAAATTGAACCTCAATTTAGTTCGTTTGTCTGTGACATCATAGAGAATAATCCAAAATATTCAGCTCTCATTGAACTAGTGAAAGGATGAAAGGCACTAAAGCTGAAAATTACGAATTTTACTTATAGAAATATATCATTTATTTAAATGTATGTACAATTTTAATCTTATTGTTTTTATTTAAATAATTGTATGTAGTAAATATAATGAACTAGTCAAAAACGTACGTCATAAAGGAAATAACTTTTGTTTCATTGTTCAACATTTAGTATTGTTATACTAAAAATAACTAAACTATATGTATAGACATATAGTTTAGTTATTTATATATATAGATATACATACGTCCACACATACCTATTTAGTTAATTTGAATTGTTTATGGGTATTGTTTATATAAGCAGCTGCCGTTTAATCACTCTTATCTACTTAAATGTATCTAAAAGATTGTGTTTTATCTTAGGAGTAGGCCAGGGCCATTGGGAAAATGATTACTTAATTTCTAATGACGATTGAATGACTTACGTAAATTCAAATCATTTTTGGAATAAGAAAATGACTTATATTTTATTTTCTTTTAGGGGACTTTGGGCGGTACCAAGGTTTTCAGTTCTTCCTCCATATCCTGGCCGCCATGACAGCAGGCCTTCACATGCTTTCCTTGGTGACGATCGCCGCGGTACCAGAACATAGGTGATGTACTCTTTAATTATAATAATATTTACAATAATTAAAACATATGTTTCACCTTAAATAAAAATATTATTGTCTTAAACAATTTGACCTATATTACATTAAACAGAAACCAGATAATAGAAAAAAATATTAATAGGTCAAGGATTTGTAAATTAAATTTGGAACTCGTTAGAAATTGACATTTCTAAAATTTGTATTTTGTGGCAGCTGCTTGCAATACTAGCGGTCATTAGTAGATCATATGTACTCTATTTTAGTAAGAATAAATAGGTCAAGACAAATCATAAAAAAATATTAGACGCCACCAATATTACATTGTAAAGATATTTTCCTGTCGTCCAATTACAGTAAAGCGTTTAAGCCAATAATTATTTAGCAATAATAAATAATTACCATCAACTAAGAATCTATTGAGAAATATAATGCATTGAGACATTAAACTGTGTGGTTTATTTTTGTATTGTAAAGTTATTTTAACTTGTAGATATACTTTGGTAGTTAGTAGAATATTGTAAATATCGATATGAAATATAATGTTTTTATTAATTAAACATTAATATTTGTACATACAGATAAAATATGGTTTTAAACTAAAACAAGGGCAACGGGATTTATTTAATTCAAAGCTTGGAATGAACTTAGAATGCTTTCGAATGTTATTTTATTATAATTTTAAATTTTAGTTTGCCTCACGGTTTTCGGATGTGTGTGTTTTTGCTTTAATAGTTTTGTTTGTTTGCATGTGCATGTGAACAAATTAGAGAAACGAAAGCGTTTCTAATGTTACTATTTTTTTGACTTTTCTATCAGACAAATTAATGATATGACATTGTTTGATTATTTTGGTGTTGTCATACTTTATATTTCATGGATTTTTATTTTTCATTATCTAACTAGTTTTTTGTGCCAAAACCATTACTAAAATGTAACTTGTAAAATTATACATGTCTTTCACTTGTTACTATTTAGTTTTCTTTACTTTTTTTTAATTATTTTGTTGGTTGAGAAAGATAGGACACCGTGGAAATTATTGCACAAGGCCTTGCCAAGAGGCACACCTTTAAAAATATATATTAATGTATTTTCGTATAAAAGAGCTTTATCATTATAATAGCAATGCTAAACTAAATATTTTAATATAACATACATAAATAGAAAATACTAAAGAATTATGTTATTAAAATGATTTGACAGATATTAACGGATTTTACGCTTATTTTCGGGTCTAAGGTTCTAAGTGACTGGTGCTGTCGGGTAAATACAAAGTGAGTACAATTTTGTAATCTATATTTTCTTGCTAAGGTTATTAACAGCATTTCTACGATATTTAGCCCTAATATCAATGATTTAGATCGCTTTATTCTATTAAAGTTAATATTAATTATTTATAATAATTTAAGGCATTCTTGGGAATATACTTCATTTTGGAGTTTTGCATGATTTCAGGGAACGAGAACGGGGATCTAACAGTTTTTGTATGTTTTTGGACATGCTCATTTTAATGCTGATTAATATTGTTTAAACTTATCTTTATATTATCTTATAAACAGGACGCGCACTTTAAAATATAGACAGACAGGTTTTTTCAATATTGCTTTTATTTCGTAGTAATGTAATTGTAGTAACTTTATATTACAGGTGCGCCATAGAGGGAGTAGACAGCTTCAATTACACGGAGCCCTGGAACTCTTCACTAGTACTAAATGCCATTCCCTTGAATGCACATGGAAAATTGGAGTCCTGTAAGATTTATGGCGAAAACAACTCTTTAGAAAACTGTGAGTCTTGGGTGTATGATACTCAATATTATACATCGTCGCGGGGAATTGAATGGGAATTTGTTTGCAGTCGAAGATGGATGGGCGCAGCAGCTCAAACAGCTTATATGTTCGGAGTTGTCTTGGGTTCGATTATCTTGGGACGTCTTTGTGACAGGGTTGGTAGAAAGACTGTGTTCGTTTGGGCTGGCATTCTCCAACTCTTCTTTGGAGGGTCCGTCGCATTCGCTATGGAATATTATACATTCATTGTATTAAGATTCTTCTACGGTATATTTGGATCTGGCTCGTATATCGCTGGTTTTGTTCTTACGATGGAACTAGTTGGTCCAAGTCGTCGAACTATATGCGGTGTGGCTTTTCAAATTATGTTTGCCGTCGGTATAATGCTCTTAGCTGGATGGGGATATCTCATAGACAACCGATTTTATTTGCAAATATTATATGCTTTACACGCAGTTGTACTTCTACCCCACTGGTTTCTCATGGATGAATCACCAAGATGGCTCTGGGCTCAAGGGCGCGCTCGTGAATCGGTGGCAATAATAGAAAAAGCTTTAAAAATTAATGGTTCAAATGAAATAATAGACGCACCCGTTTTAGTATCTCTTTGTAAAATTACATGTGCCAAATATTCTGATGATAATTCAGCATCTTCCAGTGATCTTTTTAAAACACCTAACATGCTGAAGAAGACTCTTATAATATGTGGATGTTGGTTCGCTAATTCTGTAGTTTACTACGGACTTTCATTAAATACCGGGAAATTGAACGGAAATCCATATTTTATCACGTTCCTCTTCGGAGTGGTCGAATTACCCAGCTACATTATAATTGTATATTTCTTGGATCGCATTGGACATAGAGCCCTTATCAGTGCGATGATGTTGTTTGGTGGAATCTCATGTCTGGTTGTAGTTGCTCTCCCGCATGGGTCACATGCAGTTACAGGAGTAGTAATGGTTGGGAAACTTTTTATATCTGGTTCATATTCCATTATATACAAGTATTCCGCGGAATTGTTCCCTACAGTGGTACGAAGCTCCGGTGTTGGTTTGGGCAGCATGTGCGCTAGTGTGTCTGGGGCACTCACACCTTTGATAAGCTTACTGGATATGTTAAACCCAAAAATACCAACAATTATATTCGGTTTTATTGCTTTAATATCCGGGTTTTCTACCTTTTTTTTACCTGAGACAATTGGTCGCGATCTACCTCAGTCTATTGAGGATGGAGAGAAGTTTGGTATTAATGACACCTGCTTTACAAATTGTAGTGGAAGACGAATGAGTACTGCGTCCGAAGACCTGCCAGAAACGATGATTCCTTTAGATATTACTGTGAAAAAGCCATAATTCAGATTGCCTAAAGGAGAAATACTTCATGAAATATTTGATACCGAAAACTATGGTACCAAGTATTCATTATATATCAAAATTCCTATGAATATTTGTAAAAATTATTTTTTAATTTTTGGACTGTATACATTTTGAAGAAGGAAATCATATATTTTAATGACTTTATTATGTAAGTAAGTTAAAATTATAAAAATGTTGCTACAATCAACAATTTTTTAACAAATATTTTGAAGAACATTTTTAAAATGTTTTAAGTTTAAATTTTTTAAATTTCATTAATGAATTCTGTTTAATATTTTTATATTTTAATAATTTTGTTTTAATATTTTACAATTATATAGAAGATTGACTATTTAAGTACTTCAATTGTCTAGTCACATTTCTTTTACAAAAAATTTGACTGGATAATACTTTTAATGTCTTAGCACATAATATAGTTATTAAGAACCCAGTGATGTTAAATCTTATGTAATGAGAATAAATGGTAGAAAATGTAATGGTTGTTGGGTCGAAAAAGGTTTTTGTTTAGTTTAATTTTTTTTTTGTAGCGGGCAACAATAACCAAATGTCAATGCCCGGTAAATATATTAACGAGACTGTTAAAAAAAACGGGAAAATTTATTTAATTAAATAATTCGATTTGTGAGAAATTATCATTGTCGTACATAATTTTATTTAAATTTGTGTAATCCTAAGATTATATATAACACAGACTTTACATAATAATAATATCATTAATGGGACGTTCACCACATATTATAAACTATATACTTCTATTTACAAATAATAAGACTTATTTGTTTATCACATTATCACTGTATACGTATGTAAGGTCTCGTAAACAAAATTACCAAATTTGTCAAATTGCATTTGTTTTCGAAATTCTTAAAAAATGTCATTTAAGAATAGGAAGGTATAAAATAAAATATTATTTTTAAGAATATTTAGGTTTTATAATTATTGAAACTGACATTTTATATTTTTTTAAGCCTACATGATTACGTACGAATATTTGCTAGTCGTTTGAACATTTTAGACTAAGCAAACTTTATTTAAGACTAAACTCTGCAATTCAGTTCATTTGCCACTCATTAATATAGTATATTAATGTTTTTATTCTTATATTTGTTTTAAAAAAAGACATTGTTATAAAACTGACATTTTGTAAGTTACTTGGTAATAGATGTAATATCATCTTGACATCATTATGATATCATGAAATACAATTTTTAAAGTTTAAAGAAAACATAATTTAAAACAACTTATATAATAATAAATAAGAATAAGTCATAAATTTAGTTGCTAAATGGAAAAAAAAACATAGAAGTAGAAAGCAACTTTCACTATGAAATAATGTATATTGTATCGACAATAGTAGCCATTTACAAGAATAAACTAAGATAGAGATTGTATCTTAAATTCTTTTAGATTATTTTGTAGGTTGTAAGAATGCAATAGATTACATAATATTTATGCCTGTTTATATGTTGGTATTTTATATACTTATTTGAACCTATTAGGGTTCAGTGTTGATCAGATTATTTTTATCTTTATCCATAACCTTAAAAAAAGTTTTTTATGTTCTATTATATAAAAAAAATCATAAATAATTTAACTTAATCTAAAGATACAATTTAAATGTTTTCGATCAGTTCACGTGATCACAAACTGTCTGATTGGTCACATTTTTATGATTTAACTATAACAACTTGTAAATATGTGTATTTTCTGTACATTATGTTATAGATTGTTATTTACATTTTTACTCTTACAAGAATGGTATAAACTTTCTTCATACTTAAAAATAAGCAATTATAATTTTTTTCGAAAAATAATTTTCATATAAGTTCAAGGATTCTGTTGGAATTATATTATTTCAAATTTCATACGAAATTTACAAATCATTAAAACTTGGAAAATACACATATACAACATATTTTTCGATTGTATTTGTTTCAGAGGTTCTGTGCGCCGAATGCGAGTTTCAATCCTACTTGATCGCACTACCGTAAACTTCGATTTGTATGAAATAAGAGCAGTTCTACTTTACTTCCGCTAGATAGCGTTACTCTTATTTTATAGTTATCGACATTTATTTTCACGCGATTGTGAATCGGTCAAAAACTCGCATTAGACACACAGCCTAAAAGCGCTGCGAATATGAACATTAAAATAATTCAGTTGCCAAAGTAATAACATAATTTGATTTTTTTTTTTGTACTTCATAAACAATCTAATGTAATTTACAAACCACAATCAAACACCCTTTTGTTTAAATATTTGAACAATGCTTTTCATTTGTTTTAACAATAACACATTTTTAAGGTTTTTTTACAAATAAAAACACTTTACTAAAAAAAATCTTTTATAATTTCAATCTCCCACTATTTTTTTATTTTTGTAGATGATGATTATTACCATAACATACTAAAATTATATTTTTTCTATTTTTATAGACGATTTTTACAAAAAAACCGAAAACAAGGTAATTCGAGTTACATACACTTGAATAGTAGTAGTATTTATTTCAATTAAATATATAGTACATAGATTATTTTTATAATTCATTGGAAATCAAATAAAAAATCCTACAATAGTGATTTCGCCGAAAAATCTTTTAACCAAATAAATATCTTAATTAACTTATATTTCTATTTTCAGATGCTGGATCGACGGTGTGGACACAAACGAAACTACAGCTCCGTGGAATTCCTCAGCCATACTTAATGCTATACCTCACACGCCTTCTGGTCTGAGTAACTGCTTCATGTACAACGATGCAAATGAAACAATTGCCTGCGAGCGATGGGTGTACGATACGAGATACAGAACATCTTCTCGTGCTATCGAGTGGAACTTAGTGTGCCATCATCGATGGAGAGGAGCATTAGCCCAAACTATTTTTATGTTAGGCGTTTTCACTGGAGCTGTGTATTTAGGAGGGCTTGCGGACAAAATTGGTCGAAAAAAAGTATATTGCTTATCAGGAGTATTACAGTTAATTTTGGGTATATCAGTGGCTTTTATCCCCGAATACTGGTCTTTCCTGGTTGTAACTTATTTATACGCAATTTTTGGTTCCGCCGGTGCGTATATTCCAGCTTTTGTCCTCACTATGGAATTAGTTGGACCGAGCAAAAGAACTGCTTGCGGTGTCGCATTTCAAGCTGCATTCGCTTTAGGTATAATGTTGGTAGCGGGATGGGGTGCGCTTATTGATAACAGGATGATACTTCAAGTTGTTTATGGACTCCATGCTTTAATTCTTATTCCGCATATTTGGATTATGGACGAGTCGCCACGTTGGCTTTGGGCTCAAGGTAAGCCCAAAGAGGCCGTGGACATTGTACAAAAAGCTTTAAAGTTTAATAGATCCGATGAAGTCCTAGATAAAGCTTTATTAGTTTCTAAAGGAAAAGTTGAATCTTCTAAATCGGAGGAACCATCTGCTGGCACTTTGGATTTATTTAAAACACCAAATCTTCGTAATAAAACTTTAAATGTCTGTCTCTGTTGGTTTGCTAATTCCTTGGTATATTACGGTCTAACCTTGAGTACAGGCAAACTGGAAGGTAACCCTTATTTAATAACAGCTGTGTTCGGGTTAGTCGAGTTTCCAAGTTACGCTGCAGTTATATATTTCCTCGATATTTGGGGTCGAAGACCACTTATTAGCTCCATGATGCTCGTAGGTGGTGGTGCGTGTATTGTGGCTGCCTTTATTGCTCAAGGTACCACTACGTCTACCGTAGTAGTGATAACTGGAAAGTTGTTTATAGCTGGATCTTTTGCTATTATTTACAACTATTCTGCTGAATTATTTCCCACTGTGGTCCGAAACTCAGCTTTAGGACTTGGCTCGATGTGTGCTAGATTTTCAGGGGCTATGACTCCTTTGATCTCATTGCTCGATTCTTTTGACCCTAAAATACCTGCAGCTATATTTGGATTAGTAGCTCTTGTGTCAGGTTTTCTGTGCCTCTTTCTACCTGAGACTATGAATCAGCCAATGCCACAATCGATAGCTGACGGAGAAAAATTTGGAAAAGGTGATACATGTTTCACAAGTTGTTTGGGCAAAAACAATAATACACATACTTTTGATGATAAAGCAGAGGAAATGGTTTCTTTAGATGAGATGAATAAGAAGGTTTAATATTGTAAATGAGTTAAAAAGAATACGGATTAAAAAGTTACGGCTCTTTTTTCATAGAATAATGTTTATACTTACGAACTCGGAAAAATATACCAAATGTAATTATAATTTGTTTTCGACCTTTAGTTTCTGGAAGATGAGAGTCGCTTTTATACTAGTATTTGACTCCAGGGATGTGTTTGATTGTAAATCAAGTGGATATAAGAGTTTGCTGTTAGCATTTTTTATTGAGTAATTATTTTCCAGATAATCTTACTTATTTTGCATTTTTTGGGTATGTTGTTATTATCTTAAACGATCTAAATGAACCCAGACTATAATTGAGTATGTGTGATCGAGCGACATCGAAATTAAAATCATTTCCCGCTGTCATTGACATGATCTTTACTTGATTTTTTAAATCCATTAAATACAAGAAACGCTTGTTCTTGCCATTTTCTTGTCTTGAGGATTTATAGCTGTCTTCTCGTCAGAATGGTTCGTATTTAGATAACTATTATCTCATCACCATCTTAATCTAATCTATTAGAACTTCTACAGGTTATTATATCTGGGAGAAACCTATGAACAATTTTATGAAGATAAATTGCCTTAGTTACTTATTATAAGTCATATGCATGTCTATTAAAGAATTGTTTTAGTAATTAATTTGGATTGTGTAGTAACTTTTCTCTGTAATAATACACCATTTTACACTCAATAATATGGTATTATCATATTCACTGCCAGATTAAAACAAAGATACCGAATACACTAGCTGTCAATTAAATACATATAAAAACCATGTGCCAGTCTGTAATATCAGAAACATTACACTATTTTGCTTCTAATGATAATACAGGTATAATAATTATGACAATTATGATAATTTTTAAAACAATTTACTAGATTTAAGGTTCTACACAGACATGAGGTAGAGCCCTAAGAGGTTGTTCTACGGGAATAAAGCTAATATTAAATGGTACCAAAAAAACGTCGGTATTAAATACTCTAGGTGAGTAAATGATAAGCATTTATTTATTCATATTTGAAGATTATTAAAAAAAGCAAAATCATTATATTCTGTCCATTATTTAAGTCATTATTTTTATTATAGATATTTTAAACTTATAATTTTGTATTGTCATAATAATTTGAAGTTTATTTTTTTTTGATATATTATAATTTATTTTAAAATATGTAAGCTTGAGTGAATTCAAACGCGACCAATGTATTAAGGTACAATGGAGTTAAAAGATTTTAAATTTTGTTAGTACTGTTAACTAACTAATATTTAATACCGTCCATTTTTGTATACATCCTAACCAGGTACGGATACAGGATTTATCTAGTGACAGTTTTGTTTTAATACCCCTTGGATCTATTTAGGTCTATTCTTCGGACCTAAATAGATCCAAGGGGTATTAAAACAAAACTGTATATAATAAATAAAAACCGATATATAATACGATTTAAATGATTGGTTTAAATAACGGGAATTGTATTTGCCTCCCTCTGGATCCGTGCCTGGATTTGAATTTGTAGTATGTGTCGTATCTGCCTTTTGCAATTTTTTACAAATAATGTAATAATAATAACTAAATAAATATATATGTGTAATGTGTAATAAGTAATCGTCAATTAATTAATTATAATATTTAAAAATTATATTATTTAGCAAAATATATCTATATGTTGAATTATTTGAATAGTCAGTTTATTTTATCAATAAAATAAAATAAAGTTACGACAATAATAAAAGCTTTTATTTAAAAAAATATTAAAATTAATGCAGAATTAAAAGTTATTTTGAGATAGGATTTTAGAAATGTATGAGAGATAACTAGTAAAAATATACTCTCAAAGTGTCGCCAATAAAGAATACAAATACAAAAAAATATAATAATGTATTAAGTTAATTTTGCCTTCTTGGCTAATTAAAGACTTGTTATGTGAATTGGGTACAAAAATAAATTTAGTTACAAATTTAGATGTTTTTTTAAAGATAAATAATTACTTGCTTAACGTTGCCTTAACGCTGTATACGAAAATATAACTTTTTTTGTTTATGTGAATTACGTGATCACCATCTCTATTTCTATCTATTGGAAATTACAAGTTTTTTTACTATTATTATAAAAAAAAATTATGAGATGGGGACCGGGTTATTGGAAGTTGACATTTAAACTACCTTAAAAGCAGCTAATTAGACTAAAATACATTACCGTCTGTGAAGTTTTAGGAGTTAAATAAATATGTTAAATAAAATACATTTAAAAAACTCAACATAATTTAATATTTACATCAAACAATTATTGAAATCACAGTGAGATTAAAACGACAATAGAGATACGCTAGTGTAAGATTCAATAACATTCATATGTTATTACCAATAATTTATAGAAGAAAAGATATGAACAAGACGTATAAATAAAGTTTACATTTTCTATGCACACGCACTTTTAAAACAAAGTTCTAAATATAAAGCTTGTAAACAACAAATCCTAATGCGAGTACAAAATTAAAAATCATTGACTTTCTACGGCTTAAAGCAAACTCTGTAAACTCATCTAGTGAAATTACTTTAAGAATAACTAAAAAATAACCAATTCATGGTTGAATATTAAAAAAAGTTTCTATACCTTTGTATCTTTTAAGAAGAATTGAAATACTTTTAAAATATACATAATTTCAAAAAACACAAGCCATAATGACAAATATCTATATGTTTTTCCAAAAATACGAATCTATAATAGATATAATCTGATGTAATAATAAGAACATTCAAGTTCCTAACTTTTATTATTAATAAATACACAATGCTTCAACAAACCCTGGATTGTTCAGCGAGGGATAAAGTTGTAACTTGGACGCGTCTTTAAAATATTCAACAAGCACTTAAACGACAGAACTGAAGTTCTTTATCACCATTTGGGATGCTTCAATCGTTAAAGCGATGTTCACGTCGGTTAACTCACATTGCGAGATCTATTTCAAATGCTTAGACTTCTCCCGATGAACGACTAACTATATAATTAGGTACTACAGATCTAGCTTTTTATTATCTTAAAACATGTTACCTATATCTAGAAAAAGAACATCGAGCATGTTATACTTTTAAATATATTCGTTTGGTTTATTAGCAACTAAATCTAATAATTGCAACACAACAAATACTGAATATCAATTATACTATTTTACAGATAGTAACTGTTAGCACAATATTTCTTTTTATATGTCCACTTTTTAAAATATGTAATTTTGTTAAAATAAACAAACTATAAATACATGAATAAAGAATATTATTAATAATAACAAATAGTACATGTTAATATATATTTATCATCAAGTAGATATTAAAATACTGATAATTGAAAATATAATTTAAAATTTATGTAGAACAAGATTGTTTATCTTTATGTGGCTGAAATTAATAATTGATCCTAATCTAAGTTTTTTTTGCTAATTACAACGTTATGTTGTTAATTTATCTCCTGATTTTGTGTTGTAGAAAGTCATCTAAACTAAAATTAAAATTCAGATTGCAGATCAAGTAATAACTTTGACACACTTCACTATTTACAATGAAACAATCGATAACAATTTAAGTTTAAATATTTATAAACTATAATAAATTATCACAATTTTGTTTAATATTACCTAGAAGAAAAATATGAAATCAGTTTTAAAAACATATTTTTATGGGTATATAAGATATATATACTTGGATTTTTAAAATTATCATTATTATATAGTTGCTGTTTATTTTATTGCCAAAATTCAATGAGATTGCACAAATAGTAAATGGATCTATCATGGGCCTTAGGATCTTTCTACATTTCTTGATATGCCACAAGTACCTGTATATAGAGGGTCTACTTTAATAACATAGTAATAGTGAATAAAGGTTTCTGATAAAACAAATTCTCTCCATTCATGACCAATATTGTGAATAAGATATGTAGTTAGTATTCTAAAACTTCTAAACTGTTAAACATTTTTTATCAGAGTAGGATGGGTGGCAATTGATATAATCTGTTTTGAGGGTTTTGCCACCTCAATGGCTGATAAAAGATCACTAAAATAAACAAATTACCACCTTTACAAAATTTCATTTATGTCAATCAAACATTCATGTTTACTAATGACCAATTGTAAATATTAATAATTGTATTGTTGCTGTGAATTATTAAAAGAAAGGTAGGGTACCCTGTACAATGTCACATAAAATATAAATAATAAATAATATAAACATACTGAAAAATAATATTACATAATAATAAGCTTTACAAAAATTAACAGCTATATAATAAATATTGGAAAATAGCACCATTTTAATACTATTATTAAAGTAAATTTTGAAGCATATTTTAAGACAACAAAAAGGATCTAATAAGTTGGTATAATTAACTAATCTTACCAGCCTGCAATTGGTGTATAATATGAGTCTAGCAATTTATTATTTGGACTCACTTTTCTTTTATAAATTGACATGCGGTTTAATAAAAAGCATTCATAATACTAATCTAAAAATTAATATCCTACATTTGTTAACAAGGTATATCAATATTCTGGGCATCGAGTATGTGGTATCGGTTGTCCTATAGCGGAGTGGGTACTAGTGTCCGAAGATAGAGCTGTGTGTACTATAATAGCTGGTTGTGTCGGCGTAGGCGCATGTAGTTCATGACTTTCGCCTGGAGCCAAGCTGGCTATAGCAGCCAGCAAGTCGGCGTTTACAATTGGCTCACCTTCTTCTCGTGGTTCCCAGCCAACCGGTGGACTAGCCGGAGGCGAGATGAGGAATTGTTTTACTGGAGCTGGTGGCTTTAAGTTTTTAAGGGATATTGGCGTAACTGGTTGAGCGAAATAACAATTAATACATGAGTTATTAAACTGATATTGATGAAGTTGAACGCGTGCACTTACTGCAGAGAGAGGACTGTCATAATTAACACGTAAACGTTTAAAACTGCGCAACCACTGAAACGTTACATTTTCGGAAAATGTACGAAAAAGATCCTCTAATTCTTTCTTTAATTTTTCATCGGCAAAAACGTCACTGTGTATATTTGTCACGATTATAGATTGAGGTAAGTCATCAAACTCCTTTTTTTCATCTTGTGAGTCAGTTTCTAGTTCTAAATCAGCTATATTTGGATGTGTGTTTGGCATCCCATCCTCCGGGTTAATATAAACATCGGCCTCTTGAAATGTTTCATCGTCGTCTTTATTGGCCATTGTATTAGCCTTGGTACTTATAAATATTTACTTTTCGGTTTCGTCTTTATTTTGTATTGATCACAAGAGTCTCTTATTACCTAAAGTATTTTTGGGAAACAATTTACAATAATCGATGAATTTAAAATGTCAAAAATGACGTACTTCCTTCAGGGATACTAGTTGGTATAGTACCCTACAAGTGGTATGGACATATTTAAAAATGTTCTTAATTTATTTGTCCAATATGTCTATGATATCTAATAAGTTTTGTAAGGTGTGCGTATTGCTCAGTTCACATTTCTATTGATTTGCACAATGTTAGTAAATACTGAATATTAACATGCATAGTCGTAAATTTTTTGTTGTTTTTATACTTTATAAATTTTGACTATCAAAATTTGTAGGCACTATGATTTCATTGCAGCAATCAGGTACGTTTTATTGATTTCATGTAATCTCGTAATAAGTATCTTTATGTAGTTTTTTATTTATTTTGTTTACAGACTCTTGCCGAAAATGACTTGACGGAGAAAAATATTTGATCTTAGAACAGCTGATGAATAAAATAAAAAATGAATTGTATATCCGTGGAGGTTGATTAACTACTGTAAGTGTTCTTGTTAGAGAATTAAATGTGGATATAAGTCTGGAATTTACAAATGTTTAATTTTTAAACTTATTTATGGAGCCTACTAGAATCGCTGCATCTAGCGCCATCTGTATTGATAATATCTTTACAAATATTATTTCAACTTTTAAGAGTTTAATAAATAATTTAGAGTAATCACTGTGTTCAATTTATTAAATTAAATTGTAATAAGAAAAAAAAAATACTTTTGTACCCATACTCACAGAACGTATGAGTAGAATTATAAACGCTATTTACCATTTTAAAAAAAGTTAAACCCTAATATTATGAATAATTTTTTTACTACTTGTTCAAAAATCTCTGATTTGTTACTGATGTATTAGGATTTAGTAAGTGGGTATCAGCTGATCTAGATAAAATATAAAATAATTATATGAATTGTATACGGAAAACCAATTCAATACCAGTGAAGAGTTCAGAAGTGATATAAAATTGTATTCTATTTTTTTCTTAAAAGAATGTAATTAGCAATATATTAATTTGTTAGTCGAAAAATAGGTACTAGGAATAGTAAAATAAAAACTACCTGAAACCTAAGTAATGAGGAAACTGGAAGAACTAAATCAAATGAAAAATATATTCCATCTGACCTTGAGGTTGCAATTGCTTTTCAATCTTTATTGATATTCCGGTAACGATATGCCGCTTTGACATTACTTGCAGAAAATGTAGGTCAATGTTGAATTAATTCAACTTTAAAAAATCAAGAAATTGTTAGTTTTTTAATTAATTACTGTGAAGTTATAGGTGGTAGAGCCTAGCTGTAGTCATTTGACTGCAGCTCGTATTGGGCTGGCTCGACCGGGGAAGGACCACCCTCTCACAGAAGATCGACGAGCAGTAACCAAATTCATTTGGTTATGTTCCGTCGGTGAGTGAGAGTTTCCGGAAGCCCAACACCCTCTCCCCCTCCTCCTCCCTGCCAAACATGGATGTGATTGCTCAAATAAATATACCCCAGGAGGGTACCGGCTTTAGTGAAGCCGGAGAATCCCTCCCCGAGCAAAATCGGGGAAACGGGTCTCCGATTTTGCTCGGGCTGCCCGTCGTATCTGGGGCGGGCAAAGAATCACATTTTGTGTTTTCTGAGGGCAAACGACGAGGTAAAAGAGCGGCACCCCGTTCCACCCTAAGTGTGGACTTTTGCAACATCCGGGGACTTCACTCAAACTTAAACGCCGTCCACTACCACCTAGAAACGGCGCAGCCGGCCTTGTTGTTTTTGACGGAGACGCAGATATCTAAACCTAGCGACACAGCGTACCTCTCATACCCCGGGTATAAATTAGAAGATCATTTTATACCCCACGCCGGGGTGTCTGTGTTCGTAAGGGAGGATATCTGCTACCGTCGCCTCGAGATTTTTGAAGGTCGGGATCTGTCTCTACTCTGGCTGCGCGTGGACATGGACGATCATGTCAGAGTCTACGCGTGCCTCTACAGATCCCATAGTGGTAATGCAGAAACGGAGCAACTCTTGGGCCACGTACAGGCGAAGATTGACGACCTGCTTTCACAGATTCCCTCTGCTGAGGTCATAGTCCTCGGGGACTTTAACGCGCACAATGCCGAGTGGCTAGGGTCGCGTTCCACTGACTTCGCGGGGAGATCTGTGTTTGACTTTGCTCTGGCAAATGGTCTGTCCCAGTTGGTTCAGACGCACACTCGTCTACCGGATGTGGACAGCCACATGCCCTCTTTGTTGGATCTTCTGCTGACTACACATCCCGGAAAGTACCAGGTCATTGTCGAGGCTCCTCTTGGGTCCTCCGATCATTGCTTGGTACGGAGTGTAGTGCCCATTCAACGTCCGGCTCGCACAAGACCTGCGACCCGACGCGTTTGGCACTACAAGTCAGCGGATTGGGATGGAATGCGGTCTTTCTTTGCATCCTACCCATGGGGGCCGATTTGTTTCTCTTCCGATGATCCCAGTGACTGCGCTGCGGCTGTAGCTGATGTGATACTACAGGGCATGGAACTTTTTGTACCTAGCTCTGTGGTACCACTTGGTGGCAGATCGCGGCCTTGGTTTGATGCGTCTGTCAGGGCTGCAGCAGCCGGAAAACGTCAGGCGTATCAGGCTTGGGTTAATGCGTTAGTCATCAAGGATCCGAACTCTAGAGTTCTGAAGAGGAAATACAATCGTGCCTCCAGATTCTTCAAACGGCAAATTGCTAGAGCAAGGTTTAGGCATGTCGTCAAAATTGGGGATCAGTTGACAAGGTACCCACCAGGCACGCGCAAGTTCTGGGCGCTTTCTAAAGCCACTTTGGGTAACTTTTGCCAGCCATCCCTACCGCCACTGCACTCGGGGAATGATTCTCTGGCCCATACGGCAAAAGAGAAAGCCGATCTCTTGGGCACTCTTTTTGCCTCAAGCTCGAACTTGAACGACCAAGGGAAAACACCGCCTACCATCCAGCGGTGTCAGAGTTCAATGCCGGAAATAATATTCCGGCAAAAAACCATTCGACGGTCTCTAATTTCCTTGGATGTTCATAAGTCGAGTGGGCCGGATGGCATTTCCCCAATCGTGCTACGAACATGTGCCCCTGAGTTGACTCCAGTGCTAACGCGTCTATTTCGGTACTCCTATTTCAAAGGCGTAGTCCCGGTCTCATGGAAGTGTGCTTTTGTCCATCCGATCCCTAAAAAAGGTGATAGCTCGGACCCAGCTAACTACAGACCTATCGCCATCACCTCTCTTCTCTCCAAAATAATGGAGAACATCATCAACCGACAGCTCCTCGCGTACCTTGAGAATCACCAGTTGATCAATGACCGACAATATGGCTTTCGCCATGGTCGATCGGCTGGTGACCTCCTGTTATATCTTACACACCGTTGGGCTGCGGTTATTGAAAGCAAGGGAGAAGGCCTGGCAGTTAGTCTGGATATAGCGAAAGCCTTCGATCGTGTATGGCACAAAGGGCTTCTTTCGAAGCTTCCTTCCTATGGGCTTCCCGAGAGTTTATGCAAGTGGATCACCAGCTTCCTCACTGGGCGGAGCATACAGGTCGTTCTCGACGGTTTTTGCTCGGACCCCAAGCCCGTGAATGCTGGTGTACCCCAAGGCTGCGTGCTATCCCCAACCCTGTTCCTCTTGCACATCAATGATATGTTGGACATTTCCAACATACATTGTTATGCGGATGACAGCACTGGGGATGCGGTATATTCCGGCCGTGCAGGTCTCTCTCGGGAAAACGTCGATGAGTGCCGAAAGAAACTTGTGTCTTCTATAGAGACCTCCCTGAGGACGGTCTCAGAATGGGGTAAACTGAACCTCGTTCAGTTTAATCCCCAAAAGACACAGGTTTGCGCGTTTACCGCTAAGAAAACCCCATTTGTCGTATCGCCGCTCTTCGATAGCACACCTCTCGATGCCTCGCCAAGTATCAGAGTACTGGGACTCGACATTTCGGGCGACTGTCAGTTTCGTGGTCACTTGGAGAGCAAGGCCAAGTTGGCCTCGATAAAATTGGGTGTGATCAATAGAGCGAGACAGTATTTCAATCCTGGCCAAAGACTTGCGCTTTATAAGGCGCAGGTTCGGCCACATATGGAGTACTGCTCTCATCTCTGGTCCGGATCACCCCAATATCAGCTTCTACCTTTTGACCGCGTACAACGGAGAGCCGTACGGATTGTCGGGGACCCGGTGCTCTGTGAACGGCTGGACTCTTTGGCATTGCGTAGAGACGTGGCTTCTTTGTGCGTCTTCTATCGCATTTACAACGGGGAGTGTTCCGAAGAGCTATTTGATCTGATGCCTGCCGCCGAATTCCATCACCGCACAGCACGTCACCGCCTGCATTTCCATCCACACCACCTGGATGCATGGCGATCTTCTACTGTGCGGTTTTCAAGGACTTTTCTTCCACGTACCACTAAGATGTGGAATGAACTTCCTTCGGCGGTGTTTCCAGATCGATACGACATGGGTACCTTCAAAAAAGGCGTTTATTTTTATCTCCAAGGCCGGCAACGCTCTTGTGCGTCTTCGGATGTTGCAAGAGTTCATGGGCGGCGGTGATCACATTTAACCTGTGACCCGCACGCTCGTTTGCCCTCCTATTTCATAAAAAAAAAAAAAAAAAAAAAAAAAAAAGCAGACAACTGATCTATGTATGGCAAACATCCGTTAATGTACTTAACGTACTAATAATAGAGGTTGTTGCACCACACCAAGCACTAATATTTAATAATTGTGTAGACAGTGGCACTTTTCTGGATCTAAAGAAAATGAGTCAAATTTTATCAATATTTAATTTAAATTAAATCCAAATAACTATAGACCAATTTCAGTACTACCTACATTTAATAAGATTTTAAAAAAATTATGTTAATTCAATTACCTACTTGATTATTTTAATAAAAATAACCTTAAACATGAAAAACGGTTTGGTTTCACTCTTGGTTGTTCAACAACAGACGCAGGAATTGAGCTATTTCTGAATATTTGTGATGCCTGGAAACAATCACAAAATGCTCTTGGGAATTTCTGTGATTTATCTATTGGAATGTGTACAGCATGAAACTTTAATTAGAAAACTACAATATTACGTAGTAAGAAATACAGTTCTTGATTTGATTTATTCATAAATCCTAATAGAAAAATTTAGAAAGTAGATATGAATGGATAGCGTTCGTCTAGTTCACTAGTCAAAATGGGTGTATCACAAGGCTCTAAGGCTTTTTTTGTTCCTTATTTACATAAATAACTTACCTTATCTTATGAGGGATAAACATGGTATAGTGTTGTTTGGTGATGACATTTCTTTTTTTTTTAAATTAAGACTATATTTGGGAACTGACGATGTAAAAAAGAATACTCTCTCTGATGTAGTACAATGGTATGATGCTAACAATATTTTGCTCAACAAAAAAAAAACAAAATGTATTATATTTTCTTTACTGCATGTCAAATATATCACAATCGATGTACAATTAAATAATGAGGAATTAGAATTGGTCCATTCTACTGTTTTCTTTGGTTTATTACTTTAGATGCAAGACTACATGTTTAAGATTATCGAACAGACTTAGTTGTGCTATAAACGCGGTTAAAAAAATACGCTGATTAACGAATGTGGAAACTGCTAGATTAGTTTATTTTAATTATTAACATAGTATCATGTATATAGTACTCTGTGGTAGGGACATAACGTCGGATTGTTTCCGGTGGTTCTAGTTTATGGCAAATTATAATTTCTGGTTTATATTTTATTTTTCTAATGTGTAAAAACATTGTTTTAAAACTGAAATGAAAAAAAGCAGTTGTATTCTTTGTGTCAAGTTTGATTCCATGCCCAGTTCACATAATGACAAAAATAATAAATATAGAAGTTTGGAATTTTATTGTACAGCATTGACTGAGTCAATTCTGACACATCGTTGCCGTATCTTGATTAGATTGATTTGATGAACTTTTAAATTTTAAATGAAACTATTAAAAATCCAAAGATATTTTTGTATCAATTAAGGTCAGTTTTATTTGACTTCAATTAAAATAAAATTATTATTATTAATATTTATACTTTTCAGAGCGTGGATACAAATGAGCTTAATAAATTTCTACGTTATCTTCTTAAAATAATCTCGCAGCAAAAATTAATACCACATATTTCTATACTTTAATATTAATATTGTTTTATTGGTTTCGTGGAATCTCGTATTGAAAATTTACACGTTTGTTTATTTAAATTATTTACAGAAGTGACTTTCGAATGTCGATCGAGGGGAAAAAATATATGCCTCCAGGGCAGGTGATAAGCAAAATAAAAGATGAATTGTATATCCATGGGGGTCGATTAAGTGCCGAAGATCTTTTTAAAGAGCTAAATGTGGATTCATGTATAATAAATGAAAATATTTCTGAAATAGTCCAAGGGAAAGAAGTGCAATTTATTGAGGGATCTTTAATTGCTCATTACTACTTAGAAGAAATAGCTCTAGAAATAAATATGAAGCTACAAATAGAAGGTAAAATATCACTTGATGATTTGGCTCTACAATTTGATTTACCAGCAGATGTTTTACAACATAATGTGTTGGAAAAGTATCTGGGTACAATCATTATCGGAAAACAAGACCCGTCTGATCCAAAATTATTTTATACTGAAGAATATATTACTAGGTCTAAAGCAAAGATTCGAGGTGCTTTAATGGGTATCTTGAAACCCAGATTATTGAGGGAAATAACTGATCATTACAATTTAGAAGACGAATTATTTATTAATATATTTGATCAACTAAATGACACAGGTGTTATTTCTGGGCGTCATCAATTATTTCGGGCAGTTTATGAGTCCTCTGTTTATACAAAATCACAACATGATTGGTTTATCGATGGTTACAAACTGAACAATCATTTGAGTTACTATGGTATAGAATGTGAGACAGATTTTGATCCAAAGGAGTACATAAAAAAAATTCTACCTAATGAAAATATGATCTTCTTAAAAGGAGACGCCATAGGTTTGCAACTTAAACAAAAATTGGATGCTGCAGTGGAAGAAATCATTACCTCAAAGAGTTATTTAAATGTTTCTTCCTTTTTGAATATTTATATATATGATGAAGATATTGAAACTTTACTTTCTCCTTTCCTTAAAAAATACTCTGTTCTTGTATTTCATAACACAGGTTAGATATATTGTAACTATAAACTCATAGCTAAACATTTGTTATAAAACTTTTTTTAGTTTTCAGTTACCAGTTTATAGAATCCATTAAAGAAGCTTGTCTACCAACAATTAAAAAACAAGCAGAGTCTTTTATTGTCTCTGGCAAGTACCATCAGTATTTAGAAAACCAACTAGCAAAACATAAAGCTCACAATTTTGTTGATCACGGAGCTGCAAGGTGTGAAGATCATAAAATGAATGTAAGTTCTGGTGAAGAAGATGGTGGTTTACAGGATAGTAGTTCTGAAAGTATGGCTGCTAAAAGACATCCAATGTCCCAGCATCTTGATAAAGGTTCTTACTTTGATGAGGCACCAAATGCAAAAAATCTTAATGTCTTTGAAATAATTAATATCAAAGATATAGAGAATATAATTAAAGGTATCTTTGATAACGAGTACATGGATCATGTTGTTACACCAATTGCTGAATACATTCTAGGGTAATTATAACTTTATAATTTGAATTATTCAATATCATCTGAAATTATTTTCTAATTATAATCATTCTTTATACAGGCATCTCAATCAAACAGCTTTTACAATCGCTAAAGATTTGTATGAAAAACCATTACAAGATGAATGAAGATTTTGATAGGGTTCAAAAGTAAGACCATTATAGTAATTGTAATTACAATAGTATTTTTAGAGTTACATAATGTTTATAAAGATAATGTATTTTGAGCAAAAATTAGGTAGTAAATTTTTGTAAGTTTTTAAATGCCATTAATATTACTTTATAGTTCATTTAGTATTTTTAAATAAAATTCAGTCATTAAAGATAAATTAACACGTTTGTTTTTCAAAATGTTTGAAAAGAAAATTTTCTTGTAGTTGTGGGTGCTAAGAAATATGATTAAAATTATAGTCAACATTTGTGGGAGTCCACACATTCGCCAAATACTGTTGTCAGCTAGTAAATGGTACCTGTCAGCAAACCCTTCTGACTCAAATATTAAGCCATATATCCCTGGAAATATATACAAACCTAATACTGTAATATATTTTTAGTTTTATTGCACAAATTACGTTGTTCGCAGCCGAAGGACTCAAAAAAAAACCGAATTTAATATAAAAGTGAATTTATTTTAACTCACAAATTTACCTATTATAATTAAACTAAATACGACTTCATGTGTTGAAGTGGTAACATAGAGTGAATGAATTATTACAAATTATAAAATAATGTTAAATCTAAACTTAAGCAATAAGACACACAGAGTTTCTGGAAACGATGAATGGATGTGGTTCGATGTTGCGCAAGGGTTGTCGGAACGGGCCGTAGTAGGTGGTCTCGGCGAACGCGGTGTCCCAATATTGTAATGTAGGGTTGTCACATACGTGCTCGGAGCACCCTCAAATGGGGGGTGCCGCCGGGGCGTCACGGTGAGTGCTAACGCGATCCCGTGGCGTCCCACTACGGCGATGAGGGCAACCGTTGGTTTTTTTGTGGGTAGCCTTAAAAATGGCAGCGTCCTCTATGCTGCCGGGTAGTCCCACATAACCCCCCGGCCATCATAACGGATTTTTCCTACGCACAAAAAAAAAAAAAAAAGGCTTGTCACGTACGTAACACACACCACAATACATATCATATATTTAAAAATAACAAGTACAAATAAAAGATGGAATGTACAAAATTATTGTGTATACCATCGAAAATTGGGATCTCTGCTTTCTATAATGTTAGCTAGTCTATGAAGTAGTCATACCGGGACAGCTTCTAACATTATAGGTTTAGGTGGGGTTGTATTTAACAAGATTAGCATGAACTGAACTTTAAACGCTGCACCATGACTTCTCTTTTAGACTACTTGGCCCCTGTTTACTGATTCGCAAACGACAAAATTTAGAACAATTTTTCAACAACTTGAGCCATCGCAATCATTTGGATATGGAGGCCTAATGATTTTAGTGAAATAATAAAAGTAAAAATAAAATCTATAAAACTCGGCAAACCAGAAAACCCGTCCCCATATAGGTACAAAGTTTATACCGTGGTAAGGATTTTAATATTAACCTAAACAAATAAACCTTAGAAAAAAAAACTATGGTCTACATATTAAATTATGATACATATAGTTATTTAATATGTAGGTCGTACAATTAGACAACTATTTAATTTCGTTGACACGATAGAAATGTTAACATTATAATTATAATTTTTCGGAATCTAACATTATTTAGAACAATATTTTACTGTTTTTACTGATATAACGTTAAAGTGATAAAAAATGTTTATTTGATAAATTATCATAAGCTATTGTTATTTTATTAAGATATTGTACTTACATACTTTATTTAGTAATAAGGAAATACAATTAATATAATTGTTACAACTACATTTAAGAATTAAGAAGCATACTGTAAAATTGTATAAATATAAAATATTTATTGTAAAATAGTTAATTTTTTGCTCTTCAGATATTTTTTATAAAGCAGCTCTCAGAACAAAATTGTATCTGGCTATTTTTGCGTCGCCGCATTGAATATAAGACAAACATTTATTTTCAGAGCTTTCGATGCATAAGCTTATGTTGTATAGTGATTCTCCATCCACCGTAGGGTAGATTTTAAAACTATTATTTAAAACTATCTACTGTACACCACGGGTAGTTATTTAATATAAAGGAATTTCTATATATTTTAATACGCTAAACATAGTTACAGTGACTCTTCATTCACGTCTTCTTTCGGAATTCTATTAATAAAATACGGACTAATGAAATCCAGTGGTATATTGCTTATTTAATAATGTTTTAATTTTCTAATTAGATTAAGTGACTCCTCTTCATAATCAGTTATTCTTTTTATACCTTGTGCGCTGGTGGATGATGGTGTGGGTGACACTGTCATTAACGTTTCGTTTCTCGCTTGAGACTTGACGCGGTTTACAAATTATATTTTAGTTTTTTAGTTATATCACATTTGTAATGTATAATAACTGTAGCAATTGAAATGAAGCCCAATCAAACTGTTTTAGTCTACACATAAATTATAATAGAAAGAAAAATTCAGCAAAATGTTATGCGTATAACATAACGCTTAAAAGAAGTTAGTGAGGGGATGTACTGCTACGATATGAGAGTCGATGTTTTTTTGAAGTTGACACACAAGGTATAATTCTTTAATTTTTCATCGGCATAACGTCACTGTATATTCGATTATAGATTGAGGTAAGTCATCAAACTCCTTTTTTTCATCCTATGAGTCAGTTTCTGATCTAAATCAGCTATATTTGGATGTGTGCTTGGTATACCATGCACCGGCTTAATATAAACATCGGCCTCCTGAAATGTTTCATCGTCGTCTTTAATGGACATTGTATTTACAAATATTTACTTTTCGGTTTCGTCTTTATTTTGTATTGATCACAAGAGTTTCTTATACCTTATAATATTTTTGGGAAACAATTTACTATAATCGATGAATTTAAAATGTCAAAAATGACGTACTTCCTTCAGGGATACTAGTTGGTATAATACACAGATTAGGTACTATAAATTAATAAGTACAAGTGGTATGGACATATTTAAAAATGTTCTTAATTTATTTGACCAATATGTCTATGTATATCAAATATGTTTTGTAAGGTGTGCGTATGGCTCAGTTGACATTTCTATTGCACAGTGTTAGTAAATACTGAATAGTAACATGCGTAGTTGTCAATTTTTGTTTTTTTTATACTTTTTAAATTTTTACTATCAAAATTCGTAAGCACAAAGATACAAGATGTACTTAAGTTTGGAGGATATATGGAAGTCAAGAACGTGAGATATTGTCAGAAAGTTCATTCATGGTGAGGGAACAAAAGTGGCAGAATATGCTAAAGGCCGGTATTTGGATCGGTGAAAGTATCGATTTCATTTGGATCAGGAGCAACGTTAATGCTCAAATTAACACCAAAAGGACTGTTTCAGATGTAATCATTCCTTTGCGAGGCCGGTTGAATTATTCATTTCAACTAATGCACGACAATGCACATCCACACAAGGCTAGAGTCATAACACGCATTCTAACATATGGGCGGCCATCCCTCAAATTGATTTTGATGAACTTATATCAAGCAGGCCAAATGCAGCAATTGTGTGATTCGTATTAGTGGTGGAAACACAGATTATATATTTTTTAACTTTACAATAAAAATGTAGAATATCAATTTTGCACTTTTTTGAAATTTAATTGACGACAATAATTTGGCTTAATTTGTAAAAAAGCAAAAATTGCATTTTATCATTATTTTATCAAAATATATAAGGAGTACGTGATTAACTAAAACATAGGAGTTAAAGTAAAAAGTTAATATGTAATGCTAGCTTTGGTAAATATTGCTTGAGTAATTTTTATTGCAAAAACATACACTTGATCCCTAAACACTTTGATGTATATTTATATATTATATTTCGCTTGTATATTATATTTTGATTCCTCAGACACGGTACTTTTAATCGGGAAGAAATCTCCCATTTGACGTCCGAAAACATCAAAAATTTCATGATTGGTGAAGTGCTTAAAGCTTAATAAACAAACAAAGCAGCTCAACTTCGAATATATAATTAATATTGTCCACTTTAAACTAAAAAGTTAGACAAAGCCTAAGCTGTTTAATATTGTCCATCAAAATATACAAGGCATAGGTGGCAAGGAATTAGAAGTGGAACTGTTTGTTAATAAATATAATATTAGTTTATTGTGCCTTACCGTTGTCAAAGAACAACATTATTAATATAGAAAATTATAAATTGTCAAGTTCGTTCTTTAGAGAGAAAGCTATTCGTGGTGGCTCACTTATCTTATCTCGTAATGATGTAGTCTTCAAGTCTCGATCGGACATAGTGACGCTCTCTGTTGAGCGAATTATTGAGCTATCCTGTATTGAGCTCAATGATTATATTATTTTATGCGTGTACCGACCCCCCTCTGGTGACTTTGAAGAATTTGAAAATAAAATGGAGGATATTTTAACAAAGCTTAGTCATAAAAACAAGTCATTGATAGTGTGCGGTGATTTTAATGTAGATATATTACATGTAACTTCGTATAGTGTACGTTTATTAAATTTGTTTAAATCTTTTAATTTATTGAACGTCGGAACGTTTCGGAACCAACTCGCATTACTAATATTTCTGCAACTTGTATTGATAATGTGTTCTGTCACTGTAACATTTATGAAGAGATGATAATGGCCAATTTAAGTTCAGAACACTGTGGTCAAAAATTTTCTCTTTTAATTGAACATAAAATTAAAGGGCCCCTAAAATATAGTTGCAGGCCGATTACAAAAAATAGAATCATTACTTTTAAAAATAATATTGCAAAAAAAATAGTTAAAGTAAATTTAACAAACGATAATCCAAATAATCTATATAATAAAGTATTCGAACTTGTATTACATGAATTTAATAATACGTTTAAGTCAATAACAAAGATAAAATACTTTAATCTTAAATTTAGTGATTGGGCGACCGTAGGAATATATAGAAGTAGAGAAAAGTTATACGATTTATATGGAGAGAGGCAATGGAATCATGATCCGTTGTTCTTGAATAAAGTTAGGATATTTTCTAAAATATTTAAGAAGTTGTTTGCTTACAAGCCAAGTCGATATATATTCGAAATAAAATCGTAAATTCAGACGATAAAATAAAGGCAACTTGGGATGTTTTATCTAGTGTTACGGGGAAAACTAGGGCTGCTAAAGAACCTATAAGGTTAAAAATTAATGATAAAGTAGTAAGTACAAATATAAATGTGGCGACCATTTTTGAATCTCTTTTTACTGAAATTCCATTAGCAGTCACGCGTAATTTAAATTCTTCATCATCTGATGCAATCATGGAACTAACTAATAACGTTAGAGTCAGTAATAAATGTTTTGTTTTTAAGCCTGTTTCATCTGATGAAATTGTTAAAACGTTTAGAACCTTAAATCTGAAAAAAACCGGTGATCTTTGGGGTATATCAGTTAAATTACTTATTATAAATGAAATTGCCCCACAACTTTGCTTAATTTTCAACAAATGTATTGAAACCGGTATTTTTCCAGATTTGATGAAAAGTAGTAAAGTGGTTCCTTTGTTTAAAAATGGCGATAGAAAAGAACCGGGAAACTATAGGCCTATCTCTGTTTTACCGACCTTAAGTAAGATCTTTGAAAAGATTATTTTAGATCAAATGTCAGAATTTGTTTCTAGCAATAAAATCATGCATAGTGAACAATATGGTTTCACCAAAGGTAAATCAACAACTGATGCGAGTGCCACGCTTTTTAAGCACATTTACGACGCATGGGAAAAATCGCAGAATGCAATCGGGGTGTTTTGCGATTTATCCAAGGCCTTTGATTGCGTTGACCATCAAACGTTACTATGCAAACTGAACCACTATGGTGTGCGTAGTGTTGCGCTTGTTCTTATTGCCTCTTATCTAGATCAAAGAGTCCAGACGGTTGATGTAAATAATTCTAAATCGGCTGGTTCTTACCTAAAGATGGGTGTTCCACAAGGATCTATTCTTGGTTCCTTTTTATTTTTACTTTATATTAATGATTTGCCCTTTTTCGTAAAGGGCTTATGTGACATTGTGCTTTTTGCTGACGATACCTCGCTTATTTTTAAAGTCGGGCGTAATAGAACTAATTATGACGAAGTAAACAGCGCTCTGTCACGTGTTCTTCATTGGTTCGAAATAAATAATTTGGTCTTAAATACAAGGAAAACCAAATGCATGGAGTTTACACTTCCCAATGTAAAAAGTCAGAATTGTAGCCTGCTCCTTAACAATGAAGTTTTGGAAATGACTGACTCAACGGTTTTCCTAGGTATAACTTTAGATAAAAAGCTCCAGTGGAGCCCCCATCTCTCAACACTCGCAGGCAAACTCCGCCGTCTATGCAATTAAAAAAATAAGACAATTAACAGATGTCAATACAGCTCGACTTTTATTTTAGTTACTTTCATTGCATTTTGTCTTACGGTATTTTGTTATGGGGCAGTGTTGCTGAAGTTAATTCTCTATTTATTTTACAAAAAAGAGCTGTGCGGGCTATTTATAACTTAAAAGCTAGAGATGCCCTGAGAGATGTCTTTAAAGAAATTGGTATTCTTACGGTCGTTTCTCAATACATATTTAATAACATTTTATTTGTACGTCACAATTTGGATACATATGTAAAAAACAGTGACAGACACGCTATAAATACTAGAAATAAAAATAAACTTTCAACGCAGATATTTCGTCTGCAAAAAGTTAAAAAATCCTTCATGGGCATGAGTGTTCGCTTATATAATAAGCTTCCACAAGATATCTTAGACCTTCCTTTACTTGCTTTTAAATCTAAAATTAAAAGTATACTGTTAAATAAAGCTTATTATAGCATACAAGAATTCTTAGTTGATCGTATTTCGATCAAGTAAAAGGTTAGGTTGTGGAGTTTTGGTTGTTGACTCATTTGCAGGATATTCTAATCTGTACATCAAACATTGTTCACATATTTTTAAAAAGAGCAACTGTTGAGTTTCTGGCCAGCTCTTCTCAACAGAACAGCATTCCGAGCTGGTGGTAGCTTAAGGACGGACTGACTACTGACATTTTTATAATGTAATAATTGACAATTCAAAAGTGCGTGTAAATGCCTATTTGAATAAAGATATTTTGAATTTGACTTAAAATTCCTTGAATAACATTAAGAATGGAATAAAAATTAAAACCACCAATTGTCTCTCCCATAAAGTGATCAAATCCTGGTAGATTCATTATCTTCGCAATTACCTGAAGTTCATATATGCAATCATATTGAATTACGAAATTCAAATTAATTACAATAATGACAAAAGGCTCAGAGAGATCATTAAATTATAAATTAATATAATTTACAATATATCATTAAAAATAACCTTAAACATGAAAAACGGTTTGGTTTCACTCTTGGTTCATGAAAAACGGTTTGGTTTCACTCTTGGTTGTTCAACAACAGACGCGGGAGTTGAGCTATTTCTGAATATTTGTGATGCCTGGAAACAATCACAAAATGCTCTTGGGAATTTCTGTGATTTATCTATTGGAATGTGTACAGCATGAAACTTTAATTAGAAAACTACAATATTACGTAGTAATAAATACAGTTCTTGATTTGATTTATTCATAAATCCTAATGGAAAAATTTAGAAAGTAGATATGAATGGATAGCGTTCGTCTAGTTCACTAGTCAAAATGAGTGTATCACAAGGCTCTAGGGCTTTTTTTGTTCCTTATTTACATAAATAACTTATCTTATGAGGGATAAACATGGTATAATGTTGTTTGGTGATGACATTACTTTTTTTTTTTAAATTAAAAGACTATATTTGGGAACTGACGATGTAAAAAAGAATACTCTCTCTGATGTTGTACAATGGTATGATGCTAACAATATTTTGCTCAACAAAAAAAAAAAACAAAATGTATTATATTTTCTTTACATAATGTCAAATATATCACAATCGATGTACAATTAAATAATGAGGAATTAGAATTGGTCCATTCTACTGTTTTCTTGGGTTTATTACTTTAGATGCAAGACTACATGTTTAAGATTATCGAACAGACTTAGTTGTGCTATAAACGCGGTTAAAAAAATACGCTGATTAACGAATGTGGAAACTGCTAGATTAGTTTATTTTAATTATTAACATAGTATCATGTCATATGGCATACTATTATTGGATAATGCGGCAGACATTGGCGTAATATTTGTTCTACAGAAAGGGTCTGTTCGATCTGTAACATGAAGCCAAGAGCATCGCTAAACAATACATTTCTGAGAGTTTAAAATTATGACAATAATTGTGTATTGTCATAATTTTCATGTATATATTTGATTGTTCAAACATATACATGAAAATTTAATTTACGTTCATAAAAATATTAATAAATACAAGAAAAATTGCAATGGATGATGTCCATAAACACTAGAAATAAAACTAAACTTGCTATGCCCGTCACTAGTCTCCTTAAAATAAGTAAGTATTTCAAAGTTGTGTGTACGTTTTACAAATTGTGTACGTTTTTAAATAAACTAATTACATCGTTAACAACTTACTGATAAAGTCTTAGATTTGTCAACAAATTAATATAAATTATACATTAAAGGTAAATTGATAAAAAAAATCCTATTACAGTGATGGATTACATTAACGACGGTATGGCCTGGGAATTGTATTTTAACAAATAACTGGTGTCCTACGCGGTTTGCTTGGCGTTGTTGTTAGTTTTATTTTAGGAACCTGGGTACATAACAACCGTTTCCTTAGAAGTCATTACATACGTGGCGTTGGGGGTCGGGTAGCCCGTTTCCCTGAAATATGGCGAGGGGGGTGATGGCTGGCCCTTGCGTTATACTCGGTACGGGTGCTGCTTGTAGTGACTGGTTGAATACACGTCGAGTTTTTGCAATATTTCACTAGTAACGTAGGGACATAACGTCGGATTGTTTCCGGTGGTTCTAGTTTATGGCAAATTATAATTTCTGGTTTATATTTCCTTTTTCTAATGTGTCATAACAATGTTTTAAAACTGAAATGAAAAAAAAGTTACTGTATTCTCTGTGTCAATTTTGATTCCATGCCCAGTTCACATAATGACAAAAATAATAAATATAGAAGTTTGAAATTTTATTGTACAGCATTGGTCATTCACCACAGATCGAGTTACTAGTAGTTATTACAAATAGAGTACTATTTAGTAAGTACAAAGCACAGATAACCACGTAGTATATACTACATCGATGATTGAGTCAATTCTGACGCATCGTTGCCGTATCTTGCTTTGATTCGATTTGATGAACTTTTAAATTTTAAATGAAACTATTAAAAATCCAAAGATATTTTTGTATCAATTAAGGTCAGTTTTATTTGAATTCAATTAAAATATAATTATTATTATTAATATTTACACTTTTCAGAACGTGGGTACAAATGAGCTTAATAATTTTCTACGTTATCTTCTTAAAATAATCTCGCAGCAAAAATTAATACCACATATTTCTATACTTTAATATTAATATTGTTTTATTGGTTTCGTGGAATCTCGTATTGAAAATTTACACGTTTGTTTATTTAAATTATTTACAGAAGTGACTTTCGAATGTCGATCGAGGGGAAAAAATATATGCCTCCAGGGCAGGTGATAAGCAAAATAAAAGATGAATTGTATATCCATGGGGGTCGATTAAGTACCGAAGATCTTTTTAAAGAGCTAAATGTGGATTCATGTATAATAAATGAAAATATTTCTGAAATAGTCCAAGGGAAAGAAGTGCAATTGATTGAGGGATCTTTAATTGCTCATTACTACTTAGAAGAAATAGCTCTAGAAATAAATATAAAGCTACAAATAGAAGGTAAAATATCACTTGGTGATTTGGCTCTACAATTTGATTTACCAGCAGATGTTTTACAACATAATGTGTTTGAAAAATATCTGGGTACAATCATTATCGGAAAACAAGACCCGTCTGATCCAAAATTATTTTATACTGAAGAATATATTACTAGGTCTAAAGCAAAGATTCGAGGTGCTTTAATGGGAATCTTGAAACCCAGATTATTGAGGGAAATAACTAATCATTACAATTTAGAAGACGAATTATTTATTAATATATTTGATCAACTAAATGACACAGGTGTTATTTCTGGGCGTCATCAATTATTTCGGGCAGTGTATGAGTCCTCTGTTTATACAAAATCACAACATGATTGGTTTATCGATTCTTACAAAGTGAACAATTATTTGGAGTACTTTAGTTTAGAATATAACTTTATACCTTATCCAAAGGAGTACATAAAAAGAATTCTACCTAATGAAAATATGATCTTCTTAAAAGGAAGTGTCATAGATTTGCAACTTAAACAGAAATTGGAAGCTGCAGTGGAAGAAATCATTACTTCAAAGAGTTATTTAAATGTTTCTTCCTTTTTGAATATTGGTATATTTGATGAAGATATTGAAACTTTACTTTCTCCTTTCCTTAAAAAAAACTCTGTTCTTGTATTTGATGACACAGGTTAGATATATTGTAATGAATTAACTATAAAATCATAGCTAAGCATTTGTTATAAAACTTGACAACTTTTTTTAGTTTTCAGTTACCAGTTTATAGAATCCATTAAAGAGGCTTGTCTACCAACAATTAAAAAACAAGCAGAGTCTTTTATTGTCTCTGGCAAGTACAATCAGTATTTAGAAAACCAACTAGCTAAACATAAAGCTCACAATTTTGTTGATCACGGAGCTGCAAGGTGTGAAGATCATAGAATGAATGTAAGTTCTGGTGAAGAAGATGGTTTACAGGATAGTAGTGCTGAAAGTATGGCTGCTAAAAGACATCCAATATCCCAGCAACTTGATAAAGGTTCTTACTTTGATGAGGCAACAAATGCAAAAAATCTCAATGTCTTTGAAATAATTAATATCAAAGATATAGAGAATATAATTAAAGGTATCTTTGATAACGAGTACATGGATCATGTTGTTACACCAATTGCTGAATACATTCTAGGGTAATTATAACTTTATAATTTGAATTATTCAATATCATCTGAAATTATTTTCTAATTATAATCATTCTTTATACAGGCATCTCAATCAAACAGCTTTTACAATCGCTAAAGATTTGTATGAAAAACCATTACAAGAGGAATGAAGATTTTGATAAAGTTCAAAAGTAAAACCATTATAGTAATTGTAATTACAATAGTATTTTTAGAGTTACATAATGTATATAAAGATAATGTATTTTGAGCAAAAATTAGGTAGTAAAATTTTGTAAGTTTTTAAATGCCATTAATATTACTTTATAGTTCATTTAGTATTTTTAAATAAAATTCAGTCATTAAAGATAAATTAACACTTTTGTTTTTCAAAATGTTTGAAAAGAAAATTTTCTTGTAGTTGTGGGTGCTAAGAAATATGATTAAAATTATAGTCAACATTTGTGGGAGTCCACACATTCGCCACATACTGTTGTCAGCTAGTAAATGGTACCTTTCAGCAAACCCTTCTGACTCAAATAATAAGCCATTAGAATATATACAAACCTAATACTGTAATATATTTTTACTTTTATTGCACTTATAACCCAAACCAATTATTTATTTATTTATTTATATTCTTTATTGTTCACCACAATACACATCGCATTTAAAAATAACAAGTACAAAAAAAAAATGGAATGTACAAAATTATTGTGTATACTATCGGAAACTTGGGATCTCTGCTTTCTATAATTTTTTCTATAATCTTTCTATAATTAAGTAAAAATAAAATCTATAAACCTCGCCAAGCAAGAAACAAATAAACCTTAGAAAAAAAAAACAAAGACTTAAGATATCATCTTCCAGTATTTAAATGAATATATTATGTTTGAACGTATGATTATATTATTGTGCTATGGTCTACATATTAAATTATGATATAGTAATTTAATATATAGGTCGTACAAAAATCAATTAGACAACTATTTAATTTTCGTTGACACAATAAAAGTGTAATACATTATATATTTTTGGGAATTTAGCATTATTAAGCACAAAATTTTACTGTTATTACTGATATAACATTAAAGTGATAAAAATTGTTTATTTGATAAATTGTCATAAGCTATTGTTATTATATTAAGATATTGTATTTACATACTTTATTTAGTAATAAGGAAATACAATTAATATAATTGTTACAGCTACATTTAAGAATTAAGAATCACTGTAAAATTGTTAAAAATTAAATGTTCATACTGTGATTTTATAATAAACAATATTCTTCACTTATAAAATATAAATAATACGTAATCTTTATTTGGTTTCTTTCCTTTATAATAATTTAGCAATATTTACTTAGTAGTGTAAAATAGCTTAAACAAACACAAAACAACACACAAAACCATCAATTTTTGTGTTTTCTTTATTAGTAGAGCCCTTTAAATCTACAAACGCAATTTATTTATAACCTTTTATTACAAAAATGGGACACAAGCTAGTTAGCCTTTTCATTAGATTTGTAATTTAATGTAATTTGTATTTTTATGTAATTTATATCTTTTTTCATTATATCTATTAAGGTAGAGTATGAAACATTTACTGGTTTGGCTACATTTTTAATTTTTTGCTCTTCAGATATTTTTTATAAAGCAGCTCTCAGAACAAAATTGGATCTGCCTTCTTTGCGTCACCGCATTTTATCTAAGACAAAAATTTATTTTAAAAGCTTTCGATGTATAAGCTTATGTTGTACAGTGGATCTCCATCCACCGTAGGGTGGATTTTAAAACGATCATTGTAAACTATCTACCGTACCCCACGGGTAGTTATTTAATATAAAGGAATTTCTATATATCTTAATACGCTAAACATAGTTATAGTGACGAAATTCCAAGATTCTAACCCATTGAAACACAATTTTTACTGCGACGACTTCGTTATATATATCCGAGTTAACGACGTGTTATTTTAATGGCTTATACGGCTGATCTAAATCCAATGGACAAATCACAAACGTGTGAACCTCATTTCAATAATGCATCAAGTTAATACCAGAGAATACAGTCAAACTAAATAAATCCAATTCGTCATTATATAATTGTAAGTGTAATTTGACAATTTTAATGTTTGGTAAAGAAAATTTAAAACATTTTGTCGTGGAGTTACAGATTATTAGCGCTGTAACCATTGTATAACATCTGAGAGAGCATGTTTACATCGTTAATTCATTCCTAATCGGTGTGTTTTAATGAAGAAAATAAGAGAAATATCATTAGCAAACAATATTATCCATTGTTAATCCTTCACAAAATCAGGTATGTTATTTATGTAAAAAAGGTATAGGAAGTCAGAAAATAGTCTTGTGGCACTGTTATTTTGATTAATGAAATAGGGGGTAAGGCTCTTCGTTCACGTCTACTTTCTGAATTCTATTACTATACGAATTTATGAAAACAAGAGCTTATTTAATAATGTTTTAATTTTCTAATTAGATTAAGTGAGTCCGCTTCATAATAATTTATTCAGTTTATTTTTATCTATAAATTTAAATTTATACAACTACAACTATTACAAAATGTTGGTGATCCATCTAATAACATTAAAGAATATGAATACATTTTTTCAATATTAATGAATGTAATGAATAAATAAACAAATATTTGTTAAAAGATTTTATTAGTGCATTTAAACAGAAAATAAAGTATCAAACAAGAGAATATTAGTTTTACAAATAGTTTTAAATATGCTATAATGTAGCTTTTTTCTTGAGAGTTTGTATGATTTTCATGCATCATATCAAACAAAATGCAATTTATATCATGTTTATTTGTGATCTAAGTTTGCAATAAAAATATATTTTTTTCATTATTATAGTCTGTCTGTTATTAACTTGAGGCTTTAGCAGCTTGACGTCTCTTGACATCCCAATTATATACTCTAGCCATATTTACTTCTGTTGTAGTCCACTGATCTCTGGAATTATATGTTAATTTTATCTAAGTTAAGGCGTAATATTATTACCGTAATTTAAAATGAATGAATGAAAGGTAGATTCTTCTCCATTATCCATATGTAATATTACGAAGACTTAAAATTCTAGGTCAGACCCATGAATATTGCTTACCTCAAAAAGTCCAAATCATGTTCTACACACGACAGATTTTTCTTTGCTGTTGCCATATTTGTTGTAAGCAGTGTTTCAGCATCTTTTAATGAATACTCCAACATGACATTAGCCCCAAGCCATAAATAAACATTTTCTGTGGGCATTATATTTGCCTGAAAATAGTTTTAAAATAAATATGTAATAATACAATAATTAAAAAAAAAAAAAATTCATTTAATAATTCCGTGAGTAAGATACCACCAGTTCAGAATGCTGCTCTGGTCAGAAAAGCTTGCCAGAAACTCAACAGTTGTTGTTTTTTTTAAATGAACTTTAACAATGTTTGGTGTACACTTTCTCAATTTGAGGCTTAAAGGTAAAATAATTTTAAGGAAAGCCATATTTTTTACAAATTAATAAAATTAGTATGTTTAGTTTGCATTTGACTTTGTTTGTGAATTCCATATAATTTTTTCTCATATTTACTTAACTTAGTTTATTAAAAGGTTTAAAAAACATATTGCTTATTAAATATGTATTTTTTATAATACTTTTTGTTTCATATCAAATTTTGACAAAACTTGTACCTAGTTTTGTGATGATATGTCATTAATAGATAAACATCTATCCATTTATATCTTGTTAATTATAATAAGTGCATAACTCTTGTTTTTGATTATTATTACAAGTAAATATTACTCTCTGATATTTACTATTTGAACATAATAAATAAAGTAAATTGTTCACAGTACCAGAAAAGTCTAAAAAGCCAATGATTGGCATTGCTGACTATTTGGTTATTCGATTAAAACGAAAAACATTTACAAAATGTTAACCTTAACATTTTGTAAACATTTTTTGATTTACCTACAATATAAAAGAAAACATACTTTTACAAACACTTGGTCACTTAGTAGAAATTGTGTGTCCATGTTTTCTTTTTGAGACCTTAATTTTTCAATGACATCCAATGATCTTGCCAAGTCTGGAATTTGTTGTCTCAAGCGTCTCCTCTTTGTACTTAGTGTGTATTCCATAAATTTATATTTTCCATGTTGTTCATCTAACTGTCTTAACACTTTGTCAACACCCGCAGAATTTTCAGGTAACTTCATAAACTCGTCGACATTGTCCTACAAAAAAAAAATTCTAAATTTATTATTCACCTAAATTAAATAAAAACTATTTTTTACAAAAATACTGAGGCTTAGCTATTTTATTACTCTTTTATTAAGGGTATAATGTGTCTTGGCGTCGTTTTTTTTCTGAGATATGCCTAAATTTGCAAATTTTAAAAGCAGATGTGCTATTCTAACCTAAGTAAACCAATTTATTGTAACATTAAGAACCTTTAAAAAATACTCTTAAGTCTAAGTCTTAAATATAGTTACGTACAACAAAAACTGCTTCAGGTATTCCTGAAAATGACTTTGTATCGTCAGCTTTATCGCCTTCCATGGTAATAGGTTTTTCAAACTGACGTTTAATTTTCTGAAATAAATTTTTGTAATATATCAGGCAGGTTAATAAGATTAAAAAATTATTAATATTAAAGATATTTAATATTCTTTACCACTACTCTTAGTAATATTTAATGATTTATAAAATTAGAATTGGTATTTGTAATACAGCTCGGCCATCAAAGAAAGTCACTTTGACGAGAGTGATGTCAGTAACAGTAAGTCATAGAAGTGACAATCGGTAAGCGAAACCATACATGTAATCCGATAGCAAACTAAATAAAAGGAAAAATGTAAACATCATTTTGTTCCATAATATTTATGTCTGATGATGTCTTACAAACAAGGGTTATAAAATTGGTGAAGCTTTTACTTTTGTAAAGTTTATAATATCATTTATGACATATAATCGTTTATTTTTAAGTTAACATTAGTAAGATAATAAACAATAATCTATTAAATGACTTAATAAATATTTTTCTATCAAGTAAAAATAGAATTTCCTTAACACAGATAAGTAATACAATATTATTTATGACATCTTTATAATCTATAATTCATAATGAAACAGTCAGAGAGTCAAGATTATTATATGTCAAATTCGATTAGTCTACTCTGACGATAATTTTCTTTGCATATAATAAAAAAAAGACTACAGCGCTACTAATCGCTAAATGTTAGTTTTATTAGAATAAACGCTGGATAATATGTGTGGGACCTTTCCATTCTAACATCAGTTTTTTCATTTCAGATCAGTAAGGCTACGCCCTATTTTATACGAACTACGTTGTTGGTTTTAGCTTCCAACATAGGCCTCTCAGACACTGCCGTTATGGATATGATGGTATCGACGTTGCAACAGCAACGTGCTGTTACAGAACAACTTCGAAGGGAGGCTGCTATAAAACGGGTTCCAATATCCGTAGCAGTGGCTGACATAGTTCGATATATCAACGAACACGATCAAGAAGATTGTCTTCTTGTTGGTTTTTCCAGCCAAAAAGTAAACCCTTTCAGAGAAAAAAGTTCATGCACTGTTCTTTAATTATAATTTTAAGAATTGCATCTTTTTATGTTGTATTTAAAGCTGATACTCTATATGTATTGTATTTTATAATGTCTATATTTATATCAAGATAAAGTCAATAAAGTCAATGATGTGGAGTTCACTTACCTTGATTCTTTTACTTTTACTAATTGTAATTGTATCTCACTATGTAATAACTATTGTTCCTTAATCTTTGTAATTTATTAAATTTGGGATATATACCAACTGTTATTTTATTTTGTCTTATTGTAAATTTTTTAATTAATCAAGTGACACTTCAAAAATTTTTAATAATGGTGTTAATAACAACAAAAAAGTAACTTTTCTAAACAAAATATTCAAGTACCTCAGTGATAAACAACAAGAAATGAGGATTGTTTTGCTAAATGCTTTATTTGTGCACAGTAACAAAAAAACATTGAATTCACAAACTTCAATTCCATAATTAGGCTTACATTGGAATTGATTAAACACAGTAATGGGGTACATTCACTATTTCTCTACCTTCAGTATTTTCCATAATCTACAACTAATACTTTAATTATATTTAATACATATTTGTAGAAAAGTGGTTACACACTTATGCATCTAGATTTATAGCACATTTATTACTTTTATATTGAGAAATACAAATAATTTAATTTGGTGTTATCACTTATCTAAAACACTATTATTAATATAAATAATAATATTCTAAATATATTCATTAACACAATTTTACATACATCTTACACACAATATTATCTATGGATTTAAGTGCTTTAAGATGGACATACATGTTTCGATTTCATTATTAATACCTAAAGGTGGAAGTCAAAATTGCAGTATGATTTTTAGTGCAATATATTAAAAATGTGCATATTATCACATTAACAAAAATACAACATGAATCCAGAATGCAGAGATTATATTCTTTTAATAAGTTATTAAATAAGGGGATGGTAACACTAATTACAGCTGTTACTATGCAAGCTCAATTAACCTAAGCATACTCCTTCAAACAATGCAATTCCTATTCTTCCAAAGTTACAAATAACAATATGGAGATGATGGAGATGTATTTACGGCAGTGAAATTAAATTTAATTAAACTTATTGTATACTTGTAAATTCATTGAGCAAATTTGGAATTAAATGAATAAATCTTATTCTAGGGGTAAAACTATATAAAAAAATTAAATTTACCACCTATCAGTCTTTTAAATTGATGTTGATTATCAACCTTGTAGCAATTTGACTCTCAAAAGTTTACAAATGAGGAGAGTAAATTAAATGTTATTATTAGCAATCATTAACTTCTAGTATATCTATTGTCAGATACATTATATATGTACTATCTAGCTATATCAATCTAAATGGAATAATTGTATGTAAAATTCCTCAGCATATACAAAACATACAAAACTGCATTTACATTATATAACAAACAAATAAAGGAATACAAACAAAAATACCCTGACCTGGATGTCTATTTAGAAATATAATTGAATAAAAATAATAATGCATATTTAAAAATAAAGGTTAATATTAGTCAGCATACAATACATTGCTGCATTCTAGTGATACCCTACATTTTAGAATGGCATTGTTACTATTCAATCAGTTTCAGCTCATATTCATAAGATAAGATCCTTACACATACCCTAAAACTACTCCAAAACACAGCTCAGTTTGAAGGATACAAAGTAATTGTAGATATAAAATACCTAATTAAATACATTATGTTGTTATTGGAGGACATTTATAACTTAATTACATCACTTGATAAATTATTGTAAAACAATTTTACTAGAATAAGCATATCAGTTTACTATATAAGTATTAGCAATGTAATTATGATTATTACAAATTCAAAATCCTTTCAAAAGGCCTCATTTAATTGGTGTATTAATATTGTTTATCTATGAATGTTACATATATTCTTACAATTATGAATATTTTTAAGTCTATTGAGCATATAAAAGTGGAGTAGATGGGTATTACAATTGCTTATAATAAAGTTGTTAAAATATTAGTGGAGTTATTAATACTAAATGAGATCTTAACACTTAACATTTGGAATAAACCATCCCCAAAGAGAATTATATCGGTTAATTTAGGACACTAGATATTTTTATTCATTTCTAAACTGTTTCTTGACTGGGTGGAGACACATCTTCGGTACCATTGGAAACACTCTGATGGTATAGCTTTAGCAGTTCCATAGCATCCTGAGCTTGGCGCTTCTCAAGCAATATTCTATAATTAGAACATTCATTTTTGTTAATTATTTTATTCATAGAATTTTATTAGTAAAAAACATGTTAGTAAACATATTTGGGATCTGTCTACTTTTTTATTGTATTATAAAAAGTAAATTATTGAAAAAATGTTTTAATATCAATATTTTGGCAAAATAATTAAATTTTTAGAGTTAAAAGAACACATTACCTTCCAGAAGCTTCCTTAATATGTTCTAAAATTATTCTGTTATCTCTGTCGGTTACAATGTCAGCTAGACTGTCGGGGTCCATATCAGATAGTAGTTCCAAATCTTGACCACCCAGTAGTGAAATATGGCAAAGATTATGCTGCAAACGCCCTACAAGACTAGCAACTTGGCCCTTATCTCCAAGATTGACCTCATCAGTTTGGTCTAATGAAACTTGGCACTTGGGCATATTAGGTGACCACTTCTCATTTCCATGTAAAATCATAAGCGCGGTATCTGGATCCAAAGTCGAAAAGTATTCTTCATCATCCACTTCTGTACCATCACACTCGAGAACGACTGTAAGATTCTCAGACGGCAATCCCAATTTTTCAGGAACTTTTCCAATTAAATCCTCTAGTGATGACGCCACAATTCCTTTTTTCTTTTCACGATTCATATCACATATTTTATACGGTTTGTTAATATTGTCCTCCATGATAAGTATACGTGGTAAATATTTATGTTTATTATTATATCCAATTACTATGAGAGAAAAGGAATTAATTAAATATATGTTAATTCCATTTCCTTTATCATTGGTACTTGATGGAAGTTCACAATAAGATAATATTAAATAATTCAAAATGATGACATTTACACTGATAATTGCCACACTTGAAAAACAAAAAAAACTGTTTCTATTCTTATATTTATTTTTATTATTTCGTCACTATTAACAATTATGTATTTTGGTGTCGTTATTGATTATAGAAAGATTAAACAAATATAATGTTGTAAACACACCGGCGGCGCCTATCCTGTGATACGACAGTCTCTACTGTGAGCGGTTTACTGAATGTGACTCTGCAGTTTGCGGGTCTCGCCGACTATGGCTTGCGCTTGGAATACTATTCAGTTTCAGAGTCTGCGTCTAATAAGCTTTGGCTTCATAACTATAGACTGAGCTCAAAATTATTCATCAAGATTTTTTTAATAAACCCTAATAGGCAATTATTACATTTTCTTTTTCATTTAAAAAACAAAATTTACAAAAAATTAGAAATAATTCTACTTAAACAATATATAAAAATTTTATGATTTGTATAATATGTAAGGAAATTTAATAAATCTATAATACGAATAGCACAGTTTAAGAATTTTAACAAAGTTTAATAAACTTCCGTCAATGCGTGGGTTCCATTAGAATCAAGCTATTTGGGTGTGCATGATTATAGAAAAATAGTTGTAGCAATTATAAGTAGATAGCAAATGCCAGGTTGTCCAAAACCTTTGTCATTGCCTGTAGTCTACTCATTTGAGAGACATTACAATTGTTCAGGAATGTTCCTTTAGGGTAATAACAATGGATAAACAAAATAAAAGATTTTGTCCATGATAGAATTTGCCTAACATCTAACTCCATTATTTGTGTTGATATTTTGCAATATATCCAGTTCATCAATCTGGGAAAAAATTATAATAAAACGAGAAACTAAACAAGAGATGGTTCGTTCGCAAATTGGACCGTTTAATATAACGTTAAAATAGTCAAGTACTCAAAATCAAATCGCGTAACGCTTACAGAACTAAATTTCAAACCTTGCTTTGAAAACAGAATATTGCAATTACGTTTTTTTTACATGTTCAAGTTAGAGAACACTTAAGATCAACAATTCAAGAATCTGTTCGAAAAAGGTTCGTCGTTTTAATTGGAAACTTTTTGATAATTTATACCATACAATTTCTGTCTAATCTGCCATAGCAATGAATAGAAGTTTTGAAGTTATTTATTTATTTATAATATCTTTAAATTTTACCTATCTAGTCGTATCTCCTTATATCGATAGTGAGATAAATGTCTTATTAAAGTTAATTGGGACTTTATATGTTATTCTTTTTAAATTAAAGCATACGTTATTAATTAAAAATAATATTTTTTTATATTATATGTTGGTGTCTCTTATGCAAGTACCGATCAAACAATAAATCTATATTAACATAATAAATTTATTACATTAGTATTAATTAGAAACGTTATAGAGGTTGTTAAAAAGGGATTATATAGATTTCTATAAGTTCTTTAGAGATATCTACTATTGAAAATTATAAAAATGCTTTTTCAATGGAACAATAAAATTAAGGACTATTCAATAAAAAAGGTTGTTTTGTTAGGTTGAAACGCTTGCAAGAATAAAATATACGTACAATAAAACACGATTGGAGAATAATAAACTTAACACTCAGTTTTCTTATTTGAAAGTGTGTTTAAAATGATAGGTGGTAGAATGTATCAGTAATTATGTGATGTAGTTGCTTGCTCGCACATTGCCTGACGGAGGTATTACCACTGTACCACTATCATCATGTGCTGGACTACCACCTAAGGCTATAAAAAATTGTAAACCACCACCAGGCAAGATGGATTTATTATAGCTTAAGTATCTTACCAATATTATTTTATTTAATTGTTTTTTTTTTGGGATTATATGCTTTTTCATCTTTATTATATTATTAATTTTTTTTAAAGTCTACTTGAGGTTTAATAATAGCCAATATTATTATTATAAAAGGTACAAAAAAGTACTATACTTAATATATTCTCTATATCCGCTTTATAATTACTATACCTAATATATTATCTTTGATCGCGTCGGTTTATTACACTAGATAGGTGTCACGTTTGTTACTGAAAGCGATAAATATCTTATCAAATGATAGCTGAGCAGGTAGTGTACACAAGTACAGGGGTCACGGTGGGTCAGACTGTGGCCCGACGAGATCAATATAACGCTTACCACTACCCGTGTCTTCTCGTCTCTCTTTCAAATATCTCTTGTTTGTCTAGCCTAATTAATATCAATTCTTGAGTCATTTAGTAAATACACTAAAAACTACGTACTAATTTTGTCCAATAGGGTTGTGATAATGTATTGTAAAAAGTAAAAAATAAAATAAAAAATAATATGCTTAAACATGCTATTTTTTTTATACACCTATTAATTAATTATTATCGTGATATTAATTATATATTTTTAATTTTTTTTTTCTTTCTACCTCTTATTTTAAATACATACAGTATTATTAGTTTTGATTTAAAAGTATACCTATATTCATAATTGTCAATTAACTACAGTTTTAATTTTGTCGAGCTATATCTCACAATGTCATACAAACGTCATACAACCGTCATTACTCACACTATGCATAATATAGCTATCATTTATTATGACAATGCAATGTGACCTGTCTGGCAATTAACATGAGAGAGTTCTACCGACAATACACGTGTTATACTGCGTTTTATAACCACAATATAGTTATAATTACTAACCCCTTCATTTGTAGCTGCATGAGAGCATAATATTGTAGTCTGACGTGTCTCTAAAGGTGTATTTATCACAACCAGATCCGCTTCATGGCATCGTGCAGCTGAGTAGAAAAACTCTATTATAAATAATGTGGAGTTTGAATTAGAATATTTTTTATTTGCAATTCGAACTTACAGAAATCTTGCTTGTCATTCAATGCTGGAAATGATTTAAATAATATTCATTTCTCATAACCATAAACAACAAATATAACAATAACATTTTGGGATTTTTTTTTCAAATCTTATGTCTATGAACTGTCTAATGTAGCGGTTGTATTTTTACCAAATGGTGGGATATCTAAGCCCTCTGGGGGTAGCGTCACATAAATAATATGCACCTACACCCACAACACCTATGTGCAAAGTTTGTTTTTTTTAGTAAAAAAGGACAAAACACTGCGAATGTGCAAAAGGTAAGTTAGCATTAAAAAGTAGTCATAAAAATAATACTCTTGCGCGCTTAAAGACCTCGACCTTTGGATCAACAACTCTTTAATGTATAATATAGATAAATTGTAGAAAAAATAAATGTTATATTAATAATAAATATACAAATATTAGTATAAATGGTTGTAGGACTCGTACAGCACAGAGTTATTAATTAAAGCAGTGATAGCTGAAAAATCATAAGAAAGTATAAATTCTACTTTTAACTTTTTATTACTAGCTGCTTCTTGCGGGTATACAATTTTATTTATTATTAGGATAACTAACAGTAGTAGATAGACTCATGAGCCTGCTTCTCATAAACAGACAGATTATTTGGTAATTTAGAAAATTAGCACGTTTAGACATACTTTGTTTAAGTTTTGTACATTATAATATTAGTATAGATTTAAAAAACATTTTCAACGGTAAGGACTTTCACAATATTATCTTGTAGCTGCCATCATCTTTCGTTCAAATAATTCACCCAGTTAGGATATATTATTAGTCAATTTATCAATCTTGAAAACCATCCAAGTGATGTTGTAGACTTACCATAGATAACATAGCCACAAATAACACTTTTTGCTTGAATAACTCTTTCACCGCATTTGACATGTGTAAATAACTATAATAAAAACAATACATATACATTTTACGCAATATTTAATATATTTCATTTGATATAATATTACAAGTAAGGTGTTTTAAATTAACCGTTGAGAATAACAAATAACGTACATCTTTCTCAACAATATGTAAAGATGAATTCTTTAATAAGACTACGGTCATGACATGTATAGCAAAAGAAAATATTTTGTAGTTAATAGACACAGTATAAGTACGTAAGAGATGAGAGCAACTTGGGAACAATAAGGATTTTTCCTTTTTTTTTTTTTAAGTTAATTTATATTACGTAGGTATATAGTTCATATATTATGTAATCCCAAAAAAGGTTAATTGATTAAAATATTTAATTACAAAAAAATGGTGATATAAAATTAAAAAATCTAGTCTATTTCTTTTTCGATAAAAAAAAAGGTACAGGATAACAATTTCTGTAACATTTTTACAAAATATATAGGTAGATTCTTCTCTGCACTACTGTGGCGGCGCCTCCAGCGAACTGCAACCTTTTACGCTGCGATTCAACCATACTTCGAACTCACATAAAGATATATATAATAATAAATAGATGTAAAAAAAAAGGAATAAAACTAATATTTTTAAAGAAAAGAGAGAAAAAGAGGGAGAGTTTAAAGAGTATATTTTCTTAATAAACAAAATAGAAATATGAGAAGGTAAATGAGAATTTTACATTAGTGCATCTGCATTTTATGTGCAGTTTGTATAGGAAGAGTTTTATGAACTCGCTGCGGAATAAACTTCTGAATTATTAAACGCCAAGGAGGCGTGGTTGAAACAGACAGGCCAAAATAATACTTGAGGAGTTGGATCATATGAATTATTAAATTTTTTTGTATATTTTATATTAATATATCTAATTAAACTCTCGTTTCTTCATATATTTATTAAGTGAAATAGTCATATAAAAACTATAAAATTCATAAATAATTATATATAATATAGTTATATAAAAACAAATTATTTACAGAAGTCTTGTCTTGCTGTGCACGTTAGTATATAGTATTTAACTTGGTTTTGGTTCCATGCATTAGTAATAATTACGTGTGTCGTATTCTGTTTAAACAACACTATCTCGTTTAGAAAAATGTTAAGTTTTTTAAAATTATTTCCAAAAAGTAATTCTTTTTTTAACTTGCAATGAATTAGCTACAATCTTCTGTAACTATTAAATTATTAATATAAATTTTTCATTAAAAATATTAAATGAAAGACGGCTAAGTTTCCGTTTTAAACAGTATTCATTTATTCCAAAGGTTCTTCCATGCTTTTAGCTGATTATAAAAGCGCTTGATGAATTAATTCTCTAGACAGCATATTTTCTACTTCATCCAGCTAATTAACGAAGTTGTAAGCTAAGTCTATGTCACAAGATCTAGTTCTAGTTTACTAATTAGTTAGAACCATGTTTTAGAATCTAGATAATACATCAATTACTAGATTATCCTTCTGCGCTACATGATTAATGCTTTATCACGCCTCACGTGTTGGTATATTTTATATTTAATTGGTTACTCTGTTATCTTTTTTTTCAGCTAGTTCCAATTATATATACATGTATAAAACAGTGTACACTTTCTCTATGTTTATGCGAAAATAAATAAATATATAAAATTTTATATATTTCTTTCAGGATTTACCAATTACATTAAAGTAAATTAAAAATATTCGTATCGAAAATTCATGACAAATGTAATTAAAGTGGTATAAAATTAAAAAATAAGTGTGATTATGCGAAAATATAAATATAGTATATTAAACAGTTATCCTACAAACTGCAGGTTCATTATACTTGTTCATAAATGGTTTCCACATGCATGTTGTGAAGTTTCTGTAATTAAAACGCCTCTACAAGGTTGTGCTTACTTGTGCACTCCCAGGGAGCATATTCAGCTTTTCCATAACGCGTTCTTTGCTTGCTTTGCGCTAAATCTATCCACTGACTGGATTAAAATGTTAAAATTAAGAAAATATTTTGACCAAAGAAGAAATAATTCATTATTCATACATTAATATTTCTGCAATTCCTTCTTTGTAGAAATAGGAGGGAGTTTGTTGACATTGACAGATAGAAAAAAATAAACATGGTATTCCTCTATAAAGATATATTATTAACGACGGCAACCCAGCCGTTGTTATATATTGATACTCTAACCTTTTTCCCGGCCATGAACGATAAAAGTATATAAATACTTATTGTTATTTATTTAAAACTTTTCTACTTTGAATCAATATCAACGACCTTTCTAATGAAAGTGTCAGGGCGGCGTAATTTGATGCAATATTTATAGAAACAAGCAGTTTTGAAAGTAGTTGAAAATACGACGGTTCCAAACAGATTCCGTTCAAAGACACATCGTTTAACAAACTTAGTCGGTTACTTCTTTTTTGTGACAACTTTTTCACAAAAGTTAATATTTTAGTAAACAATTTGGAAACTATCGCAATCTATTTCATAAAGGCTCCAACACTACCAAGTCTTCTAAAACAGCGGTTTGATGTAGCCAGGTGAACGAATATATATACACTATCTATCTACTATATATCTACTTTGAATATTAGCAATATCCCAAATCTGTACATATCTATATATCAATAATGTTAAAGTGTCTATGTGTATCAACAACCTTACAAGAAAATATGTCTCATCTATACTTGGCACTAGATATCCAGTGTACAAATTGAACATTTTCAAAAATAAAATTAAAACATATTTAAATTCAACATAATTGAAATTTATATATATGTATTGACGGATAACTCCAAGAATATATCTCATATAAGCAATTATATTTTCTTCGATAATATTATAAATAAAATGTGATAGTGATAGTATGTGATGATGATGGCACATAATTTACGTGTGTAGAGCGGAAAGCGATTAGTGTGAAATAAATTGTAAGGAAAATTTCCATCAAAATAAATAAATTATTCTATACATAAGATTGATATTATTGAAAAATCAGATTTTAATACAATCAAAAAGTGCAAAACATTAAAACTCGATGACGTTAATGAAAAAAAGAGAAGTCTTTATAACAATAAAATAAAACAAAACATATAAAAACAACTAATAAATTTTAATATCAACGATGTTAAAGTATGAATAATTACTAAATCTCTCCCTAAATTTATTAACGCTGATTGCAATAATGTTTTGGCATATTTCATGCTTCGTTGTTTTGTTATAATATAGAAGTTATAGCATGATGTATAATATTCTACGGCGGTACACTAGCGAATATTAAATATTAACAAGTGAATCTTAAAATCACATTATTATATTCTTTTATAAGTTTTTACGATCTTGACTCGAGGGTTGACTCTGAAATCAAATATTCTCTGTCTCAATTCAATTCATTAATATGCTATTAAAACAGTTTTAACGAATATATGCTTGATTCTAAGTGGAAAAATTATATTATTAGTAAAAATGACGAGTTTCAATTTTCAATACAAGCATTTTAAATAACTTTTCAAGTACTACAAAATTTAGTTTTAATTACATATTTTAAGTTTTTAGTTTTTAATAACATTGTTCTATTTATTTTTATCTAAATCAATTTATTTTTTATATAATTGATTAATAAACGATTTAAAGCGATAATTTGAATAAATTAATAATATTTGGAATGTGTATGTTATTCTATAATCCCACACTAAACATCAGGTTAATTAGAAAGCGAATAATAGAAGCATACCTGAAATTGTCGACTCGGTTTGCGGCAGACTATGACCTTTACCGCAGGGTTATCAGGTCGAGGTCACCTCCCAGGTGGCTTGCACGGACATTTTATATTGTCACGAGTTTAATTTTCTGACTACCATATATAATGATTACTATGTTGTTAAGTACATACGGTTAGAATAGAATGTTCAAATTAAACTAATAACACTATACTATATTCAAAATACAATATAAAAATCATAATATATTTTTTAACTTGCCTTGTTTCATATGCAACTAGATTAAAAACAATATTCTATACTCCTGAACTTTTATATTTGTGTATATAAAATATTTTAAAGTTATATTATTGTTATAAATATAACGTTTCATAAAAGGCATATAACTGATTACAGACACTTCTAGTCTACCCGTGAACACGTTTGCTGCAAAGCATTCGAAACGTCGGGTTAAAATTAAAATGTAACCAAATTATACACGAGTTTAATCCGTAAAAAATAGTTTTATTTAAACTGATTATCACTTGATATAACTGACTAAGGATATAGGTTAACAATTTTAGTCTCTGATGATGCCGTCTCTGTATTTGGGACACGTCAATCCTAACATAAATCAGAGTCATCCGTCATCAGTCAGTGAGGTTAGATAATTGATACATATGAATGTACTTCATACATTTTTGATATATACTAAACTAGCTGTTACTTGCGATTTCACACTCGGACGAACGATTTTATTTACTATAAGAATAACTAAGTATAGTACTGTAATATATGTCTTTGCCTTCATAATCCTAACATAATCAGAAAGGATTTTACAAATCCTTTTCGGATTTTTAGATTAGTGTGTTTAAATAAAACAAAATTTTCCACTCTAAAACATATAGCTTAGTTGATACTGCAAACGGTTTTCAACGATTTTTATATTTTGATTTATACGTAGAAAAATTAGTTGAGGATTTTATCACAGTTGAAATTATGAAGTAAATTTTTTATTTAATTTATATATTGGATATTTGGATATGAAGCTTCATTCACCACCTCATTCCTAAAATCTCTCGGTATTATGCAGATAATCAATGCAATATATATGTTTGCATATAATCTGTGTTCGTCACTGTTTTGCTCAGGTTTCAAAGCTCGCATTGTTGATAAATTTTTTTTTTAAATTTATTCTCATTCAGAGAACTAATCCAAGGAATATCTATCATAGATACAGAATACGTAGGTGCATATAACTGATATGTACATGCACTTCAACTTAATTTTTCAATTTAATTTTTCAACATAACAGAAACTTTACAGATTAAATATTTTTTTCTATAGTTTTCAATTATCGCAAAAGGGTCTAAATTTAATTAATTTAATTTATTTAATTTTATTTTTTTAATTTGTTCGTGACAATGTCTTTCCGAGCTGGTGATAGCTTTGAAACTAAAAAAATATTTTATGATTATGAAATACCAATATGATAAATAATGTTCGTAGTAAATGTTACGATACGGTCTACGAAAGCGTAGAGACTCTGATACTTGGCGGTAATAAGACAATATTAATATTCCAATAACTTGTAAAGACATGTTTGATATATCAAAGTAATTCATTTTTAAATATCATTTAGTTTAGTTGTCTGAACGACGAGACAGTATCCCAGAGGTCGCAGGAGGTCACTGGAGGTCGCAGGAACAAAATCAATAATCTTATATATATTGTGTGGCTTACCACTTATTTATAGTATTAACAACCAGATCAGATACATCAGACCACAATAAATACATAGAGTCCAATTTCATAATACATCGTGTCAAAAAAAAAAAGACAATCATTTTTTTATTTTAACAATACTGAATATAGATTCAGTGATAGCACTGATAAAATATAATATAAATAATAATCAAACATTTTCATTAAAATTAATTCAAATTAATTGAATTCTTTAAAATATATTTTTAACCTGAGATCAATAAATAATGTTAGTAATTATTCAAGTTTGGTGACATTTGTACTATAATGTATAAGTAAATGTAAATCTGTTTCAAATTGGGGTCACTGTATGTTATTCATATTAGTATAAAATTTAAGTTTGAGAAATCTAGTATATCTTATACTTATCTTATTGCCTATCGCCTTACGATGTAATTAATATGAGTATAAATAATGGAGAAAACACAAATTTTCTAACTTATTATTCTTATCATTTAGCTCTTATCATATCTTCTCTTATTATACCTTTATAATCTATCGTTTTGTGTACCTTCAATAATGGGAGATTTTGAAAGAAACTTTACTTTCACAGAAATATTATAGTTTAGGGCGAAAAATCTTGAGCAAGTGAATTGTTTTAGATTTTCTGTTCCTAAAAAGAGTAAGAGAAACAGTAAAAAAGTGACGTTTAACTACGAAATGACTGGAAGTATTTCATTCAAGAAAAAAAAATCAAAAGATAAATACAAAAATTCAAACTCTTTCATTTACAATACTAATTACGATAAATTTTCAAAGGGAAAGTAGACAACTGTTTTTTTTAGACCTTTCTTATACCGCACAAAACTAACGTGTCTTTCACATGTTGGAGCCGTGCTAAGTGCAAAGTAATATGTAACTTTCTTGTGTCTCTGTAAGCGGACAGAATTAAAAAACTTTTAATGTACGTTATGGAACGTTATGATATCTGATGTGAATTATAGAATAAAAGGAAGGGTTTGGTAGATAAATGTTATGTCATTTTCGGTTTTTATTCTCTTCTGTCATACTATATATATTTTTTTAATAGAATGAATATAAAAAGTGTTATATACAACAAGCCCATCAACAAATTTCACAAAATATACTCGCAATTGCTGAACTAGGTCAATAGTGGGTAGATAAGTGGGCGATACGGCCTCTCTATTAAAGTTACTATTACTCTAACTTACATAAATAAAATTGGATTACGTATTTCCTACTTTTTTAAAACCTAAATGAGATTAAAAATAAAATAGACGCGGCCGTTTTTTAAAATATCACATATTAAAATAATTAATCTTAAATTTTATTAATAATGTTCATTAAGTATATTTGTAACGTCACCTCCAGAAAAATTTTTGAATATTAAAAATAATAAATAGAATATTTCAGTCCTTTTATTACTTTTGGTTATGAAAAAAATATACGAGTATATTTATCTTCATCTTGACACGTGAGTGCGTTTAGCATGGGTAATAAAAGTCATTAATAAGTGCGTGAATACACTCTTGTATTATTACGAACGATATGTCGTTCATCCCGAACTTACTATCTTAAAGAACATATAATTTATTGTTTAATTTCATTCATGCTTAACTTTTATGTATAAAAAACAACAAAGATAAATGATTTTTGTATAATCTATTCTAAAATATGTTAAATTCTTAAATTTAAAAACACAATTTCCTTAAATTTTTCAATTTTTCAAATTCTTAATGTTAACAACAATTAATTTTGTTACAAATAAATTCGTAGCAACTAAATACTAAATAAATGTTTCTACGACCGTAGAGAGAATAAAGAATTTGAAAATTAATTTAGATGAAATTAATATTTATGATGAAAAAAAGCTTTTAAATAATATGATATATTTTTGAAAGCTCATAAATTCTAAATTCTAATTGGCTATTATCTTTTAAAACTTAGACTCTGAAAAATCATTAAACGCCTATCATTTAATAAATAGGCTGTCTTGAGGTATATATGAACTCGATGCGCTTTCTCGATGACTTTTTAATGACTGTATTTGTGGGGCTTTCCGCACCCAATCAACGAAGGCAAAAAAGTACCTTTTAGAAATGTGGAAGCGTTACATTTTGATATCTAAAATTATAGACAAATATCGGTTTTATCTCCATTTGTAAAATATATAAAGGAAAAATGAAATTATCACCCTACAGAAATACGTACAAATATTATAAAAATATAAGAAAAAAACAAAACAATGTTGTGTGTGCAATTTACACATGGCAGAAGTGAAATTTCAGAAAAAGTATATTACCAGAGAAAAATATGAATATAGGGTAATAGTGTATAGGAAGGAGTCTTATAAGGAAGGATAATTATAAGGTTTTTATTTGTGTATCTTGACTAGTCACAAAAATTATTTTCTATTTAAAGTAAACTATTATAATAGTAACATAATATAATGTCTATTTTATTACATACCGAGTTTGAGAGAAGTTTAATCTCTCGGGACTAACTCAAGAAACCTGCAGTAGTTGAGTGTGTGCCAGGTTCCCAGGAAGACCTTTCCTTGGAGGCGATACCTTCATACACACCTACATATATACAAGCGGAAGAATTAAGGCTTGTTGCTAGGCGACATGCTGCCTCAATTATCGAGGTCTGCCGAAAGTTCCTTAATTTAAAAGGTACAATGGTTAAGGCCCAGAGACTGCGGAAAATGTGCGTCTACATAAAGAGGTGGAAGCCCTAACGGCGGCGATTAGGGCCCACAGAAAAGACTCAACTCAGATAACTTAGAGGAGTTGAGGCGCTCGGTGGCATATTTTCGGCCGTCTCTTGCTGCGGATTGCAGTAGAGAGGCAGCTGCAGCAGCAGATGCAGCAACTTAGCCGGCAGCTAGAGAAAGGCGAACAGGATCGCTTATATTAATGACAAGGCTTGTGTTGCCCCAGCCTTCTCCGCTCCTGTAGCCGTTAGTGGAGTGTTGCGATGTGTGGTCTGCTCAGACCGCGGTCTGCCAGCAGGGCAAAGACTGGGCAGTCGAGCTTGTAAGGCTCCGTCCAAAGGACACCGGCAGTCGTTCTCGTCCTGACCGCCATGGTCTGGTTCTGACCTCCTCTCTGGTCCCTACTTAATAGGGGAACCAAACCGAACTGCGTGCGGCAGCAAGGGTGTTTGGTTGTGGACATCTTTTTCGCCACCCCAACCATCTGATGTCACCGACATCACGGCTTTGGCACGGATCTGGAGGTCCAACTGTGGCGTTGTTATGGTGTTGTGAGATCAACTCTGCGACATTCATCAGGCGAAGGACATGGCTCGGGAGGAGATTCTGGCAGGTCTTGATAGGGATCCATGGGGACGAACGTATCGTAGGGCGCAGAATAATTTCGCGTTCCTCGCGTTCGTCTCGGTCAGGGAGTTTCTGGAGTCGGATTTCCTCGTGGTTCTAGTGAGTTTACTGTTACCGGAGTCCACCGGCCTCCATTCATGGCTCCTCGTAGTGGGAGGGGTGGGTTCTGTGCCAGAAGTCACGGAGACCGAGTTGGAGGTCGCGTTGATTCGCCTGGGAGCCAGCAACATTGCGTCAGGGTCAGACGGCATTCCAAGGCTAGAGTTATTCATCACTGGAATACCTGGGTTTCGGGAATTGTTCTACCTTTGTTTGCGCACTGCATAGTTCCCGAAAGCCTGGAAGGAGGGCAAATTGTTCCTGTTGCGGAAGGAGGGTCGTTCTGCCGATTCGATTTCCGCAAACAGGCCAATCACATAACCTCCCGGCCGTCACCCCCCTGGGGCCACGGATTATCCGTAACTGATTTTTCCAGCTGAATAAAAAAGATAGCTTTATATTTAGGTTACGGTGGTAAGATTTCAACTGAAATTATATATGTCGTTTGTGATTTTATGTATTTGATGTCTGACACGATCGTAAGAAACTTTAAACTTGACATTGTTAGTAGTTCTCCGAGCAATGTGTGGGTTTCTGTCTCTATCGCAATTTGTATTTCTTTGAGTTTCAAATAACAAACATTCTGAAAAAGTTTTATGACAAAATTATAAAGATTATTCTTTTTATTTTATAACGTTTAAAACTAAAACAGTTTCATTCTTATTTATGATTATTAATTAACCGTAACTTAATTAAAAATAAAAATAATTATTCTACTGAAAAATCCTAAATCGCTTTTGAAACAATATTTAACGATCTAGCTACGGTGCGGCGTCTACAAAGTCTAATAACTGTTGGCGGCCGCCATAATTAGATATAATAACATTTTAAATTATTCTACAATCATGATAAAGGAACTCATAGAAACCATAAGTGAACTAAATGAAGAGAAAAGAGAGAAATAAAAGTCTTTATATTATTATATTTTTATTTATATAAAAACCTAGAACCTCAACGCAGGTAAATTTACCGAGGTGTTTAAATGCACTTAAAATGTAATAAGTAGCTTCAAGAAGTTCTCGTAGTGGGTTGTCAAATAACTGCTTCAATGAATTTTTAACATTCTTCGCCACAATTCTCGTTAGTGATGTTTTGTCAAAAATACTTCAGAGAATACAAAGCTTTTGAGTTTACAAAGCTGCCTTCAATCAAAATAATGAACGCTCTCTTTCTTTACAGACCACTGAAAAGTGTCTAATTATATAATGCACCGAGAATTATAAAGGAATTTAATAAAGCTATTTCGGATTAAATAAGGCACATATATCAAGCAAACACAAATTTCACTACTTTACAAACAATTGTACTAACTAGAATAATAAAAAATCTATTTTACAACAAACACATGTAAAGCATAGACTAAAAATTGGCTTACACACGGTTGTCACTCGTTCCTAACATCAAGGTGGCCCTGACACCTGTCACACGTTAAGTCATGACCGGTCATTAAACCGGCCATAGCTCATGCACGAATGCGGGCGACAGATTAAATAAAGTAACAAAGATTAAAACACCTGGTTCCTATTTACTTAATAACTGACACACTTTTAGGAACAATGAAACCTTAACAATGCTTTTTAAGTATTTAATACAATGGTTATACAAATGTACTATACTTAATATATTTTTATGTAGTTGTGCTAACAATTATTAATGATGATATGAGTATTGATTACATCGTAATTATATAACATAAAGCTGTGTATTTATTTTGAGAGTGTATTTTTAAACAATTTATTGTTTTCATTAATACTTTTCCGTAAATTAGAGCAGAGAGGGAGTAATCCTTTAAAGCACTTCAATTTATAGATTTTCACTTAAAGTGATACGTGCCATACATACCATGAACGTGCTCGAGTATGGGGAAGTGCATAAATGATCAGCAAACTTACTCGACCTTAAAAGCTTACGTAATTCATGCAAGCTTCAGCGGCAAGCTGGCCTCATTTAGCCTACAAGTCGTTCGAAACACTATAAAGGCTGAAGTTATTAGAGGCATTAAGAATTATGCTCGCCATTAGGATATTTGTTGTCGAAATTATTAATAAACTTTATATATCAAAGATATTATTTTACATAAATTAAATGTATGGCAATCTTATTACGGCCTTCGTTATAGGCTTAGTCGGTGTAGAGTCCTTCGTAGAGGGAGCGAGGCATGTGCTCCGCTAATAGAGACTTAAGTTTCTCACGCGGGGAGACAGGGGTGTAGCGCGCCAGCGGGAACGTGCGTGTGACGCCGTCACTGAGCGCGCGCGTCACAGCTGTCAAATCGGCATCCTGATAACAATCAACATTTATATATATATTTTTTTATTTCAGAATAGGACAATATATACACTTTAGCCTGTGCGAACACGAGGAAATAAAAAAAAATAAAGACTCTAAAAATACATATATATATTATTCCAAACTTTCCTTTAAAATAGTTTCTGCATTGTAAATGAAATGATGTTTTGTAATATAATAAATATACTGTTATTAAGGTTACTATAGTAATTTATCACGAGGCGTCAAGGTTGAGGCACATTATAAGATATTTTGTGACATTAAAGCTGAAAATTTAAATAGACAACATTTTATAATAATTATTCTTCGGTCCTTCGAATATTTACTGATATTACTATACTATATTTAAATACTGTAGTTATGACCATTACAACGTATTCTATATAAAATATTACATATTTAAATATCTAACGTAAATTTTTTTTAACATCTTATAAACTAAAACGTGTACAATATATAAAATAAAGTAGGTTTTAATATAACAAAACATAAAAACTGGAAAGTTTGTGCTACATACAGTGCACTGCCCTACAGTAATCACGACGCGAACCCAGCGAGTCGTATTGTCATCATACATGTTTTTGTTTAAATCTAATAAAAAAATCATCAAAGTGCAGCTGAATGACGGTCGCTGGCGGATTTTCGCGTATTTTGATAACAAAGCTTTTTTAAAACGTAACCGCTTATGAAACGAATTTTCAATTTCTTTAGCCAGTTTTAAAGAATCAAACAGAAACTGGTAAAATCGTTTTCCCTTTTGACCGAGAAATCAAAGGAGCTTTGACAAGCTTCAAAAACCAACAAGAACTGAGATTTTTGTGTGAAAACCAGACAAGTTTTCAAGATAATATACTGATGTTCATTCTCATTGATGAGTCAGTCCCAAATAAAAAAATTATGTTTTTATTTGCGAATATATGAACACAATGGAAAAACTTAGTGATTTGTGGAATATAAAAAGTTTGTTTAATAGTTATTTATTTCATCCGTATTTTTAGAAATATTATCATGAAGCAAAAGATATAGGTACTTTTACTTTATTGTTCCATCATTTCATATAATTAATATGTTATTAAAGAGCTAAATTATAGAAAACTTGAATGAATAAAAAAACTTTATTATTATTATTTATATAGAATTTATTTATTATTTATAAAGAGTTTAATTTATTTTATTTAAATGTTTGCATTAAATAAGCTGTTAAATAAATATTAATCAAAATTTTAAGTGACAATACACTTCTAAAAGTATACCTTTGAGTTAATTCGTTCCCATCATATTGTTTGATTGATTGGGTTGTAAAAGAAACAGTTTAAGTTTTGTGTAGTTCTATAAAAGAAAAAAAGAAAGATATTAAAAATTATTAAAACTTGTGATAAACTTACAGCGCTTTTGGTATATTTCTCGAGGCTCCTCAGAGCTTGTTCGAAGTAGTCCTCTCCGTAGGCACCCTTTTGTTCGTCGCTTAGTCGTTTCCACATGTCTCTCGCTTGCTCAAGTAGTTTTTCTTCGGACAACCATGCGCTACCGGTCGTGTATTCTCCAGCAGCGACAACAACCTAATGTGCATTTTGGTTTAATATTTAATTTTCAAAATAGACATGGATATATGACAAATAAATATAATTACGTCTTGAATTGCTGTTCTACCACAAGGACGTCAAAAGCTACCATACTTTATCTAGGTTAATGAATACAGATATTGTTTAATTTTTGCAATTTTAAAACATGTATTTTGTCCTTTTTCCAAGTTATTACAAGTTGAGAAAATTAAATTTTATACAAGTTAGATTAGGAAGACAAAGGAACTCCCACGAATAGTTCAAATTGCCTTCAACTAAAGAAACCAAGTTAAGACCGAGTTTCCATTAAGAATGTTTCTAACTCTTCTAACTTTTCCGATCGAATTCAACCCATAATTGAGTCATTCGAGTTGACGCCTCGGGTTTAGAATTTGCGAAATAATTTAAGATGAGATCAGGCTTTTTAATATTTACCTAATTTTTTTTATAAATAGTATTACGTTTTAATTGCTTTTAATCTGCGACTTTGGAGGAACTATCTCTAAAATTTTTTTTCTTGTGTATTTAGCTAATTTAATTTACATAATTCAATATTAGGCTGTATCAATCATGTAATAGCAATTTATAGTTTACATGAACGTAGATGACAAAATAATATGTAATAATTTATTAGTATAGAGAATTTGTCTTTATATGATATCGACCTCATTACTGCAATTGGAGTGTTGTCGACATTCCTTTGATCAAGGAAGGCCATGTATCCTACAGAACGTCAGATACAATCAACTTAAATGTAAAAGGAAACCTGAAAAGTAGAGGACGAAAATGGAATAAGTGTAATTACTTGGGTATTTATGTACTTACGACGTCGACGCCCCTAGGCTTGAGTTCCCGTCGCAGGCAGGCGGCGAGAGCGTCGAGCGCGGCCAGCGAGGCTGCGTGCACACCCCGCACCGGTGCTGCCACGTGCGTGAGGATGGACGACGCCAGTACCACGCGGCCTCGAGCACGACGCACCAGAGGCAACATCACTTGAACCAGCCGAGACGGTCCTGAAACACAATATTGTTATTTATACTACTATCATAAATTTACAAAATTGACAACTTTTGAGCAAATAATATTGTTAATATAACTTAAAATTCAACTTTATGTACTTTTATTATTTGTATGTTTATGTAGAGATTCAATATATTGTTAGCTTTTTATTTATTTTCTTCTATTTTATTTTATTTTATTTATTTGTTTTAGTATTTTTTTTGTTTATTTATTAAAATTATGTTGTCGAATTTTAATTCGTTATTTTTTTTTACTACATTCTTGTTATATTGTGCCCCCACTATTTTTTTCTGTTCACCATGTTGGTTGGAGAATGCTTTAGCATTAAGTCCACCGTTTGTATGTTTTTTTTTTGTGCAATAAAGATTTTTAAAATTAAATAAAATTATTAAATCATTTTCCTTGAACTAGAAAGCCGGCCCTGGTTCACGTTACGTGCGATTAAAGTATTTCCTTGCGAGGTATTTCAGCACGGAATTGCATTTGTAGTGGAAATTACTATGTCAAGTTAACCTCGCTCCGGATTGTATTTCATTAAAATATTTTGTAGATTTATGGTCTGTTGAACGATCCTTAATAAAATATTTTCGAGCAATATATTCTAAAATTTCTAAAAATTGAATGCTGTTATGTTGACATGAAATATTCGTGTCAGTGAGAAGATAGCAAGGTAATGTGTCTCAGACGAAGTCCCTTGTGTTGATATCAAATATAAAGGAAGCCAGATCCTTTACATATTGGGAATGTTACTCAATTGATGTAGAGACATATTAATATAAAATAGTTTATTAGTAATGTATTAAAGGCTAGAAACTTGAAATGAAAGCGCATACAAGCAAATAAAGGATTATGAAAATCGGATTAAACGATTTAGTTGAAGCGATCTCAGGAGTGCAAATATTAATTTGCTCTCGTGTTGAATAAAATAAAAGCCAGAAAAATATTTTGTTTTTGTTCCACCATTTTTTTTTGCAAACATTTTTTTTTAATTGAAACCAAATACATTTTATACACAAGTATTTTTGAAATAAACTTTTGAAATTGACATAAAATTTTATAGATATATTAACTAGTTTTGCATCTGTTCAGAGGTATATTGTGGCACACAGGCATACACAACCTTATACATATCAACTTTCGCCGTTTCAATAATGTTTTAAATAATATCTATAATATCCTTTATATCGTTAATATCAATTATTCTTATCATAATAATAACTTAATTTATTCTCTCCGAGACCGGCTTCAGTGGAGAACAAATTGCGGGGGTGTTGGTAAAAAACTTATTGAGTGCATTTAAATTGTAGCCTTGCCAATTTTATTTTCGTTTACCAAATGTTGTTTCCAATGTGTTATTATGTATTTTTAATCGTGATAAAAACACTTAGAAAAACTAACAAATGTTTTAAATACTGATAGTATGAATAACATAAAAGATATAAGCTAGAGCCATCTATGTTATTGAAGAAGTAAATTATAAATTGAAACACGGCCATCTGTCGGCGTGACTTTAGAAACATACCCAAAAGGTTGACTTCCATTGCGCGGCGTATCACAGAAAACGGCACCCATTCTAGTTCTCCCAGCGCACACCAGGACTCGCAGTTGACTATCGCCCACAGACCTTGAGCGCCCTCTGGCAGATGATCAACTATATACAGGGACGCTGAAAGAATCTGGAAATAAGTCAATGACACTATTATATCAGTCAACTTTGAATGGCGAGTGGTGTCGCTGAGGGCGTCTTATTTATAATATGATACGTTTTATGACCTTTGAAAGCTTTTTTGGTATTGTCTTATAGTTAAATATATTACCAACACTAGCCGGATAGCGGGAAATTATTATTTTAAACTTCAGAATATGTAAGTGTTTTTAATTGGGGTAATTGTATCATATGTTGTATTATTAATATAAAAAAAAAAAACAAAAACAAAATTAAAATATAATATATTTATATAATTTGGGAGAGTTCTATAATTAAATTGAAGTTGCAGTTTATTTTTAGAATCAATAAACTTTATCGCTTTTTTTAATATTGAGGGTTTTTGATTGAAATACATTTTATCGTGAATTTTTTCTTTATTGCAATTTGATTTTGTTTGAGCTCTGCGTTCAAAAATTCACCTACCCGTACTTTTAAAAAAGGCCAGGATTTTCGCCTTATCAGATAATTGACGAAGGATATTTTTTGTATAAATAAAACTATTTTCTCGCATTTTACTTGGGTTTATTATATTTATATTAATTCTTTTTTTTATTACAACCGTTTTAATGCTTTGCAGAAATTGTATTCATGGGCAGGACAGCCTGTCAGTTACTTTATTAATTTGTTATCTACTTGTAACTGTTCCTAAGTTGCTCTCAGAACGCACTAATTTTCTATCTGAGATAATTCGGAGCTGATTTGCGAGGCTATTAAAATTCAAAACATACTGATTTCAATAGAGAATCTGTTTCAACAATTCGGTTATAATCTATTCAAAATCAGAGAGAACCCTCTCATGAAAATTATAAATTCCCATTTGATGTGAATGCCAGACCCAAAGACACGGCTAGTGGGATTTGTGTGCACCCTTTTTGTTACTTAGAGATTAGGGGTAGATGTAGACATTTCGTCTTCCCGTGAAAAAAGATTATTTTAACGCTTTTAAAATGGGGGTTCTAATTAGATTTAATAATAAATGAGACTTAATTATATAACAATTATTGTATCTATGAGTACATGTGAAGTACTAGAGGAAATAAGATTGGATTATTGGATATATACGAATAACAAACAAAAACGATTATCAATTCGAGTAGGTTCGGTGGAGGATATGAAAATAAGAGATACTTATATTGGAAATAAACAATAATAAAATAAATAGATACTATTTCATAAGAACTTGACTTTGATTAGTTTATTAATTTACACAGCGGTATATAGGGCGCTATGAGCCAGTAGTAGACTACTAGATGTTAAACTAGGGCCGCCAGCATACAAACGAGGAAAGCTGAACGAAAAGGAAAATATTTCATGACAACTTTTGCTTGATACGACTTTCCCAATGTTTACAATTAACAAAAATTATACATATATGAGTCTTAGAAAGAATTTACGATCTGCGCGTGCAATAGAACGTTTCAATAAGAAATAAAGTTAATTGGAAATTATTCTCAATTTACAATTAGATTTTTTTTCAAAATCTATCTATAGATAGGTAAGCATGTGATAAGCAACTAGTTCAAATTTGGTTACTATAGTTTGAACGATGTAGAAGCAGATAGCGGATAAAATTTGTTCAAGTTGACCGGTAAAGAGCTTTGCTTCGCTCAGCTTATTAATACTCTTCCTCTTCTACATTTTAGTTTTTTTTAATTTTTTTAATCCATATGATCCAAATGAACAATAATTATTTTGTTGAATACTTAATAGAATCCCTATTATCTACTCTGTATGTTTATTATTAAAAAAAAACGATTCTGTATTTTTTTTTAAAATAAAAGTTTTAAGTTTTTATACCTTACAAAGATTTTATAAAAATAAATCAAATGTTCCCAGCTAATCATTTTAATCTATTGTTTCAATATTATTTATATTGAAATTAAAACCGATTTAATTTTATTATAGCGTTATGTTACGAGCGTGGGCGGTTCTTACAGATCCTAATTGTAATATTATCTTTTTCTAGGCTTCTTTATTAATAATTGGGCGAACAAAAACAAATTAATGTTGGCTTCGAGCGGTACATGTACTTTCTTTATTAGATTTTCTGAATAATCTCGTTAACTTTATTAATATAGCCTATAAATTAACAAAGTTTATGAGCTAACTGAACCGTTTAATGCTGGTTTACCGAATGCCTTAATCATCTTATATTATTATATTCTAATGATTATTTTTATTTATCGGAATAAAATCATTAATAGTATTGTATTTAATTGTTATTAATTAACCATGAAAGAAGTCTGTAATGATTAAAAAAAATAAGATTTATTATACAGATGAAAAACGCCAATCGACTTGATAGTCTATACCCATAGTATATCGATATATAGTCCTATAAAAATATCTGCCATCATTAAAAAGTCGACTTCGAAGATTATATGTAATGATGCGATATGTCATGCATTATGCTCATGACATATCGTGGCGATATACGACGCATATTTTTTAAAATCTTAATATTTTGTAATAGATTTTTGAAAATATATATAAACTAAAGCCTTTTTTTTATCTTACCTGTGTTTCTGATGTAATATCAAGCTGTAAGGTATGCAGCCTGCCTGAGCAATCCTCTTTAAGCATATCAGCGTCGATATTGCCAGCTTTATTTTGGAATCCTGCGAACACATGGTACCCCAAGTCATCTAGTCTTCTGGCCAGAGCGTTTCCTAACACATTATCACATCCCGTGACCAACACGGCCTTCCCAGCTGCTGTGACCTGCCAAAGAAACTTTATTTTTAAAAATTAACTCAATTTTAAAAGCTTCTATAAATAAAATAAGGTGTTTAATCGTCTATTCTTTTTGGCAATTCTGTGCTTATATAACATCAATGTATGAAGATTGATTTGTCTTTCATTCTTTTATATTCCTGTAAAAGTAATAACTAAGTATCATAAAATAATTGAAACGGGTTAGAATAAACTTGTTAATGAAATTGTTTTCATAATGTTAATAATTCAAACTTAAAAAAATATTTATCAAAATGTTTTTATTTGGACATAAGTATCTTATCCAAATAGAATGATATAAGGATAATGTTATCATTCATCATACATTCAGAATATGAATATCTAAAGATTCATTTTACTTAAATATAATTATTCAGAGGATGTGTTCGTAGAAGAGGGAGGGAGGGAGGTCGACCAAATAAAGTTTTCCTTTGAAATGGATGGTGACAGGTGGATAGATGTCGGTTATAATAAATGCTGAGTGAATATTTTATTCAAGCGTCCTAAGTACCTCCAACTAACCACGCGTGAGGCGATGACGTTCGAACTTAACTATTTTAGGGTTGCCTAATCGTTAATTCTTAATCCCACCGTCCTCTTACTGTCGTAAGTCACGCACAAATCAAATGTCCCATTTTCATATAATTAATAATTGTGTTATTATAAATAGTATAATAATATATGTTATTGGTTTTTCTCAATATTACGCATATATATTTTTTGCTATTTATTATATAAAGATCGATTTTGAAATATTATAATATTTCTAAATAGATAGTTTGGATAAGTCTAATTTCGTATAATTTATATGATATTTTTTATTGAGAAGCTTTCGGGTGTCTTATACAATATTCTTTGATAAGAAAAAGGTTTAAACAGGAGTGTCTACTTTGTGAAAACGACCGTTAACCTATTTTTAAATTGGACTTTCGAATAGAGTGGATGACGCAAGTGAATGTACCGAGGTTGGCAACACTGCAATTGCTACCTACATACGTAGATCTAAATCGATAAATAATCATACGTCGAGGAACTTCTAAATTATACATTGATTGCTAAAATTACCAATAGTAATATTTATGCTCCACTTATCATACTTTATTTGATTTTCAAGTTCATATAATCAGAATACATACATTAATATTTTGAATTTGTGTCTTGTGTCAACAATGGAAAAATGTGTATATTATAATTATCAGAATGATAAAATCCACTCACTTGATGTATCTTATTAATATTAACTTTTATAATATCGTCAATTAAACCAACAACTAAAACCCAAGAATCCACATATGCAATTTGAAATGCGCTGTTCATAAATATTTTGACCTCATTTTGTATTTAATTTTGTTCAAACAAGTTATGAAATAAATATTTTATTTTCAATGTTCTTAGAACACAAGAGTGTATATATAACCTTATATCGACCTTCTCCCAGAGGAGTCACAAGACCTTCATTGAATTCCGTAAATAAATAATTATTGAGATCTTTATATAGCAATAAGCAAATGAACAATAATATAATATTGTTTATTAAAGCTAATTTAAAATTTTAGGTATTTCTATTTTTATTTTTTATGTATATAGACTTAAAGTGTAAATAAAATAAATTTAATTTCTAATAATATTTATTTTACACATTACAAATATATTTAAGCCGTGTCCACAACGTCGACATATAAGTGTCTGTCGGTTAGTTGTACTCATTTATCATTTACCTCGGTTCTTTAACCCGTAATATAATTTTGGATATTATTCGCGACCAAAAATAAAAGAACATGCGTCAAATCAATTAACATATCTTAATTCTTGGCATCGAATTAAATAAACTATAAATCAAGTCATTATTAATTTATTAAAATTGTTTTCGAAAACGAGAATGTCGTAATTTATTACGATATTTGAACACCAATTAATTATTTTGGGACTGTTTACTAATTATTTACCAGCACTCTATACTAACGATACTAGAAATAAATATAATTTGTTAGTTACGAGTGTCACTAATGGCATTTGACTATTTACGGCAAATGCATTTAAGATTAAGGCAATTTGCTCAAATTGAAGCCGATAGCACGAGCCATTGCAACCAACTCTCATCTAATAAATACAAACTTACGGATTCAGTTTCAAGCATGAACCTTAATTGAACTACTCACATATTTAGTCATATAATTATTTCAAAATTAGTCTGTTATTCATATTTCTAAATATAAATGAAATTTAAAAAAACAATACTGTCAATTGTAGCTGTAAGCTACACATTTTTAACAGTAAGCTGTCAATATCAATGTTTAAAGTTTTGTATCATATTTTTTTCGAATAAATATTTTTTATAACAAGTATAAATTTGTCAGATACAGACATCAAACGAGCAGAGCGGTAGTAGTCTGGCGTTCAGCTAGTATTATAATAATGTAAAATTAAAAATTATATCATTAAAGTTTCTCTAAACTTGTACAATTTCGTCAGAACCAAGTAGTTAAGTATACTTATGCCGGTTATTATTAATTAATGAATTATTCTAATGGAAGTAAAACCTTTTGTTTTCTATAAATCCTTTTTACAGGCGACTAATTTGTAATCTTTGAAATAATGTATATTTATAAAATATTTATATTTTATATAAAATAATTTTCAACTCAAAAGAGGTGTTTCTATGTTATAAGTTTGAAAATATTATTTTTTATTTCCTTGAAAAGAATTAATATAAGACAATTTCTAATCAGTAATAAGGAAATATTCTCTTGATAAGTCTATGACGTGGTTCTGATCGAGCAACCCTTTCGATGTGGTCATAAAAATGTTTATATTCCTGTAATGGGAGTTACGCTTCGAGGCAAATTGGTTGTTTCGATAAACTTATATCAGAACAAAACTTCATCCAATAATTTTGATTCTCAAATAAAAAATATATTCTGAATATCTGTATAATTTTAATTAAAAAAACAAATTCATTCAAGTTAAATCCTATTTATTTTTTAAATAACACACTAAGGTACAATTCCACCAAGAGGGAATAAGTTAACTCGAGCGTAAATTTGTTTTAATTTGTACTTTCGTTTCAAGAATAAATTTAATGTAAATTTTAATGTTTTTTTTTAGACTATGTTTGGGTTAAAATTGTTGTTAGCGGGCGAATGACTACTCTTAGATTATTATGGAGTTGATATAAGTTTGACATTTAATACAAAGTTAATATAATATTCTTGGTAAAAAGTATTTAAAGGAAGTATTCTACCTCCGAAGCAAAAGACTAGTTATAATATATGAAGAACAATATAAGCGCTTGAACTTACATCTTATTTTATCTCATCCTTCATATTTATTTATTCATACATATAGACGCGGCTTACCCGGTTTACTATAAACAATATATTATTTAACAAAAAATGTAAGATTTATTATATTTAATTTATGATTAATGACTTGAAGTACTATATTAAATTTAAATGTACAACTCAGCTTAGAGAAAGCTTTGTAATGAAATTATTCGATTATGCTTTAATGTGTCTTTACAAATATATTAAAACTATAGCGAATCTTCAAATTATATTAGTATGATATACTCAGTCTTTCAGAACTACCTCGTCAAACTTACATAAGTGTGGGCGGACGCTGTTTAATATACAATTATTATAAGATGTCTATTTTATATTACAGAATAAATAGAGTCAGACTATACCACATTTATAACAAATTATATAAGTTTTTATTTGATAATGTTAATTAAGGGTGTTTATATTAAATCGATTTTGAAAATCTATTTCGACTCTGATCTATCAATGTAAATAATATACTGTAATAATAGCGGAATGTTTGTATGGTAGTTGTTTGTCAGGAACGTTTTGCATTATAGAGTGGATCCGAAAATAGACAAGCACCTCTAAAGAGTACACTAACATCGTATGTAGGCCGCACTATGCACCCTAAACATTTTCTACTATAATTTTCAAGCCCATTCACATACCTCTTCATTCATTTAGTGCCCTTTATTTCATTTATTCATACTTCATTCTTAGAAAATGTATTTACGTAGTGGAACTGAATGAATTGAAATTATGAAATTTTGAGTTTAGTCTTCTATTTTAAATATTACTATTAAACGTTATATAATTTAGTTTTTTATAATTATTTTATTTATATAATATATTATATTTTGAGTAATTAATATAAGCTTACGATTAGATTATTAATTTATTATATATGAGATTATTTTATTATTATAAAAAAAATCCCATTGTCCTTTCTATAAATTCTTTTAATAGACACTTAATTATTTTTTTATATGTAAAACATTCAAGTGATTAGCCTCAAACATTTGTTGGTTTCTATATCTAAGGAATATGTAACACTAATAAAGCGAAAATTTTCAATAAATGAATGGGGTGATGTCATCAAAATATATATCTCAGCCCAAGTTTTAGGGTGACCTTTTCAGGCTTTTCCATCTGCGGCGCCATAGCTCTCACAATGCATTTGACGCCTACACAGGACAGTTTATTTTCACATTACGATTCTCAAGTTCCTTTTAGTACTGACAATAAAGCTCATATAAGCTCTATATTCATATACTTCTAGATATTGCTTTGTTTTATGTTATATCTTATATATAATATAATAAAAGAAAATGATTAAAATATTATAATATTTTGCAAACAATTCAATATATTAAGCATATACCAGTGTCTGAACCATCCTACGCAACATGAGTCAACAAAAATTGATAGCGAGTGGGCGTCATTTGATATACACAGCTCGTTTTCAAAACGGCGCCATAAGACTATTAATTTTGTGAAGTCCAATTCAATGCTAAAGTTAATAAAGAAGTCTTTGAAAATTTATTAGAGAATATTATCAGTGTAATCTTTAACGCGTGTATAGATGGAACATGTCTAATGTTGTGGGATTTAGTGCGAGCTGTACAAAGATAAACTCGAGCCTAGAAGCCTCACATAGTACTCTATTGTTATACGCCCACTACAACTTCACTATGGCTGCGCTCCAAATGACTCAATGTAACTTTATTTCAAAATACTGAGATGTCTTCGTACATTGAAAAGTTAATTTTATGAGGCATTTCATATTATTTATATTTAAGATTCATTTAATTATTAGTTTAAAATTGTCTGAACAAGGGCTAGACTCCAACCTGCGATTCGTTGTCCTGCCAAAACATGTCGTGAGGCAATACACCTTCACTCTAGTTGGAACGGACAGCTTTTTGATTCTTTATTTTTCTTTATCGAAATTATACTAAAATAATATTTTTTATATTAGTGAAAATATCATTTAAGTATATAATAAATGTAAGACGAATATTCCGAGACTTCAATTCGTATTTATTATAAATTAAATGATGACGAGTATCTTTACGAAAATAGGTAAGGATGTAGTTTCCGGCGTGGTTTATGTATCTACCGCATAATATCAGTTGATTAATGAATTCTGTTATGTATTAAATCTGGCGATTTATGACCCACCTACATAAAACAACCATAATGCGGCCGTTATCATCTTCTTGGTAATTAATGTTAAATACGAATTTTAAATTAACCATTAATATATAACAGTTTGAAAATATTAAAAAGTATTGGGACTAGAAACTGATCCAATGAATGAAATACTTTGCAAATTTCGTCAATAATTACAACAATATTAATATTTACTACCAGGAGCGCGAACCAGACCTCAATGTAGACTCGCTGCGCTCGCAAAATCTCGGTATGTGTTATCATATTGAGGAAGCGAGGTGCAAACAGCATTGAAATTGAATTTACAAAATGTCGACGCACTCTATCCTCAACTATATTTTAAGATTAAAAAAAATCAAAATAAAGAAAATTTCTAAAAAAGTGTTAAAGAAATTCGGCACGGGAATGTCATTGTTAAGCTAAATTGTCGCGAAAAAATTTTTTCCCCTTGAAGTCTATGGGATTTTTGTTTTACTGTAATTATTTTTCAACGACATCGAATATTTGAACAGTTTTTTAAAACAACATCACACTGATGTCTATATACTTTTTTAAAAGTTCTTCTAGATATTTTATCTTGATAAAGATCAAGAATTTGCTATAATAAATCGCGTCTGTAAGGTCTCTTACACATAACGTCTATTCCGTTAAGCTCACATTATCAATTTGGACATAATTCTTCTGTGACGACATTCTAAAAGAAGATTTATCTTCACTTGCCAGCTTTAGATGCATGACCTTAACATTAATGAGGTGCCAATTTATAAATCTTCTGCCTCAATTACGAAATAATTTTGCTAAAAATATATTATATTCTTTACTGAAATTGTTTTATATACACTATCTCTTACTCGCATATATATATTGTAAAAGTCACAAACAGATATCTTAAGCATAAATATATAAAAGTAGTCAAACTAAATTGTATAAAAAATTGATGCAGCAAACTTTTTATGCACATTTTCAAGTCGTTCGTAAATCTAAATAGTACTAAGTAACTCGCTAAATCAGTAAGGTTGGTTTAATTAGTTCAAACTATGTTATATTGTACTATTAGAAAGCGTGTCAATTGATCCTTGTTGAACCCATGCAAATACCTGTTGCCTAAAATTAACCGACAATTTAATATTAAACAATATTGTTGCTGGAGTAGTAGTTCAAGCAGTATTATAATGTGTGAACTGAGTTTCGCTTAGATTATTATTATTTATATATAGTATATTTTTTCCCAACTTTTTTCGAACTCATTCACGGTACGTATTCATGAGCTCTATTATGGTGGAATCGCGGCGTGAACTGTTCACGCATAATGCATAAATTGTTATGATTTATTAAGTTAAATATATTTTTGCTCCAATAGCGTCGCGGAATCGCAGCGAGAAGTGTTCACGCCGCGATTCCGTCATGCTCAGATATAGGACCCACATTTAATCATTTTGATATTATATTAACCAGAATATGATTTAATAACTCAATGTGTTGATATTTCTGAGGGATTCCGATGTGTTAGATGTATGTTAATAATAAATCAACATTTCCCAATCTTACATATCAGTTGTCTTATAAATTAATGGATCTATTGGATTAATTCCAATTTAAAATACACATTTATTCTGAAACCGAAGGTTTGAGATTTTATCTTGTTAATGATTTTAATTCTAAATATATAATATTTATATCCAAAAAATCTTTCTTGTTTGTTAGTAATTTAGAAGAACATACCTAATTATATTTACCGTAAACGATTTAATCAAAAGAAATCTCTACAGGTTTTCAAATTATTATCCGATGTAAGCGAATGTTATTATGTTTGTGGGCGAAATTGGAGCACTTTTTATCGAAAGAACAAAAGAAAAATGTATTTCCAGTAAAAAATAATACTAACGTTTTAGAACTAAATTCTAACATATATTTATCAATCTTATTTTATATTAGACGTATCTGTATTTATATAATGGAGTTGAAAAATATCAACTAAAAGTTTGGTATAACTTTACATTCTATTAATATGAAAATACGTGGGAGTAAAAGAAAATAATATGGTATCTTTCATGATTTCCGCGAATAGAACACTTTTTTAGATATACTATTTTTAAAGGGTTTCAGTTTCTATACATTTTCCATGTTATTATAACGATATTTTGTTTATGTTTGTTTGTAATAAATCATATATTTATTACATTTTTTATATTACTTTCATATAAATAAAAATCAGTTGATTGAATAAATGAAAATCAAAAAGGGTTGGACCAATTCTTCTATATTTTTTTTTACTTTTAAAAGGGAAATGAAAGATTAGGAATGCGCCAAAAAATCGAGCAATGAAGCCATTTGGATGACAATCAAAACAATCAATCAATCAAACAATCAAAACAAGAATGTTACATTATTATCAGTATTTATTTATTCCTTTTAAAAAAAATTGTGCAAAAGTTAGTAAATCAAGTTATTGCAGAAATAAAATATATCATAACAAATTTTACAATTTTTTTAAAACCAAAAGAATATTACATATATTTTTCCAATTGTAAGTTTTTATATATTTTTTCCAATTGTACTTTTTGCTGAAATTAACACGAATCGGTACTACAAGCACTCAATCGGGGAATTCTTTATTTATAAATCCCGAATAAGCGGTATTCAGTATTAAAAACAAAATAAAAAATCGTTTGGTCTATTTTGTTGGAAATTTAACCAGCTCTAGGTTACGTGAATACCGTCGTACCAAAACAAAGTCAATTGCATAATAAGGTCGCAAGAAATTGGAGCCGAAAAATCGCTTATACACACATACATATATTTAAAAAAATGGTCTAGAATTCGTTTCAAAACATTTTATTTTAAAAAACGTAGTGATTACAATAACTCTCTAATCAGGAAGTTTATTGTTTTGCATGCACTGGATGTCGTCTACCGAGGACTGCTAGTATAGATATAAGATGGCAAATATATGTATGTCTATCTATATGTCTGCACTTCACGTAATAAGTAAATGCCAAACCAATTGAAACTGGATTTCCATCGTGAGATAAACGTACAGGCAAATATTTTAATTCAATTAGTGAAAAGCAGTTTCTACCATCACCAATTAAAAGTACAAAGAGAACGGAATGGTCCATAATCAAAGGACAAGGAAAGAATAGACCTTCGATAATGTATTTGTGTTATAGTTTACTAGATGGCGTTAAATTTAAAATAGATCAAACTCTTATAATTTCTTATATATTCCAGAAACTTTTAGTATGTAATTTTCTACGGTTGTATTCACGTACTTTCAAACCCATTCGTGAACATATTGAAACACCTGGCGGAATCGCGAAATGAACAGATCAGCCACGATTCCGCCATGCTTCAAGCTTATGAATAAGGACGCCGAGTGGGTGTGAAATTAGTCGGCCAAATTCCCTTAGTATTGTGGGTACAGTCGGATAATTATATATAATATTGATAATAGTTCACGAAAGTTAAAATAAACTTTTAGTAATTGAATGGTAAGTTTAATCGTGCAATTAAAGTATATATATAATCAGTTTGTTTATTAATAAATTATGATATTTGTAAGTCTGAACCTGAAGTGTACAAATATGAAGCAACAATTTTCCTGTAATTGTTTTTAGGGAAGTTGTAAGAGTCTGCATTTGAGTTAAATTAATATGTCATCTGCCTCAAACATTACGTCTCCGGAATAGAAATTCAAGTTACAAAATGCAATAACTGTGACTTTACCTTCGTTATTTGAAATGTATGTACGTTTTTCAATCTTATATAATAAATGAGCTACATTTTCGCATATTGTGTAATATATATATGTACATATACCAATATTAAACAGTATATCCTTTGTTAATCATTATTTTTATATGTAACAGGTAACTCAATTCAAAATAGGTTTATGTAATATGATATTATTATATCACTATTCAACAATCTCCTCTTTAAACTCAATGATTATAAAGCTCCACTTATTACAATATATAAAATATGTTTTTTAATATACTAGTATATCGTCGCTTGTAATGACTGTACTGAAATTAATGACTAAAGTGTATACATACATAATTTATAAATAATTTAATTAGAGACTATTTTTTATTTCAGAAATAAATTTCGTAATCTTATTTTTACCGCATTAAACCTTATGAAATATTATTAAAAACATTAGTTACATAATTTTAAATATTGGAATAGTACGCACCTGAAGGTTATGGTAGAACCAAAGAGAGCCAGTGACTGATATGGCGAACCAGAGAAAGAGAGTAAAGACTGAGATCTGGCTGACGTGTAAAGCATTTAATAACGCTGACAACACCACAGCCAGCGCGTGGCACAACACTACTGGGAGCGCACACCGGTCTATGATGTCCCAGGGGACCTCCTGTGAATTAATAACAATTTAAAATTAAATAAAAATTTGTATCTAGACCTATTATAAAACCAAGTCCCTCGACCACGTCTGTCTGTCTGTAAGAACACGATAAACTCAAAAACAGGCAAATGGTTTTTACTTATAGATAGTTTAATTACTTTCAAAGTTTCAGTGTAAAATAACTTTTGCAAAATAAAAAGTACAGTAAATGGAGAATATTCTAAGTAGAAAACATATATTTTTTTAATTCTAACATAAAGTATCACTATTACGGAAATTAAGGTAAGCGGAGCCACAGGAAACAGTTAGTATCCATATTAAAATAATTGTAATAACAGACCTATAGAGATATTCTGAAAGGATAAACTCCACTTCAGCTGATTTTCTTTATGTAAGTTATTCTTTTAACTTTTAATAATTAATTTAATTACATATCTAAAGAGGTTGGACAAGGGATAAAGGTTTAATAAATGGTTTTTCTTTTCAAAAAATCTGACTTTTTATACGATTTGTCCTGGAAGATGGAATCGCAACCGAAAGCCAGCATGACGTGAGTAAATTTAAAATATGTCGGATAAAATGTATTATATATATTGGAAATGGACTAACAGAAAATAATTACTGCATTAATTATTTACAATTATGTTATCCGTTCATAAAAACTGTTTCTATTTTAAACAAAGTATTCTTATTCTTTCGTTTGAAATTTAATTAATATAACAAACACTTTAAGTTTTTTGCCCATTTATCTAATATCATCACCTTAAAACCGTTAAAATTGGGTAATATATTTTTAAATTATCATAAAAAGAACTGTAATCGTATTGCGGGTATTAAATATTAAGACATCGCAGAGTTGATTTAGTATACATGTTTTAATCTAAATTTCTGAAAGATATTTTAAATCAAATGAAAATCATACGACAAGTGGCTCTGGAATAAAAAAAAACTTTCACTTTATGTTGTACTGTGAGTCAGGAATAAATACAATTAATAAAAAAAAAAATATAACTAAAATTATTCATTTATTCATTTCTTTAAAAGTATATAATATTACGTAATTATAAAGAAGGATTTCTTTTAATTTATTGCAACATTTTTTGTTGTAAAATTAAGAATAAAATTCTTTTACGTGTTCATTCGAGAAATGTTATTTTTAGCGTCTTATTAAACTGTGTCAAGGTTTCCTCTCTACAGATGTTAGAGGATAACAGGAATGTAAATCTTTTATTACTTACGTAGAAACAAGAATTTTGGAAGTTAAATAGTCATCTATAAGGCATATAGTAGAGAAAATATCAATGATCAAATTAGAATTTTAGAATATATATTTCTTGAAAGTGCAAATTACATAGAACATACGTTAGATGATATATGTAACCCGTAATTAAGAAATTACTCCTTAATCGAATAGAAATGAAATACTATTATAAAAACACACCTGTGCCAGACGTATATTGCTAAAGCAATTTATAAAACTTTAATGAAAAATCCCGCAATCAGTACGATATTAACGGCTAGTAAATCCGTGAACAAAACTTGCATTAAAATCATAATAAACCTTTAAATTATCATTACAAATACAATTTGAAAGCGGAGGAAATTTTGATAAAAAGTACGAATACAGATAGTTTTCATGTTGTCAACGTAAGTAAGCACGTCGTAATACTACACGTGACATGATTCGAGCTAAAATGAAAAGTACGTAAATAGGATACTTTGAGCATATATAATATTAAAAACTATTTTAGTAACAAAGAAAATAAGAGCAAGAAGAGAACTTTACTCTGATAACATTAAAATACGAATATAGAAGCCGGCTTACAATTTTATAAAAGAAATATGTAATAAATTGTAACTTTTATAATTATATTTAAAAAAACACTTATCGCTGTAGAGAAATGATCTCATACAAATAAAATTCAGACTCGAAACAGCAATCTGTGGACCATACAATTGTCCCGTGTAAGAATCGAATCTAGTATCTTTGACTCAGAAGGTAGGTCCACCAACTACTGACCACTAGACCAAGCGCCTGTTGATTCGAAAGAATTATGCAACTAATAATAGTAGTAAGATAATGTAAATATATGAAAACAGAACAGAACTTTTAAAGCTTTTTGTAAAAAAGAAATTTTATGTCATAAATGTAAATTTTTATATAATTATTCAAACCGAATATAGAACGTTATATAATAATAAATAGATGAATATGAGTGTGTACTAATATTTCATTGGCAAAAGTTGCGAAAATTTTCGCGCGGTCAACCAAATAAATATAACCAGATGGACTGAAGTTCTATAAATATATTAGCCAAAAGTTAATTCTGAGTAGCGAGTGAGAATATAAACTAATATCAGCTGGTTTGTGTTACGTCAGAGATTGCATAAACAGACGAATACCGTAGAGGCAACGGAAGAAGAATTGCAATTATTTTAAATAATTGGTAACGTATAGTCATACTGCTTTTAATTTTATTTCTTATTAAATAGTAGTTATAATATCTTTTGTATTTCTGTTTTTATAGTAATAAGGATTGTAGGAAAATACATTTAGCTTAGAGGTATATATTTATAATTATCTCATTCAAGAATATAATGGTCTCTAGTTTTTATTATTTTCATTTTGTATAATATTTAAGTTATTATAGAAATAAAAATACAATTATTATTAGTGTTATATAATAATGTGATTAAGATTTTTGACCTGAACGTGAGAACTTATATATACATATTATGTTATTATTAAATAATAATTGAATTGATAATTCAGATACTGACCTGTGACGAGGTCGGCTGTGAACTCTTAATCAGCGAGCCTCTTCGCGCGGAGGGTCGTCGGTGCATGGAGGGCGCAGTGATCGAGGCACGGCGCGTAACGTCACCGGCGGCCATGCTGCTCGCTGCAATACAGGAAATTTGATTCAATCATTGCTAATTGTAATTCTTTTCACCTTGGCACCCTGTGTTATAAAAGAAAAATAAGTGATAACAGTTTATAACTTTCTAGGTATTTTCTGAGATTTTCACGAGTACACATTTGAAATGAAAATACTTATACGCATTAATACTCGCGTATAATTTGGTTACATTTTGATTTTAACCCGACGTTTCGAATACTTTGCAGTAATCATGTTCACATCACTTTCAGCTCGTCTATCCGTCGATCTCACAAAAAGTGAGGGAATAAAAAAGACCTAAAAAATTATATACCTGTGAAGAGCGAAACATGTATTGAGTTTATTAAACATGACAAAACAGCCCACATACGATACTACTGGATTTAGGTAACAACTAAAAGGTGGCAAATGGTATATCGAAAATTTTAGAGACGTCAGCCATTTTGATAACAAAATACCTGTTTATGGGGTTGTTATCGTAATTTGGTAACTTTCATTACTTTTGACAGAACGTTGACACATTCAGAAGTATTTAAAAAAACTGTTCTTTAGATATAACGCCCAATCGCTGATAAAAACCGCTTGGACGAGATAGTAAACCTAACTTAAGAAAAGAATTCAATCTCGACATTAAAAAAGTTTATGATATAAAACTCCTTAAAGATTAATGCTTAAAAAAATTGTGTAGAGACAAAGATTTTCATTTGAAAAACATGAATGAAAAATTTGATTGAAAGATTAAAAGGTTGAACGTAAAGAATTTGATTGACATCTTATTTACAGGAAATCTGTTACTTCAGTCACATAAAATAATAAATAAAATGAGTAGACAGATATATGAAACATTGTGAAAACCTTACCGAATAAATTGACACTGAAAAAGTTATCTCAAGAGAATTCACCCTCGACTTTATTATCTGCGTAATATTTATATAACATAAAAAATCCAAATTACCGTGGTTTTATAAAATCACCGTATCATATTATATAGAATTGGATATTAGTTGAAAATAAAGAATTTTGTAGCTTGGACGCGTTGGAGTGCGTAGCGCCGTGTGACGGGAGGATTATCAGAGCCAATGTTGCTTCATAAATAGAAAGTGCAGCCGCTTTAAATGTCACAGATCGTTAGACCGCTGCTCGCAGCCGGACACATGTTTATTTTTACAGTGCGACCTAAAATGCTGCTCTAAATTAATATAACTTTTGATAGACTTCCAGTGGGCGGCGTCATTTTTACTGTCCAGGCTGGAAGGTACTTTTTTACATATACTCAGTGCCAATGTAAGTTGTTATACAAATAAATGTCGACGTGATAAATACACTCGGTAGGTTTATTTTTGGATTTAATATCTATTCCCACGTAAGAAAGATGTTAAACGATTTTTCACATTGAAAACTGTTGCAATAAGTGCAATCAAAATTTTACAACTGGATTGACATGGAACTGATGAATACAATGAATTTTATAATTGGAATAAAAAAATAGATTAAATATTTATTTTAATAACACTTTCAAAAATAGTAATACTCATGAAATATAATAATGTAATTGGCTGAAATATCCTTCAATGTAATTGAAGTGGATATATTATTAATGAGGATAACATACTGAATTGCCAAAATAATTGGGTATCAAGAAATTGAAAAAGAAACCTTGCTCTCGATATTTAACATTTAGTCCTCATTAGCCAAAAAAACCTAACTTAAGATATAACTCGTATAAGTACTTGGTACATTAATAAATTTCTGGTATAAGTTCATGTATCAAAATCACTTGAATTTAATCACGCACTAAATGGCTCATTCGGATATACAAAAATGGTTTAACAGTTTGTTAGGTAAGTGTTTTATTTTGTTGTAATTTGGAATGATATTTTGCTGCTTCAATGCCTCGGGTTGCGAGTCATCAATTTACGCGGACGGGTTAATATTTGCTTATTTACAGTTTCAGCTTTGTATGGCTTAAGTATGATTTTAATAATTTAACTCTCTAATGAGTATGTGATTATGTTCTGATCCTATTATAACTTGAATACGTTTTATAAATTTATGATAAACGTGAGGTTTTCATAGATGTTTGTTTCTGAACAGCGTCTAAACTTTTTTGAACTTTGAGTGTCGTAACTTCTGACTGAATTCTTGTCTCTTAGATCTAGCTTTAAAGGAATTCTAGCTAATAAGCTGAAAGATTCAGACAAGTAATTGCTGGTGATTAGTACATGTACTATAATGAACTTTAGTTTAATGGATGTCTAGAAGAGATCTTAAGCTTCTAGTATTTAGTGATGTTATTGCCGTGGGATATCTTTGATTAAAGGCAACACAATAAAGACAATAAAGAACACAATACACAAAAAAACACAATAAAGAATTTGGGATGGTTGTCCAAATAATGAGATACTAAGGCAATTATAAAACTACAACCTTTTAATAAGTAATAATAGTAAGTATTAAAAAATATGTAACTATTTTATTATTCATATTCCTTTGTAAAGAATGAAATCAAAATTATATAATATATAAAATATATTAGAAACTTTCTTAGCTTCCATACGAATAATGAACAAAAATCAAACAATCTTTTAATGCGTTTGTTGATTGCTTTTATAAACTTTGTTTAATTGCAAACTTTGTTTTACTTTCAGTATAAAAAGTTTACGGTGGAATTTTTCACTTATTTGAATAGAATGTATACGTTTAAACAATGTATTTTTTTACAATGTGAATTGAAATAATAAAGCTTAACAATAACGTCACGTGATTTTTTCTTTAAGTCCATGAACGCTTTATTCTGTTGTATTTGAAACAAAAAATGAAACATTTTCTAAACGAAGTTTAAGAAATATAACGAGCATTATTCATATAAATTAAGTATATAACTTCAAAGAGAGAATTATTTTGTTACAATCTAACCGTCTTGAGATGATTTTTAGGATAAAGTGACATTAGTTTTATATTAGTAAAAATAAATTTAAAAACTGCAGCTCTCTCTATCACTTGGTCCCAGAAGCGGTTCAGGTAGTAGGTAGAGCCTGTCCTACCTACTACCGGCCCTGGCGATCCCTCATATCTAGAACAACTAATCTACCAGTATTCAACCGTGTTTCTACATCAAAATTCTCAGAATAATTCTTATCTGTATCTACACAAGATATTTGCCAAAATATATACCAAGGTTACAGACCAAAATATCATTGACGAGCGAACTAGATGTTACATCAAACTGTTTATTATCAATATGTTGGAATTCCAAGTGTCAATATTTATATAATCTAATTCAGTTTAATACTCTGAATTAATTACTATTTCAGTTAAAAAACATTTTACAAATAATACTACATTACTTCAAAGAGTATAAAACTAGTCAAATAAATGTGTATTGTTTAGACGTCATATCGTAATGTTCGTTTCCAATAATCTATAAAAGCTCTTAAATGACCACCGTATTACAGTTGCAGAGTGGATTATTTATACGCAGTCCGTTTGTGCAGGGTCGTATTGTACAGCGAATATATAATACAAAAATAATATTATATTATTATTAAAAGTGTTTTTATAGAAACAATGTTATTCGCAACTTACTGTAATTACTTTAAATAATATTGTTAATTAAAACACTTACCTAAGTACTAGAAGGTAATGGTTCAGATATGTCAATATAGTAATTATAAAGAAAATAATTATAAATATAATTTGATTACCGATACTAGTTGTATAATAATGGTTGCTTGAAATGATGTTAGTATAATAATTATTAATTTATTATATTTTATCCATTAAACCATGTTATTTATAGACAAGTGGCGCCTGGCAACTATGTTTGTGCAATTTTCCATTAGCTTCACCGAAATGAAATAAAAGATGAGGTATAAATATAATGTATTAATATTTTATTATTTTTTGTATTTACTGTTTGGTTCATCCCTCCCTAAGGTCACATGGAAGTAGTACCAGAGTAGTTAATCTTTAACTTCCTACAAAACTACTTGAGAAATGACTTTCCTTTGAAATAAAATTTAACGAACGAAATACTAAGTTGAGTTATTTTGTAGCTTACTTGGTCTCGTTATTTTATGTACCTTACCGGAGTATCTTACTGGATTTAAACACAAATATTATACTATATTTGAGATTCACAATTAATTCCACTTTCACTTTTACACTTAAAAATAAATGCTTATACAAAAGAAAACCTAGTCTAGTTTAGTATTATAATAATATATTTAATGAGTTTTACTTATTTAAAAATGATAAAACATCACTTTATATTATTTCGTACATTTTAATATATGCTGGGTTTGAAATATAGCTTCGTGGACTCCGTCGCAGCGCGGCCGCGGGATGGCACTGCTCGCTTCACCAGCCGACGCGTTAAATTTAAATATACACAATATTATTTATTACCCACTACATTTTAAGATATATCGTTAAATCCAAATCTCAACCTGAATGACGTTCAAATAACATTTATTTTGGCAAAAGTAATTTATGAAATTAGTTTGTTGTTTTTATTATTCTGCTCATATTATAAATGTGAGTTTTTATGGCGGAATGTTTGGATGTTTTACCATCATCCATAAAAAAAATAAAATGATTTAACTGTCTCTTATTTTAAAAATTATTATTTAAAACTACCCTACAACTTACCAACTTTCCACAAGCTAAATGACAGGCAAAATAACACTTCTTTTAGTTAACTCTTAAGTTTTTTTGAAATTATATAATGAATGAATGTTATAAAAAATAATATATAATAACAATCGATTAAAAGCGGTAGAGAAATGATTCTAACTAATCGAATTAATTGATTTTCCGAAATTCGTAGCTGTATGTCTCACTTCAGATGATAAAAGGGATGACATTTTTATGACTCTGTTTGTATCCATGAGTTGAGAAAACAAACAAGAGACACAATTGAAGTGATTACACATTAGTCATGTTGCTCAAGTTTCAGGCATATTCAGTAAGGTTTGTGCATAACATGGTACTCATTCAACACAGGATTAGAAGGCAGACTGAGCAGTTGGGTTTAATTTAAATTTGCAATTCAGATATAACTTTACCGCTGTAAGCTGTTGATTTGTATGTGTGTATTGCTTGTCCCCTGAAGGCTTACTGGAAATATATTTATAAGTCTTAGAAATCTATATATAATAAGATTTTATTAATGTTTTCACTCTCTCTTTTATTAATGTTATCTCTCTCTTTAGTAATCATTATGATACCTATTTTTTACTAGTTTTTTATATTTTGAATAAAGTGAAAAAAACCAAAGAAAATATTTACCGCTATAAAGAAATAAATAATATAGAATCTCGAGATTGTTAAATTATAATTAGTTTACTACGAAGGCCAAAGTGTAACGAGGAAAAGGAAATTCTAAGTAACTTATTATTCTCGAATTAACTAAGTATAATGGAATTCAACTTAAAGCAAATTGGACGTCGTGTTCAGAATATTTAGGGTTCAGTATAAATATAAGTAATGTATATTTTGGTCACAAAAAAAAACATCTTTTTGAGGCTTACTAATAATTTTTGGTTGCAGTTACTTTGTACAACCTCTATGTGGTTTAATATTTCCTGTAAGCAAAGGCCGAAGGCAAAGAGTGGAGTCATCGTTTGTATAAACTGTATTAGCTTATACATCTGTTTTTCGGTTTTCATCACTTCAGCCGAAAATGGTTCACTGCTGAACATACGCCCCTCCCGTTGAGCGCTACAAGGACCGGTTATGGGCCTCCCTCATCCATCGAACTTCGTTGACCCTCACCAGGTCGTCGCTACGCCTACGCTGCGTCTCCCGGCTCGTGGTCGCCACTTGAGAACTTGTGCGCCTCGACGGCCAACAGTTATACCAGCTATCTGCCTTGCCCACTAAAAATTAGGAGTCACACTCTAAGATTTTTTTAGGTTCTCCGGCGGATCTCAATTTTTTTTTATAGTAAAAACATAAATAAATACTGATATGACTTTTTTTAGACATTACAAAAATGTCGTATATAATACAGAAATGTTTCAAATTATTTATTACAGAAATGTTTAAAACCGACTTATATCAATATAAATATTTTGTGAGAATAAATAGACCAGTTTTATATTTTAAACGATTACTCATAGTGTACAAGAGTGAGACAAAATATATTTTTTATTTAGTCAGTTCTCATAATACTGAAGTTATAAAATGAAAATTAAATATAAATAATTATTTTAGTTCTCGAAACATAAAACTTTTGCAATAAAATCTCACGATATGCGCTGCTAAGTTTGATATGAGCATTAATATAAAAGTTGGAACAAATATTCACAGTTTTTACTTTCTTAAATTATGAAAGTATTTCACAGCTCTAAGAAATGAAACTATTATGGTTGTAAACTATTATGGTTGGTAGTAAAAGAGGCAAGGAATAAGCTGTTACTAAAATACCCTAGTTTTATTTTAGAAAATTTTGATATATTTTAAAAAATAAAGCTATTTAATATAAGAAAAGATGCTATCGTTGCGATAAAACTTTTATAACTTATATGTTTTTTAATAAAACTAATACAAAACTATTTTTGTTTTGTGTACAATTAATATAATAATCTCTGATTAATATGGCATCATTTTTGTGTATGTACGTTCTTACATACAAAGTAGAAACAACCTTGTATGTACTACAAAGTTGTTTAAATTGCAATATTTTATTGACTTAATAAAAAATAAAATAAAATAAAAAAATGATCAAAATAAAATTAATAAGAGCATGAGAATACATTCTTTACAGGCGTTACGATGTTAGTAAAAAGATATTGACGTAATTTCACTTCTATTCTTAGGCAGACATTAATAAAAAAACTCGTTGTTAAATAACAAGTCCATGCAAATCTGTATACGTTGAATAAAAATATGTAATATGTTTTGTAAGTTAAGATGTTAGTTTATCACGTACACTTAACCAACTACGCACATACTATCACAACTATATACATTTTATATACAAATCTAAATGTTATCCAGATAAAAAGAGCGAATTTTATTTTTAATTAGTAGAGAACAATCTCGGATAGCAGAGCAACTATTTGAAAACTAGTTTACAGTTGGAAACATACATTATTTTAAATACATCAGTTGTATCATATATATATAGATGACATTTTATATAGAAATATGTAGTGTGGTGTTATATTAAGAGTTTTATATATAGTTTAAGTGGACAAAGTCGCAGGCTTGAGTAATAAAAAAAATATTTACTAATTGAAGTACACATTAAAATTTTTAATAAGATTGGACAGCAATGTTTTAAATTCGAAAAGAGTTACCAATAAATTTAATATAAGCTATATGATTTAAAATCCTTCTAATTATTTTTAAGTATCATTGAAACTGGTAAATTTATGTAAATTTAATTGGATTAGAAACTCCATTATCCTTTTTATATTTTATGTTATTTCTTGTTTCACCCCCTAGAAACTTTGTAATTCTGTCAAGTTTTAAGTACATTATATACAATCTCTCACATGTTTTAAAATAATTCGTCGACTTAAAGTCATATTAATTATTATTAAAAAAATTAAGTTTTGCAAACTAGCTAAAGATATGAATTTTCACATGTTGCAATATATATAAAAGTACGGTGGATACATTTTTAATAACATTGTGATGTAAGAAAAATATGTTTCTTATCACGTACCAACAGACACGTACACGTGAACGTCAGCGTTCTCGAATCCGAAAACAATAACGAAACTTATGACACCCCTTAACGTCAGGGGTTAATGAAATACGCACACCTCGGCATGTTTATTAATATAGTTCAATACAGAGATTGTATGGGTGTTTCAATCTGTTATTTGATATTTACATTTCAATCGTGCATCGAACAATACAAGTTTTTGGGTACACTGAAATTACAAATAAAAATAAACCACCGACCACAATGCCACGAACGCAATATATGCAAGCAAAAAAAGATCTGTTAGCTTTGAGTATAAAACTCGATTGGTTTAACGAAAAAAACAGCGAGCGAATTTTAACTGCACTTCATATGAAAATACAGTGTTTTAGTAATTGATGGTATTATTATGAGTATTGTATTAAAATAAATTTTAGTGGTAATTGTAAATCAAATCTAATAAATGTATTTATCCTGATGATTATAAGTTAATATAATTTATTATATATTATATAAAATCGGAAAACAAAAACATAATATATGTTAGTTATCTATAAGAATATTAAAATCATTAAAGCTCTAAACAACCTGGAAGTTCAGCAAAGAAACGTTGTCGGACGTCAAGAGGTCGCAGGTTCAAGTACTGCTTGTGTTGTTGAATATTGATGTCAAATCATACATACACATTTTGTTATGTCAAATCTTACATACATACATAAACCTAAAAGAGAAAATGTTTTCTTTACACGTATGAATATACACAAAATGGGTATGTGAAAAAAAAAGTACATAAAATTTTCCATTCAATAATTTCACTTGGCTACGGCTTAATACATTTTAATTATGACGAATTTTTCTAAGCAGCGTTAGTCAAACCAATATAATGAAAGGTCAAATGTCCGTCATCTTTTCCCACAAACTTGTAAGAGTGTAAGTGTGTGTTTCTGTGTGTGTGTGTGTGTATGATCCAAGCAGCGACACCCTATATTGAATTCTTGCCAGGCCGCGAATCACCAAAATAATTTCAACTCCAACATTAAAGCACCGGTGTCTTTCTTATTTAGAACATACAAATCGGTTTATCATTTTAATCTATTAATGTAACACATGGATTGAATCTCAGTTTAATAATAATTAATACATACATATGTTAATCTATACTATCTAGTAAGAAGCGGAAAATTTGTTTGTTTTAACACGCATCAAACAACCGGATGGATTTGAAAAAATATTTCTGCTATGATTGGCAGGTTCATTAGAAATATAGATCATATAGCATTAGACTACTACTTTTAGTTATGTGAATATATATAAAATCGTTCGTCCGCAAGTGAAGCCGCGAGTAACAGGTAGTTAATAATACTATTAAATAATAAAATAATTTTTTTTTTATTTTATGCTCATTTTAGTATTTAAAATACGTGTACCTTTGACTTATACTTTTATTGGAATTGAACTCATAAAATAATTCGAAGAAAGTAATAATTTATTTCATCAAGGTTAATAATGCTTATTCATACTGGTGACTGTAAAGGATGGTTTTCTGTTTAGTCATAACACTTAACATTGCTCATACAGTTAAACAGGAACTATCACCTAAAAATATATTACAACTAGAAACGCGAACCAAACCTCAATATTGACTCGTTACGCTCACAAAATCCCGGTATGTGTTAGCATATTGAGCGAAGCGAGATGCAAACACCACCGAATTGCATTTACAAAACGTCGACGCATTTTGTCTTCAACTATTTTTCAAGATGAGACACATTATTAAATTTTTTTATATTTTTGTTTTTGTAATTTTTTTTAAAACCACCACCGAACTGATGTTTATCAGTGTGCAAAATTCGGAAATTTTCGGATATACCGTTTTTGATTGATGCTTGCACAAAGAATGCAGAAAAGTCGCTCATAGGGAGCTTCGCTCGCTCCGCTCCCTTCGCTCAATAAACATTTTCTAAAACGGACTGCAGTCAAATTAATTCCTGCTTGCAACATTTATTCGCAACTGAATATCTTGTTACATTGTTATGGGTAAATTCAAATTATTTTGTTAGTTATCAGAATAATAACTAGAGGTTTATGCATAACACAATGATAATAACATTTATACAGAGAGTAGCAGAAATTAAATAATATTTATACTCAGTATAATATTCCAGATGTACAGCTTAAATAAAATAATTCTCATGAAATAATATTTATTTCGTGACTTGGCAACGGGAATAGTTTTACGCAAACCTAATGATTTAGAACACGCTTCTTCATGATTAAATGATAATATGTTGTGAAGTAAAGAAGATTTATTGTAAGACTCACTTTTTATTCACTTTAATTGAGTTGTTATTCTACCAAGATTATTCTATAAATGTACTAGTTTCCCTACAGCGACGCCCACGTAGATCAAATGCAATCTACAGTACAGAAAAGCGATTCAATTTTTATTTGTGAATAATATAAAATCTACTACGGATTATAATTTAAACTGCTAATTATGTTAAAATAATTATACTTCTCTGAAAATAATTAAATTATAAGATGTTGATTTTATTATTTAGTTTTTGTACGTAAGAAATTAAAATTATGAAATAAAAGATCGCTTAATTCGCCGTCTACCTTGTTAAAATATAGTAAAAAATACCACTTACGAGTAGACTTTGATTGATTTGAAATATCGTCGATGTCATCGGTCATGTCGTTTTTAAAAATTACTCTAATAGCTCCTGGTCTGAACTCCGGTGACTTACTTGCAATTGCGTAAAAACTGCTCCATCAGAAATCGTTCATGTATTCATAAATACGTTTGTAAGGATTCCACAGTTTTAAGTGGAACAGTTTTAAAGTATTTTGCAATAAGCAAGCCATAGACTTTCTCAACTTAATTACCAGTATTGTCCATATCGAAGTTGTTTCTAAATATACTTTTCTGATCATTAACCTCAAGCCATTACCAAATCATATCTTTACTTTAAACGGTATATGTTATTTAAGGTTTCAGTGAACCAACTCAAAACTTAATTTATTTCTTTGTTATTTAGTTAAGATAATCGTTATTTAGTTAAGATTAAACGAAAATTGGTATTTTAAATCTTATATACGATATTGAGTTATGTGATACGCCGGTTAGTTAAAAATGCTCTAGATTTGGGTTGAGCTGTAGTCAGCTTTCCGTAAAATTAGATTTAAACTTGAGTGTGTCGTACTTTTTCAGTCTGTTTTCCACTCTAAGACTCGCTTTGCTCACAACCTGATTGTATTCTACGCTGCAATTTTCTTTGATTATCTTTGTTTTGTCAGTTTATTAGACTTTGTTCATTTATGTCCTAGAGCGCTGTGGATAAAAATTATTCTGTATTTCTTTATCAAAATAGCTCTTTTAATTGCAGTCCAGAAAAAATAACAAGTATTCACAATACATGTTTCCTAGATCCTGGCACGATCGAGTTGCATTATAACAAGCTAAAAGTCCTCAGTATTACCATACACGACTTTGTGTTCAAGATGAAGTTAAGTCACGTAGGCGTTAATAACATCGGAACGTAATCTCGGGACGTGTGTTTACGAGCGCTGCAGAATTATTAGATAGTTGTTTAAATGTCACCCTCGTTAAGGAAAGGTTGTTTCTGTTCTAAATAAATACCGACAATACGCAAAAGTTTCTGTAACAGGCGGAAAACCCTCTGATTGGTAAGTTATATTGGACCACCAAATTTATAAAATATTTTATATAGATTTCATTCATATATTTTTAATATATTACTTTGTTAATATGTAAATGATTCAATTCTATTTGCATAACTTGTATTTTAATAAAATTAAAGCCATTTGCTTTAAAGAAGCTGAATTCAAATTGAGAAATAATGTAAAGAGTGTTACGAACGTGCAATCTCTCAAAAATATATCAATTAGTTTCGTGGAACCTCCCTAATTTGCATTAATTGCGGCCTTGAAAATTTACTCAGTAAATAAAGGATAAGAAAATTAAAATCTGTTCTTATTTTATAACAAATATTTAAATTAAGAGATTAATTTAATTTTATAATGAAGCGCCTTTATAAATTTTATGAGCAAAAGTATGTACAGAAGATTTACAAAAGACATAATTTTAAGGTTTTTCACAAGGCACGTTTTTGATAAACTCATTTGAAAATGATAATGATTATCATACTCAAACGCAATTTTGTTACCTTTATATCGTATGTTCTTTCGTGTAAACTAATTTTGAAATTTAATAATATCATCCTTTGTTGGTACAAATAATGAAATATGCTTTAATTTTTTTTTTAAAAAGGTTATAAAAAAGAAAAAAAAAAATTAAAAATTTATTTAATTTAATAAAAAAAATTATGACCTGGCCTAATATGGTTTGGAATTCCGAAGTCGCATTTATTTCAAATTTAAAAGATATATCAGCTTGCTTGCTCGATTTTGAAATAATTGATTTCCTTTATTCGTTTTTTTACCATTTTATTTTTCTTTGACATCATTTGTTTACAAAATATAATAGAGTTATATATATTAGTGTTTTTCGTTTCAACGTTTCCGTGCTGGATATTTTTAATTTCAGGAACAAAACTCTATACTCGTAAATTTTTGGTGCTACTAAGATCAGCTTACTAAGATCTAGCCAGATCTTTATTATCAACAAATGCAAACCATGATGGAAAAGTTAGCAGTCAAATAGCCGAGACTTGTCAATTAGTCTGAGCAAAGCATGCCGTATTTAGCAGAACTTTTTAAAAAGAAAAAAAAATATACCCACGGGGCAGTCTAAACCATCTTCAAAGATTTTAAGATAAGATAAGATTTATTTTTATTATAACACAGCATACATACGAAAAAAATTAAAGGTACGAAATTGAAACTTATATCTAAATGAATAATTCAAACAAAAACAAAAAAGAAAAACAAATATCAAAACTTTATAACTAAACGAAACTAAAAACAATATGAACATGCGTGGACCTAACCCCTCAGTCTTAGATTAAGTGCAGGTGCAGCATAATGCTGTGTTAACATTAAGGATATCAAGGGACGATATTACATCCGTTCCCATAGTCATAAGCTTAGCATTAAGATTTCTTTTGTATTAGAAGTGCAGTTAGAATAAAGCCTCCAAATCGGCTACACGTAGTTTGAATTTAATTTTAAAATAATTTTAATTAGTTTTTAAAAACACGTTTGGACGAACCTAAATCAAGACTACATGCAAAAGAAAAACAACTGGAGAATATTTAGGTTGTTGTTGCTGGAATGAATGAACTACCTAAACTATTGTACATACTACGATTGACGATATATAATTTTATTTAGTTTTTTTTTTTTCATTTAAAATTTTAATCCGGACCCCGAATGCGTTCGAAACTAGTTGAGCAAATTTCGATAAACGATAAATTAATAACGTGTGTACAGCCGATAGTTATATATAATAGCGATGATAACCGGATAGTTATATATAATAGACATAGCAACAAAAAAACTTCTAAGGTACTTGAAATAAAACTATTTTTTACAGATTAAACTCGCGTATAATTTGGTTACATTTTAATTTCAACCCGACGTTTCGAATGCTTTGTTGCAATGGTGTTTACGGGTAGACGAGATGTAATTGTACTAAGGTGTTTCAAAGGTACTTGTTTTAAAATTGTTACAAATTGTTATATTTTACATTTCTAAAACATTATGTATATATCAGAGTCTTGTATTCAAAACTACAAAGTTTTAGAGCATAAGTCTCATAAGCGAATAAACACATAAACCACAAGTATTTTTGTAACGTTTGCAAAAGAGACTAAACTTGATAGTAGATATATTTTCAAAGCTTGAGAGATACAAAGTAGTGAAGCGCTTATGTTTTACAGTTTTATTACGACTATGTTCTAGTTCTCGGCTATTAATTATTATTGATAACCTTGTGTACAATTCATACATTATTTGATATTTTTATTATATTATAGATACTTAAATTTTAAAATAGACCTCGAAACATGCCATACTAAGTGATTTTTATGTAGATAACCATGAAAAATGATAAACTCTGATTTAAATAGTGCTTGATAATTTACACTGCAATTGAAACTAATTTTATTTTCAATCAAAAAAAAACTTTTTCTTGCTTTTAAATGCTTCGAATCGCTTTGTGAAACTTTTGGTAATGAAACTTCATCTAAAAAGACTATTTACAACTAGCAGTTCAGCAGAATATTTTGAAGGACGACCAAAATATGTAATGAATTCAAACATCGATGCTGTGCCTAAGATAATTGAGAAAAATCGGCATGTTACGTATCGAAAAATAGTAGCATCCTGTGCAATCTTGGATACACAAGATTGCAATACAGTTGATTCCTCACGAAAACTTTTGCGAACTAGATTTTTTTCAGATGTAAATTGATGTAAAAAAATGTAAAAAAACAATCAAATTGGGAACTGCGAAATCTCTATACAATGTCGTTACAAGTTACTAAACTATGAATAATTCCTAAGACCCGAACCCTAAATAACAATTTACTTTTTGGGGTGTGTCCAGATGAACCCAACCCAATAAATTTTGTTCTAAGCATTTCCAGGACGACGATTGCTGGTTTCTTTGGCCTTAGAGGATATATCGCAACTATATTCTTAAACAGTTTTTAAAGGATCCCAAAAGTTAATGTTAAACGGTATGTAGAAATTTGTTTGACAATAGTCATCAAAGAAATAAGAAAGAACATCAAAAATAACAGAGTTATTCTTCATCACTTATAACTTTAATATTTGAGGGTCTAAATTTTCTCGTTCCCCTATATGAAATAAAAAATACGCGGGCAAAGATATTCATCACATCAAAAAACTGTCGATTACTTCCAAAACCATGTCTTTGAGATATTAACTTCAGCGTGGAAAGAATTTTTAATAATTGGTGTCATGAATGTAAAAGTGCATAAATATTTTGAAAGCAATAAAAAAAAGGAATAAGTTGTTCCCAAAAAAGATATTCCTTCCATTTTCCAAAATCTTAAAAGACCACCCTCTTATATGAAGTATCTCGGGTATTACTCTGATTAAATAATAAAATATATTTAACCTACAAAGTCGAATAAAAAGAATATGTTCAAATAAGCTTAAAATTTCATTTCAATATTAGTTTCAATACTAATTAGTTGTATGGAAATTTATAGCGAAACATTTGATAAGTTAAATTAATTATTTGATTGCTAATTATAAAACTTTGTGATTGTTTAAATAAATAATTTGAAATTTTAATCCAATAACATTTCAAATAACACTTTGGTTATTATTGTTAGTATTTCTGTCTCGGCTTATTTTATTTATTTTATTATTTTGAATCCCTTTTTCAACACCACAACTCAAATCAATTATGAAAACTATATTGTGTTTACTAATACTCGTATCTTATCAATTTGGAAACATCTCTTAATAAAACTTTTACCATTTCTTAGGGTTGGGGGGAAGGAATATTTTAGTATGGTACTGTAAAAGATCGTACTCATCCAAATGTGTCGATGATAACTTCGTCATTTCATATCACGATCTACAAATACCTTTCATTGTACATAACCATTTACTAATAACAGGTTCACCAACATTTTGAACATTTCCTCATAGTTCTTGTGCGGCGTGAAGTACTCCATTGCTCCGCTGCTCACTTCCAGTTACTTGGAGGCCACGTGGCAGTTATCTGGACTCTCCGGATAATCGCGAAAGTTTTATTAATCTCTTAAGAGTTTTATAAAATAATTCTGATTTACTGATGAAGGTAAAATAAGATTATAATTATAAATTAAATATTTTATAGCGTTTCTAATCTAGTTGTGGATTTTTATTTATTGGTATTCTATGGAAAAAATGTGGCTTCCGGATCCAATCACTTAAATAATTATACATCAATATCAATGCAAAACTTTACTTATCGTTTTATAAAAGAAAGGAGAGAAGTAATAGAGCAACGCTAGATGTCGAGGATAACAACTATATTTTATCATACACAACTTAATTCTATATAGTTATAGTATTTTGGGAAAAAAAAAAATCTTAAAAAAAAATTGTATATTTCAATCGAAACTAACACTCATGACAAGCCAAAGTTTTCCCTAGAAGTTATGATGGAAAAACTACAAATTAAAATATGTTCGATATAGTTCCTAGTAAAATATATGTAACTGTAGTTTAAATGCTTTAATTTAATTTTATTAAGATTTAGTGAAATCGGTTTCTTATATTAATGGTCACAGTCGAATGGACGACCAGCATTTGGTTACGCAACGTGGTTATTGAATCCAAAAGTCTTTCTGATTTTTGTTGTATACGTTTGTATTGTTTTCGTTAAGTGAAAATAATCTTTTTATATTTCTAATTTGTGGAATTAATTCACATTTTATGATGTCTTTATATTATATGTATTTGTAACTCAAAAAGAAAAATTGTTTTATTTGAAATATACCTTTTATACAATAACTAGGATCGCGAACCAGACATCAATTTTGACTCATTTTGAAAATTTTTGACTCATTTTGAAAAAAATTTCCCATTGTTGTCGATGAGATTTTATTTTTTCCTCAACGACATCGAATATGTGTTTTTTTTTTAAACCATAACCAGACTGATAGTGGGGAAAACTCGGAAATTTTCAGATATACCGTTTTTGATTCATGCTTGTACAAAAGATGCAGAAAAGTCTCTTATAGAGAGCTTCACTCGCTCAGCTCGCTTCGCTAAATAAATTAATTTAGAAGAAATATCAATTTTATTAATTTAGAAGAAATATAAATTTTAAGCAAATTATAATTGAATATTACTTATTTCACCTTTTTAATAACATAGTTATGTAAAAATGTAATACTTAAAAACATCAACTTAAGTTACACCAATTAAGTTAATTTAGTTGAAAACCAGACTTATGGATCATTTTATACAAAGAGTTAGAGCGTTAGAGCACAAGAGTTAGAACGAGCGAGATGCAAATAAGTTCCTTAATGTGCAAAAATGTTATATTTTAAATAAATTTCGGAATATCTTTATGAAACCAAGTAATGAAACTTTAACAGAAGAAAATTTTAAATTATTATTAAAATGTCTTTTAAAATACTTTTCAGAACAATTTTATGTGACCCAGTAATGAAACTTTCTTCAGCAAATATTTTCTTCAAATTACTATAAGAGAAGCGACGGTTCTTCTTCCAATATAAAATCTCTGTTACAGACTCAAGTGTCTATTTTATGAAAAATGTTGTAACTAAGACTTCAAAAGCAAAATGGTCGAATTTGATGAAACTAAAATCTACTCGAATCGCAGTTTATTGAGCTGAGCGAAGCGAAGCTCTTTACTACCCAAATTTTCAACTCTTCGTTACCCTACTCCTCCTTCAATTTACGAGCTACATGCACGAAATTTTGCACACATGCGCATAATAAACACAACTCGTTCTGGATTGCAAATCAGCCGAATCGTAATTGTAGTTTTTGAGATAATTGATAAAATGTGTCCCATATAGTTAACATATAGAACGTTTTTGTTTCGCGCGCGCTGACTTATGCTTCTTTACGAAACTTATGCAATCATAATTTTTATTCATAAATAAATAAACTAATCATAATTTTTATCCATAAATCAATATTAATATTTAACTCTAGACATTGATGCGATCGACTGCGTCACGAGGCTAACCCCGCTTGCGTGGACCTAGTATAATAATCGTCATATAGTTTCATAAATACATAATTAAGTTAAGAATAATAATGGAGTTATCAAGTATATTATGTAGGTATATTTATTCTTCATCTTATTGTAAAACGATGAAAGTAAAAGTGACATAGTTTACTATAATTCTATCTGAGTTAACCTGTTTGCTACAACATGGTGGTATGGCAGTAATACAAATCGGTAGATTTAAGACATGTTTTCTTTGCAAAATATATTGCATTTCATGCTGTAAGTGAAATAAATGACAGTAAATAAAATAAATAAAATAATATAAAAATAAGTAAAACGTTTTAAATAACTTTGATTTGATGATAAAGTAAAACATTATTATGTGACACAAAGGCACAAGGAAAAAAATATAATGAGAGTTTTTAAAGCGACAGCTCACATAGTGACATAACAATTGCTTTATCTGGGGCACGTTGTGACCATTATAGACGCACTTTATATTCGTTAACACTATCCGGTAATCTTGCAAACTATATACAGGCGAAATTGCAAATAATAGTGCCATTTACCGTGCAATTACGGCAACACGGTATTTATAAATAATTTCCTATTTGTTAAAAATTCACCATCGTCAAGTATACTTTAAATTCATAAACCAGTTATTATTTCTTTTAGTAGCAGATACGTGTTTGGTTCCATTCATACCAAGGCCGAAAGGTGGAGCGGCAGACGTACGCAGGTAATAGAGCCCACGGGTCGAGGTTGAAGAGCCGTAGCCCAGAACGGCGTAGTCTTTATCTTTGCACGCATTCATCTCAAACTGTTGCCAGTTCTGACAACGGATTCCAATAAATATTTTTGGAGTATTTATACTCTCTGTATAAACTTCAACTGATCTAAGATGGCTACAAGATGGCATCATACATCCTGGCTGTTGGGGCCCGCCACCGTTTAAATAAAAATCAGCATGCCCCAGTGGCTCACTAACTCCTTGAACTAATCTATTTGAGTGTAGCACATCTACATAAGTTGCGTCTGTTTTATCTAATCTTTGGTCTGAATAAGCAAATGAAAAACAGGGACCTGCAGGATCTAAGCCCGTTATACGTCCTAACAGCTGTGATTTGTATCTATGGAAGTATTTTCCAGTCCATCCTGCGATATGTGCTCCTAAACTTATTCCAATAAGATGAAAATCTTCGGCGCTAGCTCCAAACGTTTCCAAATTTGCTATTAGGTTTGCAAGCCTTTTGCTTATTAGGCGTGCGTTGTGCACAGATAATGTATATCTTTGGTTCATCATTTCTTCAGCATCTACTAATAGAACATTAAACATTTTCTTATCGGTATATGCTTTAGCTAAATCTGTAGATACAAATGATTGCGAGGTATCTCTGTATCCATGTATTATTACTTTGGTTTGTTTTGTGATATCAAATACGTTGGGATTAGTGAGATTTTGGAAGGCGTTATCGATAGGATACATTAATGAACCTGCATCCGTTACATATATAATTTTCATAGTTTTCAATATTTCATTTTGACTGTTCATCGAACTTAACTGAAGGTCCATTATCGCTCTACCTGTGGAAAGTGAAATTGAATTACTCACACATAATAATTCAACCAGAAATGAAGGTAAAGGTCAACCACATACATGCGCCTGATAGTTGAGCGTACAGGTTTTCGACGAAACTTAAATTTGATGTTCGTGGATCACTTTTTGCGCTCACTTTGAATACAACCGTAACAATCATGATGACTGACATAACATTATGGAGGTTCATGGCAAACCTTCGCTAACACGGTCACTGTGTCACTGTCTGCAAAGAGAGAAAGGCCGGATTGACCAGCGACAGCACGGTGGTGGGGATTACGCTTACTGTTAATGTTCGCTGCACTACACTGACTTGACAATTCAAGGTCACGTGTAAACATCGTGTAAATGCAAATGTAACATAAATATTTATTTTATCATATCAAACTATTTTTTATATTCCAACAGTTCAATCCAACAATAATAAGTATGCGGAAGTAAATAAATATTTTTAAAAATAGATTTTAATAATGAAAACAGTCTTATTTCTATTCCCTGAATGAATATATATCTTGCATATTAAGAATATATTAAGGCCTTAGGTATTTTCATAAACCTATTAAATTGTTGAATATTATTTGCTATTTCAATGCACGCGGAATGTGTTCTCCATCCCACAGTTGACTTTTGAACTTTCTGGAAGCAATGTAAGGTGTTTTCTGATTATGTAAATGTATGACGTTTACATCATCATTTGCTAACTAAAAGCTTTATATAAAAAATATGTTTCAGATTATATCCACGACCTTACTTATTACAAAAATACTATATACGAAAAAAGTATAAAAACTATTTAGATATTATTTTATTTTAAATGATATTTCTCGTTTAAATAGAGAAAATTTGATGTTTTATAAAATGTTCTATATTTACATGTTTTATATATATACATCCAAAATATTGGTTATGTTAGTACTTTAGTATTGCTTTACTAATTACTTTTAGAATCTATCTCCTGCAAAATTACGAAAACTTGAAACCTAACATTGAACTACAATACAAAATAAAAAAAAAGAATTAGAATAGGAAATAACTCTAACTGTAACGGAAGAAAAGGTTGAGGACAAAGATTCTGCAAATCTTATACCTCTCTAATATAATCCCAGTGACAAAGGGGAAGAGATATTTCTTTTTAATTTCTTCTTTCACCGTTTTATTTATTTGTTTCAGTCGGTCACGGAAGATAGATTATGTTGCATTTTATGCAATTAAAGGCTTTGAAACAAACTATTTCAGTCAAAATTATAACTGTTAATTGAAAGCGTTCGAATAAATAGTTAATGAAGTAGTAGTATAACCATTTTAAGTTCTTTTTCAACCGCATTTCATTTTGCTACTTTTCCTGCTCCATACTTTTTATAAGATGTAAGTTGTTAAAACGTCTTATCATCACATTTTTTCAGTAAGTTAGTATAGAAGATTCGCAAAACATCAATTTAAACAATATAATTTAAACACATTCCAGCGGGTGTTTTTCTTAATTCACCTTTCAGTAAATCGAAATATTACAAAACGATTTAAAGCCGGAATTGACATCTGAATTACTCGTACCTTTTAATTTAACTCATAGTGAAAAAGCTTTTCGTATGAATGAAATGTCATAAGCAACTATGGAATCCATAAATTTATAAGTCAAACGCAAGATTATCCACTATATCTATACTTATTTTAGACCTTGGCTGTTATCCATCATTTAGTACCAAATAGCCTCCTTAGAGTCAAAATAGAGTTTGAACAAATGATAATAACAGGTATGAGGTAATGAGGTCAGCTTCTGTTCAGTTGGTTCTTAAGTAAAATGGTACCAATGCAGCTATGGATACAGGAGAATTAATACCAGAACGATAGCTGAACGATTTTCGGTGATTTCTATTATTAATTCAAAATAAATGGAATTGATAAACCAAAAACAACAATCTTGACATTATTATATGAATACCTTCTCTCTGATTTTAGTCTAGAAATGCATGCATTTCATTTCTTCAAAAATATATGAATAAAACTTTTTTCATTGTTGACTCATAGATGAATTTTTTAATTTCAGAACTCACGAATACTTTCTGCTAAACTTAGTGTTAAATAAAAATTAAAGGAAGCTAGAACTTTTAAAGAATTAAGTCGATTTCTCTGTATGATTGAATTGTGTATTGATAAAGTGTTATAAATGATTGTGAATTCAAAAGACATGGGACACGTCATGCCAGTATAAGTATCTCTTAACACTATATTCGTTTACACCGACGTCGAAATATCTTTAACCTCTAAGGGATCCCCTAAGTCAAGGGCCCGAATATGAGCCAATTAAAAGAATTTCCTAATTAAGTGAATGCCTTGATACACAGATAATGATCTTTTCAAAGAAAACAACAGAACAGATTTCACAAGATTTCACAGAAATTTATATATATTTTTTAAATTGAACATGTTTATTTCGACTTTAAAAAATATTACAGAATAAGTGACAGTTAAGAAAGTGTTGCTTAGGAGTGTAAAAACGCTAAGGAAATTTACTTAGGAGAATTAGGTGCCACTAGTAAGAACGGACATAAACTAAAGATAAACTTTTTTTATTAAATAGGCGTACACTGTACTCTTAAGAACTTCTACTCTAGTTTTAAAGGGAACTTCATTGAAATTAACCGGCAAGAAGCTGCGTGGATACTTTTTACTTTAGTTATAAATTTACAGTGTTTTATTAAGTCGCAGTCATAATTGTATTGGAGAGCAGAACTGAAAAACTTCTTGGCTTTTGATTTAGTTAAAGTTGTAGTCTCTATTCTTTTCAGTATATTATTTGAAAGTTCCTCTATGTTGGAAACAGTATATTACTTTGATTTTTATAATTCTGGTGAAATCTTGACGATAATAAATTAAAATGTATTCAGTTTAGATAACTTAGGAACCTGGAATCAAACATGGACTAACTCCTCAAGGAACATTCTAGACGACGTGTGAGCATCTACCATCTGTCCTAGAGTCTTACAGAAACCTCGACGCCATAAGATTCTGCTTATATATGTAAAGAAGTGGAGTTTTTTACTGAATGGACTTCCACAAATCAAAATACATTTTTCTTAATGGGCTTCGGTGTTTAATCAAGCCATTTAACTTTTCGAGAAAGTTATTACTGTGGGTTTTTGTGGATACTAAATAAATAAGTACCTATTTTGACTATTTTACGTCTTATTACTTTCTTAGTTCAAGAATGTGAATAAAAAGCAAAAGTGCATAGGCATAAATATTTTCCCAAATTATAAATATATTAAAAGAAGTCCGCATATTCTTAAAATACATCACCAAAATGGGTTCAGTTATTTTTTCAAAACAAACAGGTCAAAGCTATCCGGAGCCGATAAAATAACAAAAAAAACTAAACTCCACATTTTTTAACACGGATTTTATCCTCTCTGAAGTGATTTGTATTTTTAGGTCGAAGGCAAATATTTTATCTTTTACTCCAGCAGGTTTTAATGTTTTTACTGGTACAATACAAATTTTAAAAATAAAAATTTATGTAATCATTTGGCTATAAATGATTATAAAATATGACGAATAATTTCGACTTACTATAAGGTTATAATTAATAGAAAATCGTAAAATACATACAACAAAAAAATTAAAAGACTGTGCTATACAAATATCTTTTTAATCTAATTATATGTTGCTTCTGTGTGAATCGATTGAAATCTTGTTTTTATCGTTAAAATAAAAGTTACATGTAAATTCAAATAACATTTGAAGTAGAAGTTCAGAAATTAACTAAAAACTTATTCTACCACAGAATATTCGTAATTGAAAGTAAAGGGAAGCGAAACATTAAAGACAATAAAACTATCTTATAGTAGATTGCATAACACGTAAAATAAAACCGCTATATGATTTTGCTATTTTCATGAGTGTTTGAGAAACTTTTCACCACTTTTGTACGTTCTACAATGTTACTAAAATCTCAAAGTGGAAATTACGTGTGTTGAAAATTCTGGTTGTTATAGTTGTTTTCGTCTTTGCGGTATTTGAAAACTTAAATCGATCCTAACGGAACTTGCACAGATAAAGATATATTTAGTTACTTAAGAAAATCTGTTTTTCATTTTTAATTTAATCATGGGTAACTTCAAAAAAGGCGTTTATTCCTATCTCCAAGGCCGGCAACGCTCTTGTGAGTCTTCGGATGTTGCAAGAGTTCATGGGCGGCGGTGATCACATTTTATCAGTGCCCCGCATGCTCCTTGGCCCACATTTTCCAAAAAAAAAAAATCAAATCATACTAACTAACCTTTGAGTTTTTATAATTAAATCCTTAAATTATCTGTTGGTTTACTCAAACATCTTTTTCATATTAATTGCACGAATTTACAAAATCCAACTTAATTATACATTTCTTCGATCGATCTTAGACAGGAACACAGCCTTCACAACTTCCAAGAATCTTCTTCATTTAATTAAATAATTATCGTAATTTGGATGACGACAGAAGTTGAATCTCAGTTAGATTAGCGTTCAAAATATTAATGATCTTATAAAGATTATCAGTGTAGAAGCTTATGCCGTAACATAATCTGATTAAAGTTTTGTATAAATTTATAACATGAAGTAAGTTAAAGGAGAGATTGGGAAGTGATGTACAAAATTAAAAATCACACTGCCTATCCTTAAAATTATTAATATTTTAGCAAAGTAGTCTTAGAATCAATCTAGTATGATGTTGGTTTTATTAAATTGTGGGGGCTGGGTGGGAGGGAGAAATCATAAAGAGAACGTCAATAAAAAAAAAATAAAGTAACGCTTTAAAGAAAAGTCATTGTAATTTCTCAAAATATTTTAAGAGGATGTATTTGAAGAATTAAGGATACGTGCTTACGCTCTCCTCGGTAAAAAAATAAAACAATTTAGATACATATAGATTTATAATACACAGCCGAAGACAACACTACAACTAGAAAACAGTAAACAATCACGTCATTAATAATATACGTTGTTAAAAATAGACATAGACAATTAATGATAGAAGTAAATAATGAATAATGAATATATTAAAATACGAATAATATACTAACAAATAGCTTTATATATACCTGGGTTTAATTGGAATACGTTGAGAAATATTCGGTTTGATATTATTTGGTATGGGGTAAATGGCGTGACGGGCACCCAGCCGTGGGCGGATTGCGCCGTGCGCGCTGCCGCCTGCCGCCTCCAGTAGCTGCCCGCCGCCGAGTCGACCGCACGTCCCGGGGCCACCTCTCCCGAGCCGCCCTATGCGCTCAGCCTAGCCTTACTTCTCGCGTACTGCCGGCATAACAAAACGCACGGTCCCGTTTCCGTAGTGTCTCCTCACTTCACACAGCGGACGCATCACATGTAAGTATTCTCGTTTGTGTCTACTCATTAATTTTAAATACGTGCTTTCTTTTTTAAGCCTATTTTTGCTTTTTGGTTGCGTGCTTCAGCTTCTATGCTTATTATTTGCAAGTTTATGTTAATTAAAAATTATATTTTATTTTGAATAAATTTGTACTCATTTTGTGTTATTTTTTTTTGCCTATCCATACAATTTTACAGGTTTTTTTTAAATGATCTTTAGCGTAATGTAAAATAAATATTTTTTTTATTAATTAACATATAATCTAAACTGTTAATGTTAATTGAGAAAGTATTTAAAGCAAGCAATTTTAGTGTAAATTTTATTCAATTTCTATGTTTATTTAATTAAATTATATTTGATGTATCTTTTTGATTTAGTTGTATCATTTAAATTTAATATCTTTAGATATTTTTGGATACTCTTTAGATTATGACGTCATAAGTTAATAGAATATACTTTGTACAAGTTACGACTCTAAGCGCTATATACTCGAAAGTATTACCTTTTGTTTTTAAGAACAGAGTTTTTGATAAACTAAAATATATTCATATTCAATATATCAAACCCAGAAAATATCATCTAATCAAAAGATTGATTTAGCTCTGGATGCGAGATATAGGAACTGCGATTTCATAAGAATATTAATATATGTTTTCTAAGATTTACACGAGTACTACACATTTCAATAAAACTATTTTTCGGATATAACTCGCGTTTATTATTACATTTTTATATTTAACCCGACGTTTCGGATGCTTTGCAGCAAACGTATTCGCGGTAGTCTAATAATAAACGCGAGTTATATCCGTAAAATAGTTTTATTGAAATATTAATATATTATTAGAATCAACTCACCTCAGCAGGCCACTGTATGAATATTGTAACCATTTAAAAAAATATACTTAAATTAGAAGATATAAATAATAATTTGATCTCAAGTAAATTTTAATTATTTAAAGGTTTTAATTATTAAAAAAAACTAGAGGACATTTTATTCTAAAAATAATATTGAAAACATTCTAGACATCGTATTCCGGAAATAATAGTTTTTATAGCAATTGCTAGTGCACCATTGCTAGTGATTGACTTCTGATACGACCACAGTGATAAAAATAAAATAGTCATAACTAGAAAAAAACATAAGACATAGGTATAATACCTATACTATGTTTTTAAGACCTGATGAATGAATATACAGAATATCATTCTTATTTTAGGAATACTTCGAAGGTTTACCCACCATGCTTTTCTCTTAGTGGTTGGGTTAAATATAATCGAATTTCTGAGACATACCAAGGTTTTTCACTCTGTTTTTTACGGACCAAACCCGGACAGAACCCTGGAGTGAACGGAGGTTTTTGTTCAAAGGCAGCCTTTGACGTGGAGCAACTCGTATAACAAATAATGATAAATGATGATTGTGACGTCATAGAAACAGATTTGAATACAAAACTAAGAAATAAGACAGTCAAAAATGTTTAACCAACAGTTAAATAAATACTCCAAAGTAAGATAACATTTAGTTAATAACTAAATTAAATAAAGTCTGGTTTTGCAATATTCAGCCTGTTTAGTGAAATTTTGATAATATATATAACAATCTTTTCTTTTGATCGTATGTTATAATAATTGAGAATATTTCATTCATTAACTCGTTATTGTTTTTTTTTTTTCAAATTAAATTCTCATTTAAACATTTTTTGACGGATTTTTCGCATAAATAATAAAAACTTTGTTGGTTTGGTCATCAATTATTTTTTTTTAGTTTAAAGTAGGTTTAAAATAATCATTACAAGTGTTCACAGCGTAGGAACGTATGTTACAATTCTTACTTATGTATGACCTGTGACGTAACGTCTATCATATCTTCAACCTCAAATGTTGTGGTTGCGTTACCATAATACACATCTTTGTGAATTATTGCTCCAGCTCTATTGTATTGCATCGAAAAACAAATTGTAGTTCAAGACATTTTTATTAAGATATAATTAATAAAATCAAATTATATGATACAATAATCTTGTAAAAGAATTCATATATTTCTTAGAAGGTTCTAGAATAAGATGGGACAATAAAAAAATTCTAAATCCTATACTTAAAGTGAGCTAAACCTTATGAAGTCGGAGCTGTGTAATAAAGAAGTAATGAGTGTGACGGAAGCCCGCGGCCGGACGAGTTTATAAACCAGAATATCTTGGGTGAGATTTACCGCGCATTTGCACAAAATAGATGTTCAAAATATAGCGTCATTGCCTACAGAAGTCTCAAAGAAGTAAATAAGTTTTCAAAATCTCAAATAAAATAAAAAATAAATATTGTCAAATTTTGTTGTTTTAATGAAAACGTTTTGAAAATTATTATCAAGAAATGCGATTAAAGGAATAGCCGTTTTAGTTTACAATTATTAGCATATTTACAATCTGCAACTAATACGTTATTAAATAACTATGTATCCCATAAGATATTGAATTGACAAAGTATAATGAATATTCAAATAAAAAGAACCTTCAATCAGAGATATAATTAAGAAAAAAAAAACGAAAATCAGAAAAAAATATTTATAATTTTATTCAAATAAATAAAAAAAGAAATAACTTCTTTAAATATATTAGGCAAATATTTAAAAGGCTTGAACATTCTTATATATAAAAAATATTCAATGAAATAATAATAATATTATATATTTGTGAATCGTAGACCTTTCAGCGACAAGAGCCTGCAGTTTACACACGTATTGATTGTAAGTATAAGAAACATGCACTGCTCCAAATTGAATGGTTTGTAAAAATATTTCATAACAATGAACGGGAAAGTTGATCGTTGGCAGCGAACAGTTGGCAAGCAACTTAAACGAAACCCAAACAAATTAATATTTCACACTAAAAATATAAAAAATCTATATATAATTATCCGATTGTAGTCACGTCAATAATTTAAATTTGCCCGGCTAATTTCGAATTCGGGGTCCTTATTCATACCATGCCGCCCATGCTTAGAGCTTATGAATGAAGACTCCAAATGGGTTCCAAACTAAACTATATATATATTGATATTATTTTTAACTTTCACTTATATCTACATATTTGTCCATAGTAAATTTTCTAAGATAAAGGTTTTTACACAAAACACCAAATTATAAATAAATATGTAATTTGAAAACTTTAGGGGATCGTGATAATGCCTCACACCCTTATCAACACGTCAGCTGTGAAATATAAGATAAAATAATTTGTCTTAATATTACGAAATAATTGTTACAACTGCTATACGAAATGATTAATGAACCTTTTGGATTAACCAAAGTATCTATACTGCTATCTATCATGTCGTTTATTAACAATTTATTTCAACTTAGAATATTTAATTAAAATAATGTATTTTTTTAATTAACTTCAGGAACTGTCTGATCTCTATCTGACTCTTGAATGTTTAAGCATGGGTTTTGATTTTGATATTTTCTCATTTAATTCTTATATTTGCATGATATTCGCAACTTTGCAGAGATAATAATAAAAATATAACTTATTCATACGTTACCTTCCAAAGTGTTAAACCTTGAGAATTTTTAGTGGTAATAAGTCGAAAACAAATCACCCACTTGGGAAATAAAATATGGATTCCCGAACCGCTAGTTAGTGATCTCACACAAGCCTTGCCTAGACTCTACTTTAAAACAAAACTATTATATTATATTATATATGATCTTAAGTATATATTAAAACTATTTTTGGACATAAAGTTGCACATTTGAGATAAATATTATAATGACTCTGCCCTGATACTAGTATATAATATACTAGAATATTATGATATCAAAATAATATTTATACATAAAAATTACTTTATTGTAATTTCGTTTTACTCTCTAAAATTCTACAATCTAGCACAGGATTATATTATTATGTATTTTACTGTTATATTACCTTTATCTCTAATACTGAGCCACAAAAAGGAACTCGGTACCTACAATGAAGCAATCATTTCTTTAACAATGTTTTCTTATACAAACTATCAATACAATAGAGGAAATGATTACTTACTCTTTATATTACTTGCGTGAAAATCATAAGATTCCTTATTCATAGATATCAAATCTAAAACTAAGAAAATACAATCTATAGACTTTTCATACTTTTTTATTATTTATTACTCCCAGAAAAAGGATAGAAAATGTATAACTTAACAATAACACCAGAAATTTTAAGCGCACGAAATATTAAAAGATAATCATCAAATTATTAATATTAAATATTAATCATCTCTTATAGAAATATTAAAATAATAATACTCTCCATTTTCTCACCATCAAATCATCAAAGGATATCTCTCCAAGAACTTTTAATGACATCATCCTTCCTCAGACATTCTTTTACTATGGAAAACAATATTATAACTATTACTGAATGTTTTTTTAGACATAAACATTAAAATATTGTAATTTCGTAAAATTTGGGCATTTAAAAATAAGTAAAACAATATGGTTACAAGGTATTGTTTTAGGAAAAAAGTAAAACAATTGAAATATTGAAACAATTTCTTGTTTTTAAGAGGCCCTGAAACAATTTCTTAAACTATGATTGTTTTTAAGAGGCCATGACGTCATCTGGTGGAGAATATAAGCGAGTAGTAGGTGTGAAAATAAATTGTAAGTTGTAAACACTTGACAGTACTCAGCGCGTGATGGATTATGATATTGACAAACTACCAACGGCTACTCTAATTGAGATCTAATTTAATTGATTAAAGGCATTACATCAATCAAAAACTTTCAAGTGTATAACAATCCTTATAAAACTTAATTTGAGATATACCTACCATTCATAGATTCTTTGTGACCAATGAAAAGGTATTTCAATTTAAATTTTATCTTTATCTCAATAGATTCGGAGACGTGACGATAATAATTTATGAGATGATAGAACTTTTAAATTGAAGCGGATAATTCTAGATTCTTCCCTATATTTAAACATATCTACAGTGTATGTCTATATATCATTTTTAGTCAACTATTATATAAATTGCTACGTTTTGCCTCACGCTGTACTTAAATAGGTTCGTTAGTGTATCATTCATGATAGTACAATAGGCGAAGCTTGAGGAAAATGAAATATTTCATGATGTTAAAATGTTCAAGTGTATAGTTCAACTCTTAGAATTAACATCGACCAATTGGAGATAACATCTGGTTTTTCTGCTTATCATTTATATGACAGGGAAGAGTTTATGCTGAATTAGCGGCCCATGTGGCTTTGCAGGTGTTCAATTTTCTAATGTAGCATTACCAAGCACCAGAACGTATTCTTTAATTAATTTCCTAATGTAAACACAATATGTTCTATACAATCCGTTTGTTAATGATACATTTTGTTAGTTACCAGAAATTAGTTTAAAACTAAAATATTTTTATTTGCTAAGCACGCCGGTCGTAATTTTATCATTTTTAACTTATTTAAAATTATAATTGTATTTACTAAAACTAAATAACAATATTTTATTACGAATTTTTGATCTACTTTAATTTTAATATTAATTTAAATATAACTGAATACAAAATGAATAAAGATGAATAGTATCCAATTAGAAAATAGTAATTTATAACATAAAGGATAATATTAATATACAACGAGTTACAAAAATAAATACTATAATAATAAAAACCTTTTTAAAAACCGTAATTAATTATAAACCTACTTTTAAAAAGATACGACATTTTGTAATAAGTTTAGGATATAAAAACTTGACTTTCGTGTAAGTCTTTTAAAGATCTACTAATCTCTGTTACATTATTCGGTTGTATTTTTTAAACTTTACATTTATCATCATCATTAAAATTGAATTAACAAAAAAAATAACCTACTAAATTAATGTAACTATTTGAATGTCGTCTGTTTGAAAGTTTCCTTGCTTGACTATATGCGACTCCTTTACCGATTATGATGAAACTTGGCAATAGAGCAGAATAATGTCTAGAAAATTTTAGGGGAGTGGTTTTTTTAAAATAATCAACCCCTTAGAAGGTGAAATTTTAGCAACACAAAGACCGTGCTAAATTTCAACAAGAAGAAAACTAAGTCTGCGAGACTCTTACGACTCTTACGTCTCTTTCCGATCCTAGCATCGGCACGTATCACTAAGGTCGTGGGTTCAAAGCCTACCGGGTGTCAGTTGGTTGTTCGGATTTTACATTAAATGTTTAGATATTTATTAATTTTGTTGGTTATCACTATGTTAATATTATTGTTCAAGCTCAAATATATCTACACTGTTGCCTTGTTCCAAGATCTAAAGAAACGGTTAATTAACAGCAATAGGTTAATAGTTAATTGCAAGACTTGCGAGACTCTTGCTGCAAAACCAAGACCAAGACTGGGAGCGCAATATCAAAACAAAGACCAGGTATTGACGTAAGATCAAGACAGACCTTCTAAATATCGTCTTTTTCTTGCGTTTGAGCAACATTTAATATCAGATACCAGAAAGTAATATTGCTTCGTTCACAATCCCACATTTCAATAAAAATATTTTACGAATATAACTCGTTTTTATTATTTCAATTTTTAATTTAAACCGGTCGTTTCGAGTATTTTACAGCAAACGTGATTGCGGCAAGACGAGATGATGATGTCTGTCAGTCAGTCAGTTTATTTGTAACCTACCTCCAACGGTTCCTGACTTCACGGGCGTAGAGTTCAGGACGCATACAAAAAGCACTAACTAACACTATCTTTAATTTCAATAGCGTCGCGAATCATTCTTGTAATATAGCTGTGTTCACGAGTGACAATATTTGGTTTATCAAATCGAAGAAAGTTGTCGGGCTTATCTATTGTGTGTTCACACACGGCCGACATCGACGTACGCCTATTTTTCAAATCTGGGAGGTGTTCCTTGATCTTCGTACCGATGCTTCTTTTTGTTTGACTAATATATGATAAGCCACAATCACACAAGTTTGTATAATCCAACATTATCGTTATACTACTACTCATACATAATCTTCAGTTAAACGGACGAAGCAGTGAGTTTAGGTTAGTATTATAATAAAATTATAATTATAAAACAATTTAAATTTAACGCAACAAACAACAAAGCAAATTAGGGACAATTTTTGTATAATACCACACTTGTCGAGCAAATTAAAGAACCATCAAAGAGAACATTCATAGTGTTTATAGTAGATATAATGCACCATAGTACATAAATATTTTAACATATAGTTATAAGATATCTCAATTTTTCTTTTCCAAGAATAAAATAAAGTTTCGCTAACACCATTAAAGTGTAATTTAGAAACCATCAAGAAATCCTTTTTTTTACCTAACATTAGAGCCTCAAATTAGAATTTCCAAACTTATTCTTATAGTATCTTAATTTAGTAACTAAGTTCATTTGTTAAAGTAACTTGAAACATAAAAAATGATTGGGATTCTTACCATTACATTGTTATGACTGAAACTTAACGATTCTTATTAAACTACAAAATATAAAAATTTTTAAATTGTAAAGCCAATAACCGACTTGTAGATTGAGTTTCTAGAATGTCACTGTTGATTTCAATCTCCGCTTGTAAATCGATAATTATTTTCGAAGGTTAGTCCACTCATGTTTCGTATTTTTAAAAATAATTTCTACTACCACATGTTATAAAATAAATATTGACAAAAAAAAAAAAGTAAACAGGACGTCTAGAGGTTGGTGGTAGCTTGTTTGCTGTGTCAAAGTTCTTGTATTCTATTCTAACACTGGGCAGTGTGTGTGATCCAGGGCTTTCTCTTTCGAGTCTAGGTATCATGTGTGACCATTATCAATTAAGGTTGAATTTGACTTATTTCTTTAATGCGGGAATTTCTTTTTATAAATAAAGAAAAGTAAGCTTCATAAAAAACCTTTAAAAACCGCGTTAGTTGGTTTCATGTTCAATTATATAACCTTAGATAAAGAGTTAATGTTATCATTTCATATCAGGTTATTTAAAATTTATTAAAATATGGAAGGTCCACTTAAAATAAGAGTGATGCAAACAGTAACGGTTATTTATTGATGAAGCGTTCAACTCCTTTGTCCACTTTAATATGTATTGGACATTCATGAGGCAATTATTCTTCTCTAATGACTTTATAGTTCATGAGCATGCCATACTTTAACAGATTTTCAGAACCTTCAGAATATATATAATAAAATGCATATGTAACTGATAATTTCAAGTTTGTTATAAAAAACGAAACTATTTTGTTTGTGAATGCTAGTTTCCGGACGCCCGAATCTCTTTCTCTTCTCCTTCTTCCTTTCCCTCTTCCTTCCTAATTCCTTTCCATTTGATGTTAGATGTTACAGAAGTTCAGGGGGTTCATATTCACTCACCATCACGTGACTCGTTTGTCTTCTAATATGAACAAATATAATGGAAGAAAAAAACCTCACACTAAAACAAAAATGCCTAGGTAAAATATGGTACTCCTTTCAATAATATACGTAAATAAATAAAAATTTCATTGGTAAATAGATACAGCTAATTATATTGTAAATTGTTTTTGAATAATTCAAGATTTTAAGAGAGAATTGTATAATTTTCCTGTATCGAATTGACCTTAGTATAGTTGTTTTTCGTGAGCGAACGAAACTGGAACATTTTAAATGCATAGTCTTTTATCTGTATGGTAATTGAACAACATCACGCGAACGTAGGTGTAACTTATTACTAATTGGAAAAGTAACTTATATTACTAATAAATTCGGAGAAAATTTTATTTATACATTCCAAAAAGCTTGTGGTAAACCAAACTGTAAGTTTTTGGTGCTTCATTTATATTTTGCTTTGTTTTTAAGCTTGTTGTGTATATTCCTGTACATTTATTCATGCTTATAAGCTTTTTTGTATAACGCTTTTTTAATTTTCTCATCAAGGAACTTATTAAACCAGTTTTTATGACACGACTTTTTAAATCGGATTTACTATAATATTTTTCTATATTATTTGAGGTATTCTGACTAATTCTAGACACGTTTTAAAAATATTGTATGTTTGTGTGTGTATTTTTTATGTGTTTACATACATACATACATACATACATGTTTATGCATATGGCTAAATTTTCTCACGACCTGTTTATGCAATTAACTTTGTTTTGGTACCAATCGATGCATATTCACGTAACTTAGAACCCATTAGTTTGGCAGTAATATAAACCCAGCGAGTTTTTAGTATTTTTAAAATCTGAAAACTACGTACTCGCTATTTCTAAACGAACGCGGTCAAAGTGAAAACTATAAATAAAAAGTGATCACGATGGGAACAAAATTGATCGAGTATTTCTCAATTTTGAAGAATGTGTAAAAAATGAATCGTCTGACATATATTGTTAAATTTATAAAATTATGAAACATGGTATATAAGAAATGAGATGGGTCAATGAGTGTAGTAATGATGGAATCGATTTTGTTAAAAAAATCATTGACAATAACACACAAATGCACTCCTTTTGTGAGTTAATCAGTTAGTTCTAATTTCTCATAAACTAATTAAATAATCTATTTAGCTATGGTGTCCATCTATACGTATTGTTGCAAAAAACTAATTGTTTTTAATACTTCTCTAATCAGAAAGGTATATCTAATGGGGTTAGCACCCTCATGCAATTATTGAAAAATACCTTTTGTGAATCATATTTTAGCCAAATTTCTTAATTTTAACATTACACGCAATTGCAAATATAATATACATGTTTCTACAACATTATAGTTATGTATTAGTTACATTGTGTGTGGTTCAAGCAATAAATATGGTATTTGCATGAAACTTAGAGCAGCAGGTGTACGTAGGAAGTTATTTCTATCTTTTCTTCTAGATTCTGCGACCTCTGACATATAAACTTAATACTATAGAACATGACCTTCTAATATACGTTTAATAATATTTATTACACCTATATAAACATTGCATTGAACCGGAGGCTAATTTTAATTTCAATGTCAGTTGATATTCTTCTCACGCCGACGATTTAAAGAGCTTTTTAGTATTAATAATGAGTAATTATGTATTATGGATGAAAGGTTACGAACCTTATTTAAATTTTCGGAAGAACTCCTTTTTTATACGGGAGAATTAAATGATACCTTTCCAACAAATCAATTAGTTTAACGTCATACCGTAATTCTATCCAATCACAATGCCATTATACTAAATTTAATATCTTAAAATTTAATATTTTTAAACGTTCTTTGAAGTCTAACCCTAGTTCTTACTTCGAAATATTTTACAAGGTATTTTCGTATTCCAATTCTATATTGAGAAAGTCGTGTTGGTAGAGCGCAAGTTTCACCTAGACTAGAAGCAAACTTTATACCTCGTACTATCGCTACACGAATAAAGGCTCAAACAAAGATTCTGTTTACATTAGACGATCTTGAAGAAAATAAATTATTACTTATTTCCAAAGAAAATTCGATTAATGTCACTTAATTACTTGTTAATCCAAAAACTAATTTATAAATTATATTATATAAATTTTTAAATGTAAATGTTTCTGATCTTTAAGATTAGACAAAAGATGATATATTTTTAATATAGTATAAAACCAGCAAACAATCTACTGTTTGCCGAAAGCTCGATAAGAAGTTACTTGAACAAGAACTGCTATGAGTGCATTTTGACCGAGATAGTGCACACATACTCCCTGACTGTCTCTTTTGTAAATTACAAAATGCTTATCTGTACAATTCAGTGGTTCAATGTGAGTTTTCTTATTTTGGAACATATGAACTTCAAATCCTCTCGAACGTTTAAAGTTTTTAAAGAAATGTAATTTAAAAGTTAGCAATTCTTTGTTGTAAGTCGAAGAGTATATGTATATATATTTATTTTAGGACATGTCATTTTGAATGTTTCTTAGGAGTTAGGTAATACCTATAAAAATTTATTTTTTTTGCATGTCCTTTTACTTTGCTCGTTCAAACTGTTTTTCATTCTCTTTCTTACTGCCATTTCCTCCCAGTGGGGTTTATGGCTTTTATGATGAGGCCATCAAACCTGTAATATACAACTTACAAGATGAAGCCATGAAATCTTACATAAAACTTCTATTTTTTCCCACTTTCTATACTTACCTTTGGTTTTACCAATTTATTCTGTAGATTAAATTGCCAAACTTGCCATACTTATATATCAATATTAATAAAACAAAAAAAAACTAAGAGCAAAGTAACACAATGTTTTAGTTAATATTTATTAAAAGGTTAAGTTTGAAGATCTTTTTGTAAAAGATAAAATATTATTAGAAATTTGTGATTTCAACAATTGTTTGTTTAGTACAAAAAATAAGGCAACTCAAAGAAAAACAAACAAAATTTTAGCGTAGAAAAAATTCTCTTAAAGTGAATTTATATGGCATGTTATATATAATGTTAAATAAATAAGGACCTTATTTAACTTCCACCTCTTACGTCACTAGATTCGGAATAGCGGAATTCAGAGTACAAATAAATAGTCGGTTGTTTATTCAAAAACTTACGCCTAGACGAATTGATGAGGTCTTTATTGTTTACAATTTCAATAAATGTTCTAAGTTCTGATACTGTCTGACCTTAAAACTAGCTTGTTCCCATCATTATATAATTGTTTTATCGGGACTAAATTGTTGAGACACTTAGTTTCATGGTTTTTTTTTTTTAATTTAAACTTCTTTAGAATAGTTGTGATTTGAAACTATAAAAAGCAAATTCGAAAGATAAAGAAATATACACAAATATAAAATGTTTTAGAATATGCACAAATGTAAAGTAATAAACATAATAATTATCATAATACTACGATGACTCTATATGTATCTCTTTCTCTAGTCAAATACTTTTCAGAACTTTATTTCTGAAGTGTATTAATTTCCGCAAACCCTTTTTTTTTAATATACTCCTTTTAAAACAAAATAAAATAATAATCATAATCATAATATTCTTTATTGCACATAAATAGAAATACAGTCAAAACAAGTATGGAGACATTTGAGGTATACAATAAGTCTATCGCTAAGTAGCGATCTAGTAGCGAATAAACTTTTTTCCAACAAAAATATACCCTAGTCTTTGTTAAGACCATTTAAAGGAAGCATTATATTTAATATTTCAAAGTTATTAATCATCTACTATTAATTTAGAATCAAATGAAACTCAATATCTGCCTAGCTATATATAATAGAACCTCTCACTCAAACTCACTGAAGACGTTATTTTGTACAAAAGAGATCTTTAAATTCTAATTAAAATTTCATCGATACAAAAGGATATAATTGAACTGGTTTTATAGAAATAAAACGTTTCACGGTATGAAGTGGAGCGGAAACATGAAAACAAATTGTATTACCAGATTTTTACTCGAGGTAAATTCTATTAGTGAGAAGTTCTCTTCTTCTTTTGAGTATTATGAATAAAAAAAAACCTTTTCGCAAGACTCCTTAATAGAATTTTAGTTTTTAACATTGTATTTTTTTTTTGTTTCATGGAAACTGTTTCTTTTATAGCAGGTATGAAGCAAAAAGAATAACTCTGACAATACATCAGAACAAACTATATAAGAACTCAATAAAAATAAACTATATATGAACTTCATAAACACCAACTTCTTAGTTCCATGTATTTATTTATTTATTTATTTATTCAATAGGATTCGTGATATACAATGAAAAAATTATATTATAACATTTGGTTGAATTAAAAATTTACAAAGTATATCCCATTTAAAGGCTAACTTAACATGCAAAAACAGGGTGGTTGCTCACTTGTATGTAAAAATATGCTTAATTAAAAAAAGGAAAAAAAAAACAAATACAATAAAAATAATAAAAAGTAAAAAAATACAAAGAAATACAGAGAAAATGAAAAGAAAAAAAGAAAGAGAGATAAATTTAAAACTTAAATTATTTTTAGTTTAATCATACAAAAATTTAATAAAAGTTTTAAAAAAAGGGAATTTATTTTTGTATTAAAAGAATCACAAAACAATGACAAATTGATTCAAGCAATTTTAATAATATTGTAAATAACATTTTTCCTGTATTTTATGTCAGTAATAAAAGGACTATATTATTGAAATATCGCATTGTTAGCACCATTCAAATTTATAACTCAAACAAAACCTAACATTTTGGAATTATAGAGTTAATATATTAAAGCCTGGGGCAACAATATGGAATATTTTTTTTAATTGGATTTCCTTGGGGAAAGATTTTAAAAAGCTTTTATTATTTTTTTTCGTTTATAATATCTAGAGCAGTATCTGTTTACGTGAGCTAGCAATTCTAGTCCATCCTCTAAACAATAAAGAGTATTTTGGGATGAAAAGATCCTAAAAATATTAGAATAATTTTAAAAAAACAACAAAGAGATATTTCTTTAACTATTCAACAGATAATTCAGACATTTTTAATATTTTGATATATTTACATTTAAATAATTTAAAAACTCAGTATAATTAAAACTTATGCTTTGTTTTTTAAAATGTCACCACCACTCATAATATGACCTTCTTTACATTTCTCTCCAAATGTTTTTATAAAAACCTGAAAACACGATATTTAGACAAAATCTAAAAAAAATCTATATCTGTAATTTTTTTTAATTCCTTTTCTTATATTTATGGGCTATAAATTAATTTAAACTGACACACACACTTGCACACATACAAACAACCAAATATAATTCTTTTTCACTTTTAATTTAACTTTATATTATATATATTTAAGTTCTCTTTTTCGATAAAACGGTGTAAAGCCCGCAGGGTGCTATAAAACCATTTTCTATTCAAATCAACTGGTTTAAAGATCTAATTTTTACATTTAATTAAAGTCTGCCTCGGTTATTAAAAGTTAAATTGTAAGACCAAGAGTTCTACCTCGGTGTTATATTAATAGACTAGAAAAAGAAATAACCCTTTATTTCCAAGCGAGCGTAGGTTAGAGTGGTTATGGTCACAGAAGATTTACATTTCAAGTACAACCCGTTTCCAGTGTTTGATAATTAAAATATCAACCTACAATTTAATTAATCTTAACAAGATACCCGTGAAAGCGAGGGATTAAATAAGAAAAGGTAATACTGTAATTAATCCTCCTGTGTTAGTTTTCCCTAAAATTAATTCCTAAGGAGGTAACAGGTATGGTACATGTGTACAACGTGTTTTAGATAATATTCATGAACTAATTGAGATTCCATCTAGAGCTAGCGGTGAGTTAGAACAGTTAAGATAGAAACCTGTTGTTATTGTATTAAAACCAACATTGCTATTGTACTTTTAATGAATTTGTAATAGTTTAACTAATCATTACAAAAACCATTAATATATATTAATTGAAATAATATATATAAATTGAAATATATAAATTGAAAACGCGTATGAACGTGGATGGTTATGAGAGAAGAGCAGAAGTAAGTCTTCTCTGAGAAATCATATGCTAGAAGAGTGAGAGATAAAATGGCATATTATGAATAACAAATAACTATGATAAGGTCAGGTGGATGAATCCTATCTCATTCTTATTGCGACTGGAGGATAAAATATGTTGGTTGTGCATATGGTCCTTGTAAGCTCAGCTTGCGTTATAATTTATTTGGGTCTTTAGCCTCCAAGGACGTGGGAGACTCGTAAAATTAATGAAATGCGTTTATTCTTTTACGCTGAGATAATACCGTACCGTATTATCTCAGCGTAAAAGAATAAACGCAGATACCGTACATTAGAGAATGTTTATTTTGCTGAGACTTAAATATGAATTACAAATGTAAATGAAATATTTATTTTATTTGGTTATTTTAATCAGACAAAGAAGATTACATATATATATATATGAATATAAATTAGCATTCCACAGTCAGCTTGCAGTGTTACAGTTAGGATTTTTATTTACTTCTTATGCCAAATCGTCAAAAAAAGAACAAATTTTTACCAAGTTTTTTAGGTTAAGGTTAATATAATTTTGGCATGGTCAATGGCTAACAATAGCGATTTTGCGATTATTTATAGGATTATTATTTTTAAGTTACATAATTTTTGATATACTTTTTTAATTTTAATGAGCAGAATTAAATATTATATTTTTATTTATATGGCAACAATTTTTTTTCTATAATTAATAAATATATAAATGACAGCATCTTTATTTAATAATGATAGTTGTTTTTGTATACACAATAAATATTGGAGTGGGATAGATTAAATTTAATATTTCACATACAAAAATTCATTTTAGCAATTTCTCGTTGTAGAAACATTTATGGCCCGATATATTTTTTTGTAACATTTATTTACACAGAGTAATTTTTCTAAAGTGTGTATAAAATTTGTAGCAAAATTTTGCTTTTGTAAAACCAACATTACAAAGAACTAAAAAATATATTTAACGCAACTTAATTCAGCAGAGCCATATAGGTGTTAGAGTTGGACGCGTTAATCCGAGAACAGTTGAACAGTTTCTCTTGATTTGTGGTTTTTAAACTGCGCAAAACAAGCGAGCCGGTCTGCCCATGATGCCGGTTGGAGGAGGCTCACTCCCACAGCCACAGGGAAGGGGATTTGGATGTTTTGTATCTCGCTTACAATACTAATGGCTATATTGTAAACAGACTAAGCAACCCAAGGTCTATTCAAATGTCAAAGTTTGGATTCAAACATAAATTGTAAATCTTATCCTAATTATAGTATTGAAAGAAATTAGCGGTTCTGTGTATTTTTATTACTTTATTTCTTTATATATAATTAAATATCTTATATATTAATGCAGGAAGCGATTTCGTTGGCACACTGTAGCTCGAGAACCACTAAAGGGAAAAATATCGTTGATGGCTCAAATCAAAGGTCTCATTATGCTACACTGCTAAAAAATAGTGACAACTCTCAAATCTCATTAGCCTAATTGCAGTAATTAGTCAAAAAATTAATTTTTCCCATAGACTTTGCATGGGGAAATTTTGCGCGCGCTTTCAAATTTTTTGTATTATCTATTGTGACTAGCTGGTCTTAGCATACTAGTATATACTTGATTCATTTACTCCCAAAATAATGAAGTGCTAATCATTACCAATATTTTGTTACAGACATAGTGTCAAAAAGTATTCATGGAGATTGTAATCAATTCGTCTATACTTATAATTTCAATGAAGAAAATTTACTAATTGAACTGAATTCAAACATATTATGTAGTAGGTCTTGGAAACTTTAGCTTGCAAATAGTTCAAACCGAACTTGTATGAGCTGCGCATAGTACTCTGCAACTATTAGCTTGGATAATTCAATTTCAGTTTTAACAGCCACTAAATCATATTATATCTGTAACTGTATTCACCAGATCTCATGAGAACAACTATCATACAACATACATCTTCAGTTGACTGAACTGTACCATACTCTATCAATTCATTCATATTCATCAATATTTTTAAATTAGCTTTTTTGGATAAATTTTTAAATAAAATATATTAGCCTGGTTTTATCCATTTAATGTATAATAAATATGCAAGTAAGCTTACCTAGCTTCATATTTCACAAAGTATCTCATAAAATTAGCATTATCTGAAGAAATGGCGCCAATTAGGTTAGCGGCGCAAAGTCTACGCCGGCCGGCACCCCGTCTACACAGGCTTCGACATGTTGATGTGTAAATACACATCAACATTTAAATAAATGCTTGTGTTTTTTATAGTCACCACAACACCTCAAACAGTGATTATGTGAATTTTAGGGAAATATTTATTATAAAGTTATTACATGAGACTTAAAGAATATATTTAAAAACAATATAATATATTTTTCTTTCCTATGACAATACAATATGTATTGGATAATGATTGTTTACGAACAAAAAATTTTATGAATTATGACGTCCTAAAATTATACCGAATACACATTGACTAGGTCTTAATTATACCTAAATTAAGTTTTAGAATGAACTTCTGTTCATTTTCAACCATTCTTGGTTAAAAAGACTTAAACTTCTTGAATTTATCATGATTAAAGTATTATTGGTAATATTACACTTACATCTCCTCTACCCGTGAACACGATAGCTGCATTCGAAACGTCGGGTTAAAATTTAAATGTAACCAAATTATAAATATATAATAATAATATGTAATTTTATTATTGAAAAAACTTTTTCATAATATTGTTTCATTTAAGTTATAATATATTCCATTTTTAATAAATCTATTTCTCGGATAAACTGTCAATTATTCTTACATTTTTAATTATAATCCGACTTTTCCAATGCTTTGTTAAGCGTGTTCGCGGGTAGACTTATAAATGTCTGTTACCTACATCTTAAAACGTAAATTTATGAATTAAAAATGTATGTACATTACGTAAAATAATTTTATTTAAATTTATAGTGCTCGTGAAAATTATAGAAAACATTTTATTCATGCTTAATTATTGATAAATTCCTATGATTTTATCAATCAATTATTGATAAAATCCTTTGATTTTATCAATAATTATCTATATATATATATATATATATATAAAGTCATGATATTTATAAGAAAATCAAAACATACATTTCAAAACGTAAATTTATAAATTAAAAATGTAATAAGTAAATTACGTAAAATAATTTTATTTAAATTTACAGTGCTCCTCAAAATTATAGTAAACATTATATTCTTGCTTAATTATTTATAAAATCATAGATAGTCATGATATTTGTAAGAAAATCGAAATTAGATATAATTTCTTCAATAATTCGTTTAATAAAATGCTGTTCTAGGGTATTGGCTTACTAATGCCTGACTTATAAGAGAAGGGAGCCAAGTGGGTTGCAAGAAAATAAGTAGCTGGCATCACTCTTCATATAATTTACATACATACGTCGCGACATTCAATGGATGTCATATTTGAGATAAATACTTAATTTTTAAGTCTTATTTCCAAATAACTGTTACTTGCGGTTCCCGTCGAAGACGAATTATTTTATTTACTATTTGGATACCTAAAAATAGTTGTATAAAGTTACATAGTCTATAACTTTCCTCATGAACCTGTTATCATAATTAGATTTTCAATTTCTTCAAATATTTTCAAAGATTAGACAAACAAACCTTTCCGGTTTATAATGTCAATAGTTTTATATCCTTTTGATAAAACAATCTTCTAACTTAAATAAATATTATATGCCATAAGTAAGTTTTAAGTATATCTATACCAATATTATAAAGCTAAAAGGTTATTTGTTTGTTTTAGTTGGACGCGCTTGTCGTCGAAACTACTGGATGGATTGTAAAAATTCTTTCTGTTTATGATAGACTGTTACATGTGGAATTCTATATGATATCTAGAGGTACTCTACTGTTTTTAATGATATAAATATTAAAAACATCATCTCCATACAGCCAGTGAAAGGTTATTTCCAAATAAAATTAGCCCAAAAGAAACAGTAATTAGTTAAAATTCTTGGGACGCAACTCTCTTGACCGTTATAAGAATTTAATATCTATGGATAAATAATGCCTTAATAAATCCAATATAGGAAAAACAATAATTAAAAAACATATATGTTCATTTCAATATTTTTTGTTTCAATATTTCACTAGTTAGAGTAATGTTAGTGAATATACTCGTAGATATAATATTTGATATATATAGTATGTTATTCAGTGACGTTGTTAAAGATCGGGTCGCGTGATACGTGTAATTTAATTAAAGTTCGTATCAAGAAGAGAACAATTTTTTTTCTAAACCATAGACTATTTAAGATAAACAACTCATCCGTGCTCACAACACTCACAAAGCCGGATTTGTATTCCACCTCCCCAATAAATATGCTTTCATTGAAATTTATTGTACGAAAAGAGCTAAGAGAACAATACTCATTCGGTCTTCACACTCACCACTCGCATACAAATATACTGGTACTGTCCTAGATTACAGTTTGTTTTCATTTGTGTACATGATATATGTACAGTACAAAATATATAATGAACAATAAATAAAACTTGTTCTGCCATTTATGTAATTGTATTCCGAGAATTAAATTCCAACCGTCACAGTAGAGTTTTGTGAAATTACAGCGATTATGACATCCAAGGCCTCGTATTAAATAGAAAACGTGACGTAATTCTATACAAATCGGTATGTTTGGAGCCATAAGACGTTAAAACGACATCGAGACTGAAGCATCTATACAATACGTACGTGGTGATATTTTAGAGTTCAGCTCGGGTCGCGTACATTGAGAGTCGGTCTGGGGATAATTTAATTCCTCCATTCATGGAGGTGCGAATTTGCAAGTGCGTATCGGAAGGCGCGCCGCCCGCCTCGCCCGCCCCCCTCACCCCCACCCCTGGTCGGTGACGTCAACGTCCACCGCACTCCACCCGATTATAAATATAGCCATAGCCTTGCCGATATCACGCTACAGGTTTTGGCCCTAAGTTTCCGGTATTCTAAAGGCATTATAAAATTATTTAATAAATATTAACAAATTCGACAATGAAAAAAATTAAATATATTTTTTCTTATTTTAAAAATTTTTTTTTTAAATATATACTTTGTACCATATTGATGGCTACAAGAAAAGATTTTTTTTTAATAATTAAAATAATTAATCACAGCGTTGAAACGCATTAAGCAGATAAGATTTATTTATTACTTACAGTTAAATTCTTGTTAAGTTAAGCTTTTTAAGTAGAATTCTTAGAATGAAAATATATATATAAAAGGTCGATCGTGGAAGTATTAAAAGGTATAACATAAGCCTAATGGAGAAGTTTACGATACGTAAAGTTACGTATATGTAGAAGATATATTACTATGTACATACTGAGGGCACTTAATAGCTGTTGCCTAGATAAGAGGTTAAGTTAATGTAGCTCTTTATATTATATTTAATAAATATAACAAGAAGGTTTTATTTAAAATACAGTTTCAGCTTTTGAAATTAATCTGTTGCTCACTTTTTTATTTTTAGCTGCTAAACGTGTTTTTTTGATTCTGAACAGTCAAAAATCTTTGTATATTGTGGCTTCTAAAAAAAAAAAAAATATTTATGACGATCACAGAATTATTGCAATCTAGAATAATCGCAATTAAGGGCATATAAGATCATAACGATAAAACATCTCCGAACTACCTTATACTACATCAATTTAACTACAATATTTAAATATCAAAAACAAACCAAATAAATCTTGTTTATTAAATCATTCATCGTCTCTGAGAATTGTTATTAAAACTGATGGATAGATATTTTACACCAATCAGCATTCAGTATTTCCACGACCGTAATTGCGAAACACGTCATGGTGACAAAGAAAACGGCGGGAATGAAAGACGATTTTGTTATAACGAATGCGTAATATATTTTTTAATATTCACTTAATTATAATCTCTGCCTTTTTTCTCACGGTATTTCAAACTTAATAATATGTATTTTTGAGCTTATATAGCTTAAAGTTTTTATTATAATTTATATTCTAAGAATTTGGGAGGTTTTTGCATTAACGTGTAAGTAAAAGACTGGCATCAAACGCCGCGACAGAATTATAGACAATTTTATGTTTTTATTTAAGCTCTGTTTCTTTAAACAACAAGTAAAAGTTTCTGAAGAAGGGAGTTGTATCTAGGCTAACTTTTCTACTACAATTATTTATTTTAAAAATACATAATTGTAGTAGAAAAGTAATGTTACTATTTAGTACAATTAATTTCACATTTTAATATTTTTTTATTAAATTAAATTTGACTCGTATCTCTTTGGGTAAATGTAACTGTAAAAAATGTACATACTTATAAAAAAATGTACTATGATAAAAAAATAAAATATATTCGTTATTTGATAAAACGACATGAAAATGATTTGGTCGTTTAAAATTGTGTTTGTGTGATTGAGACTATAAAATTTCATTTATGAAAACAGTCTTCAGAAATATATTTTAAATATGAATATGAGTCTCATTGTCGTTTTGTATTACAAATATTTAAATGCTATAAAATGAAAATGTGGTAAGCGTTTTTCTATAAATAAATAAAATACTGAAGACACTTTTCTTTTCGTACGGTCATTATCAGTATATCGTGAACATTCTGATCGTGTTGTTTACATATTTTTATTGTTTCAGATTGTGAAGTACAAACGAAATCAATTCAAAAGCAATCAGAACAAAAATCACAGGTGAATCAGAGCACAAAGCGAACTAATTTTAGTGGTGGTCGTACACATATAATGTGGTCAGGCACGCGTCCTGTGGGCGTCCGCGTCGCGACGTGTACTTAGTAGGGGGGGGATGCGCGTGTGGGCGCGGGCGGCGGTGAGGATGCGCCTGTGGTGCGTGACGGTGCTGGCGGCGCTGGCGCTGCGGAGCGCGGCCGAGCCGGCACCGCGCCGCTTCCCGGAGTGGCGTGCCGGCCGCGAGCTGCAGGTGCGGTCGCGGCCGCTGCACGAGATATTCGAACCGGACTCGGGGACCGAGAGCGACAACGCCTTTACACCACACCAGCCACAGATTCATAAGGAGCGACGCAGGATGCGTAATAACAAACGAGCGCCGCACCTTCCCGCCGAGCTGGCCAGCCAAATGATGTTAAGAGCCGCTCGCTCCGGCCGTCCCTACGACGTACCCCAAATTGGTAAGTAACTAATGAAAATAATAAATTATAAAGTATATAGTTATAATAGTTTTATCATTTAAGTTCAATAAATGAACAAATTGTATTTCTGTTGGATAGTTAAAATCGATCGCACAATCGGTTTGTGAGAGCGAGTTACGATTAACTGCAAAAGGCCTATTTGCCAGTTTAAACGAATATTTATAGTGAAGGCGGGGGAGTTAAATTTTCATTACGCTGAAAATGTAATACCGAACTTTCTCTTACACTAAATTGTTAGATAATTTAACGCGTTTTACCATAATTGAATGGGACTAAAGTAAAAAATAAATGGTTCGTATACAGAAAATACTATCATTAAGTCTAATTAAAATGTTGTCAATACCATCATCATACAGATATATAATGAGTTATTTACTAATGGAATGAAAAACTAACAAAATTGGATGAGCTCGTACAAAGCTTGCATAATAAGCCTCCTACTCTTAAGGTTATTAATCTTCAACACAAAGAGACGTGAATAATTAATATTAAATCTATTTCTTACATATGATATTTATATCTAAACAATGTATGTCTTTCTTCTATTACAAAAACACTGTTTCCAAATTTATGTATTATCTAATTGCCTTTTTATTATTATTATAATTCATTATCATACTGTATTTATTTAAAACTACTGGAGATTAGTCATTTGAACTCATTCGGGGGGCCCTTTTTGGACTCAAAGCATGGAGAATCGCGGCGTGAACTGTTCAAGCCGCGATTTCGCAATACTACTACAAATATACTAAGTCAAACTCCGTTATATTTGACGTGGGTACAGTTGAATAATTACTTATAATAAAAATTGCAGATCATGCAAGTATAAAAACACTATATTATTAAATCATTAAAGTGATCTTAAATTCATAATCTATATTCAAAGGTAATCAAAATTCTCGAATCATGCCATATGTTCCCACGCAACCGGTGTGTTTAATAGAGCCATGACAATCGAAGCCAGTTCGTTGCGACAGCTAAATCGGACACAGGCCACTATGTTCGTTCATGTGACATTCTGCTAATATTAGCATCATACAACGATTAAACCATACTCCATGAAATAACATTGCCGCTTCATTCATGTTGAAAGCGCTTGATTATTAAAACTACAGGCGTTATTTCAGCGCTGCAGTGACTTTGAAAACATTTATTAATTAGAACTACATTTATTATTTGTTCCTTGAAATATCATTATAAATTATTTCATTACACCTATTACATGTTTTCATTTGGTTTTCATAATGGAATTTAAAAAATTTGTACGTTTCTACGGCGTGGAACATATTAATTGGATTACCAACTGTCGCATGGGGACGATTCGTAGAACTAATCTACGCAAATTAAACTTACGCTTTTCACAAAATCACTAATAACTTATAGAAATATATTCTATTCCTATTCTAATTAATTTGAAATATATTGACAGAAGTTCTGTAGAAGTATAATTATTGTTATAAAAATAGATCATAATAAACATCCCGGAACATTTATATATGAAAGTAAATGTCATATCCGACATCTTGGAGAGTAGGCGAAAAGGATATTAGATTTTAAATTATATAGTATTTGAAATGCTTGTTTAAAATTTTAAAACAATGCTATTAAATGACGAACACAATATGTAATGATTAAAAACCTTAAAAAATAATAATCTAATTGTATTGAAACAATTATAAAACTATTTTTTTCTTGATAAATGAACGTAGAAGTATGTCAGAATAAGTGCTATAGTCGATCCTTTCACATCAAGAAATAATTCCTTTATAATTCTGTTAATTATGAATTATTTTATTAATTAATTATATTCATTCTAAATCACATTTACCGTCACTTCAATTAGAGCCGCTAATTTGCATGTCTCTTCAAAATTATTTTCTTGAAATGTTTATTTTACTAGTGATAATAAATGTTTTATCTTAATGTAGACATTTCAAGAATTTTAAAAAATTCAACAAAGGCCCGTTTAAGCTGATAGATAAATATATGATATATTATCTAATAAATATATATATTTTATTTCTTTTAAACTGTTTAATATTTAAATCAAATTTATGTTAATTTATAATTTAATTGTTGTTCTATCATAATTGTATCATATCATATTCTAAGCAGGTAAGTTTGAAATATGTTTAAATTTAGCAACAATATATTTATTAATAAATACAAACATTAATCTAATATAAAATTAAGTTAATCACTTACAACTATGATGCCTTTGTGACGCATTGAGTGAGAGGAATGAAGTAAGGGCGTGAAATGATTAACCATCATCCCTTTGGACATACAGTTCAGTTCTGAAGGATTACAGACCGTACATTGTATTGTACACGACTACGTGCTCGCACGTACGTGTCGTAACATATGACTACGTGCAACACTTATAAATTATTAAAGAAATATTTATTTCTTCCAATTTTCTTCTAATGTTTTTTGAGTTCGCAGCCTCTCGTTGACGTTTGACATTTGTACTCAAGTTTCAATAATATTATGATTAATGTTATTTTTTTTGCGTCTTCATGTAATGTTTTGAAGTAATTTTTTTCGCAATTTTCAGACTTATAAATTTGATATGTGTATACAAAGAATATCGTATGAATATGTTCAATATTGAATTCTTCATTCCAGAACTATATTTCGATTTAAAAAAAGCTGAACTAGAATCTGAATTCTCTATCATAGTTTATATAAATAAGAATAACTTATAATTTATAGTATTATTTTTATTGAACAAGTTTATCTACAAAACTAACACTAGTTCTGGAAAGTTGTTGTAAGTTAACTTTCATTCAGTATTATTTTAACAGAATCGATCTTTTGAGATCGATTCTGTTATTTTTAAACACGTAGTTCTTAGTATCTATAACAATAATAGTAAGTTGTATATTCATATGTTGTTCCAAGCTGGTATAGATTTTGGATAATTAATTTGGAGACATAAAAGCTAACGACAGAGACACAGGTGCGAAGGTCTACAGCAGACAGGTCAACAACCCTTAAATTTATGTGGTTTTGAAAATACATACTTCACTAAGATAAACTGTGAGCCGTTTATTCTATTTGAAAATTAATATTTCATGAGATATATAAATTGCTATTGAAACGCTTTTAAATGTTAAATATTCTGCTTTTGAGAAATGATTTCATTAATTTAATAATATCAAAAATGTTATTGATGTCTTATAAAATAACGTAGCATCTTAAAATATAATAGTTGCGTTAGAAACATTGAAGTTTTTTAATTAACTATTTTAAATTATCTGAACATATTGTAAAATGAATATTCCAATTTGTCTGTCTGTCTGTATGAACGCGACAAACTCTAAAACTAGCAAACGGATTTCATACGGTTTTCACCAACAAATAGTGTGACTCTATAAGAATAATAATAATAATAAAAAAAAAAAAAATTGTATGTGTAAGATTCATTTTGGTTGTATGTAAATTGACTAAAATATAATAGTAGATTGTATCACGAGAGAGTAAAATAGTATTTTTACGGCGAGGACGCTATTTAAAGCAAGAGTGAAGCGAAGGATTCTGGTATAGAATCCCGAGCGTACCAAGGGATTATAACATTGAATCCTAAGCGCCGTGAGAGATTCAAGGTAAATCGCCCGAGAGAAAATTAATTTGCTTTCGAGTCATACACTCTACTTTTCATCTTCTTTCTATAGGAAAATATGTACCAACTGATTACAAGAACAGAGACGTCATTCGCGCGCTTTTGTTTTATTTTTTAATTAGCGCGGGTCCTCGCGACGTGCAACCAACTCATACAGCCAGTAATTCAAACAATTTGCATTTGATTTCTATGAATGTTCCTGTTCTATATTGTGTATGTTTCAAAATCAAAAATCATCAAAAAGTTTCTATAGGAAAAGTGTTATTTTGCTCCCGCTTAAAGAGGAACAAATTTTCGAATAGAATGGATGAAAAGTATATTTTTGAAGAGGTCACAATGATCGTACCCAGTAGGAATAACTCACTTTTGAATATTTACAATCATAGTCATAGAAATCCACTCTAAGTTAGTTAATTAATTATAATTATACTAGCTTTGTGGCCTGATTCTAACGCATCGGGATTCTGGAAAGTGGTGTATTTGTAGTTGATTCAGACAATAATTTTATTCGGGGATTTAAGAGGTCTATAACACCCACTTCTTGTTACAGGAGAACGATAAGATGAATGTATTTCAAGTTCTCTCCTTCAATTTCATCAGATACGTTCATAAAATTTTTTTACACCCTTTGGAATTCCAAAGGACCGACTTCCGGTTATTCAGAGGAGGTCCATTCATCTTCTGTCATCAAGAGATTTTGATTGACGTATTTCACATATTAAAACGACGTTTCGTTGAGTTTTGGTGATGCTACACCATAGACAAACAAACTGACAAACTGACAAACTAATAGAATAGGGAGATTATAGAAATAAATATATAACTGTTACTATTAACGTTCATATATAACTATAAGTCGTAAATGCATATGATATCGCATTTATAAACATAAATAATATTATATAATAAGAGATAGAATGTAATCTTTTAAGAACAATGTGATCTCTACTAACTGGACTCTATTAACTTCGACGTTCAAAGTGAACACTAAAATAAAATGTTGAGTTTCTCTGATGGTTATTATAAAGTAGAGTATGGACCCGTGTCAGGCTTCGCAGTTCCGTATAATAGGAACAAATAGGGGCCTTCAGAACGACCGTCTTCGTTAATCGCTTTGTGCTGAGATAGGAAATCCGCTGAAAGCTGATAAGACATTTAACTTAACCCTCTAGACTCTAGAATTATCCATTTATAAATGATTTTAGGAATTGCTTGTTAAGTTTGTCTTATAGTGTAAGTTATTAAATTCCTACATACTAAGAAATTGTTTACATGTTAATGAAAAAATATAAAAGTAATCATAATCTTGCATTTGATTTCGAAGCTGGTGTTTAGACCTGAGACCTGGGTTCAGTACGGCTACGAAGGCTGATGTAATACGGAAAAAGTGGTTTTTATAAAACCAATATATGTATGTATATATGAATAGCATTAAGCAGCTTCATTCTTGTGAACAAACTGTGTAAATTAACATAATTTTTCTTATGTGTTAGACTTTCATAAAAATCTTTAACTTGTTTTCACCGGAACAAAAAGGGGTTTTAAAACAAATCTTAAAAAATAATATAGATTTAACAATTATATATACCATATAAAGTCAAGATAATGACGAAATATACTTACATTTTTGTATTCAATTCATTTATTTAACAAGTAATCCAAAAATAGACGGCTGCTTATAACCTATTGCCAAAAGAGCTTTTAAAAATAGACTGCTTATTATTGCCCAAAAGAGCTTTTAAACATATTATTTCCCCGAAGGTGACGCAAATATATCGATCTAAGAAGCTCTTATACTTTAGATTAGAACGAATCTTAGCTTGAATTTGATTTATTACATTTTTGACACCACCTTTATTGATTAGGATGTATATATTTTAAACCGTAACCTCGAAACATACAAATCTCAATGTATTTATTATCCTCACCTCAGTTTGCAGGTAAACAAATATGACACATTGTCAGTGCTTATTTGTAAAAGGTGAAGAGCTTTTTTCTGTTGCGAGAACCCACAAATAAATCAGTTTGAAAACTCAGAGCTTTATTATATATTTCCTCATTCTCTAAATATTTTCTTGTTTAACAAAAATAAATATTATATATTATAAAAATATCAATATATATATTATTGGTCTTATTTATAAATAAATTAAATATGGATATCATTTTATGGTGAACATCCAGATATTAAACTAAATACATATAAAAATATATACATATATAAATACATATTAACGCGCTCTAGTAGTCTATAAGTCTTTCTTAGTTCTCTGTTGTGGCGTTTATAGAAAACTTTATACCTGCTGTTATTCCTTTTTAGACTTGTATTCATTTTCTATTTTTATATATATATTTAAAGTTTCTATGTAAGCACTGAAATATTTTCAATAATGAATATTTTTTTTATACCTAATTCAAAATAATTAAACACACAAGCAAACAATTTTGAATCATAGGCTAATAATTTTCTCAAATTATATAAGATGATGTCGAAAGATCAATTTAACGTCATTTTAGAAGCAATCAACCGCTGTCATGTTGTGGTAAACCTTTGCTCGACCTATTCACATGCAACAGGTTCATTAGCTGCTTCCGACAGAACAACCGCTAAGGAGAAATCAACTACGTAATTATAATACAATTATAACTATTACGACATCTGAATAAAGAAACGTAAATATAACCAAAGACAATAAATGTTTTTAATACCTAATTTTTTCATTTTAAAATACCTAAGATGAAATGGTTTAAAAAAACGAAACTTCATATATTTTTGATTAGAGAACTGTTTGTTTTAGAAAACTGCTTGAAAATTTCAATCACATTCTATTCCATTTAGTTTTTAAATTGACTTAAATTTCTATTGCAATTTGAAACCAATACTATTGTTTGTTTAATTACTTAAGCGAAGATAAACCTGTTTTAATCTGATTGAAGCTTACAAAGCACTTAATTAACGATTGTATTACAAGAAACTGTAATCTATTATATAGCGGAATAGTTTCTTTACACACGGTAATCTTGGATTTGAAAAATTATTTTTGATTTGTTCTATTCAGAAACACTGGATAGAAACAATGACGGTCCAAATAAAATAAATTGTAATTAAATATTTGCATAATGTAACTAACAATAACTAACCTAGTTTATAAGTAAACATTGTTACTAACTTACTAATACTATATGGATGATCTTGTCTGAAATAAATATTTATTATTATTATTATTATAGACAAGCTCTTAGTTATCATAATAATACATATAATCGATCGACTCTTGGTGAAACCGCGAAAAACAGATAGTATAATTTTAACAGTTATTAATATGTTTTTATTTTTAACTAGTTATTAATTTTTAGATAAACTGTTTATATAATTTTTCTACAATAGACAACTAGGAGCGCAAACCAGACCTCAATTTTGACTCGTTACGCTCACAAAAACTCGGTATATTGAGCGAAGCGAGGTGCAAACACCACCGAAGTTGCATTTACAAAACGTCGACGCATTCTGTCTTCAACTATTTTTTAAGATGAGACACATATTACATTTTTAGAATTTTTGTTTTTGAAAAATTTTTCTTTTAAGACCACCTCCAGGCTGTTGTCTATCAGTGTGTAAAATTTGGAAATTTTCGGATATACTGGTTTTGAATCAATGTTCTCCAAGACTAGTCAATGGTTTAGTGGTATACAGATGAAAAGCCATTTTTATGAAAGTTAATAAGCATTAACTTATCTCATTATATATCCCAAGATATTAAAATGTATAAGCTGTAATATTATGGTAAATATTTAATAATATAATGAAATAATTACAAATTTACGAGACATCTCGCATGACTAGACGCAATAATAACTATTAAAATATCACAACTATAATGATAGGATATTAACGTCAGCCGTTCGAGGATAATGTCTAGGTTGAAACTGTAGTAAAACACAATTAACCTTTTCTCGGAACATTATAGTTAGCGATAGCTTGTCCTAGTGTAATTCAGGGAAGCTGTAAAACCCACACAAAACCTTCAAACTGAAAACATGGTATAGAAGTTTTAAAGGGCGTCTTAGACGTTACTTGTCAAGTGTATGTACTATTTTAATAAAATATTTATCTAATTAAATTATTTTATTTTTCAATTCAATTACTTAAACTTAAAAGATACGTGTTTAGTACTTTCAATCGCTCTAACATTATTTGTATATCCTACTGTCAGTCATAAAAACAGGCATAACGGTAAAATATTAAAGCGACATTAAGATGAATGATCCCGACAGGTACATCATAAAAAACATATTTTGCTATAAAAAGTGCCACATTTATTATAATCGTTCGTAGAATAGTCATATTATTTCGGGAATCACTTTAAAAACGATGGTATCCGCTTAGACGAAATATGATTAAAGCGTGGTAAATTACATTATCTCACCTACTTTTTTGGGTTAAAATAGTTTTAGTTAACAGCAGGCCTCACGTGAGTAAATAAGTTTTTAAATATGATCGCGTATGATACCAACAAGAAGGATTATAATAGTGTAAGCCTACGACGCTAGAAAGTAGAATTGGTGATCATAAACTTTGCTTTTATTTCGGTATCAGGTGTCCACCTTAATTTGAAAGAGTATCTTTCCATGGCCTCGCGGCAACAGGTGAGTGTCTCGGCGCATGCGCGGCGAGCGCGTCGATACCGCACCCCGCGCCCCGCAACCCTCCCCCCGACAACCCAGCTCATTCACACCCGCACACAGTCACACCTGCATATACCTACACGACAAATACTACTACAAACAACTCCTTTACAAATACTTTATAAATAAACCTCTGGACGTGTCCTAAAATAACTAGCTATAAATTCTCAAATAGTGCTATCGCACTGCTGACACTGGTGTGGGTATAATTCGATATTTCACGAGGCTCTATTGACAGGAGATTAAGATCAAAGAGCGTAGCACACTAGTGGTAGTCCTGTCACGTTTCGACACGCTCGGGATGTCCATCAGATACTGGAAATCATAGCCCGTTTCAAATAATATGACAGGAAAGCTGCTGATGCTCGCGTCTGACCCAAATATTGACAAAATCCTTCACAATGCGTGTTACGGACGATCGATTGCTACTAAACAAAGTGCCTTAATGCTAACGTTTTCTGTATATACACTTAGCTGGTAGAAAGCAATATATCAATTTGAGATTATTTTAAAATATATCAGTACTTAAAAAAATATTATTGTCTAATACTGCTTTCCTACGATTAAAATCAAATGTATTTTTTACAAGCACTAATTCTTTTTCTTAAGTCAATTTACAAATATTTTTACCAGATTAATTAAAACAATAGCCTAGATTTAAAATTGTACATTTCTAGTTGATATCAAAAATTTAATTATATATAAATAACTTTGATCAGAAACCAGTCTTTCAGTCCTCGAATTTCCTATGAAGCGAGTTAAGATTGATGGATACGGAAATAAACATCATCTGCAAGGGAAGAAATCGTTTTATAAATTTATCCAATAATTTAAAACTTCATCCTTATATCCGTACATAAAATACACAGAAACCTTAATATACCTTAAATATCTCACCATTTTGTATGTTCAGTACTTAATTAACTTTATTGTGTTAAAGTTCCACCCTTCAATAATTCTGCGAAAATATAACCAGCCGAGCTAAGTCCTGAGACTGTAAGTCACGCTAGCCTTGTAGTGTGTATTTCATATTATATTACTATTTAATACACTGTATATTAGAGAACGGAAACAATTATTAGATTTATAATTATAATAATTGTAATTAAATTGAAAATAAAAATCTAGGAAAAGTATAAACGAATTTTGTGGTTAACCGCCAGAAAAACCTCGAAACACCATAGTTTTAACTGTTTGGTATTGGTTGCGGTTATATGAAATACCTACAAAAGTTAATGTTTTAATTAATGATATTAAATGATATTTATGAACACAGACAGGACTTGAACCTATGATCTCTGGGAAATCCTCGCCGTCGCGTTGTCTTCTAAGCTACTGTATTGTGTTACCTTAATGACAGTCTATTTTATTTAAAAAAACATTTACATACAAATGCTTTTCAAATCTTTCAATCCCGAAAAAAATATTAAAATATGTTTATTTATATCGAACACTACTTGATATGTTATCTATACAGTAAGATACTTCACTTTATATAATAATTATATTTTAATTAAAATTCGTCATTGAAAATTACTTTTCATCAGAGAATAGTAGTATTAGCTAAGATTTTTTTATAAAAACAATCAATAATGCTTTGAAATAAATAAAATACAATCTTCATTTGTCATGTTATAATATATTATAATATGTTACATATAAATACACATATTTCTAATAAAATCATGCATACAAATTTATAATATTTTTATGACTATATTAATAATATGTATTCCAGTAATTAGAATAATATTCCATTACTATCCATGTGGAAAATAACATATACTTAATGTAATAACTTATTCAACAAGTCGACCTTTCACGGCACAAAATACTTGTTACAATTATTTCTTGGTACTTTGTAATTATTATTAAGGTTTGCGAAGTTATAAGTATTTATTAAGGAGTTATGGTCTTTAGAAGTGCTAACTTATTTAATAATTATCGTATGTTTCCTTATGAAAGAAACTGAAGTCCTTGGGATACTCATCACAAAAAATCAGACAGACAGATATCAGTGTCCAAAAATTATAATTAGATATTTTATTCTTACCAACTTAATTAAAATTTAATAAAACGGTAATGATTCGCCATTAATTGGATTCGCATTTCTGGTCCAGAAACCGGTTATTAATGGTAATAAGCAAATGTGGGATTGATTTTAGGAAACGGACAATTCATGGACTTAAGTCAGATCTGCGAGGTAGGAGACACTGATTGTCAACTTGCAACTGCTGAAATACAGCATCTGGAAAAATATAAAATATTTTTTTAGACTTCTGGAATAAAACATATATCAAATTAAACACTTCATGTCTTTATTTCAAAATATTATAAACCGTTAATACGATTGTAACTTACATTCAATTATTTATGATTTTAAAGAAATCAGTTAAAGAATAAATTGTAAACAATACATATATGAATTAAAAATATATTTTTTATAAAAAAAATGCAAAAAGATCTTAAAATGTACAGAAAGAATTACTCTCCATCTGGGATATTGAATTAAATTGAAACTCCTTTATTCTTATTTGTTTAATTGATCGTCACTTCACTGGACAACCTTTTTGAAAGCTGATTTTAACAAAATTTTCAGGGCTGAAATTTTGAATATTATTGCAATATAAAATAAAATAGAACAATAATTCTGACCATTATATAAACATGAAATTAACACATAACATTTATATCCTAGAGTCCTACTATATTTTTATTTTGATTTTAAACAATAACAATTAAAACAATGTATATTTTATCAAAAGTTTTATTTAAATGTGACATGAATAAAATATTATATAAAAAACATTAAAACACAATTGAACTGATGTACTTACCCTGAGTATCATACAGCTGAAATTATTAAAAGTTATAAGTCAGCGATGGTTCAATAACATACTTAAATAATATATACTGTTATATTAACAATTTTTAAGCTTAAAACGTTTCTTTTCACTCAAATGATTCTTATGAAACTCAACTTCAATTCATTCTATATGTTGCAGAAAGAAAGATTTCATTAAATAGATCACAAATATATATATTTGTATTATTCATCCTTAATCATTTAAATACAGATAAAGTCCTCTTGCATGTCGTTAACAATAAAATAATATATTCTATAAAATAAAATATATTTAAAGCAAAAGTTAGTTTAAAAAGTAACCAATGTTTGTTATATTATTAATATAAATAATACCAGTTAGTATTTTATAAACAATTTATTATTCTTTAAATAGATAGCATTTGAAGTTTCAACAGATAAGTTACAATGTTGTTATTGCTCGCGCAGTAAGCAGAGCGCCTTAGAGATCTGATTACAGCACGCGCTACTGTGTATATATATATATATATATATGAATTTATGTTATAACTTTACCGTTAAATATAAATGGTGCAGGCTTGATATTAAATTGCAGACATCTTTATGAATAATTAAATTTTGTTCACTATTTCTTATGTCCCGATTATTTACAATTTATATTTTGGAATATACATGTTATAAACCTAATATAAGTACCAATTACAACTATCTATCAATTTCTCTATTTATAACAATATTTTCTACAAATTATTTTACCAAAAAAAAAATTATTATATTCAAGAATCAGACCAATATTATTAGTAATGCGAATAAGCTGTTTCAATGTAGGCGAGTTCACGCGCCTATGCTTTTAACGAATGACGTAGATTATTGGTTCTACGGCGTAGCTAAAGCGTAGACAAAGGTTACGAACTGTTATTATTAAATATTTTATTGATTATATACGTAATTAATAATTTGAGTCATTTCATTAATTAAGTTGTGAAAGTACATATAATTTCAGTTTTTTTCATAAAATGCTATATTATATTCCTACTCCATGAGATTGCCAAAATTTTGAAGTCTATAACCTATTTAGGTAAAAATAACGTCCGACAGGTAATATTACAAATGACCAATTAGAAAAATTAATTTATCGAATTTTTTGAAACAGAAATAAGATTTTAGATAAGAATATTTAAAGTAGGTCACATTTGCTTTAGTCAGTTTTTAGTAAAATATTCTATATTTTTAATATATATAAACAGTTTACACAACTTTAAATATTAATATTAAAACTAAATCTAATAATAAAGTAATAGTTGAGCTATAAAATAAAATCTCGGTATTAAAACTATCTGTCTGTACACGCGACCACTTGTTACGAGCTCCGGTCTAACACTTCACTATATGTCAATATAGTAACATTTTATGGCTAGTTCAAGAACATGTACACTGTTATTAAGCAACAAAAACGTAAGCCACTTTGTTCAACGAAAGCTCGACTAACATGCAAATGCTGTGTTATTAATCAAGTAATCTCTTAAGCTATTTATTTTGTGTATAATTTTCGTTCCTCATTCAATGTGCAACTCCTACACTATAATTCTTTCTTCTTGTATTATTATTTTTAATAGAAAATATTTTAACTGGATTAACCGCTTTTATATCGAATTAGTTGATGAAAATTCGTTGGGATATTTATTTACTCTAAGCGCTGGACTTACAAGTACTTTGACATTGTATGTTTATTGTATGGATTACCCACAAAAAGGGCGGTTACCTCTAAGGTATACCCGCCGCCAGACTGTGACGTCGATGCCTCGAACTACATTTATAAGATTTCAATTTTTCATCAAGATATCTCACTGAGACGACTACGACTTTTAGCTTCTAAGAGGATTTGTGGATCTAAGATATTATTATTTTTAACTGTTACAGTTCAAACAATTATTCTTTTATGTATTAACTAACTTTGCCCAAGTTAAAATCATTTAAAGCTGTCGGAAGGACAATGATTTATGATTGGTTGATGAAGTACTTGTAACGACGAGGCAGTTACAGAAAGTAACAAACCTTCTGTAACAAAGTGGTAATACACTCTGATTGATGACTAAAAGATTGTATAAAGTGTTTGCAATTTTGTTATTGTTAACATTCCTTATAACTTTTTATATATTTTTATTCTTTTTATGTGTTTTATTTTCAATAATCATACATATATTCCTTATAAGTTTAATGTATTTATTAATATTATTTAACTAATAGATTAACAAGAAACAATATCTCAAATTCCGTGGGCGTACCCACCAATTACGCCAGACCAACAAAAAAGGATGTTTCTCTGATGATTGCTTGACGACAAATGAACCGTTACGAAAAATAAATGAAATCTATATAACTTACAAGTTATTTATATTTATAAAGAAAAAACCTGTATTAGAAGTATTTCGGTTTAAACAATATCACTTACAAGAGAAAACTTAATCTAACTGAAAAACAAAAAAAATTCTTACAACAAAAATGTTTCAAACAGGTTCTAATTTATATTATACATATTCTATGTTCCTTACTATATTTTATTTTAATATTATAAAAAAATATGTATACTAAACTTACTATATTAACTAAAGTCTTATGTATTAAACTTTCGTGAGCCATGATTACTATTAAATATAATTAAACGGCTGTTCTCTCGTTACGTTCACGGCATGAACTTTATCACGCGATTCAAAGCCCAGAACTCATGATTAAGGACCCCGAATGGGTTCGAAACTAGTTGGACAAATTCCGATAACAATAACATATCCTTGGAATATATATTCTTTTTATTTTCCTTTAAAACAAAGTTTTAATAAAATTTTTCTTTTTTTTTTAAATATCCATGGTTACATTGTTGCATAACTTAACTCCTTCAAATTTATATTATTTTTAAAATTAAGTTTAGGTAAAATTAAATTTTTTTATTTCAGGTGTGATACTTAGATATTTTATTTTGAAATGTTATTTGAGAGTGGGAAGTCTATTCCCATTTTAGACTTATAAACTAAAATAATAATACAGCTTAAAATAAAGAACTCATTGTGCTAAAGAATATGTTGAATATATTGGGCTATAATATCTCCAAACAGCAAAGTTATAGTTAAAAGTACTGATATATAAATTATAGATTCATTTTTCAAGTTAAAAAAATCCTGTAGAAAATAACTAAAAATTTATAAATCAATTAAAATATGTTAAAAGGAGATGATAACAGAATCAAAACAGACATATATAAATTGTATAATTAATTTATAAGATAATGATGTATACTTCCGTGAATCTTTTATACATTGAGTTATTTTATTTTCAGTTTGACTTTGTTTGTGTTAGGTTTCATCAGATAATGTTCGATATTTTCGGCATCGTGACATGCATTTTTGACAACCTTAGTTTTTTATTTATTGATAGCTACATAATATAATGTAAGGATATATTTGCAATTTATAGACAGACAAGGGACATAGTGACTTGCAAATATTGCTACGCTGTAAAACAAGAGAAGGTAAAAAATAAGGCTTTCGATAGCAGTTGGCCGTTTCACAAAATATGAAAAGCTTGGAACAGGAGTTCAAAAACAAAAGGCAGTTCAAATGACTTGCCTCGAACAGCGGATCAAAAGAATAAAAATAATATACAAGTAAATCTAAAAAAAGAACACAAAGGAACCATACAGAAGACGATAGGATTAAATTGGTCAAAAGTTTGACTGTAGAGTATGATATCAAAATAAATGTAAATTAACAAAATTCAAAGTTATTTAAAACCTTCGAGAACTCGAATAAAAATGGCTACGCCTTTTTATAGCAATAATAACGAACAACAACAAAGACTATGAATTTATCAAAAGTATGCCAAGTATAGCCTAAAGCAGATTGATAGAATTTGCCTAAGGCATAATGATACTCTCAAAGACAGAATTAAAAAGTCATCGATATCATCAATCTTGAACGTAAATTTCCAAAAACGCCTCTTTTGTAAAAAATACATAATTTCATAATTCAAGTATTAACAAATCCTTCATATATTTTAGAGTTTTCAATTACATAAAAAAAAATAATTCATAAAAAGCCAATTTTCTCATAAGATCCATTGTTTTAAATGTAACTTCTTATCAAACAGTTTTGAAATACCTCAGTATTTATTAGATGGAACCAAGGTGTCAATAACGTCGATATTAAACAATGAACGAGCATGGAATAAAGCCGCTGGTAAGCATCAAGACACAGATGAATCTCTGATTATATTCTATTGAGGGAATACAGCCTTATTGTCAACTGCCGAGCGTTACCTCCGGGATCCGACTTCATATTGGATATTTGAATAAATAATTCACTTAAGCGGTATCGTTTTGAAATGTTTATATACATATAGTTCCTTTACTTATTCAACAAGCTTTGCAATATTAATAATTAAATAACTTATTACGAATTATTGTTAATTTATTAACCAACATTTTAAACTTTAAATAATTTTTGTATAAGCTCAAATTAATTTATCTATATCAAGTTACTTGTATGGTAACACTGTAAATAGGTTTAGACATCTATTTAAGTTTATAGGTCACATTCGAATTCAATATAAATTTTAATAACTGTTACATTTATTTAAAGATTAATTTAAGTGAGAAAACTAAAGATTAACATTCAAAAAGTCTATTGGCAATATAAGAATTATTTACGTAATAGTAATTAAACTTATTACTATTGATTAGAATTAATTTACTGGTAATAAACAATTTATACGTCCAATCTCTAAAGACATGTCTTTGAGGTGCAAATATAGAGTAACAACGTGGGTATATGAACTCGAAATACGAATGAATTGTTAACAGCCACTCACAAGTATGACACAATATGACCGACAGTTAACAAGATATAACAAGAAATAAAATATATATATAATATCGCGATATCATTTAGGAAGATCCTGAGGTAATAAATGTGTCCACAATAAATGTTTTTTTTTTTTAATTTTTTGCAATTTTTTAAATTAATATTTTGTATCTTAATTAGCTGACCATTTTTATGTAATAGTCATTTTAGTCATTTTTGGTATTAATTATAAACATTTATATATGACAGGTTTATTCACCAAGCGGTTACAGATTCGAGGCCTTACTGTTGATGATTTGTTTAATCTTTTATTAAATAAGAGTTTAATCATATGGTAAAATCATATAATAAGAGTTGAAGCCACTATACATAATATAATACGCAAATAACAAAAATAAATAAAAAGAAAATCATAATTCGCTAAGGACTGTTCCACTTTATACTATATTACTTTTTAAATCTTATATATTAATGCAGGAAGCGATTTCGTTGGCACACTGTAGCTCGAGAACCACTAAAGGGAAAAATATCGTTGATGGCTCAAATCAAAGGTCTCATTATGCTACACTGCTGAAAAATAGTGACAACTCTCAAATCACATTAGCCTAATTGCAGTAAAGTCAAAAAATTAATTTTTCCCATAGACTGTGCATGGGAAAATTTTGCGCGCGCTTTCAAATTTTTTGTATTATCTATTGTGACTAGCTGGTCTTAGCATACTAGTATAGATAAAAGACATATAAGATATGAACAAAATACAATACATACCTGTATATTTGTTTTTGTTGAGGGTAGTTTAAAATAACTTTACATATGTCAAATTTGTTATTCCATATTGGTTCAGTGCCTACCATTTGTCAATGAATTCTTGTTGGTGATTTTAAAGCACAAAATGTTCGACGCTTTTTGTGTCCATTGGTTTTTGCTTGTTTTAAAAATATGTGAGAAAAGTTTGGTCCATTTGCAACTAATCCGTTTTAACCTGTGACTTTTTTATTGTATAATCCAACTGAAATATTTAAAAAAAAGCAATAAAATTGTTTTTTAACTAAATAGTGTATTAACAAATTTATAATTATAATACTTTTGAAGTAACAATTTTTATTCATAAAAAAATATAAATAATACAAAATTATCTTAAAAAGAATTGCGGTACGTAGTCATAAAGATCGCCGCATTTTCACTTTGTATTATTGGGATAGATATTTGAAGGAAGATTAAACATAACTTTATGTTACGGTTTTAACGAACATAAACAATTCCACTAAATATATTTATAAAAATGAGAATTAAATGAGTTCGTGTTTCTAATAGCGTGTTTCTAATAGCGTTTCGTAAACTATAGTCTTAAATTGGGTTCCAAGGAAGTTCAATTCTATTTACAACCGTCAAGATATCAGTTCCAGTATCATATCAATACTAAAAGGTTATCTCGTCTTTTATTTAAAAAAAGTTGTGAAGAAAAAATATATATAATATATAGGATGAACATTAATGCCCTTAAAATATAACTTGTAACTTTTTAATAATCGACTCAAATATAATATTACTAATTTTTTTTTTGCTTTTATTTTAGAGATCCAGTGTTTTGATAAATAGAACGCTTAAGGATCACAATTTTATTTCTTTATTATAGTTAAAATAAAAGAGCAGAAATAAAATAAACATCATTCTTATATATAAAATATACAAACGAGTAGCACGCAAAGGAACGAATATATATTTTCATCAATGATTTTACGTTCCACAAGAATTCTGCCTACACTAACATATGAAAAGCAAATTTTATGAATAATGGATGACTTTGGAATGGCATTTACTGATTTTAAATAAATGTTCCGTAGTCTTTTCTTCTACTAGTATACTGTAGATGAGGTTTTCACTACATTTATAGTGAATTCTCTATGAATTATTAATATCTGCCTTGAATACTTGATTACTGTACAACTATCCACTGTGGGATAATTTACAAAAATTCTTTAAGCGATAACAAAAGACAGCGAAAAAGAGTGTATTTGACACTGAAAAACCCTTTATTAGTGAAAATAGAATTAAAAAAATTTCACCTACGAATCTCTGGAATTTTCGGATGCAGGAGCAAAAAGAGTTTTCGTTTTTTAGAAGACTCACTGTTTCGATAACTTTACAAAGTTCCAATTGTATTTAATAACTGTAGAACATTTTATTGATAAATAATACTTTTATTTTACAAAATACAAAGGTATAAATATCTTTCGTAGACTGATCATTTTACAATTCTAAATTTATAATTAATTGGTTTGTGTTTTAAGAATAGATTTAGAAGACGTCTATTTTTATATCAATAAAAACATGTATTTATTGCAAGTTAACCCAATTTTTTAGTAGCATCATAAATTTTGATTTAAAAACTTGTTATAAAATTTCATGATTCGACGAATTGATTGGTTTTGAAGAGCAAAGTTCACTCTTTTAACTCAGATCGGTTGGATATAATGCGATACGTACGGTAAATTTTATTGGGAAGCCTCGAGCCTTGAATCTTTTTGCATAGAAACCTTTTGATACCCAAAACATCTGAATGTGCTGAGTGAAATAAACGAACCGTAGTGTACAATAAACAACGACAAAAATAAAGACTTACGAGTAGAAATGCCGAATGAGTAAATATTGACTAGTTTTTCAGGGTTTAAATTATTTAAGGATTTTACCAAAGCTTCTTATTGTAATCCTGCTTAGGTTTAAGTTATTTTATATTATTTTTTTTTGTGTTTGTTATTTTTCTTTTTTCGTAAATTATAATTTAGGATCAAGTGGGTTATTTAAAGCTTAAAAATATTCTTTATGAGTCACACTCAACCGTTATTATTTATAAAACTTTCATAACATAATGGTTAGGTTAAAGAATATATATACAAACTATCTTTCACACGCTTGGTGTGTGGAAAAAAAGTACAAAAAGCGAACTTTTTTTGTAATTTTAAAATCACAATTACTTACTACACAGGCTGATTAAATGCGAACGATAATTGCTAGCGCCATCTTTTGACGTCTTGTCCAACACAAAAGAAAAACTACACATTTCATACAAATTTACAACCCCCATTTCGCTCCTATTAATTTTCAAAACGCCATTAATGCATTATTATTTTTTACTAATCACAAATGTAAATCTTAAATTTTTTGTGTCCGAAATCAAAAATGACGAAGTTGTATACAAACTTGTAACCCCAATTTCACTCCTTTATGAATGGAAGTTCTAAAAATCTTTTTTTATCAGACGTCTTCAAGTTACAATGTGACTTTCTGCCAAATTTCATTTTTATTAGCACAGTAATTTTCGAGATTTCGTGATGAGTGTATGTTTTTCGCTTTTATATCTATGTAATACATAAAGCCTATATACTACATAACACTTATCTACTAGCTTTCGCCCGCAGCTTCGCCCGCGTGGTGTGCCGATAAGAAATACACAATGCGGATTTTTTTTTAAATTTTGAAATCACAATTACTACACAGGATGATTACATAAGAACGACAAACCACTATCGACATTTACAATGATTGCTAGCGCCATCTATTGTCGGCTTGCCAACACATAAGAAGAACTCATAGACATGCAATTTTCAAAATCTCATTAATTCATTATTATTTTTTAAGAACCACTTATTTAAATCAAAAATTTAATGTGTCCATCATTATATATGATGAAGTTTCATACAAACTAGCAACCCCTTTATAAATGGAGTTTCTGAAAATCCTTTCTTAGCGACCGTCTCCTAGTTACAATGTACCTTTCTGTCAATTTTATTTTTGTTGGCTCAGTAGTTTTCGAAATGTCGTGATGAGTGAGAGAGTGTTTTTTGCTTTTATATATATAAATACAACATGTGAAGAATTTAAATATATTTTTACAAGAACTTAATACCAGTGCCTATCAGTGTAATAAAGTAAATAGTGTATCAAGTAAAGATTTTATTTGTATTAAATCAATGCTGTATGATGACTTACTTATTTATGAATCATGACATCACACCAACGGAGATTGTATAAACGATACGCAGAACACAATTCACACGTATTTTGGTAGAAGTCATTTATTTCAGAATTTATTAAAAACATAAAATCCTATACTTAGTTATTTCATATATCTTCTTAAAATTATTTATAAGTAATTTTTACGCATTTTTCTGAAATAGTGTAATAATTTCTCCACTCCTACTATAATATATATTTTTTTGATTATTTTTCTATACCTTTCGTTACTTAAAGTTATATATTGAGTATTTTTTTTTACTTATTAAATATTTATTTATTTTTTTAAAAATGCACATACACACATTTCAATAGATTCGTTCCTAGTTCTTAATTCAAGAATATTTAAAAAAAGCGGTAATCAATTAATAATGTACTAATCAATTAAACATCGACACCTTAATAGTTGCTTATGTCACATTAATATACACACACATTTTGTATTTATACACTTAAAACATTAACTAAATAAGTTTAGGAAAATATGTCATTTACATTATAATTTTTATATCGTATCAAAAATAAAACTGAAAAATTGCTATGACAGACACAACTTTACCATGGGCTATTACGATTAAGGGGAATTACTCAAGAGCTTCTAAAACTACTAATAAAAATAAGTAATAATAAAATCCGTATATTATCTAAGACGACTGATTTCTCTGTCGTTGAGACTAAAAGTTTTACGAGAGATAATTCTGTTTAAGTATACACTGAGGCGCCTTCAACGCCCACGTTTTATCTTTAGAGGTCACCCAAGGTCTAACTTACTTGTATTGCAACCTACTTTCATATTAATTGTCTCATACACATAACACTTTTCGATAAAAACTGTACCTATCAATATTGTAAATCAAAAGATTTTGTTACTGTTTCGTAGTAAGACTTAAAGCTAAACATTCTCTTATAATAATGTATCAAAAATAATTTATATATAACACAAAATTGATAGCCACAATAGCATTCTAAATTTAGCGTATAATAATCGGTCATTTAGAAGTTAATGCAAAATTACAATATATTCGAATAATTAATAAGTCATACCTTTTAATAGGTATTCATTCAAAGAGAATACTTGATTACAGATGGATCTGAGGCTTTGCTCTCGTATTAACATTTAAATAACAAACAAGCTTAATGCTTTAATTAAAATAACAGTAAATGTAAATGCTACTGAGCGTAATTTGATATTGAGAAAACAACAAATGTGTTTATAAATTAATTAACATTTAAAATTCAATCTTCATTTATATGAAATAAATTAGGTGATAATAACGTGTTTAAAAAATTACCTTTAAAACATCTTAAGTTTTTTCTTTTATTTAACTTGCTACAATTGTTATTGATATCTCGTAATCATATCACTCATATTAAGAATTCGAAATAATTATATCTCGGTCTTTTTATTATCTTTATTAGTAACTTATATCATTTCATATATATGTTATAAATCAAGGAGTTTTATAGATTAGTTGAAGATAATTATATAGATATACCTTAAAGAATAAATGGAAAAATGACTTAAAAAATACACGAAATGCTTCTTGGTTCCTATCAGTGAATAGGAAATAAAGGTCGGTGTAGCATATAACACACCACATGGATAGAATCACAGGAAGAAATACTAGTACATTATATGTTTCCTTTATAATTATCTTTTCTAAAGCATACTTATTGTATAATGAAGGCATGAGATAGTAATTAAATTAAAACAGATCTCATTTTATCTACATAACAAGCCAAAAAGCATGCCATTACTTTATCTGGCTTTCAAATCAACGCATGTAAAAATATGCTTGTAAAAACAACATCCTCATAACCATTAAAAATGAATTTGTTAAGTTGGTCTACAGAACGATCTTAATTAGCAAAGTTATATTGAAAGAAAATTTATATTTTCAATTTTATAAATCTAGCTGCGTTTTATGTTTACGAAATATTATTAATAACAACTGTTTTAATTCCTTTTATTTCAGTACTATGATTATTTTATGTATTATTTTTTAGGAGGCATATATTCAACATTTTTCTGAGCTCTTGCTGAGCTACAAGAGTACTTGCCGTAGATTATGTTATAAAATGAGATATAAATTGAATACAATTAAATGATTCTTATTTAAAATTTGAAGACTATTCAACCGCAAAACATCTAACGATCGTAGATCCAGTAAATTTATCACGATTACAAACATTGAATAAAACATTGTAATGTTTTCAAAACGGGTAACAATTAATTATCAATCAAAGCTAAAAACAAGCGCGGGCTTGAGCGTACGAGCAGAGGCGGAGGGTGCAAGAGGGTGAGGGAACGAGAGGTGCGGGGGTGATCGGCGCCAGACAGGCTGGCGCGGCGGCTGCACTGCACGCGGTCGCCGGTGCATCCTGCGCAGGTGCCTCGTGCCCCCCGACGTCGCACCTATACTTTCAATCTTTATCCGCCTGTCCCCTGACATTCTGAAACTAAAATTCAATATTTGAAAACACCGATAGAGTTTCATAATTTTATCGAATGATCTAATTGCAGTCCATTATTATTTTCTTTGCTCTTATAGTAAAATACTATTCGAGAAATAAAATAATAGATTAATTCACCCTTAGGTTACTTCCCTATTCTAGGACCAGGTTTTCTGGCCCGTTAATTGAGAAAAATTAACCCTAACTTTTCCCACTTAAACTTTGTTTCAGCCACAAATTGATAAGTACGTGGTAACTTGATAAAACTTCTAATTTATTAATGGCAATAAGTTTTGAGCAAACATAATTACAACTAACGACTAAAGATAAATTACTATATTTCCGCTTCTTTTGAGTTAAATTTAATAAAATATGGTTAAGCTTTTAAGTCACATACAAATAAATGAAAACCCATTCATATTGTACGATGAGATAAACAGAAAAGACAGTTTTGTTACACACAAGACAATTTAAAGTATTTTAATTATTCAGATTGTAACTCTTCTGGCTATGCACGTCGCATACTAACATCGGTTACGGGCTCTACGATATATTATATTAACAAGGTCTACGACCACTTTTAAAAGATCGCAACTGATCTATATACATTCAATCTTCTTAGAAGTAACAGAAACATCCATTATCCAAAAAGTATATATATATATATATATATATATATGATTGTATACTATATTTCTTTAATAAACTGTTAAACAGGTACTGGATGTATTCAAATGTTATTTACACACCATAAGCTGAAAAAGGACAGAGGCTGGTTTTTTCCCGAACACACAATATTCCCGTGGAAAAAAGCTATAGCCACCATTTGCCACGAGAGGGTACAAGAGCTGTTACCGCCTGTCACTATACAGCTCTTCAGCATTTTTTGCGTTAGTTTAACACAGCTGCAGAAACTGAAAAAAATAATGATGGACTCCAGCGTCTCCTATACAGAAAACTATACTGTATACTATTATATTCTATATATAGTTTTAAAAGTTTAAAACAAAATAAGCACACAATAACAGATATCAAACTATTGATTAAAATATACTGAGAACTGGCGTCGGCAAATAATCTAACGACAGGACAACCTAACAACTGTATTTTCGTCTCGGCGCTGTACTTTAAGAACATTGTAGATCAGTAAACAACGTTATAAAAGAGCCGTATACCATCAATTTATTTTCATATTGTTAATTTTGTTGACGTCTGTAAATAAGATGATATACCAAGTGCATGTTAGTAAGCTATAATAATAAATTCTTCAAAAATAACGACTTTCCTGGGCGTTGTAATGTAACCCGGTTAAGAAAAAGAATAAAATACACAAAAAATAGAAACGAAAGGGAAATGACCTCATTGAGCTTTTTATAGCAGTAGTTCGTTTTTTCGTAACTTTCTCACGCACAGATCTATTAAGTTTATTTTAGTACCAAATTTAGACGTATCTAGAAATCGCCGATTAGAACAGAGACCTCAATTAAAGCTTAACATAATAGACTAAAATCAGTGTGATCTCTACTATATTTCGTTAATTAAGCGACCGTAGTTGGCATAAGTACCGCTGCTCGACAAATTGGATCCAATTAGGTTCCGTAGTTCTAAACCATCTTGATAGTTGTGTCATGGTACTGTAAACAATTGTAAAATTATCCGACTCTGTTGAAATTTATTTTTTTGTACTTATATAATTTTGAGTGCATTTAAAATTACTTATCAACAACAACAAATCTTATCATAGATTAATTAACTTATCAAATTTATTATTATTTTTTTTTAATTTTATAATGTTTAAGATTAATTTTTTTGCTTTTATTGGTGTACTTTTAAAGACCAAACTTTTATCTTTATAAAACCTATACATATATAGACTTTCAAACTCCCATTTCTTTGGTTAGGTAAATTTGATTCTGGACTTACTCCTCGCTAAATGTCAAGGTCAAATGTTTATGAATAAGTATTTGTTTTATGACTAATAACAGACAATCCTGTATATTTAAGAGAGGCCAATTATTTCAATCAATAACAAAAATATTAAAAGGAAATGAAGCTTTTCAAAATATATAATTAAAGTGACCATTTAAAAAAAGATTCCGTCTAAACCCGGATAACAGAACGTGTCAGAATACCAACATAGTTACTATTCAAACAAGCGGTTATGGGTGCGAGCCCCATCACATTAACTTACTGGTTAAGAAAAATGTTGTATCATTATCATATTTTTTTTAATGAAATCATACACACATATACATTTTGTTCATTATAAAGTACTTTGTTCATCTCAAAACGTTACAAACAAACCAATATCTAAAACCAGCCTAATTACGAACTTTAATCTTAAGTTAATAACTTCTCTTAGGGACAAATTTAAATAGATTATAATTACTAGTTAGTATTTTACAATAACATTGCATATGTTGTTAGTTAAGTAAAAGAATTATATAAAATATAAAAAAAATGTTGGTAAAATAAAATTAAGTAGTTAAAATTATGACAGTAAATTGAAGTGTCATACTTTTTTTAGACATTTATATAAATGTTATTAATTTATTTGTACTTTCAAACTTCAGATGACTATTCACAAGAATTTAATCGTAAATATATCCCACACTACATATTCTACACTCTTTGCTTAACATGGGTTGTGATTTGAACTTCAAGAGGGTGTAATGTTTACTAACATTGAAATACACGTACAATAAACGTCCGAAAGACCCCAGTTCATAACTGGAATGGATGGTTGAATCTTACGTTAGATACGAGCTTGTCGTGCGTATACCAAACTTAGAATATTTGGGCCTTTGTTCATAAAAAACATAAAATAAAACAGTCAGACAGACGTAACCTTCAAAAAACCTAATGTAGTGATAAAAATTATATGCACAGTTTGTGAAGTCAGGCCTTTCGACAGTAGTGTTTACAGAATTTATACAGAATTTATACTTAGTCTTAGAGACATAAAATTAATATCTAAACGATACAGACAGTACAAAGTGCCAATTTCATTGATTTTCAATTCTCGACGAACAAAAACTCAACCTGAATATTCAGAAAATTCAAATAACCGTGAATTTCGAGGATGTTTACGTAAGATTAGAATTGGTGTCCTAAGTGCAGTTGACCTACATTGCTAAAAGATTTCTTTTTTTGTCTATCCCTGAACTGAATCACAATTTACTGATACAAAATACACCTAGCTTACATAATTTAGGAGAAACACTCTTTGATTTTAAAGCAGTATGTTTTATATTGCTAAACATTTATATAAAGTACATATTATTCTTAACAGAACATTCATATTTATCGTATAAGATACCATAAAATATACGAAATAAACAATAAAATGCAACACAAACAAAAAGTTAAACGTTTTCATATCTAAAGATTATGAGTTTTATAAAATAAAAAGATAACTTGCTTTAGATTTAACTATAAATATAAACATGCGGATTAAATGGTCTCCAAAAGACGACAAAACAATTATATCACGGATTCTTCAAGAGCTGAGATCAGAACTTTGGCGACTCGCCAGCGGGACTCCATGCTTACATAAATTTTACGGTCGCCACTTGTCACGCACTGCCCACTCTCGGTCCTAGAAATTATGATAGCAAAAGTGAAAATAAGTCACATTACCAGCCGCTAAGGAAATAATTTTCTTTTGTTGTATATGTGAGTATACATACATAATACATCACATTACTTGAAATCACCGTTCATATGAAATCGCTAGGAGTGTTGATATAAAATTGCATATAATAACGGACATAATTTAATTAAAATACAAGCCAAGCCGTATGTCAAACTATTATGCAAAAGGATTAAATGTAAGCATCAAATTATATGAATTTAAAACGTGGGTCGTCTGATGGTCACGTATAAAATGAGGGTAATCTCAATTTGGAAACAAGAGGTAACGAAGGGACTGAACGACGATTAAATACAGAAACATTTGTGTTATATATTGAATTTCGATTTACATATAATAATTTAAATTAAATTAATAAAAGTTATACGATAATATTAGTTGTGACTATAGTAAATAATCACTGGTGTCACTGTCAATAATGTTTATTTTTGCCGTATATAAGAGACTTATTAACTATTGACGAATCGGTTATCCTCCCCGAAAGGATTCCCTCTCTGCTCTCCCCCGAATATCTTCGAAACTACTTGGGCAAATTCTGACAGTATTTACATTAGTACAGCTATAATTATATATAATAGTACTCATGGATTCATGTAAGTACATCTAAAACGACTTCCGTCACAGGATTCCCGAGCCCAATAGGCGGAATTTTAAAGCAGTGATGGTTCTTCAAAAGAGGATCGCCTATTGTTTGGCATGTGCAACTCTTGGCATCGAACTTTAAATACAATGGTCGCAGCACTGTCCGCTTTAGTGCTTGCTCCTATAACGTATGAATATTAACACATAACTTACAAGTACAACCATTCACAACCCTCCAAATAACGAACGATAGCTGTATTTAATTGGTCTATCCACCAATTATACTTGAATTGTCAACATTAAATGCTATTTTTATAGCACGGTATTGGATGGTATTGTGATATATTAAATTGATTGCTGTTCGACAGTTGGGAAACGAAGGGGCTGATAAATGGCATGTAGTTTACTAATAATATAATAAAATACTTGAATCACATCGAAAGATCGCTGTACCAAGTTCACAATATTGTATTGAAGTAACTTTTTAAATAAATATAGAACCCTATATTCATCAAGACTGGCAGCGACATTGTAGCTTAATTGGCAGCGCGATAGAACTACCATAAAAGTCGCAGGTTTGAGACCAGCACAAGATAATTTTCCATTCTATATTTATCTAAATCAATACATGTTCACACATGAACCCTATATGTCACGAGTGTTTGTTAACATTTTGTATATTAATAAACACGAGAAAAATATGACGAGGATATCACGTTAAAGGTTCAGCAAGTATTTATAATATTCTATAATTAAATTGCTATTTAAAAATAACACTGATCATTCTGTTTTTACCCTTCCAGTCAGAGTCGATGTGGTTATAAATATCTCGGGGTGGTAGTTTGGAGAACTAAATAATTTAGTACGTTGTTGTCGATCGATCCGGGACCGACGCTCGACCTGTGTTCTTCACTGTCATTTCACTAATGACTCTTGATCCTTATATCCCCAATCATTAAGGCATTAGCATAATAGATAACGATCCAGATATAGCTTAGAAATATAATATATGTTTGCTATAATCTAAATCAGATTGTGAAATCGATATGATATCGACGGGTATCGATTATATTACAATATAAAAAATGTAATTCTCTAAGCGTCAGCTATTTGTGAGAAGCTATATTGAGCACTTCAAGTAGTTTTATATTCATGATCCACGTTTCATTGAAGCAATAAACTGAGTCTAATATGAATAATGGGCTCACAATCTTCCCCCGACGCCTACCTCCTCGCTGTCGAGTCTCGATCATGACTCACTGTATTGATACTGATTCATTTCTCATAATTTCCACAAAGCAACTGTTACATCTAAAAAAGTCAACTCATCGGAAGTTTTGTTACCAATTCAATACCAAGAAACATATAAAGGCCATTGTTATGCTTCTATCAATAAAGTCACAAAGAACTAAAATAACTTTAAGAAGAGAACAGAAAAATAAAGTAGGTGAATGCATAAGTTTTAAACTTTTCCGTCGTCCATATATAAGATGTTATAAAAAGATTATATGAATAGTGTTTTATTAAATAGTAATAAAAATACTCTTTAATTCTGCAAGCATTTAAATTAAAAGAAAGAAAAATTTATATTTATTATAAAAAATCAACAGACAATTCAATTATAATCATATCTACTTCCATTTGTTTCAATTTCATTGAGTTCATGTGGTGTGTAGCAAACAGCTGATTAATTGGTGAAGGCTTCCGTTTTTTGAGTCCCTGGCAGACCAAAACCAAACTTTATAAGCTTAATTTTCAAAATGCACTCTTTTATTTAGTAATTTAAAAACCTTGGCGAAGAAATTAACCATAATGGATCATTGTTAATATCGAGCCACGAATTTAATAACAATGGCCAAATTGTTTTCGATGCGCATTAGTTGTATAAAACTACTTTAATTTGGATATATTATCTATAGAAAATGTATGAAATGAAAGGTATTATTTATTATTACTATAACAACTATTGCATATATAATAACTTTAATTACATTATTTTAGAAATAATATACATATAAAACAATTGTTATTAGTTAATAATTAAAAATCCGATATATTTAAACAAATATTTATGAAAAAAAGTTAAATTAAGATGAGTTATAAATTATCTTAAAAGACAAAGCCTTCTTTCTCATTTTTAATAATTTATGCATATATCTCCAACGACCTTTATAGTACTTTATTTTTAAAAAACGAAATACATTTTATTATGCTATGTTTTTCTTTATTTTATTTATATAAATAAATTTCTTATTTTAAATTTATCTAAACTCAACTCAAAGTGATATCTGCGTCACTGGCTTGTGTATAAAGTTGTATACAGCAATTCAATTTATTATTATTACTTCTGGTTCACTGAGCAGTACTTCAACAACTCTTTGAAATGAAAGTCGTGGATGTCATTACTTCTTCGACGCATCGGCATAAAAAGACGCTTGACTACAGCTTATTGCGATTCTAACGGTTCAAGTTCAAGTTAAGATTATTTCTTTATTCCTTTTTCATATCATAAAATGAAATTTGTTATTTATTTATTATTACGAAATACAATCATAAAGTAATACAACAGTATAAAATATATATTTAAAAATATGAAGCACACTTAGCGCTTTTTTTCATCCCAATTTTTGTTTACTTGGAAGACTGAAGACAAAATCCTTTCGCGATGAAGTGAAGAAACCGCGCACAGCCTACAAAACTGCGCTTTAGAAAAGGACCATCTGGATTTGAGGCACGTACGACGATGCCTCGTAAATATTTATAGTCTTGGAAGATTCGGAACTTTCTTTTTAGCTTACCAAAATAGTTAAGTGTATTGCATTAAAAAAACTGCTTAGCCATTAAATGAATTCACTTAGTATGTATCTTTCATAGAACAACGAATCCTCAACCCTGGGTTAAAAACGTAACTAATTAGGAAACAAAGTTTTAAACTGAGGACCTCTTTAATATAAATAAACTTGAGACTTTCACTATAACAGGCACTGAGATAATCGACTATGATGAGAAAATGTTGGACGTTTAATAGAACTTTTTGATTACTTTAAGTTGAGGAAAATACAGCGACAAAAATAATTCTAAACTCTGTAAATGTCTAAGCTAATTAAATAGAATTACTTCATTTGAGTCTGAAGAACTCAAAGCACCTGATTCAAACGTGAAGTTACTTAAAAATCAAACGGCGTTTCAAAGATCTCTGGAGAAAAATTAGATACTTTCGCTGCGTCTGACTTTAAACTACACAATGCCGACGATTGCGGTGAAGCTGATAATGAAATCATATCATATAATGTGGATTTCATTAATCTATACTTATATTATAAAGCTTAAAAGTTTGTTTGTTTGAACGCACTAATCTTCGAAACTATTGCAATCTATTTGAAAAATCGTTTCAGGGTTATCTTAATTTTACATTGTTCATAGGCTGATGGAACGGGACTTATAGCTAATAGTAGTAGCCGATTTATAAAAGTCTTTTGTAAAGATGTATTTTATTGATTTTTTAAATATCATAAGACAAACATTAATAAAACCAATTTTTAAATACTTGATAAGTTTAAGAAATACTAGTTAAGTTAAAAACTATATAAAAATCAAGAACACCTTATATTTTATGAATTAATTTTAAAAATAAGAATGCTTCTCATTTAGTTTAATTGTTTTTCATTCTATAAATGTACAATAACAGAAAATACATTTCATTAAATTAACTATTAAGGCCCACTCAAAAGTTATATGATACTTTGTTAGCTTAAAAAAAATAAGTTTAATCGACTTAATATTTTATATAATAATAATTATAAGGGTAATGTTCGGTAAGTAATAGCAAAAGCCTTTTAGCCTGAAAAATTTATACTTATACTTGAATAAGAACACATGAAAATAGGAATATTTACGATCGGAGATAAGTATCAGTGATGGTTAGTTTGAGATGTATTCGTCGCCAGAATGTCTGCTCTGAGCCCTCTCGCCCACTCCTGTTTTCTGAGCCGCGACATCAGCTTGTAAATTCAATGTAATGTAACTAATGATGTTGCTTTGATTCATACGCAAGATCATATTATTAATTTTAAATAATTTGGCTTGAGCAGCGATATTTTCTTTAACAACGTAATTTCAAAAAAAATATATAAAAACAACAAATTAGAATATTAATGCTTACATATTATGATAAACACTTACACTGTCAGTTGTTTTCACACAGTTTGAGCACTCCGTAAATGGTGCTTCCAGAGTTTTTTTTTTCATTTTAAACTTGAACGGATACTGTATATCCGTACTTAACTAAATACTTTAAAGGTACAGCTTGCTACGTGCTCGGAATTGCTACAGATGGAGTATATTTCAATTATTAAAAGACATTGAATGGAAGAAAAGATTTCAGCTATATTGTTATTGGAAATGATATTATCAATTTTAAAAGCATCAAGCAGAATTTTATCTTAATTCTTTGATATTTAGTTAAATTGTGTTTTCCTTAGATGTTTAGATGATGTCTTGTTGATAGATAATTCATACCGCACATTAAGTTTTTGTGTTTGGGGGGCAATAATAAAGCGAAAAATAAGAGATGGATGTATGATAAAGCCAGAACTTGGATGTAATGCCAGGAAGGAGCACCTCAGACTCACCTCAGCTGTGCGAAAAATATCGATGTATGCAAAAGAACTTGCAAATAGTTTTTATTGACCTGAAAAGCATATGACCATGGCAACAAAGATCTATGGTAAATTATGAGAGAAGGGGACTGCTGCAAAATATATAATGTCTGAAAACAGGATAAGTGATTCGTTTAATGAGTCTGTACACCTGAGCCTTAAATATTCTTATTTCTCCTTGTGATTAATGCATTAACCGAAATATAGTGTACATGTTTTTCGTTGATAACATTATAAATTTAGGAGAAAATGTAAGGAAAAATTGAAAACGATCGACCTTAAAATGAGCTGCACTAAAACCAATAATATCTACTGCCTCTTCAATGATGCTTCCAATTCCTATATAATTGCCTTAAATGCATCAATTCTATTGTGGTTAGATCTAAGAAGCTTCTATTCAATTAACCGAAAAGATAGTAAATTCGACAAAGACTCGAAGAAAGGGGAAAATTTACAAAGCATTACACCTGTCGTCGTATGGATCAGAGTTTGATTAAAAGAGTGGATGAGATAAGATTCTATATATAAAAAATATATAGATAGATAAAATGATAAATGAAATAGATAGATAAAATGTCTACCAATTATTAGAAATATATTTTATTTTTCTCAGTATTCATATTTTTAAACATTTTAAACATGAATCAGTTTTGTTTTGTTATAAATTTTAACTACCTTTGAATATCTTTTGTTGTCTTACGATAGTTCTGTGTTTTTATTAATATGTGAAGACTTTTTTGGTTTATGCATAGTTTTATTATTCCTATGTATGTGTTCTATATAACTGTTTGTCTTCCTAATAAATAAATAAATAAATATATACATAAATAAATAAATAAGAAAATAGTATCTTAGGATAAGTAAGAAATTGGTCACCGATTGTCACATACTCTCGTTTTGTACACATATATATATATATATATATATATATATATATATATATATCACATAGAATATATATTTATATATTTACATATATATTCTATGTGATTAAACGAGTTCTGGAGAGATTAGAGAGATTCCAAAAAGAGATGGATGGATTGTGTGCATCACACGAAGAAGATGACTAAGATGAGATGAGTGAGTGGAAGACTTTACTGGTCAAACACCAGAGTTCAATAAGGGGACTGAGACAAGAAAAAATAATTATTTTTTTATTTATTTTAACTGTCTTATTACTTATTTTATTATATGAATACAAATAAAATCAATTTACAGGAAAGGAACCTTACGATGATAAAACTTTTTGAACTGGATGTTAACAGACCCTCAAGTGCTATTTTATGTCAATACAATCTAAACCTTTACTTGGTTTAGAAAATGTTTATTAAAAAATTAACGGTCACATGAAACCGATGACATAATAATTGAAGGTAAAAATTCATAGAAATAAAAATAAGAGATTTTCGAAATTTATTTTCACGTTCCAGTTTCATCGAGAAAGTTCGAGAACATTTCGTAGGCTTTTTCAGTGAACTTTTAGTTGACTTAAAACTTTAACGTACATAACAATAGCTAATCTTATCAAAGCACTTTTTAAAAACATTTTATATTTTTAACATAAAACAACATTTTACAGTTATTATTTATAATTTTGGGTAAAACATAACTTATATATTTTCGAAAAACTCAGTTTTTCCTTCCGATCTGTCTGTCTGTATGTGTGTCTGTACGTCTGTGTGTCTGTGTGTCTGTGTGTCTGTGTGTCTGTGTGTGTGTCGAATTTTATTTTTCGAATTTTGAAAAACTAAAGATATATTTGGAATCAGCATCTAAATGTAAGATTCACTTTTCAAAATTATGTTGATTGTCCAACGGGAAGGTGGTCAGATCGGCCGCCGAAGTTACCGAAAAATGGAAAAAAAATTTCGAATTTTTAAATTTTTTTAAATCCTATCATAAACGACATAAAAAAAATAAAAAAAGCAATAGAAATTGTTTTGTTTGTTAATTAATTTTCGAGTTATAATTTGCCGATTAGGAGTTTTTCATAGCGGCAAGCTCGATTGCCGCGTGTCAGATGTTTTTTATCTAAAATTTCGCAGTACTAAAAATTATAGCTTCTTATTTGTAATTCTTATCTTATTTGTAACCTCAAGCGTGTAATTATATATTTTTAATGAGTTTAGACCCATCTTTTAAATTATGTAAATATATTTCAATACTAATTTCTACAAAAAATAGCACAATGTCTGTTCTAATTATCGAAACTTTACTAAATAAATTAGATTTAAGTGACTTGAAAATTAGTAATCTTAAGCTTTTATAGCTTCAGAGACTCCTTCAATCAAACCGTTTCAAAGATAATCCTAACGTCTAGACATTTCGCTAAAGTAAAATATGTAATATATTAATGATTACAAAACACAAAAGGCTTGTCTAGTGATAACGTAATAAACTTTAAAAACATACAGATGTAATCTTTGAAAATTAAAGTAGATATTATGATAAAGTTTATTTTTACTGACCTCGTAACCCATCTTTAAAATATATATGATAATTATTGAAATATATATCGAGGCTTTATCGCGTAAATATTTTTTAAGGTACGATACCTTTTTTATTTATACGATGTTTCGATCGAATTGCACCGATCGTGGTCACGGGTCGACTCTCGTAAACAATATTTACGCGATAAAGTCCCGATATATATTTCAATAATGTGTAAAAAATGTGAAAGTTTAAGAACAATAGATGATAATTGTTAGTAAAAGTGGAAGTAATAATATTTCGCTAATTAATTTATCCATATAAATAGTCTTAACCTAATGTTATTACACTCCAACACCAATCTTTTAAGTAGTTACCCGAAATTAAAACCGCTTCAAAGCCTTTATTAAGACTCAGTCCTTTAGGTTTAATAAAACTTCAGATTTAAATTTAACATTTTTTAAACAAATTCCATTTTATCAAACGATTTTAAATGTATTTACTTATTATTAGTTTTATTTAGATGTGTCAAACATTATAAAATGTTATAAGCGGCTTAAAATATTTAGGTATTAATTTATTTTATAATATATTAAGTCAGTATACATTCGTATATATATATTCTAATTATTTATACTTGTGTTTAATAATGAATATACGATATGTCATAGAATATTTTAAAATGTAAATGTTAAATGTAAACCAATGATTAACAAACGTGAGAGCATCCACAAGTTATTTAAATTCAGCAGTTTACCTGAATGGGTCCATAGCGTGCCCTGCTTAGGGATGCACAAGAGGTTGCCGGCTAAACTATAGAATATAGATATATGTAGACAGCGCTCGCAATCGAGCCGTGGTATCACTTTCCCCGGCATGGCTAAAAATAGACGCTCAGAATTCAGTAGCCAGCTATCGTAAGCGGATTCGGATAACATACATCTTTCTAAGTATAGATCATTTGCATTTAAACAATAACTTATCTTGGAAAAATCTTAATTTATGATACTGATTTAAAACGTGAATTTATCGTACAAATTATGATATTTCTATAATTCGTTACTTTGTTTAATCATAAAATGCTCAATTATCAATACTAATAAGAAAATCCTCCCTAATATTCTAAGTTTAAAAAACTGATTTCACAGACCTATAATTAGGCTTCAATAAATTATCAAAGTAAAATGAAAGCTGTTTATTAATTATTAAATTCATTAAAACTAAAACTAAACTAAACTAAAACTAGTTAATTAAAAGTAAAATTAATTAATTCGTTTAATATTTGAACATATTGATAACCGGTCTAGTTTGAATAATGATAGTATCGAGTACAAATAAATGTTTTCTATATCGGTGCTGGTGGTTTTAAATAATTCCACAAAGGAGTTATTAAATAACTTTAAGTTATTATTAAAGTTATTATTTTTATCGACGAATATTTGTTAATATATCATATCTCCTCAATTATTTGAAAAGGTAACAAATTTTCATTACAGATCAATATATATAATTCTGTTTCAAAATATTTCCGTCCGTGATTAGATTACAAATATACGTCAAAATCTCCGGGGAGCTGTTCTCCGTTTTATATATGAAATCAATTTAACCCTTGGGGACGCAATGCCCCGTAAATTATTAACTATATTACTACCTTAATTATATTTATATATAATAATTATATTAAAAAGTATTTAGAAAAAACAGAGTCTTAATTAAGATTTCATTGCTTTTTTCATGTTCACAGTTATTTGTGAGGATAAATAACTATCGATTTTTCAATGTAAAACTAAAAGCTGATAGTAATATCATCTCTGAATATAAACGGTTTTTAATTAATAAATAATATATTTACCTAAATCCTGTATATTAATATACAATCTTCTTTCACAAAATAAAACAATCAACAACATATAAAAAAAAAAACTAAATTTCGTGAAAAAAATATGAAGTACTGTAATTACTTTCCTTGGAAAATTTCAGTAAGATTGTCTGTCTGGCATAGATACAGCCACCATAAGTCCTCAGCGACGTAGGTCTCCCACGCTAGAATATGGCTTCAAAGCGTACAACACTTCGCCCACCATTCTCGGTTGCCACCTCACAGGTGTTGCTATTCGCTCGTAACAGTGCAATAAATTTACATGTATAAAACAAAGACAAATGCCGTTGCTAAGTCCAATCCTAGGAATAATGGAACCTTTTTAACCTACTGTAAAACATATAATACATATTTTATACATCTTTATGACAATATTGCATATATATTATGTAATATTAGGACAACTACAACTCACCTCTGTTTGTCATACATTTATATGTTTTTTTTAGCTTCCTTATCATTGTATATAAAATAATCAATATTTAGTTTCTATAATATTATTAGCCTCAAATTATATTTCTAAATTATTGTAATTATTGTATCAATATAATCAATATGATAAAGGAATTCGTGTTAAATGCATTCTTGTATCTAAAGTTTATTACAATGTTGAGGAAAGGAAGACAATAAGCAACGTGGTTGGAGCTCTAAATGTTATTGTCAAAGCATGAATGAACTGGTGTACTTTATTATTCTAGTTCTCTTTTGGTTCCAAGCTTTACTTGCATTCTAATATGTTGTGTTTTACCTAAAAAATAAATAGATTAAAAAGTATTCATATACTTAATGTTTTCTAATATTTATACGAGTACTGCACATTTAATTCATATACTTAATATGAATAAAATGTAGTATAATGTGTGTATGTATAATTCATATACTTTCTTGTCAGTTTTATTAAGTGAGCCTATTTTTTAAATTTATTTACATTGTTTTTTCTTATTTTACTAAAACAAAGAAAAGAATTAATTTTTTTAACAATTAATCATTCATGTTTTACAGTTTTGAAAACTTTCAGCAGATTTAAAATTTTACAAAACATTTAACTTTACATAACCGACTACTGAATGAGACGTGTTAACTAGAAAGGTTAACTTGAATTTTAATTAGACCCTATAGTAATTAACAATTCAGAAAACATGTACGAGCAATATGAAAAGTTCATGAACCCAATTATAAATTGATGTGTTTTACACGTGTGACACTATAATCGTGTTGCGGAAATAACAATAAATCGACGGAAACTTTATATACAGTTGTTCTTCCGTGAATAATGATAGATAACTACGATTGACTGTTGTTCTGCAAAAGTTGGAATAAATGATAATTTTGTGTTAGCTATATTTAGTTCTTGAAATAATTGAATTGTGTTTTTGCAGAATGCCCACCGGCTGCAGACGGCATGGAGCGATTTGCGTGTCCGACCCCAGACCGACAGGGTCGCTACCGATGCATCGACGACCATGTCCTGTGCGATGGCTTCATCGACTGCCCCAACGGGGAAGACGAAGACCGACAGGCATGCATGTTCTACAAAACGGTAAATTACTTACATAATAAGATATTTACAGCCGAAGATCTGACTTGGTCTTAACGAAAATAATGTTAATTTCAGACTAAAGCCCACCTGGATGTCCTAGCCGACGCGCTGTTGCGGTGGGCTCGCGGTCGCTAAGTGACTCATTCTTCCCGGACTCCGAACCTCTAGTGCTGACCTTATATATCCTACAGTGCTACACGGACAGACTGACATTTTATTGATCGACAACGTGCATTCTCATTCAGTGATGCTGCGAACTCCCAAATGATATAATATTCGGACGCAACCAGTCGTATTATCTAAGGGATGCGTAAAATGAAACATATCAAGTAGTGGTGCAGTCGAACAACCACGAGTGTTGTGTAAGTTAATGAGCAGAGAACTGATTCGACAATGCGATCGATGCGTACGTCTTAACGAATGAACCCAGAGTATATATGAACTTGAGTGAGGCAGTAATGCGACCTGGTTTCGTCCTTATAATCTCTACGCAGTTTTTTTTTCTTTCTTACCTTCTAGCACTTATTTAACTAAAATGTGAGACTGGTAGTCGACATTGTTAGTCGGTAGATCGTACATATACATAATATTTTAGATTAAATTGAATTCTTTTGACGAAACATAAATGTTATTATGAATTGTGTTAAAATATTTATTCGCTCTATGTCGAACTCTGTATTAAGTTATTACATTCCTTAGAGGGTTGTTAAGTAAAAGATTGATAAGAATGTGTAAATAGTTAATTCTAATGAACTATTTGTGTTTGTTGTGTACTCGGCCTATATTTGGCAAAGCGCCTGTTTTCAATTCTGACTTAACTTTGTAAGCAGTCGCCGAATGTAAGACTTATGCTATTTTAATAGTATTTTTTAAGATATAATTTTATTCATGAGTTCATAGATTATATAAGTTATCGTGAGAACAAGTCGTCTTCACGCAGGCAGCTATTAATATAACGAGATAAATCCCAAAGAATCCATATATTAATTTATTATATTTAGTAAATAAATGTGTATTAATTATTATTAATTGTGTAGGTATGTATTTTCATACGAATAGTTTAAAGCTCCGACTGAATGAACTGAACTGAACCGTTGTTAATCAGCCCGAGATATCTAAATTTGCCGCGTGTGTTAGTCAATTGTTTCACTAACTAGCCAGCTATATCATTTATTATATACATATTATCTTTGTTTTCATAATACTTATGAAATCATTTTATGTGTCAAAGCAATGTCTGTATTTTTGTAACGAGAATTCTTTGGTTCGTTTAACCATCTATTGTTTTAAGTTGTGCTCATTTAATTAATTTACATTTTAAATGTATTTTACTTTCAGATCTGAAAACATTTAAAGTTCGCATCCTTATAAAAATATTTTAATAAATAGTTTTCTAAACATAAATAATATTAAAACCTCCGTGTAATAAAGGTTTTGATATTATCGCGTATCATATAATTATTAGATTAGAAATGTTCTAAAATATACAAGCGTAATATCCTTGAATTACTTGTAAGATGTAGTGATAGCAGTATATTTACGCGGTAGAGTCATTAAACTATTAGATATTAAATATAATAATAAATATATAACATCGCACCCAGATATTGATTTTTGATTGTACAATGTGTAAGCACCATATTTGTTAGTTTAGAATATTTTACTATAAATCTATTTAGTGTAAGATCTCAATTAATAATCAAATAATAAATTATTATTACGTAAGTTGTGTCTAGCAGCGGGGTGCGAACTTTAGTACAGAAATGATAACTCTCATAGTGACTAAGGAGGCCCATCAAAGATATAATAACATCTTAATAAATTACAGTTTATAAAACCTAAATAAATACCGTTGCGACTGATAGAACGCAAGTTCTTGAGCCATCAGTCTCTGCGGTATTTTGTATCTGAATCACAATTAATGACAAATAATAACTTTTATTGTTATATAAATGATTTTATGTTATTCACTCGCTTTGATGGAAAGGTCACTAGAGATTTATCGTATTAAGAATACGTTTAATGCTAGTTTGTTAGGTTATTTGTTTAAGTTATTTACATTATATTAAAATTATTTTTTGAGTTTTTTAATATATAATTTTTTATAGTTATAACTCATTGGATTATTTTTCCAAGCAATATATTTGAACCAAAGAATTCTCCTTACCTACGCATTTATAAATATTTAGGCTATCATTTTGTCAAACCCATAGACCTCACGAGCTGCAACCGATTTTAACTTAATTTCATACTCTAGGGCTAACGGTTTGAGTATTTCAATTGGCTATTCTTAACAATTTTGTTGATATCAAAAATATTTGGCGATATTCATAATATTTTTAATAAATGCACTTCTCGTTTCCTAAATGTATATGATTTAATAGAAATTAAAGTAATTAATATATAAATGTAATTGCACTAAAAATTTGCCTGTTTCGTATGTGCACAGCAATTAATTGTGATATTTTTAATATAGACTAAGATGCAAAACATGATCTCAGATATAGGCTAAACCTATCAATGTGATTATTAATTTATATATGTATGATACAAGATGTGTCTGTATGAGATACAGGCTAATCGTTTAACGCGGACGGCTATCTGAAGGTTCTCGTACATTATGCGGCTCTACTGAGATTATTTTCATTCAATAGATAACGTTTAGCAATTTTTGTCAATTTCTATATAGGATAGTGATTTTGTTACATCGAGTGTGCTCATGCCTCATTTATCTCATTCTTGTTGAAAGCACAATCTGTCAGTACAACACTATAGAACGCACATTTATTGTACAACGTTCAGTAATTTGTATTGCTTTTTACCTAATCTTATAAATGCGTCTAAATTTTAGATATGCTCAGTCAAACAGTTCGATTTACATTTATAAATATTCATATATTCTTTAATATGACTCCTATACAAGGGTGAGACCTTCCCTCACCTGATTAGTATCTCTAGCTCAATTAATAACTCTAAAGACCTTCAATGGAATTTATTGTTAAAGAACAATATTTTTAGATGATACCCTTGTAGTTTACAAGCTTTTTTATTTTTCATAATGTAATTGACGTACAAGATTTTCAGAAAATTGTATCCAAAGCTGTTAATCCTCAAGGAGACGTAATCCTGTCAGCCGTTCTTCAATAACATTGTTTAAAAATGCAACTATTTTTGTAGATACTATATACGTTTGGTTACCACTAGATAGAGATTTAAATATATTTTCTCATAATGTTATGTTTGCCGTAAGACAAACAATGTAATCCTTTATGACCGCACAAAATATTCGCTTAATCATTTAGATATCAGACCTCACCAATCACGATCACCACTATCCACTTCCCTCAATAATTAATTTTCACTCAGGTTAATAGCTCGATATGTTGCTTAGCCTCCGTGAAAATTTCCTATATATGTCTACATCCAGACCTGAACCCTCTCATTCCAGTATCCGAAACACTCCTATTCCGTAATACCACAATTTACTAATCTCTCTGAGAAAATTCCTACCTTTCAAGATGTCATAAATGAGTTGCTCTACCAGCAGTCAAGTAAGCAACTCTTGTGGCGTTAATCTTATAACGACTACGCTATTTTGTAGGCGTAATATACTTTTGGACTATTTATTATGTATTGTTAATTACTATATATGTTGTATTAAGATAAAAAATAAAAATAAATGTTAATAAATGCCTCAGCCAGAAAACATGTTTTTTTATTATATATATAATTTTATACTTACGTTTACAATGATATTAAGAATAATAAATACAAAAATATTTTGATGATAATTTGACACCAAACTATGTCAGTAACATAATGAGACCCTTCTGGTATACAAATGTGTTTACATATATGTATTAAAAATAAGATTTTTCTATAAAGGCTTTTTGTTGTAATATAATGAGAAATAAATAGTAAATAATATAAAAAATCATTGATAACCGTATAATCATAAAATGTGTTTCATATGTAATTATAAAACAATAAAAGGTTATGAAACAGTAACATTTCATCAAAGTAAAGTCACGAACGTTGCCAATCTAATAAGAAATTATTACAATCATAAAATTGTCTAAATTTTCTCAAATAAGTAGTTAGAAATTCTTTTTTTACACAATTTACTGACACTGCGTTATGCGTTACTATAATATACTTCACACACGGCAAGTATTTCATCAAATTTTCCATAGACTAAAATCGCAACTAAATAAACATCACCAACCCATGATATAAATATGACAATGTCATAGGATAGTGTACTCCATTCAGTATGATTTTGAATACCTCTAGAGGTTACATATACGGATGTAACTCAATATCCCGTACATTTTGAAAAGCGTATTTCATATTTAAACCAACATTTTATGTATTGGATAGTAAGAATAAATAAAAATAAATAAAGGGCAACTTGGGAATATTATATCAGGTTTGCTCGTGATGTTGTCGGGGTTCCATTAAACAACAATCTATTTCAAAGATATCATATAATCGTGAAGTTTCAAGAATCACTTTTTTCAAGCCATTGGAGAAATCTGTCCTTCATCTTTGTGTCAGCCAGCCAGTTTCTGTAATTAGTTCTGGTGGTTTTATCCACTTTAAATATACCTCCCAGAGCCTTCGTTCATCATGACTTTTCCATGAAAGCGAGTGAATAACATAAAATCATTTAATTAACAACAAAAGTTATTATTTGTCATTAATTGAGTTCCAGAAGGCCTTGGAATAAAGTATGGGAGTCACCAAAATCATGTTGTCATAATTCTAGTCATCTATTCACTACGAGCGTTCTTCTGAATGATAATTTTAAAAATCTCAATGTAGTTCATATAAGCATCGTAAACATTTGTATTAGTATTAAAAGCAAAAACCTACGCTAAGCCCAAGTGCTACTATTTGATAGAATTACATAAAGCTGTATAACCCTCCATTTTGTTTGGTTCTAAGTAAAAAAAATACTTATTTTTTTTACAATATAAATTAATTGTAATTAATTTTACATACACATATTATTATATTTATTTCAATTACAATATTAATAAATGTTCTATTTCCCAAATATTTGAAATTGTGTATTTCATATTTATTGTTGTTTAAATTGAATTTATTTATAGAGGGGCTAAGAGGCTCATGGGTGATTACTTTTGCTAAGGCAAAACTTCAGTCTGGAAAATTGCCGCAAGGTGGCTAGTTTGACGATCTTTTATTGGATACATATCGGAGACTGTATAACAGAGCTATACAACGTAATATATTAAGCTCCTTTCAATCACCGAACAACCCGAAGCTCAGTAAGAAAACACCGATCTATGTTTGAGGTTCCAAAATCCCGTACAAAACGTTCTTTGTGTGGACGGCAATAGTTTGGAACTCTCTGCCGGAGTCAGTGTTTTCTGATAATTACAATCTAGGTGTTTTCAAATCTAGAGTAAATAGGTACTTACTAGATAAACGTGCAGCACCTTAGACTACAGCCCATGCTTAACATCAGGCGGACTGTATTCAGACGCTTACCTTTACTGCTTTTTAAAGAAATATTTAATTATTTTTTGTTTTAGAAGATATATTCGCAATTTCATTACATCTCGAATAAAATATAATAATAAAATTGTTATTTTGCTGACCGGAGATCTTCGGATATACAAAGTTACTCCATGCCATTTATTTATCTTAAAAAAGGGTACGGTAGACGGTGAAATTAAGTTACACTCACCTATCCAAGACTCTGGTTCACGCTCCTAATTATACTACATTGCCATATAACCTATCTTGTACATTGATTGAGATATTACGAAAAATTAAGTTTCTTTTAAATTACATTTTTAAAATATTAATCACGATTACTTATATATGTAATAACATGTAATTATACTTACAACTTTCAAGAGAAATAAAGCCGACCTCTTCCAATGTCAACTAAAACTATACAGCTAAAAGTTTTATAACTATATAGAAAACATTTTTGTTCATCGTACTTTTTTTTAATTACTATACTTTTTAAATATTTTTTTAAACTATATCAACGTCAAAAAAAATGTATTTGCGTTAAAGTTTTTAAATTAAGCAACTTGCACGAATCATGGTGTAAAAAATACCTTTTGACAAATGCTCATTAAATTGGCACAAGTGTTTGAATAGTATATATTTTTATTATTGTTACATATTAAAACTTTCGGTGGTTCAAATAAGTCGCAGATTTGTACCAGTATCTATATATAGCATATCATTTTCAGTATATCATTATGTATTTATATAAAATTTAAAGAAGCCTAACATAAATAATATAAAACGAAGATAAATAACCCTACAAAATATCGCCAAGAGTTGAAATTGGAAGTGAACTTCAATATACTTTATATTCGTATCAATTGCTTTCAAATTTGATAATTATTATTAGATAAAATGCATGAAAGTACTGATAAATATGAAAAAAATGTTAACAAGATTTAGATACTTCTTATTTCACATTTTTTTGTATATATTTTTGTGTAGGACACTTAGCGGTAGCCGCTTTTTACCTTATTCCATCTTAGGTAGGTAATACTTACGTTGAACCAGCTTGAATAGGAGTAAAAATCTAATGACTACAGGTGGGCTCCATAACCCAGCAACTACGATAAAAACTAATAACATAAACTTTTAAGTCTTAACATGAAATATGTATGCAGGATTAAAGTACTCGAGCTCCAGTAATAAAATACTTATAACTTATTAATAAAAAATATTTTTACATAGCCGATGTGTTTCGTTTTGATAACACTCTTCCATGTCCGCATGTCTACCAATTCTTTATTTGCAGCCATAACCCATAACATTTAAAAAAGCAAAACAGATGACATTGACATTTGATGTTTGACAAGTCTTTGTTTTCATTTGAACGCTATGATTGTTGCTTGTTGTAGTCCGGTTTGTTTAGACGAATCAAATATTTAATAATCACATAATCTAAAAAAATTAATAATGTCAGCCTGTGATTCTCAAAAATCCGAGGCATCAAAAGACAATGTCTCAACCAATTCTATTGATGAAGGGTTGCCTCGCGAATTAAGTCAACTAAGCCTTTCAAGTGGTTCAAATTCAGATGAATTCCATTGTAATAAAGGCCATTCCGAAGCTACAATGAAGAATATTTATGGATACTATCAATCCCAAAAACTTTTTGATGTTGTTTTAATTGCTAACGGATGCAGGTAAGTAAAAATCAATTTTTAAACTGTCCAATTTTGCACCCAAACAATAGTCCAATCTTGGCTCTTTGTTCGCCATTTATTCATACTACATTTAGATTTTGTGTATTTTTAGTATATTACTAATTTTGTAGTATTATTACTGACTAATTATAAAAAGTAAAGTTTTTCTCATTTCAGTTATGTATTATTTTAATTTATTTTAAAATTTGTTTTTTTTATCAGCATCTAATTAAAATGATAGCTGTTCAACCTTTCGTATTTCGTGACAGGATACCGGCACACAAAGTTGTATTGGCATCTTGTAGTGAGTACTTTGCAGCCATGTTCACCGGCTCACTGAGAGAGGCTCAATCATCAGAAATAACTTTAGAAAGGGTTGACTCACAAGCACTTAGATCATTGGTTCACTACTGCTATACAGGCCTTATAGGTATTTTGTAGATATAAATAAAAATCCTTTGTTTTCTTTGTTTGCATTGCTTGACAATGAAACTAACATTTTATTGCAGAGTTAAGTGAAGATACTGTTGAGATTCTTCTGTCAACAGCAAGCTTGCTGCAATTGCATTCGGTTACAAAAGCATGTTGTGATTTTCTTGAAAAACAGCTGGATCCATGCAATTGTTTAGGAATTGCTTTATTTGCTGAACAGCAATCCTGTATGGGTTTACATAAAAATGCTTTGGAGTACACTTACCAACACTTCATGCAGGTTAATATATACCAAAGCATCAAACATTGGCTTAGACAACATTACTACCATAGAGAAAAACATAAAAAAGGATCCTAATTAATATTTTTATATTTCAGGTTGTAAAACATCAAGAATTCTTAACTCTTCAAGTAGATCAGTTGGCTAGTTTACTTAAATGTGATGACCTCAATGTAGTGACTGAGGAAAATGTATTTGAAAGTCTCATGGCCTGGGTACAACATGATAATGAAAACAGGGAACAACACCTGCCAACTTTATTAAAACTAATTAAGCTGCCACTTCTGTCTTCAGAGGTAAGCGCTAATTATCTTTTATACAGTCTATATTATATAATTTCTTTGTCTACTATTACACAAGTTACATTCTTGTGCACTTATATGGCTAATTGTGTATGCAATTAAATGCTGTTTCCTTGTTGGTATATTAATACAAATGCCAGTTGATTGAGAGCTTCAGATAAGGAGCAATATTATATTTGACAACATATCTTTTGTTCTCAATAGAAGTCTAGTTAAAATATAAACACAGTCAACATTGTGCACTTTCTTAAAGCATTAGCAAATAGTAACTACACTTCTCTAATACCATTATATAACTGATTATTGTTAATATTGTTATAGTTACTCCTACACTCTTGATGTTTTTCTTTTCATAATAATTTGTAAAGAATTTGTTAAATGTATATCTGATCTCATTTCTATATAGTTAAACTTACTTTTACCATAATTTTATTGCATAGCTTAGCCTATAGCACCCAGGTATAAAATTCCTTTCTAACACGAAAAATATTTTCAAAATCGTATCAGTAGCACTGGTGATTACTCGTCACATATAAACTACTATTTTATAATATTAGTATAAAGTAAATTCTTATAATTACAGTATTTGATTGACAAAGTCGAACAGGCATGTGGTGAAGTAACAGAGTGCCAACCACTTATAATGGAAGCTGTAAAATGGCACCTTTTGCCTGAAAGAAGGTCATTGTTATTTTCTCATAGAACACGGCCAAGAAAATCAACTATTGGAAGACTTCTGGCTATTGGTGGCATGGATGGATATAAGGTAATGATGATAGTTTGCTCTAGCTTTTATTTAATAGTTTGTTTCAGATATCTTTACTATGCAAGTAAAATTAATGTAAAATACAAGAGTTGTCTTGTTATTTATTTGAATTGTTAATTGTTATTTGTTTTTAATATTTAAAAATGACATTATATTTCAACCTCCTCCCAAAAAAAGGGAGATAACCCTCATCTTTATAGAAGTTTGAGTTTCTAAAAAAAAGATGTATTATCATTTGTAAAATATTATTATGTATCACAATATATTTAACTTTCATTTAGAAGTTCCAAGCTACTGACAGATGGACGGACAATCGGCGTTGGTTCAACAATGGGGTTCCGTTAGGATCCTTTACGGTACGGAACCCTGAAATGAGATATACTAAAAGTATATGGGTCACTTAACATGAACTAGGAAAAAGATAATATTTGTGTGTATTGTTGCAGGGCGCCAGCAATATGGAGATGTATGATCCTCGTACAAACACCTGGACTCCTTTCATGAAGATGGGTGCTAGAAGACTTCAATTTGGTGTTGCTGTCATGCAAAATAAACTCATAGTCGTGGGAGGGAGAGATGGACTTAAAACATTGAATACAGTAAAGATCCTTAATATATTACTATCGTTCGTTATTTACTGAATTACAATTAATACTACAATAACAGATATAAAAAAATATATAAGTAGATATTTTTTGTCTTAATATATATTTTTATTGATTACTTGTTATTTAAAAAAATCAGTTCTATAAGACAATTCACTTGGTGATAATAATTTTAAGCAGTAGCAAAAGCTTTTCCGACTTTGAATACCGGGCAATATTAGGGGTTCCAAAAGAAATGTAGAGATGTAGGCTAACGGGAAGAAAGGAACGTTCAAGATATGCTGCTTGCAATATTTAATACCAGTCTATGGATGATAGGTGACAACTACCCGACCCAAAACGTAACCCGAACTCCATAACGTAATCGCAAATTTACTAGGTGGAATGCTTCGATTTGACGTCTCTGAGCTGGAGCACGCTGGCGCCCATGAACACGCACCGCCACGGCCTGGGCGTGGCCGTGCTGGGGGACGGACCTAACGCTCCCATATACGCTGTGGGGGGGCACGACGGATGGATCTACTTGAACTCCGTCGAGAGGTAATGCATTTTAAAATGACACAGATTTTCTATTAAAAAGTCAGACTAGTTTATGTTTTTGACTAATTTTCAGAAATCTCTTACGGGATTCTTTTAATAATTAAAACAATATGAACGTTTTAGCACTGCATGCATTTTTTGCCTGATTGAAAATATGACTTCACCAGATGGGACGCGTGTTCGCGGACATGGACCATGGTATCAGCGATGGCTGGAGCTCGTAGCACGTGCGGCGTAGCGGCGCTACGCGGGCGGCTGTATGCGGTAGGGGGGCGGGACGGCGGGGCGTGTCTACGCTCCGTCGAGTGCTACGACCCCGCCACCAACCACTGGACCAACTGCGCGCCCATGACACGTAGACGGGGCGGTGTCAGTGTGAGTATACGCACATATGTTTTTATTGAATTAAAATCGTTTCGAAGGCTATGCGACAATAAATCATTCATTAAGTTACCAAATATTTTACACGTGGTCCTAATATGGCTCTAATCAAGCGTCACACCCTGTGATAGACTTCAGCCGTGGCTGGTGACCATCCTGCAAACTAAAGATGTGTCGCCAAGTGGCCTAGTCATGGTCTAGGAAGTAGACTAGTGACTAGTGAGTTGTGCTAAGTATGTATCAATTAAGAAGTACTTTGAACCACAAGCTTCGAGAGGCTAGTCGTGGAGGGTAGCGGGATACGAAGCAAGCAAGGCTGGTCGACCACAGTCAGTAGTGGATCTAATTTTGAGGTCACGGTAGGTGGTTCCGACTACTCCAAAAGCCTCGTGACCGATGACGCACATCACTCCTGTTAGCTACCCGATGCGAGCGCCCGATAGGCACATTCTTCGACCTTGTAGTCTCCAGCCAAGTTCCGCATCGATGTCTGTTCTGTTGTGCTCCACTGGCTCTAAGACGTAACCGCTATCGTAAAATTAATTTAGTACATTTGAAGAGTTTCAAATGAATGGATAGAGTAGCCTAATGTTATGATTTTCTTTTAACATTTACTACATGCAATATTTTGATTATAGGCTATTGCGGATACGACAAAGATTTTCACACATATACGTTACAAAAACATATTTACACTGAAATATTTAAACAATATAACGATAAATAATCGGTTTGAAAGTTATGTTTCTTTGTATGTTTTGAAAAATATAAAAAAATATCGCGTCGACGTAGGTGTGCGCGGCGGGGGGGTTCCTGTACGCGCTGGGGGGTCACGAGGCGCCCGCCAACACCGCGGGGGGTCGCCTGGCGTGCGTGGAGCGCTACGACCCTCTCGCCGACAGCTGGCTGCTGCTGGCGCGCCTGTGCTACGGGAGGGACGCCATCGGCTCCTGCCTGCTCGGGGACCGGATCGTCGCCGTCGGTGAGTCGCGCGGGAGACGTTTCGGACTCCGCGGTCCATTATTTTTACCGACCGTACGAATGAAAACCTTCCCCGTGCGTCAGGCGGCTACGACGGCGTGCAGTACCTGTGCGTGGTGGAGGTGTACGACGCGGAGGCCAACAGCTGGCGCAAGCTGTGTCCGCTATCGACGGGGCGCGCTGGCGCCGCCGTGGTGGCCGTGCCGCCCGCCGCGCCGCACCACGCCTGCGCCTCGCTGTAGGCGCTCGCGGCGACATCAGCGCGCGACGTACGTATATGTGGGCGTGTTACGTATATGTGGGCGTGTTACGTGCGTACGGAACCTTAGTCTCTGAGGGACCACGTGCGTCCGGGGCCGTACACGTGATTAGTTACTACCGTGGTTCGTGCTTCTCTGTGTCGGTTTATATAATACTTTGAAAAGGTCGTGCACCTTTTAATCGAGATTTTTATTATTTTTTTCGATTTCACGACGTCGAGGAATCGTGTTCGGTGAGAGCATTTATTAGTTAGATAATCTCAAATGTAGAGATTCGAGGCCGGTTCGTATCTCGTCCTCGGATGGTCCCGCCCGTCGCCGATAGGAGCTCCTTCTTAGAGGCCTGACGGGTGACGATCTCGTTTTCAATTAGTCCTAGTATCGTTACAGGCTTGCGTGTGATTCATACTATGTGTTTTTCTAGCTCCTACGGGGTAAGGCTTTATAGTATTACAATAATTCCTAATTTACTTGATTTAGTCTCTAATATACAATTATATTTACTCATCACGAACATTGTAAGTAATTTATGAGAAATGCTCATATTTGAATGGAATTTTATTTGGTGAATGGAATTGACTTATGGAATTTTTAGAGGAATTGTTAGAAATAATTATGATACAAAGGTAATGCGTCTTTGAATCTGCTACTGCATTTTACTTGTGAAAGACGAGCCTTTTACTCAATGTGCAGGAAGTTTGTATTATTTTCTGTACTAATATTATTTTATGTGCCGTTTAGTTTACCTAAACTAATATAACAGTGCTTTTTTGTAATCAAATAAAAATTATAAATATGGAATTGTTAAAAATTAAAACACTACGCTATTTTATAATAATTTAACATTTTTATAAACAATTGTTTAGTTTTGATACATTTTATGTTTTGATCGGTTAATAACAGTCATAAAGAAAAAAATTATAATAATAAAATTAATATTGATCTCATTGATTAGACTAAAGTGTTCTAAATTAAAAAATATCTCACATCTAAAGGCTGTTTTACACGAATATTTTTATTATTAATAAATCTATCCATAAATAAAGATAGAGTCTTTGTTGATGAGTTTTTAGTTCTATATATATTTTTTTCGTTTAACTCTCTAATTTATAAAAAAAATCTAAATATAGTGTATACATATATATTAAATTAATTTTGCGTCTTCATTTCGTTGTAAGGTAAGTGTCAAATGGCCTTAATAAAATTGTCAGTCATAAATATTTGTATCAAAAATGATTCATTTTTGTTAACTTGTCATATATTTGTTAATTTTATGGAATATAAACTTTTTCTTTTATTAATAATGAAAAAAAAAGTTTATATTATATTACCACAAATATATTTTTATAAAGTATTGTATAAACTAAAAAGTAAGAGGGGAGAAAAGCTGTTTTATTTTTAGCCAATCATCGTGCTTTACGACCTACTAAAATGATCAATTATATTTATTGGCAACACTAAAATAAAAAAAAAACTTTAATTTTAATCTTAAATAAGAATTCATTGTCTTCATCAAATTTTACGTGTTTAATGGGAAAATGCAAGGCTAAATTTTAATTTAAACAAGTGATCTTTACTAAGACGCTTATATCACGAACCATTTTAAATCATATAATTCCCGCTGGCAGTATTATTTGTCAAATTTACTATTTTTTGGAACTCCTGTGATGTTATTAATAAATAATATAGTTATAAGTTAGTATGTAATATGATATTGATAATTTTAGACACTGTACTATCAACTGGTCATTGATAATGACTTTCTCTAGCTTTAATATTATTTTTATGAAATAGGGGTGTGAATTATAATTTTTAATGATAAAATATATATATATATATTTTTTATAAATAGCGGCCATTTTATATTTTTTGTCTCATATTTAACACAAAATTAAGTAACGTAATAATTATTTTAAAAAATTTTAAAATAATTTTTACTTTAATAATTTATATACAAATTCATGTTTTCTAAAACTAAAAATAAAGGAAAAATAACTGTAATCAATATTAACTATATATATTTTAAACCAATTAGACGTCAACAATGACAGTTCAAGTAGGAATATATATTCTGTCTAAATTAAATTTACCTTTAAAGATAAGTTTTTTTAAATTTGAAACTATCTTTAGAGAAATACACCCCTATTACTGTGTGATGCTATATTTTTTTAGTAACGTAATATTAGTAGAACTTGTGTACTCTCATTTTGTTAGTAATAAAAAGATATTTAGGATTTTCTTATATTTTAAAATCTGTATTATTATACTTAATATATCTTGTCAGTGTTCTCGGATACGTGTATATTGGAAGTTTCGGAAAATGTCTCTAGACTGATAAAGTAAATAAATTTAAAATTAACTAATATGTACTTAAATATTTGAAACTGTAAATTTGTCAAATACTTCATTATATTTTATTAAAAAAAATAAAACACTCATAGTAATGTTTTTAACCCTTTTCCTTTGTGCTAGTTACTAAAATGTTCGTAAGTACTGCAAGTAAAGGTATTATACCTTTTATGTATAATTAGAAGCCGCCCGTGTGGTGTGATTATTTATATCAAATTTCATTATGAAATGGCTCAGCCTAGGCATAAATAATACATTGATTATACGTTATATTTACATATACAGATAAATAACGTGACAGAAGGACAAAAGTTAAATTAATGAAAATTTGGAAATCAATGTAAATAGTTCAGCTGTTTAAAAAATGTTTGGGAGGCGGTGGTACACATATTGACGAGCACGCGCTAGTATTCGATCTATCCGTGTGCATAGCTTCAACTCGATCGGTGCAGTAGATTAGTCATTCAGAACAAACACACAATAAAATTTTCACTATATATATGTATAGATTATCGGTCTTAGTTACATAAAAATTTCATAATTTGCCCGACTAGATTCATTTGCCGTTATTTCAATGGCACGAAAAGTTTTGCAAAGACAAGTTTCAAAAAGTTTGTACGTCTGAATAATTATATGGCAACAGTCACTTGTCACGAAAGTATTACAACACCTACGCAAAGTAAAAATCTTAAACAGACAACATTATACAAAACAAACAATTGTTATGATTTTAATAACCATTTTCTCTATATATTATATACCTAAACTTTGGTATACAGACATCAAAGACGATGTTAAAGGTTTATAGAAATTGAATTAAAATAAAATATTGATCAAAGTTTGCGTTCAACCGTAATATATATTTATCGCATTAATGGCGATAATTACAAATTGGTATAGTTTGGTATTTCAATAATCTCCATATTAGTAATAAAATTTCTTTTTAGTTTAAATTGTAAAAAACTGTAACGATATTAATGCATTCTAAAAAAAAATTATTGTTAGTTTTTTACGTAAGGTGTTACGCTTAAAATAAAAGTTATTGCCTAAACATCCTTAAAATCGGATAACTTACGTAATTTTTTATTTTTTATTTGGAAAATTGCGTAATCTTCTTTATTTACTATAGATGTATACATAACATATATAAAATAGAGAAATTCAGATATAATAGATTGAAGTAGGTGGCTTCAGTAGTTGAAACGTCTTTCTATAGTATAATTAAAGATATAATCATTCATTGCGAAATAAGATCGTTAAAAAATCAAATGTCATCAATCTTACTTTAGAATTTTAGACAATAATAATTTATAACATGTGTCGTATTTGCTGTTATTATATGTTATATAGTCTGTACTCTGTAAATATTAAATTGTGATCTGTTACCATTTTGCGGCAGACTTGAGCATAGACTATACTGGATTTCGGTTTCTCGTGATTCATTTCAGAAATATAACGAAATTTGAAGAATTATTAAGCAAATAATAACTATAAAATGGCTTTACATGTACCTAAAGCACCGGGTGTACCCCAAATGTTAAAAGATGGAGCTCGGGTAAGTAATAATTATCATAACCAAAATCCTGTCATGCCGTGCCGTATGAAACTTAAATTTCAATTTTTTCCTTTATTTGTGAATGAAATTGATTTATCACTATTAATTATTTGAATATTTGTTGAAAAAAACTATGTTATTGCATTATAAGATAAATAAATATTGTTAATTAATTTTTACGACAATAATTAGCGTAAAATTTTTTTTGTATGCAATTTTTAAAATTTTTACAATTGGTTTTAAGCCTATAAATAAAGTTAATACGTTACTCTAAATATCATAATAATTTACTTAAAAAATAATTGTTAATAGATTATAACTTTGAAATGCAACCTTTTATGTCCGTATCACACTTTTAAAACATTATATTTCGTCAAATATGATATTATTAAAATATGCACTAAATTATTATATTGGATCAAAATAATAAATATCTATATATTTTAGATGTTTTCTGGTTTAGAAGAAGCTGTATATCGTAACATTAATGCATGCAAACAATTTGCTCAAAGTGTGCGCTCAGCCTATGGACCAAATGGCATGAATAAAATGATTATCAATCACATTGATAAACAGTTTGTGACTAGTGATGCTGGTACTATCATCAGGGAACTTGATGTTGAGCACCCAGCTGCAAAACTGATGGTTTTAGCCAGTCAAATGCAGGATGCTGAAGTTGGTGATGGTACAAACTTTGTAATAGTTATATCAGGAGCCCTCCTTGAAGCAGCCGAAGAGCTGCTACGTTTAGGAGTCACTACAAGTGAAATAGCAGAAGGATATGAAAAGGCTCTTGATAAATGTCTAGAAATCTTACCACAGTTAATTTGCCATGAAATTAAGGACTGCAGGAATATAGATGCTGTTTCTAATGGTATAAAACCATCCATCATGTCCAAACAGTATGGTAATGAAGATTTTATAGCTGGGCTAGTGGCCAAAGCTTGTGTGGCAATTTTACCAGAAGATACAACATTTAATGTTGACAATGTCAGAATATGCAAGGTAGAGAGAACAGAGAATATAATACCTAAATAATGTTATCCAAGATCTTTTTTGGTTTTTAGTACATCATATGCTTTAATAATAACATACATTTTTATCACACATTGTTCTAAAAAAGGTATTAACTTTACTATTACAGATTCTTGGAGCTGGTTTGTTACAATCAGAAGTCTTATCAGGAATGGTGTTCAAGAGGGAAGTAGAGGGAGATGTTGCCATTGCTACAAAAGCTAAAGTAGCTGTATATTCATGTCCAGTGGACATCACACAAACTGAAACCAAAGGCACAGTTCTTATCAAATCAGCTGATGAACTACTGAACTTCAGTAAAGGAGAGGAGTCTCTGTTAGAAAAACAGATAAAAGATATTGCCGGTACAGGTGTAAAAGTCATTGCTGCAGGAGCTAAATTTGGTGATATGGCATTACATTATCTTAATAAATATGGTATAATGGCTGTTCGTCTCAATTCCAAATTTGATCTTCGTCGCCTTGCAAAGACTGTGAATGCAACTGTGAGTAACATTAATATCAACATTGAGTGAAGAAGGGACAAGTTCTAGTCAACAAAAATCCTAATGTTGTAAATTATTTCAGGTATTACCTAGATTGACTACACCAACAGCTGAAGAACTTGGTTACTGTGATACAGTCAAAGTTGATGAAGTGGGTGACACTAGGGTAGTTGTCTTTGGTATGGAAAGCAGTGAGTCCCGAATTTCAACAATCGTTATCAGAGGATCAACTGACAATTTCATGGATGACATTGAAAGAGCTATTAATGATGGCGTTAACACATTCAAAGGAATAGCTAGGGATGGAAGGTAAATTCAATTAAAGCACCTATACTATCACTACATAATGTCTGGTGATATAAACAAATTTTCTTATTCAAGGTTCTTAGCGGGTGCTGGAGCTACTGAAATTGAATTAGCTTCACAACTCCTTCAGTATGCAGACACATTGCCAGGTTTGGAACAATATGCTGTACGAAAGTTTGCTGTAGCTCTGGAAGGCATTCCAAAGGCTCTAGCTGAAAACTCTGGAGCTAATGCCACAGAAGTAGTGAATAATATCTACAAAGCACACAGGGTAAGTTTTTATTCAATTATATTTATTGAAATGGAGTCAAAACTGTTCTGATTCTATTATGTATTAATTTTGTATTTTCTTCTTCAGGAAAATAACAAATATGCTGGTTTTGATATTGACTCTGAAAACAATAGTATTTGTGATGCTAAGGAGAAGGGAATATTGGATTTATATTTCTTGAAATATTGGGGCCTTAAATATGCTGTTGGTGCTGCAACTACCATTTTAAAGGTTGATCAGATAATTATGGCTAAACGGGCTGGTGGACCTAAACCTCCCAAACCCAAGGCTGGAAGTGATGATGAATCTTAATTATGATACAGTATTTCACAAAACATAGAGCTCGCTAGAAGAAATGTTTACTTTGTAATCTTTAATTTAAATTTACTTTTAATCTTTCAATTTGTGTTAATGCTTTTAACTATTGTCTTGATGACAAAAAGTAATAAATAATAACAAAGAAAATATTTAATGCCTTTATTTTTTATGTGGCGTACATATTAAAACCAATATTAAGAATAATATAAACTTCTACAAGAGTGGGACTATTATTTTACAACTTTCAAAAGACAAATTTTCGTATTGATAATTCTAATCAAAAATACACAATCAAGAGTACGCAATTTTTTTTAACACAAAATATTAGTTATAATTTATTCTGATTTACTAATCTAAATTGCAGTTAGATTTCATGTATCTAGTATAATATGGCCTTCTCACACGTTCCTTAGCCAATCTGAAATTCCGATCTTCTTGAGATTCCAATAATCTTTTCAGAATTGTTTGGTCTCGTCCATTTTTAACTATTTTATCTTTGTTCTTCGATCTCCTTGGCTCCCAATATGGCTGTTTTATTTGAATTCATAAACTAAAACGTTTACGTTCCATATTTTCACTCCTTGCTAGGCCTTATCTTTTGACTTAATGTAAGTAATTTAGTTTGCAAACTTTACTTTTCTAATTGTTTATTGCAAACTTCTGTTTGCGGTTTTTACAAGATGGCTTTGATAAAACCGATTTTTTAAATATTTATTTTTAATAGCAATTACATGATTATACAATTGTGAAACAAGGTTTTAGATTTGTTTTTTCCTAACATATAAACAAATATTATAAGGAAAACTAAGCTGTGATCGAAAAATTTACAGTTAATACTTCGGTTAGAACCGGAACCATGAACTATAAGTAGTTTGTGCTCAATGTGGATGCGGAAGAATGACAATTTTAATATTTTATAATCGTTAAAATATCAACAGATTTTATTCATCAGAATGAAGTAACATTAACTTACTAAATAAGTGAAGTTGGCTAGGAAATAATAACTAATGTCGAATACAAAATAATTATAAACGTATAATGATTACAAAATCCATTTTGACGCTCGAGGTCACGGTTACAAAAGAAAAATTTTAAAATGTTATGTATGTTTAGGTTTAAGACATTAATTTATAAAAAGCTGTCACTATAAGGATATACAAAATAACAAGTCATAAAAACCATATGAACAAGGAGGTAAAAACAAATTTTCACTTTTAAAGTTAATCATCATTTACTGGGCATATTTAATGATTTTTTTAAAGGGTTCTGTCAATGTTATATACATACTAAGTAAATGTATAAAAAATTGTTACCTGAACAATGTAGAGTTTTGATAAATATAGTTTTAAATGTGATAAATTTATTTTTTAAATCATTTAAGGGAAGGTGAGAAAATACTCTAAAAAGATTTTTTTTTAATTATTATTATTTGGTTTTCTATTTCTTTTTACTCAAAAACTACTGGATAGAAATTAAAATGAATGGTTTAATAAAAGCTAAATATATAGCTTACTAGAATCTTTTTACATCTGTTAAATGAAGATTATTCTTTTAAAAATAAGATCGAAAAATATAGTACTTGTAAAATCTTGACTTTTGTAATTATTTGAAATTGAGATGAACAGAGTAGGTTTGAAACTTTCTCTATGGACTTTTAAAAATCCCGTTTTAAATATTTATTGTTCACTTTAACCTACGTCCTATCATTTGATACAATAATTACATAAAAATATTATTAATATACTGAAGCCATCCGGTGACAAATTTATATTTAATTATACACTTTGACAGGCCTTAATAAAAAAGAAAATTGTAGACTGTAAATCTATAACATTAAAACATTTAAAAAGTGACATCTGACAGCTTGCTCTAAATTCTGCAAAACAACTAACAAGTAAAATTAATATTACTTGTAATAATTTGTTTTTTTAGGAAAAAAACTAATTTTAGATATCCGCATAGTCTCGATAAATAAATATGTCCTCGTATAAAGTAATTATAATTCTTATTTTTCTTAAGATAATCTAGTTGCATCTACTTACTTACTTCTGCTTATTTCTAGCCAATTGATTCAAAAAGAGAAGAATTTAGGCGTTATTTAGAGCGTGCAGGTGTAATGGATGCCCTTACAAAAGTTCTGGTAAGTCTTTATGAAGAGCCAGATAAACCAGAAGATGCTTTAGAATATGTGCGTAAACATTTGGGTACCGATGGAGGAGATGACGAGCTGGAGGCTGCGAGGGCACGTATAGCTGAATTAGAGGCCGAAAATGCACTCTTAAAAGGAGAGACAGCCCCTACTGAAGGATAAAATCTCAAATTGAATTAAAAATAATTAATTGATCTCATTGTAAAATGATCTCTAAAGATGTTACATTAAAAGAACTATCTTAAATTTGTTACTAGCAGAGTAATATTTTTGTTATATTATCATTTAAGAATGTTTAAGTTAATATGGTTTTTAATTTTAATTGCCTATTAAAACTTTTGACTTAATAGTACTGTTTTATTTCATATGTTATATCAACAAGGCTGGTCTTAGCTTTTTGCTTACATGCATTACAAGCTATAACACTACTTTAAAGAGAAGATATTCATGGATATGAATAAATTTTAGTTAAGCATTTTAAAAACCAATAAACATTTGGAACTCATAAGAGGTGGTCCTATCACCAAATATGATTCGTTCCAGCCAACACTAAGGTTAGAAAATTTTTAAACTTATTTGGGTGATGTGTATATAGATGAAAAAAATATACAAATATGAACATACATAGACATAGCTGCAGAAATATGTTAATTATTAAAAATATATCTTACAATAAATAACTTTAAAACACTGAGAAATATAGTAAAAATAACTTAAACCTCTTGTACAATTAGATTTTCTAATGAAACATTTATCTATATTAAACATTTTTTACATTTGGAGGTAATATATTTCACAGCTTTTATGGTGAAACGGAATTTGTAAAATTTTGTGTTATGGATAGACATTTTGATGCTAAGTTTTTTATAAGTTGTCGGTTAGCCTTAAAAAAATTAATTTCTCCTTAAGATATGAATGGGTTTTTGGAAGAAATAGTATAATAGAGAAGGTCAGACAATTTAACTTATTTTTTCACAATTATTGAAATAATTGTGCTAAAGTAACAGATTTTATAGAAATCACAATATTACTATATTATTTAAATTATCAATTGAGTGATACATGAGTTAAAACTAGCTGTTAACAAAAACTTGGTATTGTACCTTCTCCTCGTTATGACCATACATGGCATATAATTAAATAAATAAACATGTCTGTAAAGAATATACTGTGTACAACAAAAAGTTAAATTTATTTTAACTTCTCTTACTTAGCATTGCTCTATTTAACTTTATAATCTAATAGTCTACTAGTTACATTATGCATGAAAAGTATACCGAGTGGTGGATAACTGTCTGAAACAGTATCTGAAATTGTCTTTCTTAAGCACAAAAAAATATTTGTGCTTTACATATATATTTTTTTAATTAAATATTCTTATACTCACGGTATTATACAAGGTTACAAATATATTTCTGATGTAAAATAAATAAGTAATAATTTATTTTGGTGGTTATAAGTTTGAGTGTAGTTTTGTTTTTATTTTTGCTTATTTTATACTATATAAAGATAATAAAATAATATATTTAAAACTGATATTGATATTCATTTTGGTAAATTATATGTATTATATAAAGTAAAGTTTAAGTTTTATGCAAATAGGAATAAATAAAAAACTTTTTGCCATGTTAATATGATTTTTAATTTCAAAACATGACCATTAACATATATTTTTGACTACTGGATCATAAATTAATAACAATATTAGACAGCGGTACTGATGAGTTCAGTATATTTCTTTACTTTGCTGGCGACACTCATGTCCACATACTTGTCACCAATTGAAACAACCATGCCTCCAATGAGGGATGGGTCAACTTTAGCCGTAAGTTGCAGAGTCTCATTGCCTTTAAGGAATTTCTGGAAATCAAATTAAATGTTAACATGAGAAATTTATCTTTGTTTTGTATTTCTTTATTTCTTTTATTTAAAATTTATGGAAAAATGTGTTTATACATATGAAAGTGACACAAGAAAATTAGAAAAATTTAAGTGAATTTCACGTAAAATGCCTTTTATGGCCTTTTTGAATGACAATTTGAGATGTAATGGAATGGAAGAACGACAATTTGAGATGTAATGGAATATGGACAACTACGTTACTTCACTAGAACAGATATAGCAACAATTATTATCTATGGAGTAAGAAAATATCAAATTAAAAAATATATATATACCTTTAGGGCAGCTTCTAAGTTTTGTTTTTGTGCCTGATCCAGGGGCTTGGCTGTAGTCACCTCACATGTAACTTCACCACGGTGGGCAGCCATCATTATTTTGAATGCATTAATTACAGCCTCCAGCTTGTCTAAGCGGCCATTCTCAGCCATTAATCCTAACAGGTTGCTGGTGGTTGCTGATAAATTTGTCTGTAGAATTTATCACGTATTTAAAAGTTGGTCCGAACACATGATTAGTTAGTATTAAGATGGTTTTGATTATGCATTATTATCTTCCTTTTTTTGTTGAATTTGTTTAATGTCCTCCTTTTCTTGTTGATTTAATAACTAGATTTAAAATATTTTTCATATTTGCTAGACTGTTATTAATTAATATGTTATAGTGTCTCCTATTTTCGTAATTTTCTACCTAAATCCTATATTTAATTAATCAGTAATAAAAGAGAATAAACCTAGTTTTACAAGCAATTAGTCTAAAAACAATTCATTTATTCCCAATCCGAATGACACAAAGAAGTTGCAAGTAATAATAAAATATCAAACTAAATTATCAACATTAAGAAAAGGTAGACAAAATTTCCTAATTTAAGGGAGATTGAAATCAGTGTTCTCATGAACACGATAGCGATTAACTTAATTGGTCTGCGTACAAAGTTGTAAGAAATCGATGTAATAGGTTATGTAGGGACATGAAACTGAAACTCAGCGCTGGTGTCACGTATTCCAGCAATAGCTGATAGGTTTTAGATGTAACCGTTCTATTTGTTTTTAATCTTTGTTAATTCTTTAATTTTGTTTTCTTTTGTTTTTTTTTATTATATTTCTTTATGTACATTTGTATGATGTCTAAATAAAGTTTTTTGAAAACGCCGATATATTATTAATCATATCAGTTCACCATCTTCTTCGGCAACACATTACTTTCTAAAATATTTGGGTTTGGGTAAAAAGAACTTTTACGATTCTAATCTCAATATTGACATCGATTCTTAAAATCCTTTTTTTTAAGATTTCTTCTTTTTCGAATATGAATACCTTTCAATTAAATCCCAAACCATGTCCGATATAGTCAATTTGCCGATTCTAAAATTAGAAACATGTAATCTTTCACCAGTAGACAGATCTGAGGTAAAAAGGAGTATACTTTCTATTACCTCCAAAGTCATTGGAAGTGATAAATTTAGTTGCCCTATGATTGTTTTTGTTTTAAATAATTTTTTAGATATTATATATTACTCAAATAATTAATTTTTCTCTATCCTCGAACACATTTCCCGAGATATGCGAAACGCATTTATCCTACCTCTTCCCAAAATATCAAATTCCCCACTTGCCATCGCATTTTAGCCCTACCGCTATACTTCCTTTTCTTTCTAAAGTTATTGAATCCATTGTTTACCACCAGATATCCTCTCATTTCATGAAACACAACTTAATACATTCCCATCAGGGTTTAAACATGACATGGTTTAGTGACATAATCTACGAGAATCCTTTGTACTCTTTACTCTATCCTTCATAATCCCTCTTATCCAAAATATCTCCTAAACAAATTTCTACTTCGCACTCATGCTCATGAAAGATCATTGCACTCTAGTGAAAACCAATTGTTAACTGTTCCAACACACCATACTGGTTTCATGTCTGATTCTTTTTCTGTTACCGCTGTCTGACTGTGGAATTAATTACCGGAAAACATTAGAAAAGAACCATGAAGAAATTCTTTTAAGAGGCAGGAGAAATAGTACTTCCTGAACAGTTGCGAATAATCCTTTTATTATTATATTTTTTCACAGATGATTATATGTTTATATTTATATAGATCAATTTATTTTTTTATGTATTTATGGGATTATTTGTGTATATTTATGTATGTATGTAGATTATGTATGTATATATTATAGATATTTATGAGTATATATATTGTATCTTTTTTGTTTTTTTTTTTTTGGTAATTCGCTTTCACACATTTATCTTGCAGTTATGGATTGGCTAGTAGAAAATTCTTTAGCATTAAGCCCAACTGTTGTACCGTTGTTGTGCAATAAAGAATTTAAATAAATAAATAAAATCAGTACATCCTGATCGTAACATTAAGATAGGTTTACTACTCTATAAACCTTTTATTGAGATAAAGCAAATAAGTCCCATAGATCTAATTTGAAACAAGTTTAATTTAAGAAATTTTCAAAAATAGGTTTAAAGTTTTTCCAGAGACGGGTTCTGAAAGTTGTGCAAAACTGCTTAAAACATGCTCAATATGGCACCATATATAATGGGGATAAGCACAGGAAAAGGATATATAACTGTTTTCAAAATCAAATAGACATTTTTAATTTCAGATGGGTAATAAAAACTAAATAATGTGGAAATCCACCTATATTTTAGACCTGATAATTTAATCACAAAACAAACATTCAAGAACTATTTCCTCAATGTGGATTTTTATTCAATGAATAATAAAAATTCTGCCTTGTATTATAGTTATATAGAGTTATTTCAGTATGAAAACAAATCAGAAATTATTTTGAAAAATGTAAAGTTCTAGTCAATAGACTATAGAAATTTAAAGACTGACCTTAGCAGCGACCTGTTTTAAAGCGTCGACTTTTAAGTTCCTTTTAAGAGTAGGATTAATGATGAACTCCTTGACTTTAGCATCACTTTTGATTGATTTTTGGAACTGAGTCAATTCTTTTTCAACCGCATCCAAGGCCTTGCTTTTTGAAGCCGCTGAGTAAAGGGCTGATGCATACCTGCCCTCCAAACCAAAAACTTGTACGGGAGGTTTCACAAGCTGAGCTGCTGCCGAGGACGTACTCAGCGATCGAACCTGTATATATTACGTAATGTATAAATTTACGATGTAAAAATAATTATATAAACATGATATTTTTAAATTACCAGCATATTAGTCTTCATCAACGACATAGTGGTGGATTTTGTTGATTATTCTGCAGTAAAAGTTAACTCTTAAATAAATTTTCCGAATCGGCACCTATTACTATGACCCAGGAACAGGTGACAAAAGTGACAAGTGACAGCAAAATTAATCAAGAAGATTTCGTTTTTTAACTGTGTGCCTTTTCAGTGAATAAAATAATGTGTATGTTACACTCGAAACAGTTCCTTTATTGTAAATTTAAATTAAATTTAGTTATGTTGAGATGTCCATTCCGTCTTTTTTTTAGGACTAAATTTGTGACGAAATTCTGGAATCTTACTAATCTGCACACGCACAATCCGTAAATAGGAATAACGGGCTAAAATTTGCGTACTCCTTCTAATGTATGCAACACATTTAAAAAAAAAACTATCAAGGAAAACAGATTTTGAGCGTATCGTCTCAACTATGATACACAGACTGCCTTATTTCTTACACCTCTTTTTTTTTTCCATTGGAAAAACCCGTTACGGGTACCCCGTCGGCCCAGAGAGGTGACGGCTGGGGGACGTGATGTGGGACTACCCGGCAGCATAGAGGATACTGCCATTTTAAGGCTATCCACTAAAAAACCAACGGTTGCCCTCTGCGCCGTAATGGGAGGTCACAGGATCGCGTTAGCACACACCGTGACGCCCCGGCGAGATTCCCCCAATGAGGGTGCCCCGAGCAACGTAGAGCACACTCCCATAGTAGGTCTATGTCAGGTAAGAGGGGTCCCCTCACACCTCACCAGGTCAACAACTGGGGAAGGAAGCGACGGATGTATTCCCGCCTCCTTCTACCCAGTCTCCCCCATTCCTTTAACCTCTGTCCTAAGGTGTTGTTTATTTTTTTTTAAGATCATTAAAGGTTTTTACCTTTTTTTTTTTGGTCTATAATATAGAATGACAACAATGGAATAAATATACAAAATTAAGTTTATCTAAAATGCCAAATGATAAATGAGGTTTTGTAATCTGTAGCTTATAAAGCCTTACCTGTGAAATGCGCTGTCGACTGTTGGGTGACATTGTCTTATTAAGTGTGAATGGTGAAGTGAAAAAGTCAACTAGCATTTGAATGCTTAGGCCACGCAATAAAGTGTAACCTTACTGCAATATATTTAAAACACTTTAGTAAGCGGTTCTCATTTTCAGAACAACCGAGTTTTAATGAAGTTTTTTTAAAAAGTGTAATTAGTATTTGTTATAATAATGACTTCTAACGAAGGAAGAGGACAAGCCAACTTGCATCAGCAAGACTTATCCAAATTAGTAAGTTACTAATAAAATACTAAACAAATATAATTTTAAATAATAAATTATTATTATACGCTGTACCATGCATCAATTATTTTTAAAAGTGGTAATATTTCAAAATGCAGCTATAAATATTATAACCTAACATTTACTCATTTACCAGCTTCTATAACAATTTAGTAAGAATCTTTTATATTTTAGGACGTTACAAAACTATCTGCTCTGTCACCGGAAGTAATATCTAGACAAGCCACTATCAACATCGGCACTATTGGACATGTAGCCCATGGAAAGTCTACTGTAGTAAAGGCCATTTCTGGGGTTCAGACTGTCAGATTCAAGAATGAATTAGAAAGAAATATTACTATTAAACTTGGTAAGTCTACATTTTACAGTATTGCTATACCTTTATGTTATGACAGTATTCAAACTTACTGTTTATTAAAAAAAAGTGTTCTAATTTAAAATTCTATTTTTAGGAGTATATTATAAACTTATACAGCACTTATAAATAATAAAATATATATTCTATCATATGTGTTTAGGCAATAGGAGAAATTTATTTAATTTTAATATAAAATTTATATATTTTTTTATATATTATATTTGTAGTTTTATTACTGAGTAAAAAGAACTTTGCAATATACCATGTGATATTTCTCAAAATTTTATTGTAATTTATAGTTTATAAATTATAAAATTACATATTGATGAACTCATTGTTAATATAAAACACATGGTATGTTGCAGAGCGCCTCTCCGACTCAGTAATAAGAATGTACGGTGACCGAGCTGATGAAAGAGATGAAAATTTGTTCTTTGAGAAAATAAGAAAATGTCAAAAGAGGCCATTGCCTCCTGATCCAAAAGTCACTCCTGAAAAACCTGCAAGTAAAAAATATAAGAAAAAAAAACAAGAACCTGAAGAATTTATCATTGAAAGAATATGTGGTTTTAAGTTTGAGTCGGGAAAAGAATTATTTTATATTAAATGGAGAGGCTATAATGATAGTGATAATACCTGGGAACCTATAGAAAACCTCAGCAACTGCCCTGAAATGTTTAGAGAATTTTTAAATAATGAGGAGCTTAAACATTCTGATAAATTTGAAAAACTCAAAGAAGAAATATCCTTTGACAATTTACTCAGCATTGAAAATCTTATTGAAAGATTAGATGAAGTGGAGGAATCAGAACTCACTAAATTAAAAGAAGATCTCATACTTAAGCTGCTTACTATGATCTCCCTTAAACAGTGTGATGAGGTTTATGTCTCAGAACTAGTTCAAGAAACAAGAAGTATTTTCCAGTTATATGTCTTAACCCGGAAGCGTTGTCGTCAACTCATGGCTCTGAAAAATTGGGAAGACTATCTTAATCAAGTGGATAAATGCAAGAAATTGACTGTAGAAAATGATGTTGATTTAATTGGTCCACCTGAGAATTTTACATATATAAATGAGTCAATTCCAGGTGCAGGGGTGACAATACCCAATGAACCGCCTATAGGCTGTGAATGTGAGGCATGTAATTGTAGATCAAAATCGTGTTGTGGAATGCAAGCTGGCTTGTTTCCATATACGGTAAACCGAAGGCTACGTGTGGCATCAGGAACACCAGTTTACGAATGTAATAAAGCTTGTAAGTGCTCTTCCGAATGCAGCAACCGTGTTGTACAAAGGGGGAGAAATTTTAAACTGACGATATTCCGTACAGCCAATGGTTGTGGTTGGGGGGTTAGAACAGAACAAAAAATCCGACAGGGACAGTTTTTATGTCAGTATGTAGGAGAAGTCATAACATTTGAAGAAGCTGAAAAGAGAGGAAGAGAGTATGATGCTAATGGATTGACTTACCTTTTCGATTTAGACTTTAACTCTGTAGAAAATCCTTATGTGGTAGACGCATGTAACTTAGGAAATGTGTCGCATTTTATAAATCATTCATGTGACCCAAACTTAGGAGTCTGGGCCGTATGGGCCGATTGTCTAGATCCTAACCTACCCATGCTAGCTTTATTTGCTACGCGTGATATCGAGGCCGGAGAAGAGATTTGTTTTGATTATTTACAAAAGTCATCAGAAAATGAGGAGGAGGCTAGTACTTCCGTAGTTAAAAATAGTGCTGAGGAGGACGACTCCAATTTACCAAGCGCTGCAGAAGCTAGTTCCGCTGTGTCTCCTGTATCACCAGTCAAATCAAGATTTGAAATTCAACAACATAATAGAGCAATGCTTAGAAATCTGACAGAGTGCAAGTGTGGTGCAGTTAAATGTAGAAAATATTTGTTTTGATCTAACAAGAAACAATTTATAAAGATAAATGTTTTTTATACATTTTCTTTGACTTAATAATTACATATTGTTACGAAGTTGCCTTGGGTTACCAAGAGACAATCTTTATTTGGATACATTTATTCCTATAATTTAATTCAACAATAAGTTCAGTTCTGCTTTAATAAGTATTATTAAGATTTTTTTCTAAGTTTATTTTGTAAAGAGGTCCATTAGTTCTGTAATTTATAAAAGTTATCGAATCAAAACACTTAGAATTAATATAATTCCTTGAGCTGTATTTTGGTTGACTGGTAGAGAATGCCTGCGGCATTAAGTCCGCCATTGTATTTTTATGCATAAAGAAATAAATAAATAAAGTTTAAATATATGATTTCATTGACATTTCAGACATCAACATACAAAAATAATGCTTGAATACTCATAACCTATAATTTTAAAAATATTTCATTTTATTATATTAATTAAAGTAAAATCATTATATGTAAAATATATATCTTTGTATACACTTCAGTGCCTTTGAGAATGTGTCTTTTTCATCTTCGTATTTTTATATACACATAGTATTGGAATATACATATTGATAGTATTAAGTTTATTATTAATGTTTTCTAAGATTTACACGAGTACTAGACATTTCAATAAAACTATTTAATGGAATTAACTCGCGTTTATTTTAATTTAAACCCGACGTTTCGTATCGACTTTGTAGTAAACGTGTGCGCGGTAAGAGGAGACGATGGTGTCTATCAGTCAGTCAGTTTAATTGTCACCTACCTCCAACGGTTCCTGAGTTTACGGGCATAGAGTTCATTTTGTGTGCATCCTAAAATGAAATCTAAAAATAAACGCGAGTTATATCTGTAAAATAGTTTTATTGAAAGTTTATTATTACTAGAATTATTATTTAGTGTATATATAGTTAATTATTACAATATTAAAAATAGCTTACTATTATATATGATTAACCGGCCCTACTCACGTAAGTACTATCAGATTTTGCCAGAGTAGTTTCAAACCCCTTCGGGGTCTTATGAACTCGGAGCATGGCGGAATCGCGTTACTTTTAATTTATATTACAATTAATGAAATTAATTACTATTTATTTTGATAGTATTACCGTGAGTGCAGCCGGATATTATATAATAGTAATCAGTTGACGAAAGTGTAAATTCGAAAATTAAGAAAGGATATTGCAATTTTTACGTGTATGTATAATTCATTAATAAACTATGTACGATATATATATATATATATTTTTATTTACCAAATAGCTGGTAACTAAGGATTAAAAAAAAATTATTAGGTTACGCGAATGCGAAAATCTACAAGTGCGACAATCCGAAATGTCCTCGACCCACTAGTTTCATATCTGGTGGTTCGTCCAAGGATGATAGTTTCCCGTGTCTCCGCCCGGCGTGCACGGGGCGCTTCCAGCTTGTGAGGCACGTCAGCTTCGTGGACTGCCCCGGCCACGACATCCTCATGGCCACTATGCTTAACGGAGCCGCCGTCATGGACGCTGCCTTACTCTTAATTGCCGGTGTGTATTTTTATACAGTCATCACAAGTTACAAAAATACTTTAAACGGTTTATTTTATTATGTTGTTTCTTAAAAGCTCTTAATTACTAAAATTACAATTATTATTGTACATTATTGTTATTAGATTTTAAACCTTTTTCTATTATAAAGGTAACGAGTCGTGCCCACAGCCTCAGACGAGCGAGCACTTGGCTGCTATAGAAATCATGAAACTGAAGCACATACTCATACTTCAAAATAAAATAGATTTGGTTAAGGAAGGTCAGGCAAAGGAACAGCATGAACAAATCGTGAAATTCGTTCAAGGAACCGTGGCGGAGGGAGCTCCTATTGTACCTATTTCCGCCCAGCTAAAGTACAATATAGAGGTGAGATTAAAACTTACAACTACCGATAGACCGAAAGTTCGGTTTCGGTTTGGGTCAAAGAACGGCCTCGCCCAAATTAGAGTATTCGACTAACTTCTATGAAAAACTTACTTCGAATAGCCACTTTAATATATTTATTTATTTCGTTTATATATTAAAGAGCTAACATTAAAAACATATTTGTACGTTCTTTAAAGATTGTATTTACACTGCAATTAAGGACGTATGTATATGCAAAAAGTAAGAAATCCACTAATATACAATAAATCAAATAAAAATAGCTTATTATAACAAAAATAATCCACCAGGTGCTATGCGAGTACGTGACTAAGAAGATCCCCGTTCCGCTGCGCGACTTCACGTCTCCTCCTCGTATGATAGTGATTCGTTCGTTCGACGTCAACAAGCCGGGCTGCGAGGTCGACGACCTCCGCGGCGGGGTCGCGGGCGGCTCCATACTGCAGGGCGTGCTCACTGTGGGGATGGAGATCGAGGTGCTTTGACATTTACTGTAATGTATAGGCTAATAAGTCTTAATAAAAGAGAAATGTATTTTTTTAAGGCTGTATGGATCCATACCTTTGCTTTCTTTGGAGCAATTTAATCCTAAAGTTTGATTTATGGTCAGGTCCGTCCCGGGCTCGTGAGTAAGGACGCGGAGGGTCGCCTGACGTGTCGTCCGATCTTCTCCCGCATCGTGTCTCTGTTCGCGGAACAGAACGAGCTGCAGTACGCCGTGCCCGGAGGCCTCATCGGCGTGGGGACCAAGATAGAGCCCACGCTGTGTCGCGCCGACCGACTCGTGGGACAGGTGGGTCATCGTCGCTTATAAAATACCTGTATTGTTTGACGGACTCCGAACAAATATTGCAACTGTTACTACCTTTTTAGACGTGTGGAACTTGACATGTCATTGTTGAATAACTATAGGTGTATTTTTCATAAAATGTCTACAACTTGAGAGGTTTTACCGACATTTAAATTACGGATAGAGAACAGTTCATTATTCTAATGTTATTTATCGAAACGTCAAGAGATCAATATTTCACAATAAATTAGGTTTATTAAGAGTTGTTGATAAGCAGAATTTTGTGTAAGAGAGGCGGTAGAGGGAATTATTTCAAGATAATTCTTATTGCTATATGCTATGTCTTTATAGAACTGGTCTGAATCTCGCATGAAAAGAAACCTTGTTTGCAACTTATATATCATGACAATAGATTAGGCTTGAAATAAACAAATTTAAAACAATTTTAAATTTAAAGGCATGGATTTTTTAGGCTTCATACTATGTGTAGGAGTAATAAAAATAATCTTTTGTGTTTTTATTTATATTGTTTCATACAACTTTATTTTTATATGTAATTCTGTGCAGGTGTTGGGCGCTGTGGGAGCTCTGCCTGGTATATTTGTAAAGCTAGAAGTATCGTACTATCTTCTCAAGCGACTGCTCGGTGTGCGCACCGAGGGAGACAAAAAGGCTGCCAAAGTACAGAAGTTAGCGAGAAATGAAGTAAGAAATGAAATATTCATGGCTTTTGTTGTTTTTATATGAATTTATTTAGGAATGACAAGATTATCTCAACTTCAGGCACTGTTGGTGAACATAGGATCTCTTAGTACCGGTGGTAGAGTGATCGCTACAAAGGCTGACTTGGCAAAGATAGCGCTCACCAGCCCAGTGTGTACGGAGATCGGAGAGAAAGTAGCGCTCAGTAGAAGAGTTGAGAATCATTGGAGGTAAGAAAAGATATTGATGAAAAAGATATTAATGGCTGATTGGGTTCCTGTCGCAGGACAGGAACCTCTTGTTCTTATCAAAGCTGCATGGCTGCAAAACAGTAGTCACCTCTGAGGGTCTTTGTCTTTTGTAGAGCATAATGTGGACAAGTTTTGTGTTTGTGTCATAGTTGTCAAGGAACAAATAATTTCTCGCCGGGGCGTCACGGTGTGTGCTAACGCGATCCCGTGGCGTCCCACTAAGGCGAAGAGGGCAACCGTTGTTTTTAGTGGGTAGCCTTAACGGGTTTTTCCAAGGGGAAAAAAAAAAGAATAAAAAGGGGACAAATAATTAAGTTTAATAATATTTTGTTTCAGGTTAATTGGCTGGGGTCAAATACAAGGAGGCGAAACTATCGAGCCCGGAAAGAATTGAATAATTAATATTTTATCTTTTATATACTTGTCATATATTTAAATAAAAGGTAAACATAATCCGTGTTTCATTTAAAAAAATAGACAAAGTTGAGTAAATAATTTATTTGATTTCTGTAATCCAGTTAAGTTACTGTTAGGCCATGTATATAAAAGTGTTGATATCTTCGTCGTCCCTGCGCATGTATTTGTGCTCGATGAGCCACTCTAGCTGCTCTTTGATCATCTTCTTAGAAGGCAAGAACATATTCTTCAGAATTTCAACAAGCTCGCTCTGTAAAGATAAAATATTTTGAAATTAAAGTATAATAGCAGATTAACAATTCTCACTGGAAACACTAGCTTATTCACGCTGCCATTCCGCCATGCTCAAAGCTTATGACTAAGAACCTCAATAGGATCTAAACTAGTCAGGCAAATTATGATAATATTTACATGAGTACAGTTTGATAATTTTATAGTAATTTTGGATCGCGAAAGTTTACATACAAAAATAGACTGGATGTATTACACATTTCATCGTAAACCATTGTTCATGTAAAAGTAATTTTTATAGCTAAAATGGGCACATACATGTCAAGTCTGTATATGTAAAAATGCAATTTTACTGGCAACTGGCAGACTAATGTGATCTGCATTATTTACACATACAAGTAAATGACGCACAGACAAGATAAATTATTAGAAATATAAATATGTTATTGTTAAAAGTAATCACCTGAAGAGCTGTGTTTGTTATGCGCTTCCTCATCTTTAATATTTTAATGATGGCTTCCTGAGTTCGAAGTATTCTAAGCTGAACAATAGAATGGTTATCTTCAAGTTGAGAACGCTCAGTACTAAGCTGAAGTCTTCCAATTAAATTGATCTTACCCCTCCTTTGTGGTTTACCATTTTTAATGAGAGCAAATTCTTGATTGACCCAGAATGTAGTATTTTCTGAGAAATCCTTTGCATATTGTACTAGTGGATCATAACATAACAATTGCCTCTTTAATTTAGGAAAAGCAACTAATGACCATAAAGTTCTTCTTAATTCTGGATCAGGTAACTCAGTTGCAAGCCTTAAATTTTCATAAGTAACCTTTTCCATTGGGCGCTGATTCCATGCAAACAAAACAGCCATTTGAAAAGTAGTTACATCTAAATCAAATCTACCAACTGAATTGGCAAATGTTATAGTGCCATTACTCATATGATGATACCATTGTAACTTTCTACCAGAGTGTTTTTTTTTATAAAACTCTTCTACTTCAGGTATGTAATCTTCTAACTCTAGAGGAAGACTAACGGTGACCCTCTCAGATCCCCTAGCCCAGGCACCAGCATTAAGAATTTTTATATTAATAGCATCATGTCTTGTGGTTTCACCTCGAAATTGTGTGTTGAGATCTTCACTAACCTTTATATCTTGGAACATACGAGCGAGTTTGTTAACATAATCCGCCGGCATACCAACTTCTCTTAGCCATTCCACCATATCTTCTTCCTTCTCGGAATCTGCACTGGAGTCTAATATTAAACGTCTAGTTAGATGGGCTTTGTGGTATCTCATAAAAACGTCTTTGTTTTCTATGTATTTCAAGACTAACAAAACATCTTTTAACCTAGATTCTATTTGTTCACTTGTGAGTCTCTTACTGAGCGGAGTCTTACGTAACAACATATCACAGTAGTTTGCAAGGAGTTCGGGACATTTACTTTCAGGTGCGGTACCTTTGCTACCTCGAATTAGAGCTGATGATGGCAATTCTAACTTAAAAACAGTTGTGTCATTTACAACACATTTGTATGCTTTGTCTCTACCAGTCAAAAACCTAGGATCATCCATAAAAGCATTTTTAACCAATGTACTGAATCTTTTAAACAGATCTAATAAACGCTCAACATATTTTTCAGAATCTGTTGTTATTATATCAGCTGAAGCAACCATATCTGCTAAGCCTGCTGAGACTATATGGGCTTCTAAGTCTCTTAATATTGGTGTAACACCTTCTGGAACTCTGTCTAAAAGACGAAACATTAGTTGTAATTTATCAGTTTCACCACTTTTTATGAGAGGTGCACATTCAGCTAATATCGTAGGAAGATGTTCAACAATAAGAACTTTTTCACAACACTGAGTGAGGGCCGCTACACTACCACTTCCTGGTTCCAAATATCTATGAGCACGAGCTTCTTCCTCCTTAAGGCGCTGGTCAGCGTACTTCATGTATGACTGAACACCATTAGCTAATAAATACTCATTTGCTTTTAATTTATAAAATTCCTCAGTTGACTGCATATAGGCAGCTTCAAAATTTTCTCTATATATCTGTAGCTTGTCTATTGAATTTAAGCACAGATTTACTAAAACAATAAAAATGTAAAGTTGAGTTTGTTATTATAATGATAATTAAATTAAAAAAATATCATAATTTTATAAGAAATAATTATGAAATTATAATTAAGTATATAATTTAGCTCCTAATAAATATTTATTTGTTAAAAATTGTGATATACAACTTACCATATGATTCCCTTACACCAATAACAAGCTGGGAGTCAAAAGATTCACCATTTCTTTCGGCTTGGACCAATTTCATGGCTGAATCTTGTAATCGTTGTTTGATGTCCATAAATATACTTTGATTCCAGGAATCCAACATTAATTTCCGAACTAAACTATCTTCAATATTATTATTATTGTTCTTTTTTTGAGAATTATTTGCATTGGAACTTGAGACTTTACTTATAACTGTAATACAACCTTCTAGCAGACGAAATGGCGTTGGAAGATAGTTACATTGTGTAAAAAACTTGCCCCATTCAGCTATGTAAGCTTTTAAGAGGGCTTGGTCCTCTCGTTGCGCCAGCACACGCACTTGGGCTTGTTTAATATACATTGTGATATCTTGTTGTAAAGCATCTCTTAATTTTAATGGACCTCTTTCATCCCACAGGCAAACAGAATGCACTGCTCCAAACAGATCTTGCCATTCGGTTTGTGTCACGGTTTCTTGTTTTAATAATTTCAGAACAATAGGCCGCATAGATGGCCATTTATCTTCGAAGGTGACTTGTCCTTTATCCTGAAAAACTTTTTATAGTCAAAAAGGGATTCATTTCATTTTTACGAATATAATAAATTTAATTACGGACCTTTAACATTGTTATTTATTTGAAAATATATATTATTTCTTAGCCAAGACCATTAAAGATAATATTTAATTATTATTAACATAGACTTTCTTTTATTCTTTCAGTTAGTCTTTCCAAACGTTCTTCAGAATAAAAACTACGCTTACCCGTCCTGCCATTTTGTAGGGATGGCACAGGTCGATGTTAAAAATTTTTAGATACCGTTTTTTTTTATTTAACTTATTTCTTTGTGAAAAGTGAAGTATTGTAATTATTTTATTTATCAACAATAATATCCTTACGTCACATACTAAAGAGAATATTAAAAATGGTTCTTATCTATGCTCATTAATAATAATGTAGAATCATTTTCTAACATACTTGCTCTATTACGATTAAAACATTATATATTCAATCCCTAACTACGAAGTACTGTTTGTCTATGCTACAAAGTTTAGACCTAAGTAGAAGTAAGGAAGTCCAAATTACATGAAGTAATCTGACAGCGATAATTATAAAACATTAATAACAACTTAATAAGTTGTCACAAGTATTGTTTATTTATTTAATTAAAATATAACCGTTTTCTCAGCTTTTATTACTGCAAATGTTCACAATTCCGTTTTTTGAGAGCCATTTTTTATACCAAAGAAACAATTTAAAAACAATTCTTAATATAGCAGTAGGTCCGTCAATCTGGTTCTGCTTAGGATGACTTTTTGATACAAATATATTTTCTTCTCTTATTTTTGACGATGAAGATAAACTGTCACTAGTCAGCAACTTTTATTCGTTCCATTCATAGCCATATATAGTACATACTCTGTGTTCATAGCACTTCATTTTCCATGTCAATGACAATTTACAATTCATAATTTGACAGCCGAGTTTAAATTATTTTGAAGATCATCAACTCATTGTTTACACTTTAATACATATATATATATATATATATATTATTTAACTATTTCAGTGGCTTATAAAATTTACCTGTTAGTAACTACAGCTATATATTGACGATGTAATAACCAAAGTAACTTCTAAAGAAGGCTTAACCGAATCTTAATTTATAAACCTTACTTAACTTTCAGAAAACTTGAAAATAGATCTTTATATTACAATGAGTTCATTCGGAGAAATATCTGAACCTAATAGCAGATCTACGTGGGAAGATTGGGATGATGAATTAACCAACAATAATGGAATCGCGTACGAAACCTTTCAAATTTTTAATTTTTTGCGAAATTTTATCATTTAAATGTATTATTCTTCTTTGCAGGTTACAATGGAACAGACCTCTAGACATACCCGATAAAATCGATGAATTGTTTATTCTGGAAGGAAAATATTTATCAGATTGTGTAAAATTGCAACATAATGATTATTTAAAATTAATTAATTCAGTTTTAGAAGCAAATTTACATCTCTTTCAAATTAATTTGACAAATAGATACCTTTGTTCTGTTAAAGATTACAAATTGCTCCAAAGCAGTGAAATCATTGAGTTACTGAAGCCTTTCATCATAAAAAGTGCAGATGTTTTAACAATACAGACTAAACCCCTTATTGAATATCAAACTGATAATATCACAACTCTTCCTTTGCTCTTAAGAAAGTTAAATACAGCACAAACAACAACAAATTCAAAACCAACTTGGCACTTAAATTTTCCAAAACTAGAACAACCAAACATTCTTTGTGGAGTTAATGCAGGAGGTAAGGAATAAAACTAAAATTTGAAAGACGTTAAACTCCAGTCATTAAAACCATTTTTACTTTTAGTTATTAGCTTACGGGAACATCTTGATTTGCCAGCCAGTGCATTAGTTTACTACATAGAACATGGTGAAGAGTATGAAACAGACGAAATTCAGAAATTATTAGCACACTTGGAAATAGTCAAAGGTTGCAACTCCCACCCCAACAGCATACTTAATTCAAATCTTTATATTTAATAAATAAAACCACATTTGTATTACACTTTATTGGTTTAATTTTAAAACAATTTGATTATTTCAATAACATGGTCATATGTAACACAAAAATAACACTAATAATTCTTACACAAAATAATTCATTATTAAACTCAACATAATAAACTTAAAAATGTATATAAATAAGCACAGCCTATGGATCGCAGACCAGTATATTTTATGTAGCAATCTACACATGTACTATTTTATTACCTGCATGTACACACTACTAGAATTTATTTGTATACATATTATAGTACTTCCACTAATAACTTCCTAGCAATAAAAGGTGTGGCAAGTTATAATGAAATAATACAAAAAATATAAATATTCTAAATGTTAGTTTAGTGTTACATTATATTATAAATATAAAATTCTTATTTCTACTACAATACAACTCCTATGCCTATACATTACTCATTTGTCTATAGAATAAATTGTACTTCCAAGATATCTGTATTCTAATGTAACTAATGAGGATAATCAGTTTTACATGATATATAAAAATATTTCTAACTTTACAATATATCAATATTTATAATATTAACCCTTTCACCATGAATGTGTAATGACCAAATATAACTCTTATTCTTTATTACAAAACTGTAAAGAAAGCTTGAAACTTATTAAAGGAATGATAAATTGAATAAGGTGCAAATGCAAAAGATAAGTATATTCCGTGTTCATTTATAAAATAACCACCTTAACAATGCAAGACTGGCTTAGGTTTATCAACAGGAATATTTTCTTTTATATTTAATAATGAGAAACAAACAGAGAATAATGACAAAAGGATTAACATTATCTTTAATTAATTTTTATCTTATAACTCTAATATAGATGTAAAAAGCAAAATTAATTCACAAACTGTGACAAAAAATCTGTGACACCAATATTTGTAAGAAAGTACTCCGACATTTAAAAAATATATGTTTTCTATTACATAGATAAAAAATAATATCTCTAGCCAAAATATTAATATTTTTTTATATATCTAATATTAAACCCTAAATAAAATATTTATACAATCAATAATGTGATATAACCATAATTATTTCAAGATATTGCAAATTATTTTAATCTGTTATGCAACCTCAAAATTCCTCAATAATAATTCAATTACAAATTAATTGATGTACTTTAATGCACTTGATAAAACAAATGAATTATGTATGTACAATATATATATATATAGTAAATCTTTAATAATTTAATTTTAACATATTACACATTAAATGGCAATTTAATAATGTTATAAAAATATTATGCAACTAATAGTGATATGTAAACAAAATTGACAAAAAAAGAACATCATCAGGTGCCCATTTAAATAAAGAAATATATTCTTGTAATAATGAATATTAATATCCGATACATTATAAAAACTGTATTAACATCATTAAAATGTACAAATTCAAAAGAATATATTTATAAATAAAAATACTCAAATTAATAACGTTCTAAACATTTCTAAAACAATATATTTAGGATTTTATCCATGTAAAATAAAGATGATAATATGAGAATCTAAAGAACACTTAAGTGAATCTAATGTTTGGCTAACATTTTAACTTAACCTATATTATTCTAAATAAAACAAGCATATAAACTATTTGAAGACAACACAAATTTTCTATATTATATTTTATGAGAATTATTTCAATATTACTTTTAGTTGCCATATGTTATTTAAAAACTACATTTATCAATCCATATAAAAATAAAATTGTCTTTGACAATAAGGTTATCGTGAGATGTAAAAGTTTTCTTTCTAAATAACTTTGGAGGTACATAAAACAGCCTTTCGTTATAATATTCGTACACCTGGTATTTACCCTTCATATTTCATTCAAACCGCCATTATTCTGTCCAGATTTCACATTGTTCACTATTTTATTAACAAACTCTGAAGTAGTGCCTGCTATTTTTACCTCTGAAATAATTAAATATATCACTCAATAAGTTGTCTCTCCATCTTGTAATTTTTAATTAATTTATATAAACAAGTGAGTTGTCTACGAAACTTCGTGTTTATTCACCAGATACATTAGAAATTAAGAATCCTAATCTATGTCAGGTTTTGATTTTATTTCATTATAAACTGTCACTAATTTTACAATATTTTTTACGTCCTTTTTATTACTTTTTTCTCTTTATTTTTCTACATATCTACGCTCGAACTCTTCAATATGAGACCCTAACTTATTTTTAATGTGCAGCTATCGCCTCATATACATGAGAACGAAAATCGGTTTCAGATATCAATATATAATTTTATTACTTACCTGTGGCTGTGGTAACTAAAGTCTTGATATGTGAAGACCAATCAACATTGCTTTCTGGATTGGTGACTCTGTTGCAAATTATTTGTTTCATTTGATTTATTCCACTCAGGAGGCGCCCTTAAAATAACATTTAATTAAAAATATTAGTATATAGAACACTTAAGTAAAAATTACCTAAGTTTGAATAAATATTATATAAAAAATGCTATTCATAAAGGTGAGTAACATCACGATAGCTGGTTGTTGATAACGCAACGAGCATGAAATCTAGGAGTTCAGGTTTACGCTGTTACATTTCTCAATCTATATTTATTTAACATCTGTTAACATTAACATATAATATAAGGGTTTGTTCTTAGTTAATATATGTATGTTTTATGCACCTACTAAAAATATGTAACATGTCTTCTTTTAAATGCAAAAAGAAAGAGATAATAAAAACGCTTACTAAGAGAGCAGTAATAAATACTGATATGTCATTTTTATTAATTAAGCTTAATTATTAGGATTGTTTATATTTATAAAGCTGGTTAATAAAGACATTTAAATTTTTCGTTAAAAACAAGTCTTGGTATACAGTAGATATGGTCCAATTAGTTGGCCTGTCTTATAGTTTGCGACAACTACTCCCCGATTATTTGGCAAATAGCACCGAATAGTCAAATCTATTTAGTAAGACCTATTTAAAGGTTGAAAAGTAAAAAATAAAAATAATTTTGCCATGCTTATTGATTAATAGCGTTAACAGGAATTAGTTATTTTAGTTTAAAGCATTTCAGACCTTTCGTGTGCATTTGAATATCATATAATTTAGTTTTGCTATCTGTTTTGATCCAGACAGTTTTTTTTATATTTGCCTACTTAATTTTTTCAAAACGGTACTCACATAACTAATGAAATATCCATCCATCTATATCTTATATTTTTGATGCAGTTATAATATTTGTATGACAATTTAGTTTTTGTTTTATATTTAATCAAGTAAAAGTAACTCTTCAACAACTACTATTTGAATATAAGTATATTAGAAAAAGATTACAGAAAAACAAGGAAAAACAGTCCGCCATTTCGCAACCGATTAGTCCAGTGTTTCCCAACAATTTGAGAATTTTCATACTGCGAATTTTAAAATTATTGGCTGTTTACTTAGTTAAAATGTTGGATTTTGGTATGTAAGGGGGCAATTTTGAAATTTTGACATGTTTAGGGGGCAATTTGAAGATTTCTAATGAAAAAGTGGGACATGAACTCAAAAAGGTTGGGAACCACTGGATTAGTCGGATAGTCAGCTAGTGGCCCAAAATCGTAGTCGGACCACCACTAATGCAAAGTAAGTATAATCTGTTGTACATTGTAAATAGCAGGCTTTTTTATTGATTGAACTATAAAACCTTTTTTTAAACATTTCACAATTGAATAAAAAACTATGATTTTAAAATTAAATTTAAGAAAACAAAATGTATTTTTAAAAAAAACACTGTAAACTTACTATGTTCATGTTGTAAACCAAATAGTTTTAACTTGTTTGCTTCATGCTGTGCTTTTTTCTTTAACCTACAAGCTCTGGATGCAAGTTTGTTTTTCTCTTTTCTTGTCTTTGGTCTCACATTAAACGGTAATTCACTGACTGGTATCATGTCATTTATTATTTTTCCTAATTTATCTAACTCCAAACCTATGAGATATAGTTTTCTAGGATTTGGTGTTAAATCATTGCCATCGCCTTTCCTTGCCTTGCCACTGTAAATAGAATAAAATGATTTTCCATAATTAATTTTAAGTTACTGAAAGATATAGATATTATATTACATAATAAATAAGTTGCAATAAGAATGTTGCAGAGAAAAAATAAAAAAGTATTGATTCCCTCAAGTTTCCATATACAAATAATTTATTGAGTGTATGGTGAGATATAACCAGTATAAGATTTAAATTTTCAATAGCTAGCTAAGCCATAACCTTTTCTAAAATCAAGATATAAAAAGGAAGTAAGAATTTAGAGTATCAGTTAAACAAAACAAGCACTCCAAAAATTTCAGTGATAAAAATGAAATAGCCATTACAACTGCCATAGATAACTTTATGACATAATAATAGACATAGTAATTATATTATTTTTAATTACCTGTGTTTTATGCCTTTTACATTGCAATTAGGACTGAACACAGGGTCTGTAACCAAGTTTAAAACATGTGGGTCCTCTGATTTCTTTTTTAGAATTAATCTTTGTCCTTTTGGGCCCTTTGCCTGTACATTGTATTGCCAGAAGTACTTTTCTTTTTTAGCCTGTCGAGCCTCTCTGCGTTCAGGACAGTCATCATTGGATTCTAAATTTATTATTTATTTATTAAATATATATTACAAAAATAACATACTATAGGATATTATATATAATTTAAAAATAGAAACATGTTTGAAAACATAACACAAGCACCAAAAGTTAAAAAAAACCAGCAAAAAAATGTTTACAATAAACACAATTCTATCATTAGATATTCAAGTTGTTATGACTAAAAACAACTAACAGTGATGACAGTACAGTATTACAAAACAGGTTTTACTTAGTTATTATAATATATTTTTAGATAGCAGTGTCACAAAAATAATAATGTCAGAAAATCAATAATTACCATCAGATGATAGATCCTCATATCTGTCACTGTCTTCATCTGATTCTATGTCTCTATCATCTTCATCTTGGGAAAATTCTCCAGTTCCAGGACTAAGTAGTCCTCCAGATAAGGAGGAAACAGATCCAGCTTCGGCTAGAGAGCTAGTAGAGAGTAGATGCTTTCTAGGTTCTCGACGTTGCCATATCTGTTGTATTGAAATGAGTGAGGAAAAATTATTTAAAATAATTTTATTTATTCAAATAAATAGTAACTGTTTATTATTACTTTTCAATTTAAAAACTCCATACATATATTATACAATATAAATTATATACCTGGTCCATAGTTAAATGTGTAGGGGCTGAAGAAGACAACTGTGCTTGTTGTGTTTTAACACTGGGAGGAAAAGGTGGTAGGACTGATGAAGCTGGCACAGATTGTCCCAAAGCAATTTCTCCACTGTAGCCATCCATACGCAAGAGTAGTTCTGGCAACTGATTTATAGGTGGGACAAAACTCGAGGATGCTGAACTGTGCTGGCTTGAAGGCGAAAACGCCAATTGAGCACGGTTGTATGGACTACAGGGACTTTCAGAAGTTAATGTGTTTGCTTGGAAAGCATTCATCGAATGTTTTGAACCACTCATAGCACCACCAATTTGTAAACAATACCGACTTTCTTCAGGCAAGAGCAAATCATCGAAATTAAGATCATCCAAAGATGTATCTGGATTTGCATTTAACTCTGCTAATGTTGGTCCTAACACTAAATCAGCTTTGTCTACTTGGAATATATCATCATCCTCCATCTTAAATGGTTCCATTCTCGAAGAATCAGTTTCGAAAGTAAATTTATTATAAGGTAATGTAGGGACACTGTGGAACGATCCAATTTGGTTGTCTTGCAAACATAAATCTAAGTCAGTATTAAAATCCCCAATCTCTGTGCGCCTATGTGGGATCGGCACAGATGCTGACATCGCGCCCAGCTCGAAGTTCGATTCTTGTTTTATCTCTAAACTCGGTTCTAAAAGAAAGTCAAAAGTGTAAATAGAATCCGACATTGCACGTGTTTGTATAAAATGACCTTGACGTAGAATCGTCTCACATATAGACTGGCGCACGCTTACGTCTTTATCGATTTTAATTCACTGAGACCCACGTGTCGTAACTTACAATGTTTATTTATTTCAAAAATTTACACAACACAATATCGTGTGTATATACAGGCAATATTTATTATACGTCTAAAACGAATTGATTTCATTTTTTCATTACATAATACGAATCACTAACACAATAGTTCGCACTAAATAAATTTAAAAGTAGATGATTATTCACAATGACTTCTTTCAATCCAGAATAACTGAATTTCACAAACAAAGTGTAATATATCACATTTCCTAAACGTTTTCTCAAAACATCATTGAATGATTAAAAGATATTGCTTCTTATATCCAATATTGATAAAAATTTTTACTCACTTCCACAATCTACAATAACAAAAACACTCGCGCAAGACACAAGTTACGAAGTAAACAAAGATTTATATTATTATTATTCAGCATAATATTCAAAGGTCAACTGACAGTGATAGCAGTATTGAAAATCTTATATCAGAAAGAGATAGGTGTATTAAATTAAAAGGAAGTGAGGTGGGGGAGACTGAATGCTAGGAATTCTTTTATTTTTTTGATGGTCCACATTAGGTTTTACTTTACACAATCAATGAAAATATTAATATTAAATTTGTCTTAATTCAAACGTCTCAAACCAATTAGAAAATAATAATGTTTCAATAAAGTGTTTTATTTTTCTCAATATTTTTTCTAGACACATAAATAGTTACTTGAGTTCACAAACGTAAATTGTAATATTGTAGCTAAGCATTTGGTATACCATTATTACATTTTAAATTATGAGCAAATTTTTATATTTAAATTAAAAATATTTTTCATCTTCAACAATTATACAGATTATGTCATCATGGCCAAGTTACAGCTGACTGAGTGTCAAAAGCCCAGTGACAATTTGACAAATTATAACAATTTCTGCCTTTTTATATTATGGGTGACGAAAATTTAAATTCTCGTAAGAAATGTGAAGAAACTAAATATAATGTAGTAATTATTGGTGGCGGTATGGCAGGACTAGCCGCCGCCAATCATCTAAAAAACAATGGTATTGAAAACTTTATTATATTGGAAGCCCGAAAACGTATCGGTGGACGGATTATTGAGATACCATTAAAAAATATTAACGTTGAACTTGGAGCGAATTATATTCATGGTGTTTTAGGAAATCCTATATATGAATTGGCGACGGCGAATGGACTAGTTAATATTATTAATATACCTAAACCTCACAAGGTTATTGCAGCTACAGAGGACGGTAAGCAAGTGCCTTTTGGTGTGTTACATGAAATCCACGAAGCCTATGTTTGTTTCCTTAGGCGATGTGAAGAGTATTTTTTATGTCAATATCTTCCACCCCCCGACATACACAGTGTTGGTGAACATATTAATTTAGAAGCAGCTATCTACCTAGAACGCTTACCTAATTCAGAAGAAAAGAAATTACGAAGATTGATTTTTGACTGTTTGTTAAGACGGGAAACTTGTATATCTGGATGCAATTCAATGGATGATATAGATTTGTTAGAATTAGGAAGTTATACCGAATTACAGGGTGGTAACATCCTGATACCATCGGGTTATAGTAGAATTTTAGGTCCCATGACAAAACATCTAAAACCAGAACAAATTTTATTAAATCATCCAGTACAAAAAATTATTTGGGACTCAGACAAACATAGTAGTCTTAAAAATATGGATGACTTAGGAGAGGAGTCCGAGGATTCTGACAAAACTGTGATAGAAGATATTTCCAAAGTTTCCACATCAGAAAGAGCAGGCGACGCCGGAGAGAGCAATATTAATACTCAAGAGAAAATCAATAGAAAGCATACAGGTGTTGAAGTGTTGTGTGAAAATGGACAAAGATTTTTTGCTGATCATGTGATATGTACTATACCGCTGGGTGTTCTTAAAGATAATGCAAGCACATTATTTGAGCCTTCATTACCCCAGTATAAAATAGAGTCTATAGACAGATTATTATTTACTGCAGTCAATAAAATTTTCTTAGAATATGAAAGGCCATTTCTAAACCCGGATATAACTGAAATAATGTTACTATGGGACAATAACCATGCTCCAGAAGATATATCACAGTCATGGTATAAAAAGATTTATTCATTTGTTAAAGTGACAGAGACATTATTGTTGGGATGGGTATCAGGAAAAGAAGCAGAACATTTAGAAACATTGTCTATGGATGAAGTGGGATCTACTTGTACAATGTTATTACGAAAATTTTTAAATGATCCATTTGTTCCTGAACCGGTTACATGTGTATGGTTAGTATAAAAACCAGAATTATGTTTTGAACAATTATTATTAATAAATTAGACTTATGTAAATGATGATCCTCAGTGTAATTTTAACATAGTTTTATAATATAAAATGAATATAAACATGGCTATTTTATTGTAGTTCTAATTGGAAAAAGCAGACTTACACAAGAGGTTCGTACACCGCAATTGGAGTCGGAGCCAGTCAAAGTGACATTGAAAGTTTATCACAGCCATTGTTTAGGAATGTTCATGATAAAAAGGTATATTTTTGAATTCTAATAACAAATATCCCAGACCAGAACTTATATAACCAAACTTAGATTATCAATAAACCTTTATATTGAAGCGTTTGAAAAAATATTATTATGTTATGAAAATCCGAGGAAGTCCTATAATCAATTTAATATAATAGTCTAAACTGAATGTTTTAAAATATATATTTACATTTTTATTAACATTTGTTTTATTTTTTTTTTTTAATATTTCAGCCTGTATTACTTTTTGCTGGAGAGCACACACATAGCAGCTTCTACTCAACAGTTCATGGAGCATACCTCTCAGGACAGATAGCAGCTAGGCGGCTTTTAGCCCCGGACATAGAAGAAAATATTCTAGACTGCCCTCAATCAAATGACCTCAATACCTGGATACAAGGTATTCAACTAGATGGATAACTTAGAGATATGACAAGGGCTAACGCTTTAAAAAGACATTACTTTAACCAGTGTGTTATTATTATTATGAGGCTTCTTGAGTTACTACAATAATACCAAGGTCTATTTAATTAGAACAATTTACAATAAGATTAAATATCTATCTGGTAATGTAGATTATACTGACATTTTAATATGCACATTAAATAAATTTTAATGAGTTCATATGTAACAAAATTTTGAAAGTATGACTATCATATTGTGCCTATTAATCATAGTTTTTGATTCAAATTAACGGTCTCAATTATTTCAGTTAATATTGGGATACACAAATATTTTGCTTTTAATTTCTTTCCATTTATATATTTATATATCAGCTAAATGAATTTTTATTATTTAGATATCATGTTTTGGTTGTATTAAATTCTATTTATTTAAGAGAATGGGCAGAATGGATTATTGCGTTTAAGTTAATATTTAATGAATTTTTTTTATTATTACATGACATAATATTAAAGTTTTTTTGTACAAAATGTATATATTTAATATGCTTTAAAATTAGGATGTGTTACCACACAAATGTTGTCTTTCACACAAATGCATTTTTAGATTAGCAGTATTAGAATAGGTTAAGAATTGATGAAATAGTTGTTTATAGTTTTCCTCCTCATTTAGTAAAGCCTTTATATAACCAAAAGACCTTAGTTTTAAAACTTTAAAGCAACATACTATACATTTCCGTTATTGCAAAGAAATTTAACTAAAGTATGTAATGTAAATTATATGAAATGGTTGCTATGAATTATTAATGCTTAAATTACACATAATGCAAGTTGAATCTATTAATTAACCGGTGTTATGTTTAGTCTACAATTACAATTTTTTTTTTCTAATTGTATTAAAATGTGGTTTTTGTTCACAACACAAAGTATGGTCTAATTAACATGTATGTATATATAAATATATTACAGAAAAATAAATTTTTTACTAGTTATTTTCAAGGTTTCCTTGTCTATGATATTTGAGTTTGATTGAAACATTGTTTTTGCTCTATGGTATTCTGGATTGAATGTTTCTCTTTTATTATATAATTGTCATCTCATCATACTCAATCTCATAAGTTATTTAATATACTTTTATTTTGTTTGCCAAAAATGAAGTGTTATATTAATATCATACTTAAAGGGGAGTCAATCTATATCGTAGGGAAGCGATGTAAAATAATTTCATCATGTACCTATGCAGGAAAGGTTCTGACTTTATTTATCAGGCAGGCCTTTATGATTTTCTAGTCAGTGTAAGATTTTGTATTTGTATGGCTTAAATAAATCATTTAAAAGTTGAGTATATTGGTTTCAGTGTTCCTAATAATCATTTATTATGAACTTTTTGTATAATTTAAAAACAATTTTTCTTATTTAATGGTCCGTATATCATTACAAAAGTCCGATATTTTCAACCAAAATCCTTAAAAAATTTTGCACAAAAATTGTGGGCACGTATATTATAATTATTTTCAGTAAAAAAAAATACGAATAAAGTAATTATCAGATAATTGTAAAAAATATTTAACTGTTATGTGAGCCCGCACTGACGTTGCAGGAAATTTTAAACTGTTATGGGAAAACGCAGCCTTGAAACGTCTTTTTGAGGTGGACACAGCCAACGTGATAATTACATACATAAACGTGTTAATTTAATTAAAATTGTACCGTGAAATTTAAAATTGACAAAAGGTCTATTTGGATCAGACCAAGCTTCTATAAGAAGCCTATAGAATTTGCGATTAAAAATGTTTCCGTTATTTTTGATAAGACATGAAGCAGGCGAACAAGAGCTTATTTTAATTTTAAAAATTCCTACGAATTTAAAGTATTTTAAAATATAAAAATAGATCTTTACTAAGTTAATTAAATTAACTGTGACAAATATAAATTCTTAAGAAGTAAGATGAAGGTTGAGTTATTTAAATAAAAGAAAAGCTATAGTTAAAAATTGTGTGACTGTTTTTGACACTTTTGAGCGTTTGCCGTTTGAAGAATACGTTTTTTTAAAAATATTTGCTAAGATGTCTAGAGTTTGAATACTAAAGCAGCTGCTTTATAAATAGAATTAGGGATACCCATAAAAAAACGATAAGACGAGAACTTTTAACAAGTCTGCCAAGTCCTGCAAGATAGTGTTATAGAAGGCTTATTCTGACCATACCTGCCGAATATAGACCAAACTGGATTAGTACTCACCGAGTACTAATCGAGTTTGGTCCTTAGCCAAAGAGGTCGAGGTAAACTTCTGTCTGTGTGTTTTATACAGTCAGAGCAAACGCCTTAATGTTTATGTTTGTGTGTGTTTAAAGACATAAGCTATATGATATATTAGGCGTAGAGCCTAGGTCATGTAGTAGTGGTTTACTTATTATTTATTATATGACTTGGTTCCAAAAAAAAAAACGTCATATTTTGCCTTATGTTAGGAGTTGTTTCAGATACATAATGTATAATTTTCTTATTTGTCCCGTATGGGGAATATTTGTAAAAGAAGATCAACGGCTCGACACACACATACACACACTGTCTCAGTATTAAATTTACAAATGTTTTTATTATTTCTGATTATTACTTTAGTAGCTATATATACTTAGGTATTTCAAAATATTAAAGGTAGTAACAGAAGGCACCTTCTTGACTTCTTGTGAAAGTAGTTTTTCTAGTTATAGTCATAGGTATTAAACTATTGCTTTACCATTAAATAAACCTTGAACTACATTTATTGATGTAAGATTCCTTTAATATAGCACTGTACCCATTTGAAAAAGTTTTTTATATTATCTTGTTATTTATAAATTGGTCATTTTTAATATAATTTTTGGTTGAATGTTAATAAAAACATAAATTCGTTTTATTGATATCATTTATAATGCAGTACATGTTTTTAACCATTCAATATACATAGATTAGTGTCTATATAACAGATATATCTTTTATTTTATTACATGCTATACTAGCTATATACAATAGCTATATTCTACAAGCACCATTTCAATTTGGTATAAGTTGATTGAATTGTATTACAATGATAAAATTACAAAATAAAATAAAAATACCTCATACAAAATTGAATAACAAAATAGTTATTAAGATAAGTCATTAAGCATGTGTATAAATATTTTTTTTAGCAAACTTTGATTAATAAGTTGCATTTTGTTTTAAATTTCAGATCTTGTGTATATCAAACTTAATGAAACAGGTTAGACTAAAGCTATTTACCATCACCAGACTACATTTAATGTTTGTCATAGTATAATTACAATAAGTTTTAACATGACCATTTTGTAATCTACATATAATATAATTATTTTATTATAAAAATAAAAATGACTATCAGCTCATTTTTAAACCAACAAATATATAATAAATAATAAAATATTTTTTTTGAAAATAGAATAATATTTTTGCAGTTTATTATACTATACTATACATATTGGAATGTAAGAATGATTGTAATACTTCAGTAATATAGTAACATATAATTATGTTAGTAATATACAGTGAATAATAATAAAAAAGAGAGCTACCAATTTAGCATACTGTAATACTTATCAAGCTTTACAAATAACTATTGTCAGCCTTGAGACATAGAGCTCTTTTTAATTAGCGGACAACATGTAACTCAATTGTTGAGTTCTTTGACGTGACTAAAGGTATCAGATGTTTTTCAACATCTTGTGATAATTCATGCCACACACATTTCCCAATCAATGGCACCTCTTCAAGTGGTGGTCGAAAAACCACAAGTAGAGTCAGGCAACACCCATCTGCATTGGGCTCAGCTTCCACATTAAGTAGCCCCAGGGGCCTGTGTTGAGCAACATCAGCACCAAACATTTCTACCATAAATCTTCTTAAAGTTGAATGAACACTTTTTGCAGGGTTGATTTCACAAGTTGGAAAATGCAATGTTGTTTTTTCACTTAAAAGCACATGCAATCTATTTGTATTCCTCTTTTTTATTAGTACAATTAATCTTAACAGGTCCTTGGTGTGTGGAATAGGTGCTGGAAGAATGGGTTTATGCCAATTCTTCATTGGAACACTCTGTTTGTAAAGTTTAGCTTTTTCAATAAGATGTAATATATCATTTGATCTCAACGATATTTCTTGCAAATTTGAAATCCACTTTGCTTGAAGAGATTCTTTATCAGCTTTAGCCGGAGTTTTAAGCTCACCTCCAACAATATTTCCAGTTAATACAAACCTAAACCAAGTGCCACCAGCTGTTTCTACCATCAATAAGGTATCTAATTTACAGTGCAGTCCTGTTTCTTCAAGCACTTCCCTGGTTGCAGCCTGAATTATTGTTTCACCTCTCTCCATACGTCCTGCTGGAAGATACCACTTGCCAGCACAACTTTCTTTTGCTTCTTGCATCAAAAGCAAATCATTTTTTTCATTTAAAATTACTGAGGCCACGACATATGTGACATTACTTCCAAGTACCGGTTTAAAATTAGATGGAGTAGTTGGTGTTATACCCTGAGATTCCGCTACAGAATTTTGATCTGCTATTGAGAAGTCACAGAAATCATTTTCATCACCGTCTAAACCACTACCTACAAGAAGCTTGCTGATGTTTAAGTCAACTTGGCGCGACATAATTACCTACTTCAAAAAGAGCTTTTTGCTTAGATTCCAAAGTTTAATAAGCACCTTTATAAATAAAATTAAAAAAATTGTTTTACTGTCCTTTTAAAATTAATGCATGATTATTAATTATTTTGTTGGACATAGAGAGCTTTCGTTTTGTATACACATACAAAAATGCCAAGTTTACAGGTGTGCCCGTGTCACCGTTTACATTTAACGTTATTCAATCACAAATCACATAAATATTTAGGTCAAAATGTCAATTGTCAAGACAAAAAAAAAAATTATCATGTCACTGTCAGAAAACCAAAATATTTCACTGTAACAAAATAACCACTTCAAGTAAATAATTCTACATAAAGATTTAGTTTAAACTTTTAGATATAAAAAAAATCTCATAGATGAATAAACATGCCGTTGTTTGATGTCCATTTTAAAAAAAACTTATCTAAATTAATTATATATAGGTGTTATTGAAATACCTATATCAATAACAAATAGGCTTAAATAAGAAATATGTACTTAACAAAAAATAAATATCAAAAGCCAGGAACATTTATAAACATTAAAATGAAAGTAATGGGATCTGTGCCTTTTACAAAATTAAAAAAATAAAATGTCATTGAGTGCAGTGTCAAAATCGCCCGAAACCAAAATATTTTCGTGTAATCAGAATACCATTATATTAAGATTATAAATTTAAAAAAAATTAAGTCAGATATGTTATGAATCATTGATATCTACAGAGACAGTCTAATATGACGCTTAAAAATGAGGAATTACAAGTACACAGTAAAAGGTTACGATTTAAGAACGTGACCCATGTTCAACACTCTTCCAGTGATATCATTGATAGAAGTGGAAAAGAATCAAAAAGTAAAGGTTCATCGTTATTTATTGCTAACAATTATTTGTTTTGTTGATATACAGTGTAGCTTACATAATTTTATCCTTATAGATGGGGATAAAAAATCTTCTCTTGTCGCATTTTTGCACGTTGAACTCACTCGCGGCTATTTACTCGAGCACGATGAAGAAAGGTTTTCAGCACGAAGAGAGAAAGTTTATTCTTTTATCAAAATACCACAAGAACTTGAAAAGTTTATGGCTTATGGATTTTTTCAATGTGCAGATTCTCTATTGTTTGTTTATACTTTTTTACCTTTAAGATTTGTAATGGCATTCTGGTCATTTTTTACCAGACTCTTTAGGCAATGTTTTGGGTGAGCCTTTATTGATTGATTATCTAAATATTTTCATTAAAATTAAAATATAATTTCTTGTTTTAACTTGTAGGTTTTATTCACACAAAAAACAAAGCATACTGAAGCCGGCCGAGACATGTGACGTACTTAAAGGTTCTATTTTATTAGTATGTAGTATATTAATGTGCTATATTGATACTAACATGATGTATCATTTAGTAAAAAGTCAGAGTGTTATGAAGCTGTATATATTTTATAATATGCTGGAAGTTGGAGATAGATTGTTTTCTGCTTTCGGTCAAGACACTATTGATGCTCTGTTTTGGACAGCCACAGAGCCGAGAGATAGAAAGAGGGAACATCTAGGTCTCATCCCTCATTTAATATTTGCCATGATATATGTGTGTATCCTTTATAAAATTAGTTATATTTAGTCATAATGACCTACGACTGTTATGAAAACCTAAACATTGATGATGGTTTATGTAAAAATTATAATTGTTGTACTGTTTCCTTAACAAAATTTCAGTTCTACATAGTTTATTGGTATTATTCCAGGCCACAACTCTTAATGTGGCCTTTAATTCTAATAACAAGAGTCTTCTAATTATTATGATGTCAAACAATGTAAGTAAACTCTTTATAGTGACAAAACTATACATCTGTTTTATAATTACATAAGTACTAGCTGTGGATTCCCCCTCATATAATCTACTAATAATATACTACCATTTAAAAAATACTTTTTGTAGTTTGTGGAGTTGAAAGGAAGTGTTTTCAAAAAGTTTGACAAAAACAACCTCTTCCAAGTATCATGCAGTGATGTGAGGGAACGTCTTCACTTGTCTGTTCTGCTGTTCATAGTAGTGCTTCAAACTATGAAGGAGTACATGTGGAAAGAAGAGAGGTTCTGGATTCTAGCACCCGATTGCATACTTGTATTAACATTTGAAGTTATCATTGATTGGGTGAAACATGCTTTTATCACCAGGTAGGTGCAAAATATATACTTATTTATATTTTCAAAATGCTTGTGTAAAGGTATTAATTAGCCAAATACTTAATAATATTATGATTAGTTATTGTTGATACAAATTCCAGATTCAATGAAATCCCTTATGGAGTGTACCGAGAATACACAGTAAGTCTTGCATATGATGTGGCTCAGACTCGGCAGAAGTATGCATTCAGTGACCATTCAGACCTTGTTGCACGTCGGATGGGTTTTATACCATTACCGCTTGGGGTTGTTATTACCAGAGTACTGGTGCATGCTGTTAAAGTTGATGGGTGCGTGTCTTGAAGAGCAAAATTTAATAATAATATAGTAATAACTTATAAGACGTAACAAAATATTGATTGGTCTCTTTTATTCTTATTTAAAGTAGTATCGCTAGAGATATTTTATTTGTATTATTATTAACCACACAATAATAAAAGTGTTCAATAATGTGTGTTACAGTGTATTCAATAATTTTTAGTTAACAAAGTAATATGTATGAACAAAATATCATAATTTTAAAACTGCCATCACTGAGTTTAAGACAAGTTAATAATTGTTATTATAGGTCAAAAGTATGTATTAATCAATAACATTTACTATGTACATTTCAGGCTAGCAGCAATACTTCTGATATTCATAGCATATCTGTGTCTAATATCAATAAGAGTTCTAATATCCATTGTGATACTTGGCAAAGCTTGTGACTTGATAACACAACACCAGACTGAGAAAAGTGACAGCCATCATACAACACCTAAAAAGTAAGTATTTATTAAATTAAATATATACTTAAATAAATGAAGTTTTGATATTTTAATGTTTTGAATGATAGTTTTGATACTCGTACCTTTTGTTATTTTTAACATTAACAAATACAAAATAGGGAACAAAAAGACTTCAAGGACTTATCTCACAAAACAAATGAGGTAGAAACAACTTTAGAAAAGAAACCAGTGCAGTTAAAGTTTGTAGTACCGGAAAATGTGATATTGGTAAGATAATTTTTACATACATTTTGATATAATTACACAAAAAATCTTAACAAATGATTCAATAGTTAAAAAACATACATTTATTTTGTTAGATGTTAATAAAATGTTTGTTTATTTCAGAGTGAGCCGCTTGTGGATGCTTCAGTTGGAGCTGCCGCTATATTCTCTAACAGTGCCATTGATTTAAATGGAGTTTGTTATCTTAATGATAAGATGAACATCCAAGTCAAACAGGAACCTGAAGATTTTATAGAAACAGAATCGGTAAGCTAATATTGAAAAAGAAAAAAAATTAAATTGGTTCTAAATTTCAAATTGTAAATACTTAATCAGAAAATGGATGAGTAAATGCCATTAAACAAAAAAAAAAAAAAATCCTACCAGGATGTAAGTCGCAGCGCTCCAGATATAAAAGCAGCGGCAGCAGCCAACGAAGAGTCAGTCGAGCGGCCACAGTCGCCTGACGCGGATGGACTAAAACGTCGGGCGGAGTCCGAACCCAACCTAGCAAAGAACGACGAACAAGAGACCACGTAACGTAGACTTGTAGAATCTATTTTAGAAGTTTATCATAATAAAATGAATAATTTATTTACGCACACTGGTTATCAGATAATTACAATATAATAAATATTATTGACAAGTCAGTGCTAGAACAAGATGTTAGTTTACATTTTTATTATTTATGTCTCCGGTATAATATGTATATTTTAGATGTTTTATGATATTTGTTAAAAGATAATTTACTTGATTTTTGTTAAAACATTCAACCTCTTTTTTTGGTACGGTTGAAATGCGTTTTTTTTTTAAGTTCTATATTTTCATTGGAAGTAAGTAACTTAGTATTCCTATGTTTGGATAGAGTATAATATATAACCAGGGGTGGTTCTAGCTCGTGTAGCGCCCCCTAGGCGAACCCCCCCCCCTCCGCGACTATAACTTAACTAAGAAATTATCGTCGCGGCACCCCCTGAGACGGCGGCGCCCGTGTGCATTGCACACACTGCACTATAAGTTAAGCCGCCGCTGTATATAACAACTTGGTATGAGATAAATTAAATGTTTTAAACGTTTACTTACGTTCCTATGGTTTTAATGAATAAGTTGTAAGTTGGCGTACGTATATGCTGTCCTTTTCCAAGAAATCGTTTGTTCCTTCATGATATTTTCAAATACGTGCTTATATTAAAAATTTTATATTTGTTAAATTTGTTTTTTAAGTATCGACCACGTATAAAAATGCTTAGAGCCTAATAGTTTAATAATGATATTATATATATTTTAAATATATAATGACAAAAATGTGATTTTAGGGCAATATCTTTTAGAGGCAGTTCATACAAATACAACATATTTTCTCGTATAGAAAAATAATAATTAGGTCGTTAAAAATTGGAAGACTGTAACGTAACAAATGATATGATAAAGTTGTAAATTAAAAAAAAATGCATCAAAATCTTTTATTGTCAATGCTTTTGTCTTTTATGTGCTTATAAATTTTTATTAATTTTTGTAGGTACCACATTTCTTTAACATCTAAGAGATACATTGTTTCACGAAAATAACGATACTTATCTAGTCTATGGTTATCTTTTCTATCTGCAGTGCCTATTTTGTACCATTCCATATCATCTCTTTTTTTTTATTTCACTATATATGTATGTGTGATTACGGCCTAACTGATAAACAAATTGTAAATAAAAAATATACGAAGTCATTGGTTTTTCTTTTCGTTTCACCATCAATACATTCCAAGTTTTCTTAATTGTTTTTCAAATGTTTTTTTCACTTATTAGGTTCAGCTCATAAACATTAATAGATTTGTATTGGGTTTTGATCAGATTTTTTAACCGTCAAGTGAATATCTGGCAGATTGGATATCAAAGTAAAAAATATAAGAAATGCGCCATCTGTGAGTCGTTATGTAAACTTCGTAATTAAGTTGCTACGAAATTTTTAAGATCCTTCGAAAGCCATGATCATTTACTATTCGTCCATAGATGGCGTCATAGAACCAACAAGAGCTTAAACTATAATTTTTATTTGATAGATTCTTATCACAAAAAAGACCAGTTATGAAACATTTAGATTTTAGTAATAAAGTTTAAAGTTTCCATTAAAAATAACTATCCTCAAAATAAAGCTGTATTTATTTTGTGACCTATAAGTCTATTTTGTTCACTTTGATAGATATTAACGAATTGTTAGTTTATTAATCAAAAGAACAATCAAATAGATTGGCCAAAAAATGTAACGCAAATCATAAGGTAAAATAATGTACTGCGCAAAAGATAACTGAAGCAGTATTTTCATTATTATTAGATAAAATATTAGGAGTTAATTAGTTTTCATAGATGGAAATTGTAATATTCGAGGACGAAATAGAGATATTTATTTCTTTTTATTTCATTTCATGTCTTTTATAAGTATTGCCAAGAGATATGTATAATTTATCAAGTTCAAATGAAAATCAGATATCTTCTGGTTAGAATTTCGTTTGTTGTAGAAAGCTTGTTAAAAATAATAATAAACAGTCTGTTGCGTGCCAATACTCACCATTTGTCGTACTAAATTTAACTCAATAGGGAATGTGTTGCCAACGATATGAGTATTTTCTTTTACGAGTTTTACGTGTGATTTAACTAAGTATTAAGATTCATTTGTAATAAAAAACATGTTATAAGTTTTCAACAGTTTGTATTTTTGCACCTTAGGTGAATTTTCATATTAAATAAAAATTTTCTTTTTTTTCTTATATACACATTAAATTCAAATTATCTCAGTGTATTTACAAATATATTAAATAGAATTTAGTAAAAATTAGTGAGATTTAACAATACCTAAAAAGATACTTAGAGCTATCTAAATGTAAAACAACAACATCTTACTCTGGTGAAATACATAAGACAAATTCATAATCATACAGAAAATTCGTTCGTCCACTTTCAAGTGAACAGCTTTTTGTAGTTTTTCTATGAACTCTAAATCCTAGTAGTGAATTGTAACTATTGATGGTCATTACGCAACATTAACAATGTAAGCTCTTGCGATCGCTTCATTTTTCTACAAAATATGAAGCGACGACAGGAGACATAACGTGTATCTTATCCTATATTAATAACGTCAACGCGATGCAACATTACATAAATGTGTAATAATTAAGTCTTGTCCGTTTCAATTGTCACTCGTTTGACTATAATGAATACACTTTTTTATTTCCTATCTACGCTAGCCTTGCCTATGAGAGCCTATGTCTCTATATTATAAAAACATTATAATTTCGCTTTTTTATCAAGTATACATCGAGTGTTCAAACGCCTGCTTATAATCCATTCTTTTATATGAGGCGGAAATGAGAACGGGGACAAAATTTCATATTACTCTAGGCGAAAGAGTTAGTAACATTATTGTCAGGTATTCTAAATTCATAACGAACGTACTCGTCTCTAAAGTCCCACCCTGTTACACTTCTGTCACTTGGTTGTATAACTGATTGTATCAACTTGACAGTTTTATTTTCCCTTCACTTTAAAATTTAGATTAAAACATTAACAATTTCATTAAATTTAACGAAGTTCTGATTTAACGAACAACATGTTGAGTTAAAGGCATTTGTTATAGATTACAGTAATAGTAATATTAAAACTACATTTGTGCTTTAGAACCTACACATTGAATTAATACGAAAAACTCGTACATTGCCTGTTGCATAATATATTTAAAGTAACAATCAATTGAATTAGCTATTGAATTATGTATAGATGTTTTATCTACAGAGAAACTTATGAGTATTATAAATAAGGGGCTTTCGCTATACTTGAAAATAATTAATAATGATTAAGAGATCATAATTTAAAACCTACAAGCTATCTTTATTAAATTAGTCTAATTATAAAAAAAATAATAGTACTGGATGAATGAAAGAGTGAATTAATAAAGTAACAAGTGCGGATACGAGCTAGGCTGGAGGATGTTAATATAAGCATGTACCGATTATATCAGAGGATAGAATTGAGCAAAATTTGGTTAAATAAATGTTTGAGCAAGAGAACATTACGATAGCAGTTGTCGAAAATCAACGGAATGGGCTCTCATATAATGTACGAGAACTTTGTAGTAGCATTCTCACACCCATTTTTTTCGACTAGAAATATTAAAAACAAAATAAAATATTTATAATAATTATCACTTAATCAGCAGTCGTGTTACACTTAGAATTAAACAAATTGCCGTGGCACGTGGTAAAGTTAAACGAATGGCACAATTTCACGTTAGTTTGTCAAGTATAAGAACATTATATATATTACATTTTTACTAAAATACGCAAGAAGTAGTCGGATAATGTTTGCCACAGTGTAATTTAACATCAATAGAAAATATTTTAATAGTAAACAATACCTATCTACGTTAGATATTTATAAAACCTATCTTAGAGTGGCAAACATCGTCCAAAATTACGCTTTTTTGCAAAATAGGCCTATGATATATCACTTCTCAACGATCACCTTTTTATGCACATACACGAACTTGACCTCGCGCTCGTTAACTATCAGAGGGATATCTGTAAGACTTAGCTAAAAGACAATCGTCAGACAGAAAGATATGTGTTAACACTACGCCGAGGACTCGGAGACGCAGGTACGTGATCTTCCGTCGCGTTGGACTCTTTAGGCCAAACCGATTCGTATCTAAATTTGATCCCAGTCTAGTTCATTCAATTATCCTATCTCATTATAATAAATACATCAAGTCCATCGTCCCTACCTTAGTAATTACAAATATGTATAAAAAGATATATATAAATTTCAGTGAATTTACAAATGTAGAGTTAATAAAGCTTCGTTCAAGACAATTTCTTTTACACCTAATCGATGAAATTATTTAATAACTTCAACGTGAAAGTAATTAACAGTTCAGTCCGTATCTACGGATGGCTGGCACTCGTCTTCTGGTCGCGAGAACGGGCTCGCGACCTCGGCAGAGGGCTAGAGGGGCGTGTGGGGAGCGCCGCCGCGCTCTCTCTTCAGCCGCTGCTTCAGGTGGACCTTCGCGTGTCGCTTCTTCTCATCCGACCGCGCAAATTTACGACCGCATACATCACAAGCGAATGGTTTTTCTCCCGTATGTGTTCTGACATGCGTCGTCAAATGGTCCGATCGACTGAAAGAACGCATGCAGATGCGGCACTGGAAGGGCTTCTGGCCTGTATGGATGCGAATGTGCCTCGTTAACTCATCCGACCTTGAAAACCTGCGATCGCACTCGTCGACGGGACAGGCGTAGGGTCGCTCGTGTACGGGCGTCTTGCTCGGACGATTGGGATATTTTCGAGGCTTGACGGCGACCAGCCGCAGGGGCTGGGCACTCTGCTGGTACACCTGGGACAAGATCTCGTGACCCTTGCTTGTGGACGGGTTGTACTCTGCGAGTTGCACGGGTCTATCGCCTGGGGTATTAGGATACGGCTCTCTTTTCGGGACTCCAGAGGGGCCGGGAGTGGGCTGCGGCACGGCCACGTACTCCTGCGATTCCCAGGAATGCTGTGGCTGTGGTTGTGGTTGTGGCCTGTATTCGCAGTGTTGTGGAGGACACTGCTGCGGCGCTGGGCAATAGGAAGGTTGACATTCGGGTGGAAGCAGCTCGACCCGCTCCTCATAGTCCTGCTGGAAGTACTTGTCAACACTGCCCGGCCCGGGTCCCGACGGTAGGAGCCACTGCAAAGGTGGCGAAGGTGCTCGCTTGCCGCCCATGGGTGGACCGTACAGAGACGCGCTCGCGCTGGACGCATTGCTGGCATCTTCGGCACGAGCGCCCGGGGACAATGACGCCTCATGCTTGTGTCGTCGCGGGGAACATCCTAACAACTCATCGCCTGGTAAAGTACCTGTAAAAAAGAAATCTATTATAAATTTAAAATTTACTGCAATTAGCAACTTTTATTTTTGTATTAACCTAGCATTTACCCGCGACCTCGTTGGCGTAGACTTTAGAGATAAGATCGCTATGGATGTTTAGAATCTCAAAATAAAACAAAAAAGTAATCTGTGTATCAACTCAGTTCCTAGAGGTCTTTGTAAATTATAATAACAATCTGCTACATCGAGACAAATACATTTAAATTGTATTTTTTTTACAGTTTCAATCATTTATAAACAATTAAATGTAAAATACAATCAACCAGAAAGACGATAAGACAATTTTAGGAATAATTAAATAAAATAGACAAATCGTCAGTACATAGAAATATTTTGGCAGAAAACGGCTAAAAAAAAATAATTAATAAGTAGAAATTATTTGTGAAGAACGTTTTATATCTTTCAAAACCGTGCGTACAATTATTGTTAGAATAGATGCAACATCATTCATATAAGAAAAATATGAATGAAATCAACCAGTTTTATTCTATGTTTATTAACATTTAAATGTTAATGCATGAAGTAAATAATCATTGCAATGAGTATGAAATATTTAGCATACCAATTTTGTAACAAAGTGCGGACGTCGAGTTAGTGATAAGCGGCGGATGTTGATATGTTACTATCTGACACGTTATATCGACCATTACCTAAAAACTGTGCTCTTTATCCTTTAATTAATATCATTATAATCTTGCGTTATGTTTCAAATTAATAATTAATTTCAATCTCGGTTTTAATCACATTTCACTGTAGTTTTAAGAACAATCGTTAAAATTCGACAAATTATTAGTTATATTTCTCTTAGTTTATTTTTCTCCTGCAACAAAACATGAAAGTACATGTTTTATTTAAGGATAAAAAACAATATGAATTATTAAAATTTGTTTATATAATAGCTTTAGAGATATTGTAAGTGCAACTTATTAATTTTTACTATATTTTGTGACATTTATTTTATTATGGTGTATTATAGTTACCGTGTGCAGGACATTTAAATATATAAAATCACTGTACTATGAGATTAACAATAACTGGTTTAGGCATCACTTTAAACTTTTAAAATCAATTAAACTCCGAATGAATATAGTTACGTACCGACGGAAATTCACAATGAAACCATTTCATTCAACAAAATGTATTGATCCGTCGCATGACACGGGTTAGCGAACTTTCAGTTTCACTGTAGACTAGACCACTGAAGTTACAGGAAATGGGACGAATGTCGTGGACTCGATTATCCTTCGGATACAAGTAGAGCGCGTGATATAGCATAAGTACACTTAATAGCAACTAAACCACAAAATAGTGAAATTATTGTTAAAACACGATACGGCGAGGAGGTGCAATGTTTATTTACAACGTTATCGGTCGGTAGCCGGCGGGGGCGGCCGCCTACGAGAGCGTGCGGGTGCTCACGGGTCCGTGCGGGCTGACGTGCGTGTGGACGCACCTGATATCGGCGGTGGCTCGAGCAGACTCGGGAAGAAAGCGGGAAGATCCGACGTTGACACCGGAGTGTTGAGGTCGGCCGGCGCGCCGCCGGTCAGCGGAGCCGACACCGGCTTCAGAGCGCAGTCGAAGCCCAGCGCCCCGACGTCCGCCAGAGATAGAAGGTGCGGCCCGGGGTGATCACCTTCGGCGCCCATCCCGTCCGGCACCACCTGCTCCTCGGCCCACGGGCCGAGCGGAATTACGAACAACGCCAGCTTGAAAACGGCCTCTCACGCCGCCGGTGCGAAAGGGACTGGCGCCGCGCGACCCCGCGTCCGACTTTTATCAATGGAGCCGCGGTCCCATATTCGGTAGCGGCGCGCGCAGCGCAACCAATGGCGCGGCTCCGTATCCCCCCGCTGACGTCACCGCCCGACGCCGCCCACCGCCCGCGCCGCCCCCCCCGACACCCGCTGCGGCTCGTAGACACGCGCTTAGATCGCTCTCGCACCCGCTAAAGCCTTTCAACCTTTTACCTTGTGCCTTGGAGTTTTACGATTGACGAGTGCTCGGCTTTGAACGAAATTGAAACATTCAATAATAACACGTGCCGGTATAACATTTATATAATGTAACTTCTATGGTACGGTATGATATGGTTTCTCTACATTTAAGTACGTTTGAAAATACGGAACGTAATAAATGTAAACACTAATTTTTAAACCGGTTTGTAATTAATATTTTTTATTCTACTTGAGTTTTAAATATATTTGGGTGTAGATAGGTAATTTATAACTATCTATTTCTTCATATTTTGTGTAAGATTGTGTGTTTAAACTAAAAGTAGGGAGAGTGTACTTATAACTAGTACATGTAGTACCTGGTAGTTCCGCTGCGTTTTTGGCGAAAGAAGTAGCAGCTCAGAAATACATTACGTAGATATTGAATACTAATTCATAGACATTCTTAAACATAAATAAACAAGTAAACTTTTATATTGCATGTTCTGAGATTTAAATAAATAAATAAATAAAAAAAGATTTAAATAAATAAAAAAATAAATAAATAAATAAAAATTAAATGTTTGGTTAATCTTCTTGTAGGTGCTATTTAAAAGCGGTACATTAATCAAAAGATAAAGCAATTTCTTCAATCTTGTTTTTTTAACGATTTTCATTTTGTTATGGTTTTTAAACCATGTAATATGAAAAATACATTTCATAGTATCTGCAGAGTCACTGATTTATTATGATATGAAATCTAGTCTTATATACAATATAGAGATAAAAATGAGATTTGTATTTCGTTTCACGAGTTTTGTGCAAACATATACCAGCAGTGTGTGGGTCGCATCCAGGTACATTTGAGTAGATAGTAATGATTGTCTCAGTTACTAATTGGCGGATTGTGTCAGCATTGCAATTATCTACTTGTTATTGGCGAGTGGGCGCTCACTTACCAATAGGTAGTCTTGATTGAAATTATTTTATTTGTACCTGCCTCTAGGACATGCTTGTCAGAGATATAAAGGAAAAATCTAGACGGATTTAGGTTAACATGGAGTGTGACCGGTGTCTAGTTTGTGTATAAATTAAACTTTTCATTCGAATTGTTAATTAAATTAATTAACTACAATATTGTTAGTGATTACAAAAATAATAAATATAATGTCGCACCATTAAAAATGCTATTAAAGTAAGAGTAAATTAAAATGTAATTTTAACATTACTGTTAAGGTATCATAAAGGGAATCCCTGACCAAGGGAGGATGGAACACTCATCGATTGTAAGGACAACGGCCTGGGCGCTAGTGGCCGAGACACGCTGACGCCGACCATGCCCACATGCAGCCACTAACCCAATTATCGCGTAACGGAGACGATAAAGAAAAATAACAAACCCACGATTTCACCGCCGTCTAATTATAGCGCGCTATTTGTGGATGCGCAGGCGCATAGCGTGGCCGCGATGTCAGAGCTATTCCTGGCTGTCAGCTGACGCTCCCGCCGCACTGCCCTCGTAAACACCACGCAACCGATTGACGTAAAATGCGAACAATCGAGTTTTCAGCAGGTGAATCACGAGATGAAAACGTCCTGCCTGATCGTTCTATAATTAACTTGACTGCTTTTGGTTCGGACTTCGGAGGCGGGGTTCTATTTCGGCAAGTTACCCTAATGTCTATCTATTTCGATCGCGCGAATATTTCATCACCGTTGGTTGTTGATCTTCTTACAGACGTCACTACTTCGCAATTTATTTGAATTGGACTTTAACTGACGTGTTTTGGTTTCTGTTACATCTTATTAATTAGTAATTCCTTCTTTTTGTGATTCATTTTCATTTCAGATTTGTATAGTTTTGAAAGGAAAGTTATACATTATACAGTTTTAAGTGTGTGAGAGGAGTGAATGAATAACATATGTACAAATGTAATTTAAGCTTCTCGTAGTCCTAAAACAATATTGTAGTGGATAGACGGCCCACGACTCGTGCCGGCGTCCACCGCCGGTGAGTGTGGGACTGGCTAGTGTAAGACATTGCAATGCACATAATTAACATATAATAAAAATAATCAAGTATTATATGTAGGGTTTATTTTTTGTTCGGAGAAGTTCTATTCCTGGGTATGTATAGTAATGTTAATAGCTACGGATTGAGAGAACCTTGAGAAGGGGAAAATCTAGGGCATTTTTTTTCTAAACGCAATACAAAAGGATCATGGGAATTCACAGACAAGTTCTTGAAATCAGAGAGAAAGTTGAAAAAAATTGAAATTCAAAATTTTTCTTTCATTATTAGACATTACATGAAAAGCCTGATTTATATGAGCAAAACCGTCTGAAAACACAAGTTCTATTTAATTTTTCTTATGAAGTATGTTAAAGTATGTTGAATATGTGTATTGTTAAATAAATATTACATTTTAATTAAATTTTGTGCTAAATGATGGATCCAAGCTTTAAGTTCTTCAGCTTAATAATAAAAAGAGTTTCATAATATGTTGTTTGATAAGCTTCAAGTATTACTAATAATAACTGTATATATAACTCTAGGTAAAGAAGCAAACAATCTCAAAATAGTATTTTCTTAGATTTTCACGACTACACATTTCAAATAAAACTATTTTTACGGATTAAAACTCGCGTATAATTTGGTTACATTTTTTATTTTAACCCGACGTTTCGAATGCTTTGCAGTAATCGTGTTCACGGGTAGACACTTACATCTCGTCTACCCGTTAAAATAAAAAATGTATCCAAATTATACGCGAGTTTTAATCCGTAAAAATAGTTTTATTTCAAATCTCTAAATAGATCTATCTTTTGTGATTCATCGGAAAGGTAAAAAGTGAAATGCGTTGTTTTCAATCATTTTGAAAATTTTATTCAAAAGTGTGCATTAATAGTGTGTTGTGTTGTGTGTTGTGTGCGTGTTGTATGTTATGTGTTGTTATTCAAAACTGTGTAATTATGGTTAGTAATTCAAAAGTGTGTATTTAGACTTTCATGATCCATGATCAATATTATATATAATTGTGTGATATTCCCAGCATATTGATGTGGATAATTATATGTAATGTGTGTCATTTTTTACTTTTATAAATTTAAAATTTTCTATTGTGATAAATTTCTATAATTGTAAAAAAGGTATAGAAAGAAGTGTATATATTTTGGCTTCGTTTGTGACCGATAACATATAAAATGTCGTGAGGCCGCTGTTGGACATGTTTGTAATAAAATTATGCAAGCTCATCACAAAACAATGTTGGCACACGTCGCCGCACGTCAAGTCACCTTTATAATTACCCTGGCACTCGAAAACTCTAATTTCATCTAGATTCATCACCGCTGACGTTCGCTCCAAGTGTTTATATCTTGTTACAAATATATCTTTTGCTAATCTATGTTTCAACGTAATAGAATTACGCATGTCTTTTGAGTAGATTTATTAACTAATTTTATTTTAAAAGAATGACTCAGAAATAAATTCAAATATTCGAGCTAAGTTTACAAACAAATCTAAGCTACGATGTTGTAAAAATAAAAAAGTGTTTAGGAAAAAATATTATTTTTGACTATTACAAATTACAATAATGATAACGAGGGGTGTGAGGTGGCAATGACGTCACAACCTCCCTCCGCCCAACCCCGCCGTGACGCACAACGCTGTTGACTTTTCACCAAATTTTCCTAAACATATGATCGACATTAGTTTTGGTGAATTCAGTTAAATTGAGTGATGTATTCATAAAGATATTCAAATGTATTAAACAACTTAAGGTAATATTAGAAATTATGAACTTTGACTTTCAAAATAAGTTTAGAATATAAATAAGGTTATACTATTAAAATTTATTATTGTTTTATCCTCTCACTCATAATGACAGCTTTAAAGCGCTGTAAACTTTTTATTATTGGTATCGGAAAATTTTTTCTGTAATTATCTGAAAGCCTGTTATATCTGTTATATGTTCTTAACATGTCGTTCTGCTCAGAACGCTTACGTAAATGCAGCAGTTATTGCATTGTAGAGATTAAGTTCTGATGATAATAATGATATGTTATAACGTCAACCGTTGTCAATGACGTCATAACTGAAGTGACAGAGTTGTTTTTGCGATGTTGTCGGTGGCGTGCGTGAAGTAGCCACCTGTTGAACGCTGCCCTTGTGTGTTAACCTTAGCTGGGGCCGCTCCGCGATCGATATCAATGACGCGTGGCCTCATTCATAAACGGGGAGTCAACCCCTTCCCCATCGCGGCCCCACTTCCCCACCCCCTGGCTTGTTTCTTGGAAATTCATGAATGGCGCACACACTACCATATTTCGTGTTATTTTATTTTCTCGTGAGCTTGAATTCATTTGCTGTTATGACGCAGATTGCTGGCTATTTAGGAAAAGTGATCTAGTTTTTAGAATAAATGACAATGCATTAACAAGAAAAAATGTGCATTACTAATCTTGATACTTGTAATGAACAATAAATTGAGAAATTTATTTTTATTAGTTTAGAAGAAAAATATTGTCAGGTTAACCTTTATCGACATAATGTGATCGCCACGAGAATCTGATGCGCAAGCGCGTGTGGGCGCAACGCAATTTGACATGCGTTGCGATACCTGCACTCGCAATCAGTGTGCTAGAAGATAGAGTTGATACCTTATGGGATATAAATATTGTTTTTTTATTAAGAAAATATATATTTTTTACTTATGATTCATAAATAAAATCATGAGTATATCATGAATAGATTTTTTTTCTAATAAAATTTATTTCTATATCTCTTCAGGTTATTTAAAATATATTTACACATCTTTGTTTTTACTGATTTATAGGTATAAATGTTAAAAAAAAAATTAATAAATCTTAAAGGACATGGTAGTTTTAAATAATTTAAGTAAGTGCCGGTCCATAGTTTTCATTGGCCGTACTTCATAGTAATGTAATCAACGCTGCGCACGAGTCTCTTATTTACGGCGGATTACGCGCGCAATCAAGACTCGTTTCCAGAAAAAAATACAAAATGTATAACAAATATGTACCTAAGACACGTTATATTAATATGCAGTATTGATATGGTATGAATGGAACCTTTATTGGAATTAACTGCGAGATAAGTTTTTTTGTATCAATCAACTTGGCTTCAAACTAATGTCACAAGATTGTGTGTTATTAAAGTAATACAACTATAATAAATATGAAGTTTAAAACGCTCTTGAATACTGAATTTATAGGAAATGTATGTAATCTTATTTTATATAGAAATGAAAAAAACTTGTGTAAATTCTACTTTCGCCAGTGTTGTGACTGGTTCAGAACGTTCGTCCGTGGCAGTGGCATTGGCTACATTCATTCCAGCGTGTGGCCATGGCAGCGGGCAACTCGCCTCTGCGATCGATGGAATGTCCTTGAACCTCGACGCGTTGTACGCATGCGCCGCACCAAGTCGGACGTCATATCGTGGCCATGGCCGACAAAAGCGTGCCAGCTGCCCCCCAAACCCTCACCCTATTTCTCACCCCTCAACCCCTCTCTTTCATTCATACTGCGGCAGCAAAGTGACTAGTGGGAGAATTTTATCTTAAACTCTGCCATTTCATATCGATTCTGACCTTTAAGCAACCTGTTGAGTAAATAATGTCCTAATTTACTTGTGTTCATTTCGGCTACACGTGTTTAACCCACCTATCATTTGAATGAATTATTAAGTTATACAAGATTTACATTTATTTTTATAATGAGAATGCTTGTAATATTTTGAAAGTATTTTTGTTTATATATATATATATTATAGACATCTCGACGATATATATATCAAAATGTTGTAATGAAACTTATTAATTTCCAAGTTACAACATGGCCAATGTTTTAAATATGTGGTGTAGTAAGTCGACATTGAGGTTGGTAGCGACCACGCAGGGCTCCGCATGAATGAAGCCGCCGTGGGCGGGCAGCGTGGCCCGTTCATTCATTAGCTTGGAGGCCATTCCTCATGAATAATATAACAAATCTGCTGCGTAATTATAATACAGCTTCTTGGATGAACTGATAAGTTACAAATATTTTGCGTTATGGTATGTTCTTGAAAGGAACTACAAGTCAATCAAGGTGGCTTCGGACGCTGATAACGACCAAGTTGCTCCCATGGCTAATATGTAACATATGAAAGCTAACAGTCTCTCTGTCTTAATGTACCGCGTAGGAGTCAAGGTAAGGCCTGCAGGTTTAGAACGACACGGATTAGAGGCATTGTCTCCGCCAACACACTAATATATTGCCATCTGCCTCCAATGATCTTCAGAGTTTTGACTCATCATACCAATATTCAAATTATCCCAGATTATTGCAACCATTTGACATAACTTGAAATATCTAAAAATTATAAGGAACTGTCAAACGAGATATCAAATAATGATATAAACAGTATTAAATATTTATCTAAGATATAAATAACTACTGTCCTAATTTTTGAAGTACGTGAAATATTATTTGTAATTTTGCGTAAATCACTGCTGATTTACAACCGCATTGTATGCTATTTGGTTGGACGGCTGTCACAGCTGTCCGGACTAAAATACAAGTTATATCAAAGTCAAATTATTCAAACAGTTATTGCGCTTTCAATATTATATTTATTTACATAAAATATGAAAGTGTTGGTTCTGAAATTGCTACTACGTATTTTAAAGTGAAAAAATTTTTTTATTAAATCGTAGTGGAACTTGGATCATTTATGTAACAAACGCTATATTTCTATATTTATAATTAATGTATATGTTTATTAAATGCTTAAAATTATTATATTTTTTAATGAGTTTTATTTATTTACTACGTGTTCCATATATTCGTAAGTTTAACATAAAATACTAAAGAACTTTATGAATTCATTTTAATGATATTTGTTAATTGCTAATTCATTTAACTTTTTATTGAGCTTGCTTCTTTTTTTCAGTGTTAATTGGGAAAATTAAAATAATCATCTAAAAAAGTAAATTAAAAAAATATAAAGAGTTTTTAATTTAATAAGCAAATTGATACATATCAATATAAACTGTCTTGATATTTATCGATTCTACATTAACTTATGAAACTACTAAATATATATTGAAGAGTACTGTCACATAGTATATTATAGTTATATATATATATTAATATTTCTCATGATGCTGCGCAGTTGTCCAGATCTTGGTCAGTAAGCACATTGTGTGTTAAAGCAATTAGCTGATGACAGCTTACAAGACTATTTTGTTATGAACAGTGTTTTATTTTAAGTATTTATAAAGATTTAGGTTTTATCAATATGCACAAATGAGGTTAAGTGTGATTTTGTGCGTGTGCGAGTGTGTGCGCGTGTATGTGCGAGTGTGTTTGAGTGTGTGCGGGGCGCGCGTGTTTATACGTACGTGTGTGTTAATTACATGTATCATACAAATTGTAATAATATTAAATTTATGAAACAAGGTTGTTCATTTTAAATCTTTTTCTATAATTCTAATATGTCAAAATATACTCCACTCCTACAGTCAGAATGTCCTACTGATTAACATTTATTAAATAATGTAGAATTGTAAAATTAGTTAGAACTCGAACCTCAACCTTCCTGGATACCCTCCTATAGTTCTACCAACTGAGTTACCGTGTCCCCTAATTGTCTTGATGAATCTAGCCTTTTATATGTAATCTTACTTTTCTTTATACAATAAGAACAAACTGACAATTTTATTTTCATTTCTCAACAAATTACTTATCTGGCTATTAAATCTAATAGATTATCATTGAAAAATAAGAGTAATACTTTTTGAACAAAAATTACTATAACCCAGTAAACCTTAAATGATTGTATTATGCGAATATTATTTTCTTCTTATTAATATTATTACAGTAAACCTAGACCAGTAAACCTAGACCTAGTAAGATTATTTCACCAGGAATCTAGTTTAAGTATTAACTGTTTTAATAACAAGAGGGAACTTACTAATATGATTTTTTTTTCGAAAACTTAAACAAATGTGATTTGTAAAATTGAGAGATTACTTTTTATAATTGAGAGATGAAACTTCTCAGCATTCCAATAATTCACCGTAAAAATTCATTGTGTCAAATAGCGCAAATTCTTATGATTTCTTAAAAGACTAATCAGTAGCTTTTGGATGTTTTGAACGACCTTTCTTTTAAAAACTATGGAGATCGTTGTGTGGTTGTTTTACCCTTCTTCGTTCTTGAAAATTAAAACACTAACCACTTCACTTATGATTTTGAATGCTTTATTGTGGCGACGCGAGTATCGTACTCTATTGAGAAATAGCCTGCTCGCTACTAACTAGTATTTCGCTGTTGCTACTCTCTTCCCAAAGGTTTTAGAAGGTTTTTCAATCGCAATGACCGAAAACCTGATCTTTTTAAATTACTTTAATCTGGATGAGTCATTTCAATTTCATTCAGAAAAAATTGAATAGTTCTGCTTAATAGTAGGATAATAAAAATCTATTCTCTATTCATTTGCATTTCTAGACCCATCGCATGCACTTTCACGTTGTCATTGTTGACGTTTTTGTTTTGCCAAATTTTGACAAATAAAGGTTTTTTGTGTTGACGTCACATAGTTTTCTTTGTAAATTTAGGGTTAAAATTTTTTTAAGCACGTACTGTGATTTTTCAAAAGCCTCTCTATATATTTGTGTTCACCAACAAAGATCTCTAGTTTTTCAAATCGGAGAAATGGTTAACACCACTGATAAACTCCTACATCTTGTCTTGAAACGTTGGGTTATTACTAAAATATAATGATTTCCTAACGTTTCACTACTGTTTTAATACTTTTTATCGATAAGTATTTCTTTAAACTGACCTTCTCTTAATTAGCAATGCCTGGTTCGTCTTGTCTATTAATCCTTTTTTAATTATATAAATAATATTTTGAAATTGTAATTATATAAATAATATTTTTAAATATTTGAAGCGGTTATGCGACGTGTACAAATTATATAAAATATTTTTACTTTTAAAATGGCAAACTTCTATACAAATTATGAGTAACTGAAAGAAAACTACATTCTAAAGTCTAGAACTTACAAAAGTAAGATTATGTTAAGATCACGAAGGGAAGATTTAAACTTAAATTATATAGGTCCTTTGTATTTTTTATTATCTGATTCGATCCAAAAAATCTTTTGTTGAACTTTCAATGTGTGTGTGTCAATATGTCTTTATCATTCGCATTTGCTATTCATCGATCTTCAAATCACAACCATTTAAAAGAATTTTCTCTTAAATAAATCAAATATTTAATTCCACATAAGATATGTGTTAATTAAATGACCGCGTCGCTCCGAGGTCCCGACCGCAATTACTGCACTGCTCCCATAAATAATAGATATAGGACACTGACTCACTCTCAATGTAAGCCAAATATCTTTCGAATATGTATCGTTTGATTGCTCATAATTTGTGGCTTGTTTGGGAAAATTCCATATCTCCATTACTTTTCGTATCATTATAAAAATTATTAGACAAACATATTTTAATACATATATCAATTAACAGACAAACAAGTGGTGTAACTCTTCCATCTTTATCAATAGCAATTGTAAGAAAAAAACAAGAGCTGTGGCACTTCATATTAAACAATACATCGTTTCTGATTCCAGAACTCTTAATAAGATAACTACAAATACAATGCTATTACTGCTATGATCTCATTATATATATTTTCAAAAGATTTCCTTAACAAATACATTGTGATAATAGAAATTTTCTTTTTAATATATATTAGCTTCATCAATAAATGAAAAAAGACATTGATTGTACCAGTTTCAAATGCAAGTTCCAGCAAGAAAATTCAAAAAAATTTTTTAGGAGCTTATTGTTTATTAAAACGTTATATAATAATTACATATGAAAAAACTGTAAGCTTATTTTAGCGTTACTTTAAGCATATTATATGTATTACAATAATAACTTATCAACTTTCTTGTTGAGATCTGTTTAATTTGCTTTGCGCTTTCACCGTCAGAGCTTGTTCGCATTCATCAATTAGTGTATCCGCTTTTTTCTATTAGCTGCTTATTACATTAGTCTTCATCGGTCACTTTATGAGTCAAAAGTGAGGGCACGCGACCAAGAACAGTGTAATTAATTTAAACGTATAATGAACACTCGTCTGTGTTCACTTCATTGGAATATGTCTCGCTGCAATCTGACGACTACATGTGTATTTTGGATATAGTTGAATTCAATTGATGCGTTGTAATAATAAAGTCTGTATTTTTTTAATGTTGTTTTTTAAATAATAAATTTTTTAGCTAATTCAAGAGACAAGATGAAGTACTTCTTAAATATACACGCTTTAGTCGAGTGTATACCTGCTGAGAGTCGCGTGCAACAGTTTTAGTTTAGAAAAATAGGGCGATTGCATAAAACGTAAAAACAAGTCAAACATTGGCTAGCGTCCAGTCTTAAAACAGTTTCTATTAGTTTGTCACTTAATCGTAAATAAATATGTTTACGATGTTTATTAGATTACCATTTTCATAAAAGTATATTTAAAATTATGTCGGTATATTTTGTTATATAGTAATTAAGTTTCTGTACAACTTAAATAAATAAATAAATATATGTTCTAAATAATAGTGTACGAATATATAACAATGAAGTACATAATTAGAAGAATAAAGATGTACGATGATGACTAAAATATTGACATTAATGTTTTTAATTCTTTCAATCGGCAATAATATTGTTATTCAGCTTTTATAGCTACATCGGACCTAAAAAGGTTTTATTGTCGGAACTTGGAAGACTAAAATAGAGTTGTGCATAATAAACTTGCAGACCGCTTAGATGATGTCATCGCTAAATGTATACTTTGGGTTAAGAAGGGTTTCGACATATCAGAATGTTTGTGTATCCAGCAGCCAGAAGCCACTTATACCAAGTCGTCACGTAACTAAGGCAGGATTCTCGAGTTCAAGATATGCTACCGTAGATTATAATCAGATGTATGATATAATGTATTATATTACTTCCTTGTATCTATGTGAATGTAGTTATTTAATTTTTATGTTGTGACCGTTTTACATAGAATACAAAATACTAATTACAATTAGAGTTAAGGATTGTGAAATTGACTTAACAATGATTGAACCAAGCTATTCTATAATTATACATAATTATAAAGTGTTTTTTGTATATTTTCTATTGCTTTTAAGAGTTCCCAAGATTAATAAAAAATAACAATTTGTGGATACACGCAATAACATTTTTTTTTTAAAGTTGTCAAAATCGTGGCATCTAAGGAATATCTTCCGGTCTGCGAGATAAAAAATATTGCAAACTGACATGAATACATTATCTTGTTTGTGGTTTTCAGAAGCCGTTTAGAACGTTTCTTGAATTTAGTATTTGTGAGTCACTGTCCAAGATACGCATCGAACTAGACCTATAAAGGCACATTGTCTCCTTACAAGGTTAATCTGGTTTAAGAGCAACACTAATTACGGTTAGTAAAAACAATGTTTTATAGCGCACTCAATCGTTTTGATCGGAGTCCCCTGAGTCAGCTGTAATCGATACACTGTAATTGCGGAGCATGTTCTCGTATCGGGTGAGACAATGACGTTGGCCGGCCCTGCGAGATCGTATCGTCCTCGGTTACATGCGTTTAAGTAATTGCGGGAACTGCCATTGTTAACCGGTCGACGCAAATTGGGCATTAGCGATAATTTATTGAATTTTAAATTAAGTTGCATTGTCATTGCGACTATTTGAATATTTAGCGTGTGGGATCGATAGGCCCTAATGATAGCAATTGTTCCGATCATTGAACGCGCTGCGCAGGTGCGCCCGGACACCAGTTCTTATGGTAATGTCTTCAGCAAGGATTGTCTTCTGTGCTCCTCAGACATAAAGTTGGATATTGTCTGTTAACGCGTTATTCATTTTAAGCTTGTTTTTTTAAATTATATAAAACGAAAATGCATCAAAACAGACAGGATTATGGAATCTGTGAATAAAGTCCCCAGAGGTTACAGAAGTTATATAATATTTATTTTTAAGCAAGACATTCAATAGAATAAAAATATACCGAGAAATGTAGATCAGATAAGCTTGTGTAATTTGTCTTGTAGTGGTTGGTGGATGTATGGTGTGACGTGAGACGGCGCGGGCAGACTCAAAGGCACGCGCGTGAACCCGAGAGCATCGCGGCTGTTCAAAGCTTCTGCAGCTATCGTCTATCTGGAACATCGAGGTGTAATGGCCTGTAGTAGGCACCTCTGACGACCCGCCATTCCCAAAATGAAGAGTATAGCGTGGGTTGCACCTTTTTTTGACACAGATTGCATATCAGAAGCCAATTTACGTGACTTTTTGAATATATAGGTGCCATATTTGGGTGATGGTTAATGTCCATTTAAAATTTTAGTTTATATTATGAATAATTAATTGCATTTTAAAAATTCAGGTCGATGATAAGTTTATAGGCAGATTAATTATTAATTGTAAAAATTACGGCAATTAATCGGCATAAAAAGAGATATATATATATCAAATAAAAAGCTATTACAGCCATTAACATCAAAACAGTCGGTAAAAATGTTTATACGTTTAATGTTTGAGGAAATAAAAAAATGAGTTCAAGCTATTCTACGAGAGTTCTTATTGGCAGTTATAATTATTCGCAGATAATCATTACTTGAGAAAAAACTAATTTCACCGTTATACCGCCTGTCTGCTACGCCCAGTCGAAGGCGAAGATTTCATAGACTCCGCCTCTTTTAAAAGAAAAAAATATTTAGATAAAACTAAGACGAGTTTAAATATAGAGTATTTCTTAGTCAGATAATATAAAGATTTCACGTTTCAATTATTTTTCTTTATAATTTGTTTGGAAAATCTGTATATCAAAGCCACATTGTTGTGTCGTGTATGTTGTTAGCATAGATAGGTTACAGAAATTTAATCGTAATTTGGATTAAAAATGTTTATTTTGAAATGTATAAATTCTTGAAATTTTATGTATAGTATATCGAAACAAGAGTCGAATATATCTTAGAAATTTAGTAAAATCATGAAAATAGGAACGTATGTATCTTTTCGGGTTTGGGGTTTAAAGAATCTTCAAAAGTTATAAAGCAATCAAAGAATAAAGAAGTAACATGTCAGATGGTAATGGTAACAAAAGTCATAATTGTTATTTTTGATAAAAAATCAGTTGGTTCTTCTCTGTCCTCAAAATGAAAGAACTCACAGGATCGTGCAGTCTCCCTCTCTCTATACTCTTTTTTAATATGTAAATCATATGAAAAACGGATTTTCATTCTGTCTTTGTGTAAATAACATGTAATTGAGTTTTGTTTTGAAAGATATATTTAAGGAATGATACTCATAAAAATATATGTATATTTAATTATGCAATATGTATAATATTACTTTGTTAAGATAAGAATTATTATTTAAAATTTTAAGTTTAGTAAGTACACGTGAAAAGGATTAATATTAAAAATGTCTCTATGAGAATAACTTTAATAACTACTAGAGTGAAGTTTATGAAAATGTTTAGTTTGTTTTATTTATTTATTACATATATTTGGATATATCATTTAAAAAGACATTAGAAAAAATATGTTCTTACCTAAATCATAGTTTTATTAAAATCATTCCAATATAATCCACATATATTTTTATACTAAACTTTGAAATATCCAAAACCTTTTATAATATTGGGGAATATGTTGAGGATAGGGAGGTCTGGCAATAATGATTTTGTTGACAATTCTTCACATGTTGCTTTATTGTGACCTCTTATCAAGTGTAGTCTATAGGCGCTCTTAGTTAATGCATAATATCATTAATGTAATTTATAATACTAGAATATTTTAGGGCTTAAGCCCTAGTAAATGTAAGAGCGTAATAGACATAATAGAACAGTAGTACAACTATTCTACTCCTCTAGTAGAACAACTATTCCACCACGCTTGACTTGATTTTTAATTTGTTTTCACATATCAAGTATAACTGTGATTATTTGTATCACAGTCATATCAAATTATTATAATTTAATTAATTTTATAAATAAACTAAATGAAAGATAGAGGGAGGAGCGCTTTTTGCCGGTTCTTCTATATTACTCTATCTTTGAACTATGCATTCGAAGTATGGCGTTTCAAAAGTGCAATATATGCCTATGTGAAAAAAATGCAAACTCGTGCGTCTCTGGATGCCCGAAGTAATAACTTGAACTAATCTGAGCTAAACTATTTAATATTATTATTGTTTAATTATAGAAGAACTTAGATTAATACTTTAAATTGATGTATATTAATATGGTTATGTTAGGAAAGGTTATTTATTAATAAAATATTTTATTGTTTACAAAATATATTTTATTCTTACAATATTGGATTATGTACATTAGAATTTTATATACATTATTAGTATAATTATTTAATTCTACAAAATACAGCTATACTGTATACCGAAATATACTGTATACGAAAATACGGCTAGAATTATGTGTTAGAGTGTAAAAGGAGAAGTTTGCCTGTCGTTGCGTTGCTATGTGTGAGAGAAAGGGAAGCTGAGAGCTAGAGAGACTGGTTTCGTAACGCGTTACGTAACGAAGCAGCATAGGGTATACTACTCAGAAGAGGTTATTACTTTAAAAAAACATTTGACTTTAAAAGTATAACTAACAGTTCATTATATAAATTTCCATTATCGATTTTCAATTATATTAAATCAGATTTATGTGTAATTTGATCAGTAGATTTAATAAGATAACAGGAAGCGTGAAATGTTTAGTAACTTGTACACAGCTAACAAAACAGATAAGCTAAGATGAATATTATTGCATAATTTTTAATAATCTTATGAAATAGTTTTTGTATAATATAAATATATATACGAGTTAAAATAATTTATTTTCAAATGTATTTGAAAGCAATTTTAAAGATGCCATAGGTACGATATTTAAAGCAAGGGATGTTTAATATTATAATGGTTGAAATTTTTTATTTAACATTTTAAATCTTTTTAATTTTTAACAAAATAAATGCAACTATTTCAGAAGGTTATATGATACAGAACTAAAGCTCATGACAAAAGGCTTGTTTTTAATTAAATACCACGTTAACCTTATTTTTATAAATATACATAAAAAATATTGAAGGGTGTATGCTTTTGTAAATATTTACTAAAACACATTTTTTTTATTTATGGTATGGTACTAATTCGCTACTATAGATCTTTTAGGTATTGTCTAAATTTATATATAAAATGATAATTTATTCTTATTTCAGTACTATTATGATAATATGATGTTTAAAAAATATAGCAAAAAGCGACAGTGAATATGTTGGTTTGGTTAAACTTATCACGTAAGGCATCTCTAGGTTCCACACTGCAAATTGCACTCGTAGCTCTCTATTATTAAAGGAAAATGATATTTTTATCAGCAGTGATACCCTTGAGTCGTAACATAATGCAATGAAAATAACTTTATCAAAGTATTGGTAGCTGTTTCGTCCGTGAGTAGATCTACATTATTTCTTAACATCATATGAGGCAGAACGAAATGTACTCATTTTATTAAAATTTGGAATCTGCAGCTATTTATAGATAGACTTTGGATTCAACGATTGCTTCCTCTTTCAACAGTATTTATTTGTAGTTTCTAGCGTTTCATATTGGAGTTGAAAGTTTCATATTGGAGTTGAAAGTTTCATATTGGAGTTGAAAGTTTCATATTGGAGTTGAAAGTTTCATATTGGAGTTGAAAGCTTTGACTATTATTAAGTCACTGATTAAGTTGTGTTACAGATATTTGTTGCCTGATGACAGCGAAACTGGTTTTTGCTTAAGAAATTAATAGTTATTTTTTTTAAGTATCTAAAATTATTTTAATCACATTAATATTAAATATCATATTGAACATTCAACTAGTAAATTTTATTTAAAAAGGTTAAATTTATGATCAATTAGATATACTTATACATATATGAGTACAGAAATAACAAGGTCAATACAGAATCCGAAAATAGTATCTCAAAATAGTATAGACTAGGAAGTATTAGTTATAATATTTAAAATGACGTAGCAATTAAGTATAATATAAATTAATTTAAAGTTGATTTTGAATAAGACTTCAATCACGAAATGACTTCGAGAACAGATGTCTAATTGAATGATCTCTTAAACCAAATCAAAGTGACAATGTTTAGTTAATTTAGCGAACTTGATACCATAGTAGCAGACGACTGATTAGTGACGTCCGGTCCAGATAACAGTGTACGGAATGCTGACCAAAATTTTACAAGCGCGAGCCTGTCCTTTGCTGACATTTAAATTTCTCATTGTTAATAAATATTTTATGTCGTCATGTAATTGTCTTCAATCGTTGTCATAAATAAATATTAATTTAATTAAAAAAGTTTACGGATTTTTTGTTTTATCTAGGGTCTATATTATCCATAAGGTGCCTATTACAAGTACGAAAATTTATAAAATAAATATTTTTTTTTTACAATTCAATGAAGATAGAGAGTACCTGACCGCCCAACATTCATAAAAGTATCTTGTGTAGTGTTGAGTTTATATTCTAATTTTAAGTTGAACCTCTGAGTCACATTTTTATCGTATTCCTTTTACCTGTTAACTCTTTATTTTTTTCACGTGTTTTTACAAAAATAACATAAGATTAGAAATAATAAAAAAAGAAGATAATAAGTACCTAATTGATTCTCACCATGAGTGGTTGGTGTAAAATAAAGCGCAAACAAGTCATCGACAGAGGCGGACGCGGAGGTGGCAGTCGCAGTGACTTGCGACGTATGCGCGGGCGCCTGTACATAGGGCTGCGGCTGAGCTATCGGTGGAGCTGGCCCGCCGTAGTGCAATCCGCTGGGGCCGGCCTCCACTAGCAGCTGCATCTGTGTGTAGTCCACGAACTCGTCGCCGTCGCCGCGACCGCCCAGCTCCTCTTCCTCCGGCCGACGCATAGCGATCACCGAGAGCATCGCACGAGCGCATCCCCGTTCCGCGCACACCACACCGTCTCACGCACACACCGACACAGCCACGCTCACACTACTCGTTCACCGCCCCTTCCGGCAACTTACAGGTGCACGTGCTTAACTAACTTATTTACTTATTGTCCTAAGAAAATTGACGCGATCACAGAACATTACGTATAGGAATCTAAAAAAATGTAAACACTGAAACGGTCACCAATGTCTACTGATAAATGAACACAGAAGTTGCACGTAGTGTGTGTCGTCGCGCTTGGAGCGCCACATCCTCGACTGAGGCGCGCACGAGCCGGCCGGCGAGGGCGTGCAGCACGCCGCCCCCGTGCAACAAGTCGGAGCCGCGCTCGTGGCCCGCGCGCCCTATCAATGGACGCCAGCCACCCGGTCGAGGTCGGCGTTCATTCACGACGTCCGCGTTAATGGCGCTCGAACCGGGCGCCCTCGCTTAGCCGTCGTCGCCCACGTGCGCGAGAAAATGGCGCGCCGTCGCGACGGCAAAGGGAGGCGCGCGAAAACTGCGGCTCGCACAAGTGTAGTGATGGTTAGGATCACGTTGTGCGCTCCGACGCGTGGGCACGGAGGCTCGCCGCGTGCTCGCGTGTCACTATCACTAAATTCCTGGCTGCTAGTACTTTCTCCACGCTGAATCACGATCCGCTTTCGTACTGTAAGCGGTGTGCTCGTCCCGTCCTCGCTGCCGGAGACCGTTTTGGCGATGCCACAATTAGCCGCGTGCCACGCGCTCCTGTGACGGAGCCCGGACGAGATAGGAAGTTACGCAGGTTCGATAAATCATTGCTTTAACTATAAATACAAAAATGATCATTCTAAAACACGCAATTAGTCGTAACGTCAAAACGACTCGTATCATGTCATATACCAATTTTAAAAGTATTTTACATTGAGACTAAGCGTCAAAACCATTTAATTCACAAAAAAGGATGCGTTTCAAAAAGTTTTAAAACTTTTAAATAAATTAACTAATAATAAATAACAATTATTATATTTTGGTTTTCTTAATCATAATCATAAGTAGCTCAATATTTGGAAATGACTTTAGCAAAGGTCGTGAACTATTTAGTCGTTGGCATGGCAACCAGCAGTTCATCGTCGCGAGGCGTAAATGTCAAAGAGCAGGAGGTGGGCGAATTGAGATCGCGATGAACGATCGTTTCTGGAACACCTGTGGACGCAGATGTTTATCAAATTACATAATATTGTAATACAAACATTTGACCTTGAGTAAGTTGGTTTTACGTCGAACTGGTAAGAGATGTTCAAATAATATATTGAGCTCATATAAGAATTGAAACGAAAATTAAAGAGAAATAAATAATCATTGAAGATTTAGACGTTATATACACTAAGCATACCTACGTGAAACACATTCTTTTGAAGATATTTTTATTTATTTTTATAAGGGAACACCTACTCTGAATTCCAAAATAAACCTACGTACCTATTATTGTATCAAATGAAAGTATTTAACTAGAAAAAATAATATCTGTTCATTACTAAGTATCATTACAAGAATAAAAACAAATTCTAAATTGTACTTTAGCACAGTCTATTTTTTCTAATTATTTATTTTATGTGTGATTTTTTGAGAAAGAAAAGAAATGATTAGTGGCTTATAAAGATACCTTATAATATATCGTAATATATTTTATTGTCAATATAATAATAGTAAAATTTTTTTTTGTTTGTGTAACACTTGTGAGTGACCTTTTTTCCTGAAATGATGGCAGTAACTGCAAAATTCCTTTAGAGAGATTGCGTAAGTGACTACACATATTCTCTCTCCACATACTCTCTTATATTGCAGACTACTTCCCTTCGCCCCCTTCGCCTCCAAGAAACATATATAAAATACTCACATATATATATTTATTGTGATATTAGTCTAAACCTGTTATTTGTTTTTAAGAAGAAAAATTTCACATTATTAACTAGGTCCACGCAAGCGGGGTTAGCCTCGCGGCGCAGTCGAACGCATCAATGTCTAGTCTAGTCTTGTCTGTATGTTAACTCTATGGGACACATTTTATCAATTATCTCGAAAACTACAATTACGATTTGGCTGATTTTCAATCCAAAACGAGTTTTGCTCATTATGTGTGCAAAATTTCGTGCGTGTAGCTCGTAAATTGAAGGAGGAGTAGGGTAAGAAAGAGTTGAAAATTTGAGTAGTAAAGAGCTGCGCTTCGCTCGACTCAAATACTGTACTCAATATACTGTATAAGATGATAATCTACAATAAAACCTAGTTGCATGAAAATAACTATTATTTTTTTTCCGTAGTAGGTATTTTATATGTTGGGGTGGAACATATACATATATACTACATGTTTCCATCATTAATACCATCGTGTGGGTTACTCGTTTGCTTCCCTACAAAATAAAATATTAACTAACAAAATAATTATAAATATTGACCCCTATGTGATACCCTACGTGATAAGGACCAGTCCTTTGTGTTGCTGCTGGTTTAGCAGAATGCACTCTAAATCATTTAAGAATCTTCTCAAGAACTATATGTACTTTGAAATATTAAATCTTAATGTTTTCTACACGAGTACTACACATTTCAATAAAACTATTTTTCGGATATAGCTCTCATTTATTATTACATTTTTATATTTAACCCGAAGTTTCGGATGCTTTGCAGCAAACGTGTTCGCGGTAATACGAGATGATGGTGTCTGTCAGTCAGTCAATTTATTTGTCCACAGTGTAAAGAGTCGGAAAAATAGTTTTATTGAAATATTATATCTTGCTACAGAGAAAGAATTTTCAAAATCGAGTTTGTTACACCGGAGACTACTCCTAACAAATAAACTGATAAATTTTACCTTTCATTCGAATTTAAAAAGATTGTAAAAGAAAATTAATGTGATTATAGTCTACTATATAATATTGTCTGACTTTCGTTTTTAGAAAAAACACATAGTAATCTTTTTTTTAAAACTACAAAACTTTTTGAATAGAATTAATAGACCGTTATGAATCGTTGGAGTGTCTTGTTTTTTTATCAATTGCTTCTATTTAGAGCATCGATGTTTCAGCGGCTTGTGTAATAAGCTCGCTCGCAGGTAATGAACACACATACGTAAATTGACACTTACACAATACACAAGTACATGTCAACGACACTGTTCCGGGGGCGGGGTGACGCACTTGTCCCACACTTCGTCAGCATTCTGTCATTAACGATGACGTCCGTTTCATAACATCCTATTTAGATAATAAGTACTGATAAATAAATATCCGAGTTCTATTTAACTCCACACAAAAATAGACTATCGACATATTATGTGGAGCCGCGTTCGTTAGCGTCAATCGAGTCTCTTACGTGACATTGTAGATGACTTGCCGCTTTAATTAGTTCATATATGTTATCCATGCGATATTTTCAGAGTCATATAATATAATCATATTATTGTATAACAACGAAGTTATTAAGTTCATTTTGTTTTAGTATCTTTGAATTATTTTTCTCAATACTCCTAATATTGTCACAACACCGCTTTAGAGAGAAAAAGTATATCAATAAATGTTATAACAGGTAATTTAATCAGATCAGTACTAATTTTTGTTTGGTTCAGGTACCTCGATTTAGGACGGTTGCGGGGGCGGGTAGTTGACTTATAAGGCTTCGGCGCGGCGCTAGCGTCACCGCTCGATTAACTATCAAATGTTTAACATTAGAAAAAAATCTTTTTGTCTCGACATGTATATATATGGACATATTGAAATTTTGCTCGACATTACCAAATCGGGTCAGGAAAATCAATTGGAACGGGACGAATTAGTCATTTAATTGGACTCATTAACAAGAGGAAGGGCTATGATACAGGATGTGCTTATTGGAATCTGGTAAAAATAGTTCTTAGTCGTTGCTTTTCTTTTATAAAACATTATATGTAAGGCTGTTTATTTTCTAATATTAGTCTCCTTAGTTACTTCCTTTGAAGGAGACTAGGAAGGGAAGGGGAACGGTAAGTTCCCGGCTGTAAAAAAATCTTATTCTTATTCTTTCTTAATTCAAAATCTTATTCTTGTGAATACTAAGTTTTTTAAAGAAATATCAAATAAGGTATAAATTTTATATTGACTTTACTAATTTTAACTACGTATTTATATGTTGTGACGATTAAAAAAAAAAAATTTTTTTTAATGTATTAAATTCAGATTCAGATGCTATTTCAATTACAGACCATGAGTTAGAATATAATATTCGAAGATTTAACGTGCTCATAATATTGCGCTCATTTGATTTGAACTCTGGTAATTAACAACAAGTCGGTTTAGTTATTCTCTACGATGCACGCAAATCTGATCATCAATTACGATGACAGTGTACACGTGCAGTGCACTCTACGATTTTTCATATTAATGTCCTCATCAACAACTATGAATATGTTTCGTTGTCATAATAGCGAACGTTTAACATCGTCTAAAAGCAACGGTGATTACGACAGAATTATACTTCTATGAATAATAATCATGTTTATCACATATAAAATTTAAGTATAATAAAAAAAATAATTATGGCTTGGATGAATACAAAGATATTCCTTTTTAGTTGTAGTAAAAGCAAAACACCTATTAGAATAGAAAATCGACGAATCTTATATAGATGCCGCGCGAATAAACAATAATGGAACAATCTGCATTCACTGCCGTTTGTAGAAGCAATTTAGTGTCATGCAAGGCAAGAGGAAATGTTGTTGCAATTGCTCGCAAGGGCTTCGATTCCCGGCTGAGATAAATTGCTCAGCTGTCGATGGATCGCGCGCCGTATTAGAGCTCGCGTATTGAATACAAATGGCGGTACGCGTAGACTACATACAGACAACGGTCTTACAAGGTATTGCTGATTTCGTTCTGCGAATCAAAGCAATCTTACACTAGCATAAGAGGCTTTTAAGTATCACTTATCTTAAAAAGATTGATAAATAAATTATGTAATGTATAAAAGTTTTATAAGCGACATTAAGGTACATATTTCTGTTTGCTGAAATTCTAAGTTACTTCGTAGGATTATTTAGTAAAGATTATTCAAATCCATGTTAGAATTATCATACAGCAGTCGAAACACGTAATTGTTTGATTTAATTTTTTTTTGGATTAATGGCTTGATTTAATAATAACACCGACTTGAACAAGTCGATCATGAAGAATATCATTTTTTATTAAAGTTAAATATATAAAAATATATATACATATATATATTTAGAGTACATTAAATGAACTGTTCAATAAATCGTCTATGTTATTAATAACATTTCTATCATATAAATATGGGGTGTAAGTAATAAATAAAGAACTAAAGCATTCAGATAGCTACTGGGAACTCGGAGGTGACGTTGATCTATGGGCTCAAATTGTGTATTTTTCATGATGGTCTCTCGCCGTTTTGGCGTCGATAAGTACCAGTTAACACTTGATTTAGTGTTCGTAATCTGTATGTTTCTTTTTTCCTTTTTCAATTAGCCCCAAATTGTTCATGGTGTTATGGTAATTGGTTGAGAATAGCTTTATCTGATATATAAATTTATAGTTCTTTGTTTTGTGTGATATTTTGATTAAAAATGGGTAAATATTCTTCAAGTGGTAGAGAAATTAAATTATTTAAACAAGTTTTAATGAATAGTATTAAAGGCCACATATATTACCTTGTTAGTAATATTGTTTGACGTATTAGAAATATTTTCGAAAAACTCAGTTTTTCCTTCCGATCTGTCTGTCTGTATGTGTGTCTGTGTGTCTGTGCGTCTGTGCGTCTGTGTGTCTGTGTGTCTGTGGTTCTGTGTGTCTGTGTGTGTGTCGAATTTTATTTTTTGAATTTTGAAAAACTAAAGATATATTTGGAATCAGCAATCTGGATTGGAATCTCTTTTCAAAATTATGTTGATTGTCCAACGGGAAGGTGGTCAGATCGGCCGCCGAAGTTACCGAAAAATGGAAAAAAAATTTCGAATTTTTAAATTTTTTAAAATTTAAAAATTAATTAATTAATTTAATTATTTTAATTTTTTTTTTCTTTTGTTTGTTAATTAATTTGCGAGTTATAATTTGCCGATTAGGAGTTTTTCATAGCGGCAAGCTCGATTGCCGCGTGTCAGATGTTTTTACTTGTATTTGTATATAATTGAAATTGAACAAAAAAATGTTGTGATCTAGAATTAACAGTATTAAGTACTGTTAATTCTAGATTACAGAAAAATAGGTTATCCACATTTAATAATTTTCTTATTGCAATTAATACCTCGTAACGCTTTTTAGAAAATGCTGTTTACATCTGTACCAATTTCTAAAGTTTAATAACGTATTAAATAAAATGAATAACTGCCTTGCGATTTATAACAATAGGGCGATAACACTAATAAGATGGATGAAGCTCTAAAGTGCGAAGGTCAAGTATCAAGGGCCGCTAGATGCTAAGAAGAGGGCGCGTAACGAGCCCTGCCTGCGGCAGAATTATAATTGTGCAGGCCCTATCTCATCATTTTACAATATGTACGTGCAAATTTAAACGTATTGTCTGTAGGTGTCAGAATTAAGGCTCTTCGGTGAAAGCGCGAAAGCCGTTAGGATTTTAATTTTCATTGTCTCATCATAGATCATAATGTTTAAGAGGTAAGTTATTAATCGTTTTACGTCTAAATAATTTTGATTATATATAATTTATTGCATCGTATGCTTGCTTTCACACTGTCGCATAATGTTATGTGCACTCGATCATTAAATTTAAAATAGACCCAGCATGTAGAGATTACTGTAGTTAAATGTAAATGATATCTTAAGTTGTTTTCTAATGTGTCGCGTCGCAGTAGGTGATACCACTCGTATTCATCTCATCATAACCAGCGCCTGCTTTGACCTTTCTTCATTTTTTATCGATTTTCAATATTAATAATCTGAAATTAAGATAATTTATTCAAATTTTAGTACAAAAAAATTAATGGAATGTTGACGTTATCGTATTACTAACGTTGTATGACCTTTGGCTTTCACATCTATAATTTTTTAATCTAAGATGTATCGTGTAATTCGGTGACGTTTATTTGTTTAACTTTTTATATTACTTATGTTCAGATAAAATTTAATATTCAGTATGTTTGGATCATATTTCCAAGTACATTTTACAACAAAATTAAATTGTACTTATTTAAATTGTATATGAGTTTCAAATACATTAAACTGAACTAAAAAGAAGGTACAAGGTGAGGTGCGATGACAATTGATCTTTATAGCTAGCGATGGTGTCTGCTCAGCTTGACTTTGTTTTTACGACACCATAACCTTCGCTATTTATGGACTGTATTTAGCATAGGTCCACATCACAATTCCTTCGGAAGGGCGCGATCCTTGTAAACGTTGGGCGGCGCGCGCGCATGATCATTGTGTTCTGCGCGGGCGCGTGGGACGTACCTACTGGTTATCGAACACAGTATCAATAAATTGCACTTGCGTCCGTCGTGTTGTACAAATAAAAGAATTAGAGTACCGAGTGTTATCGACGAAAGGTCTAAATAAATTCGAATATGTACTTATTTGTTGTTCACTTTCTTCGATATCATGATCAACTCTGAATCGGACAAGAGAAGTAATGTTTCTTTTGATATATTTCAATATCCTTACGATATTGCGATGTCCGAATAAAAGTTCTGCAAATATTATCAACTCGGATTGTTCGGATCGTTATGCGAGTAAACTAAAGTTATTCTCGGTGTTTGTTTGTTGTTTTATTTTCATTATCAAGTAACAATCGAATATCGAGGCTTAACGAGCAATTACGATTTGTCTGTACGTCTGCTACGAGGCCGAGTATCAATTAAATCACCGGCTGAATCGAAACCTTTGCTGTATATGACTTATAAATATTCACATGGTCCGGATGAGAGTCACGCCCTCTCGCGGACTGGACAAGATAAAAGATGTCGAAGTGGTGGATTGAATAGCGCCTATTAGGAGCCATTATATGCCAATAAATAATGTGAGAGATGCTAAGAATATTGGTCTCTAGACTAAGATTGTATCGTAATTCAATTTAATGTAATCTTTGTCGGTAATGGAGCTATATTCATACATTGTAGGTTAGATTATGCTTTAATACGACGCTTTCTTTCATCATAACGTTTAATTAGAGAATTAATATATTTATTTAGGCAGCAATTCTTGAATATCAGCTATTATCACTTATTAATATAAAAAATATTGTTTTGGTTAGAAGCTTAAAATAATATTTTTGTTGTAAGCTAAGCTATAAAATTTAAAGCTCATTAAATAAATATATTTTTTAACATAGTAAATTGACTGATTGAATGATCAAAAACGTAAAAAGAAATATTTGTGTGTGAATGCAATTTGTAGTAATTTTGTGTACTGTATATAACAGTTACAGTCTTTATATAAATATATATATATTTTGTTTTGTTTAATACCGCAAATAGATTTGGGGGGTATTTTAGATCATTATTAATTTAAAACTGCTAATATCCCCTAAACACCCAAATCTCGTTTATGACAAATATGATATGATTTAGTAAAAGATGTTTTAATCTTTGCAGTGTGTTAATGTTTACATATAATATTATGATAACAGAAGTTGATATGAATTAATAATTGATTAAAAAATAGTTTCTATTGCAAATGTTTGCAAAGATTTCAATAATAATCATTAGTCCTTACCTTTTGTAGTTTTTTTTGAAATATGGCTACCATTTGATATTTTGATAATTTTTCTATTTTATACTTTCACACCTTTGACGCAAATCGTTAGCGGGAAAGTGACAAAACAGAATATGTTATACTGGGTATAAATATTTTTATTAGTAAGTCAGGTTGTGTTTTAAAGACTAATAAGCTTTGTTTATTTTTCTATAATACCATTTCAAAAATACCCAATAAGGAACTAAGTTTACAACGAAGCGTCGGTAAACAAATTTGCCTGATCTTCGGTCAATACTTTTACAGGAATTTAAATAATAATTTCAGTAAATGGAGAACATTTTTCACAGAACACTTTTTTCAATCAAATAATATTTATATAAATGTTCCACGCTTAATACTTACTTTCAATTCATTTTGTTCCTCGGTCTTTTTGATACTTATGATGCTCATAAACATTTAATAATTTGAGTGGGTTTTATAAATGTTAAAAAAGTTAAAGATGTGGGTTTAAAAAGTGGGGTTAAAGTTCTTAAGTAAATAACTAGTACCTTAAGTGACTTAATTGCTTATAACCAGACATATCGACCAGAGCACATATACGTTAAAATAAAAAGTCATTCTGGTGTATCAAACTTGCAATAGATGCAAAACAACTTATATACTGAAGTAGTTAATCAAAACTGACAAAATATTCGCATGCTTAAAAATGAATTAAAACAAGGACATTATAGTTAATGCCATAGTTGGCGGGAAGCAAGTCCTTCAACTTGTCATTCATATCATGGCATATTCATTCATTCATTGGTGAGGTTGTACCCAACCTGGTGCAATCGTCCTTTCGCAAAAGGGGTTATGTAGGATCCTTTAAATTTAAGTGCTTTAACCAGCTGGTATAAGTGTTATACCAGCTCAATATAGACTTCGTTTTCATAAAAGACAATTAAAGTTTGCTAAGTCAAGTAGAACTAATATTCATAAAAAATCTTTTAAATATATATAGAAAGAAAAAATTTACTGATAGGTATAAATGGGGTTCAATACTGCTATCTCTCGGACATCGTCTCGTCGCTCTGCTAATTGAGTTTTAGTGTGTTTTCTCGCTTCGTTGTATTATTGTATGTATCGAGATGCCGGTGACAATGACTAGGCCTTTTGCGAAAATCGTAAAAGAGCATTGCATAAAAATGTTTTCGTTGCTTATTGATTTCTCTATATTAGTATTCTCTTAATTAGTATTTTTGATTATATATATATATATATATATATATATATATATATATATATATATATATATATATATAATCAAAAATACTAATTTCAAATATATTTAGATAGGAGGTATTAGTTGGAAATTAAAATTTATATAGTATTTTCTTAGATTTTCACGAGTACACATTTCAAATAAAACAGTTCTTACGGATTAAAACTCGCGTATAATTTGGTTACATTTTTGATTTTAACCCGACGTTTCGAATACTTTGCAGTAATCGTGTTCACGGCTAGACGAGATGTGTCTGTCAGACACTTACGTCTCAAAAATGGAACCAAATTATACGCGAGTTTTAATCCGTAAACATAGTTTTATTTGATATATATAACTTGTTGCTATACACCAAACAATATGTGACCTGTAATAGGTGACCTGGGTATATGTACCCGAATGAATATTATTACAATTATATATTAAAATTTGAAATAAATATTTAATAGAAAAAAAAATACAATTAATGTATAAAAACTGTAGGTTCCTAGGCTGTTGATTTATTATTAAGACTAGAAATATTATGTAGAAAGATATTAAACAAATTATACGATTTTTAATTTAAAGACGTTTATTAAGAAACACTCCTCTCTCCACAGAAAACGTTATATTTCAGAAAAAGATTTTTATTTAATATAATAATTTTTGTGTTGGAACACCGCCAGTTAGGACTGATTTTTGGTTATTTTTAGATAGCTAATCTGTCTAGTCTAATCTCATAAAGATTTAGGTTGAAACAGTTTACAATGTGTTTGTTTTTTGAACATAACACTATATAACAATATTTTATGTAGGCTACTCCAGATATTTTGAGAATCATAAAAATAAGTATGGAACGTTAGACTTGGTGGTTTGGGGCCGACATTGTTCATATGTCATAACAATGACATCGACATTCACAATCTCATCTAATACGTACTAACCAAGTACGCCGTCACACTCACTAACGACACCATACAAACCAAGTGATCAGGTTCGCGCCTCCAAAAGAAGTGACCGTCGGCCTATCCACACTTACAAAGACGACTCTATTCACATGCCGCCATTACAAATCAGCTGACGTCACTGCTGTTGACCTACTAATAAGTAATCAATTGACGAACTTTAATTAAAACAATATTGTTACCCAGGACATACATATAATTTATTTAGAAAAATGTTATATTTCACTTATCAGCATTATTGACCTCTTAGGTGTGAGAACTTAATCTGCATCGAGGATATTTTCATGAAATGTTATTTAACGACTTCAAGTTCAACATGATACCGGCCGTCTCGTTTACTTGGCTTCAATTAGGATTTATGGAAAAAGAATTTTCTAAAGGAACTATATACCACTGATAAACTATTATAGTCACTTAAATTGAAAGGTGTACGAAACTCGCCGATCACATATATGGTGATTTCGTACAATATTCAGATAGATTGGATCGGGAAGTGTTCATGATATTTTGTAAAGGTTGTTGGTTTGGTTAAGGAGAATTCACAACCACCTTTTCACCGATGCACCGATGCATTGAAGATGGCGCAAATGGAAAGGTGCCGTGATATGCTTGATAAATTTGAAATACGTTCATCAAGCAATGCTGCAGTTAGGATAATTTACATAACAGGCGATGAACCTTGAATTTATCCATATGACCCAGACATAAACTGTATGATTGTTTAAAAACTACGAAAATAAGTAAATAGACAAGCGCTTAAAATTTTTGTTTGTAGTTTTAGGTATTAAGAATCAGATTACTTAAGAAACCAAACTATCATCAATTTGTATTGTTGTTACTTGTACTTTTACTTTTTTTTAATTTTGTAACACTAAAAACTTCTTTTGGAGGATTTTGTTGTCGCATACAACAAGTGACAAAATATGGGATTTGAGGCTGCTTGATTACGTGACTATGCTACTACGATTAAAACGGGGGGCTTCTTAGCCTTGTATCGTACGATGGATGTTTTTATCCGTAGAATATGTCAATATTTTAGATTTAGAATCTAAAATATGTCAATATTTTAGATTTACATATTTTACAGCAGCTACGTATCTTTGATAAAGGGTAATGATATATGACAATGTCTCAGTCATTTTCATCGTCCGTATTTCATACATTTTCATTAACATATCACCAATACACCAATGAAGTTCCAGATTCACTTATAAATGGCATTCATTGAATATCGCCACAGGAATTTAACGCTTGAGTAATTACGTGCTCGTTACAGAATGCTCATCTCTAGCCAGAAGCTATTTTCGGCGCATATCTACAGATTAGGTAGACAATGATCCAAGATTACACTGACTAATATATAAACCGCATCGAAGATAGTGCGGTGCGTATAAATTATGGAGTGCACTCGGCGATATTGTGTTTCACGTCCGGCGGTTTAGACATGGGCCGGGTATATCTGCGTGAAAAGGGCGAAATATTGCAGAAATTTCAAACTGGACAGGACAGCATTCAATTCGTCGCGGTGTAAGGTTTCATTGCGCTATATCGCGTCAGCCTCTCGACCGATACAAGCCTCATGAGTCTATACACTAATGTTTTATTGGATGCGACATTTATTGAAAGTCATTTATTCTGTGTGGGGTGCTGTATAAACAACCTATCTTATGGGATACTTATAGACTTTTAAGCAAAACATATAGACTTTTTTGTGCTTATTTATAGATATTGTTGATTTTAAATCTTTATAGTGACTCAGTATTATTATACATCCTAAACGAATAATACTTGACCATACCTAGTTAAAATAGTGAGTTTTTATAACAACCATAATGTTAAAAAGTATTTTGAAATATTTCATTTATTTAATTTGAGAATCTTAAAAATTCGCCTTTAAAATCTCTAACGTTTGAGCGTTAGAGGTTTTAAGACTTTTTAAGATTAATGTAAGTGATTTTAATTTTCACAAAAGTTATTTCTATATAAGCGACAAAGTAATCCAAATGTATTAAAATGTATTTTTATGTGGTTTATAAAGTTTATACTGGCTATTTAATAGGCATTTGTAGCTCGCGTCGTCAATATTAGTATGCGGCTATCTGGGAGATGTTATCCGCAATATTGTTAATCCGGTAATTTGAATTTATTGCACAGTGTATAAATGGTGTTTCGGTTATCGGGTAACATATCGACACAAGCCCCACTGCACTTAGTACGCATTTGCTTTTCAGATCGTTCTGCCGTCTGTGCGTTACATACTGGACATACCAATGCATAGACTAACGGTCCCTCACCACTGTATTATATGTCTAAATGCTAGAGCTATTTAAAACTGAATAATAAAACAAAAGCCAAAGATACTGTCATGTTCTTATTTATCATATGTTACATTTAAAAGGAATACTGAAGCTGGGAAGTAGTTAATCTCACGTACTAGTTGTAAGAGATGTGATTGTTTCTCCTTAACGGGCCAACAGCTCTAATCGGAACATCCTCCCAGCCGGCTACGTCCGAGACACTAGCGTTAATTAGACTCCCATTGCATTCTACTGAATAAAATACATGAGCGGGGAGGTCAGATCTGGCTGTACTTGGACAAAACACAGGAAGAGTTCCATTATCTACTTACATAACAAACTAAAACATTCCCATCGCGGCAATAGTATTATATTTTTAGCGGACCGCGACCCACTAAGGTGTGGAGTAGTAATCAGGAATCATTATTTACCGACAGCTATTACCATCCCATGGCTTTTTCTCGGTTATTATCAGCAAAGCTCGTTATGTGGTCATGGGAAAATAAATTAAGCTATTAAGAAAGCAGAATGACGAATATATTTATAATAAGTCAAAATAAGGTCTCGAACTGATACAGCCGCTAATTGTCTTTTATGCATAAAATTAAAATTTTGGTATCCTATCATATTATTTGACTCAAAGAAACTTTGTCCTCAAAGAAAAATCTGAACTGTCTATTTCGACAAAACGTCGACGTCGTACGTACAGTGTCCAATCAGATAAGTATATGTAAATAATTATTAAATATTATCGACTGTCAGATATGGTCGTTTAGGTGGCCGCTTTGTTATCTCTGTTATTTGTTGTTAACAGTTCTGAGGGCGCTAGACGCGTTATCGTGTTGAGTTATGGCAACTAGAGGCGCGGGTGCCGTCTCTGGTTTCAGTGCTGTCGCTAGATAAGGCCCGTGTTACCCTGCTGACTGCTCATCACGTAATGTCTCCAGATTGTATCAGTCCAACGTACGGGTGCTCATCGTTAATGGCATACTTTTATGAATGTTAAATTTGAACGTCAAAAAGGTGACTTTTCTATACTGGCTCAATAAAACTCGGTGGTTCGTAATATTAACGCTATCTGAATATATAATATGTAATTGAGGCAGTTGAAAGATTAAATGGTTATCTTTAATTTTATAGGTATTGATATATTAAGAATTGAATTTTGATTACAAACTATTACTTTGCTTAAATATGTGCCTCTATTTTGGCAACACCTATAACATTCAAATATTAAATGTCATTAAATTCAATTCAGCTTTGTGTCTAATGTAACAGAATAATGAAATCGCAGACATTAGTTGCTCGCATTTTGTTTAGTACCCGATATAAAATATTACCTGGCCCAATCAAATAAATCATTTTACGTCCGAGATAAGCTTTCCTCTATAGTATTGTTAAATTGAAAACTGATTACAAACCATTTGTAATAAAGTGCTAAAGTTATAGGATACTTAATTAATTCTGAAATATCGAGGTCGGTTGGGACCAGTAAGGAAATATGGCACGGGAGGCTTAAAATTAGTACATAAGCAAAAAACATCTGTAGAACAATTGTTCTACAGATATTTCACTATACTTAAATGATAATAAAATATTCTCCGAAATTATTATTATACGTGGTTTTTAAATCAATTTCAATGTGTTATTTCCGATATTCAGTTAATGTTTGAGTCTAATTTATTCGAATGTTGACAAGAATCTGAGTTCCCTTGAAGGGTGTAACAAACATGTTTTATGTAGTCGACGTGGATAGTACCTGCAGGACGTCGCCCCGAAACAATTATTTTTAGCAGACAGGTTTAGCCTTCAGAGTACCGTGAATTATGACGCCAGATATAACGGTGCGGCTCACGTTGGAACAAGCTGCAAAATTCAGAAGAATTGTTTACAAATAAATGTAAGGAAAATCATTACCAGTTATTAAAGGAATTATTCCTTTGATGGTGTTTATATTAAGAATAATTATTGATTGGAATTAAAATTCAGGTTTAATTACGTATTTTGCACATATTTAATTGGAACCATTGTAACAACCACGTCTCGGATTTGACATTTACTACAATTTACGACTTCTGATTACTATTAAGTACCTAAACCAAACTAACGGTCCTATTTTGCGTGTTCCAAACCAATAGGTCATTCTTGCACGACGCGACGTGCCAATTGTCTTTAAGATAAACATCTTTTATCTCATTGTCTTTAACTATATTATTATTGTGATATTATTTCATTCTTCTTCATATTAAAGTTGAGAATTTCATTACTTTATTTATTTAGTGGCGCCAGCGTGTCTGAATGAATACTCAGGGTGAAGTGAAGGGTTTTAATCGGACACATGATGGGTGACAGAAAAACTTTATGTTACAGACCTTGTATTATAAAATTTAAATGACTAAGTGTAAAAAGATTGAGAGTAAATTTAATTTATATATAATACATAATTTCTATTTATTTCTAGCTTGTAATATGATAGAATAAAGGTTAAAAAAACAATATAAAGAAGGTACTTAAAAGATCAAGACTATTAGTTGTAATTTATACAAAATAACATTATTAAGGGAAATAATTCATGTGATGGATATATTAAGTGAAATTAGATTAAGATCGATTAATTAAAATCATGAAATTCACGAAGACGAGTAACGATCACAATAGGTCAGTTGTTAAAGTGAAGGGGAGCAGCAGAGGGTGTTGGTTCGAGTCTTTGCAGATATGACTAAATTTATTTTCTTATTGCAGAATAATATGTTTCTTTATTAATTTTGAAATTAAGTTAATGCATAATTTCTACAAAAAATGAAATGTAAGAAATATGATTCGATCCGTTCTCATGATATCCAACTAAAGATAAAATAAATGAAGGTATATAAATTTGAATAGAGCGCAATACTCGTTCTGTTTGATTTGTAATAGCCGGCAATATTCTTAGTGGGGTGTTATTAGCTACTCGCTAGCGCTGCCAGCGGCTTTACTTGATCTGAATTCAGTTTTATTTTTCAAAGGAATGTTATTGCTATGGTCGACTAATAAAACATTGGCAAAATACAAGTTAGTGAATTAGTTTAAGATAGCTATCGGTGTAAAATGGAGCAAGTTTTACCGGAAAACTATCAGTCATCTACTTGTAGCGCGATAGGTACACCCGATAGCAAAGGAGCGTGGTCTTAACGCAGAGTGGTCCCCGCTAGGCGCTGGCGACTAACCGGCTGTCATCCCCACAAAGTTATCACTTCTATAACGTCTCCGATATGGCACTTTTAGTGCAACGACAAATGAAGCGGTTGCATTAAAACTTGTCCGGTGCATATCTAAGCGTAATTAATAGCTGAAGATAAGCAGCGGAGAGCCTCCGCGATACCTCGGTAAGGTCGGTATAATCGGTGCTGTCGGGAACGCCGCCACCGGCGACCGGCTCTGTTTCTATATTAATAACAGTCAACCGATATCAGTAGCTGCACCAAATGGGAAATTAAAAGGCTTTCAGAGGTTCCGTTCATTAGACTGATTTGTAGTACTCAGTATAGGGGCGCCGGGCTTAGACTTATTCAACGTATGTTGTAATCGTCGGTCCCGGACATAAGGAACATTTATGCCTAATACAATTCCTTATTTGACAATTTATACTAACTGGGTGGTATATTCGGGAGATGTAATCTCATGAATGACCGCTTAGTGGGGAGAGATATCTCTTAATTGCAATGTTTTACTTAAGAACACATTCGTTTGGACGTCATTTTCTCACTATACTGTGTGTTTAACAAACCGGTGTTACTGTTGCCGCGCGGTGTCTTACAAATGTTACAATATTGTAGGCTTGTATAACAAGATTACGGAATGCATGAACATTACAAGTCTAGGGTGTAGGATCACTATTGAATTTTGTAATAATAGACCTAATCTGAAACAACTAGTCAATAGTAAGTAAATAACCAAATTGTTCAAATTGTTAATTCTGTAATCTGTAGCAATCTGATGAAGAAATTTTGCATAAAATACTGTGTATGATATATTTTTTAAGTATAAATTTCTACGTCCGGCGTTGCAGATACCGCGGTAAGTCTCGGGGCGGTGCTAAAGCACGTAATCGCGCAATTTGTGCCGTCATTGTTCTAAAGTAGCGTCGGCCGTATATCAGTGCGGCAGACGGGGCCAATTGATACAAACGAGCGCGTGTCATGTCTAAATATAATATTAGGAATCACGGCGCGAGCCAGGATATATTAATTTGGAGTGGTTGTTGCATGATGTCGCGTATTGTTAAGGTATGCGCTGGTAATGTCCTCTAGGTCGGTAGGAAGCTGCTCACTATACAGATTATACTTGAATTACTCTGATGTCTTGTAAGTGTTGTGTTCGATGTTTCGAATGTTATATTTTCTTACTGATTTGTGAATAATTCAATGAGAAAAATCCAAAAGTCATATCAATGAATATATCTAAAAATTGTGTAATATTTGTATAAGTTCTTAATACGCTGGTTTTAAAGAATGGGTTAATTAAAAAATAAGAATTATTTTTCTTTATACAGATAAAATTGATTATTGAATCCAATATACGTAAATCACATTAAATATCTTCATCAACGGTGCTGTCAGGGGATAACGTATCTTCGGACGAATTTTATAGCTTGCGGTGGGCCCCTGCTCTTTGGAAATAAGATTAAATGATTTACGAATGAGGTCAGAGAGGCAGTGAGGTCGGCCAACTCTGTCAACCGCCACGCGCGCGGCACACGACGACGCTTGCGCCCGCGCAGACCAACTCGTCGTTTCCTTTTAACCGCATTGCTGCTTCTTAAGTCAAAGTTTTATTGAAATAAGCACTTTCTCTTTCCTGTTTTTTAATTTTGTTATAACCAACTATTTATATTTATCATGATATTTTTAGTTCTTTTTAAAAAATATATTGTTACAATTCAATCAAAGTTTCTATGTCCTTAAATGTTTCCATACAACTTAAATGTTAAAAAGTTTTTTATTTTTACTTTTTAATTACAATTTTCATATCTGTTTTTGATTATCTTATACATATCTAACTCTTTTTTTTTTCTATTTTCTTTTTTGTTATATCTTTTTTCTATCTTTCTTTGTAACTAGAACTATAAAGTGAAATTAATTTGTAAAATGTACATGAATAATTGATATCTCACAATAACTTGGATCATTTGACCGCTATCTAACAATAAATAATAGTAAGTTTGTGCGCTATGTTATATCAGAATCGTAGTATGAGCTTGTTCTATCATATTTTTATGAAAATATTTTATTTATATTAAACTGTGCTCAATATTGATGTGCTTCTAGAATAAAAATAACTTAAACAAATAATTCTTTCGTTCTCTTTAAAATCTCATAAAAATGTCATAAATAATGAAGATGAATATTTAGTAATGATGCTCTTGTTCTGACTGCTCATAGCTCGCATAACTTCATTATGAGCTCAATTGAATAAACTGTGATAGGAACGCCGAGGCGCTCTGCAACTTGATTGCTCAAATTTCCTCTTCAACTATCACAAAGATATGGTGAATTTCTAATTGGATAAACGTGTTGTTTCCTATTTAAAGGCGACGGCGGGTGTTACGTTTCCATTTAAACGTGACCTCTTATGGTTTCCTTGAATCCCCTCATGACGTTTGGCCATGGTGCGTAAAGGGGGGCACGGGAGGCCAGCTTATATAGGTGGTTGGGTATATCGGGCACGCGCGCCGTCATCCAGAGTAATGGTCCATCAGATCCCGACGCTTCATGAATGCGGCTCAATAACTGACTAATGAATTGGGTCTTGCTTCAATGACTTGTAGTACGATTGATCTTTTCAACTTATTCTAGTTAAATTATAGACTAATTATACTATTTGATTTATTTTTAATTAAGTCAACAATAAAAAAGAAAATCATTAAAAACAGATTTTATATTGAATCGAAAGTTAATTCTTGATTTTATTTGTTTGTTTATTTTGTTAATTTTATAGCAACTTAGAAATGTTTTGTAAGATGGCATGTCGTAAATCACTGTGCGATGGGCGGGCGATAGCGCTCCCGTGCGCTACGTGCGCGCGCGCCGCTGCAGTAGTTATACACACACGCTCAACACATTACACACACTTTTCCGTCAATTCAAATTTTATTCTTCTCCAATGTTATTAATCATATAGGCTTAACTCAATCGGCTCTATCATTAAAGTTAAAATTGACTAAATCTGACATTTGATTAAGAGAATATTCAGTGTTATTAAGTCTCTTAATTGTGTATTTTTGTAATAAATACGATCAAATTACATATCTCGGAATCAAATCATAAAAAGAGTGGCTTCTCCTATTAAATAATCAAATGAATGATCTTATATGTAACGGTATCAAATAATATATATTTGATTATAAATTATATATTTAATACTTTGATCTCCTAAAAGTTATTAAAGTAAGATATAAAGATTGATTTAATAAAAATATATATTTTTGAAGATTGATTGATTTCTTTTTATTAAAATGTATTACTTATTTTTAGTTTTACCATATAATTAAACTAATATTAATTAGCTATAAAATGATTAGAAAAAGTGGCAGTCTTGACATGAAAAGTTTAGCTCAACACTGCTTAATACTGTTATCTCAGATAGATATATGAGACAATTTATTACTGCGCTTTTATCTAAATCTTTGGCGTTAAAATCGACACCATTCTCTAATTAAAAAACATATTAAATAGCTTATGTCAACTATTTTACGATCAATGTCAAAGGGTTTAAACCATGTTTTACTTTTAATGTTACCTAAATAAACCTATTTCTGAAAATAAACGTTTTGTTCGTTAATTAATATAATACAAAATGTAGTCGTGGGTTTAAAAATAAAAATCTTTTTAAATAAAATACTGTAAGAATATGATAACAAGACGAATAAATATATTAAGGTTTAAGTTGTAAGTTAAATTGTTTTAAGTCATGCGCAAGAGCAAGCGCGTGGCGAATAGTATGAGACCACCGAGGCAGTGCTATACTTACGATTTATTATTATAAAAATAATGTATCATCGGCGGCTGACTCGCACAATGGACGTAACAAGCACCTCCGTTCTACGTAACGGCTTTTATTTGTTGTTCTTACTTAGTAAAAGATATTCAATATTCATAAGGTGAATATATTATTACCAAATAAAGAATTTTGTTTTGTCGTTTTTCAAATATCACTTTATAAATAAATCTAAAATAATAAATGTTGAATTTAGAAATATAAATAAGATCAAAGTAATTAAATAATCGCAAGTATTAAATATTACTTTTTAGTATTGCAGTGCTGATGTGAGTCGTGCTTAAAAATAAAGTTTTCTCGAGTTAAAATACAATGATGGATGTTCTAACTCAGCACTTTTGATCTGAGCATGCCAGTAGCGCATTACGACACTTGACTTTCTTATTTACTTGGTTACTTTTATAAGTATAATGTTTTTTAAAGAAATTTTCTATTTTATTAGACATTTAATATTCATGTTCGTGTAATTTATGTGCTGTTAAATTGCTCATAATCTCGGACCCACTATGATTGCAAATCCGATATGAAACGGCAATTAAATTCTATTAACAGTACCCAGCAACCTGCAATTTAGTGACAACGCTGGAACGCCTGAAATATATCTCATTCTTATTTGAATGGGCAGACCCGGAGTGAAGTTATGAAGTTTTGTTGTAATAATTATATGCTAGAAATCGTTAAACGATAGTTAGATTGCTCGCAACCGGCCCTGGCTTTTCTATAAGACTCTCGCGACACTCTTTAACAGGCCGTTAAAGACTTTGATTGCACGCGCTGCTCTCGCTGTTATTACATGTTTCTTATAGAAGACATCTAGATTAGCTATGTATAGTGTAATGAGGAGTCGCCGAGAGTAACGTAATTAAACAACTTGTCAAGCGTAGATTGATCTGTGATATGAAACGGGATACCGGTTGTAAATTAATTCATAATGAAAATAAAGAATGAAGTTTCAACTCTAGCGTGTAACCGGTTTGACAAATGGTAAACCGAGAGATGTGCATTCGCAATGTGTTAGCAGTCTCCGGGGATAGCACGGGCGGTTAATCAAGCTACCGCGAACGAGTTTCATTGCATGATAAATATATATGGTTACAATATAATATATAATTAAAGTAGAAATAATTATAATGTTTATATAAATTTTAATATTAAAAGTAGCTTTTTTTTTATTGAGCTAATCTCTCTATCTCTCTAGACTTTGTGCAAGCATCCTTTTTTTTTTTTTTTTTTTTTGTTCGTTGGAAAAATCCGTTACGGATACCCCGTCGGCCAAGAAGGTGATGGCCGCGGGGTTATGTGGGACTACCCGGCAGCATAGAGGACGCTGCCATTTTTGAGGCTACCCACTAAAAAACCAACGGTTGCCCTCATCGCCATAGTGGGACGTCACGGGATCGCGTTAACACTCACCGTGACTTGTGCAAGCATCCTTAGTGCAAGCATCAATCCTTTGATCTATATATCCGTAATTCTACGATATATCCGAAAATTTCCAAACTTTGCACACTGATAGACATCAGTCTGGTTTTAAAAAAAAGTTCAAATATTCGATGTCGTTGGGGAATCACGTAATCACGGAATACGTAAAATCCCATGGACTTCAATGGAAAAAAATATTTGCACGAAAAATTTACTTGAAAAAAAATATAGTTGAGGACAATGCGTAGACGTTTTGTAAATGCACTTTCGGTACTGTTTGCACCTCACTTCGCTCAATATTCTAAACACATACCGAGATTTTGCGAGCGTAGCGAGTCAAAATTGAGGTCTGGTTTGCACTCATAGTTTTATTTTTGTATGTTTTCCATTTGAAATCGATATCAATAATCACTTGTGTACGTGAATATATTTTAGGAATCAGGAGGGCCTATTTTGATAAAATATTTATCGAAATTAACCGTTCTATAAAAACACCCTGCAACTTAAAAGTTAACATTATGAGTGTACCCTGGTCTGAGATGTACCACACAAAACACTCAGCTGGGTATTTTGTTATTATCATCAATGTTTTTTCAAACATCAAAATATTTAATAAATAATTTCGCTAACAACTAGAAACATAGCATGTCGTGTTAATAATAAGTAATTAAATATAGTATAGGAAAATATTAGTAATATAAATTATTTGTAACGAGAATAGTTATGTTATTAAAGTCTCAATAATATTGAGTTATATTTGTCGAGGCTGTACGGTATTATCGCTGCGGGAGTACGTAGCGTCTTTTAAAATTGTTTTATTAAAAGCTCGTGATCGGACCGGCTCTATTGATATCTAATTAATTGGGAACACTACCGAGTATGTCGGCATAAGGTACTGATTTATAGTGAATGAAACGTATCTGGACCTATGAGAGGCTTGAGTCATTAATTTTGTTAATTATCGTCTACTGACTCTCGACGTTTCCACTATGGCTTGTGGTTGTATTACAAAAGCGTCAAATGAGAAATAGTTGAGGGACATCTATCTATCTTGTATTCGTAACATATTGATGTTGTAATAACAGTGTGAAGTCGCGTGCTATTGAAAACTAATGAAAACAATTTGCACGGCTGTCGCATTTCGGTCACAAATATGTAACTTGTTATAAATGTATTTTAAAATAAATGGTTATTGCCTTTCATGTATTTAGAGCCTTTGAAATAGTAATGCAATATAAATAAATTATATATATGAGATAGGAACTTCACAATACCGTTATATAGTGATCAGAGTATAATGGAATTTAAATAAAAAATGTTTTCTTTATATCAGTGGGGCATTGTTGTGCGACAGTTACGGTGGCCACACGCGCGCTCGCTGCCACTTACTTTATGACGTCCATTAGACCTCTCTTTATATGTCACGACCTATGACATTTTACAATATTGTGCTGTGTTTCGCACTTAATGAATCAAGAAGGTTACCTTTGTTTCACTTTCAAATACCACACATTTGAGATTTATTAGAACATCTATTACAGGATAAAATTAATCAACTTTTATATATTGCGGTGTAAAAAACGTTAATGCTACAAAAGAAATGATAATTTCACGTCCAACGACTACGATACCACGATACGTCACGTCCTATGTTGTAAAGAAGCTCTGTTCCGATCGGCCACACGTAACTATACTTACATTAGATCATTGTTCAATTTTTAAATTTGTTTTGCTTGATAAGAGTTACTTCAGCTTACTTACTATCAAACAAAAAAATGTATCGTATCATTTTGTTTTGTGCATACGCCTACTTTGTTAAAAGTATTTCATTGTCTTTGAGAATACATTTATCATAAGCATTGTTCTTGTGAGATTTGTTGATGCCAAGTCTAAGTAATCTAGGTCAATTGACTAAAATGGTTTCACCGTTAATATAGTGTAATAATATAAGATGATGTAACTATTACAAGTAAATGCAATTTGAGAGCATCATTACCTACTTTAGACTGTCGATATCAATTAAGGTTGCTTTAATGATCGACAGACAACATGACCTAACCAAAGATACATTATGCCTATATGTAATTTTTCATCATAATGTATATTCAATAATGTTCTTGTATCTGCTATCTCTAATATCGCTATTTTATTTTGATATTTAATGCAAAATTATATACAAGTTAAATATTATCTGAGGATAGAAAAATTACCTCTAAATATCTTAGAAGCGGTAATAGTCTCACATGCTGGAGAAAATGTGTATTATCATTAATTTCCAACCAATTAATTAATATACAAAAATAAATAAATGTTTAATAATGATCATATGTTCAACTAAAATGGTATATTGTTTTACGTTTAAGAATATATTTACGATATCCTCGTTAATATTGAAGAGTCGCGGTGGTCACGAGCGAGTTCTTCGGTTCCCGGCTGCCCGCTACTAATACGGCTTGCGAGCACTCACGAACCGCCATTACCCAATAAAATTAATTTCACTTAATAATCGATTATTGGATATAATCGTATAGTTTGGTAGTGATGGATGTGCGGCGCGGACCCCCCGCGCTGCTCGCCGCACGCTTCGTTTGCGAACAAGATAGGTCGGCCCCTACACCGCTCAGCGGCTACAGAAGGCTTACTACAATAATAAACAGTAACTAATAAGCCAAAGCTATCCCGACAATGTTATAAGGTACCGACATCGATGAACTATTTGTATTATATCCTTAATACATTAAAACTAAAAAAAAAATACTATAATATCTTCGACCAACTGGAAATTGTTCGTTAAGTAAATATAAATTAATCATTTAGTGAACGTGTCATGTTATGGAAAGAAATGAATAATTAATAGTTGTTAGTTGATTTATATGTGCATAGCTTGTTTCTGAAGTAGCTCCAGCTCATCAGGTGATCGGTGCAGTAATAGCCAGGCTTGTAGGCCATCCATAACAAATTTCTTATTCATCGATATTACTATGGCTACATGACAACCGTCCACCGCTACAAATGAGTGGAGCCGCGCAGAGCAGCCTTATTTATGAGAACATCTCCCGATCTGCAATTAGTACCTACTGCCACTGCTGCCTCAGTGACACCACTATCTTATTGTATATAGTTTTTGGTTTTGTACATATTGTTGCTTGCCTTTAATATATTCATATTATATTATTCATATTAATTATTTAAAACATAAACTTGAAGTATATTATTAATTTCTTATTGGCTATAAGAATAAAATCTAATAAAATGTAACGTGAATGGCGTCTAAATATTTCGTATGTAAATCGCGTTTAATTGAGTAGGCTTGTAAATTAATAATTTAATGACTTTGACCTCTCGTTTGATCTCATAATGCACACGGGAAGACGCAACGACCTCATTAAGAAGCGAGATACGGTTCTTTAATTGTATTACGACTGTTTATATTTTTGATTCGTGCTGTCTTCTCTGTTCGGTTTTATTGATTTCTGGTAATTAGAATTTATTAATTTATTAAATGTTTAATATTAAGAAACTGGATAAAGGTGTATGTTTAAATATTTCTTCGCAGTTTACTACTTGATAATATTTATAATAGTAATTTGACTATCATTTAAACAGTCTATTAGGGATTTAGTTTCACGTCTAACTAAACGAATACAATTTAAATTAACTTTCACCAGATGACTATCGGACTGTTTAAAGTACGTTAAAATTTTCTTTTAACGGTCGCCTAATGTATTATATTAGACTGGATGCTGAGCTCCACTTTGCTTCCAAATGATACGGATTAAACTTTTATAACCTTAATATTTTATTTTTATTACAATTCATTGGTCGCAAAGTAAATTGTTAATGAGTTTAACTTATTAGATTATTTAGTAAGACAATTACTGTTGAAAATAAGGTTTATTATACTATTTAAGCACTATTAAATTGACAAAGTTTTATTAATTAGGTTTTGCCCATTTTACTTTTATAACATGCAATATTTTTATATTTGAATAAAAAGAACGTGCGATATTGTTGTTTTGAAATATTGTTAAACCAATCGAGTCGGATAAGTAATTCCTCGCCTGCAGCGAACTACATACATTTCAAGTCTTTTCAAAGCAGTTAATAGCATCCCTAATGCGCTTATTACTGTCCGTCTGATTTTATTTACAAAAAAATAAAATAATTACACAGTAATATTCAGAGTTAATGGGCTCCGTGATATATTTATTACTTTATGCGTCTGCATGTACGAGATCGCGTACGACATTACATATTAATACGAACGATATTTTTTCGATAAATATTCATGAGCGATAGAGGCATTGCGATACATTACAAGAGCTATAAGTCAACGAAACGCAGCACGGGCCGGCGCCAGCAACTCGCCCCATATCATATGCGCTGCCTCATCTAGCGACATGTCAACTCAGTGAGATTTCATATTTTTATGACGTTTTTATTCGTTTACACTGTCCACACATAGTTTAGCTGTCACGACCATGAAATTATTGATTTAGTAGACGTTTTAAATATTACATAGAGTACTTAAAATGGTTTTAAGTATACATACTTTATTATAAGGATGACTTTTAAGTTGCGTTTGTAATTTATATGTGTAAAGCAGTTAAAAAGAAACCAAATATGTTTTAAAGTCAACCCACATGTAGTTAATACTCGTTCTCGGCACGAGCCGCACGCGCCTTCCACCCACTTGCTCTTTAGGAGAAAAGTGTTTCATTTGTGTATAAACAATGATTATGTATACCAGGGATGGCGAACCAAGGGCACGCGTGCCACGTAAGGATTTTTTTGAAGGCACGCACAAAAAAAAAAAGAATTGTAAAATATTGATTGATAAAAAATATTTAAAGAAGAAATTTTTTTATTTGTTTATTTTATTATACTTATGTATAATTTCACCGCGCTGATATTTCAAATGAAATTTTATTATTACCTATTTAAACATTTTTTTTTATTTTGTGGCACGGATATCAAAAAACGTTCGCCATCCCTGATCTATAATCATGCTTACAAGATGGCGCCAATATTGTAGTCTAAATAAATGGTTTACTAGCTTAAGCCAAAACATTCGATTGAATCAGTTATAAATACTTATATTTAAATTTTATTGACTTTTACGATGATTATTAATTGAAATGTATATCCGTAGCTTTGTTCGATTATTAAAGAACATTCAGCAGAGAGATAATGATGTTAAAGCAAAGAACAAAACAACCAAACGTAATACAACTCTAGTACTTTTTAAAACGTTGTTTTAACTATTAAAATATTAGTTAAAAGTTACGTATTAGTAGTATATAGCCGGGTTTAGTTCTTGGCAGCAGTATCATCCCACTTGAATTAGACACGGTTGCACCTCTCGTTGCTACCGTGACTTAATCCATACCAACGATTTATTACTTTTAGAACATCATACTTATATATGTATATCATGTGATTTATTATTTTACTATTAAACGAAATAAAACGATTTCCTAAGTCTTATATTGGTATCTTTAAATGAATTATAAAAACCATTAAGCATTTATAAGTCTCATGTTACATCTAAATCCAAGACTAGCTGTGCCCCGCGGTTGTATACGAACTCAATTCTTTTATGGCCAATAGATATCCTCATGAATCTGCGTATTATTATCAAAAAGAAAATTTGAAATCCATTACGTAGTTTGAAATACGTAGTTCAAAAAACGAACAAACTTTTCCACTTTATAGTATTAGTAAGTCTATATCTAAATTGGTAAGTTCCTTTCAACCGGTGTTTATTACATATAAGACAATTAAATAATTTTATATTATAGTTTTTTATATCACAGCTTCTCAAATTTTATTACATTTTGATGTTATCGGTAATAAAATTAAACCTATTCCAAAATATAATATTTAGAGCGGTGAAATCTATTTCATTTCATTTTATAACTTGAAAATCGTTTAGTGGAAAATGCATTCAATTTTAATAATAATTTCGAGCTTTTATGAGTATATTTAAACATAAATATTATTTATAACGTTTATCTTTATAATTAAACTTAATTCGCTATCGATATTGCAATTAATTTGCTTATAGATGGAGTGGAATAGTCTGTATAAATTATAAAGTGAACTGATTTAAAAACTTGTTATTTTATACAAAAACAAGCTGACAGTATATTAAATGACATTGCAATTATATATTTTTTTATGTAATTATTGTATCGAGTTCTTAATCAATGCATATATGTTATTAATAAATTTATCCTTATCCCATTCAGATCTTATCTTTCTTTTAAATGTAGTTGCGAATTTGAAATAAAAATTTTGATGTGGAAACAAAATTAAATCAACAGTCAATCAAAAATTAATATTTATTTATTTATTTATGATTATTCATTGTCAATTCTCGTATCTTTGAACCGAAAGCTGTCCCTTGAATCAGTTAATATAATTATGCGCATCTCTTTAATACATACGAGCGCGGGTTGCTCTGGGTCTTACAAAACGGACGATTGACCTCATGAATATTTAATATTTACAAATTATTAATCCAACACTTATCCCGCACGGCTATGACTGCATTCCAGATACGGGATTCATTGATTTCGGTGCCGTCAAAGCCTTTGAAGGCTTTATGAAGATTAGAAAATGGAGTACTCTCTCTTTACGTTTTACTACCACTTATTATATAACATCTCATATTATAATGCAATTAATGTTAAAATATATCAATCCATCCCAATAATTATAATAATGCTGAATATATAAAGATAGGAAGATTTTGCTTTTATAATTTAGGGGTTTCGGACAATACAATATTTAAATGAAAAATATATGTACTTAAGTTTTTTTTTTATTACTATCAATTAGGAAACACAAGAGCTCAAATCAATAAACCTAGTCATTGGCATATTGACGGGAGAATACTTCTATAATGAACCAAGTCACGCGTACATAAAATTTAAATATATAAGCGGCTACTGTATTAAAATATTGATAAAATTTGAGACGGCTTTAATTGCCACTAATAATTCAATCCTATGCATTTCAGATAAGTTAAGTCGTTCGGACGGACGGCACTTTAAAAGGGTATGATTTAATTGCTTCTTATGGAGGCGAATAAATCTGACGCGGAATGTTGACGACTGTGTCAGCGCGTGCTCCGGTAATTATCAAACATTTTGTTTTTAAACGTGTTTCGCGTTTATAATATCTTGTTATTGCACACAATATATTTCCTATTGAGTCATTTGAGTAAAAAATGAGGCATTGATATGAATTCTCGTCGAATGATGTGACATTGAAGTCAATATACTTTGTTAAATACAAAGTCTTTAATAGATCAGTGAGCTTACAGACAGTGTAACAGTATGACGTATATGTTAAAACAGTTCTTTGTGAGAGACATAAAATGGTGGTCGGACAGCGAGCGGTTCTTTTGATTGTTAAAAGATGCGACGGATGGGAAGCCTATCTCGCGCTTGACGGACCGATTGTTCCATCGACTTAACATATCAATTATGTCGAACACAAAGACAGATAAGAAGTTGAGCGACGTAAATAAAATAATTAACTGATTGGTGTTTGTATAATTCATCAGGCGGTCGCTGGCTCACGCCCGGCCACTTAGTGCCGTCTTATCAGATAGCTTACTGTTGGCTTACAATGATGTTGTAAATGCACTTCGCCACTCCAGCCACGATTAACTGTCCGCAGTTGAGTTTGAGTTGATCTTTTTAGTCAGTCATGTAATTAAACTTATTAAGGAAAACCTTGAGAATTTTTTAATATCATCAAATATTAAAGATTGCGAAAAAATTATTACATTACATTACATTAAAAAAATAATAATATAAACACTTAATATGTAAATATTTTTTAAAATCTTAATAGTTAAATATTATTAAAATAACAAAGAAATATACATTGTATGACATAATTAGTCTCAGCCGTCTTTGTTAGATATATATGATAACCCAGGATATAGTATCGATTTGTAAATCTTTTAAACAGGAAAAATTGTAAACAAATAAAAATATTTATATCCATAATATTAGTTAGTGCTTGTGTTCACAATCAGCAATAGGTACCCACTGCGCTGAGTTTTTAAAATCACAACGGTATAAAATTATTACTGAAAGTAAATAACCTCTTCGTTTCAATTTATCGGCTATTATCATACATATTTAATGAACGACAAAGGTCGTATATTTTAAAACTTATAATTATAATTATGTAGGTTATTAAAAACCAACTGTATAATTTATAATTTTATATTTTTATTGTACAATCATTTACGAAAGGACGTTAAAGTGACGTGCTTTCATAATTATAAATAAACCATGTTTACAAAACTCATTGTTATTAAAAACAATAAAATTATTTGTATGGCAACATTTTTAGTTTTAAAATAATGTCTGTTAATTCTGTGTCTATGACAAAACGGACGGTATGCCAGCGACCCTGCGGCGCTGCTGCAATACTAGCGCCATCATTTATGTGCACTGACGGAAATTAAAGAGAGGGGAATAAAAATGTCCCGACTAATGATCGGTCGGACCACTTGCAGGGAATGTGTAATAATTCGCCTCGGGGACACAGCTCAGTTGACTTGTTCAGCTTGGATCCGATTATTATTAATAAAAAATATTTATTTCAATTTAAATTCTAATGTCTTTAAGAAACTTAAAAGAATCAGGTCCATATTGAAGAGTATTTATATTAATTATAGTTTTTAGTTAATATTCTTGGACGTATTCATAGATCGTAACGGAATAATAATTTAGTATTCACCTAAATAATTTTAATTACATATTATTGATAAATTCTATCTCCCGGAGCGTTCCGATATGTCGATAGCGCCGCGCAATTAGGCGGTGACCTTTGCCTTTGAGATTTATGGTGGGAATTATGAAATTGACACCCGCTATCAAACTAAACAAATCGTATAAACTTAAAGTCTTTGAAACCATTTATATACAACAAACGACTTATACGTATATAATACAAGACAAGGGATTATGAAAGTATTTAAATTGAAAAAAGAAAACATGATAATAACATTCAGTAACGAGTGTGGGAATGAGATAATACCAGTCGTATATAACACATAATAACTGCATCGAATAAAATTATTGGGTAAAATAAACGCAGCCAGTTAAGATCCAATAAAGAGCGCATAAAATCCAGACTCATGAATATCTCCGAGTAGTTGGTCACCCCTGTCGCATAATAATCATGATGTGCTCAGCACGACTGTTTAAGTTACCTAGGGAAAGAATTAAAGAAATGATGTTCTAGAATACCCATTAAATGTAGTTCTATTAGTGCAGTTAATAAGTTCATCGTTTGTGGAAAGGGATAAAGAACATTTGGTTGAGGATGGGCGTCATCTCAGGGATTGTAAGCAATAACTCGCGCTTCGGGTGGCTGCTAGAGTCCCGATGAAAAGCGTTTTGTCGCTAGATGCCGTTATGAATATTTACGAATCCTGATTTGGGACACGCCCTATCCTGCTTGACTTTGGCTCTGACACCAGACCCGAAATCGAATTTACATATTATTTTAAACGATGCATTGATGGGTTATTTATTAATACTGAATGTGTAGTTTTTAAGACGAATTAGATAAGTTGAAATCTAGTCATCAAATGCAGTGAATCAAAGAAGTATACAATATTATTACACAAGGCGTTATGGATGTACTGTTATAAATGTAAGATGAATTGTATCATAGTAAATTACTTTTTAAATTAAGTACAATAATCTGAAGCAGGCTTACGCTGATGAGAATGAGATATGATATGTTTGAAAATGTCATGGACTGGGTTCGATGTAAGTTCATCACACCGTGTTCATTATTGAATATAATAAAGGCGCAGATGATAACATTATTCACGAACTGATGTTTCCATTGTCCTACGATATTTTAAAGCTTCGTAAATTGGAATTTAATATAAATAATATTTAGTTTTAAAAACTGTTTAGTATATATGTACATACAAATTATCAGGAATCTCACATAAAAAATAATTATTTTGGTGGTCGTCTAAATATTTATAATTGAAAATATCTAAATATATCTTATAAGTATTATTAATGTCGTGTCTAACAAGCTGTGGAGAAGATTACAGGGTATTTGCTAGCGAGTGACCAATCATAACGCTGTTTGTCATGTGTTCGAGTCATTGTTAAGTGTTTGCTGGCATGCAGCCACTGAATAAAGCCGCTCCAACTTTTGAATGTCGATTTAATTGCTAGATACGTCTACCGCGTCTATTGAAAGATAATAACTTAAGATGTAACGTCTATTTCAATTATATTAGCGCTCACAACATTTACACTATATAATAATAATATGACAAGTATCTTTTTAAAAGCAATAATCCGCGGCGATAAATTCAAATTGTAACAAAATAACGTGGGCGCCTAAACACTACAGGACTACGGGCAGGTATGGTAATGTCAGAAGCTAGGAACACTTTATTATTTAGCACTGAGCTGACAGCACTACGATCTGGATGAAAGTAGTGTGGTATTAGGTCCTCGTTCATGATTTATGTACATTGTTATTGGCATCGCAATCAGCTTAACTTGAGACTGTTTTAACAATATTTACTGTTCTAAATATCAAATCACACTTGAAAATTGATAGATATGCTATTTCATTTTTTGTGAACATGTTTCTTTTGTATAACGAAATCTAACTTATTTTATATAATTAAATAAAAAGTTATATAATTGTTTAGTTTTGTTTTTTCTCTATCACGTGGTTTAATATTTTAAATATTAGTTAATGTTCTATAATATTGACAAACTATTAAATTAAAATCAATAACGCATTAATATGTGTCAGGTGTTAATTAATGCTATGTTATATGTTAATATTGACTGTATTTGAATAATAATATTTTATCTGATTTTAATATTATACTGCATTTAAATATATAAGCAATATTTAAGAGAAGATATACATCCAAAACTTATACATTAAAAACCATCATCTAAATAATATAAGGTAAGTTCACTAAACCTATTTTTCTATAAATTATTCCAATATCTATCAACGCTTAAGAATTTCATTACATATTTGTTGGAAGCAATAGGTCAGTTACTAAATATGGCACGGAAAAACTGAAAAAAACATTTTATTGTCACTAATTGTCAAATAAAGTGTAAGTTTAACTTACAATTTATGCGGAAAAATAGTACTTAGTAGATTGGATAGTGTAATGGCTGCTTTAATACCACATTGCTTACCTAGTCATGATTACTTAATAGACGTCCATTCCGATCGTATTTAGACAAATTAGCAACGAAATTCAACAAGCTCTGATTGGTTTATGCGACAGAATGAAAGCAAATTTCGTCACGGATCTGAAGTTATATTCACGGATACTAAATCCCTCCGCGGCGCGACGCTTGGATCGGATAAATCACAAGAGTGGGCGGAAAACGAGCTCCCGGCAATGTTCCCATAACTGCTACCGTTTACCTGCCTCTGATCATCTGATACCTAATTTAATATCACGAAACAAGCTATAAATGTAACATTAGTTTTAAAGTGAATTTAATTTTCATAAAAATACATTAAATTTTGTAATTGATGATCGATGTGTTATTTGAACACCAGCGAAATAAAATATATTTTTGTTTTTGAGCTATTACAATTAAAATCTTCAAATATATATATAGGTATTATATGCGCAGAGTTTTTCACGATATAAGCTTATAGAATAGCGAAATAAGCACGCTTCTGGTATAAAAATATTCAAGTGTAAAAGTATGCTCAAGTCTGTCTATGTTTTAAATGTAGTTCAATAAACTACTTTACAATACGTCATTAGGTGGTGCAAAGTTATTGCGATATTGCCCTAATTTATCTATTACATTTGTTATTATAGCTGCGGTTAGTCTTGTTTATTGTATAAAATCAAGACATAGTTTTAAGTAGGAAGAAAAAGTGTAATCAAATAATTATGATTAATATAATTTATGCAAGTTTGGATCAAACACTATTATATATAAAAAAATATTTCAGTTGTGTGGGTCTATTACTGATTATTGACTTTCTGATTATTGTAATTACCCCGATTTTCGAGATCATCTTTTTTATTATTCGGTTTCTTGAGTAATTCTAGACACTTAAAAAAAATCTATGTATGTGTGTGTGTGTAAGCGATTTCGGCTCTAATTCTTCGCAACCTGATTATGCAATTCATTTCGTTTTGGTATCATTCGATACGTATTTAAGTCACTTAGAGCTGATTAATTTTCCAGAAAAATATACAAAGCGGTTTACTAATTTTTTATTTTAATTGAAAACCGCGTATTCTCGCTTTCTAAAAATCCAATTGTGCCATTAGTATGAATCATAATTGGAAAAAAATACTTTGTAGTATTTTTTTTATTAAGAAAGTGTAAAAACTAACTAATTTCAAATTTATTATCAAATAAATTTTTGAGGTATGTAATAGATTATTAGGCCAAAAAATTATATTAACGTCTTTAGAGAAAGTATTAGTATATTGTATTTTATAAATAAAAACTATAAAAACAATGATGATAATAATTCAATATTTTTTCTTAAGCCAGAAATTATGGGGCTTGCACCCATAACTTTTATTACTATTTACCTACATATTGTTATAAATTGCCTTTAATATAATTGGTGCAATTACATTACGTTTTTTTTAAAAGGTGTATCTCAAGGAATACGTCTGAATCCTTTATTATTTCGTTTTTACACCAACGATATTTCTTGTACAAAAATAGCTTGAAATATTTAAATCAATATGGAAAATTAAATTCCTTTAAATGTAATAGTTTTTTCATAACTTACTATTTTAAAAAGCTCAACATAAAATAATACGAAATATGAAGCCGTTTATTTATATAGTCTCTTAAAAGCATTATAACAGACGCGATAACTACACATTTAATAGTTGTATTCAATACAGATAATTATAGCAATTTCAATACTTTCCAAATATAAATATTTACGGCAAACCAAATTATAAACTTAATGGGATCGTTTATGTAGGTTAAATAGACACCAAGAAAATGAGTTAATCATTTTAGTTACTGGTTTATATATTTTAAGATATCTTAATAAGCGAGACTTAGGGTCGAAGTCGGACAGCAAGTATTTTACGACCAATAACATTACTATAATTCTTCACCACAACTACCTATTTAAGTATCTTTTTATCTCACGCACCATCATAAATTGAAAATTGATTTAAGACAGCTTAATGTATTGCGTAGCTAAAATCAAACTTCATTAGCATAATCCTTCATTCGGAATGAAATCTGGAATATTATAATATCGAAATGGAGTATTTATTTTTATTGGAAACTATCTGAGAGTTGGAATCTAACTTTGACCAAAAACTTCTATCGTCCTAATTTTAGCCAGGCTTGTAATATATAGCATGCGTCCAATATGCGATATTGTATTAAAGTTAACTTGATCAATTTTAGTACACTATTGTTAGTGAATATAATGCCATAAATGTTTTATTTTTTGTATAGTATATCCATAATAACTCGTGCTATATGTAAAGCCTGGCGTGTGCAGTCGCAGCGCGCTTTCGTTATAAATCAGCGACGCCGGCGCACGCCACTCGCCGATTAATCGCACTGTAGCTCTACACAAATCAAAATGTAAATGGATATAGTATGTTAAGTGCACTCTGCCTGGTAATAATGATGTTAGCATTAGGCATATTAATTGGCTGGATAGCCACTATCTCTCGTTGCGACCAACCGTGCACGCCACACGGTCTCCCCGAGCCATTATCTATCTATAATCGTTAGAAAGAAGATCGTATTTATACCTTCAATTTATAATCTTTGCAAAAAAACTGTATTATAACGCATCCAAAACATATAATATTCGAAAATGGTTTTAAGTGACAGATTTGAATTCAACATCTCGTTCTGTAATTCTCGTAAAGGGATCAAAGACGCCGCTTCCTAAATACTCCATTAAACAGAATAAAATCGTTGTTGTCGCAAAATCATTAAAGATTAAAAGCATTGGATATTGAAACGAACCGGATCCCTAATGAATGCCGCAAAATCAAATCGGCATTGATTTCAGTTGATACAATGTTTATATGCATTTAGTGTCGCAGCGAGGGTGCGGCGGCGGGAGAGAAGGATTTATACCGCACTAACGAACCCGCTTCCCTTTCTTTGCATTACTCGTACCTCCTGTAACCTTATGACATTGATTACCATAATATAATGTTGTTGATTTAATTAAGTGTAAATGATTTAGAAGGTGTTTGGAGAATTAATTTACATTATAATTATTTTTCAGAACAAGTGTTCGACCGTTTAATATCTCAGCTAATTATTAAAAGGTTTAGAATATTTTTTTGTAATATCACTATTACCAAGGTATAGAGTGTATACATGTATAGAGTGAAACAGTTCTAGAATATGGTACTTATGATTCGACTAACAGATTCGTATCAATAAATGGATACGTTAGAAAATGTTTGCTAAAGAGTATAAAAAAAATCTTTTATATAAATTATTAGATTTTGTATTAATTGAATTTTATTTTAATTAGTTAAAATTTACGTCCGTTAAGAATTATCACCTCGTCACTCAAATTTGAGTGATTTTATTATTTTTATTGTGTTTTACATCATGCACCATAGAATATAAACCATAATAATTGAATAGCGAATAGTTAGTGTTTAGAATATAGTGACGTCTGATTATAACGCAAAAGCTATTAGCCTATAAATTTTCCATCACCGTTCTAATGACTTATTTTCGATTATTGAAATTTTTAAAAAAATTTTTTTTATATAATATTTGACCTCATCAATTAGAGACCACGGGAAAAATTTTTTTTTGTCCGTAGAAAGTTTAAACTTGGGAACTAGTGCTTTTGAAGGATATTCAGTCAATTGCTTTAGCAGGCAGTGGTATAGTTATCTTTTGTTATTAAAAATAGACACTTGGAACATTACAACAATTAGAACTAAACTATTACTCGGTATTTATTACTAGGAGCGCGAACCAGACCTCAATTTTGACTCGGCGCGCTCGCAAAATCTCGATCTGTATTGAGCGAAGTCACATGCAAACAGCATGTATGTTGTATTTACAAAATGTCTACGCTTTTTGTCCTCAACTGTTTTTCAAGATGAGACACATTATTACATTTTTTTATTTATTTCATAACCACCACCAGACTGATATCTACCATTGTGCCAAATTTGGAATTTTTCGGATATACCGTTTTTGATTGATGCTTGCACAAAGGACGCAGAAAATTCTTTCATAGAGAGCTTCGCTCAATGAGAAAAGGTTTCTATCATAAAACTGAATTACATGCTGGTATGTTATTGCTATAATTAGCTTCTCGATCAGTAATGTTTGTTTGATCGTTAAAAATAAATTGGTAATAGCATGCTTTACAAATAATAAAGATGCAATAAACATTACCTGTACCTATAAAGTTTTGTAATATTCCCAGTGCATGGTATATTTAAATAATGCATGTAAAATAATCCAAAAATGTTGGATACACTATATTTTTAATATATAAGAATAATCGGATACAAGCTTAATATTAAAAAGCTTAGTCAATAATTTTGTCAATATTTATCTTGTCATACGCTCCGAGTTAATGAAGTGGTTGACCCCAACCTCTCTGTATTCGTTCAATATTTACGACAACAATGGAAAATCATCATAGGTAATGACTACAAGCGTAGAGAATAAGTGTAATGAACGACATGTAACAGTCAACTGGACAACAGACCAGCGGGTTTCGATGACCGAAGATTAAACTAATCACAGTTATAATTCAACATAACATGTACACACTGTATAATTTCAGCGATTTTTATTGTGACCATGGGTGGTTTCATATAACCGACGGCTTTGATGTGTTCATTAAAGCTACAGCAATACTTAGCGAGAGACGTTTATCGAGGATCGTAATTAGATAATGTACTCGTATTACGTTATAACATTATTTGTAATACCGTCTGTACATTAAAGATTGAAGCTATATTGATTCGACTTGCAATTGATAGAACCGGGTTTTATTTAACAATTAAGAATATTTTCGTTTGTTCGAATAAGACTAAGATTCAATATATATTTTAAACATTATTAGTATCTTAAAATCTAAATAAAACTGTCGTTATTTTGGGTATTTGCTAAATATAAACATATTATTTTTTGTTTACTTTGTCCCTAATTTAATTCTGTAAGAAATAAAAGAATAAACCTAATTTAAAAATAGAAACGAAATTGATTCTATAATTATTTTGCGCGGCGCCTAACAATTAAAAACTATTATTTTAATGGATAATAAAGCAATGCCTTCTAATTGATTGTAGACATTTTATAAAAACATGAGATGTAATTTTCTTTATTCAAATGAGCTGTGGTCTGAGTGGCTTTAGTTGTGTGCTATTATTATTTTGTAGTAGTTTATTAGAATTCCGTGTTCGTTAAACGCCGCCGTGTTGATAGCTTATTTGAATAAACTTTAAAGGGATTTCGTATTTGACCAATGGCAACGATACTTTACGATTGATTTATATCTAAGCGTTAGAAGCGACATGAAGGCTTGATGGTATCGGTAGATTTTGTCGCCAGGAAATGATCGCGAGCGGTCGGGCTGGCGTGGTTTTATTGTTGTTGCGCTGCGCCTGCGCGGCCATGTTCTATCGCCGATACGATGCGCCCGCGCCACCACATGGTTCACTTTAGAAACGCGATATTTTAGCGACAGCCTACATGATTAATTTATGGCCTCCAAACAATATTCTTGAACAGAAAGCCGACTAAGATCCGATTTAATGTGCAGATAAAATGATTTATAGGATGGCCTCTTCGTAGATGCTTTATGAAAAATGTACTCGAATATATCTAATTTATTTTATCTATAATATATTCAATATGTTAAAGAAATTAAAGAACTACTTATTATTTAAAGCAAGCTAATCTATAATCCATTAACTAAGACATCATAAGAAGATAAAAAGGTATAAAATATAATTGTAAGACGTACAATTACGCAATGAGTATTTACATAATTGTATGTCGAAAGTGATCGTAAAGTGTTATTTTTATAACCTTTGTTTTATCGTGTTCTCTTTATAAATGTTTTTCTTTAGATTTTAATTGCAATAAAGTGGTCATAGCGTGATTGTGTTGATCTCGAGCTGGTGCAGCGGGCGCCCCATCGAGAATAATATTTTTAAAACGTAGCGTAAGGATGTGCCTCCGGCTTTACCTGCATTTTTCCTATATTATATTACACGTTATGATATTAAACTAAAATATAATAGAACTTATTCATTTGCTATACCAGTATTTGTTTTTCTATCAAGGGGTTAGCAATACTTATGATTTATATGCTAAGGGTGGACTAGCTAAATGTTAAGTGCAGTTTTTAACTGAGAAAGATCATATTAACTCCGTACACCTTATTAGTCAAGACTGTCTTAACAATATTGACTGTGGATAAAAATACTAAATAAAGTTGCAAGAAAAACTGTAAACAATATGGTTAAGCACTGTCAGGTGGATCTTGAATTATTTTGAAGATATTATAACTAAAAACAGCCAAATTTTGAACATACTACAATTAATGAGTACTTATATATAATATTAATTAAGAAACCATCTTAAATATGCCTCATTGTAATACTAAACTTAGAGACTTTCATTTCATCTTGACAATAATTTATAATGTCTATTGTAGGCCCTTTTAAAGTCGATCGTAAGATTGAATGTCCCATTAGTTTTTCTTTAATTTGTAATTTCCTCAGTAATTAAGTCCAGTCTCGTCTGTTTAATGCAAATGAGGCTATTCTCGAGTTAGAGTCTCTGGTGCTAATAAAGTTACTATTCATTAATTAATCCGGAGTTGAGGGACTTTTATAAGTATTTTAATTTGAAAACAAATACTATAAAATAATATTATATTTGAGTTATGTTTAACGTGTAACATTATTCTTACATTGTAAGTAAAATTATTTATGAGTTTTATTCAAAATATCAAGGTCGTTAATTATTAATTAGGTTTTTTTAGTCCATGTTTGCTGGACGGCACGCACCCCGACTCACTGCTATCAATAAAAAGTCTTCAACTCAATTTATCTTATCGCTCGGTAGTATCGTGAGCAGTTTTCACAATGAACGACGTGCCGATATCTTCCAATTTCTAATCTCAATGATCCACATACTTAATTAGCTTGTACAGACCAAAAAGATTTTAAATACTTATAGTATAAGATCTATAGTGCCATGAACGTGTATTTCATTTTTAATTTAATAACTTTGTATGTCGATAGGTATATGACGATAGGAAGTCAATGGTGCACGCGTTATCGCTAGACAGATAGCTGGGTCCACGTTGCCCATGTGCGCCCAATCATAGTACTTCGTTAAAATCTTATCGACATTAGATAAATCACCTAACGACTGCTATCGATTATTAAGAAAATTAATGATAGGTTTAAAAATTATTTTAATTTTTACGATTTCGCCATGAAACAGAATACTGAAATGATTTAAAATACAAATTTAGTGAGAGGAGACGACGAGCGTGCTGCGGTCGCGTGCATCAACTAGTCACTACGGCTTCCGAGATTCACATCAACCCGGAATAAATACTATCCAACGATGCTATCATCGGCGCTCGCGCCACCCCATTAATCTACATCACCACGCGCTTGCTATCAGATTAATGAACCTGATAAAACTCAAATACTACAGTTGTCTTCCCTCTGACACCACTAGCGAACTCTCCGGACACCATAAGCACCTCGGACGATAATTGATAAATTTATCATTATTACAAATTTTAAGTGATGCTTGCTTTAGATATCCATTCGATAATTAGAATGAATGGTTCAAGTTTTTTTTCATTAAATTTAATTGCTTTGTAAAATCAACTGTATTTGTACGTATATTTAAGTTCCCCCGAATCATCTGCCTCCAGCACCAGCTCACTGGACTTACCGCGTCATATCATTACATGGGTATACATTTGTTCTCCACTTTCTAAATTAAAGATCTGATTTGTAGACAAAAATTATATCCTCTCATTTAAATTCCATTTAAATGATGTATCAAAAAGAATGATATAATCTTTAACGTGAATAGATACATAATAATAAATTACAAGTGCACGAAACTTTATTATACGCGTTGAAATCTGATCAAATAAATGAGTTTACACAAGAAACTTTGTTCAATGTTGTCGTGAATTATCATTATGTATATCTAAAAGGTTATACAGCTGAGGAGAGTACGATGTGCTGTCTGTTGCAATTTTTGTATGTAACAATTATTCTTTCGTATACATACCATTTATAGTTTTTGTCTTCAACGTTGAAATGAAAAACATAGACGTTTGGATCAAATAGTGTTCTAATAACCTTAATTGTTTCAATTGAAAAAACGTTGCAACTCACATTGAAGTAAACCGTTTAATGATCCCGCAGATGTTCGCTATATTTAGTTTGAGAAATTCAACGCACATAAAGATATAACGTATATTTAATTATATCTATTACATTATCATATCTAATCGGGGATCGCAATAAAAATTACAATGTATGCTATCAATTACTGCATAAGTGATTTTATTACAATCTTTATTGCATCCGTTTTAAGGCGTTAGTACGTTCAAATTGTCAATTTATTTTGTTTGATTGCGATCGATGGAAATCATACAGCGGTCCTTAATAAGGATAATAAAATGGATTGATAAGAATCGGCGTGTGAGTAATTACGGCGATGTCACACGGCAGGCAGTTAATCTTTTAGATCGCTATCTATCGATGATCGCGTGTAGCCTCCTCGGCCACCGTATATTGCACAGTGCGCCTGCGCATTCAAAAATTGACAGCTAAAATTTACCATTAATATTGTTATATTAAGATTAAGATATACTGAAAATGTAGTACCATCTTCCACTAACACGGTCGATAATGGCTTTTCTCTGTAGATTTACATTTGATAATTTTTCAAAATATAATAAATATAGCTCCAAAATATTTTTTATATCATGACTTATTTAAATTCAAGTTAAAAATATAATATAATAATAAATGAGAATTTGTTGTCTTGTCCTATTTTACGTGCAGTTAAGAATGAGTGTTACCAGTTCAAATAGATATTATAAGCATGTTTAGTCCGCTTTTCAAATAAATGCATTTATTATATTTTATATTAAAACTAAGACCCGCAAAATGGTATCTTCTCTAGCCATTACCAGGTCTGTATTTACTTTTCAACTACATCTAAAGATAAAAGTGTCATAATATTTATATCATAAGTTTACATTCTTATGACCCGGCCTTATAAACTCAGACCATAGAAAGCTACTTCAATCGTACATAACTAATATAGAGCTAAGTGCTTAGGGTTAAGGTCTTATATTATAAAATATGAATCACCGTGAAGAGCATAAGTATCGAGAGCATTGCGGTTGTCATTGGATAATGTTTCTAGTTAGTTTGCAATAAATATGAGAGTCGGGTCGGTGATGTTCCCTCTGTGACGGTACGGACTATGGACTATGGACTATCTAATTTTATTACCAATATATTGTCATTAAGTCGATACTGATCTTGTTATACGCACAATGAGAGGTACGCGGGCTCTCCAAGCCGCAGCTCACCGGCTGATACAATTTATATTCAAATGACACTTGCTTATGCTCTGAGGAAATATCTCAGTCGTTGGATTTCCAAATAATCTTGAGTTAATGGTGTCAAGTGTAAGCGACTTGTCACCTTTTATCAAATCGATTCCATGGTACAACTCTTTCCAATCTTTGTTATTGTATGCAAATCCCTATTTATAGAAAAAACATTTCAATAATTCCTATTTATTTTAAAATCTGGCATTATCCGATTATATTTAAGATTTAAAACAATCTGTGTTTAATAATAAAATGTTTAAAGTCGTGATTCTGAAACAATACTATAAAAGTATAAACAACTTTTTTTTGTTTTAGTTATGTTACGCTTTAAGTTACGCTTTTGTGTTACGGTATCTTAAGTAATTAGCTGAGCTGTCACTGAAGTGATGATTGTAGTCTAGTGTCGTTCATGATTACAGTGGCGTTTCCGCGTCCCACAGCTTTGGGAGCCACACATCTTCTCACGGGTATTTGAACTATACCACTAACTATACAAATAAAAAAATCACCTTGTGTACAGTTCACGTCGTATGTTTGCTGGTCGTATATACTGACCGTGTAACCGCTCATCCTCGTTTAACATTGAGCTACTTTTGAAACGTCTAAATTAGTAAAGTGAGAAAAGCTAAGCCCATATCCATTTTCGATCGACGGTAAATCGGTTCGATAACATCTTTTTTGAATGTTTGACTAGTATCATTTATTGTGTGTTTATTCAGTCGCCCATAATGGACATCCAACTATTTACGATATCCGACGTTGCTCCTCACTAAATACGATATTATTTATTCTTGAATAGGCTTACCATTCCATATTTACACATTTATTATTATTGTTGCTGTTATTTATTTGTTTATTTGCTTATTCGATACAAAAGTTGTCGTAAGTTGTGAGCTTTCTTCCAACGCCGCTAGGCATGAGAAATAGTGAATGTCACTGCCATAAATGGTAATAAAATTTTGGGGTTTTGAAATTTCATGTTCCAATTCTCGCCGGGATTATTTTCAATCATGCTCTTAGATAGATATAAAAGTCATTAACGTATTACATCACCACCTCTCATCCGACATCGAAGATCGATCATCACGGATGAGATTTCCCATCGACGGATTAACCAAGCGCGTGTCTTAATCCCTTCTCACGTGAAATGTTATGAAAAGACTTGGTGCAATTACTGTTGATATTAATACAGACGCGTTGTTCGCTCGAGCGAGCTCGAATAGGTCGACGCTTGGCGGCGGTCATCGGGCGTGTGGTCTCTTACCGCCACCGCTAGATGAGCTCACTTCGTCACATTAATCACTATCCGCATACACTCGGCTTACGCACTCTTATTTCTATACAGTTTCATTACAAACTATCTTAGGGCTAAATATTAATTGAGACATTTTGAACTACTGTCTTGCAACCGGTGGACTTGTACAAATGATAACGAATCAATTATTCTCTAACGGCTGCAAGGCAAAAGCAATCGTTATTCTGATTGAGGATTTTGGTAGCGTGTAGCGATCCTTGCAATCAGTCGAATCTCCATTCTTTTTGTTAATCGCATTATAAATTGATTTAGAGGATTCTACAGGCCTTTGTCGGCATCAGATCAGATGACATAAAGTATGCAAAAGTAACTACCATATTAAATGCAATCTCTGGAATCAGTGTTATAAATTAAATAATCTTTTGATGTGACAAATTTCTGAAATATTTTAGACATAAAATATTACTGACCTTAAAAGAAAATTCTAAAATTTATTTTGAAGTGTCAAATAACATTTAAGATTCATTTGTCGGTTTGCGTTAATTTAAAACGAGTTTAAGGAAAAAGTGTACAAGCGTTGTTTAGAGAGCAGTGAACAATAATGCTTTGCACCACGCGAAGCCTTCGTGTGCTCGCCGCATTACTCAAACCTCATTTAGACCTAACTACATAGCATTGAAAGGAGCAATTTTATTGTACTCTATTGATTCTATTGACAGTCCCAGAAGGAATGCACCTCCTTCTACAACTGCTATATTTATTCTGTCATTGTGTCTCATTAACATGGTGTAGAGACCTGTTTTGTTGATTGCAATAATGTAAAGAGTAACCAAACAGAAAACGGAAATTAATTGAGAAAAAAAAAAAAATATTTTTTAAATTTTAATTTGATTTGGTTGATGCAATATTGATGTACTCGGATAAAGTTTCTAGGTGTATATATTTGTAACAACTAACGAGATAAGAATCGAGTAGTTTACCATTGGAGTCAGTGTAAAAGTCAACAAACCTGGTCCGACTAGATGTGGCTATTCATATCTCATTTGCAACAACCCTCATTGAGATGACATCATTAACGACTATTCGTTTCACTGACACTGCCTCAGGAATGCAACTTTACCATCTTTAATAACATTGCTATTTTATTGAGATTTTCTTATTTTATAATATTCATTGATACCAATATTGGAATGACCATAGACAATAATATACTCGTAATCTATAGGTAAATTGAATTTTAGTACAACATTTATTGAATTGAGTTTATTTTATAAATAAAGATATGTAAAAAAAAATTAAACAAACGATTCCTTCAAACTGACTTGCAAGTTTCATAATGTTAAAATAAAATGTTATTAAATATTATGTTAACAAAACAGGTCTAATTCTTGCTTTTTGTAAATGATTCATTTGCTCTTAACGAACATTTACAATGTCCATACCATATATCTTCAATATAAAATTTAGTTATAAGTTATAATATAAAAAAGCTTTTGGTTTTACTTTATTTTGTTCCAGTAACAATAGCATGCGTGAATTCCACGGTTTTATATTCGGCTTTCTTTAACAAATGTACAAAGCATTCTCATTCTTATCTTAACAGTTTTAAAATCCATATTTCATGTACCGAATTGAAGTCGTGCTTTATTCAGAGTAGCACGAAAAAGGCATGAGTTACGATTTGAGTTATTTATATCGTCCAGTTTGTGCAGTGAGTACATAGTCTGAAGCTTCATTGGTCTCACGAATGATCTTAATTAGAAGCATTGTGGTGAGAAGTAAATTATACTTGTTGCGGCTTTTGTAGAATCGACCGCTTGCATCTTTGGTTCCGGGCACTACTAAATCAAACTCCTATCCACGCGCCGCATGCCCCTAAGCGTAGATTTTTAAATTAATGAGACCCTAATGAAAGTAATTTTAAAGTCATTTAATTTCTACGTCTCGATAACGATTACATGAATTTTAATGCAATTGATATAAAAAAGTTTAATATTCGATTAAATTTCACTTTTAGATATTAATAATGATCTCGTCTTTACTCACAGCGTTCATTATCGTTTATATTAACACCTATATTTTAATATTCGGATTAACAAGAAATCGGTTACGGTTAGAGGATAGAGATATCCAAACTCGTCCTATTGGAAGCATTTAAATTTACCGTACTAATTAATATCGATTACTCAATAATGTTTCTGATACCGTAATAGAAACCTCCACTTTCGTATTCAAATAGACCATTTAATTAATAGATGAAATAATAATATAAATTAAACTGGTAGTCAATCACGCACGATGTTTGCGGGTTTCCTTAATTAATATCTAGATAAATATATACGATGCTGTCAGTAGATTGGTATTATATAAAATATAGACTTATAATTATTATATTTCGATGTCCTTGTAATGATATCATTAGAATAAGTTTTGATTGGCTAATAGTGAATTGATTATTTAGTCTTGACTTTATTCATTTGAAAAATCTGAAGGTTCCTTGGGAATTATTTTAAATAATAGAAGAATACAAATATAGACATAGTTCAATTAAGTACACAACCCAATTATTTCACTAAAGTTCTATCTATGATTAAAATTTAAAAAGTCAGAGCGAGATGTAGTTATATGAATGTCTTTCTAGATTCAACGTGACACTTAATAAGGCAAGGCTGCGCGAGCGCAACTAAAAAGGGGATATAAACTAACGCAAACTCCGACGTCAGATTCCATATCAACACGCGACTTGACGCATGGCGTCCTCAATGCATCCATTAACATTTGATATACATATATACAATTCTATTTAACCAACATCAAAATTTGTAGGATAGTAATTTTGATTTTAAAGTGTAAATTACCGACATCTCTAATACCTCCGGCGTCGATTATCTCGTTTTCGGTAATAGAATACGTGGTATATTTTATCGTAGCACGACCGAGTAATGTAATATAAAGCGTATAACTAAATGATCTGCGATAGTATCGCGGGGTTATAACGGTGCGTTGCTATGGACACGAGTCGCGATGCAATCGCCTCTGAAGCATTATTGATGAACCATAACCAAATAGCCCCGGGATCACGTTTGTTTACTTATCACGTAAAACGTAACATTTATGCCGCTAATTGAAGCTTAGGTCACTGACCCGTTTATGACAGGTGCAGCTATGAATTGCGTTTTCGTGAGATTGAGCTCTGATAGCGAACTACCGAGATAAGGACTCGTTTGTTCCGTTCGTCCAGTCTCTAATTGTAGAACAGAAGCCGACTGCCCCTTAACGACCACTTCAATGGTGGAGTCATTTATGGAACTGTATAAATAACATTTACTGCTTCTGAGATTGCTTCATTCATTCTTGTCTAGCCATTGAGTAAGCCAGTTACGTGCGAACACTCCGCACACTGCGAACAATGCTTTGGTATAAAATAAATGCTTTAATTCTAAACATTGACAGTTAATTTTCTAACGTCAAACACTTCTTGGTCTCATTCTATGATACTTAATCAATTTCTAAGCTTGAAGTTTGAATTTAATTCTTCCATGTAAAAGACTTCAACGATCTCTCAGCTTCCTAAGAAAAAAAAATAATTTTGATAAATTTTCAAAATCATAGTAATCTGTTTAATTATATAGATACATAATATTTTAAGAAAAATATTTTAAAAAAATAACTGTTTAAGAATGTATATAAAATATTATTATTTCATATGAATAATATAAATATAATAATGAATGTATCATTGTCGTGACCGCTTTGGTAATCCCTCTATACAAGTCGAGACTTAGGTATTACGATATCGAGTCACTAAGTACGAGCTTAAGAGAATGTTTACACTGAATATGATTATTATATAAATCAATTCTATTCATATTACATTATTAGAATTTGTCGTTGTATAACATTATTGATCAAACGAAATATATATTTATGTGATATTAAAAACACATTTGAAAAAAAAAAAAAAAAAAATATTCTTATTTATTTATTACTTACTTATAATTGTTAATATTTTTAAGCTTATATTTCTTAAAATATTCAAATCTGTAGTTAAATCTAACCCTTAAACACTGCACACCTTGACATTAGGACCGCTCGTGATCATGCAGCCGTTGACCCGACACATGTGGGACATTAGTGTCCATTCATACAATACATTATTTACGATGAACTGCTCAACTAAGCGACGTCGAGTGTTCTTACTCTGATTAGACTGAACAATGAAATCTGATAGATATATGTAAACAAAGTGATTTATGTTTACATATATCGATTGTGGATGATATATGTAAACAAAAAGAGATTTATACTTTAAGATTTCTTTATTTTTATTTGATAAATGAGTTTTATACTTAATAAAAAAAAAATGTGCACATTTCCGAAATAATTTAATTTAAATCAAATATAAACTTTAAGCACGTACAATTTATGGGCTATATCTTTTTAATAATACTAATTACGATTGAACAGTTCTCCGAATGGCTTTCAGAGCTGTATTATCTTTTTAAAATTACTTGTTAAACGTTAAATAGTTTAAAAATGTAACAAAATACCCACCACACTAGTTCTGGTATGCTAATAATATGTAAAGCAAATGGATTAGTTATATGGAGATGCAAATGATAGCTGCTTCTATAAAATTCATAATGTTATTGGTACGCAGCGTCAGGCGGCCGACATTGGGGACACTGGAGTTTATTTTATCGAGGGATCGATTGTAGAGATAAGTTTATCGTAAGACAAGTAGCGGCCACCCAGCGGTACCGCGGTCGGCCGCGGACGCATTTTATTACATCTGATATCCCCTAATTCGCGTACGCCTCACATTATCGAAACACTCCAACTTGTTCAGAATCCTAGATTGGAATTTAAAGTAATATCTACCAATTAAATATTAATATTTATAGACGTCATTTATAGGCTAAAAAAAAAAAATACTTCTTTACATTACATTTTAAAAATTAGAATATTCTTTTTTATTATTTATAAATTAAATATGATGAAAGTATATCTAAATGGATCAATATATAAATCACTGTTATCCTGTGACTTGATTCAATAAATTGAAACTGATTCACATTTAATATTAAAATCATTATTGTCAATAAATCTCTATAGATACGATTTAATACCTTTTGCTTAAAAAATAAAGATAAAATATACATGTGTGCGTCGACGTAACATGTTAAATCACTCATGAATTTAAAACATTTTATTGTCATTTCGAAGTGAAAACAATATAAATGTATTTTGTGTCACACTTGATTTATATTTTATAGGTGAGATGTGATTTATTATGAGTTGATTTAATACAATCTCGGTGCAGGCTCGTCGCATCTCAACCTTTTCAAATAGCCTTTTGACGTTCAGAATGCCACGGGCGCCGTCATACATAATATTAATATGACATTTGAAAATAAAATAGTTCGTAATATTCCCTCATTTATTCTTAACGAGCTATTACTAAGTCTCGTATTGATATTTAGTTATGCTGAAACTATCTGCTTATTAATACACCACCGCGGGCCGGAGGAGCCTTCTCCAATATTTATGAGATAGGTTTAGTTTCATTTTTCAATTATACAGTTAATAATACATTGTTACAGTCGTGTACCCTAATTTTATTTTAGTTCAATAAATTGTAAATACATACTTAAGTGGTCTGTTCACTCATAAAAGTTGACAAGAAAATGCATGCATAAATAAAGTCATGTAATTATACTTTATAATTCAAGATATTCAGAGCGCATTGTTTTTATTCATGTCCACATACAACGGAGGTGTAACAGATCAAGTGCTGTTATACAAACACGAGTTATAATACCGTATATATATTATGTCATTTATATTTAGGGTGAGTACATACAGACAGATTTGTCTGTCTATTTCTGTCAATGTTTTATTATTTTTTGTTTTGTATATTTGTGTGTATGTGTCATTATTTAATAATATAAATTCATTTATTAATTGAATAATGAAATAATTAAATACCGAAGCTCATTCTGTCTTAATTAACATTTCTAATTACTTTTTATTTTAATTGTTTTATTTGAAAACGAGTGAAGAGTTATATTCCGATGTACGTGGAGTGGTTTCCACACCTGAGACTATTTTGTTGTTTTTCTTTCTTAACTATTGACGTTATCTTGATTTACGAACATTATTAACATTTTATTACTAAATAGAACACGTTTTATAGTAAATACACTTTACTTTGTGACTGTCATTGAAGTGATATCCAATTTTGTTTTATGACGTGTGGTTACTAATGACATTTGTTTGTTTTGATTGTTTTTGCAGTTAAAGGGATATTTTGTCCACAATAACATGACTCTGTAACGTATATAATAAAAGATCGATGCTTTTATATTAAGACTACACAGATAGACACTTACATCTCGTTTACCCGTGAACACGATTGCTGCAAAGTATTCGAAACGTCGGGTTAAAATCAAAATGTAACCAAATTATATGCGAGTTTTAATCCGTAAAAATAGCTTTATTTCAAATGTGTACTCGTGAAAATCTAAAAAAATACTATACTATATTAAGAGCATATAAAAACATTTTTTAATTTAAGTTTAATAATATATTTTATGTTTGTCTGTTTATTATATTTATAGAAACATCTTATACAGTATACACAAACATATTTCGAAGATATTATATTATGTCAATATTATAGATACATATTAACAATACGACGGGATTATCAAAATAAATTTTCATATATGGTACAACATACAAAACGTGAATAAGTTATTAAAATCAAATTGTAATTTACGATATTCATAAAAATAAAGATTAGACTCCATTGCAGAGTATTTCGTTGATTTAGTACATAGATATAAAAAAGCTCCATATATCTGAATAGTAACGTTCTTGTTAGATATTTATGTGTACCGGTCTAAAAAATTGTGACAACTTACACAATAAAAAGTCAACAATGAATGTAGCGGGTCACGTGACGGGACCCCCCGTACTTGGCCGCCTCAAGTAAATACATTTATGATCTATGATAGAAACTGATACTTATAATAGCTTCTGTATAAAGAAGCTGATCACAACTGAGACGGGAGTAAAGCTTTCGTGATAAATTACCTTAAAATTGTATGTTTAAGTTTTATCTTTTATATATATGTAAATATTTGAGATAAATTTGACATCTAACTTGTGGTTGCTTAAACACTTATATTCTGTGGGCTTTATATAGTAGTTTCATTTATTTTCAGTGTAGGTATTTACCAGAATTGATAACAAATTAGGAATCCCATGATGCAATATGAAACATGCGGATTTAAATAAATGTTCTAATATTAAACCTTTATAACTCATCTACGATTTTTTTTTTTTTTTTTACTTTTTTTTTTTTTTTTTTTTTTTATGTAAAACTTGGCCTTGCTCTCCAAGTGACCACGAAACTGACAGTCGCTCGAAATGTCGAGTCTCAGTACTTTGATACTTGGCGAGGCATCGAGAGGTGTGCTATCGAAGAGCGGCGATACGACAAATGGGGTTTTCTTAGTGGTAAACGCGCAAACCTGTGTCTTTTGGGGATTAAACTGAACGAGGTACCATGTGTATTGTTTTTTAACTATAATTTAATTTAAACGATGATTTTACAATTAATCGACTCAGTAATATTCAATGAAGTTGATGTGTTCAATTTGTTTTGAATACATTATGGTGCTTTGACAAAATACCTATATAAGCTTATATATCTATCCAACAATTTGTGTTTCTCTAGCAGTAATTTGCAAATTAGAATAGATATTCTCTCTAACTATTTTAAAACTCTATAACATTGGGAATTTCTAAATTTATTTATTTATTCATATTTTTTTCCTACTTTGTAGTAGTTGTTATTGTTAACAATAAGTTTTCAATAACATTAACATATATCCGATATAATAATAGCTACCACAATAGATCTCTTAACATATCTTGTTAGGACAACTTACGTTGTATTAATTGTATTTTTCCAATTAAGTTAATCTCAGAGAATATGCGGATTAATTAAAACTATTTAAAATTCAAGCAGAGAGTACGGAGCGGTTCATTTATCCCGAGCGAGCTGGTATGACCAGGGGCTGCGGTCGTTTCTCTGCTTCCCGATTGATATATACCTCTCCGACATGCGATCTGCGACACGTCACTCGCTTCTCCGCTACCGACTGCATATTACATAAATAAATAAACAAATAACACTAATAAATGTCGCATATACATTAACACGCCAGCCTACCATAAATTGTAATATCCGTTTATTGCTTCACTGAAGCAACTTATAATTAAACATTATTGAATTAACATCCATTATCTTAATCAAGGGCCTGTGTAAACAGCTTGCTTATATAAAAATTATTTATAACACGATTTATACAGCAGTAATAAAAAAATAAACTAATATTGTGCTTTAACTTTGTCTCCTGGGAGCAATTATGGGGCCGGTTTTCAGTGATACATACATTGCTCGTTCGAGCGCGGAGTGCGTTCTGCATCTTAATTATTTAGAGAGGATTGATGGAAAGCATTATGTGATAATGGTGTTCGTGAGTTTTCTAGAAATAATCTGAGCTACGTACAATGTTACTGCGTTATTTAGTGCTACATGGATCTTAAACATTAATAATAATAGGTGTTACTTTAGATTGTAATGTTTACTTCATGCCCCAGCCTCGAGCAATACGCATCCGTCACTTTGTACTAGTTAGCGAAGACTCTAGAAGCAATCTATTCCCTTGTTAATCAAGTTCTTTTAAAGATGGCGTCAAAAAAGCTTGTTAAAACACAGATAATATCGCATCGCTGTTGGTAATAAATGTAGTCGTTAATGTATTTATTATTATAGTTTCATAATTTCAACATCTTAACTGTAAATCAGATATAATTATCCTACCAGTACAGAAAATAAGTAGAATTGAAAGTACTACAGACCATACTGTGGATATAGCAATTCTTTATTAAATAAATAAATAAAGAAACAAACGATATTTAAAAACTTAAAAATAATATTAACAATTTTTTTCATAACATCAATTATGTTTCAACTGTCATAAGTACATACAAACATTAATATTTAATGAAACAAAAAAAATGATAACAATAAATTATAATCAAAGATTAAGATGAAAAACTAAAATATTAAAAACAACAAAAATTAAAACTTTGAATTTAAGACACAGTAAGTTTATAATTTTTTTTTATATGTAAGTAAAAAAAATTCTTTTTTTTTGATAGAGTTTATATAAAATTCACACTATAAACATAACAACAAAATTGAAATTGTCTAAAGACATCATAAAATGCACTTCTATATATTATGTGATTTAAAAAGTTATATATATATATATATATATAAATGTTGTATCATAAACAATAAAAATAAGAGTTCCTAATTTCTACAATTGAAGAATACCACAAAAAAAAACAGAGAATATTAATCTGCAATAGTTCAGAAGTAGAAGAAGACTAGGGTGCGAGTCCTGACAGTTTTAATGAGATATTTATTTATATACATATATATCTATATATGTATATGTTACCAATAACAAAACCTACTATCAGTCATTTATATTTTATCCATCATAAATTAATATGTAATTATTTTGCAACTAAAACGGTTTTTACAATTTTCGCACTCTACCGAATACTGATCGGTATTAATATATATTACAATTATTGCAACCCGACATTACTAATTAAGCACAGCTTTAGAGCTTGAGAGCACCTGCAAGAATAATCTATTTAATAATAAACAACTGGTAATATATCGAAGTTATCATTTATTAAATAAGATCAAATAAACCTTAACCGTAACTCGCTCCAATGTTATAAGATACCGATCAATTTGTTGGGTGTCACAGGAATACGATACGAACTGTAGTACCAAGTAAATTATTTTGAGATATTATATAATTGAACAGGATACTAAGATAACACGTGAATCCATTACGAACATTTTTATTTTAACTTGTAATAAAGATATTGGAACTCGCCATAATGTTATATTTAGAAAAGAGTGCAGAACAATATAATTGAAATTCATAATGTTTTACTTCATTATATAGTTATCAATCACAATTTAAAAAAAACTGAAATTATTATTAACAATTTGATTTAAAACAAATATATAAAAATAGGAATCCAAATAAAATATAGCATTCAGATTCAAATGAAGTAAAACATAATATCATATATATTAAATGACAAGTCACAACAAACTTAAAATATGAGTTCTCTTGCCTTAAAATAATTTACATATACATAAAACTATAAACAAGAGGTATATTTAAAAGGGTCTAAATCGAATTTTTATCTCTTAGTTTACGAAGTGAAGGTGATTCTATCCGAGCTCTAGATTCCAATAAGCAGTGATATCAAATGATAGCATCATAAAAATTGACAGCGACAGCAGAGTACTCGTATTACCGTATAGGGCATTAATTTTACGATCTCGTCGTGTAATTTACTTTCTTGGAATGCAAGAAGTATGAATAATAAACCGTCAGCTGTGATCTGGCTTAGATCATGTGATTCAATCATTGCGTGCAATAATTTACTTACCTTTCTTATACTACTAATAAAGTTTACATAATCATTAATTTTAATATTACTGTCCGAGACGTAGCCGCTGGCTGCCGTGTGTGCATTTGATATAAATCAATCGCTTCGCTTGCCCTGGAGTCTTTTTTGTTGTCCTTGTTGACTTTCAATTACACAGATTTGTCTTGTTAAAATTATAGTAGATAACGCTGTAGTTAAAAGTAATTTTTCACATGATATAATAGCTTTTTTATAACACTTCAACGAGCGATAAGAGGTAAGTTATGGTTTAAAATTATCGGGTATCAAATCAATCTTTGCACTTTGTAGCTCCAGACACGAGATATAAATAAGAATGAACGAGATAAATATATTACCATACACTTCTTGTATATCTCTTCAATATTTAATAATTCATAAGTTAATAAGATAAAATCACAAATGAATGTTAATTTCAATATTTAAGCTGCATACAATCAACAAATCATCGGATGGTATCTCGACCGATCGAAAAGAACCGTCTATTATCTATGGATGGACTGACCTCTTGCATCGAGGCGATATTTAGTGTGTACGCATTGTTCCATACAATAATAATTGTAGGTGGCTTGAGTTTGTTTAAAATTGATTTCGGCGGTGATCTTTAGTTAGATAGCTCTTTATTATAGGCTGTGGCGTCGCCCCGAGCTGCGACGACAAAGCCGCCTTACATTGTATTATTTCGTTGGATAAACTTAACTTCAAATAACAGTTAATTTAAATAACGTGCCATTATTGATCATTTTATTACTATTAAGTTATTATGTTTCATACTTGTAATAAAAATGCTGATAATATTAAACGACATGCTTACTTTATATTTAGTGAGAGACGTAAAATATTTTTTAATACAAGAAAAAGGCCAGATTGAATGAAATGAAACAAGAAAAATGGATATAATTGAGCGAAGCTATAAGAGACTTTACTGCATCCTTTGTGCAAGCATCAATCAAAAACGGCATTAAAAATTTCCAAATTTTGTACGCACTTTGGTGGTGGTTTTAAAAAATTCAAATATTCGATATTGTTGAGAAATAATCACGGCAACACTAAAATCCCATAGATTTCAATGGGAAAAATTTTTCGCTTTATAATGAAAAAAATAATTTAAAAAAAACGTTTGAGGGCAGAATGCGTCGACGCTTTGTAAATGCAACTTCGGTACTGTTTGCACCTCACTTCGCTCAATATGCTAACACATACTGGCTGGTTCGCGGTCCTAGTATATGTAGGTTTTTTTTTAATTTTATTACGATAAAGTGGTAAACGTCCAGATAACTCAGTCACGAATAATGCCATTGCTCGAGAATAGGGCGAATACAGCTGCTCATGCGTTGCTATCATTGAAAAGTTGTTTAAGATGATGATACTAAACAAAGGAAGAAGAAAAGGAATAGGTGAGTATTTGGCTTTTTGGCTCTCCCAGGTACGTATTAAATCTATTTTACGCTGATTTTGTACTTTGATCGGGCCAGCATAAATTAACTATGACGACAGCTAGGCTTTACCACCTCTATATTTTTTGTTTTAGTTAACATGTAAAGATCATTAGATTGAGAATATTAAACATTAAACCAAACGGTTCTCTGATGCTGATGGTAATCATAATAGTGTTACTAGAACAAACAACTTTATTACAAATTAATTACCTTTTAAAATTTTATATTACATACATTTAAAATACGAATTCGATAAAATATAAATATCCTAAACGTGAAGGGTTAAACAAATAATACATTTAAATTTAGTATGGCTTTATTTGTTTTTTTCTTATTTAAAAAAAAGCTTAATTAAATAAAATGTATAATTGTAATTTACGTATAATTTATGTAGTTATAACAACGAAGAGTTCTTCTACTGCATTCCAGCGTCGTGATAAATTTAAAAGCTCATTGTTTTGGTGTGAAATACTGGGTAGTCGGGAGCTAGGCGTCGACAGTTCTGATGCTGGATAAAACCCGTCATAAGTCCTTTCTCGCTGAAAATAACGACAAATCGCGTCTCGATCACGCTCCCCGGTACCAACCGCGTCACAAGACAATGCTGATGGCCCGATCGACGCTACGCGATGCGCTTGCGCATGTTTTATGCTTACTTTTCTACAATCCCTTACAATATTGTCTGAGCGCTGACAGGACAGATATATGGAAGACGCGATTTTTGTCTAGTGACTCTCCGCGTGGGGTGCGCTGCGTGATGTATGATAGTGTTCACTTGAAGTTCAGTTGAACTGAATTTAAAAGTATTATAAAGTATTAGTTTTAAGAGATGATATTATTAGTTTATAATTTTTATAAACTTACAAATTACTTGTATTTCAGAGTAAGTAATAGCGACTTTGCATCTTGTTGTGTAATAAATAACAAAATGTTTATAACGTTGTGTTCTCAGACTTGAATTAGCAATTTTCACGCAGGTTTATACCCAAGGTTAGTCAGTGATGGGTGTTGAGTACAGGAAGAGCCTACATTAGGCCCATAACTCACACTAACAATATGGCTTACAATTACAAGTACGGCTGAAGACGATGATAAATAGTTTTCTTTGGCCAATGACAAGAATATTGTGCATTTATTTTCAGTGTTGTTTCACAATACAGTAATGACCAGTCTTATATAAGATATATATGCAAAAGAGAAAGCAAAACATTATTTAGTAGAATTAGTTATTATATTTCTATAATAAGCTTACAATAATTTTTTTTATCATATTTATTTTCCAGTTAGCTTCATTTAAGAATTAATTATTGTAAATATGTAAAAAGATGAAGTTATGACAGTAACGAAGTTATTTTAGATAGATCATGACGAGACAGGATACATTTCCCTGTGGAACAGATAAGCAAATGTTTGGGCACATTGTTCTACGACCGGTCGCGACGGAAACACGCCGGTGGGCTGCTGCATTACTTATACATGCGCCGACGCACTTTAGCAATCAGCATTAATCAACACGATATGCCTGCGTGTCTCCCTTGTCCGACTTCCATTGATTTGTTTATTTTCGCACTGAAAATATGGTCTGACGTTGAGTTAGCAACCCAAGTATTGAAATTGTGCGCGGCGTCCATCAGAGATAAGTAGACAGGGTATATGTAAACACGAACAATAACTTGACACCAATAGATGACTAGTTAACTCTAATTCTGACTAATAGTTGTGTGTAAACGGTATACTAATTCAATATTCAATTTGTAGTTATGTTAAACAGTCCGTGCTCTAGAGATAGCTGTAATCGGCACACAAAATCTATAAAGATAACGGTTTGATTTAAATTTTGGTTGTTCAAATTCTGAACTATATTATTTATTTGGCAATATAATTTAAGTATTTCAACTTAGAATAATCAAGACAATTTATATACAAGATAGTCGAGAACTTGTTTAAAGAACATTGAAGGCTTTATGTTTGTTTAAAATTAGTGTTGTATATAAATATACTCTCATTGTATTTATTCAGTGACATGTGAGACGAGCGGTAAAATGGAATGAATAAAAAATAATTTGTCTCCATAAATTGGGTCTGGATGTCGCAGTCATTGAGATGTTTTATAATAATTATAAAAACGTCAATAGCTGGTCGTTAGATGTACATTTGTTGTGGTAAGAAGAAAGCGAGCACGCATCCATTGTCACGTCGACACGAACAGGACATGAAGCCTTATCGTCAAAAACTCATGTGCCATGTAAACCTCCGTTTATCGGCTGTGTACCGTAACATCTTGTCTCTCGCGTAAACCCGCCATGTTTTATTCTCTCCGATTCAGCGCCGATACCTTAATAAAACCCAACAAGATTGAGCAATAAAAAGTAATTTATTTGATTGTAATTTCAAAACACAAAGTGGGTCTCATTTTGTAATATATTTTTATCTTCGTGGTTTTCTGTTTCTCAGGGCACGTCCCGCTCGCCCGGAGATGACGAGTTTAAACATATTTTTTGCTTTTATTTTCAATTTCTATCCAATATCTATTAACTTGGAGAATAAGACATTATATTATCTTAAAACCGCAAATTTCTTAACTTGTTTCTAAGATTATAATAGTTGAAGTCTTAATAAAAACTTCAAATACAATTGCAATTGTCAGATGGTTTGACGGTTGTTATGAATATATAATACTATGTTCCAAAGTATATTAAATGGTGTGTCGCGATGCATTATGTGGTGAGGTAAAAGGTTTCGCTTAAGCGCTCGAGACTGCGGGGACAACACACAACTCCGATATTATCACCGAACCAATCAATTTGATCCCTCATAAAAAAGTTCTCGGTAGGCAGGTCTCATATAATGTGGCTGCTGTATCAGACCGCCGATCCGTTGCTGGTAGCCAGACTTTCCATATATTTTATGTGAAAAGGATATGGGCATTGTTGTTGGACGTCCTGCTGCGCGCGCGCAGGGTAAACACTTGAAATTACAAGTCAGCTTGGACAGCTCCTCGACTGCATCGGAGTCCGCTTCCAATCTTACGCTTCACGTAATAAAAATATCATACATCGATTCTAAGAACAAATTCACTATTCATAGCCTCTTACTAGCGTTGGATGAAATGGTGCAAATTGCATTAAACAACTGCCTCGCCATATTGATTTACATAGAGGATGCGTTAGTTACGACGCACATATTATTTAAATGTAAATAGCCTCGCCTAAATAAGTCGGAAATGAGAGGTATACGTTTTTATTACGTTAGCGAGAATATATGATATTTGTAATACTGATTAGTTTACTAACTTAAAGTTATTTTATTTGTTCGATTAATTATATCTTAATTGCTATCTCGAGGTGTCGTACATGATGTTTTTATACATTTAGGTAGAAGTAATGATCAACAGAAATAAATTTATGTATAAAATGTTACAGAAGGTTTTTAATATTTTACGAATGATCATAAAATATGAAATGCAATAAAGGACTATGAGTTTTATTATAAAATATAAATTGCAGCTAAAATATATGTTTTATATTAAATCATGAAGTATTTTATTAATATTGGTAAAATTTTAATATGTCGTAAATATATAAAAAAAATAATTAATATTTCGTACTTATTTATAATCGTTTTCATTGCTTCAGTCTGATGACATAAAAAATTAACTTAAGAATTTTCCGTAATATCTATAATATATATATTATAATAATACTATACAAATTCATTACACTTTTGATTGTCAATAAGAAAAACACAAATTACTGAACACATTAATATATAAGCCTACTTATTTGACAGTTTTACAAAAATAAAGCCTTATATTTTTAAAGTATTTCAAACAATATAATGCATAAAAACAGAACATTGACCTGCCCTAATATTTCGAATAACGAACGCTAAATGAAAAAGGATGTGTTTATTATAAAAGTTCACTCCGAAGGGTTGAGCTTTGAATCGAAGAGGTCTGAGCGCGAGGTGTTACTTGGATATAAATAAAAGAAGACTGTCCCCAGGGCCGCGGGCCATAACGTTCGGTTTGTTCCACTTGTGATCGGTGCTTCTTTAGTTATATTTACAAAGTATAACAATAACCATAATTTTAGATAAACTTATTTTATTATGAAATGAGAAAATTTTAAATACTTAATTATTATCTGATTTTGCCCGACTAGCCTCTATCCCACTCGGAGTCCTTGTTCATGAGGTCTAAGCATGGCCGAATCGTCAGTTTAAACTGCGTTTAATCGCTGGGCATAACGTCGATAGTAATTATGTGAGTATATAAAAGTAATCATGAATCACGAAAGTGTTAGACCAAAATGAGGATACACAAAATACATTGCAGTTATATTCTAAACATATAAATTTTTGTCTTTTTTCATCACAATTATGATTTAGTATAAATTTTGAAAAAATCCATGATCTCACAGACCCATGTGGAGTGGATCACAGCTTGCACGAGTAGACCTCGCCACAGCCGCCACACGCGCGCCTCCAAATAAAAATGCTGTGTTGTCGCGCGCGAGAATTACGACAATCCTCCTTTATTATCTCTTTTTATACCCTTTTTAATTTCATTTTACGATAACGTCGCATGTACAGACTGATACCTAGAATACGAGAGCGAAGCTTTTTATAACATCGATTTTGTGAATCGATTTCCGGATTAACATTAAAAATCGACGGCCCTTGTAAATTATTATCGCATTTACATTAAATATGATGTGTGAAAATGAATTCTTAAGTAATTTTTTTGAATGTATTAATAATGAATAGGCGCCACATAAATGAAGAGTACACAAGATAAAATTTTAAATTGGATTTTTTATTATTTCGTATGCTTGTAAACATGTTTATGTAAGTAAAGAAATTTTCTCTAATTAAACGATAGTCGTAGAATTAAATTATTTTATTAACAAATGGAATAACATTTCAATAAAGTTCTAAATGTTATTGTGGATATGAATATTAACTAATAATTAATTTTACGCATCCAAAGTGTGAACATATAGTTTTCAGATCGTCTTGACATACATGGGCACTAAGCCTAAGTCGTTCGACGGCCCTCGTTTGCATACAAGGTACGATTTGTGTGTCGTTAATTAGAGCAAGTCAAACAGGTCTAGAATAATGCCGATCGCGTCTCAAAACGGGTTTACACTTTCTTGTTGTGCCATTATTATTTGGTGTGTATTTTAAATAGCAATAGATTATCGACATACTCATACAATGGGAATTAATTAATCTTGCATAATGTAATCGTAATACTGATTGTTATATTACGATTACAATAATAAATGTTAATAATATGCCTTTTAATATATGTATATGAAAGATATTCAAATATTTTTATAAAGGTAATTATTTTTTTTTATGAATACGGAATTTGCAGTCAATAACTTTGCACTTAATCTAGCTGATATAATATCATATTTAAAACGTTATTTGTTTTGTTTTAGTTGTTACTGTGATGAATCTACGACTCTGCTGCTTATTTGATTGACATTTTTGCATTAGGGAAATTCTGTTATCGTTAAAGTTAAAGCGCAGAATTTATACAAAATGTCCAGTGAGGTATCAACGAGAGTGAAATAAGAGTTTGATCTTGAGACCAGGCGGCGAAAGATACTGGCTTGTTGCCGTACCGTTCAACCGCAGACAAAGCCATACACATAGACAGACTTGCCAAATTCAATCACCTAAAATTTCACGTCACAATTGTGCGTAAGCAAGCTTTAAACTAATATGTTGTATGCGACTTCATCTACGCCACTTTCCTTTAACATAATTTTGTTGTATTTTAATTATACTATAAGTGTCAATGAAATTTGTCGTGTAGATTTTGCATACAACAAAAAATCAGAAAATCAAACCAATTAACAACAATTCCATTAAGCAATTACTTTTGTACTGATTAGTTTCTTACATTTTCATTATATGTATAGGTTATATTATTTGTCGTGCGATATATCTGTTCGTATACTATTGTGTTGGTCGAGTCCAGTGCGATCGTAAATTCGTCAGATACCTACCGCGCGGGTCGCGCCTGAGCCTTCCCTCCTCGACACATTTTATTGTCAAAAGCCATACAAAGCTGCCTTTCCTGATAACTTTATTGTTATTTACATCACAGAGTTATCATTCCGATATCAGTTGTTTTACATTCGTATAATGTCGTGTTAGGCCCGGTTTTGTATCTAAATTGCTTAATTGGAGAGTCGAGAGCCAATCGCTGAGATATCAATATATGTACATATGTCCAAGCGACCTTATGACTGAATTTTCTATTCTTATTTCTGATTGTATTATGCGTTACAAGGAAACACCATTAAGTTTTGAACATTTATTTTATTTATTGTTAAATAATGTTACAATCACGAAACTCCATTTAAACTATATGGGAAGCTTAAAATCGTAGTTATATATGTAAATATGATTTAAAAGTTAAATTTATTTATCAATTAGTAATTAACTCGTAGTATAAATGACGATAAGTGGGCGTTTAGTCGTTCCTTATAAGACCTCTGTACCAGTTTTTATTCAATTAAGAATTGTATCATGTAGGATATATTCTGTTTTACAAATAAACTCATTTGTGTCTCATTTTGCAACTGGAATATAAGTTTATCATTTTAAAGCTCAGGAAATCAAGTGAGTGGGCAATCGCCAAGCGCTGAATAAGACCTAAAAAATTCTAAAAGGCATATAAAGTCTTAATAAAAACTTTTTATGGAAGCTTCGTGATATTATTTACACATGATAGGTGTCGCGTGTTAAGCTAATAAGGAACCGACGGGCGCTCTTAACGATATATATATTGGTAATAATATTTGCTGTCTGGTGATACAGTGAAGTCACCTTTGCCTGTGCAGGATCATACCATTGAATTAGCATTTATTTATTTACATGTACATATAGAAATTTGCTTAGAGTTATGTGAAACTATAAGTGTGCATCTCTAATAACGTCCCCAAAGACTTTTGCAGATTATATCTAGTGAAACTTAACAATATCAAGAAGTACAATGGTATCCCGGCACACCTCAACTCGTGTCAGTGCCATGGGCGTGTCAGAGATAAGTTTAAATATTCTGTATGCATTATGCAAATTGAAGTTTTATGTTAAACATCTAAGGGAGGGACGGAGACTGCGAAGGACATTTAGCTTCCCCACTCACGTGTCACTCACGCCTTCACGCTTGCTTGCGTCCTTGGCTTCTTATCACAATAGCTTACCACCTCGTATCTTAAAGGTGATTGAACATTATGCGATCTAATACTTAGCTCTTAAACAACCGCCTAGTTACATAAGCATATTTACGAGTTATTAAGTATGTTAATCAAATATTTACAATTTAGTTCTAAAATTATAATTTTAAGTAAATATTTTTAAATTCATATAAATATTGAATCGAGAAATAATTGTTACATAATAAAATTGATACTGGCGCAGAGCTAGCGAGTGCAATTATCTATAATTCAGGAACTAGTCGGCCTTTCAAATTGTCATAAATAGTCGGAGGTGTCAAACATAATTTTATAACAGCTAAGGTATAGGCTTGTTGTTGTTGAGCCGTCGGCGACTAACCGATATGGCACTTTATGATCAAAAATGACCCCTGGTCGCGGAAATTCATTTGAGAACGCCAAATGTTTAATGGATATTAAATTACTTTTCAAAGTATCAGATAGTTACATTATAAGCAACACCAACTCACTAAGAATCTGTATATTCTGCAGGTTTAGTTGTGTTTCTATTTAAAACACCTAAACAAACCGTTTCTTAATATAACTGATTCATGTATGTATGCATGAGTTTAAGGTTGTGTATGTGTGAGTTTATCCAAATGCAATGTTTAATATCGTTCTTGTTTATATGCAATCTTGGGCAAAAGATCGAGATGTTGACATCACACGGCCGTCAATTGATATTTTTTGTTTAATATTGTTGATTATTTAAAATTAATTAGTACACACTTTAAAAATATTAAACATTAAATGCTTTAATAATGTTACTTATGAAAGATAAATAGAAAGATTGAGAAGTATTGGCAATAGAGAGAGCATATTAATGTAAATCACATATTTGCATAAAATGAATGCAATTCGCTCGTTAGCGCGCTTTCCACTATCTACATCAATAGATATTAGACTGACCAATGTTTATTCATGTGTTAAAAGAATATTAACTTTATAATATGATCGAACATTTCTTACCTATTTAATGAGCATAATCGAATAAATAATTAACCCGATTCTTTAATGATTGCGAAATATCATCAAGAATGTGTTTACCTCAGGCAGCTTGAATGCAATAAATGGGATAACAAAATATTAATTAATTTTGCGTATTTACCTGTCAGTACCTGCCAACTATTCATTTAATAAATTGTCTATATAAATGAGACACAATTTAACTCAACTATATTAAAAATAATTCTTTAAAATATTAACTTCAAGATACAATTTAAATCTATTCTACGTAAACGTAATCTTCATTCGCGGTGTGGAGGTAGGAGGGGGTGAGGTGCAGGGGGGGAGATTCATTCATCAAGCTCTATAAGGCTCTAACTTCGGCTCTGAACCTAATTCGACACAAACAACCTCGCAACATCCGCTCTTGCAAAACGTTATTTCATTCATAACTTTAAACTAACGCCTCGCTTACACTGTGAGCTACTGAATATTTATTTTATTATTTATAGTAAAATTTTAATGTGAAGTTCCTTTTTGTATGTTAATGAGACTTTATCATTTGAGTTTAACTCACTTGAGCAGATTTATAAGTACTACTTCTGTATATATTATCTACAGTTTCTTGTACATTTTAAACCTCATTTTTTTTTAAAGACAAATTCTTAAATATAGTAAATGGAAAACTTAAAACAAGTAAGACCTGAATGGAGAATGAAAGTACAAATTAAACAAGATAAATATGTTATAATTAATATAAATATCTAGTATGTTCCCAGCCCAAAGTCATAACCGCACCCACGCGGCAGCAAGCCACGGAAAATAACATTAAAGCTGAGCCGATGACATCAGCGCTTGCGCCGCGCCCGCTACCGAGCAACCGCACATCACTCACTAAAACATTAAAAGTTGCTCAAAAATACTTCCATTGTTATAATTTTTCATATCCTTACTTGTGAGTTGCATCTACGGTTTCGGCATTCAACTTAAAATATCAGTATTTGGTTACAAGCTATTGATGTGTGCGTTTAAACACAGACAAAACGTCTCTCTAGCTGGGGTAAGACAATCCGTGAGATGAATGAAGCCTCGCTCTTCCTAAATCAACGTCAAATTACCACCTCTTAATCTTTTGTGGACCATTCGGTTACACACGTGTTCCCACAAGCGGACAACAGTCACACAAATGAAATACCAACACTTTATACTAAGATTGTCGTATGAATCTGACATTTGAGAAACTTTACATGTCTTTGTTAATAATATATGGTATGTAAAGCGCTATATTTTTTTCTATAACCGAGTGAAAGGAGTGTAATGTCGTAAATTGCCCATTCTTCTAAATATCATCAACTGCGATATCTCGAGTTTTACAGCTACAAATTTGTTAATTTGGAAAGGAGAGATATAAAATTTAATTGTGTGCTTACTCAAAGCGATTATGCAACGTGATTGGTTGGGTATCAGAGATCGTTGACACTTAAGGCTTTATAGACGATAAAGCGGACAAGTGTAATGGGGTCCGACTAACATCCAGCCCGGCTGTGCGAAGGTCACAGGTCACCAGTTAAAGACACCGGAGCGTGCGATGCCGATTGTGTATTCGCCATTTGCATACATAAAATGACAAGTATGAAAACATACCTTACAATTTAAAATCATTCAATTCAATGAAATTCAGGCATATCGAATCCAATTATTAATATCAAATATTATTTAATTTATGTGTAATTCCATTAACTCTTATTTGAGATCTTAAACTGTTATATGCTTATTTTAACCATAAAATATTGTATACTCAACTAAAGTAGACTTTAAGTTGTATTAGATAGCTTCGCCTTTGTTAGATTCAAGTAAACCTTTTATGAAACTAGCAAAAACGATAGTATTGGTTATTAGCAGTAATCATTATTCCTTATATTATTCGATAAAATGAAGTTAAAAGGATATCAAATCGTTTCAATGTTCGGATTTAAACTATGTGTTATTGCACTCACAGAAGCTAATAAGGTTGTGTCAATCTTATCTCAATATCGATAAATCCTAGGAATATTAAATGGCACTGTTTATGTTCATAGAAACAGTAAAACAAAAATGAGGATTTTGATTATCTTGAAGCCGAGACGTTGATTGCTAGTGAAGATAATTGTTGGCTAAACAAAGCCTATGCGGAGCGTATGACGGCCAAGCCTGGGGGCAAATCGGGATAGGCATTCGTATGGGAAAGAGAATAACTCATGCGCGGTGCGTAGACATATAAATGGTTATTCCAATAATTTGTAATTATGAATTATTTCTCGCTTTGTAAGATAAGTTGATATAATAAAAAACAAATAGATTGTAATAAAAATCGAAACTAGAACGCAGATATTTAGGTCAAATGTAATAAATCTTTTGAATAATCGTTGTAGAACAATGATTGCAGCGTGTAGATTTATGATAAAATGGATGAAGGAAGTATGTTTATTGGTAAGTGGCACTAACATGTAGTTATGCACACGCACACACACATGGGTCCATTAGACGAGATAACTGCAGTTAATTCGCGCCCTTCAAGTCTGCGCTTATGTCTGGCGCAAGAGTAATTGTCCAGAGACGAACTTCAAATTATTTAAGTATAAAAATGGTTCGGTTTATTTATTATGAATGAATGATTGTAGATAGGCCTTTAAATTAGGCAGCTTACTCTTTTATTATATCTTTTCAACAATATCCATATTCCTTTAACTGGCTTTCTTTTATTTCTTTTATTATTCACATTAAGTTAATTTCAGAAAAAGTGTTGTCAATAATAAAAATGGTTTGAGATTATTAAAAGAAAAATAAATATTTGAAAAATATATATAAATATTATTATTACATATTTAATTTTTCTTTTCCTTGAGCTGTCTGAATTGAATGTTTCGCTCAGTTTATTTTGCACGTCAGAGATATAACTCTGGAATCACTTAGTCTATGTATGAGGTGCTTATTCATTTGTGCGTCGCAGTCGGCTCGTTAACAATTGGACATGCCCGTTGCACGAAATATTTTAGCGATTGAAGCGGCGGTAAATCGCAAAACAACAATAGCACGCGCCCGCTCCAACGAGAACCTATTTACTACAAGAGTTTTACGATTCACTCGTTATCTCTAAATTATGTTTGCTGGTTTTCTTCGAACTCGTGGGTCAGAAAACTACATATAAGAAATATACACTTTGATGCAACTCACGACTTGTTTTTGTAAGAACAGTGTTCGGTATTAACTTTCGAAGCGGAAGAAGACAGCTGGTGACAGTTATTCTCATAGCCGGGCTCGTATTAATTATGGCGTCATGATTCGAGCAAACGCGTTCAGAGCAGACAGTCGAGCGTCGGCCCATCCATCACACGAGCTAGATAGCGTTATGGACGACCAACAGATTTGTACTCGTAATTTGTACCACTGTCATCACATTTCAAAGACAAATATAAAGGATTGAGGACCGGAATGACAAGTGTCAGCGCAGTCATTGGGTTGGTATTTAAAGAGACGTTTTTATTTAACACGAGCAACAAGAGAGTGGATTGATCGAGACAGGTTTCAAGTGCATTTGGATGGCCAGGTAAAGACGACCCCACTCCTTAAGTGTCCATTCTGAGAATTGTCCTTGTGACCCCTTCAAGTTTTCCATTGCAACAATCACAACGAGTATGTAACTTCAACTTTTATGTTTTTCTTACGTTTAATTCGTTTTGTTTGTGAGAGAATCGTCTAATTCAGTGTATGTTCATTATGACAACAAAAAACGACAAGGTAATGGCGGTCATGCATTTAATTTGGGAACTGGAAATCATCTTGTTTGTAATATTAACATCTTCAACGTCGCAGCTGTCGTCAGTTCTTAATTGCATGGACTGATAGCATCTGATTATCTGGAACTAGAGACATATATATATGTAAATTACACGGTAATTTTACAAACAATTATGTGATAATATAATTTGATAATATTGAGAATTGTTATGATATGTTATGTACTATATGTTTTATAAAGATAAATAATGAACAATAACAAAAATGGATAAAACGATCAATTCATAATCGGAAGTGAAAACGCCCCATCACTGAATGTTAATTAAGCTTTAAGGAAAGTAGATATAAGATCCGATCGTGTCGCTGTTATCATAAATATGATATATTGTTAGTACATTATGTAGATGTTATGCGAATGTTAAGTCATGCTTGTTTTATTGAACATCACAATGAGATATCCAGATTGAAATCTTGCTTAACTGAGTCGTCAGGGGAGTGGCCGTGATTCACGGACGATAGTTATTTCTGAGAATGAAAGACAATATTGTGATTTTAATTATTATTTTAATAATAATAGCTTAATTGATGGTCCAGTGATTCATAGAGGCGTCTCGACACGCCATGATTTGTTAAATGTCGATGTTTGAGTTTTTAATTATACGTAACTAAAGACGCGGTATTGGGAAGGCGGTTTGATTTAGTCACGGTCATCTCGCTCGACTCCACAACATCTTTTGTTCCAAACCTGTATACAGTTTGTCTATCGTCCACTGATCTTTTATTATAGACAAAGTCAGGTCTCTAAAAAGAAGCAATGCTTTACAATTATTTATTTTGATCGAAACAAAGACCTTGAACGAATACATATAATAAATTAAATTAAGTGTTGACATTACGAATGCACATCAATCATACATAATGTCTCGATAAATATAACGCATTTGTAACCCACTTGCATCCATACAAGCACAGAGTGCTTCAATAAATTGAAGTGCCGATATCTGATATGTTAAGATGTAGAAATTATTAAACAATCTCGAAAAGTGATATTCAGACCGTTACCTTATTTCAATAATTGTAATAATTACCTTATTTCAATAATTGTAATAATAATTTTATATATTAACTCTACCATCGCGGATGAAAGATAACTAATAAAATATGTAGTACTGTTCCGAGTTCAGACTACAGAGTACAGTGTGCAGCGTAGAGGCGCCCCGCTGAGCAGTAACATGTCAGCGCTGCCCGGGCCTGGGCTAAGACAAAAGACAAATTAATTTTGTACACAGGGCATTTAATTTGAATGTGAATAGCGTGAAGTGCGACGAATGGCCGCGGAGAACAATGGACGGCGCCGATGATCCCGACTTTTTGTTTTATGCTCGAGAGTAAAAAGTCTAAACGCTCAGACAATTCCGTATTATGATAGGGATACAATAATGGAGGGCTGAGGCGCCTAATAGCTTATAATATTAAATGTACATGATAGCAAAGGGCAGGCGGACGATGCCTCGATCATTTCTGTCCGGAAATAATCGTTAAGTGTGAAAGATTTAATCTTGAAAATAAACAACGCATAGAATTATCTTTTCATATTAGATAAAACAGTTGTACCAACATAAAACTGTACACGATCATCTAAATGGCGAAGCGTATCTTAGTATTGATTTCCATAACGACTTTGCCACGTCATCCATTTTTATCGTTTATTTCAATGGTATTTTATTAAATTGAAACACTTATGCAACAGCATATTAATGACGGTATGAAATATGTTCCGCTATGAAACCACTTAACACTTTCTCTGTGCAGCGTGTTTGGTTTATATTATTAGTCCATCAATCAAGATCCAATTTTGTTTTGAGTCGTAACTGTTAGTTAAACACTAACAATCTTTGGATGCTCGTCCGCCCATCCATCAGAGGTGTTGACGGTGCCCTCGGCTGTCGCAAGCGGCAGCCCGGTATAGACTAGGAGCTGCCCTTCAAATGCATTACGCGTATTACATTAAAAATAAAATATATTTTCAATTAAAAAATTACGTTGTTATGTATTCATATTAATTTATTATAAAATATTAAAGTAATGGTGTGTAAACAGGCAAATAACAATAGAAATAATAATGGTTTAAAAAATATTACGACTTTTTTATATTTTGTATATCCAGTTATAACAAATACAACCCATGTCCAACCAAAAATTATGAATTATCTATCTAAATAAAAAACTACTTAAGATAGTACACAAATCGACATCGATATTATTAAAATTTCAAAATGTTTAATTCCAATTGTACATCATCTCCTAACCTATAAAGATGTCTCGACCGAGTCATCCAATTCACATGGTAAATGGAATTCCCTTTGCGCCTTGAAATTATGAGCGTCATATCATTAAAGTGTTTGTTTCTTTGACGGTTTTGGTCTGATGTTTTATCCAATTAGTGCTACCGTATCGAAAGGATAATACCCTGATGAATGTACAAAACGTTTAGCGACTTAAAAGCGGAGCCCTTTTGATAAATTTACAAACAATATATATACATTTAAGTATTATATGCGACGAATGAAACAACGTCTTTAAGTTTAATTCACAACCGATCCAATGACACTATCATCACTATAAATATACATAAATAGTTGAAAAATTAACAACTCTTTAGAAGTACGTTGAATATTATCGATGTATAGAATAAAAGAAATAAGTTATTTTAACAATTTCATAATAAATAGGTAAAAAAATAAAGAATTGAACATAAACTTATTATATATATCTATTAGTTTATATATATATATATATATATATATATATATATATATATATGTATATATTATGTGTTATATAATTATAAAAATATGTATTTTTAAATTAAAGTACCTACCGCAACTTCTCGTAGTCATCAAAGGTTGACTGGTGGAAAATACCAATAGGCACTAAGTTTGTTAGGATTACAATAAAGTTTTAAATAAATAAAATAAAAATCAACTAAATAATACACCAATGAGCAGTGAGTGTTATCTGGCGCGCACTCATCAAGAATACCAAGAGGAAGTGTTCTGGTGACAGATGATCGATGTATACTATCGGAACCACAAATACTGGTATATATTCCAGTTTGATATATTAATATTAATTAAAAGTGGCTCAATTACGAAACGCTCGTTGAACAGGTACATATTTTCGTTTATTTAGTGTTCGTTTAAAGAAAATCTTATATAAGTATATATCAAAATAATTAACTTCATGCATTTAATAAATGATGGTGATAGAATACTGACCTCATCAAACATTATTTAAAGATAAATCTTCTTGAAATCAGCAATAATACAAATACAAATTACATGGTAATAAATAACGTCTGGATGGAAAATCGTATCTGGTCTGAAGGCGCTATCATCGATGCGATGGTCGGCTTTAATTTAATTGACTGAACTATGTGTGGATGATAAATGCAAGCGGGGTTAAACATATGCGGGGCTCATGAATAAATCGCCCTTCGGTGAGAAGAGTTGATTTGCGATAAGCTGGTATTTATTGCGTTATTTGTGCGTGCCACCTGACGGGAGATGAGAGGCGCTCAACGGGAGGCGCTCCACGCTCTTCACTCGCAACCCTCGCGTACCCATCGTCGCATAAATCACAACCGGCATTACACCATTCAATAAATGAAATTCGCTGAGTCGATTACGTTTCCCGGCGAGACGAAGCCGCAGGTTGTGTCTACGAGACATGACAACTACGGAATAATACCTTTATGGAAAGCTACCGGAGCTTTCACTTGTTTTAATTGTAATTTGAGTTGATACCCGGTAGCAATACAAATCTAGTATTAATTAATGCATAAGCATTATTTATTGATGTCCATTTTGTTTAGATTCCGCGTGTGCTTATTTGGTTAGATAATAAGTAAGGCGAGGCTGTTTATTAGTCATTGTAATGCTCCGTTTAATAAAATGTTATACAATTAATTATTTATTTTATTCATTTTCTTACATTCTTTATTTGTTGTTTATAAACTTCCTGATTAAAGAAGTGTTTTAAATCACGCTAATTTTCAAAATCGTTTCTTTGAAAAAATAGTTTTTTTTTAAGTGTTTTGAGTAACTCTAGACAATTTTTACATATATGTGTGTATGTATGTCTATGTATTCGCAATAAACTAATTGCTTGTTGCGGGTATATGTTGTAAAACTCTATATTTTCACGTAACTTAGAACTAATTAGTTTTCCAGCGAAGTCGGTCAAGCTGTTAGTTATTTTTTAAACTAAAAACCGCTTATGCGCAATGTCTGAAAAACTGTCACGATTGTAATGGCTATGGTACGAACCGACGCGTGTTAATTAACAGTGACCACAATTGCAAAAAAAGTGTCGTACTAGTATTGTTTTTTAAGAAAATGAAAATAATATATTATCCAATACTGAATTGGATTTGATTAAAAAAAAAATTGTAAATAATAATAAATAATTCTTTATCAGGAAGTAATATGATGGGGCTCGAACCCGTAACCGTTTGTTTATAGTAAAAGTATAGTATGTTCATTGATTTGATCAAACTTAAAAGTACATGTATACCACAAGTTTAGTTAATTTAACACTACATTTTTCAATAATGTTTTAATGAAAACTTATATTGTTTTAAAACGAATTATTTATTGTTTGTTTAAAATTAATAATTGTTATAAATTATTAAATAAACATCTAAAGAAAACCGTTCTGAATAAATTGAACATTTTGTGTGTAATTTTTAGAAGTTTATTAAACTTATTCTATATCAAAATATTTAATTAACGATTACAATCAAGAGAAATAACATATAAGATATATTAAATAACGAATTTATGATCTAATAATAATATTAATAGCTTGGAACATATGACCGTGTAGGTTCTTGCCTGCCGATAGCGCAAACTAAAAATATGTGTAAATTATGAAGATTATATGAAAAAGAAAAATGTGTTACATTTAATTTTATTACACACTATAACTTATGAACTAGCCACGGCGCTCGCTTGAAAAACACGTTGCACTGACATTGTAGTTCCACAAGATTTTAAACTTTTAATCTACCAAGCGATATTAATGCCTGATGTTTGAATATAAGATCTATAACCGCCTGCATGTAATATGCAGTAATGGCTTTTATGTGTATGTACTGATTCGTAGTTACATACAGATCATTTGTGACATTAAAATATCGATAAATTTATAGTGTTGAGATAGGAGTGGCATTTCCAGATGAGCGTTATCCTTGCAGTTATCTATCGTATATGCAAAACTCGACATAACATATAAAGTGCATAAAATATATTTAATCACTTTAAATCATTAAAATAGTTGCAGATAAAGTGATTTGTCTTTGCGGACAGATTGAATTTCATTCATAAGATATATGAAATTAGAAAATGCTTTTATATACACAATTATTATTAAGAGAAATAATTTAATTTTTCATATTCATATTATTTTAATGTTGACCTTAAACGTGTTTTCAATAATACTGATACTTATGGGACTGATAACAAAAATTCCGTATCGAATCGTTCAGGATTGTTTATTAACGTGTGGATTTCTTTATTGCATTGCTAAGTTTTATCAACATTATAAGTATAGATATCGGGTTATCGGAGGACATAAAACTGCTACAAAATTGTTGGTACCATACTGTGGTCATAGGGCGACTTTAGAATTATTAAAATACACTTAGGATTCATAAAAAGATTCCATTCCTGGATTTAACTTCATGTAACATAACAGCGATTTTATTGTGTTATTTGAAAGTAATAAAAATATTTGTAAAAATATGTCAATTATTTTATGAATATTTGTTGTGTAGTAATTACTTATTTTTCTAAGAGGTCCCGCAAAATAAAGTCAAAATAAGTCTGGTCTTTTGTAGAACGCGCCGAACCCTATAAAGACCCCTATAACGGTTTGAGATCGATTTTATTTAAGATAACACCAACCCGCCATTGAGTAACATGGGTAAAACTCACGCAAGGAATGTCATAACAACAAACTTCTAAAATATGTCAAGCGTACCATCTAGCTAATGGTCATCATGGGAAAACAAAAAAATATTTGTCAGAGATGTCCGCTAATGTGTAACCAAGCGAGGAGCGAGTGACACGGAAACTCTCTTCACACACGTTTGACCCCCAACAAAGGAGTTCTATTTGTCTTGGATCGCTACTAAAATATTGAAACGAGGGCCGAGTGCGTGCTTGTCTCTGCGACCGAGCGTTCACTTCAATTTTCCTAATACCACTGCAAGCTATGCTATGTTGTAATGTAAAAGACATCTTGGGTTTGATTATTGCTATTTATATGCTAAGATTTATTTTATTACTTATTCCTCAGGTGTCATATGACATCGTTTAAAAAAAGATTGCATTTGGATGCTTAAAATAAAGACGTGGATATATTTCAAGATAGATAACAAGAATAGCATGCAGTGTGCCCAAGGTTTGTTTCCGGCGAGCGTCTCACGGTCGTGTTTGTGTTGCTCCACGGTATTTCGGTTCAACACCGCACACCGTCCGGTAAAGTTCACCGGCCAGTGCGAAATGCCTTGTGTACTTATACTAGGCGCGTAATCGTCACCTTCCGATGCGAGTACGATGTACAAACATTCAAACGAACGCCATTGATGTATTGCAAACAGAGATGCACTCAAACCGGCAATAACATATTTCTACAAATAGTTTATGTTAGCTTTCGAAAAGTAATAATTTGTATTTGTATATTAATTTTTTTTTCAATAGGAACGATAGTTAAATTTAGTTTAAATTTACAAATTTCAACTGGTAATAAATGTATCTCATATTGGACATACTGCCACAATAATTGCCTTATAGGGCCGATGTCACGCGAGAGCTCGCCATGACCAATTAAACGAGTACCTCAGACAGTACTGTACAATAAATCAATAATTAAACTGTCCATCTACTGACAAACACCGATTTATGTGCTCCTTCCAGCCACGTTTGCCTCTGAATGTTGCACACGGACGTCCTGATCTTTTTACAACTTGAAAATGTTGCATTCCAATAATATTTATATTCACAGATTAAATATAAATAAAACTCGTTTACGTAAATACATCTTGTCACTTATTTTATTATGTTTTTAGATTTCTTGCAATCAGAGCTCGCTAATGGGTTTTGTAGTTTATTTGTGCAATAGGTTCTTGTTAATTTCTTTCTTAGCAGTACAAAGTGAAAGATTAAGACAAGTTTACACTGTTTATTAACGAGTATATTCGATTTGAACTGGGCTAAGTTTTACTCACAAACTGCCAGTGTTGGCTTTGGGCATTAGTTACAGAGTGTAACTGAAGAGATACGCTTGTCACAATTGTTTAATATCCACATTCCACAAGTCATCGGACGGCATGACAGGCAGTAAGTATTTTTAATTGAAAGACTTTGACAACGATGGACGTAAGATCCTTTCCATGATTGTATGACCCTTATGTCTGTCTGTCTTGGGGTCATGAGTATTTGAAATTAATGTAAATTAATAGACCTTGAGTAACTATCTTACGCATCAGAGTACAGTGGCATCCGAGCAGCGCCACCGACAGCTCTCCGTCATCACGAGAGCTCTCCGCGAGTCGCGAGTGTTTTCGTACTCACGCCTCAGACGTGTTAATTCTTAGATATTTGTTTTTTTTTCCGCAGCGATCAACGACTGTGGGAACGTTTTTGGGAGCCTTCGTTAGAAGTATCTACTTTATATTAACAAGCAAATAGACTGAACTTGACACATCGCTTCCGGGCTAAGTAGAAATTTATGTCAGTTATTCACATATAGGTTTTCACATCACATTATTATTCACATCTAATTAGTGGCATGTTTATCGTATTTTCAATTGTTACGCATCAAAAGGCGTAGAAACCTACCATAAAAATCATCTCAGTTTCCAATTCAAGTGTCATTGTCTGCGAGACGTGAAAGTTGTCAGTGGCGCCGACACCAATAAAACAGTCGGCAATCTTGGGCACGCGCGCCGCCGCTGAGCAGCGGCTGACCGTTAATATCCCAAGTGATATTCCGTCATACTCCGCGGCCATCGTTCGGTTTTCGATGATATCCACAGTCTGGCGAGATAGTATCGACGCGAGCTGACCATATATTACACTGACAGTTGAACAATAAAACAGGATATCTGTTAGCGCCGGGCGGCTGTACTGAACTAAGTGAACTTCACGACAAATGGAAGCCAGTATGAACCTTCACCTTACGATATTGTGCTTTGTTATAACGGAAAATGTTTTATCACTACTCGCCAATCATTTTACATTTCATAATGGCTTTAGCGATGAAAAGACGCCGCGGGATATGAGAATCACACCATTAATTATATTCCGTAAATAACAACTTTGCTTCCAAGATCTTAGAAAAAACAATTGCATTATAGACATTTGAATTAATAACAATAGACTAATTGAATTTTCAAATAAATTTACATAAATAGTGTGCAATAGCAGTGCCATTATAATACTATAACGTGTCGTAAGACAATAGCCCAATAGGGTCCTCCCACCTCCCACGTGGCTCAAGTGGTAGACGACGTATGCGCAGGCGCATGCTAATCGTTTCTAATCAAGGCCCGATCGAGAGCTGATTCATCTCCGTATTAAGGTTCTATATAGGTAATGTTTATTTAGCAATCAGTGTATTTAATGCTGTCTGTGACCATAAAAGGAATTATATTTGTCTAGTGTTGATCTCAATTAGTGTGTGACAGCAAAACGACGCCGCATGTGGTCGTCCTTTTACTTGTATATTTTGTTAATATCAAATGTAAATGAGAGAGTATCAGTAATGTTTACTTGTTCAATTACCTTTATAACCTTTTATGGTTTTACGGTAGGTAAGGAGTTCCGTAAAATGTTTCAGAAACAAAGATCTTATCTTATCTTAAGTATGAGTGTCTTTAATAAATAATACTGTTTTCGGGTAGATATATTTAAGAAGGTATTAATAAAATCTCTTGTCAATATTTCAAATATTTATGAAAACCTACTTAAACCTAATATAAAACTTTGGATGAAGAGAAACAGTGTATGATAAAGGTTGCACATATAGTGTTATTTCAAAGGTATAGCGTGGGTTGCTTGAATTTGTGGTATTGCAAAAATCGTCGCCAGCGCAGGTGCAAGGGGGGATGTAGGGGGGAGGGGATGTAGGTGGCGCCCAGTGGCAGACCGCCCAACTCTTTGTTTACGTAACGCCCCCATTCATTACGCGAATGAGTTTCACAATCCGCAACTTATTCAGCTATTTGATAGAGATTCAACACATTTCTCTCATAATTTTATTTCGAAAACCTAACAAACGTTAATATCTAAGAAGTGTGTCAGTTATATTTATCTAATAATTAATAGGTATGCTTTATTAATATAAACTTAATTTCTAAGACGATTCATTACTGTTAGAACTGACGCTTTATACCTATATGTTTCATATAAAAGATATACTCGTAGATATTTGCATAAGTGAAGATGACACAAGCCTAACATAGAGGTTGCTCTTAACTTAGTTGGCGCCAGCGGTTCCGTTAATCGCCTACGCGTTGTTCCGACCGTGACCATCGCTTCAGTTACCATATACGTATTTTATAGTTAGCATTAATACATCAAAAGTATCTATAATCTTTTATTTCGTGTTCCAAAACCTATTTTTTGTGAATTCGTAGAATCAAAATAATATTTTTAAATCCACAAGTCACGATTTCGTTTTATTATTATATTAATATATTATTTAATGAAGTAGCTATTAGTGAAAAATTTATAATATTTAAAAATAGGAACTGAGTATACCCTACAAATTAAAAAAATAATTGAAAAAAATAAATAAATAATTAAATTAAAACATCAACAACATTATAAATATAACATTAATATTTGACTATTGTCAATGTTTTTAACGACAAATTTTTATATTGTTGAAGTAAGCTGTGTTAAATATTAAAACAGTAAATATAATATTTTAATACCTGTGAAGTCATAAAATTAGATATTCTAGACGATCCGAACATACCGTGTAATGTTTAGACTGTGATGAAAACTTGATACTCGAAGTACAATAACATATATATATAGACTTAATAACTTTTAAAATAGTAAATATAAACTATTTCCTAAAAAGCGCTAAGTAATAATAAAATCCAGCAATACTATATCTAAGTACCTATAAGTATACACTATACCTAAGTATATGGTAATAAAAGCATTAACAGCATATTATAGTATGATATAGTTGACTACGAACTAGTAATATAAAAGAATGGTGACTTAACTATATATCTAAATGTATATTAAAAAAATCGCGTTGGTTTCTTAGAAATATCATAACAGAATGGGTTAACCGATTTGGTTTTTATTTTCTTAAAATACTAATGAAAAATCATAAAAAATGTGACGTTCAGCTCGACAAATGTATTTACCTGTGAAATATGGATTAGTTAAGGCTGTATTATAACCCGCTACAAACAACCCTAATATATATAGATATACGTGTACGTGTACGTGTACGTGTACGTGTACGTGTACGTGTACGTGTACGTGTACGTGTACGTGTACGTGTACGTGTACGTGTACATGTATGTATATGTATTTATATACATAAGACAAGTTGTACCGAGGGATTATTAAAATATGCTTAAATTAACTTTTCATCAAATATGTGTCTATTATATATTATTCGGTTGCTGTTCAAACCAAGGTTCAGGAACCCTACCCACACCAAAGCCTCTGACTTCGTTATAAGTTAAAACATATATATATATATATAAACACAATAGAATATCAAACTAAATATGTAATATTTGACAGTATGTCCATGTCCCTTCGAAGTTTTTGGATTGAAATTAAATCAGACAAAAAAATGTATACAAAAAAAAATCAGCTTATATTATCTGAAAAAGTAAAAAATTATGATAGAAATACCTGAAAAAATCATTAGCTAATTAAAATATTAATGTATATAATGTATAATATATAATAATAAGGTATATATACACTATCAAATCACGAGATGAAACAAAATTGACAAACATACATATTTATGATTACGCAAAGATTATTAGTAAATAAATTAGAATGACGCCAACACATATATTTGTGAGTCAGTGTATTCGAAAGTGAGTATATTATTTTAGCAGCGTTTGTTACAAAACATTGTCGAAGTCGTCGGAAATGACTTTGCTCATCCGAGTGGTGACCGGCCTCGTCTATCAAGCCTCTACTTCCTGCTGGAATAATATTTACAAACATATTTAATAACATCGTTAGTTACAGTTCTTGTTTGAATATTAAATTAATATATTATTGCTGTTTAAACTCATAAAAATTAACATATACTATTTATGAGCCTATGGAGCAACGTGACATGAAATTGGTTTTGGCGCCACGCATGTACGTAACGTACAATTTAATGTTTTATTATTGGTAAGATTGTATCGCGTGTCTCTTGACCTTTTGAAATTTGTTGGCTTTGGAGTAAACTGTTTTTATTTGTTCTTGTGAAGTCGTTTTATGTGTTTGTAAACTCATATCACGGTTTCCTTTCTATTTAGAGTATAATTATTATATAAAAGTATCACTAAATCAGTATTTAAGTTACTTAAGTTATTGTCTTTTTCTTAGAAATTCTATCGAAGAAACCAATTTAGTCTTATACATATACAATTTTATTAATCGCCCCAATCCACTGTTTATTCAAACATCTTATAATTATACACAGTTATGATAGATATGTAAAAATTGACTTTCAAATTTAATTTACATTTAAAATTAACTTCTCGAATATGAAGAGGTTCGTAACTGTGCTCAGTATGAGGGCACGTGGCATGCCTCAGCCAGTATGCAAATTATTCTTTGCATGTGTGAAGCTGCATCTGACATAACCAGCACACGCACACAAATACAATCAGTTTCCATTCATAAAAGCAAGGTACTATGTAGCTATGAATTAATCGCAACATTAGAATATGTTTATTCTTACAAAGGAAGCGACCATTCAGAAAAACAAGCCCGAAAACAGGTTTGGCACGTGTCAATGAACGACGGCACACTTGGACGCCGTCCTACCGAAGTTGTCAGTTTAGAATTTGGAAGATTGAAAAGTATTAATAGACGATGGCTTAAATATAACTCGATGAAATTAGTATTTGATGACACATCTTTTATAATTATTATTATCGATATTACTAATCTTGTCAATATCACATTAAATACAGTTATTGCGAGAACTGTAAAAAGTTAGCGTTCATTGAGTTCTATTAGCACACGAGTGGTCATTGTATTTCTTGCGTAATAAATATGTGCACATGCAATCAGTGTTGAAACTTTTGAGTGTTGATGTGTATTCTTAACTTATTAGTGTCGATATTAATGGAATAAGTACACATGAAAGTGGATTAAAATAAACTAAACATTTTGCAATGTGGGTTACGAGGTCAATAAAATGTTAGGTTTAACTTAAGATCTCACGTTCTAGAAATTAATTTGGTAACTAAAGTCAATAGCGTGTTGGACCTTATGACCTAATAAGAATATTGTATCTTTTTATACATTTCGAAATAACAAAGGTCATATAAATATATTTTTCATAACCTTCAATACAAATTAACTTTCAAGTACTGGGTCCTTGCTCTTGATGGTAATAAAACAAATAAAATTTCGTAAAGTGCAGTTCAGCTTTAAAGCAATGTATTCTTATTGTAAGCATAAACTTCTTATATAATGTTCTGTGGACAGGCAGGTACGATTTTGGATATGCAATGCAAAACAAAGTATGAATGAAAGTTGGCGACCTCCACTAAACACGTAGGAGGCTGTTGCAAGCTGTTCAGAGCAGTTCTGTAGATGCGATCCATTCACAAAACTTTGTGTGTGGGCGTGCATTTTACACACACATCAAACAAATATATTGAAGGTTTCCCTTGAGGAAGTCAAGGTAAGAAAAACTTTGCTATTATATATGAAACTCGTTTGTAGACCACTAGTGGACATAATCGAGTTTCGTATATTATACAATTATTACTTAATCTATCTTAAACATATGTACTAACACCAAAATTAATAAAAACGAATATTACTTATGTCATTATAATCTATTCTTTTGCTTTAAACCCTACAAGTTACAAGAGAGTGGTTATCACTTTAATAAATAGCGCCGAGCACTGCTTCAGGAATGCAATTACGTGATAATTAAATACATATTTTAATTACTTAGTTCGGGGCTCTAAGGTAGCTGTTTTATTCCAGTCTATATACATTTTAAATAGGAAACCCGCAATAGAGACTGTAGTGGACGACCAGACGTGTTGCTAACTCCCGACAGCTCGTTACTTGATAACCATCTAACGATAACCAGGACTTCTTTATGGAGGTGCTCACGTTCATATTTCCAAACACACGGACTATAATATGAGCCAATTTAGTTAAGCCGGTCATTTCAGCGCACAAGGAATGAATGGAGTCGCGATAATAAGGTGACTTACGAAACTTATAGCGACGTTTGCCTTCGATGTCACGATCGCGCCAAAAAGAGACGAACTTGATTACATAACTTTAATAATGCTTGAGCCATTATCTTTAAATATATCTCAGCTTAAACCAACTTAGAGTATAGTGTATAGTGTTATTATTTTATCCAATACACAAAATTACTCAGTCAGTCAGTATGTTTAATCTTTATTAACGTAAAATTTACAATGTAAGAATAACAACTAATCTTGAAATTTACTTGACTTCCACATTCCTTTAAGATTCTAGAGTTAAGATTAGCTTTACGATAAGTGTCAATAAATTAATGTAGATTATCCAGATCTAATAGAATCTTGCGTGTGTACATTATATGAGATGCAACTGACGAAGATTATCTTCGAGACCTGGAACTTCGTATTTATTTTCTAATCACTTATCTAACTCTTATGTACGACAGATCTTGTTAGCTTGAAGTAGATTATTTTCCATTTTGTGTTGTGATTGTTTTTGCATGCAAATCGAGTGTTGTAAATACATCGGCCGTCTGATTAGTTATCTCATTTCCATTTAAGCAAAACATTTACCAGTATGGCAACGATTTTAATGTGATTTATTTATTTGCTTAACTTAACTGAACATTATTATAAGAAAAAATATTATACAATACAAAGGATCGTTTTCTATAGTTTTATTTGCAATTATTTGAATGTTATCTCATCATTCGTAACTATAATTTTCTCATTTAACTCAAGCCATTATATTAAATATACGCTCGTTCAAACAAACAATTATCCTTCCAGTTAAATGGTATCAGTAAATCTGTGGGTTAAAATCTTATAACCTTTTGTCTGTGAGTCAATACTCTTTGGTCTAAGGTAACGGAGTTAAAACTGACCGCTTTGAGGTACATTTATATGTAACGAGACGACTTCGACTATCAAATGATAATATATCTGAAATGTGATTTAAAATTGTATATTATATTTATTATCAGGACATTGAAAACCGGTTATATTATATTTGACTATAATAAAAAACAATATTTATTAAGTCTTTGGATCCAGGTACAGCGCATTTAAGTTTCACGTCGGCTATGAATGAGTCAGTGAATCACACCGTGCCATTCATACGACGCCCCCGCGAGCACGCGCCTAACAAACGCATTATTTGCCAATAAGACCGTATTGTTTCATTGGCATCATGGCTGCCTCTCATTTCCTGTCTGTAATAATACTCATTAATCTTAACACTATTATTATACACTGTAATTATATTAATTAGTACATCCTTACCTATTGTTATCATTAAATGAACCTATTTTCAGTTGTAACAACAGGAAACTTAGCGAGAAACTGAAAAAAATGTTATAAGAAATGTTATATTTTATAAGGAAATGTGCTATGTTTTTTTTCCACTTTTAAAGGAGAGGACATGAAGGAAAATATTTTCAATAGATTTCCTGTTTTGAATTTACAGGAAAGCCGGAAGTTGGAATAGTGTTTATATATCGGAAATACTTCTTTCCGGTCATATTTTACTTTATTTTCCAAGTATTAATCTAATAATTAATTATTAAAAGTATAATATTAATCTCATTTATAATTTAACGAGAATTACTGAACAGCTAAGAGCTTATTTGTTAGTGTGTAATTTGTCTTTATAGGCAATTTTCGTAACTATAGTCTGTTAAACGTGAAATTTTAAATAATGGATCAATGACCTAATGCTCGTTCTGAAGCCATAATTATTTGTGACCCGCTGTAATTGCGGGTCAACTAACTCTTAAGTAATTTGGCTATTATATTACATTATTTATTGTAAAGGCAAAAAAATACCTTGACATATGTTATTAAGGACGTGTAATTTATGAGTAAACTGATTGATACTTGAACGTCAAAATAATGGACATACTCTATTATGCGGATGAATTGTGTGAGGCTTTTAAGAATTAATTAATTGTCTGTCTTAATTGTGGTTAGAATTTACAGTTTAAGAAATAAGCAATATATATAAAAATATGTATTTTTTAATCAGATTAAATATCAAATTTGCTATCGAATTTGCTAAGCAATATTTGATCTAATAAAAACATTTACAAACTAACCATCACAGGTAGGGAACCAACAGCCTATTGGAATGATGGTTCAAATTTTCAAAAACTTAATTTAAAATAGTTCTTTTCTGAATAGGCACATAAGTTTAGTTACAAAAATACAAGGAACAAATATTAGGAATACCTAATATTTATTTATTTATTTATTTATTTATTCATTTATGTATTTGGGAAACAAACAATATTTACAAACTTATAAATAAAATTAATAAAGTTTCCACTGTTATAGGGTAATATTGGTAAGTTTGGAAAAAATGTACGAGCTTATTAGTTTAGTTATTTTTGATAATTTTATTTAAGTATGGCAACCTTGCAATTGGAAATATTAAAAGTGAGAAAATTTAAAAGAAAAGAAAAAAGAAACGTGCAGAGTATAAAATAGTTATTTATATAATGTGCCTTGAAAATGTGACCAAGTGAAAACTGGATTCAGTAAATGTATTTTACTTATATTAATACCTATTTTTTTATCGTTCAGCGATTCCTGGAGGATTCTAATAAAAACAACACTCATTCGTTACTTATTATTAATATTTAAGAACAAATTGTTGGAGTTTCATTTATAGACCATTTCTTAATTTGTCTAAAATTGCTAAGATTGTTATTAGTTATCCCTAAAAAATCTTATTTAGATATTCATAAGTCATATCTTACATTTCTTCTTTTCTAGATACTTTTTACCAATAAGTTTTCTGTATGTTTTCTGTATGTACTGTACAATAGTCGCTTCAATTTAATAATAATTGCAAAAAGTTAAAAAACAGAAAAATATATATCAAATTAATATAAACAGAACTACAGTAATATATATGTATATATAATATATATATAAATAGTAATACATTTTAGACTTCATTCTCAAATATTTCTCGTTCAAGACTTTAACATTCCTTGAATATTGACATATTTCATTTAATTCCATTGTGTAAATGTAATTAAAGTGACAATCTTCGTGATATTGTTGATTTATAGAAATAATTTAAATAGTAAATGTAATAGAGCGGCGCGAGCTCAAACTGGTGTTTCCACTTGGACGTGTCGCTTTTACTAAGTGTCTCCTCTCGTTGGAAAGTTTTAACGATTTTTAATGAATTTAAATGTGTTCTTAATTATAAACTGGTTCAGGTGCGTTCACCTGCACGCTACTCCAGCCCACAGTTACGCGTTCATATATTGGGAATACTAAACACAAGCATTTAGATAATATCCCACGTCTCATAAAACAGTAGGAGAATTATAAAATACATTAGTTTTTCAATACTTCTAATCCAAATACTCGTGTTTCTGGACCCTTGGTACCAAGTTAAACTTTATCATTCTAAATAATACTTCATTTAGACTTTGTCTTTTTTTAAACTATCTACAATTCTATTTTATAGTTATAAAAAAGATTTTGATAATGAAGTTTATTATATATTTTTTTAATAACAGAAATGTGTGTTAAACGAAATTGTTTATTAACTAAATGTAGCTTTAAAATATTGTGTAATCTCAAACAATTTTACGTTCTGCAAAAGATAATATAAATCCATAAAATATACGAAAGGACTCATTTCTCGATATGGCCTCTTATATTCGATATTTACGTAACTGCGCTGCTGTAAATCGTAATAAATTGAACATCAATTAATCTGATTCCGAGCAGCACTCTTAAAGGCATTAAGGTGATAGTAAATTGACTTCTGCTTGTAAATCTTTAGGGTATTATATTACACGTGTAAAAGATAATCTGATTGGGAATCCGCTGTTCCTTTTATGGCATAAGTACTTATGTTGGCATAAAACCATCATTAGGATGGCAAAATAAGTATGACTTTATAAATATAAACAACGGTTTTAACAAGCATATATTAAATAAAATGTGCAATAATTTTTCAAACATTATATCCACATAAAGATGATACACTTTCGTCGCTGTTCGACAATGAATAAAATCACATATAAGTGATATATGGGAAAGGCATCTGACATGAGCCTAGAAGTAAAGTGACAACTGTTGCGGAAGGCTTCGAATGAAGAAGGCTGGGGTGGATGGGGAGGGGTGAGGGGGGTTCACGCACGCGCGTTGCGCAACCTCTGGCGCCGGTGAATGGATTCGATGAGTGGGCGACGGTTTTTATCAATGGAAGGCGAATTTTGCTGCGTACGCACTGTCGGTGTCATGGTCGCGCTGCGAACCTTGCTAATGAAAATGTAAACATGTCCAGCTTTTGAAATGAAACGAAATTCGTGACCGTTATGTCTTTGTAATATTAGTACTTATTACAAGACACTTAGGTTTTCTAGCTTTACGGTAGGTAGGTTATTATTTATCATATTTTTCTTTAAAATATAAACAAAGTAATATGCAAATAGTTTAAGAGTAACCAATAAGAAATACAAATTGGTCTTAAAATAAAGACTTGTTTATAATAAACGATAAGACAAAGCTATCTTATTACATTCTACATATTTGTCGCTTTTAAGTCGCTTTGCTTGTCGCTATTGTCGCTATCGGCTTTGACCAGATCTGGAGTTATATTATCTGTCCATGTTATTACAATCCTTATCAGAAACAGCAATACAATATTATAAAATGATAGCCATTGTTAAATTGATTCTCTATTTAGATTTAGATAGCTAATGTGACAGACGATAAATATATATACTTAATATTCAAGCGAATTTGAAAGGAAATAACCAATTTATTTAATTGCTCTGGCACTGCCAACGCCTCCACTTAGCCTTCATTCAGATTTAAGCATGACGTACTTCTATCAGGCATTGAGAAACTAGTTGCACTCCTTTTGACGATGACTGCATTAAACAATTTGCATATCGACACCTGACCGCTTAGATTGTCTAGTTTACTGCCCTCAAATAACTAATTAGTAGTAAAAATTATCTAAATACAAATATACTTAATAATAAATAGTCATACTACTACTTGGCTACAAGATTGTATGTGAAAGTTACCATAATATAGAAAAGAAAAAATGGATTATAATCTTAAAATAAATTATCTTTGTTGTATGTTATAATAAAAATATTATAACGTACAACAAATAAGGTAAAATTACGTAAATATTGTTACATTAAAGATACTACAAATGGTTATATAGAAATTGCTATCAGTTGCAATAAACGGCTAAACGAGATGCAATTATTAACTTCTATATCATACAGAATATCATGGAAATGGTATCTATTTCATCCAGTGATTGATATTACGACGCTGCGGGGGCGTGCTGCGGGGGCGGCGTGGGGGCCGGAAGGAAACTTTGACTTTTCTTTCAAATGGCAAATGGAAACATCGGCTTATTTAAATTTTAAATATATTATGTAATAAAAAAAAACATCGAAACAAACAGGTTTCTAACCACTGCCTATGAATTATTGTCCTATCTCTCTGAAAGTTGATTTTCGGTTTACGACAATATCTTATGGATAGCCGATGACCTTAAACAGTCTATCATTTGAGACTTAAGACGCATAAGAGAATAAAAGAATCTAATACTCCCTCCATATTTAGCCCAGCATCAGTACAGAACCCCGTTCTCGAAGTTTTTGACGGACAGACATGTTCGTCAATAATTAGTTAGATCCAAGGCCCAATTAGACAGGTCCAGTTGTGATTAAATGAATCCAATTAAGATGGGTAACTTACGGGAACCTAAAAGTCATATTCTCGTCTGCGTACTGTTACGAACTGGCTATGAGGATGGCTATGTCAGATGTTTTTTTATTAAATCAGAAATGAAGAAATGGACAAAGTAAGCTTACTTACATAACCCACAGGATTTGGAAGTTGAATTTGATATGAGCTGGGTATATAACACAAGTAACTGATGGTCGTTGGGGCAGAAAATTCCAATGATAGTCTCATCCGGTAAGTGTAGTATGGGCTGATCCCCAACAATGATGATCTGACTGGAGTCGTCAGAAGCCGTTGGGTGAGGGCTCCTCTAGACCTGTCACTTAGGAGAAATATAGCTACGGCTGGTATGAAAATTCATAAAAATAAATAAAGAATTGAATTATATTGAAAGGACTATTGAAATAATTTTTTTCATGTCTATAAATGCCAGACGCCGCAGATTCGTTCTTGTCTGTGTGTAGACTTGTCTTGATAAATGTTTTATTATATATTTAAACTTTAATACAGCCTTATATGTATAAAACTTTGGTAATTAATTTAATCAATCATACTAAATTATTTTTTAGGAAACTTGAACGACGTCTTATTTTCTGGAACTGTGTGGGTTTTGATCACCTGATATAATAAGCGTTTCAATTAATTTATTTGCATATAAAACATTACGTCACCAGAACTGTTATACACGACAAAAAAAATAAAAGCGGTTTTGGTGATGTTTATAATAAAAAGTAAAGGATAAAACTTTATAATTAAAAATAGAAAACAAAGTCAACCTATTAATTAATAAATATAGCAGATATAAATTACTTTACAGTTATTATTAAATAAAAATATTGGAATCTAATTGGTACAGACGGCTGCACTCTGAATGAAGAAACATCTATTGATTTAATATTTATAAACATTTTTAAGTGCCAACAGTCGCGACCAGGGCATTTCCGGTCCTCGCTCTGCGAAGCACATGCCACGAAAAACCGGTCGGTGGTAGAAGCTCACACATTCGACAGTATTGTCGGCATATTAATCCATCCGGTATCAAAATGATAATTGAAAAAAAATATTATTTAGGTCTATTATTATTCTTATAAAGATTTATTTTAATGTAATAAAATAAATGTTTTGTATTTTAGCTAAATAAGGATTTAAATTTTGATTTTCTCTGATGTTTTTTAATCATGATAGTTGTCTTAAGATTGTCTATGGTGTGTATTTGAAAGGTATTGTTTTTAAATTCTCGATAATTTACGACAGACACGGCTTCCTGTGATAAAAATATTCGAGTTTATGCTACAACCTGATCAATGGAATTTAAACTAGCCTTTATTTGAAACATTAATGAAATTTGACATTTAACGACTTGAGTTGTGGATATGAATATGTTAATTTTTATTTGCATCTGTAGTATTTTTCGATTATGTTATTAAAATATATATAACGAATAAAAAATACTAAAAATCTATAATATCTATTTAGACTAAATATAAAATCTTTTTCAATTTGTTTTACTTTTTCTACAACCACAACTTCTCTAATACAAACACGCCTTGGCACATTTATGCAGTCGTAATGTTTTTCTCGAAGATCATTTGCCTTAAAATCTTATACCAACTTAGCCTTTCTATGCGTATCTCAAATTCGATAAAAAATCTAAAGAAAGATATAGGTACCCTCCAGAATACTCCCTCTTTTTTTCTCTCATCAATTATTCGAGAATGGATTTTTAGTGTTACAAAATTCCAGGACTTACCTTTTTTTCGAACACCACATTTCAAAAGGATAAATTTTCCTTTTATGATTGTTTTAATTAATATAACATAGATTATAATTAAAAAAACAAAGAAAAAAATGATTCTAGATTAAGTTTCTAGATTTATTAATTATTACTTATTAATATTATATATTTGCAAAGGAACGATTCAAAACAATGGCGTAATCCAATATATTTATAAATATAAGAATATATATGAAGTTATTCATTAATTTAGTGTTATCAAAGTCTGCGGTTAAGCGGAATTAATCATGGGCTTGAATGATATTCCTCTTTCCAAGAACATTCTGTTCATTAATAAACATTAATCATTCGATGTGTAAACCTCGATTTGTAAATATTGTTATTCATATCTAAATAACACACTTTTGTTTGTTTGTTTACGATAGGAAGTAAAACTGTAACTTACGTAAGTAATATACGTATATTACTTATTATTATAACAAAATCTTAATATAAATAAAATACAATAGAAATCCAGTTATTTTTATATTCTACTTTACATATTAGTTACATAATATATAAGAATTTAATTTGATTGAATTCTTCGAAGGATTCTTTATTTGAGTATCTGTGATTCTAATAACAAATAACTCATTATATTATACAATTTAGTGAGCACTGGTTCAAAAATCGTATTAATCGCATTGTAAAAATGTTGTATTTAAGCTAATTGTCACATATAAAGTTTTAAACTTTCTGATTTTAGGGTCAGATAATGCTAAATTGTATAATGTAGCCTTTATTATTTTTTAAATTAAAATAACTTTCAATTTGAAGATCCGCTGTGGATTTTAGCTACGTTCAAGAGCATGGTAATTATTAAATGTGAATAACATTAATATTTATCACAAATCTGAATGAAATATATTAAATAGGTTAGGTATCTCTCGAGCGTCTTTCAGTTTAAGTATCGCAATAAAACAATGTTAATTTTTTGGAAATCTCAAAGTTAATGCGTAATAAATTGATCATTTGTTTTAAAATGTTTTGTGTGTACGAAATCTTTCATTGCCACAATAAAATGACAAAGACCACCCAAGTTAAGTGGAAAAGATGTCTTTTGTGACATTCACTTTATTTTTGGAACCCTTTGTCAGGATTAGGTTATTCAGCGCTCACCAAACTCGGAAATTGTGTCATCATTTAAAGAACTTAATATATACAAAAATTTTGCAAACAAAATTATCATTCTTATAATCACCAATATTGAATTGTCAGGATCAAACTGAAGGGTTTAATTAAATCAACATATAACTTATCTGATAAATATCGAATTAACTTTAATTAATTTCAACAACAAATTTAGTAAAGTCTTATTGGTTAAGGGTTATAAAGTACGCAGCAGTAGTTAGATGGTAGAATAATTTGTATATATAAAGCGTGGGCAGGTGAGAGGCGCGTGTCGCGTGCGCAGCCCACACTGTATTTTTCAACTTAGTTTGACATTGTCAAATTAACGCAGCGGCGCCAGGCTTGAGCTTATCTTTCTTTCCATTCTTTATTGATATTTCTGCTTTTAATTGCGAGTTGTTACAATAGTTTTCTGATATGTTCTCAATGGCTTCTGTCTGATAATTAATCTATATTAACTTAAATGTTGGTCTAATTAAATCGTTTTTAATTTTCTTCGAAGGTAGTAATAAATATTTTTATTTTTATATTTTACTAATATTAGAAATGCAATAAAAAATCACGGGTTTTCAACTCCATTTTCAAGCTTTGCACGTAGTAATAAAAAGTAATAATGACTTTATTAAAATCTATTTAGATTTTAAAAGTATTTCTTTTGATTGTTATTATCACAAAAATAGCACAAACAAAGTATTCTATTTATATTTTAATTATAGGATGTATTGGTAATGGGATGACACTACAGTTGATGATATTTGTACCGAGATATTATATTTATTGCATAAAGAAAAATAGTAACTAGTAACGCCATCTAGAATTGAACACGAAACTGCGTGCCTGCTACGGGACCGCAAAGACTTTTGCCTCGCAGCCAGTTCGAGAGATGGAACCGTCCACGAGAGGAGGGCACACTTGGTAAGAAGTTGTTACCATCTGTTTGTTCATACATCATGCTTATGTAACGATGTACGCCTGTACCGCGAGGTGGCGTTGGCGGTTTGTATCCTAAAATCAAATAATATTTGATTATTTGTCTATTAAGATTTTTATAGGTTAAATAGTATTTTATACGTTTTAGTTCATACCTCTGTAATCTATACCAACAGTCTTACTACTTTCTTTTGCCTTTAGCGCCAGTCCCTAGAAATATTCTCCTATTAGTTTTATAATTTTTAATTTTAATTTATAATTGAAATGTAAAACACTATAATTACAAAACAGTCCTACACCATGGGAGTTCTTACTTACTGGTATATTAGATTTAAGCATGTGTAAATAAAACTCTCCGTCTATCTTTGGCGGTGCATCGGGGTCAACCATTATGATAGTGTAAAACTTTTTCTGTAAAATATATACATGATGAAAAGAACAGTAATTTTATAACTTTAGGAATAAAACACTCATTACTAACCGAATCAGCTCGTGGATACTGAAACAATGGTTCATCAGCGAATACTTGCTTTGGTAAAAGAACATCGCAGTTATGATCATTGACCATGGTGCCACCCACACCCGTCACATTCAATCCAGTGAGCCGATCGCAACCTTCAAGGAGACTTTTTACATCTGCCATTGCACATTGTGGGGTTGCACAATGCGCCCCGCTTAAAATTAGTAATAAAATTACAAAAGGAAACATTTCTTATTTTTATTTTTTGATATTTCACAACTAATAATCGACTGAATCCAACTCAACTTATGTATGTTATGTCGTTTCGAGAGTTACTGTTTACAAATATATACGTTTGTATAACGTGTTTTATCAACAATTGTTTAATGCGATAAAGGTTTCCTTTCATTTCTAAGTGACTTCTGATATTCTGAAGACGGCGATGATAATAATAATAAAATACCCCCAATTCCCAAAATCCGATTGACCACTTATTACGTGACAACAAGCAATGTAAATGTGACAAAGGTAAACTAATTATAAAAATGTTTCAATAAAAATAATGCGTGTCAGCTTATCCGAAAAAAATAACAGTTTAAATTGCCTTAGTGATCTCTCCAGTCATTCGTTTATCCTTTTTACTCTACTAACCCATTTTTTTAGACAACTTAGACTATATCCCATAGATTCAATGGTACAATTATTTCGCGCGTAAATTTAGCTTTACAATGACATGCGATAGCCGAATTTTTTTAATAGATTTTAAAAAAAAATCTTTTTTAATTTTTTTTTAAATCTTGAAAAATAATTATAATGAGCACAGAATGCGTTGATATTTCGTAAATGCATCTTCTGCTTCGCTCAATATGCTGACACATACCGAAATTTTGCGAACGCAGCGAGTCAAAATAGAGGTCTGGTTCACGGTCCTAGATTATTTCATTTTTTATATTATTAGTTTAAGATATCATATTATTTTAGTTTATTAATCCTAAACCTACTATCTTTATTTGTTTGTTTCTTTACTACTATCTTGGTCTAATATATATATAATATATTTTTTTGCTATAAATTACGGAATATCATGTACGGAAACTGCGAGGATTCCAATATGACCTTATTACTCTATTGGTATATGGAGGTCCTTTTTAAATTAAATTGTTACCTCTCTAATACAGGTTTAATCTTAAAGCAGATAGTCTTGTAATGTTTGCTTGAAACTATCTTATACCCTACTGTTTCATACTTATATGTTATTATTAAGCTTATTATGAAAGTTGTTGTTTTCAAAAATACTAATTAAGAAGGAGAGCTTTAAGCTATGTGATTGTCAAAGTGGCAAAGTTTTGCCGTGGATGGTACATTCTGGCTCGAACAAAATAATATCTTCTTCTAGAAAATCGACGTCATATAAATGCAATTTTTCATGCAGTCAGCGAGATTCGGTTGTTGTCGGTTGTTTATTTCATTCCCATTATAAATTCCTAGTTCCTTCACCATTACCTATTTTTTAATATTTAAAAGGCATAGGCGCGGAGACGCTTATAATTAGAAAGTGTTTGCGTTTCTAACAAAATTAAAAAATGTTATACTATTAAAACTATTTATCCTCGAATAAACCTATATGAAAAGTCATGAAAATATGACTTTTACTCAGACAGCGGAAAGTTAAAATAAATGATTTATGTCATTTTGTAATGACCTTCTTATATTTTATTTTTATATCTCACATTATTTTACTAGCAATTGTAAAAGAAAGGTGGTACCGAATTCGTAAGATATGACACACGAAATCGACGATAAGCATGGACTGTACATGACTCGATTAAATAGCAGACAAATGGTATCAGAAATATCTGAACGATTAAACTGCGCACGACTGTGGTGTCGTAGACATTGGATACATTTAAACAACCCTAAATTAGAACGAAAAGTAAAATTCCAACTCTACAAACAGTTTGTAAGGCCCATTATGACATACGGTTGCGAGGTTTGGGTACTCAATGACCGGTGTTGTAGAAAACTCTTGCGTTTTGAGTGTGCTATTCTTCTGGAAATATATAAATCAAAATATTCTCGGAGACATCCAAAAAGATTAAGACCACATATCCGGGATGTGTACTGTCGATTTAGAGACACTGATATAGTTGACCACATCCGGAGACAACGTTTGAAGTATAATCAGCTATTTCAGTGCGAAGAACGTAGTCTCAGAAGATCAAAACGTGAACAACGAATTCGTTGGTTGGACCAACACTCACTATGAAATGTTTAATAAACCAAACAATTTTAAGATTTTTGTTTTTATACGGTATGAGATAAAATATAAATTGAAAATGCATTAATTATTCATATTGTCTATAATAAAACCATTTTACTTTTGGGGTGTGATCTTTTCCTTGAATTGTTCTTGTTTAAATGTATTTTTCTTGAAGAAGCCCTTCGGTGACAGCGTGTTTTTTTATATTTATCTATAGATCTTGTAAAATAAATGCTGGAATCAGATGAACCTTTAGATCCCGAACGAAACATTCCTTGCAAAGCGGTTAGACATAAACCTGTAGCTCTTTTCCACTTTATTTGTTCTATTATATGGTACCGTGTGATATCTATATCATTATATTGTTCATACATATGTGTAGCTGGTATCTTTTTGAATATAGCCCTCAAAGCTTGGATTTCCAAGAATTTAATCTGACTACAATTTCTTAAAAACCAGTAATAGTTAAGTAAAGGCCTGAGAAATATTTTATAAGCTAACACTTTTTTCACGATTGATACTTTTGATGATTTTAAATAATTATTATTTTTTATTTGCCAAAATTGGGGAAAATTTGTTTTTGACATTTGTTAAATAACATTTTTGTTATCAGTTACAACTTAAGTCATATGTCAACAGAGAGTTGAAAAAAATTGTATTTTTAGTTTATTCTGTACCATACTAAAAATAGAATACCATTTCTTTGATTATGTAAAATAATATTTACTAAACCGTCCTAAAGAAATAATCCTCGATCTTATAACAAGATGTAACATTGTTTACTTAAGAATACCAAACTTCAACTCCATTGATAAGAAACAAATATAGTTGTTGTTGTAATTGCTAGTTAAAAATACTAATTACCAATGCATTGAATTTTCGATCTTTTGGTTTGAAATTGTAGGTATATCTACTATATACTGAGATGTTATAAAAATATAATTGGAGCCAGTTTTATGCCTCGTATAAAATTATTTAACAAGCATTTGTTTTGAATTTTTTTTGTCAGTGTCAACTGTCGTCTGTCAGTTGTCACTATAGTTTTGATTTCTTATTTTTAACATTTCGTTATTTGTTAATGAAATAAATATTCGAAGTGAATATTTAATATTGAATTGTAATCGAAAAACATTCTTGTGCTTTTAACAAGGAATTCTTCAATGCGACGGTTAAATAACAAAAATTAAAATGGAGACTCATCCTTTGAATTTGGTATAATAATGCGGAACATCTTTGTTCTTTGTTCTTAGTTTTAATTGTTATGACGAATTTTACAATAAACGTATTTACAGGCGCATCAGCAGCACAGACGTGCGGAGGCTCATTTGAAGAACAATAGATATGATGAAGCTATGAAATGTCATCATAATGCAGCAGAATTATTGCTTGATGCCATGAAATCTACCGCCTCTTCAGTTGCGTTGGAGTCAATTACTTTGCAACATAGCTACCACCTTAAGCAAAAAGACCTAATAAAAAATAAGAAAGAACAATATGCAAGAGTAAAAAAAGCATTGGATAACATTAAGTTATTAAGCAAGGATACAGAATCAAATCTTCATGGAAATGACATTCTAAAATTGCAAATTGCTATCTTTCGAACATTAAACGAAACTGAATCTATGTTAAATATTTTATTTGGTAATGTGACAGAAAGTGAAAAAGGTATTGTAGATATGAATAAAGATGTTATTGATGGTGTAAAACCAGACCACTCTCAACAATTATTGGTTGTTGAAGATCTGAAAGTTCTTAGTCAAAGCATGCATTCAATGATAGAGCAAATGGTTCTCCAAAGTGAGTTATTAAGAGACGAAAACATAACACTTAAAGAAAGAGTTAATTACTTAGAGAAGGAGAGGATGAAATATCTTAATATTTCATCTCAAGATATCTCAATTGACAGAAATGAATTTTCAGCATTAAGTATGTTGACTGATGGCTTTAGTAAAGATTCTAGTCAGACAGATACAACAGCTGTATCCAATAAACCATTTAATATTATTCCTTTTGAGCGAGTCAACCAACATCCTCATTTTGATTTAAGTGCACTAAAAGGTGATAATTGATTTGAAAATATAATGGATAATAATAACATAAGCTTTTCAATGTAGTAGAACTGCTGTCTAAGAAGAATGAAATCAATACTCAATAAAGTTGTCATATAAGATAAAAAATTTAAGTTTTAAAGCCAAATATAAATAGCAATGTTTCTTTTTACAATATCTGTAAGAAAGTGCATATAATTAAAACAAGGGAACATGTTTTGTGAATTCATCAAATCAAAAGAATATATAATGTTCTGAATATTTAAAATATAAAAACACAAGTTGTATTAAAATATTTAAAAAAATACAAAATGTGATACAAGTGTTTAGATTAAAAATGGTTCTTGTTTAAAAGTTTTACAGGTGTATTTTATTTTAAGTCATTCTGGGAAACATTTATTTTTCATATCTTCATGAAAAAGATTGATTTCATCAATATTCAACATGTTATGACAAAATTGCAAATTGCTTGCACAAACCTGTAAATGAATTTATAAACAAAGCCTAATTATAAAGTGCCAATAATGACTTAGTTGATTACATATTGTATATCATCACAGGCTTTGGCGTCGGCTTCTATACTTAATATAAGGTGGTGTACAGTATACATCAAGAAACATACAAAAATTTAATTGATTGATTTAAAATATATTGTATATATACTAACTTTTAAACTTTCGCGTTGTTTAATGTATTATTTTATTAACCGGAATTAACAGGCGAAGTAGGTATTACATACCTTTCAATTGTCTGACGCTTCGACTAGGTTGTACCGGCCGTGGTCATGGGCTGGCTGAGTCAGTCTGATCGAAACGTCAGGCAATTAATACCTATTTCGCGCGTTAATTCCCGTTACTAAAATAATAATATATTGTATGTATGTTATTAAGGATGTGACATAAATTTTTGTTGTATTGAAGCTTTTACATATTTTATTGCCTTTTGTAACACAATATTTACTAGTGAATATTTTTGGATCATTATTAAATTGATCCCTACTTCATTAATTTATTACATCATAACCTTTATATATGTATATTCTGGTGATGGCTGGATATATGATAAATAATGCAAGAATATAACAAAGAAAACCATATTATATTTTAATAGATATGTATTGCATATTAGTTTTACATAAAAATAAAAAGGTTATTCTTGTATTTAAATGTAAAAATAATTTCCCAGGTGGTATCTAGGAATAACTATACTTATGCCTAAGAGTTTATACATCAACAAATAATCTATTAACATTTCATAATTTTTGGTAACATGAAATATACACCAGTTGAAGATAGTCTTGAAGATTTTAATGAAATTTAGTTCTGTAAAATATATTTCTTTGAGTTATTCATTATGCTTCTAATTTTTAAAGCTTATTACAACTACATCACAACATATTTCTAATATTCAATCTTAGATATATACCTACCCTTAGGATACAGATATATAGTATTTTTTTCTAGACTATGTATGGTTTCAGTACATTCTAGAGCCTACTTGCACGTAATAAATGTTAGTAATTTCATATATGTCAGCCATATTTTTTTTCATAGCAGAACCAATTTCAATATGCCTCTATATCCAATATTTTATAGAATGTGGCAGTTAAGATCTACAAAATCCTAAATTACTTATTATAAAATAACATCAATTTTATTTCAATTAATCTTAAAAGACTATAAAATAGATAATAATAATAGTAAATGAATATTATTTATATTTCATGTTTGTTACAGATAAATTTATTTATGATACAAGTTCTTCAGCTATAATAAAGCATTTGAAGAATAAGTTCAAATAGGCACAAAAATGGCAAATCACATTACAAAGTGAACTATTGTAAAATTCACAACCATATATACATAGAAATGAACAATTAAATATTCATAGACAATGTTTATGTCAATGAGATTCTCTTGGGAGTCCTACAATATAACTAGCCAAAATTTGATTTCTCCTATATGTCGGAAAATATATAATAATATATATATTATTTTATGATTCATTAAAAGTTAAACATATATATGATATGGGCCCTGTATTGGTTCACTCGTCATATATATTAAAATAAAAATTGTAGATTGTGTAAAATATTTCTTAAGTATATAATCAGACAAATCTAAATTGTCTTCTGAAAGAGAAAATTATATACCTTGGACCTATTTAAAAAATCTTGCCTGGTGTATGGTTAGTAATGAAATGACAGCTAATACCATATGGTGTGAAATAAAAACATAGCCTTGCAAAGGAACATTCCATTGACTTCAGTTGCTTGAGAATCAAAAATATTCGAAACATAATATATATTACAGTCAAATAAATATATAGATTATTCTATGGTGTGTATGGAGGTGGTGGTGGGAGAACTGAAAGATCATCAAAGGGGAAATATTGTTGTGTCCCAAGAACTGGGGCTGAGAAAGCACTATGTACTGTTGGGACATATATCGGACTTGGTGTGTATGGTGGCAGAGCTGGAACTGAAGGTGTAGGGCCCACACTATGGGCCTCATACCCATCCCAGTCTTCCATTAGATTTCTTCTCTGTACATCTTCGCCATTTGATAATGGAGCACCCCATAGATTAGCAGCAGAAGCCACCAGAGCTAATGCACCTGTAAGATTAAGTTTTTAATTATTATTTCACTATCTATTTAAACAAGCTAAATGTCTAATCAAGAAATTAAACACAATATGTATATTTTTCAAAAATGAATTAAAGTAATATTTAAGAATAGATTTGAATTCTTTCAATATAAAATTTTCATAACCCAAAAGCATTACTCACCTGCTCCAGTTATTGTATAAAATCCATATTCGTAATCAACCTGTATAGTATTAGGGTCACTGTTATTGACGTTACCCAAAACGACAGTGGTATAGTAACATACTCCTACTATAGCAATCACCCAGAAAACACACATGATGCTTGGTACAGCATTCCTTCGTAGCATTTTAAGAGCCTTACTGTTATGACTGATAAGGTTAATCAGAACTCCAATACAAGAACTAAGTAAAACCATAAAGCACAGTAGTATGAGAACTCTCATTAGTGTTATTATTTCAGGTGTAATACAAGGCTGAAGACCTGCAAAATACAAATTATTTTTAAATTTAGAATTTTGTTTATTCAAATTTAAACTATGATGAATTATTGGGAAAAAATACTTTTTATTCATAAAAATAAATATGCAATACTATGAAAACAATGACAGTAAATTGATTTGAAAAAAAAATATGAATATAGTTTTATTAATACAACTACATTTTAGGTTGATACGTTGCATGATAATATAAAGCAAATATACCAATAAAATCAGATCTATTTAAGGGATCCAGGTCCTTATTTTGTAGAGTTATTTGATCATCGTCATCATCATCATCATCATTATCAAATGTGAAGAATTGTGTAAGGGAAAGGCTTTGGGTACAATGCAATCCTTTTATTCTGAACCAACTTGGTTGAGCCAAAGCAGCACATGTCAAGAGGAATGTGAAAGCATTGAAAAAAGCAGCTATTTTATTGAGTTCACTGTCTTGAAGGAATGGAAAAGATGTTAATTTAAAACCTGCAAAAAAAAGTCATTATAAGAATTACTTAAAAACTGTTTATAAAATTAGAACACTCAATAATATATTTTCTTAGATTTTCACAAGTAAATATTTGAAATAATCTGTAAAAAATAGTTTTACTTCATATAAAGAAATATTTTAAATAAATATTTATACAAAAGTTTAATATATTAATATTTAATAGCATCTTATAATATGTTTTCAGTACATATATAGTACAAAAATATGAAATTGAAGTTTCCCAAAATGATAGGCAATGTGTATAACTTATTTTGTTTAATTTATAAAGCTTTGTTTACATTTAAATTAAATTAAATTAAAAATAAAGTAAATATTAGTAAAAAATTTTTTCATGCCAATTTCATGCCTTTGTATGTGGGTGTTGTTATTGTTATTTGGTTCTTTTGCTGTTTGTCAATATGTTTTGTTATTCATAGACAAAATGGATCCTTTATGTTAAATAGCACAAATTCTATTCATTTTAGGAACAATTAGCCTTAACTATGTTACCATGTCCTAACTGAATCATTGAAGTGTAACTTCGGTAGAATGGGTGCGATTTAAAATTTTATAAAACATAAATTAGCAATGTAGGAGAATCAAACATTACCTAGAGAATTTAGTAAAGTTATATTACTTATATTAATGTTTTTATTTGGCAAGTTACTTCTTCTGAAGTTTCATTTCTGCTGTGGGAATTGCACACACACCTGTATTTAAAAATATATATTTCTTTAAATTTTTTCATTCCTAATACATTAAGATGAGAAAAAAGGCTATTTTGTTGAATTTCTTTCAGGAAGTAATCAATACAATAAATACATGTATTATATGCGTCCTAATTTAATATGAACATTTTATATAACTAATTATCAACTCATATTGTAGGTTACAATTTAATTTTCCTGTTACTAAACTATTCATTAGAATAAAATGTTAAATATAAGTAAAGCATCAATATAAATTGATGATGAGTTCATATATGAATACTATACATTTCTTATTATCTATCTGTAGTTTCTATATATAGTATACAAGTCACAAGTCAACAAAAATTCTAGAACTTAAAATGAAGACCAATTCAAAACATTTTTAATAATACAAGTTCTAATTCCATGCAATTAAATAGATTAATTATCAACATCTTTAAGAACAGTTAATTACATTTTGCTAATTGGATTGTTTTAATAGTCATGATGATGTAAAGGTATAAATAGACACTAAACTTCAGGGGGGGTATAAGTTTGACCAAGGTATTAATTTGGAACTATGTTACGAAATAAGTTTGTTTATTAGTAAGACTTTATAGCGAACATATTTACAAAGGGTTAATATTTAAAAATTTAAGTTCATAAATAGTTTATAACAGAGTCAAGTACATACCTATTAAAAGTTAGTTAGTTTAGGATATTCTACTTTCTTATCAATACTTTTATTATTTATTTGTATAGATCATTATTTATATGCAATTATTAAACTATATTTTTAAATAGATTTCTCAAACCTCGAATCCATGTTAGGCAACCCATTGTGATAGAAACACCATCGAAGATACTCAGAACTTAATGAAAGGTTTATGAATTAAAAACAACGCAATTTTAGTTGACACGACCCGAAATTATTGTTTTGCAAATTACTTTTGAGCAACCTGCCCACTTCTTGTCATAATAATCGTCATTCAGAATTTTGTTTGACAGAGAATATACAAACAGAAAAAATATTATCACATGATTGGTTAATATTTAATATTGATGACATAATCGAATCTCTCGTTCTAGCATATAAGCAAGACGTATAAAAGCTAGCGCCACTTGTTGCTGTAATGAAGCTTCGTTTCACTCTTACATTGCGTTTCTTTTCACGTTATTTTTTTGTCTCACTATCGAAACTAATATCGCTTTATGGATATAGATCTTGAGGTTAAAATTTTCTTTTAATGTAAATGTATTATATATACTTTTTAATATTTAAATGATTAACATTAAATATATTCACTATTTACATAATAAATATATTGAATATAATAATAATAGTGATGCCGATCTATCACTAGTCACTTGGTTATAATGTTGACAGTTGGTTATAATAGAGATAATATCGATAGTAAAACAATTATTTGTTGCTCGACTAAATCGAATCTAAAATATAGCATCTTACAGTAACAAATTATTTTATATTTTATTTACACGTATTTTGAAAGTAGTTAATGAATTTTTCATTATATACTACTATATCTCATTCGAAGTCATTCTTAGTATTGATATCACCAAAGTATATTATTTGAGAGTAGTTGTCATTCGTTTCAAAAGTAAAGATGCAGTCTACGTTGTTTTAATAATATATTTAATAATATATCAATACGAAATCAACTTTATATAACTGATTGTTCTCAAAGGAAATGCTTGTAACGTTTCTAAAATTATTGGATTAATTATTTGTTTTTGTCGTTATTACTAATTAAAACACATTTTTTTATTGTATGCGTAACCGAATGCTTTTTTGCATATTTTGAATTTATTGTCGTGAATTTTTCGAGTCTTTTTTATCGGAACCAATTTTGACTATTATTTTATAATTAGCCTTCACCCATTCAATTCATCATCAATAAATTTTTTGGGCAGGATTGATTTTATATTATGAATTAAATATAATTCTAATTGCCGGCACTTCCCGGACAGTTTCAAAATTTGTTGGAACAATATTTCTATTTGTCCTGTTTCGACTATTGGAGTCGACATAGGCTCTTAACCGCTTGTGAGGCCTTTTTCTCTTTAAGGACATTTCTTGTAGATACGGTAAATATATAATTTAAATTCCGTTAGACGTGTGAATCTTCAAGGCGTCGTCCTGATTGTCTTGTTTCCTGTTTCCAGGCTGAAGCTGTTCCTGAAGCCTGGTATTTTAAATTGCAAAGTTGTGTTGTATCTGGTGAGATTTATAATATTTAAAGAGCACTACAAAATAATTATTTGAAAGAATAAATGTTTGAAGGGAGCTGTGCGCACGACTACACTTGTCCATTGAAAGTGACGTCTAGGAATTTAATATAATATTATAAGAATCAGAAATGGAAATTACTTAAAAAAAAAAGGAATCCAACGACTATTACAATTTATTTATTTTTAACAGAATTGTAAAATAAACGTAATAGAGGTAGGAAATCAAATTAACAATAAATCAGCAAACATAAACTAAAACTCAACTAAAATATAAACGTAACGATTACTTTCGTAATTCGATCAGCAAAAATGGCTTACGTGACCGTTACACTAATACCGAAACCACTAAACGATTACGTCCGTTTGATTCGAGAACAAGCCGGCAAATGAATGTAAACATGATTGAAACGTTCCATTTATAGATGTTTTACCGAAAAACTTCTTTATCTCTAACAATATATTAAAATCAAATATTAATTTTGATATGGAAACAAATAAGTGTTTACCTTAAGTAAACCACCGCTGACACAAATTTCCTTTGTATTGTTAGTTAGTGTAAATTACAATATAAGGTTCATACAATTTATATTATTAATAAAATTTTAATTCTTAACCATACCCACGGCTTTTTATTTACCTTTCATTTTTCTTTAAAAGTACCTACCGCTATGATGTGAAGGAATAATGATTGAATGTACACTGGATAGTCGAATTAACCTCTACGCTCAACTGAACAGACTGTCAAACTATTCTATAAAAAGTTTGTTTTGTCCAAAGTATGATATCATCTATAGCATATTTTTTTGTGTATATAAAATTTCAAGTATTAGCAAGGGAGTCTAATATTATTTTTGAAATATATATATATATTAATTTAGGAAGGATTTTAAAAATTTTGTATGTGGAGCTTATAGCCCGAAAAATACATATAGGATTAAAACTTTTTACTGTTCAAAAAATTTACTGTTGATAAAAGTGCTGATACCTGATTCATTAGTTATCACTAGACGCACTGGCATAACAATAGGGTAGCATGACGGCAAAATTCCAGTGGCCCCCAACGGGAGCGGGGCCCCTAGTCTGAATTAAAGGTAACTTAAAATCAATTATATTAGCTATTATACGTAACTACTTTGTAAAGAGGGTTAAAATAAAAAATACTACATTATTTGCGCTTTTTTATATATTTGGGGAAGTAATGGCCCCGTCCGGTCAATATGCCCTTGGCTTCACATTATATAGCTTCGACACTGATTAGAATTTAGACACAAATGATAGTATATATGATTATAAAAATAATGTATTTTTAAAGTGGCAATGTTAGTAATACCTTTCCATCTATTGTCACAAGAACAAACTTCAAACTATGTTATAGTAAATGAAATTTGTAAGGAATATGACATATGTTTGATGAATTTGACAACTTGATATTTAAGTAATTTGAACTCTAATGATGTTCTCTCAATATTGGCGTTTGTTAAAATGCTGAATATGCAGAATTTTTCATGTAATATAGTGTATAGCTATTTTGAAACTTTAAATATGGTTAAGGACTTTTGAAGCTGATTGTACAACATTAATAGTAATTATACCAAAGATTCCATGACGTTTCATTATACCCATCGCGATAACCATTTTGGTCTTTTACGTCGCTAGGAATTCCCAGACTTAAGTTGACTGACTCAAGTTAAAGTCTCCGTACACTTAAACGCAGATAAAAGCTAATAATATAAAAAAATACAAGGCTAATATATATTTTTTATTGTGCAAAAGACCAAATTACTTAGTAAAACAATATGTAAAAATTTGTTAAGTAGCCGTGTGAAATACACATTTCGTATTTAGAAAATGAAATTAGTGGCGACCACAGTCATAAAATATGACTTCAACGGAACTAACAACAATAAATTATACGTAAAAGGATTTTTAGCTGTTTGCTTCATGACCTAGATTTTAACGAATATTTTAAGCAATGGTTTGCTAGTTTTTGTAAGTATATTAATATTGTTTCCTATATTTTTTAATAGTAGGTTTGAAATAAGATAAGATCTGTGACGACTAAACTGTTTATTATTTAATTGTAAAGTACTGAAATCAGTTAACATCTATAATAGTTAATATTTGCGGTTTACATCAGTCGTGGTCAATCTCTTTAGTAGATTATCTCTTTTTGAAAGTAATTCTTCAGATTGTATTGAAAGTTCTTTCAATTTATTTTCCAGTTCCGTCTTCCCACTGCAATAATACAATTTATTTTATTGTGTATTAGTATTTATCTCTTAAAATAATAAGTGTTAAAAAAAATAATAAATATAGCGTGAAAGAAGCCAACAAAGATAAGCAAATCCGCCTTAGATAACAAATGAGAAAATTATATAAGTTATTATTTACATTATAAATAAAATGTCTTCAGGAATATCCGCTTCCAGTCCTACCAGCTGGGCATTCAGTTCCATAACCTCATTCTGACGTTCTTCTTCTTCATTTTGGAGCATAACAATTTTGGTTTTAACCATTTCTATTTCATTATTTATTTCATCTTCATTCTGATATCAATTATTATTTAAATTTAATGGATTAATTTTTTTTTAATTAAATTAATACCACTTACAAAAAAGGCTCGCGCTTGACGAAAACGATCCGCGATGTTTCTCAACGTATCTTCGTACCTACGTCTGAAAAGATACGTATGAAAGTTCAAAATTTCTAAAAGGGAAAACGTAATACTACTAAATACTTAACATAACTATAGGAATATGTTTATTATAAAGTAGAAAAAAACTGTTACTCAGATTTGTGATATTCTGGCATTTCATAATCACTTTCCATTCTAGGTTATATATACATCCTCAAGATTTGAAATATCATATTAATAATAGGAGAGGTGGTGATGAGAGATAAAACGCGCAAAGGCAAGTTACATTCTTATATTTAACGTACATCTCCATCTCTACGTCTTGTTCTTCGCACCGCGCCGCGCGCTCGAGTGAGGCTCGACGAGAGCGCGCGGTGTTCAAGTCGCCTCTGACGTCATCGCTCTGACGCGATACTTGAGTGCGTCTAGCCGTGAGCCGCACTACGATAGTACATATATAATAGATCATATAATGTTAGTAATATCGTCTATAAAGTACAAATGTTATTTTTACAAAAATCATTTATATGCCAGGTATAAAATTACATATATATATTTATAAATTTATGCTTTTTTAAATTAGCAGACGCTGTATACCTATATACATGTAATATTCTTATGTTATATATTATTTGGTTTTGTATTATATTCCCTAAAAGCCATCAGTATTTCAATAAACAATGATTATGAGATGCGTATTACGATAAATATTGATCAAAAATATAAAATTAATGTATATGAAAAACCTTAAAGTAGAAGAATATTTGTAAGGGGATTAACACATTTAAAATAATGATAAGGGCCACCATTTAACTTGACGGGTCCCTTAATGGACTGTAACTGAATATTCGGAACATTAATTGCTTTTTATATAGAATGTCGTTTTTCTGTACAGCAAATAAGTATTTAATCAAATTGACTATGATGGCTACCTAATTTCATTATTTTCTATAAACCTTAAAACAATATTTCAAGAAGATTATTTTTATAATTTTCTTATAAAGTCATAATCGTTCACATTACCACTTTCTTGCTTCAGGCGCTCAATTTCCTCATTAAGAGATCGCACCGTACGTAATGCTGTCATTGTCTCACTATATTTCTTCTCATTTTCGGCGTCTAAAGCCGGTATTGCTGAACGCTTTAAACATAATTTCGATAACACAGTTTATCTACATTAACAATAGTTAAAAGTTAATAAACTTTGACATTAAAATTATTGACTGTATCATACATACTTGTTCAATCAAATTCTTCTCAATGTCTTCCAAATTATATTTCAAGAGACATATTTCAATTTGTTGTTCTTCTGGCGAAAACATTTTACAGCCCACAAGTAATAATTTAAATCGTAATCTACCTACTTATTTTTTGTTATATTTTTTTAATAATATTATTTTATTAATTTGTAACAACTTTGTTCTCCATAAGGAAATAATCAATTTAATTTAGTAATTCGCGCCAAAACGGTTGATTCCTTTTTTTTTTTTTGAAAATGGATTTTATATTAAACAGCCATGCACATGAATTATATACGAACTGTGTAGTTTACCCATTCGTTCAAGATTTACTTTTTTTATTCAGAGACCACGACAATTTTGATTTCGCAATATCCTTATGATATTTTTCTAAAAAGTATCGAATTTTTTTATTTAAAAAGTATGTAAGTAATGTGAGATAGGTTCTGTATTCAAATTTACATTCATTTAAGACATTTTCTTTATATTACTTGCTTTGAATGTACTATAGACTAGTTAAAAAGTTTTTGTACACTTTTTTACACACCTATTCTTATTAAATATGAAAAACAAAAAGCTTGGACTACACTATTTTAAATATGGTATATGTAATGTTTTTATCGTAGGTTATAATAATATTAATAATAATACTTAAATATGAAATTGTCTTAAAGTCTAGTGTTTGTATTAGGCATTATCTGTTTATAGTAACGACATACCTTATTAGAATATTTTAGTCTATGGCGACGAAGTCTATAGTCTATGGTATGGTATGAAAAGAAACATGATTATGTTTTATAATTTATGTTGTTCAAATCTATAATTGGCAGAAATACTTGTCGTTGCATTAATTATTATATGTTATAAATTCTGTGGTAGACTGTTATGTGTAAATATATTTGTAGACTAAGATAATACATTTATTTCTTAATATATTCCATGCGATAGGTAAGTGATAATCTAGTCATAGAAAGATATTTCGCGTTTCTTGGTATATCCGGTGATGGAAGGGCATGGGGGAGTATTACAATTCTAGACCTGTAGAGAATGGCATTCACTAATTCATGGTTGCCAAGTAGATTCTTTGCTTATCTCCAATTCTAGTTCTGTAAGATGAGATAAAACTGATAGTAATGTATAAAAATACATTATGTATTTTACGTATGTATATATATTTTACTTCAAGATAAATAATAGGCATCATAAAACAGAAAAAAAAATCGGAAACATTCGTATTGGTTTTCCTATTGAAAGCAAGAACAAGCGCTACTGTTTTGTAAAACTATATAACCCTCTAATGCGTTTTGTTATAAAAATAAAAATAATTCCCTTTACAGTATGATATAAATGCAAATATATTTTATTAATGTAAATTGAAATTATTATTGTTATTCTATCTTGTATATGTTGTATCTTGTTAATGCTTCCCAAATATTTAAAACTTTGTACTTGATCTATTCGTTGTCGTTTAAGTTTGATTTATTAAATAAGGTTTCTGTTTTAGAAGCAATATATAAAAAAAAGATTATTTTTAAAACTTTGTTTAAAAAACATCTGTTATCTAATCAAAAACGTAATTATTGTGTCTGTAAACGAGTACAGGTTATCCAGATATTTTTAATTATTCTATGAAATTATTCGATTTTAATTAAATGATGTAATATATAATAAAAATTGTTAATATGTTTATAATAATTGCATTCGCAAAAGTATTTATTATTATTTCTACTTAATAGCTTAATATATACAAATCTTAAACAATAACCTTAATGTATAATTTAATATATGGTTGGTCTAGGCAATGATATGTATTTACTTTTATTTCCGATTTATTACATCTCCTTTTTATTATTATTATAATTATTACTATAATTGATATCATTTGCTTTTTACTTTATATTTATTTTTAAACACAATGAATGGTTGTGCAGGAAAAGTAGAGCAGTGGACTATATACTATTAATTTAATGGTATTTCCAAAAAGACTATAATTACGTATAGCACGAGGACTGCGCGGGAGCGTGTGCGTATTTGAAGCGACTATAGCTGAGTAGTCCGGTCTGTCGATGGACGCGGTGCAGTGACCCGCGACCCCCTGCGTCTCAATGACATTGTTGCCGCATCATTACGAGTGCATTTTAAGTTGTCTTAACAATACTTTTATAACTGTCACTGGTGTTGGTTACGCCATGGTTCGGCAGCCATTGAAAACCAGCGCTGGAGTGTCACACTCCAGTAATAGCTGAGTGACCGTTTTAGACGCCACCATTAATTTTTTTTTTTTTATATTTCCTTTTTTTTGGTTTGTTTTTATATTTCGTTTTTTTTATATTATGTTATTTTAGTTCTGTGTAAATGTGACGTCTGAATAAAGTATTTTTGATTTTATTATTTGATTTGATATAGACAATATCGTTATGTCGAAATCATAATGATTAGGGGGTATATTTGGTAAGATCAGCTCTTTATCATTATACTGTCTAGCCCATCGGTTATCTTCGGAAACACGAACAAGAAGGCCGATGACCATTATTTATCTTGAAGAACTGTAATACAATGTATAATATAAATATATAACAATATGAACTACAGCAGGCAATACCCTGCTTACTGCTATTACAAGTACAATTCCTGACGAGTTGACTGGCAGAGAATCCCACCAGGAATTAAGTTTAAATAAATAAATAAATAAATAAATTCCTACAGAGAACCTTAATAAAATTTCAGTCAAATCCAATGTCAACAGGACTTTTTTGTTAACGCCTAAAAATTAATATTCAAGTTATTATTTCGTGAAGTATATATGTTTATAGAGTTATGCAATGAAGTTATAATTTATTACTTTGAAAATATCTATAACTAGTTACAGGCATATAAATATCTAGAACATAGTTCTCTTGGTAGCTCCAGGGTTATGAGCCATTTAAAAGACATTTAAAGAGATTTTAAAGATAATCTCACAACGCGACAGCTTGTTATCCACGAGTTAAAAAAAATAATCTAAGATATTATTTCCTCCTACAATTCGTGACTATTTTTCGGAACTGATTTCAACGAACAACATTAAAACGTACTAACCTCTAGTTCAGAGATCCTGACCAGGTATCCGTATTAAAGTCACAAATTTTCGATTGTAAATCGATGATAGTGCAAGAAGTGTAAATATTTAAGATCTACTTAAATAATGTTGATAATTGACTTTTTTTGTATTTTATGGACAAGGAGCAAGTTATAATAATATATCGTTCTTCTAAAGTGCACATATATATTAGTATAACGATTTGAAGTGTGGTTGTTTAAATTGGAAGTGTCCCAGTTTATTATAGCTGTATATATCCAGTATATATATTTTAATTTAATTTAATTTAAATCTTTATATTATGTTGATGAAATATTGTTTATTTATTATAACATATATTTCTGTACATTGTTCGACTGTACAAATCGACGTAGAGTTTTATATTTCAAACTCGTGTATTCGTGATACCTATTAGGAATTAACTTTTCTATAATATATATTATTATATATATATATATATATATACATATTTATGTAATCACCTCAAGGCACTATATAAGGATAAGCAAATGCATGACTTCACTTCTATAGTTTAAATATAAGAACATTGAATATATTTCAAAATGAATCTAATAATTATTTTCTCTGTTGTTTTATTTTTAATTGTGTTATTATTCAACGGTGTTACCGCATATCCGAAAAATAAGGCTGCTTCAGTAGCTGTAAGTCATTTTATGTATTTTGTCATGGATTTATTTAGAAATAAGGTCTAATGTTATATTATTATACTACACAGATTTTTTTTACTATGAATAAGTGGATGAATAAGATATTAGTTGCCGTAGCACGATACGGATCCGTGAAAGAATAACAGCTTGAAAGACTTATTATTAAAAAATTGCTTTAGTTGGTTTTCAAAATTTTATTTTTTTTGTATTGGAAAAACTGTGACGTATATTCCGACTGCCAAAAAGGTGATGGCCAGGTTTTGGATGACATTGCCTGGCACCAAAGATGACACAGAATTTTTTAAGCGAGATGCAATTATGCTAGTCACAGTAGTGACAGAAAGGGTTCTTGTACAGACAGATTGTCAAAAAGGCACCGACAGGAGATCGCAGGTCCTCGTTCCACCGTTGGATCAGGTTTTAATTGACAAGAGCCCTGACTGGAGATGAATCGATCTTTAGCCTTTGATGCTGATTGCTGCCAGCTGCCAATACAACCCCGCGAGCACCTCTGCTATGTGGTGTATAGTTTGGAATGTGGCCGCTATGTCCGCCTTCGTACGGTATCCATGCGTTACCCTCAACGCGAGAACCTTTAGGTCCTTCGCATAAGAGTTTTGGAGGTTGCGGTAAAAGCCTATTCTCTGGACGGTTATAGGGCATTGCTCATTTCGATACTATAGGCGCTGACAAGTAGCCTATATACAACTATTTGGCATAAGGAGCCAAAATAAATGAGTCGGAGTTTCTACTTCAACTGCAATTTTGGGGCCATAACGGAGAAGTGAGGGCCCTTCTTCTCCACAATCGAATTTGCAAAGGAAATGTACTTTTACACCAGGGAAGCTTGGGAACGGCCGTCCAACAGAATAACCTCCAAACTCAAGAATAAAAATTGTAAATAGACCTTTACCCTTTACATATTATAAAAAAAATTAAAACTTTTTATTGGCTTAATTACAATATAATAAACTATATGAATTTTTACACAATTTATGTAGTACTTTTCTAAACTTAAGCCTTTTACTCCTTTTTTATTTTCTGGGGAGAAAATAATTATTTTAAGAACATGTATAAATTTAAGTGATTTTAAAAGGGTTATTAATTATTTGAGTTAGGAAAAGGGAAGGATGGGGTAGATGAATTCGTATATATTTGCTAGTATTGTAATAAATTACTGTAATAGAAACAATAACAAAGCGTGAACAGTTTCCTGTAGCGTTAATACATATGTTTTAAAAGGTTCACAAAGATGTTCTTTGAATTGGTAGACAATACGAAAAGGAAAAGGTTCGAAAATAATATTAATATTAACAAAAAGTGTTTTGATTTTAACTGTACAACTTTTACAATCATATATTTGTTTTATTTTGTAAAATCTGAATATATTTGGGGGATAACTTCAAATATCCATGGTTATTAAAGAAAAGCATTTTATTACAATTTCTATATTTCTATATATTCATATTTTCCAATTTAGATATCCATAATATTTAAAAAAAGAACATATGCAGATAAAAAAAATTGTAAAAAGGACCAGTATATCTTTCAGAGATTTCTGTCAGTGCGAGACAGTATTAAAGTAAATAGGAGCTATGTTCAATTCAACAGAGTAAAAAACTTAAATAATTAAAAAATATATATTGATTATGAAGCTAATTATAACATAATATTATTTTATTACCTTTGTAAGTAATCTTTTTTATTGCAGAAAACTGCCTTCCGCGCAGCCAGCATTGCAAGCACCGCCCGTGACTTGTACAAAAATATTAAGAATCATAGACATAAGCATTAAAAAGTTTACATTTATTAAAAAAGATTTATGATTAAAAATCTCGGTGATTTGTGTCAACCATAATTATTGTTATTTTTTTATATTGATGAGTTAAAAATATCCTAATAAAAGTTTTATATAAGATGTATGAATTGTCTGATGTCTGGATCTCATAAACGACAACTAGCTTACAACGTGGCTAAATGGAGGCCTGCGGGTCTTAAACATTGCTTTATCGTCTGAAATGGTAATAAAATAAACACATCATTCATTTCATTTATTCATTATCCATTTCATTTTAAATGTAATTAAATAACTACGAGCGCGAACCAGACCTCAAGTTTGACTTGCTGCGCTTGCAAAATCTCGGTATATGTTAGCATATTGAGCGAAGCGAGGTGCAAACACCACTGAAGTTGCATTTACAAAACGTCGACGCATTCTGTCTTCAATTATTTTTCAAGCTGAAACACATTATTATATAAATATTTTTTTATTTTTTTTTAAACCACCATCAGACTGATATCTATCAGTGTGCAAAATTTGGAAATTTTCGGATATACCGTTTTTGATTGATGTTTGCACAAAGGAAGCAGAAAAGTCTCATAGAAGGCTTCGTTCAATTAAGGTATTTAAATATATAGTTTAATAATTAACATAAATATGGAAATAAATGCATAATAAAGATATATCTGTCGATTAAGCTTTAAGCTAATTTGTCCAATTGAAAAACATTATTTGTGTTTCAGAATCAAATTAAGTAATAAATAAATAAAGTATATTTAGTCATAATATTTGATATCTTCTTTTCTTGACACGTTTTATGTTTGTGATCCCTTTTATAAAGTATACAGGTTATTCAATCTTACGAAATGTCTATGAACAAAATGTTTAATTTCACAAGAGGCTTGTTGTGACAAAGGATGGACGGATTGATTTATTATAATAAGGCGTTTAGGCAAAACATTAGTTTTCTATGTAATAGTTGTTGGGGTGTGGCGCTATATCGAAAAATACTGGCGCCACCCTCGGGGGACGGACCTTATGGTACCGCTGAGATAGCAAGTTGAAACAAGAAAGTCGTGAAACAGTATGGCTATCTCAGTCGGGCACTGGTAGGTCCGTCTCTAAGGATCCTGGGTTCGGTGGAGGGGGTCGAGATTAAAAACACTGGAGTACGACGTGTAGACGCGATAGCGAACCAGCCCCAATAATATTTTCAATTCTTCTAGTTCCCTTTTCTTCAGAGTTCCTTTTTTTCTTGAGAGTTCTTCTTAGCCGTCGGAAGTAATAATCGGTAGTGGCGCCATACTGCCGGGTGTAGCACGCCACGTATACCGTAAAGAGAGCCGCGGTTTATAGACTCATTTTACTAACATTTTTCACTATGGCTGGTCCGCTTTTTCGCTAATATTTATTTCTCTAGATCTTATACTTGAACATGTTGTACATCAAACTAAGCGTCTTAATAAAATCTATCTAAAGGTATATAATACAAAACAGTAATAATTATAAATCTAAAATAATACGTAAAAAACATGCAATATCATACAAAAAATGGTACTTTTAACAACCTAAAATTCGTTATTATGTCAAAACTATCCATCTCTCAACTATAAACTAAACATATTTATAATCAGTTTTAAGTGCTTTACTAAATTACAAAAGAAAAACAAAAGAAAATCTAATTATAATTTTCATACTAAACTCAAGTGCGAGACAGAGATGCCAACATCTTGCTATCTCTGTCATACCCATCAGTTTGACAATAGATTGCTGCCTAACGAGAGACTAATTCTATGACTATAAATTACGAAGTGTGGGACAGAGATGCTAACATCTTATCATCTCTGTCACACTCATTAGTTTCACAAAAGAATGATACATAACGAGATACTAGTTTCCTGACCGCATGTACATGAGATTATTGAAATATGACTACATACTAATACAAGATTGGTTGATTAAAATAATTAATAAAGAGAGCGGACATTAAAATTATTTGTCGCCGACAATAGTTATTTGGATTACTAATTAGTAATTCAAATAAATCATAAAAATATCTTTAACAATAAAATATATGCTTTTTACAAATTATTATAAGCCATAAGAATAAATATTGTTATTTATTTCACGTTCGCTGACTCTTTACTGTCATTATATTTTTTCTTCAAAATGTGACTAATCTTTTTTTCAACCTGTACAATGAAATTTAAATTTCAAGTTTAATCTCCCTGTAAATGTACAAATACAAAACCCTTTCGAAAATTATGTACCTGTATATAATTAGGTTACCTTAAACCATTACACAACTGTCATCACCACGTGTTGACAAATTAAACAAATATTATATTAAAACTGGCTGGCGTGGCCCGTCCGCGATGTCCGGGCGTCTAGAAAAGAATTACAGCTTTTCCCACCAAATTTGAAAAATTTTCAAAATAACCATTCATAGATTTCTTGAAGAGGAACGACTTTGCTTTTGAATCTTTTGCTCTAACATGCATAGTTTTTGAATTACCACTTTTTTCCGACAATATTTCGAAATTTTTTAAATTTCAAAATAGCCTTTCCTCTTTTTAAGCTAAGAGCTTTCGAATGACGAGCACGTGTCTCTAGGACGCTTCCTCGAGTAACGGTACGCGACAGATAGACAGACATAAGGCAGACACACAGTGACATGACAAGGGTATTATATATAGATCAGGGTTAAATGTAGTTTCATTTATTTACAAAAACATATAATCATTGAGTTCTTGTTCAATATTAATGATGTTTATTTGAATTATTTCATGAAGAATGCTCTGTATTTTATTTCTATTATATTATTCTGGTTGGTTCCCGCCTCTTCACTGTCGTCGCTTCTTCAAGAATAATATATTGAAACAAATATCTGAGTTAAAACAATTTAGAATAAGCAGTTTGTTTCTACTATTTTAAATCTCTAGTTAAGGTACTTAACTTTTACAAATTAATTAATTAATTAAACTAATAAATTTTGTTTTAGGATTATTCAAATGAAACCTAAACTTTGGTTAAAATTCAAAATAATTAAGCATAAACTCTTAAATATCCTATAATATAATGAATTGATCTGCAGATTGATTAATTATTCAATGATATCAAATCTGGATCATGTACTGAGAAGCTGACTACTCTCTTATCCAATGTTAATTCATTAGACAGTATTAATACAATTAATTATCAAACGCAGTACTCCACAGCTACCTCATTAGACAGACATCTGGAATGTCGACAGACTCCTTACCTAATTTACTTCATTAGCTTTGATATTAAACTAACAAACTGATTAGCAGACAGCTATATTATAACCATAAACATAAGATATGTATAAATGTATCTGTAAAGAGAATTAGAACTTACTGACTTAGAACTACAATAAGATTATAATGGATGGATGCGATCTATATAATTTTTTGTATGTAAAGAAGTAAATTCATTGATTATATAATATTTTATAATTTATAATATAACATCACACATTTTACATGATCTCTATTACCTTCAGAGGTGGAGTATTAACAATTCATGTCTAAACACTTTTTAATGCCTACGTCATAAAAGTAACCTAACTTCAAACTGTCATATTTCTAATCCTGGTGGTTGCGGCGGCCTACGGGTTAATATATATTTATGTATATATATTTAACTACCTCTTGAAATATTCAACTCTCTCTTCTACTCTTTGTCTTGTACGGTTTTCTCTTATACTCTACACCCATCGATCATCACTGTCTTTACTCCATTAATCATCATTCAAACAGTCTATCCATCTCTTCTTTGTTCTCCTTATAGCCGTATATGTAGATATGTAGATAAAACACAGAAAATACTTTCAGACCATTAAAATAATTTACAATAGACAATATATACAACTGCATTGTCTCAGCGGTCATAGGTATCGTTTTGCAACTGATATACATAATCTGTGGACTGGTTGCATACATTTGGAATGCAGCCAAAGGACGCCAAGATATCACAATTTCCAAGTAAATGAGTTTGAATTTATTTTCGATATTAAACTTCGAATCTTTCAACACTTTTCTCTTTATAATTCTGAACACGTTCCAAACTTAAGAGTGGTTTGACATTATTTCCTCATGATTGAATATGTTGCGGTTTTTTTTTTATCTCAGGTCAGCTGAGTTCTATAAACGTGAGACTTTTAAATGACAGTTGGTAATATTTCAGTTTTGGAGATAAAGAAACCTAACGAGGCACTTGAAATAAAAGTGGATTACTGCAAAAGATACGAAACGTCGGGTTAAAATGCAGTGAATTACTGCAAAGTATTCGAATGTAGCCAATTTATACGCGAGTTTTAATCCGTAAAAAATAGCTTTATTTCAAATGTGTACTCGTGAAAATCTAAGGAAATACTAACGAGGCACTCTTGGTTCTTGTTTAAATGATTTAAATTATAGTTCTAATTTAAATTATTACACTTTGAAGTCATTGTGATAAACAAGTATAACTGATTTGGAATATTATTTTTATTGTTACTTTGAAAGTCAGTTAGATTTATATATTGAATACAACATTTTTATGAACATGACATTGCAAATAATGAACAAATAGATATTTCGCACAAATTTCTTATATTTCTCCTGACTACCTGACCACTCAGTTCACGAACTGAAGCCTCATCACGTACCTGTAGAAATAACATATATATTTTAATTATTTCTAAGATTTACACGAGTACTACACATTTCAATAAAACTATTTTACGGATATAACTGCGTTTATTTTTAAATTTTTTAATTTAAGACGAGATGATGGTGTCTCGTCTTACCGCGAACACGTTTGCTGCAAAGCATTCGAAACGTCGGGTTAAATTAAAAAAAAATTATTGAAATATATATATTTTATTCAATAAATATTTTAATAACATGTTACGTAACACATGTAATTAAAATAATTATTGAATAAAACAATCTACTCTTGTTCTGGTTTATTAAATTAAAGTTCTAGTTGTCAGTCACGAATCAAATTGTTTATATTTTTATTTGATTTCTTTGCTGGAAAGCGCCTGAAAATTACACAATAATAGTTGTATTAAATAATCTTTTAAATCAATCAAATAATTTTTAAATGAAAGGTATTTAAAATACTTTAAAATAAAAATAATACAAATTAAATAAAATATTAAAAATATGAGAAACTGTTGGGAACACCTGATACAAATGTATATTTTCTAACAAGAACACATTACAAGTTAATATTTTTTTATAAAATTTTAAATGTTAGGTTTAATACTGTACCAGGATCGCAGCATCCACGCGGTAGTTCTCTCTCTGAGGGTCCGTCAGTTAAGAGTGAGCCTCGCGCTGGAACGTGTGCTGAGATGTGACGGAGCACGAGGAACTTTACTACTTACGAACTGATTACAGATGAAACATGCTTCAGTGAATTAAATATTAGAGCAAGATATAATATATATAGAGTTAGATTCTTTTCGTGCAAAAATGATAATATTGCTTTTAACAGCAGTTATGATTGTGGGTAAGTTTTCAATGTCATTAACTTAGTTTAACTATTATTACATTACTACACAAATAAATGGGTCCTCTGTTTGTAAATATATTCGTAACAAAAAAGCTTTATAATAATAATAATAATAATAATAATAATAATAATAATAATAATAATAATAATAATAATAATAATAATAATAATAATAATATTATTATTAAAATTGACAACTCTCCCGGGAAATAGCGAATGATCATGAATAAATTAAGAATAATCTACAAGTCAGTAAATTCTTTCAATTTATTTTTGTGAATAGATATACCTTTATTAAAACTTCAAACTCTAGTTGCAGGGTAGATTTATAATATAAGAAATTAATAAAATATGCCAAAGATATTTTAACTATTTATAAATTTTTATTTTATGATATGCGAGAAAATGTGCATGCAGATGCCTGATGATACTAAAAGTAGAAATAGCCGGCTAACTTATTAATAATGATATTTCAAGATTTATAGTGTTCTCATATTTAAAATGACTTGAAATAGTTTACAAGTTAAATAATATTCATTTGAAGTTACCTCTAATTAACCTTCTTATTAGTATATGAAAATAATTCGAATGTAATAAATGTAGTCAAAATAAAATCACTCTTCTATATGTATTGGTTGAGTGAGGGCTAGCTGTGGCTAGATCATTGCTATTACTATTTTGGATATTAGTAATCCTCTGATGTGCCTAATTTTACATCAGGAGTCATTAGTACTCCCTTAAATATTATAATTCCATTAAATACTAATGTATAAATTATATACTCAGTATTATTACCTATTAGAAGAATATTCCCTCGGCTCAAACTACATAATGTTGTTATAAATATAATCTCTCAGTAAACCACCATATTTGATACAGTTTATCGGAAACTCTTACAATTTACTCTCATTCTTTATGACCAAATAAGCACTGTTCTTAGTTACATATTTATTATGTTATAAAACATATTTTTAAAGATGGTTTAAAATGAAGAGTGATACCGTGTGAATAAATAGAAGTCTTATTATGAAAGTTACGTTCTTATGGATACATTTTGTAGATGGTGGTGGTGCCCAGATAAGCGAGGACAGCTGTGACCCGCAGCAGCTGAAGGTCTGCGTGGATTCAACTCCTCGTACACAGGTGGGTCTGCCTCGGACCAGGGAAGAGCTGGACCAACACTGTCTGTGAGTACTTTTAAATAGATTTTCATTTTGAAATATAACTATTTTTTTTACAGTCCGTAAAAAAATAGTTATATTTCAAACACGCGTATAATATGGTTGCTGCAAAGAATTCGAAACGTGGTATTAAAATTAAAATGTAAACAAATTATACGCAATTTTTAAATGTAGTCGATAATTGCAAGAATAAATGTACATTAAATAAGTTGTAGATCTTCAAATATATAAATAAGATAAAAGTAACAGTAATCAACTATTATTACCTACATATACTCGACCATTAAACTTTTTCATGTGCTCGTAAACGATACACTCTTAATAGAAACGGATGCCATTAGAAAGAATTGTACAGAAAGTTGGTGGTAACGTACTATAAGTGCTTGAAATATTTAAAATAATGTCTTAGGTAAAATAATGAAATATAAATTTAATATGTATTTAATAATGACATAGTTCAACAGAAAGGAATAACTTATATTAACTATTACAGACATTTTACAGAATAAAGAGACAAGAGAGACAAGTATATATTATAATTTTTTATTCCTCTGTGTTATGTTAAATTCTATTGTCCTATCATAAATCTGAAACCCATGATCAATAAATTAACTTGTATATAGTCAGTTACAAAAAAGTGTGATATTCTCATACTTACAATGATCTAGGTTTATAATTTACGTAAAACCTAATTTCTTAACTATGAATGCTACCCGACACCATGGATGTGTCGCTTGTGAAACATGTTCGTAAATCTGATATATGTATTGTATACATGAAACATTTTAAACAACTATTTCACCAAAGCTTTTGCTCCATACATAAAAAAATTGTTTTAAATTTTATGTAACTGTAAAAGGATATAGCTAAGTGAAAATTAAAAGTATCAGTAAAGTATAAACTTTATAATAACATTTTAAAGGATTTTATAGAATACTGAGAATTACAGTTAATTTCCTTACATTATTTAGTGGTTATTTTGCTATTAATGTTTTATGTAAAACTAATAAAATATTTTAATTAAAATATGATACTTGTTAGTATATTTAAGTGAAATTATTAATGCTTACTCAAAGACTCGGGAGAATATATTAATTTTCTTTATAACACAATTTCACCCTTTTAAATTGCTTTAGATATTCCAATTTAATATCGCTATAATCACTTTTATAAAGTATTAAGGTTTTTTTAAAAACCTTTGTTTTATAATAAGTATTATGTAATTATTTGATATCTGTGTTATGCGCAGAGCATATCAAACTGGTATGTCATGCATGGACACGTGGATCAAGAGGTGTCTGCCCACGGACGGACAGAAGCTCGTGCAGCAGCAGATTGGAGGCGCGAGAGCGCTCATGCGTTACCTGTGTAGCAACGACACCGCGCTACGGAGAGGTGAGACAGTTGGTGTAGCGTATTACACACGGAAATAGCAATAATTGTGGTACATACTGAAAGTAACATACATTCGTCTACAATTTTTTTTTAATAGAAACCTATTAGAGTAAGTTGTATTATGTTGATTATCTTATGTATATAATATTTGCATAATTGTTAACAATATTTGAAAATCATTTCTTTTATACAAAAAAAAAACACCTTTCCTTATTGTAAAATAAAAATCAATTCAACATAACAGTGTCTATAAATAATGACATACGAAGAAAAGTAAGAGATTTACAAGTGATAATTATATTTTATATTCTTACGCACTTTCCTTTCAATACTTTGAAGATACGGCAATTTGTTGCTGCATAAACCTACTTAATCCTAATTGATTGTTTTAATATATATCAATTACAGATTAGAGTATTATTCTTAAACCTAATGTATCCTAAACATTCAGCTTTCGTAACACATTAATAGTTTGAAGATCTAAATTGAATTGTTATAATTTCTCTAAGTGACAGTAAAAATGAATTGAAGATATAACATTTATTTTGATAATAAAAAAAACGTTAGCAATTTAAGAGCAATCAATGAGATTTCGGCTGTAAGTATCATTAGTTATGGTGTGTCAGACTTCCTGAAGGAGCCGTCGTGCTGGTCGATGGTGTCACCGGACTGGTCGCGGTGCGTCGATGAGCTGCAGCTAGCTGCGCGGGACATCTCAGAGCGCAGCCACCATATTGTGTACTTCAACAAGAACACTGAGCTCTGCTGGTACATAGTGATAACAAGTATCTAGATTCGTCCGTCTATCCGTTCATTATTAAATCACTTATTAACTTCAAAATAAAGACCAAGTATTTTGGAAGTGAAAGATACTACCTCTCGTCAAATTTTCAATAAATGTAAACACATAAAAAAGTTTAAGCATCTTGCGTTTTACATTATTTGTATTTTATTTATTAATAATAATAATAATAGCAATAACAATAATAATCTTTATTTCAGAAAACTTAGTTCCATAAAAAACTCAAATTTTAAAAATCTTATAAAAACAACACGAAAAAAAAAAACAAAAAATAAACAGAAAGTTGAATTTTTTTTTCTCACTTACAAAAACTAAAACACATCACACCAAAAAACTGTAATACAATTTTAGTGATGCACCTATTTCTAACTCTTTTTTATAAACTTGTTCAGTCTAGCTTCGACAAACGTGCTTGAAGCGCTACAGTAAGGTACCAACCTTAAAAGGTGTCGGAGATGTTATTCTACTGAACACAAATGCCATCCAAATGTTCCCGTATAGCTAGACAAGAGTTGACATGTGTAGAAACTCTGACAGTAAGTTCTAAATAAATGGTTCTTCGTCTGTACATTAGCTCTAAAAAAATCGTCTCGCTATCATTCTACCGACAACAGAGGGAGCCAAAACAAAAACAATACAAAAACTTTAATTTTGTATACTTGTACATCTAAATCAGTTTTATATTTAATAAATGCTACGATTTCGTTTGTTGTCGTAACTATACGGACGCTAGAAACATATAGGGATATTGTTCTGTCGGCGGCCTTAAAGTTAAGCTGCTCCAAAGTTTGAGCGAGCCCTCGTCTGTTCTGTAGGTTGTCGCTAATGTTGCAATATTTCCGACCATTCATTGCCTCTTTTGTCACCTCTGCAATTGTATACTCGTTTCTATCACCCATTATATTATCACCTAACTTGCATGGCTCGAGTAATAAGTCGCGTCGCCTGGTCATCGCGGCACAGACATCGGTGGTGGCTCGCGGTCTTGCGAGCTTGCGTTCCGCCCCGCTGTCCCTCCTTCTACGCACGCTTCGCGCGCATCGGCGCCATCGCCACCGCCATCGGGCGGTCGTTGAAGATTTCGCGCCTCATTCATTGCTGATAAATTTCGATCTACCTCCTTATGTCTATTAGCATTTCTCTTCTTACCCGATTTTTCCAGAACTAAATCTTTTAATTGACCCTTGCGTTATACTCGTGAACGGGTGCTGCTTGCGTGACTGGTCGTCTTGCTGGCTCAGTTTCATAATTATAGTTTTATTTTATTTGCTAAATTGGTTTTTATAATTTAGCCTCCACAAGGAATTGATTGCGATGGTTCTAGTTGTTCGTAAATTGTTTACTATATATGGACGTTTGTGAAACAGTGATCACAATACAAAAAAAAAAAAACCCGGCTGAGTTTGTTGTGGGTTCTTCTCAGACCAGGGCGCGCTTGGAACCCTCGTTGCTTTAGTTATAAGTTGGACAGTGACTCTACAGAAGGGCTTATTTCGATATGTAAGGCATCGAAATAGGCCCTCCTGGCACTTCCATTTGACGTACACAAGTGATCATTGGTATTGATTGAAAGTGGATAATATAAAAATAAATAAAATAATTAATAAATAATTGCTGTATTTCTTTGGTATGTCAGTTGTTACAGATGGCGCTGATGTCTCAGATGTTTCTCTTCGTATACTAGCAACTTTTTTCTTGAGTACTGACATTTCATTTAGGAATGTAGTAACGTCTATGTGATAAAACGTGACCGTCGGCAGCTTGTTTAGATCTTTAGCTTCAAATATCGGGAGAAATTCCGGTTCCGTTTCCAACGTTGTACAATTACAATCTCAGCAATTGTATCCACTTTATTGCAGATGAAAGCTAATAACTCATTGATACCACATTATACACATTACATTTTACGGCCGTATCACCTAATGGTAACCTCGTGGTAAAATTCGCCGCGGGTGAACGCGACATCGCGTTGCTTGCGCACGTCTTCTCGCAACGAGTGGTAGTACTTTTTCTGCAGCCTGGGTGCCACTCAGCCCGATCTCCTGTATTATTCTAATGATACTAAAGAAGGCAAATAACGCTTTTGTGTACACCAAAATCCCGGGATACTGCAGATTAATTGCTTTCCGTTTGTATCATCCGTACAGCTGAATATATAATTCCAAATTCATGAACCGCGTAGCGATATGGTAGCTGAGTTGGTAGAGCGACGGAATTTTTCCCAGATGTCGCAGGTTTCTGCAAACGTTGTTAAATTTTTCGTGCTATATTTTTTTAAATTTGGTAATCCTAAAATGGCTATATAACAATTAATTTCATTTGTGGCATCTTTATAATGTTATTCTATACTGCAAAGTAAGAAAAATTGGTTAGGATCTTAAAAAGAATCCTAATAGATGTCACCAATAGCAATTTAACCATAGCTGTTACAAGTGTATCCAGTATGTGGTGTGCAGATATTATAGCCACTTTTTGTTGAGTTTGACAAATGAAATCTATTAACAACGACATGTTCCACAGATAAGGCTTGTTCTATTAGCTAGATTCAGCACCTTTAAGCAAGATGCTGGCATCAACATGTAAACGACCGTATTAAAGCCAGTGGCGAACATTATAGATGAGTTATTAATATTTTTAATTTTGTCATATATAATGTATAAACTTATAAATTTCACAGAAATAAATGTGCTACGCAATCTAACAAAAAACATTGTTTTTATATACCAATATTTATAGCAAGACTGGTTTTATTTAATGATCAAAATAAAACTAATAGAAAATATATATAATGTTAAATCTTTTTTAGCGATAATATTGTTATTGGCGCACACATATAACCTAAAAACTTAAACTTATTTAAACAATTTGTAACAACAATTTTTTAATAACTTCAATTTACTCAGTTAAATTAGTTCAAACAAAGCTCAAAACCGTATGTTGTTTCAAATACGTTTAGAATTTAAGAACAATTATATAATAATTAATGTGTAAACTTTGATTCTCGTCGCCATTAATGTAGTGATTAAAAAGCTAAATTATTTTATCCAATTCAATATTAATTGCTATCAATTAATTTACAACACATTCAAATTGTATTGTTAAAGTGAAATTGATCATATTATATTAAAATAGTGAATTATATAGTGATTTTAAAATTGTTTAACTAATTTATTTCAAATATAGAAGTGAAAGTATAAAAACATAATAAAGTATGATAAACATAAGAAGAGATGAATTGTGTGTTGTATCAGCGCCCGCGACGCGTTCGTGTCATGCGTGGGTGTCGCCGGGCGCGCGTGCTCTCCGGCGGCCGGCGCGCTGCTGCGGCGCATGGCGTGGGTGCTGGCGCAGGACGTGGCGGCGTGCAGCCGAGCCGGTGAGCAGCCGCGTGCGCCCTGCGCCGCGCCAAACTCTGCGCGACTCGAGGCACTCCTGCCCTTGTTGTATTATATATATTACATATAGCCAGAAACCCTCACTTTTTGGAATTATTCCATTAGTAATATTGTTTTTTGTAATTATAAGAATATAATTGGAATAAATTAAGAACTTTATACTGTTGAAGTTTTCAATTGCAAGTCCTTTCCTCATAAGTCTATAAGTGTGTAACATTACATAATATATATAAACTTTAGGCCAGCGCATTATAACAGAAAAAGAAAAGGGAGGCGTGATATTTGCAACAAAAGACGCATTCATATGAACACAACAAAAACTTATGATATATTATTGTTTGTTTCAAACGAATTCTTTTCATAAACGTCATCTCTTTGTCGAGAACACAAAGTCGTTTTCGCGCAGACTTTAATATCATAAATAACTTTATTATTATCGCGACTATATTCTTGTTAATTTATGTTCCTACAAGTTCTATTACAAGGCATGCGCTGCTTTAACATATACAAGTTTGGCACTAACCGCTAAGAAAATTATGGAGTTTTCTGGCATAAAATGAATAATCTATATCAAATTATATTAGATTATTATATATATATATATATATATATATACTATTATACTATTATACTATTGTTATATGATTATATAAATAGTGGTATAAAACGAATGGTCGTTCTATCACTATTCTTCGATAAGGCCTATATAGGATAGTTTGGCAGAGTAATATTTGACAGTCATTTGGAGGAGTAGGTAGATAAAAGAAAAGATACATGAACTGTTAGCATTTATTATGGCTTCTAGCGTTTCTTCTGGAATCTACAATGGTATGCTGTATCGAAATTCATGAGTGAATTAAGATGATTAAAGGCAATAAGAGATTCTCTAACATTTTCAACATCTCCACTAAAATAGCCAATAATAGATTTAGCTTTTAAAAGGATAATGATGTGATTTAAGCTATTTATCATGTTAGTTTAATGTATGAAGTTGTAATCATTTATTAATGGTATTAACATGAAAGTTTAAAATTTTACAATTTATGTGTTTTGTTTCTGAACTAGTTTTCTCTAAGCGCTATTTGACAAATTGTGGAATGGTTAAACTTTTAATCTGTATAAAGATGTTTTGCACATTATAGTATTGAATTTGATAATAATATTACATTAATGTTACATACATATAAGAATATAAAATCCAAATTTGACAACTACAGCGCCATTTAACCATATTTTTTATGATCCTTAAAGTTTAAGGATGACTCTTACTATCAAACAAAAAAAACCACGACAACTAAAATGATAGAACTTTTCTGTCTCAGCCAATATATCACATTGTGACTGAGAAAATAAGTTGATATCAACGAAATCAATTATTTAAATAAATAATATTAACAATAGGAATAATGGTGTTTTCTGTAGCAAATTTTATTTTTCCATAATCTTTTGAATTTTAAAATTTCAAATATGTAAAGTTTATTTTATATTAATTATAATAATTTCGTTGTTATTAATTTTATTAATAAATATTATTAAGAATTGTGTTAACTTAAGAGAAAATTATATAGGTACAAGTCCATGTATCTCTCATCTCATCTTCAATAAATGAAACTAATTAGCATACATATTTTTATTTGTTGTAGTTTTACAATAATTTCTACATTATCTTCTATTCGGTATCTTTTATTGTAAATTAATGTTACTACGAGTACTACATTAATGTTTTTTTTATTCTAATGTAATGATATTTTTATAATCGCTCGCATTAATAATTATTAGTATCTTTAAAATAAATTATTGGCATTTATTTAAATAAATAAATTTTGAACTTCCTTCGGCGGTGTTTCCAGATCGATACGACATGGGTACCTTCAAAAAAGGCATATACTCATACCTCCAAAACTAGCAATGCTCGCGTGTGTCTTCGGATGTTGCAAGAGTTCGTGGGCGCCGGTGACCACATTTGATCAGTGACCCGCACATTCGTTTGCCTTCCTATTTCATAAAAAAAAAAATATATATAATAAAAGCAAGTGCCTATATACAATGTATATAAAAACTATAAAGGTTCAGTTAAGTAATTTGTTGCTAGATCACGATGGTAACATTAAAATGAAAACTATTTAGGTCGTTGGTGATTTTATGCATTGGTATTAACAAATCAGAACTTGTTCTAAACATTCTTTATGATTGACTTTATTATTAATACTCTATGCATTGTATTTGTTGTTTCATCAATTTCAATGTTTTTATCATGTTTCAAATCGCAACTATTCTATAAAAGTAATTTCAAAAATAAATTTCCTAATATCGAAACGGGGATTCTCTCTGAAGACTTTTACTTATTTATGAGATCGTGATTGATGACATTCGTGATCTAGTTCACGGCCCCAGTAATCAGCCCCATGAATAAAACACACAGACGTATCACACGCTTGCAATTTTATTAGTATTAAGGGAAGTTCTAAGTAACTGTAAGAGATCTGTTGTTATAAATTACGACATTAGATTAGATTAGATTAGATTAGAAGCGCTGCTAGTGTGATTATTAGTTGACGATGTCATCTATGAATGTCAAAAATACCTTAAATTATAATTATTACCTGATTATACAAATCATATAAAACAAAAAATAATAAAATCAAATTTAACTCAAATTTAAATCAAATTTAACTGATAATACAAAGAAAGCATAGGTAAAAGAATCATAAACAGAATCATAAAATACTTTAAAGATGAATAAATAAATAATAAAGTTATATGAAAAAACCTATACAATTTTAAAATAACATTACCGAATAAATTTAATTAAAAGTAGTTTTATGATCAGAGTAATATTTGTAAAAGTAATATTTGTAAATTGTTAACACACTAATGTAATCTTCGACCCGACTATTTGGCACGTCGGTTATTATGAATTATTGAATTGCATAATGGCGTCGCCCAACACTTAAATTATATAACAGGGAAACAAACATTTCATACAAATACAAATTATGATATATTGTGAAGTTTTGTGAATTAATTACTAATAAATTCTTAAATAAAAATTATCTGCATTAATGTCTAAATAGTGTAATGCAGAGGCTAGCTTAAGATTCCGGTGAGTTAAAGCATTGCCAAATTAGTCTACTGCATGGAGACCTGGCTCAAACTTGATTTCACCTGATTGGCTTTGTTGAAACCGGTATAGCGGTATATCTACACGCAGTAAGGTATGCAATAGATAAAGAATGGCGAGGAAACCTAAAACCGTTCTTGAAAATTCTTAAAGGGTAATAAGTAAACTGCAATAGAAAAATCAATATTTTTAGATGCTGCGAATGCGATTCCTGGAAACTTGTTACTAATTCGAGGCGTCTTTTGCAAGAGCGTCCTGTGGAACATCATCGAATTTGCTAATAAGGGGCAGTTGAGATGGCGTACACACATATGTATGCCCCCTAACTATAATATATACTGTAGTATCTCTAACTATAATATGTACTAACATTCTCGAAGAACACATATATAAGATAAATAAGTATAACGAACTGAACAGCGAACTGACTAGGAATAGGTTCATGGACGTGGTACGAAAGATACAACAGCGAAATTTCTCTAAAATCAAACTTCTATATCTATTATTTGTACATTTCTAGAATGTCAGTACGTCAAAGGCAGCATTAGAATGTAATTTTGGTTAGATAGGGATCGGAGTCCATATTGTAACGTGGTGAATCTTAAAGTTACAACTGGGTATGAAGTCCCAGGCACTGTTTGTATTTCTGTTCCTGTAAAGTGATGGGCCCGGCACTCGCACGGTGAATCCCTGGAATGCTAAAATACTTCGTCACTTTTGTTAATTACAATTCAATTATAATTGACTATATTCAATCTATGCATAGAACCAACATTCAGTTCATGTATATGTGTGTGTAAGTGAGTTTATTGAAATTAGATACACATGCATACATCATCAATCATCAATCAAACATTTGAAATGTTAACAGTTTTGCTGATTTCAAAAAAAGCTTAAACATTGAGTGATATCAAATAGGTAACTTAGAACAAAAATGAATTACACATTTAATTTTAATTATTTTTTATTTTCTATATATATTTGAGTAACCTTAAGTTTGCAGTCAACATCTATAAGAGTTACTTGATTTTAGAGTTAAATTAAGTCACTATTTCTAAGACTTTAAAGTTTCCTCTCAAATATTTATTATAAATAAATAATTGAAACAAACCTTAGCTCCCTAAATATATAATGCAATACACAAAGCTTTGTGATTATTAAAAATAAAAGATATTATAAAATATATTCGATGCAATCACGAAATATACACGAGTTTTTGGTATTTGTCTCGTCTTACCGCGAACTTATTTGGTGCAAAGCATTCAAAACGTCGGGTTTTAATTAAAAATGTAATTATAAACGTCAGTTATATTCCTAAAACAGTTTTATTGAAACTAAAGTTAAATTCAGTAATATATTATTAAGTAACATAATGATCAGTATAAACATATAATGATTTTTCAATTACTTAATTAATATTAGTAATTAAATACATAAGATTTTTTACTACTAGAGTTAGCTCTTATAATGCTAATTTAGAAGATCTAAGCGTTACCAGAACGAATACAGAAAATAATTATAACCTTTGTATAATCGAAGAATTTTACAAAGATTTTTTCGTCTTATAAATAACTTTACTAGTTTTTTTTAAAGAACGTCACTAAACAACCTAACTTTTTATATTGCATGAATTCCAATTGAAGCCTTGATTTTCTATTAAAAAGAAATATTTAATGTTTTGTAACATTTTTTATAAGAAAACTTTTAAAGTCGCTGCCACACGTGATCACAGATATAAGAAAAATAGGTTGGAAGTTTAGATGCACAGATCGCATTAACAGTAACTTAAGATCTCAAGAGTGCTCACAATTTATCTCTTTTTTAACATTTGAAAGCTCTAAGGAACTACCCAACCTACCCAAGCCTGCTCATTGAAGGAAACTGAAACCACTCCTAACTAGCTTCAGTTTATAGAACGTCAAAATAATCAAGCCGCCATGACACTTGCTAACCGACCAGTTATACATTAAGTTGCCTTGAATACAAATTGCCGTATTTCTACTATTTTTCTGTATAAACCGTTTTGCTTGTCTTATTTAAAATCTATAGTGAGAGCATAAAGTAATAATATATATTTATTAAATTTCTTGATTAAAAATATAATAGCAAGTCATGTTTGCCTGAACATGTCAGTTACAAAGGTATAAATCAGTTATAGACCAGTGATGTTCCACAAATTATAAAACATTGCAAATAAAACGTGAGGATTTATCGTTAAATAGTAATGCAAGCGTTGTTAGTTACCCCTGGCGTTGATCCAAATGAGGGTAGTTTACTGTTGTATCAAACACGCATGTCGTTATACAAATGAGTAGATTTATTACAGAGCACGATTGATTTGTTTTTCAATTTAACAAGATTTAAGCAACGAATAGTTTTAATAACAAATAAACAATATATAAATAAACAATATAAAAACACAATATTGATCACCTAAAAATGTGAAATAAATTGAAAATGAACTATACTTTTTGAAAATGAACCACAGTTTTTGAATTTTAAATAAAAATAGAATCTTTTTCTATATAAACAGGTTCCAAGAAGGGAATACGTCCCGTCGTTCTAATAATTGAGCTACTGTATCGCAGTTCGATTCAATGAATTAAGCACTCTAAAAAACCTGCGTTTTTAATTAATTTAACTATTGTTAGTTAAGTTACGTAAATGTTTATTTTTTGTGATTGTAAAAATACCATGCTCATGGATTTTTGTATTAAGAATGGTTATGACTATTTAGTATTATCTATTACAGCTATCCGGCTGTACTCACGTCTGATTTTAAAGGAAACTGCCCTAGTTTTGCGAAATCAGATATTTAATCAGATGAACACATATTAACTAAGCTCATAATATATATAATATTATATAGACATGGAATTTGATATTTTTAAGTATTGATATCCAAATCCGGACATCCTGGAATTACGACTATCTGAAATAAATATTATTGGCAAATGAGCTAGTCTCATACATTTACATTATTTAATGATTTAATACTTTTATTGAAATATGTTCCTGAGTAACTATATTATATATATAGGCGTAGAGTCAAACATCAGACAATAATTTCTATGATTATTGTTCTATTTAAAATTTGTTTACTATTTGGTTAATTATTTCCAAATAAGTTTTTGTATTGTGTTATTATATTGTGATTGTATATGGAACTGAAATCATTTTAGTCTTGCTTTAAGATAATATAAGTTAAAAATTTTAAATTGTCATCAATGTATTATAGGATACATTAGTAAGGAAATAATTCAATATTCAGTACGGTATTTGTTGCGTAGATAACTTCATGTTATTATTATGATGGGGAGACCGCCAGCGAATATAACAAGGCGACATTGTAAATTAAAAACAGAGATTATCGAGTGATGGCTGGAGCCAAAGCTGTACTCGCTGGCGGTGGTAGCTCTTCCGTCGAACAGTATAAAGATTTGCCAAACTATAAAAAGTGAATTACGTAAGCGTAATACGTCGAAAAAAAAACAAAAACTACTTTAAAATAACTTTAATTAAAACTATGAACTTATGAACTATTATAAGAACCTACTTGTCGTGAAAGCGAATACATATCAAAGTCATTTGACATCTCAAGTGACAGGTGAGTAAACTTAATATGTCTCAAAACGAACAGGGCTCATTCGGAAATCCGACAGCACGGAGGCAACACCACAATTCGGTAAGTGATTTGTTATTTCTCATACTTTTATATTGGTTTCAACCTTTAGATCAGTTATATAACCTGAGTATCAGACCAGGTTATCAGACAAGTGAATTAGAACAGTGTAATAGACCAGGGTACGTAATCAGTTTACCAGAACTGTATCAGTTTATGTGCGAGGATCGGGGTGGCTATAGGGGAGTTTGGAAGCCACTAGGGGGACGATCCCCAAGACCAGTTCAGAGCAAAGTGTCTGAATGATATCAGAATCATAATCTAATCAGTAAGCAGTTTATATGGTTGGAACGTTATCAATTCAGTTATGTATATTGTGTATATAAGGTTTCGATGTGTAAATCCAAAATTATCCAGTAAATATATCAGATATTCGTCATATTATATTGTTTCATGATATATGGCGACACTACTCGCTGTAAGATCAAACAATTAATATGATTTAAAATTAAATTATTGGATATTTATAATATTATAAAAATGCAATTTGGCATTCTGTCCGATGATGATATTCACTCCTGGAAAAAGTCACATACTTGTCCTGGAACAGATTTACGTAATTCACTCGAAACAATACACACAATTTAAATGTCAGCGATTATCTTAGAACAGGTGCACGTAACTAGTGTGTACACTCATATATTATTGTTATTATGGATCTAGATAAGAAACATGAAAAAAGAGACATCAGCGACGCCTGACGTCACTAGTATTTTTAATCGACTACCCGCTTTTGATTTTATATATAAAACTTTGTGGAATGCTATAAAATAGTTATGACCTCGCTGTTTAGTGAGTACATTATTGGTTTAAGTGATTTTAGCAACAGTAACAATTCTATTGAACACCAAAGCTATTTTAGAAACCAATTATATATTTTGATTTTAGTTCATAACTAAGGTCCATATTATATATATGAAATGCCAAGTGTATTACCATAGCCTTGAGACATGATTCAATTCAGTTTAAATTGGATTTCCTATATCTCCATCTACAAACTGATTGTATATAAATATATCGTATAGGTGTCGTGTATCGCATACTGAAATAGATATCAGATTATAACGTAGATAGCTGGGTCAGGTCTGAGGATTAACTTTTTTTTAATTTTGTGGTGTTTATATAAATAAATAATATACGTATAAAGAAATATGTATGACAAACTTTTTAGTCTGTTAGGTTTTCTTATACTAAGTTTTCCCAATTGACAAAATGTTATATCAATTGCATTTCAGATTAGATGCATAGACATGAATAATTTTCAACAACAGTTTTACTGTTTTAATATTCACGATGTCGACTGCAATAAATAATCTTTGTTGGCGTAATGTTTTACGTTTATATCATGTTTTAAAATGTATAATCTAGAAGTAAAATTTAGGTATGTAAGAAGATAAATAACATACAACAGAGCCGATGAGACTGAAACATGAGAACGGAGTAGGTATCGTCGATACAGATATTTCTTGGTCTATTGCGTTTAGATGAGTATTGGATACAGATATAAGAAGACAGTTTCAAAATGATTCTTGTTTAAATGCAGTTTGTTTAATATAAGTAACATTTAAAAATAAGACGTAGGGATTTAAGGTTATAGAAAAAATATCAAACCATAATTTTTCATTGGAATATCTCATTAATAATATTCATGGAAAGTATTCACATTAAAAAATATAAGAATACGTGTTTACGTTGGTATTATAAATATTATGCGCTGCTATTATCACAATGTATACTCATGTAATAGGATACATGTATATTTCTCGTGTGAAAAGCAACTTGATGGAAAATTATGAGTTAAATGTACCGGGGCTTGTACGGAAGAATATGTAAATTACTGTAAAAGCAGATGGAGTTCTTGACTTTAGAGTGAAAATGAGAATTTATGATATATATATAAAATGCACCATACACTAAATAGCGCCATAGCTCCGTGCTGAATAAATCTTTAGACTCTTAAATGTTACTCATAAATCAACATAATTATAATTTATTAACATAACTATAATTCATCAGAAGCTTTTATTGAAACTGATTCGCGATTATGTAACTTTCATGAGCAAAATTCTTATTTAAAATTTGAAGATCATATCTAAATTGAAGTCAGACAAGTCAGTAAGGATTATATCAATCCAATTGGATAACTGCCAAATTTTCATTAGTTACAAAAGTTTAAAGCTTAACTTGAGACCAAGCTTAACTTAAGAGCCTTGAAGTGAACGTCTGCAGTCTAATGAAAATAATATATTCAACCGCATACAACTGGTATTTAAATCAAATTTCGTATGTAGCATTCGTACCAATTGACATAATGGTCCAAGTCATTATATATATGTTTTTACTATATATTATATATTTCTTTGCTTAAATGTAATCATATTCTTTGAGTACCTTGTTCAAGATTGAATAAGCAGTATGACTGTTGTAAATAATTATACCTTATATATATAATTTATTGTATTATATCATATTTATTTTAAAAGAGTTGCACTTTCATTAAAAAAAAGGATAGGAGTGTATTTTAGCTTTAAGTATAATATCGTTCGTTATGCTTTAATGTGTAAAACGCTATGCCAATTGTCTCACCTTTCCGTAGCGCCGTGTCATTGCTACACAAATAAAGCATGAGAGCGCCTTCAATCTGTTGGCCGAGCTTCTGTTCGTCCGTGGGTAGACAACGCTTGATCCACGTGTCCATACACGAAATACCCGTCTGATATGCTGTACATATAAAATACAGATGCAACTATATTATATTATGACATTAATTTCAAAAGTAAAGGATGATACTCAACCATACAGAGCGCATTCGTTAATATAATACCGCGTGGCTTTTATTTAACCATTTAAACACCTTTGAAAATATTTTTAAATAGAAAATCTGTGAAAATGTGGCCAATTCCAAAAATGTTCGTAGCATATGTAATAAAATAAAGCAATAAGAAATAAAAATAAAAACAAAGTAATTTAAAATAAAAGGTAAAGCCAACAATAAATAATCTGTTAAATAATAAGAAAAAAAGAATTCCTCTGGGTTTTTGAAACAATATTTGATTTGAAATTTAGATGAAATACTGTCTAGGTTTACTCAAGAAGTTATGCTCTTGGAATAAGAAAAAGTTTCTGTATTTTTCGAATTTCTTTATACGTATAAAGATTTGCTGACTCATATATATTGTTTTAAGAATATTCTTAAAAATATAATACAAATTTGGATAAATGTCATAGCTTATCAGCTTGTTTTATCTTTTGCCACGAAATATTTTTTCTTTTCAGGATTTCTGATGTAGTTTTGTGCTATATCAAGAATAAGGGACCATAAAAATTCTAAACAATTTGTGAAAAAGTGATCTTAAAATAAAATAATAGAAGGTTCGCCGTAACCAGATATATAATACAGTTCTTCTCTCAGAATCTTGATTATTTTTCCTTCTTGCCCATTTTTCAAGATTATTCTTAAATTGTCATATATATTTTGGCACCGCTACAACTATTCACCAGCAGGCATTAAATCTTTTTTTTAAATTAAATGAAATATTTGTTGTATTATTAGTAACAAATATAATAAAACAAAAAAATTGTTACATTTTCTTATTTGTGTATTTCATAAACATTTAATATTTTAAAAATAAAACCTTATATATTAAACAAAGATTTAATATATTAAATAAAACTACTCTGTAAGAACTACTACAAACTACTTGTAAGGTTTCATAGTGTTATTTTTTGCGATTTGTTTAAAATAACTAAGAAAAAATCATGTTAGTGTGTGTAACTTTGGCACTTTAAAATATATATAGACACTATATATGTACACGTTTACTGAAAATTCATCTAGAAATGGCGGTCACAGCCTTTGGCTGCATTCAGCTGTCAAAGGAAGGTTTCATGGAACATGTCTGATAGAAACTAATGTCCATGACATCTACGTTAATGACGATGCAGTTTTGCCATACGATATTCATTGTGCACTGAGTAGAATACATTGTTTTGAGTATATATTAACTCGTTTAAAAAGTGATGAATAAAAAATTCATTCTGTTTTCTATAATTTTTCATTGACTTTATTTTTATTAAATGCAATTTTTTAATAAAATTTTTTAAATAAAATTTACTTTTACCACCAATAAACCAGCAAGAATAATAATAACAATAATAAATATTATTCAAATGACATTCGAATCAAAGTGTACAGTATTATTACTGCACAATTGAAATATTTTAAATCAGTGTGACTCCTAACTATTGGTTTATTAGAAGTTACGTCTAGTTTTATGTCACTAATCTACGGATTCTGTTAAAATTAAAATTAAATTAACAAGTATATTTAAAACAAGTTTAAGTTTTAGTAGAGCAAAATCAAGTGACAATATACCTTACGTCGGTATATTTTAAGTAATTCTTGCAGCGCGTCACCGGTTAATTAATCACTTATAAAACAAAAGTAACAAATTTAACTTAAATATTAAAATGTTAAAAGCAAACTACGTTAACAAATAAGTACCTGTTATTTTAGAACTAAAAACTCAAAAAGTCTCTTAAAACTTGAGTGTCAGATTTGAATTTTAATTTTATAGATTTTCTTTGGATGTCCTCAAATTTATTGTAATGTTACGTTGATTCACAGGAAAACAAAACAATAATAATTCAGTATCATAACAAAGAGCAGAAGTAACACAATGTTATAATTCATCGGATATATTGTTTCTAACTTATTTAATAACGAAGTCCGCAGGATGTACTTTCTTGATAAACTTCTTAATATTTAGGTGAAATAAAGCATGGGTTTCATCAGAAGCTACTAAATAAGTATTAATATTCTTACTTTTAGTTATTAAAAAAACATGTGTCCATTTTATCGGACTTTTATAATTATATTATATTGGACCGTATTATAGCGGATGCTTACTATATTTTTAGGAATCAGATGAAATTTTAATAAAATATAAATAGAGTTAATTACGACATTTACATATTACAAGTACATAAAAAAACTCTTGTGCAAAGTCCTTAAATATTAAAAATCAAACACGGTTCGATCAAACAAAATAACCTTCTCATAGATTACAGAATTCATTACAACTAAAACTTGCTGAGCTTTCACAAAACAAACGAGTCTTAACAAATCAGCTACCAACTAACACTAATAGCATAGGAATTCGCTAATTGACTAGACAAACGAACAGAACTTGATACGGAAACTTCCTATAAGATCTTCGTAAGATTTCTTTAAGGATTCATACCCAAATGACAGTTTGGAAAAACTTTTATACATTTCAACAGGTTCCTTCAGTGATCATCTCCTCTACCAGCTGTCAGTCTTTTGTCAGTAACAGTTTTATTATTGAAAAGTTTTTAATATTTTTTTATCTACAAGTTTAAAATATTACAAAAAGTTTGTAGCCACTGCGAAGGGAATTATTTTATTTTTATTTCATTAAGTCTACTAGAGGTAAATGAATACATGAACAGAGGCCTCATACTAATTAAGGTTTTAAATTTGACTTAACTTTTATGATTATATAATACATTTATAATATACTTATATACAGTTAATATTCCTGTCTGTGCTTCTTTACATTTTTATATAATTTACGGACTGTTGCTCAAACCGCTGTCCATACGTAACACAGTATTAAATGAATTAGGTATATTACTTTTTACAACACATTCAATAAATTATATGGATAAGGTTTTGTAAATCGTTTAGTAATAGTCGCTTAGAAACTGATAATGGGAAGAGACATGGTGAGATCATGACGTCACTATGTAAGATACGAACTTTAAACAAATGAATAAAGAAACTAAAGAAAAAGAGTTATAATTTTATTAATAGTGATAAAGTAAGAACTTCACTGAATTTTGTTTACATTTCACACAAATGTTTCTTAGTTCTGTTTTGTTTTCAACTTGTTTAAATGTCAGCAAGAATCTTTTTAAAGAGATATTCTAAAGTATATTAATCTTTATTATATTTAACAAACAAATTAAATATAATAAATCTATTTGTATGTAACTTCGTGTACTTAATTTATTGTACCTAGTTCCTTTGTCTCATATTTCATTATTCTATTCTCTGAAAATTATATTTTCTATAGAATAAGTCACATTGTTATACAAAGTACCATGTATTGTTTATTCTTAAAACATCCGACACTTTTTTCAGTTTACAAAACAGTTAATAAATTATTTATGTAAAGTTTTTTGTTATATACAAAATATAAACACACATAAACATAATGTTTTCTAAAATTTACACGAGTACTACACATAGACATTACATTATAGACAGACACCATCATCTCGTCTTACCGCGAACACGTTTGCTGCAAAGCATCCGAAACGTCGGGTTAAATATAAAAATGAAATAATAAACGCGAGTTATATCCGAAAAATAGTTTTATTGAAACACATAAACATTCAATATAAGATAATTAACTATAATATGATATAAATATTATTAAAGATTCCTTTACTTTATATTCGATGAATTTTTTGTTGTTTCAATTTATCAAAATTTCTTTGGGTTAAATAAAGAGGATAAATAATCATTTAATATAGTATTTAATAATTAAAAACTGTAATAACTATTATATAATAAATTCAGGAAATATTATTTTAACAGATTAGAGCCAGGTTAGTTTTAATTTAACATTCTCATAATTTTTTATTTACCAATAACCTATGTGTTTTGATTTTTAAACTTCTACTGTATGCAATGTATGTATCTATTGTCAGAGTATATGAAAAGTTTTAGATGAAATATACTTTAAAAACATAATCAGTATTCAATAAATATAGATATCTTATAAAGCGTTTAAATGAAAGCTCATTTCAGCTACTCTGTTAACACCGAGCTTGTTATTAGGTCTACACGTGAGCTGAGGACATTGATAACGATACTAATGAGACTTACTTCAAAATTCATTAATTCTTAAGAGTTTCTTAATAAGTACTACAAAATCATTTATTGATTCCATCACCTTAGCATCTGACGACGTCTCAATATTCATTATAATACAAAAAAAAGAATTGTACTTGTCAAGGTTTCATAACAAACAAACAGTACACGTAAAGTTATGGTTATTGTAAATGTTTATTTTATTGATATACTAAGATCTCTTGGATATGTTAACTTTAATAGGTGATGAAAGAGAGCAACTACATTTTCTTATTACATTAAAATTTTTCAGATATAATATAAAAGTTAAGGGTGTAAATTATTCATAACGGTCGATTTCATCAACCCCGTCAACCCCGTCTGTCCTTCACATGTTGGTAGACCTCGTGACCTGTTCCGATAGCACCAATCACACCCAGACCTTTTTTCTATATATGAGAAAACATTAAACAATTAAGGATTTTAAAATAATATGTAAAATTAATATCATTGAACTCAATAAAAAAAAGTATTTTAAAACTGTACTTTTCTTCAGGTATTCTATATAAAATATTTAATTAAAGAAACTATTAATTACTTACGATAACTTTGCCGCCTTTCTTGATAGCACCTATACGTCCACCACGCGGCGCAGCGCGCGCCCCGCTGAGTACTGACAGCAGCACCAGCAGCGACACCAACAAGCTGAAGATTTTCATAGTACTTCTATAAGGACACTGTACTTCACTTTACACAATCGGTAGGATTGATGCTAACCCGTAATTCCTTGTCTTTATATAATGCGACAATCGTGTCACATTCTTTATTGGGGATTTCAAATCTACATTTACATCACCTTTGCCTTACCACCAAAGTGCGTACGTATGTACAGTCGCTACAAAATTCGATGACCATATTAAAAGTTAAAAAATAGCTATACGTTGTCTATTGTCACTTAGAACAAGAACAAACCTCAAAATACGTTAAATTAAATAAAATATGTTAGGAACATGACATATATTTGAATTTGACAACTTGATATATAGGTAATATGAACTCTGATGATGTTCTTTCAATATTCGCTTTTGTCATGTTCAGCAGTTTTGATGTAATATAGTGAAAAGCTATTTTGAAACTTTATTTATTTATTTATTTATTTATTTATTTATTTATTTATTTATTTATGTACATTAATTTTACAGAGAAATTTTATTTTAAAAATATTGTCATCGACTTTTGAAGCTGACTGTACCATTTTTATCCTACTTAGTTCCATATATTGTTTTAAAAAATACACATTACTACGTGCTTGTCATACTCAAATACGACACTAGAGAAAAAAACAATAACACAAGAGTGAATGGTATTCCCTACTACACGATTCGAATTCAATTTTATGTTAGCGATTTATTATACCGATATATTATAATTGTTGATACTCCTTTCAAACATTAATTTCGGTGGTTTTTTCTATGACTAAATATATATGAATATCCTATATTGAAAAAGTTAGAAACATTGGTTAGAATGTTAAATTTTAGTAAAAGATATAATCTAAAAGATCCTGCAAATAGCTTCCTACTATGAAACTTAATTTAAAAAAACTTAGTTAATTAAGACGATTTTGTTTTTGCATAGCTTTTCAAACTATACTAAAACAAAAACGTTAAATATTAGACTACTGATTGACATCTTTGTCTGTCCTTCCAAATCACTTAAACTAATTTATAGTTTTACAGATCAGTAAAAATATTATAATACATATATATAAATAACCTTACATTCTTCAATTATATTTGAATGTTAACCAAAATTGAGCGGACATAAAATAGGCGTTCTTTTCTAGTTAAAAGTACAAATAAAAAATAAATAAAGGTACTCGTAATATTCATTGTAATATTCATAATAATAAGAATCATAAGTTAACGATAATATTAACACATTACATACACTAGTAGTAAAATATCAAGATTGAATCGAATTAAATAAATAAATAATGAAACCTATTCTATTAGTTCTGGCGTAAGTAATTTAGTTTATTAATACTAAAATAACACTGAACTTAAGCAAGATGGAAGTTAGTATTACAGTATTATGATAATATTGAATACATTTAGTTTTTAATGATAAACATTATTTCCTATCGGAGCTATCTTTGAATATTGAAGTGACTGTCTGTTTCGAAATATAAGAATATAAAAAAAACAAGTTCCCAATAAATCAAATATTAGAACTTAATCTAAAGAAATATTGTTAAAATTTTGTAGACACGTGATATTTAAAATATGACTGTTTCAATACTCAGTACGTACGTTATTTACTCGAGAATAAAATAAAAAGTATAATAGGTTCGTTAATTGATACAGTTGATTGTGTGTTTCCTTGTGTTGGTACATTTGGATCACGGTTTTTAATTTATATATTATAGCATAAAATTACCAAATATACATAACACACGCAACCAAGAGCAAGATAAAGAGCGTCATTCACATAGAGTAGATATAGAGTAGACGAACCCCCCCACCCCTGACGACTAAAACATCTAAGCCTTGAACAAAGAAAATAAACGGCAGTGGAGTATGTTTATTTATTAAGACTAATTTTAAGAATACCCGGTCATTTTATTTATAATTATGAATGCTTTGTTTACACACACAGATTAACAGATACCTTATATAGATACAGAGTATAAATTAGAAATGCCATATAAATATCTTCTACTATATGTTACCAGTACCTTTTTTTTTTTTTTTTTTTTTTTTTTTTTTTCCGTTGGAAAAACCCGTTACGGGTACCCCGTCGGCCCAGGGGGGTGACGGCCGGGGGGTTATGTGGGACTACCCGGCAGTATAGAGGATGCTGCCATTTTTAAGGCTACCCACTAAAAAATCAACGGTTGCCCTCTTTGCCGTAATGGGACGTCATGGGATCGCGTTAGCACACACCGTGACGCCCCGGCGAGACCCCCCGAATGAGGGTGCCCCGAGCAACGTAGAGCACCCTCCCATCGCAGACCTATGTTAGGTAAGAGGGGTCACCCTCCCCCCTCACCAGGCCTACAACTGGGGAAGGAAGCGGCGGGCGTATTCCCGCCTCCTTCTACCCAGTCTTCCCCGACGGAGCGGGTCAGCGGACGAGGCTGACTCCCTGACCCGCTCCGCGGCCTCCTTTGCGGCGATGACTTGCTCGCAGAAGGAGGCCATTGCGACCCAGCACCTCTCGCTGCTGACCATCGCGCTGATAACGCGCGGCAGCGAGAGGTCCCTGCCAATCACGCCCACCAGCTCAGTGCGCTGGTGGTCCCAGGCGGCGCACTCCGCCAAGGTGTGACGAGCCGAGTCGACGGACTCGTCACAGTGATGGCAGGAGGGGGTCGCCTCCCTTCGTGCTATCCTGTGCAGGTACCCACCGAAGCAACCATGCCCGGTCAGCACCTGCACAAGACGGAACGTAAGCGTTCCGTGCCGCCGATTGATCCAGTGTTCGAAGTGAGGGCGGACCGCCTCCACTGTGATCATACCGGCGGCAGGGGACTCTAAGTCCCTGTTCCACCGTCGCATCAGGGCTCGGTGAGCTAGAGCCCTGATTCGCGCCACCTCGGGCCTTACCCCCGTGGCCAAGGCTTACGTTACCAGTACCTGGTCATCACTGATCATACCATATTATTACACTTTTCGTACAGTACTAGTATGATTGATTTTAAAATCCAAAATATGTGTTTAAAAAATTATTTTCAAATTATTTATGACTTCCCTTGTATTGTTCTTAGGGTAAAGTTCTCAGTGGTCTTGCTCTAGTCGGCCAGTTACAAGGAATTATGCAAGATGGACGCCGCGAGACACAATCATAACAAAGGACCAGCGAACCAACAATAGATATAAATTATTATACACGGCGTGCTCAACTCTAATACATTTTGAGAATTAAGGTCACATGTGAGAAATTACTCTGGACTGTAATTTCACTTTGTCTCTATATTTATATACTTTTTTGTTGACTCATTTATTTATATAATATAAAAAGGTCCTGAATTCTTCAGACGATTTTATAAAACAAAAACGTTTTTTTTATTATTTTTACGTTAAGGTGAACTTGCTGTACTTAAATCTATTTATATATGGAATGAAATATTTATCGATATGAGCAGGATTCGAACCTATAACCTCTGGGAAATCTTCTACTAATTGAGCTACCCTATCGCTACTGGCATCGATAAATGTTCGACCTTCTTAATCTTTAAAAAAATAACATTTAATTTTATTTCAATTCATATATGTCTACAAACAATTTCAAATATCCTGTACATGTCATATAGTTAACATCTTAATCACGCATAAAAGCGCTTGGTCCAGTACCTTACTCACCTTTAACCCTTCAGGACGCAAGAAACAATGTCTGAAAACTGAAAACTTCGTCACAGAATTATGCAGGAAGTCGTCTTATTGAATTCCAGATAAATCAAGAAATGTAATTTAAATGTTAAAATTAGTTATATTGATTAATATGTGTTACAATTATTTTAACAATAAAATATCACATGATATTATTTTATTTCCAGTTTATCAGTATTTGTGTTTTTCTTGCACGTTACTGATCATCGACAAAATGTAATCTTCTGATTTAGATTATTACAAAAATATAACTCAACAATAAACAGTACAAAAGTGAGAAGTAATGATTTTAATTTGACTCAGAATGCCGTACAAAAAAAATAAAAAAATAAAATAAAATAAAAAATAAATAAAAATAAAAAAATGGTATGGTTTCTTTTACCTTTTCTAACCTCTCAAATGTTTCAGTACATACACAATTTGCATTAGTTTGACAGATAGCATGGAAATTAATAATTAAAAATAAATGACATGCAAATTAATAATAAAATAAACAATTAATACCTTCATACATCCGTATGTACATAAATGTATGAGATACATCATACACTTTCGACCGCATCACCCTGTTTTGAATACAATACAAAAAACAAAGAAGATAGAGAGTCTGTTTTAAGTAAATTCATATTTCTTAAATAAAAATTCATTTTTCTATGGTTAGTGGACATCTGCTACCTTCAGGCGGAGTTTAATATCATATCATTATGACTACATTCTTGTGAGTTTGTATATTCTCAATTCATAAATTTCCACAACTTTTGGATTTTAAATGTTTTGCTAAGTTTATATTAAAAACTTTAAGCTATATTTTACAGTCTTCTAAAGATTTCGTTTGTAAAATATTTTACAACTTTTGATGAATTGCATGTGTTATAGTTGTCGATATTGAACTAAAAATGTCAGTAAAAGTATGAGTTATGTTTCAAAGTCAAATAGAATGAATATATGTCAACATTAAAAACCTTTTATACGAACTTTTAATAACTTCAAACACCTATTAGTTTTAATGAATATTATCTTCATTTATCCTGATAAATACATTTAAATTTTAAAATACCTGTATTGTTTCATTAATGTACTAGAGACGAATCCTCGATTATTTGATTATTGAAAAGGCACTGTGCAGTCACCTATGCCTGTTTAGTAATCTTTTAGAACAGTATCTGTTCGTAAATAGTATTAACGAAACTAAGATGCTAAAGTACACGATACAATAAGGGTTAATTGTAAATACAATAATAAAAAGGTTTTTTTTATTGAAAGGTAAGATTTATAAACGACCACTGATTCTCGGCGATTATAAAATAGGAATTGTAAGTTGGAATTGTAAAGGACTCGGGGGAGGAATTCGTCATCAAAAATACTGATTCCATAACAAGACACGATAGCAGCCAAAATTTTAAACTATTTTTCACTCTTTTTCCGTTGCTCTAAGGTGCCATTAAATCAATTCCAGTCATTACGTCACCCCATCACGCCTGATTATCAAATATATGCAGGACATCTGGGTGTAATTGCAAATTTTATTCAATTCTCTTTCGTGATTTTAGAAAATATACAAATTCGAATTGGTTGATAATATCATGGTTAAAAGTTGTAAGGGGTAAAAGCTCATGAAAACTGCAAGCTCCATCTTGATTATATACTTAAATATATATATGTTTTTTTATATATAAAAAAGATAAATTTGACGGTTAAGTTTATGTTTGAAGTTCAAATTGCAGTTAAACTACTATTTTATAAATTATTCTGATAAAGCGAACTTTTATATTTTTATTACATTATTATTACTAAAATTATGATGAAGGAAGGCTTGTTATTGAAAGCTGTTAATTGAAAAAGTTGTTTAACGAATGACGTTAAACCCTTTATACCACATGTAAAACTATTAAATTGTATATCAATATTTTAAAAAATACAAAATAACTTTCGAGTGTGGTAATAAAAATAATGAACCTTATAATTATCTTAATATTTCTAATTTATCCATCTTCTTATATCTATATCCATCACTATTTATAGTAGATTACTTTTTCTAGCGTTTTATTTTTGTCTTACGTAAATTAAAAAATATCTTTTAGTTAAGAAAATTAAAACTAATTATTATTAGTTTTAAGATTTTCTTTCCACGCTGCCTACTTTTGTATCGTCAAGTACTTTTACTAAATTCCTTCTTAAAAATGAACTATCGTTTGAGATCTCGTTAATGCTCGTTTGCGATTACAATAAATATGTGATTCAGCTCCACTCGTCGTCGTGCCTCGTCGTCTGTTACGACTGAACTATCTTAATTAAGAACAACGTGACAGAGATGAACCTCCACCTAACATATTTTAATTAGATGCGTAGTATTCTGACTTGTACTTGTAGGTTTCATAACTCAGGCTTAATTTACGTGAAGTTGGCGGATTAATTAATATCATAATTGAATATTATCAAAATAATAAACTTTGTTCCTTCATTGACTAAATTAGGTTTTGTTCATAAATGATAATTTAATAATGATTAACTTAATTAATAATGATAGGTTATAATAATGTCAACGTAAACAAAAAGTATTTAACTGTAGATTACTTCTATTCTTAGAATTATGTAACGATAACTATCTATTAAATAGATCGAACACTAAAAACTTTAATAAGCGTAATATTATCATTTATATTACATATTACTTTACTAGCTGTTGCTAAGAATTTTATCTGCTAATGTTAATTTGCGCAATATGTTATTATATGGGCAGATTTAAATATTTCAGAATAACTTTAAGTTCATATCTGACTTAGATCAGTGTTTTGAGATAACAGCAAGAAGCAGAACAGAATACTGTGAGGTGAAGATGTTGTTTGCACAATGTGCAATAGAATTAAAAATAAAATTTTGAGTTTAGAAAATATATTCATTATATTTAATGTATGGATTAGTATTTTAAAAAGAAATTGCAATAAAAATTGAAGCGCAGCCAATAGACGTGGCATTGTCTATCCGAATGCTAGAATAAAACATTTTTGATTTATAATCTTGTTTTACTTTAGCAGAGTTTGTTTGTTTTGAAAACATAAAAAATTTGATATCAGTTTGACATCTTATTTCCGATGTCATATTTATATATATATTTTAATAATTATATATAAAATAAATTAATAATAATGTTGTAGTAATTTCATTCTGTTTATTTTATGAAATTGAAAAAATTAAAGTTAAGAGCATTTTGTGCTACATGTCATTTATATCAACATTATTTTATTATATCAAGAATGTCAGATTGGTTTTACAAACAAAGAAACTTAAAATAGAGCCAGCCGATCCAACGATCTAAGGTTCAATAATATTGTCCATGATTTAACAATCCGGGATAACTCCCGGAAGTAGTAACTTACTGACTACAGTATCTACTAGATGAACATTCGATACAAGAGTATGTTGTAAGACGATAGATATATCTTATAAGTATTAACTAAATATAACCATCCAAAGCTAAAACAATGTTTGACGCGTTTTTTGTTAAGGTAGTATAAATGCGTTTGTTTAAATCTTAAAGAGTTATTGTCAGAGCAACAGCTCTGGAACAGATCTTCGATGAAATGGAACAACATTTCATCGAAGATCTGCAAATGGTCAAAATTGGTTTGGAGAAAACTAAGCTTTGGTGGTGGCAGCACATTAAGAAACAACCTTGGACTTTTATTTTTTTTCTGTAATTTTGATAGTGAGGTACATAAATTAAATGCATTCTCACTTTCATCCGATTAATCATTTCTGTTAGCTATATTTTTTTCTGATATTATATTTATAGCCTCATCCGTTCCTTGAAATATTTTTTCCTCTTTAACATCATGAAGACAAATTCATTCTTTTCACTGTCAATATTTTCTTCTTCAGGATATGAAGAACCCTTTTAACTGTACAATGAAACTTAAATTAAATATACAAATACTACTATAAATGCAAAAATGTTTCGAAAGTGATTTACCTGTGAAATGCTTAATTCATTGTTTCGGCTAGAAATACGATAGCTAAATTTCTAGAAGTAGGATTTTCTAGAAGTCACGGGTTCGAATCCTGCTATATCGATTATTATTTTAAAAAAATCAGCAACAAATATGGAATCAACCATCATTATTAAATTATTACGAAAAATATGGCAAAAAATGAACTATGAGAGCAGTCACTTGAAATATTAAAATAAACGATTATACATAAACATTATAATGTATGTCTATTATAATTTTTCTAAAGGTAGGAAAATTATAATTGAAATTTGTAACAATGTCTACGGTTTAAGTAAATATATATCAGATTAACACCCACACATTAATATTTTTAAAACACCGGAATCGTTGATCCCTTCAGGACCATCGCTTCCGTTCATACTATATCCATAATTTACCTTTTGCGATGATAAAACTCACTAGATTTATGATAAAATAAACACACAGAAAATATAATCAGTTGATTTAAGAGAATTACAAATTGAATTAAAGTTCCAAGTAATAATAGTTACCGAGATTTCAAGACAACCTTACTAGTTGAACGCTCGAACCAGAGTGGCTCTATCTTCAACCGAGCGCTTCGTTCAGACATGTCCGCGCCCCTCTTAGCAGTGATTGGTTGAGTTTAATAGTTCTTCGATATGACACCAGCGGCGCTGAACACATCTGAACAGCACAACTTTACAAACATTACTAGGGTTAGCCATGACCAGATACACACATTAGCCCAATGATCATGTTTAAATAATCTTTAAAAGGATAACCCTTAAAACATAAAGTGGTAGTCAATTTGAAACAATTTGAAAATGAATGGTGGTATGTAAAACAATACTTAGATGGCGCCACGTAAACTTAATCAAAAACAACTTTCAAACAAAATATTTAAACTGAATGGTTTTAAATACAAACATTTATTCGATAAGTAAATTTATAAATAAAACTTCGAAATGCAAATTGGAGGCTGGTCTGAAATTACTGATCTTAATTTCAAACCAGCAACCATTTCGCTGTGTAGTCAAAATGTCATGCATTCACAAAAATATTTGACGGAGCTTAATTATGACAACAAATAATAATCATTTTAATCATTAAACAAACTTATCTTAAATAGATAAGTTCAGTTAACTTGTTACTCGAAACCATATTAACATATGTAATAAGAATGCGGCGACATATATATTCAATAATCTGGAACCTTGTTTGTAATTGAGTTATATCTATTTATAAATTTAAAATATATAAGTTAAGAGAAACAAGCAGAAATTGACAGTTTTTAATTGGTTTTTGTATGTTTGTTTAAAAGCTCCCCAAGAACTACGAGCTTTATAAAAGCGATTCTATTAAAAGAAATTATGAAGCGAGTAAAATAACGGCGAACGAATTTTCTTTTAAAAAAAATATTTATTTATTTATTAAGAGATGTTTTCAGTTACACACTTTCTACAAGACTGATTTTTATATTGACAAATAATAAAAACATTATATTCTAACTTATTCAATAACAAGCACTTTGAATAATCCCACGGAATTTTGAATAGTCCCACGGAAATGCTTGGTCAGCAGCCATTGTTTTCCCGCTAGACGATAGTGTGGACAGATCGTGTAACTACAATGATACAGAATAAAAATTCGTTATCTAATGATCGTATTGGTTTATTCTCTTTACTGATCATTTAAGTTTTCTAATGCGACATTTTATCAGATCTGTTTGAGACTAGATTTGTGAACGAAGATATTTAATGAATTGAGTTATTTTAAGCTTTAAATTAAAAATATTTATGCGTTATTAAAACAATGTATGAACTTTTATCATTAAATACAAAGCGCCATGGACTGACTAACACATAACATATATATAAAACATTATGTCAGTAAATATACTGCTTTTGCATTTTATGTTTGTTTGTTCGCATTAAGAACAACAAAAGAAGTGGCTGGACGTTGCTACACATAATAAACTATGTAGTGTATTAATGTAAATAATGTTAATAATAAATTAATGTTAATTTCATGAATAGTTCTGTTAAAAATATTATTTAATATATTAGTAATTACTTAATATCTTTGAGTGTCGTCTTGTTGTTTTAAATGAAGATATAATATGTCGCACACACTTTCATTGCATAGTTTTACATTGTTATTTTTTTCATTATGTATTTACCAATTAAAGTTATTAATTAAAAAAAATGAACAAATTATTTGTTTAGAAAAAATAAAAGCAACTTTATGTTGTCTCTCGTGGTGATTTTATAATTAAATCTAAAACAAAACAACAATATCCTTAACTTTTGCGAGCACTGGCTGGATGAGGTAATTATAAATTGTTATTTGGTTGAAAGTTGATTTATGTCCAAAACACAACCTTAGCTTTCGACCTGCAAAAGAAGACGGTTATATCAAAATAAATAAATTTATAAAATAATATTTTGTAATATTATAGCCTTGCTACTACTACTACTAAACTACTAAACTATATTCAATAATAAAATGATTTATTACACTTTGGAACTTGACCTGTATATTGTGGGGCGTAAAAATATCCTTCTAGCTTTCAGTAATAGATTCCTCCTTAGGATAACTAACATGAAATGACAAGTTTCTTACACCGAAAATTACGAACTTCTTATTAACTTTCGTCCCTCATTTAACACACTTAGAGACTTCAATTCAAAAACTCCTCTAACGCTTCAAGTTTCTAATATCAGCGACAGAGGGACAATGTCTATAGAACAGGAGGTCGTGACTCATGTTAATTTTCACTTGAATTTGAGGTTTCACTTATGTTCTCAGTCACTAGGTATCCTCTTTTGCTGAATATATAACTACTAGAACTTAATAGCTATAAAAAATTATAAATGAATTATATACTCTTATAAAAAAAATCTGTTTTATGAAAATAGCAAACCATTAGGAGATAAATAAAATGAACTGTTACTACTTTTAGACGTTAGTTATCAATTTCAACAAACAATACTGGATTTATAGTGTTGGCAAATGAAAAAGTAACTCTTATAGGATTACTTAGTTTTCCATCTATATATCGGTGTGTCCAGATTTGCAAAAAGACAAGAAGCAAGGATATAATTGAACTAAAGGAAATAATTTGAAAACGTAAATTTCTGTTTTTGATAGAATTAATTATAATACGTGAACTATAAAAAATTTTATGTAAAAGTACAGTTAGAAGCGCGTCAGCATGTTCTAGCCGAAGTTACGAAAATTTTTTAAAGATGAAGCCTTTGACTTGACTAAGCAATTAAACTGTTATATGGGTTTTGTTTTGTACGTGTAAATAAAGTACGGCACCATATTCTTGTTCACTTGCATTCGAAATTTTTACAATAGTAATGATATCTTTAAATATACTTATATGTCATAATCATTTGAGAAAGTTAATGTAGGTACTTTTGCGTGTCCCTTTAAATTTATTTGAGACAATATTTATTTATTTATTTTTATTTATTTATTGAACTATTTAATATGAACTATTTCGCTATTTAAGCCCTCAGTTTCAAGCACTTACAAGAATATAGGTCGTTTTTTATCATTTTAGAAATGATAATTAAAGAATCTCTTCTCTATGTAGGTATACTAAATTTTTCCTTTTTTTTCTTTTAAAAATTTCTATGATTTTGAGCTCACCCTTCAAGGTTGGTTTAGTTTTACCGAATTTATTATACAATACAGAAAATACAAAAATATACGATATAAAAATGTTGTTCAAAACTCTGCACGTATATCACAATCAATCATTGCTTGACTTCGGTTTAGGTCGAAAAAGAGTCAACCTTGTAATAGTAACATATAATTGATGACTATATGACTTATACCTGTTACTACAATTATTAGTTTACACACAAACTGCATATTTGCTTTGGATATGTTTTAAATTTAAATGGTAGGAGAACAAACGAACACAGATAAGTGAAGATCTGGAACACTCGAGAAATTATGGCATCCAACGGCCTTTTTGAAAGATATAAGATTAAATAAATATTCTAACGTCTAAACCACAACAAATAATTACAATTTGTCTAGCATTAAACTTTTTAGAACCTTAATTGTTTTTTACAGTATTTACCAATATTCACAGATTAGATACTACTAAAAATAGTCATTCGGTTGTAAAACTTAAACGACCGTTATAGTTTTAAACCGACCGGTTTCTGAGACGATAATTGTATTTAAAACGACAGCACTGTATTGACTGAATTCAAACATAAAAAAAAAACATACCTAATTATTACTTTCAAATAAACACAGTAATGGCGGCCACTATAACAATAAATAACTATTTATATATTTAATATAACAAAAAATCATAAATTGAACAACAAAATTAAATGTTTAGTCATAAAATATAATCTAAAAATATTATATTTTTATATTAAGTGATTTGTTGCTTATCATAAAAATGTTATCTCAAAATGTAAAACATTTTTGTTGTCACATAAGGTTAATAACGTAAATAAATATTCAACAGTAAGGATATTTTATTAAAAAACTAATTCAATACTGTTTTATTTGTAAGATTTAAATTGAAGACACTGTCACAATTATGAAATTTTATATTAATGCTTCAAAAGATATTCGTCTATTAATTTCGTGTTTAATGAAACATTCTTAAGTCATTTATTTTCCTGATGTCTTTCCTGTTCTTAAATAATAAAGAGAAATATGATATCTTTTTAGTTCATTTGTTTAAGACAATTCATTTAATAATGGTGGGTGATAAAACCCCTTTGTTTGTAAGTCTACATCATCCATCACTTTTTATTTTCTCTTTGCAAATGTAGCTTACTCTTGTAGATAGTTCTGGGTTATTTGAAGTAACGCAAGTATTTAAAATATAAAGCTAACTGCTTAGTTTAGTAAAGTATCAAAATTTTTGAAATATTTAATAATATTATAGCTGTATTTATGCTTAATAATGTATATCACTTTTTCGATGTACCCAGAACTAGTACATATTCCTCTGGTAAATATTCTATAATATTTGTTTTTAACTAGTACCAACCAACGATGATATCTTTTGATAAAAAATATTTTATGTTCGATATGTGTTATATTCACACGATTAACGGGAACACAAGCAATAAATAATATATTACATTATTAGATTAAAGAATTAAAATCTTAAATTTCGTATCATGTCGTAGTTATAGATTATTTCATTGGACAGATTAATCAAAATATAATGATTAGACATAATAAGGTTTATTTTACTAGGTCCACGCAAGCGGGGTTAGCCTCGCGACGCAGTCGAGCGCATCAATGTCTAGAGTTAAATATTGATATTTATGTATGTATAAAAAATATTAGTTGATGTCAATACTTGTTTTGCACAAATTTATAATTACTTAACGTCTCACACACGACTGAGATAAAAGCACCTGAGATATCTCTAAAGTAGTGTAGTAGGAATGGTCGCACGCGCGAAACAAAAACGTTCTATATTTTAACTATATAGGACACATTTTATAAATTATCTCGAAAACTACAATTATGATTCGGCTGATTTTCAATCCAGAACGAGTTTTGCTCATTATGCGCATGTGTGCAAAATTTCGTGCGTGTAGCTCGTAAATTGAAGGAGGAGTAGGGTAAGAAAGAGTTGAAAATTTAAGTAGTAAAGAGCTTCGCTTCGCTCAGCTCAATAAGCAATAGAAGGAGAAATACTTAACTCAATTTATTCTCCGTTTAACCGAAAATTTTTGTATATATTGTTCAGTCTATTGTAATAATTTTATGAAAATTGTTTTGGTGTATGCTTCATTATAATTTCGTTTACTTTTTGTTTGTTTATTTTTCGATATGTGGGTTTTCTCAATAACTCCGACGGAGTCTTTTGAAAAGAAATAGATGCTTAAATGAATATTAATTCACGATATTATTTATGTATTAAAACTTTTTTCCTTATATTAAAAACAAATTAAAACTTATAAAGTTGACTTACGAACATCAGAAAAATTTATTATCAGAATGCCTAAACATAACGGAATGTTTTATAAACACTTTTTAAAGATATAAGCAACTAAGTTATAAAACACACTGCCTCTAAATAGGCGAAAATTAAAAACACCAATCAATATATTAAAAAATCTTTTATCAAATGATAGCTGAGTTAAAGACGGTTAAAGTAAAGTAAAGTAAAAAGTTAAAGACTATTTTTTAATGTATGTATGTAAAATTTTAAATTTTTATAAGCATTTAGTTCTGTATTGGTTTATTATTCCATATTTATTGTAACATATATATGTATTAAATATACGTAGTAGTGTGTAAGTATTTCTGTCGATTACTTTATATATATTATATCTATGTTTGTTAAAACAGATAGACTTAACGACAATAAAGCCTTTAATTTATGGAATATTTTGTGTCTGAATAAATTTTAAGTATATATTATATATATTTTATTTATTTATATATTTATTTATTTATATATTCTAATAAGGAATATATTATATATATATATATATAATATATCTCAAGTTTATTTTAAAGAAATAAATATGTAATCTCTCAAAAGTATTAAGATATCTTTTGTGGTTGAATTGCTGTAGACTGGGGCCTATATCATCAGTACGTAGCCACGTGTTGCAATGAAATTAAAAAATATATTTGTTATTAATTCAAAGCAAATCTAATCCCATAGCGGAAGAACACATCACACAAAATATGCATCATTTTATAACACTGCGAATTAAAATTAAATCCTAAATTTATATATAATTCGTTAATCAACTGAAAACTAAAAGTATACAACAAATTAGATATAAATACATTCAAAAATCAATTTATTTAGGAATGTGTTGGAAGACATAATAGAAAGATTTTATGGTGAAAACATAAAAGAAACACATTAAATCGTTACATTATATATCTTCATTCTTACACACGTTTTTATATTTAGGAAAGACAAGCGTCTGGAGAACGAATTTTTATAACTGTCCTACTTAAAAATATTAAAATACTTAATTCTCTATCACAGGATAATGTTTACACTAAAATATAAACATGTTAAAGCTCGTAAGTTCGTATCTGGCTTAGTTCATCGGAAAACTGAATATGTAAAGATATTCAAAAGCTGAATCAATAGTATAAAACTGTTAGAAAAATAACTGTAAGAAAAAAATAGATTATGTTTAATATAATATTGTATATACCATGACATTATTAAGACGGCCAATAGCTAAGTGACAAACAGACAAACAGATAGATAGACAATCCAATGAAATCATAAGAGTTTTAATTTATTTATTTCAATAAAAGCCTTTAAAAGCCCCTCCAAAACATTAAGATTATTTTTCTTTTGAAAGACATATCATTATTACCTTAATCTCTGTCCCAGAATTCATTATATTCTGGTTAATTTCACAAAAAAAAAACTCTCCATAAAAACTGGTATTTATTAAACCTTATCTGCACATTATTTATAAATTAATTTCAAGGTATAAGATCTTTGTTAAGTTTTGAAGATACGTACATACAACTAATTTATATTTTCTGTAATTAATAATTTATTACATGTGAAAATTATATTATATACATGTTACTTCTTTACCTGAATACAGTTACTCATGGCTTAGAACAAATTAATTATTCACCAGACATTAAACTCACTTTGTATACTAATAATGGAATGTTGTAACCTTTTGACCCAAATAAACACACAAGCCTATTGAACTGCGGGGGATTGGATTTTCGACCGCACCTTATTAATCAAGGAAGAAAATGAAGACAATAACATTTATCATCATCAATAATTACAAGATAATAAACCAACCAATCGCATGATGTTTAATATCGTCATGCCATTCATTGATCAAACTTATTTGTCTAATGTGATTTTGATAAAAACAATAATTATTATTGTAATACGGCTTATTAAAATATATTTAATAAGCCGTTCTATTGAAAACAATATTTGTGTTAGATTCTTTTTTAAGTAGCAGTCATGTTGACTGTGTTTTTAAGCGCTCCACCGAAGAACACAGAATCATGTGTAGCTTAAGGAAAATCGATATCATTAGCAAATAAAACTGTATGACAAAATGCTATTAAATAGATTGCATTATATTATTATACATTATATTATGATGAAATATAGAGGTTATATATAAAATAATATTTTAAAACTAAAATACTGAATAATTAATTGTCCATTAAATCCGCAACAAAATTTATACAACAAATAAGCAATTGAGTAAGTTTTATTTCTGGGTTATTCTTAAGAGAAGAGAGAGAGAGAGAGAGAGAGAGAAAAGATTAATATTTAGTACAGACGAAAGTTATGTCCTAATATTCTAGAAGCTATCGACCAGAACAAATTAAGGATAATTACAATTACAGATAATTATAATTACAGATAATTAAATTAATTATCTGTAATTATAAATCAGATATATAGTATTTTTAGATTTTAATAATGAACATAAAGTCTATCAAACATTTTTGTTTAGCTATATTCAAACACGAATTGAATAAACAAATAGAAAAACTAACTAAACTTTAAAAACGAGTAATTAATATTTAAAAACATGTTACTTAACAAATTTAGCACCGTTTTAATTAAATTTGATATTTAATAATAGATAATGATAGATTCCATTTAAAAAAAAAATCTTAAAATGTGTTATCAGATTAAATAGCACTGTATCAGAGCATGCCAGCAACCAATCGGAGAAGCAGAGTGAAAAGAGAAATGTGATATTACCATTATATGTGAAAACCTTTGCTTTATATGTGAAAAAATAAGACATATATCAGTCATAGAAATTACCATCTGCGCGTGAAATAGAACGTTAATAACGCAACGTAACGTAAATTTCTGGAAAAACTATTAAAGGTAGAAAATAAATATAAGTACTTTTATATTTATAAAAGTATATTTCTCTTATTTTTCATCATATTCTCGTTCTTAGTAATTTGGGAAAATACTGAATAAATAACAAGTTAAATTTGCGGCTATATCGTACCGATTATATAAAAAAAAAATCAATTTTTAATTATAAAAAAACCAAATAAAATATTTAATTATATATTACAATTAATAAATTCATGTCTCAGTGTTGGTGTTCGTTACACACCTTATTGCATTCATCCCTTTATTGACTCCTTCTGAAATAAGCTTTGTTGAACGTTGCGAGAAACTTTTTATAGAATTCGACGATATTCAAAGTATTTTATTATCATACTGTAATTGTTTTATCCATTAATTCTTGTTTATTGCTATATATATTAATTATTTTGTTTCTGTATTATTATTTTATTATATACTTAATTTAATTGGATTAATAAAAATATAAGTTCTTATGACTAACAAAACGTAAGTGGTTTTTACTTTAAACGTGAAGTATACATATACATACCTACTAAAGTCTTCAAAATAGAGATGGATCTACCCAAACATCGGTCCGCAGAGATATGTGTGTGTTTTTTTTACCCCGGATGGCGAATTCAATCCCGTCGAATGGAAATAATCCTTTATCTTCTGGTATCTGAATCCCGGTCGTTCAGCCGCTTGGATGGGGGATATTTAGCCACAACCTTTCCTCATAAATTGGTTTACGACACGTTTTTCCTATTCTTTTCTTCTTAGTATCGGAGAAACCAAACTGACTAATTGACTAACTGACTTGTACTTCTGGAGTCTTGGGCTAAATAATATATTTATGCGTTATTCTACTTTTAATCTAAACATTTAATTTAAAATCCTTTTTTAGTAAAATAACAAAATCTTAAAAAACTTCACTAACATATTATTTTAAAAGGACTGTCATCTCACTTATATAATTTTTTTATTATATTTAATTACATTTAAAATTCTGTTGAACCAGGTGACTATCTCGCGTCAACCCTGTTGAGGAATGCGTGTTAGTAGATTTATAAAACCTTTCAAGCGCTATATTCACTTTTATTTGTTTTAGGCGGCTCTCGCGACTCTTTGGAATATACGGAGTGGCATAAAAAAGTTTTCAGTTCAATTATTATATTAATTTCAAGCAGCTAGGTTTAAATCAAAAACAAAGCTATGATTTGAAACAAGTCAATCGACTTGCAAGTCAGCTTGAAAAGTTACCAATTATTGTTTAAAATAAATAGATTATGTATTATTATATGTTATATAACATTGATTTGTTATATAAGTATAACTTATTTTACTACATATAAAGTATGATTAAGTATATTGTAGGTTGTTATACGGATGAGAACACTTCATACCTTGTCACTTATTTCACAATATGATAAAGAAATAGATTACTCAATGTCTAAGTTACTATTTTTCTGAACATAACGTAATAGTTATGTTCAGAAAAAGAGTAAATGTTACTTATTTAAAAGATTTTGCTTATTGTTTGAATATTTGTGTTCTAGCACAACCTTGCAATTTTTTGTTATAACTAAACTATAAATTAATTAAAAAACAAAGCAACCTTTTATTATCTTGGTTTGATGATTGATTGATTTTTTTCATGATGTAGTGTATTGTACACATCAAGCCATTTTATTTGATACCCCATATTTAATATATTTTTTAAATGTATTGTATTCTACAAACTTGATTTGTAGAATACAACACATTTAAAATAAATATTTTATACATGTGGGTTGTATAAAAATATATAATCTAATATTAATATGAATTAAAGGTATTGTCATAAGAACTACAGGTAATTTTATCGCCATCGCTAGAGGTTAAGTCGTTAACACTTCAATTCTTAAATTTGTTCTTCGCTATAAAAAACTAACAGAGCGATGAAGTGAAATAAAAGCTTGTAATTAACAAACAGATATATTATACATGTAAAATGATTATAGATTTGTATTAAATTACGTTATAACATAATAAGAATATAGTACAATAAATAATTATAAGATATGATTTTAAGAGTCAAGTTTAAACATAATAATGAAACTCAAACTCAACGCATTAGACATCCACATATCCTGGGTTATGGATATTCCTTAAAATATTTATTCTATTCTATTTCTATCACAAGATGAAGTTGAATTTTAACTAACGCACATCTCTCATTGACATTAAATCTCATTACATCTAATGAGTAATGCCAGGACATTGTAAAATATCAAACATGTTAATGTTATGATAATGTAAACTTCACATTTCCGAATAAATTAAATTAAAAGTAGTTTTATGTATAATCTAAACTGTTTATTTCAGTACTATTTGTAAAAGTAATACAATGTAAATTGTTAAAACACTAATGTAATCTTCGACCGGAATATTTGGCACGTCGGTTATTATGAATTATTGAATTGCATAATGGCGTCGCACAACACTTGAATTATGTAACAGCGGAACAAACCTTCATACAATGACACCAATTATGATATATCGTGAAGCTTTGAGAATAATTACTAAAAATACTTGAACAAATAAGATCTGAATGAGTTTTTAGTGTGGTTATTTTACTTTTATTTATACATCATACCAGTATATATATAATATGAGTGATAAAGATTCCCGCATTCCAGTCATGATTCCTGTTTCAAGAGGTTTAACAAACTTAGAAACAACAGACACAAAGAACGTTTCGACACGAAACTATCATTTTGTCACAATAATAAAATGAAAAACTTTTATTAGGATTATGTGAATCTAAAAAAACAAAAAAAACCTTTAAAATACAGAAGTAAACACATGCTTTAAGAAATAACAAATCAATAAATAAATATCCGCTTGTTTTTATTTAAGTTTAAAACATGCACCGAACATAAAATATACTAAATCATCTTTCTCTTAAATACTACACATCTGATCACCGTAATAATATGACTGAGTGGTCTGAGGTCAGAAAAAATACTAGGAAAAAATTTTATGCACTGTAGTTGTTAACTAAGAGTAAATTAATTTAAAATGTATCCAGTTTAATAGTATTTACAGGTGCAAGAAAGGACAGGAAAGTTTATTTTATCTGTAAAGAAATTAAATACAAATACAACTTTTCTGACTTTATTATTAAACTAATTGAGGAAGGAATGTCATTTTTGTTTTATGAAAGTGAAAAAAAAAAATATATCTGTATTATTTTAAACCAGAGATTCGTTCTCCCATTAATTTATCCCAGATTATGTTTTGAATTTGATTTGATTTGATTTGATTTGATTTGATTTGATTTGATTTGATTTGATTTGATTTGATTTGATTTGATTTGATTTGATTTGATTTGATTTGATTTGATTTGATTTGATTTGATTTGATTTGATTTGATTTGATTTGATTTGATTTGATTTGATTTGATTTGATTTGATTTGATTTGATTTGATTTGATTTGATTTGATTTGATTTGATTTGATTTGATTTGATTTGATTTGATTTGATTTGATTTGATTTGATTTGATTTGATTTGATTTGATTTGATTTGATTTGATTTGATTTGATTTGATTTGATTTGATTTGATTTGATTTGATTTGATTTGATTTGATTTGATTTGATTTGATTTGATTTGATTTGATTTGATTTGATTTGATTTGATTTGATTTGATTTGATTTGATTTGATTTGATTTGATTTGATTTGATTTGATTTGATTTGATTTGATTTGGTTTGGTTTGGTTTGATTTGGTTTGGTTTGATTTGATTTGATTTGATTTGATTTGATTTGATTTGATTTGATTTGATTTGATTTGATTTGATTTGATTTGATTTGATTTGATTTGATTTGATTTGATTTGATTTGATTTGATTTGATTTGGTTTGGTTTGGTTTGGTTTGGTTTGGTTTGGTTTGGTTTGGTTTGGTTTGGTTTGGTTTGGTTTGGTTTGGTTTGGTTTGGTTTGGTTTGGTTTGGTTTGGTTTGGTTTGGTTTGGTTTGGTTTGGTTTGGTTTGATTTGATTTGACATTTATGTAATCAGACTTTATTTGATAATTGTAACAGCATTCTGAAGACAATTAAGGATCGCCCTCATTATTCTATTCAGAAACACTGGATAGAAACAATGACGGGCAAAGTAAAATAAAATCTAATTAAACATTTGTATCATGTAACTAACAATAACTAACTTAGCTTATAAGTAAACATTGTTACTAACATACTAACACTATATGGATCTTGTCTGAAATAAATATTTATTATTATTATTATTATTATTAAGAAACCAGATTTAAATATACAGTTTTTAAAAAAATTTAGTCATGTTATTGTAATTTACAATAATATTAAAAATAATGAAATATATAATAGGGTACTGGTAGCTTATATAAAGTTAATGTATAATATTTATTTTTAAGCTAAGGAGACTGAACGGTGAAAGGTCTTCATAATCTTTGTTTAAAATTGTACAAACTTTTTTCATCTCTTACATCACTCATTTAAAACAAAATTTGCTTCAAAGAACCAAATCTGTTTTATGTTTTGTATAAAAATCAACTCCTTTGACTTTTCCTATCTTAGCCCAAAAACCTAAGTAATGTTTTTTTTTTATTGGCACTGAATTAATATAATTTATTAAAATCAAAAAAAGAAAAATCAACAGTCGAAGCAATGAATCTTTAGTAGATCAAACCCTTTGAAGAAAATTATCTTTAGAGGAAATCAATTGTCTTTTAGAGATTGAGGAAAGGGTTATAAAAGAAAATTCTTAGATTTTTATGTAAAAAAAATTAATTAAATATATTTTATTGGCTTTTTGCGGATCTCCAATTTATAATATTTTAAATTGACTTACTCTATTAAAATTAAAATTAATTCTTTTCTTTTTGTTTCTGCAGTCTTATTAATAATATATGTCTTAATTTAATCTTTAATCAGCGCCAAATAATTATATATTGGAAAAATAGGAAAAATTACTCGGAGTTTTGAGAAATATTAGTATTAAGAGTATAGTGATAATTTATTACACACAGAGAATAAATAATGCTGCAAGTGAGCTTTACTGAGGAGACTATCTAAAATTACAAACCATAAATGAAAATGCCACAATACTGATTTGAAATTCAAATTTTTGGTGTTATCTTTAAAAGACTTTATACTTTTAGTCTTCGTTTCTATTCAGTTTTATTTTTATCAGTAACTATATTTAAGTAACTTAAGATAAATTCAGATGATCTATTAATGATATTAGTTGTTAATTTATATTTTAAAATACCAAACAGATAAGCTTAATTAAGTTTTTTTTAGTTAACATTATGAAATGATAGTTCAATATATCATTTCATAATGTAATGAAAATATGAAGTATATTGTTTCCAAATATTTTTAACAAGATTTTAAATAAGAATTAAAAATTAACTTAAATTTAATGTTTGCTGTACAAGATAATCGCTAGCTGTTTTTTATTTATTGCTCTATAAACTTGTCCTCTAACATTATATATTTAAAACCTTTTATTTTATAGACATTTTGAATTTCATTAAAATTTATTCTAAAAAAAATTTTAGAGTGTAAAAAATAATGCAACGTACTTTTTTTTGAAAAGTGTTAAATCGGTTAATTAAAAAATCAAATATATATATTATAATGTAGACATCTTTTTTCATTTAAAGCTACTACTTCCTTGAATTCAGGCCGCAGATTCCTTGAATTGACTTAAACGATTAACAAATCAATCACTGTCTGATGAAACAACTGAGAATAACACATGTTTGATTGATTGAGGATTATGTGTAACGTTTAACTTCTTGAAGGTTGGAGTGAATTATTTCATAATTATTGAAAATATCAGGTATTTTCAATGAAATGAATTTTGAAATAAACAAAACTTATTTTAACGATTGGAAATATAAGATTTTGGTTACAGCCACGTAAAACAGGTTTTGCTTGCACTTGGAAACCAATTTAGTTTAGATATTCATTAAATGATCAATAGTAGCCGTAATATGCAACTGATGATAAATAAGTAATTGGTCTCTAATACGTGTTGGTATTGAATACATTCCGATGCCACTAACTCAGAGCGTGAAAATGAATGACGTCATACCTTATACATTACTAACTTTGAGGAATGCTCCAAATTAGTCATGAGCTTGTTAGTAAGTTATGATTAATGCAACAGCTAACAATACTATTGTATAGTATATAATGTATAATGTCAGTTAGTATTTTCTTAGATTTTCAAGTACACATTTGAAATAAAACTATTTTTACGGATTTAAACTCGCGTATAATTTGGTTACATTTTGATTTAACCCGACGTTTTAAATACTTTGCAGTAATCGTGTTCACGGGTAGACGAGACACTTACAGACAGACACTTACATCTCATCTTACGGGCTTGACAATGGGGGCGGATAACCTTCATCAGATCTTTCGATCAAGATACCCGCTCGGAACGCACGTATTCCGTCTTGTTCCGATGCTCACGGGACATGGGTGCTTCAGGGAGTACCTGAAAAAAATCGCATGAAGGAAGGCGACCTCTCGGCCACCATTGCCACGAGTCCGTCGAAACGGCTGCTCAAATTTTGAAATAGTACGCAACGTTATACCCACAGTGCACTGAGCTGACGGCTTTGGTGAGTGGGTTCTCGAAACCAAGTGTAGCGAGATGCTGGACAACGCAAAGTCGGTCGCAATGGCCTTGGCCTTAATGGCAATTCTGCAAAATTCTGCAAATGCATTGGCACAGGATTTTCTCTCGTGACTTGAAACGCTCCTTAGAATCCTCCTTGGGTTCGGGCTAAAGAGGAGTATGCCTGCCGCTTCCTTCCCTATCTTAAGTGCCTTGGTGGGAGGGAAGAGTGACTCTTTTTTAATTTATTAATAGTATTTCAGGCAAAAGTGTTTCTTATTTTATTGTTAACTATGTGGGTTCCGTCGAGTTTCAAATAACAACTATTCTAACGAAGTTTCACCGCAAAATGTAATTGTAACTGTAACTGTAAAATATACATTTACTTAGAATTGACCTAAATATTGCGACCACATCCTTTGGCTGCATTCCAGTTGTTAAAGAAAGGCTTCTTATTTCTAGAACCGCGCTACGAATAAAACATGTCGGCTACAAACTGATGTCTATGACACTTATAATACTGACGATGCATTTTTGCAACACGATATTGAGTATATATCAAATAAATGAAAATAAATATTAACAAAACCTACTTTCATGTTTGTTGGATTATATCCGACAATAGTAAATAATTATAATATTTAGAATTTAACTTCGAATTAAACTGCGTTTATATATGATTATCCAGAAACGCTCATGTTTATTTTATTGGAACTTGTCCGACTAGTTTTCAATTAGTTTGGGGCTCTTCTTCATGAGCTTGGAGCATGGCGGTATCGAGACTTGGACCTTTATATAATATATACAATAGTAAATTATAATAATAATCATATATTATAGTAATCATAGAAAATGAAAATCTTAACAGAAAAAATACTTTACTATTGGCAATAGTTTTCAATTCTCTACGAAGTAGATATAAATATGTAATATTGTTGAGTTTTTTTTAGTTCATCTTTTATAAATGGGCAATAATACTAAAGTTCGTTATTAAATTTTAAGCGATGCTTTTAACTGTTTTGTCAGCGCTTCGCCGGTAAGTAAATAGTTTATACCTGGCTAGTAATAAAGTTATAAATGTCACTTAAATGTTAAAATGTTTATAGGAAACTACAGGCAACTTTTAGAACTCTCTAAATGTTGCGCCATACTTGTTCACTTATACATGAGAAATATACCTCTAAACTTCATTAATTGAAATCTGCAATTGTTTTTTAATTATTTCACAATAAAACAACTCAGTTATTAAAGCGTGTCAATACAAAGAGAGTGGAAGTAAAAAAATATTATTATAATTTATCTGATAAACTGCTTAAACCCTTTAAAAAAAAACAAAGTTCTCAGAATATATTATATAGAAATAGACAAAGTACGGGGTTTATAAGAACCTCACAAATAAGTAAAAGAAGTAATATTGTTTTTTAATTTTTAAAATTGTTGAAACATCCCGTTAGTAGCGCCACCTAGGGGTAGCTTAGTAATTTCTTTTTCCTATAGTTGTCAAAATTAAAATATGTATAGTCAAAATTAATTTTAAATTAAAAAAAATAATATAAGACTATTAAAAATTTTAAATATTTTAATGTATTGTATAGTTATTATTCAATCATTTAGGAATGAGTGAAATTATAAAAATATAGTTGAAATATTTTTTAAAAGTACTTTAAATTTTTATCTAAATCGAAATAAATTTAATTTCTTTTGGAGTAATTTTAATCAGTATAATAATTAAATGCAGCTAAGTAAAAAGAGTTCATACACAAAACCCCGATAACGTTTTGAGAATTTTAAGCGATGTTCAGCATAAATAAGTATAAATAGGAATACTTTTGAAACTCTGGAAGCATCAAATCAAAAAACGCACCAAGAAGGAAAAAATACTGTAATAATCCAAAACACAAATACAATATACGAGGGAAAAATCACCTTTTCTAAGTTGTTCTTTTTTTGTAGGACGATTAAAGTTTTGTCACCTTTGTTACTAAAACAAAACAAACTTTGTTATTACCTTTGTTACCTCGAGGGTGATTAAATCATCGCAGAATTTTGCGATTCATGTATTCAATATAAAAGTACCTAAAAAAAAATGTTTCCACTAACACAGTTTCTCAAACGAATTAATATAGTAGATAAACATTTCTAGTTTGATTGTTATTAAAATTTACAAAAAAATATATGTTTTCTTGTGATTTTATTCCTTCGCAAATAATATATGTGGACTTAAAAAATAAGCAATCTAAACAGTTTTCATTAAGATTCGTGCGGTAGTTTTTACGATATTCAAAATCTAACAAACAGAGAAATTTTCTAAAAGTATTCCATTTTGTAAATTGTTTATTATAAATATTTTTAGTGACGACCAAAAATTTTTAATATATTCTTGTACCTATAAATTAATCTTAGTTTCCTACACTCTAATACATTTTGCGAGTGATAGAAACAAGTTAGGAATTTACTCAAAAATATAGTTTTACCATTTATTTTAATGCATGGAATTCTTAAGAATAACTGAGTTTTTCATGTCTTGATCAGACGATATAATTGAATAAAACGATTCACATCATACATTATTATTTATTTAATTTTTCATTCATTATTTTTGTTATGAAAAATGGGTTTACATTTATAAATAAATAACAATACAATAAAATACATCTTTTATCATTACAGAGAATTATAAATCGTTACTTAAATTAAATGAACGTCTTCTATCTGGAATATACGTCGTATCTAATCCAATTCCAATATATCCAAAGGGGCGTCTCTTTTCATTATTAGCTCTAATACTGTTGTGTGGCAGAAATGTGCAGGAGATTAACTCTATACATTTATTAGTAAGATGCAAAACCATCCAAGATTTTAAAAAGTTTTTTTACTAATACATTTTAAGTGAAAATGTATTGTATTGTAAATGTATTGTATGTACCAGGGTACTTACTCGAGCGATTTAAACGATCAGTTCCTAAAAGCAGAAGGATTCTTACTCGAGCGATTTAAACGATCACTTCCTCAAAAGCAGACCATCACGCTCATGTGAGCCTTTAAAACCCCTGGACATCTCCTTTAAAAGCACTTTTTACTTAGGTTCGTTTACCGTTCAAGCCGTCCATCTTTGGAACTTACTCATCGATGAATTTTATAAGTATCAAAATTTTAATTCTTTTAAGTACAAACTAAAACACTCTGGTGTAAGTAAAAGTGAGTGAATAAAAATTATTTATATATTATTTCTTTATAGGTCTTATTTACGTAATTCTTAGTGTGTGTATTTGTATAGAAGATATATTTATATTGTACGTATTATAGTATAATAATGTGATATAATTTACTGTTTTATAAAATATTCATTATCATTTAATTTAAGTTTCTATTGTACAGTGTATCACCTAATTGCGTAATGAACAATAGGGATAAGCTATCCTATGTACATATTTTATAATTAAAATGTCTATATAAAAGTAAGGTACCTAAATAAATAAATAAAATAAAATAAATAAAATAGTGTCTTATTTTTAAAATTGTACTAATCTTATTAAAGAAAAAAAAAGTTTATAAAAAAAAGATGTATTTTTTATTATCCTTTTTAAATAAAAAGCTCAAATTCAGTATTTATGGGTACGGAGACGACAGCACAGTTGTAGAAAGCTATCTGCCCTAATAATTGATGCCCACTGTGTAATTGATGCCCACTGTGTAATTGATGCCCACTGTGTAATTGATGCCCACTGTGTCCAACATACAGAGTGGGGCTCAAGTACAAATTTTGAGAGTAGCAATGGTGTAGCGTTTGAGTGACAAACTTCAGACAGTCTCTGAATGGGGCAATGGGAATGTTGTCGCATTCAGAATGATCGAAACGCAAACGTGATTCTTTACCGCCAAACTATAAATATCGTAAATAAAAAAAATCATTCAATATATTTTAACTGTGTATCCAGTTTAAAAAAACAAGGTAGACAAGTTTACGGGAACGCGAGTGGTTTTTTTAAAAATAAAGAAATTAAAATTACATTAAAAATTAACTTTAATTATAAACTTAAGAAATGACTGAGCAGAAGCGCATGCATCAATCAATTGAATTTAATATTATAAAATCTATTCACGTCAAATATGTTCCCAAGATATGAGACGATTCGTATTACATTCTTATTACGCTGATCAAGCATTTACTTCTACCGTTCTCATACCTTGAGCTAACATAATTAGGTTCAACATTCATCAAAAGTATTTTATTTGTGCAATCAGATATTGGACAAATAAAATGTTTTCGATTTACAAGTTGTTTTTATATTTTTAATTAAAATAACTGGTAAGCCGCAAATCCTACAAGAAAGATCAATAAATAACAACAAACTTTTGACGTAATGGCTTCCATAATTTTAAAAAATTATTAATTTTGTAATACAAAAGCAACGGTTGTTCATAAAAAAGACAGTTTTTTCCGAAAAGCATAAAAAGAATTTAAAAAAAAAACAAAATCTATACTCTGAAGACTTTTGTACGTTTGTAAGCACTTTCATATAATATATTTTATGTCGCTTGTATGGTTTAAAAGAAAAAATAGGAACTCTTATAAGATAATGTTACAGTATAAAAATATATTAGTGATGGATTAATTAATGTCTACATGATAAAAAAATTCCTTTGTTATTAAAATGTTTTTATTTCCTTTACAAGGTGACTTTTTATTTCAAGTAAATTATTTGTATTCAACCTCTTTTGTAATTTGATATTGAATTATCATATTTCGATAGTTTCTTCTCTTTTTTACATATTGATATTTTATACCAAAAGCTTGCTGTTTCGCCCCTTCGATTATTATATATTTGGCAATTTTTATTTCATCTCATTCTCTTCAGACTTAAGTACTTTTATTAAAAAATATATTTATACGTCAAGAGACACATATAGAATTTAAATACAATACAGACAATATACTCGTACATTAGTGTTTGCGTATGCGTGTGGGCGTGCTTGTGTTTCTGTGTGAGTGTGTAAGGGTACAAAAAGATTAGATTTAGTTACTCATGTACGTTTTAACGGTAAGTTTGTAATAAGACGTGAACACCATTTCCATCAGTTCCCGATGGTCGCTTAATGAAGACATTTGGTTTTCATTACACTATTCTTACAGGATTTACTGTTTCTACATGTTTTAATGTTTAAATGTCTAATATTTTTTTCCTGCATAGCCACTATGCCGCTAACACGTTTTGCTTATGGAAGATTCCATATACAACTGCTATATTCAAAAGTGCTTCTCACTGAACATTTAATTTTTTTAAAAAAGAACGCATTATAAATCCTAACATCTTATCATATTTAATATATCGATGATAACATTTAAATGATTATTCAATAAGAGTTTACTGTCATAATATACCTAAATATTTAATTAGACTGCTTTTTCTTATTATTATTTATTGTATAATGTATTGTTGATGAGCTTATTTTGATTACAAAATGAGATTTGGATGCATTTTTGCATATTAACATTGATTCTGTTAATTGTTTAATTCTGACTTAACGTATCGAGGTCACATTCATAATTAAGTCTTCAATCTTAGTTACTTTCATATATCATTTTTTATCAGTTACTTAATAAAATTCAAATAAAAATTATTGAGATAAAACTTTATACTTCTTATTTCGGAAATGAAAAAAAATAATAAATCGAAAATTTAAATTTATATAAAATAACAACTCTTCAAAATCAATGTTTTATTCGTAGTGAGATTTATTAAAATTGTTAAAAAGTTAGAATAAAAGTATAAGTTATAACCATAAAAAATACATAGGTGTCGGAATCAAAGATTAATAAAATAACAATATTATTATATTATATCATTTTTTTATATATAGTTAATATTACTACAATCTTTATAGTTGTTATTGACTGTCCATATCATCATCAACCAAAAAGCTTAACAGGTAGAAAAAGTTTCTTATAGAAAATTGTGACGTCAGTAAACTAAATTTATGAATAAAACAAATCATATAAAATATAGGTATAATATATACAAAACACACTAAAATAGAGCGTTAAAAAAAATTATGTCAACTACTCACAGTATTAGATAAATAAACAAATAACTTCTATCTTTTCAATAAAACTATTTTACGGATATAACTCGCATTTATTTTTACATTTTTTAATTTAACCCGACGTTTCGAATGCTTCGCAGCAAATGTGTTCGCGGTAAGACGAGATGATAGTGTCTGTCAGTCAGTCAGTTTATTTGTCACCTACCTCCAACGGTTACTGAGTTTACGGGCATAGAGTTCAGGATGCACACAAAACGCACTTACTGTGTCTATGGGCTTGGTAGTCTGTTCACAGACATGGGATTTAATATTTTTCATGATAGGATCCCAGGTGTTCGATAGATTCCAACCAACTAACTACTATCATTTAACTATTACCTTATAATTATTCTTACTTCCATATAAAGATATGCTTTAGCTTTATCTAAATTTATTACAATCTTGTCATCTCTTGAAAGTTGTGTAACTTTCGATCTCTGGCATTATCAGTAATGATGTGAGCCATCATACATTTATTAATTATGTTTAAAACATCTAAAAATATATTCTATTTGATAAACTTGTATTGTAATTATATCTAGTATTAATAAGAACATATTGATCCTCTTAGTGCTGTGAAGCCTACTTCATCGTATTAGCCCTCACAACGGTATTGAGAACACATTAATTAAATACGCAATATCTCATTTAACAGATTGATTGTATTAGAAAATTATATATAAAAATAAATTTTGTTTTAAGCCTCATATAGTAGAGGAAAGAAATTTTAATACTTTTTTATTATGAAATTCCTTTTCTTCTCTCTTTTTAGTCCAACAAATACTATAATATCATTAATTCAATGTTAAGTGAATATGTAATTGGAACTTAACATTTATTTGCAGGTCACAGGTCAAGTTATTTTTTTATTGAAGTAGATAATACAAAGATCAAAGAAGAATCTATGGATATATTGATATAGGAAATGAACTTCAAACGTTAAATATGCAATTAAATGAAAGTCTTTGAAAGTATTTTATTCTTAGGATATGATAAAAGATATACAGTCATAATCAAAATGATTTATTAAAATAAATAGAAAAGACGAATTCTAAAATTGTTATAATTCTGCAAAATATATGAATAGTATTCTGCAAAATATATGAATATTATTCTATTAAATTATTAAGAATAGTATCTATGAATGAATTTAATAAATTTTGTAATTTTCAGAAAGGTAATGACTACTTATGATTCAAGTGCGAAAAAAACCTTTAAAGCCATACTTAAATTAATTGAAATTATAAGATTTGTTAACAATGCCGCATAATAATAATTCATTATAAATATTTTTGCTACGATACTTTATTTATTCATTATAAGATTTTTATAGTTTAAATAACCTTCTTAGATTTTCACGAGTACACATTTCAAATAAAACTATTTTTACGGATTAAAACTTGGGTATAATTTGGTTACATTTTTGATTTTAACCCGACGTTTCGAATACTCTGCAGTAATCGTGTTCACGGGTAGACGAGATGTAAGTGTCTTTATGTATTATTTTACATACGTATTATATATCTATTATGTGTACTAATTCAGCGTAAACAAATCACTTGACATAGTTAATTCAAATATTATCATCAATTACGATTTGACACCATCTGTTGTTTTGTTATGTTATCTGTTATTTGATATACATTACATATTTTTGGTACTATAATTTATTTGAACTAAGTTATGTAAATTTTACATATTAATGACTGTAACTAAACTTAATAAATAAACTTTTTTTTTACTAAAGATATAGATCATTCTTTTAAATATTTTTCCATTACAGAAGAAAATCATGTATAAAATTAATTATTTTAAAAATTATACACCTACAAAATAAACAAGTTAAGAATTACACTGAGCTTAATTTTAAATTGAAGAATTTGTTACTTTGTTTATCAATCAACGTCTGTAGCGTTTGTAAAAGGCTCTCTTTTGGACGACCTTTTGAAAACTTTTGTCCGTCGAGATATTAACGTCTTTCACGGACTCTCTGATGTAATAAAGAAGTATATTATTAAGTTCTGTATTAAATTTATTTAAATTAATTTTTTTCACTTTAGTGACAACACGTAAAATAAAATGTAATCTTTCAAATTACGAATATATATTTGGCACAAATTTTGCTATATAACTCAGAAAAACATTAAAATCTATTTTAAACTTGAACTAAAATAGTTTCTGCAAAAAAATATAAAAATTTATTATAAAATAGCTTTTAACATATACAATTAACTAATTTTTGAAACACTGGGATTGCCTGCGTTAGAACATTTTTCAATATACGCATATTTATCGTTAATTCTTCTAATAATTGGAAGCAAATCTTAAATTCTATGGAAAAACAATGGATTGAGCAAATTAGTCTCGAAATTGTGGTCAATAGTTATTTCCATAGATATTTTGTTGAATTCCTTGTACCTTTGAACAGAAATTCCGAAGTTTGAGTTGTCTTTCCTTGTTAAAAGCAAAAGGAATATTTAAAAAAAATATATATAAAACTGTACGATACTGGTAATAGTACCATATTGCAGAGCCATTAAAATATTTAGCTGTAGATAACAGTTTTAATTCAAATTAAATTTACAGAGACGTTCTTATAAAGTAAAACAAATATCATTTTGTTTAAATATAGTTTCATTTTAATTTTTCCTGGTTATCTTGTATGAGTTGGCAATGATTTAAGGTTGCTTTGAGAATGTACAGGTAAGTTCAGGTTTAAATTCTAAGGTAATGTATTCAAGTATGTGTCAATTGCTGAGATGCGACTTCATACAGCATCTCGTATGAGGTTTTTTCTCTCTATATATTACATTGTCTGTAATTAATATTTTTCACATTTCCAACTTGTTTTTGCTTCGTTTACTCGTTCTCACATGTGTAGGAATTTAAATTTTATAATTTAAAACAACGTATTATTTATTTTGTGAGTATGCTTTGTAAGCACTGGGTTCAAGAGATAAATATATTTATTATACAGCTGGAGTTTAATTTGTGTAATATAAAATAACACTTTATTAAATTCAGCATATAATATATACATTTGTGACCCCTAGAACATGATATTTAATATTGCAATCCAATTAGATGAAATTTCTCTAAAATTTCTATTTTTATTTAACATTTTTTCTTTTCCAACGATCGCCACGGTAGTAATACGTTCAAATATTTATATTTTTATGAAAAAAAACCTTGTACCCGTAGTTTCGCTTGTGTGATGTGTTGATAAAAATATCAAATATCAAGGTGCACTGTGTTGACGTCCGCTTCGTGCTCATAGTAGGCCTTTAATGATGCTCACTTCTGTTCAATCTTATTGTGATAATTTTGTATTATTTAAAAGTAAACACAAAATCCTGAACATTATTTTAGGGCAACTTTAGCGGTTTAGGCAGGGCACGCTAAGATAGCTCTTAGAGGACAGGATCTTTTCCAGCTTAGTCAATACTTATTATTGTATTGTATAACGGCCAAATCATACAAATTATTATTATTATTACTTATTATTTTGATCATAATTTATTTTTATTAAAATACAGTATGATCCAAATCTGTTTAGTAATTTTTGCGTCAAAGAGTAACAAACGTACTCACTTACTCACAAACTTTTGCATTTTTAATGTTAGTTAGTTAGTTTTATGTAAGGATAGTACGAAGTATGAAGTACGAATATTAATGGGATTATATATTTTTTTTCTACTTATATACATATTATATTATATAAGAATGACTCCTTTTTCAGATAGAATTGTATAATTTAACAGACAGTTACATAGTATATTATAATAAAGCTTCTAGATTTTAACAAAAAGTACGAAGTGTATAAGTATAACAATCATCTCATAACATACATTTGGATATAAGGAAATATATTAAGAATTTAAAAAGATTTAAACAAAATTTTTAAATCTTGTATTGTTTGTGATTTCTCTTGACTTAGGATTCGTGTCCTGAGCGCGGACAAAGCCGAGTGCAAAATTAGTATAAAATATATATTTAAAATAACAGCAATGTATATGTATATGTATATGTATATGTATATGTATATGTATATGTATATGTATATGTATATGTATATGTATATGTATATGTATATGTATATGTATATGTATATGTATATGTATATGTATATGTATATGTATATGTATATGTATATGTATATGTATATGTATATGTATATGTATATGTATATGTATATGTATATGTATAGATATATGTATATGTCAGCAGTAATACCATCTACCTTGGAGTAATTATTTTATGACTACCCTCATTACTGATAATGCGGTCGGCTGTACTGTCATGGCTAGCTGCCTTAAGCGTATATAAGGACTAAATTCAATGTGCTTCGGGCATTGTTAAGTACACCGTCTAGTACAACGGAATTCTGGAGGAATTTATGTGTGAAAATAAAACTAGGAGTAGAAGCTAAAGTGAAATATAAGTGAAGATGCTGTGACCAAAAATTAAGAGGAGCAATTTGGAAAATAAGTGTTTCTGTTTCTGTAAAATTCATTAAAGTGATTCTTAAATTGGTTAATGAGTGTTTAAATTAATATGAATGGTGATCAAAGACAAGATAAAGACCACAGCCCAACAATGGAGCTGTTATCAGAAGTGCCGACACGACCCATATCTCCCTTGCTGCCAGTACGACCAACCACTTCTAGGATGGAGAAATAAACATCAAAGACTGGTGCAAACATATTAGATGTGCGAAACAAAAATATAACCTTGAGGAATTCGACGTTCGGATGAAAGCTACAAGTTTTTTAAAAAGACGTGCAAGAAAATGGGCTGATAGATGGTTTGTGACGACATCTACCTGGGAAGAATTAGAACAGAACCTAATTATGACATTTGAACCGATGCGGTTGAAGCAGTAATTGGAACTGTTGATGACGAAGGCATTCGTATGGAATTATTGAATGCACGAGCAAAATCAGCTCCAGAATTAATTTCTGGTTCATCCTGCATACGCCTAAAAAGACAGAATTTGACTAAAACTTGCAATGAATTGCACAGCAAATAAAATATAGGATTTTCGCCTTTAACAATTTTAATTCGAAAACAACACTGTTCCCGCGAAGCTAAAAAATTTAATTAACATAGAAGAAAACAGAATAGATTTGGAGATATTATAAAGACATATTAACAAAAGGATGGCAGACGCAGCAGAAAAATTTAAAAGTGAATTTGAAAAATTTAAGGCATACGTTAAAGGATTTAAGTGGGGCGATTCTGTTTTGACGAACAATAATCAACGAAATCAAATTTCATAAGATTTGAAGCTTGCTGGACCCTACGAAGTTTTAAAGATCACGAACTAAACATGAAGGCAAATATTCGCAATGCGAAACATACGTCAATAGGATTACAACATTCATCGGCTAACGAAACAATCGGGACTTCCACTGATACTGCATCAGAGATAATTGAGGACTAAACATTTGGGGCTAAGTAAGTAATACAATTTACAATCCAAATAATTTGAGGTGAAACTTAGTGTTTAAGGTTTAGGCATTGAGAATCTTAATATTATTATGTAAACACACACATTACTATACAAACGTACTACATTTTATTGGTTGGGAAAGGAAGTCGAAATATCCCAAAGTGTGAACTGGTTGTGGAAACTCAGTGCACAGGAAAAAACATTAATACTGTGTAACACGGCGTACAAGACCGCCCAGAGCACAGGACTAAACATTAATACTGTGTAACACGGCGTACAGGACCGCCCAGAGCACAGGAATAAACTTTAATACTGTGTAACACGGCGTACGGGACCGCCCAGAGCACAGGAATAAACATTAATACTGTGTAACACGGCGTTCGAGACCGCCATGAGCACAGGAATAAACTTTAATACTGTGTAACACGGCGTACGAGACCGCCCAGAGCACAGGTATAAACATTTCTGTGTAACACGGCGTACGGGACCGCCCAGAGCACAGGAATAAACATTAATACTATGTAACACGGCGTACGAGACCGCCATGAGCACAGGAATCTAATATTGTGTAACATGGCATTGAGAACCGCCTTGTGCCCAAGTATGAACAACAAAGTTAAAGATAATTAAAAGGGAAATCTAGGATTGATTTCAATTTCTAAAACTTTGGTCATAAGCCAGATATTTTTATTTTAAAGATAAAAATTCTGCACATATTCTTAAATTTTCAGATTGGCGCAGAGCACGCACCAATTGTCAGTATGGCCGTGTCAGCAGTAATACCATCTACCTTGGAGTAATTATTTTATGACTACCCTCATTACTGATAATGCGGTCGGCTGTACTGTCATGGCTAGCTGCCTTAAGCGTATATAAGGACTAAATTCAATGTGCTTCGGGCATTGTTAAATACACCGTCTAGTACAACGGAATTCTGGAGGAATTTATGTGTGAAAATAAAACTAGGAGTAGAAGCTAAAGTGAAATATAAGTGAAGATGCTGTGACCAAAAATTAAGAGGAGCAATTTGGAAAATAAGTGTTTCTGTTTCTGTAAAATTCATTAAAGTGATTCTTAAATTGGTTAATGAGTGTTTAAATTAATATGAATGGTGATCAAAGACAAGATAAAGACCACAGCCCAACAATGGAGCTGTTATATATGTATATGTATATGTATATGTATATGTATATGTATATGTATATGTATATGTATATGTATATGTATATGTATATGTATATGTATATGTATATGTATATGTATATGTATATGTATATGTATATGTATATGTAAAATAATAATACACAATTATATATATTGTGAACACGTAGTCTGTATCAATTCATGTTGTTCAATATTTAGATAACTATGTATTATTGAATATTTAGATGTACGGATTTATTAGATATACAATTATATTAATAATATTTAAACCTTCTAAAGCATTTTATATTATTTATATTTCGTTTTGATAAACAAACAATTTATGATCTGATATACGTCCATTAGAATATTATTAAAATAACTATGCTATTACTATTCTTATAACATTTACTAAGAAACATATAATCATGGGAGTCATGTATAGTATTATTGAATTACCATGTTTTAAAAACCAAGCGCCTCAATTTCGTCGGTGATATTGTTTTAGATTCTGCCTTTTATTTCTCGTAATTATAGATTTGCACATGTTTTGTAAATATATTATTTGGGCCTGTACATAATATATTTATTATATAGGAAATACTTTTAACTTATGCACTATTATTTATGATTATGAAGTCATAATACCATTTTTTTTTTTTGTTCGTTGGAAAAATTCATTATGGCACATCCTGAAAGAGAAGAAGGTGATGATCGGAGGGTTATGTGGGACTACCCGGCTGCATAGGAGAAGGTGCCATTTTTCGTGGCGTCCTGGCGGTTCCCCTCATTTGAGGGTGTCCTGGACAACTTAGTATACACTCACGATGCAGGCCTATAGAGGGTAAGCAAGTTAACACTCCCCTCCCACCGAGGTACTGCAGACTAGGTAGGGAAGCGGCGGGCATAGTCCAGCTTCTGTCTACCTAGTCTCTTACGATGAAGTGGATCAGCGGTAGGGGCATATCTAACAGTTACAATCTCGCTATTTTAATCGTCTAGTTAGTTGAAAAAATTGAGTTTTGAACATCTGTATTTCATAGTCTTAATTCATCTCCATGCCTCGCTTAGACACGAGGCTTGCCTAGTAATTTAAATAAAAAATATATTAGGTATTATCTATACATAAAGCCTTCTTCCAGTTGATCCATTACAGAGGCTAATGTACCGAGTACAATAGACAATGAATTTCATGTTTTAAAAACTGCACTGTCAGCGTTTTTAGATATCTTTATCCGACATATTTCATCTGTAGATCGGTAGCTACTGAGTTGCAGCCAAAAGACACAAAGCTGTGCAATCCACCAAATAAATGAGTTTAAATTTATTTTTGACATAAAACTTCGAATTTTTCAACACTTTGGTATTCTAAACTCGATCTAAAGAATTATAAAACAAAACTTTTTAAGAGTGGTTTGAGATATGACTAAATTGTAGTAAGTGTACTTTTAACTGTAAGATCAGTTATATGACCCTCTTAAGCCTAAGCCTGCTATGACAGTTTATACCTTGTCAAACTGCGAGATGTATATTAGGTTCTTGTTGGCTACATACTATATAACACTAACATCATAATAGTCATTGTGATAAGTAAACTGATTTTACAATTAAGAAAAAGAAACATTTGCAATGTCATTACACAAATAACAATTGATGAGCGTAACTATAGTTTTTATAATGTCTGTGTTAGTTAAATTTACATTTTGTTTGTAAGGAATTTTATAAAATGAACAACTTAAAGATACACACTAGACGCTAGTATTTCGCTTCAATACTGGAGTGATTTTACTTTTTACTTTGATCATGCAAATATTTTAGTTCCATTTCAAGAATTTCTAATTGCATATTTAGCACTAACAAGCTATAAAGCCATCATTTTGAACGTTAGGAGCTAACATTGTTAAAGTTGTCCATTTTGCAATAAACTATTTAAGGTGTATCAATATATTTGCCAAGCTCTGAGAGATGTTACTTTAGTAATGATCGAATCATAACTAAAACTATTAAAGGAATATAAATTGTTTTTGAAATTATTAAATATTTTTTGTAAAATTGAAATTAAAAGTTAGCTAGTTCACGTACATCAATGAAATATAAATATATAATATATTCTACAAATATACAGGAAAAATAAAATTTTTTTTCTGGGTATGTTATGTCTTATTATATTTGTAAAACAATATAATTTAGTAAGTATAATTATCTGAATTATAATTTAATTTCAGCTAACAAACACTTACAAGTTACGTAAGCAAAAAACTGACTGATCAAATTCATTTTACTTTTTTGTTCAATTTTTTATAATTGAATAACATCTAAAAATTATAAAATGATAAGTGAATAATACAGACAAGCACTTTATGCGACCTTTAACAAAAAGTTTCTATTAGAAAATACACAAAGAACAACAATCAATAATAAAATGTTTAAACTCATTTTAATATATATTAAAATGAGTTTACCAATAACAAAATGTTATGTAATATTAGACTAAATATTTAACTCTCAGATTCTCATCACATTTAATAAAAAAAAAATTTCAAAATACATACCTAAATACTTACATATACATTAATATTTAAAAAAATAAAATATTGCATTTATACAAATTACTTTATAGTAACTTTTAAATTAATATAACTTTAATAATGTACGAGGGGCGCAGCATCGACGCGGTAGTTCTCTCTCTGAGGGTCCGTCAGTTAAGAGTGAGCCGCGCGCTGGAACGAGCGCTGAGATGTGACAGAGTACTTTACTAGAGGAACTTTACTACTTACGAACTGATTACAGATATAACATGCTTCAGTGAATTAAATATTATACAATATATAGAGTTAGATTCTTTTCGTGATAAAATTTAAATTAAAAATGATAATATTGCTTTTAACAGCAGTTCTGATTGTTGGTAAGTTTTTAATGTTATTAACTTTTTTTATTTGTTACATCAATTAGTTTTAACAGATTTTTTAACCAAAAAACAAAAATATATACCTTAAAATGTTGCTTAAATCTGTACATATAATAATAATAAATATTTTATTAATAGGTTCTTAAAATAAGGCATTATAAATAAAACAAAATTGGATTAAAATTAAAAAATATATATTTGAGGCTTTATGCATATATAACTATAATTAAATACTAACAATGTCAAAATTATCAGCTACTATCGATAAAGCCATTCGATATATTCTAAAATTTAGTGTCCGTCTTATTATCTGAGAGAAAATTTGTAAAAAATGTTGTGAAAATTTTTAGAAAATTATTAGAAAATTTTAAAGTGGAAAATCTCTTTGTATAATTAGTAAGTGGTGATATAAAATTATTTTACCAGATTCAGTCGCTGGCATAAAGTACTTCTGGCGATTATTATCGAAATCACCAAAATTACTGTATAAATAATATATATATATATATATATATATATATATATATATATATATATATTATTTTTAAAGTTATTCTCGAAATATATTTTTTTTCATTACAAATTCATAAAAAACTTCCTTCCAAGAACCCGAACGACTGAGTGTTCTACTAATTAACTTGCTAACAACACTTTTATTTCTACAGTGCATATGTTCTACTCCTACATTTAAAAGGGCTTATAGGATAAAATAGAAAATTTTAAAATTCATAATTCTTTTATTATAAAAGTCAGTTCAGTCCGCTCCTTCCTTATCCAAACCTTATTGGTATATATAAATTTTAAATTATATTTGCTTATCATTCTTCATATTTTTTTTCCGCCTGGATTTATAAATCTTCTTACCGCAAAAAACATTTCTCTTTTATATGCTCTTTTTTACTTTGAATAAAGCGTTTTGTTTTAGTTAAATAAATGAGAATTAATAAAAATTCGCATTTACTGCATCATGTAGATCGTGGTGCCGCCCAAACAAGCGAGGACAGCTGTGACCCGCAAGAGCTGAAAGTATGCGTGGACTCAACTCCTCGCACACAAGTGGGTTTACCTCGGACCAAGGAAGAGTTGGACCAGCATTGTCTGTGAGTGTTTTAAAATGAAGACAAGGTTGGAACAATAAATATAAGTAACTTGTATGTAGATCGTTAAAATTTTTATAAATTTTAGTAGAATTTTATAAAAACGATTTTAATTAAATAATATCTAATAGGGAACGTATTGAAGATATAAAAGTAACTTACAGTAATCAACTTTTATTACCTACGTATACTCAACCATTAAACTTTCTCAAGTACTCGTAAACGGTACACTTTTAATAGAAACGAATGATAGTGTTGGCGACGCGTTTACCAGAAACATTATCCTTATTATATATTTAAATATAAATTATCTAAAATACTATATTAGGTTATGATAATCATGATATTATTATAATAGTTTGATAAATGTGGACGTTAAGTACTAATGTTTCTATATTTGATCCATATCGGATGTTTAATTAGCTATCAGAGCATTTGCTACATCATGTAAATAAGATAAATTATTACAAATTTTAAGTTATCCATAAAGTTAAAAACGAACATATTTATGTGAAATATAGACAGATATATAACAGATTATAAGGTTATAAATGTATTATATTCTTTTGGTGGAATGTGGAAATTTATTTGTTGGTCTGTTAATATTATATGAAATTTTTATTGCTTAGTCAAATACTTGGGACAAAACCTTAATTTTATCTACAACACAATGTCACTCTTTGAAACTGTGTAATTTCAATTTTAGTTTTCATAATACTGCTACAGTTAACGTTTTAAAGTATGAAGACATATTTAATAGCTTATTTATTCTGAGTATTTCGGAATGATTTAAATAACTGTGTTATACGCAGAGCTTATCAAACTGGTATGTCATGCATGGACACGTGGATCAAGCGTTGTCTGCCCACGGACGGACAGAAGCTCGTGCAGCAGCAGATCGGAGGCGCGAGAGCGCTCATGCGTTACCTGTGTAGCAACGACACCGCGCTACGGAGAGGTGAGACAGTTTTCGTAGCGTTTTACACTAAATCATAATTTGTATACGTTACTAAATTTAAAGCTAAAAGAAAGACACACTCATACTCTATTTTTAGATATACATTTTTTTAAAGTTAAATCCTTCTATAAGTAATTATTAATTATTACTCTGATACATTGTAATAGAAAATTTCTCAATAATTCACATTAGACTTTAAGGTGGAAGCTTAAAATATAATGTGAGATAGCGGACTCATGATTAGTGTTCATTCAATCATGAATGTCTTTAAATAACGTGAGACAATGAAAAATAAGACTAAAAGTTGACCTTATTTGTATTGATTAAGAGGTGTTTTATAAATATTCAAAAACCTTATAATGCTTTTAAGACACATATTTATTTTTTTGTTTCTGGATGTAGCTACATAATTTCTATTACCACAGTTATATCAACTGAACAATGATTTCGAAATCGGTTCCAAACTTTCGTAACAATTAAAAGTTGCTGGGGTAGTATAGCACTGTCAATTTTAGAAATGAAGTGATACCTATTACTTATTGAAGAAAAAAAACCGGATTCTGAGATGAAACAAGTTGGATTTGGGGATATTTAGTTATTAAAGTTTATGGTGTACTAGATTTTCTGAAAGAGCCGTCATGTTGGTCGATGGTGTCACCGGACTGGTCGCGCTGCGTCGACGAGCTGCAGCTGGCTGCGCGTGACATCTCAGAGCGCAGCCACCACATCGTGTACTTCAACAAGAACACCGAGCTGTGCTGGTAACTACATGTAGTGTAGCTCCTGTCTATTGACGTTCTCCCATCGTCCTTCGAAATTGAATAAATGTATACTGTCAATACGAACCTCCTAATAAAAAATGTATTAATAGGTATAAAATTAAGATAAAACTTTCTAAGTTCGAACCTTAGTGATGGAACTCCAGCTCGTATAAACTTTCGCGCTTTAGGGACAGTATCACCTATTTAAAGTACTTCAACTATATTTTGTACAAGGAGGGGGAAAGCAGAAAGCAACCACTCTGCCCTACCTTTCATGTACTCATTCTTATATTTTAACTTTTCACTGTGTCTCTATTGTTCTTTACGTCGGTAATATCAAAGGTTTTCAGGCCGGTAATACCGGTAATTCTAGTAGCAGTAGTAGTTCACAGCTTATATCCATATTCTAAAATAAAAGTGGATAAGGTAATCAATTTTAGAACAATTAACTATAACATAACAATAACTATAACAATTATCTATTCATAATATATATAAATACGTATATTCCAAAATATTATTGAAAATGAGTCGAAATATTGAATGTGCATATTGTTCACTGATTTGTTAGTGGATAAATATCAACTATTTCAAACAATCTGTGGCTTTTAATAACAGCAATTAACTGTTAGGGAATAGTCATTTACATTAGAACAAAGATCAAAGTTTTAATAGGTATTGATTAAATATGTATGAAGTAAAGCTGCTACAACTATCATCATTAAAATATTATTTTGTGTGTAAATTTAAATATTAATTTACTTGTTTGTTATTTTAGTGTTATTCATATATTAATTCGTTTGTATTTCGTCCTCATTAGTTGCGCAGTAAATAATAATTGATAATTATTTAACAGTTAATAATATAATCTATAAAAATATATATCTTTTTATTAATTCAATTAAATCTGATAGATTATAACTTTATATGAAAATTAAACGGCCATAGAAAATATTTTGTGTAAAATACTTGTCAAATTTAAAATTTAGATTTGAAATTAAGAGTAAAGAAACCAAGAAGAGTTTTTGAACTGAAAATTAAGTATTTTTAAAAACAGTTATTTAACATGCTTTATTAGTCTTACGTTTGTTTCATTTAAGTTTAAAAAGAGCAAAACACAAAAGTAAATATATGACTGTTAATATATTTTATTATTTAATGTAAAGTTAAAAACATTCACTCATGACGAAAACTCGAAAATTACTGAGCCAATATTGTTCAAATTTGGCATTTGGATAAATTATAACTAGGAGACGTATGTTATAAAGGATTATTAGAAATTCAATCCCTACGGGGGTGAAAAGGGGTTGCAAGATTGTATGAAACTTCGTCATTTTCAATGATAAAACAAATGTAAAAAATAATAATGCATTAACAGGACTTTGAAAATTGCACTACTGTGTGGGCGAAATAGGTGTTGCATGTCTTTCTTTTGTGTTATCAAGCCGGTCATAACATGGAGCTAGTAATCTTTGCAATGTCGGTAGTGGTTTGTCGCATTTAATCATCCTGTGTGGTAAAACTCCAAAGTTTGGAACATAGCCGCAAGCTGGCAAGTTTGTCGGTCTTCTATCGGATAAATTTCGGAGAATGTGCAACAGAGCTACACTAGTTGATACACCCAGCTCCTTTCAGTCACCGAACGACGAGAAGCTCAGCCAGGAAACACCGATTTACGGTTGAGGTTCCAAATTCCCGCATAAAGCGTTTCGCTTCCACATTCCTTGTGTGGACGGCGAAAATTTGGAATTCTCTGCCGGAGTCGGTGTTTCCTGATAGTTACAATCTAGGGGTCTTAAAATCGAAAGTTAATAAGTATTGACATCAGGTGGGTTGTACTCAAACGCTTACAAGTTGTGGTTAAAAAAAAATCATAATTCAAAAAATAATTGTAGATAAAAGTCGCGGGCGGAAGCTAGTAAATGATAAATCTATTATATTATATTAATACTTGAAGTACTATTACTATTATACTAATTGCTCGAATCTCTCGATTAATATTTATTTGTAGTTCGGCCATTTTATTATAATTAATTCCAAAATATGTAGATATTGTTATTCTCTTGTGAGAATCCTGCAGCTTGTATAATAAAGATAGAACTTCACGTACAGGTAGGTTCGTTTTATCATTTATTATGTTTATGCTGCTCGATTCTCATGATTAATATTTATTTCTCATCGATTCACAAGATAACGACTGAAGAAGTAATCATCCGAATGACATATAAGAATATCCCGATTGTAAAATTTCGCAAAAAAGTTTAACTTTATAATTTTAAAAAGGTTTGAAAAGTATTTGAAAAATGTAGAGAATTTTTTCGTAAAATTCATTTTGTCGTAAAAGAATCTATGCAAAACGCGTGTGGGTTTACTTATCAAGGTATATACATATTTATATATGTATTTGGCGTTAGATTTACTAATAACTAAATAAATATGGATTTCTCAAACTTTCTGACTAATTTACGAATAAGCCTGCGATGCCAGTTCCCATTGAGGCCCAGGTTACAATTTTCTCGACTCAAAATCTGCAACACTATTGGTAGATGTTTTAATATAAGACATAAATAATAACTCCCTTTTTTTAAATAATTTTCTAAATTGTCGGGCTCTAATGTTTAAAGTGAGGGAAATAAGTGCTACCCTTACAGCTGATTATGATTATGAGCTATTATGGAGATCTTATTATCTACTCGAAGTAAAGTTTATATATTCAAAACATCTTTGGCCAAAAATCATTATCTCCGTATTTAGTAGAACTCCATGAAGGCCAATTTTCCATTACTAGATCCAAAGAACAGTTATAAAACATATGAATGTTTTAGTCAACAGAATCTCACAGTTTTTCATTTAAAAATCTTTTCTTGCCAACAAGGTATACTAAATATGTATTCGCCAACCCTAAGGTATGGAGATATTATCCCTAAATACAAAACTTATTAAGTCTACTTTGAAAACTTCAAAACTTCAAATCTCATTTTCAGGATAGTTGACTAAAATCGTATATAAAGGGTATTTTGTACGAGTGAACCTAAAAAAGCATTGCTGGGTCGATTGTAATCTAGCGTCAAGTGTGTAAAAAATAATTGATACCTTCGTATCTAATGTTTCCGAAATTTTATGATACTGCGGCGATAGGTATACGAGAATATATAGATGGTCGTCTGATTCTGCTAAGAAATTGATATCACTCTCCATTACTCCGGATTGCATAACGGATGTTTCCAGTTTAAAAATTATAAGAATTACTAGGTAAGGTTTTTTAAGATTTTAAATCAAAAGTGGATTAAGTAATAGCTTAGTTAGCGTTTACGTTTTCGATTAAAAACTTCCCAGAAAAATGACGTGATTTGCTTAAACTCTTTCAATATATTTAAGGTTAAAATAAAAATTTTAATAAATTTAATAATAAATAAAATGAAGGTTAAGACAGACATACACAGACATTAACATATTATGTTTGTTTTTTTTTAGATCTAGAAATGTTGTAAGAAATAAACAACAAATGTACAATAATTACTAGTAATTTCAATAAAACTATTTTGCGGATATAACTCACGTTTCGAATGCTTTGCAGCAAACGTGTTCGCAGTAAGACGAGATGATGGTGTCTACTAGTAATTGTTTTACTATTTTAAATATTCAATTAAAAAAAATAATAATACGGTCAGACATGACGGACTATCGACAGAAGTGAAAGCTGAGAAGATTCAATTTAAAAATGCCAACTTATTGTGAAATAAAAATAAAAATTTTATGATAAAAATAATAATAATATAACTCTGATTTTAAAATCTATCGTCACTCTGTGGAACAACCATAAATATAATATGTATGCATGGTTTATTTATTAGTGACAAAACATTATAATTTCGTAAACACAGTGCAAAATATAAATACAAGTTAATGAAACGCCAACTCCCAAAACGGGAGGCACTGGCCACTGATGAAGTCCGCCGCCGAAGACCAGGGCGTCGGTGAACGTTCACCGCAGTGTTTTAGTGGGTGCGAGCCCCACATAACCACATCAGCGCCCCCGCGGTGGTGTGGTATGCGTACAGGCATTTCTCTGCGAAAAAAAAAAAAAAAAACAATAAAAAATAAATAAACGCCAACTCCCAAGACTATCCATCCAAGAAGCGTTACAAACTCAACCCACACATTCATTGGTGTGATGCGTGTGCAGCTACGCGTTATAGTATTTTGTAGTAGCGAACCTGCTGTTATAAATTTTCCAATATTGCCGAGTGTATTTTATCGCTAATGTTCACTTTAATAAATAATATTTTCTTTAAAATGTCCATCGCAACGGCCGAGGAATAGGAAATAGTACTAGAAGTAAATATTAATCGAGAGAATCGACCAAAGTAAGCGTACTTAGCCAGAGGAATACATTATTAGAGACTTTCAGTTACTATAAAGAAAATGACAGACGTAATGGTGGAGAATTATAATCTGAGTTTCAGTTCATGCTTATGATATTATTGAAAAAATGCAAGGAATTGTGTGTTGTATCAGCGCCCGCGACGCGTTCGTGTCATGCGTGGGTGTCGCTGGGCGCGCGTGCTCTCCGGCGGCGGGCGCGCTGCTGCGTCGCATGGCGTGGGTGCTGGCGCAGGACGTGGCGGCGTGCAGCAGAGCCGGCGAGCAGCCGCGTGCGCCCTGCGCCGCGCCAAACTCTGCGCGACTCGAGGCACTCCTGCCCTTGTTGTATTATATATATTACATATAGAATCCAAATGTTTGTAAAAATATATTTAGCAATCGTTAATTTAAACATAGTTTTAAACTGTTGAAAAATAAAACTATTATTTCAATTTACTTGTAATTATTTTTATAAACTTACGATTATATTTTTATTAACTTCCTGTCAATCAGGAATTTATTGTAGTCACCACGGTTTTTATTTTTTTTTTAGTTTCGTTAGTTTCTAGACAGAACAACAAAGTATTTTTACATCCAGGGCTCTATTCTGAATCACGACGGAATTGAAGGATCCTAGAATAGAATCCCGAGCGTAGCGAGGATTTCTAACGTCGATTCCTGAGCGCAGCGAAGCGTTCAAAGTACTTCTTCCGAGAAAAAATAATGCTCTCGAATCATAAACTCTACTTTTCATCTCCTTTCTATGAGAAAACATGTACATAATTTTTTTTAGTTAAGTAGTGAAACAAAGATAAATTAATCGACATATTACTTATGAAAGATTATATATACATTTCCTATATTACATGCGACTAGATACGTCGTTGTATGTTAAAATTTATCATTTTGTCGAGAACACAAGGCTCTCTTCGTGTACAGTTTAATGTTTAATGCCATAGATTTCTTTATTTTCGCCGCTACATTCTCTGCACTTTATGTCACTACAAGATGAAGTTTTTGGTTTTGTAATTTCATAATGTATTTTATGGTTTACTCTGTCCTGTCTCTCTGTAAATGAACTAAACTAAAATTATCAGATTTAAGTCGTAAAAGTCTATCTATGCGATTTAAACTATTTATCGCTTTTAATAAGCGTAGCTGTAAAGGAAAAGAATATTAATATAAAAATTTCAGAGTATATCGATTTATATATTTTGTTCAGATATAGTGTAGGCAAAGCACTTCTGAGTAAATTGTAGGATGATTGGATTTTTAAACTTTATAATATTGTTCTGACAATATTAGTTTTAATATTTCGTAATTAAATAATTTTTAACTGACATAAAAAAAAAAGAATTATTGTAGAATAGTAAATTATTTTGTATAATTTAATAAAATGATTACTTTCCTGAGTTATTGTTAAGCTAACATTAATATTTAATAAAATAAACATATAAATAATTAAAATTTATGACTTTTAAATTTCTTTCATATAGAGTATTAAAAATTAATCAATTATAAAAGAAATGATTACTACCCACACTTACCAAAATGTATGTGCTTCTGAAATGTTATTAGAAGATTCAACTTTTCTAAAATTCACTTTAGTCTTTCAAATCTTAACTTGCACCGGAAGACTTTGCAACCGTTTAATTCCCATTTTGTAAACTATTCTGTTCTTAAATATTCTAAAAATGTGTTATTAAAATTATTTTAAATTTCAAAATAAATAACTTTTTCAAGGATATTATAAGTGTTCATATTTATAGCATAGACATATTGATCTCAGATATGAAGCACACGCCAGTTCATTACTCGTTGCTAAGGGATTAATATTCAATTCCTTCTGAATTGAATTGACAATATTGGTTTACTTGCAATATTGAATTTTAATATTGGTATTATAGCAGTGATGTAGATATGTAAACTATATACAGTAATCCCTCATATAACGCGGTAGATTGGTTCCGCGTTATATGAAAACGCGTTATGGAGGTACCGAGTTACAGGGGAGACTACTGTATTATAAAAAATAATGAATTTATTAATACTATAATAATAATATTAATTGACATGAATACATTCTGAAATTGTAACATTTTAGAAAATATTTAACAAAAGAAAAAATATTTCATAACAGCTTTAAGTGGAAAAAAAATCAAGAATTTATTTTATTATCGTATTTTGATTTACAGATTCATTAATTGTTGAGTCTTATATATATAACAAGACAATCGAATTTTGAAGGAATTCTCTGTTAGTGATTGGTTTGTAAGGGTCTGCCTTGAATGAATGAATACCTTCGAGGCATTTGTAGCTTTAAAATTATTTAGCATTTTTTATATTATAAAATATATAATTTAAAATATTCATCTAAATATTATGATATATTTGGATATGAAATTTTTAACCTAACACGGGTTTTTTTTTACAAAATTTTTATTTTTTTGCCGTCGGAAATGCAGTTTTTGTAAACGATCATAACGACATTATTATAAAATTATTACAATTACATATACAAAAGTGAACATAATATTAAGTATTAATACACATGTCAAAATTTATTTATTTAACATACAGGAGTTTTAAATTACTTTTTTAATAGAAAAGGGACTGGTTTAATAGTGACATTAAGTTATTAATTAAAAAATGCCTGTTGCCTAGACCGAGAGCGATACATTTTTTTGGTAATTATGTTAAATTAAATGTTTTGTTTATTTTCAATATTTCCAAGTACGAATAGTATTTTAAATATTATTATTGAAAACCGAAAATAAACCTATGCAATTAAAAAATATTATTGTGTTTGAACTTCAACATTTTAATCTTGTGTTTTTTATTCAAATTCAATTGAATTACAACAACCCACCTCTTGAAATATAGTCGTAATATAGTCGTAATTAAAACAAAACATATATAAACAATTGCTAAAAACGGTATAAAGAATCATAATCCATCTATCATAGATAATATTTGCAGGTGCAATTTATACAAATATCTTAATGCGACAGATTAAAAAAGTTTGTACGGATAGCCGGCACAGCTTGTCTATCTACACATTACTATATTTTCTACAAATTAACAGGTTGCATAAGCCCGGTATTACTAGATATGCAGACGATAACATTGAAGATAGTTAATAGTATATATTTGACACACGTTAGTATTCGCGGAAGTTTATCATCAACGAGAAGATCACTCCATTGCTTGAATATGACGTCACAGTCAGCTTTCGATTGGAGCGATGCCAAAATTTTTTAAATTCAATTCGACTAGACCTAGGCATGTCTATCGTCCGGTAAACAGATATGCTACTCCAAATAGAGCTCCAAGAGTTCTTTGGAAAATCATTTCAATCAATCATACTTTTACACAGAAGGGGTGGTCTAATTTTTGCCACTTCAGATAGTATTGAAGATTAGTAGCTTTGTTTTGTTATTTAGCCATCACTTACAACACCGTAGAGAAATATAAAGTAGTCTTATTCTAGAAAAACAAAGCAATATTTTTTTTAAAGAGTGCAGTTAATTTATTATATCATAAAAGATATTTAGATAGATTGACAATTAAATAATAGGAATAATTTAAAATAACGCTTATAAATTAGATAAGGAATATGGAAAAAAAACAGGGGGTCCAAATGATACAAATGATAACCTTAATTTCTCAAAATATAAACATTTATTACATAATATTACTTAAGTGCTTTGTCTTATTGTCATTACATATAACATGGGTTATTACAATGTTTTGTAAAGTTGAAAATATATTAATGTAATAATTTTCATTGTTGTTCTAAAAAGTATACTATACTAATTTATAACTTATCTATTAAAAAATAATCTCATGATATTTTTATTTACACAAAAGAATATTCTAAAGATAACAAATCACTCAACGTCTAAGCTAGGTTTTGTTCAGAAAAAGAGTTAATATTGCTTATTCATGAGATCTTGATTAATGATTATTTAGTTCTAGATCATGGCATGCAGTATTCAGCTATAACTTAACCATAAATTACAAACAGAAATTATACTCGCAGAATGAATATTTTAATAAATGATGTGTTACAAATTGCATAATTACCTTCTACATACTGCGAAATGTCTTACAATAAATGTTTAAGATAATGTATTATTATACTTATATTTCATTGTTTCAGCTATAACTTTAACAAATAACTGGGTATTAATATTAATAAATTACAACACTAAGTAATAAACAATATTACATGTAATACATTTTAAATCTTTAGTTATGTTATTTAGTCCGTCAGTGCTAATAAGTATGTTAAGGTTTACTAAGATGTAAAAATTTTAAATACCAATGAATTAGTAAAAGTAATTCGAAATTTGTAAAATTATAGTCAAACAAAAACCAAAATAATACATTTAATGATTTATCAAGTCCCCTCGCCCTATCTACCCTATTCTTATGATGTGATACCTCGTGTACACACAATCAAATAGACATATCTGAAGATGACTAATGTCACTGAAATTGCAAAACTCAACTCAAAAATTTTTTTTTTGTATATTTCGTTAATTACTTTTATTTTTCATATAAAGAATACGTTTTATATAGATAAACCTACATGATTTTAATTATTCATCAACTTGTATTTGATTGTTTGCCACTCGAAGCTATTTACGTTAAATAACTCTTGATACTAAAATAAAGTTGGCTTCAATTATCTTGAATACATATAATATATTATATTTACCTTATTATAAATATAACGTATACATAACTTCTGTTGTTTATATTCTCTACTTGTGGTAAACAGCAGAATATCATTAAATAATATTTTCTTTTGAACGACAACATCTGGCAGGCAATAACAAGGCACAGTTTTAAAAAATTATTTAGCTTTCTAAATATTTTAGTGTTTTATATGAGAGACATATTTTTATATATATTCATTATAATAAGTATTATTATGTCACGGTGTTACATAATATGATAACAGCCGTTTTAATGAGTTTTAAATGTACGTGTTTTACTGCTAATTGTATTTTGATGTCTTTGCGGTCGACGTGACACTGTAGAAGATACAGAATAACATTTGTGGTGACTCTGTTGGATGTGTACATACTTATATATATATATATATATATATATATATATATATATATATATATATATATATATATATATATTTTAGATACTAAGAAATATAGTAAAAGATTAAGACTAAACCCTGAGTTCTCATATTTTGTAAAATTAAATTATAGTTTTAAATAATTCCAATAAATAATAATAATATATAATAATATATGATGTGATATGATAATATATAAATACAAACTATACTTTGTATTTAATTTCATTCATTTAAACTAAATGATTTATAAGTTAATAAGTTATATTAGTAAAGATTTCCCTTTAAGTAAGAGAAAGATATATATTATATGGCTTTTGTTATAATTTTTTTGTGGTTATGAGCAGGGCCAGGTCTCAACAAGTACCTTACTTTTAATTTTTGTACAATTATTTCTGTTGAACTATATTGATTTAGTCAAATTTCTGCTAATTTTTCTTTTACTTTTTCTTTTAGGGTCTTGATCTTCTTATAAAAATTAAAAAAGAAACAAAACTGCTTTTAAACTATGATAGTTTTAAGAGTTCATGATAAACTACTAGATAAATTATGAAAGAAAATATTATTTATAATTTTGAAGTCATATGGATCAAAAACAAAAAAAAATAAAAAAAATTGAATGGTCTGTTCTTAATTGTTAACTTAATTAAGGAATTTATAATTATTCTTCATTTAGTGAATAATAATTATAAAGCAAAACTTTAATAGCCACGAATCCTTTTGAAATGATCATTAAGCTATATTTACGTGTAAAACGTCAGAGTCTTTTCCGTCTGCTTTCAAAATAAGCCTAGTATTATCGAATAAGATTATTTTTTATTACTTACTTTAATTGCTCATAAAAAAATAGGGTTGATATAATAATATCACAGTTTTATAAAAGAAACTTTAAATAATAGAGATGAATATTTTCATTTTAAATATTAAATATCATACTAAATATTTATGTATAATTATAAAATAATCAATATATCAAAATTATCAAATATTTGGAATAGTAAAACACCAGATGGTATTACATAAATACGCGAACGACAACTCAGAACAGTTCATTGTTGTTATCAATTATCATCAGAATGGAATTTCAAACCAGGCGGTGACACACGAGACTAATTGATGAAAATGCTTAGCAGTAAACGTGTTCGCGCTAAGATGAAATGATGTTGGTGTCGTCTAACCGCGAACTCGAAGCACTCGAGACCTCCAGCCACCAGGCTACTTTTCTGAAGGTTCACTTTTGTCGTGTTTCAATTGAAAACAAACCTTTCTTTATTACTAAGTATAAAAATATATATTATAATATAATTAAGTATAAAATTTCTGTTGTTTTACTTAGTATTTTCTTAGATTTTCACGAGTACACATTTCAATAAAACTATTTTTTACGGATTAAAACTCGCTTATAAAAAGGTTATATTTTTAATTTAAACCCGACGTTTTGAATGCAGACAGATACAGACATTTACATCTCGTCTACCCGTGAACACGATTGCTGCAAAGCATTCGAAACGTCGGGTTAAAATAAAAATGTAACCTAATTATTCGCAAGATTTAATCCGTAAAAAATTGTTTTATTTGAGGAGTATTTTAATTATTACATTTATTTTTGGTACAGCAATCTTATATTTTAAAAGACGAAATTTAAAATTGTGTAATGTACGTAACTTTTAAAATAAGTAATCTACAAAATGTAGATCTACAAAAACCATAACGTTAATGGTACTGATAAAATAATATTTGAGATATTATATAAAGTTAATTAATTTCATGTATTAACAAATGCCGTTCGATAAATGAAGAGATCGAATTTCAATATTAAATTACCATTTTTGTGTTATTAGATGTTATTAAATAAATTTATGAGCATGCCATTAAAGCACTGTCGAACAATATATTAAAAATTCAATAGCTTATACATATAATTTTTTTTGGGGTAGTTAATAATTTTGACAATTATTAAGATTTGTGTTTGGTCTGTCTATTACGTTATCAACCAATCAAAATGTTTTACACAGGCTCTATGAGAAATTTAAATATTTAAATATTAATCAAACTTTGAGGACCAAGTTTTAATCTAGTATCGAGTTATTAACGAATACCAGACTTTAGATTATTTGCTTTTCTGGTCGAACTAAGGTACAGTAATGATTTCAAACGTAGTTGACAAATAGTTGAAACAAACCTTCGATTAGGTATTTTTTTGTAATAAGGTAGAACTTGGATAGAACCATAATTCTTTATTTTTAATCAACTTTATAGTTCTTTATAAGAATCTCCAAGATTTGTTCTGATTTTCTAACCCCTGAAAATACATTTTGGGCATAGTACATAAAAAAGTATGTGAGAATCGCAAAAGACTGTTTTTACATCTGCAGTGACATTATCTTAGATCCAGAACATGACACTGATAAGCACATATATGATGGTACTAGAAAAGAGGTTTCAAAATTATTAAATTTTTAAAAATCTACTATAAAAGATATTATTATTTATTTATAGATTCCAGATAACTCAAAGTATGAGTCAGTATGGCAGTATGTCGCTTATTCTGAGAATATAATTCTGAGCATATAGGAGTGCCTTTAATAAAGCAATTGCTTCCGTTACTGTTCTAACAATAGTTCTAATTTTGACATTTCAATTTTTAAATAATTTAATATTGAGGCTACCAAATAAAAGTTAATGTTAGAGGTATCAGTATATAAAGATTTACGCAAGAAAATTAAATTTAAAGATTTAGCTTTGATCGAGAAGGTCACAAAATTTTAAGCTGCCATTTAAGGAGCCCTATCAAATTAAAATTAGTAATTACTGTGGGGCTAAGTGAGGACTTTATACGAAGTAAAGTATTTAAGGTTATAATAAATATAGAGAATGAGAAAGAATTCTATCTTCTTCCTCATTCTCTATATTTGGTATAATTAAAAAAAAAAACAGAATTTGTGTCATTTAATAAGATTTTGGTTTTGATCTCGACTAAAAAGAATGCGAAATGAGATAATTTAAAAAATCAGTATCAAAGGAACTGATAACGGAAATTAAAAGACGGATCAACATATTTAACCAGTTTTAGACATTAATAATTAAATGTAAGTATAATTTTCATTTTTAAATTATCCATTTAAAATGGCATATATATTAGAGTTTTATTAAGTTTTCCAGAATATCACTATATTAAATAAGTCATATTAATAAAATCTCTTATGATAATTATAATAATTATGTTATTTTATATATAAGGTAGGTATAATATTATAAAAAAAGTCACAATTTTTAGTTTTGACTTTAGACGGATGTTGGCAAAATAATTTATTTTGCTGCTTCTGAGTGCTTACATTTTAATATCCTTTTTGACAGGATTCTCAATAAGATTTGAAGTTTTTAATCTATGGAAGCTATTCATTGTTAAAGCAGTTAGCTCAATAAATGTTAATTACTATTTTAATACATATTAACCTCTTGAATGTCTATGATGCTTATATTAAGTGCCTGTTATGCTGAATAGTTGATGTGAATCTATAATTACGTGAGATAACTAGTAATAATCACAACTATTATATTGAAACACAAAGGTAGAAAGTTAGAAAGTGAAAGGATAAAAGAAAGATCAGTAACGATCCTAAAAGTATGGCTTCCCTATATTCATGATAAAAACTTTTTCGTATTTCGTCTTCCTAAAGCGTTAGGATATATTATAATTTTGTTTTGTTTTATGACCGGGGCGCACGCGGCGAGGAGTTTATTCCTATTATTAGGATCTCCTCCCAAATTAGGTTCTTCGCCTGTCGAATCGCAAACTGCAGAGTTTACCTTCGCATCACGATAACAACTCCGCACCTGGATTTCCAGATCCATGTCGAGGTCGTTACGTCGGAGACACTGGACGAATGCTCTACGAGCCCTGCAACAGCATGCCTGAAGTTCAGTTATTTTGGTTGATCATCAGTATACACCACCGGGGCCTAGATCCTGGCATTGGCATGACCGCATCGCTATACCAACAACAAGCTATTTAAAACATTGATTTTAAATATCTATATCAGCCTTCACTTATTTTTCTGTTTACACATATAGATATATTACCTTAGTGATGATTTATTTGTTGATTGAACATGACATCAGCATATAAAACTATCACTAATATTCGAGAGACATTATATAATGATACTCTGATGATTTTTGAAAAGAAAACTTAATATTGTTCATAATCAATATCAATATTGCTATCTAAATGCCATAACTTATAATAATCAGTTGTGAAATAATGTTCTGTAAATGTAACTAGTTCATATCTATTGCTATTGCAAACATATTTTGAGATTAAAAGTGTTATAATGAAAAAAAATTAAGTGAAAACAAAAATAAGATTACTTGCTTGGATTTATAAATTCGTTGTTCTATCTTTATTGAAGCTTTCAGTGGACTTATTTGAAGTTTTATAAATGAAAATAAAACCTCGTTAAAATATAAAAGAAAACTTGAACAATATTTGAATTAAGGATGTTGGCGAATTGGAAGTTGACAGATAAGTGGGGTTTAATAATATTATTCTATAATTGGCGGTTGTTGACAAAAAAGTGCTTCCGATGAAATAAATTATGTCGCACTTTTTGCATATTGCTCTGCCTTTGGAGTAGGCACTATCAGGGTCGCAACAATTTTATAATTACATATGTCTTATTATTCATTTTAAATTATATTAATAATAATTTGTTACATATTGACTATATTCATTGACCGCTTCATTTGATTAGGTCAATCGGACAACCTGACATACATCTTCATGTGAGTTAAATTTTAGCCAACATTTATAAACAGAAAAAAAAGGTTTTTGAAAATAATAAGCTGCTAACAACGACATTCCCAGCCAACCTTAGATCTGCGGGAGAGGATGTTGGTAGGAGGGCAAAAATACGAAGTATAAAAAAGACGAAATAAAAAAAAGTAAGCAGATATTTAAATACATTTTATTTAAATATCTGCAATTTTTTTTCATAACAATAATATATGTGCACTATTGAATAAAACATTAGAAAATATATTGGATGTGAGTTCCTCCACTCGGGAAATGGAAGCCAATTAAGTTGTAATCTGTAAATTGAGAGTTAATCAGACGCTCATATACATTTGGGTGATATTATTTTATGAGTAAATAATAATTATAATGTTAATCCTAAGAATAAAATTCAAGGACTTGTTGGTTTTAACATAAAAATACGAAATATCGAAGTACGATACAGCTATAACGGAGTATTTTAAAACTTTCATTATTCATCCACATTAATATACTTTATTACCTGCCTTATAAGATTTATAATTTCTTGATAAAAAATTAAGAGTAACAGCTGGCGTCTGTGATTTAGTATATAAATTTGTATCAAAAATCTTTTCTACATTTTAACATTATTAATAATAATGTTATTAAGATGCTTTTACAATTATTTAACGTAGACAGCATGTTTTTAATAATCAAATCACATGAATTCATTACAATTTCAATTAAAATAAGAGAAAAGAATTAATAATAAAAAAAACTTCTTAATAAATTCCAAAGAAACCACTTTAGGTAAGTTTTTTACTTAATGAATTTTAATGAATGAAACAATTTTATAATAAATTCAATTTAACTTTGTACTTCTACAATAAGCACTCAGCATTAATAATGATTATATAACTTAAAAGTTGAATTATTAAAAAACAAAAAATAACCACAGTTTCTAAAAACATTTATAGCCTTATATTTTTAATTTTTTGAAATATATTTACGTTTTGAGTGATCCATAGTAATTGCAGACAATTTTTAAACAAGTGTGTGTGTGTGTATATACATACCTACATATGTAGGATTTGTAAAAAAAATCAGTTTCAGCAAATTTAGTCAAGCGGTTTGTCAGTTGTTTTAAAATAATGAAAATTAAACCTGTACCAACCGTCGCGTATAAATGTATGTAAAATGTTATCACTATTGGAATTAAAAATTCGTAGTTATTTTTATTTTTTTATGAAAATGTAAAAAATAAATAACGTACCAAATTTTTACCAAATTTTATTAAAAAATATATATATAAATAAACAAATCAAAATAATTAAAAGTTTCTTTCTAACAGGAAAGAAATGTAATAGGACTCCCACCCATTACCGATTGATTAGTTATGATTTAATGATGATTTCAACTTCGGATATCATTGTGTGATGATACCGCAAGTAATATGACATACATATGTAATTTGAATATTTTCCAAAAGTAAAGGTTCTAAGTTCTATCAAATTATTAGTCAATAGATTTCGCCCACGGCTTCTCTTGCATGGTCATGGCATTAGTCAGATGACTAATTAACTGACTTACTGACAGACACATCTCGTCTACCCGTGAATACGATTGCTGCAAAGCATTCGAAACGTCGGGTTAAAATAAAATGAAACCAAAATTATACGCGAGTTTAATCCGTAAAAAATAGTTTTACTATTACTCATGTCAGATGTACGTTCACAATATTGTTCAAAGCGGCATTACGACATGGCAACGCCATGACTAAAGATAGCGTTGTAGCGGAAAAATAATAAATGAATTATTACATAAGTAATATTTTATAAGTATAACATGTATATTAAATATATTTCTTATATATCTATAAAAATTAAAAACAAAATCGTCTACATCCCTATTGTTAAGGATGAAATTTAAAGTCTCACGATTCTAATTACCCTTTAGTATCTATTTGTTTCCGAAATCAATAATAAAATCGCATAATTAATCTGTGCCTAGAATATTTGAGTAAAATAACTTACATTTTTAATACTCAGCCTGAAATTGTAATTGCATTCAAATCGCTTGAACCTCTATACCTTAAATGTCTCTGAAATTCGTATAGTCTATATTAACGTGGTAAGTTTAAAGACATATGGTGTGTAACTGAAAAAATTTCATTGTAGATTTCTTTGTTTAAGATGAATCGTAAGATTTTTAAGGATTTCTTCTCACCAGTCGTCCAAAATCTATGTACAAGACTAACCCAATATTTTTCGATGATTGTTTTACGAAATATCTAACAATGTATGTTGTTAAACTTTAATTAAATTAGAACATATAAACTAGAAAAAAAGAGATAAACTATGCAATTATGGTTAATATACCTGCTATTATCATATAGGATTTCTTTTTATTATAAAGAAATATTTCTATAATATTATTGACTATGTACAAAAATTTTATTCGTTCCTTGTGTGATCGCAATCTCTATCTTCGCAGATTAATTCTTCCTTTTTTAAATTGTATGCATGATTTAAACAATTTTTGAAGCAAAATATACTTATCAGAAAAACAGATCGTTGGTTGAATCCAATTTATAATCAAATTCACATTAGACAAATAATTTTGACCAGTGTTATGCCAACTTATAGTTCGGTATTATAAAACATTTCTATATCTCAGTTATAAATTGTGAGTATTTATTTAGGACGAGAGTTTAAATATTTTAAAACTAATATAATAGAATGTTAGTATTTTTGTGCATAATTAATTTATATTTATTAAAACAATCATGAGAATTGTTTACAAATTTGTTATTTAGTTTGTAATATGCAAAAATGCTTGTGTAAATATATGAAGGCTATTAATATAAGTATTAATAGGTAATTAGTACAAAATTATAGTTCTTTTCTGGACATCTTAAAATGTTGAATATTGAGAGAAAAAGAATTATCGAACCTATAAGATGTAATGAACAGGCTGACATTCACTGTTTTTAACAAGTGGGAAATAATCAATTTAAAAGCATATCTAAGAATCCCGCCCCCATTTAAGAGTAATATTAATTCCAAAATATAAATAAAAGACTTAAAAATATATTACATTTTGTATATATACAATATGTAAGAAATAGTTTTATATCAAATGTGTACTGGTGAAAATCTAAGGAAGTACTAGAGTAAATGTATTTTTCATAACGTTCTAACATTTTGACTTCTTGTTTAGAATGGCGTTACGTTACACGTTTTTTTGTTGTCAATTGATAACGAGGATAAAATATTCAGTTTTTCACAATTTATTTAATTTATATTATAATTATAATAAGAATGAAAGTGTGATTATTGGTATAGTATATTAAACAGTATCAGAAAGAAAATAATATGTTATTATTCAGTTTCTATAACAAATATAGAGTAATTTAATATAATCACAAGACATACGACGAAGGTTAATATATAAAGCTTCAAGTGCTGCAGCGTTCATTTATCACTTCAAAGAAGCTGAGTCATCGTCAATTAATTCGACAACAAAACCTCTTCAAGAAATTATCAATTGCTCAATTTAAGGTAAGGTTCCCTTTTTGTGTGTTATGCTATAACTAATTAGGCGTAATATATTTTATACTAATAACTCTGTATATAATAAAATGTGTTGCAGCGATTTGAAGGTCAGCCAATTTTGTAAAAAAGAACTTATATATTTTTAAAATATTCATGAATATTAAAATTCTCATATTGTATTAAATTAAATATTTACTAAAGAGCAACTACAAGAAAAAGGAGAAAATTCCGAATGGATATTTGTATTTCGTTAAAAACCTATTCGCAATTTCGAAAGTAAGTATATAAGTCGGAGTTTTGTTTTTATAAATAATTTAAAAATAGAATACACTGAGAAAACAAAACAAATTCAAAGACAAACAAGTGAATAAAATTAATATTTATTTTCCATTTAATATGACATTTTCATTGTTATATCAAATAGAAAGGTTATATGAAAAGCACACACGGTGCGAGAGAGCAATGTCAATATAAACAGTCAATGTTTCCTATGAATAGTTTAGAATTATGTAACTTTAGTTACACTTTGCCCACCGAATTTTTTATTGAATTTATTTTATTTAAACTTGTACACAATATTTAAAAAAAAATATTTTATAGATATAACTCGCGTTTATTTAACATCTTTTAATTTAAAGCCGAAGTCTCGAATGCTTTGCAGCAAACATGTTCGCGGTAAGTCGTGCCGCAAAGCGACTTAGTCGTATTCCGGCACGCAGCTCGATGAAGCCGTATATTGGAAATGGGAGTGACCAATTGCGTTGCGGTGGCGAACCGGTTTGGCGTGCTTAGTGCCTAGTCGAGGAGGGTAGCTTTTAGTATTACGTGATTACGTGCGTGCGTGTGCTCATCTGTATATGCGTTCGTATCGCGAACGTTTGTACCTGTATGTAGTTAGTAACATAGTCGATAACACGGTTGGTAATACGCGTCGATACCAATTGTGTTTGATTGTGACTCCCTAGTATCTTAAATGGGACTATGTCCATTTTCACTTTTCATTTGTCAGTAGCGCCTAAGAAACTCTTAAAAAAATTGTAATGTGTAACATTATTTGTTGTTTCATGGAGGCATATCAGTGTTTTACCTCAATTAACCTACTGCTAAGTCTAGCTCTCATATTCCCCTTTATTATAATTTATATAATTAAATTAAGATACAATATAAAGATAATATAAAATTAAATTTCAAACACATTATTGTCTTTTTTTAAAGTGCCAAGATATTGAATTTAAGCTTTGATATTATTTAAACATCTGTTAGAAAATAAATATGCTTTTTTACCTGAAAGTTATTTCCTGAACGCATTCTGGAAAACCTTTAATATTTTTAAAAGTTATTCTGCTATAAGTAAAATAAAAATAAAAATGGAATGTTTTTAACTGTTATAACTGTAAAGTGTCTGAAAAAATATATACAGGGTGTCCCAAAACTCAACGTCAATCTGAAATCGGGTATTGCATGTATTTTGAAAATTATGAGCATTTAAAAAAAAAGCAGAATTATGACCATACTGTAAGCATTTTTGAGTACTGTGTTTAATATTTAGTATTTTTATTCAATTAAACTTTGTAATCATAACCCTAAAAGATTTTCTGCAATCGCAATTAAAAATAATAACAAAATTGCACAAGTGTCCTAGAAATATAACTTTCTGTCGAACTATGAATAAAAAAATTAATAGATTTGCCGACATTGATATGGCCTGCTTAAAAAGAATGTACTGCAGCTCCTTGGCAATATAATAAATTTTTTAATGTTATTTCTCAAATCATTATTCATGAGCTATTTTCGATGATTAAAATTTTGAACGCTCGTATATTAAATTTTATGCAAATTTTTTTATTTAGGAGTTTTTAAAGCTTTAGAAGATTATTGCCTGTTAAGCTTTACAACAAATTTAACTAATTGGTTCGGAAAGATTCATTTCTCTTTTAATAACTCAAACATTGAAGGTTATAAGAATTATAACATCATACTGTGTTCCTTAAAACCACCATTCCAGATCCATACGACATGGGTACCTTCAAAAAAGACGTTTATTCCTACCTCCAATGCCGTATACTTGCTCCCTTCTTTTCTAAAAAAGTAACTTGAAAGAGAATAACAAGTTTTGTTTCATCTCTAAAACAAAATTAAATACATTCACCTTCTTGAGCGCTAGGTACTCAAACACTTTTATTGAGTACAAACATAGAAATTTTTAAAAATGTAAATTGTCCGCTTGTGCTATTTTCAATGATTTATCGAGAACATTCATACTTTTATTTAATTATTAAAATCTTTCGACATGAAGTCTTAATATTTAAACACATATTTTGTTTATAAATAGAATCTAAAATAATTTGAATATTTTTGTTTAATAAATATAAGTTCAATATTCATAATTCGTAAAAAAACAAATTACTTAATTTGGGTAATAATATATATGGCACGTTGCACTTACATTTCAATAAAATAGATATTAATAGAAAGTTGATTATTGCTGGTCTATATTGTTATATGTAAGCTTAAATTAATGGTCAGCAATTTAGGAGAGTGTGGAGCTCGCTTCAGTAAACGTGCTTCAGTAAAGATTTGTAAATTAATATCACTATATATATCATATAGTGTATTAGTCTACTTAATTTATACTTAAAGAACTTATCCAAGAAAAGCTAATTACGTTTGCGACAGCCAGAGGACTTAAAAAAAACCCGAAATGATTTTAAAATTAACTTTAATCTAATTAACAAACTACTACTACTAACAAACTACTACTAACAAACTAAACCTATGAATGATGATTCCCCTTCGAAGTGGGAAATAGGAATGGTCATTCTTACAAAATATCTTATACAATAAAACTTATGGGAACATTACGCAAATGCTGTATCGACAGAATATAATATTAAATACAAAGTAATAGGAATTCAACTTAGGCGCTTTCCATATAGTAACGTTATGTAACACCTCCCCCCCTGGAACGGCGACTATTTCAGTACTTTTAGTGAAAATGTTGCCGGAATGGTCTCGGGTTCGCCGGATGTTGGCAGGATCTCGAGCGATGGCTGGTACTTCTTGTCATCTTTGTTACATTTCCATAAGTAACGTCGAGTTGCTATGATAGTTCCGAGTACACTTGCACTCAATAGTATACTGTAGAATGGTATTGTAGTATGGTATAAGGCGTGTTTTGGTACTTCGTTAATTTGAATAGGAGTCTGGATCATAAGTTGGTCCTGGATATTATATAATCCTTGGAGATCAATCGATTTTAAATGGATACGAGTCGCTTTCGTAGACTGCTTTACGACGTCATAGGGTATTTTCATCAATTTGAGGGGTTGTCCTTTGATTTTCTTTGATTTGCTATGGTGAATCGTTCCGAATTCAAACGACATCCAGCGGGAATTGTAGCCAGGTTACAACCTTGTAATGATGTGTAGTCCTTTCGATTACAAATTAGTTGTACTTTCGTTTGTTGAGGAAAGGACAGAGCGTAGTGTTGGTCATCGAGTTTCTCCATAGCTTCTTTAGTTAAGTTGACTGTAGTGAATTCACAGGTTTCTTGTAAGATTGGTGATCAACTCCTGAATACAATCTGATTTGATGCGTAACTGATGATGAATTTCTACCTCACAGAGATACCAGTTTTTTTACCTTCGGGCATTCAGCCTCCATGTACACAAATGATATCTCGATTGTTGCATGGAAAGGAAAGGGTGGAATAAGAGCATGGTTATGTTTATTCGGTACTACTGATAACTTATAAAAATCATAAGTTTCTTTGGAATAAATTGGAAATTTAAATATAAAGACTATTTGTTTATTCAAAAAATATGATCCTGGTTTAATAATGTTATAAAATTCCCTAAGTTCTAAATCTAACACTTAATCTTCTGAGTAAATTGATTTTAACTTTAAAACCATATATTCTAATACTACAATGTCTATAATAGAATGATGTGTACTAGAAGCATGGATAAACGCTAAACTATTTTCTATTCTTAATAATACTAAAGATAAATCTTCTATATTTTTACTAACTAGTTCCAAAAGTTGAGAAAAAATTATACTTATAGCCTTATTTTGTAATATTAATGCTAAAGTACTATTTATCCTATTCCGTGTTTTAGCATCCACTCCTTGCTTAAACTAATACGACTGTTAAATTCAGATAATAATTTTATTTGATTATTTTCTAATACTTTAATTGCCTCATTACATTTCAACGCATCATCGTGATCTAAATTACCGGTTAAACTTTTTATCATAGAACCTAAACTGTTCATAAGACCTCTTTTTACTCTACTTGGTTCTAAAGATTGTAATTGTTTTAAAATATTGCCAAGCTTATTAGAGAGGTAGTTAATTTGAATTTCGTACAGGTTAAAGGTTATATTATTCATGCGATTTTTACAGTCAAGCAGTTGAGTCTCTAATGAATGAATATTTGTCTCGATGTCATCTAATTTTACATACTGTATGAATGTATGATAGTGCGTAGTTAGTTTAATGGGTCCGAGTTTGAAAAGTAATAGTCCTGGTCCGTCATTAAGGCTCTCAAGTTTTATCTCCTGTCGGTGTATAAAGGGATATCGGTAGTTCTTAGCGTGCACAGAAACTTCATCGGTAGTTATTATTCGGCTTTTAATTTTATTTGTGAACGTTAATCTTTCACCATCAATGTAAAATACGTCAGAAAAACGAGAATAAAGAGATATGAGATTAGCCTTTTCCTCTGGGTTTAGGTGGTCCGTACGTAAGCGTGAAATAACGTCTTGTGTGCGAGTCTTTAGTTGTTGAGTACTCGTGCACTCAGCGTTAAATAAATCCGCGTGAGCCGGACGATCGAGCGAGAATATAATATCGTTTGATGTTGGATTTTCGATATCTAAATAACAACGATTATGTTCTACAGAAGTAGGGTGAAGTATTCATGTATTTTTTCTCTAATAAAAACATCGTCTTCTTTAATATTGACGGGAATATCGATAATTTTAGAAGTTTCCGCGGGGATCATATCTTCGTATAAATTAACATTACACGATTTATACATTCGAATAGGGTTTGACGCATTTTTTGTAAATAGTTTTTGTTCTTTTAAATCTATACGAGCTTCCCAGTTACTTAATAAGTCTAAACCTATAAGTCCGTCAAAGTATTCATGAAATCGGTATACGAATAACTTAATACCATTAACATCGTTAAATTCTGCGAAACACGGCAAGCTAATAGAGTAATTATTCCTACTTGTCGCGTGTATGTTGGTTACTTCAAAATATTGGGATAGTCTCAGACGTAAAACACTAAATGATTCTTAACACTTTTAATCACTTTCATATATATAACAGTAATAACTTCTTATAAATAATTTATTTAAATTATTAATATTATCAATAAAACGCTCAAATCTCACAAGCACTCGCTTCGATGGCTTGGAACAGAATGCCCTTCTACAATTCTCTCAACTGCCCTCTCCAATACTCAGTGTTGCCAGTAATTAATTTATATTTGATAAATCAAATAATTGCTATATTAATATAGGTGGCAACACTTAATAAAAGTTGTATAAATTATGTTGCTTACAATTGATAGGTTTTTAGAGGCAGTAATACTTAATTAAGGCTTTATACATTATGTTGCTTACAGCTCGGCCATCCTGTTTAAAACGAGTCCTCGAGTTTAATTAAAACAAATAAAAGAACATTTACTAGCAAACATTTAAAATTTGCATAATATTAACAACACAAAAATATAAATAAAACAAAAAGAAAAAAATAAATAAAAAAATAAATTATAGTAATATAAACTTACAAATATTTGATTAAACATTATGATTAAACTTATCATTAACTTGCATAGTTTTGAATTCTATATATTTAAATTCATTGATTGCTGTCAGAGCTACATTCTTCTTCATTTATTTCTTCATCACGATTATAAACTAACCATGGATGTATACTATCTACAGCGACTACATTTTTATAAGGTCTACCTTTTTTTCGCGTTAGAGGGGTATCCTCGACAAGGTACCTATCGTTTGGTAGCACTTTTACTATACGGTATGGTCCTTGAAATTTGTTCACTAATTTTTGGGATTTACCATCGTGGGGTACTTGTCTCTCTACCCGTACCAAGTCACCCTCTTTATAAATAATAGCGATTTTCCTTCTCTTATTAAAACGTTCAGAATCTTTAAGTTGCTGGGCTTTTATTCTCTCACTCACGCGGCCTCTATTATTAATGACAGTTTCCGGTGTATCTCTTACTGTAGTTGTATTTATTATGTCACTTAAAATTCCTTGTGATCGACTGATGATATTAAATCCGAAAACGAGTTCCGATGGACTTTTCTGTGTAGTTTTATGGGTATTTGTATTAAGGCCTTTTTTTTTTTTTTTTTTTTTCCGTTGGAAAAACCCGTTACGGGTACCCCGTCGGCCCATGGGGGTGACGGCCGGGGGGTGATGTGGGACTACCCGGCAGCATAGAGGATGCTGCCATTTTTAAGGCTACCCACTAAAAAACCAACGGTTGCCCTCTGCGCCGTAATGGGACGTCACGGGATCGCGTTAGCACACACCGTGACGCCCCGGCGAGACCCCCCAAATGAGGGTGCCCCGAGCAACGTAGAGCACCCTCTCATCGTAGGCCTATGCTAGGTAATGGGGGTCACCCTCCCCCCTCACCAGGCCTACAACTGGGGAAGGAAGCGACGGGCGTATTCCCGCCTCCTTCTACCCAGTCTCCCCCTACGGAGCGGGTCAGCGGACGAGGCAAACTCCCTGTCCCGCTCCGAGGCCTCCTTTGCGGCGATGACTTGCTCGCAGAAGGAGGCCATTGCGACCCAGCACCTCTCGCTGCTGACCATCGCGCTGATAACGCGCGGCAGCGAGAGGTCCCTGCCAATCACACCCACCAGTTCAGTGCGCTGGTGGTCCCAGGCGGCGCACTCCGCCAAGGTGTGACGAGCCGAGTCGACGGACTCGTCACAGTGATGGCAGGAGGGGGTCGCCTCCCTTCGTGCTATCCTGTGCAGGTACTCACCGAAGCAACCATGCCCGGTCAGCACCTGCACAAGACGGAACGTAAGCGTTCCGTGCCGCCGATTGATCCAGTGGTCGAAGTGAGGGCGGACCGCCCCCACTGTGATCATACCGGCGGCAGGGGACTCCAAATCCCTATTCCACCGTCGCATCAGGGCTCGGTGAGCTAGAGCCCTGATTCGCGCCGCCTCGGGCCTTACCCCCGTGGCCAAGGCTTCTGCCCGGTGCCAGTACACGGCTGCGAGCACCTCCGCCTGTAGCTCCCAGGGCGGATCGCTCGCCAGGAGTGTAGCCGCCGTGAAGGACACCGTACGGTACCCCCTGATCATCCTCACCGCTAGGACCCTTTGCGTTCTTCGCAACAGGGTCCTTGAGTCAGCGGTGAGGGACCCCGACCATATGGGAGCACCGTATAGGGCCATGCTCCGCACGATGCCGGCATATAGGCGCCGGCATGGAGCCTGCGGCCCACCGATGTTGGGCAGAAGCCTTCCCAAGGCAGCTGCGGTGGAAACCAACTTCGGGGCGAGAAGGGAGAAGTGCGCCCCGAAGTTCCACCTTCCGTCCAGGGTGAGGCCCAGATACTTCATCTGGGCCTTCACCACCACCTCCAAATTTGTATTAAGGCCTACTTGAATATCATAAATACAATTATCCCAATTTCTTTCATCATCACCATGACTAGTGGTAGACAATGCATCGAGGATGGTTCGATTAAAACGTTCTACCTGTCCGTTAGCACGCGGGGTAGATACTGCATTCTCTACGTGTTTTATACTGTATGACAATACAAAATCTTTAAATGCTTTGCTGGTAAAAGTCGATCCCTTGTCTGTGATAAGTAAAGTCGGTACGCCAAATTAACTAATATGTTCTCTAATAGATTTTACTGTGGTACTCGTTTTTGTATTTTTAACTGGAGTTATATTGACGTATTTGGTAAAACCGTCTACTATTACGAGCAGATAACAATGACCTCTTCTACTCTTAATAAATGGTCCTAAATGGTCGACATGAATTGTATGGAAGGGGATGTTAGTTTTCTCTATCGGATGAAGCTCACCTTGTTTTTTTCCACCAGGTATTTTGTGATGAGCGCATTCTAGGCATGAAGATACATATTTTTTTACGAATCTTCGCATTTTGGCAAACCAATAATGTCTTTGGATACGTTGGAGAGTTTTGTCAAATCCACAGTGACCCACATCGTCATGGTTTCTTTTCACTATTTGCCATCGCACTCCTTTAGGCACTAACCATTTAAGATTATCACCGACAATACGATACACCTTATCGTTTTTGCATTTGTAATTGGTGCAATAATCTGATGTAGGATGTGAAGTTGGATCGTCAAGAATTTCCTTTATTCTTTTAACTTCATCATCCGCACACTGCACAGTAGTGATCCAATCTTGGTCATTATTTTCTAGCGTTAGCACATCAAGAACGTATGATTCAACCTCAGTACTACGAATTGGGTTTCGGCTCAACGCATCAACATGAGCCATCTTTGAACCCGGCCTATATTCCACGCTACAATCAAATTCCTGGAGTTGAACCCACCATCGAGCAATTCTAGGAATGACATCTCTTTTCGTTAAAGTGAATCTTAACGCATTGCAATCTGTAAATATTTTAAATGCAATACCTACGAGATATACCCGAAAACGATTGAGAGAAGTAACCACTGCTAGGGTTTCTAACTCGTATGAATGCATTTTACTCTCCTCGGGAGTTGTTTTGCGACTAAAATATGACACCGGATGGAGGACTCCTTTAAAATCAAATTGAAGGAGAATCCCTGCAACTCCATCTTTACTAGCATCAGTATGTAACTGAGTTTCGGCTTTAGGATTATATAAAGCTAGCAATGGTCGCTCCGTCAATGAAGTTTTTATTTTGTTAAACGCCTGAATTTGTGGATTTTCCCACTTCCACTTGAAATCCTTCCGCAACAGGTTGGTTAAAGGGGATGCAACTAACGCGTAATCTTTAATAAAACGACGAAAGAAACCGGAAAGTCCTAAAAATTGTCTTAGCTCATGTTGATTACTAGGTGTACGAAATTTTGCAACAGCATCTGTTTTCCTAGATCCTGGACGGATTCCTTTAGCGCTAACCTCAAAACCGAGAAAGTCTAATTTGTTTTGAAAAAATCGACATTTACTTAATTTAAGTGTTAATCCCCCATCTCTAAGTAATCGCAACACCTCTTCTAGCCTTTGCAACCCCTGAGTTACGCTAACTGAAGGAATCAATATATCATCCATGTATACAATTGCATATTTAATTTTAGCTTCAAATAAGATTTTATTAATAGTTTTCTGGAATACAGATGGAGCGTTTACTAAGCCAAAAGGCATCCGGTTATATTCAAATTGTCCATCCGGGGTTACAAAGGCTGTGCGGGGTCGCGATTCCTCTGATATAGGTATCTGATAGTAACCAGATGCTAAATCTAGGGATGTAAATAATGAGTTACCAGAGAGTTCATCTAATTGATCTTCTACCCTAGGTAAAGGATAATGAGACTTCTTGGTTTTTCGATTAAGTGCACGGTAATAAACACACAGTCGTTTTTCACCATTTTTTTTTTGAACTAGAACTATTGGGCTTGCATAAGGAGAGGACGACTCTCTTACGATACCACTCTCTAACATTTCTTGCACCATATTACGAACCAAAGAACGCTCAGCTATAGACATACGATATGGGCGGTAAACTACCGGTTGGGTATCTTCAAGTTCTATAACCATCTCCGTTAATGTCGTAAAGCCAAGGTCGGTAAGGCCTTTAGAGAAACAACTACTATATTTAGATAATAACTGTTGTAATTGAGACCTTTCTGAACTATTTAATTCTTCGCCACTAACCACGTTTTCATCGTTAAAATTAATACTACATATATTAAAAATTTCCTTATTATTGGATACCCTGAACTCCGCTCGCGTTATAAGTACGCCTTTATCAATCACAATATCAGTATGAGATGGGTTAAGTGCTATAAGAATACTATTACCGTTTTTAATATTAAACTCTCCTGGCAATAAGTAGTAGAAATTATCTTCCGGACCTCTTAGGGATCCATTAACAATTATATACCCAGTATTATTAGAATCGGTAGTAACAGCAAGATATTTTATTTTACCCGCTGGTATAGTCATTTGTACTTTAGATTTGACGCATAGTTTATCAACATTAACTTTATTAAAAATTAATTCGCAGGGTGTTTTAGTAATTGTAATATTAGGTTTTTCAGTAAATGTATGCCCTATTAAAACCGGTTGTTTTATAACGTGATCTTCTACAATTAATAAGTCAATCATTTCCTTAATACCTTGAATTTCTACTAGACAGACTGTGTACCCAATTGGTCTTATTAAATTACCACCTATACCTCTTAGTATGGGCATATTTTCAAAATTTGACAATTGTATTTTAAGGTTCTTTACTACGCTAAGTTGAATCAAAGAGCATTGGCTACCTAAGTCGACGTGACATTTAACCGAAATACCGTTAACCTTTATGTCTAATATATATTTACTATTCGTGTCATTCACAGTAAGTTCCGATACTTGCTTTTCATTAGTAATATTGTTTTGCTCCTCTTTGTCTCTCCCGTTATTAATTTTACTTTTAAAACAATGTTCTTCGCGATGTCCCAGTCTGTGACATGTAGTACATTTAACTAAAGATTTGTTACATTTTGAGCTACGATGCCCCATTTCGTTACAATTATAGCATATTAGGCTTGTTGATAAATTCTCTCTTGAAATCATCGGTCTTTCTGTCGTTCTTCGTTCAAAGCGATATCTTGGAATAGCGTCTCGTCGATCTCTATTAAAACCTACTCTAACAGTTCTAAAGTATTTTAAAACTTGTTCCGGTTCGTTAAACTGACCCGCTTGAGCTCCTAATCTTAAGGCACGTTCTTCGACTCCGTAAAGAATACAATCCACCGCATTCTTACCGTATATTTTACACCGGTTTAACAAATTTATTTTGGCATAGTAGTAGTGCTCCAAAGACTCTCCGTATTTAACCTTTTTAGTCAACATTTCAGTTAGTAATTCGGCATAATCCTCACGAGATGGAAAAGATTCAATAATTTTATTTTTCCATTGCGTCCAAGTGTACATCAATGTGGGTAAACCTTGATACCATGATTTCGCAATTCCGGTTAATTTTGGGAGAGCATAATGAATGGTTTCCTTATCGTCCCAACCATATATTTCAGCACATTCTTCTACTTTCGTAAGCCACGTAAGTGCTGTTTGTTCTTTGCACATTGGATCAAACTCCGGGATGACGTTTGTATTAAAAGAGAGCCTAGGCTTATCTGTACTTCTCATATTATTCAATATAGACAAAAACTTATCCATCATATCAGATTCGTAATTCTTATCCTTCGTCTTAGATACATGCCGTCTCTTAGTTGGAAAGACATAGGAAGCTTGGTCAGATTCATCTGAGAGACTGTCATCTCGCGGCCGTCGTCTTAAATGCCTTCGATGTTGTGATTGTTGTTTAAAAGGCCGATCTCGATAGGATGTTCCAGGGTTCGTATCGGATGCTGGAACCGGTTGCCACATTAATTCTATATCATCAACAATACCCCGACCTTCCCGTCTGGGTGCTTCCGAATCTTCGTCATCGATACCCCGGCCCGACAGGGCCGGGGTATCGTTAAGGCGACAGCCTGGGCACTTCTGGGTTATCATCACCAATACCCCGGCCCTGTCGCCTGGGCACTCCTGGGCTGACATCACTAATATCCTGGCCCTGTCGCCTGGGCACTCCTGGGTTGACATCAATAATACCCTGGCCCTGTCGCCTGGGCACTCCTGGGTTATCATCATTAATACCCTGTCCCTGTCGCCTGGGCACTCCTGGGTTATCATTAATAACACCCCGGCCCTGTTGCCTGGGCACTCCTGGGTTATCATTGTTAACATCCTGGCCCTGTCGCCTGGGCACTTCTGAGTTCTCGTCGTTAATAACTTGGCTCTGTTGCTCTAACCTTTTCTTCTGTCCTTCAAACTTTTCTAGCTCATCTGTCCGATAACGAGTTTTAACGTGTTTCTCCATATCTGTAACTTAAATTAGCGGCATTTATATCAGAAGGCCCAGCCCTGCTCCCAGGCATTAGTAAAGGATAAAGGTCTCCAGAGAATAGAGAGAAAAATCCTGTCCAAGAGCTGGCTATGTGTATGACTAGCCTCCAGAGAGTAGCCCTGGCTAGGCCGTCTGTATGTGTCAGTGTAACCTCCAGAGAATAGCCCTGGCTAGGCCATGTGTTGGTGTATAGCCTCCAGAGAGTAGCCCTGGCTAGGCCGTCTGTATGTGTCAGTGTAGCCTCCAGAGAGTAGCCCTGGCTAGGCCGTATGTATCTGTCAGAGCAACCTCCAGAGAGTAGCCCTGGCTAAGTCATGTGTTGGTGTATAGCCTCCAGAGAGTAGCCCTGGCTAGGCCGTCTGTATGTGTCAGTGCAACCTCCAGAGAGTAGCCCTGGCTAGGTCATGTGTTTGTATATAGCCTCCAGGGAGTAGCCCTGGCTAGGCCATTGTGTACGAGTGTATGATTTGTGAAATAAACAAGAAATAATAAATAAAATAAGAAAAATAAACATAGGCATCAAAGAAAAGAAAAATCATAATTTGTATTCATAATCTATGATTTTTATCAATCATACGTTTATGTTAAAAAAAGAACAAAATATATTCAAGTTTAAATTATTAATTAAAATTTGAATATATATTTTTTAACAGATTACCGACATAAATATAAAGAAAAGTTTTGTTGTTAGGAACAAAGAACAAACAAATATCACCATAAAATGAGGGTATGAAAATAAGATTGTACTTACGTTATGTAGGCGTAGATTGAGAACAAATATAGCTCTCGTTTATCCCACTTCTGAAACTATTGGGATAGTCTCAGAAGTAAAACACTAAATGATTCTTAACACTTTTAATCACTTTCATATATATAACAGTAATAACTTCTTATAAATAATTTATTTAAATTATTAATATTATCAATAAAACGCTCAAATCTCACAAGTACTCGCTTCGATGGCTTGGAACAGAATGCCCTTCTACAATTCTCTCAACTGCCCTCTCCAATACTCAGTGTTGCCAGTAATTAATTTATATTTGATAAATCAAATAATTGCTATATTAATATAGGTGGCAACACTTAATAAAAGTTGTATAAATTATGTTGCTTACAATTGATAGGTTTTTAGAGGCAGTAATACTTAATTAAGGCTTTATACATTATGTTGCTTACAAAAAGGATCTAATTTCAAGGGATAGTGAGCGAAATATTTCTCGACGGCTTCGGGACTTATAAAAGATTGATTAGCACCGGTATCTAATAAAAATTTTAATGGAGGGTTCTCTATTTGTATATACGGAAGCTGTCTTTGCGTCTGAACATTTATTTCTATCTTGGTTTTTTGTGATTTCGAAATCTCCTGAAAATCCTGTTGATGTTGTTCTAATTGTGTTTGAGAATCAAAAGAATTATTATCAGAAATCACATTTAAATTATTATTTAATTCATGAGAAAATCCGGGGGCAAACTCAGTATCGTAATAGTCGGTATAGTAATTGTACTCCGGCTCGTAACAATGGTCGTAATACGAGTCGTCATATTTCGCACATTCATTAACATTCATTTCTCTTGATTTAAAATTATTTAATTGCGAATTATAATTATTTAAAGGTAAAATTTTAGTTGAAAAGGGTTGGACACCACTCATGGGTTGATGGCCTTGAGATGGGTTATTTCGGGGTGGTAATCTAAAAATGTTACTGTGAGGGTTGTAATTTGGTGGAGGTGCAGCGAACATTCTTTGTATATTAGTAGGCATGCGTGGTTGATCATGTCCATTTACCGGGAATTTAAAAGGTTGCGGTGGGGGTCCCATAGGGCGCTGATTTAACGGGGCTCGCCAGTTAGGTACAGGAGTGTTATAAGGTCTTGTAGGAGTAAATACTACTGGTTGTAACGCAGGGGTTGGTTTAGGGGTTGTTTGGACTTTAAGGGAGTCACGTTGTTGCAAATACATGACATTAAGCTCTTCTTGAACGAACTCAAGAGCTTTCTCAATCGTATCCGGGCGCATGCATCGTATACGGGATCCTAAGGGTTCTTTTAAACCACGTACATATGCCTGCATCGTAACTTTTTTGTAAAGCTCTCGTTTCGCTTGGACTGTGGTAGGTATGGTCTCATGCAAGGTCACATAAGTCATAATTGTGCTAAATAAAGTTTGGCAATGATTATAAAATTCCTGCGGTGTTCGATTGCACTGTGTTGCTATAGAGAGGTCATTATATAGAGCTGTCTCATCACGTTGATCTGAGAAATTATTAATGAGGGCTGTTCGAATGCCTAGCCAACTTTCTGGTATACCGTTTGAATTTATAGTGCATGCAGCGGTCCCTGTTATTTTATTTAAAATTCCGTTTATTAGACAAATATTAGAAAACTCGCTATCAGGGTTACTACTAAGATATTGCGTAGCTAAGGAATCGCAAATTTTAATGAAACGAGTAAGGACGTTAGGGTTACCATCAAATTCCGGGACTAAACGAAGGGCTTTAAAAATTTCGTCTGGGTTATACGGCGTCATTATTACTTTTTTTTACTTAAAGATTTCTAACTCTAAATTATCTAATCCTATGATATCTCTATTATTATCTGCTAATTGTCTGCGGGCCTGGCGCGATTCAGGCTCCCGCGAACTAAATGCTCTGGGATGATAAATCTTGAGGTTTAAGATTCAAAGGAGCAACACGAGAATAATTCAGGTGTACTTACAAATATATCATTTCTTGGTTTTCTCCGTGAATCGATTTTTGGATTCTTCCTCTGGTCTGCAGCAGGTCCGTAGATTCAGGATATCCGGAACGGTGCTTGATAGCCAACCCGGGTGACTCGCGACGCGATTATCGATGTGAGATGTGGTCTTGAAGTCTCCCGCGAATATCCTACCGACTGCGCCAATTACGTTTGCGACAGCCAGAGGACTTTAAAAAAAACCCGAAATGATTTTAAAATTAACTTTAATCTAATTAACAAACTACTACTACTAACAAACTACTACTAACAAACTAAACCTATGAATGATGATTCCCCTTCGAAGTGGGAAATAGGAATGGTCATTCTTACAAAATATCTTATACAATAAAACTTATGGGAACATTACGCAAATGCTGTATCGATAGAATATAATATTAAATACAAAGTAATAGGAATTCAACTTAGGCGCTTTCCATATAGTAACGTTATGTAACAAGCTAAATAATATTTTGGTCCTGTCTTATCTTAAAGATACCCACAACTATTTATCTTTTTTCAAAAAGAGTTCCCATCTAAATTTCTATTCAATTTAGAATAGCTCTTGAAGTGTGCAAGTTGTAAAACTATTTACTTTTAAAACTTGTGAGCACAAAGAGGCTTTTTAAAGTCGTTAAATCAATTTCAGTTGTTACCTTTACATTCAATTTAATCTGTTCAAGTTTATTTTTTAGTTACATTAGGCTTATACGAGTCTGTCAGTCAGTTTTATTTGACAATTTTATAGCCTAAGTCAAGTCAAAGTATTCTTTATATTTCACATACGCATACCAAGAATGCACTTTTGAAAAGTCATACTCTAGTTCCACTTTTCTAGAAAAAGCAAAAAAAAAAAAGTCGTGAGTACTCTTTAACCTTATTTATGAAATTAAAATCAATTATTTATTATTTCATCTAGTCATAATAAATTAAAAATTCAAGTCAAGCATAGTACTGAAGTAAGACTAGAATAACTAAACACAGCTCTTTTGCTTGTTCTATTATGCTGTCAAATTTCCAATGAGTTAAGGGATATTAATTATAAATATTTTTAACTTTTTAATTTTAACTAAGAAGGCCAATATAATACATATGAAAAGGGGCAATAATGAAGCAACATGTGTAAAATTATCAACAAAATTATTATTTTTAGATAGCTAAGGGTAATTGTTATAGTAAGAATTAACTTAGTTTCACACGACTAAATGCTGACGCCGAGCTACAATGTTCGTTTCGTTAAAAAAGATACAAAAAAATATATGAATGTTATAGTTTATTTCTTTATATGCTGACTGTATACCACAACAAATAATAAAACGTCTCAAAAGTGATTTAACTGTACCAGCCGGTACTTCATTTAATTTCGTTCGATTTCTATGAATGTTCAAAATTTATATGTATGTTTCATATTGAAATCACTTATTAAATAGTTTCTATCGGAAAGGAACATTTTCACTCCAACTTATAGAGGAACAAATCGATATTTTTCCTTGGAAAAGAAGGGACGAAAAAATATTTTTTCTAGTTTTGTAGTTTTCCCGCATTAAAATATCATAAAACAAAATCCAAGCAAAGAATATTAATGACGATGAGAATTTCTTCCGTAAATTATGTCTTTATATTCAATTTTTTTTTTCTACTATTGTCACTGCAAAATCTTTTTTAATAATTATTGTACAATGTAAAGAATATGGTTTATGAGATCGTATAACTCATGTAAGTATCATTCACTTCCCTTTGTTCACTGACGTTGTTATGATATTTAATCGCCTTCTATTTAATCCTATATTAAATTCCTCAAGATAGTGTTTTAAAAAACAAATAATTCTTGAAAGGAAATATCCATATTTTTATCTTTAAGCCAGCGCTTATAAAGCATACACTTAATACAATTTACACAATTTGTATACATACTTGAATACGTTACCATAGAGTCTAAGCCTGAACCTGACTGTAAAACAATTCTCAATGTAAAATACGTTTAAGTACAATTTTACTCACTTTCTATTCATACTTATCATTAATAAACTAAAATTACATTACACGAAATGATGTTTTGTTTTCAAAATCATTTAAATTTTATTGTACAAGAATGTGTCAGTCATTAAAATTTGAGTTTAAAAAAATTATTCCCCGTTAAATAACTGTGAACTGTGTGGTACTTACACCAACTAGTATCGTACAAGTTTATATACTCTTTTTTGAAAATACAACATATTCGTTATTATAATATTTATTTTACGTTCAACAAAACAAGCCAACACAATTTCGGCTTTGTTGTTCAAAGTTACATTGAATTTAACAAAATAACTCTTCCGAAACAACTTTTGACAAAGATTTCAACATTATTTGTTGATGAAATTTAAGATATTCTTCCGTTCAATGGAAGGTATGCTTTAACAAATGTAGGTATTCCCTGGGTTGTAAGATTGTTTAATTGTACATGTATTTTAACCACACAATTGCATAATGGATCAAAATAAAAAATCTAATTTGTGTAATGTTTTTTAAGATTTACACGAGTACTACACATTTATATGTAACTATTTTACGGATATAACTCGCGTTTATTTTTTTTATTTTTAATTTAAACCCGACGTTTCGAATCTTGAAGAAGGTTTCTATAAGGATAATTTATAAACCACGTAAAAAATGGGATCCAATTCTTGAGACCACTTAAGAGTAACGTTTCTTTGCAATGTGCCGGTATATAAAAACTTGATTGTGATTGTGGCTTATCATATATTGGTCAAACAAAGAGGAGCATCAGATCTCAGATTTAAAAAATAGTCCTACGTCGAAGTCGGCAATATGTGAACACACAATAAACAAGCCCAGCCACTTTCTCGGATTTGATAAACCAAAGATCCTCGCTCGTGAACACAGATATGTTAGACATCGTCGAGTGGCATTAAGACACATAAACACTTCACTATATTTTCCTCGTAATAAGCACTTCTTCTTCGCTTGAATACCATAGATTAACTGTCCAATAACTCCTGAAAATGATGTTTATATACCCTCACTAACTCCCCTTCTCAAATAATTAACAATCTTAGTCAAATCATCAACTTTAAACACAAAATACAAAATACTGATTACTTTAAGGATTGAAGAATCTGAAATATTAATATTAAAATGATAACAAATAATAGTAAATAAAAAGTATACCTTATAGATATATACCAAGAGAGAATTGGAGGCTATTGAAATTACAAATCATTCTAATTTTAAAAGATAAGATGGTTGTAATCTATCGACTATCTTGGATCCTATCATAAAAAATATTAAATCTCATGTCTGTGAACATACTGCCAAGCCCATAGACACAGTTAGTGCGTTTTGAGTGCATCCTGAATTCTATGCCCATAAACTCAGGAAACTTTGGAGGTAGGTAACAAATAAACTGACTGACAGACACCATCGTCTCATCTTACAGCGAACACCTTTGCTGCAAAGCATTCGAAACGTGGGGTTAAATTAAAAAAAGGTAAAAATTAATGCGAGTTATATCCGTAAAATAGTTTTATTGAAATTACTAAAAAATTTTTTATACCGCTTCGTCGCTTTTTTTATAGTCAATTAGCATTTATGATGGGCAATTAATGTAAGACTAACTGATTTATTGTAGTAATGTTATATTTATAGCTATATCTCTTTTTTAGATACTTTAAGCCAAATGGTGAATCGAAAGTCCTGTCAGATTTAATTTAATCACAAAAGAACTCAATAATAAATTCTTTAATACAACAGAGAGGCAGTAAAAGACGTTTATAGCTCGACGTACAAAAGGTTTCAAAAGACCTCTCAAAACCTTTTTACAAATGCTACTAACATTGATTGAAACCCATACTACTGTTCAACTTCTTTACTTTGTAGGTTGTTAACTCTTACAAAAAGTATATATATGATGTTTCTAATGAAAAAATTAATTTAAGTTAATATTGTTTTCATTTATTAGGTTTAACTATGTCATTTATATGCAAAATTTACAACGTCAGTTAAAAAAAGTGGATTTTAATTGATATTGAGTCTATTTTTGTCGTATTATTGTTAATGTTAGAACAGTTCACATAATTGATAACATAACAAAACAACAGATAGTCCCACCAATCTGTGATAATATTTGCTTTTTCATATGAATATATCAAGTGCTTTGTTTGCGTTGAATTGTTAAAAGAAGAAATTAACATATATTAGAGTCAATCACGTACGTAATGTATTCTACATTTATAGGAAAACTTTATTTCATGTTTAACTCAACCTAAATTATGTTTATTAGCTTCTCGATATCGATATCGATATCGAAAATATTATATATGTCCTTAATAAGTTTATCTTACGTTTCATTTACGAGGTTCTGGGTGAATAATGCTAACAAAATTTGTTGTTTCTTACTTTTGAACGTATTGATGCCACGCCCTTAGATGTACCAAACTAAAAGAGTCATTACATAAATAGAGATTCAAAATTAGGGATTTTATTAGTTCGTTTTATTAGTAAAATGTTAAAAGTTAAAGGTTAATTTAATCTCAGTTTCTCTCGCATTATATTCACGAAGAGATTTATTTACGAAATAAAGTATAAATAATTATAAGGTACCTATAATACCATTCCTCGCCTACTCTGTTGTCTTAATATTGTGATTACAATATTGGAGCTGCTCAGCCACTAATACTGTTTCACCGCATATAAATTACGGATGTAGTAACAGCTTGTTTGATTGATTCATCAAATTACGTAATCAATTTATTATTGGCATTTCAAATCCTTCTCGCTTCCCTCTAACGGAATACCGACTATAAAATTAACTGTTTTCACTTTCATTGTCACTTGATATTTAATTAACTAGGAGCCGAACCAGACCTCAATTTTGATTCGCTGCGCTCGCAAAATCTCGGTATGTGTTAGCATATTGAGCGAAGCGAGGTGCAAACAGTACCGAAATGGCATTTACAAAACGTCGACTCATTCTGTCCTCAACAATTTTTCAAGCAAGAAAAAAACCTACAAAAAAAAGAAAAAATTCTAAAAGCTGTAAATTAAAAAAAAACTGGCACACGCATGTCATTGTAAAGCAAAAATTTCGTTCAATTAATGTTACGCGTTTTATTGTGTTATATATTGTGTTATAGTCCTGAAAATTTCAAGCCGATTGATAGCGCAGTTTTTGAGCCAACCTCGAACAAAATTGTGAAAAGTCTCCAGAAGTGCACTCCGCTCGCTTAGCTCAATAATATTAAGGTTATTTTTAATTTATGAAATTTTAAGAAAAAATACACTGAAAAATATTTTCACAGAATAAATTGACTAATATTCCAATATTGTATTATGATATTTACAATTATAATGCAATCAATCTGTTATATGAAATGTTGTTAATTCAATTAATGTAATCTCGATACGATGATGCAGTAACATGATAACGTAGGCTTCCGGGCACTCAGAGGATTATAATTGGTATTATTGGTATACTTGTAATATTAATTTATCTACTAAATTGTATATCTTAGATGTTTTGTTATAAACACATTCCTAATTCAAACTTTATATAACTAAAGATATATAAAAGATCATTATAATTTAAGATCAAGCTTGAAGATATTGAAGTTAGTAGATATTTTTTTTTTTATTATATTATTATTTAATCTATCACAACGGACTTTTCATGACGAACATTTATTTTTGAGGAATGTCTATATTTAAATCCATCTGTATGGATCGTGGACACAATTTTACTGCTGAGGTGTGAGGTGTGAAGCTGCAGTTGTCAGGGGTAGTTCTAGGGGTAGAATCGATCTATCCTTATTCTAGTTTTTTTTGGTCAACTTCCAGCTAACGTCCGGGAAAATACTAATATCACTTTTGTTAACTATCTTCCGATGCCTTTTTTGTTTATACAAATAAAATTACTAATATAATATATTGATTAGATTATGGATAGTTGACTTAGCTCTATTGTAGTGTTGAACCACAAAATAGCAGAGTTTGCGATTTAAAAGTAGGTACTTACGATGAAATTAGTAAGAGAACTATATATACCCAATTATTAGGCTAAAGACCGTTTATGTTTTGACAAATCCTTTTATTGATAAACCCCAAATTTGGTACGTCAGTAATAAAAATTTACTTAAATTGAATATTCTAAAATATATAATAAATAATATTTTTTCATATAATATTTTATATTATATTATCAAAATTTTTAGAGGCAGTTTTAAAAATTTGTTTTAAGTTTTCTTATAAAGTTACGGATCTATACCTAAACTTAAGTACGAAAACTTCATTATGCGGGGATATAAACTATCAAGAATGTTGCCGCACTGAAACTCACCTATTTTATAATATGAAACTACAGGAAAACGGCCCGTTAACTTTATAAATCTGATTTTGTAGATTAGAAATAGAAATATAAATCCCCGTTATTAGTTTTTTGTTGAGTTGAATGCTAGGACAATATTATAATATGAAGACTTTAGTTGCTGTCGCTTCATACTTTAATATTAACAATCAAAGTAACATATATTTTGATATCAAGACACCGCTCGGTCGAATCCGCGAGTGGAAGCTAGTATTCTTGTAAATGCAAAAAAAAAAATAAAAAGAATTAATGAACTGTAACTGTATGAATGAACGATAATTTCCTACAAGTTCACTAATAAACTGTATATTAGAGATAAAGAGTCTTATATATTTAACAATAAACATTATCTATCACATTTAAAACTAACTGCGACGACATGACATAAAGTTTTTGTAGGTCCTTTCTAGCTAATAACATCCGCTCGTATTAAAGTATACCGTTTACGAGCATTTAACAATTTTATGGTTCTGTCTATCTAATAAAAAGTCTATTATCATAAAAAAATTGTATCTTAATCTCCTAATAAATATTTTCAATACTGAACATGTTTGAGATATTTTATCTTTAAGTCTTCTTAAAAATTACTGTTTAAAACAGTGCTTATCCAACTCTTCCTCTATCCGCGGCAGTCCTAACTGAGCGCAAGGAGTTGCCTCCACGCACAGCTTCAGCTTCTTAGGGTCCTATCCTTGTTTGTTTGAAAACTACCGCTATCTATACCATCCATATAAAAAAAGATCTAACAAAACTAGTATTTGATGTATTTTTAAATATTTTTATTTAGTAATAATAATGTTTAAATAATAATGTTTATATTATTATTTTTATGCTTAAGTTTTACTCTGTTTATTAATGTTTTTATACATAGGGACTTAAATCTAAATTCTCATAATAACACTGTTAACTTTTAAATTTTCACACGTCTAATGAAAAATATCATCGATATTGTCAAGAGTGCGTCTATGTTCAAACTATTCCAAAAATGTTATAGGACTTACCAATGTTACGGTACTTATTAAAGTTTTGATTTGGTTAAATTTCTATATTATTTAATTTAGTTTTCTTAACATGTGTTTGTTTAAAAATTAATATACCGATTCTTTTAATAATTAATTTTAAATTGGTATTTATTTTATTAGTTTATTATAATTTAAAAAATGTTTCGTGAATATATAGTGAACTAACAAAGGTTTTGGCGATTAAGATGTATTTATTAACTGCCGTTGCCAATTACCAATAAAAGATTATTATTATTATTATTATTATTATTATTATTAATATTATATGGTTATTCCTAAAAACACAAGTATTGCAGAATAACCTTTCTATCATACTCTATTAATATTGTCCAATATTTGTGTGACGCCGTGCTGATGCTGGGCAACGTGCTTGTAGCTAGCCACAGTGAATATTATCTTTAGGTTGTGCAGCAACAGTTGCACATGTTATTAATAAGTAATATATTTATCTCAATAGAAAACAAGGTCCTAAGCCCATAAGTACCGAAATTATGAAAAAGTAATTTTTCTCGAAACAAAAAAAAATTTGGCTATTAATTCTTAAACATTTGTTTAACCACAATAACGACCAGAAATGCTTTGATATTATAACAAGAACATAGTTTTTTAAAAATCATTCCTTTTTAAAGATTTATGATATCTTTTTACTGACGTTAACACGCGTCGATTAGTCCACAAACATCCTTATTACGCAATTAGTTTTTGTAGAAATTACGAATAAGTTGTTTTCAGTTTTCAAAAAATAACTAACCGTTTGACCGCTTGAAAACTAATCGGCTCTAAGTTGTGCAAACACGTATCGATTGGAAAGTAGACCAGTCCGATCGCGCAATTATTTTTTTAGCAATCGCATACAGGATTTTTTATACGTTTAAAAAAACCGCTTGTTTGAGTTCGTTGGAAAACGAATCCGTTTTAAGTTACGCGAATACACATCGCTTGGTACCAAGGCGAAGTCAACAGCATAATTAGGTCGCGAGAAAATGGAGCTGAATAAAAACGCGTACATACATACATACAAACATACATACACACATGCAAAATTTTAAAAATTGTCTAGCATTACTCGGGACACCTCAAAACGTAAAGATATAACAAAATGATAATGATTACAATAACTTCGTTAATCAAGAAGGTAAAAAGAATAAGTTAACTTTATTCAGCGTATCGGAACTGTAAAGTGCTATAGTTGGAATGAAACTTGAAACGTACAAGAGTCGGACCATGAACAACATATTTTTTTTAATATACTGTTTACTTTCATTATCCATTATTAATTTACTCATCCTTTCGATAATAAAATAAATGTGGAATATAAGTAATTAAACAAATCCATACATACTTTAAATATCGTCATGAATAATAATAATATTGCATTTAATATGGCATTCGACATTGTTAATAATCATATTTAAACGTATATAATAATGCTAAACATTTTGTTTTCCTGAACGCGTAAATCTCTAAAACTATTAAATAGTTTTATTTAAATCAATGTCAAAGCAATTCTTTAAGTTTATGATAATTTCAATTGCTAACAAGTTTTCATTGACTATGCTAAAAATTTGTCTGAGTATATAAAAGAGTCTATAAAAATAAAACTAAAACAATGTTTAGAAAATTCTGCTTGAACTAAAAATGGGGATTCTGTTTTTTCAAGAGTTCGATTGAGTAATATTTTTTCAACGTTTCGAAACTTTCTTCTAGAGTCTACGTAAACGGATTCCAATAACTAGTTGTAATAATATGTACTTACTCAAGCATCACAAGAATTATAATTAGAACAACAATAACTAGATCATACTAGAATGATCAGTTAAATGTAATTGGTAACATAACAAGATAATATTAAGTAGGGATTGTACGCTAGTCGAGCACTTGTGTGACATTACGAGGTCACTTTTAGTTATTAAGTACTAACTATACTTAATAAGTCTTTATATATATTGTTTTACCAACCATGATGGATCTTTCGTTATCTGAATTAATAAACATTTTTATTTTTATTTTATTTTTTATTAAGATAATATACACAAAATCTTTTATTAGAAAAAACAATAGGAAATAAACAATAATTTTAAAAACAAACGCAAGGTTGCTATGTTTTTTAACTAGCGATTTCATCTAAAATATTTATCGATATTACATTATGCAAGAAACGATTTTTATTGGAGATTTGTATCAAAATCAACATGTCCTTGACATTGATGAGACTTAAATATTGTCTTTACTTAAATATTTGCTTAGTTTTGTCAGGCTTTGATACTAGCTTATGAACCATTATTCTTTTCTAGCTTTTAGAAGACTAATTATGTTTGTAAAATTAATCTTTGAATCAAGAGTACTCACGTTTTGTTATTTTCATATTAGTAATATAAGTTAGAATCTTTTAAGTTATTCATAATTAAATAACAATACAAACAACATGGCATAAGAACAACTTATATAAGAAATATAACAATTAACAAAAAATAAATAAACCAATAGTAAAAGAAAAATATGACTGTGATACTAACTAACTACTTTGACTGCCTTTAATTGCCTGTCAACCAAAATTGAATAAAACGGCTCTCGCAATGTTCAACAAAATAGTATTGGAATCTATCCAACACCTGGGATGCTCTCATGAAAAGTATTAAATCCCACGACTGTGAACACAATGCCAGACCCATAGACACATTTAGTGCGTTTTGTGTGTGTCCTGAACTCTATGCCCGTAAACTCAGGAATCGTTGGAGGTAGGTTATAAATACACTGACTGACTGACACACCAATATCTCGTCTTACCGCGAATACGTTTGCTGGAAAGCACTCAACACGTCGGGTTTTAATTTAAAAAAATAGTAATAAACGCGAGTTATATCCGTGAAATAGTTTTATTGAAAAACAGTATTCTTTTTGAAACGTGAGGATTAAAGATGAATGACTTCATCACAAGCCGTCTTCTACGCTATTTACACTGTGGTGGTTAAATAGTATATTAGACAGACTCTAAAAGTCATGAAAACAATTATATTTTTTTAATAAATATTTACATAAAAATTTTTCAATAAGTCTGTCAGCGAACAGCTATAACTTTTCTTTTTTATATACGTGCAGCACCTGTGTCACAAAAACCATAAACATTGGACTTATGTGTTACGATGTTAAGTCTTAAAGATATATTTATTAATATATGTATTATTATCTGAAAAAATTAAAGCATTGTAGTAATTAACTTATTCCATCTATTATAATGCTTGAAAACAACGAAAATAAAAATATGGATAAAAAACTTTTAACAAAAAGTAAAACCGCCTCGGCGGTAGTTTTTTTTAAATGATCTAGACCTTACCAATCAATATTTTTTAAACAACCAAGCGATTGCCACAATCGTGAAACGTCATGATTGTCACCAAATTAAATAGGGCCAGTTTACAAATAAAAAAAAATTATCAAAATCCTTCACCAAGACGATAGTTCAGAGATAACCAACAAAAACAGTCGAAATCGAATCCTCCTTTTTGAATCCAGTTGAAATTGTGGAAAAAACGAATACTAGCAAATTTTTGATACTATGCATGCATGCATGCATGGTTTCATATGGTTATGATATTTGAAATATATTCAGGTAATAGAATTACTACTTGTCAATTACATACCACATTATATTTTAAATGGTACAAATGTGGTAATTCGATAGTAAAGATACGGCATTAGATAATCAAACTCTCAATTAATATTGTGCGTTATCTTATTATATCTATTATAAATTATGTCGTGCTATAAATGTTTGTCTTAAGTTAACTAAGATTAACTACTATTCATTAGCATGAATTTCTCACTTTAAAACACATTAAGTAGTAATGAGACTAATGTCTTACTAACAGTACGGAAAAACTAATGCAATATGCAATGGATAACTCCTAACAGAATGACTGAGTTCATTAACGACTCGTTTAAATACTCTACTTCCAAACTAATCGATATCATTTCTTCACTAATCAGGTGTGTGATCTGTTCTTCTTACAATTCTATTAATATGAAGTTCTCAGTGGTTCTTGTAGTACTGATGGCGGTGTTTTCATTGTTTATTGCACAGAGCAATGCAAAGCCAAAATTTAACATGGGCGCTGTTGTAAGTATTATAAGTATTGTTACAATTACAATGTCCATTTCCTGATCAGTAATATCATTCTTAAAATTATTTATAATATATTATATATTTCTTCAGATTTCAATATTTTGTTTGTATTTAAAACTTTAAAAATATCTTTAAAATCGAATGATTGTTTAGTCAATGTTGAGATAGCAAAATAACCTAACAAGTTATATTTAAATATAGTTGTCACCTCCCTCTAACTAAACAGTTATACAAGAGAAAAACCTAAGCAATAACATTTTTAATATCTTTTATTTTTAGAAAAAAGGTCTTGGTATTATAAGCGCAGTGGGTACAGCCGAGAACATCTACCAGGAATGGCGCAACAGACACAATCACTGACACTTGCTTTTGTTAATTATAATTAAAATTATGAAATAATGGAGTATGGTTTCATTTTTATTTGTATACATTAATACGACATAGTCATATATAAAAATTGTTGCTTATGTAATAATTTCCGAAACAAAGGAACTAGGAGCGCGAACCAGATCTATCGTGTTATGTGTTAGCATATTGAGCGAAGCGAGGTGCAAACATCACCGAAGTTGCATTTACAAAATGTCGGTCTTCAACTATTACTTTTATTTTTTTTCAAAGTATATTCTCGCTGGAAAAAAACTTCGAATATTTGAAAAAATTTTTGAAACCACCCGATTGATGTTTATTAATGTGCAAAATTTGGAAATTTTTGGATATACCGTTTTTGATTAATGCCTGCACAAAGGATGCAGAAAAGTCTCTCACAGAGAACTTCGCTCAACAAAAACTATTTAAGATTAATATTATATTAATTACTAACAGCTCCATTCTTATTACATTACACGGAGTGCGGTAACCATGTTTTTTTTTGAACGCGAAAGACATGTAAATACAAGTTATTTTGAGAAATTAAATACAAAAAAGTTTTTGAAACATACTTTTATTGAAGCGTACAAAACTAAACTTTTCTTTAACTTTTCTTGGTTTGTTTTCTTTTCTAACTTTTCTTGGTTTGAATTTTTTAAATCATGTTTTATGTTCTACTCTTAAAGCCATTTCATTTCAGACCTACGTATATTTATTGTCATCGCATCATTGCTTTTGAGTTTAACTATTTCAAAATTCTTGAGAAAGATATAATAATGCAATATAATCTTTTCAGAGTAACGAGTTAAAATTAAAGTGAAATTTCAAAGAACATATTAGTTTAACCAAAAATTGGTGGTGATGCAATTAAGACAGCATAGTTTACAATCAGAATTATTATCCTGATCGTAAACTATGCTAATAATATGTAATATTTTGCTAGAGTATAAAATTCTAATATTAATAACGTCTCTAGTAAAGAATGTCGCCCCATATTTTCAAACCTTAGGCTATATAGACACTTTATATGAAAATCTTCGTAAGCTAAACAACTTGTGCTTCGAGAACACTTCATTCTACAGTTAGTAAAGTAGATGTTGATAAAATATAAAAAAAAAAAAATATGTCATATTCAAAGAATGCAATCCTTAACTTAGAAGTTAGAAATTATTACGAAATTATTAAATTATTTGTATATGGGTAAAGCGATGTACCCTTGTCCTATGACTTTTATTGGTAATCAATTGTCTCTAATAAATATAATTAAGTTATTTTCCTGTTATTATTATTAAGTCAATAAATTTGTATTTTGTTTTGAATTCTCCAATTGTGAACTTTGTACAGGTAAATCAGTTTCGAGACTTTTTGGATTTGTAGTAGTAATTGTATATTTATAGGGATTCTGCACTTGAAATTTAAATTTCATTTTACAATTGAAACTAAAAAGTTCGTCATATTTTAAAAAGAAACTATATTGACAGTAAAGAGAATGAAATTGTCTATTAAAGAGGAAAAAAAATTTCAAGGCACGGTTGAAGCTTTAGATATTTTATCAGAAAAAATATAGTTAACAGAAATTATTCTTCAGATGGTAATGAAAGTGAGTTTAATTGATATACCTGACTATAAAAATTACAGAAAAATATATGAGTAATAGCTTATTTCTTTACCGTACACAACTACAAATGCATAAACGTCTCGAAAGTGATTTTAATTGTAATTAACGTGAAAACTATTTCTTTATGTATAAATAATTATTTGACATGCTAAAACATTACTCTCAATAATTAAGATGTATGCAAGTATTGACATATTCAATATGTTATTTAATTACATTAATAATTATTCTCTATGAACATGAATAAAACACATAATTTATTGATTTTGACAATTTTATACTATACTGACTTACAACAGAATAGAAATTCTGATTTTCTTTCCGAATTCTTTGTATTATGTAAATTAACTTCTAATGTTAAACCACCACAAGGGGGGCGGACGACATTCGAAAAGTGGCAGGAAGCCGCTGGATGCCGACCGGCATGAATCGGTCTCTCTGGAGGTCGAAGGGGGAGGTCTATATTGATGAATGGCAAACCATCATCTAAATTATCATCTGAATATATTTCTCTTTTTTAATCCCCTGAGACCGAAATAAAATTAAGTATCTCTTACACGTGTACATAATTCTAATTTTTACATGTTGCGTGTGTGTTTGTTTGTCAATCACGCTGGTTCAATTAAAAAAAAATTAACAATGTACGAAAATGTATTTACTTTTTTATCCTTATATTTTATTTTCTATAAAACTATGATTACTTCTGTCACAAAAAATGTACGAACTATCATAAAAATATACGAAATGTGCGTTCGACTCAAAAAGCTAATATTTTTTTAATTCATACTTGATCTATGGGATCGTTGAACCAAATTGGCGAAGAAATAATAGATTTGCTCTTAAATAACATTCGAGTTTAAATATTCGAAGGTTATTGACTTTGAAAATTTACCTTCAATATTAATATTAAATTTCCTGCTGAGAATGTTTTTGCATTTCAATTCATATTCAAGTTGTCTTGGCATCTTCACTCTATTTATGATCACTAACTATGGATTCAGTTACTTAACTATTCTAATGAGGTTGAACATTCTAACACTCCAGTGAATTAATGAAAAAAACTAGGAAACGATTCCAATAAATGATTTGTCTTACAGAAAATAAGACATTAAAACATGTTTCGAAGGTATATAATAAATATAACTTTAATAAGTTATGATAATAGTTTGATATATGATAAGTTTCGTAAAACTTGAATAAGTAACAGAGCTTTGGTTCAATGCTTTTTGGTTTTATAACCTTGTAGGTATTCTTGTTTATATTAAGAAAATTATATTGACAGGTAAGAAAATGTTAAATCAGCAAACAATTTTATTAAAAAAATAAATAAGAACCGAATCTGTAATCATAATTTTCATTTACCGAAAGAATAGAAATCCATTTATATATATTATTATTTTTCGTATACAATTATCGTAAAACTGTTTCCTTTAGAGAATAAATAGATATCACTAAAGTATCAATATCCGTATATATTTAATCGAAATGTTATTGTGCGGGACAATACAATAAGATAGATGTAAAATAATATAGCGTTGGAATAATAAGCGAGTATCAATAGCATCATACATAACAGCTCCATTGTTGGGCTGTGGTCTTTATCTTCTCTTTGATCACCATTCATATTAATTTAAACACTCATTAACCAATTTAAGAATCACTTTAATGAATTTTACAGAAACAGAAACACTTATTTTCCAAATTGCTCCTCTTAATTTTTGGTCACAGCATCTTCACTTATATTTCACTTTAGCTTCTACTCCTAGTTTTATTTTCACACATAAATTCCTCCAGAATTCCGTTGTACTAGACGGTGTATTTAACAATGCCCGAAGCACATTGAATTTAGTCCTTATATACGCTTAAGGCAGCTAGCCATGACAGTACAGCCGACCGCATTATCAGTAATGAGGGTAGTCATAAAATAATTAATCCAAGGTAGGTGGTATTACTGCTGACATACAGTAAATAAAAAAGGACAAATATTAATACTATATTTAAATTTAGTTGTTTCAAATTTTAAACACAACATTATAGTAAGATCTATAGTATAATATATTATCTTCTTACACGTCTCTCCGTAGTGTTAACTATGGACCTATAATATTTTGTAACGAGACCTCAATTATTTTGTAAACAGTTTTTTGTGCTTTTGTTGTATTCAAAATGATAACCGAACGTACAGACAACCTGAACTAGAAAATAACATAAAACCTGCACAATATTCACTACCAAATTTAAATATCAGAGGTAGTACCATAAAGTAGTTTATAAAACATGAACCCATATTTAAATCAAGAATTTATAATAAAAACGTAAAATTTTTAAATGTAAATTTCTAAGAGGATTCTGAGGAAGCTCAGGAAAACGCAAAATTTCAAAATAAGACAATTTTCTCGAAAGAAGCACGGTAAAATAAATTTTGTTAATAATTTTCTTCCAAGTACAAAATTCGTTCCATTTATTTTCACTAATTAGGTGGTGGATTTATATTAGATAGAAGCGAATGACAATGATTAAGAAGTGGTAATGGGTGCCAGTTCTGTCCTAAGATGAATTAAGTAAGGTGGTATATATTTTTATTATATTATTCAAATTAAATTTTTTAATGAAATCCATGCCATCTTTTATTTTTTAAATAATATGATATTTATTTTTGACACTTTGTTTCAAAACAAGTAAATATATATTTTTTTCAATTGTTATCGCTTTTTCACTGATGTTAACACTAGTTAATTGGTAGAACAAACAATCCCAAATCTGGTATTATTTTCTTAGAGGTCACGAATAAGTTGTTTTTAGATATTTTTTTTTTTTAAAAAAGCGCTATCGCTAAAAAAAACGATATCGCTAAAAACTGATCAAACCAATCACCAACTGAGAAAACCAAGAGCATAATCAGGTCGCGAGGATATAGACCTGAATAAAAACATTTACAAACATACATACGTGTTTTTAAAAAAGCCTCAAGAATTACTCAGGACACCTAAAAACGTAATGATATTAAAAAATTTCGAAAATTGGGATAATTACAATAACTTCCTTAGTTAGGATGTCCTAGAGTAATAAAGGAATTCAATATATAAAATAAAATCCAAAAAGAATTCCATTGTAATAGAACAGCATAAGAGTTGACAAGACAAACTGATATAATTTTATTAAAGTTACCAAAAACCGTAAATCCAAATAAAACACAAAATAGTCTAACATTTGATTTTGAATAAAATTTGAACTTCTTAGAAATAGATTTTCTTTATTCTTTGCTTTGGTATGAAAAAAAAAATTGAAATCGGAAATATTTGAAATAATAGTACATACGAATATTAAATACATAATATGTTATCAAGCAGATTCATCATTATCTTTTTATTTTTATTGTATTTTTATTTATGTTGTTTTTATTATCACTATTAATATTGATACAAACACTAAATAATATAGTAAATTATTAACTGTTCTCATTTTATGACGCTAAGGTATATAAAAATCTTTTAATGCTACTAAGTTCACAATCCTTATGATTGTTATTATGGAATTAACCGGCGAAATTCGTCCCAAAAGTCTTAAATAGGAGTAGGATTAACGCTTAGTACCCTTCCTCCAAGTGGCTAAAATTATCTGACAATAAAGCTTAATAGTAACTCAGGCCTGCGAAGGAGTTAACATAAATGCTGACTTTTAAATAAAATTTTAGTGAAAACCTGCTTAACGTCTCCTGCTTAAATGTCCGTAAAAAATATTTTAATTTACGGATAATGTTATAATTGCTCTGTGCTTGAATAAATTCTTGTTGTAAATATTGTCATCAGAGGTATGTTTTGCTTTTAATTTATTTGATATAATTTAATAACTTTTAAGATAATCGCCCTGATTGAACTCATATAGATCACAATCTATCACAGAGAAGTATTTTCAACACGGAGTTTTAAGTAGCTATTAGACGTGGTATAGAGGAGGAATAAAAAATGCGTCTCTGGATAATTTAAATCAACTTAACCAAGTGATTTAAAAACTTTACGTATATATAAAACAATTAAGTTTTTAGGAACAAGTACTTACTAAGCAAATACAAATACTAACCAAAATTTGCTTAATAAAAGCTATTACTTTTTTTCTTGTCACGTTTTGAAAAAGCTATATCAGTACTTGACTGACTACGAACAGATTCGTCTGTTAATGGCTTAATTTGTATTAAGTCATAATGGTTTTTATCGTGAACTTGTGATTGAAAAGAAACTATTTGAATGATATCAATTGCTACCTCATTTATTTAAGCTTAATTTTGTTATTGTAGTATATTATTTATATTAAAATGGAACCTATTATAATGAAAGTAAAGAAAGATAGAACAATGTGTCGAAGTATCTTATAATTCAGTAAAAGTATTTATGACCCTTATTTCATTATATAAAAATAATTAAAGTTTTATTTATATGAAGTTTTTTATATCTTCAGTACTTGCCTGAATTTCAAAATATGAATATAAAAAGGTAAAACTACATTTTATTTTGGATATATATTAAAAAATATTTATTTATTTAGTATTTATATAAATTGTATTTCTTATATATTTTTTGAATATTTAATTTTTAGATTAAATATTTATATCAATTTTAAACGCTCATTTTCAAAATGTATATCTATTATTTCGTTTATTAATTTCATCTGTGTTTTATTCAACTTCACGTTGATATTTGATAGGCTTTATCTTTTACAAAAAATCATCAAACAACTTACAAACAGATAGACAAGTATAATAGTATATATATACATTTTTATAACATCTTAAGTTGTCTTGTTGAGTTCTTTAGCATCTGTTCTTTTATAACTTCATTTATTGCTTACTGATACAATAATAATTATAATTTGTCCATTTAATAATCCTATTATAAAAATATTAGTTAATTATATTTCCTATATAACAACTATCAGATGTAATATACCTTTAAATCACTAGTTAGATATGTAAGACCAATTAGTGATATGGTAAAGATATAAGTACTGTCATTATAATTTTAATATATTTTTATAATAAGTACGACGTACTTTTTGATTCTGGGGAATGAAATCATTATTTGGGATTCAGTGTTACATAATATTATTTTTATTTATAGTGAACAGACATTGATTTTACAACTGCTCAAGTCAAACAGGCACGATTTACGTAATGTCTAAGGAAGTGGCTCTCTTTCGTTGTGACATGTGTGTGTTTGTGCCATGTGCTGTATGTGTTAACAATAGTATGAGTTAGTTCTTTATTTACGAAGATAATATCCATTCAAAAAGATTACATAAACATAACAATTCCGACAATTTACATCATCAATTGTAAGTGACCAGCTTAGGACAGCCACATACAATGCAGCGCCACCTGTTAGTGAGTTACAACATTTTATATCATATTCATGTATTATACAATAAAATATGTGATATTTATATTTGTTTAATATAATAAATCGTTACCATATTTTAATAGGTATTTATTCTCTTAATGAAATAACCAAGTAAATGCTTGGTTATTTCATTAAAAGTGCTTAAAGATGCTAAACGTTAAGAAATACTAATATATTTAGTAAACTAATTAGTAAAGTATCAAATTCATACAATTGTAATATAAATTATATAATTATAATTGTTGTTAAAAAGGCACAGATCCTATAGTCAACAGTTGTAGACACGGCTCTCTCGCGTGCTCTGATACAACGCTTCTGTTTGCTTTAAAAATGAAAATGTTATATTTTAAATTGAAAATAAATATTAATTTTATTTCCTGTTTGTGAGTGATTCGTTTTGTTTTTCTCAATTGGTAACGGAAAGTATTTATAACAAAAAACTTAGATTTGTTGCAAGTTCTTTAATAGACTAGAGTTTTTAACAATATTCAAACGAATAATTTAAATTTTTCAAAATGTGTAAGAATATATATATATTTTTTTAATATGTATAGTATTATTACTTTTTTTAGTAACGGGTAACTGATGATAATGATAACAGAATTTTAAAAGTAATTGATATTTATGAATATTACAAGAACAGGATATCTTAAAAAATATATAAATAGCTGTACTTATTTAAATGTATAATTATTACTATTATATATACAATTATATATTTATATTTAAAACAATGATATAGTAATTAGTAGTATAATATAATTAATAGTAGACAATTAGTAAAATAACGGAAAGAAATCTTACTCTATTATTTAGTTCTTGTAAAGGTTTTGTCGTCGATTAACTGACTAACTCGTTGTCTTCGGAATAAGATATGTATTTTTAGAGTATATATTATATCTCGATATACGAAATGCTATGAAATTTATAATAAATATATTATAGTCTATAACGATTTCACAATATAATAATTATGTATTATTATATAAAATATCATGTTACCATATATATATATATATTCGTTATAAACGTATAATTCGTAATTGTAATTAAAATTGAATCCAAATAATTAGAGAGAATAGTTTAAAGTTTATTTTTAAAAGTAAAAAAAAACTTTCATTTTTACACTTACAATTTATTACGAACTTTGAGGTTTTGTCTGACCAAGATTGACTTAAATTACATCAATGACTACAAAATATCCATTAAATATCTAACAATTAATGTATTATTATATTCAGTTGAAGTTTTAATTAACAGGAATAAAGAAATATTTAGCTACTATCTTTTATTCAGTTATATTTTTGTAATCCTCTTGCTTAGTTTGTAATACAAATAAATTCGTTTCTTCGGATTTTCGACCTAACTACACATGTAGTAGTAAAAAACAGTATCAATTCTTTTGACACAAGACAAAAGAGTAACATACTGCTCACAAACATTAAACCAAGATATTTGTTTAAAAAATTTGTTTAGAGTAAACAAACATACGAACAAGATTATTTGTATTATCTTAGAACCGATAAGCCATCGATGAATATTTATAACAATCTTAAGGCATTGTTATTCTATTGATTTTCTTACTTAATTAATAACGTGCGGTCGGAAATCTTGTCCCTTTGAGCTGTGGTTCAATAGCTGTGAGTGTTTATTTAGGTCAAGAGATTAGAACATTACAGTATTAGTACTCTAGCAAGTTTATTGTTTTAAGAATAATTAATATATTCTTAAAACACAACAAATATAAAACTGATTTTCTGACAGACACTTACATCTCGTCTACCACACGATTGCTACAAACTATTCGAAACGTCGGGTTAATATTAAAATGTAACCAAATTATACGCGAGTTTTAATCCGTAAAAATAGTTTTATTTCAAATGTGTACTCGTGAAAATCTAAGAAAATACTAAATATAAAACTGTATTCAAGTAAAGTTATAATATATTTGAATGATGTTCTTCTCATCCACTACTTAAATTTAATATATAAATTTGAAGAATGCTCAGTAACCGATGAGATGATATGTACAGGAAAGACATAATAACTAAGTAAAAACCTGAAAGTGTTGTATAACTTCACATTACGTTTTAAAATTCGACGGTAATGATGAAAGTAGTATTGAAATGTAAAAACAAAACCCTTAACAATCTCCGTTCTTTCCATCTGTCTATCTTTTTGTCTAGTGCGAGTGTTGATCCAAATACCATCACGTTAGCATTAAGTTCTGTGTGTATGTAATAAGAACAACATCACCTGATTCAAATTCAATTAAACTTATTCCTCAAAGTTCGACTTTTTCTACGGTAAGACTTTATTTAATCGGTTGTTTGAAATGTTGTGAAAATGTCAATGGCATTTACACTTTCGAGATTTGAAATATATTAATTTTTACTTCAAAGTAGACAAAGAGTTTTAATTTTTTAGTAATATTTACAATTACAGGAGTGCTAGTTATTATTTTATCTAATATACATAGTTATAAAATTATAGCGTAATAATCCTCTTTTTGTATGCGTCTGTATCGCACATAATATTTCTGAGTATAAAAGAATACGAGTAATATAAACTTTGAAGAAACTGTGCTTCGGTGCTTCGTTACATTTTAAATGACCGAAACTTTTACAATACAATCGATCTTTCCTCGCTAGCTTCAAGTTGAAATATATCCCCCACTACCGCCACAAAGCATGTTGTAATATACAGTTGTAGCTAAAGTTAAGAAAGAGAAAATACAATTTAAAACTGTTCAAATACAGTAATAATAATACTATACCAAGATACTAGGTTAATACAAATCTTTTACAATATATATATTCTTAAAAAATTTTTTTTTGCGAAATTATGTGTCATAATTTACAACGTCGTTTTGTAATATATATAAATATATTTACTTTTGTTTGTATAATTTTATTATATAATAATAAGTATAATATTTTCTATGTATAAATATTAATTAAAAAGTTACGGGGTATTCGGTATCATGCCTATTCATGATTAAGATCAGCGAGATATTCATTATTGATTATTGACTGTGGTTCCGTGTTACTGTGTAGATCGTAATTAATGGATTACTACACCTCATGTGTTGTGACCTTATATTGAAAGGGCGTAATTCATCTAAATATAAGAATAAGCAACAAATGAAGTTTGATGTTTTTTTTGTTGAAAGTATTATTTAAAGGCATTCTTTTAATAATTAATCATGCTGAGTACTTGTTGTAAAATACAAAAGTTTAAATGTCTTTTTACAATTTTTTTATCTTTTTGTGATTGTTTATCAAATTTTTCAGAAACGTGCTAAAAGACAAATAATAAGTAAAATTTTACAGCCAGAATTAAAAGTATATATCTGATATTCATTCTAGAGATCACCAACTTTTATCCATTTATCCATATTAATCATTAAAGTTTTAATCAATTAAAAATTGAAGAATCGACTGGAAGCTAAATAAAGGCTTGACTTTTAATTTGTAAATACTTCATTAAGCCTCATTTCTTTCTACTTTATTTAAAGTATCAGGTTTCAAAATCATTTTTTCTTTAGGAATATTGGCTTAGAGGGATGGAATTTTAATAGAGTGAAGATATTTGATTTTACATTTTTAATCTCAAAATTAAAATATGATATTGAAATCCAAAAACAGAGGAAGAACGAAGCCTGACTTAATTATAATTATTAATAAAAAATTGAGAAAATTATGAGGCTTTTTAAATTTATATTTTAATTGAGTTATCGGTTCTTAATTTTTTTAATGTCTAAAAAAAATCTCATATGACAGGAATTACATACTAGGTTAAGAAAAAACGAAAATTTTATGAGTTTCTTAAAAAAAATTTATAATTTTTATTTATATGCTTACTTACATATGTTTGACACTTGTATGTTAACTCTACGCTACGATTATTACGTGTGACCTCTTTTGTTTGTATTATCGTAATTTTATATAGATTAAGACGTCTAAATCTTTTGAAATAAAATGAAAAAAATCATAATATCCAGAAAATACAATACAAAGACTGTAATAGAGCATAGACATAACGATTTTATTCAATTTTTAAAATAGACTGAACAATATAGATAACAATATTTTTGCTAAACCGTTCGTAAATATATTATTTACACAAATAAAATTGATTGCAAAACTATAAGGTTTTAGTTTGTTTCATTAATGTTTTAAATGTCAGATTATCATATCATATATTATACAATCTACAGTTGTACAAAAGAAAATGAAGACTTCGACGTGGATACCCCGTGACAGGAAATCTAAAGCACCAAAATGTGAAAGTGAATTATGAGATAATTGAAAATAATTGAATATTGATGATGAAGAGATCAGGCATACAAAACTAATGATCGTCAACCATAAGTACTAATTGAATGTCTTATTATTATAATTTGCCTGAAATATGTTATAAGCTATCATTTTAAATCACAACATGGAAACAAACATGTACGATCAGTTGAAAATAATATTACAAAACATTAATTTGTTATTTCATTTTCTGTTTGATCGACGAATGCAGCTGTTAGATATTACGCTGGCACACAAAAAAAAATTCTGTATCTTAAACCTGACCTACTTACAGGTAAGTTTTTTGATGTCCTTTAACTGAATCTGAAGTCAGAATTTACCCATCATCCTTAGATTTTGAACCAGCTATCCCAAAATAACCATAAACTGATTTCTTTGATGTCATAACTGAATGTTAATTTTTCTTATTTGTTGCTGTTAAGATGGACAATCACAACTCTAAAGTTTAGTGTCTTATAATATTTACTTCAAATAACTAATTAATTATTTTATTAAAGATGATGAAAAAGCGTTGGATGATGATGGAATTTTGAATATGTCTAATTATTTGTCTTGGTTTTAAAATAAACTATCTTATTATGTCTTAATAAGAGTTTTATTAAAACTCACTTTGATCTTAACATCCCTGAGTTTGAAAAATATAAAATATGTGAAAGCAAAATAACATTTACACCTCATAAAATCTCAAACTTTTAAAGCTACGAACTTTGTATTTTTTTGGGAAGTTGTTATTTTGTAAAGTTGAAACAGAAAATGATTTTCGAGGAAAATTCATTATTTATTAAATGAGAAACGTTAAACATTATGGTAATATATACTTAGAATGCAATATAAATAATAAATGAATATTTATCACTTACTTACTATCAAGATTTTTTTCAAATACGTAGCAATTTAGAAGGTCAAAACTGTTTGAATATTTTTGTCAAAATTTACTGTAGGAGATATAAAAAACAGCCCAGTAACTCTAACTAGGAACGCCACCAGATCTCGGGTGCCATTTGCATGTTGAGCGAAGCGAGCCAGGCCGAAGGCTTCGTCTTGGTGTGGGATGTCGTTCATCTAAAATTTATCAGTACAATTCGATTGAAAACATTCGGCACGTGCACGCATCCACAACGAGACTTCAATTTTTCGCGCTTATTTTTTTACATTGAAGTCTATGGGAGTGACGTTTTTTGGATATTATTCCTCAACGACAATGACAATTTTTTTGAATTTTTTTTTTACAAACCAACACACATATCAGCATGGTATGTGTGCAAAATTTGAAACCGAACCGTTAAGCCGTTTCACTGCCAACTTTGTAAAACCCATGCAAATTCTCTCCAGTAGAGCGCTCCGCTCGCTTCGCTCAATAATCAGCTAGATCTCTAAGCATAAAATATTCGTATATAAATATATGAGAGAAAAGAAGTAATGTTATTCTACTAATATGATTCCTTTTATTAAATTTCTTTAAGCGCAAATAAAGGAAATATACAAAAAACCTGTAAAAAGGAAATAAATACATAAAATTAATGAAATCCCGAAATCGCACCCTGCTTATGGTATTTGATGCTATTTAAAGGAGTAATTAAATAAAATATTATAGACGTAATGAAATCTATTACAGACGTAATTAAATATATTAGAGGCATAATAAAATAAATTATAGGTGTCATGTAATGCATTCTAGGCGTAATGAAATATATAATAAACGTGATGAAATATTTTACAAGTATTATTCATTGTCAATGATACCTGATGATACATTTGGATAGTACCCAAAGTTATTCTGTAAAGATTACTTTGATTTACGTTTCGTTTTACTTTTTTTTTTAATTCTGGGATTGTATTTTTACGAGGTTAGATGATATTTGAAATTAATTTAAATAATTACTATACATATGTGTGTGAAAAGTGAAAGTAAAAGTACTTAGTAATGACATCACGTTTTTTATAAATGTCATGCAAAGAAATGAAAAACGTGTGACGGGGTAAGTTAAGAGCATGTTGAAGGCTTACCAACTATGCACTGACTAACTGAACATGAATGTGTGAGTATGTCTAAAGTCTTAAAACTGTGTTATTCGAATCTGTTATTGTTATGTTAATGTTTAGAATACACTATGTTGCTCATATACTCATGTGTGTCCACTGTATACATTATGTAGCCCAACTGCCAGTAGTTTCATTACTAAGGTGGATGCTCTGTTGATTTTCGTCAAAACAATGCTGTTTTAAGAAAAGCTAATGCAACCACCGCTGAAGTTTATATGACATATTCACTTCTAAAACATTATTATCATTTTGATTATTTAAAATAAATTTTTGTAGAAATTCTGTTGATATTATTAAATGTGCTCGCTATTGTATAAAAACTGCGTAACCTTTTAACACGATCAACAAATATAAAATAAAAATAAAGAAATATTGGTAGAAGAGTTATTTACTTCCTCATAATATGTATATTTCATTCCATACCTCTTTTTCTGTTCTCTATTAATTCATGTTAATATTATTGAAGTTATTGGTCCACTACTTGTCCTTACCGGCAACTCTGCAAATGACTCAGATGGAATGTAATGAAAATCCTTCCATTAATTTAAAAGTAAATTGAAAACCAAACAATAAACAAACGGATAAACATTTCGAAAGTTTTTGTATAGTGATCTCTGTCATATAACAAATATTTAATTATTTTTCATTTATCTACATTAAATTATTCTATTATTAAATAATTTATAAGGATACGTAATGTATCAATTCTTATCTTAATTTTTTGTTCACTAAAAAAGAGATAATATAATATAATTTAAATAAATCACCGATCACAAAACTCAAACAGGTTTGATAATTTAATGGAATCCAAAACTATTTTAAACGTTTACTCTAGACTAAAAACATTTTATAATTCTAACATTGCTTTTTGGTACATCTTTTAATATAAATAATTTTAAACCTCGTAAAAAATATTACATAAAAAATATTACTTATTATTATTTATTATTAATGATAAAATTACCTAACAAACAACTGTATTGGTTACTTATTAGCAATTCATAATACGTAAGATTACTGCTTGTTGCTTCTAACTCCACATACGTTTGATACGAGATAAGGAAGAGTATCTAAAAGCGTATATTAGTTAATATTAAATACTGAATATAAAGAATATGGTATCTGATATGTGAATAAATAATTTGGCATTTGTAAATTTATATATTAACAATATTTGCAGTATAACTTTCCTATTTAAAATCGAAATTTATTGGCTGCTAGAATAAATAGAGATATAATCTAAAAACTGAAATGAAATAAAACATAAAAATGTCGTTGCAACATTGTCGTCGTTGTTTCAAGGTTCACAATTTTTTTTTAGGTTCGGGCATTTGACAAACGCAACTTACGGTGTGTGCTAACGCGATCCCGTGACGTCCCATTACGGCGCAGAGGGCAACCGTTGGTTTTTTAGTGGGTAGCCTTAAAAATGGCAGCATCCTCTATGCTGCCGGGTAGTCCCACATCACCCCCCGGCCGTCACTCCCATGGGCCGACGGGGTACCCGTAACGGGTTCTTCCAACGGAAAAAAAAAATAAAAATTTGACTAACGCATTTACACTCTATTATATTGGAACGTGTCAGAGTGTTGACAACTTTGTATCATAATGTTTATATAATATTTATTATAATATAAATCCGCTGTCGTAATACAATTTAGTTTCAGATTTAAGTCTAGTGTTAATGACATTTTTTTTTACCGCCTCCTTCAAAAGGTGTAAAGGGGGGGCCTCTGGGAGGAAGCAGTGGTAATGTGGGACTCCCGGCCTAGAAGGGACCGGTATACCCACTAAAACCCCGGGGACGTTCCAGGCTTCGCTGTTAGGGAGTGGTTATGGAAGACCGGCATAGCCTTTACGAACAGGACCCCTCCGGCGATTCCCGCAATCTTGCGGATCGCTCATGCCTGGATGCGGTCATAATGAGCGACCGCCACTTCCTCACCGCTCATAGTGTTAATGACCCACTTGACTTTTGACTCAGAAGCTCAGGACTCCTGACTCCTGAGTCAAAAGTCAAGTGGGTTTAATATAAAAAAAATATTAATAAAAAAATATATTATATTATAATTGAAGGTTTTAAATATATTATGACACGACAGAAAGCCAAGTATTATAATCCCATGCATTGTGGAATCGAATATTTCAAGCATATCACTTTAGAATACGATACGATATCCGAAACCTTTGTTTGGTGAACTTGTTATTTTATAAGTATTTAATTTATTATTTCATTTTTTCACTCTTGTCTTCACCATTGACTAAGGTTCACATAGTATTTTGTGACTCACTAAGTTTTAAGCTGTAAATAAGTATTAAATATTAATAACTAAAAAAAATAGTATTAAGGACTTTTATTGGATTATATACAGTGGCTCAAGAATGTCTGCTTTCGTTGGCAAAGAAACTTACTACGTACGTGTAACAAAAGTCTCTTTTTGCTAATCTTTTTAGATCGTATGAAGTAAAGGATTTTATTTATTGTTTATTGTGACACTTTTATTAATGAATGATTTTTTATTTGTCAAATAATAATAATTGATATGATTCGGTCATTCACATACCCGCAGGATAGCTTTTGCGCAGGCATAGTATGATTCGACATTACACTTTCTTTCTTTCGTTTCTGATCGCCTATAATTTTAGATATATTATATATATGAAAGAATCATATTAAATTTTAAAATAATAAAATATAATGAAGCCCAAGGTTCACTGATCTAAGCTTTGATATTTTTAAGATTTTTGAATTATTTCTTAAGTTATTTTTAGTTTTCTAAGAGAGTTCAGATATAATAAATATTGACCAAATTAATATCAGCAAAGATAAAGTCGATAGCAACGGCTAGTTTCATATTGTTTTCGGTATATAATAATATTTTTAATATAAATTTTCTATACTCTTTATAAATAAGGAACAAAATAATTATAATACATTCTAATTAAAATATTATTTCAAAACATCAATTGAATTATTCGCAACAAAAAGAGAGCTTTTGTTAAAAAGAAAAGAATTTTAAAAAAGAGTTTTTATATTTATTTAATAAATTTTGCTTTTATTGTAAAAGATTTCTTATGCTGGTGTTTCTTTTCTACATTATTATATTAATTACTTCAAAACATGGATCTTATTAAAATTGGCTCGAGTGGGATTCTATCATTGTCAGGTTATTATCTTAAATATAGTTTATGATATTTATAAATAAAGGGATTTGAAAATAAGTTTTTTTAATGTTCAAATCAAAGTAAAGGACTATTTTTATTAAAATGTTTCTTTACAAATACCTTTTAGTTTAGAAAAAAAATCTTATATAAGATCGTCAATATCTCGAATTACGTTTAAAACTAAAAGAGAAGTGTTATTCGCAAAGAAAAAAAGTTGAAACCCTTTTCAACTGATATTTATTTCGGTTAATACTTTGAAAAGTTTCTAACAGAGCGTTTTTGTTTGTGGCTCAAGATATTCAACTTCTGAAACGCGGTCTACTTTTTGACTGAAACTTGATCTTATAAAATCATTTAATTTCATAAAAACAAATAAATTTAATTTAATCAGCTGTCATTTTGTTCTTTCATACAGGCATCAACTGCAGTGCTTGTAATGAATCATAATATAACCGCGTGTTTCATATTATTTCTTATGGAGTCAGGATTTCTCTCCCGTTAGAGAGTTGTTTATTTCTTCGAGTGATCTTTATTATATAAATTAGTTTTTAACAGATCTTCATTCTTTCATCTTATATGACGTCGAAGAATGGTAAACTCTCGTATTCAATTTAGTATATGTGTCTTTAAAGTAGAACTTCAGTTTTGAAGCTGGTCTCCAAACAAAGTGGCGAATATATCTTATATCTCACTCTATGGAAATGTCATTGTTAATGAGCCATCAAAGGTCCCACAACCACCTCATCATCATAACGCCATATAAAGTAATATTTTTTCAAACCAAGCCATATTTGGAGGCATGTAGTAATGTTTTCTAAGATTTACACGAGTACTACGAATCAGTCAGTTAGTTTCAGTGTCAGATACCATCATCTCGTCTTACCACGAACACGTTTGCTGCAAAGCAATCAAAACATGGGGTTTGAATTAAAAAATATAAAAATAAACGCGAGTTATATCCGTAAAATAGTTTTATTGAAAGGTATATAGTAGAATATTTTAAGAACAGCATACATATCTATATATTTGTCACATAATATTTAGCTATTAAATATTCATTTAACTACTAATTAGTGAATATTAGTTAATTAGTAGTTTTAGTTTTATTATGGTTGTTTGTACATATTTAAGAGACAACGTATGGACGAACGTAAATGTTTATAAAACTTTAGATCCGAAGAAACTGTTAGAAGCTATCAAGATTTCTCTGATTAATAACTTCTCTCTTACTATTCACTTAAATATATAAAATATTAAAACTGGTACGTTACCAATTTGTGTTGCAGATACTTTCATATTAAAGTAATACATTTATTTTCTACGAAATTAAAGTAAGACATCTTAAAATAGTATTTACGACTCGAAAGAAATATTATTCGGTAATACGTCATAATATTCATTTACATGATTTGTTACACCCATGTACTATTTATAAGGCTCTTTCAAAGCATAACTAACTTTTCTTTTACTAGAAGAATTTCTCTAAAGAAACGGGATATTTTTTAATATTATATTAGTTTTAAATATTGTATAACTGATACTAAATACTATACTATTTAAAGTAAGGAGTATTTTAAGAATAAATATAATACAAGTTCATAAAGAAAATTTGTGTTGTTGTGGTGAATTGTTGTACTATAATAATATGGCTTTGTCAAAGTATCTAATTTCTTTTGATGTGACAGTTAAGATTATTTTAAAAATTCTTTTGAACACAAATAACTCTAGTTTGCGAAAAAGTATTTTGGAATATAACCAAGGTTATTCCTAAGAGATTGCTCACCCAAATTTACACATACAACATAATATATATACTAAGTGTATATTTAATGCTTGTTAAGTTACCTTTAAGTATTTTAAGCCTCTTCTGCTCATCAACATATGCACTGTGTACCATTAAGAAGCCATTTACTCAGACAGTACATTATCATAGTCAATGCAGTAGGAATACACTTCCGTCATAAACTAAATTTCTTTAAATTATCTTTAAAAAATTAAGAACATGTTAGACGTATTGAAATAAGGGTACGACAATTGAAAAATATACATTTAAAAATTTATTGTTACTGTTACAAATTCTTTTAATTCACTTTTTATCGTCACGTCATATGGTTAATAACAAAAATAAAAACCAAAAAGGTACAATAATAAAGATGAAAATTTATAGAGAAAGGTAACAGTTTTATTACAGTCGAACATAATCCTTTACAATCGGAGAATTATCAATTTTTCACGGTTAAAGTACATTAAATATTACAAAAATATTCAAAACGAATTATTTCCAAAGAATACATTTTTTTTAAAACACATCATCTATAAATTAGAACTGAAAACGAGAAATCTACAGAAAACAGTTACAGATATATGTTTATATCTTTTTTCAAACAGGTTATAAGTTTTTACATGTTACAAATTTTTAAAACAACGTTATCTTTTTTTATTACAGATATAAAGCATTCAATGTAATTCAAACTTTTTAAAACGTAAATTTAAACTTAAACTTAGAACGATATACTAGAAATGTACTTAAATTAATAATAATAACTATCTTGATATAAAATACGCGATCATCTTTAAATATTTTCCTATTTACTGTAAAGTAGGGAATCCCATTCACTCGTTTGTTATCGTTGGCTTCTCTAGTATCGTACTTGAAATAACAAGCACGTAGCAATTTATTTAAAATAACAATATCGTATGGAAAGTAAGAAGGATAAAATTTGTTCACGCGTACGCAGTTTGATGTTAAGGTAAATTTGAAATTCTCAAAACAAAACTATCGCTTAATGTAGATGTGGATATCACAAGAAATTATAGGTCATCATTCATACAAAGTCCTGTAGTACAGTGTGTACAGTGTGTGTGTGTGTGTGCGTGCGTGCGTGCGTGCGTGCGTGCGTGCGTGTGTGTGTGTGTGTGTGTACTCAGCGGAGCGAGCGCTATTTTATAATATTGTATAATAAGCTTAAAATAAACTTTACATAGAAATATAATAGTTAATCTATTCTTATTAAAGTAAATATATGCAGGATTCTTTCTTAAACTTATTATATACATTATTTATTACTTTATATTTGTTCGTGATCATAATACATGTACCGACTGTTTAATAAAATGCAATTCGAAAATACAATTTACAAGTTGAATATTGTAACGGAGTTAGAGACCTAAGGCATTAAATTAGGTACTCCAATAGATACCAAAAAAACTTAAGAATTAATTAACATTAAAGAAAATCTTATAAGTCTCGTTATTATGTATTAAATGTGTACATAAAATATTATATAACACGCTGAAGAAATCATTTTTTTTATTGTCTTTGATAATTATTTACTATCTTTGTGCCCATAAAAGTCGTATTTAAATCTTGTTAGAGATTGAGGAGTAACGTCGGGTGTTAATAAACTAAATACTTAATAATTACTTGCTATCGTAGAGATTAAAGAAACTTTTTGTACCTTGAAAGTATAGCCTTTGGCGTCAAATGTAGAATAAGTTCAGCCAATATTAAAGAGGTAAGCTTAAACTGGAGTTTTGAACAAATTATTAGTTTTAGCTTTTGAATATACAACAGGTTATAAAAGCGGTTTCGTAGTTTGTGTAAAATTTAATATTGAAATAAACTATGAATATTACTTTTACCTCAGGCGGTTTAATAAACTACTGAAACATAACAAGCTAAAATAAAACAATAAATTCTATTTACTCATTCTTTAATTAGAAATAATGTACAACCTTATACATAGATTGATTGATTGATTACAAATTTACAATTTCTTAAGTAAAATGAAAAACAATACATTTGTTATAATATTATTGAAATTATTTATTATTGCTATTTGATTGAATGCCGACTTGGTATATATTTCCAAAGTCAAAGTATTGTATTCTTTGTCATAATTTTGCTTACGTTAGTGAAACGACATTTCTTTGCAATGGCTTTTTATAATATAAAATAAAAAGAAAAATAATAAAATTTAGGTATATTCAAAGACTTTTTTTAAACGTATCTCTCCAAAACACTAAATTCAATACTTCTTATACGAATGACTATCGTATTTCATAACTGTATAGTCATTTATATAAGATCGTAGACAGCAATCCGACATTTCTATTTGTAGCTCGTTTCTTTAAGTAAAAATCGTTCCCTCTAACAAATGAATACAGCAAAGATCAGTTCTCACTAAATGTGTAAATGTATGTTTCTTATGGTATCAGATCAAAGTTTCAATCTGTTCTTTTATTAATAATTTTAAGCGCTTACTACTTATAACTACTGCTATTTAATGTATTGTTTTAAATCATTATTTAAGCAATTTAAATGAAAAAATACCATTTAAAAGGAACGGCTATTTAAAACTTTGTCGTTGATTGTATATTTTGTTACTTTTCTTTGAATCAAATGAAATAATATTTCCGTGATATTTATTGGATATTTTTTAGTTAACATCAAGTTGAACCTTTGAGTCTATTTCCTAAATTAGACTTTTAATACATGAAAAAATTAATGACCTATGTATTTTAAACTTAGCCTTCTCTAACACTCGGATTATTAAAAATAAGGCTATGTCACTTTTCTATCAATTTTATCATATCAGTCTAATACTGCATATAAAGAAATAAACGAATAGAAGACAGTAAAATTGCATATACACAATTAAATATTTCTTATATTATTAAAAATGTTCATACCCTGAAAAGATTTCTGAAAATAATTTTGTTTCTTTTTATTATAAGATGCATAAAATAACAATAATTATTATTTATTTTTTACACAACATTAACTTTTGCAAAAATATTTTGTTTCAAAAATTAAGGAAATAAAAAACGTATTTTGGCTTCTAAATGGAACATACAATTTATTACATAATAAAAACATATGAAAAACCTTCCAATATTTAAATAAAAAGAGAACATAAATCTTACTCACATTACATCTAATCTAATTGGATTTTGAAAAATAGGCTTTTTAATGAAACCGCGCAACAATGAAATTTCTTTATTTTTCACAAAGTTAGGATACCTCTCTTGAACAACAAAGTTAATCAGAAACTGGAATTTTATATATATGTACCTGTACGCTGCAATTATGTAATTTTATTTTTACTTTGCTTCTTTCGCTACATACGTCCTTGTTTTACTAAAGGACTGTTATACAAATTCGTATTCATATAGATATCATTTTATATATATTAATGCGGATAATATAAAACTTATATTTGAATCTATGATGTGTTTGATACGTAATAAGAAAAAGCCACGACACATTCCACAAGAAACAAAATTCGAACGAAACGTTTTGCTTCGTCTTTCCTGATTCACACGGGAAAGGATTGGAACAGCTTGCCTGCGTCGGTATTTCCGTCTGAATATAATGTGGGTGTGTTCAAGAGAAGAGTGAATAGGTTACTGAGTTAATGCGCCCTATACTACATTTACACTTTCCAACCGGTGGAATGTAGTCAAGCCTTAACTTAGTGTAAAAAAAACCCTTATAAACAAGATTCTATACAATTACACGGAAAACTGCTTCATAATTTTTCATCATCATATTTGCTATATAGATGTCGATAAAATATAAAAATGTAAATGAAAACAAAAATTAGACTGTTGTAATATCTGAATAAAACTATTTTATCGACATACCCGTGCAATTTTATTTATAATTTGACGTTTCGAATGCCTTGTATCAAGTCTTTTCGCGGTAAGATATGTTGAGTCAGTTAATTTGTGATCTACCTCCAACGGTTCCTAAGTTGACAGGCATAGATTTCAGAATGAACAGAAAATGTTGTAAACTGTATCTATGGACCTGGTATTATATTCACAGACGAGGGATTTAATGTTTTTCATGAGTGGATCCCAGGTTTCGAACACTTGGGATCCTTTCACATAATGTCAACATATTGAACTAGACACAAGAAACTTAGGTCTGGTGACCTACGTTTCTAGTGTTTTGTACTGCTGAAGGTGCTGATATATAATGGTACAGAAGATGATTTATGTAATAATAAAGTTATTTAGCATAAAATATGTTTAATCTATTTCTTCCAAAATTTCATCTGCTATCATTCGAGGAAGAATTTTGTGAAAAAGTTTCATATAATTTTACTTACTATATTTGAAATTCATAATTAAAAACGTTCTCTTTGTCTTAAACATATATCTTATACTGATTTGAAATGTCTAAATTTTTTCCATGATTGTATTGAAAAATATTACAAATGTGATATTATGTGATATTATTGTACTAACATTGCTATCTGTCTTTCAGCTTTTATCAGAAATTAAAATAAATAAAAGATTTAAAGAGTAAGAGCCTTACAATATTATTAAAAGGTTATTTTATCTATTATATGTATATTATGGTAATTTAAAGCGTACTGCAATGGTTAGAACAAAAAAATCATTACAATTTAGTGTGTTGCATCTTGAACTGTCATACAGTTGAGATACAACGGAAATTGAGATACCGTTTGAGGTAGATGACTAATTAATTAACTCACTGACAGAGACCCACATCTCGTCATTTCCTGAACACGATTGCTTCAAAACAATGAATAAAATTATTGTTTTAATTTGAAATGTTAATCTGAAATTTGAGACAATTAAAAATAGTTTTTAATAAATATTACACTACTCGTGAAAATATCAACAAATACTAAACAGTGTCGTTTTTGAAAAAAAAAAAGTTTTTGCTTAGATGTACAAAATCAAAAAAATAGATCACACCTTGTACCTCGCAGAAACTGCTTACTTTAATTATATAGTTTGTGAACGAGTTTTTATAGATACTTATTCCCTTTCTTTAATATAGACTATCAAAAATATTTAATAATAATATTACAGCAATCCTATTAACGTTATAAATGCGAAAGTCTGTGAACCTGTTTTATGTTTAGTACAAGGTCACGCAAACATATTGTGACGAAAATATACAGTAAAATAGTAAAACATCAGAATAACACATATATCTATAGAGATTTTGTGTTATTAGGTTTTAATATAGCGAGTAGAATGAGTTATGAGTAAATATGATCCTGCCCTCTGAGAACTATATTTTTTTAGAGAACTATATTAGCGTTTTAAAAAAGGATTTGTAGAATCATATAAAAGGTTATAGAGAACTTACTATTTTTTTTTGTATTGGCATAAATAAACCTATTAAATTAAATTTATAAATACTAGCTGACTTTTATACAACAGTAGGTCCGAGGTTGTGACTGAAGTTGATGCTGCACCTTGGTCTTGTTCTTAGCAACAATCAGGTGACATGTTATTAAATAACAAGTTATATAACAGTATTTAAAAAATTTTATTATATAAATCAGGTACAATAAATTATTTGAAAGTTTCTTAAACGTTTTCCGAAGACTTAACGACCTAATGACTTAGAAAGATAAATGTCAAGAAACAGAAGATAATAATAATTACTTAATTTTAATGACGCAGTGCGACCAGCCGACAACAACACCTTTCCGTAATGTTCAAAAACTATTTATTATTTCTTGTTGCATAGAAAAATGAATCTCTTGAATCAAACTTGTTCGTGGCAGTTATACAAATTGCTATGATAGCAAAACTGCTTGGAGTGGCGCCAAAGTAAAGTCTACATATTCACAGCTCAATAAGAATTCACAATTCAGACATTTTGTTCAATTACAAGCACTAGAGCAATTCTGTTTTGTAATATCTTATATTAACATCAACATAATACAGATAAGTGATTATTACAGCTTTGTTGTGTTGAAATAATGGAATATATATTTCTATTAGGTATAATATAAGGAGTCTCAAGTGCTTTTGTCGATGTGTGCTGTCGATAAACTAAAACAACTTATCATACAACATAAAGCAGCTAGCACTTACCTCAGGGCCTAGTATATTCCGATATTGAAAAGTAGGCGAAAGCATAAACTACCAAACAGAGAATGCATCTGTCTGGTAGTTTCGCGAGTATTCCAAGATTTTAAAATAATACTGATTTCTATATCTATTTAATAAAAATGACTATTCGGTTAGTACCTTCAATAATAAAACCGGAAAAGGTATAATTTACATTTAAGTTTTTTAAAGATATGTTTAATCAACTGAAGAAAGATTTGCTTGTAATTGTAAATAATGTTGACATTGATATAAATATTACACTACAAACAATTTATAATTTCAAATAATTTATTTTATTTATGATCGAAAATTATAATTCATTTTTTTAAAGATATTTATCAAATTAAAATATTGTGCAAAAAAATTAATGTAAATTTAATATTTTAAATAACGGTTTCCTTAACTATTTTTGACCTTTGTTTTTAAAACAAACTTAATAAAAATTATTTTACATTTACCTATGATTTCTTTCCCTGTAATATCAAGAAATGAATTGAATAAGTTTGCGGAATTTTAAGTGAGTTAAAAAATAAAGTACAATAAAGTAAAAATAAAAAATGTGATGGATGAACATGTTGATTTTGAAACTTCTTGATTAAGATATTGGAATTTGCTGATGCTGTCCGTTTTTCCAGTTTCTTATAACAAGGCTTCAAGCAAGGAGAGAATCGATTTCTTTTGGGTGAGCTCACTTCATCATCAGCCTCATTGCTTTCCATCTGATGTGATTGAGGACAAGCGCTAGCCTCTCATTGATAATAAAAAAGCATAAATATTTTTTTTGTTTTTTAAGAAAATGTAAAAATTAAAAGTATCAAATTTATAGTAAAACGTGCTAATTTATAAAATATACTTTATCTAAAACAAGTTCTTTTAATGATTTTAGTGCAAGTAATGGTAAAATGGATTTCTTGTAAAGAAATTATAAAAAACAATAATAACAATATAACATTTTTATAATGTGGTGTGTGGTATAAAATTTTATTTGTTATAAAATTTGTCTAAAATCTTTTCAATGTTTTACAACTCACAACAGGTTCAAACCAATTCCAGGTCAACAATTATCCTCTTTTGCTCGCTTCTCAATTGAGTCCAGAGCACCAAGGTATCATTTTGCAGAACCAGACATTATGTGACCGCAGTACTTGACACACGACCGAATCTGTGCTTTGTATAAAATTACGTAAAAATTTTTTGTAAAGGTTGTAAGGTTTCTCTCACATCGCTGAACAAATAACTAAATGATGTATGCCTATCGACTTCTTCAGTTTTACAAAACGACTACCATATACTTCCTACTAAAATAAATAGCACTACATTAATACTACTATGAGAAGCCGCAGACTAAAGTTAGTTAAAATATATTAGGTAGTCAGTGTTCATCAATTAGTCTCGTGTGTATGACATTCCATTCTGATGATAATTGATGACAACAATCAAATATGTTGGGTAATAAGACAATGATATATATAATACAAAAGTATAGAATTAAAATTGTCTTATCATTATATGCCGTTATGTAAATCTTTTCTAAAAATTATATTGTTTAATGTTACTTTTAATTATTTTATTTTAAAATGAATCTATTCGTATGTACGGAAGATATTCAGTGTTTAGGTCTTGTTCAAGCATGATTATTACCGAAACTGCCCAAAAATATATAAGAATGAAGTATATTTTTCTTGATCCAATAAAACACACAAAATTATGGCAATCTGTTGATTTGTTAAATTTTGCAGAAAATAAAAAACTATTTAAGAACAAAGGAAACGTCAACTTAATATAAGTACTTGTATATAACCGTGTGCTAGATTTAATAAATAAATCATTTCATTATTGCAGAGACAGTCAAGTAAAAAATAGATAACACTATAACAGATAAATCGGTTTAAATTATACTAGAGCTTCTCGTTTCTAAATATTCTGTATGGACAGATACAACTGTTTATAACGAGCGCGAGGCTTGAATGTGCTGTGCCTCTTGAATAAACAACTAGCCCGAAGATTTATTTTCATCCTTTAAAACATGTGATAAATGGTGATGTCTGCTACGTCAGAACTAAAGATTTATTTTAATATATTATATTAATTTTCATAATAAGTGGATTACTATAAATGGTTTTGGTTTCCGAAGTATATTGTTCCAAACCAAATTCGTTATCAATACGTATATTCTATTTAACCTGTTTATTTTAGCTAAATATTAAATACTTTTTATCTAAATATTAAATACTTTTTATCTAAATATTAAATACTTTTAATATAACGATTGGTGTACCATTAATATTTAAACATTTTATAAGAGTTTAAGGGTTCATTTCAACTACAGTGTGGTATCTCTTCATATATATATATTTTGATCCGTAGTAGAATCTAGTAACAGCTTAAAAAACTAGTAAATCTTAAAAACTCGTATGAAACTATATTGTTTTATAGATGTGAAGGTTAACTAAGATTGTTGTTATTCTACTTTAAGCGAAAGTAGGTGGTATTCCATTATATAGAACAACATATAAAATATATTTACGTATACATTGAGTTTACAAAGTTTAATGAATATTTGTTAAATCATAATAATAAATCAGACGGATTTACAAACGAACAAAGCGTATATATTTTACAACGTAATATATTAAAATGGAAATTATTTTCAGAAGTAAGGTTAGTTAATTTCGGTGTCGGGGGATTGCGAGAATAAAAAATAATAATGAAAATGAGTTACCAATAGAAGACATATTGGTAATAATTTAAAATATCAAAAATTATTTGTATTTTCGTTCTTCCGTTGAGTTTTGAAAAAAATTATAGAAAGACTATACTTATACCCCTGACTCATCATGAACTTCATGAAAGTCATCTTATCGATAGGTCTTGACCTCCTGAGTACGAATAAATCAGTCTTAGGTTTGACCGATAAGTTGATCAAAACTTATGAAGGGTCAAAGTTGGAAGGTTATGTTAATGAATTACTTGACCGATTTTGTTCAAACTTTGAATTTTTATTAAGTTGTAGTAGGGAAGTTGAAAATTAAACAGAAATTAAAAAAAAATACGAATATAAATTTTACAATTTAAATGAGAAAACGACTCTAAATAAAATGTTTGTTTACTGTTGTCGAAATCAAATGACTAACGATTTTTCGGTTTTATCGGAGTTGACTGGATAACTGAATTTTTTTTTTAGTAAGATAGTTCACTTTTTAAAATGTTATTTCGCTAAAATAACCTAAATAGCCTTTATTTGAAAAAAATTTTGTTATTTCTTAACATAGGAGATTTCTTTTAAATCCATAAATTTCTTAGATTTCTCATCGGAAAACCGAAAAATAATTTTGCCAAAAATTACAGCAACACAATGTATATAGATATATAAATATTTTATGGGATGATAAATTATATGTAGAAGCTTATGCCAATACTAGCCAGCTATACTAGCTTTTATTCGTTTTGAACAATACATTTCTTTTCACTTTGAAATAAATGATTGAATTATTTATTCCTTAGATAAAGTATTTCTAAATTATTTTAAGCATAAAATTTTGAAATATTTTATGAAATTGTTTTATAAAAAACTTAAAACTTTTGATAAATCCAAACATTTGAGGTCTTCCGACATTCCAGCGCAATAAATATCCGACTGTCGAATTATTTGACACCTGAACGTTTCCACTAGAAATGTTATATAAAAATCGACTATTCTACGACGTATTAGAAATGTAACATATTCTTAAAGGTTATTTGTTGAAAATTAGAAAGTTACACCGTTAAATATATTTAACTATATCCTATAAATGAAATAAAACAAAAATCAACTCATATTTCATTATATTACAATACATTACAATTAATAGATGTCAGTGATTGTGTCTGTTGCGCCATTCCTGGTAGATGTTCTCGGCTGTACCCACAGCGCTTATAATACCAAGACCTTTTTTCTAAAATATAAATAAATATATGTCATTGTTATTATCGGTGTTGCTAAATGGGAATTAGAATAAATGTTTCTGATATAAATAAAAATTGTTACGGACAAAAAGTGTTTTTTTGTACGTAATATGGGTTTCTGACTAATAAACATTAAAACTGTAATAATAAATATAATACTTACAACAGCGCCCATGTTCAATTTTGGCTTTGCATTGCTATGTGCAATAAACAATGAAAACACCGCCATCAGTACTACAAGAACCACTGAGAACTTCATATTAATAGAATTGTAAGAAGAACAGACCACACACCTGATACGTGAAGAAATGATATCGATTAGTTTGGAAGTAGAGTATTTAAACGAGTCGTTAATGAACTCAGTCATTCTGTTAGGAGTTACCCATTGCATATTGCATTGGCTTTTCCGTGCTATTAGTAAGACATTAGTGTCATTAATACGTAATGTATTTCAAAGTGAACCAATTACGCGAATTATATTATTTATTTATTGAGTTCACTCCATTCAAGAAAAATATTTCTTGTACTATCATTCACAGCAGGACATTAGATCACGCTCAATATTTATTAAGGGTTTGGTTGTATGGAGTTTGAAATGTGTCAGTCTTATATGAATAAATATTCTTCGTTTTTTTTTTTATTTTGGTGGCAATAGCCCTTAAATGTTTTGGTGATATTAAAATGCAGAAAAATGCAATTTTTGATACTCTCCATCCCCTTGGTTTTTCATATAAAAGAATTAAAAATATATAAGGCTGATTCAATATGATCTTCATAGGCCTAAACATAGACTTTTAAATGTTGACGCCAGTTGTCAATAGAAACACGCACACTCTCCTTTGAAAAATTCTTTTTATGGATTGGTTTGAGGAATTCCAAATTATGACAGGGCAGGCCACCCTCTCTAAAACTGATCGTAAATCATAATTCGCTTCATTGAGATCAGTACTAGACACCGGCCACTTTTCGTCGTCTGAAACGTTCGTTTCTAAACACATTTCGGTAGATAGCTCAATCTGGGGCGTGCCCCTCAGTGTCCAGTTCCTCGTACTACGCCCCGGGCAACGCTGTCCCTGACCACCGTAACGGAGTGGCAGGGCAGCGGCTAAGAGACGCTGAGCTTGTGTGACTTGATTTGTTGTTTTGCTTTTTCTGCTTTGTTTTATCTGGTTGTCAAAGTTCTTTTTAGAATATGGCCGCCAGAAAAACCAAGAACGATGATTTGGCTGTTCCTACTGATTCCGATTTCCTTTCCGATCAGGATACCGTTGTATTCGATGCGGAGGAGGTGGCCCCGTTGGTCGCCTCTTCTGCAACTGACCTTGGCCAACCCAAAGGCTTGAAAAAAACTTTTAAGGTTCCAGAACCTTTAAAATGTAAAAATTTGCGGACTCGTGCGTCTAAGACGTCGGAAAACGAGACCGTAAGTCGTAAGCGACCCATTTCCAGAGTCGCTTCGGTAGCTAGCGACGCGTCGGACAGCGAATCAGAGCGTGGTGTTGCAAGTTCAAAATACAACTCTGCTCGTCGCGGACGCTCTGCAGCCACGCTTGGAACACGTGGAAATGGGCTCGCAAAGGCGAAGGCCGAACTACGGGCGCTCACCCGTGAGGCCGAGGAAGCTGATTTTGAGAAGGAACTGGGGGCGCGGGCCTTTCGCAAGGCTGTTATGCCCCCAATTAGAAATTCAGACTTCGATAGCGACATCACGGATATGACAGTGGAGAGATCTAACCACATGTCTATGGGAGCGCAAGAGCTTCGGGCAGTTGCAGGGCGTTGCGCTGCCTCGATTATGGAGGTAACCAAAAAATCTGGGCACTCTCAGGGGCCCATGATTAAGGCACTTCGAGAAGCGTCGAAGGAGCTTCTAGAAGTTGTGGAGACACTAGCGAGTCGGACAGATTCAGATGAGACGCGTCGTCTCCTGGCCGACAACTCGCGCCTTTCTCGTGAGGTAGAGATCCTCCGGGGTGAGCTATAAGCTCATAGGCGTGAGTTTATTGAATTGAGGGCGTCTGCGAAAAGACCTGCAGTTCCAGTGGAGGCGCCCCTTTTACCAGGAGATTTTCTGGAGGAGATAAAGCGCTCTGTTATTTCCTCGGTGGGCGTTATGTTGGACGCCCGCTTTGCAGGAATCGAGGAGCGCCTACTGCCGGCGAGAATTCTTCGGCCGCCTCTAGCCGCAGACCGAAGACGGGAGTCTGCAGCGGTTGTAGCGACGGATGCAATGAGGCCTCCGGTTCCAATGCCCCCGCCCCAAGGTCAGACGGGCCAAGGGCAAAAGGAGCGGGGTTGGTCCAAACCAGTTCGGAGTTCTGGGACTACTCACGAGGCCCCAGAGGCCCCTGCTATCCCTGATTCTGCACCTCGTTCTCAGGTAGTCTCTGCGGATAATGGTGAGTGGTCGACCGTGGTGCGAAGGGGCAAAAAGAAGGCCCGTCAACCGACTCGGACCGCTGAAAAAGCTCTCCCCTCAGGTAAGACTGCAGCCAACAATGTAGTTGGAGATAAAAAGAAAGGCCGTAAACGTGGTGGCAATAAGAGGGCCCAGAAAACAAAAAAGGCCGCTAGGACACCACCAACAAATACTCCTGCAATCCTAATCACATTGCAGGAGGAGGCGGTAGCAAAAGGCATCACGTATGCTCACGTGTTGTCCAGTGCGGCTGAGAAAGTTGACCTTGGTCAAATCGGCATTGAGGGCGGTTTGAAGGTCCGGCGGTCAGCTACGGGAGCACGGCTTTTGGAATTGCCAAAAACAGCGGGCTACGAGAAGGCAGAGCGGCTTGCTGAGAACCTTCGATCGGCCCTCGACGGCGTTGCTAAAGTCGTCCGGCCTGTTAGACGCGTGGTCGTGAAAATCAAAGGGCTAGACGACTCTGTAACTCCTGAAAAGGTTGCGGAAGCCATTTGCCGCGTGACAAACACTCCCACCGACTCAATCCGAGTCGGTGATATCCGGTGGGGCCAAGGGGCCCTTATGGGAGTTGCAGTCGCTCGGGTCCCTGTGGAGGCGGCCAAAAAGATAAATGAGGCAGGCACGCTCCTCGTGGGCTGGAGCTCGGCGTTAGTCGAGCTTCTCGAAGACAAGCCCATGAGATGCTTCGGATGCCAAGCGCCCGGGCATACAAGGGCGGTCTGCCCAACGGGGGTGGACCGCAGCTCCCTCTGCTTCCGGTGCGGTCTAGCTGGGCATACCCAAGCCGACTGCACCGGAGTCCTGCGTTGCGCTCTGTGTATCGACCTCGGAAGGCCCGCTGGGCATCAAATGGGGAGCCGATCCTGTAAGGCTCCTCAAAGCAAGGGAGCCATAAAGGCAGCTAGTCCCTCCCTAGCTGCTAAATCCGCTGTGAGCGCGCAGGCGCCAGTAGAAGCCATGTCGTTATGCTGAGCAACAAAAGACATGGTTTTCTACAGGCTAATTTAAACCACTCCCCCAGGTCACACGACCTTATGCTCCAGTCTATGGCGGAGTGGGATATTAGTATAGCGGTGGCCTGTGAGCCCTATTACGTTCCCCCTAACTCTAACTGGGTCGGGGACACTAAGGGTTCTGTGGCTGTGGTCGCGGGATTTAGTCCCGGTCCCCCTCTCTCTACTCTGGAGATTGGTCCGGGGTTGGTAGTGGCGAGGTGGGGGGAGTACGTGGTCGTCGGCACTTACTTCTCCCCCAACCGTAGCCTGGCGGAATTTGAGACCTATCTCGACTCCGTCAGCGCAGCGGTCAGCAGACAGGCGTCGGGGAGTGTCATCGTCCTCGGCGACCTCAACGCCAAGTCCGTGGCCTGGGGTAACCGAGCCACAAACCCTAGGGGTAGAGCCGTCCAGATCTGGGCGCTCCTCTCCAACCTGTCCCTCCTTAATAGAGGGACGGAACCTACGTGTGTACGACCGCAAGGGAGTTCCGTGGTGGATGTTTCGTTCGCCACCCCAGCGGTTGCACGTCGGGTTATAGGTTGGAGGGTCGAGAGTGAGGTGGAGACCCTTTCGGACCATTTGTACATCCGATTCGAGGTCTCCACCTCATGCCCGGTTCTGACCGGGTCACCGCAAGTAGGAAGTCGGTTTCCTCGCTGGGCACTCAAGCGTCTGGATCGGGAGATGGGCAAGGAGGCGGCCATAGTCCAAGGCTGGGCCTATCCCGATCTCCCTAGCGAGGAGGCTGACATCGAGGTGATGGCGCACCGCATGCGCGAAGCTCTTACTTGCATTTGCGATGCGGCCATGCCTAGGGTGGGGTCCAGGCCCCGGCGCCGCAGTGTCTACTGGTGGTCGCCCGAAATTGCCGAACTTCGGGTTACCTGTTGCAGGGCTCGTAGGGCCTTCGTACGGTGTCGCCGCCGTCACGGCTACGATCCGCAAACGGAGGCCTCACTGCGGAGCTGTTACCGCGAAGCGAAGGCAGCTCTGCGGATGGCGATCCGACAGGCGAAGGACCAAGCTCGGGAGGAAATCCTGGCCAATGTCGACAGGGACCCATGGGGGCGCCCGTATCGAGTGGCGCGGAATAAACTTCGCGTTTCCAGCGCCCCGGTCATGGAGTCCTTACAGCCGGATTTCCTCGAGCGGCTGGTGGAGGGATTATTCCCGAGCTCCACCGGCCATTCTCCTCCGATGATGTGCCCCCCAACAAGGGGAGGGGATGGTTCTGATCAGTCCGTGGGATTTATCCCACCTATCACGGAGGTTGAGTTGGAAATTGCCTTAGGTCGCCTGCGAACCCGCAGTAAGGCTCCGGGGCCGGACGGTGTTCCGGGGCAAGTTCTGTGTATCGCCCTTGAATATCTGAGGGACAGGTTTCGAGAACTGTTCAATCTGTGCTTGAGTATTGGACAGTTCCCGAAGGCCTGGAAGTCGGGAAGATTGTGCCTATTGCGGAAGGAGGGTCGTCCTGACGACAGTCCTTCTGCTTACAGGCCAATTGTGTTGTTGGATGAGACGGGAAAGTTCTTCGAGAGAATCATCTCTGCCCGTCTCATCACACACCTCGACGAGGTGGGTCCCGGTCTTTCAGATGCCCAGTTCGGCTTCAGGGCAGGTCGATCAACGATCGATGCCCTGAAGGCTCTGAAAGACGAGACCCAAGAGGCAGTATCCGAGGGGGACGTCGTCCTGGCGGTATCGCTGGATATCGCCAACGCCTTTAATAGCTTGCCGTTCGAGACTGTGGTCGAGGCGCTCCGGTATCATGGAGTGCCTCCCTACCTCCGACGGCTGTTGAAGGCGTACCTGCAGGACAGAGAGGTTCTGTGGGAGGGCAGTGACCGGCGGGTCTACCGGCGTGGTGTTGGCTGTGGGGTTCCACAGGGCTCTGTGCTCGGGCCTGTTTTGTGGAACCTCGGCTACGATTGGCTGCTCCGATGTCCTCTTCTCCCGCGAATGAGGGTGTACTGTTATGCAGATGACACCCTCGTAACTGCTAGGGGTAGGAGCTTTGCGGAGGCAGCCAGACTGGCAACAGTCGGTGCTACGCTGGTGGCGGACCGTATAGGGCTGCTGGGACTTAGGGTCTCGGTCACAAAGACTGAGGCCTTGTTGTTCCATGGCCCTCGCCGGGGTCCCCCTCGTCGGGCATCCATCTACGTCCAGGGTTCGGAGGTGGTGGTTAAGGCCCAGATAAAATATCTGGGCCTTACCCTGGATGGTAGGTGGCGCTTCGGGGCCCACTTCTCCTCGTTGGCCCCGAAGCTCGTTTCCACCACTGCAGCGTTAGGTAGACTTTTACCCAACGTCGGAGGGCCGAGCGCTCCGTGCCGACGTTTATATGCCGGCATTGTGAGGAGCATGGCCCTCTACGGTGCCCCCATATGGTCGGGAGCTCTCACTCGCGATTCTAAGGTCCTCTTGCAACAATCGCAGAGGACCATCGCGGTGAGAGTGATCAGGGGGTACCGTACGGTATCATTTACTGCGGCGACACTGTTGGCAAGCGACCCTCCTTGGGAGCTCCAGGCCGAGGTCCTCGCCGCAGTGTACTGGCACCGGGCTGAGGCCCGGGCCAGGGGCGTCACGCCTGATGCTGCAAGGATCAGGATCGGAGCACACAAGACCCTGATCCAACGGTGGAGACGCATGCTGGAGTCCCCAGCAGCCGGTTTGTACACTGTAGAGGCCATTCGACCACACCTTGAGCAGTGGATAGACCGGCGGCACGGGACACTGACGTTCCGCCTTGTGCAGATGCTTTCGGGGCACGGCTGCTTCGGCGAGTATCTGCACAGGGTGCCAAGGAGAGAGGCGACCCCTGGCTGTCACCACTGTGATGAGCCCACGGATTTGGCTCGTCACACTCTGGAGGAATGTGTGGCGTGGGACCGCCAGCGTGAAGAGCTGGCCGTCGTGGTTGATAGCAGGGTTTCACTGTCTAGTGTCATACCCAAGATGCTGGACAGTGAGACCGTTTGGGTCGCCATGGTCTCCTTCTGCGAGAAAATCATTGCCGCGAAGGAGGCCGCGGAGCGGATCAGGGAGCTTGCCTCTACCGCTGATCCGCTCCGTCGTGGGAGACTAGGTAGACGAATGCGTGATTATGCCCGCCGCTTCGTTACCTAGTCTGCAGTGCCTCGGTGGGAGGGGAGGGTGACCTCTCTCACGTACTATAGGCCTGCGTCGTGAGGGTGCCCTAAGTTGCTCGGAGCACCCTCGTATGGAGGGTTACCGCCGGGGCGTCACGGTGAGTGTTAACGCGATCCCGTGACGTCCCACTATGGCGATGAGGGCAACCGTTGGTTTTTTAGTGGGTAGCCTTAAAAATGGCAGCGTCCTCTATGCTGCCGGGTAGTCCCACATAACCCCCCGGCCATCACCTTCTTGGCCGACGGGGTATCCGTAACGGATTTTTCCAACGAACAAAAAAAAAAAAAAAAAAAAAAAAGATAGCTCAATCTACCAAATACTTTAATTAATAATTTAATAATTGCTTAACACCCTTCTTAAGAATCGTTGTATTGAAATTATTTACTGCATATTGCAGAGTTATTTTTGAAATAACTTTATTTATATAAGACTCTTTTACGTTTAATTTGTCCATATTTTTTTATTTATCGTCGTATTGAGATTTAATTATTTATTTTCCTATCACAAAATGAAGTACTTAAAAAGTTTGTCATAAAAAAACATACTTTCATCATGATTCAATTGTAATAATATAAACTTTACTCTTTAACTCTTTGTTCGTTTCACATGAGTTTTATAAACATTTGTCAATATAAAAATTCGCAAACTCTATTTATACATGTCTTTATAAGTTACATAGGAGTTTCAGGAGTGAAATGAAATGCAAATAACGAACAAGTCATATAAATTTTTCACTAAATGCCAGTATTGCTGAATACCGAGTAGTCACGAACTGAATCCTCGTCACGTACCTGCGCTGCAACGATCTACTTTACTAATGCATATGCAAATACATGCACATATCTTCGTTCTGTTTGAGGGATTTCTAATGGAATATTTAATGCACTGCACAGAGCAATGAATTTAAAAATTATGGCCCTGTATTGTAGCAGTTGTCTAATTTTATATTTAAACAATTTAAAGTATGTTAAAGCATTGTTTAAGCTCTTAAAGGCGTTATTTTAATAATTCTTAAGTCATAACTAATACTCATAATAAATCAAAAAATTTTAAAAACCAATACTCATATAACAAATTATAAAAAAATTAATATTCGTGTTCTTTGCCTTTACGAAAATCTAATTTTTACAGACCTTCAATTAAATGTTTTAATTTAATAAATACTTAAAAATACTTAAAAAATACAATCAAATTAATTGAATTCTGTATTTTTCTGTAATTGATCAGTTCAAATATATTCATTTTAAACTAAACTGAATGGAAATGAACTGAAATATTAAGCCCACAACATGGATTTGTATCCGAAGTTATATTAAAACAATAGTTATATAAAAAATTAATTAATTCTATGGAAAGATTAAATCAACAAGAATGAATCAAAACAGCAAATTAACAAACAATGAGGATCACGATTGAACGATTTTATTTGTTTTGATAATGTTAGTGTGAGAAGTTATTTTAAGTACTTGATTTGAATTATTATAATTATAATAATAATAATTATTATAATAATTACAATTATTATAATATTTATTACAAAATAATCAAATTTAAATGGGATCTTCGAGCTTAAAACTATATATTTTTTTTTAAGAATTAGGAAAACAAACATAAAATCTGACTTTGTATTTAAAGTTTGGTGATCCATGATTACTAAAAGTAAAAGCTCGTATGAAACTATATTGTTTTATAGATGTAAGATATTGGTTAAGTAAGATTTTTGTTATTCCACTTTAAGCGAAAGTAAGTGGTATTCCATTATATAGAACAAAATATAAAATATATTTACGTATACATTGAGTTTACAAAGTTTAATGAATATTTGTTAAATCATAATAATAAATCAGACGGATTTACAAACGAACAAAGCGTATATATTTTACAACGTAATATATTAAAATGGAAATTATTTTCAGAAGTAAGGTTAGTTAATTTCGGTGTCGGGGGATTGCGAGAATAAAAAATAATAATGAAAATGAGTTACCAATAGAAGACATATTGGTAATAATTTAAAATATCAAAAATTATTTGTATTTTCGTTCTTCCGTTGAGTTTTGAAAAAAATTATAGAAAGACTATACTTATACCCCTGACTCATCATGAACTTCATGAAAGTCATCTTATCGATAGGTCTTGACCTCCTGAGTACGAATAAATCAGTCTTAGGTTTGACCGATAAGTTGATCAAAACTTATGAAGGGTCAAAGTTGGAAGGTTATGTTAATGAATTACTTGACCGATTTTGTTCAAACTTTGAATTTTTATTAAGTTGTAGTAGGGAAGTTGAAAATTAAACAGAAATTAAAAAAAAATACGAATATAAATTTTACAATTTAAATGAGAAAACGACTCTAAATAAAATGTTTGTTTACTGTTGTCGAAATCAAATGACTAACGATTTTTCGGTTTTATCGGAGTTGACTGGATAACTGAATTTTTTTTTTAGTAAGATAGTTCACTTTTTAAAATGTTATTTCGCTAAAATAACCTAAATAGCCTTTATTTGAAAAAAATTTTGTTATTTCTTAACATAGGAGATTTCTTTTAAATCCATAAATTTCTTAGATTTCTCATCGGAAAACCGAAAAATAATTTTGCCAAAAATTACAGCAACACAATGTATATAGATATATAAATATTTTATGGGATGATAAATTATATGTAGAAGCTTATGCCAATACTAGCCAGCTATACTAGCTTTTATTCGTTTTGAACAATACATTTCTTTTCACTTTGAAATAAATGATTGAATTATTTATTCCTTAGATAAAGTATTTCTAAATTATTTTAAGCATAAAATTTTGAAATATTTTATGAAATTGTTTTATAAAAAACTTAAAACTTTTGATAAATCCAAACATTTGAGGTCTTCCGACATTCCAGCGCAATAAATATCCGACTGTCGAATTATTTGACACCTGAACGTTTCCACTAGAAATGTTATATAAAAATCGACTATTCTACGACGTATTAGAAATGTAACATATTCTTAAAGTTTATTTGTTGAAAATTAGAAAGTTACACCGTTAAATATATTTAACTATATCCTATAAATGAAATAAAACAAAAATCAACTCATATTTCATTATATTACAATACATTACAATTAATAGATGTCAGTGATTGTGTCTGTTGCGCCATTCCTGGTAGATGTTCTCGGCTGTACCCACAGCGCTTATAATACCAAGACCCTTTTTCTAAAAAGATAAATAAATATATGTCATTGTTATTATCGGTGTTACTAAATTGGAATTAGAATAAATGTTTCTGATATAAATAAAAATTGTTACGGACAAAAAGTGTTTTTTTGTACGTAATATGGGTTTCTGACTAATAAACAGGTAGTATTCATTAAAACTGTAATAATAAATATAATACTTACAACAGCGCCCATGTTCAATTTTGGCTTTGCATTGCTATGTGCAATAAACAATGAAAACATCGCCATCAGTACTACAAGAACCACTGAGAACTTCATATTAATAGAATTGTAAGAAGAACAGATCACACACCTGATACGTGAAGAAATGATATCGATTAGTTTGGAAGTAGAGTATTTAAACGAGTCGTTAATGAACTCAGTCATTCTGTTAGGAGTTACCCATTGCATATTGCATTGGCTTTTCCGTGCTATTAGTAAGACATTAGTGTCATTAATACGTAATGTATTTCAAAGTGAACCAATTACGCGAATTATATTATTTATTTATTGAGTTCACTCCATTCAAGAAAAATATTTCTTGTACTATCACTCACAGCAGGACATTAGATCACGCTCAATATTTATTAAGGGTTTGGTTGTATGGAGTTTGGAATCTGTCAGTCTTAAATGAATAAATATTCTTCGTTTTTTTTTATTTTGGTGGCAATAGCCCTTAAATGTTTTGGTGATATTAAAATGCAGAAAAATGCAATTTTTGATACTCTCCATCCCCTTGGTTTTTCATATAAAAGAATTAAAAATATATAAGGCTGATTCAATATGATCTTCATAGGCTTAAACATAGACTTTTAAATGTTGACGCCAGTTGTCAATAGAAACACGCACACTCTCCTTTGAAAAATTCTTTTTATGGATTGGTTTGAGGAATTCCAAATGATGACAGGGCAGGCCACCCTCTCTAAAACTGATCGTAAATCATAATTCGCTTCATTGAGATCAGTACTAGACACCGGCCACTTTTCGTCGTCTGAAACGTTCGTTTCTAAACACATTTCGGTAGATAGCTCAATCTACCAAATACTGATTATTGCTTAACACCCTTCTTAAGAATCGTTGTATTGAAATTATTTACTGCATATTGCAGAGTTATTTTTGAAATAACTTTATTTATATAAGACTCTTTTACGTTTAATTTGTCCATATTTTTTTATTTATCGTCGTATTGAGATTTAATTATTTATTTTCCTATCACAAAATGAAGTACTTAAAAAGTTTGTCATAAAAAAACATACTTTCATCATGATTCAATTGTAATAATATAAACTTTACTCTTTAACTCTTTGTTCGTTTCACATGAGTTTTATAAACATTTGTCAATATAAAAATTCGCAAACTCTATTTATACATGTCTTTATAAGTTACATAGGAGTTTCAGGAGTGAAATGAAATGCAAATAACGAACAAGTCATATAAATTTTTCACTAAATGCCAGTATTGCTGAATACCGAGTAGTCACGAACTGAATCCTCGTCACGTACCTGCGCTGCAACGATCTACTTTACTAATGCATATGCAAATACATGCACATATCTTCGTTCTGTTTGAGGGATTTCTAATGGAATATTTAATGCACTGCACAGAGCAATGAATTTAAAAATTATGGCCCTGTATTGTAGCAGTTGTCTAATTTTATATTTAAACAATTTAAAGTATGTTAAAGCATTGTTTAAGCTCTTAAAGGCGTTATTTTAATAATTCTTAAGTCATAACTAATACTCATAATAAATCAAAAAATTTTAAAAACCAATACTCATATAACAAATTATAAAAAAATTAATATTCGTGTTCTTTGCCTTTACGAAAATCTAATTTTTACAGACCTTCAATTAAATGTTTTAATTTAATAAATACTTAAAAATACTTAAAAAATACAATCAAATTAATTGAATTCTGTATTTTTCTGTAATTGATCAGTTCAAATATATTCATTTTAAACTAAACTGAATGGAAATGAACTGAAATATTAAGCCCACAACATGGATTTGTATCCGAAGTTATATTAAAACAATAGTTATATAAAAAATTAATTAATTCTATGGAAAGATTAAATCAACAAGAATGAATCAAAACAGCAAATTAACAAACAATGAGGATCACGATTGAACGATTTTATTTGTTTTGATAATGTTAGTGTGAGAAGTTATTTTAAGTACTTGATTTGAATTATTATAATTATAATAATAATAATTATTATAATAATTACAATTATTATAATATTTATTACAAAATAATCAAATTTAAATGGGATCTTCGAGCTTAAAACTATATATTTTTTTTTTAAGAATTAGGAAAACAAACATAAAATCTGACTTTGTATTTAAAGTTTGGTGATCCATGATTACTAAAAGTAAAAGCTCGTATGAAACTATATTGTTTTATAGATGTAAGATATTGGTTAAGTAAGATTTTTGTTATTCCACTTTAAGCGAAAGTAAGTGGTATTCCATTATATAGAACAAAATATAAAATATATTTACGTATACATTGAGTTTACAAAGTTTAATGAATATTTGTTAAATCATAATAATAAATCAGACGGATTTACAAACGAACAAAGCGTATATATTTTACAACGTAATATATTAAAATGGAAATTATTTTCAGAAGTAAGGTTAGTTAATTTCGGTGTCGGGGGATTGCGAGAATAAAAAATAATAATGAAAATGAGTTACCAATAGAAGACATATTGGTAATAATTTAAAATATCAAAAATTATTTGTATTTTCGTTCTTCCGTTGAGTTTTGAAAAAAATTATAGAAAGACTATACTTATACCCCTGACTCATCATGAACTTCATGAAAGTCATCTTATCGATAGGTCTTGACCTCCTGAGTACGAATAAATCAGTCTTAGGTTTGACCGATAAGTTGATCAAAACTTATGAAGGGTCAAAGTTGGAAGGTTATGTTAATGAATTACTTGACCGATTTTGTTCAAACTTTGAATTTTTATTAAGTTGTAGTAGGGAAGTTGAAAATTAAACAGAAATTAAAAAAAAATACGAATATAAATTTTACAATTTAAATGAGAAAACGACTCTAAATAAAATGTTTGTTTACTGTTGTCGAAATCAAATGACTAACGATTTTTCGGTTTTATCGGAGTTGACTGGATAACTGAATTTTTTTTTTAGTAAGATAGTTCACTTTTTAAAATGTTATTTCGCTAAAATAACCTAAATAGCCTTTATTTGAAAAAAATTTTGTTATTTCTTAACATAGGAGATTTCTTTTAAATCCATAAATTTCTTAGATTTCTCATCGGAAAACCGAAAAATAATTTTGCCAAAAATTACAGCAACACAATGTATATAGATATATAAATATTTTATGGGATGATAAATTATATGTAGAAGCTTATGCCAATACTAGCCAGCTATACTAGCTTTTATTCGTTTTGAACAATACATTTCTTTTCACTTTGAAATAAATGATTGAATTATTTATTCCTTAGATAAAGTATTTCTAAATTATTTTAAGCATAAAATTTTGAAATATTTTATGAAATTGTTTTATAAAAAACTTAAAACTTTTGATAAATCCAAACATTTGAGGTCTTCCGACATTCCAGCGCAATAAATATCCGACTGTCGAATTATTTGACACCTGAACGTTTCCACTAGAAATGTTATATAAAAATCGACTATTCTACGACGTATTAGAAATGTAACATATTCTTAAAGTTTATTTGTTGAAAATTAGAAAGTTACACCGTTAAATATATTTAACTATATCCTATAAATGAAATAAAACAAAAATCAACTCATATTTCATTATATTACAATACATTACAATTAATAGATGTCAGTGATTGTGTCTGTTGCGCCATTCCTGGTAGATGTTCTCGGCTGTACCCACAGCGCTTATAATACCAAGACCCTTTTTCTAAAAAGATAAATAAATATATGTCATTGTTATTATCGGTGTTACTAAATTGGAATTAGAATAAATGTTTCTGATATAAATAAAAATTGTTACGGACAAAAAGTGTTTTTTTGTACGTAATATGGGTTTCTGACTAATAAACAGGTAGTATTCATTAAAACTGTAATAATAAATATAATACTTACAACAGCGCCCATGTTCAATTTTGGCTTTGCATTGCTATGTGCAATAAACAATGAAAACATCGCCATCAGTACTACAAGAACCACTGAGAACTTCATATTAATAGAATTGTAAGAAGAACAGATCACACACCTGATACGTGAAGAAATGATATCGATTAGTTTGGAAGTAGAGTATTTAAACGAGTCGTTAATGAACTCAGTCATTCTGTTAGGAGTTACCCATTGCATATTGCATTGGCTTTTCCGTGCTATTAGTAAGACATTAGTGTCATTAATACGTAATGTATTTCAAAGTGAACCAATTACGCGAATTATATTATTTATTTATTGAGTTCACTCCATTCAAGAAAAATATTTCTTGTACTATCACTCACAGCAGGACATTAGATCACGCTCAATATTTATTAAGGGTTTGGTTGTATGGAGTTTGGAATCTGTCAGTCTTAAATGAATAAATATTCTTCGTTTTTTTTTATTTTGGTGGCAATAGCCCTTAAATGTTTTGGTGATATTAAAATGCAGAAAAATGCAATTTTTGATACTCTCCATCCCCTTGGTTTTTCATATAAAAGAATTAAAAATATATAAGGCTGATTCAATATGATCTTCATAGGCTTAAACATAGACTTTTAAATGTTGACGCCAGTTGTCAATAGAAACACGCACACTCTCCTTTGAAAAATTCTTTTTATGGATTGGTTTGAGGAATTCCAAATGATGACAGGGCAGGCCACCCTCTCTAAAACTGATCGTAAATCATAATTCGCTTCATTGAGATCAGTACTAGACACCGGCCACTTTTCGTCGTCTGAAACGTTCGTTTCTAAACACATTTCGGTAGATAGCTCAATCTACCAAATACTGATTATTGCTAAAGGATTGCATGGTTTAACACCCTTCTTAAGAATCGTTGTATTGAAATTATTTTTTATATATATTTTTTACCTATCACAAAATGAAGTACTTAAAAAGTTTGTCATAAAAAAACATACTTTCATCATGATTCAATTGTAATCATATAAACTTTACTCTTTAACTCTTTGTTCGTTTCACATGAGTTTTATAAACATTTGTCAATATAAAAATTCGCAAACTCTATTTATACATGTCTTTATAAGTTACATAGGAGTTTCAGGAGTGAAATGAAATGCAAATAACGAACAAGTCATGTAAATTTTTCACTAAATGCCAGTATTGCTGAATACCGAGTAGTCACGAACTGAATCCTCGTCACGTACCTGCGCTGCTACGATCTACTTTACTAATGCATATGCAAATACATGCACATATCTTCGTTCTGTTTGAGGGATTTCTAATGGAATATTTAATGCACTGCACAGAGCAATGAATTTAAAAATTATGGCCCTGTATTGTAGCAGTTGTCTATTTTTTAGTTAAACAAGTTAAGGTGTATTAAATCATGGTTTAAGCTCTTAAAGGCGTTATTTTAGTAATTCTTAATTTATAAGTAATACTCATAATAAATCACAAATTTAATAAAAAAATTAATATTCGTGTTCTTTGCCTCTACGAAAATCTAATTTTTAAAGACCATCAATTAAATGTTTTAAATTGAGATGGTTGTAAGGATTAAAATAAATAATTATAAGTTTAAAAAATACAATCAATTTAATTGTCTTCTGTATTTTTCTCTAATGGACTAGTTCAAAACAATTATATTTTAAACTAAACTGAATGGAAATGATCTGAAATATTAAGCCCAGGACATGGACTTGTATCCGAAGTTATTTAAAAAAAAACAATAGTTATATAAAAAATTAATTAATTCTATGGAAAGATTAAATCAACAAGAATGAATCAAAACAGCAAATTAACAAACGATTAGGATCACGATTGAACGATTTTATTTGCTTTGATAATGTTAGTGTGAGAAGTTATTTTAAGTACTTGAATTGAATTATTATAATTTTAATAATTATTATTATTATAATAATTACAATTATTATAATAATTACAAAATAATCGAATTTAAAAGGGATCTTCGAGCTTAAAACTATATCATTTTTTTTAAGAATTAGGAAAACAAACATAAAATCTGACTTTGTATTTAAAGTTTGGTGATCCATGATTACTATCATATATAATTATCCGGCTGTACTCCTGAATACTCCAAATACCCGACCTTACCCGATCCGGGCAATTTGCCCCACTATTCTAATAGTATTTACGGATATACATCCGGAAAACTTTGTATACGACGTAGGTATTGTATGTGTTCAAAGAAGTATTTTATATTTTTTTAAAGTAAAATTAATTTTAATGAATAATTAATAATAATATTATGATATTTCATAACACAAAACTAATAAAATACCATAAAGATAATAATCCCTTAATGTCTAAACTAGGTTTTTTAAATTAAAATAAAGAGCCAAAATTACTTTTGATAACTTAATTAACAAAATTCGAGTTTAAAATTATACCTTTAGTACTCAGCATCGTGTTATTTATGATGCTGAATATATAATTAAATATAATAATAATAATATTTCAATATAAAATTTGTATCAAAATACATTATTACCTTGTAGGTAAGAATAATACTAAAGTTAAATATAATAAATGTTTATGATAACTTAGTATACCTAATTAAGTTAAGAGATAATAATTAAAGTTTAATTCATTAAGCACTGTTGATACAAATGATCCTTATGAAAGGCAATAAGATCACTTCTAAGATTTCAGAAATAATTGAATTTCAAAGTCGGAATTCTGTGGCTTATAGTAATATAAGATTAAACAAACCACAAATACTCAGCGTTTAATTCTGAAATTAAAAATATAATTAAATTGTATTCTTTTATTAAATTATATTCAAAATAATCTACGTGGAAAATGCATTTGTTTGAATTATATTAAATCGCAAATCACAAATCACATCGTTAAAAACATTTTGTACAATTTTTTTTTCTTATCTATACTAACTAATGTGGAATGTTAGTTTGTTTCACTGCAGGCCTTAACTTCTGAATATATCATCATTAACTAATTTCATCATACTAACTTGAAAAACAAGCCTGGGTTCCATTACATTTAGAAATAACTTAAACGACCTTCCGAAATAATATTGCTAGAGACACTGACACTGCTCTGTACACTAACACTAGAATTATAGAAGAATTATAGAATATTTTGACAAAAAAGAAAAGGGAAATCATTCACATTTAAAAACGCAACTAATCAATATTAAAACGTATTTAGATAGATAGGTATAAAGTTATCAGGTTCATCGTTCACAGAGGCTTTTTATATTCTTATCTTTACTTTGCGATTTTAGATTTTTGTATTAAAGAACTTTGATAAAAAAGTACACAATTAATCAACTGCAAAATTTATGAAATTGCTCAGTATTTTGTATCAAAAGAAAAATCTAAGGATAAAATTATCAGGTATCATTTAATTATGTACCTCTTGTCCAACATAACTTTCGGATCTCTGATATACAGTACTAAATTTACAATATATTTTTAGATTATTGTAGTTATTTGATAAAACACTCGTGAGACAATTATGATAGCGAACATTATTATATAACATTTCAACATATTTTTAACAAATGAAAAATACTGAAATGTATATACCATTTAATATTTTATATACCAGGACAAAATTAAATAATTACAATGTTATTTTAAGAAATCATGATATGTATACAAAACCAGTATTATTTTACTCTCACACAATGTTTCATTCTTGCTCCACAGATTATGCCTTTTATTTATTTTTCAATAGCGGAACATAATAAGACCTCAGGTTAATGCTATCTGTATGTTGCATGATAAGCGGCTTTATATTTCCGAGAAAATTTTTGAGGAAAATATATGCAATATATGAGTTTATTTATAAGACTATAAATACGATAAAAGTTTCTGTGTATATGTGCAAGAATATAATCACCATATTTGTGTATTTTTTAAATATTAACTTAAGTATTAACAGTTCTTCAAATAAAAAAAAAACTTGAGTCTATTGAAATTTTATAACTGCATGAGCAAATTATGCTCAAAAATAAATTCTAAACAACAAGTAATACCATTTATAAATATATTTACTTATTAGTATAAAATAAAGTTACTTTTTCTTAATATATACTTTTTATATTTTATATTTTTATATTTCTCAAGAACAAGTAGGTCGTCTTGTTATTATAGAATTTTTATCATTTACAACTGACGTTCAAGTGACCCGCATGCTCGTTTGCCCTCCTTTTCCATAAAAAAAAAATATAAAAAATTAGGTCCCACAAAAATATAACAAAGGAAAAAAAAAATTAATAAATCTTCGTCATTTATTGTTAATTATTTCAATTAATATTTTTTTTGTACTAATTTGCTTTCTTTTGTGTAAGTTATCCTTTTTATTAAATAAACTTTTTATTTTCATGCTGAGTCATTCTATTTGGCTTAGTTTTTAATTGAAAAACTATAATTATAATCACAATTTATCTCAAAACTACGTGAAGTAAAATTTTCATTGAAATAAATTTATATATTAATACGTAAGGCGAATCTTTTGTCCCATTTTTACCACGATAAACATAAAAACAAAGATCTTTTAGAAAAATTCCATCCGTAGTGCAGAAAAATAAAGAAAAAATAATAAATAAATAGGTTTCAACATTTTTGTGCAAAATATACACTTGCAGCTTACAATAAAATGAAATCGAAATAAAAGCTGTCATAGGTTTTCAATTTAATTCTTGAAATATCTGTTAAATGAACGCGAAGTTTTGATGGCGCACAACTTGTTAGAATCATTGTTGGTACGTGAATGTTTAATATCTATAGTTGTGTGCACACATTATTCGTTTATTCAAAATAAAAATGCATATATTTTATTAATGTTCTAAATAAGTAAATAAAACTATTGAAATTGTGTTTAATTGAATAACTGAGCAGAGTAGAACGATTTATAAAATATTTGTTTATTAAAGATATATTTAGATAATTTGTAATATATAAATTATAAGTATTGTAGTTACTTGAGAAATTTTTAATTTACTGAATTAAAAAAAAAATTACTATGCTGTTTGAAAAACTAAGGATTTGTTTAAAAAATACTTTCAATTGACTTCTTTCAGAGCCACCAATACTTGTAAATAAATATAAATGATGCGAATTTAGTTCAATTATCAAAAAATATTTTTTAATATGTGACCTAAACTCTTCTCATTCCTAGGATTAAACCCCTTTCTTAATTTAATTCGAGGACAAATTACAAAAAATTATAATTGGGAAAATTAAAAGCGATGCGATATATTTATCGCATCACTTTTAATTTTCTTGGAATTATCTTCGGAGAATGATTGAAAGACCGAAAAGGTTATTAAGGAATATAATAGAAAATTTTCTTAATTGCGGTTGAGAAGTGAAGTGTTCTAGATGGATTTTGAAAATGAATTTTAATAAGTAATACAATTAAAAATATCTTTTATGTGATAACAAATGGCATTATTTAGATTGTCATCTTCAATTTTATACTGCGAGGCTCCGAACTTCTTGTAAAAAAAATTAAATGAACAAATTTAAATTCATTAAGGCATTTTAGGTACAAAAAAAATCTTGACTTCAAATATTCAATACTTTTTTCATTGTGTGCTTATAAAAATAACAATAAGTATTATGACACATTTTTTTGGACGAATGTATTGATTTGATTGAATTAAATAGCACAATTTTCATTTAAACATTGAAAGCTTCGTATCAACGAAAAGAGGAAAGACTGGTTTGTGTGACTCTTATTATAGTTTCATTTTGATTGTGATGAAAAAGAAGACGAAACATAGAACATTTATTTTTATAAAGTCATGAAGATAAAACTTTCATAATATTTGTGTAACTAATGTTAAAACTTTATATCTCCTGAATAAGATAGTCTTTATTGAATTGTTAATAATGTTTCAATTCTTTGTTATGTTTTCTTTTAATTAAATGTACTCAGAGAATACGTCTTTAAAAATACATTTAATTTTATAAGGCACTTTTATATCTTTACATAACTTCTGGTATTTCTTAAAATTAACATACTTGTTCACTTTCTTTAGAATGTTTAAATATTTTACCATTTATATGATAGAATTGAGAATAAAAATGTGTGTTTGATTCAGTGTTTTATTAAATAAATGATTTTATCGCGCTAGGTTTAACATCTTGAGGTTTGGAGAGATATAATAGGAATTATAAGCGACTAAGAGAGGTGAGTGAAGCGGTGAATGGAGCGATATCAAAATTCGAAGGCTTACCGAGGATTCTGTTCAAATATGTAGGTTACAATTAGTTCTGAAATCGAGTCTTGTGCCTGTTTTGCAATCCAGCTTTCTAAACCCATAGCGGTCAATAAAAAATTTTCAGAATTAAAAGAACAATACTCTTTGTTATTTTGCATACGAAGAAAGGAAGTCAATGTGATGACACTCGCACCCATTACCACTTGTTTAAATCTAAGTCATACATAATGATAAATAATAATAATAATAAAACATTTTATTAAGATAATATTGATCTAAATGCAACTTACAATTCCTATACTTAAAACCTATCTTAGTATACAATTATTTCATTACATATTAATATCTCAATATATTTAATCAACACTCTAAAATTACATAAAAAAATAGTAATTATATAACTACATATTACTGACATAATATGTACTATGGTCTTATGATTAAACAATGGGTCATCAAATGCAAATGGAATTTGTGTGCAAACATTGTCAGAATACTGAGAATTCTGTGTACATATTTGATGCACTGCAATTTTGTAGTATTCCGAACACCATTTTGGAAGTGTTGTTATATTGGACAACAGACAGACAACACATTATATGTATTCTGTGTACATTCAAACCATAGGTTTCCCGTGTAAAGTAGTTTTGAAATTCTTATAGCCTCCGAATAGTGTACAAAAGTGCTATAGATTGTAGATGGACAGCACTCTAGTGGCAAAATGTGAGACAAATTTCGAAAAGTAACCCCGCCATATGTCTTTTATCATAAAAAAAACTTGCCAATTAACATATCTAAGTCCTTATTTGGTTTCTGTTTTCATTTCTGATGAGTCAACAGTGTTGTTTATTTTTATGAATTATAACTTTCTACCTGGTCAGTCAGTTTGCATCTATACTCAAGTAAAAAAATATTAATATTAAATTGGCGTTAATAAATATCATTATTTTTTTTAGTGTATTTTATTTAGCTGAGACACTTATAAAAAAAACAATTCAGTATAATCCGAAAAATATATTAAGATACTTTAAAGTTTCATCGTTCAATTATTGTATGGGACATATTGAAGTGTTTTTTACAAAACGCAAGTTATATCTCTAAAGTATAAGAAATACAATACACGTTTACTGAAAAACGATCTAGATATTACATTCACATTATTTCTAATATTCAGTTATAAGAGAAAGGTATTTCAAAAAGCGAGCTACGAATAAAACATATCTGTTTCAAACTAACATCTATGATACCTAGGAATGATTCATTGTGTATTGTGTACAATATATTGAATTGAGAGTTTCGTTAGAGATTGGTTTGAAAAGGAGTTGTGAATATAGATTGTATTACTTTTTATTTTGTGTTACAAAATGCTTTTGTAAAAAAATACGACGATTTTTGTTTCACATGTAGATAATATCCAACACAATTTTATATATAGGTAAGTTTACAATGTATAAGATAGAAACAAATCAGCATAATTTTCAAAATAATTTAAATAATCTTTGAAACAAACAAATTTTGCTTAAATTATCTTCATATTTTATGTTCTAAATGAATTTTAAATCAGTGTGACAATTAACTATTTGCTCGATTCATTGAAATCCTGTAGTCTGCGAAGTCTCTTAAGCATCGTCGTCTCATGAATCACATGTATTTAGTAGCAGCCTGGCTCTAACCTTGAAGAGATCCACATTATACTCGGACGAAAACACCGATACAGGGAAGCCATTCCAGTCCTTCGCTATATGAATTAAAAAATAAGAAGTAAAGAGCTCTGCTCTTACTGTAGGCATGTTCAGGAAGTAAGTGTGAATACTAGCTGTGTTTCACAACTAACAATGGGAGGAGGATGGGGGAATTAGTTCGTGTAATTCCTGCGCACACTCACCAAAATGTATCCTAATAGAATACTGAGAGACTGGAAATTCTACATTAGTATTCTTAGTTATGTATATGGGTATCATTCAATTCTGGGTCGGAAATTAACCTCATTGCTCGTCTCTCAATTGAGTCCAAAGTTGCAAGATACCATTTAACAGCATCGGGCAATATAACACCACAGTACTCCACACATGACCGAATTTGTGGTTTGTATACCTTCTGGTAAATAGGAGAAAAAACTTAATGGTCTAATTTGGCGCTAAAAAGTTTTGGTGACATTGAATTTAACAAGATTTTCATTGTCCTATTCAAAGATCAAAGACGACCGCTGGGACATGGCTTCTTTCTTCACTTTCGAATTCTATTGGCCCGAGCACATGACAGATATCTATCTACAAATATCTTTTTGTGGTGTCGTTGCATACCCAAAGCGGTATCTTTCTTGTAATATTAAAATAACCCGGTGGGTTAATAACACAAATACATATTTTTTTTTATTTTATATATCGATTGCTTTTTTTTCTTTTTTTCTATTGTTTTTTTTTCCTTTTATAGGATAATTTACTTCTATTAATAAAATATATTGTATATTCCAGAGAAGTAGTAAATTTATATTTGCTTTTTCTTTAAATCAGTCATAAAATGTTACAAATAATTCTTTTAGTCACTGCGATTTGTTTTGAGAACAATTGTATTGATATTGATATTTTTAAAATATGTGATATATTTTTTTATATATCAATAAAACAACATAAGCTGCAGAGATAATTCTAAAACTACTCTCAAATATTTGTTTATCGTGCTATTATTATGGCCGTTTACAAAATAAGTAAGGTACTATTTATGAACTACAGAATTTTAAAAAATGTCATAGACTAATTATCTCTTTAATAAGCTGTCAAAATATTAAAAAGTGAGAATATTAAAATAAAATATTTAAATAGTTACAGAACTGAAATTTCTAGAACCGAAACTGAATTTCCTGTTTAACACTAATATAATATGATTTTATTACTCAACTTTAAAATTATTTTTTATACACCTTAATATTAAACTAGAAAGACAGTTCCTCTTGTTCTTAAATAATAACGAAAGAAAATTTTGGGCAAATAAATAAATAAATCAAATTCCCTTCATACTTATCTTTTATCTTTTGGTAAGTATCGAAACCATCTTTCAGATCCAAAATTAAGCATTAATTTTCCTTATTTGTTTCCCAAAATGATGTTATAATTATTCCAAATAACTTGTATTCATCTAAAAATATACAAAGTATTAAAGGTAACATTGTATAAAATAAATATAAAATAATATATGGTGATTATATGGTGATTAGACAATTTTAATTCTATAAATTTGTTTTATTTACATCATGGTGTTATATTAATATACAAACATATTCAGTTCATTATTGTCATCAATTATCATCAGAATGGAATGTCACACCAGCCGGTGACAGACTAATTGATGAACACTGACTACCTACAATTTTAACTAACTTTAGCGAGCAACTTCGCACAGTAATGGGTATGGTTCTATATTTTACGAGTATACACGCGTGTAAATGGACATTTTTAAAAAGGAACTTATTATTATTATGGCAGTGTTTTCAAGTAATAAGACTTTCAGAGATGTGATTGCCACTGCGATTTCTTCTTTGGAAGGGGGATTAACATTAATTGGCAGCTCTTGTGGAGGCCTTATTACAGTAGGCGATGTTTTAAATATGAGTCATCCATGCCGAAGAAGTGAAAAAAGTGCTCATGCCAGCGCTGGAGTTTCTCTTTGGATGTCACAATAAGAGCTCCGTTTCGACCACTCAAAGGGGTCTCTTTGTAGGGGCTTGTCGCCACTGTGCCGATCGATCTTAGCCAGTGTACTAATTGGAGAGGATTCACTCTGCTTTCAATACCATTAAAAGATGGAAGAAATTGGGGTTCCGTTAAAGATATATATTCGCAAAGCCAGTTACAAGAAATATTCTTGCAAGTGGCCTCATTTCAGGCGAGATACCAGTACAGGCCGGTGTGAAAGAGGGTTGCTTACATTCTCCTTTACTCTTTCTCGTCTTCTTTGATGGTATAATGGAAAAAAATGAACACTTAGCAGCGCGGCATGGAATGGGATCGAATTGAGGTGCTGGAGAACTTGCACTACGCCGATGAGCTGAGATGATTTACTGAGCCATAGTTGCACCGAAATGCAAGCCAAAATTGATTATGAGGCATGAAGCAGCAATTGTTGGTCTGATGATCAATTCTAAGAAGAATAAAGATATTAGATCTGGCGTTAAAGAGATAACACCACTTTTCTTAGGCCCGAAACAAGTGGAGCGTGTCCACCAATTTACCTACCCGGGTAGTATAGTGTCAGAAACTGGAGAAACTGAAGACGACATCGCTTCACGGATATTTAAAGTCAGGGCAGTTATCACACAAATTCGTCGTGTTTGGAAGACACAGAGACTGACTCGCTGGATCAAACTCATCTTTGGATCTAATTTCAAGTCAGTACTACTCTACCGCTGCGAAACGTGGTAGATAAATAAAGATCTTACGCGATGAATTCAAGTCTTCCGTAAGTAAACGCTGCCTTCGTCGAATTCTGAGAGTATTCTTTCCTGAAAAAATCTCCAATGTTCTTTTTCTGGAGAAGTGCCGGGAGTACACGATCGAAGAACAGATCAAGCGACCCAGTTGGATCTGCATAGGTCACACTCTTTGTAGGGCTTCCGACCGAAGTCTCGTATTGGAAACCCCAAGGAAAACGTAAATTGGTAGCCCTAAATAAAACTGGCGCCGTATTGACAGAATTGAATTGCATAGGCAAATCATGGAGTGAGATGAAGCCTGAAATCCAAGAAAAATCCCTCTGGACGTTCTCTGTGATCATCCTCTGCCCCATTACTGGTGACGCAGGAAATTCATAGTAGTTTATTTACAACATATTTCTTAATACCTTCATTCGGCAACAAATTATATAATAATAATAAAGAGCGCAGACTTTTTGTTCAAATCTTTTACATGAATTAAATTTATTAACTGGTGATGCTATTCTTAACTGCTTGTTATAGTTCATTGTAATAGTTCATTTGCCACCACAATGACTTTGATATTATGTACAGTATTGTACCGTAATTTTAAGTTATTTTATTTTAGTAACACATTACCTGTATTTGGATAGTTAAACTTATTTTTACTGAATTCCCTCTAAGAGTTAGTTACTATCGTTTGCTATTTCTTAATGCTCCTTCGGGATAGTAATAAATTTCTATGTCGGCTCTTCTTCGCCTAGGCTGCGTCGCCTATTGCGCTAGAATCTTTAATTAAGAAAATTACCTAAAAAGGCTGAAACAAATACGTAGTATTTAGATCTAGAATTTTTGTTTTTATCCATGTACCTATGTAGGCATATTTTTGCTACTTGTTTTATTATTTTTTGTTTAAAAAACAAAAGAAGAATCAGGGAGAGATAAAATTTAGACGGGACGCCATAACAACGTTAAATCCTAGCTTTCATTAGTAGATTATTTATCAGTGAGTCAAGAATAGGTATTGTATTGAGATATATCAATGCATATTAACATTGTAATAGCATGCATCAGTAGGCTTACATTCGGTTTTCTAAGATTTACACGAGTACTACACATTTCAATAAAACTATTTTACGGTTAGAACTCGCGTTTATTTTTACATTTTTTTAATTTAAGGCCGACGCATCGAGTGCTTTGCAGCAAACGTATTTGCGGTAAGACGAGATGACTACTAGATCAGACCACATCATCTCAGAGCACTTGAAACGTCGGGTTTTAAACAAAACACATCAAAACTGAGCTTGGCCTCAATTTGATTATTACAACTCCTTTACTATCACTTTTAGAAAACAAGAGAAACCTAGCATTTTTTAAGGAAAGTAGTTTAGTTAGATAAAACCATTGAAAACAATTTTCTACGCAGTTAGAGACATACATGTGATGCCGTTAATTTAGTAACAAAAAACTGTTTAGCTGCTATTAATTAATTCAAACCTGTAAAAGTTGATATATTTTAAACTCACATTAAAAATAAATTGTTAATATGAAAATTGTTGATTATGTTTTAATTATGAAATTGATACATTGTTTTTGTATAATATGTATTTTAAAATGAAACTGAATTTAACATTTCTATTTTCAAATATAGTCCGTGCTAGAAATACTTTATTACTTTCAATCTTACAATTTAAAAGACAATAAGTAAAAGTTTTTTAATGTATTTTGTAATTTTTTTCTTATTTTCCTTCAAAAATAAAAGTCCGACTTGGAAATATTACTGGACACACAATGGATGTCAAAAGAATGCATAGAATGATATAAATTAAATGAGTGCATGGAAGTGTTGTCAGCGCTTGCAATTTTCCTGTCGAGTATTGTTCTGATTTGATGTTACTATAATATATAATAAGTGTACATATTTGTAGTAACCAAATAAGTATATATTATTATATAGAAGTATATTTATTTATCATATAGTACTTTTTAAAAGCTAAGGAAGTAAATAACAATAAGTATACATAAGTTTGAATTGTTTAAACTGACGGTTATAAGTTTAATTATGTGAGAAAAACGACGAAGTCTTCACTCGGTTTTTTCTGAATTCCTTTATTTTTAAATTGCGTTATTACGTATTTTTACGTAATAATAAGAGATATTAATTACCTAAACTTTACTGCATTTTATGTATATTTATTTTGTTAAATTATGATGAGATAATCTTAAGTTCACTCACTTAATAATCCTCAAAGTAGAACACCAAAGTATAGAGTTTTTGAAAGCGGGTTATCTCGATCAAAATAGGATAGAAGTTCCGAATTTAAAGTATTAAATTTACAATATGTTTCATTCAGATATTTAATATAGATATCTTAGAAGTTATTGCGAATGGGACAATTATACAGCGATCAGAAATGTAATTAAACATTTGTAGGTTTACAGTAATATTTATCAATGTCAACACTATTTACAAATGCAAGCCAATCTTTCTTCAGTTGATTAAGCATATCTTTAAAAAGGTTAAATGTATGTTCAATAGAACATCTTCTTTTATAATCGTACATCTTCTTTTATAATATATTAGTAATCGATCAAACTGTCTTAATTTTGAATTCTTATTGTATTGTGAACGTGTAGACTGTTGGCGCAACTCTAAAAAGTTTACTATCATAACAATGTTATACTGTTCACTGAAAATTTGATTTAAAGGCACAAGTTAATCCGTTTTTTTGTAACGAGACTGCATAAATATTAAAACATTACAGATTTCTGATGTCTTCTGAGTGTTCGCGCTACGTCGACAAAAATAAATAACTTAAAACAAATAAGTCTATTATTCAAATAACTTAATAAGGATACCATTTATGCTAATTTTCTGTAACTCAACTTGTTTATGGACATTGCTCTCGTTAGTAAATCATAAAGTCTTCGATAAATATTTAAGACCCTTTAAAAATTGATTGTAGCTGAATATTAAGGAGGCATCCACTTTATCCGTATCCATCATTATATAACTTGTTATTTAATATTAATTTACCTGACAGGTGGTGAGAACAAGAACAGCATCAACTGGAGTAACAACTTTGCGAGATTTTAATAACCTTTTTATATGATTGTACTAAACCCTTTTCCATCTATTCAACAATTTCCAAGGCTAACAATTTTTTTTTTATAGAATTTTACTCGAAAAACCATATTTTTGACTTTGTATTAATATTATTCATAATTTTTCATATTTTATATGAAGAAAATGTCAAAGTAATTTAATTTAATGTTTTCTAACATATTGTCTTCAAGTAACCTATTTATCACTTTTAGTCATGTATCAGCAAATGTAATTAATATTTAAGCTAATAATTTGAGATAATTTGTTATATAATTTGAGATAATTTGTATTATTTGAGACAATTTGTACTAACATTTAGATCTCATTGACTTGGTTTTAATTAATAAGATTTAAGAATGCAATGCAAGAAAATAAAATTCCGAACTGTTTGTTTGTTTGTTTGCTCTTTATTGAACACAAATAAAAACAAATGAAGTACAATGTAGAAATATTACACAGATATTTATGTCACATACACATAGTTCGCAAAAGTATCTTTAATAAAAAAATATGACTAACCTAAATACACTGACAGTCTGAAGTTGGAAGCACAAAATTAATCACTTTTTTTTTCCGTTGGAAAAACCCGTTACGGGTACCCCGTCGGCCCAGGGGGTGACACCCGGGGGTTTATGTGGAACTACCCGGCAGCATAGAGGATGCTGCCATTTTTAAGGCTACCCACCAAAAAACTAACGGTTTTCCTCTTCGCCGTAATGGGACGTCACGGGATCGCGTTAGCACACACCGTGACGCCCCGGCGAGACCCCCCGAATGAGGGTGCCCCGAGCACAAAATTAATCACTTACTGACTTCAAATTGAATTACAAAAGTGCACTTCATTTATAAAATCTCGCGAATGAAGTTGAATTAACGAAGATACATTTAAGTTTAGATTTGTTCTCTGCATTTGTGTGCAAGTAACTTTGTAATAATAATAATTTTATTACAGTTTTTCTTTATCATTTAAAATATTAAACACAGACAACACAAGCGGTTTTAAAACATCAACTACTCAGTTAGGTCATGGAATATGTAAATACAGAGTTTGATGACTATGTAGCTACATAGTTAATTAACAAGTATACTACATACTACAAGTATACTACATACTACAAGTATACTACATACTACAAGTATACTATATACTACAAGTATAATTACTTGTCTATTTTATAAACTAAACTTATTATAAAAAATATAGTTAATTTTAAAATAGCAACCAAATTCTATATCGAGAAGTAGACATCATAACGATATGAAAAGAATTGACAATCTTCTAACTTACAAAAAAAAGATAACAAGATAGCGGACAAACGGACGGAAGGACCGAAGCGGAAAACGGATGTACGATGAACGAAGGAATATTATACAAGATAATAAGATTTTATATGAAGTTAAGAATTACTCCTTTATAGAAATATATATCGGGACTTAATCGCGTAAATAATTTTGTTATAAGGAACGAACCTTTTTATTTATCCCACGTTTCGATAGAATTGCACTTTAAAGTAAACGTTAAAGTAAATTTAAAAAAGAATAATAATCTAGAATAAAAATTAATTAACATTTCTTGAATTATTAGAACCATTAAATAAAATCATTGCATTGCAAGCATTTCATCATCAATGCATCGAAATGTTGAAGTGCATTCAACATTTCGATGCATTGTTTCATATTTAAGCAACATTATGATAAAAAAACACTTTTACGTTGCAATATATAACACATTAACTTAACATTGACATATTTAATCAAAAATATTAGCATGAAATTGATTAAAAACTATTTTAATCTTAAGGTAGTTTTACACCTTACCGTATAAAGAGTTTGAAATCGGTACGACTTGAAACTATTCGCTCTACTCATTGACATCTTGCAGTCGGCGGATTCCGTTAAAGTTATGTTCGCGAACTAAATATATTTGGTTTTTAATATTTAATTTATTATATATAAGACCAATGCTTTCTAGCATTAATTTTCATTTTCTTTGAGCTATCAATTAAATATCAACTCGCGTATAATTGTAAGTGTCACTTACATCTCGTCTACCCGTGAACACGATTGCTGCAAAGCATTTGAAATGTCGGGTTAAAATTAAAAATGTAACCAAAATTTAATCGGTAAAAAATAGCTTTATTTTAAATGTGTACTCGTGAAAATCTAAGAAAATACGATGTTTTATATAAGTATGTAAAAAATAATATAAAAATCCAAATTTATATTAATTAAACTTGTGCTCGATTTGTTGCCAGAGGTTGTACTTTAGAGTTATAAAAAGCTTGTATAATCTCTGCAATAGAAAGGAATTGATGTATATTTATTATAACACCTGCAGTTAATCCTCATACTCAGTCAAGCTTTAAATTCCAGACATGACTTGACGTTTATGAGCACTGGCTATAAAAGATAATATAAGACATGACTACTTCAGTGGGTCTTATAATATAATATTTACACATTAAATATATAATAACGTTATAAGACTTATAAGATATCTTCAAAATTAATTATTTCTTAAGAGTTTCTTTGGTACTATGGAATCGAGTTGTTGATTTAATAACTTTGTCATCTAAGAGCGTCTCAATCTCCGTTATAATATTTAACATGTAAATTTTACTGTTTAAAAAACCAGTCAGTATATATATTATTATTACCTACGTTTAAAACTTTTAAATGTTCAATTCCAAAAATTAACGACAGTATTCTCGATATCTTTACTTTAGTAGGAGAGGTATAAGATCAACTAATTTAATTTTATGTAAAGTTTATTTTTATGTCTATTATACGTATTATATGTTACCTTATATTTAAATTACGAAATGGAACACTTCGATTAAAACATTTAAGGCAATAGATGCCATTTAATTATTATTTTTATCAAGGATTTCATATATGTAAGTGTAGTCGAGTTATTTGTTTAATACTAGGCCCTCCACTCTGCACAGCGGGTGTAGCTGAGCGAAGCGTTGTTGTTGAATGAGTTGATGTCGAATACTTGTAAAGTTAGCAGAGTAAATAGCGGCTATAATGTTAATTCTAATAAGAACTTACGCCTGCGATTTCAAAACGTACCATCTTTTAACTCAATGGGACACACTTTGGCCTTTACAATCACAAATGTCACCAAAAAACTTCAGGACCTTTAAAGTCCCTGTCCTGTCCAACAACTCTGCCAATTTTCGACATTCCATCATTATTCGTCTAGCGAAACGCACTTTTGACCAGTAACTTATCGCGAAAGAAATAAAAAACATATTTATCTTTCAAAAACTTTTATTAATTATTTAAACTATAGTATAAGGGTAAATGTAATGTGCCTCATCCCCGTCTGTCCTTCACGTGTTGGTAGACCTCGTGACCCGTTCCGATAGCTCCAATCACACCCAAACCTTTCTTCTGAAAATGAGAAACTATCAATAAAATAAAAATAAACAATGTATTTGATATATTTGTCTTTAAGTTACTATTAAAATTTATTTGATTTCATTCAGACATAATATAACATTAATATCGTTGTTGCTGCTAAGGAACAAATATTTAAAACTTTTAGTGTTTTCAAGTATACTATTGAAATTTCTTCAATTATTTTATATTTAAAATATTTAAGTTATAATATTATTATTATTTACTTACGATAACTTTGCCGCCTTTCTTAATAGCACCTATACCGCCACTTCGCGGTGCAGTAAGCGCGCCGCTGAGTACTGACAGCAGCACCAGCATCCACACCAACACGCTGAAACCCTTCATGTTACTTCTGAGAGTAGACACTGCACTATACTGCTATAAACTATCGGTATGACTGATGCTAAACAATGAGTTCTCCTCTTTTATAATGTGACAATCATTTCACATTCTTATTTGGGAATTTCAAATTTTCCTTAGCACCAAACTGCGGACGTTAGATCAAATTTTATCCTTCTTACTTTCCATACGATATTGTTATTTTAAATAAATTGCTACGTGCTTGTTATATCAAGTACGATACTAGAGAAGCCAACGATAACAAACGAGTGAATGGGATTCCCTACTCTACTGTTTTACTATGAAAATATTTAAAGATGGTCGCGACTTTTATATCAAAATTGTTTTATTTGTAATATTAACATTACATGAATAAACGATATTATAAAAAATATTATAAAAATAAACATATAGAATCTATTTAATATATAAAATAGTATTCACCGTCAACTAGTTGTATTATATCGACATATAAATTGCGAGTAAAAGCTAAATACATCTCACTACATAAATATGGACATAGTAATGTATGGTTTTTGAATTATTCTTAGGGTAAAGTTTTCAGTGTTCTTGTTTTAGCCGGCCAGTTACAAGTAGTACATGCCGCGGGACACAAATGTAACAAAGGACCAGCGAACAATACAACAATAAAACAATAGATTTAAATTTATACACAGCGCACTTAACTTTAATATACTAAATAATTCCTATCAAATTATTTTACCTCAATAATAATACAAAGTTAAAAAAAGGAAGTGTAATATTCGTCGTACCCGTCAAAAGATATCCTGGCTTTTTGCGTTATAATCCTTTAACATAAACCTTTTAGAGTGTAAGTAATATTGCGTTATTACAAAATTATGCAGGAACACGAATATATTAAATACTGGATATTAAATTACTAGGTCCACGCAAGCGGAGTTGGCCTCGCGACGCAGCGCCCGCGAAACAAAAACGTTCTATATCTTTACTATATGGGACACATTTTATCAATTATCTCAAAAACTACAATTACGATTCGGCTGATTTTCAATCCAGACCGGGTTTTGCTCATTATGCGTATGTGTGCAAAATTTCGTGCGTGTAGCTTGTAAATTGAAGGAGGAGTAAGGTAACAATGAGTTGAAAATTTGAGTAGTAAAGAGCTTCGCTTCGCTCAGCCCAAAAATGTATGTCTATCCTTAAATAAAATGTATCATCACTAAAACTAAGATTACTAGACTAAGACTTAGGTTCAATCTTTGGCTTTGATATTTGTATTATATATTCCTTTAATTTATTGTATTATTTTTTAATAAAAATCACTGTGTGACTCTGTTTTAAAATATTTTTTACTCTTCCTTCTAAAATAATATTTCTTTATTTTGATTTATAAGTATAGGTCAAGTTGTATTTCATCTCGTTTAAAGATAATGGTAATAAACTATAAAATATTTTAAAATATTTTCCTTTATTACAAGTTTCCCGTACATAGTCATACTTTCTTATATCAGTGCTATACAGAAAATTGAAAGATTTTATCTGTCTCAGGCAATTTTCCAAGCAATGAATTTTTTAGTTATTTACGATAAAATATGTTATAAGAAACAAAAACCAACATTAATAATTGGTAGCTTGATATTGAAACGTTAAATTTAGAAAATGTGAAATTTTAAACAATTCTTATTTATTCTTTTGCACCAATAGCTTTATTATAATATAATTTATTAATTCAAGGCAATCAAAATCACCACACCGTCGATACTAACATATATATATATAAATCATTTATTTATTTATAACTTTTCCATTTTGAATTCACATCAGTGATCACTTGTGTACGTCAATTTGAAGAATTAGGAGGGCCCATATTGATACCATACTTATCGAAATAAGCCCTCCGGACACTCTCCAACTTAAGAGTTAAGGCTACGAGGGTTCCAAACGCGCCCTGGTCTGGAAAGAACCTCACAACAAACTCAGCCGGGTATTTTTTTGTGATCACTGTTCACAAACATCAAAAAAAAAAAACTTTACGAACAATAAGTGGAATCGCAATCAATTCAATAAATATTGCAATTTTGCTGCAAGACAACGCCATCGCAAGTAATGATTTCTAAGGGAGCGGTGTAATGTTGCCAGGTGCTTTCGTAAAAGTAACAAATATATTTAAAGAAATTACGTGGGCTTCATGTCATTCGCTGGGATACAATTCATAACCCAGCCATATTGTCGTTAATATAATCCTTCACACTAAAATAGGAATTTTTTATCAAACTACTTTTAAAATATGATTTAAATTTATTCATATTCATTATAGAGTTTAAAATGTAACGGCAAATTAAAATTCCGCACATTAAATATAATAATATTAAACAAGAGAGAGAATTTAAACTGAGTTTTGATGTCCTGAGACAGAAGTATGATTCTGCCACGTATTAATTATACGACATAATTAGATATACTTGTTGTACCTTTATTAATTATTTATAATTATTTATAAATAATTATATTAATTAATTATATATAATTAAAAATAATTTTTAATTAATAATATTTATATTAATTATTTATAATTATAATGTATATTTTTGTTTGTAAACTTTTGTGATCCATGATTACTATAAAACATAATTATCCGGCTGTACTCACGTTATTACTAACGGAATTTGCCCGAATAGATTCGAACCCATTCAGGGTCTTTATTCCTGAGCTTTCAGCATGGCGGAATCGCGGCGTGAACTGTTCACGACGCATTTTATTCATACATTGTAATTAATTATATAATACACCTCTTATAGATGTATTATATATATATATATATGTGTGTGTATGATTATATATTATGTTATTTCATACATCCTAAAATAATAATACCTGCTTGAAAGCAGTCTCTTCGTTGTATATAATTCAATTCTTGTTTTGAAATAATATTTATGATAGTAGTACTATAGTTTTATATCTTTATTTATTTTTCGAACCTTAAACTAACCTGTTACTACAACTGTATCTGCTAATATTAATGTGTTCAATATCTCGTGATATTAATTATATACTTTTAAGTATTTTAGAATAATTTAAAGATCAAAACTTATAACATTGAAAACTATAGTGAGAACAGAATGGAAACGAGTCGACAAAACTAATTGTTTCCATAATTTTACATAAGATTATAAATAATAAACTATATAAACATGGCGCTTAAAAATATGGATTTGTTTTGGTATAAATGTCTTATAGAGAGAGAAATATATATATAATATTTTTCTATATTATTTTAAATATTTTATGACATTTTTCTATTTGTTGATAAATAGTTATAAGAACTTAATTTTCAAATATTTATTAAGTTTACTTATAGTATGATATTGAGTTCATATTATGACAAATAATATATAAAATGTATGATGCAAAGCTAACAAAAGCACTCACACATTTCTATTTAATGGAGTGTAAGTGCGTTTGTCAGATGCCACAACTTAAATGTATTGTGCAATTTTGTGAACATTAAAACGAATACAAGTAAGTTGTATCTTCATTTATATGTAGTAAATTGTTGTTTTGCTTATCCTATTCTTAATAAATAATGTTAATATAGTCTTGTATTTCCACAAACATAACACTAAGTATATGTTTGTTTTTCGAACCAATCTGTAGCAATAATATTATATAGTATTAATTGTTATTTTTTCAAAATATTCTGAACTTATTATACACATGTCCGATAAGAAGGGGATTCCATTATATCAAAATTAATGGTTAGGTCAGAATTTTTTTTAAAAACCGATTCAAAAATCCTGTTAAACAAATTAGCTATTTAATATCCATCTTATACATGTTCGTCCTTTAAATTCAAGCTATCAAAATTAGCGTTAGTTTATGTTTAGAACTTATAAATTACCAAAAACTTTTAGAACTTAGACATGAAAATTAAACACAAACGTGTTGTAAATTTGAAGACCAATTGTTATTTTAAATTTTTTGAGGTAATTACGTTTTGAGATATCCTGAGTAAATCTATACACTTTTAAAACATGTATGTTTGTATTTGTATGTATTTTAACGTTTTTTGTGACCTTTTTTTTCAATGGACTTTGTTTTGGTACAAATCGATTAATATTCATATAACTAAGAACTGATTACTGTTCAAGTAAAGAGCATCCAACAGTTTTTTAGTTAATTTTTTTAAACTGAATACCGCGTATTTTGCGATTATAAAAACCTAGTTTTGCGATTGGGATACGAGGCAGTATTTCAATCCTGGCCAAAGACTTGCGCTCTATAAGGCGCAGGTTCGGCCACATATGGAGTACTGTTCTCATCTCTGGTCCGGATCACCCCAATATCAGCTTCTACCTTTTGACCGCGTACAGCGGAGAGCCGTACGGATTATCGGGGACCCAGCACTCTGTGAACGGCTGGACTCTTTGGCATTGCGTAGAGACGTGGCTTCCTTGTGCGTCTTCTATCGTTTTTACAACGGGGAGTGTTCCGAAGAGTTATTTGATCTGATGCCTGCCGCTGAATTTTATCACCGCATAGCACATCACCGCCTTCATTATCATCCTTACCACCTGGATGCATAGCGTTCTTCTACTGTGCGGTTTGCAGGTACCTTTCTTCCACGTGCCACAAAGATTTTGGCGGTGTTTCCAGATCGATACGACATGGGTACCTTCAAAAAAGGCGTTTACTCCTTCCTCCAAGACCGGCAACTCTTGTGAGTCTTCGGATGTTGCAAGAGTTCGTGGACGGCGGTGATCACATTTGATCAGTGACCCGCATGCTCGTTTGCCCTCCTTTCACATAGAAAAAAAAATTCTTGGTTAAATACACTCTCCTTTTCTAAAAGAACGTTACAGAGTCTATTGTTCTTTACATAATACCAACTATTAGCTATTTCATATTTTATTTGATGATTATAAATAGTGTTTAGCTTTAAATAGGCAAAATTATTTATTAAGTGATGATTCAAGGTTTAAGTTATAATTTACTTAGTAAGAGATAATGAATTACCCGCAGACAGAGGTTGATAAATACAAGTTACTTCTTATAGAGCTATCTGATCGCGCTTAGTTTCAATTCTCTTAGCAATGTTACAAAGTACCAACCTAAAGATAACTAAATTTACCCAAATATAAATACGGAAAATTTCGGGACTGCTCAGGAAAAAATATTCCTAATATCCAGAGCAAATTGCTGTGTTTTATTAAATAGACTTCAAATGACATGCTGTTGCTGTTGTATCACAGACCGGTTCATTTGATTTTGTTAATATTGGAATTATTATTATATTAGTACATCGGGCAATTTTGATTCTATAGCAGGCGTGGTCTTGTTCTTAGTATCTATCTAGTGAAAGGTTATTTAAACTAATAATATTTATTGTAAGTTATGTTATAAAGTTATTTCAAAATATATTATAAAATTTAATAATTTTCTTGTATTATTAATTTGTAAGAACCTAATTTCCTTGTGATCATCTTGAATTTACAATACTATAACACTAATATACTTAAAACATATATTTCTAAGATTATATTACGGAGCTTATTTTCTCGAAAGATATCAATTTAATTTTTGAATTATTTATTTTATTTCAGATTAGGTTGGCAAAAAAAAACATTTATAAAGAATGCACACAAAACACACTAACTGTGTTTACGAACAGACAGCCAAGCCCATAGACAAAGTTAGTGCGTTTTGTATGCATCCTTAATTCTATGCCCGTAAACTAAGGAACCGTTGGAGGTAGGTGACAAATAAACTGACTGACTGACACCTTCATCTCGTCTTACCGCGAATACGTTTGATGCAAAGCACTCGAAGCGTTTGGTTTAAATTAAAAAATGTAAAAACAAACGCGAGTTATATATCCGTAAAACAGTTTTATTTAAATTTAACAAGTTTTAGAAAAAATATAATATAAAACTCGAGGCTGGCGTGCGCTTTATAGCACTGAGAGGATCAAAATGATCGTAGTAGAAATCTGTAAATATAATTGTATTCAAAAAATCTAATTTCACATTTTATATTCAATATAGCAACGACGTAGGGCATGTATTCCTAAATATTTATTATATTCAAGACTACATGCCGCATATCGTTTCTTTAAATATAGAGCAGTTAAAAATTTATACAAAAAAAAGCATATTTAATAGTATCAGTATTATTTTTATAAAACAAATATTTTATAAGAAAATTCACAACAATAGTTTAGAAATGAACATGTCATTTATAATAAGTTCTATATTAACTTCAACGATGGTTGCATTAGCTCTTCTTAAAACAGCATTGTGTCGACGAAAATCAACAGAGCATGCATTTTGGTGTTGAAGCTACTGACAGATGAGCTACATAAGTATATTCTGAATATTAACATAACAATAACACATTATTAAGATTTTAGAAGCACATTGGCAGTAAGTAACTTGGTGTGTAGTGAGTAAGTGTTCAACTTTCATGCTTATTACTTATTCCGTCACACGTTTCTCATTTCTTCGCAAGGCATTTTTTTAAAACGTGATGTGATGCCAAGTATTTTTTCTGTCACTTCGACTATTTATTTCCTACTCTTAACATTTTATTTGCTTTATTATCCAACCACATTTAATTTAATATTAGTTACATGTAAAAGCCTTTTCCCAAACACTGTTACATATTTTTTCTGTAGCTTAGAAATCAAAAAGTTTTATATTGTTCCTGAACCATTTCGTGTAAATTCCAACGATTCCACCATAGCCTTAAACTAGTTTTATTTCTGAGTAAAAGTTAATATATATATATATATGTTGTATCAACGTCTGTTGTAACGTATTTTGTAGCTAACGAAAGATTGATTGATTCCATTTTCACATAACACAATGATCGATTGATTTCAAACTTTCATATGAAGTTTCCACATTCAAGTTTCTGGTCAATACCTAATTCATTATTTTTATTTTTTACTTCATTCATTTGAGTTTTTTATTCTCTTTAGACTATAAAAGAAGGACGGCGTTATTGGTGAACTTTTTAAATTTGTAAAAATGCACCCTGAATCCAGTGGGAACGGACGACGTAATATTTCCTACAATATTAAATATATATATACAATACACAATCAGGAAAAGAAACGTAGTAATTCAATCAATAACAGAATGTAAGTTGAAATTGAAATTAATACTATCCAAGAATTTAGAAATAAAATAAGAATAAAACTTACAGCAAAGCAACCTTCACACAAATCACCGTGTATAATACTACAATGAAAATTAATAGAAATAAATAAAATGAAGGGTTTTATACGGTTCCGAGAAGTTCATTTTTTAAAAATTAATACTATATATATACCGACATCGATGCTTCCATCATGATCTTGATTGTTATTATTTCTGTTGTAAAACTGTTGTAAATATTACTGTTGATATAAAATTACAAAAAAAATAATTAAATACCCCTAAACTTTACTGGTGGTAGCTTACATACAATTATGAAAAAAGTTGGCCAATTTTTTTTTATTGTAAGCAACGGTTTGTAAATTATTGCTTTGTTTTTTGTTTGACTTTTTATAATTTTATAAGCACATTAATACAAAATGTATAATGAAATGTTTGAAATATATTTATTTAAAAAAAAAATTGCCCATCAGTCTATCACTTTGATTAATCTTGATCTAAGCTTATGTGTTATCTTCCATCGATATATAATCATAAAATTTCGCCAAAAAATATAACCTTATAAAAAAATATAAAAGACACATCGAAAGAATCCTTTAATATATTTCAATATATTTTCTTCTTCAAAATGAGAAGAACCTTTTTTTCCGACTGTACAACGTAATTTAAATTTCAGGCTTGGGATTCCTGTAAATATACAAATACTACCACAAATGCAAAAACGCCTCAAAAATGCCGCCGCTTTTACCTTTACCACCGAGGCTAAATGGTGACGGCCTTATCGTTCCGCTATTCCCAGCGCCACCGTATACTTTACAAAGGTATCATGTTAAGTGTCTTATTACAAGTAACTGTTCCAAAAGGCGTAGCCTCTACCTTGGGATTAAAAACTTGAATGAGAATAGAAACTTGATGTTCGTTACAGGTTCGATCTTTGTTAATAATAACTGTAGCAAGAGTTTGTAAAGCTCAATTCCTATGTAGGTGAGTTAACTCTGGAACAAAATTTTGTATCGAAGGCCGTTATTTTCAATTAAGTGAAATAATAAATGTGATTGGCTATAGGGTTTGTATACATTATAAGTAACCTTTTTTTTTCCGTTGGAAAAACCCGTTACGGGTACCCCGTCGGCCAATGGGGGTGACGGCCGGGGGGTGATGTGGGACTACCCGGCAGCATAGAGGATGCTGCCATTTTTAAGGCTACCCACTAAAAAACTAACGGTTTTCCTCTTCGCCGTAATGGGACGTCACGGGATCGCGTTAGCACACACCGTGACGCCCCGGCGAGACACCCCGAATGAGGGTGCCCTGAGCAAGGTAGAGCACCCTCCCATCGTAGGCCTATGTTAGGTAAGGGGGGTCACCTCCCCTCCCCCCTCACCAGGCCTACAACTGGGGAAGGAAGCGACGGGCATACATTATAAGTAACCTACTTAAAGATAGAATAATGAAATTATTAATTTAACGAACCATAACTCTTTCTTTGCTATTTGGAGGTTCTTGTTTATAAATAAAATTCTTTAAAATGGTATATCGTACACTATCCAATTATGATTATTGTGTTATATCTAACTTTTATGAAATCTGTTTTCAACTTGTCGAGCGTTTTTTGTAGACATATATTAACTACTAACTAAATCCAAAATATAATAAAATCCTCAGGCTCATATCTGTTAAATTGAGGATATTTCATGTTTTGATTCAGAAAAAAATAATTAAATAATGTCAGTTCAAAAAACACATATTTTTATTATTTTTAAACTTTCACGATTTTATTCCCACATATTTAATTCATTGTTTTTAAATGTATATATGGGATGGTAAAAAAAATAATAAAAATTAAATTGAGGAAATATCGTAAAATCATTAATATTATTAAGACATTGCTTGTGTCATTACTATTTCACTTAATGTATTAAAATTAGCATAAAAGATATTAGTAACTAAACCCTTATAAATTATTCAAATTAACTTCTCGGTATCCGAACTGTATAAAACCCTTCCTTTTACTTATTTCTATTAATTTGCATTGACCTTTCTTGCCATTTAATTGACGACTTTAATTTGGGTTAATTTGGGTTAATTCGTCACAATTAGCAAAAAATGCATTTTTCTTTTACAAAATATAAGGGTACCTGGTGAACTAAAACATAGAAATTAATAGAAGTAAAAAGTCAATCCGGACGTAAATATTGCTTGAATAATTTGTATTGCAAAGACATTCACTAAATCGCTGGACATATTTGCTCTGGAGCAAGCATATTCGCGGAAAGGACTGTCGTTTACTGTAAAGCACCCTAATGTAAGGTTATAATTAAAAATGTAATAATGAACGTGACTGAAATCCTTGAAATTATTTTATTGAACTATTGAATATGTTGATAAGAATTAGTGTCTTTTTATTAGTTACACATTCTATAATAGGAAATATTACAAATTATCTGATATTATTGTATATATATTGTCCATTTGGAACAACGGCATTTTATCTTGAATAGCAAATATTATTATTTACCATTAACAGAATAATGAAATAAAAACGTGCGGGGTATTCTATTTGTCTTTACAATAATGTTCTTTTATGTTCATTTGTTATCAGCGTTCAATAAAACTATTCAGTATAAAAGTAGGCATAAATTTGATTCGCTTACATTTAAGTATTAAAATTACTTTAAGTATAGTGCTTTAAAATGAAAATATATTCAGTAATAGTTGTTATTCTGAGTGTAATGGTTCTATTGCTTCCGCATTTTGAATCAAGTCCAGTCAAGATTCCTATCAATGCTATTAAAAAAGGAGTCCAAGTTGTCGTAAGTATAATTAGGTAGTACATTATTATTATTAGCGAGTCTGACTTTTGAACTAAAGTTTATTGATACAATACCAATTAGGAAAAATTCTTTGTGAGATGTAGACACTGTTCTGAGTCAAAGTTACTTATATTTTTAAAACCTCTCAACACAGAAACTAACTACTGTGTATATTATTTTTTTACTAAAAGATTATATTTTCATTTGCAACAATAATTCGATTCATATTCTTTTGAATACATTTGTAAAGTTAAGGGAGGTTAATTCATTATAGTTTGTATCAATATTCAATATATCAACGTTTGAATCATATCAGATATCAATATACGTGTATATAATAATAGTATATGTACTATATTTCAGGCTCACGGGCTCCGCACCCTTAACATAATGAACAAGCTTCATGATATGATTGATACATTCAAACATAGGAAGAAGAAGAAGCATTGAATGTTATTCCAGAACAAGTATATTAAAAAATATTTTAATTACTTTATCTTCAAAGAATGCTTTTTAAATAAGAACATAAGTTTTATTTGTTGAAACCCAACTCGAGGTATTTAGTTATATCGCCATTAAACTTTTGTTATTGTATGCCAAATCAATAAATATTCCGTACACAACTTTTATAATAAAATAAACATAAATGACATTAAATTACAAATCGAATGAAAAAACTGATTAGTTTCTGTTATATATTTTAATACAAGGTTATTATAATATGCCTTTAAACATAAAATATTGTCTATTTGTTTATTAGGATTATAATAAAATTGGAAAAAAGCATATATTTAATTCAGTTTACTTAGTCCATAAGATCCGTTGCACCCAAGTGATATTTCCATGAAATATTTTCGCATTTTTTTCTAAGTTATTATTTTTTAGTCCAGACTTCTCAAGGCCGATTTAGTGATTTTATTTTAAAGTCAGATATATATATTACGATATTATTAAGACACTGACTATTTCGAAATAGTAAAAACGAAGCCATATTTCTTTAGATAGAAAGGATCCACTGATACTCATGCTCCCCTAGTCGTAATCTCTACTAGAAATCTTATTAAGTTTCTTACCCTTCAATATATATATTTAATATACATGTTTTTAAATATATATACATTTATGAAAATATCAAAGCATTTCTATAAAAAAACCATAAAATATTATGACTTCTGTCTAAAATAAAATAACTTATATATTCTCTACAGGAAACTATTTTATCGTAACTTTTAACGTAATTATTTAAAGATATTCATTTATTAACTTTTTGATTAAGAAATGTATAATTGTGATCATCCCGATTTGTTTAGTAATATATTTACGTTTTGAGGTACCTTGAGAAATTCTGAGTATTAATATGGAGGTTTCCAATTCCCAAAGCTAACAACAGTTGAATATTTAACCTCGAATGTTATTTAAGGGAATAATCTTTTAGTTCTTCGTCAATTGGTTCAATGTTTTGTCAATTTCTTTAATGATGTTCGTATATTTGTGTTATAGAACGGATTATAGGAAAAAAATATGAAATTTTGTGAATTAAATCAGCCTGATTGCAAACAAACATAAACAAGTACATAAGTACAAGTACGTAAGAGTGAACAATATATTGTATTAAATTGAATTGATTGAATACCAATAACAATAATTTTAAAAAAGAGTAATTGTTAAAATAGAAATAGGTTAAGCAAAAATGTAAATAATAGTAAGGCCTAGATGTTAAGGAAGATTAAATGTTAGCATTAAAAATTACATTAGATTTTAAGGTAGTCAGATAAGATTTAATATAAAGATGTAAATATAGTACTCCATAGTTGCAACTGTAAAAAACATCATATAAAAATAAGGCATAATTGTAAAAATATAAAAGAGAATATAAAACAAAGTAAAATAAAAAATGACGGACCCAATCAGGGCCATAGTGTACCCTTCTACTTCGAGTTTAAATTAAAAAAATATATAAAAAACAACTTTGACAACGTCAAAGGTGCCAGGACGTGGGGCTCGCACCCACAAAAAAAAAAAAAAAAAAAAAGTACGTAAGAGTAGATTATATTAACATTAATCTCGGTCTCAGAAGATGCTGAGAGAAATATAATATGTATTATTACCTAATAATGATCTATCACTAAAAACAAATTAACATCATATCAAGAATCAGTTAAACTATTTTCAGTTATTTTTAAATTAAATAAATTATTTATAACTTAAGAAGATACGATAATAGTTTTATTCTTAACTTAATATTGAAGTGTCAAAATCAATATATTATAAAACATATATATATTTATATATATATATATATATATAATATCATTAGTGCTTAAATGAATTATAACATCATCTTACAACTTGTACTCAAAAAGGCCCAAAATATAATTACTACTGATTTTAATTTTAAGCTTTTGCTTAACTGAACCTGTCTATTAGTTTGTTAGTCAAGTCTCGAAACTGAATTTTGAACCGGTTAACCTTATTTAATCACAAACCTTTATTTTAAAAACTTTTTTCTTTTTTTTTGTAAAAATAAAGAATACTTATTTATATTTAATCAAAAAAAAGAACGTTTTCCAAATTCTTGTGAGAACTACTCCATGTGGTGGAATAAGAACGAAAGTTGTAGGTATTACTAATTAATCTAAAACTGGTTTTTTTTCCTCGACCGCATTCTCAAAAATATATTCTTGGTTCAAAAAACAATAATTCGAACATGTGAGTGTTTCGTATTTATAAATAAAAATCAAATGATATTTCATTATATTATAATACATTATAATTAATAACAGCAGATGTCAGTGATTGTGTCTGTTGCGCCATTCCTGGTAGATGTTCTCGGCTGTACCCACAGCGCTTATAATACCAAGACCTTTTTTCTAAAAAGATAAATAAAGATATAAAAGGTTAAAGGTTAAGTTTTTTGTCACAAATTCCAGGTAATTGACATTTATATTTAAATATAACTTGGTAAACCATTTCACTTTTATTCGTTTTAAATGCTATTTATCAGTTTATTTTAAATAGAAATAAAACATTAAAATCTATATAACGATAGATTTTAATGTTTTAAAATAATTAAAATAAATAACTTCAGGAAACATTTGAATATGACATATATAATACCGTCTTATTACTGATCAGGCAGAAGATATTGTAATTATAACAATAATTATAATACTTACAACAGCGCCCATGTTAAATTTTGGTTTTGCATTACTCTGTGCAATAAACAATGAAAACACCGCCATCAGTACTACAAGAACCACTGAGAACTTCATATTAATAGAACTGTGAGAAGAACAGACCACACACCTGATACGTGAAGAAATGATATCGATTAGTTTGGAAGTAGAGTATTTAAACGAGTCGTTAATGAACTCAGTCATTCTGTTAGGAGTTACCCATTGCATATTGCATTAGTTTTTCCGTACTGTTAGTAAGACATTAGTTTCATTACTTCTTAATGTATTTTAAAGTGAGCCATTCATGATAATTATTACTTGATTCAAGACAAACATTTATAGAACGACTTAATTTATAATAGATATTATAAGGTAACGCGCAATATTAACTGAGAGTTTGTTTATCTAATGCTGTATTTTTACTATAGAATTACCACATTCGTAACATTTAAAATATAATGTAGTGTGTAATAGGCAAGTAGTAATTCTTTTACTTGATTTTAATTCAAATATAATAACCATATAAATCCATTCCATACATAATATCGAGCTAGTATTCGTTTTCTAAGTTTTTATATTTTAATATGCATTGTTTTATCGAATAATAATAAAATACATACTATATAGTATTATTAAATATATATCTTTAGACTTAACATCGTAAGAAATCGTCATCGTTTAGACCCGGTGCTATTGGACCCACAATAACAAAATGTGGCAAAGTACTCCATTGCTTAAACTTCGGTTCCTTATTGTAAATAACCACAATCTCACCTCTTAACAATAAGTCACCAACAAAGCCAAACAGAACAAGTGATCAGGTTCTCGTATCCAGAAAATATGACCGATTGCCTATCCATACTGTCTTCGTGCCGCCATTACCAATGAGCGGGCGGTACAGCGTTTACTACTATGTAATCAATTTACAAACTTTAATTAAAACAACATGTTCGTTATGGTTCAGAAAAAAATATCTGATAGCCATGTTAGTCGAGTACTGTTTATGGAGCACAAATCAATATAAAATAAAATTTTCTTCGACTTTTAACATTATAAATAAATTAAAGTATGCAGAGATGGTAACACAATTAATTTTATAATATAATTATCCTCCCATTTCATTAATAAAAACAAGAAAAAAATATAGATCGTCATCTGTAATCTTAATTTTGATGTATAAATTCAGCTTTACAAAGTCACAGGTTCGAATGCATTTTCTTAAAATAACCTAGACTATATTATTGGTTGTTTAAATCCTTGCGTAATTAAGTTTTCGTACTTAGTTTAAATATAAATAGTTTCGTAACTTTATAATGAAAACTTTAAGCAATATTAACACCTTTAAAGCCTTTAAAGATTTTGATCATATATTATAAAATATCATATTAAAAATAATGTTTAACAATATTTTTATATTTTTTTTATTTCAAAAGTAAACCATTGAAGATAATATTAATAGCGACTCCTTATTATTGATGTTTATCATGAAAAAATTGAATAGAATAACAACCGACTTTAAAAACGACAACGTCCACCCTGACGTGCACGCCTCAATGATTAACTTGAAGAGTATCGAACGAAGCTTGCACATATGTGATTCAGCTGATAAAAGAAAAACAAATCATTGATTAGTTATTTTTTATTATTATCTAAAAATAACATAAGAGTAATCTTTATTAATTCAACTTGTGTTTAATATTTTGAAAACTGAGTTTTCCATACCGTTGCTATTGAATTATTCTTATACTTAACGCTATATTCTTTTCTTAGTAACTTTAACGACAGTACCTATCCACTAACATATCGCAGACTCAAGAGAACAATTACAAAAAAAAACTAAAAATACCACCATTCATAACTTTTTTCATAATTGAACAACAATTTCCTAGTAACAATTATAAAAAGTTGTATAACTTTTTGATCTCTAACATTTTCATTAAAAATATGCGACACGGTGCATTTATGAATTACGTTTATAAAACAACAAATAACAATCAAATGTCGTTGATAAACTGGTATTGTAAATATATATACTATAATATAAAACATCCGTGAAGCCTACTTCATGATATTACTTTTCGGAACGGGATTGAAACTACATTTACGGAATTGACAACATCTTATTTAACAGATTGATTGTTGAATTCACTGTAACTTTGAACAATAATACTGAAGTTCAATTGTTTTGTTAAGCATTAAAGAAACAATATAACAACAAAATATATAGAATTGTAAATTAAAGAATATATAAGAGTTGTTAAAAACTATTTAGAGATGAACCAAATATTTAACTGGACCTAATTATTTAATTAAATTTTAAATGACCGACACGTTCTTGTATTGTATGTATGTATCAAGTATCTTGATAATGATTTTGAAAACCAGACATCGTTTCCTTTTAATATCATTTCAATATACTATATCATAGATACCCTGTAAGAATTGAAAGATACTAAAATTGTTCTTAAAAATAAAATAATTTAGACGTTGTTTTACAATGATTTAGGGTCGTGGTCACATTATGTAGTAATCTGATGAAGTATGTGTGTTATTATAATGTCTATAATAAATTAATGAATAAACAATATCAGTTTCACTTTCAAATTGTTTTTACTTGGTGTGCTGTTATGGCTTTTGTTGTAATCAAAATTGAATAATTTAGCAAAACCTATTATTTATTTAGTGAGAATGCTTCGTAAGCGCTGGCTTCAAGAGATAATGGTATTTGTATTTTTTTTTAATAGTTTGTTCACATCTACTATCGCTTGTTGTAATTTTGAATTTAGTAATAAGTTTTAGTTACAGAAAATAAATAATTACGTATATTAGTATAAAAGTTTTGCTTGCGAATTTATTTTTATGATCTTTTACACAAATAGGTACGAGTATTTTTAAAAGCGATTTGTCTAATTTAAAAATATTTTAAATTGCATGTATATGTGACACATGGTTAGAGAGACAGAGAGTCAAAATAACACTTTTGAACTTTATTCGGTATTCTAATAAATACATTTTTTCTTTTAGTGCTGTTATAAATTTTGAGTATGTGTACTTGCAATTTTCATTCCATAAATAAAATAATATACATAATAAAAAAGCTACACTCGAAATATTATTATCTTTATAAAGTGCTATTATATAAAAATGCAGCATAGAATAGGTAACAATGATTTGCATATAAAAGCGAAAAAGACAATGGTTCGAAAAAGATGATCCACAAAGTATTTTCTTAGATTTTCACGAGTATACATTTGAAATAAAACTATTTTTTACAAATTAAAACTCGCGTATAATTTGTTTACATTTTAATTTTTACCCGACGTTTCGAATGCTTTGCAGCAATCATGTTCACGGGTAGACGAGACACTTACATCTCGTGAGTCTCATCTCAAATTAAACGCGAGTTTTAATCCTTAAACAATAGTTTTATTTCAAATGATCCACAAAAATTATGATTTTATAAATCTTTTTAAATCATCTTCAGTATCCGTAAATTACAAATTGTATTGAGGGTATATACATATATATTAATAAGTTTACATTATATATATATAAAGTTACATCAGTTAACATCAGTTCATTTAAAATAATAATAATAAATGTAAACTTATTAACATCTAAGGAAGCCTTCTTTGAATCGTATTTTGATAAAATACATTTTATCAAGATTTAAAGGATATTACTCATTTAAGATCAATTTAAAGCTTATATAAACATATCTGCACAAAATAATTTCATTTTCATTTTAATATTACTTATAGCAGAATATTTCTTAAAACTCCAAAATGTTTACACAAATTCATTTAGAAAATAGCTTTTATGTAAACGCATATTAATACTAACTTATAAATAAATAATATAAATTTTTAAAAACAAACATTTATTTTAAAAACAAAAATGTGATTATTATAAGTTTGTATAAAAATTACAATTTATACATTCTCAATTCATAACAACTGATGTGCAAAATTAATTATAAAATGAAATCTATCTTATTATTGTTTCAAAATTTGCATAAATTTAGAAAACCGTTCTTCCATTAATGCCAGCTAAATTTCTGCTTATTTTAATAATAATGTATATTTATAATATATATTAGTTCTCTTAACACAAATAGCTGACCTTTAAATCGCTGCAACACATTTATTATGTACATAGTTATTAATAAAGTATATAATGCCTAATTAGTTAAAGCATAACATAAAAAGGGAACCTTATCTTAAATTAAGCAATTGATAATTTCTTGAAGAGGTTTTGTTGTTTAATTAATTGACGATGACTCAGCTTCTTTGAAGTGATAAATGAACGCTGCAGCACTTGAAGCTTTATATATTAACCTTCGTCGTATATCTTGTGATTATATTAAATTACTTTTAAATTCATTTTATTGTACCAATAACTTTAACAAGTGATATACCAGGACGGTTTCCATGAGGTCGCGCGTTCGAGTCCTGCACGTATTGATAATTTTTTCATTAAAATGTAATAAGTTTAAGATGGCTACATGGCTATATAAGTTTAAAAGAATATTTCAAATAGTGGTATATCTATGTTTCTTTGTTAGTAATATAACATTGGTCCTGAGTTATATATATTTGTAGAGGATAAGAGTCAATGTTTTTTTTAAGTTTGATCAATTGCGTGCGGTCGGAAGACCCCACCCAATTAATATTATGACTTTCACGTCCACGTTTCGATACGTTTGCGGGTTTATTTAAGAGTAAGGTCATTTCATTATTATTACACCAATAGTAGAGAGTTAATATTTTGTTTAATAATTAATTTTTTATTAAATGTTTATAATTTTTTATAAATTTATCAGTTATTTTTTTCTTGTCTGCATAACATATTGAAAGCGGTTAGTTCATATTAAATTTCATTTCTCCGAGATTTATGAATAAATAGATGGAACTAATCAATTTAAAAGCATATCTAAAGATTCCGCACTCTTTTAAAAGATAATAATATAATGAGTAACAATAAAAATGTGTGTAAAGAGATCTTTATATCACATGAAATGGATAAAATGGTACTCTTATCATTTTGTTCTATATGTCAATGTGTTTATATGTATGTCAATTGTCTATTTACCCATTTACCCCATTTTTAAATTAGAAAAATTGGTCTGATGGTTCGTAATTGTATGTAAACTCTATATTGAAATAACTACTAAATACTTTAGTTTATATCTAAAAAAATTAATAAAAGTAAAATTATAATTATATTTTACTAGTATAATAATATCGTCTAAAGAGTCTTAAGCGTCTGCAAAATGGAGGCATCCACTTTATCTGTGGTCTCATAAAATTTAATTACGTCACAATTTACAAATCGAATATTAAATGACTTCCTATTCGCGAGCGTAGGAACTTAGGTTCACTTTGTTTTCTCTCTAAAGTTATATCCAATAGAGCTGATAATTTCCAGGAACAATTTAACTTCTTATATGGTTTAACCACCGACTGCTGATCACAAATTCTAGTCTTTTGCTATACTAGTACCATACCACTACTTCTTATCAAACTCTATTATATTTAATTCTAACAAACTCTAAAAACTACTTCCTTACTCCATTAGGAGCAATCAGTCACTGCCGGTTTTTAGATCACTGGGGATTACCTATTGTCATGAGTTAGTTGGCACAAATACATGATAGACTTAAGTTATTTTGTAGGTTATATTTTTAAGTAAAATTACTGTACTTTATTTCTATAAGTTTTATTATTTCTCTCTTAACGGTTTCGCTGGAAGAAATCTTTAATATAGATTAACTCATCTTTTTTGTAAATTTCGTTATTCACATGTTTTAATAAAAACCATGTGTACAATAAAATAGTCCGTAAATAATGTAGTAAGTGTATATTAACATAAGAGTTAAACTTGCCTCAAATGTAACGAAATATATACAATAAATGAGAAAATAAAGGTCAGACCAACATTTTTTATACATATTTCGCAATAGATTCAATAATATACACATTTTTTTTCTGCTACTGTTTATTATTATTATTTTTTTAATTTATTGCTTTTAATATGGGCTCTTTCGTTCGTATTAAATATATTTTTATATATATCAAGTTGTCTGACAGAACATACTGACAGAACCGACTGAAATGACCTAAATAAAAGGAAATCTAACACACCCAAAATATGAAGATATAGTATGACATATTTAGTACAATTAAACACTTACGAGAATATATATTATGTAATAAACCTAATGCTAATGTATTGTTTTGTTTAAAAAATATAGAGAGATATAAATCAGATTTATATTCGAGAGAGTGATGGTATCACTTGATTTATTATCATTTTACAAAAGAAAAGTGTTTTCTATAAATTTTATATTGGAACATTTCATATACCATTTTTATATCAGAATACAAAAACGATGGCATTAAGTACCCAGTTAAAAAAAATTACAACATTATTTTACAATTTTATATTTTAAGTAACGTATATTTTAAAACAAATTCCCAACAATTTATTTTGTGTTCATTTTTGGCGCGTTTTTTTTATTATTGGTATTTTTATTAACTAATCTCAGATATATATTTTTATCGAATGTACGTGAGCAAGATCCTTTTCTATGGTAACAATACAAAAAATTGCAGTTTTCGTTGTTTTCTTTCGTTTGTAATAATTATTATAATTATAATATGATGGTGTGAAATGAATATGATTAGAGGTTACTGGAAAGTATGTTACAAATTTTCATTTGTGTAATTCTTGATACAGATAAAGAGATCAATAGGTCATTGATCCTATTAGTTTCGATTTCTTTTCATTATAAGGTAAAAACGAAGTAAAATATGCTGTGTAAAATGACGTACAAACATCTACAAATCTCTAGAACATTAACGGCTTGTTCAAAAGAAAAAATACGTAAAACAAAAAGAAAGTTATAATGTTCCGAGCCTAATGCGTTGGTATAACAATAATCGGAAAACTTTTTATCATATATGTAGGAAAGCCAAAACGTGTAAAGTTTTTTCATTCCTATTGATCGTCCTTTTACTTTTCATCACTATCAAGTTTTTATATTTATATGTCTCAATACTTTAGTTGTTATAACTATTACTTTTCTCACATATTCCCATCAACTATTCAACATAACAGATGTAATCAGGCACATAATATAATCATCATACAATTTCAAGAGGTTGGTATAAGTTAAAATGGTAATTCATATTTATTGAGAACACAGTATAATATAAAGAGTCTTGTCCTCGCTAACTGCTTTAACAATGCATAGCCTCTATTGGTGGTATTGGAAACTTTAATTTTTATTAAGAAATCTGTCGTTTTATGAAAGCGCTCACTAAAACAGAATTTTTAAAAATTCGATCCCGGTTTTGAAATATATATCCATACCGTCGAATGCTGTTGGTGCTGACTGTATCAGTCGCAACATGATTATTCCTATCCTCGATATTATTGCTCCTACATTAAAACATATCCTTAACCATTCCATTGCTACTTGTGAATTTCCAGATGCTTGGAAAAGTGCCCAAATTGTTCCTATACCTAAGAAGGCCAAGCCATCCGTTATCGAAGATTTTCGACCTATCTCAATTTTACCGTTCCTCTCCAAAATCCTTGAAAAATTAGTTTTCGAACAGATTAGCACATTTCTCAATCAAAATTCCCTTCTAAGTCCTTTTCAGTCCGGATTTCGACCAGGTCACAGTACCACTTCAGCTCTTGTTAAGATTACCGACGACATTTGACTTGCGATGGATAATAAACAAGTGACATTACCGATTCTATTAGATTTCAGTAATGCGTTTAACACTGTAGATTATGACATCTTATTGAGTCTAATGCGTTCCATTAACATATCTCCATCTGTGATAGACTGGTTTCGGAGTTACCTCACCGGTCGGAGACAGCGAATTATACAGTCTGATAATTCCTTCTCATCTTGGTCCAGACTCTCCGCTGGGGTACCTCAGGGTGGCGTGATTTCTCCAATATTATTCGCGTTATTTATTAACTCTATCACTCAGGAAATTTCTTCTCTCTATCACATGTATGCAGATGATATTCAAATATATCGCCATTCAAACCTCGCAAACATTTTCTATTCGATAGCCGCCATTAATAGTGACCTAGCTGCTATACTCAGGTGGAGTCATTTATTTGGCTTAAAGATAAATCCCCTTAAGTCGCAGGCTATTATCATTGGCAGCGCTGGTATGATTTCGAGGATTGATTGGCGGAATCTTCCTCCGATCTTATATAACGGATTAACAATTCCTTATTGTGAGACGGTCAAAGATCTTGGAATACATTTAGATAAAACATTATCTGGGTCTGCCCATATTAAAGAGGTAAGTAAGAAAATGTTTATGACAATTCACTCATTAAAGCGACTCAGATATTTTCTTCCAATTCCTACCAAAATTATGTTAGCACAATCTCTTTTTCTTTCCGTTCTTGATTATGCCGATGCAAGTTACCCAAATTTGACCGAGGACTATTTAAATAAACTTGAGCGACTTCAAAATATTGCTATAAGGTTCATATTTGGCTTACGTAAATATGACCACGTTTCCCATTTTCGTCAACAACTCAAGTGACTCCCTATTCGCCGACGCCGGGATTTACGCTTTCTTTCTCTTTTGTACTGTGTGTTATTTCACCCAAACTCACCTTCATACTTGAAAGAGAGATTTCATTTTCTGGGATCTCCCCCAGACTTGCGTCCTTCCCGATATGTCACCCTAAAAACACCTGTCCATAACTCAACACTCTATAAACACTCCTTTACAGTTTCTGTCATTAAGTTATGGAATAAATTGCCCCTTTATATTCGCAAGTCAAAATCTTTACATATATTTAAAAAAACTGTCAAGGATTATTATTTATCTTTAGATATTTAGATCGGTTTATAGAAATGTTTATATCTTTTTTTTTTCTTTTTTATTATTATTTATTTTCTATGTATATATTAATTAATAATTTTAAAATATTGTTTAGTTTGTTAGATTCTATTTATTGTATTAGGTATATATGTATATCTATATGTATTAGTGTGTTACTATTTGTATGTATGTCTATTGCTATATTATAACTTTGTACCACCTGCTTCTATGTTTTTTTTATTAAATATTGTCCGTTCGATAACGTTGCCTGGAAGAAATCGCCCTTAGGCGATAAGGCCGCCACTTGTACATACCTATGTGTTTTTTAATTTTTGTGTTTTTTCTTGTATATGATTTTTTTTTTATTTTGGTGTACAATAAAGAATATATATATATATATATATATATATATATGTAATAAAAGGTTCTATAAAAAGTCAAACGTTTTCAATTAAGTTAAGGAAGAATTGGTTCAAGAACAGGCTCAACACCTGCATACGCTTCATTTTTGGATTAAATTTGATGATAATCCCGACACTAGATTTAAACTTGTATAGTTGCCTATTCGTAAACAGAGAAATCTTCTGTTTCATATACTCAATTTTATTTATTCTTTTCAATCCTATTTATTTCAATTTCGCTTTATATACAAATTATTTCTTTTTTCCATCAATTCAATATACTGCGTTCTTGTCCAACTCATTTTCTTTATTTTATTTAAAATATTTGTTTATTTATAGAATTTTTCAAATTATTTTTTTTATTTTTTTGAACGCCTACCAACATCTTCTTTTGTACATCGTAACTTTATTTTTTTAAATCATTAATCCCACCTTTTGTGCAGTATATTGTGCAATATTATACCAAAAAGATGTTATTTAAAACTTTATTATAATATTATTTTGTATTGGTTCAGAAACTTATTGAGCTGAGCGAAGCGAAGCTCTTTACTACCCAAATTTTCAACTCTTTGTTACCCTACTCCTCCTTGAATTTACGAGCTACGCGCACGAAATTTTGCACACATGCGCATAATGAGCAAAAGCCGGTCTGGATTGAAAATCAGACGAATCGTAATTGTAGTTTTCGAGATAATTGATAAAATATGTCCCATATAAAACATATAAAACTTTTTTGTTTCGCACGCACTGCGTCGGGAGGCTAATCCCGCTTGCGTGGACCTAGTACTTCTAACTACTATAAAATTAACTATAAGTGTAAGTTTTTGTAATATATTTTTTGTATCGCTCAGCTTTCTCCGCTTGCTGGCCTAGTAAATAGTATTTATCTAAACGCAGTCTATTTCAATGTATACTCTTAGTTTTAAAAAAAGCTTTATTTAATATAAGACAATTTTATATGAACATGGAATGAAAAACTTAATAACACGTCTATATCTGAAATACAATTATTTTTACGGATTAAAACTTGCGTATAATATATTTATTTATCGTGTTCACGATTACTGCAAAGTATTCGAAACGTCGGGTTTTACTATTTATTTTTGCAATAAAAAGTTCTATAGAGGCCCACCGGCATCGGGTGTAGGGACCGAGCTACCGGTGGTTAGAGCTCCAGAGAGAGGAACCTACCCACAATGCGTACTATGTCGAGTAAAACTACCTTTTGGATCTTTTTTTTATTATTATTATTTTTATTATTATCCATCTTTATTGACTTGGCCTTAACTTTATTTTCCTGAAAATAGTCTTCTCCTATCTTAAATCCTTCTAAATAATATTTGTTAATTTTCCTACTGTAATATTTATATAAATCCAGAAAAAAAAGTTACTGAAAACAATAAATATATATTATACGGCGAAATATATAGTACGTCAAGATGATTAAAAATAAAGAATAACATTTCGAATGCTTCAAAATTAAATTCTGATAACTATGTATATTGTTCCACAATCGTAAAATATTATTAAAATTTACTGTTAAACCTAATTTTCTTCTTGAGCTTCTCTAAATCATTTTGTTGGTTGATGGCGTGATAGACGGACCGAAGACAATACTACATAGAACAATTTTTTAATACTGCAAATTGTTGAATACTTCTGATCTTTAGAATTTTTAAAATAATATTGGCCATTGCTTTAATCTGTTATATATACGTCGTGCTCGTAAATACATTTAATAACATTTATTAACGCTAATACGATATTATAATGTAATGCGATCGCATCATTAATCGTACGCCATTTGTTATTTTACTTTACGTAAAATATGACATGATTTTAAAATATTATTTTATCACTGCCTGTTTCTATACAGGTTTTAAAATTAATATTCTTTCAATAAACCCATATTTCAATATTCTATAGATAGTTTTAAAACGTACTAAACCTTTATACATTAGTCATTCAAAATTATCTTTTTTTTTTTTCAAATATTTGATTGCTGTTCAATTATTTTGGGAACGCAAGTTTTAATCCGTAAAAAATAGTTTTATTTCAAATGTGTACTTATGAAAATCTAAGAAAATATTAACATTTCCATAATATATATTTTTTTAAACATACTATAAATAATCAACTGATGAACTGAACTGAACTGATGAACTGGATTCGAACTTACGGCCTTGGGAGTCTGTCAAATCATCTCGTTATTTATCTTCATGAATTAAGTAATTATACATATATTTTTGGTATAATATATTTCAAAAGATTTATTTCGAAATTCGTATTAACTATTTCAAATTATTAAAAGTGAAAAAGCAATATATAAGATAATTTAATTTTCTTACTTTTAATTTATTTTTAATTTACTTACTTATTTTGTTAACAAAATGAATAGAAACAATTCACTACAAGAAGTATGTAGTAAGTTAATAAAACACCTTTTTTTAAATAAAAAAAGTCTAGGTATTGTTCTTTTTAATTTTCCTTCTTTCAAAATTCCAAGACCTCTAAATATTACTTATTTATTTCACACACAAACATCACAATTTTTACAGGTAGTTATAAAAAATTATTAAAAATTAATACTTATATGTTGAGCTTATTACATTTTGAAAAAATATACAATGAAAAATTTTTCGATACGACCAGGGTTCGAACACAATAACCTCGGGGTAACCATCTCGTCGCTCTACCAATTCAGGTTTTTATTTATTAATCTTAATTTGTCAATAAAATTAAGATTATTTGTAACTTTATAACCTAATGTAGTTCATGTAAATTGCATCAGAGAACACGTAAAATGACAATATTAATATTATTATATAATTTACCTTAAGGGAACCTTATGCTTGTTTTACTACGAATTTCTATTCATTGCTTTGATTCTTTTATAGCTTTTAGAAGGGCTTTTATAAATGCTGAAAATTTGAATTAAATAAAATGATCAAAGCTCTAAACGTAAACTAAATTAAATTTATAAATTCTTATACAAATAAAACAATATTGATTTTATTCGTTAGTGGTATGGAACCCCAGAATAAATATTGTTAAATTTTAGGTCTGCATCACCAGGAATTGCATAAAATTTATTCCACTCCTACTGCTAATAGAGCATGGAATTGTTCCCAACAATACTCCAGTACTTAAAGATTTATGAATGAGAAAATCTGAAAGAGGAGCCGATTTTTGTTCGAGGATAAGAATCTGTGTTTTTGTTGATATATTTACATATCACACAATAATAACTTTTACAAAAGTGTTAATGTTTAAATAATGTAATTGTAACAAAACTGGCCTAGTTACATACAGGTACATAATAAGAAGAAAGTTTTACATGGCGCTCTAATAACATTATAGACAATGTTAAACCATAATGGAATTAAGCAGTCACTAATATGTCAATCCTTGTCTTTGAATCTGATAATTTAAATAAAAACATTTTATAATAAATATTTAAATTTAAATAAAAACATTTTATTGGATGTTTATAAAATCAGCTTTTTTTTACATTTATGTTTTTGTTTTGGATATCACTTATTTCTGCAAAGTTAAAAATAAATTAATGGGTCTTTCGCAAAACTTCGTGTTTATTTAATATATATGCTTATTAATTTTAAAACCTGTGAAATGTTTTATTTTGTTTTCATTAGTTGTTCACTACAAATTATTTATTTATAATAATATGTAACCTTTATCATTTTTATTTTTTCACTCGTTATTTTTTTGCATATCTACAGCTGGAACTCTTCAAAAGGAAAATATAACAAATTCTTATGTGCAGTAAACATAAGAATTTGTTATATTTTCCTCTGCAGTAATCTTCCCATAACCACTGCTACTAAAATCGTTGTAAGGATTAATTGTTAATATATAAGATTAGTATTATTAAGAAAAAATTTCTATGAAGTGTATTATAAAATAGCGTGTACAAGTACACCGCCACATTTAAGTCAAATTTAGGTCTTCGTATGTGGGAGAGCGTAGGTTTGCGCTTAAAATTTGATTCTTCTCCTGGGGGTGTAGATACAGAAAATGAATTCCTCCGATTGCTATAGAGAGGTTGTTCAACTTTTGTGTCTTTATTTTATTCCATACCGTTCTCATATGTAATTAATACGTATTTTAAAAATAAATTTTTGACATGAAATGTTATTATTTCAATCAGGATGTTGAAATACTTGTACTGTTATTGTAGTTCGGCTTCAGTATGTAAAATGATTTCAGCATAACAAATGAAGCTGTGTAGTGTCCATAGAAAAAAATATGAATAAGTCAAAAAGTTGAAAGTTTTCAATATACAAAAAAATATATCTATAAAACAAAGTTCACCAAAGTTTGTATAACATTAGTTACAAGGAGATAAAATCTCCGCAAATGAGTTAAGTATAACATTTTAATAAATAATATTCTTCTGTTTACCTCATGGAGGAAATGGTAACAGCGTAGGCTCTTTCATTACCTTGTACAAATAATATATATAAAGTAAATATAATATGTTACATTCAAAAAACACTTTGCGTACGTCTTTTCATTATCATGATGTATTTCGCGTAAATAGCTCCGAGCGGTTATCATTCGAATAAAAGTTAATGAATATTTAAAAGCAACAGGTTTTTTGTTCAAAGTATATTTCATTCGCTTGTAATAAAACTATCATAAAATTTAAACAAAATGTAAAAAGTTTTGTAATTTCGTTAGCGTCCATCAAACATACTTATTGACTTGTAAGTAGTATGTATACAACGTATCGTGTAACGTAGCAATAAACAATAATAACGGTATAAATGTCACCATACTTATCGTATTGAATAGATAGGTAGGTAGTCTTCCTAGAGAGAGTACAAAACTGTTATCCAAAGAGTAAGCTTTTAATGTGAACATTACTCTTTTTCCAATTTCTAATTAATTAGTAATCATTATCTTCAAAATCCAGTAAAAGATAATATTATTATTAAGACTTTCGCAACGGATTAAAACGAAGTTAATAAGCGTTTTCTTATGAACTTCGTTTTAATCCAGATGTTGAACCTTAGTCTCTGTTTAGATAATATAGTAAACTATTTAGTATGCATTAAAATTAAGAGAAGAAACGTTTAATTTATAAATATGTATTTAATTTATAAACTACCCGTTTCTTTGTTAAGTTTACTGCTAAAACAATGAAATCTTATTAACATTAAACAAAATGGTATATAAAAGATATTTGCACGTTTACTACGAAGCACTCAGGACTTAGAAAAGCTTCCTTTGGCTGCATTCCAGTTGTTAAAGTTTTCAAACGATTTACACTCTATATAACAGAAAAAAATAAAGATATTATGACTGAATGTTCTTCTTTTGTTTGCAAACATCCTTTTTTAAAAATTACTTTTTTAATATTCTTAAATTGTTTCTTACGCTACAGACGTTGATTGATAAACAAAGTAATGAATTTTTAAAGTAAATTCTTGTACAATTTAAAATAAGGTTTAGTATAATTCTCAACATGTTTTTATTTTTTGTTTGATAATTTTCAAAATAATTAATTTATACATATTTTTTTTGTCTAATGGAAAATTGGTACTTAAAGAAATTAATTGAATGTTAAATTATATGTTGAATCAGTTTATATTAAATCAGTTCAATTTTGAAAAAAGTTACTGAATTTAAATTTTATTTTGAAGTATAAAATTTAATTTCAAAAACAGTATTATACTGAATATTAATGTATTCAGAATATTAGTATTAGTAATACTGATGCTTGACCATCTGTTGTCACTTGAGACAATCGTAATGCGTGATAATATAACAATACATATGAAATAAACATATATTATAGGTCAATTATGTACATATGTACGTAACTTAATCTCTCGTAATTATGTCTATTAGCTTCTGGATATAGATCGAAATGATATGTGTGTACATATTTATATAAATGTCATCTACGTTGCAATGCTGTAATTGCAACATAAATTGAGTTTAGATCTCGGGTGAATAATACTAGCAAAGTTATATATGTCATTGTTGAACGTGGACGATGCCACGCCCTTTGATGTCTCCGACCATATTACATAACTTGGGATTCAAACTTAGGGATATTTTTTTACGTAATAAGGACGAAACATTAGAGGTTTATTTAATGTTACAGTGTTTCTGGCATTACATTAACAAAGTAAAAGTTTTAACAATATTAAAATTACAGAAGAAATAAAATCATTATCAGGTACTTCGTAAGTCACACTTCTCTTCTTACGCGCCTGTTCTGATGTCATGAAATAGTGATCATTGACTTGATCATAAAATCATATTACTAATTTATTATTGGAATTTCAATTCCTTCTCCCTCTCCAACGATAAAGCTTACTATTTAGTTGATTGCATTCAAACTGTCCTCAGAGTCAACCCGAAATACCCGAATACAAGATTCTTCATAGCAATATTTGTGTCATAATTAGTTCAAGTTACAAACATACTATTAAAACCACTTTTTCCAATTTACATATTTTTGATCTAGACTTAACATACGAAGTAACACAACGTTATAACAATAAAATGATATCAAGTTCAAATCTATATCTATATGGCGCAAATCTATTTATCTATTGGGTCAGTCTGGCAGTCTGTTTATATATTAATTTTTGAATTGTAATAATTGAATCTATAATGAAACCAGTGGCAATGAGTACGAGCCCCTTAACATTAGCTTAAAATTGTTAATTTGGATGTAATATAAAATAAATAAAAATAGTGGTATTTTAATAACACGCATAGATTAGACTGTCACCTTAATACCGCAATTAGATTTTGTATATTGCTTTGTATATACCAACAGGTATTCATATTTAAAAAAGAATCGCTTTGTAGTTTTCCCTGAACTGTTTAGTTTTTGGTCTAAGTAGCGTAAATACGCACCACCACAAAACCCCATATTTGATAGACTAAACACCCCGAAAGTGCAAAATTCCGTTTTTTTTAAATTTAAAAACCGCTTGATTGCTTTCTGTGGAAAAAAGATCAGCTCTAAGTTACTTCGATTAGTACCAAAACAAAGTCCATTGTTAATCAGGTTGCAAGAAAGTGGAATCGCAAAAATCGCTTTCATACATACACACATACATGAATGTATCTAAGTATCACACCTCAAATCGTAAATATATTACAAAAAATACATTTTCGAAAATCAGTGTGATTTTGATAATAATAAGGACATCTACTTTTGTATAATATATGAAGATGACTATTACTTTGAAAACCTTGTAGGTTCATGAAGTTTTAGAAACCCAGCAAAGCAGACAAATAAATACACAACAGATAAAAAGACAAAATTGCTAAAATACGCGACATTGCTTTAAAAAAAAAAGTATTTTATCTTCATACTATATGCATAACATCTATATTGACATGTTATAAACGTTCAGCAATACATCATTGTTTAGCTATTAAATTTTATTTTTTTTTTCTATTTGATATTGGTCAGTACTGAGTAACTTTAAACATCCAAAATTGCAACCTAAGACAATCTAGAAGATACAAACTTAAAAGATAAATAATATAAGTAAACTATAACAATTATTTAAATAAAGAAATACCTAAAGTAAGTGTTAAAAATATCAATTTTGAATAATTTAGTTCGACATTGTTAGTAAATGTAATAATTTCAATTAAAAGGTTTGGCTTTGAAGCTCCGCAGGCTAAAATATGATTAATAATAACCTCTTTGTAAATTACGAAATTGGAGGGCGATGGATTTGTTGATTAATTGATTTAATTGTAAGCATTATATTATCGATATAATGGGGCGCCAGCAAGCGAGGAAAGCTGAGCGAAACGAAAAGCTATTAACAAAAAATTATACATATCTCAGTCATAGTAAGAACTTACCATTTGCGGGTGTAAAAGAACGTTTCGATCAAAAATAAATTTAATAGGAAATTACTCTTAATCTATAATTTACGGCATGTGGTAATCAACTTGTCCAAATTTGTTAATTATAGCTTAATCGATGTAGAAGGCAGATAGCGGAAAACATTTGATAGAGTTGACCGGTACAGATTAACTAAGCCTCAGTGTACCCCGCGTCCAATGCCATAATTATTAGTTGTCTAGGGCAAACGATGTCCTGTCCGCAAAACTAGACTTATTTTGGACATATCGCTTTTGCTAAATAAATTTTTAAAAAAAATAGTGCTAGGATACTTTTTACACGTAAGTTATACAACTTTGTAGCAAGATATTTTGATATATTACAAATAGAGACACGTATTACTATGTATTATATCGGTGTTCAGCAACTGGTTATTTACGAAACGAACTGCCTAATTTGCGAATACTACAATAAATGAACATGCCGCAGCAGTAAACAGCAAACGGTAAAATCGGCTTCCCCCAATACGGTTTGTATCCATTATGCGAGGACGCCTTTGATTAATGAGATATATGCAAAAAAATGGCACAATTCTAATCAAAATAAAATACTCGGTCTACTAGAGATTATGATAAAGCTGTACAAGTTATATCTTTGAAAGCTGTAAAAGAAAGAAATTTTCCATTATTTCAACGTCTTTTTATTAATATTTCCTTGTTATATTTAGTGAATTTTCAACAGACAACATTTTTCAAAACCCACAGAAAACTGGGTTTGAAAAAAAGTTTCATTTGAAAAAAATATCGTTTTCATTGCACGAGCTCTCACTGATTATTTGCATTACCCAGATTCTAACCACCCAAAAGTCGAAACTATATGTTTTAGCATTTAAATTATCTTTCCTTATAAAAAAAATCATGATTATAGAAATATAAGATTATCGTCGTTGCTATTTACTATATTTAGAGGCCTCTCTTCATATGTAACTGTGTAACATTTATATTTTAAAGGATATCATATTACAATGAATTCAAACAATCAAACAATCAGTATTTAAATATAGTCACTCAATTCCGGAGAATCAAACAATTATCAGCATATATATCTGAGTCAAATGTGGCTTTGTAACAATGCTAAAAGTATTACCTGAGGCAGCGCCAAGTTTCATGAATCACGAATAAAATATCTTGTACTCAGCAATCGCTTAAATGTCTGCGGGTGGAGCCATTACCTGTAACTTAGCTCTAAAGTAAAATATTACTTGACCTGCTTTTCCTTTTAAAAAATCATTTCTATTCTGACTTGAGGGTAGTTTAGAACGAGCACCGAACAAGTATTTATACATTATTATATAAAAATTTCTAATTTATATTTTTATATATTATCTAACATGGTTTTCAATATTCGTTATAAAACTAGCCTTAAACACATCTCTGATTGACGGACCTTAAACTTTTTTGAAAGTGTCTTTTTAAAAACTTTAACGCGATTTTTTTTACATCATATCATGAAACATAATGTTCATTTACATATTTATAATGACATATTAGTATAACAAGAAAACTTTCTTATTCATATGTTTAAATAAGTGCTTAGTGTACAATAAAGTGTTAAATAAATAAATAAACAGTTATCTATAGTTATTATATGAACATAGATACACTATGTATTTTTTATATTTTTTTTTAACTTTTATAATATTTACATTTTACATTTAATTCAATTTAGTGAAAGTCTGTTTTTAGTATTTTATTATTACCCTTTTACTATCTGTTATACGTTCTTATTAAGCCTGATAACAGATGTCAAATAAAATAGAATTTTGAGTCCTTGTCAAAGTTCTAACAAGGTTAGGGAATACCAGTACAAGTTTGGTTTGATATTAGAATAACCCTAAAGTATAAAATTATAAATATTTAACTTATATTGTTATAGGACTATGAAACTTGTCAATCAAAGGTCTTAACCTTGTTATAGAAGAGAATGTGGAGGCTCCGCTTGGACATGTCTTCTGAGACCACTCATCCTGGACCAGCGTAATCACTCCTTTGGAACATTAATAGGCTATGGCTGGATTCTTGATGGTGTTATTATAGTGACAATAATTTCTGTAGTGAAAGAGATTTTTTTATTTAATAATTTTAACGTCGTAAGAGTGGAACGATATCATTAAAGATAAAAAACAATTTTTTTTTCTTATATTTATGGGTTTGTAAAAAATAAATAATGATGCCGAAAAATTAAAAAAAATATATATCAGATTATGATTAAATATTGTGTGTAAATTATAAAGAGTAGTTGAATGAATGAATGAATTTTAAAAATAGGAACTCGGAGTAAGTAATCATTACATTATAACCTCACTGTCTGATCTTTCTCTCTTATTTTATTTTTGGTTAGTAAACCAAAAAAATGAAATATCAATCAAAAATATAAGAACTGAAAAGGTAAAATAAACTTGTAAATCGAAAATATTTTATTTATACAATCGGATATTGTACAAATAAAATGTTTTTGATGGATGTTGAAATTTCAATCAATTCAATGTAGTTTTAATATTGAAGGATTTGAAATGGAAAAGAAAAAAAAGTGAAACTCTTTTTTCTACCACACGACGTTTTGAAGGCAAAAAAATCAAGAAAGGCTTGTTACATTTACTTAAACAAGCTGATTACACATTTCAATAAAACTATTTTACGGATATAACTAGCGTTTATTATTACATTTTTTTAATTAAAATCCACCGGTAAGGCGGTAGGAGATGTTGGTGTCTGATACCAACATCTCGTCTTATCGTGAACTTATTTGCTTGAAAGCACTCGAAACGTCGGGTTTTAAATGAAGTGTAGTGCACTACTCGTGTAAAACTGAGAAAACATTAAGCTGATTACATTTATTCAGTCCATGATAAAGAACGTCCACCGAAGTCAATAAATAGATAGACAAGTCTATAGAAATAAAATTAATAATTTTGCAAAATTTTAGTTGATTCTTTAAAAAATTTAGATAAAAAATATAAGGAAAATTTATATAGGGATAGAGCCGGAAAAATTAAATAATATATGTTAATAAATTTATGAAAAAATAATATACTAATATAATTTATGACAGAATGTCAATAATACAACAAGGATTTATTATTAAGTTTTCAAATAATATGAATATTTTAATAACATTGTTAACTAAGCAAGGTAGAATAATCGATTTTGTAGACATTTTTTAATTGTTAATGATTGATTTGTTATAATTTTGTTAATGAATTTGTTAATGATTAATTTATATATTTACAAAGAAAATTAATATGAAATCAATAAAAAAACCAGATAAGTATAAGTATAAATATTACAATGTTAAAAGTAAATTATATAGAAAAAAATATTAATTAAATAAATATATTAGAATTAATCTGTCACAATCACAATTCTGTTTCACGACAGTATTCCTTGAGCTCTAGACGGTTTAGGTTAGAGGACTATGAAAAGAGTACGCCCTTCCGTGGATGGGTAAGACGTTCGTTACTTTTATAAGAATCCTACTATTTATTATTAAATTTATTAACACTATCGCTTATTTCTGTAGTCGTAGGCTTAGTGTTTTAGTCGTCAGTGGATTAGCCACATCAACCACATGTGAATGACCTCAAACAATATCAGACCTCACTACAAAATTAAACGATGATGCTCGTCACTTATTCTTATATTAGAAAATAACAATATATGGAATATATCATACTATATACTATGTAATAAATAAGTATTGTAAATATATCGAAACAAGAAATTGCGCCATCGGCTGTCTGAATTAAAAACCTATTACTTTATTCTTGAGCACGTTTTGTACATACTTAATATGACAGAGTTACTATGAAAGAAAATGCCGCGCCGGACGAGAAAATTAGAAAATTGGACCTTTTTCTGAAAAATTGCATCAATATTTTTATTTTATAAACATATTACTTTTAAACGTATCAAAAAAATATATAATTATATTATATTCTATTATTAAGCAATTCATTTATCATTTTACTAAAAAAAAAATTCGTTTTTGAATGATATAAGCAATTTTATTAATTTATATATGCATATAAATAACACAAGGTCGTAAAATCTTAGAATTGCTTTTTGGAATTACTTAGGTATAAAGTTTTAAGATAAATATAATTAATTTAATTTAAAAATAAACTGGAAATCCGTTTAATGTTTTTTTTTTCACCTTTTATCTTTTCACAACTTTGGATAAAATTTAAAAAGCGTATGGTTGAAATACGAGGTATTTCATTCTCCTTCTTAAACATCTGAGAGACTACTTTCTTTCTTATATACAATAGGATTAGTATTATTATGATATCGTAGCGAACGTACATATGATAATGATTAAGATATATATATATATAATTATATTATTGTACTAAATCATTCATTATTATCTGGCGTGCACAATACATAGTATACAAAGGGAAAAATATATATTATTTACAATATAATATATTTAATCAACCTAAAAGACAGCAAATAACTAGAAGTTGTATTTATTTTATTGGTAGTTGTTTAAAAGTGCTTTATTTTATAGAGGAGTGTAAGTGATTGTTTTCGAACTTTAGATCCGAGGAAGCTATTAGACGGAATCCCAGGATTACTCGTCGAAACTTTTGTCTCACTTTGCATTCTCTACTAAGGCTGATGTCAATATTAAACTGGAAACTTGTTACATTACAAATTTGTCTTGCAAATATTCTTACATTATTTAGCCAGACTTCAGATTATTTGATTTCAGCTTCATTCGCTATGACCAGAAAATATGTAATTTAAAAAAAGAAATCGTAAAAAGATCCTGGAATCGTATCCTCTAAGCACATATCTTTTTTTTTAAACACGTTCTCGTGCATTACGTGCAATCAAAAACTATCCACAGACAATTTACTGTGTTACAACATACAGTTATGATTCTTCCATTCCACACCATTTTGCGTTTATAAATTTTGTCAGATTGGACAGCGTTGTGACGTCACTCATTATTTGTACTGAATCTTGTATATCATAGTAAATATTAATACGCTTAAACTATCTATTACAACCATATGTGCATTTGCCAAAATCCTGTCCATATGTATGCATGAAATATCATGTCATGAAAATAATATAACATTACATATTTTACAAGCATTATTGTAGATTATTTGAGAATATAGTTTTTTTTTTATATTTGTTAAACGATTAAACTCTGCTTTTTGGGAAATTAACTGAGATGAGCAATTTCTCGAAAGCGGCAATATAACAAAAACAAAACAAAAATATACCCAATCGACTCATTTCAATAAATTGGTAATTTTCTAGTGTTAATAAAACATTAATTTCAGTGTCTTCATTCAAACTCTAGGGTTGCAAAAAATATTTCTTTTAGATCGTTGAACCTTTAAATATGTTTTCAAAAGATATATAGAAAGTAAAAGTACAAGAAAAAAAAACAAAAGAGAAATACGGCTTCAGATATATTATTAATACTTATATAGGATTCCCTGGGAGCCAATAATATTACTAATATTATTAGTGTAAAGGAAGTTGTATGTATTGAAATATTATTGATTATATAATAATATATTATTTAGTTTTTTTTTATTTTAAATCTCCATATGTATCCCGAAATCAGTTTTATAATTTATCTGGCACTTCTTCCTCTAGTTTCGGGTCTCAAAGTATTAAATTTGAGTTATATTTTTAATAACCCTAATAAAACACGAAAAATATTTTTTTCTTTTACATTTTTATATTTTAGCCTCCAAATGATATTTTTCATCTTTATTTCATAAATCAGATCTTACAATATCATACAAAAAGTATAGAATAATTATAATTAATTCCTCGCATATTAAATAAAGAAAATTAATGTTTTACTTTTAAAGCAACATTTGTTTCTAATAAACATAATAATGAAATTTTAATCGTCAAATACTTTTTTGTTAACGCGACACCGGATTGCAAACACCTTCAAAAACTTAGTTTAGTAGGCAAATTCTTTAAGTGTAAATAGAAAATGATAGTTGATCAGAATCTATTAACGTAAAAGTCATTTTCATTATGAACTTTTTTCGAGGTGTTTAAGCAACCTATTTTGTGAGGTTGCTGAACATATTTATGATATTAACTTTAACTTACATATGTTCAAATGGTTCCGTCGGTTTTGGAAACCAGAAATATCAAAGACATTCGGGTCGCTATCCTGTAAAAGTACTCTTGAATTGTCTATTCATGTTGTTGTGAATATAATATTCTATTAAGTAAAAAAAACAATGAAACCATATGTTGCAAGAGCATTTTATAACATGAAAAAGAATACAAACAGGACAAAATCTCTATTCAAAGCCTATTTTAAACGAATTTCTCATAAAACATTCAATTCAATGTATTTTATACAATGCACAATGAAAATCGTGTTGCACTACATCTTTTATGTAGGTGTCATAGACATCAATATGTATCCGACAGGTTTCTTTCCTGACTCGCTTCTTATAATAAGAAGCCTTTCGCTAACAACTGGAATACAACGAAAGGTTTTTAGACTATTTCTTACCACCATAAAGTTAATATGAGTGTTTATTTTTTTTCGTTCATAAACCCATTACCGTTACATTGTCGTCCAAGAACGTGATGGTGGTCTATGTAGGACTACCCTGCAACAGAGGACGTTCCGTTTTTTGAAGCTTACCTACAAATAATAATGGTTGCCAATACTGGCTTTCCCACAAAGGGTATGAACCCTCTGTAGGAAAGCCATTTCGTCGATGTCGAGGGGGTCATTTCATTCAAGGAATGCAGGTTTATTTTTAGGTAAGGCTCCTTAACCAGCTCTTTTCTAAGTTTACTTATGTGAATGTTTCCTTTTGTCCTTCTCGAGCTTTGGACAACAACCTGCCTTATATGAATGTTAATGTAATTTTTATTTTCCAAATAAAAAGTAACTGTTGCATAAATCAAAATGAACACAACTTACTAACAAGCTCATGACTAATTTGCAGCATTTCCCAAAATTAGTAATGAACAAATTTTGACGTCATTCATTTTCACGATCTGATTTAATTGCTTCGGAACGTATTCAATACCAACTAGTATTCATTTAAGTTCTATATCTTATGTATGTCAGAGACCAATTACTTATTTATCTTCAGTTGTATATCACTCCTACTATTGACTATATAATGAATATTTAGGACTATATTGATATCAAAGTGAATGCAAAACATATAAGTATATTAAAATGTGGTAAAAGTTAACATTTCAAAATTTATTTAATTCAAAGTTTGATGAATTTACAATAATTATCAAATAATTATGGAAGCCAATCAAACATGTATTTTGCTTAGTTCTTTCGGAAACTGATTTATTTGTTAATCGTTTAAGTAATTTCGTGATTTCATCGGCCATCGTTATTAATCTACTATTGATTAATGACGATGGCCGATGAAATCACATATATAATATATAATAAATGAATTTATTTATATATACATTATATATATACCACTATTTTCTGTAGAATAAACATAAGTGTATTATTATGTATGTAATGAATACTTGCAAAAATAAGACATTTTGATAAAGCAAAAAAGTTTTTATAAGATTTTAATCTATAAAATATATGTTGTAAAGAGACCGAGTTTAATTTAATTTACGCCTCAACCATTTCGTATTGTAAGATATAAAGCAAAGAAATTGTATAATCTGTCTTTTATTCGGGTTAAATAACAAAATAGAAATAGATAATAGAAACAAATTTACATTTAAAATCTTGATAAAAATATTTAAAAGTCTATACTTCATACTGAGTTCAGAATGTCATTTTATAATGTGTATTAAAGAAAAAATTTAATTTAGTTTATGTTTGTTACTTTAAAAAAAAATACTAATCAAGAACTAATAAAATTAATAAATCATCTGAATTTATCTTAAGTTACTTAAATACAGTTAATGATAAAATAAAACTGAATAGAAACGAAAAACTAAAGGTATAAAAAGATAAGAAAAGGTTTTTAAAAGATAACACCAAAAATTTGAATTTCAAATCAGTATTGTGGCATTTTCATTTATGGTTTGTAATTTTAGACAATCTCCTCAGTAAAGCTTACTTGCAGCATTATTTATTCTCTATGTGTAATAAATTATCACTATATCTCTTAAAACTAATATTTGCTCAAAATCATTTTTTTTTTATTTTTTATGTGTTATTTAAAGATTAAATTAAGCTATGTATTATTAGTAACAATGTAAATACAAAAAGAATAAAGATTCTTTTGAATTTTCACAATTGAATAATTAAATCAATATGAAATATATAATTACTAGATTGAGACTTCGCGAAAGGCCAATGAAATATTTTTAATTATATTAACAAAGCTTCGAATTTTATTTTAAACCCCGTTTAGTCAACCTTTAATGCTTCAATTGAAATCCTCTGACGATAATTTCTTTTAAAGGGCCTTCTTTATGTTTTATTGACTATTCATTGCTTCGATTGTTAATTTTTTTTAATTTTTAATTTTATTTTTATAGTTTTAGATTTACAATTTTGTTCATAAATCTCGTTAGTAACTTTACAGTAATATATAATTTTTAAGAGGACTGTTCTCTCTCATGATTTTATAAATCGTAGATACTATCAAAATACCTAAAGAATTGAAATCCACTTGGACCATATTTTAAAATCCTCAGTGAAAATACAAAAATTGTTAGCCATATTCTAAGTTAATTCTACAAAATTATAATATTTATTTAAAACTACAGCGTATTTGGTATATTTATTTGTTTATGAGTAAAAATGTTATACAATTTGGGTATTCCGTCGGGGAGAAAAACTTTTCGTATTGAATTGTCAAAGAAAAATACGAAGAAAAGTTTCGTGTAAACATAACGCGTACAATTACACTTTATTACTTTAAGAAATTTCTCGAGATTCTATTGATTTCAAATAAATTTTAAAAATCCAGGGCCATGAAAACTTTCATATCTCTACGTAAAAAATGTCAAAACGGTTTATGCTTGTACAAGCAAGTAGTCTTCAAGTCTTAGTCAGTGCGTTTCGTTTTATTAAACACTGTCCCAAAATATTACCGTCAAACGTTAATAGTAAAGTAAACAGAAATTTATATCTGATATTTCTGTGAGAGGTTGTCTCTAAAATATCTTTAAGTTAAAATATAGAAAATAAATTTAATTTTTTTTTAGTGACGTCTGCTGTACAAATTATTATTTGTTCGTAAATATTTTTCTATTAAATGTTGTTTTCGAAATATTGTTTTAATATTTTTGTATTTTTAAACTTTTGTAGGATTATGTATGATAGTGCTGAAGTTTATTTTCGCATAAAACATAAAGATCACTCGGAATCTATTTATATATTTTTTTCAAATTAGCTCCGTTACATTTATAGCCGCTACTAGCATTAAAACTCCATAAATTATTTTTTAACTTATTTATTAATTCAATAAAAATGAATTTTAAGTCAAATATAAATCATAATATCAAAGAAAATAGAAATGGGAAAGTAAAATTATTGTCAATTTATATTGGATGAAGGTAAGGCTCCAGGTTATTATTATGAATATTATAAGACGTCGCACGTGCCTTCCTCGTGGTCTCAATGTAGAAAATGGTCTCAATATAGAAAAGCCGATTACCATGCTTCATAGCAAGCACTGAACTAATACTTACAACACCTAGTACCTTTTTCTATTGAAAAATAAACGAAGGCATTATTTGTTGGACTGAGAGAACTAATCTCTATGTCTAGAATTATCTCTAGAATTATCTCTCTTTTCTTATGAATATGTAAGTATATTTGAAATGTATATACTTTAGACCTAAAAATATGTATTTTATGTACCCGTACTTTGAATGAGTTTTCAGATAAATGACCTTAAGTACATCATCTTACGCCATGAAAATGCCTTCTTACTTACCTTCTTACTTCTTATTACCAGAGTAGATTATTCTGATCTCTTACCACTCGGTCGTTGTAAAAACCAGCATGAAAGCCATTTATATAAGTATTCAGACAAAATGATTATGAAAACAACACAGCTTTTTACTATCTAATAAAACTAGACATTTTTTTCTACATATGTAACGGTAGTTTCTTTTGATCCAAGAATTGTAGTAACTATCTAGTATTATTATTTATATATAATATTTATATATATATATATATATATATATATATATATATATATATATATATATATATATATCATAATATAACATAAACAAAATACTTGTAACATTTTTTGTAACCCTTTTTTTTTTAAAAGGCCTTGGTATAAGCGCTGTGGGTACAGTCAAGAACATCTACCAGTAATGGCGCAAATGACACTGACAGCTGCTATTAATAATTATAATGTATTTTAAAAGTGGTTTATTTTAAAAATAGCAAAAGTCAATTTTTTTTTGTCGAAGTATTGAGGATTTAAGTTTTTAAACGTTTAAAAATATGGATACTAACTTTTGAGAAAAAAGTTCTCAACACATTCGTTGCATTTTTCGAAATGAAAATATACCAATTGTAAATAATGTTACAATTAACACATTTTTTTGTAAAAGGAATTATATGATTTATATTATATATTTTATTAGGCACGTAATCATATATTTAAATGGTTCTTGATTCTGTATTTTCATGCCACGTATTTGACGTAATCCAACTTACACTCTTATTTTCTATGTTTTTAGAGTTGTTTTCCCAATAACAAATAAAAAATGTTTCTTTAATTATACCGGAATAATATATATAAAAAATTTATATTGTTTTTTTAATTAAGCGTTCATTTTCATGACCTTTTTGAGCCCCTAAGGAATTTAATCTCCGAAATTCCATCAAATTTACAAATGATAAACCAAAAAGTCACTAATTGGTCAAATATATCTTTTGAAGTGGTTCATGAAATCGATAAAGGAATTTTTATACAACCACTTATGTGTTTTGAAATAGAAAAGTAAACTATATATATAATATCTCTGTCATGTCTATGTGTTTGTCTATCTGTCGCGTGCCGTTACTAGAAGAAGCGTCGTAGACACATGTTCAATATGCCATTTGAAAACTCTTAGCTTAAAATGAGGAATGGCTATTTTAAAATTTTAGAAATTTTGGCGGGAAACGCTGTAATCAAAAACTATGCATTAGAGCAAAATGTCCAACAGCAAATTCTCTTCAAGAGGTCTATCGAATGGCTATTTTAAAATACTACACTAAATCCACATACTACAGTTCAATAAAAATATTGCTAAATCAACGACGAATACATTATTTTGTAGACGCCACGACATCATGGACGGGCCACACCAGCTAATTAAAAATAAAATTATATATAATGTCATTGTAATTATATTTTATTTGTATAAAGTCAACTCCGATTCAAGTAATTATAATTATATTTTATTATATAAATGGACTTCTTTTTACCAAAATGAAGCACCGTTTTACAGAACTCATTTCATCGTTGATTAAAATTATTATGACTTCATTTACTTTTACTGAGCGTAGTGAGCGGACCGAGCGAAGCTCTCTATAAGAGCCTTTTCTGCATCCTTCGTGCAAGCATCAATTAAAAAAGGTATATCCGAAAATTTCAAAATTTTGCACTCTGACAAAACATCAGTCTGGTGGTGGTTTTAGAACAAAATTTTTCAAAAACAAAAATACAAAAAATGTAATAATGTGTCTTATCTTGAAAAATTGTTGAAGACAGAATGCGTCGACGTTTTGTAAATGCAACTTCAATGCTGTTTGCACCTCGCTTCGCTCAATATGCTAACACATACCGAGATTTTGCGAGCGCAGCGAGTCAAAATTGAAGTCTGTTTCGCGCTCCTAGTTATAATATACAAATTATAAATTTCTTGTATCAATTCATATGAGTGGTTCCGGTGTCTTTGACATCAGCGGGACGAGAAATCGTTTTTTGGAAGTCAGTGTTAGATTATATTATATTGTATTGAACGGAAATCGAGTTCAGAACTGTTCAGTTCAAACAGAGTCGATTTCCGTAATGTTTAAGAATGTAAGTGTGTATGTTGTATGCATAGTGTGCTGTATGTGTAAGCGATGGTATAAGTTAAATACATTATTTCTTAAATTAAAATCTATTTAAAGAAACCAATCAATTTTCAGATTCAGTTATTTATGAATCAACCAATTCAATACAACGTAACGTATGTGATGGTCAATTTCATATAATATGTAAATTTATATTCCTGCAGGTATGAAACAGTTCTATCCTTTAAGACGTTGAAGATCAATTTTTATCATTTATCCTTTTCTGTCCTGCCGTGTCTTAACAGTCCTATTAATTCTAATAAGCTATTTATAATCTGAATTATCTTATAAATATAATATTTCATAAAACTTAATCAATTAAATTTGTCATAGTTATTATTATTTTTTTAAAATCCTTGCATTCTCGTTTTTACTTTTTAGTATCTTATCTTTCTTAAATATTTTACTATGTATCTATGTTATGTTACTGTTCTTAAATATAAAAACGTGTGTAAGAATGAAGACATATATATATAGAATAGTTTTCTTTTATGTTTCCACAATTATATCTATCTATTACGTCTTCGACAACCTTCCCAAGAAAATTGTTTTTTAATGAAACTATGGTTATCATAAAAACTTGTAATTAAACCATTTAAATTTATTTTTTTAATTTCATCCAAATTTATTATTTATTTCATTCAAATTTATTATTTAATTCTTTTATATATATTTATTATTTTTTTTAATTAGACCATTTATGAACTAGAAATATATATCAAGTTAGTATTTAATCTCATGTCAAAATGATGTAAAATTATGAATATTTTATTCAATATATTCAAACTTACGCTATGGGAGAGATTTGTTTGTAATGAATAATAATAATATTTTTTACGATTACATTTATTTAAAAATTGTTTTTAAGACAATATTATCTATATATACTATATTCATTGAGAAGACTTACTCACTAGAGCTACTAGGTTGATGACAACTCCAGCCTACAACAAATTTTCTATTTATAAAATTTTTGATATGAATAGACATTCTGATTACCAGATGTTGTAATGTTAGTAAATCAACTGGTAATACTAACTTAATTTCTTCTTAAAATACGAAGAAAAAGAGTTTTGGAAAAAATATTACAATAGAAAAAATATATAGGTACTCGTATAAGTAACGTAAGTTTATATTAATTTAAGCGTCTATTTATTCTCAAATGAGTCGAAGTTTTTTAGTATGGCCAGAGAACAAAGTAAACTAAATTGTAATGAAGCATAGTCCAAAACAATTTTGATACAATTATTACAATACACTGAACAATTTATATCACAATTTTTCTGTTAAATGGAGAATGAATTCAATTTATTATTTTCTTATAGGATTTAAATCTTTTCGTATCATATCACGATATTTTGATTTATCTGACCAATGACTACGACATGTTTAACAAGAAATCTGAGGCATCCAACATTATTTTTATATTAAAAAAACATCTCGTGATTTATTAACACCTACAATACAGCGTGAGCTAAGGAATTTAATTTAATTTCTAATAATATTTTTATAATTTAAATACTTTTATGTTATATGAAACACATAATATTTTATATCAAAGAATGTCATCTTTGTTACTTAAAAATAAACATTACATAGCATTTATCATATTATTTTTCTTAGTTCTGGCTACTTCAAAAAAGTGCTATACATAATTAAGCATAAATAATAGTGTAATCAGAGTGCTAGCTTTATATTTGATATATTTTATTCGTATATACGAATACAAATGTTTATCTTTTAGATACTGGCTACTGGAAAATAAGAAATCTCTACACTATATTTATAAACAGAAAATAAAAAGTGTAAATTGATATGTACTTCCCAAAAAAGCAGGTTTTATCATCCACCACCATTAAATGGATTAATAAACATTTAAACTGTAAATTTACATCATAAAATACTTTTGACTATCATCAAAGTATGGGAAAGTCCTCAGGAAACATATTTACTTATTATTATTTAATTTTACCTAAGAGTCAAACAATTTAAAGCAATAATGTAATCTTATGTGTGACAGTGTTCTGACCTACAACCTTTCAAATAAAACAGTATAACATTATTTTATAATATAACATCTGCATAGTACTATTTGAATTGAACCTTTTGTTATTCTCAAAATGTATCACAATGTAAGGTAATTACAGCCAATACTATAATTAGTATAATATAATATTTTAATATTCACAGTTTATTATTATTTTATAAATACGTTATTTCGTGATCTGATTAATGATTTTTCGGTTCATTATTAATGTAATCAAATTAATAACTCTTTGATATAAAAGTACCAATATATAGTAATTAAATAGTTGTCATGTCATTGTAATATTACCATTACTGTGTTTGAATAAAAGTTATAATTAATCCGAAAAAACATAATGATAAATGTACAGAATCTTGAATAAAACTACAACTTGTATAATAATAATATTTTAATATAAAATACTTTCATAAAACTTTCTTGCTCTCAAAAGAATTGAATTTTTTTAAAGCCATTTCTTGCATAATCCGGTAGGACGAGATTCTTTAAATGCAGATTCCTAACAATATAAAAACAACAAGACCTTTATTATTGTATTTTAAATTGAAGAGGTAACGTAAATGTAAAGTATATAAACTTAAAACTTTAAATCCATTTCCAAGACATTAAAATGAACAGACAAAAAAACATTATGAATATTCTTAAGCTACTGATTAATTCAATGTGTAAAGATCTAGTCAAATGAGTCATATTTTTTAGACTTTTAGTATAGTTTATAAAGTTACAGTTCTTTTCTTTTTAGTGTCCTTTATAACAGAACATTACATTTAACCAATAAAGATATGTTTGCTTCTTATATATTTTAATATTCAATGAAGTGTAAGATTAAGAACATTTAGGAACTATTTATATATTCTCTATGCCACCCCCGCATTCACTCACGCAATTTGTATAACCGCTGAACCGTTACACCGATATCGACGATCTTCACTTCACTTAAATGAGTTCTGTGAATCTGTCCGTTTATTTAAATGTGTATGTAAACAATATAACACATGTATGTTTTATGGCTTAGCTATGCCGTTAAATGAGATAAAGATAATCTGAGCCTGGGATAGGACATAGAATACTTGTCACGGGTAGTTCGCCGCCGATGGCGGCGGCCTCGGGTTTGGGACTCCTTTTAGGGGTCCAGGCCTGAGTAGGGGAATCGGACCGGTACTCCCTGATTCTGAGTTTCGGCTTAAGTGTCGGCTCGGTGAAGAGGGAAATGGTCTGGCTCGCTCGGCTTGGGTGGGAGGCAGGGGAGTTCTTCACGTTATAACAAGCCGGCCACGGGAGGGAGTGGGGCATGCTTGGGTCCCGGGCGTGCCCCCCGCGAGTAGGTGGCTGCTCACGCGGCCAGCCGTCGGAGAAACGCGGATGTATGCGAAAGCGATTCCCGTGGCGCTCCACTATGACGGTGAGATGGGGACTGTCTGGTTTAGTGGGTAGCCTTAAAAATGGCATCCTCTATGCTGCCAGGAGTCCCACATAACCGGCCTCCTCCTTCCCTTAGGGGGACCGTGTAGCAATAAAAGCTTCCAGACGATAAAAAAAAAAAGGACATAGAATACTTTCTATCAACACACAACATGTGCGAAGCGAATCTAGTAATGAGGCACAATAACGTTTTTAAATTTAAATCTAAAAGTAATTCTTAATTTATTAAATATTATCGATCATAAATCTAGTCCCAAACAGATATGATAAAATGTCGCATTAGAAAACTGAAACGATCAGTAATCTTAATAAACCAATACGATCATTAGATAACAACGAGTTTTTATTCTGTATCATTGCGTTTCATAATTTCTTTTAATACAAACACTTTTATAAAGCTCGTAGTTCTTGGGGAGTTTTAAACCAACATACATAAATCATTTAAGAAGTTATTAATAATAAAATAATATTACAATTGACTTTACATAACATATATGCATATTGTATAAATTTTTTAGTATAATATATATGAACATTCATTAATAAAGCGAGAAATCTGTGAATTTATATTTAAAATATCTTCTGAAAAATTGAATTATAAATAATAATATCCATCTACAACCCATATTAATTGAGCGAAGCTCTCTATGAGAGAGTTTTCTGCATTCTTTGTGCAAGCATCAATCAAAAACGGTATATCCAAAAATTTCCAAATTTTGCACACTAATAGACATCAGTCTAGTGGTAGTTTTAAAATAAAAATTTTCAAAAACAAAAATACAAAAAATGTAATAATGTGTCTCATCTTGAAAAAGACGTTTTGTAAATGCGACTTCAATGCTGCTTGCACCTCACTTTGCTCAATATGCTTACCCATACCAAGATTTTGCGACCGCAGCGAGCCAAAATTGAGATCTGGTTCGCGATCCTAGTTTAACTGATTTATTGGTCTAACAATCAAGAAACACTTTTGAAATAAATATGTGTTAGAAATCGGGCCTCGTTCGAATTTTATGATTAGGGAATAGCAATACAAGTTTGAAATTATAATAAAATACCTATTAATTATAAACAAATAAGAGATATGAATTGGGGACTAACTAAAATATAAATAATATTACAGTAGTATATTACCACAACGACTTGGTGTTCTGATGCCTTTCTAGACTTCCCATTGCAGCTTATCGACTTAATGGAACAGTTCGGACAAGACAAGCGAACAATATACAAGTTGTTGCAGGAAGTTAGCAGTCTATCATTTTACAATTTAAAGAGACCTCGTTTGTAAACCGTAGTCATAAATTATAACTAACTTAATCACGTTGTTTATAATATGAGAAGACCTATTAAGGGTTCCTTGAAAATATCAAATCATTGAACAGGCTTTGGATGAGGATAGGATAAAGTACAAACTATCTAGAGCAACTTGAACAGTAATTATCCTCGGTTCAACAGAATCTTAAAGTTACGGTATTGGATTTATAGATCTTCTCATGAGAAACTTTGAAAGTTAACGAAAAGTCAGGTCGTTAATTCAGGTACATACACCGTTTGTAACTAATTATTTTATTTTTTTTTAGAAGTTTACAATTATTAAAAAGTGTAACATTTATAAAAACAAGAAATTAATATAAAAAATTAAGTTAAAATTAATCATAAAAATGTAACAAGTTACCCTAATACTTACACTAACTTTAATCTAATGTTTGTTTTAAGTTTCACAAAATTTCACACGAGTTCTATCATCTAGACAAGGACATAAAATTTTTGACATAAACTAAATCCAACAGACCTCGGGCTATCGTAATCAAGCTAACGATTCCACGACGGCCCGATTCATTACTGGCTGATATAAAAAACTTCAACAATGCTAACATCAACAACAAACTTAACACAAAGCGGTTTACATTTCTGAACACTTATGACTGGTGATAAGTGTTCATTTATAACTCATAATGTACTAATAACTCATAATTTATAACTCATAATGTACTTTTGGTTAACTTATATAGGCAAAATCCGTCGGAAACTGCAATGCAAAATTGACACACTATACTTAAAATTATTTTTGATACAACCTCTTACCATTATATGAAAAAAAAAAGTTTGCTATTATCTTTGATTTGGTATTTTTTTACCAATTGCTCAAACTTAAAAACGTATCCGATTATCAATATCAACTGAAGTGTCTAGTGGATAGGGAGCCACTTCAGTTGGAAGTAGCTAGAATGAGCACATTCTTTCACTTATATTTAATAGACTTCTCTATTCTAACCTTTAATTTTATGAGTGCTTTAAATTTAACAAGAACAAGACTATGTCGTGCATATGTCGTTTCAAAAGCTCTAAAAGTATCTCGTTTTAAAGAGTTAAAGGCACGAGGAGTCGAGGCACTTTTAAAGCTTATAACCAATGTGAAAATTAAAAACGATAAAACAGAGATGTTTTATCCTTTATAATTTTGTTATATGTTCTAAACAGTTTTCAATATAAAGAAATTACATTCTTAAATTTTATCACGATTTTTTAATATTATATTACTTTTAATATTTAGGCATTTAAGTCCAAACCGCAATTTCTCTCTCAAGCTGTCGCATCGAAACCCTGTGACTGAATGAAATAAATTAATAATTAAAATGTTTCATTACAGATGATATATTTTATATTGTATACTTTTCAGTTTAAATCAAATACGACACAAAATACAAAAAACGTTTTTTCAAAACTAACAAACTCTGTAAAAAAGTAAAACAATATTATAAATCAAAAATACTTTATTCGATGCCACGTCCTTTAGCAACATTTCAATTGATAGCTCCACTTTATTTTTTAAAAACTAATTGATATAAAACATAATGAATATATTTTTTAAACAATTTTTATTTATAATTCTATAGCAATATGTGCAAACAACACCTTCACCTCACAGTTATCTGTTTTGCTTCTTTCTGTTATACACACTGATCTAAATCAACTATGAACTTAAAGTTATTCTGAAATATTTAAATCAGGCTATATATACTATACTACACTAGTATAATAACATATTGTGTAAATTAACATTAGCAGATGAAGTCTCTAGCACCAGCTAGTAGGATAATATGTGATATAAATTATGTGAGACTATGCTTATTAATGTTTTTAGTTTTATTTAATAATTTTAAAACAAAATGAACCATTTATCGAAACTGAAAGTTTTAATTGTATAAGTGCCTTAACGCAACCATTAAAAAGATCTTAGCAACTATTTAATTTTAATAATGAAAAGAACTGGTTTTAAGTAATTTAACATTGACATTGTCTTTTATTTCTAATATTCTTATTCAAACATTATTAAGAAGCTTTTCTTAAATGAAACTATATGATAATTCTAATTATAGTACAGTCAAATAGTTTTAAATTAATTTGACATTTTTATAACCTATTTTTAATAATGTCTAATTGTGTTATATCATTACATTATCAATAAACAAAACTTAATTTAGTAAAGGACGGAATAAGGTTTATTATTTTGTTAATATTCTATTATGATATTAATTAATCCGCTTCACGAGTCGGAAATAAAGACCGAGTTATGAAACCTACAAGTACAAGTCACAATACCACGTATATAATTAAAATATGTTAGGTGGAGGTTCATCTCTGTCACGTTGTTCTTAATTAAGATAGTTCAGTCGTAACAGACGACGAAGCACGACGACGAGTGAAGCCGAGACACATATTTATTATAATTACAAATGAGCATTAACGAAATAACAAACGATAATAATTTATTTGCAAACGTACGAAATTATGACTGTGGATAGTGTTGCCTTTAAAACAAAAAATATATAGGTATAGCTAAAGCAAACATAAATTGAAAATAAAAATAACTGGTACAAATGAAATTATTTTAAAAAATATATTTTTTAGCTTAGAAGCTGAAATTTATATTTATTCTAGCCCTATCTCTAATCTTCATTAGTTAGGTGTATACTGTAGAAAAAACCTATATTTACAGATATCTAAAAAATAATAATTTTTGTCATAAATTATTTTTAGTAAGTAAATATAGAATAAAAAATAAACACGGGTAGTATTCGAACTTATGACATCTGAGAAACCATCCCATCTATAAAAAAGGCGAATACAAATTTTAACTAAAGCATGCCTGCTTATGCATAAAAGTATTGTTGAAGGCCTATTTGTGATTCACTTTCTTATTTTGTAGAAGAATAAATCAATCGCATGAAATGTTATTGTTAAAATAATTGTTATTTACCTTAACATTGATGAATAAATGTACTTATTTTAGAAAAAAGATATAAGTTAGTTAGTTAGGTAACCCAATATGAAAACAATAAATGCATGTCATAAAATATTGTAAATAAAATTTTAATTCATCAAAGCGTGAAAATAATAAAAAATATATTATTAACGCTTTTTTAATAATATCGCCTGAAGAATTCCCAGTTATTATATATTATATTAAAATATCAATCAACCAAAACATAAATACCGTATAATACAGATTTTTTTTGACGTGCGTTTTTTTTGACGTGCCTTTTAATTCTTGATATGTATTAGAGTTGAGCACGCCGGGTGTAATAGTTTAAATCTATTGTTTGTTCGCTGGTCCTTTGTTATATTTGTGTTTCCGCGAATTCCATCTTGTCATCACCCTGAGAATTACAACGTCTATCATCTTTGACAATATATATATAACATTTTTTGATAATTAACATATATATTACTACAGAAAAAAATATTTTTCCAAGAAGGCACAAAATCATTTGTGCTTTAATAACAAACATATGAGAACTATATAAATATTATACAATTAAAAATAATTAATAAATAAACCTACCGCTCTATCGCTTGTTCGTTTTTGTTCAAGGCTTAGATGTTGTAGACGTCATTGGGTTAATGACATCAGCCCCACGTGAACGATCCCAAACGATTATGAATAACATCAATATAAGAATTCTTATACATGTGTGTGTATGTGTGTGAGAAAATTTAAATTTGGTAATATCAAGACTTTCATATTATATAAGAGAAAGAAAAATCCGTGATTCAAATATACCGTCACAAGGAATGATACAATCAGCCGTCAGAATTTAAAAAACCTGTGATAAATATTTATTATAACATTTCATTCTCACGTACGTATCGAACATACTAAGTACTCACAGTCGTATGATAAAGATGATAAGTATTGAATGTTAACTATATTGTATATTTGTATATTAAATAATATTTCATTAATGCTAACAAAATAATAATGATACTTGTTTTAATTCTAGTTCTAGTCATAAAGATTTGATACAGTTGGAATTGGGTATTAATTTTTATATTTTCTCTTTTCTATTGAGAAATGGACAATAATATATATATTCAAAAATAGATTCAATAAAAAAAAACATTTATTACTATTAAAAAATAAATTGTAGTATTATTATTTGATAAATTCAAATTCAAAATTCAAATTAAAAATATCTTTATTCAAATAGGCATTTACACGCACTTTTGAATCGTCAATTATTACATTATAAAAATGTCAGTATAGTCAGTCCGTCCTTAAGCTACCACCAGCTCGGAATGCTGTTCTGTTGAGAAGAGCTGGCCAGAAACTCAACAGTTGCTCTTTTTAAAATATGTGAACAATGTTTGATGTACAGATTAGAATATCCTGCAAATGAGTCAACAACCAAAGCTCCACAACCTAACCTTTTACTTGATCGAAATACGATCAACTAAGAACTCTTGTATGCTATAATAAGCTTTATTTAATAGTAAACTTTTAATTTTAGATTTAAAAGCAAGTGAAGGAAGATCTAAGATATCTTGTGGAAGCTTATTATATACGCGAACAGTCATGCCCATGAAGGATTTGATATGCGTTGAAAGTTTATTTTTATTTCTAGTATTTATAGCGTGTCTGTCACTGTTTTTTACATATGTATCCAAATTGTGACGTACAAATAAAATGTTATTAAATATGTATTGATATTAAAATACTAATTTGTCTTGCTTGACTTCGGAATAATTTAGTATCAGTAGAAAAGCTTAGCATACCTTAGAGCTAGATAAACTAAATTGCTTATTGCAGAGAAGACTTTATAATATTATATCAATGTATATATATTATAATAAATACAATTATTATCAGGCAATTAAGTATTACACCTATTTTGCGCGTTAATTCACGTTAATTTATTATTATTTATAAATTATGTAACGCGAAAGTTTGAATATTAAAATCACTTACATCTCGTCTACCTGTGAACACGATTACTGCAAAATGTATTCGAAACGACGGGTTAAAATAAAAAATGTAACCAAATTATACGAGAGTTTTAATTTAAAAATAGTTTTATTTCAAATGTGTACTCCTGAAAATCTAAGAAAATACTATGTTTAAAAATTAGTTTGCTAGAAATGTTTATTTAATGCGAAATAAATTAATTCTTCATATTTTACTGTTCAACATATTACAGTACAGTACAGTACAGTATTACATGCAGTGTAATTAATGTGTAATATTAGATTTGATACTAATAATAATAAAATAATACATAACAAATTATGTAAAGACGCGTCGCCGCATGCTCTTTGATATCTTAGATATGTTTTTAGATTTACGTTTCTTATTTGAGACATAAAAACGTGAGAAAAGAGCGAGTCCTTGCAAAGTTAAGTCACATTTATAAAAAATATATACATATAATTTTTTTTATAATTATTAACAAAATTTTTATATTTATATCTGACGTAGCTAAGTACGTCCGTAACATACATAACGTGCATAAAATGAACCACAATTTCTGTTGGTAGATAATTGATGCTAATTGCTAGATCTCTAGCCAAAACTGAAAATCCTAAACAAAGGCACCTTTGCAGTATATAACAACATTACCAAAGTATGTTTGAGCAAATCAGCAATTATCTAAGCCTAAGAACATCGGAGTATTTATAAGTATAATATTTGAAAACAAAAATTCTTCGCATAAGATCTGAATTCACAAATAAACAGTAAAATTTTTTTTAGAATATGAGACAAGAATTATTTCCAGTAAACACATAATCGTTTTTGAAAATCAGATTAAGGATAAAGTGGATTTGGATTACGATAACGTTAAAGATATTTAAGATGACGACAATTTTAATAAAATGCTCTAAAAATGTATTTTTTCAATCAATGTGAGCAGTTCTTTCTTACTTGGAAATATATAAAAAAAACACTAAAAGTGAACAAACTTATGATTTGTAATAGAAAGACGCGATCATCTTTAAATGTGTTCATCATATGTACGTAGAGTAGGATATCTTATTAAATAATTTGTTATCGTCGTATTCTCTAGGATCTGACTTGATATAACAAGCACGTAGCAATGTGTTTAAAATAACAATATCGTATGGAAAGTAAAAAGGACAAAATTTGATCTCGTTTCCGCAGTTTGTTGTTAAAAATATTTGAAATTTCCAAATAAGAATGTGAAATGATTGCCACATTATAAAAGAGGAGAACTCATTGGTTAGCATCAGTCATATCGACAATTTATAGCAGTATAATGTAGTGTCTACCTTCAGCAATAACATGAAGGGTTTCAGCTTGTTTTAATTACAAAATATTACTTAAATACCTGTTAAATATATCGTTACAATGGAACATTGAAACTGGAAGTTAATTTTCAGAATATATTAATAACAAAACTATATATACTTTGTAGAACAATGTCCCAGATTCCATAGAAAATATAACTTGTAGAGACTACAATAATGAAATATGAGTTCAACAAAACAAAGCGTATTAAATTAATGTATACAGAATTACATACAAAGAGATTTATGATGTTTAGTCTTTGTTTATGAACAAGAACAAAAATTGTTATATCTTTTTTAAAAGACATCACTTTAAAAAGATTCTTGCTGACATTTAAACAAGTTGAACACAAAACAAAACTAAGAAACATTTGTCTGAAATGTAATCAAAATTCAGTGAAGATCTTACTTTATCACTATTAATAAAATAATAGCTCTTTTTCTTTAGTTTCTTTATTCATTTGTTTAAAGTTCGTATAGTATAGTCATAGTGACGTCACGATCTCATCATGTCTCTTCCAATTATCAGTTTCTAAGCGACTATTACTAAACGATTTACAAAACATTATTTCTTGTAAAAAAAAATAATAATTGATTCTTTTTCTTCATTCTTACAAATTTTACTTCTATTGAGCTGATATTAAAAGATTTTATTATTTAGTAATAATTATTATTTGGAATCGCAATATTAATTATAGTTTTATTTTAATGTTCATATTTGAGATATATGTGTGTACAAAAATATATTGTAAAATATTTATTTTTATAAAATATGTAACTTGTAAACTTTTATAATTTTGTGTTTAGAAATTTTTTAAATGTGTCTAATTTTATAATAAGGACTAAAATATTACCAAAATAACAGAATACTTAACAACCTTTTTGTATTTTGTCATTTTAGTAATATTTACTTTTTATTTTCTTTTAAAATGAATGCCTAACATGTGGACGGCGCTGTGAGCCACTGTACATACCGCGTTCAAAGAAGTGAAGGAGCAGACGAGAACATTGACATTGATATTTATTAATAACATAACAATTTGTATATAAGTAAACTGTAATAGTATGAACGATCAAGTAATGTTTGTTTAATATTATCTTTTACAGAAACGGCCCATAAATATCTAGTCAAGTTTAGAGAATGCTCGAACGAGAAGACAGAGTTGTGGGTGTTCATTTACCGCCCCTGTAGGCTTAATAAAATAAATACCTATTCATTGCGTAGTGACTACTGTATATAATATAAATAATATATATTAATAAGTGTGAATGTAAAATCACTACAATTCTATAATATTTTATACTCTTAGTTAAGTAGAAGTTAATGATTACTAACATAACTTTTAATAACACATGATAAAAAATACATCTATTAAAATGTAATACCAAATTCATTTCTCAAGAACGTTTTTTATTAATGTCTAAAAGTCAGGGTATTAATTTCTTAACTAACTTAAGTTCTTATTAAATCCATGCTTTGTTTGTTTCACCTATAACAGACACTAAGGCGGTATTCTGCGGATTCGTTATTAAAAAAGTTTGTAGCAATTTATCCGATAAATTATAATATTGTTTCACTTCCTTTCCTTGATTTTGATTTATTATTGTGTTGTTTTCTGTGCATTTAAGCAATATTACAAGCATTTTGGAGATATCAAAGGAAGTTCCTCTTGCGTCAAATCTTAATTAAAGTTAATTCAATGAGATAACCTGGTATTGAAATGAGAGTTTTTATTCTTTTAATCTTTGAGTTATAAATTATTAGTTTAATCATTTGTGAAGTAGTTAAAATAGTTTCCTGTTCACATTTAAGTGAAATTTGAGATTTAAGTAAGTTTCGAATGCTTTGTAAGACACTTACATCTCGTCTACCCGTGAACACGATTCCTGCAAAGCATTCGAAACGTCGGGTTAAAATTAAAATGTAACCAAATTATACGCGAGTTTAATCCGTAAGAAATAGTTTTATTTCAAATATAAGAAATTATTAATATTTAAGTAACTTTTCTATAAACTATTCATTTACCGGTGTAGCTTTGAGAACGTTTCGTGGCTTTTCAAGTTTACTAACGTGAGGTATATTACTACTTCACTTTGTTGGTATTTATCAAACTAAATACATAATTGTTGTAATTGTAAATTGTTGAATGTTTTATACTTACTTGTTGATTTTAACAAAATCTGTTTCCTAAGATTCTAATGAGCCAATAGTAAAGAGTTACACTGATTTAACAGCACTTTAATCGTAATGTTATAATACTCTACAGTTTAATTCTAATGTTATTGAAATTATTTTATTCTCGCCAGTTTATCTATTCGTCTTATTATATATTACACGTAAAAATGTATGTTTGTGTATATTTTATTCATTTATAAGGCTTATCAACGAATTAACGTGATTACATTTTATAAATCTATATACGAAGCCTATTTTTCAACGAATCAATAAATCCATTCAATTTAATATATTTTATACAATGTACAATATCATGTTTCAAAACTGCATCGTCATTTATATAACTGTCATAGACATAATTTGTATCAGACCTGTTTCATTCGTAGCTCTTTCATTCAGTTCTTTAACAACTGCATGTATTCTAAGAATGTGAACGCAATACCTCGGTAAATTCTCAGTAAATGAGTAAAAATATATATTCCATACTATTAAAGTTACAACCAGTACCATAATTTTGTATATACTTCGTTCGTCGTTTTTCGTTTTTAGTTGTCCTGAGTAATGTTAGTAACTTTTAAAAAAAAATATGAATTGTGTTTGTGTATATGTGTGTATGTAAGCGTTTTTTTATCACCATTTCTTTACATAATAACTTAAAATTTACTTTTCAAACAAAATGGACCAAGTGATTTTTTTTAATGTTGCTATTTCCAATTCCGCTGGTTTATAATTTGGAACACTTCGTAAATAATTACTACATAATGAACTCTTTAGAGTAGTTTTCCGTTCTTTTGGAATTGTTTTATTTATAATATTAAACATGTTTCACTTATTGAGATAAAGATTTAGAGTATTAAGATTTTGAAAAACACAAAGTACCAGTTACTTTTAAGTTATATTACTCTTAGGATATTTGTAAATACAAGCAATATCTTGAGAAATAGAGAAACAAGGTTCAGAAAGAGATGAAGTTCTAGAGCCATAAATGGTATTGTATAGCCGGCACTCCCCTTCACTTTACGAAAACTACCTATAATAGAGAGTCTAACGAGTGTTATCAACTTAACTTAATGTTCTTCTTGATATCCTTACATAAAACGGCTGTTAACAATATAGGCATTCTTAAAGAGAGGAACGAACTATGAATGGGTCAACTTGTAAAAACGTAAAAAAACATTAATTATATGGAATTTTAATTTCCAAATTTTGTTCTTATGATAAAGTTACTATAGCGAAGGTCATTTTGAATTTTAAAAGTAACCCCAATTATTCTGTTTCATACGCGGTCACTCGAGATGTCTGTCTATAACACTCTCTAGCTACGATTAAAGTTTCACCAGATGGTACAGCAATTAAGAAATATATATAAGTTCGTTTGTTTTTGTCTTGACTGAATGTTTTATTTTTCATATAATTAATATGTTTTCTCTTTTTTATAGAGACAAACTCAATTTCAAACATATAATCTTACCATTTCTGCATAAGACCTGAGACATTGTCATATATTATTACATTTTATTACAATTTTTTCACAACCTGCTAAAAACCTTATGGAAACGTGTTCTTAGCTTAACACTCTAACTGCGTCAAGAATTCTAAAAATCAGAAATATGTAGACATAATAGATTAGCTTCTTTACAATTTATGAAAGTTGCAAATCTTTTCCATGGTATAAAACTTACAATTCTTCAATAAAACAGGAAAATAAATTTTATTCCCTTGGTAAATATTACCTGCGAAAAAAGGGCCTTAATGAAATCGCTAATAATGAACAAGTCCCTATATTTCACAAAGTGACAGTATCCCGTTTGAACACCGAAGTCATCAGGAACCGCTATGTACTTCATCACGTACATGCACTACTGACATCATTTTAGAATGTTACTCTTTTTTCACGGGATGAATGTTGTTTTATTTAAATTGAACTGGACAACTGAGTATAATAAAAGTATATTTTTAAAAATCATATCTTAATAATTGCTAATTGTTTAAGTTGAACGGCAAATAAAAAAAAACGCTTATAACAATTAGAAACGTCGAATATCGTCACAGATAGGTTGGTTACTTTGTATATTTCCAAAAGTTTGATATACCTTAATGAGCAAAACCCGGTCTGGATTGAAAATCAGCCGAATCGTAATTGTAGTTTTCGAGATATTTGATAAAATGTGTCCCATATAGTTAACATATAGAACTTTTTTGTTTCACGCGTGCTGCGTCGTGAGGCTAACCCCGCTTGCGTGGACGTAGTATTAAGCTCTGCAGTTCAGGGAGTCATTATATTCACTTCAATAAATTGTGTTCGAGTTTAACATTAGTAATTGCAAAACAGTAATCATAGAATATTAAGATCGCAAATAATATAAAATAATTTGCACAGCTTAAAGCTCATTAATATCTTTATTATTCTTATCTTCGAAAACTCTGACATGTTCTGACAGAAGCTAAAAAACATTTTTTTAAACAAACTTATACAAAATAAATATTAAATTTTGTGGCTGAATATATTATTTTTATCAGACTGCATACGTTCACTTCAAGGCTAAATTGATCTTAAGTTAAGCTTTATACTTTTGTAACAAATGAAAATTTGGCAGTTATCCAATTGGATTGATATAATCCTTACTGACTAAGCTGAATCCAATTTATATAAAATCATCAGATTTTAAATAAAAAATTTTGTTTAAGAAGATTAAAAAATCAGTTTCAATAATAATTTCTGATTTTCAATTCTAATTATATATCTTTGAATTACATTTCAGAGTTTAAACATTTATTCGAAACGGACCTACGACGCTATTCAGTGTAAGATGGCTTTTATATTATAAACAGTGTCATATTTCCTATTTTAACTCTAAAGTCAAAATTTCCACCTGCTTTCACAGAAATTTACTTACTCTTAAGTTCAATCCCCGGAACCCTTTTTTACCTCATAATTTATCATTAAGTCGTTTTTCACATGAGAATTATATTTACCGCCAATATCGTATTATATTAGTATAATACATAACACGTGACACTTATACCATTACATAAATTCTTCTAATTTTTAACGTGAACATATTCCATGAACATTATTAATGAGACATGCTAATGAACAACAATAGCTTTCTTTTTTTGATAATATTTCTTTCCATACATCATATTTTTAAAATATTACTTATATTAAACAAAACCAATAAAAAGCAGCGAGTTCAAACTAAGTCTTATATCTTTATCTATCATTCAGTCTTTCTCTTGCTGTGTTTAAGAATATAAATTACAGCCAAGTCACCGGCTTTGTTATATAAAATTTATCTTCTCACATAATTAAGTTCTTTTAGATTAAATATTTTAATAGCTTTATGATTAAAACCGAATTGTCTCTGTTGTTTATTGCCACCAGCAACGTGAATATTATTATATTATATAATTTTTATAAAATTATATTATAATATCATCTCTACGGATACGGCATAGCAATTTCATAAGTAATTCATTCCTAATACTAAATATTAAATCATACTCACCATAAAACAATGTATACACCACAAAGACAATGGAAATATTTTTTATTGTGCTCATTGTTAAATTAAAGAATAAAAGCAAATCGGACTCTCAAACCTGACCAAGCTACGTTGTAGTTTTAATACTATATATATATATATATATATATATATATATATATATATATATATATATATATATATATATATTGTATTATAGTCTTGAGATATGATTCAATTCAGTATAAATTGAATTTCCTATATCTACAGATTGATTGTGTATTAAATTGACATATCTGTACCATGAAATAAAAATAACTTATAGTTATCATCCAAAAACATATTTCACTAACGATAACTGTATCGCTTTTTGATGAAGGCAGACCTCCAGGTCGCAGTTCTAATTGGCACACAGATCATGTCTGTATAATTTCAAATACCATATCACCTGTTTTTAAGAAACTTGTATCCACGATTCAGGAAAAGATTCTTCCTATTCGGATAGTTATTGTTCAACTACTCTTTACTATGAATGAGTCATTTTCAGGGTTTAGGACCCTATATGTCCTTATGTTTGTTAAGACCATGAAAAAACCAGTTAAAATAATATACAGGGTCTTGAAGCTTTGAATAATAAAACAGAACAAATGTAAAAATAAGATACGCCCGTTTTCAAAAACGCATATTTAGACGTGTGTGTTCAAGGGAATTAAATTTATACGCATAGATTACTTGCCTTTGAGTTAGAACTATAAAGTAACACCATTTTATAGTACAAGTTTAAGAACGAATATCTAAAACTATATATTTGCAAGTTAAATATAAAAAATATAGTCTTATCTGTGAAGCGACAACTCTAAAATCATACATAATATTTCTAAGACATAGGTTTTAGAAGTTAAGTTAAAATTCGAGACTGGACTCCAATATTAGTTTTAAGGGTATTGTACGGATTTATACGGAACTCTTGGTGGGCAATTCTAACTCGTTTTTGTCCGATTTTTTAAATTTAATATCTATTTTTTTTCTTTGTTCATTCTATAGATCAGTGTCGCTACAAATATCTTTTCTTAAAAGTAGAAGATATTGACAATTGAACCTTTAAAAAACAGATATCTACTTTTGGAATAGAACTTTGGCTTTATTCTATCTTCACTAGTGTACCAATGTATCGAACAATGTATTTATATTTTACGTGCACTGATCAGTCTTTCAATATCTGACAGTCTTTCAATATCTTTAAAACTTCGATGGTAATAAAAGGTTTGTTAATCGTGTATGATTTCATTAAAGATTAGTATAAAAAAATATATTAATAAGTAGTAGTAACATTTACGTACATAAATTATTTACGTAAATGCGATCATAATTGAAAATAAACGTGATTCTTTGACTCGGTAAGTGATCAATTGTAAGCTTTCAGACTGTATCCAGCTTCAAATTTCGGTTAGTAATTTTTATCAAAAAATGCATTATGTGAGACACTGTGCATAAATTGAATCTCTTTATTATTATTTCTGCTGTCAATTGTTAGTATTTCTATAAATTAAAGATCAATCAAACTAATTGTTCGGAATATTGTTTACATATATATTTGTTATTAAAACTATTCGTTGCTTAAATCATGTTAAATTGAAAATCAAATCAATCGTGCTCTTTAATAAATCTACTCATTTGTATAACGACATGCGTGTTTGATACAACAGTAAACTACCCTCATTTGGATCAACGCCAGGATAACTAACAACGCTTGCATTGCTATTTAACGATAAATCCTCACGTTCTATTTGCAATGTTTTATGATTTGTGGAACATCACTGGTCTATAACTGATTTATACCTCTGTAACTGACATGTTCAGTCAAACATGAATTGCACCTGCACTACTGCGGGGTGTATATTCAATATTTATAGATCTTTGAATTAAATAAACAATTTTCTGATATGCTTTTGATAATGAAACCTAAACAATTTAATAAAATAAGAAAAGTCAGTTTATATAAAAATCTAAAATATGGTTTATTTGATAACACTCGTTTAAGGAAAATGTTGTTGTAAAAACTTAAAAAATGATTTACTAAAAAGAGTTTGTAGAATCATACAAAGGTTATAAAGATTTTCGCTAATTATTCTTGTAATTCTCTAAATAAATCTTCTAAATTAACTCTTTAAGAGCTAGTACTGGTATTGAAATCTCATATTTTATTATTGACTAAACAAGCAATTAGTAATGTATTATACTAACACTAATAATAATTATATAATTAGACAATTTTTTTTATTAGGTTAGGACATTTTAAACAGAAGCTACCTAAATGGCAGGTTAATTAAATGTATATATATTGTAAACCTACAAGGAAGAGCTATAAGTTATATAAATTTAGAAAACTCAATGCGACCTCAACACACATGGAGAATAAATAATTTATATAAATAATATATAATTTCACAGAAGACAATATATGAGCTAGAACCAATGATTGTTTATTTATTTTTCATTTGTAATTAGTGAATTCAGCTCCTCAAAGCAGCGGTACCAGCCTATTGTAATAATCAGAAGATCTAACATCGACCAATATGACGCCTCCTTCATGAAGTCTAACATACCATTACATGTAATACGTCCAGAAAAAGATGAATAATAAAAACGTAACATAAAAAATTGTTAAAATAAATTAAAACTTATATTTTTTTTTTTTAGAATTTAAAAACACCTCATGTCAAAATAAAAGAATATACGTATATATTTTTTATCAATCCAATTTTTCTTAAGCCTTATTATATATAGGCAATATTCACGATTGGATCTTGAGTTTGTCAAATTATAATATATTGTGATATTAGGGTTTTGTACAATATGAATGATTGTCAAATATTATATTAGGATATAATGAATATAATATTATTAAGAGTAAGCAGAATATGATTTACCGTACTGTAATGAATATTAAAAAAAACGTAAAATAAAAGTAATTGGAAAACACTGTATGACTATACTTGTTTCCTTCTTTTTGCTCTAAATATGTTCTTTATGCTTTAGTATGTTAAATGCTACGCCAAATGTCTCACCTCTCCGTAGTTTCGGACTTCATCAGAGCTGAAGACTGGCTGCTGTAGACAGCAGCCAGTCTTCAGCTCTGATGTTCTGATGACTAGAGTTCCGATCTCAATGGCCTAAATTATCATGTATATATAGTAAATTTTAGAGAAATTTGCATGTTCTAAACCTTATGACAATTTGGAGTCAAATATAAGAATATAAATGAAGAATATAATAGAAATAGATAGACATCATTAAAGTTTCAAGAAAAATAATATTATATATAACTTACATTGTTTTTTTTAATTAATCAAATGGTCAAAATATAATACACAACATATAAATATTGTTTACATTTGTCTTTTTAAAACAAAATATAAAATAAATGGAAGTAGCAAAAAAATGGCAAATAATTTTATGCTTCAAGTATATTTTAGATAGATAGTTAATGGAAGACTCGATTTATAAATAGAGTAGAGTTAGTTTTCCCTTTGCAGACTATTTCTTAATTAAGAGGACTCTGATGAAATAAGACACCGCACAGGCGAAATAGAACCGACATACAAATTTATGATTATTCCAAAAGAGCATTAAGGAAATCTCAACCGATAGTTACTAATTCTTAAAAGGAATTCACTAAAAATAATTTTAATCCTAATACAGGTAATGTGTAATTAAAATAAACTGAAATAAGTCTAAATGACTAAATCTTAAAGCTACGGCATTATTCTGTACTTAATAATAAAGTCACTGTGGTAGTAAATGTAGTATAACGAGCAATTTAGAATAACATCATAAATTAATAAATTTATTCCTTTTAAAAGCTTTCAAAAGAAAGCCTTCGCTCCTTAAATAATAATATTTTGGAGTAATAAAGGTATTAAAGATAATCGTATTACAATTAATAATAATGTATAAAATATTAATGTTTTAACACTAATTTACATAAATATATATAAACCGTTAAAATATATGTTTTATTACATATAAATAAACTGTAGTCAATCTAAAAGAAAATTAATTCTATAATATTAAACTATGATAATTTATATTTGCAACAAGAGTCGCTGACTGAAAGTAAGTAAGCTTACAAAATCCTAATACTTCGTATTACATTTTTGTGTGTATTCTGTTAATTTTTAATTATCACGTTTTCATATTATGATATGCTTAGTTTTACACAAAGAGATAAAAATAGTAAAAAACAAATAAAAACTATAAAAGGAAGGCTAAATTTATTAAGGTCAAATCCTCTTCCAAGCAACCTTTGAAGTACAAAGAGATGTGGTACGAGTATGAGAGAAACTTAGGAATACTTCAATATTTTTGAATAAACATTGTAATAAAATTACCAAAGTCAATGTTATGCTATAACTTATATTATTTATTCAGTATATAGAAAACAGGTATTTTTTATACCTTTATAAAAGTGCCTAGTTATACAGTATGTGACATATATGTGAAACTAATTCTATAACGTTTTTTTGACTATTATATTGCATATACATATATATATATATATATATATATATATATATATATATATATGACGGCGCATTGCTAGCGCCATTTATTGAATACTTCGGAACGAGATTTGACAACTGTCAGTCTGGCGGAGCGTCGTGTCGATGGTCAGCGCGGCCATGTTGAATGACACTTTTAAAAACGTCAACGGCGAGCGCACCACATTTGCGACGAATCGCTTTTGTTCCGAGTAATCTTGTGCCTTATTGTTTCAAAACTAATTAAAAGTGATTGGTTATGTAATACTCTAATTACTAGTAAATAGATTTTAGTTAATTTCTGTAAGGAAGATAATTTGTGAATTAAATAAATTTTGATTGTGACTTTGGTGATTCCTTTGTTCCTATCCACGTCACAAATTATTTAAGACATGGCTGATTCTGATAATTAAGGGCATTCGCCCAGATATATATATATATATATATATATATATATATATATATATATATTTGAGTATTTGAGTATATATATATATATATATACTTAAATAGGGCATGAGCTGTCCTTAAAATTGTATGTCACGTTTGTCAATTGGTCAAAACTCCAACTTAAATTGTAATAATTAATATATTGATTTGCTTTATACGCAATTATAATTTTATTACACGTTTATTCTTATAAATTCTGTTTGCTTCGGTTCGACCAGAGCGTAACCGCAATCACTGAAGTCTATCCCCACTCTTTTCACGTCCCCCACGGTCAATATTACACGCCTCTAAACCCATAACAATATTAAACCTTACCCACAAGTGTGCAAAGCCACTGGATAAAGTTAGTTAAAATTTTAGGTAGTCTGTGTTCATCAATTAGTCTCGTGTGTCACCGGCCGGTGTGACATTCCATTCTGATGATAATTGATGACAACAATCAAATGAATATGTTTGTGTATTAATAACACCATGCTATATATAAAGCAAAAGTATACAATTAAAACGTGCTATATTCTGTATTTATAAACTAAAATATATAAAAATGAAGTATATTTTTCTACTACCAAATAAAAACGCATAAAAAATAAGCAGATTTATTTTATCGTCCAAAATTATCTTTAACTTTTCATTCATTAGTGAATAAAAAAACTTTTTAACTCAATATTTATAATTACTTATATATTAAAATAGTCTGCAATTTAATTCGTAAATGTTAGAGACAAGAAAGTAAAACTAGACAACACTATAATATTTGAAATAAAACTATTTTTACGAATTGAAACTCGCGTATAATTTAGTTACATTTTAATTATAATAATAACCCTACGTTTCGAATACTTTGCAGCAATCGTGTTCGGTAGGTACGGGTAGACGAGATGTTATTGTACTAAGGTCTTTCAAAGGTACTTGTTTTAAGATTGTTACAAATTGTTATATTTTACATTTCTAAAATATTATGTATATATCAGAGTCGTATTCAAAACTACAAAGTTTTAGAGCATAAGTCTTATAAGCGAATAAACACATAAACCACAAGTATTTTTGTAACGTTTGCAAAAGAGACTAAACTTGATAGTAGATATATTTTCAAAGCTTCAGAGATACAAAGTAGTGAAGCGCAGTTTTATTACGCACAGTTTTATTACGACTATGTTCTAGTTCTCGGCTATTAATTATTATTGATAACCCTGTGTACTTAAAATGTCTTAAAATGTAAAAATGGTTTTATTTCAAATGTGTACTCGTGAAAATCTAAGAAAACACTATAATAGATAATTGTTTTAACCAGCACGAGGCTTGAATGTCCTGTGCCTCTTGAATAAACAAGTAGCCCGAAGATTTATCGTCATCCTTTACGAACACGTGTGATAAATGGTGATGTCAGGACTAAAAATATATGGAAAGATATTGAGAATTTCATATCTTTAGCGATACTAACTACTATGGATACTTATAGATGATTTGCGCTCTGAAATATTTACTTGATTAATGATTTTATCGATAATTGAGTAATGTTATAAAATAGGATTCAACCTCTATTCTAAAAAACTAATATTTTATTAGTAACTGGGAATAATTAAGTAATAAACCCGATGAAAATAATATTATAAGATAATTTAGTATTAATATATAAAATATTATATTACTACAAATTGTACAAGCCATAGCAGTCTGTCTGTCTGACAGTCTCGAGTCAGCAGTCAGATTAATATGTTTAGTACAAAATTATACCTTAAAATTGAGAAATAAATAAATATGAGCAAAAAAATTATAATTATCATAATATCAAATCAATTTCCAAAAGAAAGATTATACTTGAATTATTTTAAAATTGAAATTTTAAAAATAATTGAAGTATAATGTTTCAACCATAAAAAAATATACATTATTTTCTGAAATAACTAAGACTTCGGAAGTAAATGAATAAAAATAATTTAATAACTACAAGACATGCCATAAAAATCCTCACGGAATTGTTCGATCATGAAGATTGGACATTTTAGGAATATTCCAATATACTGTGTCAAATGGAATGATCTTTATAGACAGCCTTTCAATAGTTTGTCACAAAATGTAGTCTAGGGTGTAAGAACATATACCTAATAACTCTTATGGGTATCTTAGTATTTAAGAACTAAGTAAAAAAATCAATTAATAATAATCTACGTATGTCCATAATGATTTGATTTTTAAATCAATTAATCACGGAAAATACAAATTCTTAGAGTTGTCACACAATAGAAAATAAAAGTAATTTAGTACACTGCAAATTATCAACAAACATACCTTAGACAGACAAACAGAAATATAATAGAGTAATGATAAAATATTATCTCTAATGAATTTAAATTAATTAAACACCTATAATTGTATTTAATAAATTGGATTTTTTTGCTCATATTAAACAACGTGTTAATATGCAGCGTCTCTGTATGCAAAGCTTATTATAACTAAAGACTATATTGCTGAATGAGAGACACCTTAGAAATGTAGTCTTCATTTATTCTCATATTCATTGTTACTGCACATAACATTAGTACACTAATTAGAAGTAATTTAACACTGCTACACCTCACTTAGACATTGCAACCTGACCCTTACAAGAGTTACTAACCACGAACAGCAAACCGACATTGCATTGGACACCAGGTCCACGCATCCAAAAGCAGTGACTGTAGACCTATCCATACCTGCCAAAACGACTGTCAGAATAAAGTCATTAAAATATCATTTGACCTACTACTAAATATTCAATTGACGAACTTGAATTAAAACAATATTATCATCCACGAAATATATACACATATATTAAATGCCCTGAAGTTATCTTTTTTAGCCAGGGCTCGTAAATTTCAAATCCAATTTAAAGCGTCACTGCGTTACTATAAGAACTTCGTGTGTTTATTTACCGCCCCGGTAAGCTTTATGACATGCTATCTTCTTATTACCAGTGACAACACTAACTATTTGTAATATTTTTTATCTCTATGAAATGATATGAAAAATAGGAAAAATACATTTTTATACATTTTATAATATTTTTAAGTAATTAATATTTTCTAATTATAAATGACTTTTAAAAAATAAGGAAATGAATTAAAATTACTAATACTAAAAGTATTTGTGTTTTTTGTTTTTTTTTTTTTTGTATTACCAAAATGTAGTACTAAGAGAGATGCAGGAACAGTTAAAAGCATAACTTAAAGGTTAACGCATCTTAACCCAATGTTGTTATTCTTTTTTAAAGTACTAAAAAAGACGAGTTTAAATAAAACTATGTTTCATACTTATACTTACACATACCAATGATATATGGAGTATTAGAAAAATTCCTTGAGAGGCAATACATTTATATTTAACACAGTGATGATATAAATTTAAATCGCTAAGTTACTCGAAAATCAATACAGTCAAATAATTAATACATGAGTTTGTACATCGTACAGGACCTCATTGCAATTGCAGAATTGCAGAATTGCAGTGAGTTAAGCAAATAGTGAAAAGTCACACCGATTTAGAACTTGAAAATAAAAACTTAAATAGATTGAAATTAGTTCAATGCGAAGATTATTTAAATTCATTTTCATTTTATATAATAATGAGGTATAGAAAAAAGTGTGTTTGTTTCTATTTATTACTTAGAAATACGAGTAAGACAATGAGACGATATATTTTAATAGCTTTATATAATTGAAAGTGAATAAGAATACGAATAGAATGAAATCCATATACAAAGCCTATTTTTCAACGACTCAATAAATCCATACAATACACAATGAATATCGTGTTTCAAAACTGAATCGTCAGTTATATAACTCTCATGGACATATTGCACTTTGTATCAGACGTGTTTCATTCGCAGCTCTTCTTGAAATAAGAAACCTTTCTTTAACAACTGAATGTAATCTAAAAACATGTGACACGCGGCAATCGAGCTTGCCGCTATGAAAAACTCCTAATCGGCAAATTATAACTCGCAAATTAATTAACAAACAAAAGAAAAAAAAATAAAATAATTTAATTAATTAATTAATTTTTAAATTTTAAAAAATTTAAAAATTCGAAAATTTTTTTTCATTTTTCGGTAACTTCGGCGGCCGATCTGACCACCTTCCCGTTGGACAATCAACATAATTTTGAAAAGTGAATCTTACATTTAGATGCTGATTCCAAATATATCTTTAGTTTTTCAAAATTCGAAAAATAAAATTCGACAGACACACATACAGACAGACAGATCGGAAGGAAAAACTGAGTTTTTCGAATATGACCGCAATACCTCGATCAATTCTCAGTAAACGTGTTTTATATTTTTCATTCTGATATAAAACTCATGCTTTGTTAAGAAATTTTGAACACGTCCCAAGCAATAACTGAACAATGAAAACTTTACAGTAGTTTGACATATTTTTCCTTTCTTACTGATTTGATATACTTGTTTTCTGAAATCTCTAAGCCAAATGAAATACTCTTCAATAAATACATTTATAATCTGTAAGGTCTTTAATATATATTTATATACTTGAGTGCAGCTACATATATATTTTATTATGGACTTTGGAACGTTAATTTCCAAATTTTATTAATGCAAGTGCGACCGAATATGAATAAATTAAATGACTACAAAATAATATGACACTAAAAGTTCGGGGAAACCAGAAAGTAATTTTCTCTGAATAAATTTTAGCAGTGGGGTTACTTTTAAGTGTTTCGGTAAAAATTTGGATATAACTAAAATTGGAATTATGACGATAAATAATATCTAAATCCATTTATTTATTCACGTTTAATGATATATAATCTAAAAGAAATAATAAATGTAAGAACAACCAACAGAAAAGCCAAGACAATTACAGTATTTTACATAAATATATTTCTACCTTTAAATTTAGTAAATATTTTAGTAAAATGACATTTATTATTATTTCTAAGTTACTTAAATATAAAGCCACGAAGTCATTCTTAACGTTCCTACACCAAATGAGAAAAAATAAAATAAAATCTGAGTAAAAGTAACTCCTTGTTATAACTTTTTACTTGACTTCACGTTTAAATATTTACGTTTGTGTCATAGAGGTACATTACAACTTCTATCTATAGTATTTTATTAGATTTTCACGAGTACACATTTAAATTAAAACTATGTGTACGGATTAAAACTCGCGTATAATTTGGTTACATTTTAATTTTAACCCGACGCGATGTTTCGAATACTTTGCAGCAATGGTGTTCACTGGTATACGAGATGTAAGTGTCCATCTATAGTTTTTAGCTATTTAATGTTGTATTAAATGACAAATAGTATATTTAGTCAAAAATCATTTCAGAAAAGTAATAAAGTATATCACTTATACTTAATAGAATTCATTATGAGAATTTAATATATTTTTTATTTATTAAAGATAAAAAATAAATCATTATAAAAAAATATTTTTTTTAAATAAAACATTTGTATGGGTTTGATCGCGAGATATTGTTTTCAGAACACTGCAGACATTAAGTTCAAGGTTTCTTGCGTTAAGCTTTTATAGCTAATGAGGAGTTGGCAGTGTTACAATTGAATTGATTTAATCCTTACAGACTTGGCTGACTTGGCTGACTTTAAATTTTTATTTTGGAACAACATTTTGTGTATGAAGATATAACCGATTAATTTAAAAAAAGATTTTGATTATTAATTGTAATTAGGTTTATTTATTAAATCTGGATTTTTTTACGACGTGCAACGCATTGTATAACGTTTTTATCCAAGATGATATTTAGTTTCCATAAATTTTATTCTTTAAGTGGCTTCTGATACTCTGCGGCACGCAGCCCGAAAATTTTGGGTACTAAATATATTTTACTTCAATGATTCTTTATGCATTGTTGTGATGCGAGTTTTGACTTACAAAGGTTATATGTTGTAACTTTTGATATTTTGCGCCCAATTCAACTCAACACTAGTCGTTCCACTTTTGAAAATAAAGTTTTGTATAAAAATTCTTTACCTCTTATTTACTGAGTTTAATGTATTAAGTTATATTCCTTTATCGGCTACATTCTTGATAGCTTATATTAAAACTAAAAAGTAAAAAAAATACCTAATAATTTTTATTTAAATTAAACAACAATTACTTTTTATATGTATATTTTTAATTTAAGTCAATTATTTCATAATAAATTTTAAGGATATAAATGTTTAAAAATTATTAAAATACACATTATTTTAAATAGTTTACTCAATCTTCTTTCTTATTTGATATTAAAATTCATTCTCTTTCAACTCGTTTGCTACTATCGCTTCCAGTACAGCTCAGATCCCGATAAAGATCCTGTCTGCTTCCACTTGCTATTACGATTTCGTATACGTTGTCGCAACAACCTTAATTTCTTACACTAGCACATCTTAAGTTTGAAACTGCAACTAAAATCTTTAGCAATGGTTCCCACTTTTACAATAGCTTAAATATCCAATCTTATATAAATATAAGTATATTTCAAGTTAAAACTGAAAGTAGTTTTTTTAATACTGAATATTTAAGGAAAATCTTTTAAACAAGTTATAGTTTTATTAACAAAACTTATCAGTGGAGTTTAAATAGTAATATTATAATATTCTTAAGAACGTAAATCGTAAGTTCACACAAGAGTATAAAAACAAAAACCATATAAAACTTTAAACAGAAACATATATATATATATATATATATATATATATATATATGTATTAAAATACATATGTAATTAGTATATTTTAACACAACAGAAACAAAACCTTAACATAATATATTTTTAAAAATTTTCTCTTGTATTATTTTCGTATAAAATCCTTAGAGTTATTTTGTTATCGCTGTGTTCACTCACTCGCTTATAATCCATTTATATCTCTTCATCCCTCCAGAAGTTAATCCTGTCACAATAACATCGATTAAACAATCAATCAACAAAAAATTTGTTATTCTTAATTTTACCGTGAGACACGGATTGATGGGTGCAATAATGACGGGCTATTCTAACACTTTCAAACATACGTAGCAAATAATAAAACTATTTGTTATATTAATACTTTTATAAATCCTTGTAAATTTTTATCTAACAATAAAACTAATATGATATTACAATTTGTGCATCCTGGTAACAATGCTATAATACTAAAAATCTTACGATATCATAAGATGGACGACATCCAGTATAACATTTATAATAATTTCATTACAGTGGAAGTGGTTCCAGTGGAAAATAAGAGATTGACTTTGATTTTTTCTTTTGTTATACATTTTATTTGTTGAAACATTTTAGTATTAATGCATCACGTTTTATATAACAATTATTTTATTGAATGGATCAATATTATAATATTGATTACAGCTTCTTATCAAGACTGTCAATACGGTGGAAAGGAGGATGTTGCTAATAATATTGAGTTGGGATGTTACAAATTCTAACACATTCCATAGGGCTGTTATTGAATAAATCCTTGCTCAATCTTTACATATTGGCCAAAGGAAAATGTTACGTAGCCTTTACTCAAATAAAGTCTATAGGAATACTTCAAAATTTATTCACAAAGTATTATAAAAGCATTCACTTGACTCCAAATTTTCAAGTGAAAATCAAAGATTTAAAATATTCATTAATTCATTGCCTTAGTATTGAAAGTTTTCTTGTAGATTGGACTTTTTCTCAACTCGATACAATAGTATTAATTGAATTTCAGTTACTACTTTTTAGACGTACTCGTACCGTCGAAATTACTTTTTGATTATTAAAATATGCCAATTATATGCCAATTATTTTTTTAATATTTGCTAAAATGTACCTTGTCCCTTATGTAATAAAAGTATTTTATATAATAAAAACCTTCTTTAAGTTACGTAAATAATTGTCATTAATGTACGTAACGAATTGAGTTTTATTGATGTCCAGGGTTGGTTACTACAAAAAATTATAAAAAAACTGAATTCGTAAGTACAAACTGGTTGGTTTAGCAAACCAGGGGGTCTGAGTATTTCACTACTTGAAATGTTCAGCTCGAATGGGACTCAGTGTAGTGCATAGACTTAAACTTTAACATATAATATTAAAGAGCTTGTGCCAATTTGTGAAGTATCTGGTGCTGTCATGCCGCAAAGGTTTTTCCAATTTTCGCATTTTTTCAAATCTGCATAAATTGTTAATTTATAAACCGAGTTAAATGAAAACAACACTCAATTTTAAGTGATAGCTGATGACATATTTTGTGAAAACTGCATTCAAATCAGATTCAGATTCCACAGATTAAGAACGATACACACCGAAAAAAAAACTGAAAAAGAGACAAAAGTTATAAAATTAAACATTATGGGTTCACTAAAGAATAAGAATTAGAAAAATAATTATTATATTTCATTTCTTGTTGACATCACCATACCATGTGACTATGCGCTCGTGAAAGCTAAGAAGGAAAAGCTATCAAAGTAAGGACTTAGCGCACGAAGTTACTGACACGTGGGATGTGGACTTGTAGCGAAAACTCTCAAACAGTATCTAAAGAGCCTTTTGCTCATAAACTGGATTGAAGGTCAGATACAGAAGGCAGAAGTTTTGGGAAAGGCAAAATAAATAAATAAAAAATAAATAAATAAATATTAATAATAATAAAGGGAAAAAGCGAACAATCGAAGCTATGAACACAAAATCGTAGTGAATCAAATAAAAACCAATGCCTTTAAAGGAAATAATCTTTAGAGTACTTCTGTAAGAGATTGAAAAGGGTATTAAGAATAAAATACGAAGTCTTTCTTGTTTGGCTTTTTATAAAGACTGTAATGACGTGTTCCTGATTTTATTAATTAAATTATTATTATTAGAAAACTATAAACAAATTCGATTTCAATATTACTTGTTTTAATCTATAAATAATAGTTTCAATGACAATAAAATTAATTTTTTCTTTCTAAATAATATTCTATTCAATTTATTTTACAAGTTAGTAGTAATCCTAATATTATATATTTAATTATATTAAAGATAAACACATTATTACTCTTATAGATACAGTAACTAAAGTCTTAGAAAGAGATAGACTGGTATTATGAGGCTCTTATTTTTATTGTATTTTGATGAGAAAGAAGATGAAACATAGAATATGTATTTTTATAAAGTGATCTAGATACAACTTTCATAATATTTGGGTAAATAATTTTAAACTATATATCTCCTGAATAAGATAGTGAATGAATTATTTAATTATTAATAATGTTTTAGTTCTTTGTTATTTGTATTTTTAATCAAATGTACTCAGAGAATAACTCTTCAAAACTACATATTAATTTTATAAGACACTTTTATATTTTTAAATAACTTCTTTCATTGTTTTGTTTTTATATGTTATGTTTTGGAATAATTGTTGAAATAAACAATCTTATAACCCTTCATTTCTATGTGAAGACATATATATATTGTATTGTACAGGTAACATACATTTTTAAATACTGTTTATTTGAAATACCATATTTAAAAATCTACAATTCAGATTTGAAACAAAATTTGTACAAAACGTTTTTGTATCATTTGAATATCCGTAAAGTTAATTTTTGTCTCGTTTAAACTTTTTATATTATATTAATAACATAATTTAATTTATTTATATTTTATTATTTGTATTATTATGAATCCAGCAGAGTTATTAGGGAGCAGGATGCACAAATTGTAATATCATATTAGTTTTATTGTTAGATAAAAATTTACAAGGATTTATAAAAGTATTAATATAACAAATATAACAAAGGATTTATAAAAGTATTAATATAACAAATTGTAATATCATATTAGTTTTATTGTTAGATATAAATCCTTGTAAATTTTTATCTAACAATAAAACTAATATGATATTACAATTTGTGCATCCTGCTCCCTAATAACTCTGCTGGATTCATAATAATACAAATAATAAAATATAAATAAATTAAATTATGTTATTAATATAATATAAAAAGTTTAAACGAGACAAAAATTAACTTTACGGATATTCAAATGATACAAAAACGTTTTGTACAAATTTTGTTTCAAATCTGAATTGTAGATTTTTAAATATGGTATTTCAAATAAACAGTATTTAAAAATGTATGTTACCTGTACAATACAATATATATATGTCTTCACATAGAAATGAAGGGTTATAAGATTGTTTATTTCAACAATTATTCCAAAACATAACATATAAAAACAAAACAATGAAAGAAGTTATTTAAAAATATAAAAGTGTCTTATAAAATTAATATGTAGTTTTGAAGAGTTATTCTCTGAGTACATTTGATTAAAAATACAAATAACAAAGAACTAAAACATTATTAATAATTAAATAATTCATTCACTATCTTATTCAGGAGATATATAGTTTAAAATTATTTACCCAAATATTATGAAAGTTGTATCTAGATCACTTTATAAAAATACATATTCTATGTTTCATCTTCTTTCTCATCAAAATACAATAAAAATAAGAGCCTCATAATACCAGTCTATCTCTTTCTAAGACTTTAGTTACTGTATCTATAAGAGTAATAATGTGTTTATCTTTAATATAATTAAATATATAATATTAGGATTACTACTAACTTGTAAAATAAATTGAATAGAATATTATTTAGAAAGAAAAAATTAATTTTATTGTCATTGAAACTATTATTTATAGATTAAAACAAGTAATATTGAAATCGAATTTGTTTATAGTTTTCTAATACTAATAATTTAATTAATAAAATCAGGAACACGTCATTACAGTCTTTATAAAAAGCCAAACAAGAAAGACTTCGTATTTTATTCTTAATACCCTTTTCAATCTCTTACAGAAGTACTCTAAAGATTATTTCCTTTAAAGGCATTGGTTTTTATTTGATTCACTACGATTTTGTATTCATAGCTTCGATTGTTCGCTTTTTCCCTTTATTATTATTAATATTTATTTATTTATTTTTTATTTATTTATTTTGCCTTTCCCAAAACTTCTGCCTTCTGTATCTGACCTTCAATCCAGTTTATGAGCAAAAGGCTCTTTAGATACTGTTTGAGAGTTTTCGCTACAAGTCCACATCCCACGTGTCAGTAACTTCGTGCGCTAAGTCCTTACTTTGATAGCTTTTCCTTCTTAGCTTTCACGAGCGCATAGTCACATGGTATGGTGATGTCAACAAGAAATGAAATATAATAATTATTTTTCTAATTCTTATTCTTTAGTGAACCCATAATGTTGAATTTTATAACTTTTGTCTCTTTTTCAGTTTTTTTTTCGGTGTGTATCGTTCTTAATCTGTGGAATCTGAATCTGATTTGAATGCAGTTTTCACAAAATATGTCATCAGCTATCACTTAAAATTGAGTGTTGTTTTCATTTAACTCGGTTTATAAATTAACAATTTATGCAGATTTGAAAAAATGCGAAAATTGGAAAAACCTTTGCGGCATGACAGCACCAGATACTTCACAAATTGGCACAAGCTCTTTAATATTATATGTTAAAGTTTAAGTCTATGCACTACACTGAGTCCCATTCGAGCTGAAGATTTTCAGTAGTGAAATACTCAGACCCCCTGGTTTGCTAAACCAACCAGTTTGTACTTACGAATTGAGTTTTTTTAATATTTTTTTGTAGTAACCAACCCTGGACATCAATAAAACTCAATTCGTTACGTACATTAATGACAATTATTTACGTAACTTAAAGAAGGTTTTTATTATATAAAATACTTTTATTACATAAGGGACAAAGTACATTTTAGCAAATATTTAAAAAATTATTTGCATATAATTGGCATATTTTAATAATCAAAAAGTAATTTCGACGGTACGAGTACGTCTAAAAAGTAGTAACTCAAATTCAATTAATACTATTGTATCGAGTTGAGAAAAAGTCCAATCTACAAGAAAACTTTCAATGCTAAGGCAATGAATTAATGAATATTTTAAATCTTTGCTTTTCACTTGAAAATTTGGAGTCAAGTGAATGCTTTTATAATACTTTGTGAATAAATTTTGAAGTATTCCTATCGACTTTATTTGAGTAAAGGCTACGTAACATTTTCCTTTGGCCAATATGTAAAGATTGAGCAAGGATTTATTCAATAACAGCCCTATGGAATGTGTTAGTGTGTTTGTTAATTTATATGCCACCTAATATCTGAAATAATTTATAATTATTGACTTAAACTGTCTGTATGATTAATTTATTTATTAATGATTTTAGCAACACAAATTTCGCGCGTATGAAGTTCCGAACACAGCTTGTATATATACATATAAATACAAACAGAAGTAATTACCAGAATTTGTGGACACAAATGAAGAGTTTAAACATAACCAACTATAGTTCTAACTATTTCAGTGACATTTAATCAATGGCCGCGGTGGAAATTATGCTACAAATAGTTTGATGACAAATTGTGCATTTGTAAATGATGATTTCAGACTAACTTAACAGACAGATTAACTTCAAAATATCGGTTAATAAACTTTTATTTAAAAAACTTGTCGTTCAATTATGAAGTCAAAAAAAATATTTGAGTATATTAATAAAATATTTCAAACGTGTAATTATACAAACTATCGTCATGTTAATAATTTTCATAATACTTCATACATCGCAAGTATTTTTCTCATGAAGTCTCACTAAGCTAAAGCCGCTTATCATGCAACGTACAGCTAGCTTTAGTATGTGCTGCTATTGAAAAATTTATGAAAGAATCTGTCAGAATGACAATGAATCGTAGGTATTGGTTTAAAATAATATTGATTTATATATGTTGGTTAGTTTAAAGGTTTTTCCAACAAGAAAATTAAAATAATATTAACGGTAAGATCTCTATACCTCAATAGAGATACCTTAACATTAATATTTTTTAAATTAAGCTCTTCAGATTAGAGCAGATAACAAGCTATCACTGAAAAGGCCCATATTTATAAAACTTAAAATATCTTATTACAATACAATCATACTGACGTTTTGTATCAAACTACTCGAGTATTTCGTTTTGTTGTAGTTTCCTTTGGCTGCATTTCAGCTAAGCGTTTATTATTTCAGCGAGATATCAAAAGATGAAATATACCGAATACGATGTCTATGACCGCTGACGATGCAGTTTCTAAAACATCATATTTATTGTCTATTGTATTCTGCTCATTCTTTGGATGGATGTTTTGGTTTTCTCATTGAAGTCTATGGGACTTTTATTTTTATCTATCATTCCTCAAAACCTAGAATTTAGATTTTTTTTTCTATGTTACGCATATGATTGTTTTATATGAGCCCTGAAAATTTCAAGCCAATTGCAAATTGATCGCGCCGCTTTTGTGCCAACCTCGGACAAAATTGTGAAAAGTCTCCAATAGAGCGCTTCGCCCAATTATTTTTGGATTATTTCAAACTTCTAGTCATTAAAAACACAATTTTTTATTGGTATTCATTAATGGTATTTCACTTAATAATGACCTACACACGATTCAACATCCATAACATCCAGAATTATAAAAAAAAATATAAATAATATTATATTGGTGTAGCTAAGTAACACATTGATTGTCAGTTATTTGAATCATTCTAATAATATCTAAATGTATATTTATTCTATAATATTCGTATTACATCTTATAATATTCTTATAATATTCTTATAATATTCGTATTACATCTTATTCTTATTTAAACTAAGCTCTTCAAGTTAACACCCATATAGTACATAATGTCAGTATATTTAAGAAGTATTTTAGGATTTTCATCGGTTTCTTTGTTACATTGGTGGGTACAATTATTTTAAAGAATACAACCACATTTTGTAAAACAGCAGCTACCAGAATAATTATTTATTAGAAATTTAAAAAAAACTATAGGCGAAATAAAAATAGAAGAGGTTATTTTTAGAGATTTGAATATTATTTGAGAGTTATTTTTAAAAATAACTCTGCACATAGATTGCTCTTAATTAAACAACAAAAAATTGCGTGGGTGCAGTTTATATGAAACTGTGAATTGTTTTAGAACGATAAAACAATTTGTAGGCAATCGCAAGTTATAGAAAGGAAGTTATATAAGTGTTAAGGTATCGTTATTTCTATAATCTGTTTTATTTTTTTTTATAAATAAGGTTTTGCAAACACGCTTTTTAAAATAAATATAACTATCCGTCCTTTCACAAAAAATAATATTTTGTGAATATAAGTTTAAAAGAATGTTATTTATATTATTCATATTTTTGTTCTGTATTTGTCTCTTATTAATATTTTTAAGTCATTTTTAATCTTTACCTATAATTTTTATAAAAGCGAACATAAACATGAAATGTGGTACAATTAGAAGGGATCAAATATTAGATTCAAATAACTCGAACTATCTTTCTGACTTTTTGACTTTAGAAATAAGTAGATAATAATAATATGAAATTATAGACAAGTTAAAAAATGCATGTAAAATAAAGTTATAAATCATAGTAGAAACACTTGCAATTGTTGTAACTATGAGGTCTACTGCACACATCTATATTGCAGCGTAGTCAGCTTCTCATTATAAGATTGATCGAAAAATGTTTAATGAATGAACTGATGTCATATCCGGCCCTCGTATACCTCTTAAAAATATTATGTATGGGCTGTAGACACTAAACGAAAATGAATATATATTTTTTTCAATGCTTATTTTTAATTTTACAATATATGTATATACTTATACCGAAAACAGAATATTAAGCTTATTATCGTTATAAAAACATATGTATTCATTATGAAAAAACAAATATTTTATTCTTCACATCTCAAGACGGCAAACGGCATGTGACGTAACGCGCCTCTAAACAAAATGTTATCTAAACAGCATTGCTAGAACGTTATAACAATAACTATTCGACTCATTTTAGACGTAGGTTTTCTATTATTATGATAATCGGATTTAATACGTCGGCAATCTGGTTTCATACTGAACCCTTTATATGATAAATTTCAACTACTCGGAAATACTCATGACTTGCATCTTCGCTCCTCTTCTAATCTCAAACTTTTCATTCCTTCACAACATTCTGGGTTCATCGCTAATTCCTTCACAGTACACACTATTAAACTCTGGAACGGCTTACCCGAACATATTAGACGCTGTACAAACAGAATTATTTTCAAGAAAACTGTTTATCAATATTTAATGGAGAATCTTGATAATTAATTCTATATATTTTTCATAAGTTCTTATTTTATTTATCATGTATATATCACGTATTGCTTTTATATTAATGAATATTATATTTATGTAAGTGTTTATTCACAATTATGTATCTATATTAACAAATATTTATATGTCTTCATTTATATGTATATTATTAGTATTTAGAAATAAATAATAATTTAGTTTTAATTTAAATTTAGCTTATGTTCAAGCTTTTTCTTTTTATTGTTTTTACCGACTAATTGTTATGTTTCTCTTTTTTTACTTCTCTATGGGTTGACTGGTAAAAGATGCTCTATAACATTAAGTCCGCCTGTTGTACTTTTGGTTTACGGTACAATAAGGATTTAAATAAATAAATATTCCTTAAAATTTTCCAGTTATTGGCATCAGAAATAACAAAGTGTACAGTTAAACATAACCATAAAAATTGACATAATAGTTGAGAACGCAAAGGCTTCTTAATCTATTACTCAGAGTTTATCATATATACTTTCGTCAAAATAATACTTACATCAAAATGATCTTCACAATAATAAAAATTTTTCGCATTTGTGTTATATATCTCCTCGCAAGTCGAAACTATTTTTGTCGTTTTTTTTTGCGTTGGCTCGTATATAAGTAGTTTTTGTGGGGTTTTGACAGTTGTGTTATGAAACAAGAATAATCCTTCTAGAACTTAGAATTTATTGTAGTTCACTATATAAAAGATAACGCTTTGAAAAACACATACACAGGACGATGTTTCTGTTTCGGGGGCTTTACATCACAGCAATTCCATGACAGAAGCCTGTTAACGCGAAAATTAGAAATGATATTTGTTTTGATTTTTAAGATAGTATAATTTATATATATTTTTTCTCTGATTTATCTGTAAAAAAAATATTTAAAAAAATACATTTATCGATATAATTTTGTTTTCGAACCTTCGGAGTTCTGTGTAATTTATTGCGTTTAAATAATATCTTTGGTAACCTACTTAATGAAGCGTTGCGAAGCGCTAAAGCCTGTACACATTTTATTATATTTCAGCAGGAGCGAGGGAAGCTATGAGATGAAGCTCTATCGCATTTTCACTAAACTATCGATAATTTATTTTCCTCTAAAACTTCTTGAAAACTCTGTAACTACCAAGTGAACGAAGTACCCACTAATACCTAATTATGAATATTTTAAGACCAATTAATTATAATGTCATTGAATAACAGATACAAACTCTGTAAAGTAATATACTTCACAAAATAAAACTCATTAATAACTTGAACTTTAATATTGTGGCAAAAAAAAATCCTGTTCTTTTACAAAGAACTGTTGACTTTGGTGTGGAAGGGAGTTTTATTAAGTTCCTCTTACAATAGGGATATTACGAGACGCTACTTTTAGTACATATTTGAAGACATGTACTTAAAGTAGCGCATATTATACTTTTTAAATGTTTAACGCCTACATAAAATATTACTTAACGTTAATACCCGCTTTTGTAAATCATAGTTCTATATAATAGAGAAAATGTAAGATTTGATGTTGATTTGAATAATTTTTTTAAATATAATTTAGTAAAAACAATAGCACGAAGTTTTTTAAAAAAGATTAAAATAACAATGAAATATAACTGTAATGATATACCCCGTAAAACCCGAATACATCTATCCCGGTTGCAGCAGTGGGATGAATCTCAAATTTTTTAACTCTTTTTGAATTGATAGTCTAAGTAAAATAAAAAGTCATCACGCACCTAAGTTATCTAAATTTAGGGGCAATTAAGGTGCGAAACCCACTCATAATTGTTTTCGTCTTTGTGGCGAATTTCACAAACACTATACAATTTTTAATGTCAATATTTGATGGCGTATTCCTTTATAAGTAGTAATAATTACCAATACATTTTTTTATTCCATAGATGTACTGGTTTATTTAGATACCTATATATAAAAAGTAACTCTTTATTTCTTCAATTTATTAAAAAAAATACTTAGACATGAATTCTTTTCAAAAAGTATAATTGCCCTGATTTCTTAAATATAAAATATTTATTAAATCCATATAATACAAAGAAGTATAAAATATAAACTCTAGTATTATCTTACACGATAAATCAACTATTTGTGTGATAAAGAAAATGATAATTATTGAGATAAAAAATGTGTTACACACAGTGATGATAAAGACAATCACACTAAATATAAAATTATAGGAAAGAATACTAAAGGTTTGTCCGTAAAGAATACAAAGTCAGATGAACTGTAAAACTCTAATGATACATAATATTATTAATAATGTTTTGAAAATTATTTAAATACGGAGTAATCTTTACACTTTTGAGAAGTTATTGTTAAGGATGTGGAGAACTAACACTATCTGGTTCAACTTCAATTACATGGTATACAAAGTTATATGGTAAAGCAAATTTTAGTAAAACAAATTTCAATTATTTAATTTTAAATAAAAGTATGCTTATACTTTTTGAAACTAAGAATAAACATATAACAATTTATATTTTAGTTCAACAAATGTTTCTAAAACTAAATTATTTGGAATGTTTTCTACAGAAATGTTTAGAATTAGAAGGCTATTTTAAAAGTGGGCTCATCTATTTTCACCTCATTTCCCGATATTATATATGTTTACAAAGTAATCCCTCATTCTCATATGAATGGAAATAATATATCTTAAATCCATACAAGTAACTCAAAAATAATTAAAGGATTTCCCATTAACGTTGAAAATGTAATAATGAGTCTTACTAACAGTACGGAAAAACTAATGCAATATGCAATGGGTAACTCCTAACAGAATGACTGAGTTCATTAACGACTCGTTTAAATACTCTACTTCCAAACTAATCGATATCATTTCTTCACTAATCAGGTGTGTGGTCTGTTCTTCTTACAGTTCTATTAATATGAAGTTCTCGGTGGTTCTTGTAGTACTGATGGCGGTGTTTTCATTGTTTATTGCACAGAGTAATGCAAAGCCAAAATTTAACATGGGCGCTGTTGTAAGTATTATATATATTATTATAATTACCTAGTTAGTTATTAGTAAAAAGTCTATACAAAAAATATTTCTTAAATTAAAGTAGGTTTTACATTATTTATAATTAATTTTGAACCAAATGTTAATTTCTGAACAATTTGGAAATTGAAATGAACAATTTAGAAAATGAAATGAACAATCCCAATTAAAAATAGTTTCAAACAAAAAACTTACCTATATTGAATCATACATTAATATTATCGTACGATTACACAAAAAAAAGTAATTTTTTTTTAGCAATGAGTTTTAATTGTATCAGAAACATTTATTCTAATTTGCTTTTAGCTACACCAATAATAACAATTGCCATATCTTTATTTATCTTTTTAGAAAAAAGGTCTTGGTATTATAAGCGCAGTGGGTACAGCCGAGAACATCTACCAGGAGTGGCGCAACAGACACAATCACTGACATCTACATTTATTAATTGTAATGTATTATAATATAATGAAATATGATTTGATTTTTCCTTCATGTAATTTGTGGTATATTATAAATTATTGTTTGTTTATTTTTTTAGAGATTCATACTTGTAATATTATATTCCTCAGAATTCAAATAATATTGTATATAAATATAATAAGACTGTAAATAGACTGTTTCTGTAAATTTAATATATCTTAAAACTTTTAATGTGTCTAGTAACCAATTCTTTGTCTGTCTGTCTGTATGTATGTTTAATCACACATCATACAAAGTCTGAGCCATAGATTTTCATGAAATTTGATATGGTGATAGCTTGTCATGGTCAATATTTAAGACAATTTTTTGCAGGACATTGTCATATTCCTACAAAAAAATACGAAATACCATTTCTACCATTTAATTTTATGAAAAATATGTAAGGGACCATGTAATACTTTATTTAACATGTGTAGATGCTCTAAAATTATTTTGATGCCCAAAACTAGATGGCGCTACAGGGTTTTAAATCCGATATCGTTGTTTTTTAGAAAATTTATAAGAAAATCATTTCACACGCACTTTCCCTAAATAATTTAAAATTCGCATACTTATAATTTTTTGTTATCGGTAAGTACTACTACTACGGTTAGTGGCCATACTACTACGGACTACATTAGTCGCAAGTAGATAAAACGCTTAGTTAATATCTGCAAACTACACGTGAACATATTACTCTCAGCGTCCTCTGAGATCGAAATTTTAAGTTATCTTACTCGTGTAAAATTAGTTAATTAAATTTGTTCTCATTTAGTGTAACGTGTGAAAATACATGTTTTTTGTTTATTTGTGAATCAGGCTGATTTAATTTAACAAATGTACACAAAATTTTGTAGACTGTATTACATTTTTATACATATAACTTGAGTTGATAAATTACGTCATATTTTATTATATTTGCAGAATTAATTTAAATTACCGAAGCTAAATAGTATTCTTAGAATTGTTTGAAAAAGTGAAGAGAAGTAAATATACTACTGATATGCTATGGCTTGGGTTTTACTACATCTTAAAGTATATTACATAGTCTTACTTTCTCTTTTTGAAACACGAAATCTATAAAACAATATGATTTCCTCTAATTGTTGCGATTTAGTTGTTTTTTAAAGTGTTACTAGTCGGGTGCTCTTCTGAAAACTGAAGTCTCCAAAAATAAACATTTCAAAGAAAACTTTTAGTATTATAGTTTTAAGTTCTTGAAAGGCGGCCTGGATACAAGTCTGTACATTGTACCTAGTAGAAAATAATTCTTTTATTGCAGCAGATTCACACATTTTTTTGAGTTTTATTGAAATTTATGGAAATGAAAAATTTTTTTTTTAGCAGAAAAAAAATATTTTTTTAAAGGTATTTCACATTTTTTTTTTAAATAAAACTATATTTTATCGGATTTAACTAGAGTATAATTCGTTACATTTTAATTTTAATCCAAGACTTCTAATGCTTTAAAGCAACCGTGTTCACGGGAAGACAAGATGTAACTTCTTCATATAAAACACTTTGATAAACAATGATTACAAATTATATTAAAGATTTCTCTTTTAATGCAAGTTTATGATCAATAATTATCATTATTCAAACAGTTATATATATAAAAAAATTAAATATAAAAAATATCTAAACAGTGATATATAACACAATATCTCGAATTGTGTTTTGAGCATTAACACTTCTTCGCGTTCTCAAAAGATAAAGGTAAGAGTTTAAAATATTTATTATAATACTTATTCTCCTAATAATATTCAATGCTTCTTGTTCTTCTTCCTATGTTTGAATGCACCAATCACATCATGAGCCTTACTCGCTATGTGAAGAGCACGGAGCCCGTGACCCTGAACAATTGTACATATACTGTTATTATACATAGGTCAAAATAGGAAAGGCCAAAAAGGTATTTTCATATAAAATGTTAACTGTTGCATACAAGAATGGTTTGATTCAATTTTATAGAAAACAACAACACCCACAGAAGGGACTTACATTATACAAATTCAAGACATAGTATTTTCTTAGATTTTAACGAGTACACATTTCAAATAAAACTATTTTTACGGATTAAAACTCGCGTATAATTTGGTTACATTTTTATTTTAACCCGACGTTTCGAATGCTTTGCAGCAATCATGTTCATGGGTAGACGAGATGTAAGTAAGTCAGTTAATGGACTTACTGATATACACTTACATCTTGTACCAAATTATACGCGAGTTTTAATCCGTAAAAATAGTTTTAATTGAAATACAAGGCACTTCATACTGGGAACAACAATCTGTAGATCACAAAAATATTCCTCTCATATAGAATTGAATCCATTCACTTTATTATAACAATCAGGGTCACTGGCCACTATACCAAAAAGCAATCAAATCTGAAAATACTTACAACAACTTTTGCTCCTTTTTTAATAGCATTGATAGGAATTTTAACCGGAGTAGCTTCACCAGTCGCGAACAACAGAGACATCACACTCAGAATAATCACAAATACTGAGAATATCTTCATTTTGACGCACTCTACTTAAAGTGAGATTCAATCTTAAATGTTTACGAACTAAATGCACGCTGATTTTTATACTGATTACTTTTGTTTGACAAATGATAACAATTCTGCTAGACGGGGACTCCACCGCATCCCACAGATGGACGGGTCAGCGGTGACGTCACTTATAATGATAAACAAACGTGTGTAGTAGTGATAAATATAATTTAGATAATAATCTTATACAAATATTTAAATAACAAACCACACACTATTTAATACCGAATAGCGAGTTCCCCCCCCCCCACCTCATTACTGCTTCTCGTCGCACTGACTCATAGGAGTTCGGTTTCATCTTATTGTGATAAGTTTGAAATTAATAGTCCTAAATAATAGTGTAAAAGTCAAAGTTTAACGGCATTTTTCAAATTTTCACTGGAATTTAAAAAATATTCGAAAATGTTTATATAAAAAAGTATTCATTTCGTTATCTTCGTCTCAAAGTGTATAAGGAGCAGTCTTTTCCGGTATACTCGATACTTATCGTTTTATAGTGGCCAAATTGTACAAAATCTTTAAAAATTATAACCTGTGTCATTCTGACGTATAAGCAATATTACTGTAGAGTTTCAATAAAATTCGATGTTTCAAGATTTTATTAATATAAAATAAACAGATGCGGTATTATACAATTGTTCTATATACTATACTATAAGCTGTTACTCTCGAAATAAACTGCGAACGAACGTTTTTATTTACTACTAGCAGCCGCCCGCGACTTCGCATGTGTGAGAATACAAAGTACGTAAAGTAAACTACAATTATTTTTTCAATTTAGAACTCACAATTACCAAACACGGTGAATAAATGCGAACGAAAAACCATTACCGACATTTAAAATGATTACTAGCGCCATCTATTGACGGCTTGCCCTAAATAAAAGAAAATTCACACATTTCATATAAATTTACAACCTCTATTTAAATTTAAAGCATTATTTATTTGTACTATTTTTCAAAATTTTTAAATAACGTAGTTACATACAAATTTGCAAACCCTATATCACCCCCTTAGAAATGGAAGTTCTAAAAATCTTTGCTTAGTGGACGTCTCCTGGTTACAATTTAACTTCCCGCCAAATTTGATGTTTAGTGGCTGAGCAGTTTTTAAGATGTGATGAGCGAGTGTCTTTCGCTTTTATATATATAGATGAATATATGATAGAGTAACGGAATGCTAGAAAGGTTAAACCTATAATAATTGGTGTAATTAAATCCATCAAATAATTTAGAAAATTAGCGCATTTAAATAAAAAAACTGTCATCCTAGTATAGATTTTCTAATCTTGTATAGATACAAATGACACTCAGAGTCGTAAATGTTTTATTTATTTGTAATATTTTTTATTTGTTCTAGATATAAAAAGTACACATATTAGTTTAATTATACTTATGTGTTCAAGGAGATATTTATATTGTATGTTTTATTTAACTTGCTTTTCTTGTTGTTATTATTTTAAATTGCTGATATGTTTATATATATATTCTTTAATTTTGCTAAATATTTATATGTATATATATATTCCTAGAAAAAGACAAATTTAGCAAATATTGATTTCATTTCAGTGCTAATGTCTGCATTTTTAAATTAATTCATTAATTTTATTAATTTATTTTTAGTATTTATAAAATTTTATACCTTACCTTTACCTTTCTTTTTGTGTAAACAAAAGAAAAAACAATTTTAAGATGAATTTTATAAATATTTAATTTCATAATTTTCTTCGGTTTTCAAACTTAACTGAATATATATTACATTCTAAAACTAATTATTGATTTATTTGTATTATTTATTAAAATATGCATTGTTGTAACTTACAGATAGGTGTTAAATTCATTTCATATAGATGTATATGAGATATTTATAATAATTCTGCAAAACAAACGTTGGAACGGTATATGCAGTGCTTTCTTATAATAAAAAAAAACATTTGTTTTTAAAGACTAAAATAAAATATTGACCTACTTAACCTTCTTAAAGTTTAAGAGCTCTTAAATATTCTATTTAAATATTTCTGAAGAACTTTCACCGTTGATTAACTTAGTATTCTGAGACAAGTCTCAAGGAGGTTTAGAATTTTGATTCCATTGTATTTAAACTCATTCTATTAAAGAAAATATGAAAACTAAAACACTCTCAAATAAATTTTTTTTGTTTAAAAAATTAAGTTTTCAAAAAAAAAAAATATTGTATTAAAATAATTGAAATTCTCATATAAATAACACAAACAGTTTTAGATTTTTAAAAGAGTTTCTCAATATATAAAACAATTTAAATATACAAATATTATATAAAACCAGTTTGAAGAAGTCAATACATACGCAAATATTAATAAATTTATAGTCAGTGATCGTGTCTGTGTTTCCACTCGTGGTAGATATCACCCATCTTGCCTGCAGCTTTTAAAAGTTCTATACCATTTTTCTGAAACATTTATAAAATTAGTCCGTTAGAAGAAGACAAAAAATGTGTACCGTTTTAAAATTTTTAAAAATAAAAAAAAATAAATAATAATATTTGCTTTTTTTGAGCATTTCTTAAAACTATTTTATGAAGAAATTAATGGTAAGATATCTTTTAAACTACAAGGGTTTAAATGCACTATGTTTAAAGAACACATACGAAACTCAGAATTTTCAAATAACAATGTTTTGAAATAAATTTTTCATTATATACAATAAAAAGTAAAATAGAATAAGGACATAAGTTTATTATTAAAAAAATAATAAATATATTAATATTAATACTTACAATAACACCCATATTTAAACCAGGTTTTGCATTACTCTGTGCAATAAACAATGAAAACACCGCGATCAGTACTACAAGAACCAATAAGAACCTCATATTATTAGTTATAAGAAGAATAGACTATTAAGTCTATTCTATATGTTCAATATGTTCATATATGTTAAATAACAGAAATCTAATGATATTTCACAATCACATTTCGTCTTTTTAAATGTTCTTAATGCTTGAAGCTATTTTGTTTAAGGTGTTAAAATATTCTCCGTGTCATTAGAAAGTCATCAGGAAAGTCATTAATATCACATTCAAAATACCGTTTACATAATCAATAACTTCATTACGGTTATTAATAGATGCCTTTTTATCATATATGTCGGTGATAACGATAAGGCCAGCATCATTTAAACTCGGCGGTACAGGGACCCACATTATTAATGCGTTAAAACAACACATTCTCACGTCTACAACATACACGCCAAGCAACCAATTGACGAAGACTAAAGTCCACGCTTTCTGAATAAGTGACCATCGAACTATCCATACGTACCAAGTCAACTTTGTCCACTTGCCGCCATTACAAATCAGATGACGTCACAGAGAAATTATCCTATAATAGATTTTATGACAAGGGAACAAAATAATATTTTTACGGCAACGGCGTTACTTTGAAGCACGAGCGAAGCGAAGGATACCATTACAAAATCCTGAGCGCAGCGAGGAAATCTAACGTAGATTCCTGAGCAGCGAGGTGTTCAAAGCACATCGCTTGAGGGAAAATTAATTTGCTCTCGAGTCATACACTCTAATTTTTATCCCCTTTCTAAGAGAAAAAATGTACGTACAAGAACAGAGACGTAATTCGCGCCCTTTTGATTTTTTATTTTAAATAAGACGGGAAATTTTTGCCAAAATAGTGTCAAACTCGTCCGGACCCCTTATTCATTACTCGAAGCATGGCGGAATCTCAGTGTGAAATAGTCTGGCAAAATTCTGATAAAATAAAACAGTACATGATAATTATATATAATAGTAATAATTGATTACGACAGTCCTAATTCTAAAAAAGATGACTTTCCCTTCAGGTTAATTGGACTTAACAAAATTGTTAATTATTTATTGAACTCGTTACATGAATTTTATTTTATTATAATTTAAAATTATGCTTATTGGGAGTTGTAAGAACTGAATAATCTATTTTATTAATGCACTGAAGAATTAATAATCATTCAGGAACTGAATAATTTATATTTATGTCGACTCTGAATGAATATTATTTCATGCGCTGAATATTAATTTGAAAATAATGAAGCCTTATTTTAAAGCAGACGGTATTGTAACTTATAATATGAATAGACATTTCCAAAAATTTCAATTACAAAAATTTACCTACAATAAAAATATAATGTTATTTTGTATTACATATATTACAATTTCTCTTAATTTTTTTTTATTTATATATTTTAACAATTAAAAGTTATTATATATAGTTATGCGGCTGCATTAACGCTAATACTATCGTATTTTTCCCAACTAGTTTAGAACCCATTCTGGGCTCTTATTCATCTCGGAGAATGGCGGAATTACGGCGTGAAACCGTGAAACTAGAGTGAACGCTGCGATTTAACGAAACTAGTGGGGAAAAAGTTTATAGTAATTACGTGAGTAAAGCCGGATAATTATAAATAATAGTTCTCATTAATAAGGAAATTTCAATTATAATTGTAAAATAATTAAATATACGTTATTATTCCGTTTAAACAAAACGATTTCTTCTTTTGAGTTGGAGAGGAAAACAAGACTTATAAAAAACCCATCAAAGATTAAGAAGTTAAGTTCAGAAATAGCTAAATATAAGTTATAAGATTAATAATTCTATTCTAGATGAAAAATAAACCTTAGTAGATGCCCTCATGCACTTATCCCCTTATGTAGGTTTTTGTTAAATTTTAAGAATTTTGAAACAGGATTTGAACTAAACAAAATTCCTTTAAACCTAAATGTTTTTTAGTAAAAAATACAGAATATACATAATACTAGGCAATTAAAAATTAAGAAATATATACATACTTATAAGTACATTAATTTTGAATATGCTTCTAAATAAATACTAACACTAGCAAATATTTAAGTTATTTAAAAAGTTATTATAAAGAAATTACTTATTAATTACGTGGTTGTTTACAAAACTTTATATTCCGAGGACGTAATGAGACGAAATCCTAGGATTTTACAACGATTCTGAATCTTCTCTGATAAAACTTTTGAACGTGCTGTTTCTAGGAGATGAATAAAATAAAGATTTTGACTGCATGCTTTGATGTATTCATGCATAATATTATAATAAATGAATGCTCATATTTTTAGTATAAGGATATCACAACGTCTACTCGTCTAGTTTGTGCAGTATAGTATATATAATAGTATTATATAAAAGATGACAAGACTGGAAAAGGTAACGGAAGAGGTAACGAAAAAAAATACCGGAAGCTCTATCAGAAGCGATAACGGTAGCAAAAAGGTTTTGTAGTTAACAGTAGTAGATGCATATGTGGGAGTGGATAAGGACGGACCCCAGTCATACTAAAAGGTGTGTATGCAATTTACACATGGCAGAAGTGACACCTCAGAAAAGTAGCCTACTAGAGAACGAGGTGAATATAAAGTAATAAGATAACTGTAATGTTTACTATTTCCATATTTTTACTTACCTCAAATGTTACTTTATAATATTACTCCTTTTATAAAGTTTAGATGTATTTTACTTTATACAAATGGATCTTAAAAGATACCTATTTTTACTTAAATATAAAACGAAATAAAAATATACAAAACACTCCACGACTTCTAGACGCTAAATAACTTTAAAAATGAACTCCTACATTTATGAATTTTAAGTTAAAACTATAAAGACTTAACACAATTATTTGACAGCAGATGGAGTTGAAAAAAGTGAGCTCATATTCAAATCACGGTTTTAAGATATTTCTTAAATTACAGACGAGTAGGTCATTCATCATCTTACGGTATAAAAAATCTTATGCAAATAAATTATTTTTAATTAATTAGGTATTTGGATCAATCTCAACATTTTTTTTTTACAAAGCCAAAGTTTTCAAGGTTGTTCTGAAGAGAGCGATTTTCTGTCGTCGTTGGAATAAGTGGGGAAGGTCAGTTTTTACTTTTTTTACTCTTAACTGACTTTCTAATTATTACTAAAATTGTAGATAAAAAATAATATAAGAATAAGGATTATCATTTAAAATAAAAATATGTTTACAAAAAATATTGTTCGTTTCTAATCTACATTTCTGAGGGTAATAAATTACTGAATATTTTGTAAATGAAATACATTTTTCATTTAAAATTATTACTTACCTCACAATAACTTGACATGGACTTGACATCGCAGCATTTAAATTAAATTATAAATTACACTTTACAATTTTGTAAATATTATTAATTACAATTAGATTAGGAATTAATAAGTTATCATCCATTATTTGTACAATGGTGTAAGCTGACTTGTAGTCAACAGAAAACGCTATTGTTTCTATCGATATTGTTTGCAAAACGCGATTAATATAACTCAACAAAATTTTGATAATAGTGAATCGAATATGAATGTCTTTGTAATTTAGATTTTTATACAACAAAATTCAAGTTTTTCTAGAATAAATTCGCTTCCGGAAGACGAAGTTTAAACGACCCCATTAGCCATGGAAATTTCGTCTTTTATATCATCCTACAACTTAATACATTTAACTTTCTTGTACTATACTTTACTACTTACTACTATTATACTACTATTTTGATAAGTATCATAAGTAACATTTTAAAACGTGTTAAGCAAATTAATAATTTTTTTTTTATTTTTTTTTATATTAAAATTTAATAGACAGTATATAAAAATATTTTTTTCTGCCGTCGTTGTTATAAGTTAAAGTATTATTTAAAATATGTGTAATATATAATATTTGATGTATTACATTTATTTTTTAAAGCTCAAAAATACAGTTTATAATTTTTTTATTACATTACCACATTCACAACACTGTTCAACATTATAGGCTTTGTAATTTTTTTTACGATCTACTAATTAATAGTTAATTATAGTTTTTGTTGGTATTTCTAATTACGTAAATAATTTTTTTACTTTTGATTTCTCGGTGGTCCATATTCGAGTCTCCTGTAAAGACTATTGTTTGGGACGTTCCCATTCTTTTTCCGTTTGATTCACAAAATGTTGTCAACTGAGCATCATAAATAATCTTTTTAAATTTAAAATCTTATATAAACCTTGTACAATGACAATTAACATCAGTTAAGGACTTGTAAGGTAAACTTAAAAGTATAGGCTGGAAATTCCCAAAAAAAATATGAAATTATAGTATCAATATTATATGGTTAAGCATCATTCTTAAATAATCTTGTCTAGAATATAGTGCAGTGTGAACTTCCGTAAGTAACATATTCAGATTGTTGGTGTGGCTGCTGGTGCTGCTGTCAGTACTGAGCGAAGTACAGGTATATGCTGTCCAGCGTGGTGCCGGTATCGGTGCTATTAAGAAAAGCAGCAAAGTTATTGTGACAAGAGCAGCTTTGATCAATTGACTGAAATTTTAAATATAATGTCTTAGTTTTCTTGTTTTGAAAAGCAGTATCTAATTTTTTTTTCTTATTTTACAGTAAAAATGTGTAGGAGATATTGAAGCTATAGGTACAGACCACTACAAAAAGAAACTTTACAATTAAAAAGAAAATAAACTCTAAGAACAATCTGATAAAAACATCACGTTGCTTTCAATGTGACTATGAGGTCTACCTTATTTGGCCAAAATATTCATCAATGTAAATATACTGTTATTAATTATTTTATTTATATTTTGATTTCATTATTTTTAAGATTTTTGTTGTTTAATTCAAAGTATATTTGTTTTATTGTAAATATTTTGAACCTTGCCTTAAATTGCAGCAGGGATTTTACCTAATAATTAACTGAAATAATATCTTTAATGATGTATCATTTTATTTTTCTTTCTTTACCCGCTTAAAGATTGATTTTTAAAATGCGGATTACTTTTGTAGGATACACCGGCACTTTTAGTATTTATTCATTCATATATAATTAAAAAAGGAAAAAAGAAGTCATAAATCATAAAACATAATCTAATCAAACCGTTACTAAATAACAAAATGTACAAAGGTATGTACAATGTAATGTGAAAGAGTATTTTTAAGGATGTTACTGGGCATAATTATAAACTATACGACTATAAAATTAGTATTTATATATTCTAAGTAATAAGCAATTAATAGTATACTAAGTAGTGTCAGTGCCCTCTTTATCTTAAAATGATTTAAAAAACTTCTACTCTTATAAACAAACTATAAATAGGTTAGATATATTAATAATATTATTATGTAAAGGCAATTTTAAAATATTTCCTAGACCGCTATCCGGCTTAAGTTGGTGACGTCAGTGGCATTATGAACAATAAAAAGTAGGTATAATGCATTTTCTAATAAAAATAAAAGTATCGATACCAGAGAACTAAAATTCCTAATAAGTTTCATGAGCGCTAAACTAGATGGAGTTTTACTGTAACAATTGTTACACTTTAGGTAATAAGCTGTCAAATGTCAATTGATGTGAAACTATTTTTTACTTTCTTTATTCGAATAATCCTTACACAAATCGAATATTCGTATAGTATCTACAATTATATAGTTTCTTACATTGTCAATTTTTTATTTTATTTCTATAGATTTAAAGCAAACGGGATCTTATTACATTTATTTAATTTGTACCATATTGTTCAAAAGTTTTTAATTTTATACGGTATTATTGTGTTTTAATCTATTTGTATGGGTTACATGACGATATTATTTGTACAAGTGAGTAAAACTTGATATAGATCTTGTTGTAACCGGTTTGATCTGAATAATAATTTGTGTTTACTTAATTGTTAACGTGTTCTTTAAACTTACCCAAAATCTTATTTGATTAGCTTTGTATGTTGAGATTTAAGATGTAAAAGAACAGATTTTATAAAAAATGTAACTGTAGTTATTTTTAAGAATGAAAACAGCTTTTACATTTTTATAAAGATAACCTAATTAATCCTTACTTAAAAAGTAAATTTAGTCTTGACAACATAGTCAAAAAAAACAATTAGTATATCTTAACAATAATAAAAATGAGCTAATTTTACAGTAGTAGAATTTTACATCTAACCTAGGTTATAAGCTGCAGAATAACCTGAAATAATAATTACGGTAAAATTTATATTATTTTCTTTTTTATGAAAATAGTACTTTGTTGTAATGACACAACGAGTAATTTAATGTCATTTAAGAATTTTAATATACTTAAATATTCTAAAATTTTACTGAAGGCGATTATAAAATATTTAAAAACCGATGAAAAAAAGCGTTAACAACATCAGCACTATTAATTTTCAATATTTTGAATAGTGTTCAGTTAAAGCGAAAGTTCATCATTGACAAAAATATTTGTATATTTATAGTGATAATAGCTTTATGTATATTTATAGCAGAATAGATTGATATCATAAAAAGTTCCCAACTAAGAACAAATAAAACGACTTTCTTTCCAATTAATTTGATCCATAAAAACAAATTAATATGCTGGCCTTAAATATATCATCCAACAAAATATTATTTATATGAACATGAATCTTTGTTCGATTCTTAAAAATTAATTTCGTAAAACCTGCTGGCTGCAGCGTACCTTCTCAAATTGATCAATTTATATTGTATAAATTATAAATATTACCTCAATCATACGCTAAGATAACACAAATCGTGATTTCACATCGTCAAATCGATTTTGCATTATCGATCATCAATCAAAAATATCGATGTTATGGTATCCACATTCTAGGTTACCTTGCAACACTGAATAGTTCTTGTCGCCTGGCGCCTGCCGGTTTTCGATGACGAAATATTATACGTATGTTACATTTTGCTATTGCTGTCTTTTTTCTGCGTGTTGTTTTCTTAATAATCCTTACTCCTTTACTATTGCACTGACATACAGTTCGATACAGCGGTACACATTCAGCGACTGATGTTAATAAAAGTTAATAAAATACAGTCAATAGAGAATAGGTCACATATAATATTAGTATTGGAGTTGGCCGCATGGAAAGAACACATATTTCTTAAACTATTCCTCAATATCAGTGTCATCAAAAACTAAGGTAAGATACGATTATTTTTATTAATTATCGTTGACGTTAATAAAAATTTCGCCAACTATACCGGGACCGGTTTATGTTTAAATAAGATACCTACATAGCAATTGCAATTCCTTTCAAACATATTGTACAACATGGTGATAGTTTTTTTAAATATATAATATAAAAGTTTTTTTCCTGTTTACGATATACCTGCAATATTTTTGGTAATAAAATTAAAAATAATTTTAAAAACGTTAAAATATTACTGATTGATTTGTACCGGTGAATCCTAATTAAATAATTAACTGTTCCAAGTTTTGTAATGATTTTGTAATGAATCCTAAATACATTAAACGTGAGTTTATTTATTTATTCTCTTAAATTTTATTACGGTTACAAATAAGACATAATATGGTAGGTACCTCTCAAACCAAAAAAAAAAAAATCTTAGATCGAAATCGTATTACATTTCAAAGTTAAAAATGTTTTAATAATGAAATTGATTATCCTCGTCTAATAATTAAACGACAATATTTCGTTCATATAGTTTTAAATTGATAAGCTGTAACGTATTTTTTTATTTGCAGACCATGTGTGGAATTTGGGCAACATTTGGAATCGACGGAACTGAGAAGCTAAAATGTATTCAATGTTTATTCAAAATTATACACCGAGGACCTGATGCTTGGCGCATTGAGCAGGACGCCAGGGAACCGCTGACTATGCTTGGTTTCCAAAGACTCGCCATAGTAGACGGTCTCCATGGCATGCAGCCTATGCGTCTCCATCAATATCCTCGCACCACTCTCATTTGCAATGGTGAAATATACAACTGCAAAAGGCTAGGTGATGAATACAAATTTGAATATGAAACCGAATGTGATGTTGAAGCAATAATTCATCTTTATCAACAACACGGAATCGCCCATACAGTTAAATCTCTAGATGGCGTTTTTGCCTTCTGCTTAGTAGACGGAGTGAAAAGAAAAATTTATTTAGCAAGAGATCCATATGGCGTGCGACCGTTATTTAAATTTGAAGACCAAGAAAATGGTATTATGGCAATTTGTTCTGAAGCCAAAGGTTTAATCGGTTTAAAAGAAAAATCTAGCAAAACTTCAACTTTAGGTCAATTTCGGCCCGGTCATTTTGAGGAATGGGATATATTGGACGGGGGGAAAGTTAAACTTAATAAAACTGAGCAATATTACAAGCCTGGTATGCTCCCCTTTTTTGTTCCATACGTTCCGCAAGAGGAGCTTTCAAAGTTGAACGTTTATGAAAAAACAGCATTTTTATTAGAGGCAGCTTGCAAAAAGAGACTTATGTCGGACAGACGAATCGGTTGCCTTCTAAGCGGTGGATTAGATTCATCGCTTATATCAGCCTTAGTTGTGAAACTAGCAAAAGAATTTAAATTACCATACAAAATACAGACTTTTGCAATAGGAATGGGTGAGTCCCCAGACTTAGTAGCGGCAAGACAAGTAGCAGAATACCTCGGCACCGAACACCACGAAGTGAAATTCGATGAAAATGACGTAGATCAAGCACTAGATAACGTTATTTATCATTTGGAGAGTTTCGATATAACAACGATTCGGGCGAGCACACCAATGTATTTACTTGCGAAGTATATTAAAGAAAATACAAACACGACGGTTGTATTTAGTGGTGAAGGAGCAGATGAGCTTGCACAGGGGTATATTTATTTTCGAGATGCTCCAGATTCGACAGCTGCCAATGATGAAAGTGTACGATTGCTGTCAGACATTTATTTATATGATGGATTGAGAGCTGATCGCTCGACGAGTGCATTTAGCTTAGAGATTCGGGTACCATTTTTAGATATACAATTCACTAATCACTATTTGGGTATAGACCCTGATATGAGGAGACCACAAAATGGTGTTGAAAAGCATCTTCTGCGCAACAGTTTTGCGAAAAGTAGGTTGTTACCTGACTCGATACTGTGGAGACATAAAGAAGCATTTAGTGACGGAGTTGCGTCCGTCAAAAAATCATTATTCACGACCATTAAAGAAATAATTGATAAAAGGATACCAGAAAACATGCCTATGAAATATCAAGGAGTTCAGCCAACGACAACAGAATCTAAATATTACCGACATATTTTCGAAAAATCATTTCCCAATTTACACAACTTGACTCCTTACTATTGGATGCCTAAATGGGTTCAAGTATCAGACCCTTCTGCAAGATTTATAAATCATTATGCTGCCAAAGAATAAAGTGCTCCGTTGAGATGTCTGAGGAATATATTGTTAATTTTTATTTGTTTCAATAAATTTATATATGCTATTTTTGAATTTTTTTTTATATTTTTCATACTTAATATAATAGTTTTGATATTTAAATATATGACAAATATTGTTTTTTTTTTACCTAACTTATAACTCTTTCTTTTACGAGCGAACTAATGGTTTCAAAAGCACCAAACAATAAAACACCTAATCGTTCAAAAGTTTTTTTAAAAGACTAATTAACTAGAACTTTAAAGAATAACTAGCTGTGCCTTTTTCAGATCGGACTCATTAATAAATGCATTGCATCCCAATTGTCCCTCAAACAATTTTTGTGTTTTCTCGTGAAAATATATTTTTCTTTTTAGAGAAATACTCTTAGACGTTTAATGAAGCAATGTCCTATAACAACCATAAATTCTATTAAAATCTGCTTAGAAGTAGTTGCGCCGTGGAGGTAACAAAGTGAAGATACAGACAGACTTCATAAACTATAGTCTAGTGCTATGAACTTGATATTTTTTATTTTTAATGAGGCCGAGACACCGTTTACAAATTTTGGGGATAAGGGTAAAAAAACAAAGTACATTGTGATATCATTTACGCTTCAGTTTTAGGACTTTATTTTTTACAAATTTCCTTAATTCTTAAATGACAAACTGTTTTATAAATATTGTATCATATCAGGGAATATACTTACTGTTGGGGTTCGTCATTTGTTCCTTGGGGTTCGTACTAGCTATAAGTAAAAAAAAATTATAAGTAATTAATGACATAAAAAAAAACATAATTAATGTAGATTTGGAGAAAAAAATAACGAAAAACAATATTGATGCATTGCGTTTTTTAAACCAGAGCAGATTATGAATGTCGTTTATCGTAAAACGGTAAAAATTCATTCTGATTAGATTATTGAACATAACAAGATTTGTATTTCGGTAAAAAAATAAGTACTGGATTGCTGTGACATGAAAATAATGATTATGTTTTCAAAGCTCTCAATCCAATAATGGCGGTCGTATCGAGTTAATAAAATTCTCCATGCAAAGGCAATTTCCGTAGTAATAAGGTTCTTTCAAATGTTCTTTTTGATTCTCTACAAATGTGACCTGATTTCGACGTTTCGTACTCGACACCGGGTAAAGTGATACGTCAGTTGAATATTCGGTCATTGTATCACAAAATGTGGTGTTGGAGTATTTTGGTGTGGGCCTGTTTATCATTGAGGTAGCTTTCTCCAAAAACTGGATTTTATTTTCTGTTGATTTGTCACAAGAGAACATTTCCCTGTTTATTTCAGACTCCTCATCTTTTAAAACTTTCGTATCCTTATTCTGAAACAAACTTAACGCCATATAGCATCCCGGGCAGAACACGTTTTCTAAGAGACCATGACTTCTGATGTTATTAACAAGTTTCACTTGAGAAGATGAGGTGTCTCTTATCTGGGTTTCTTTATTTTCATGTAGAATTAAAATTGGTTTTTCATGGTCGACACAAATTTTACATTTGCAAAAATTGTTAGCTAATTGGAATTTCAATCTCTTCAACTCGATTGGCTCGGAATTGCAGCTGGAATTCGGGGAAACGATCTGCCACATCTTTTGACAAATCACATATTCTCTTTGATAAAAACTAATCTATTATGATGATCATTTGATCAGTATATAGCTTGCCTTTATTTATGGCATTTCAAATTTTAATTAATTTCAATAATAATATTGAAATTGAATTATTACCTATTTCTTTTAGAAAAAATTCATTATGGTTATTTCTTGTTATCTCATTGTTAAATAATCTGCCAATGTCAAAGAATTAATAACAAAATTAGTTTTTAATTTTTTATAGTAATTTATTTTTCTGTATGTATAAACTATATAAAAATATAATTAACATTTATAAAACTATCTTAGTGCCTTAAAACATTAATGATTATATTCGTGATTCAGCACTAAAATAACAATTTAAGTACTTACTTAAATTGTTATTTTAATTAAAAGTCATCGTTAAATATTCTGTATTTTATTTCGTAATGAAATGACAGTTGACAACACATTCCACTGAAGGCCAAGTATCTTATAATAAATGTTTTTAAAACCTACATAAAAACACCTTAACTAGTCCTATAGTTATTTGTATGTCGTCGTAACTTTAACATTTTACTTAAAAATGTTTCGTGAATTATAAAAATATTTCGTGTCACGATAAAAATATCGTAAAAATGAAAAGGTCTAACGACAACAAAGCAAGTTCATTACGTTCTAATTCAAAAGTAAGTAAATAAAATGAAATGCTCTTATTCTTTCTTAAACCTAACTATATTTACATAAAATTTTATTCAACAGTTCAAATCAAAATGTAACAAGGCGGGATGTTCTAATAAAAAGAGATCAATCGAAGTAAATGAACCCAAAAGACCAAGCTTGCTCGACGTTCTGAAAAATGATCAAGACTGTAACTGTGAAATCGTAGCTCGCGCCGTTCGTTCCAACGTACACATGAATCTTGGTTTACCACAGAACAAAGCGAAATCTGCTAAGGATCTAGATTTAAAGTTATTGAAATGAAACTAACATTGTTTTGAAAACTTTAATAAAACTGAAAAATATTGTGTATTTATTTTGCTAAAACAGGGAAGGGAGAGTTATATTTCTATCATTTAAATTGATTTGAAATGTAATTGATATATATTTAACTTATAACTTTTAGTTCAATGATTGCTTTAAATTTATTGGCCATGTAGTTCCAATACTTTGTTCTAATTTTATCATATTTATCAGCTAACGCCTGGCACAGTTCTAGCGCTCTTTCTGGGCCGTGCAAACCACTGACTTCCCCTTTCTTTATAGCTTCATCGCAAATATCAATTATGAAAGCTAGTAAATATGGCGAATGGCACCTATTCTTAAACAATTCCTCGCAAAATGATATGACAACCGCGTTTCCGCTCAATCCTCGTTTATCATGGATGAGGACTCCTCTTAAGTAGTTCCAGGCACTTTCATTGTTTTTAATAAATTTAATTTTTTCCAAAGTGTAACATATTTCTCTTTGGACATTTAAGTCAGACCAGCCAAGGTGGTTGTTCATCACAAAGTAGCGTTGGTTCCATGCCGAATTATTACGAACGTCCTCGGAGATAAGGTTATCTACAAACTCCATTTCCTTTTCAAAAAGCCTGGAAATAGAATATATTTAAAATCATAGAATTTATCTACATATATTATACAGAATTTTCTCAGTTATTCAGATTTTATTGAACTTAGATAAATTAGAATTTGTGCTAAGACATAAGAAGTTAATAGTAAGTTGTTGGGGACCGTGAGGTGAAAATTCCCAAATGGTATTATTATAGTCATCCATGGAGTGTCGGAACACCATTGTTTATAAAACGCTGTCGATATCCTATTAATTAATACTAACATTATAAAAACATTTGTGAGAATGTGTTTCTTTTTCTTCAAACAAAAACTATTATTTAAAGAAACTTTACAATAAAATAGCTAACATATGAGAATAACAAAGGCTATAATTAATCAAGATTTTGTGTAATTTGGCCATAATATATCGGAAAAGTATCATGATATATCGAAAAGTATAGTAAATACGTAGGAAGACGCTGCACTATGAGAACCATCTTAGCGCGTACTGAAGAAGAAGTTACTATATCCATGCATTAATTGTTATCAAAATTTTTACATTTATTGGTTTTAGTATTGAATGTAGATCAACTTTGTCCTTTACATTAAGTTATTTAAAAAAAATTGTATCAAAGTTATCACGATATTTTTCGCAACACGAGGGCGGCAGCTCTATATATGTATTCACGCATTTCTGTAAGTATGAAAAATATTATAAAATTTAACATAACAATTTCCTATCAGACTCAAAACTCAGAAATGTGCCCGCTTTAGGAAACATTACCAAATATAAAACTATTACTGAAAAGCAATAAAAACAAGTGGGATCCCAAAATAACTACAATATCAAATTATTACCAAAATATACATAAAAATTTACTCACCCAAAAGTTTTTATAGCCCACTGTCTGTGTTGCCAAGCGTGATAATTTTTAGGATCTGAGATAAGAGCATCGCCTGTCAGTTCCAACTCCTGTGATGGATCTTGAAGCCATTCTACCAGGACTCTTCTATGATGCCATACCTGAAATTTATTAATAATATACATTTATAAAAAGATATTTTCCCTAGAAGACAAGTATCACACATCCTAATAAAACACATTCCCGAGCAGAAATTTGGTCAGTCCGGTGTTTTTTTTTAAACTTGTGCCAAATCTCTTCCCAAAATAATTGGGAAAGGACAACATTATAATGACATTACATATTAACAGACTAAATATTTATAGGCAATGATCTATTTTGGTCACGGCCAAGTTAGAAATGTTGGTAAGTAATTACTGAAAGAACCTACAAAGTTTCCCTGACCATATATGGAATGCTAGACGACGAGAGATGATCATGATGAGAATAGATATTGGGGTCCTTTACCCAATCTTGGCTATGTTGAAGACTTCTTCATATTATATTTCTTTGAATCATAGATTAAAAATGTGTGAAATTGTTTTGTAACATTTTATATAGCCATGAAAGAAACAAATATCGATACGAGCAGGAATCGAACCCGTGAACTTTGGAACTTCAGGTTTGAATATACTCTTTAAAAAAAAAGTTTAAAATGTTTATAATTTTTTTCTTTATAAAAACTAAATTCCGCTCTTTCTAAGCAATAAGTCCCTTATTCTTTTCAAAATTTTGTTATATTACATAATTAACAAGCGGTGAAGAGAGGCGAATCCTATAACATTAAGTTTCCGATTAAAAAATATATATTTTTATCATTTTATTTTTCCAAAAATCTATTCTATCAGTTCTGATAATAAAGTTTTTAAAAGAAACTTGTTGCAGCTACAGAGATATTGCAGAACTTATAAAATTATATTATTTATTTTTTACATTTTTTCCTACTGTGACTACTGTTTGGTACTACAATCAGCCGAATCACGCAATTAATCCCTTTAAAATCGCGGTTACGCGGTTATCAATTTAAAAAAAAATAAGAAATCACTTGTTCGATATCTCTGGAAAACTAATCAATCAGCATTAAGTTACGGGAATACGTATCGATTGGTATAGAAACGAAGTCAATTAATAATCAATTCGCGAGAAAATGGAGCAGGCAACAAAAATGCTTACATACACACCCACAAACACATACATGTTTTTAGAGTGTCTATAATGACTCAGGACACCTTAAAACGAAAAGATATTGCACAAATAACTTCCTTAATTTGTTAAAAAATACCCACCTGATAATTTTTCGGTGACTGTTTTATTACAGCTTCTACATTATCCAATTCAGATCTTAAATCGCTGCCCAATTCTTTAAGCAGATCTCTCCTGTAATGAAAATTCTAAACATGTATTCTGTTTTATAACATAACAATTTCTTAATTAATTTGAAATATTTTTGGAAAAGTCAATAAAATATTAAAAAATTGTTCATGTATTTTACAAACTACTACATAGAGATAAGTTAATAAAATACTACTACTACCAATAACCATAATAAAACAACATATGGAAATAATCTTGTTTTAAAACACAAATATACTTTAACTATGTATAATTTTATTAACCTGTATTGCCAAACAGTATAATTTGCCGGATTCAATTCTACAGCATCCTTGGTTAAACGCAATGCCCTTTCAGATTTTTCATTCTTCTGCAACACAGCTCTCAAGTAATCATAGACATCTTTAACTGAAATTTAATAAAATATCTTTCATTATGTGTGAAGATGTCTGTGACGTATTAAGACTATCATGATCCATGATTACTGTTATATATAACAATCTGGCTGTACTCACATTAATTTTATTGTAATTCATCCAACTCGTTGTAAACCCTTCTGGGTAACGGAATCACACAGAGATTCCACAATAAGTAAGACAAATTCCAATAAAATTAATTTGTTTGTTTGTTTGTTAATCTTCATAAGCTTTTATTCAGTTTTAAACAACATGCAACTTAATTGCTAATATTGTTTATATAAATATTATACAATATATTTATTTTATTTATAAACTGTTAGAGGATCAAACTTAAATTTGGTAATACTACTTTGGTAATACTAGTTGCAAAATATACTTATTTTCAATATTATTGTAGCTTAATACAGACTTTAAAGGGACTGATAAAATAAGGTATGGTTTAACCGATATCTTATGTTTCACAAACATTTATAAATGAAGAAATCTTTAACTATTTTTCAAGTCACAACTCTATACATTACTATGTAAATTTATTCAAATAAATAATACATCTAATACCTTAATATACAAGGATTTGTTTTTGCTTTAGATAATAAAAGGGATTGTGGTTGACATTGAGATTTGAAATATATTTTATTATTGCAAGGTTACAAGTCTTAAACTATTATAACTAACTAAATTACCCTTATAAAAAAGATTATTTAGATATGGCTTTATTTGTCCACTTGAATTTTAATAAGATATGTTAAAAAGATTTGTTAACTCTAAAGAATAATACAAAACAGAAAGACTAGTGGTATCACAACACAAAACAATGTATAATGTTATGGATTACTATTTTAAGAGATATTATCAAAAATTTTATGCTTATAGGCCCTGTTCAATAATTAACTAACAGTGATTAATTATATTAGATCTGTAGGTCAAACTCACATTTATCTGAATGTGCAATAACAACAACTGGGGTAATTCCATCATCTTCAGGAACAGGAGTCACATCGTTCCATTCTGGTCTGTCCTTATAAGGAATCCAGTAAACATCACTATCGCCACTATCAGACATGTTTTTAGTCTCTAAACAGGTATTGAAAGACTGATAAAATTAACCAAATTTCAACCTATAAGACGCAAGTAGTATGTATGCTTTTTGATACAAGGTGATATCTGTAAATAAACATTATCTAGGTCGTGTTACGTGCATTATTTTAGAACAATCTTTAATTAAACACAGGTAATTTATATTATTAATTATTTACTGTCTTAAACAATCATCTGCAGAATGTAGCTTACAGATGTCACTTAGGGATGAACAAGGTGTCGATATTGATGTAATATCGATTAAAAAATATGTTTATAGATATTTATACATGGTCAATCCTCTTCGATAAAATTAGATAAGTATAAGATTTTTATACAATTTTTATTGTTATTTTCTACCCACCTACAACTCTAAAATTATTATAGTTTAAACAGTTTATTTTTGACAAGTTTAAACTGATTAAAGTAATAGAATAAAATGTAATATAATAAAAAAAATTAAAGTAATAGAATAAAATTTAATCTTTGTGTGATCCCAATCTTTATGGCAAATACTTAATCTCTACTTTATTAATACGTTTTTTTTATTTTTTAGATTTTTTTTTAAATTATGATATCTACTATCTATGAAATTATTTTTGCCTTACTTTACTGATGATCTTGGTTGAGTATCAAAACAATAACATGCCTTGAAGGTATTTATAAATCATCGATTTTTCAAACATCGATTTTTCTTGGTTGATAACATCAACATATCCACATTAAGCTATCGACATTTAATTATTACCGCACAACCCTAACATAGTGTGTCAAGTGTAAGACTTTATTTTACCAATTGACAGAAAAGATATAAGACAAGCAACTAAAATATGTTTGTCGTACGTCCACAGACTACATTAGCAGTATTATATTATATACAATATTGTCAAACAAAAAAAGAATAAAGCACATGTGTAGAATGCTAGAAAATTATTGAAAATTACTTCAAGTATCAGTTCGAGAAGTTGATCTATAAACTTATTGAGTGTAGTATCTAGTCTAGACTAGGTAGTGTCTTGTCTTAATTATATAAAAAATATATATTTTTAATCTATGTTTTTTATATAATTTAAACAGATTTTTTTATCTGTCTTAAATTGAATTTTAAAAAAGAGTAACTCCACCAACAAAGTACCCTAAACGACACCATCACAGAGTACTATATGGATACCATATAGGATAAGCGTGAAGTAAGTACAATGGTTATGTTTATTTAGCGTGTGAGTAAAATAACAATATGTCCAAAACCCTCTCTTACACTACGTGTCTCCTTTTCAATTATCACAGAGTCCTATAAAATCTTTGTCTCCTTCCCCAAGAACCAATTTTTCACTTTTCCTGTTTTCAGATGTCCATGGATGACGGCATCACATTTTACTAGACGGAACTACTGCAGTAATTTATTCAGATCATTTTCAGATTCAAATTTTATTCAGATATACATGATTAAAAGTAGCATAATTTCAAGTGTGCTATGCTGATATACTTTTACGTTCTAAAGTTATGAATTTAAAAATCCAATTATGTATGAATTTTCAAAAATAGCCAAACCAACACATGGAGTTCAATAAATAAAAAAAGTTGTTTTTTCGACTATTAATTTATTACTGAATAATTTACGTTAACAAATATCGGGTAATAAATAAAGAGGAATCCTTAAATAAATATTTAGTATACAACTAAAGTAACATTGATATTCTTTTACCAAGCGTAGTTAAGCCCAAGTGCATTTGTGTATGTCATGTGCGAGACAGCTGGAGCTGCTGAGTATGCTACACCTAGAAGACCTGTAGCCACCTGCAATAAATAAAAGCAACATAAAGGATCACTATAAATGACACTAAAGAGTAAGTACAATTGTCTCCAAATTTACTTTCACAGATTACATAAATAGCTTTGAAACTTTCGCGAATTAAATTCATATGCATATAGTAGTTACATAATATTATGATAATTGAATTTATTTTTATTAATTCACAACATCGATATAAAAATATGAATAATGAGCATTCAAATAGTCAGTCTCTTCAATAAAATAATTGAATGCTTATTGACTTTTATTTTTAAAACGATGTTTTATTTATGAAAAGCAACAATTTGACATTAAAAACCCATAAACAGTTTTTTGTCATAGTTTTTTTTGAGTCAAAAAGAGCTTTCTAAAATTGAATAGTGAAACGGCTGCATTGACTACAATATTATTTCATAAGTAAAAACAATACTTTCTCGATAAATTCGGAATCGATATTGTTCATGTTTAGATTAGCCACCATCGCAGTTATGGTGAAAACAATATCTAGGTATTGCTTGGGGCACCCTCATACGGGGGCTACTGCGGGGGCATCACGGTGAATTCGATAAGCCACAATTTCACAAAGGCGATGAGCTCAACCGTTGGGTTTTAATAGGTATCTTCTTGCTCACTAAGCTGGCAAATCCCACATAATCCCCCCTGCTCTGTCCTGGGCCGGGCAGTTTGCATATAGGATTTATCATCATTAAAAAAATGAAGGTATAGGTTATTTATTGCATAAGATTTGACAAAAGTTTTAAATCGCCCTCCGTCACATGACGTCAACCCTCCTTGTAAATGCGTTTTGATAGGTTTAACGGAACTTCTCAGTTACTTGGTTTTATCAGTTACAGATTTTATCTCTTACCTATATTCGGAAAGATATGAGGCGGACCTATTCTAAACCTATTTACATACATAATTACTTAAAAGAAATTCACCATAAAAGTTCCTCTAAAAACTGGGCTATATATGCAAATAAAAGTTAAGTTACCTTCGGAGCTACCAGAGGGGCATGAGATACTATCGGTGCCGCCAGACTGTGATAGGCGGGGGCGACGGCCACACCAGGGTTACTCACTCGGATATCTGCTTTACGAACACTCGAGAAGGGCGTGTCAATAGCCTTTGAATACGTGGATACCTTTAATAAATTATAAATACAGTAAAGGTTCATATTTAATTATTTTATAATATCAGAACTTATTTACTTAACACTAATTTTGATGTTCACAAATATATCGCTCAAAAATTTTTGGATTCCAAGCTCTTTAAAATAATACCATTGTTAAATATATTATTTATAAACATTTAACAAAAAATTAACATTTATTGTAATGTTTCTTTGAAAATAACGACAAATACAAAAATCTCATCCTTTATTACGGTACCAAATCATTTTTTTTCCAGTGTTTAATTAAAAGCTTTAAGATTTCTAACATAAATAATAAATTAGGCTTAGTTATGAATTAAGCAGTAAGTTAAGATAAATATAATAACTACTCTCTACATGACAAGCCCTTAACTGTTAAATTAACTAAAACATACCTGTCCCAAGTTAAAGGGAGACCGAAGAATATTGGAATGTTGTGTAGCTACAGCTGGTTGTGCTGGGTACGAGCTGTAGGGGTTCCAGCCATTGTAATAGGAGCCGTAGTAGCTGGCCGGTGCCACGAGACCTCCAGCGTTTACCACCACGACAGCGCAAGCGACGATGAATACCTAAGCAATAGGGGGTGAAATAAACACCTTCTATATATAATCTAATAAATAACATTTATATTTTATAAATGTTATATTTTATAAATGTTATTTATTCAGGATTATTACTATATATACACGTGTAATTCCGTAAATTTATCTCAATTTGCCTTCAAACACATTCAGGCTCCTCATTCATGAGCCCGAAAAATTTCAAAGTCATAATTAAAACAATATTTCTAAATATTTCATATACAATTTTAAGCTTACCTTCAGCATCATTGTAAGTTTATCTTTCCAAACTTGGATACTATATGATATTCAGACAAAAGCATTCACGCTTTTATACACAGGCCCTGTATAAGAACATGACCTACAGGTTATTAATATAGGCCTTAGAGTAGGTGATATGTTGCTTTGAACTAAATCTGAATAGATAGTATGAATGTGTAAGACGTTTAGTTTTACTAATATCAATATAATATTCAGTATTTACTCAATATTTATTTATTAAATTTTAAATGTCCAATATTCATGATAAACAGTCGGTGTTGGGCAAATGGAATATTATTTGGTAACAGTATCTTGTTGCACACAAAAAAAGTTACCAACTACCGCCCGCTTAATATCTTTATGAATAATTGTCTCATTGGATTATAGCTAAAAAAAAAATATAAATATATATATGTAATACTCCACAAAATAGATATTTATATTGTAAATAACTTTAAATAATTTTGTTATCTTAATTTTTATTTGGACTGCCATTTTTTTTTATCAAAAAAAAGTTATATAGATTACATAACCTTATAAGTAGTTTAGATTTTTATATCACCCCTTAAAAACCTTTTTCACTAACGATTAACAATACTTGATTCAATGGCAATAGAAAACCTTGCGTCATATAGGCTTATGAGAGCTTTAGTGTTTGAAATAGGATCAAAATGTAAATTAATAACTGACCGTGGACAACTAGATTAGGTCAGCGAGTCACATATAGTATTAATAAATGCAATAACATGTTATCGAATAGTATTGTAATAAAAACACCAAAAATATTAAGCTCATATATATGTTATTGTTTTTTATATTTTTCTCAGTATTCAATGCAATGCAAACCTACATATTATATTATAGTCAGTCAAAGTCTATATAATAATTATACTTCCATCATTATTCTATAATATTAGGTAGAATGTTGTCTTATTCAAAATATAAGATACTTTTACTACGGAATTTTTATTCCCGGTGAACAACATAAAACCGTTTTAGCCAAAAAAATATAAAATGTATAAATTCTATGGTTTTTTTTTTTGTAATTGTCGATGTTATATATTATTATATTTAATTAATAAATTTAAATTAAACTGATGTATAAAAAATATACAATGAGGTTTAACTATTGGTAGGTCTACCCTACAACTACTAAAAGTCTTTCGTCATATTACATATGTATGTAGACCTGTTCCAACTCACCAGGTGTGGCCAGCATTGTCTTGATAATGTGTTTGACCTAAACCAGTCAAGCATGACAAGTAGTCTTATTAATTGAAAAGGACATTTGTTTTGTATATCTTTAAGAATTTCATTATATGTAATTTCAAATAACCAACGATATTAAATGTCTTAACGTCTCAACACAGTGGGACTCACAAAAAACGGACATAAACGGAATTAACAGACATACAAAAATGGAGAAACGGAAGGCCGGACAGCCTTTTGTAATATATATGGTTAAATAACTTTATTGTTTGTTTATGTTACATTTTATATTACATAAAACTTATTTATTTTAAACTTATTATAAGCAAATATCTGATTATGAGATTCATTTAAACTAGGAGAGCGAACAGGACCTCAATTTTGACTCGTTACTCTCTCTCTCGGTAGTGTTAGCACGTTGAGCGCAGTGAGGTGCAAACAGCACTGAAGTTGCTTTTACAAAACGTCGACGCATTCTGTCCTCAACAATTTTTTCTTAAACCTAAATATTCGCGCGAAGAGTTTTTTTCCATTGTAGTCTATTTTCCGTGATTATTCCTCAACGACATCGTATATTTTTTTTAAACCACCAACAAACTGATATCTATCGGTGTGGAAAATTTGGAAATTTTCGGATATTGCGTTTTTCATTGGAGCTTGCACAAAGTATGCTAAAAAGTCTCTCATAGAGTTTCGATCAATTAATGACACCTTACTGTAATAATTGACCTTTAGAATTCTTATTAAAAATCATAGTACATTTTTCTTTTGAGAATAGTCTTATATTATTTATTTATTTTTTTGGTTTTTGTTGTTGTTGAAAATTAGCTATTGCCAGCGGTTTTACTTGCGGAGTGATATTACTAGCTTCCGTGACTTCGGCCGCGTGGTTTGTGGATAAAAAGTACAGAACGCGCACTTTTTTTTTATTTTGAAAACACAATAAAAAAAAACACATAGGGTGTTTAAATATGAACGATAAACCACTACCGATACTTAAAGTCATTGCTAGCGCCATCTGTTGACAGCTTGAACAACACAAAAGAAAAACAAATCAATACATATATAAAATTGCAATTCCTATTTCGTTCTCATAGAAATGTAAATTTCATAATTAAAGCATTTTTTACTAACCACAAATTTTAATCTAAAATTTTGTGTCCAACAACAAACCTGCAAACCCTATTTCACCCCGTTATGAATGTAATTTGTAAAAATTCTTAGCGGACATCTAGTAACAATGAACCTTCCTGCCAAATTTCATTTCTATTGACTCAGTAGTTTTTGAACGAACGAAAATCTGATGAAAGAGTGAGTGTTTTTCGCTTTTATATATATAGACAGAATGATCAAAAGTGTATATATATAAATACAACTAAATAAGTGTTTATGAAACGGAGAAATGAGGTTCACAAAAGCGGGACAAATAAGTATACCATAACCGTTTCTAATAATATTAATTAGATCCGTTAAGCTGTCCCATGCATAAAGTAATGTAGTTTTGATCTTGCTTAGCATCTTAACACTAGTCTAAAAATGGGATATTTTACACTTTACACTATTTTATTTACGTTTTTGAGTGTTAAAGGAAAATATTGGTATCCTGTTAATACAAGAGTGAACAGTGAAGAAAATAATTTTAATAGTCATTTGGAAATGAGATATATCCCAATTCCTAGCTCAAAATTAAAGCACATATCCTCAGATTTCTTAAAATATAAATCTTTTGTAACAAATTTCTCAACCACAGAGAAAACAATAAATAATGAAAGAGACACACATATTGTATTTAATAACGTTATAACAAATACCAACCTTATTAACATGACGCGACCCAAGCGGAAGATTCGCAGAAGATTATGTGGACAAAAAGACAATAACTTGAAAATTAGCACCAGTTCTAAAGCAAGGTTTCTGGAAGTATTTGAAGTGGTTCAATTCGACCACGCCTCCTGCACTTCAAGTACAGGTTTAGAAGGAACTTGTCTTCCGGAAATGAACTGTAACCACCAGGGTGGAACTGTAATGGGCACATGTGCAGATGGATACGGAACCTGCTGCATTGGTAAGTAATTCATCATTTGAAAATTTGTCATAGATCAGGGGGGTCAAACTAGCTGATCGCGATTGACCAGTCGATCGCATATAAGGAAAAAAATTATCGGTACCTACCTATTCCCGTCCTAAATGTTACGAACATTATTGGAGTATAGTTAAAAAATTCCTAATCGGTAGATCGCAAAGAATTAGAAAGATAGACAGTAGATCTCGAGTCCGATTGACTTGGTCACCCCTTGTCATAGATAATACATTTTACAGTGCTGTTTAATTGCGATGGGCGTTCCAACGCTCGAGCTGGATGGTTCACCAATCCTGACTTTCCCTCTCCAAGTTCAGAGAGATTATCTTGTGTATTTACTATGGATAAAAGTTCTGAAGACGTGAAACAAATACGATTGGATTTCATGAATTTTGAGGTCTGTTATTATTTATATCTCTACATTTGCTGGTTAATAAAATAATAAAAGATTACTTTGTCTATTTTTTTCAGCTTTTACCCCCCATTTACGGAAATTGCGAACAAGATCAGTTTGTGGTCGCTGCGCAAAACACTAACAACATTATACCCATACTTTGTGGCATAAACACAGGACAACATAGTAACACTAATATTAATGACAGAATTATTGTTTATTAAACTATCTTAAATCCCCATCATTTTCTTTTATTTCAGTTTACTTAGAAGTTGCCAATGTAGATGGTCCAATAATATTTTCAATGCAAACTGTCACAGAAGATAATCGAGTTTATTCTATAAAGGTAATATATTTATTGATAATTAATAACTATATGAAAATATGCATATCTACTAATAATATTTTATTAGATAACCCAACTAATGTCTTGGGACCCGCTGGCGGCCCCTACAGGATGTTTGCAATTCTTTAAAGAGACTCAGGGACACTTGGAGTCGTTTAACTATCGTGACAGATCGGATATAGGCATCCCAAGGTCACCGAGTTATATGGTACATAAGTTTAAATAAAAATAAAATTATTTACCTCTTTCATAGAAATATGCTAAAATATTTTAATCCTAAATTCAGAGTGAGATAAAGTCTAGCGTTACAAAATAAACATAAGCTTGGTGTTTTGTTTTAGAATAATTTGAACTATGCAATGTGCATAGAGAGGGCACCGAACTCCTGCAGCGTGACGTATACAAACGCGGGAGAGATGCAAATAGTCAACTATGATACAGGTTATTGTCCTCACCAACAACAATATTTATTCATCTAAAACATTCAATACAAAAATTATTTTGTGAAATCAAATTTTAATAAATATATATATATATATAATATACCAAATATGATTCACGTAAAAAAAATTTTCAAAAATTAACAAACATTTTAAACGACTAAGTACCAGCAGTCCTTACTAGCTTTACTTTCAGAAGGTCTGCCAGTAATACCTCCCCAACAGGCAGGTGTGGAGATATTGAACTGCCCCAGCGACTACCTCCTCATGGCCGCAGTAAGGCTGTGCGGGGAGCGCTTAAATGATGGCTCTGTGTTACAGGATTTTTCACTTGACGCTCCTATTACGGGTAATTTTTAAGAGCTAAACAGTAATTAATGCTATATTTTTATCTAATACAATTGAGTGCCGCCTAAATTACACCAGATTTCGTCGCTATTTTTTCATACACATCTAAGTTTACCGTAACGCGAATTGGTAAGAGACCCATGCCAGACATACCGTTAATACTTTTATATTCTAGTTGACATCAGGTCTTAGTCTATTTGAATAAGACGATTAACTACCGAATACTTATTTATTCTTACACGTTTAACATGTTTCATCAATCCAACGCAGTTTTGTGATAAAAATATTGACCAAGTACTTTGCCTCTCTAAAATTATACCACATCCGTAAAGGATATGAATTATTTCAACAATTGAAATTATAAGTACAACAACAGAAATCAAACCTAGGTAAAAGAATATAAATTAAATTTATTAATTATGACAAGGAAACTATTCATGTTTACATTATATGTTATGTTTTTTTATAAAAATATTAGTTGTTATTTTTTTTTAATTTTTATCTTTGAACATTTGGTCACTAAATCCGCGCTTTCAACTTATAGTTAACTCCAATTGGAGCGTAGATGTCAAACTTTATCTGTAACACACAAATCAATTCTCTTTCAAATCTAACGGATATATTTACTTTTTTTTTTATAAATACTCTTACATTACAGATGACAGTGCGGGCCCTATTGTGATATGGTTTAGAACAGACGGAATATATACTGGCCGTGGTTTTAAACTTCAATATGAACAAAATCCGTGCTCTAAATGAAGCTTATAAATATTTTGGTATAACGTGCAAAAGTATCTTTCTATTATTATCATTTTTAAACGAATCGAAGTCTGAATTTTGTTTTGTTCTTGTTTTTTTACAAAATAAATATAATATCAATACATATTGCCTTTATCGTCTTTTTTTTTCTTAACCAGAAACGGTAGGCGTTTAACTACAGCCCGCCTGACGTTAAGCATGCGCTGTAGTCTATGGCGTGGGTCGCTTATCTAGTAAGTCTCTATTAACGTTCGATTTGAAGACCCCTAGATTGTAACTATCGGGAAAAACCGACTCCGGCAGGGAATTCCAAATGTTCGCCGTCCCGGAAGGAAATAGAAGCGAACGCTTTGTACGGGACTTTGGAACCTCAACCGTAAATAGGTGTTTCTTGGCTGAGCTAATCGTCGTTCGGTGACTGAAAGGAGCTGGGTGTATCAGGTTGTGGCTCTGTTGCACACTCTCCGAAATGTATACGATAAAAGACCGACAAACTAGGCACCTTGTGGCGATATTTCAAACTTTGGAGTTTTGTTTGGCAAAGGTATCACGAGCCTCCTAGTCCGTCTCTCAATTGATTCCAACTTCTTTTGTTATAATGTTTCATGGGTAATTATATTTCTATATCATCAAGGCGGTTTTGAAGGATTAAATTAGATGTGCAAACTTTCAAATGTGCTTTCTATTCCTAATAAGCTATCCAGCACTGTAGGTTTAATGTAATTATAGCCAAAATCAATTTTAAGATAGTAAAATTTTCGGAGTGAGAAGTATTCTATATTATATCCAAAACAATGACCTATAATTTCATCGAAATCCATCGAATTAGAAGTTACACTCAGTTTTGGCAAAATAAATTAAAAATCTATTGTTTGATGTCCGTACAATTACTGTATTATATTTTAATTTATAATATAGCATATACGAATATTTTTGAGAATTTGCCTCATTGTTAACCATATTACCGATTATTATTTATAAATAACTATAATGACTTACCGCAATTTAGATTATCATATACATTTACCTACCTAGGTACGTTGATTATATATAGAAAAAACACAACACACAAAATATTTAACGAATTAGAAAAACAATCAAAGATTGATCTTATGAAGTAGTTCTATTAAATAGGTAAATTAAACGAATGCAAACAAAGGATAGGAATCAAAAGGAAGGGCCGGTATCTGGTAGAACTCCGAAATTAACGCCATCACGTTATAGACCAATCAGTGAGGATACAAGAGGACATCAAATGGTCATGGTTCGAAAATCCAATCGGAATAAATGCATGGTAAAGAAAACCATTGCATAGGGTACTATTAATAAAAACCAAACACATGATCTAAATATAAGGCAATCTTATCTAGTTTCAATCTTAAAATCACGGTCTTAATGTTAGTAAGCTTTGTTCAACCCAACCTAATACCAATAATCGAAACAAGGATTTATAGTTTTAAATTTACACTCCTATGGTTTATTTTCAACGTCATCTTGGGTCTGAAGTCTTATCGCAGTAGTTTGCATATAGTTCATTTTGGATGTTGTTTAAAGAATCGACAATAGATGATTAAAAATTTGAGTTAAAGGAAACAAGAACAAGCATATATCTAAGCCAGCAATAATTGGTGAGCAAACAAAAATGTAGATATGGCTGATTATATTAAATAAACCACCAATACTTCTTGGGGAATCTAGTTACATATCAATAATTACTAGCGAAAGTATTTAAAATATAAAACATAAATTTTAATATAGAAAACTGAAGACAGGTAGAATGACGTAAAATTCAGTGTTTTGTAACTTCACTATGAGACGCTGCTAGTGCTTTTTGTGACATCCTGAACTCTATTGCAGAAAAGAACAAAATCGTTGGAGGAATATGTTTAAAATTAACTTCGTAACTGAAAGAAATCTTCATTATGTCTTCCTTCAGGAATATGATTACTGCAAAGCAATTCGTACGATCAATTAAAAAATTTAGACCATAACATGTGAATTAATCTCTTACAAATATAAGTTTTAAATAAATGTTATTTATTGATAAGAAAAAAAATAAATATAAAACAATAGTAAATTTTGGATATTGTTTATTATCAAAAATATATATACAAGAATAGTTTTAAATACCAGTAATTGACCACTTTATTCAGACAGTGATAGATATTAGAGTATTAAAGAACACAATTCAAATCTATTAACTATTATATAATATATATATAAATGCAAACTTACTGTTCTAAACTTTGGATCAGTAGAATATTGCAGTTAAACCCCCTATGTAATTACTGGTATACAATTAATAACCAAGAAACTGGCTAAATTGTTAAAAAAAATGTTAAAGACTAGCATACATTAAACCAATGTAAATATACTTTAAATTACTATAATTTTAACAATAACCCTGAAGTAAAACCCTAAAGTATGTACGATCAGTTAAAAAATTATATTATCTAACTCTGTATGGACTAGATAAATTTGCTACTTCTCCTTGTCACTTTCAATGTTTTTTTCTTTGAGTGCATTTTTAACAATTTTATGGAATGATAGTTGTGGTATTACCATAACAGCTCGTAGGATGCCTAAGGATAGTATTTGGAGAACCACTTGGATTGCACTATCAATTGTAGCACAATAGAGAGTGGATAACAAATGTCCACTAAAACCAAATACGGAGTAAATTCTGCCATTCTGAAAAAAAATAATAGATTTAAGTGTATTTTGCTGTATCAAATATTAACAACTATAATTTTCTCATTTAACAATTTATATCTTTTAAACTCAAATGCTATTATTTCATTATAATTATAAGTATTACATGGTAGTTTACGTTAAAAATCTCTTAATACATTAGGTTACAAACCAATTACAACTAGATAATAATGCATTACTAGCTTTATTTATTCATAATGACTTGTGTTTATGGTTAAAGGAAGTTATAATATATGCGTTATAATGTTAAACCAGTGCATGATAAATCCAAATAATTATTTGAAAATTTCACTAAAAATTCAGTTTAACTTTTAAGTCCAATTCAACTAAAACAAATCTTGAAATATAAATTAAAGTTTTACAAACAGCCAATTATTAAAAAAGTATTGTAAAATAGTTAGAAATCAATTATTATTACATTGATATCTTCTCACACTTTAAGAACTGTTGTAAAAATACTGAAGGCATCCAATTATAGAAACTTATATCCTAAAACTTACCATTGCATCTTGAATAATTTTCTTGCCAACATCCTCTGGTCTATGCAATCCTCCAGATTCAGATATTAACTTAGTTTCCTTTGGCTTTGTTAGTTCTTCTTTCTCAAATCCAGGAGTATCAGTATCAGGTGGGAAAGCCAGGGTCAGTCTGACATTTGTTCCAACTAGCTCCATAAATACTGATTCAGCTAAGCCACGAACTGCCCATTTGGCTGCTCCATATGCACTATAGCCATATATACCTAGAAATTCTCTTATTTTATGAACTCACTTGAATTGTACCCAAATGCTGATATAGATAAAAATAATAGTTATACTTGGTATATTTGTATAAATATTATATACACCAGTTACCTAATAAAGCAGCTTCTGTAGACACAAATACTATCATTCCTTCATTGCGTTTCTTCATTCCTGGTAAAACATATCTTGTTGGATATGCAGTGCCAAAATAATTGAGATCCATCATTTGCTTAATTATATTTACATCCACCTTTTCAAACTCCCCACAGACACATGATCCAGCACAGTTGATTAGCATAAATATGGGACCAATTTCTTTTTCTACTTTATTTAAAGAATTCTCTATTAATTCATAATCAGAGGTTACATCTAATTTCACATATTGTATTTTTTGGCCACTGTACGGTCTGCAGTGGCTTAATATATCACTTACAGTCAAGATAAGTTTTTGAAGATCACGGCCAATAATAGTAACATGAGCACCCAGTTTTGCTGCTTCTATAGCTGCCGACTTACCGATGCCGCTTGAACCACCCGTGATTACAACGTGTCGGTTTTTTAGATCTTTATATACAGTTCTTTTATCCAAAACTTGGTAGAGAACCAACATTAAAGAACATAATAAAAGAATAATAACAGCGAATATATAAAGAAACATTATAGGTCTTTTACTTCTTGAACTGTATGCTTTTTATTTAATACGTAGCGGCTCAGGAGTCGCGCTTCCATTCAAATATATAATGCGAGGTGATTACTATTTAGTATTTACTGCACAACATGTTCAATATATTGTACTCTGTGATGTTCAATGCCATGCGTATATGCTACTATGCTTTAAAGTTTAAACTTTAGAGGGGTTAAACTATAGGATTAGAGACTGGTCACACTGGAGGGTTAAAGCCGCATAGGAATAAAGACAAAGTTATGTTTTTGGAATACCAATAAAAATTTGTACTTCAATTTTCGGTCAGCAACAGACAAAGATAAAATTAAATTTGAAAAGTAATTTCTTAATAGTACTTTCCCTGTGGTGAATATTGATAAATTACTTATACGTGCATGTATGCTTAAATTAGGGATCTATTCATGTATTTCTGTCATAAGAAAACGCTATAATATTTAAGCAAATATTTTTCATAAATTAAAATTTGATTAGAAAATACCATAAGACAAGCATTAAATTAGAATTTAATGATATTATAGTGATTAATGATATTATAGTGACCAACCCTTTTATAACTATTCCAAAAACATCATTTGTTATGTGACTTTTGATATAATTTTGTTTGATTTCACGAATGCATGATTATCTGATGACTTGATGTTTTTAAAGCTGAATTTTTTTTTAATGTTATAAAAAAATGTGTTTTTTTTTGTTGATGTTGAGTTTTTGTGTAATGTTGGAAATAAATAATCTGTGTTAGTTTAACTTCACATTATATGTTAACTTCAAATTTGACATTCCAAATCCTAATATTGATTGATGATTCATAAATCTCAATACATTAGTTTATTTGACATAAAACATAAGAAATAACAATAGATATAAATTAATTTTAGTTTGTAATTAATGTAAGAGTAATATTTAAATTAAATCAGTAATATATTTTTTTGATTATACTGAAGTTATATGATGAATCGGGAGGCAAATAGAATAAATACATTTTCAAATTGGCCAGCTTCAGCTCCTGTGGACTCCCAGAGGATAGCAAAAGCAGGATTTTTCTATACTGGCCAGGGAACAGAGGTTGAGTGTTTTAGTTGTGGGGGTAAAATATCAGAATGGAATTACGGAGATCAAGTAATGTGGAGGCATAGGACGTTAGAGCCAAATTGCGCGTTCGTGGTCAATCCTGGATTATCAGGAAATGTGCCATTAGTGTTGGGTCGCGAGTGTACCTCTGTTCAGTCGGCTGTACATGGACCCCCTGCAGATAGTGATCAAGATGTGCAATCCCAGGATTATGGATTGATAGAAGAAGATGAAATGTATAAAAGTGATGCTTTACGGCTATTGTCTTTTGTAAATTGGGATGTAAGTTGCTTTAGTTCTTAGCAAAATTATACTTAAAAATAATTTACTTCTGATAGACTTTTTTGAAAAAATTTTTTTTTTTGAAAAAATCTTTTCAAAACTTTTCATATACATTTTAAACATACTACACAAATATGACATCATAATTATGACCTCAACCAAAAATAAAATTGACCTCAACTACTTCACTATTTAAAATAACCTTGTTTACTGTTTAGATAGATTAAACATTTAAGTTATGTATTATTTCTTTTGTATAAACACATCTTTCATTATAATACCAATAAACACCACACAAATATACCATATTTTAAATTATTATATTATCTTTCATTATAATACCAATAAAAACCACACAAATATACCATATTTTAAATTATTATATTATACTTATAACTCAAAAATTATAATCCTTTTCCTAATTGGCTACAACACAGGACTCTTCAGTGTCCCGTGAAGAGTTGGTCAGTGCTGGGTTTTACCATGCTGGAGAAGGGCGACTTCGCTGTGCTTGGTGTGGTGGGGAACTTGCCCCTTTCAGAAGATTTGGCTCACTTGATCCTCCTCTTGAAGTACATAGAATGTAGGTTACTGGGAGTGTTCCTCTAAATTGATATGGTTTTGGTATAATTAGGGAGTACCAGTAAGTTAACTATTTTTATTTATAAGTTATAACAATGTTGGATATTTTCTTGACCTTTTAAAATATTAGTATCTAGGTGCTTCCCCTGAGAAATGAGTCGTTTTGTACAAGAACTTATTGGGTCTGTAACAAATTAGATTCAATATTACTTTATTATTATTTAATAAAGTTTGACCATTTTCATATTTTTTGTCATATAATTGTATATAAAATAAATATCTTTAATATTTATATATAAAACACACATTTCTTTAGTTAATTATTAAAATAAAATTTTAATGTTTGCAGTCATACTATCTCATTAAAAATGCTCAGCAATTGGCTCAAGGTTTTGCCATGTTGCAAAAAACAACTTGAGAATAAATTATTACTTTCATCTTTTGTCTAATTTTTATATAAGTATTATATAAATTATTTACTAGTATTGTACAAGAATTAAATAAAATTAGTCATTGCAACATCATTAGGATAGTTTTGTAGATATGTTATACCTAATATTTATAGTGTATATTATTAAATCTTGATAACAGTAATATTAAAAATTTATGAACAGTTTAATTTTTTCCACAAAAATAGATATTTCTAAAGTTGTTTTTCTTAACAAGTTTCACATACTAATATTGTGTTTTGTATATATATATTTTTTAATATAAGTTGAACTTTTTCTGTCTGTAAAAATGTTGTACTTCAAAAATATGCCTTTAGATAATTTCCAAATAAAATTTGCAGTCCTACTGCTTATTGATTTTTGACATCAGAAGTGTTACACTACTAAAACTTGTGTTAATAAAAATGTACCAAATTTAGTGATAATTTTTACAAAATTGTGCATTTAAAAATAAAAGTAGAGCTCAGTTGTACTTAATTAACAATCTGAAATATACTACCGAAAATATAGACATATTAGACTATGATTTATTATATTAATTGAGAGAACATCTAAATTGCAGGTATTTCCCGCGGTGTGCACACGCCGCAGCATTGGAGGCTGAACGACGTAATAATGACGTGTCCTCGCCCATATCGTCCCCCTCGTACACACCACCCTTATTATCGCCCATACAATCGCCCCCTCCTACGACGAATGTACCACAATCGTAAGTACTAGGGCTGCCAGCACAGAAACGGGGAAACCTGAGCAAAACGAAAAATATATCATGAAATAAAACTATTTTTTACGGATTAAAACTCGCGTATAATTTAGTTACATTTTAATTTTAACCCGACGTTTCGAATGCTTTGTAGCAATCGTGTTCACGGGTAGAAGAGTTGTAACTGTCACTTACATCTCGTCAACAGTCGTTAACGTCGAAAATCTAAGAAAATAATATATCATGAAAACTTAGCATGATACGATTTCCCCAATGTCACTGTTCAATTAACAAAAAATGTTACATATGTCAGCCATAGTAAGAATTTACTATCTGCGCGTGCAATAGAATGTTTCAATTAAAAATAAAGTTAATTGCAAACTACTATTAATCTACAATTAGAATGTTTTTCAAAATCTATCTATAGACCGGTGGGTATGTGATAATCAACTCCAAATTTTGGTCAGTATAGCTTCGACGGTGTAGAAGGTGATAGTGGACAAAATTTGATCGAATTGAAACTCGTAAACAGCTTCATTTCGCTCAGCTCAATTTAAAAAAAAAAATGTCTAATATGTATAGTATCGATTCTTCTTTATATTACGACACAAATAGTTAGTAATACTTGCCTTATTTCCGTTTTTGTAAAGAATATTCTTAAAGATATAGTAAAAATAATATATTGTATAATATGAATATTTAATAATATATATTTTTGGTATGTCCCAGGTCTGGCGCGCAGCACAACACGCGCGTGATGGAGGCGCGGGAGGAGTGGCGCTCGCTGGGCGTGGTGGGGGGCGGGGCGCGCCACCCCGCGCGCGCCTCGCTCGCCGCCCGACTCGCTACCTTCGAGCGCTGGCCGGCGGACCGCGCGCAGGCGCCCAGGGCACTCGCCGCCGCGGGGTTCTTCTACACGGGGGTCGACGACCAGGTAGGGCCTAGAGGGGACCGTGGGGGCCGTTATCATACTATAGTCAGACAGGTATGAGTGAGTAGACGGAGGTTGAGCTTTTGGTAACCGGTATGGAGAGAAATTACTAAAGCGAGCCGCTTCGGCTCTCGACTTAACCTTAGTATGAAAAATGGTGATTTCAAATTCTCGGTAAGCCCTTTAAAGAAGTCGCATATCTCTATAATTCGTAATATAAAATGGACGAAAAGAAAGAAAGAAACTTAAGTACAGTGTCTGAGATTACGAATGATGATGAAGTAAAAATAGCATTGAAGGAGCAATAGTAGTAATGTGTACGAGAAACCCTGTTACTCCCTTTGGAGGATTGAAGGGGGGGTTACTGTTTCCAATTTATTTCATTGTAAATGCTCTTTAGAATTTAGGCACCATTACAGTAACGTTCAGTATATAATAATAATAATAATAATTTATTGTGTCAATATCTTTCATTACAATATTTAGTGTTTGGAGCCTTTTTTTAAGCAAAAATACAGGCAGTATTAGAAGACTATAGTTAGAAGTATATAGTTTACATGGAAAACAGTCGGGTGCCAAAACCTCTTCCCCCTCGTACGTCCCAGTATTCTAGACCGTGCACCGAGCCCCACGTATATATGTGTATGTGTGTGTGTGCAGGTGCGCTGCTTCTACTGCGACGGCGGGCTGGGCAAGTGGGAGCGCGGTGACGCTCCCTGGTCGGAGCACGCGCGCTGGTTCCCTGACTGCGGGTACGTGCTGCTCGTGCGAGGACAGCGCGCCGCGCCCTCGGTCAGTCGCACACTCTCTTGCTGCTCGTCTTTATTATTATTTGCTGCTCCTTTTGGCGATGCTTTCTCCTAATGATAACGAAGAGACCGAGTCAAACTTTTTGTTGTGTTTTCGGGACGTTTCGGTTGGGTTGGACCAAAGAGGTACAATTATAATTAATACTAGATTATCTATTGTGCAACTAATTTTAGTGCTTTTGATATTATTAATGAAATACACTTGGTAATACCAAATATATTATAGATTATTTACTTATATAAAATAAACCAGCAGCATGTTCACAAAACAGTACAAAAAAGCTTTTCGGTCAATCAAATTAATGCTGATAGAGAAAGTATAGCTAACTCGTTTGTTGATAATTTCCACCTAGTTTATCATCTTTAACATTTTTCTCTTATTGAAAACATATATTTGAAATCATGAGCAATCAATCAGTCTAATGTGATTTTAAGAAACCATTAGGTATATAGTTAGTCATAATGTATATTCCAGAAGGTGCAACACTATGACATATTTGAATCCCTTTTGAAATGCTTTCGCTTTTTTTTTAAATAAAAAAAAACAATAAAACTTTTTTTATAAACGACTATTATTCTACAGAATTAACACCCACATCTGGTACCACAGAGCTTCAACTTATTTTATTTATAATGTTTATTGATGACATAAAACATGTAAATAACATTCGCAATTTAAATTTTATACGGATGATTGAAAATCGTATATTGATCAAGAATGCTTCAAGATGATATATGCTATATTTTCTATAAGATGTTGAAATAATTTAATGGAGGTTAAATCAGTTAAATGTCAAAAAAAAAATATATATAATAAATTTTAGATGTATATTCTACATTTCAGTTACCGACCATCAGAGGAACGCAGTACGACGCAGTGAACTTTCCGATTGCAGATAGCCAGGTATATTTTTTCATAGTACTGAATAATTCATATCAATAAATGTAAGTCAAAAATCAGTATCAGTAAATGAGTAGGTTATCAATACAATCGATTCTAACTGTCTTCTCACGTCGTCCTCTAAGTTGTTGCTTACTTGAAAAATATTTTCGAAATCATCTGCTCCACGGGATTTTTAGCGACCAATTTTTTGGCACGAAAGGAAGTTGAAAAATTGAAGTGTAAGCAAAATATACTAATAAGCTAAATTATTAATCGATCCCTATTCCAATTTTGTCCACATTGAACTACTACTAGTGTCTAGCTATCGGTATAAATCGTCCGGGATGGGCGGGACTCTCACGCTAACGGTACGTCCTCAGATAGACGAGTGCATGGAGAGCGGGCCCGCGCTGGCGGCGCTGGGCGCGGGGCTGGACGCCGCCAGGGTGCGCCGCGCGCTGGGGAGGAGGCTGCGCGCCGCCGGTACACACACACAACACGCACACACGCACATGCGCACACACGCACACACGTACACACGCACACGCGCACACGCGCACAAACACACACACACACACGCATGCACACACCGAATTATGTATTGAAATATTGCATTGGAGATGGGAAATTAACTTCTCTAAATTATTCTATCCTATCTACTGGGGGCCTAATCGAAATGACTAATATATAGATTTAATACTACTTATTACTACTCCATACGCATCCGTAGTAACAAATATCGCCCTTAATACTTTTGCTACATGTCAAACATTTTATTGAAGTCGATAACTTTACAGTTAGAGATAATTTTTAAATATGATATTTAACTATCCTGGCTTCGAGATTCTAAGCATTTTTTTCGTAATTGAGTGAAGCTCTCTATGACTTTTCTGCATCTTTGTTCATCAATTGAAAACGGTATATCCGAAAATTTCCAAATGTTGCAAACTGATAGACATCAGCCTGGAAAAAAAGATAAAATTTGGTGTCGTTCATTAATAATCACGGAAAAATTAGCTTTACAATGAAAAAAATGTAATAAAAAATAAATTAATTTAAAATAGGTGAGGACGGAATGCGTCGACGTTTTGTAAATGCAACTTCGATTTGTACCTCGCTTCGCTCAATATGCTAACCCATACCGAGATTTTGCGAGCGCAGCGAGTCAAAATTGAGATCTGGTTCGCGCTCCTAATTTATTAAGATGTCTCACTTAATTTAAATTGTTTTTTAATTCACCAGGCACGCCGTTCACTTCTTCAGAAGCACTCATAGACGCCGTTCTAGACGGACAGCTGAATGAAGAAGCCTGGCTGATATCTCCCTCCAATCGTATAGCGAGAGACTTGATGTCCGGTACATTGACTGGCTTTATGTCTGGATCTAGGTGGGTTTGTATTTTCAAAATATCTTTTTTTGACAAATATTTATGCAGAATTTTAAATATCCGAACAGAAATCTGGTAGACCAGAATTTGTTATAATATTACAGAAATACTGTACTATCATTTGTTAAGAATTTACACATAATAATAAAAACAACGACATCTATTGGACTTTTGAAATATCATCGACTTTAAAATAACTTTACTCGATGAAAGCTATCAAGTTATGCCTATTATCTATAAAGAATATAATTATTTACAGTTTGTTACCTCCAAGTTTAGAAGAAGAGAGATCTGATAGTCAAGCATCTCAAACCGATAGTCCAATTCGTTCTCCAACACCGAGCTCAACTAATATTCAATCAAACAGACAGTCGGATAAACAAACACAGAATACTAATAACAATCAGGAACCGGAGAGTCCTGTGTCTAATAAAGAGTTGACGTTAGAGGAAGAAAACCGACAGCTGAAAGAAGCAAGAATGTGCAAAGTGTGTATGGACAGTGAGGTAAGTTAAAAGAAACCTACATTTTTACAGACGAAATTAATTTTCCATCGAGTTTGAAATGAAGGTTTGATTTATTTCCTACAAATCAATTCCTATTCTGGTATTTTTTTATTGCACAGAATAAATTTAAAAAAAAATCAATTACTGTCCTTAATCTATAGGCAGCCTCTTATCTATGGACAGAGTTATGATTATTAATAATTCAATAGATAATTAATGTTTAGTGAATGGAATTATGTCGTCTTGGCCACTTTTAACATTATTATAACAATGTTATTAATTAGACCAAGAAAGAGGTTTTATTAAAATCGACTGAAACCTACATTTTAGTAGCTTTTATCTATATTAAAGAAAGACTGCTTTGAAATATTGCATCTATGGTCCAATTTACAAGCTTTTAAACCTGTTATTTCTTTATAATTTAAAGAAGTTTGGTTATGGAAAAAACTTTTGGGTGTTTCAAAACCTTATGGGTATAAGTTTAAAAAAGTGGACTTAGTTTTAGTCGATGGACTGCTCGAGTATGAGCTAGCTCTACCGTAGGATACCCTCACACAAAAAAATAGAAGAGAAACGGATGGCTAATACTTTTCCAAACTCTCTGTCTCTCCAAATCACTTCCATTTCTTTCTATTCCCGACTGGGCACGCATTTGTACCTTTCCAATTTAACATTTGACCATGAATGGCACAAATTTTCCATATAATCGAACTTCTATCGAACAATCTATGATGCTGATGTGTGCATGTAGTGTGAGTGCAGGTGAGCGTGGTGTTCCCGTCTTATGATCGGTGCGGAAGTGTGCGTGGTGTTGTGCTGATGATGTCAGTGCTAACGTGTGTATGTGTGTGTGTAGGTGAGTGTGGTGTTCCCGCCGTGCAGTCGGTGCTCATGTGTGTGTGTGTATAGGTGAGTGTGGTGTTCCCGCCGTGCAATCGGTGCTCATGTGTGTGTGTGTGTAGGTGAGCGTGGTGTTCCTGCCATGCGGTCACCTGGTGTCGTGTGCCGGGTGCGGTGCGGCGCTAGTCGTGTGTCCGTTGTGTCGCGCTCCCGTCAAGGCGCTGGTGCGGGCTTACCTCGCCTAGTACAGGTACTTATATGACACATTTATAGAAGGTATTGTATTTTATCTTAAGTAAATGTTTTATGGAATGACTTACCGGGTTTTCGGATTAGACCTATTACAAGGATCTGTGCACATAAAGTATAAAGTTTTTTAATTTGATTAGACCACTTTAATGATATACAACAAAAGTTAATTCTCACCATTTTTACTGTGGTCGCAATTCGCCAGATCGAATTTAAAATTATAAATAGTATCGATAAATCACCGCGCTGATTGTTATCGTGCTGTGAGATGTGCTGCGACTATCACGGACATTGAATATGTCTCATATCAATGTGAGAATACCATACAATATTATGTATTGAATACAAATTCGTATTAAATTTTTTTATTTATTAATATCCTTATTATAGATTAATTAATTTATGCAATATTTTTTTTATTACAGTTTCGTGGATTACAGACTTCTGATTGCTATAATTTTTGTGATCGAGAAAAAACAAATATAACTTATATTTACAATTAAACTAATCATTCTTTGCAAATGTGAGGTTCTAATTTCACGAGTTCATACAACTGTCAATATTTTAACTATATTTGGGTATGTTTACTGTTTTTACCTACTGTATTCTTCTTTAAGTACAACGTACGTACCAGTTTGGTTCCAAAACATTTGACATGTAACTTTATAATAACATTCATAATTGTCTGCTATACTATATATGTCTTGGAGCTTTTTAAAAAATTATGTCATTACATTAATGAATTATACGGTCTTTTGTTTTAGTTTATAGAAATCAGTGTTTTTTTTTGCATACAGACTAAAAATTGCTTTGTAGTAAAATTGTAGATTAATTATAAAAAACTCAAATCGTTTTAAATCTCTAGAAATTTGACAGTTAACAGTTTTTTTTTCTAAATGTCTATTATCCAAAAAAAATTATAGATTATAATAGTTGACAGAATTTCTAGAAGCTTTGTAGAACATAATAGTATATAAAAGAATAAAAAAATATTTTTAATTTATTCTTTTTAAAAAAATATTTTATTACGTGTGTCAGCTAAAATAAATATCCTTGGCTCAAGATAAATTTGAAAAACTCCGAAAAAAAATAATAAAATAATATTATAAAAGAACTTAATGTAATATAAATATACCAAAAAAATATTGTATTTTGTGAACAAAAAAAAATAGATAAATTAACTTATTTCAAAGAATTAATTTTCTTTCTTAATTATATAATTTCAATGTTGGTAATAAAATTGCAATCTTGAAGAATAAGGCATTGAAAATTAAGTTGAAAATTTATCTTTGAAATATCTGTGTTATGATTGTTTTAAAAATGATCTGAATATAAAAAGCATGTTGCTTTAAATAAGATTAAAGTAATCTTAAAATTATGAATAAAAAATAAATTTAAGTTTAAAAAAATTGGTAATGTTCCGTTTTTATAGGTTTAACCTAAAAACAAGAGAAAATTACACATTTTTGTACAAATATATCAGAGTATTGTTTTTTAAATACTTATTATTTATATGTCTATTGGTTAGAGTCTCTGCCTATATATCCTTCTTGATGGAATGGCGTTCAAAAATATTTCTTTAATATATATTTTTTAATGTATGTCCAGGCCTAACATATATTTTTTTCATCATTGCTTCATCACTGAATGTAGTCCTGGTTTTATCCAAACTTGTTACTACATGCTGAGTGAGCCATTATAAGTCTTTCAGGTTTATCTATCTCATTGATACCAGATCTCATGAACGCTCATTTTGCCTTGATATTTCAATATTATTAATAATAAGCAAAGGTGAGTAAAAAAAGGAACTAACATTTCTACTTATTCAAAACCAAATAATAATCGAGAAAAATTACGAAAACAAAATACATCTTGTTTATATAAATTAATTTGGTTATTTTTACAAGAACTCGTATTATGAAAGTTGTATCATGTTAACATGTACCAACTTAAGTTGACCCCCCATTCTAGTAGGGTATATAGTGAAGAGATATTGAAGACATTTTCATTATAGTCAATGTTTTTATATAGTGCTCAAAATGTGTAATACCACATTCTCTTTAGTATGTACTTGTTATGTGATCTGTAGGTTATGTAGTGAATTATAATTATTGGTTGTAAGTAAATCCTGTCCCGAACATTAGTTTGGTTTCGAGACATGATTTTTTCTTAGTAAGTAAACATTTTTTTATAAATTATACAATAATCTTATTTTAAAGCATTTTAACACATTTTGTTATTGCTTATTCACCATAATAATGGGACAGGATTTTTTTACGCAGTACCGATTTAAATATAATATATTAACTTATAATATGTGTTTTATTTATACCCGATTTTAAATAAGTGTTGCATTTAATAACAATATTTTAAAATGACCTTTGTATTGCGTTTGAAATAAAATTAGCGCAAATCAAATTTTTTATATATATTTTGTTCTGACTCACTCTTTAAACGAACTAATTGTATTGTGTGCTGTTGATGTCATCGTCTGAGTCTTAATAAATGTCTTGCACAGTATAATATCTATTTGTCTGTGTTTTCCTTGAATGGTAATAAAACATTTATAACAGTAATAAAATTCATCAAATGGGCACAAAAATTTACTTCACTTGTATGATCTCCAAAGCTCGTGAGATCAAAGGCGTGTTTTTTTGGGCATAAAGGTGAAGAGCGGTTTTTGCTATGTAGTGAGGCGCCGAAGTGAATGTCTGGACGAGAATAGAATACTGAGGAGTACCAGAAATAACGCAGACGCCGCCATGCGACGATCACATTAAGAACTATTAATATGAAAATACTATATTATAAATCCAGACGTTGGTGAAGCTTAACTTAATTTTGTTTATTTCTGTCCATTTATAATAATGAATTTGATTCTAATGTTTAATAGATATACTTGTGTTCTACCGCTACTAAATAGCTAGTAAAATGTTAATAGTTTCAAGGATCATAATCTTTTTTTTAGACATTTAGTATTGAATTGTAGGCAGTTTAAAATTCTTGATCGTCATTTCAGATAATTAATCATTTTGTGCGGTCAGTGGGAGCAAAAACTAATTTGATTTACTTTGTAGAGGTACGACCACTTGGGACAGGATGTAATACAAGAAAATTATATGGTAATGAGACAACTCTGCGCTTTTCTAGGCGGTGCATAGTACGGTGAATGTCACTTAAACCAATTATGCTTCATAAATTTTTATAATCTTTGTTTGTTTACGGTATTTTAATAAGACAGCATTATCGTCTCATACAAGATCCTAACACCTAAATCGAGAGAAGAGATGAAGATTAGATACTTGTAGATTCAGAAAAATTGCGGCTTAGCTTTGATTTGGGACTACATAATATAAAAACAGTTTGATTCATATCAAAAGAAACATTTTATGATTTATAGCGCGGCCGTTTTTAATATGTAAGGTATCTTTTTACCGAAATATACGACGCAATATGATTTTAACCATCCATCTTAGAATTCTTTTCAGTATTTAATTAATAGTAATACGATATCTGGTGACGCAATCTGCAGAAAACCCTGTCATAGTTTCTTTCTTTATTAAGAATAGAAAGGTTCATGTTAATCTTAAATTTCCGTATACTTGTACCGATAAATTACATTGTTTGTGGAATATTCCTTATAACAATAAGATCGTAGTATACGATAACAATGATTTTTATCTGCAGATAACAACACGTGTGTTTGGTTATCTAATATAATACTCGTATCTGAGAACCAAAGCCAATAGATACTTAAATTTTTTTCCGCTTACTAATTAAGTACTCATTGGACAAGTTCATAGAAACTAAATATATTTCTATAGTAAAATATTCACTCGCATTACTAAAAATATGAGGAAGGTAGAAGCTATAACCATAGCCTAGAAAAATATTTTGCTTAGTCACGGTAAAAAACCCATATCTGTTTTTCATATAATATATATTTTATATTATGCAAAGCTTATACGGTATTATAAGTAGGTACTAAAACACCGCCCTAACGATTCTTTGGTTTTCCTGACATATTTGATAACTATCCTTGGTTGCCGCCGCGACTGCGGTTGATCAGATATAATATATTGATCGAGAATATAATTAGGCTATATAAATAAAAACAATTATAGCCGACGTCCTAAATACCTAATTTTAAAATATCCTATGATTTGAATAATACAGTTATTTTAAGTAACCATTTAGTAAATAGCTAGAAAACGGCGTTTATGCATCGTTAACTCCGAATTTTATCTATTTCTTAGTAACCTGATTAAGAGCTTAGAAAATGTATATATTGTTTATCTATTTTTATTTTTTTTGTAGATTTGAAGATTCTTTTATTCATAAAATTTAAATATAAGGTTGAAGAGAACGCTTCTTCGGCAGGAGATAACAATGACAAGGAATTCTTCAAAAGTCGGGTTATCGATACGATATGCAGATAGTGGACCCATTATACTATCAATGTCTGTCTGTATGGAAGCTACGTGACGCATGAAACAACCATTTTTTTATATATTCTGCTAAAGACCTTGTAATCATATAGACTATTTGCACAACCTAAATAAAAATAAATTCAAAATCTAAATATCTATCCAGTAATTGCATTAAACGTATCCATATTCTTATATTGGCCTCGCTAGATGGCGCTAGTACTTGATGTAAAGTGCGCAATTTTAAGCATGGCGTGGTCGGTGAACGGTGAGTCAGCGTTAAGGTGCTATTAATTAACTATAGTTGCCGCATAGACGTAACGTCCTTGCAAGGCTGCACTCTTGGTTCACGTGTTCTTGCACCTTTGAATTGCATTCTCAACTTAGTTGTTTGTCCTTAATATTTTGTAACGCACAGGTATTATTGATACACCTTTAAATTGCATTCCATTGTATATTAAATTTCTGTTCATAGAATAATGTTTAATACATTGGATTATTTCTTTGTTAATTATGAATATCATAATTAACAATTAGAACGGTTGCCTTGATCCTTAGAGCCGGATATAAGTAGTAGTTGTTGTTGGTGGAGATTTTAGACTGAACATATTTTATATACTTATTTTTTTCCTGCGATCATTTGTAATTATTCTAAAGAAGGATATAAAGCTTTCCGCCCACTCTTAGCCTCGTAATTACAAAGACAATGTCAGTGAATATACGACCGCTATAATTAACTCAATTATAATATTGTTTTTAAAAGTACTAGTTCATATTTGTAACAAATATATTAATTTTATGATATATTTTGAAATATTTTTTTTTCTGTATATTTTTCTTAAATGTTTTATACATAAACCATTTAAAGCAAGCTTTACAGTACACATTTCCTGTAACGTTAGCTTAATATGGCAATCGCCAATAGAAACTATTATAATACAATAAATAACAGTTGTGTTTTAAAGGCTTAAGGAGAAGTGGCGCCATCTCTCTCATAGAATTCAACGTTTAAGTTAAGCGTGGGCGCCACGCTATGAGTCACAGCACAGACACTCCTTACTTAGCCTGGTCGGCGTGTGCGCTGTAATGTCATTCATCACTGGATATAATACAAGCTGCCTGGAATGTAACCTATGGACTCTTGAACACATGCTTAGGTAGACATGTTGCAAACAAACGTGTATGCGATAGTAACAATCGTAAATTTCATTATATATACAATACTTTTGGGTTTGTTTCTGATATTTTGTGTTAAAAAACTCAGAGTTCATGTTATAAATAATGTGATGTTATGTTTGAAATGATATCAAATAAAAACTACTTGCCTTAACAGAAGAGAAACTAGACAAGTTGCGGGTATTCTTTCTTACCCACTTTCTTTCTTCTTCTAATATAGATACCCATTATGATGTTTGTCCTGATACATAAGCGTTAGCGATATTCTGCTTGTAACATTTGATGCTGTTATTAAATGATGCAACATTTAACACTTAATTTTAGTTTTGAATTGTTTCTCCAAAGAGAAGATGAATTTTCGATTTTCATTTTGAATGGAGAAAGAGATTCCCAACTTGACAATCTTCACCATTATTTTGCAATTTAATAAGTTGCAAATCTGTTAACCTTAAAGACGGAGCAGAGTACCTAATTTTATGTTACACCTAAAATTGTATTAACTGATAGGTGTTCATATTTCTAATCACATATTTTACTTTGCAAATTACAATATAAAAAAAAAAATAAAAACGGTTTTTCGAGGTACCTTTAAGAAAATAGAAATTTTTAGTATTCTACTCCAAAAACTACTTCCAAAATAGAACAAAAGATATTTTTAATTTTTTTAGAGATATTGAAAAAAAGCTGCGTTGTAAAACGATGTAAAAGAAACTCATGTATCATATATTTAACGATTTTGATATAATACTCTGTGCCTTTCGTAACCGTTAATCTCCTCGGCATTGCCATTCTCTTTTCTACAGAATACTTTTTGGAGAGTGCGCATAGGTATTGTACAAATTAATTTCCCCACCATTTATTGTTCCGAGGCATGGCGATCATTCTTACATCGTGGACAAGTCTCGTGTACAAACAAATCTCTTTGATTAATCTTTTTGAAACGCTTAGCGATTGGCTGAACAGCTTGCTGCATCGGTGTTTCGATTACAATGTGGGTGTCTTCGAGTGAATAGGCTATTACTAAGTCAATGTGATTTACCACCTACGACTACATTCCTTCTTACCATCAGGTGGAATGTAGTCACATATTAACTTAGTCAATATATAAGAATATATCGCGCAAGCTACTCCATAGTATCCCGAATTTCTATCATCAGTTTTCTTATAAAAAGTACATATCTTTTTATTTGTTTATTTTCTAAAATGCATTCAGAATTCACAAAAATCTAATATATTTTAATATCACACAGAAAAACATATAAAGTGGAAGTGCATAGAGCCATTTTAATAAATTAAATATCAGAATACACACGCCAACTTCTATGGCTTCGACCATACGCCAAACACATAAATAATTAATTTTTGAATACATGCTAAAAAAAAAACTTTAAAAATATGTTTGGATTTCACTGATTATTATTTAGTATCAGTAGACACTTGTTAACATACGAGAACCTTACCTGTAGGCCTCTTGATAGGATCTTTTAAATTATTGGTACATACCTACAATACATGGCCTCATGTAGTCTGTACTAACGAAACAAAAAAAATATTCTTAATATACGTAGTGAGATAAAAAACACTCAAAAAAAAAAGGAACCAATCTAACGAGATTACAGTTTTATATAATATTTAATAAGATGTATGTGTGTTTTTAATACATATTACAGACTGTAGGTCTAAGATTGCTTTGTTCACAAATTGCTTTAATATTGGGTATAATTCTAAATATTTAATGTTATCACCACATAGACACAATAAGCAAATAACATTCAAGTGTTATTAAGTAATCTAATATTGGTAATATTATATTACTTAACCGAGGCATCTAATGCGCATTCCTGCGACATGCCACGGTCACTTTGTTATGATCACACGAGGGATGTGTGTGTGTCCAATGTTCAAGTTACATTATAATATAATATGTAAAGTATTTTAAACATAATAGGTATAACAATATTCTGTTTCCTAAAATACGAAACTAAAATTATAGTTATTAACACATTTCCTCCATGTTTGTTATAAAAGTTCAATGAAATCAATTTTTAAATCATTGTAGTTTAGAAATTTAATAAATAAACAAAACAAAATTATAAAAATATACTTAAAATTTTATTTCGTTCTTTATACTTAGTCTCTGTTCTTAAGAACCATGGTGTTTGTTATTATTTAATAGTTTTAAAGTGTCTAGGTAGCAAAGTATTAACTGTTTCACATAACCGACATACGCGGCCAGAAATCATAACACATATTGTATGACATCACCTATTGTCGGTAGAACAATACCGACCACATGCGCAAGCGCAATCGGGTCACGCGCTGATTCAGAGCCGGGATATTCCAAGTACCAAAACTATCATAGATGGGGCTGGCAGTTTTGGAAATAATGTACCAATTCCAAATTTTTTTTAATTGGACTAATTCACTTTAGTAAAATGCTGATTGTAGATCGGAGAATCGATATAGAAGATAGAAGGCAAAAACCTGAAGAAAATCAAATTGACATTAGGAATAAAATGTATATCATCGTGAAATAGAAATACAATGAGTATACAAAAAATAAATAATACATAAAGAATAAATTGTTATTAGTTTTATGTTCCAACAGTTTCTTTGTCAGAAATTTTTTATTCAATATGTAATAAAAATCAATTATGATAACAAAAGAAATAAACTAGTAATGCTACAGATTTGTAAAATGATGTTGAAGTTACATAGGTCTTTGTATACTTCTTTGTTATCCATAATAATTAATATTTTACTTAAAAGAGTTTTAAATTATTTATATATTATAAATAACTAAAAATTTCTTCTCAAAACTCTTGTCTTATTATAAAAACAAGTCTCCTTTTTAAATAACTCATAAATTACTAATATTTTTCAGTAAAATAAGAATCAAGCAAAGCAACTTGAAGTGACCTTCGATAATGTATTCATTTTTGGTTATCTTATCATTAGATACTGTTAAAAATGGTCTTAGCTAGAGTATTGCACCAATATTAATATTGTTGCAAGTGCATCAACGCCATTACAAATAACTATGGAACAACAACGATATTATTCTTACTCGAAGTTGGTTCAATAGTCCTACTCGACGTTGAACTGATATTCACAAATGAACAGCTTGATTGGTTACTCAAGAAGTTGCAATAGCTTCCGCAACAGTTGGTGTTGCAAGACACAATGCGCCGCTTTCACAAGATCTTTATATTTGCCACGGACAAATCGGTTTTAAGTGTGTTAAGTAAATGAATACTGAACACGCGGATGTAGGCTTGAAAGGCTTTTGTGGACTTGTTTATAAACACGTCCCAAGTTAATATTATGGCTTAAGTAACGCTTACCAATGACTAAAACAGCTTAACTGTCTAAAACAGCTTTATTGTCAGTAATACCTACGGACCTATGAAACAACTGAATCGAATTAACGGTTACAATATTTATAAAAGTTAAAAAAATCTGATATTAATAAATAATATTACAATACTCGTATTTGTGGTACATAAATAATTTATTTATTATTTCATTTCTGTACTTTCATTTTTATAGCAATAAAGAATAAGATTATTATCATTTATAAAGTTATTTCTATAACAACTTATTACACAATTTAAATAAATGTTCATTAAATAATTTTATTAATGACTACAGATAATAAGAAAACGAGACAGTGTCATTTATAACTTGTTTGTACAAATACATAAGCATAATGGTTTCATATTTATTTCTGTCTCTTTTATACTTAATTCACAGGGAGTTACAGAAATCAATTAACCTGAAAATGGCAAAAATTGGATAAAACAAGAAAGGAACCAAATCAAAACTACAGGTATCAAAAGGTTCTAAAAACAAAACTATACAGACACGACAATCTGGATATTTAAGATAAATATGAAAAGATAAGCAGAAATTGCTGAAAAAATTATTTTTGAAATTGAAACATAAAACAATTTAAATAAGACCGACGCAAACATAGTTAACTTTTAATTTAATAAACGAAATAGATAATTTGAATGTCCTTCGCTATTTACGTAAGTAAATAAACTTCTAGTTAATTGGAAAAACAATAATAATTTTTATTTCCTCCGTCTTTATGTTTAAGAAATTTAGGGTAATAAAATGTTGTCAATGCTGTTTCCACAGGAGGGCAAAATATTACCCACATATTACAATATGATGGTAATATATTGCGGATTAATCTTACGACACCAAATAATTTATTTATTTATTTTTATTTATTTATTTATGTATTTGGGAAACAAACAATATTTACAAACTTATATATTATTGTTTAGATTATGATATATATTTATAGTGTAAAGTATACTTATATGTATATTTATACGTATTAGGGTGTAATTATTTGCATGTATGTCTATTGCTTATTTATAACTTTGCATCACGTTCTTTTAAACTTTGCCTTCAAAAGAATTATTTCCTTTCTTATGGTTGCCTGGAAGAAATCCATTAAGGATAAGGCCGCCCATTGTACTGTGTTTTTTTTTTATGTTTTTTTTAAATTTATACTGTTATTGGTGTACAATAAAGAATATATATATATAAATAAAATTAACAAATAGTGCATAACATCAATAAAGTTTCCACTGTTATAAAAACAAACATAACATGAACTTTAAAAGCATAAATAAAAGTAATAATATCAATCATTTATCAAAATAGTAATAAATACTTATCTACTTATTTTTGTGTTTCAAAAGTGTGGAGTTTTAATTTAGGCAATTCTTATATTCCTATGTTCCTTTGTTTACTGTACTATATCTTATTATCGTCTTAAAAATTTTGAACCAGATATCGATTTCATGCAGTATTTTGCCACCCACAAAGAAGGTTCAATGTTAGCTTTTAATAGAACTTGATCGCACACTACACAGCTCTTTACCCGCTGAGTAATATCTATAGGAATTTCAAAACAGTTCGTTGTTTGTGACAAGTCACTGGCGCCTGTGACTCGACCCGCATATTCGCATATCATTGCATAAAGATAACAATATCTCTGAAAGATCATCATGTGACGTATGTATTAGCTAATGTGATCTAACAATACAAGTAATTTCACATTTAAACCTTATCTGCATATTTATAATACAACGGAGTTGTGGAGTCGATAAATATAAAAAATATACAGATATCCTTAATTTATCAAATGTTGATATTGGGTTTCAAATAATGTTACATCTGGTTTTTAATCTGCATCTAAATGACTTTAGTATATATTTTTTTGAGTAACGTTTTATATTGATTGAAATTTAAGACTTAACTCGTATAAAATACAAAAGGTACATGAAATGGTAATAACGATAAATATTTAAAAATACTTAACACATTGGTTATAACGAACCTGGCGTGAGATGAATGGAACCTATGGTATATGAATGGCTTGCAGTGAATGGCGTCTAAGGGCGGACTGATTGAGGTCCCCGCCTAGTAATTATCGTGGAGCTAAATACAATTCCACGATGGCCTGGATCTCAAAGTACAGGACATTAAGGACGCCAATGATACAGTGTATTAAAATTCAAGGCTTATTTATGTTCTGGTTTTTGTAAACTGGTTACAAATACAAAATGTGGACATTAAGTCGATAGTCATGTTTTTATATATACCTAGACTGTATTGGATTTAAATATCCAGTTAGAATTCAATGTTAGTCATCCACTGCCTACTTCAATGGTATGATAATAACACGTTTAAATGAATATGATTTCATATCCGCTAAAAATAAATATAAGTATAAAAAAACCTATGCAGTTGCAATCATGTAATACTAATCCTTCTTAGCGATTTCATTTCTCTTTGACGAGAACAATACAGTGAAAAACACGTGTAGTATAGATAGGTTATATTGATTATACAGAGCCATGCAGGTGGTCTATGTATACCTGATATCATTGATTGACTTATGTAAAATTGAGATCACACTGATGTACAATGATATGACTGTTATATTTTTTAAATACAATTGAAACCATAATAAATGTAGTAAAGTCTACGTAGATATAAAATTCATTGATTGGTTTACGACATAGGTAAGATTAATTAAAAGGCACGTAGGCAAAGCAATACATAATACAATATCACAATATACATACATTGACTACCCACAATTAGGTAATTTTAATATCTATTTATTTCATCAGTTCTATCTATATAAGAGAGATAGGTCAGATGATCTTAACATAAATATTTTTACGTCAATTGTATGTCATAATTACATTATATCCTATCATTATAATCTTGTATAAATGTGTTTTTAACATTGAAATATTTATGTTAATAAAAAATAATTCTATTTGTTGATGTTATTTTTATAAACTAAGATCATAAATTTTTGTGTCATACGCGATGATACAAACAGAAAAAACTATTGTTTAGTGCTCCTTGCTATGTATGTAACATACAGTTTTTATTGCACTGATTTGACCTCGTTACTGTTGTTAGCGATGAGCCAATTGTTTTTCACTTGTAAATAATTACATTTGTTATATATTTAAAGGTTTGTAAATAAAAAAATATAAGAAATCCAACATGGTTTTACAAATTATAACAAAAAATAATAGCATTTCTAAGAAATGAGTACTAATGAGATGAGAAATTCATTTAATGTGCTCACAAAAATAGGCAATTATACAAATACCTTAAACTAACACTAGAAGTACGTGTAGAGTTGTTTGACTTATAGGAAGATACAAGCACAGTTTAAATAAACACTATATAATGTGTAATCAATGTTGGTTTACTTGTCTGTTCGTCCACACACAGGTGTGCTTCACACCGACTTGAATCTTCTCTGGAATGCCGCGTGTCAGCATTAGATGTTTTTTCTTTGGCCTGTTCTCACGATACTATGGACGCTGTGATTTGTCAATGATTGCAGACGATTTTCTTGGTATATTATTTAAATTTTGCTCTATCATTGCCATGTTTTGTTATTATTATTAATAAATCATTTTGTCAAAAATTTACGAACTTGTTGAGTATTATTATTAATGTTACTTTGAAATGTATTGCGCTGTACATCAGCAAGGTCGCAGCATATGGGCTGTGTCATGTGCAATCGTAGAATAAACAGGCCAGAAATTACTGGGGAGTTCGAAAAAGCGAAACATTACAGGAAAGAGAAAAATAAATAGTAAGTTGATTATAAAATTGAAAGAACTTATTGATGTTGAATGGAGATTGTTTTCAAGACCAGATTAATTTTGAATAATAAAAAGTTTTCTCATGAAGGAGAATTCATTATACTTTCAACTATATAACTTAACGAGTAAAAGATCTCTTTAAGAAAGAACTAGAATATTTTTAATTTATTTCTTGCTACAGAGATCTTCTTTCACAGATGTTTAAATTGAGAAATTAATAATTTTTGTTCTGTTTTTGAGTTGAATAATCATTTAGAACAATCAAATATTGCCATATTAAGGAAAATTTGTTCGAGCATTACACAAGTCTTCGAGGAAAATATATTGAATTTGCTTGAGTGGTTCTTAGAAACACGTAAACGGGAAACAATATGCAAGTTGAGTTGTTTTAGAAGCTCGAACGAGTACATGTGGCTCATTAGGAATCCCACACTACAGCGATGGATGGAGGGCGTTTCAATGTAAATAAATATTTGGGCCGTGACGAACTAGATCCGCTGATTGCAATTAAAAACAAAAACTAGGGTTGTCTAAAATATTAAAAATAATAAATAAGTTATTTTAAATTAATTAAATTAATATTTTATTACTAAAAATTCGTTGTAGGTACATATTAGAAGCATATGTTGCTTTGTGGTTAAATAACTTTTATAAAACAGTGTGTTTCAAATTGAATTCCAGCATGTATTTTGATACCTACGTGACATATCAAACGGACTGACTGTCTTGTCATACATTCTTTACAATATATCTATAGGGGACACTTTGTGACTAAGACGTTGTCTTTATTAGGACACAAATGTATAAGGTTTTAAAAATGTAGTCGGCCAGCCCTAGTAGATATTGAAGCCCGCTGACGCACTTCCGTCGACAACACTATATCCGGTACTTGAGTCTGATAAACAAAGGGTCAAAGAGTATCGGCTATAAACATACGTACAATAATATATATATAGTATACAAGACTGCTTTGTTTTAATAAAGGTCCTTTGATTTAACATATATTTATAAGTACATGATATGATAATATATTCTATTCAACAATTATAGGCACTGATTATTGTTATATGCCTATATCTTATTTTTTTAAATAAAATTCGGAAAACAAGTATGCCAAAATATGATTATAATAAGATTGTTATTTCATGTTGCAAGAAATGAATAACCAGCTCCAAGGCACGCAAGTGTTGTATTTATAATTATGTTTATAAATGTATACGATTTCGTGTAAATAACTCACATTATCACGCGAATATGAACAATTAAACGCGAGGGTCGATGAACCGCCAACAATGCGTTTTTGCCCTCAAAAGGAGACCTAAATTCATTGAATAAAAGGGTTGGTACTGCGTGTGATTTTAAATTGTCTACAATATATATTTTACCAAAGAAGATATGCCGTGAATCAAAAATGAATTGTTTTATTCGTAAAGAATATTAATTTTCTAAATTACATTAGAAATTATGTGTTTTCAAATCAGATAAGAGTTCTAATAGATAACGATATCACTAAAACCTAATACAATATTCGACAACAATTGTGTAAGAGATGCTTAGTTTCGAAACACTACTAATAAACGAAACCTGTAGAATATAAAAAAATTGGTCTGCCAGTGATTTAAAAATTCTTATTTTTTTTATATTAGAAATATTAACTTAAACAATAGTATGAACATATTGTTTCTTTTAATTATCATATATTTTTAAAACTAGTCTCCCAATACAGTATAATCCTTGTATCAAATGGGTTTTACAGCAAGTTTAACTCTAAAATTGTGTTTACAGCAAACTCAAAACAACAATTTGAAAGTCTCCAATTAGAATAAAAACCACCGACCACTCAGCAATTGGTCGCACTAACCAATAGTCTTAATTCTACCGGCCTACGTAAATATAAAACGTTGTATTAGTTTAAGTTTTAGTAATCAGTGCAACTGTACTTCAGCGCTGTTTATTCAAATTACCAACTATACTCCTCACAAAGGTCAGGTGACAATGAAAGGATGACTAATTTAGTCCAATAAATCAACAATTCTGAATATTAATCTGACCCTGAACGGTCTACCGCCGATCTTTGGTGAAGCCGACATATTGTTACAAAGAAAGTCTTAACCTTTGACTGACAAAGTGATGAGTCGATAGTCGTTCTCACGTCCATCAAGTCATTAGTCAGCGTTGAAGTTAGAAAATGGAAGGGACTTGAGAAGAGCCGCTCTCATGACAAATGTGGCTTCGTATTGTAAGATCAGTTGTGTAATGGCAATACAGATCAAGGAGAGTTGAGGACGATGTAGATATAACAAGGCCTTATATTTTTAGAGAATAATGATAATAATAGAGAACTCATTTAAAAAGATGGTTTCTTGATGAACCAAAACGCTGATTACAAAGCAAGTTGAGTTGCAATTTTCATAAATATAATCATTTAAACAAGAACGAGGTTATTTTAAAACGCGAAGCAACTGTTCAAGTAGTAATATATGAAATAAAATTTTATCACAGACTATAAAATAAAACGGTGTCTAAACGTAAATAATATTTAAAATACCGTTTATTGTAAATGAAGTTTTATGCCTATTAAATTCGGATTACAATGTATTTTATGGTTTAATATATTGCTTGGAATTTTGATCTACCCTCGTCTTTAGATGTTAAAAATTGAATATAACCTTAACCTCTTTTTTGGTACACAAGGTTTTTATATTTTTAATCTGTTTTGATCTTTTATACAAGGTCACAAATATAAGATTTAAAAAAATCAGTAGTTATTGAATAACCAAAAGATTTTTCGTTCAAAATTATAAGTATATATATTACATATATTGCTTCAACTTTGTTTTAAGATTTTTCTTAGGTGTATTAATGTCTAGTAAATATGTACCCATGTCTGGGAAGTTTTCAATTTATGTTTTTCGCTCTCATGTTTACTTCATAGGAATAAATTGAGTGGGGTTGTTGTCTTTGTGAACTGCGTCTTAGCATTATTTAAATTTTATACGTATTAAATAAATTTGACTTATTATTTGACATTTTGTAAGATATTTTATCAAATCACTAAAAGTAGAACGAATATACGTTCATTTCTATATTACTAGTAATTAAAATTTTCAAATTTAATTTGTGGTTTTCCCTCATAACTTTTAGGGAAAATTTTGGCTCGCCATGAGTGTTGGTTTTTTAAATTGAGTATAAAATTCAACATCGATAGAAATATTTTTTTTGAAGATAAATATTTTTTTATTCCTCAAATATTATAAATATATATAATTATTGTATGAATAGTTTGTAAAGTCTTATTGGTAATCTAGTGAAGTCATGATCTGTCACGCCATCCACCAATCAAAAAGACGCCGCAAAAAAACCGTGGGATTAGATAGATACCGAATTTGCTTTTGAGTCCAATAAATCCATCTTTGAAAAATAAGGTCTAAAAGAGTTAGACTCATAACTTAATATTGGAAATAGGCTGTATGTGAATTGTCATGACAGTTACCGTCTTTTTAAAAAACTTTTATTTAAAATGAAGCATTTTGATTTAAATAAAAGTCCGCGATTTCAATAGTTTTAATAATTAAAAAATAAATAAATCGTCTCTATTATTGTACAAAATGATGTAACTAGTTTTAATTATTTAATAATTACACCAACAAACTATAGATAGCTACTCTGGTACTATGAAGTAAAGAAATTCAGTGAATAGTTTCATGTTCTTAATACGACTCTTAGAAGCTCTAAGATAGCTCTGTAAGATATTCTAAGAACATTACCGACATATAAAGTATAGTAAAGTATAGTATAGTATAGTGTGTTTAGTGTATGTATGTATGTATATATAGATGACATAAAAACATCTGTCATCTGTAATCTTATTATTCTAATTATTATTTTCTTTTATTTCTTGTTTTAATATTATAATTATTGTTAATTTCCAGATTTATTATGTCAATGTCGTGAAACTCTGTCATTAACTAAGTTCATAACCATTGCCAATATCATGCATGTACCAATATTGTAAAATAGCTGTTGAGTTTAATATAAATAAATAAATAAATAAATAAATAAATAGATAAATAAATAAACAGTGCAATGAAGATATTTCATTCAGATATGTATCTACGTCTTTATTGACCTATAAATATATATTAATAATATCAGAAGTTGAAACGTAAACTTGTTTCTTTCTGTGTCATGGAGAGCATACACATTAAGTAATTAGCTTCTAATATGTGAGATAAGATTTAACTTCTAAGAAATACATTTTAGTTACAAAATTTTCATAAACATGGTCGAGGATGTAATGGTTTTTTATACTTTAGACACTTTGTACAATAATTTTAATATTTTACAGACGTGTTAACTTGGTTATTATTTTTGAAAATTTCCAAATATCACTTGGTGGTAGGTGATTTCCGCCATGAACCCTGACAAGCCGAACGGATCTTAACTGTATGCGGTCCCATTGTAAACGACTGGTATTGCATATGTGACTTGAGTTTTAAATGACCGTCAAAGCTTCCATAACAGTAATTGCCGTGATGTACTGCGATACCTCCCAAGGCACTTAGTGGCGCGCTCTGGAAGATCTGATCCTGAATGGGGTATTTTGTAGTGGTAGAAGTGATGATCTAGATTCAGTTTATTCCATTCTAAAACTTTCCCCAGGCTGCTGTCTAGAGAAGACACAAATTTCTTTTGATACTCATCTACGTTTTTCTGAGAGGCTCATGGCCGGAATACAAGGATGACAGCACAATCCTGGTTATCCAGAAGGCCCAGTGATGTGAATAGCGTGTAGCCTTTGGGAATAACTGTATTCATGGACATGCTACTAAATGAGAAAGCTGCTAAACCACTTTCTTGATCTCTCGGGAAATCAATAGAAAGTCTTTGCAAAGAAACCCTGTGCTATACACCATCACGAACTATTTCCAAATTTTTTCCATTTCTTTCCTTATCCGTAGTCCATAATGGCGAAAGTCATATAAATTCATGTATTAACTATCGATTATCAAGAAAAAACTTTCAGTTCATAATACTCTCCACTATTTTAGGGACCAATAAACGTAATGTCAATAGGGCTATTATTAGTGAATGTTAGTGGGTCTGAACTGACATATTTTAGGGATCGGGTGGACAAGCACGGTCTTTTATGATTTTGAGACCAAGCCTTGTTCCAGCTGTAACTAGAGTATGTATTGACAAATTCCTAACTTAAATATTGTTACGAGATATCACGAATACAGATACCCCGGTTTGAGGTTTAAAATATTGTAAACATTTTCAAGAGAACCGGCATGACGAGGTCTGGTTCTAGAATAAGTAAGTTTAAGCTTTGAGAGTCATCAACGAACTATCGGTCATATTTTTAATTTTTTTAGAATTGAAAAGGTTCACTATTTCGCTTCCATAAGAGCCACTTAAAAATTTATTAAAGATCTGTACTATGATCGAATTCACATTTTATTTTTGATATTTATTCCAGTCTCTACGTGAATAAATCAATTATGTAATTCATATAAGATTCTGTCTCTCCACTAAAATAGTACAGAGTGACAATTATTTAGAAAAACAAATATTTATTAATTTTTTAAAGCTCAAGTTGTGTCTGAATTTAATTCAAAGATAAAATGATAATGATGAAATGATTACATAATAGTTCAGAAATGGTTGTATATGGACAGAATAATATTTTTTACAAAACAACATGAGTGATTCTTCGACTTACTCATAGAGGTCTTCGAGTGGACTCATAAAGGTCTATTAGGGTTTTTTTCTTCATTGTTGTTCAGTTGAAACTCAAACTGTTATTCTTTGATCAATAAAAATTCATCCGCATCAACTAGGTATATCAAAGCATTCATAATTACAAAAATGGGGAAAAGGCACAAATTTTAAAATATGATTAAAATAAAATTTAAAATTATACAAAGTGTCAATTTAATCAAGAATATATAACTTTAAAATTTCAATGTTTATTTTTCATTTCAATAATTTTCTTCTTAGCGAGCAACTGAGGTTCAAAACTTTAAAAACAATTTTTATTATTTGTTTATATTGAGCGTTTTAAATTCTATATGTTTTACTAGTCGTTGTGCGCGACTCCAGTCGCGTACGAACGATTTTATTTACTATTAGGATAATTAAGAGTAGTAGCGTAATATTACATAGCCTTTCTCATAAACAAGCCTATTACGAAAAAAAAGTTTTTATACTTCGAAAGATGTCGCAAACAGACAAACTTTATCGCTTAAAAATATAAGTATAGATTGACAGGTAGAAATTCAATAAAATTAAAAAATGTATACCTCAATTTTTTCACGTCCATCTTCTAAGCAGGTTGGAGTCGGATGGGATGTTACAAAGTATCTATTTCTAAGTTGCTTTTTCTTTCCAGTTTTTCATCATGGACCCACCCTTTGGAGCCCTGAGACTAGAGGCCGTTAGTAATATATAAATATGTTAATTTAAATTAAAAACTTAACATGTTATTATTGATTGTTAATATCAAAAATTAATCATACATCATTTTATTTACACATAAAAAATATTTGACGTCTAGTAATCGACGAAATATAGTTCATGTGGTATATAGTATTTAGTGTAGATATCGTTACGATTCGTTCGTTCCGTTCGATTCGTTCGTTAGCGTTCCGCGAATATCGATATACAATTTTCAGTAATAAATTGTCGTAATTCTTTCTTATACTACTCAAAGCATTCTTTAAATATTTTTCTTTAAGATTACTTTCGTCTATACTTTTTTAAGTTAATAAAAAAAATGATATTTATTTTATTACATATTTCAAATTACAACAGCAATTTAAAATTGATATTTCAAAGTTTTACTTAAACCTCACCCGTTTTACAAAGTGCCAATATAAAATTACACCAAGTTGAATTGTAGACGATTAATATGAATTTTAAGATTTTAAATCTAATCACAAGGATGTAGCGTTGATTTTACAATAACGCACTAATTATTTCATTATTTCGTTATTTTTGGGGGATAATAATATAATTAACTCAATAACCCAATTAACTAATCAGAGCTTGATGTAATTAAGATAACTTAGTACCTAATTAAGTTAACTTTTAAAAATAATTAAGTAATCTTTCATATTTGGAAGGAAGTTAAAAACCAGATTATTTAATAACACTGTGTCTAAAATGTTCAATTCTTCACAAAAGTCTACAAATGAAAAGATAACATTAAAGAAATTTACAGTTTTTTCCTTCGGTATAGAGATATTCATCGACAAATAGAATGTTTGTGCAATAGAATTTACAATGAAAAAAATTAAAATAAATAAGTTTTTGAACAAATATCTTCTGTTTAATTTATTTTTTAGAAAAATAAGTAGTTCAACAGTAGTTGATTATTAAAGAATTCCTATTAAAAATAAAAGCTCAAACACATTTTTTTTGAGATCTAGTTATAGCATATCTTCTCTTTTTATTATTATTTTTTTAATTATTTTATTTCCTTTTTAATAAATATTAGTAATCCCGTGTCTACGTCGAATCGAAGTGTTAGGAAAGTCTATATTGATACTTAACAAAATAAGCCATTCTCTAAAGGCAATCTTCAATTTAAACATTGGTTTAAACATTTAAATATAACTCACAGAACTATTTAAACAAGATACTAACAAAGAAGATATGATTCATGTTTAATAAACAATAATGTACTTTATCTCATTACAGTACATAATATATTATTTCTTTTATAAAAAAGTGTTTTGCAATACAGTAGTCCTGAAAATTATTATTTGTTATTTTGATGTACATTTTCTAGAAGTAATAACAACAGTGCATTCAACTTGGTAGTTGAAGTAAGACCGCCTGTTATCAGTTACAGGCCCCTTCGTTTCTTACATTACGAAACATAGTGTAGCTCTAATTGCAGTTTAGCGACCCTAGCGCTAGACTCACATGGCTTAGTAATAACAAATGCTGTAAGATAACAATATGAGATTTCATTTAAAATATAGTTTTGTATAGAAACTTAAAAAGTGATTAGAAATTAAATGTACAAATGAAGATAGAAAATAAATAAAGATAATATTTTGTTTACATAAATGACAATCTAAAACATTGTACAAATGTTTTTATGATCAACAATTTATCTCCGGGGTTCACCATTCAGTTTTATTAAATTTCACAGTTTTATCACTATAGCCTATAGCTTTCCTCATGAAATCCTATCGAAATTATAAAAAATTTCAAATCCTTCAGCTAGTTTCGGTGGTTAGCGAAACGTTTAAACGAACAAACAAACTTATCCGCTTTATAATACTAGTATAGATTAAACGTAACAATCGAATTGAGTTTTATATTTATGATGATTGGACAACATTGATTCAAAGTCACTAATGGTTTAAAGTATTTATAATTGAAATAGATTGCTATAAAAACTCCAAAATACTTTGATGAAAATGGAGAGCATTCGAAAGCTTAGCAGGTGGTGTGTTGACCTAAATTTAGTTCATCGTTTCCTGTTAAAATAGCATTCATGTGTGGATATCCGTGTAAAGTTATGTAGAATACATCTGTTAAATACATATATATCTATTAAACACATATATATCTACTTTATACTTTGTATGGAAAATATGCATATTAGTAGTAGGAGTATAGCTTGGAGTGGTTGAACTTTTGTTACAAACGTAACGATATTCAATTAAAATAGAGATGTCAAATTTATTTTATTTATAGTTTTGTGTAGATACTAAAAGAAAATAAGTACATTTACATTTACATACATTTACATACAGCGACAAACTTATTTTCATGTCTTTTAAAATTATAATATAATTTAAACAAGATGTCGTATGATCAGTTTTACTATAACTTGTGCGCTGTAGGATGGTGCGGGTGACACTGTCATTAACGTTTCGTTTCTCTCTTGAGACTTGACGCGATTTAAAAATTATATTTTAGTTTTTTAGTTTTACCACATTCGTAATGGATAATAACTGTAGTAAATTAAATTAAGCCCAATCAGAATGTTTTAGTCTACAAATAAATTATAATAGAAAGAAAAAATCTGCAAAATGTTATGCGTATAACATAACGCCTAGACGAATTTAGTGAGGGTATGTACTGCTACGATATAAGAGGCAATGTTTTTTATAATAAAAAGTATATTGTGCGTAAATAGTTATGTTATGTTCATAAAAATTGGCCTTGTAGCTACTTTTGAGCTGAACACGAATAAAAAAATAGTTCAAAATTTATTTACTTTTACATTTTCATGACTGACTATTTCAAGTTAATAATAAATAAACGTAGCAAGTATAGTCAATAACTAAAGATAATATGTTTACTAGTTTCTGACTGGTTTCGTTTTATACTTAGAAATTAATACTCCTAATAAAGGCCTCAGCTTTATAGCAAGGCACTAAAATAATTTCTTGTTATCAATATTATATCTATCAAGTACGTAATATCAAGCACTTGTCAGCAAATACTCCATATTGTAAAGAGCACTCGTGTTTGATGTCCTTTTTGTGCCTAATCCTTGATTCATTAGGTGACGACACCACTTTTGATAAGTTTTATACACATTAATTGAATTGGTATGTCTGTTTGTTAAACCAGAGTAATTGTTCAATTTCAGCTGGTAAATGTTATGCTATTTTGTATGTTATCAAAATTAATAATTATTCCGGATGCTGACATCTGCATCGTTTCAATGTCTTGAGTTAATAGTGAAAGAACAATCCTGTGGTTTAAAAATTATGGAAGTGTAGTTGAATTTAAATTTAAGATTTCAGATAGATTATTAATTGCATACGTCAATTTACAAAAATGTATAGGTCATCATTCAGGAACCACAGACGGCCACAGTAGAAACATAGTATTATTTATAATCTCATTTATATACCACCACTTTAGAAAAAAATGGAACAAATAAAGAAGTGCCTAAATTAAAAAAAATCAATAACCAAAACTATAATGTGTAGTGTAACTATTGCCATTTAATTTATTTTGCAATAACCTAAGTTTATTTCATTTAGACTGGCGCCCAAGCGGGGCCTGCTTGTTAAATCAAATATTGATGTCAATTTTATTTTTCATTCGTAAATAATATAACTTCTTTTATATAAAGGAATTAAAAGTTGAATATCCTATAAGTAGAATATATATTTTTATAAACTAAAATCAGCTTCATAATTTTTTTTATATGTACGTTTCGACATGATACAATGTGTTTTTACTCTAGATAAATTCAGGCGTCGGCGCCAATAAAATGGTATATTGTAATCACTCAAACAGGCCGTGATACCGATAGAAATTAAACGTCAAACCTTATCGATTTAATCGTTATAACTTCCAAAGAAATGCGATAAGGACAGTAAACAAACTTTAATCTGTTGTTGTTATAAACTGTTAGTGTTTTATAATTGCTTTTTATTTGATTTCTAAAATAATAAACATATATTACATGTTTTACGTTGTTCATAACAAGACGGTTTAAAAATAGCCGTGACGTTAGCGGACTGCAATCAGCTGTCCTTAGTTAGGTGTGCCATTCACTATCATATATTATTTATCATATTTGATATCTAAGACTAGACCTTATCAATTTTTCCTCGAATTGTTTCCATGGCATACAAAAACAAAAAACATTTGAGGTACAACTTTCATCTTATTTTCTATGAAATTGATATGATATTTTTTATTGTACCTTGCAACACTATGCCACGTAATGTCCTATCTCCTACATTATTATTAATTTTTCCATTCAAGGAGACATCTTAGATATACAATAAGAATGGTTAACATTAATTAAGTTCTATTTCTATTGGCGTGAGTCAGTCGTTCATTGAGAGGTATCGTGGAAGGGAGTTATGATGCAAATTGTCGTTATTTCATTAAACTAATGCCTCACGTCCGGCTGGACTCGTGTCGCCTTCGCGTGCGATGATGTTAACTAAAAAGAATTTATTTATTGCTGTCTATGTCTTTGTTTCTAGATCTTACTGACGTATATACAGCAGTTCATTTTACCATTATAAAAACTGCAACTTATCTTATTATATAATACTTACTATATACACGTCTAAATAATATACTTTCAATAAAGTTTATGTAACAAATAAAAAGGTGGAGACAATTTATATGACAATTCGCAATCCCAAAAAAATGTACACATGATATCTGCATAATTTACATATTTAATATATATAATACGTTTAACATTAGTTTATTTTTCTTAACTCAAGTTCCTAACAAAGCTTCTTGAGTCAGCGCTGCGTAAATATTTTTATTTCGGCATCTTCTTTGTTTTGCGAGTGACTCGCGACGCCATCTTTAACTGACAAAGCGATTTGAATTAATCCACATGTTGCTATTGCATTATTCACGACAATTGCTTTTTTTGTTTACGTCATATTTAGAAGCGTTAACTAAATATCAAACAATGAATTGATAACAATATATGATACTTTATGTTATGTCCAAAGCTCCTTACGATATTTTATTATAATTATTGAAGCGGTGCCATTGAACCGTAAATGTCAAAGCCTTTAACATAAACTCACAAGCATAAATTTCAGGATTGCTCATCTGATCTGGTTTTAAAGGAAGAAGACCGCGCCGCATACTAAACAGGTGCTAACGTCCAGTCAGTCTTCGCTAACACTCGACCAGCTTAATAAGGTCTCTACACCTCATCCATTCCAACAAAAAAACGAATAAGAATTTATCATAAAAATTTTGGAGTTCAATGAATGAGCAATACATCAAACTTAGCATAGACTCTTCTAGATGTTTGAAAAACTACTCCCACATGTATAAACTAATTTATTTGTGGATCCGGGAGCACTCCGTGACGCACAAGTGTTTACCAACACGGAGAGCAAAAATAAAGCACGGCAGGTTATCGCAGCAGTTACTCAGCGGTCAATGCACTAACTGCAACCAATAATGATAACATTTCTATTGTTTAGTTCTAGCATTAAACAATGTTATCGGCCTAGAAGTTTATAGAAGTATAGATAACAGTATTATATTAACGCAACAATATTTTCCGTGTTCTAAAATCAAGCGTTCCAAGTGTATTTAAAAAAACATAAGACATAATACGTTAATATCCGAATGATAAATTTAATAATGTATAAAATAGGCAAACAAAAATAAAAGTTTCTAGGAAACGATTTAATTGATCTGCGAGCTCTGATTATCTTCATTATTTCCATCTTTGATGAAAACTTTATTAAAAACTTAGTAAACACATGGGTGACGTCTGTCAATTAAAAAACTCAATACTCCTACCAACATACCATTTTCGTAATCATGGCTTCATTGAATATTAAATTTCTATTTTCTATTAAAGTTCCTTTAATATATTTAACAAATAATAAAAGCTCACTCTTAGTATGATTCGAATTTCAAGCTTTGTGGCAATAATTTATATCTCAGTTTTGTAAATTTAAGTTGTAAATAAGTTCTTTACCCATTCGTATTCTGAGTACGAAATGCTAATACAAGTTTATTTGCTCACGCTAAATTTGTTTTGAATCGATTGGCCGCATTTTAGCACGCACTCTTAGTTTGAACTGATGTTATTTAGCACTCAATACCTGCACCTTCACTATATTTAGGTTTTAAATTAGACAGATAGCTCACTCCTGACGTATCGCTCAGTCTCAAAACAAATAAAATGTAAAAAATAAATAAGGTGAAGGAGACAAACATACAAAACAAATTATCGAAACTAATGAAATTTCAATATTAATAATAGAATATTAATAAAACGTATGTATATTAACATAGTCTTCTTGATAAAATTCTTAGTTTGATTACATCACAATTTGCTTTTGTCATTGTGTTCAATAATACAATATTACATAGTATATACAATTTGTACATAGTCTCGCAAAACTATGAAGTTACTGTGACGTCATTCAATGGTAAATTAACTGAAGCGAATACCGTTATATTGGCTAGGAATGTTCTAGTTCTCAAGATGGGCAGTGCGGCATCTTTGTGCATTGACCCCTACTTGGTCCGAACACTAACTGTCTTATAAATATCAACCTCAAACTAGATATCAGTGTTTGAATTAAGCTTATCCTGAATGATAGCTTTATAGAGACTTTAATTTTAATATAAATTAACTTTATCTCAGCACCGGTCGTTTCGTACCTAGGTTATTTTTAAGTCTAAGTACTAAGTAGCAATAAAACTAAATATCCATTTCAGTATCTTCATGTAAATGGGCATAAATGTAATTTATGTAGGTAGTTGGCAAGGATGAGTCGAATCATTCTCAACTGGGTGTAAGGCAGGAGCGGACGAAGAAAGCCATTATATAGAGATACTACTAAATAATTGAGTTGCTGGTATCTTTACAATTTATTAGTTTTATTTCTCATTCAACTCATATAAAAGTTAAAGTAGGCGATTTAGAACGTTCATATCCATTCAATAAAACGCACCAATCAACACGCTTCTCTAATGCCAACCTTGTGGCCGTTTCAAATACATTACCGCTTTATTACGCATTAACGAGAACGCGATAACGTTGACGCTAATTAAAATGTTAATACGAAAATAACAGGAAAGATACTATATTTACCAATTTATGTATATTTTTAGCATAAGGGGGACCATAAAATAAATGTTATCCGTTATCAGAACTCTTGTCGCTTATAACCTGAACTGAGAAGTACCAGCCGCATTCCTCGGCGATCCTCCTTGCCTTAAACGGCTGGATGTCGCCTTTGCAAGTGGCATCGCAGTGGGAATATTGCAATTGAACGATTCACACACACTCCAAAAGGACAGACCAACTTTTTTCATTAGTCTTAGATAAAATAAGATTCTTCTACGCACGATTCATCCTGCTTACTGTTACGAAGATTAGAACAGTATTCTAACTGTCTCGGTGTGCTAGTATTGTTGTTTGCTGAATTGTAACTTATAGCAGTATATTTGAGAGTCGGCGTCTGTACCGTTACGTGGAATGCGACCACCCGCTCTATTGCTTCGAACTGCCGTTTATATGTTTTTATAGTTTAAGCAATATTTACTGATTACTTTATTGATGAGTACTCCACTTGTCTTATAAATAGGTTATATTCTTCTTGTTACGGTCCATTAAAACTGTCACTGCTTTACGTCGCAACTTCACGAGATGATAAAATAACATGTTTACATATTAGTTAGATCAAGACAAATTCTGTTTTCTTCTCAGAAGTGACTAAAACAAATAAGTAAGTCAGAATCCTTTGTTGAAATCTTTGGTATATTGTTTTTAAAGGAACTAAACGTTTTAAGATTTTTAACAGTAATTTCTGTAACGGTTTTATGTAATTATATATAATATATAAATTCGGTCAGGAATCATCACATTATATTCATTTCTCATTACTTTGGTACAACGAAATTCATTTTGTTTTATAATTATGTTGTATGTAAGGTATATCAATATGTTAGCTGCGTTATCATTTGTTAACTAGCATCCTGGTTTGATTAAAATAATATCTAATTAATATTTTATTTAACGACATGTTAAGTCACGCACCTCTGAACAATGAATACTGATCAGTGACAATAGGATCGTGCGCACGAGTTCCACTAGCGATACACGATTTTTAAACTGAAATATGCTCATAAATTTAAAAAAAAACTGTTACTTATAACAATAACAATGATTAAATTACGTAAAATTTGAGTTCACACGATTTTATTATTATAATTTCTTAATCGAGAACGCATCTGCGACCCAGTTGTCGCACCAAAATGAATTTCTTACAAAAACATTGAATACATATGAATGGAAACGGGATTGAATTTATTAATACGTAATTTGGTATGGCCCTATATTAGGGAGGCGAATAAAAGGTAGCGAAATCTGTTAATAATAACACTTTGGACCCTTGCCCCTACATTAAAATGACTGGAATGAAACGTGTTCAAACTTGTACTCGTCAGATGTTATATCATCCTTTATCATCTTGTTATACCTATTAGTCTAACCGGTCCATTATAAGAATCAACTACATCAGCCCTGTTTATAAAAACGGAGAAGTCTCTTTGTCTACGATAATCTGAAATCATCTTTTTTTTTCACAAGCGGACTTCACAAGTTGCGAGAACTTCAACATATAATATAATATTTAAACCTTATTATTCAGATAATATTATGTTATATATCAGTTTTGATAATATTAAATATAGCACGACAAAGTTTGGGACTATTTAAAATGTTGTTACATTAAAAATTTATAGATGACTGTCTCAAAACAGTAAATTGACAAGAGAAAGTATTAGTATAAGGACCTAAATTATAAATTCCATCAACTTCCATTTAAAAAATAATATAAAATATGCAACATAGCAACAACATATTGAGGGTAAAGTATAGACTCAATAATAAACGTTAAAAGTTCTACATCCCACCACAGTCTAACCACAAATTATATGAAGCCCACATACCGTATAAAGGTTTTAACAATACTCTTAAATTATTAAAACTTTACGAGTTCAGCGTTTGATATATTATATATATTGTGTGTATTTGATATATATTGTGTTTGTAATTTGTGATCTTTATTATTTTGTCAATTATTTCAATACAAGTTACAGGGTTACTATGAAATAGTCGAAAAACTTATCAGTGGAATAACAACCTATTTATTAATAAAATTATTTTAGTATTTAAAGCAAAGAAATGTTTAAGCAATTGGATGAGGATCCCAAGCGTATTTGTAGCCGTTTTTTTCAAGAGAATCAAGTGAGGAAATATCAGCAGAGGACATTCTGATAGTCAGTCTTATATTTTCAGTAATTCGGTGAGGAGTTGTCGACTTCGGTATGACTGCTACGCCTCGCTGTAAGGCCCATGTTAGGAGAACTTGAGCAGCAGATGCCTTATGTCTTATAGAAATATCCCTTACTACAGAATTCTCCATTAAAGAGTTATTACTGATAGCTTGACCTCCAAAAGAGCAATAGGCTTGAAGCCTTATGTTGTGATCGTTACAATATTCAAGCAAGTCGCTTTCGTAATAATGTGGATGCCATTCAACCTGCAGAGGATATTACACTTAATTTAATCGCTATATTTATTTTTATGTTATAAATAAATGAATGCTGACCTGATTAACCATAGGCTCTATCGGAGAAGCTTTAAGCAATTGTGACAAATGTCTGACGGTAAAATTGGACACACCAATCGCTTTAACTTTTCCTTGGTCATAGAGTTTCGTGATGGCGTTCCAAGTTTCCTTCCTTAACTTCTTATTTTTGGAATCTTTTGCATTAATTCTAGCCGCGCCCGGGAAATGAATTAAATATAGATCTATGTAGTCTAGACCTAAATTTTCTAATGATTTATTAAATGCTTTTGGAACAAATTCAGCCCCGTGGTCAGAAGGCGCTGTAAATATCAAACAAATGTTTTCTCTTTAGTGTGTTAATTTTACAAAGGTTAAGAATAACAAGACAAGAACTTACACAATTTAGTGGTTACGAATATGTCGCTACGAACAAGCCCATACTTTGGTAATAATTCACGTAATGCGTTTCCCAATTGACGTTCATTCTGGTACACTGCAGCTGTGTCTGTAAAATGTGGTAATATTTAATACAAAATCATTTTATGTATTTTACTAACATGCATAAATATTTACCAAATAATCTATATCCAGCCGCCAACGCACAGTCAACACTGTTGTGGAGAACTTGAGTATCACAGATGCGGAATGTTCCTACTGAGAAAATTTCTTAATTAAAACGCGAGAACAGAAATTGTATGTTTTATTGATAACAGTCGCTACTGGCCTTATGCTAATTATAAACATGAATCATACCGTAAGATAAAGTACTTCAAAACAAGGATAAATCATGCATGATGTTTGTATTATTGTAGACTTACATCCAACAGCTGGCATCTTGACTCCATTTCTTAAAGTAAAATTGACGTCGGCATAATTTCCATTTTCTGCCATTTCGTGTGAATTAATTCTAAAACAAAATTAATACTTAAGTAACTTGATGACGTCAAATGTATGCAATAGTTAACACCGAAGTGAATGTAGAACAAACTTATAATCGATTTGACTTGAGTGGACGTTAAAATGGCGGAAACGTTCTACTTCTACAGACGTATAAAAATACAATTGTTATTGTGTTTAAATCTATATATGTTACTGGCTGCCTTAATATGAGAACGTTTATGAATTATATTTATAATTAGTATTGTTAATTTAATGACATTTTGAAAAAAGTATATTGCCTAATAAGTCTCATTATATGTTTTATAGACCAATTTATTTTGATGATTATCTATTGTTGGTTACTTTGTAGTTACTATTATTTTTGGTGACTCTTGCTATTATTTTATTTGACAAATTTATAGTATTCTAGAATATCATTACATTAAGATTATGTATATACACAGCATGCGAGAGCTTGAAATATAAACAAAGACTTGAAAAATTACTTGTAAAGATTTAAAAACTGGTAATGCTTAGTTCTACAAAATGTGAAAGAATAGCCAATAAGGCTTAAAAAGCTTAACGTAAACAGTCGTCCAGCAGAAGTAATAAATATGGCGGACGGGACAATTGCACATGCGCGCTTTTTTTGTCATGACCAACATCCACTTTTGGCCAATAATGAGAATCGGTGATCTCATGGCGTCATGACAAGTAAGGAGTCACGCTACCAAAATAACCAGGCCTCTTGTATGTGTAGGTGGTATATAGGACAATTTAATACCGATTACATCCATAAAGATGAATTAGTTCAGTCAATCGTGCATTGCTATTGATCTGCCGAAAGTTATTTTAGACAATAAATTCTTTTTTGTATTTGTAGATGGAAGTCTGTATTTTTGTATATTTTTTTAATTTAAGTGTACGATATTTTATTTAAAACAATATTATTTCTTGTTTATCTAAATTCCAATAATTTCTAAAACAGTTAACGTGACGTTATATTTTGATACATCTATATCCCCATTTATATAATTTAAAATTTATTATAATAAGTAAACCGAATACTTTTATTTTGTCACGTCAATAAAAACAGTTTTACCGATGATTTTCGAGTTACGACTAATTTAAGGAAAAGTTTTGATGGTTTAGTTCCTTGACCTTCAAATATTGCTAAATACAAAAGCGTTCTCAGTTTATAGGCATTTATAAGAAGTCTTCTCATCTAATCAACCTATGAATCTGACACTTTCTATGAAGAGAAAAAATATATATTTGCAGTCAGGTTAACACGAGGACATTGACCTTACCCTCAGTTTTGTATGACGAACAGATTTGAAACAGTTACATCTAATAGTACCTAAAAGTACCTACCTGAAGTCAAATATAATCCTGTTTTAATACTTAGCACGTAATAACTTACACCCACCCTCGTACTAAGTGATATTTATGTTAACAGTGAGCGTCTGGTGTAACGTATAAAGTTAATATTATTATCAAATGTTATCTTATCAACAAATATATAATTCGTACTAAACGGTATGAATTAGTATTTACTTCAATATTTTTTTATTATTTGGGATAATGATACAATTTATATTAAATGAAATTACGCTAACTATACTATTTAATACCATTCCCTTTTGAAAACAATAAAGCCTAAAGGGCGAGTATACTTAGCATGTAAGGTTTAAGGTCTGCCTTCCAAATTTCAACCATCACTTATAACATGAAATCCACAACAACGTATTGACTATTTCTTTATGTGATTCCTAATTTTAATCAACAGTAAACATACGGGCTTTCTTTTCATTTTAGTCTGACTTTGGTCTATAATCTCGGTTTAACTAAAATTGACTTCCAAGATATTGAGCGTGTAGCAATGGCATGTCCAAGAAGACCGCCTATGCCAGAAAACTTGATCTAAAAAATATAAAAAATACACCTGGACATACACGCACAGGTATTAGTAAAAGTATAAATTCTTGAAGTCGATAAGGATTGACGAATATCTTATAATTTACTGAATTTACTGTTTATTTCCAATAAATGTGATACCCTCAGCTCTGGACTGCTGGTTACTAAGAGGTACGGTTTGCATCTAGTTAACGTTATAAACAACTTAATAATTAGCCGTAGCCATTAATTGCCTATTGAGAATCTTTCTTTGGAACAGGTTTCTTATGTGTTAGGGTCTCTTTTATTGGTCTGAGCCCTAATAGGTGAGACGGATCCGACTTCTTGACCCTAATGGCGGCTTGGTGTCATGCTTAGGTTTAGGACTTGTCCCGTGTTATGTAATAGAAACAGGGAGTATCCTCCATTAGGGAAATAGCTACTCGCGTGGCCTACCTCTTTAGCTACGCGAACGTATGCATAAGCGATCTTCGTGGCGTTCCAGAATGACGGGGAGTTGCAAGTTTAGTTTAAAATGACAGAGTTGTCTATGCTGACGGACACCCACGTAACAAAACACCTTTCCCCTAAGGTTGGTACCATGACATGTTAAAAAAAAATTTTACTAACACTCAATCAATTATATATTAATGTATATATTTATTTTTGAGGTTCGAGGGTTACAAGTCCCTTCATGTTAACGATATTCTAATACAAACACAATACAATAAATGAAATACCGGCCCCTTCACCTTTGAGTTCAAGAGTATTATTTAAATTTATTCATGGTTACTTTTACGCAGTAATAGAAGCATATCTAAAGGAATTAAGACTATCTCGCACAGCTATTAAGGTAAATTTGTAACAAGGGAATGATGTAGGCGTAGTGAGTCATTCATGCTCTTATGCCGAGATCACACTGCGATGCTGCGTGGACGTATGGCGGTCTTTGTTTATCTGCTCATTAGACTTTGAACCCTTGGAGCATTTATTTATTGAGACCTTGAAGATCTTTCGAGTTTTTAAGATTATAAAAGTAACGTACTATATTTCCCGTGTCGTTTTGAAATTTATCAAACTTTAACTCTTAATTCTACTAAATTTATTTTAAATATGGGATAACATTTGAAAAAAAAAAGCTTCTGTTCTAGGTCGAAGCTATGGCTACGTTAAATGTTTTTAAATTTGAAACCTGACATTTGTCAGTCTGTCTGAGGTTTAATGCGCTCGGCCCAAACCTCTAATTATTACGAATATAATGTCTTTCGTGACATTCCTAAAGATCTGTCGGTGTCAAATGTTGATGTCATTATCTAAAAACAAAATCGTTGTCAGTCTACTTCACTTGACATTGGCAAATTATTTTGTGAAGAAGAAGAACAACACAAAACAAATCGTTTGTTATTTTAATCCAAGTAAATTTTTTTATTTTATTTAACCTAATTGTTTTATTAATTCCTTTAATATATTATAAAGTGTATGTGTTGTGTTACATGTTGTCGTTACTTGTGTTTCGGTACATGTAATAAACATTATACAAATTTTCAAAAATCTTTTAAGTTTTGTATTTTTGTCTGTTCATTACGTAAAAGAAAGAAGTCGCTAAAAACAGCTAGTAATTTATATATTAGATAATCTTTCCATAAATATATTACGTAACCAGAAACATCAACGTAATTGTAAACTTCATTTTCTTGAAGGAAATCTTGTGAATTAGCGTTCAATATACAATTTCCTGTTATTATCTAACTGCAAGTCACACGGCCCTTTCCAAGTTTTATAGAAGTATTCGAAGTTTTGTTTTATATATACATACATATATATATATATATATATATATATATATATATATATATATATATGTATGTATATATAAAACAAAACTAAAATGTATATATAAAACAAAACACATGTATATGTTTAATAGATGATATCTTAACTTCGTAAATGTAGTGAGTTTTGTGACATTCGTTAATTGTTTTGTAAATTATTTATTTGTGGCATTAATATAGTATTTTAATAAATATAGGAGCTAAATGCTCTTAAACAATAGTAAGGATACTTATTTCTGAACACAGTAACAGATTGTAAGGAAAACGGGATAAAAACTTGATCGAATAGAACCCACGACCAAAAAGTAGACACATTCCTTTGCTGATTGGAAACGAGAGGCCGCCGCGACCAGAAACCACTAATAGGAAATAGCTTTGGAGTCGACATTATAACTTGCACCAGGCAACAATATTTATAATACAACTTATATCTTATTTAAAGCAAGTTCTTGTAGTAAATAGTAAACATTTAAATTTGAATTAAAAGATCATCTAAAGTAATATAGTACTAATATGATGTATAGTATATATAGTATTTATAAAATAAATAATTCTTACTTTATTATTAATGTAAGAAGCTAATTATCGTTATCATGTCCACAGTTCGTGGTTGGTGTAGTGCAGCCGTAATGCGGCGCAATCACCGCGCGTTCCCGTGAGAACGCGACCGAGCTCTACCATGTGAAAAAGGTCAAGTCAAGTCATATTTTTGCGAATTTTACTCGGTTTGTTTAGTGATTTTAACTATATTTATATATATAAATTATAAAACGTTGGTATTGTTCAACAATTTAATTTAAGTTTTAATTTAAATTAAACTATAAACATAGATTTTTTTATTGTAAATGTAATTCTTTTAACTTATTATTTTTCCAGCGTCATATCGGGTTTTTTAAGCAATTAAGTAATTTATCTCTAACGAGCGTAAGCATGTATGTTAATTTAGGCCGAGTCGTCATCCCGTAATAGCTTGAAGGACGGACCAGCATTCCACATCGAGAAAGGTTTAGTTTTTTGCAGTTCAGTTCTGCAATAACAGTCTATTCCCGTCCTTAAAGGACGCTGGTCAGTGGCCTCTAGAGAATAATGAAACAGAAAACTTTAATGTCTTAACATACCAAAATAATAGTAATAACGAGATATAATATTACTTATAAAAATATGATATAATTATCTGAAAAAAAAGTAAGCACAGCTAAAGAAAGGCTGTAAATAACCTTATGCAATAACTAATTATTTTCTTTCTAAGTCTAGAAAAAGTAATCCTCCCACGATATCGCTGAGCAGTTTCGTATGAACTAAGCTTTGAAGAACGTAGCTCAAAGAAACAGTTCATTGACGAGTCTAACAATAAACCATTATTTTTTGGTCTTCCCCGTCCCTTGCAGGCGGTTATATTCTATGGTATTGAGTAGCAAGTCTTTGTATTGTAAGAGGGCATGTTACAGCGGTCGATCCGTTCACATGCTGCACCCATTGAGGATCCTTCACACGGTCAAAGACGACAAAAAATAATACAAAAACCGTTACGCTCCCGAAAAAATATTCCCATCACTCTTGAATGTCTCATTGAGGATTCTGTGTAATTTCTCGACATATTATGAAATAAACTGAGACACCGATAAGATAAGCGAATTTTTTTAATACCGACACAGCAGATTTTTTTTAACTTCTTCATCATACTCTTTGCAGTATATTAGTATTATTATCATAAAACCTTCATATCTTTCCAATGTTTTTAATAAAACAAATAAGTAACTTGATTAATTTTTGTTAACAAATTAATAAGAAATTATTATGAAGATACAGCTTTATGATCTGTAATAGAAAAACCTTAAATTATGTGCAAGGCTAAAATTAAATAAAAAAAAGATTTGCTTGAGGCTTTAAAACTAAATAAGATATATAAAAAGTAGTAACAAACGACCCCCTAATAATCTGGTAAAACACATGGGACACAAATGAGCGTGGGACCAGCGGCGGGCGGTATTCCATGAATGGTCCATGAACTTACACATACATGGAATCGTATCCCATAAACATTCTCACGATCTATTCGTGGAATTTTAAAAAAAACTGACTTATCTCATTTTTTTGAGGGAATAAACTTATTTTCATATTTGTTTTAGATATTCTCATGTTTTCTAGAATTTCGAGACAGATGTCCAAAAGGAATGCAAGTATGCCTGAAGGTGCATTAAGCTATCATGCTGTCTGTACTCGTCTGGTCTGCATTCTTGAGCCGGGTCCGGTGTCCGGCTCAGGAATGTCTACAGCCAGCAACCCGAGACGGAAGGAGCAGCGGCGGAAGCGGTTCATGGAATAATGACATTGTTCTAGAATGGTGTATCCTACATGAGCATCCACTAGCAAATACAAACCTTATCCTAATGGATGACGACATAAAGTCACGTTGTTACAATCATGTACTTGGATGATAGCAGTTGTTTAGCGATATAGATGACGTATTATTTATGGACCAAAGTGATATTATCTGTCATGGAATATTGGACTCTATTAAAGATGCTTACAGTGGGTATTCGTGTATTACCTATTGTTTTTTATATCAAAGTATTTCGTGTAAGTTTGATGCCACGACGCGCAACGGTCTCGCTCCAGTGTAGCGTGCATCCTGCCACAGAGTATAATTTCTGTGTATTTTTGTTTTTCAATACTCTAAAAAAATAACTTTAGAGTCAACAATCAAATAAAATAAATATTTTATTTAAAAATAAAGGGGAATCCCTAAAACATGCAAAATTTCCTACAAATCTAGGTGGTACCTAACAATTGTTATACAACTTTCTCCGAACACTTATCAGTATAATATCCTAAGAAAATAGCATTTGTCTAACGCTTATAAAATTTCAAAAGATCCATTAAAAAAAACTATAAACTCACTTTTAGATGTAGTGATTGCCTTTAAAATAATACAGTATGGAAATATTACAACAGACCTCCCGCAAAGAGTTATTTGAAAGTACTCAAATACTCTTTACTTGGTATTTGGACACATACAGTTGGACATGTCAAATTGTTCTTGTTGATTAAACAATCGAGCGGCCCGCATGCCTCATCCGTCTCAATTCAAAACAGTTATTGGAAATCAATTGACACAGTAAATTGACTGTATAAGTTAAACGAACGCACCACCATTATATTAACAAGGACACGGCTCAGCAGGGACTGGAGACGGAGCCGAGCTGAGCTGTGTGATATTAACAACTGGTCACATAATAGAAATTACATGGACTTTAAACTACAATTATATTTCTTCTTAATGACAATGGTTCTGTTATGAATGGTTATGTTTATTTTAGAACATTTATCTATATAAATATATTAAAAAAAATAGTAGTAACTGTTCAAACTGCATCTATATTATGCGTATTTCAGTCAGTCCTTTTACAAGTTTAAGATATCTTAAACCCTAAATATATAAGTTAAGTAAGGTTGTTACTCATTATGATATATAATACTAGTAGAGTGAAAGTGAGGTCACGGCGCTTTCTATCCGCAGCGGTAACACTCCACGCCAATCTTGCAAAAGACTCGAAAGTTCTATCGCAAGCCGCAGCTAGCCGATTCATATTGGAAAGCTGGCAATCTTATTAATGTAGGACTTGCATTGCAATTCTGATTTTAACTTGAATATTTATATTATTATCTATTAGGCTACAAATGTCATATGCAAAATGCGGTTTTTCAACAAGCAATTTAAATTAAGCAGACGAGGCAATATAATATATATATTATTATTTACAATATTATCATTATTGTCGCTCGTTCCTCCGATATATGTGACGTTCTATACAAATAGCAGCTGTAAAGAGAATACTATGGCCCATTTCCATCTATTCGAAAATAAAACAGGTCCTAGTTTGTCTAACATCCTCACTCCCCCGCCATTTTAATTCAAAACATACGTACTAATGAAAGAATGGAACTCTTCAGCTGAACTGCGTGCGTGTGAGGCAATACAATGGTGCTGTATCATTATAGTGTGTGAAGCCATTCTTCGCTTCTCTGAACGTAGAACACAATGTCCATTGTGCAAAGACGGACAAAACGCGAAACAAGATCCTTCTTATACGTAGTCATATGCAAGTGTCCTCCAGTATTTGTTCATTTTCCAAGTCATCTCACGAAGCACAGTGCACTTTAAATAGACAATAATATTTGCAAACTGTGATGCTAATACGTACATTAACGTTGTTTTCTTATTGTTATTAAAATTAGGATAAAATTGTTGATTCTTGTCCTTAAATACATATAGTAATACGTAGAAATACCATATGATATACACTGCTTATGAGAGAATATCAAATAATTAAAACTATATTGTGAATAAACAAAGCCGAGTGTAATTTAAGCTGTTCTTTGTCTCTTATTAAGGAGACATCGACCGGAGATCTTATAACGTGAGCGTTTTTGTCGTCTCTAAATTATTAGACGCTAATATAAACCTAATTCAAACTAAAGAACATTTTATTTTATTAAGATGATTGTCCATTGCGATATAAGATCGCTCCAAAAAGTTCTCAGACGCCCAGGGCCAGCAATGTACTTAATTTTTTTTTAATTCTTAAAATGTAGCAAGAGTTCTTTTTACTAAAAAGCTGACGTCACCGCTTCAAATTTGGCAGTGGCAGGCGTTCGACCTCCAACAGTTCTGGCGTCGTGACTTCTCGACTAAACTGCGCAATACGATAACAAAAAAGGATTTTAAAACTTCAAATATTACGATTCTAAAAGCGGCAATTAGAAAAATGATTAAATAATATTAAATTAACATGGATATTTACCCTATTATCGGAATAGGGTAAATAGGTATTAATCACATCACTGTTATTTAATAAATGCATTGTTTTTTAATTTACTTATTCGAAGGATAATGTTATTCTCTAAATAGTTCTGAATCTAAAGACGACAAGTAAAAACAGATAAAAAATATCGAATTGTTTTTGGTAGTGTCTAAAAGGGCATTTTGGTCTAATAAGAAAAACAAACACATTAATTTATATTCCAAACAAGAACAGATATTATTTTTAATTAGTATATATTTATTTATTTACTGGGATACATATTTTATATTTGTGGAGTTATAACAAAATATCATGTTTTGAAAATTACTTATACAAAACGTAAGATATTTATAATCGAAGGTCATGTACAGCTAGTATTTAATAGTACTACAAGTCGGTATTTTTTATGGCAGTTTGTCGTGGGAAAATCATTGTCATGGTGGTTGAGCAAGAAGGTTACATAGCAAGGACTAACAGGTTACAATAGAGAAAAACAAACAACGTACAAAGATATATAATTAAAGAATACACGACTAGAAACTTCTATTAGTTAAATGTTTATCCCATGTAGACTACAATGAGACACAAAGCCTACAAGACTACAATGAGAAATGTATGTAACAGCAAGTACTATATATAAAAGTATTAAGTCGTAACAACTACAACTTACAAAGTGACAGATAAAACATAATAAAACAGTATATAAAAGTAAGCAGTTATAATTACTAATAATTCTACAGATCAGTAAAAAATATTTGTCATATTTTTCATACTGTATTGAAAAACAACTCACCCACACCGACGCAAATCATATAACATGTTAAGTATACATAAAAAATTATATAGAATATTAGTTATTTCTCCTGATTATAATAATACGTAAGTATTATATTAAGTAAGTATATTAAAAAAAACAACTTTAACGTTGTGGAAATTCCTGAGCGGGGATTTTACCCTTCACAGATAGAATAACGAATACAATGTTAACTGAGACAATGTACAAATTTCATAACCTATTTTTTTAGTTTCTAGAATATATATATATATATAAAATTAAGTAGGTACTTTTTAATTAAAAAGGTATTAAGTTTAATTTAATTATTAAATATAAACACTTGCTACCTCCAACCGTTTCTAAGAAGAGCCTTGACAGATAGACTGATCACCAAAATATCTTTTAAAGATTTCATTTTCACTTAAGGAACGGAATTTTAAAATATACATTTAGAAGCATACTGGGAATCCTACAATTCTCAAAGCTCCAAGCTGTGCAGAATATTAAAAAAAAATTTTACATGAAAGAAGAAATAAAGTTTCTTTTGTTTTCGAAGATATAAAAATAAAACAGTAAAGACCGTAATGCGGGTTGAACTATTAAAAACAAAGACGGTAGATTGTGTTAGAATATAAAACATTCTTATTTCAAGAGATACCAGCGCCAATATAAGTCGTTAAACGAATTATTAGCCACATTCTGTGGTTAAAGTGCGAAACAGGATTTCAAAAATGCCACAAATAATTATTGCGTGCCATGTGTTTAAATGGCTAGATCCGTCTATCGAGAATACCGTGAGAGAAGGGATTAGAGCGTTGAGTCAGCATCATGGCCCAAATTCCACAGAAAACCATCCGCTGGTACGGTCAATTGAATACCCCCTTTAAGCTATAATACCCAAGAATCAAATCGGTTTGTAATGATGATCTTAAGCGCCGTTGTTTCATGGTTTAGCTGTCTATGTTACACTAACGTCTAGCATATGCTTTATGGTTGTTACGGCAGTTGAAATCAGTTCGAGTTAAAATACCTAGTCAGTTTATATAGAAATATATGAAAGTTAAGAGCTTCTACAAATTAATTTAAAAATAGGATATTTAATAATTTAATTGATTTTGGTATTATAAACAAATATATACAAAAAAAACTTTATTATTGTTCTTAATTGGAGTTTAGAAATGGCGCCAAACGTACAATTGAGTCTATTGTTAGTGAGGCGACCTTCAGGGCTCCGCTCGGGAATGTCTGTACTGGCTTCAAGAGCCCTATTTTCTAAGAATCGTGATCCACGCAGCGCAACGCACATTTTTTTACGGTTTGTAAAGAAATATATCCAATCAAATAGTTTTGATATTTAGTCTCTATTTTTCAGTATAGTTTTTTTACTTCACAATCTATGATGTTTCCGTAACATAATACCAAAACAAATACTAATAAGTACTTCGTTAATTAATTCTAAGTGAACCAACAAGTAATGACCGACCGGCAAGTTATTTGTAACAACACGTTGTTTTTATTTATTTATTAATTCTTCAACTATTTTATGCTTGATATTAATAGTTAATCAAAAGTTCAAGATTAAAGCAGTGCACTACACATTCCTTCGTTTTCTTAGCGCCAGCCTACCTGTGGAGTAAAAAAAGTATTCTGGTTGTAGGGCCGCGTCGGCGCTTTTGAGATAATTTATAAGGCTCTGCCTTTCTTGGAATTTCGAAATCTCGGCGAGATAGCTACGTGCCCGACTCGCAGCTTCAGCGAATGGAAGGTAACGGATTTGGGTAAAAAAAAAACGTGTATTGTATTCGTATTTAATATCAGTAAAAATGTCTATTGAACAGAATTCCATTAATAGTCGATGTGATGGAGTTGTAAAAAAAAGTAATCAAAAATTTCTGACGGTCTGTCAGGTTTTTTATCGTTACGTTGTGAAACTTATCTAATTAATAAATAATAATATTACCTTCTTGAATATACGTGTTTATGCCAGCGGTACAGAAATATATTGTCTTTAAAATATTTTAAGAATATGTTTAATTTTATAAGATGCTTTCTACATTAAGGTATTTTCGTACGTACTTAGCAGAGTCCCGCCCGATTCTGGGAAAAGAAGGCCGCATACCATGCCGAGGGACGCCATTGGACGTTTCAAGACCAAAGACTCGCTTCAAATTGTCTCAGATGCACAGATTATATTTTTCAGACCAGTTTCGTTCAGTTATTAAGGTTTATTTATAAACTGGATATTTAATATATATTTTTATAAATATTTTTTTACTCGAATAATTCCCATTTTCTATAATCATAGATTTTTATAAAATAATTATATAATAATATATGAAATATCCAATATTTATTTAAAGTGAAATATTTATTGGAAAGTTGCTCGCTTTTTCGAGCAATACCACTAATATTTCTTAGTTCCACGTATGTTCATTATTGTTAAGTCACGAACGTTCCGCCCCGCGCCTAGTAACCTGTTCCATTCATTAAATCCCTGACTGATTTAATAAAACATTTAATTAAATGAATTACAAATATAAAATGTACTTCATTTATTCTCGTATTGTTCAATGTAATTTTTATCTTTCATTGCGGATACGCACTGCCTCCCCTTCGTGTCGGAAATTGATATTTATCGATTTATTTCTGTATATAAAGATATATTAAGTTCGCACATCGGATTTATGGTGTTTATGAGATACAGATAGTAAAAAAATTTGGGTATAGGCAAAAAAGTTTCCTTTGATTAGAACTGAATTTGTTGACAAATAATTATATGATATGATATGACATAAAAAGAGCTATTTAAATCATTTTTATAATTACAATAATTATAACTAAAATAATTGTGTAAAGCTGTATAAATAAAGAGGAAAAATCGACATTGCATCATTTTGCGTAAATCGATTTTCCTACCGCCCCGTTTTAACCCACACTCCTGACTCCAGACTACAGTAGTCAAAGCGAAATGTAGCACACCACACGCTTCCTGAACCCCAGTTAATGTGATCCAAGGCCGCAAACGCAATGAATATATTCCTAAAATTATTTATGTCCATGGTAAACTGTAATGGAGGTTCAGCGAGGAACGAGACCGGTGGGCAGAGTGTTGAAGATACAGGTAAATTCTTTTCCTGTTGCCAGTATATACCGTATTAAAGCTGTGTTTGTAAACGATACACTAGAAACGTGAACTATTCATTTTAGTTCTTTCGTGATTACTTCCGCACGCTGATTTCGCGTCTTTGTGCTTGATAAGTTTAGGGAACGACAGCTGCCAAGCACGTGATAAGGCAGATGTTACGCCCGCGCTCAGCAAGCTGCACTCACACCTGTCAAACTTTAACTCAATTTTTTAATCTATCAATGCAACAGATGGCATATTAGCATCTGCGCTCGATTCCGTGTTATTGCTTTACGGTTAGAACGTTAACAATTTGTGCCCTTTAAAAAATCAAGGTGTTTAAGGAATAACAATAAGATTTAAGGTATATACCTTTATATATAATTCAATCTTAGTTTTAAACGGTATTAATTGTTTCTTTGTAAGACTCCTAGACCTTGTCATCATAAATTATACGAATAATGACATAATTTTGTTTTTAACAACTTAATTTCTTAGACGTTATTGCATAAGGTTATTGTAAAAATATTAATGAACAATGGAATATTAGCGGAATTGTGTTGGCGTAATGTTGATAATAAATAATAAGTAAATAAGGTATGACAACGTCAATTTTACGTAACAAATATTTATCACATCTAGCTATATCTCACTTTACCTACTCGTGTCTGCAGTGACAATCGTATCGCTGTGTAGACTTTTTAAATTCAGTTAATTGATCGATTTATACATATATTTTTGGGTATGTAATAATTTCTAAACGTTTAAAAGTGACATTTAATTTTAAGACTAGACGTCATTTAGATCATTTTTGGTTGGTGTAAAATAATACATAATATACGCAATGAAAAGAATTATTAATGCTTTATAATATTTTTAGCCATGCAAAATGAGACGTCATCAGAAAATTTGGACGATGAATCCCAAGCAGCCGGACCCTCTAATGTTAATAAAGGTATGGTTTATATAAAACAAAGTATAATCAATACGTTGTTTGATAAAGATAATTATCCTATTAAACGTCAACAATTATGCTACCAAAATTATCATATTACAACAAATTAATATCAGATTTATCAAAACAAAATGTAGGTAGATTGATCAACAAAAATAAAAGTATTAAATCAATATAATTAAAAGGTGTGTACTTACAAAGTTATTAATATATTCTTGTGTTTTTATTTACTGAGTAAACGAGCTAAAGAGAAACAGCTGATACTATTGTTGGCATGAGGCGCACGGCGGTCGGAGTGTCATTTTGAACGAAGCTTCAGTCTTCACCGTCCGCGTGGCGCGCCGTCGATATAGGGACAGTTTCTGAACGTGACGCACGTATTATCGGCGTACTCGGAGCGCCACTGGTACGATTCCGTCGATTCCACCGACAGTTGCGAGTTTCGCGCTCATGGAAAAGTTGTGTTGTTTATTATCGGTTTAACAAAATTAGTGATAGTGAGAACAATAACTGTTGAGGTTTGGAAATTGATGTGGATTACTTGTTTTAGTGGATTTACCTTGTCAGATATGGATTCTTTAAGAGGTAATTGTTTTTAACTTACATAACCTATTTTTGTTCTAATTCGAAGTGAGCCGACGTCACTATATTGACTTTTCTGTATTCGAGAATAATTCACTGAAATGAATATAATGTGTAGCTGTTGTTCGTCGAATATGGTCGTTTTTCCCTACATGGATATTTGAAGAATAAGGAAAAATTTAACAAAACAGTTTTACCACGTCAACAATTTATTATATATATTTATTTAATCGATTTTTTTCAATATTGTAGTATTAAATTATTGCTTAGAATTGTATAAATCGTATATATAAAGTAATACAGTAAAATTTGATTAAATTTTATAACAGCTGTTAGCTCTCGGTTTCGTTCATTTGACGTTTGAATTCTTTCATATTTTCCAGTTAAAGGACCGTACTAAGTTCAACTAGAAATTCTGAATTTTAGTTTACAAAAATTTTGAAAATCCTAAAATCATAAAGCTCATATTAAATTATTAATCTTTATTTGGCTGTTTGGCATGATTCTTTAAATTTTATTAACTCAATTCGAAACATCACATGTAGCGCCATCTATACAATAGTGAAGTAATTAAAGTCAAATGTGTAAATTATATATATACATTTTCATTTAGAATTGATGCATTGATTTTTTTTATATTGCTTTTAATTAATATATATTTTTTTTATGACAACTTACTTTCGGTAAATTTCAATATTTATTAACATTAGGTACTACATATAATAAGGAAAAGCTCAAACACCTTATTATAGATACTTTGAAGTAATCTCATATTGATAAAGATTATTATACCTAACATGTTTAATTCTGAGAACTGATAAAGTTACTAATAACTTCACGTTATTTCTAGAATTGTGTGACATGACTAATGAGAGTTATAAATTAACTCAATATTAATTAACAAACTTTATGACTTTGTTTTCTCACCCAAATGTGCCTCACATCAAATGACCTCAACCTCATGAATCTTATTAAATGTTTGTTTTATTTGATACATCTATACTGGCTTCAACTATCATAATGTTTGTTTAAAACTACTATTTGACTATTAGCTGTACGGTAACCAATACTAGGATACCTTTATCTTTATATGTATTAGTAATACCATCAGCGCCATCTATTGAGGGTACTTACTACTATTTACTCCAATTGAGTTACTTTTTTAAAAGTACTTATTTTTTTAACATATATTTTTCATTTTAATTATCAATGAATATGAAAATATTAAAATGCAAGTATTTATTTGAAATTATAGTTGAAATATTTTACGGTATTAATTGCAAGGAAATAATTAATGTTTATAACTTTTACTTTTACAAAATAGATTTGTTCATTTAAAAAAATAATAAATTGCCCACCAAGTGGTATACTTATGTGTTACTGTAAATTATTCAAAAGCCAACATAATATTATTATATAATAGTTGTTATTTCAATAATATCTTGCTTCTCTATGGTTATAACGGTTGCAAATAGCATAGGAATTCTTCATCTGTGGAATGCAGTCACCCTGTAACTAGATTCGTGGGAGTATTAAAGCGCGTTGGCGGCGCTCGCGGCTTTATGATGCTACAAGATCATCAACTAATATCCTTTATATATTTTTTGTCTTCATTCATTCATATTCAAAAATAGCTATTCATTTAGTTTTATGTCCTACAACGCTGCTCTGTACAAACAAACTTCCCATCTGGCGGATGTGCGTTTCCTCCGATATCGTTTCCGGACTATCCGTTCATTTGTTTTTTGTAATAATTTTTACGATGACAACCTACTTTGTTTATACTCTAAATTAATCTTTGTTACTAGGATCATAGTATCTAAGATTAGCCTATGTAAACGACGTGGATATGTATGGCGGTGTCTGCTATCTACATAGGTGCGTAGGTGCCGGCAGGCATAGGAATTCGAAAGCCAAGCGTCGACCACCCATAGGCATGAGAGCGCGGCCCCGATCCCTTCCCCACGCGGGCGCCGCCTCTCGCCGCTCTCTTAGGCACAATGCTGAATTTCATTTGCTCTTAGCAGCTATGGACCTTGGATGCGAGGCTCTTTTGTTTTATTTTCCTTGTAGCCTTTTTTATATGAAAGCAACACATGTCGGTACATTACGCCTGAACAGCTCATTAATAATGCCTTATGTTGGCCTCTCTTAGTCAGACAAATTATAGTCTTATTGGAGATGTGGGTTACATTTTAATCATTAGTTATAAGTATTTTTTATATCTATGATTTGATTATTTCTAATATATACATATATTACATTTTTTTGAGAAGCAACATTCTTGTGTACATGTCTGTAAATTACTATTACTACTAAGTACTGTCCGCATTCCATTCCATCACTTTTTTATTCGGTGTTGCTTAGTTAGACCCGCCCAGCGGTACCGCCACATTCCAAACTCCCTTTTTTACGTTGTGTGGTCGAGGTTTCCGCTGAAGACGGCAACGTCGCGTCTCAAATATGAATGAAATCCGGTCGGCGGTGAACGGCACGGCAACGTCGCCTCAGACACTAGCCTGATTGAGAACTACATCTCTCCCGCGTTGTCCCTTCGCGCTTCTCACTTGTTTATCGTATCATGTAAATGAATAAGTATATTAGTATACGAGCATAGAGGCGGCTTGAATCGCGGTGGTCGTCAGTGTGTCAACCACACGTGACGTGCTTTGTTCCCGTTGGTCCTTATGTAGAATGTAATAAATAAATATGTGGTCGAAATTAACTATCGATCTACAATTTAAAATTTAAATTTTCTTCAGAAGCCTTCCTACTAACATATTGGCACAGATTATTTTATGAAACCGTTCAATATAATCTTTGATTGTGAATTTCAGGCCGTATTTGTTATGAGGAGTCATATGTTCACATGTTATTAGACAATGGCCTCGAAAACAACATTGGGGACCGAGACACAGCTGTGCAAAGCACCCCATATCGGCGAATACAAATCCCCCTAACCTACACGCATGCGCAACTGCTAAGTCAATGTTACTCCGCACTAACACTTCGCAGTCCTATCGACTCGACACACGAGTAGCTAACAATGCTAGAGTCTCGTCATTGCATACGAATAAATATAAAATATTTACTCTAGACTTAGTGTTTGGAATGTGTATTTTGTGTGTAACGTGAAAGACAGTGTGTATTTAATACAAAATGCCGTTATTAGTAGATAACACGCACAGGAATGGTAATTATCGATCGGTTCTTTTGCGGCCATTACCCTGATAGTGGATGTTTGTCTGTTCATTAATACTATAAGCGCTTTTAACTTGTATCAGGATAAAATACCTTTATTTATTAGATTAAATTTCTTCTGAACATACACAGAACATTGTGTTTAAAAATTCAAATAAGAAATGATATTTATATTTAAATACATGAGAATTGAATATGAATCAAATCTTCAATAATCTTACAAGAATAAATGATAATCAACTATATTGTATTGCGAGATAACATAGAAATTAAAGATTTATTTTATTAGTTCTAAACTTATGGTACATCTCTAAGACCTATTATAAAGGATTGTACGAAACGAGTGCATGCGCACTGAGTGCACCAGAGGGAGAATGGAATTTCGATGACGCAGCAAACGGGCCGCAATGGCCGCGAACTTGTTATGTGAAACTCACTACTTACCTGCCTCCCGGCTTTTGATACCGCAAACTTGGCAACGATGCCACGATACAGCCAAAGATGGTTTAGATAAAAAGGAATAATCTCACATTAATTGCAATACATTTTAAATGTTGATATACGTTTTGAGTTATTATATTCATAATATAGTATTAGAATTGTAATTGTTAATTTCTTCAGCTTGTGGGCCCTATGTACCTCGCTAAATATAAATCTTTTTCTTTGCAGTACCAGCGAGTCCGACGACGCCAATCGCCGCGGGGATGTTGGCTCAGCTACTGAAAGGTCGGCCCCAGCTGGGTCAGCTGGTGTTGCCGACCGCAGGCTCCAACCCCGGACCTTCGACCTCGTCTTCGCCCACGGGCGCCGACAAAACGGATAATCGCGACTACTTCTCCTGGAACTGCTCGGATATGCGGCGCGAGGACGAGCGACTCAAAACTTTCGATAAATGGCCCGTCCCATTCCTCTCCCCGGAGCTACTGGCTCGAAACGGCTTCTACTATCTAAATCGGGGCGACGAAGTCCGATGTGCATTTTGCAAAGTGGAAATCATGAAATGGATGGCGGGCGACGACCCCGCCAGGGATCACCAGCGCTGGGCCCCGCAGTGCCCCTTCCTGAGGCGCCAGGCGGGATCCGGCAACGTGCCGCTGGAGGGGGGGGAGGTGGGCCGCGACGAGTGCGGCGTGCGGGCGCCCGCACCGCCGCCCGTGCGCGTGGCGGGCCCCGTGCACAAGACGTACGTGTCAGAGGAAGCGCGCCTGCGCACCTTCAGCGACTGGCCGAGGAGTATGCGACAGAAGCCCGAGGACCTGGCGGAGGCCGGCTTTTTCTACACCGGCCAGGGAGACAAAACCAAGTGCTTCTATTGTGACGGTGGCTTGAAAGATTGGGAGAATGACGACGTTCCGTGGGAGCAACACGCGCGTTGGTTCCATCGTTGCGCCTACTTGCAATTGGTTAAGGGACGAGAGTACGTGGATAAGGTCCTCGCGGAGGCCGGGGACGGCCCCGCTCCGAAGGAGGAGAAGGATTCCGCTACATCTTCACCAGCCCCCATTCCGGCAGCCGTAGTCGATAAAAATAACGAAAAGCCTAAAAACGTCGACGATGCTAAACTATGCAAGATATGCTATAACGAGGAGCTGAACGTGTGCTTCGTGCCCTGCGGTCATGTGGTCGCTTGTGCCAAATGCGCTCTGTCTACGGATAAATGCCCAATGTGCCGGAGGACGTTCACTAATGCAGTGCGTTTATATTTCTCGTGAGAAGGGTTCGGTCGAGGACTCAGTACTAGTCACTTCCCCGGCGGCCCTGGCGTGCTGAAACCACGTTCTAATAAACCGCTTAAACTGTGATTTAAAAGTTCGTTATTATAATATTCAATAAAGCGGTGGGGCAAAAAGACTTCGGACTACTGAGAGTTCGAAACGGAAGTTAATTGTAGATGTTGAAATGATTTTAAATTATTTATTGTTTAAAAATATTATTGTCATCTGTAAATAATTAATTAATGTAATGTAAATATTAGCTTATCATTTTGTCCCACCGACAAAAATGAGAACAAATTGTAAACTTACTAATGCAATGACAGAGTCTTTGTGCATTTATTTTGAATAATTTTGTGTTGAACTTTGATCTTGTTTATTTATAAAAATGAGCTTAAGTATAAAGCTTATTTTTGTAACAAACTCACTTTAACACATTCTCGTATCTCTGAGTATTACAGACTTTGTTGATTGCATTACAGAAGTAAAAGATAATTTTCAATAATGTGAAATTGTAATTGATGAGAAATTTAATATAATTGAAATAATAGTCAGCACAAGTATTTGTATGTTAGTGCGGTGTTAGAAAACATGACTTGATGTTAATGGTTCCTGTAAATATTTTATTTTGACAATAACAGTTGCATAGTTAGACATAATGATAAGCAAACTTAAATGATTCACACGCTCACCAGTACTCGGCCAAAATTTATATATTAATATCGAAATCAAAGTCAACTTAAGGACAGGAGTTAATATAACGGGGTACATAATCTGCGTTTAAATTTAATTATTAATAGTAATGTACGAGACAAAATACTTGGACATTTATAATCATGAAGCGATTCATATCATGTATATCTCACATAACTAATTGTATCACAGAACTGATTTTTAATTTTAGCCTTACAATTAACTTTATCACAGAATAATTATTGAGAGAATTTATCGTAGTCACATTCAATTGCATTATTAACTATTATTTCTCCCTGTTGATGTTATTAATAAAGATAAAAATGTTATATTTATACTTGTTTTCTTGTAACACATACCCTTTTATAATTATTAAAACAAATTTCCGAACCGAGTTTTATCATTTTATGACTGTTGCCACATCCTCTGATATGTTCCAGCCACAAGTCACTGATGTCTGCAAAAATGTTCTATATATATATTTAATATGCATACCGCAAAAGATATCGACTTGCGCGAAGTGAACTGTCTTCTTGAACATCATATTTTCTATTTTCTTGGATAAAATTCATTTAAAATTTGTTAAAAAAGTAAATTGAAGAAATTAGAAAAACTACGCACTGCCTCTGTAATTCGCCTTTTCTAATGAGAAGGGTAGTATACCGCAAGAAATTAAGTTAACATAATAGCTAAGATTTCCAGAGAGCGGAATGGAATGGAAAACTGTTTTGAGAATGTTTTTAATACATACAATAAAATGCTTTGGAACTCATTCCCAAAATGCCGCTTCTCCAAATGACATGGCCTACGGAATAGTCGTTATTTCTAAATTCTACTGGAAATGGGAGTAAAATACGTTCGGCAAAACGAAAAAGCAAGTCTTTCTAAGCTTAAATCTTGTCTTAATACTTGTAACAAATAAAGTTACGTAAAACGACGTAAATGTATTCACCATCACCTTGGTTTATTACAAGATGGTCTCCAGTTGATTGTGAACGTGTGGCAAAATGTATTTATTGCCTCTTGAGCGAAACCTATCGAAATCATCTCTTAAATCATACACGCCATGTTCTAAATATACTTAATTCTCAGATAGCTCAACCTGGTATGGAACAATTGCCTTTCTTAAAAATCCATATATATCCTCTGTCAACTGGAAAGTGACTAATGGTAATATTTTAAAATTAAGGTAAAATATAGCAAATTTATTATGTTAAAAACGCATATTTCGACAATGTATGAATTAAATTTAAATAGATATTTATAACTGTTATTTCAAGTTCAACATTGCAATTTAATGTAAATATCGAAAGCGTCTTATGGCAGTACGTAATGGCAAATCGACGTGGTATGAGCAAAGGCATAACTCCTAACCTGTAACTTGCATGGTTCTGAACTATTTTTAAAATGGTCATGTAAAGCATAGGCACTGCAGAATTACTTTCAAATGACATAAGTAGGAAGATTTGAATAAAGGGTCACAATTAATTGAATCCGTGTAATCGTCAAATGACTTTTCGTATGTCCTGTTATCTTAGGGAAAATTAAGATACTTCTCAGCCTCCCGATCCCAATGGATATGATGTCCGTATTTACTCCGTTCACGTCTTTAGAAGTACGTGTGTTGATATCTTGCAAGTGCCTTCGTGATACATTCACTTAAATACATTCAAACACGGTAACAGGTACAGAGCTGAGCTGAGCTTAGCGGTTAATTCTGTATCTACTGCTCTTTACTATTCAGCGAGATGAACAAATTGTACAAAAATAAAATTACTCTGTAGAACCTAAACAATAAACATTAAAAGGGTCTTTGGTCTTTTAATGTTTATTGTACCCATAAAGAAAATTTATAATGGAAATATGGAAAACTGCTTTTATGGAAGTTCACAAGAGTTAATAATGTAACATGGATACAGTATGCGTATGTTGTAGAGTCACGGACGTGGGTTAGAAGTTGCAGCACGTCACCGCCTGCATTATATCCCTACTACCTGGATGCGTGGCAATCTTCTTCTGTGCAGTTTTCAAGAAACTTTCTTCGACGTACCACAAAAATGTGGAATGAACTTTTTTACACGGTGTTTCCAGATAGATATGACATGGGTACCTTCAAAAAAGTCGTATAGTCCTACCTCCGATAACGCTTTTGTGAGTCTTGAGATGTTGCAAGAGTTCGTGGGCGACGGTGATCACATTACACCAGTACCCGCACGCTCGTTTCCCTGATTTCTCATGAAAAAAATCTCCCACTCTCCCATTACGTTATTCCCTTAAAAGGAAAAATCTTCGTTCTTCATAATTTCTAATATGATTTACATTTGAACTTACATTTTGCTACATCCCTATTAACAACCTATTTCGTAACTCAAACGTTTTCAATTATTTTCAACATTTTCCATAATTTCATCAGAAAGAAGAAAGAAGAGAAAAAAGAAAGAAAGAAAGAAGAGAAAGTCATCAAGAAGCTGCTCCTTATTTTTTAGCAAAGGAAGAAGCAACTTTGTCATCGTACAAATTACATTAGTCAGGTTGGATCTGACAAAAGGACCGCATTTTATAATTATTAGTAATTTGGCGAATATCCATCGATTTATTTGTCATCTTAAAAGCTAGGGTGTGTATACACAAAAAAAATACCCCAAAAAATAAAAAATTGCAAGTTTATTTGCTTATCAAAGTTATATATTTGCTGTTTTTCTGCATCATTTCTTGTTTCAGTTTCTTTATTTCTTCCATCATTTTCTCGTCGCATGTAATCGTTTCTTGAATATGTTTACATTTGCGGAGAAATTCTGTTATTAGCTTCTGTCCTTCAGACATCTCTTCACTTTTGACTGCAGATTCCACTTCAAAGAGATTGACTTCTAGTTCTGCTTGCTTTTCTTCAGCGAACTATCGATAAATAAATGGATATGTTTAAAACTAAATAAATATAGAATAAGACAATTTTGGACGACAATTACTCGGCTGAAATCACGTGTTTATGGGAATTAGATTAAGGGCCCTAAATCAATTGGAACTAGTAGAACAAATTTGAAATAAAGACAAAATATCGACAGACACTTACATCTCGTCTATCCGTTAACAGGATAACTGCAAAGTATTCGAAACGTCGGGTTAAAATCAAAATTTAACCAAACTATACGCGAGTTTTAATCCGTAAAAATAGTTTTATTTCTAGTAAGACAAATTCTGATAGTATTAACGTGAGTACAACAGGATAAAATACAAATATTAATAATTATGGATCACGAAAGTTTGATTACAAAAGTTGAATTTTATTTTTAAACGTTCTTATCCAATATCCAAAATTGAATAATATTTTTGGAGCATTTCCATTATGAAAAAAATAAATTATTATTATTTTTTTATTAGGAAAGACTATTGTACTATAATGATAAGTCGAGCAAAGTAGCGACGCGGGAGCTCAATTACCAGAACGATAGGACAGTGAGCCAGAGGTTTTAGGTTCAGAATAATAAATACCCTTAATATTATTATTTATTTATTTATCATTTTTTATTATTATTACGTTTAATTTATATAATAATTAAAAAATAGACGCTACGTACTTATACACGCTCTCGATTATAGTGACGTGTGATCCGCAGCGTCGATAGCCAAAAGGGAAGTAGGACCTTTGAGTCATTGTAATTGCGAAGGGATGTCGCTTCGCTGGCAGTCTTCTACTGGTATTTGACCTGGTCAAAGAACTTCTCAGAACACTGACTGCAGCAGGGCGGGCGGCAGGCCGGCCAGGCGCGCGGCGTGCAGCCCCAGCGAGCACGGTGCGGCGCCGGGCTCCACGCGCCGCGGCAGCAGCACAGTGCCGTAGCAGTGCTCACCTGCAGCAGGGCGGGCGGCAGGCCGGCCAGGCGCGCGGCGTGCAGCCCCAGCGAGCACGGTGCGGCGCCGGGCTCCACGCGCCGCGGCAGCAGCACAGTGCCGTAGCAGTGCTCACCTGCAGCAGGGCGGGCGGCAGGCCGGCCAGGCGCGCGGCGTGCAGCCCCAGCGAGCACGGTGCGGCGCCGGGCTCCACGCGCCGCGGCAGCAGCACAGTGCCGTAGCAGTGCTCACCTGCAGCAGGGCGGGCGGCAGGCCGGCCAGGCGCGCGGCGTGCAGCCCCAGCGAGCACGGTGCGGCGCCGGGCTCCACGCGCCGCGGCAGCAGCACAGTGCCGTAGCAGTGCTCACCTGCAGCAGGGCGGGCGGCAGGCCGGCCAGGCGCGCGGCGTGCAGCCCCAGCGAGCACGGTGCGGCGCCGGGCTCCACGCGCCGCGGCAGCAGCACAGTGCCGTAGCAGTGCTCACCTGCAGCAGGGCGGGCGGCAGGCCGGCCAGGCGCGCGGCGTGCAGCCCCAGCGAGCACGGTGCGGCGCCGGGCTCCACGCGCCGCGGCAGCAGCACAGTGCCGTAGCAGTGCTCACCTGCAGCAGGGCGGGCGGCAGGCCGGCCAGGCGCGCGGCGTGCAGCCCCAGCGAGCACGGTGCGGCGCCGGGCTCCACGCGCCGCGGCAGCAGCACAGTGCCGTAGCAGTGCTCACCTGCAGCAGGGCGGGCGGCAGGCCGGCCAGGCGCGCGGCGTGCAGCCCCAGCGAGCACGGTGCGGCGCCGGGCTCCACGCGCCGCGGCAGCAGCACAGTGCCGTAGCAGTGCTCACCTGCAGCAGGGCGGGCGGCAGGCCGGCCAGGCGCGCGGCGTGCAGCCCCAGCGAGCACGGTGCGGCGCCGGGCTCCACGCGCCGCGGCAGCAGCACAGTGCCGTAGCAGTGCTCACCTGCAGCAGGGCGGGCGGCAGGCCGGCCAGGCGCGCGGCGTGCAGCCCCAGCGAGCACGGTGCGGCGCCGGGCTCCACGCGCCGCGGCAGCAGCACAGTGCCGTAGCAGTGCTCACCTGCAGCAGGGCGGGCGGCAGGCCGGCCAGGCGCGCGGCGTGCAGCCCCAGCGAGCACGGTGCGGCGCCGGGCTCCACGCGCCGCGGCAGCAGCACAGTGCCGTAGCAGTGCTCACCTGCAGCAGGGCGGGCGGCAGGCCGGCCAGGCGCGCGGCGTGCAGCCCCAGCGAGCACGGTGCGGCGCCGGGCTCCACGCGCCGCGGCAGCAGCACAGTGCCGTAGCAGTGCTCACCTGCAGCAGGGCGGGCGGCAGGCCGGCCAGGCGCGCGGCGTGCAGCCCCAGCGAGCACGGTGCGGCGCCGGGCTCCACGCGCCGCGGCAGCAGCACAGTGCCGTAGCAGTGCTCACCTGCAGCAGGGCGGGCGGCAGGCCGGCCAGGCGCGCGGCGTGCAGCCCCAGCGAGCACGGTGCGGCGCCGGGCTCCACGCGCCGCGGCAGCAGCACAGTGCCGTAGCAGTGCTCACCTGCAGCAGGGCGGGCGGCAGGCCGGCCAGGCGCGCGGCGTGCAGCCCCAGCGAGCACGGTGCGGCGCCGGGCTCCACGCGCCGCGGCAGTATCACGCCCGCGCTCGTCACCAGCGCCGCCGCGCGCGCGTTCGCCACCGCGCCGCCCACTAGCCGCGTCAGCTCGTGGTAATGCGTCGCGAACAGACAGAAGCAGCGGATGTCTCTCGATAGCTTCCTGGGGATGAAACACTATTTTAGAGTACTAAATAATAAATTAGTAATACAAATTTATTCATGGAATAGATTTTGAAAAACAATTGCATGCAAATTACAACCGAGATTTCTGAAGCCTTGGGACATACTTCCCAAGGCTTCAGAAATCTTCAGATCATAATCTACAAAACTTAGGATCGTTTGCCATAACTCGTAACATATTTAATTGACACAAATTTATCAATCAGGTGTGACATATCCGACGTGTATAGATCGTATCAGATGTTGTTCAAGGATCCATTTCATCTGTTTATTGAGTTTATAACATATAACTAAGTGTATCAAAAATTCAAAATTCATATATTTTTAAATCTCAATTATTAAACTTGTCAAAAAACAATGAAATTAATCAAAACTAATGTGTAGTAATGTATAGTACCCAGATGTCTAAATATTCTTTCTTTTCTCTTTATTCTGCAAAATATAAAGAGAGCTTATAGACCTGAAAAGAATCAATCGGCCAACTCCTGATGTTTTTGACAATTTAAATACGATTTTAAATCAGAATAAATTAACCTCAACTCATTCATTATAATATTTTTAAATTATAGTTAACATTGTAAAGAAATGTTTTACCAACAGATTATTTCGAATGTTTTTTTATTAAACAGCTAAAACTACAATTGACTACATCAAAACAATCTTCGCAAAAATATATTCTTGACTTTGTTAAAAAACTATGAGCATCTCTTTTGTTGACAAATTTCACCACAATTTTTTGGGAGAAAGCTACCAACTTAAAACTGAATACACGATTGTATTGTTCTAAACACCGTGACTTATTTCAGCGTTTTCAAGACAAATTTAATTGTTATTTTAAAAACAAAAAGTACAGCTAATTGTTTGTTTTTTTAAATAATACTTTTCATGTATTACATGTTAATATGAGGTTAATATAAAAATCAATATTTATAACATTTAGTTCAATCATTTGTTTAAAAAATATTCAGATACATATACATCTTTCTGATTATATAAGTAATGTGAACATATTTATTCATAAATATGCACCTTCCAGAAATATAAAAATATTCTGACTCTAAATGACCCATGTAACTCAGAGGGACTAGTACTATACGCACTCGGCGATGGCCCAGGCGATGCCGCAACCCTCGTACGTAGAGGTTCCTCTTCCAAGCTCGTCGATCAACACCAGGGAGTCCGGGGTTGCACTCTGGAAAAAAGATAAATATTATAATTTAGACCACACACTGTAAAAAAGTTTTATTTCTTTATTCTTGAATCAGTCTAAATATTTCACAGAAAAGTTTATACACGATGTGAGAAGTCAATAACTGTTACTTAGCTATTTTAGACTATTAGGATGTTTAATATTATTGAAATAATGATGTCATTTTATAATTTAATTAATAGGTGCTTTTATTTTACCTTTGTAAACAACCCACTAATATCAAAATTAGCGTTGTGAAAATTATTCATGGAATCATTATTCCATGACTCATAATTCAATACTATTAGAAATAGTACTTATATTTAATATTACTTATCAAAATATTCATATTTTGGCATAAAAACAAACATCATCGGGTTTAAAAATAAAAAAAAAATATTGAAAATAAAAAATTTGTCAGACTCGAGGGGCGTCACAACTTATACTGGCGGTCGCGAGTAATATTTACTATTACTCGGGCGGAGGTGACCCTAACATATGAATATTAAAGGCGAGGGGACCCCACCGTACGCTTTACGCACCCGACCGCCGAGATAGGTTCAAAACGAAATAACCGCGATCACATAACCGGGTAACTTGTCACGTACGAAAAATTTTTATGGGGATACAAATTACCCCGCGGCATAAATAATGTAGATCGTCCTCGGACGGCTCCTACCCTCAGCAGCCCCGCGGTGTCGATCATCTCCACCATGAAGGTGCTGTGTCCCGCTCGCTCGCAGTCGTGCGCGCCGGCGCGCGCGGCCAGCGCCCTCAGTCGCGGCACGCGCGCCGCCGTGGCCGGCAGCAGCGCGCCCACGTGCGCCAGCAGCACGCACGCGCCACACGACCGCATCCACGTCGACTTGCCGCCCATGTTGGGGCCCGTCACTATGTACATCAGGCTCGTGTCTGCGCACACGTTTAATTATCTATAGCAATTAATAAGCCTTCATTACATATACAATTTTTTGTTGGTGCTATATTTTTGTAGCTAACCTAGTAGTATTTTTTTCCTAAAGTAAATATTTCAATGAGTCGTAAATTTCGACAGCCGTACTAATATTAGCGTACTTCTGTAGTAAGCTATACGGTTAACAATAATGTCTATGTTACTTTTGCTCAGTATTTACGATATACTGTCTGTGACCCGGATAGCTCGGTCGGTGAAGCGTTCGACTTTTTATCCAAGTGTCCGAGGTCGGAGTCTCTGCTCGGGCGGATTTTTTGATATGATTATAAACATCGAATAGGTTTTCAAACACCTATTAAAATTTTATAAACTGTTAAATTAAAAAAGTACTTTAATAAAATAGTATCCACATTTGAAACATACCTCGTTTTAAAATTACATCATTTGGTATATAGGACACCCCTTCCTGAACTTCTAGACAGGGATGTCTGGCTTCCTTCAGAATAAGTTCCTGTATACTTTCAGTGACGACGGGGCGGCAGTACGGCGCAGGCGCGTTGGCGGCCACAATGGAGAAAGACAACAGCACATCCAGCTTGGATAAAATATGCGATAGACAGGACAAACACTCGGAATAACCAGCTGGAAGTATATATTATTTCTATATAAACTTTTAATAAATATTATTTATTGTTAAATCAAATATATATTAATGATGAAATTAATAATTTTATAAATTAAAAAAAAACAAATGATATTCTATTCAATTATAAGTAAATCAATAACTTACAAAAATAATTAAACCCAAAATTTTACATATAATTTTTGTTTGTATATTGTTGTCATTCAAATAACTCACACGCAATAGTTATAATTTCTGTTACAACTTTGGCTTGTTCTTTTTCATATGAAGTTTTAGCTTGTGAGTAATCTTCCATTATACTCTCTAATGCACCATTTTTAAACCTCACTCCACCTTTGATGGCGTCAACTATTTTATATTTCTTGTTGCGGAGAGATTGTTCCTCTTTTAAAGTTACTCTGAAATTTTTTTATAGTTATTTGTCTTAATGTGTATTTAATATATTAGATTTTTGTTTATATAATTGTAATAATTGTCTTTAGTTTTTATGGAACTTTTTTAAGAACAATATTAAATAGAAAATTTTGATAATTTTTTTAAGCAAAATAACTGCAAATATACCTAAAAACAAAGCCATGTTGTGGATTATTTTCAAGTTTAATGCTCTTGCCTGGTTCCAGGGATAGGTCCCTCGCTGCTTTATTAAGTTCCTTATCGGCGGCCGATTGCAATTTTTCTAGTTCATCTGCTAAACTTTGCAATTGTTCATCAAATGATGGCTTCACTAGAAAATCGCCTAAAACGAAATACATAAACTTATACATTTTTATACATATTATTAATGATTTTACTTACAATAATTATGAGACTATCTAAAAAACCGACCTCTTTCAACAGCATCCAGGTCAATAGTAGCCTCTATCATCTGTTGATATTTTTCTAAATCATTGTTTAGTTCAGATATTGGTTCAGAGAGAACCGAGTGTATGGTTGGGTTGTTGGTCTCAGAAAGGCATTGCAGTAACGATGGTATACGGTTAATGGCCTGGAATTAGAAATGTAACTGTTAGAACTCATAATTACATAAAATAATTGCTTCAGGCAATTTTGAGGAATGCAATTTCTATTCACAAACTAGCGAAATAAAATTATCTCTCATGTTAAAAGCATAGATCTTTTAAGATAACTGAGATTTTAAAAGTCAAAATTCAATCAATTTTGTGGTCCGAAATTAATTCGAGGGCAATTTAATATGTTCAATAATAATCAAAAACACCATAGTAAACAAATAGTAAATAATTTTTTATTTTTCGGAATATATAATGATATAATAATAAAATACCTGATAGATCCGGTAGCAGTCCTGCAGGTTAGCCTTTTTCCTGGTCAGTCTCCTCGCCAGTAGCTGTAGGTCAGGGATCCTTCTAAGCTGGTCGTCGTGCAGAGCCAGACGCACTTGGGAGCTGTTAAGGAACTGTTCCACTATATCCAGCCTCTCGTTGATAAGATTTATATCTCTAAGAGGCTGACGAAGCCATTGGGCTAGAAGGCTGTGAAATAAGGACAATAATAATTGAATTCTTTCTTCAAAGAGAAGTTAGAGTTTTAAGCTAGTTGTAATTTATCTGTACGCGCGTTTCGCTTTGAACTTTCAAACAACTGAGTCTATTTTGATGAAAATATTTGTTTAAACCTTTCTGTAGTAGTAAATATTCACGGCTGGAGTCGATAGATAGATTTTGGAAAGAGCTTTGATTAAAAACTAGCTAGTTACCGTTTTCCATGTTGTGTCCTACATTTGTCCAGCAAACCAAATAAACTTCTAGCAGGAGACAGATTAAGATCTCCAAGTTCTGGGAACACGTTCAAAGCTGTTAAAGCGGCTGAGTCTAAATGAAGAAAATCAGCTTGAATTGTTGATATACGGAACCTGAAATAGAAAATGTTGGTTATTAGAACATTTTTACCTATGTATAGCATAACTTATTTTTTTATTTATTGTCTAGATATAGGTACACTTATATTATAAAGATATATAATATAAGCGTATATGATAATATATATAATAATGTTAATTAATATCCGATTATATGGTTACCAAGCTTGTGAGTAATATAGGACTTGACCCTGAGTTATCATTCCTGGAGACAATTGTTATTTATGTGTAAAATGTAGGTCACCTCAAATTTTTATAGTGCAGTATTCATACTTTTATTACAATATTATGTATATATTTATAAACATTGTGTTATTTCTAGATCTTTCTACAACTAATTTATTATTTACTTTATGAAGTAGATAGATAGCTATCTAGTTATATTTATGTAAACATACAAAAATGAATTGAGCTATTTTCTGTGAGTTTACTTCATATTTTTATTTGGCATAGGCAATTTCGAATGTTCTTCTGTACTAGAGTGGGATAAAATAATTTTAAAACTACCTTCCAAAATTGGTACTATCATTCAACAGCGAGGTGTATCTTACTGCGGCGGCCAAACTACTCATAGCCACTGTCTTGCTCGTCTCTTGGAAGGAGTTGGCGTCCTGTTGTTGGTTTGGTTTGAACTTTAGCAGCCGGTTCAGATCCTGAGTCAGGCCTTCGGTTGAAAAATCTGATTTCTTTACCTTCGTCACAGTTACATTTGCTCTGTCCATCACTTTCTTCAGTGCTTTGTACTGGAATACCATAAGTTTATAATTATAATTATAGTGCATATACATAGCTACATTTTAATATAATTTTTATTATTACTCATAAATAAGTAATAAACAAACATACATCATTGTCCCCCAGAGCCACGACGCACTCCGAGGGCGCCACTTGCACCGTGATAGACTCAAGTTCAGTGAATACGTCGTCATCCGTGAACTCGGCCACTGATAACAGATAGTCGTTTTGATAAACACACGCGACTCCTATGAGGCGACCCTGTAATTAAATATTAAGCAGTGTTAATTATGACTGTACTAACATATTTAATATCTTATATATTAATAGGGTTAGGCGATTGTCTATGAGACGATAGTTCCAGTTAAAAAAAATGGGTATGGGGTTAGGGAGGCAAAAAATAAATGCCTTCATATTGTTTACAAATATGATGTAGACTTAGACTTGAAATTTACTTTTAAATGAAATGAAAATATCTGTTGAATAAACGCGAAATTTCGCGGGTGAACTAATCTATTTTAATATTATGAAGCTGGTAATTTTGTTTTTTTAATTCATTGAACTATCAATCGAGTTTGAAATATTATTTTTCCATTTAATAGCCAAATTATTGAGAATACATATGAAGCTATAAATCTATACTTATACTTTAGTTTCTAGTTTTTATATTAAGAGTCTGTTACTAATTTTGTGACTTAGAAATATTTACGAATTGTAATATAGTTGGTGTAAATATAGCCTCATAGTTATGCCATGATAGGTACAACTATTAGAAACATTTGAATTATAAAATATCGGCAGAAAATCCTTGGTAACTAAACAAATTATTATTAACACACGAAATTAGTTAATATAGATAATAGTTATTGTTTTAAAACTTTCACGATTTTTACACATTATTGAAATATATATCGGGACTTTATCGCGCAAATATTTTTTAAGGTACGATACCTTTTTTATTTATCCGATGTTTAAAAAATATTTACGCGATAAATTCCCGTTATATATTTCAATAGTTGATAATAGTTATTTGTTTAATGAAACAAATAGTACATAAATACATATAGCGTACCGACGATAAAACTTAAATAAAAACAGTTTCCGATTTTACAATGAAACACATAATAAAGTTTGGAGAAAAGATGCACCTTCACAATAATTGAGCCTTTTATGTTGAAAGTATCATAAGTCACTTTATTTTTAACTCGATAATCATCGTTATTTTTGATTATCTTCAAAATTTCATTATTGTAGGCATCTAACACAAATTTTAAGTTCTTATAAATTGCAGTAATGTTATTGGGATGAATGTTAAGGTCCAAGATGGGATCCTTGAGGTACGCCCGATGGATCCAGAATAAAAGATAATGTGAATATTTTTATGGTGATAGCTTAGTTATGGTGGGTAGAGTAAGATTCAATCCATAGCAAAAGGCCACCGTAAAAAACAATGTATTATATATTTTTTTTGAAAATTATAAAATGAGATATGATATCAAAAGCCTTTTAAAAATCCGTGCAAATGACTTCAACCTGAACGTTATTGTTCATAGAACTTTTCACAAAACCAATAACTTGGTTCCCGATCATCAATAAATAGAGTAGCTTCGATTTTCCATTATTGAATTCGTGCTTTTGGGTCATAATTATTAGCGTTATAATAAGCATTATGATAATATATATAATCATTTAAACATTTCAGAAAAGTTGCATTTCCTAAGAAGGCGGTAAATTTTTATTTAAAGTTTGTCGCCGCTTTTAAAGACAGGTACTATATAAGATCTTTTACATTTAAAAGAAATTATGCACATCTATAAAGATGCGAAAAAAAGAGTAAATTAGTTAAAACTTAGTCTGCCCGAACAATTCTTTAAAAACATAAGGGAATTTCACTATGACAAAACGATCTAGGGTATTTATATTTTGGATTAGTTCTTTCATCACAATGGAGGTATATACTTGTATGATATGCTTTTAAGAATATAGAGCTTTATCTGTTTATCACTGACGGTCAAGTTTAGATAAGACGGACTACACGGTAATGACTCTTTACACAATAAACACTTATTTCACATACGAATAGTTAACCTAATATTAATTGTTCCTATAAATAACTTGGACAGTGCTATTTAGTAATTTTTTTATTTGTGATGCTAGTAAACTCTTGATTTTCTCTTTTCAGTTAAACTTTCAAAATAGTTATTTCCATAACGCTTTCGCTCGATTTGCGAATCATTTTAGTGACAGTTTCAGAGATAGTTAGAGATGAATTGAAACTAGAAATTTTAGGTACAATTCGAATCCAGGCATATCAAGATAAATATAATGTGTATTAGTATTAATATTGCATTCATAGCGCCTAGTGGATTATAAACATAAAATAAATAAAAAGTTCAAACCTTGCTAACCGCATCCGTTTTAATATTGACAGCCATTAAACAAGGCGCGTTCTCATTGGTGGATCCGAGTCCGTCTCCCAATATTTCCTCCAGTTGGGATAGATAACCAGGCGACCCTTTGTACTTTAAAATCCAATCACATGACTTAACTGATCCCTCCGACACGTATATTTCTACTCTGTACCTGCGTACCTGTAAAGTTACGGGATTTTGCAAATAAATAATATTATATATTTATTACTTTAAATAAGTGCATTAAGATGAAGAAGTATTATATAATGACCACCTAAATGATCAGGAATAGGTTTGTAGTTAATTTGTACGATGTGGAAGTTTGAGCGAAAGTTATGGCAGCAAAGTCTCTCTATAACCCACTTAGAGATATTGGCTTCTTTAGCAATCATCATTAGATAATTTTTAGAACATACTTCAAAGTTTCTTTTGAAATTTGGATAGATAAGAAGAGTGGAGGTGAGCGTGTGTATGCCATTTTAAAGGGGCTTCCTAAACCTACACCTACTCGTAGTTCGCAAGTTCAATGCACTTTTTGCACTCTTCTGCAACGCGATGAGCTCAGCACTCACACGGTTAATCCATGGAACGCTAAGAAGTTTTTCCTTGTAAATTACATTTTGAGTAATAATGATTGTGAAGGTAACGAAAAAGTAATGAAGTTTCGGTTAAACCCATTGAACATATCATTATTTCGTAAAATACTTATTAATCTGAAAAAATCCCAAACTTACCAACAATAACTTTTTGATGAGTATTTCAAAATTTCTCTTCGAAAGCACTAAATAATCGAGTTTGTTGGGTTCAATGCCCATTATCTTGATGTTAGATATCGACGAGAACACCTCCCGTGCAGCAGTTGTCGCGTCCTCTCCGTGCACGCTGTAGTAGTCATTGCGATAGAAGATTCTGACTGTTGTTGCTGGTTTCTATAATAATATAAACACATTGGAATTGGTAATCTAGTACTTTATCTATATATAATATACTTTTTATGAAGACCACTTTTCCTAATTCTACTATTAAAGTTATTTAAAATGAAGTGTGTTTTGTGAAGAAAGCAATTGACGAAATATTAAAAATTTTTAAACTAAAAATCAGGATTTATAATAATATTTAAGCTGACGGATACTTAGTAACAATATAATCACCGTATCAATAAATGAAAGTGTTTTATCTGAAACGTTACAATAAACATTAAGCTTTTAATGTTATTTTTTCTTTTTATTACCACTTTCAAGAGTTTTCATAGATATTTTATATATCATAAATATTTAATTCATCTCGTAAGAAGTTAAAGATAATCTGACATGTCTAGTATAAGACGTATTAATATTTTATTCAATGTATAACATAACATTACATAACATAACAGAACATAACATTACATTAACACTAACGCATATCTCGTTTATTTGTGAGTAGATTATTCTAGAATGTTTTTTATTTATGTTATAAATTTTAACAATTAATCAAAAGTGATTTTATCAAAAACTTCAACAAAATACAAATATTTTATTGAAGTTAAGAAATGTTCTAGAATAATATTAAATAACTTTAAATTAATTATATAAATTCTAAAATGATTTTTTTTTGATACAGTGTACCTAAGTTTGGTTCTAAAATCATGTATTACAAAAATTTTTTTAGTAGGTATTACAATATTTTTTAATTATATCAAATTTATTTTGTTTCGTACTATCGTTGACATTTAATATTCTTGCATCAATAATATTTATATTCTAAGGAATATAGATAATGTCTTACTTAGAACCACTCGTAATTTCCATTTTACTTCTTAAAATTAACATTTCGAGCTAAAGTTATCTTTTCGAAATGTAAAAGGATTTTTTTCCTAAAACATATAGGATTATTGATATCGTTACGTTGCAAATGAAAAATATAAACAAACCTCCTAACTCCAAGATTAAATACAAATTTAATTATTGTGTATATGTAAAAAATTTGTTTTTTCCTCAAAGTACTGTTGGGTTCATGACCCACTTTTCAACGAGAGCAATGTCAGGATTATCAACTACAGGAATTGATTTATTATCTGACGTTATTTTATATATATATTTATTTATGTTAAATATGCTTATATTAGTAACTAAATAGTCTCAAGTATGAATTAAAAATCCAAGTTTTTACATTCAAATATGGGCAACCATGAGATCATATCTTGAATCATCAGTTCTATATATTTTACTTAGTATACCTGTTAGTTTCTACATCAATCTGAATCATTCAAAATCACAAATAACTATGTTGTCATATTTGTCATGGCTAAAAAACATTAATTGTATTATTTTGCTTTGCTTCTCAGAATATCGAGTATGACCTGTGGAGGGTTATCTTGTGGTAGATATTAAATCCACATTGAATAAATTGGCTTCTTATACTCGTCCAATGTCAGTGTCCAAGCGTATTTACTCCAGAAAGCAATACTCGTTATACTTTTAAGTAAGTTTCATTTATTTAAATATGAGTGACGTGAAATTTATACCGAAATAATACGTGATTTTAATAAAGTCAGTGTTTGTTTTTAGTAATTAATTACATATACGTACATTTATAAATATTATATTAAAATAAATTGAGAGTAGTGTGAAATAATATATATTTTTTATAATCAAAAATTTATATTAATAGATAATGTTTTCAGGTTTCTAAAAGGGGTTTTTCAAGATGAGGCTTTTTATCGCAACAGCCTCGTTGTGGGCTTTGGTCTTAGCCAAGCCTGAAATGTATAAGGAATCAGAAGACTTCCAGTATTCAAGAAGTTCTTCTGACGAGGGAAGTAAATCAGGATTCTATGGTGCACAAAGAGGCAATATGGGGGGTAACTATGAAAAGGCGCATAATATGGACTCCATGGCACAACATCACATGAGCACTCTTGTACGACAAGTTGACGGAGAATTGGGGGAAGGCGCAAACACTAATACAGGAAGTGTATACACCGCTGCAAACTCCAGGGCAATTTACGGATCAGGAAATTATGATCTCAGTAATCTAAAGGGTCGGAACTTTGGAGAAAACCGAGGATTCGACGAATCGCAATCACAGTCATCTCGGTACCAAAATTCCAGATATCAAGGTAACTCTTATGCGAATAGCGCAAGATATGGTAGTGAGCAATCTCTTAGTTCAAACCAGAGATCTGGGTATTCATCTTCAAATCTTGAATCTGAATATTCTAAAAATAAATTGGAGAGTGAAAATCAATACCACGGTGCAAGCAACTATGATTATGGAGCCCTCGGCGGAAATAACATGAGATATTACTCAATTGCAAATAGCCAGGCTAGAGGCGCGTACGATAATAGTAATACGAATCTACATAGCATTTATGATTTAAATAATCAAAACAAACTATCAAGTGCTACTCCTGTAAAAATATATATAAGACCAGGCGAGAGGGTAGCGCTACCAATATCGGCTCCAACGTATACTTTATACAGTTCTAATTTACAAGACAAAAATGTCGCAGATACTACTAATGCTTTAAGCAGTTCTGGATCAGAAATTTCTTACAAACCTACAAACAATGCAAAGCATTACGAGTCGGCTTACAGTTACCATAAAAAATGGGAAAAACATGATACACAACCATTGGTAATTCCGACCGAAAATCCTTTTCCAGCTAATAGTGAACTTTTCGAAGATAGGGAATTAGACCACACCGGACAACAATACCAAAGTGAACTAGGTTCTTTAAACACTCATTTAAATAACGTCAATAACGGGTACTCCGCTCATCAAAATTATCAAAGTGGAATAGCTTCTGCCAATGCTCAGTCAAGTAAATCTAATAGTGCATACTCCAGTGGCTATGCCGCTCATACCAAAACAGCATCAGCCAATCAAGAAAGATATGAATCCGAAAATCAAAACAAGGTTTCTAGCGCAAGTTCTAAAACTTATTCTGGCGCACATAACTTAGAATCATCGGCATCAAATTTAAATAACCTCGTAGAGGATATAAATTCTCAGCCTAAGAGTTATCATTCATCGTTTTCATATCACAAGGCATGGGAAAGACACGGAGATCCTTATGTTATAATCCCATCTGGTGAAGTTCATGGACAACCGTCTCAGAAACTAACAGCTACATCTCAAAACCAAGGTCAATTTTCTTCTCAACGGTTTGGATCTCAATATAATCAAAGGAGTTATTCAAATATTGATTGTGATGCTCTATGTCATCAACGCAAAAAGAGATCTTACAATATAAATCAGTATCAACAAGATATAAATAAAGAGGATATTCATTTAGGTCAGCAAACTGAAGATGGGTGGGATTTAGGGCAGCAGACTGAAAACAAATTCGAAAATTTGGAAGATTTAGGTCAAGTAACGCAAAACACATGGGATAAGTTTGAAAATTTAGGTCAACAGACACAGAATCAATGGAACAATTTACAAAATTTAGGCCAAGAGACACAAAGCAAATGGGATAACTTAGGTCAAGAAACACAAAACAATTGGGATCATCTTACTGATGTGGGTCAAACAGCTGAAGCTAAATGGAGTAATCAAGATGATGTCGGACAACAAACGGAAAACCAAAAAACAGAATTGGAATCTCAAAATCAGGTTGGTAACATCGAAGATTTGGGTCAAAAGTCTCAAGGAGAATGGAGTAATCTGGAGGATTTGGGACAAAAAACTCAAAGCATATGGGGTGCTCTTGGGCATGAAACGCAAAGCAAATGGGATGCCCTAGGTTCAGAAGCTCTTAACAAAATGGATAATCTTGGACAAGAAACTCAAAGCGAATGGGATGCCTTGGGTCAACAAAGTCAAAGCCAATGGAGTAATTTAGAAGATCTAGGACAACAAGTACAAACTAACTGGGGAAAACAACAAGACTTTGGTCAAACACATAGTAAGTTTAACAAACATAATAATTACTGAATAATAAAGAATTTAAATATTTAATATTAGACATTACTTATCTACTGAAGTATATTTGTCATAATTAATATTTAAGTTTACAAAATTAAGTTGCATTTAATAGATATCTCTTGCAAAATATTATAATTTATATATTCAGTTACATTTATAATGTTAACATTGACTTTGTATAAGGTGAATGTAAAACAATAAATATTACTGGTAATCATTAGTATAACATAAGTTTATCTTTATGCAATTATTTATTTCATAATAATTAAAGAAGACCTGGAAAATAAAACACAAACTCAAACTACAGACAGCAAAAATGTTATAATAAATCAGGATGATAAGAGAATTGCTAATGTTGATAAAAATGAAAGTCCAAACCACAAGTTTTTGTGGGATACAATAAACCAAATGTTTGAAGAGCCACCAAAAACTGAGGATAATGATAGAATGTACAATAATGGCGAAACTTTACTGAATCATGATAGTAAACAAGTATTTAAGATTGAAAAATTACCTACTGAGAAACAGCCTAAAGATGATCAATTACCACAATCTAATAAAAATGAACAGACAATTTCAACAAAACCAAATAACAGAAACCAAAGACCATCTTTAATGGATTCTTCAACACATTCAAAACCAAAAGATGTACTCTACAAACAAAAACTGGAAAACATTCCAACAAATCCTTTTGAGATATTTCAAAATCAAGAAACTGATATGGATCAACAAAGTGAAAGTCACTGGAGTAATTTGAATCACCAGAGCGAAAAAGATTGGAGTAAGTTAGATCAACAGAGCGAAAATCAGTGGAGTAATTTTGGTCAACAAAGCGAAAGTCAATGGAGCAATTTGAATCAACAAAGCGAAAATCACTGGAGTAATTTTGGCCAACAGAGCAATAATCAATGGAGTAATTTTGGTCAACTAAGCGAAAGTCAATGGAGTAATTTGGGTCAACAAAGCGAAAGTCATTGGAGTAATTTGGGTCAACAAAGCGAAAGTCAATGGAGTAATTTGGGTCAACAAAGTGAAAGTCAATGGAGTAATTTGGGTCAACAAAGCGAAAACCACTGGAGTAATTCAGGTAAACAAAGCGAAAATCACTGGAGTGACTTGGGTCAACAGAATGAAAATCACGGGAGTAATTTGGATCAACAAAGTGAAAATCAATGGAGTAATTTGGGCCAAGAAACTCAAAATCAATGGGATGAGTTGAGTCAACAAACTCAAGGTGTATGGAACCATTTAGACAAAGAGAGCCAATTTCCCGGAGGTCAACAACATTACTTAAATCAAGATAAAAGTAAGTTTCACACAATACATCATATCTTAAAGATAAAAACTTTTAAATACATATTGGAATAAAATATTTCTTAGGCTTCAAATGTCATAATAATAGTAAGAGTCACTTTTAAATATATTTAATATTGTATATAAGTGACCAATATCAGACATTCTTATATATTTATTTGTAAATTTATATTATAAATATTTATAAACAAATTTTTGTCATTTCTCATTTTTAAAAATATATATATTTTCAAGCAGGATTTGCAGAAGACAAAGTTAAAACTGAAACTGAAATCACACATAAGACTGATGGCCAGATTCATCATTCACAGCCCAATAAACAAACCCAACCAGAGTCTGAAGACAATAAACATTTTTATGGAAACAATAAAGATTTAATAATTCGCGAGAGTGTACATAGTGAAAAGCATAATGTTGAAGACTTATCACATGATGATGTTATTACTTCTAGTAAATTACCAAACAAACCAATTTTTGATCTGAGTACAACAACATCAAGGGTAAGTACTGAAGTTGAAATCCTGCCTGGTGTTAATATAGAACCTTCAAACATTGGTCGTGGAGATATTGGTGCAGATGATGATATTTATGAGTTAGGTAGCCATATTAAAGATGAACATGAGAAACCAAATTTAATTGTTCTTAACCTACCTAGTACCACAATGAAACCAATAAACAATGAACATAGGAAACCTTATGACTATAGTCATATTTTGATTAAACCTACAACTGATAAAATACTTATAGTTCAGAAATTTACTCCAGAAAGCCAAAAAACTACAACATTACCTTCTCAAAATGTTTTAGAAGAAACAATAGACCAGCAACAACAATTTCAACAACAGAATATAGAATTACAAGAGACACAGGAAGATCTTAGTGTTCTTCCTGTCTATCCAGATTATAAGACTGTTGCCAGTCATTTCAAAAATCCTTCAATAAAGCAAGGGCGAAACTTAGAAAGTGTTACACTAGACCAGACTAACCAAAAGCATGATGTAACTGTTAGTAGAAGTAATGGTTTTGCAGAACAGGAAATAAGACAAGAAGTTACAAATTTAGAATTAGCCCCCATAAAACACATAGAAATAGAAACACCTGTAGAACCAACTACAGTAAAACCAGGATTTTGGAGTTCTGTATGGCATAAAACAAAGAATGCGAAGAATACTGTAGCATCTTGGTTTAAAAATTAGTTTTAATGGTGGTCAAAATTAAGCACAGCTTTTAATGTGGTAAAATTAAGTATTATGTTTAAGGAACTTTACTTACATCAGGTAAAGTATGAAAGTATTTAATGAATGCTTGCTGTTGTACTGAATCTGAAATAAAAAAAAATATTATGTAAATATGAAACGTCATATTTTAATATATAAACACATACAGATTTTATTATACTGTATATTATTTTTAATATGGCCTTAATAATAAGCAATAATATTGGAGCATGAATCTTATATTTAATAATTAATAATCTTATACTGTTATAAACAATTATACTTTTAATTTCACAAAAATAAAGGTTTTATAATACGAAGTAGTTTTCTTATGGGTTGATTACCTAAACTTAACGCATGAATTGGTTGCAGTGTCGACATCTTATTGTAAATGTTCTTAATAATCTCAGAATGCTATTAGTATTTCTATTTGAATAAGAAATAATAAAGGATTTCATAAAAGTTTAACAATTTACCGCGCGACTTTAAACTTATACGTCACAGTGACGGTTGAATATATGTTTTCTGTACCATAGATTATTGTGTTTGAGACCATATACAAAGGTTGCTCCAATAATGTTACACTATTCTGTATATAATATTTAGAATTTTAAGTTTATATTGTGTACAGAATTCTAATGTATTTTTATACATACGGCCAATTAAGTAGTGATAATTACAATTTTATATAAAATGAAAAGGAACCATTGAAATAATTAAAATACAATACCAAGTAAAACAACAGTTAGACTTAGACCTATACATATTGAATATCAATTGAATATGTGTTCATGTTTTTTAAAAAAAATCAATAATAGTGGTTTTTGAGATTTTTATCGAACAACTTCAAATTACTTAGTTATTAGTCTAGGTAACCTAGACTAGACTATATAATCTTTTATTATATCATTAAATCCTCAATCTGTCTTAAATAAGACAGATTACAATATTTTGTACAATTGTGTACTTAATTACAATTCAGTAAGTTTGTGCTTAATTTAAGAAACAATTCTAGAATAAAAAAGTGAAATATGTTACTAATTTCAAAAACAGTATTTTAGTAAATTGAGTATTCATAATTAAAAAGTCATATACTGAATGCAGGATACAGCTCTTCAACTTTCTAACCAAGCTCATTATTCTGAAGATATAAGAGTTGGTAATTTGTGGATAAAAGTGCTTAAAGCAACTTACTAAATTAAGGTTTCCGGCACGTGAACGCTGAATATTTCAGCCATTTCTTGGCCGAAAGATTTGAGCGTTTTTGGTTGAAACTGAAACTAAGGCCTGAAGTAAATTTTTTGGTTGGGACTTGCAAATTTTTTTGTTCGAAACCAAGCCTCCCGTCGGCCAGAAATTGTTTTCAATTGTTCCTAAATGTAGACAGATAATACTATTCTATGTTTACGATCCTATAACATTTCAGAGCAGAGAACGATCTAAGTCCATTCTAATTATATCTTTGTCCATCTATCTATTTATTTATTTATGCATTAATTTAAAATAATTCTTTGAAACCAATTAGCTAATAGGGCAGCTTATCTATTCAAAGAGATTTCTTACAAGAACCTTTGATTTGAGAGAAATGGAATTTAAAAACTTTTTTTACAAATGTTATGTAGCTGCATTTGTATTTTGTGTCGCTCTGGATGATGTCTGCAGATCGTCATGGTGTTTGATGTAATTTGAAGGTTCTATTTCACATGGTGAACAGATATAAAACTCAACTTATCAAGCTAAATTTTTTATTAAATTGTAGAAGAAAATGTAATTTTATTGTTTCCCTTTCATGTTTATTTGAGCTTGTTAAGCTGTTTTCCTAATTGTAAGAAAAATTAAATTTACGTTAGAAAAATATAAGAAAGCTTTTCAGAATACTTCCCTTGTGGTAGAAGACGTACAAAGATGCGACGTTCCTACGCAACACGAAACGAAAACACTTTTCACAGAGCACTGAATTCCGAGCGGACGTTTCTTGTTGTGATGTGGTCCGTTCTTTAAATAAATGGGTTATTCTTAGAGGTAAGGGGTAGTTTTGCAGTTTTGTTTTTCATTATCGTGATACCTTATGTGTAAATAATAGTTAGTTCCTCAAACCTAAACAGTGAAAACAATATGCATTTTTTATTAGTTAGCAATTGTTTTACTATCCATTCTGCGGATTCACGTTAAACGTGAAAAATTATTTCTTGTTGTGTTTAAACTAAACGAGATTTTATTTTACTTTACAATATTTCTATGGGAGATACGAAATAATGTAAGCATAATTCCATAATTGTTTTAATAAATATTTTTAGATTATGTTTACGCCATCGTTACCAAATAGCATTACAAGTAACGCACAAAATGTTTTCTTTAGAATTTTATAACCATCTAAAATGTTAATACTTTTGATCTTTGAAATCATAAATCTGCCTCTCATTCTCTCCTACGAGGTTAATTCATCAATTTAATTCTTGAATAACTCTTACTGCGTTGGGCAGCGTCATAATATTCAACTTTTATATTTTCGTATTGGTTTAAGTTCTAATTTTAAATATTTGGAGTGAAGCTTTTTTTTTCAAATATCAGTGATCAGGTAGCGGGGAAATAACTTTTAAATCTATGCTACTGCCTTTCTTTATCATTCCATTAAGTGCGAGTTCACTCATTCTTTCACATACTTCGTGCACATACACTCGTTTCCATCTTTTGGTTTACTAAAATTTTTGTTTTTAAATAATCTTAATATAAATTAATCAGAATAAGAAAATAAGGTTTCATTTTCTGTCAGTTCAGAAACATTTCGATTTACTATTTTTAGGGCTATGTTTGACATTGACAATGACAGTGTTCCTGTATTGACGTCTCATTGGTTGTGTTGTGTATATTAATTACAGTAATTGGATTTTGTTAAAATTAATTTTTGTTTGTGCTTAATATGTTAATTTTTAAATGTGCGCTTATTGTTTTATCATCCACTTATATCTTATCGTAAGTTAATCGGATTTACAAGTTAAACTTTATATTTTATCTCTATATCAATATATTAAAAAAAAATAAAGAGCGAAACTTTAAAATTCAAGTATAATTTATGTGCTGTCGAAATGTATATTATTTTGCTTATAATGTGCTTTATTAAATTATATAAACCACGTACATTGTACAGTTCGCTAAACCCAATTGCCTTTCACTTCAGTATTAAGTTTTTATTTATTTTTAATAACAGTTCTTTTTCCAGACTCTGTGCGAAAGTCGTTAAAGAAACAAATTTGTATGATAATGGACTCGCTTTAATGTATATTGCCTGTGGGGCATTAGGTGAGGATGAATCATTATTTTTTTTGTTTATATTTTTTCTAATACTTCAAGTCCATTCTAACAAATTTTTTTTTTTTATTATTTTGGAAAAAAGCTATAGTTTTAGGTAATATTTATTAATGCTCTAAAATTTACTTTATTTTGGGTTGACGTCTAATGACAATAATTATCTTTTTTTATTGTTAAACATATTTATATATATATATATATATATATATATATATATTATAATAAAAATTGAGTGTATTGTTACATTAAATATAAATAAATTGAAACAAATCATAAATTAATATTAATTTCATTGTCATTCATTTCATTCAATGTCTGTGATCAGTAAATAACTAACATCATTTTATATAAAATATTTGTGTAGTGGACCTAGATGTTTGTTCTAACCAATTGTTTTTTCAGCTGGAAAAATCATATATGACAGATACCAGCAAATTCATATCTTAGGGTCACTAACCCCCAACCCTAATGTGACTTCCTTTGCAAATAGGGTTGCTTCCTTCTCAGCCTCATTCTTGTCTCTGGGCTTCCTGGTCTACTTCTTTTTGTTTCTGTTTAAGGTAAGCTTTGTTGATAATAATATTAGTAAGAAGCTAAGATAAGCAAAGCAAAAGGAATGTCTCATTTATGTATTAAAATCCAAGTCACACGCGTTTAGCCATCTTAATTTCAATTTCCTTTTCATAAATTTTAATAATGAAGAAAATATGACATTTATTAAAACCAATTACAAGATAAAATTATCAAAACATCTTAAAATCAACTATACATTGGATTTGGATTGTTGTAAAAAACAAATAGTTTTTTATTGTTATTGTTTAATAAAAATAACAAATTTTAGAATTATAATTATGAAATACCTAACTTTGTACAAGCTATTATTTTGAACTAGTTATTTTTAATGGAGTATTCATAATCTTAACTATTTTTTTATCAAACTAACATCTTTCTGTGGTTTTACATGAAATAAGGCCACCATTCACTTAGTATTAAATAACTGTTCTAGAATGTGTATAATGTTTTATTTTTACAGGTGGACGAACAATGTTTAAGAGCATTGAGCATATTTATATGTGGATTTGGAACTTTGTATATTTGGGTGCAGGTTTGTCACAAGTTTTATTATGTATTGTTATTTTTAGTTAAACTTTTGAAATATATAAATTAGGATATCGGTTTTAATATGTTACAAAATTATCTATCAAGTTTATTCAATTATTATACAAGTATGCCACAGATTATAATAGAAGTGTTTTCATTTTTCAGTTGACCTTGAAAAATAAAATAACTAACTTTTTGTTTGTTGATAGTGCCAAATCACAATTTTTTTTTTTCATATTTAACTGAAACATAAAATTTTAGTTCTAAGTAACAACAAATCATATATAATTACAAATATAATTGATGATGATTATCCTTATATATCTACTTTATAATTTTTAATAATTTTAATCTTAATATGTTCTATTTTCCACTGTGATGTTATTTTAGTGCATCATAACTACATATATTTCTACACTGTTCTATGATAAGCGATTGACGATACTCAGGCAATGTCTGGCCAACGTGAGCTTCCCGGTACTAATTGTGATGGCCGTTTTCGGTACCGTGACTTCGTTTTTACCTACCGGTGAGATATAGTATATATTATATAGAACAGCTTTCATTGCACTTCAAGGTTAATGAGTGTTAAAAAGATGGAAGAGTTTTCCGTATTAAGAAAGATATTTCTCAATGTTACGCTACACTGAAAACCGCTGTACTGAAATTCTTGTCTTTAATAAAGCGACCTACTTACTGTCAAGGTTGATAATTTATCTGAAGTGAAACTGCATCTTGTATTCAGTGCGAGTTTAGTAGTTTATTCGTGAAAAATAAACATTTTAATTCTCCAAACTTCATTTATATCGAAATTACTGAAGTTGTCAAGCTTTATTTGATGTTTCATAAATATAAAATGAATAATTCATGTACGCAGACAGGGCTGCGACGTTGGAGAATGACGAAATTATATTTCGCAGAACACAGCTTCGAGTCCTATACCTCTTTTATCAAAGTTTATTGAAATTTCATTTAAATTATTTAATTGAATATATATTTTATTGATTTATACAATAAAAAAATGATTTTAAATTCTTTTTCAATGTTTGCAGGCAGTTCCGGTGGCCACGTATGTGACGTCATCACATCCATATGTTGTTACCTATTGAATACTATATTCTGCATATTTATATTGTCCTTTGAGAAGGAATACAAATATTTTTCAGAGGTAAGTTCATAACACTAATAAAATCTTGTATACAAAAATTTATAAAAACTTTTAGATTTGCGTCAAAATCATATTTAATTGTATGCAACTTATATAACCGTTCTACAAACCGACATACCTTTGTAATTAGTTATATAAAGCAAAGATAATGTTAGAAACATTTGTATGGTGTTACGACATCACTGATCTCGATAACTTGCAGTGTAACATTTGTAACACTAAACTATTTGGTATATGAAATTTGGTTCATATTTTTTTAATCGGTGGTTTCCTGAGATTATTATTTTAATAATGACTTTTTAATTGCGTTTTGTAAGTAAACTCCGATTTTAATTAGATGTTTTAATTTTTTCATACTGTTAAAAGAATTGCTTGTACTATATATCAAATATATCACTATCATGTAATTGATAAAAAAAATTATTATAAAATTCTATTTACGACTTTCATTTGTTTTTTGGCTATTTGTCAATTTAGTTTAATACGTAGTGCATGAATTTTTGCGATTTGTTGTTGATTATAACAAATTGAATATTTTACTTTGTCATTTTTGTCAAAAATTGTTATTATTTTGTGAAAGGAACTTTTGATAAAGTGAAAGGAAATTTGATAAGTTTGAGTGATAAAGCTGTAGCATTAATTGAAGATGGTTACACTTATAATCAAGTGGCTCAAACATTACGAGTGTCCAAGTCTGGGATCTTTCGCAACATTAAACGATACCGGAAACCTGAACACTACACGAGACGTGAAGGACAAGGTCGTAAAAGGGTTACAATAGAGAGAGACGACAGATTTATTGTCAGTCATGACCTTAGAAACCGCACTTCTATTTCTTCTGAGATACAAAACAAGCTACAGGAAGTTCGAGAATTTTAGTGCCATATTCATAAATGTAATTAAATTAATGAAACCCTTACTGAATACTGATATATATGGCCAGGCCGAAATAAAACCGTATTTCTTGTCATTCTGCCTTTTTTTTGCGTTCCTCTAAATATGTCCATGATTTTATGTTGTATGATATACATCAAATGGAGGCGCTGGTTCCTCTGACAGCTTTTGTAATGTAAATATAGTGTCAATATTAACTCAACTCTAATTGTGTAATTTCCAGGGACTGCGATCAGAATTGTTATTAGATGACGGTTGTTCGTCGAACGACTCGTCAGTCAACGAGCAGCCCATGTTCGTGTCGCGGGGGCTGTTCTCCGTCGTCATAGAGAGCAGCCTGGCGGCCGCCAAGGTGTCCTGACCCGCAGCCGCGCCTTCGGGCGCGGGAGGCTCCCCCAAAAATTACGGGAGCTTCGACAAACCTAAGATAAAACTAAAATCCATAGACAATCTGGACCTATCCCCGGTTTCGGACCCGGACACCGACAGCGGCATGTCCTCGGGCGATAATTCCTTAAAATGTGTATATAATAGCGTCAGTCCAATAGATAAAGAAATAAAGTGCCTAAATATTAACACCCGGAATGAGATTCCAAGCCGGCCGTCGACAGACGACGACCGACCCTCCACATCCGGCGGGGGGGATACGACGATAGATACAGATTTAATCGTGATAGACCCATTCGAGAGTAGGAGTGACAGTGTTACTAGTGTAGGCCCCCCAGCGCGCTGCGAGAGCCAGCAGCTGGTGAGTCTGTCGCTGTCGCTGCTGCTGGCCGCGCTGCTGCAGGCCATGCGCTGCTTCGCGCAGTTCCTGGAGGACATCGTGGCGCCTCAGAGGTTATAGCGCTCCACGGTGTATTGTTGTGTGTACGTTTACGAATTATTATCAATAAAATGTATATTTAATATCATTGTAAATTTTGTTTCATTGATCTATACCATACTAGGAGCGCGAACCAGACCTCAATTTTGACTCGCTGCGCTCCCAAAATCTCGGTATGTGTTAGCATATATTGAGCGAAGCGAGGTGCAAACAGTACCAAAATTGCATTTACAAAACATCGACGCTTTCTGTCTCCAACAATTTTTTTAAAGATGAGACATTATTAATTTTTTTGTATTTTTGTTTTAAAACCACCATCAAACGGATGGTCTAACCGTGTGCAAAATTTGGAAGTTTTCAGATATACCTTTTTTGATTCATGCTTGCACAAAGGATGCAAAAGTCTCATAGGGAACTTCGCTCAATTATGAAGCGGAAAAATTTTTGTTTAAACGCACTCATCTTTGAAATTTCGGGAAGGATTTAAAAAAAACTGTCTGATTTTGATTACGCTCCTGTTAGTTATCTTAATAGTAAATAAAATAACTCATCTTCGTATGAACCCCGAATAACAAATGAAACGCAAAAGTTATAATAATAATTTAATAAATTATATCGAATACACAGATATCTACTCACGCGACGAAATAAATTATGAGGTTACAGGTCATATACACTAATTTATTGTCATATTATTTCACTAGTTGGTTAGAGCGAGGCCTCGTTGATGACGGTGATGAGTCTATTGTTGGTATGGCACTTTTTCTTGAACTTGATGGAGTGTCTGTCGTGTTCGGGTGTCGTCTGTTGTTCTCGGTTGGAGGGTTGGGGCGAGTTGGCTACCACGATGGACCAGCGTCGGCCACGGCGCTCGTTCAGGTTAGGGAGCTCGGCTATCAAGTTGTTTTCATATTCGCTTAACATTAGATAATTTTCCACCTGTGATTTAAGAAATCGGTTAGTGTATTCGTCGAATCATGGTCGGAATAGTAACATTGCAATACGTTTTAAGTTATGGGATTGTGAATTACAATAAATTATAGTGAATTCGCATTTATCTTTTTTATATTATTCATAAGTAGCAAAGTTTCTTTAATTCGAAAATTATATTAACGTAATGTATGTTGTGTTACAACTAAAAATTGTAAATTGTTTTATACATAATCAAATACGATAATATATTTAATGGCAATAATTTGAAAAATTACCTTATTACAACTAGTAATACAATCGCCACCGCAATCCAAATCCTCTAGAAGGTGCTCAGGTATGTCTAGATCTAGGTCTAAGTCTAACCCACCCTCCTCGCTAATACAGGTTAATTCTGGGGGAAGATTCGGAGGCGGGGAACCTAGACTGCCTGGACCGATGTCTAGAAGAATATCTCGACGACTGCCTGGTGCTACCAGCTCGGCGCCTAGAACTTAACAATTTCAATAATATCATATTTTTTTATTTCATTTTGTAAAGAGAATGACTTAAAGAACATTATCTCCTCCATTGTGAAGAATTTTATTGATATTTTTACTCTGATATCAATTTTGATCCGTGATTATAATAAATCTCTTGTTTTTATATTATTTTCATTCTTACAGGGGAGTATTGAGGTCGAAGCAGTTGTTTTGACTTTTATCTCAATCTTTGGTCAGTAGGTTTTTAGTATCACAAAGCTGTTAAGTAAAGCAAACAATTATAAAACCGTGAAAATTATAAGGATAAGTTTATGTATTCGACGCAATTAAGTCAAGTTACCAATAATCAATCAATCAACCACGTAACCCAATTCGACCCATTCGTGTCCATTCTTTGAGATTGCCTGCATAAAAGATATGTATATCGTTTAAGAATGATTGATTTGTGCTCTGCTTCTTTGTGTATTGTTTGCTAATTATTTACTGTGTCCTATGTGTATGTACCTATAGTACTGGCGGGTCTGGCGGTGCGGTCTCGGGCGCGCCCCCGCGGCCCGCACGCCGGCTCACAACCAGCCTTACCGCCGTTTTCTCTAGAAAAAGTAATATCGTTATTTTAGATAATATAATTATCGTTATTTTAGATAAAATAAGGGATATCTACAAAAGGTTTAAAGATGTTGGTTAATATAGCCCTATTTTTTTTTTGATATCATTTAAAAGCTATGGTTACCTTACAAAATTTGCCAAATGCCATATTAACCCGGGTAGACTACTAAGAAACTGCAAATAAGTTCTGAAAGACTACATTTTTTCGAAATCTTAAGAGATAGTAAGAGATAGCCAAGAAACAATAACAAAAACAAAAGATGTAGAATAAACTTTGCGTTGTTGCGCAATGTTACGTTACATTATCTTCTAGTACGCAGGAGAGGGGGTCCTGGATCACCTACTTGTTTGCCCTCCTTTTTATATCGTATTTCATGGCAAGGAATATTAAAAAAAATCTTACAAATTGTGTTTTGTTCAACACCTTTTCATAACGGTTTAAAGCATTAATTTTACAAACATTCTCTCACAAATATAGGAACAACTTAAATCAAATAAAATATTAGTACCGCTGCTTCAGACTCACTTGGTGTGTTTATGCGCGACGCTGCGGCGGTGCAGGTCGATGCAGAACAGAGACAGTGAGCCGATCAGAGAACATGTCGAGCTGAAGTAGTAGCCCGCCTTGCCGCCGCAGCCGTCATTGATATATCCTGAGGATATTAAAAGATTAGTTACGAGAACATTTTCAAACGTGTATGCTTAATGATTTGAAGATATTGATGAGTTGATAAAAATAAATAGAGAACTTCAACAAATTGAGTGATATCTTTTAGATATTAACCTGATAACGGTACACCTATCGCAATGGGTACGGCCTGCGAGCACTGCACGAAGCCCCACGTGCGGGCGAAGTTACGTGATCGCACGCGCTCGTAGGTGTACATCTTGAGCGAATAGTGGTAGCCTCCGCAGAATATACCTGTTAAAAACTTGTTTATAAGGTCTCGTTTCTCTTTTCCACCTGCCGTAATACTCATCTTCACTATGATAAATACCATTTAATACCATTTAAGTAACTTCGAATTAATATAAGATCAATCTCGAAGCTTATTACAATATATTTCATTACTGATAGTGTTTTATGTATTATTATTCTGTGTAATACTAACCATAAACCCAGGCGAACAGAACATATCCTCTATAGGATCCCTCAACCGCTGTTAGAGCCATGGTTGCTAGTGCACAACCAAAAACCGCGGCTTGAGTGAGGTACTGCCTCGCGATGCGACACTCCGCGGAGTTCTGACGGACCAGGAGACCAAACGCCGCGCAACCTACCGCCCACGCTAGACCGAGATATGCTTGCAATAACTCTGCCGTATCGCCTAATCCTAAAAAATGTTTTGTTTATTATGTATTTTTCTTTTCAGCTTATGAATTTTAGTAAAAAACTTGAGTTGATATAATAAGGATAAGCTTAATTTTTTTTGCAAAATAACACAACATCAAACGAAAGTGACAAAATATGACATACCTTCCTCTTCAGCGTGATAAGCCAGATAAAATAGAGGCGTATTGATTCCAAACGCCGATATCCCGGTAGACATGAGTAAGATTCTCACGGTTTTAGATCTCAAGGTCGAGAAATCGAAGAACGGCTGTCTGTCATCAGATTTATTCCTGTCTTTCATTTTTCGTTTGATTTTGTTCTGATTCTTTAGGTGTAGTATGGCACGTCTTTGAGGATGGTAGAGCGAAGCGGACCGGTAAAATGTTCCTAGAATAAATGTCACAAAAACGACTCCTGTCACTGCCTGGAGTCCCAGTCGCCAGCCTATCGCCCTGAAAGATAATAAATAGATTAATTACTATATTCTTTTAAAGAATAATAAAGTATTATAAGTACCTGATTGCTCCTTTGATAAAGGTTGACATAACAGCGATGCCGAGACCACTGCCGCTGACGATAAAGATTTCTACCAGCTCGCGGCGTCTTTTGAAGTATTGTGCAACCATTAGGGTGGAACAATCTCTCGTCAGACCTACCCCGACCCCTACAACTGTACCTGCGACATATTAAATAAAATAATATTAAAATAGACGATATTAACAAAATAAAAACAGTGTCAGAATTGGAAATGCTATAATAATGAGATCGTGACAATTATTTAATAATTTTCACGATAACAATATCTAACTATCTTATAACTATATGTTTTGCAATTATAATTATTTGAAAAATATTTGTACTTAATAAACAACATAAATTCGTAAACGTTTTAAATAATTTTAAAGTTATTGTAAAGTTGATGTTACTTTACGTACATACTTTCGTATATACAAAGTACATATATAACAATAATGCTAACAATGACGACGATATAAAATAAATTCTTTAAAATGATTTATAAAATTCTGACCTAGTTCATTATTATTACAGAACATATCTGATGGAATTTCAGCTTTAAAATTGGAAAATCCAATATTCTCTGCAAATCCATGCTATTTGGTTGTTCCTCATTGGTTTTATTATCGTCTTAAAGTCATGGAATAAATAAAGTCATTGGAAACGGTTTTCTTATACAATATTTATTTATTTTAAAACGCCTTGTTAACTGCACTTAAGAAATAAACCGCTATATCCTCTTAAGGGTAGTAAGTGCTAAATAAGGGACAAATAAGTGAATATCATTCTCTATCACTTATGCGAAAGATGGCAGAAATCAAATCATTACATTTCTAATGACAGTTACGTCAGGCCGGCGGCTTTCCCTAAAAACAATTAACCTAAAAACAATGGTGAAATAATATTAACATCAGTTTTTATCTTAAAGTAATATTTAAACCACAACATATATTCTATTCCCAAATAGAAAGAACGATACCATAAACATGCCTTCGATACATTTTCTCGAATGCAGTGGAAGCAGTAAAATGCCAGCGACCGACAGCAAGGAGAAGTGGAAAACGTTCAGGATATCACCGTTTATCAAATAAGAAGTAAAAGTAATAGAGTGATTTGCAAAAGTTATACTGTATTTTATTTGTTTCAAATGATTCATTTATTGTCAAATATGACCAATTAAAAGCCCTTAACGCATAGAGATAACAAAAAATATAATGCATTCATTATTCATAATTTCACTCCTTGATCACTCACTCACTCCGTGCTCACTCACTCACTCCTTGCTCACTCCTTGCTTCACGATAAGCCACCATAATAAGAGGTATAAAATTATCCCTACTTTGTTTGTATTATGGATATTGCTTGAAATTGTATGAACCGCATAATATTTCCGCTTTTTAATGCCACTTCCGCGTCTGTACTCGTAACTAGAGTCCAGTTGCAGGGGCTTACGACGGGGATAGAACTGTAAATCTTCTTTAATGTTTTTAAATGAGGGCTGTCTTTATCTGTTTTTTCCTTATACTTACGATTACGCTTGTAAGTTTTTACGATAGGGACTTTTTTAAATAAAATTGAAATGGCGTCCGGATTTATGAGCTAAGACTGTTTATTTTGCATTATTTTTGCTTAGTTTGAACATGGAGGTCTAGTCGTATACATGTTCTATTTTACTGGATGAAAAAAAAGTATTTTGGTATTCTTTGTTTAATTTACAGAATAATATGATTTCTTTGTATAATAAAAAAAGTTTTTTAAAAAGCATAATTTTTATTATGCTAATAACCGTTTTCGGTTATTAGGCTGAGCTAGCAATAAGTTATCAAATTTTAGAAATAGCCTCAAAGTTATTGAGACTTCCATGGATATAAAATTAAGAGTTTGTAATATGATGATTTTTACATATAATACAACGTTGAATAAATTAAAATATTTTTTTAACGGCTTCATTGTTACACCTGAATACTAAAGTTTGGTTCATGTCAGTGCAATATGTTAGTTAGGATTGTATATCTAACGTCTCAACTCAATGCTTATACGATATCTGTCGGTTACTAGTAATCCTTGAAGATGTTAGTACATTTATGCAACATAGCTGTCATTATTTTCGCGGCGACGCCATTTATATTGTTAAAATGTGAATAAGATTCTGCGACGCATTCCGGTCGGTCCACTATTTTCATATATTTAGTAATTTGGTCTGGATTTGCAATATTAACCGTCCAATTTACAAAATTTCCTATTTGAATATTGCGGTTTTAGCTTTAAATTTTCACCAGCAAAAGAGATTTTTTATGATCTATAAAAACCAAAAATAAGTTTGAAATAAGGATACTTTCTCTCAGTTCTTGTTAATAAAATTATCATTTTCATTACTTTGAAGGAAAAAAATAATACTATGATAACATAAATTATGTAGAAATGACTTCTGTATATTTCCGAAAATTCGTGACTGAATGGGTTTAATTAGTGATTGTAATTATTTATGATCATTTTAGTTTTATGTGGATATTGGATAATTATATATAAATATTTATTGAAACAATAAAATCTTGAAGTTATGGGCATTACCAGAGCTATTTACTTAGTGCGGCCTCGAGTGGGCGGTGAGTTGGATTCTGTACATTTAGTCACTGGGTCAATTACGGCTGCCTTTGATGTTCTTAAACGGGTGTCGGATATGCAGCTGATTAAATAAATTGAGCTGTCAGAAATTACGAGATGCAATTTTAAGTGAATTTACATCCCATTGTTTATACGAGACTGGTTGCAATAATTTTTGCTAATGATCTGCTAAATTTAGTAATACTTTAATAAAACTTTTTGAGTGTTACAGAGAGTGCGAATTCTGTGAATTTGTGTATGTGTAAGATAATTGTAACTATAACCACTCTCTGAATATAATATAATAATAATAATATTTTTTGCAACATTCATAATGATATTTTTCAATTAAGTGGTAAAAGTTTTGTATCTTGAGAGATTGAAGAGAGTGCGGAATTTTAATTGAATTGATCGAAAATAATGTATGGCTACATTGTTCCAAACGTTACTGTTAATCATATTGTTTCTTATAACTATATGTCATTAAAAACAGCATGCTACGGATTTATTTTATTAATTATGATCTTACAGAGATTTAACAGTATCTAATCATTTTTTTTGTCAAACTGTTCATGAATGAATACGATTTCATTGGCAAAATATTTATAATTGACATTAAATAATTGAAATTGTTAGCATTTTAACAGATGCAGTAAAAATTTGGGCGCAATTAAAATAACCACCGTATCGCATTTGGACGAGGCTGACAAGATAGGGGGAATTAGATATATTACTATTGCATATATGGAGTGTTCGCACTTAAATAAAATTAATTAAATTAGGAATGGTTTTATTTTCTACTGAATAAACAGTATCCTCGTTTGTATTGGTCTTGCAAATCAGTACCTGGGATTACATGGGTTTGGAGCAGTATTCGATTTTGACAAGTTTTTGATTACGTTAGCAATATACATGATAAATCCTTTCGATAGTTTAGCTAAAAAGCAAAGAAATTATGATATGTACCTTAAAGTTTCTTTTCTTAAACAGTGCAGGATATTGACTTACCGTAACTGAAGAATAATTGATGAAACTGCGTAGCGAAGGAGGTGAAGAGACAGCCGAGGGCCGCCACCAGGCCGCCGACCACAGCGGTGACGCGGGTCGACTTGCGAACGCACAGCGCCACTGTCACCGGCGACAACGCCAGCGCCACACCAGCGGATATTGCGCCTAGACACCCTGGAGATTATAATATATAATATTAGATTACAAATTAAAACAGTCTTATCTTGTTACCACAAATACAAAAGGATGTAGGACGCCGGAAGCCCAAACATCTAACGGCGACATTTATCAGACATCTGACGTATATCAGTGATTACTGAAAAAAATAATTTAAAGTGGACAAGATATAAATAATTAAATAAATAAAAAGATAAAGGATTAACATCCTGAAATAATGAAACTTAATTAGGTAGATACAACAATATATTTGTTGTCTTATCGAGGTGCTATAGAGAGTGAGATGTTGCATTAAATAAAATAACGTTTGAAGAAATAAAGCTCCTTTTAAATCTCGTCATCAATAATAAACAAGTTTAAATATTTTTTCATCATTGACTAAGTAGGATGAGGTAGCAATATTTATACCAGTTCAATAAAAATGACAAAAACACGTATGGGTATTATTTAATAGAATTACCCGTTATCATCATCTAAAGTGGCTAATGGGGAAATCCTTAATCATCGCACGATCTTCATGACAGCACGTAACTTAAAGTCACGTTCGTAAAAGATCTTTAAACTTATTGTTATCCAGAATCAAAATGATCTGTTATATACGCTTTCACGTATCTCGTGCTGTTACTTCAACCCTGTTATCATAAAATTATCTTATATCGGAGCAAACTTTCATAAATTAAATTTTTATCTTCGACTGCGAAATTGTATCAGTTTATATTTTTATATTTGTAATAAGCTCTTAACCCGTTTTGAAGTAAACAAGATAATGCAATGACGATCTTGTTTTAAAAGTAGTTTTGTAAAAGTAACCAAAGTTGAAATTTCAATATTTTTTACATTAAGAATCATATAATCTTAATAAGAAATTACTAGACACAGCTGTGCTTGTTAAAGTTTTGTAATTAATATTTGAATGTAATGTCTTTTACAAAAAGTCTTGAGGCAATAAATTTATTTTTCAACGATATTAGTCTAAAACAATGAGATAAAACTATCAATGATGACAGGTTTTCAAGCGACAGAAGTATCTTTAATTTATTGTTTCGTTACTGAATATAAAAAATATAGTCTAGGAGTTATTTATAGTAAATTTCGCGTTATTTAGTGCTCTATTCGTAGTCTTTTTGAATAGCAAATGTAACATCTGTCTCTAAAGGTTTGATTATTTAAAATACATTTTAAGATTTAGTATCTGTTCAGGAATTATTCATTATGCTGTCTTTGAACAACTTGTAGGTAATATTTAACATAGAATACTTCTCCGCATGGTAATGTAGTGACGGTCAAATATTTCGTTATTGCCTTTTATATTTTAAGTTTATTTCAACTTTGACACTAAGTTTTTATTAGATGCTGAAAAACGAATATTTATTATATTGGAAAGTACTAATTTACTTTTATATTCTACACCATAAACAGTTATAATTTAAATTGATAGTAATGTCAAATAAATATATTGAGTACGTTTTAACAAATCTCAGAATCTTTTTGTCATATTCGACTATTAAGTTACTTAAGTGTACAGAGTTGCTTACAAAAGCTAGAGTTACAAAAAAAATAAAGTTGATAAGCGTGGGGCGATTCAATTTATGTGCTTCAGTAAAAATAAGACAAAACAGAAGCATTATATTGTTTATTTTATATAAAATAAAAGCAGATTGTCTAGCAAGTTTGTAAGTGTTAATCATACTATGATATCACAAGGCCATTGTCTTAAAGATACAAACTGTTAACTTTAGGAAAGTCGAGCTGTCTCACAAATATCGCTATTGAAAAAGTTTTAGAAATACACTAAGGGCAGGGTTCGTCAACATTTTAAGCACACCACACATCTGAAGAATAAATCGGCTAGACAATGTTTAATCTAGCTACACAGATTGATGGGCTTTGTCCTTGTTTGTCCGTTTTAGTGGTTATTCTGCATCTAATTGTGCCAGACGAAACAAAGCAAAATAAGCATGTTATTATCCGATGTTGATAAGACGCGTTTTCTTTATTTTTGTTTGAAGACAAACTAACAAATATATTTAAACTTACGGTACAAAGTAAGAGCTTTAAAAATATTTGTCTTTTTATACGAGATACAATTATAAATAAAAATACTAAATTTATTAGCATACTTATTGTGATGTAAATATAAATGCTAGTTTCAAAAACTTCTAATTCTGTATACTTGTATAATTTTATAAGTTATATCACAATCGACTATTTTTATGAAAGCTATGGTAATAGCAAAATACAAAACTGTAAATAAAAGCAAAGTTTATTCAGGAGTCGACAACAATTTATGCAATAAAATTTCTTAAGAAATCTAATGCCAGTTGTTTCTATAGACATTGAAATAAAGTTGCTTTATCATCGTCTTTTAAATTTTGTATTTACTTCTATTAAGGACTAGACTTACTGACTTTTATTAAGAGAAGCATTTTTCTTCTTCCATATCCTAAGAAGAAGATATATATCATAAGAAGAAGATTTTGATCAAATCTAGATAAATCTTCTTAGATTTTTTTAAAAGTTCTCAATCGTATAAATTTATATAATTATCGTTGTTATGTATATAATTGACATATAACAGACGCTTCCATACTTTTTGTTAGCTTTTCATTTCTTATTTGAGATAAAAAAAATGCATAACAGGAGTTTGTTAGTAGGAGCCGTAAAAACTAAGTTAGTGTTTTTTGTTTTACACAGATGTCAAATTTATTATTATTTTTTAGTTTGAAGTTTATTTTTTGCTGCTACTTTATATGTTAAAGATATTTGGTTTATTTTTTTGTACAAAATCATTTATATTCCTATTTGCTTACTTATTTAGAAGACATGAGAATTTGTCGCTGAAAATAATATCATTAAACTATAGGTAAATAAAAAAGTTACAAATTTCCTTTCGTAAAGTTTTCGTATCAGGAAGTTTTTGTTATTTAATTTGATGTGATATTAAACAGCAGATCTTTAACTTACTTCAAAGAGACTTGTAACAGAAGACGACAAATTTTAGATATTTATTTTTACGACACGACACAGTGTGTATCTGAACATGTGTATGTGTGTGTGAAGCTTTACAGATATGGTTTAAAATTTTACTTTCCAACTTTCTATTTTATTCACGTTATTGGAGTATTTTAAATGTATCAATATATTATATGAAATAACTGGGTTTATGATTGTACATTGAATAAATGCTGAACCTTAGCACACATTTTTTTGAAATTGTTTATTAATAAACTTTTTATTTTTTTCACAACTTCTTAAATTTTTATAAATGTCTATTAACAACTAATTGTTTAGCCATGTTTAACTTATTTAATTATAAATAAGTCAAGAATGTACAACACATCAATTATATTTGTAGAGTTGTTTCAATCTTAAAAAATATTCTTTCAAGTTTTCAAATAAAAAAAATATATTTAACTATTCAGTTTATTTGAGATAAAAAAATACAAAAAGTATATGTCTGGTTAATGTCTGGTTTGTCTGGTCTGTATTAGTCTTTTTAGAATGAATTCTATAAACCGTTGAAGATATAGAAGCTCTTTGGCCTACCTAGGGATACTATTTTCAGCTGGATATTTAACATACATGAATAATTATAGTCAAAACAATACCTATTTTTTCATAATTTATAACTCTTTCGACACAGATGCATACAACTCGAATGGGAGGCAATTCTTTAGATGTGGTAAAAGCATTTTTAATAAATGGTCTATAAGATCTGAGAAGGAATTGGTTATATGTGTTGCCTGTTATGATGTTCTGATGACTTGCGTTCTGTTCATAGCCCAGTGACATTATTGATTAGTGGGTCTCGTAAACATCAAGAGATTTGGTGTAAAGGAAGAGTGGCGCCGCTTTTATACATATATATGGACTATTTGGGTTAGTACTCAATTTCCGTATCTTGATTCTTGTTTGATACAGTCTTTTTATCATTGTGAGGATCACAGAGTTTAATTTACTAAGAGAACAGTAGAGCTTCGGTTTATTTTGTAAAGATATTTCAGTGTTGCAACACGTAAATCATAACGATGTTTCACTACAAAGTATCTGTAATTTGACATTTATATCTCGGGGCATACCTTTGGAAATAATAAACAAGATAAAAGAGACAATTTCACAGGAGCTAGATAATAACTGTGACATTATATATCCGTTGAGAACAAACCGTAATTTATTATATAATTAATATTAAAGTACGACACAAATCACGAACTGCGTTTCAAAAACGGTATTATAATGTGAAGCGTAACTTATTATAGGAGCTGTCACTGAGGCAAAACATATTAAACCGCTGATGATAAATGTGTGAGGTCGGTGTAACGCTACCAGGATCACGCCTCACGTCGATTCTAATAAACGATTGTAGATGATTGGCAGTAAGGCGGGCGGCCACACGTCACTCCGCTAGCCTTTTTTGCCGGTCTAGCGATTTTCGCGAATATATCTCCGAAAACAAGCATCATAATCTTCAATCCATCATATCTGTCATATAAAAGCGTTCAATATGAAATACCTCTTTTATTTTCAACATATCAATCAGGGGAGATTATTTCATAATTTGAAAATTTCTAAATATCTTCAAAATGTTCTATAAATTTATACAAATAACGTATTTATAATATAGTTTAATTTGATTAAATTACATATTCTGTGCATTTATTAATTCGCACCCATGAATATTTCAAAGTCTAAAATCCGTATCCAAAGGCTGTCGTATATTTTGACGGCCCATTAGCTTGAAATGTTGCGAATGGCTATTCCACTAGATAACGACTCCATTGAATACGATAATCGATTTTTGACGACACTTAAGACACATAATGTTATATTTATCGACTCTTATTTTTACGAGTCTAGTGTTACTGAAATCCATTTGGTCGTATTCTGCGTGACATAAAACTAATACGTCTCTTCAGACGATCTGAATTCCGATGGGTGTTGGATAAAACCGATATAAGTGAATTTATTTATATTGACTTGACTATTTATTGCTATTTAATTACGGCTGCCTGAGGTTGCGCCACCAATGTCATTAAGTGACAGAATATGTCTGTGACAGCATATAGTACTGTGAGCGAAAATATTGGCAAGAAAATCTGGACAATAAACGTTGATTTAGAAAGGTAGTTGATATTCATATTATTAGCACTGAAAGTCTAGGTACTACACTATATCTTCCTACAAATTTCATAAATACTTTTAAGCTAGTTGTATGTGTGTGCCTCAATGGATGGGTTGGTATGACACTTTAAATACACATAATTGTTAAACAATCAATCACTCTTTTTTTTTCTCGTATGCTTTAAAAGAAGGAAACAATGATGCATACCATCTGATGGTAAATGATCACCACCACCTATTGTGCACCTTGAATTATGAGAGAATGTACTAGGTCCACGCAAACGGGGTTAGCCTCGCGACGCAGCGCGCGAGAAACAATAACATTCTATATGTTAACTCTATGGGACACATTTTATCAATTATCTCAAAAACTGCAATTACGATTCGGCTGATTTTCAATCTAGACCGAGTTTTGCTCATTATGCGCATGTGTATAAAATTTCGTGCGTGTAGCTCGTAAATTGAAGGAGGAGTAGGGTAACAAATAGTTGAAAATTTGGGTAGTAAGGAGCTTCGCTTCGATCAGGTCAACAAGAGCGTTGCTTGCCTATGAAGGGGATAAGAGCTTTTTGGAGGTATTGATCCGGAAAAACCATAGTTCGTTGATCATTTCTTGATAAGCACAGTCTTGAAAGACGCCACCCATCCAGGTACTAGAGATCGTTATGGATTCTAAAACTATCACGTCTACATATTTTAAGAAGTCGAGGGTCTTATTGTCTCATAAATGTTTAAAAGGTATAAATACCCTTGTTCAAAAAACGATCTCGTGACCACGGCCGGTGTAATTTGGCCGAAATGTCGGGAACATATTACGCGTCAATAAAACACTAGGGATCGTATTCATGACTTACCTTGTTGTAATATATGTTACCAGAAAAAACAGACATTGAGTAAAAATAGTATCTGTGTAAAAGACATATAGTTATCATAATAATCATGACTGAAATCAATAATTTATGATCTGAACATTCGTTATTAAAACTTGTTTGTATCTTGTTGTGGTGTATGTTTGTCAAAACAATAAATTGAGTTAACATTTCTTGTTTGAAACCAGTATAGTGTACAAAAGAAAAAGTGTCTAACAACTAAAAGCTTAATACACAATTTAACGCAATAAATAAATAACTACAGATACTAAAAATACTTTGACTGGTTTTTATAAAACAACTTTTATGAGTTAAAGTATACCTAACATTTTCCAAATCTAATAAGATTACAAAACTCCTGCTGATGAAATATGTCCCCATTTCAGTTTTCCGAGGTAAAACGATCCCGTTTACTGTCGAAGTTGGAGAGGCTGTTTGATTCACTCTTCCAAATTGTATTTACATAAAGGATTGTAAATAACAAATAATGAAAAAGCTTCGGATGAAGCAAAGAAAAAATAAAATAGAATCTTCGCAATCAAATAACGCCAAATAAATACTGTTACCGAAAGCAGATAGAGTTCTTGAAGTGCGTCAATAAACTTAAGCAAAAATAATGAATACATTGACGTAGGCTAACTTTAGCGAACTCGTCAGACATTCAACTTATTGTATTTACACTTAGGAATCTGCGCTTGGATTTCTTCCAACTCAACAACTCCCGGGGGATGTAGATGATAATGTAGGAATAAATACTTCAATATATTAAACTTACTTGCAGAAACTATCGATAAAGTTTTTATCTAGTAAAGGTTACTTTATTGTAGTCATTCAAAGTTTCAATATTACTTTTAAGTATAATATGTAACGCAGTGCTATGTATTAATTTATTTTTTTGTAATCTTGCTTAATTAATTATAAGTATATATCTTTTATTAATCATAAAAGGTGTTATAAGATTACACGATTTAACTATTTACCTGATTGCATTCGAACCTCCGGTCCGAACCGTCTTACAGCTTCGACGGCTAGCACTGCGGCAGCTTGATGCAAACCGTGGGCCAGTAGTTGTGCTATTGTGGCTGCTGCTGCTACCCCCCATCCCCAGCCTCCTTCGGGGTAGTAATGACGAGTAAGAGTTAGCAACTGTCGGGGGTCGAGCTTGGTTTGTCGCGCAGGGGCACCGCCACTCGCTTCGAGCACCAGCGGCAGGGATCGTGTGCGTAGAAGCGGCGCGCCGCCCGACGACCATGACTCTTCCATCAATGCGCGCGCACATCGTGCGCACCCGACAGTCGCATCACCGTGCACACACACACTCGATCATGTCCGCTCACTCATCACACCGCAATCAATATTGTACATTAAACACGCACACCATTCGACTGAAAAAAACCTAAGCCAGTGTAAATGACACTATGAAACGATCGAGACTATGCCTAACATTCGTTTGCGATGATTGTACGCCCCTTTGCAGTAAATATGGCTATACTATCGATTGGGTTTCCAGAAAACTATCGAAATAAAGAGTCTCAATAGACGTTGATTTGACATATCTATGAGTCTAAATGTAATAACGTCTCGTAAGCTTTGAGATAGAATCGTATAGAATCCGAATAAATCCTCTGAGACTTGCGCTACGGGTTTAAACGTAAGAAAGCTTGCGAAGTTCTTATTACTTTCATTGTCTCTGCATAGTTTGATTACATTTTAATAATTAACATAGTTTAAGTCGTTCGGAAACAATAAAGCAATCTAATGAATTTTAAGTAAGTTAATTTGAATAAAACAACTGGATGGCAAACGAGCAGACTGTCCACTCCACCTGATCGTAGGTGGTACAATTCGCGTCATATTATAGTGTTATCTGCAATAATAGGATATTGTAACGATTGCCTCTTTAAGATAAAACTTTAGCACTATCTACAAAACTAAAATATAATATTTCTGATTTTCATAATAATATTAAAAGTCAATAATAATTATAAGTCATGGTAAATCATTATTAATTTAAATAATGTTTGTATTTTATATTAAAATTTTAAGATGTTCACTAAAGTTAAAAGTTACGCATCATTAGTACTAACTGCAAGTATATAAAAACCTGCTTTAACTTCAATCTCTCAATCGTCACAAACACATTCTCGGTCCATACAGGGCCATATTGTCCAATTCGACAACCAAAACATTTTGGAAAGTGGCTTAAGGATAATGCCCTTCGTAATAGCGTTGTGTGTCAGATATGGGTCTTAAATGGCCTGGAAATAGTAGGAAGATAGCTGATAACAGTAATGCGCTACTACGAAATGTATTTCAATGTGAAAATTTAGATGACTTGTTTGTTATTTATAATTTATTTGGGGCTTGGGTATTTCCTGAATTATTGACAACGTTGCCGATTCATTCATAAAAAGTAAAAGTTTTTGTTTTCTACTCCCCAAAGTAATTTGTTACTGATGATCACTGGAGCGTGAAGTGTCAGCGATAAAAAAATCATTGAATAAATATTTTGATTTAAAACCATCGCTCATTATATAAAAATAATTTTAATATTAAAGCGAATATCACTTTTACTTTTAATTAAATGCTTTATTCTGTACTACAATTAACTTTAATTCGATAGTTGTCTTACTTAACTCTCTTTGCTTATAAGTTGAGATTTTCAGTTATATTAAATTGTTCTCGATCCATTTTATTTCTTACATTTAGTTTCAATAGCTTGAGTGTAATATATTATTATTGCAAATAGAATTAAAATTCAAAATAATAATTTGTATTCAATTAAGGTCAATATTTCGAATGTCGGCGCATAAACCTCACGAACTGATTTCTTTATTAGTCCGCTCAAAGACATTAAACGAAACTGGTTTGGCGCCATAATAAATAAATAAATAATTACTTCACCTTACCCAATAATACCTGTTAATATAGAACCTAAGGCTACTCGAGAGAGACCACTCGCCCACAGTTCAACATGTGCTAAAATTATTAAGGTTAGTAATGTTTTGATTCAGATAATTTAATTAAAAACATTATTATTATATTTAAAAAAAGTAATAGTATATGGACAACAAATGAAAGATGTAAGCAATACTTTTTTAAAATTTAATTATTACGTAATGCATTATAATTTCATGATTTCAGTTACATGACAGACAGACACATTATATTTATTTATCTATTACAATGACGTGTAACTGTTATTTATATTTTATTTTTATTAACGTGTAAAGGTTATTTATATTTTATTAATAATTCTTATGATTACCAAAATATAATCTTAATATATAAGAAAAATAATCTAATAGAATGATATTCAGTGATAACTGCGCGTGCGCAACTCTTTGTTTCAATTTACATTTTCTGGGTAGTTAATGTACGTTAATTAAGTCAAATTATTAAGATTTATTTACTTCAAGTTCTGCATATTTTGAGTTAAGTTGTGAAATGTGTACCCTTTAAAGATTATTCGGTTATAAAGTGCAGTTTAGGTCTCTTTATGACTACAAAATGCATTCTCCTTATTTTTTATCGTTTGTTTTATTGCAACCACCTTATTAAGCTATCTGTCAGTGACATTTTATTTTAATTCTTTCTTTTGAATTGCGACACTAAATGATAAAACATATTTGTCAATTTGTCACGTAGTTCGTTATGTCTCTTTGAATTTAGGATGTTAAGTAAGAAACTCTAAATGTGTCACCTTTGTTAATTTAATTAACGAGTTAAAAGCAAGTTATAATATTAATAAAAACGTTCCCGATAATATAATAGGTCGTTAACTTTATTTAATGCGTGTTATGTATTTGTATGTCATTTAAAAGACCTATAAAACCACTGTCATATTAATTAAAATGACACTTTTACAGTCGTAAACGTCACTTGTACGTGTCCCATAACTCTTGAAGGCATCTCCCTTTAAGATATATTTGGAAGGGAAGCACTTTTTTATATTTTGTTTCTATAATAGTTATCTATTAATTTACGTCGAGACAAGTGATTTACGAATAACTTCTGAGTCTATATTTTAATTCGTGGTGCATTTAGTACTTTAAAATACTATGGTTTATTAAATAATGTATTTAATTAACTTATTTGTATTATTATAATTTAATATATGTACATGACATATTATGTATGTCATTTGCATACAATATCATAGTAAACACATATCTTATTATCTCCCAATAAGCAGCACTGTCAGTTAAAACTCAAATCCTAAAATAAATACTTATTAAGTAAGTATGCATGTGTGTGTGCTTGGTTTAGTTCACTAGAATCGACAGCAAATCGAGTGGAACGGATTTATATTTAAATGCATCGAGTGCATCGCAATAACAAGAGTATTTTGAAAACTGATCAAGTTTGTACAAATAATATTTTGCATAATATAACTTTGAATACACACAATTCTACTAGCTCTAGCATTGATCGTCTAGCACCGGGTAAATGCCAAATATAATACAAGCTTTGATATCCAAAAAAACAGCTCAAATTAATTTCAAACATATGTTTTCTCTTATAACCAACACATAGTTCCTCGCGTAATATTTGTATCAACGGTTCTCTATAGTTTATGAGGGCACAGTGTAGGAACATGCAATTGGGTCACTATTTCTGCTATACTGTGATCAGATGTGACGTGTACTGAATGCGGGGAGCTTGGGTTTTGACACGTTATCTAGTGAAGTCTATTAAGCTTAGAATGGCAGCTTTTAAAGTGTATTGCGTCAGCTATTTTCTATCGTTAATTAAACCTAAAGGCTTGGTCGTTGGTTTGACGCTAGATTGATTAAAATGTTTTAATATATTAAAGGGTATTAAATAAGAAGTTTTATTATATTGAAAATAAATGTCTGATTTCAATAATACTTAGAACATTGTTTTCAATCTAATTAATATTTGTTTATTCTTTGTCTTCTGTGGAATAAATCTTGAGCAGCCTAAACATACAAGTTAAATTTATTACATTCGTCTCTGACAGAATTTGGAGGAATAAAACTTTTTCGATACAAAGCAATCTATGAAAAGTAGAGATTTGGAAGACAAGCCGACGAATCAATCATTGTTACGATATGATGAATTAATACCTACTTTTACTTTTGACTTCAACTTATTTTATTTATATTTATTTATCTGTTACTGTAAAATGAAACTGAAATAGTGACTTTTTTATAGATATCGATAGTATTCACGTTAATTTTAGCCGTATTTGCCCGAAACTAGTCGGTGCGATATGTATTGATAATAGTAATTAGGGGTCACGAAAGTCTTAACACATACATAGCGACATAGTAATGATAATCACGTGAATGATAACTTTACAAATGATCTGTAGAAGATACCTTAAGGTAATTTATAGGTATCTATACTGATAATAATAATTCTTTGTTAAAATGTCTAAGGGTTTCAATCCTGCAACTGTTTATTTATTTTCATTGGTTTGCTTCGTTTCACTTTTTCTGAGGAAAACCGTAAAACTATAATATTAAACATTTATTTATACGTTGAAAATAAAAAAGTAAGACATTTAATAACTACTTTAGTGGAAATACGTAGTGAATGAAGTTTACTTAATCTTGTCTAAGACGATTATCTTTTAATATAGCCAATAAAGTATATATTAAAAATAAAATATTAAAGCTTCTTATAATAAAGCGGAAAAAAGACGGTTAAGTAAAATGATAGGACCTGGATTATAGAGGTCGATAAGAACTATTGTTAATTGGTCGATATTAACAATTTGCTTTTGTTCTCGTTTAAACCTAAAAACTTTTACCATTGCATTAAAACTGGCTTATTTTATATCATAATATAATGTAGTTACATATCGCATAAAAGATTATTATTGTTTTTATTAAAACATGAGAAATTAATGTTAATAGCTTGTTTCACTTCGTCCTCTTAATTGATAAAAGCCGTGCTCGTGGGTAGTTGACTGTCCGTCAGAAACCATCAATCTCACCGCTCTTTAATGTCCAAAGTTTGCGGTAACAGCATCATTTTCCACAAACACACCATTACCGCAATTCAAGAAAGGCATTCTTGATATCAATTTAACATAATATGAAAACTGATACTGGTAATATATCGTCGGTGTCTGTGGTACCCCACGGAGAGTATTACTAACAGTCGAGTCTCAATTATAATTGATATTTACCTTGGAATGTATGAAAGTTGAACTTTAAATGTAATTTAATCAGTGTATGTATCAATAAATAAAGTTATTTTATTTGGTTACGTCAAGTTTAGTCTATAAAGACATCTAGTGTGAATATTAATATGTGAACAATGTAATGTTTATATTACATTAGTTGTTACTCGCGGTTCCACATAGGTTCGAAAGATTTTATTTATCATTAAGATAACAAAGAGTAGTAGCGAAAGAATTTATGAAATCCATCACGTAGTTTTCAAGAATAAATTTAAAACATACAAACGAACAAATTTTTTTCTATAATAATAATAGGGTTTAAAATTACATAAGTGACATGAGAGCTCAGTCGAGAGAGCGACAGGGACCAACTTCCACAGAACTCAGACTTGAATATTAACCCTAATCTTATTCTTCTTATTCTTGTGTTCTTGTATTTTCATTTTTTATCCAACATTTAGATGACGGCAAGTTTAAATGTTGAATTTCAGGTAAAAATAATATTTTTATTATCGTGGTTATATTAAGTAGCATTCAGATGTTCTGATACTAATATTATATTAATAAATGTTATAAAATATACATAAAGACGACTAAGGACAAGCTCGAAGAATAGATCACTAAGTTCAGATATTTATGATAAGACAGATTATGGAGATGAGTGGATGAGTGATGAATCAGGGATTGTAAATTGCATATTAGAACAAATAACTTAGTGGGAATAATAAATGTTTCAGTGAAAGCTCTAAGAGATTACCAAATAACATTAAGCAGGTTTTTTAGTCTAAATAAATTAAACGAAAATATGCTTTTAAGCATTATTGTAAGTTCATACATTTTATTGTTTGATGAAGTAGCAGATTTCATTCAAAATTTAAAGCCCCGTTTACCTGTTTATGACTTGAACATCGAAAAATGTTTCCTAAAATTATAATGAAAAATGTTTTATAAGAATTTCATGATTAACCAGTGGTGTCCTGAATTGTTAGATGTGGTGATTGGTATTATATAAAGATACATTATTGAAGTCTTAAGTGATTTAATAATATTTTAAAGCAGAAAAGTTTGTTCCTTTAAACGCGCTAATGTTCGAAATTAGTAGATTATTTTCGAAAATTCTTTCTGGTTATAACAGAAAAGTTTCAGAAGAAGGAGTTTATGAAAGAGAAGTTTATGGCTATCCAACCATAAATTAATTTTTTAATAATATATTTTTTATAATCTTAAATTAAATATTAAATAATAATAAAATATTTCGAACCGTGTATAACAACGATTGAATAAAACCCGTGACTATTCACGGGTTCGTCTATACGACACATCAATTCAAAGTTGTAAGAATACGTTTGGCAGCGCCCAGAGGACGAGACGTGATCAGAAACTGTACGCGACTATCTATTCATGACCTTATCTTATTTCCTTATCTGTAACGAAAATTTAAACTTATACATAACTTTTCTAAAAAGTTATAAGCGCTCCTTGACATCAAAAGTTACTATAGAAGTTATATAAGCTTAGGAATTGGAGTTAAAATTTTATAGCAATCATACATTAAAATAAACTTAACGTTTTATTGTTATCTGTGAGTTTAATGTCTCAAGAACAAATAAAAAATACATATAAGTAATAACAAGTGGATTTTAGTAATATTTGGAATACTTTTTCAACATTGTCATAGTCTAAGGAATTATTCCCAATAATATAATCTAAAAAAAAACATAATATGATTTTTACGCTAGAAAATCTCTTCTATATAAGCAAAGCATTAATATACTTATTTAAATGCGCTTCTTTCATTTTCAGGGTTCTTTAAACAAATTGAAAATACGGAACCAGTTTTCGTGTTAGACGTTAATATTTATATTTTTTCTATATTTTATTGAAACATACCCTTGTCATACTGAATATATACTTTGTTATACTAGTTTCTACGTTAAAACTTTAGATGTTTTTAAAGTATAATCAATTCCTTATTTTTAATTCAACATTTAAAATACAACAAGTTTTTAGAAAACAGTAATAAATATTAAATAATATAAAACTTCATATAAAAAAGATAAGTAGAAGTTTATATTTATATATATTATTATATTTACTATTTAGTTACGGAATCCTTTCCGGAGGATTTTCTCCGCACTTGTCCGTTTTTATAATTAAATTGTGTTTCCTTTTATAAAGGTTTTAATTAAGACCTGCCATACAAATGCATATTTATTTTTCTTTCCTCTGTTTACATCGACCATGAGTGTACATCTGTATTGCCAATTAAATAAATGATTTATGCTTCGTTCTTTTTGATTCTTTGTCGATTATAAAATATACTTTAATAAAATAATTTATGAATTTAAATAACTTGAAAATATAAATTCATTCTTGTAATTGAAAAGCATTTAGTTCCAAATGCTTGATTGAAATCAGAAAATGTTCAGTAAAATAATTTTAATCGACTCGTGATCAAAAATCATTTAAATATGTTCTAAAAATTATATTCAAGTTTAAATGAAGAATCACTGATAATAGACTAGGAGTGTCTATTTTATCATATATTTGAATATTTTAATTAAGAAAAATAATGATTTTGTTAAAATTCTTTAAATAAGATATTAAATTATATTTCTAATGAAGTAATATGTACATATACCATTTTAGTTTTGTTAGATATACTCATATATATTTAAATCGTGACTTGACTGACACATGATATGACCCACTAATCATCTTGATTTGACCTGTATTTTAAATGCTTAAATTATATTATTAATAGCAAAATGTTAATAAAACTAAAAATATAAAGTTTAATTAAATAAGTACAAAGAGTTTGTAATTTTGGATATAATTCACTCATAGGATATTTGCGTTAAAAAAATCAGTAAAAAAAGTCATGGTATTATTAAGTAAAGAGTTATAATTTTTTTCTTGTATCGACTTATTACAGATAACTCAATATTTATATTTATTTTTATAAATATAAAGTTTAATGAAGTATTTATAAACTTTATCCGCGATTATAACTTCGTAACATTGTGTGATATAGAAATATCTCTATTGTCTTACAAATAATTATTTTAATAATTGATATATAAGTAATGAGTCACATAACATATGTGTTGATAAAAAGTAATGCCTATCAAAACGAGTGAACGGAGCGCCTCCAGACACAGAGCACACGTGCTAACACTATCATAGACCTAATAGAACCCAAGCCATATGTTACTAACTTACAAACCAACTTCTAAGAGGACACAAATCACTTTATACTACCACTGACCAACCCTTCAAATGTACGTAATTGTGAATATTCGCGTTCATAAAACTAAGTGGAAGTACGCGATGTTGTCAGTCTGTAGAGCGCGAGTCGCGACCGCAGCTCATTGGTGCAGAACTTACACTGATTTTTTGTCGGAGGCATCGCCGCTGGTGAGTCGTGCTCCACATTCAGCGACCGGTGTGAACGCGGCACGCACCATACCTATTACCCGCCCTTATGTATCATACACTATTATCGTATATTCGCCCACGAATAGTCCGCTCTCACACCTGGCTGGATTGCTTCACTTACCAATCTACGTGTCGCTACAATTACGTACTATAATCGTTTCGCAATATGTATTGATACACCCGATATTCGGTCTTATTAGTTCCTATTTGTGTTATTTCAAATTCAAATTTGCCTAAACTTTTTGTGTTACACTGATGATCTCGTATGATAGCGGTGTATGTCTTGTTTATGACAGTTTAGAAAATGTTATAAGTAATATCACATTTAAAATGATTAATTGTATCCCTTGCGCAAATAATGTCTGTTCATATTTAAATTAAAATTATTAAGTTTTTTAACTTTTTAAATAAGTGCCGTTCTCGTTAGAGTTTGGAATACAACTCTAAAACTAAAGCTTTCTTAATAAAAACAAAAAACTAGCGAATTATTAATAATATTATATAGTTTAATATGAAAAACAAAATATGCAAAGCAAAACATACGCTACAATATTTATTAAATAAATACATTTAATATTAAAACAAGCGGTAATGGGTGCGAGCCCCACCAAAATTAACTTTCTGAGGAAAAAAAAAATTATTATCATTATCTTTTTTATTAATTTTATTCCTACGATACTTTCATTTAATTCATTATTGCAGTTACAGCATTACATAACTTATAAATTTATCAATAAATATGATACTATTTACTTATCATATTTTCTTAAAAAGAAATCTTCTAGATTTCTTTTTCAATTGTGATCACTTTTTGCTGTTATTAACTAGTATCAATTGGTACTGGAACCACCCAAATCACATATTCAGTCTTTTAAATTTCACCAATATGCAGTTTTTAGTTTCTTTAAACTAAAAATCACTTAGTCGATTTTGCTGAAAAACTAATTAGTCTTGTCACATCAATTAATATTATATACATTCCGGTAATGCCATTTTTTTTAGACATCGCGAATACGCCAATTGGTTGATTTCGCTGAAAAACTAATTAGCTCAACTTACGTGAATACGCATCGCTTGGTATCAAAGTGAAAATGACGTCAATTGGACAACCTGGTCGCAAGGAAATCGAGTCGAAAAAGCGATTGCACACATTCATACAATACAATACAAACACATACACAAGGATGTATGGATGTTTTTAAAAAATGTCTAGAAATACTTAGGATACCTCGAAGAATAATGATATGACTAAAAATTCAATTTCGAAAATGAGGGTTTACATAACTTTCTTTATTAGGAAGTAAATGTTAATTTCAATAAAAAAAATAATTTCCCGAAAAGCGAAATTAAACATTTATTAGGTAATAAACGTAAATTTAATAAAACCGGCCATTAATCACCCTTGAAGTTATAATTTAGTTCGCGGCGCTACGAGATAATTTCCGCGGCGCGATGGCGTTATTTCGTAAAACCCAACAGTTCTTGAAAACTTATTTGATGTATATTTATATAAATGTGACAAACTGTCAAACATTTAATTCCATATAAAATGGATTAATAGCATAGATTTCAGAGAAGCAACACTGAAATCCTGAACATAAATATCAAATCTATTATAAAGACAGACTTTCTGAAATTATTAATACAATTTTCCTGTTTTGAAATTTGATATAAATGTTTTTTTTTATAACTTTAGTCTTAATTTTTCCCGTTATTTATTTTGTGAATTTTAAAACTAATTTTTTATCGTCCCTTTTGATGTCTTTGTATGTGTAAGTTTAATAACATCCATATGTATAATTCACACTAAAAAATGTGGAGACAAAAAGTATTCATGAAACTATTACTAAATACAATAAATCCATCTATTCCTTTGATATGAAAGAATGACTTAAAAACATACTCAAGTAAAAAAAAACTGCTTGATAAATCAAAAACAAAAAACAATTTATTTCATTTATAAGCATCCATTCATCAGACAACTTAAATTCACTAAAACATCATAAATATTATATAAATATATTAAAATCTTTTGTCCTCATACGACTGGTATTAATGTGTGCTCTCAATAATCGCTGCTGGTCAATTTATTCACAAGTTATTTTAAGTGACAACATAAATAACTTTACAGAATAGTTATGAGAAACAAAATGACCAGACTATTCATCTTGTTTACTCTATATTATTGTATTATTTAATTTAATTTAATTAAATTAATAATAAGCATTGTATTATTGTAAATTTATTTATGTAAATAAATTAACGTTTTTTTGCTTTATCTATATTATTGCTATAAAGAGAAAACGTTTGTTTCTTTAAATGAGCTATTCTCCAAAACTACAGGATAGATTTGAATAATCAGTTATTTCTGATTTGTACTATACTATAGAGGAGGGTCCGTCATAAGCGAATAATTGGATTTAAGCTACTATTGTTTTTCTTTATTACATCCCAGTACATCTTTTGATTTGTCACTCGCAGTGTAAATGTTGCAGATGCTACATTATGTCGTTTCGGGGGACAGTGCCCCCCCGTCCCTGAGCTTTGGAAATGTAATTAGAAATTACTATTTCACCTAGGTAACTTGCAAAACACGTTTGGTCAAAATCGGTTGGGTAGTATTGGAGAAAATCGTTTCGGGTACACACGGACAGGCCGACATCACAACAGTTTTATGTTATTTAGATGTATTTAAAAATATACGCTACTTCTCTCAGTTCTATTAGGTCTCTTGATAATGACATTGTTCGTATGCGGGTGGAACCGGTAGTAACAGCTAGTATGTTATAAAAGTATTGGATTAGTTTAATTCTTTAATGGAATAAATATATATGTTGATATAAATAGCAAATAAATCAACACTTGTATTGAGATCCTCGTCCCTTTTAAAAAATTCAACTTAAAAGAACACGGTCTCAAGATACTTTTTATAATATACATTAAATATAAAAATATTTTCTGTTGTGAGATAAAAATATTTTTATGATGTGGAATTTAATATTAAAGTTATATATACTAGCTATTACTTGCGATTCCACTAGTTGACGAAGGATTTTATATAATATTAGAATAATTTAGAGCAGCAGCATAATGCTAGATAGTCTAGAGCCTACTTCATTATCCTGCCTATCATCACAAACACTAAAATCGATCCGGTAGTTTCAAAGATTAATGTGTTTAAACAAACAATCAAATGTGTCCGCTTTATTGAGCGAAGCTCGCTATGAGAGTCTTTTATCCATTCTTTGTGCAATCATCAATCGAAAATGGTATATCCTAAAATTTCCAAATTTTGCACACTGATAGATATCAGTCAGGTGGTGGTTTTGCAAAAAATAAAAACAAAAATGTAATAATAATGTGTCTCATCTTAAAAAAATAGTTGGAGACAGAAAGAGTCGACGTTTTGTAAATGAAACTTCGGTGCTGTTTGCATCTCGCTTCACTCAATATGCTAACACATACAGAGATTTTGTGAGCGTAGCGAGTCAAAATTGAGGTCTTGTTCGCCCTCCTATATATATATGAAACCACATATTTGTTCTGAAATTTAAAATAGAATATTAATTTTAAAGGCTAACAAAACTTTTATTTAAAACATTACATAATTATTTCTTAGAAAAGTTGCAAAATAAAGTGGGAAAGCATTCGATAAAGTTTTAACGTATATTAATATTTAACGTATATTTACACCCTTTTATACAAGATCTAGCTACAAGTAGAATAGAATTCTTTGTCTAAGGAACTTTCAAGTTTAGAATGTGTTGTATTGTATATGAATTTACCAATAAAATTCTAAAAAGTTAGTTTATACTCTAAATAATATCTATTAAATTATATTAATATTTCTATTACCAACTTTAATATTCGAGTGAATCAATTCGTTGAAGGCAATTATTATAATAATGGAGAAATGGTTTTAGATATTGTCTTTTTATGTACCGAAAGGAATTTAACTGCTTTGAAAGACTCAGTGACGGCTTCTTTATTAATTCACTTAAAAGTTGAGTTCTAAATATCGATATAATAATAATAGTAGAACAAAATCTTACTAGATATAAAACAACTGTTAATATTATCTATTTTTATTAAAAAAAAAGAAAATATAAATAAATAAATTATACCTAAGAAAATGTTTGAATTATTAATAAATATCCAATTAAGGTTTCACGAGAAAATTATTAGGCAAAATGACAATGAAGAATCTTACAATATATCAAATAAATGTTTGAAATAATTCTAAAAGTACAAAAGATCGACAAGCTGGTTATTACAATTGAAGTAGAACTAAGCTGGAAGTAATAGCAGAACAAAAACAGTGGAAGAAAGAGAAGGTCGATTATTAAAATGGAAAAAGAAAGAGATAGAGTTAGGTAGACCAGACACACACAAAAGAAAGTATTACGAACATCTGCAAAGCCTGTAAGTAGTCAGGTCAGTTATATTGTAATATTTTTAATTTGAATGTAATGAGGATTTTTAAATTTTAAATTAGTTGATTTATTTTGCAGTTTCGGCAGATTTTTTGTAATTATTTTTAATATAGCATTGCAAATATTAAATTCATCTATATATTTATATCTGCAGTACAGTTTTAGATTTTGTCTTATTAAAATATTTTAAACAAGGCAATTCATACCTTCTTCTCGAACAGCCAATCCGTCTGTATTTGTAATACATTCTCAATCGCTTTTAAAAATACAATTTTCGTAACTCATGCAATGATAATATCCTTAGTAAGATCTCATTGTTATCTGAGGAATATACCAACTGTGTACTGATAATTAACCCATATATAAACATGAGCTGAGGCACTGAGATACTTATTGAGATAGAATAAGCCGTTCTAATTATTCTGAGAGTAATTCGGCTTTACATGTTAAATAGTATTCTAAGGATTATTCTAATTATAATCCCCCGGGATTTGGCTTTATAGAGATCCAAAATACTTATTGTATACTCAGTCATATCAAAATAGGCATGTTTATAAAATATGAAGAGGTTATAAGAAAAATGTGTAAGTCATTAATAATATCATCGCAAGTGTCAGTAAATGTAAACACAGAACACGTAATAAATCGTACGCCTCGAAATATGAAGACGACTCGCGATTTCGCCGATAAAAAAGCTTAAAGATGCCTTGGACTGTCAATTTTTGTATTATTTACTGCACAAGCGCACTCATTGAATGACTGTCAGGAGTTTATTGGCAATTATAAATTAAATGCCCATTTGCTTGAATGTGGACATTCGTTTGTGTGTTTTAACTTTCGAGTGTTTACAAAATACATTCTTTGTTATTAAATATATAATTTAATGCTCGATTTTGAAATAAAACGTGTGATAAAGGCGTTATAACTGTTTAAATCGAATTTGTTTTTCGATTATAATGTCTATAGTAACGAAGCTTCAAACTATATAACGTTAAAAAGTTTTGGTAATTTCACGAAGATTTAAGGTATTTCTACATAAAGTTAAAATAATTTGTTTGATTTAATTTCGGCAATAGTCATAAAACTATGTTAGCCGCCGGCGCGGGCTGAATTTAAAATCACTTTTACGGTCTTAATAGTTTTTGGTTACGGGAATGAATCAAATATTCAAAGAATACTATCTGATTTAAATTATATGTTCAAGGTAAAGTTTGATTGTTTATAATTATGTTTTTTTTTTTTTAATATAGGAATATTGAATCTCGCTTTAGTTTTAAATAAAGAAGAAAAAATTAGAGGCTTGGAATGGACTTCCAGAGATCGCGGTTTCAAAATTGATGACGTCTTGATGATTGTGATATATAATAAGTATAGATTAGTAGATAATTTAATTAATTTTATAAAAAAATAATTCGCGAAGATACTTAAAGAGAAAAACTTATTTTTTTTACATATACTGACAAGTTTACCAACTCCGGCCATGTTGGTGGCAAATGACTGCAAAATGTTCTAGAAGAAATGAAAAACATTATACCAAATGTTTTCGCAATAAGTCAAAGATCCTTGGTGTTATATGTTTCAATTGATTGTTACAAAAAAGATGTTTGTATAGGTGCGTAACATGACTGCGTTGGGAATAACAGATATTGGCCTTGGAATATTTTTATAGTTGCTTGGAAGTTGGGCCAATACGTGGTCCAATATTGGACAAGGCCTTCTATTTCAATATGAATTAGAGGGCTTAATGACCACGCTGCTTTTTATACATAGTACAATAAACGTATCGAAAAAAAAATTATAAACATTTCCAAGATAGTTTTAGATTATTTTGTTTAATCTTTAGTTTAGTAATTTTTAATGTAAAATCAAAAAACACGTCTGCAATATGAGATATGAATATAGACAAAATTTTAACTGTTCGTAAGTATTTGAAAGTGGCTGTATGAATTGAAGTTGCAATTGATCAATAAATGTAAAAGTGTATGATATACTAAAAAGGTGTTAAACGTTTTGTCAAGTCACTGTTCAATTCAAAGAGAATGACGAATGGGTATCCGCGATAGAGGCATCGGCTTGGCAACATACAATTGATGTATGGCGCAGATGATAAAGCGAATCCAACAATCCATTGTGCGAAATAACTAGACATTTTCACACTATTCTGTGTTACTATTTTAGTTGGATATGTCTTTAAAAAAAACAAGCATTTTGATTAAGAACTGGTTTTGGGTCACGGGTTCGATTCGGAAAGAAATTTGAAAAACACGAATACAACTAAAATAATTTATATATAATTTAAAATATATAAATTATAACTTTAACACCCCATCCCCTTTTTAAAAGATTTCAAAATATGAAGGTTAACTGTTTCATCCGTTTGAATGTATGTATGTTTTTATCTTTTATGTCTCTAAAACTACTTACTATTTACTGTACTTACATGTATTGAGTGCTTCCATTTTAGTTAGATGGACAAAGTCTTCTTGTATGGAAATTATATTCATTATACAATTTATTTATTTATACATTTTATTGCACACAAAAATACATATAAAAAAAACAGATGATAAAACAAAAAAGAAAAATAAAACTATTCAAACTTTTAGTGCAAAGGCGGCCTTATCACTTATAGTGATCTCTTACAGGCAACCTATAATTAAAAGGACATTTTGAAAGAAATAGTAGTTGGTGCGTAAAATAATTAACTAAAATAAATCAAGAAATTGATGTAATAGTATTATGAACATGTGAACAACCTAAATAATATAATATACATACTAATTTTACAAATACTTCATGTAATTTGATTAAAATAGAAACTAAACATAATTATAAACAAACATATTCATAAATATATACACAATGTATAAATATAATCGTAATTCTAACATTTAAAGTCCATGAAGTGGACTACATTAATATATTCTGGGAATTCCGATTCAGCAAACACATAATTAAGTAATTCAGGACCGTAATGGCCGCTCTTTCACTTGTATTGTTAGAATGAAGCAGTCGTATAACTGTTACTGATTATGTAATGCTAACTGAAGCTATTTAGAGAATCGGCAATGCTACGTGTCTTAGCAACTAAATGATATACCCTCTAACAAACCAGGAAAAGATTCTACAGTTCAAACGAAAACGAAACATTTTTCTGAAGACAAAACCTTCAAAGCTATACTATAAACTATATCTAGTACAATACAATGTCTATGTTTAAATTTACTCAAATAAATAAGTCAAGTATATACCGCAACTAAAGTTACCACTGAAAGCAGAATCTAAGTTACTTTTAAAGTTAGAATATTCTCACGAGCGCGTAAGTAGTGACAAATGTTCTGAAAGCGCACATAACATATATCACTTATCCGGGTACTTTGTTCTAAAGAAAAACAATTTAATTTCAAATTGAGCCAATCAGGCACTTGGAGCTGATACATATAAAATCCGTTTTGGGGATCCGTAAATATTGTTAATTTTTAAAAGTCATATTTGCATTAAACAATAATAAAGTATGTTATACTGCGGAACTATAATTTGTTAGTTCACACTCGACTTCCTTATCTTCCAACTAAATGCAGGGAGTCTGGAATTAATACCAGTGCGACTGTAACCTCTACGTACTTGCTAGTGCCCATTAGTTGCACTAGGTACCTTTTAAAATGACTAACTCTAACCTTAGTTGTTTCATACGAGTATATTAGTTGGCACATTATCTGTAATGTTAAGTGTATATTGTTTTTGTGTCATGGACGGTTAATGTAATAAAACGTTAATGTTAGAGCGGTAATACTGATAGCCAATGCTTCGTTTTCCTGGTATTCAATTATAATATAAAATATTAAAATTGCTCTTGTGATAAATTATTTTTATTATGTAAAAATAAAACAGTAAAAATATATATAAAGGCATTAAAAAAAACCTTTTGACTACGGCTCTTCGTGCTAGGAGCTCAAGGATAATTCTACATGCTACGAGCTTAGAAGGTCCCCGAATGGGTTCGTATGTATTCGGGCCAAAACCGAAAGATAAAATGATAGCCAATGAAAACAAGGTTCAATTATAATATATAGATAACATTATTATTTGAAATAAGTCTTAAAAAAAATCTCTAATCTTATGAAGTAAACAAAAATTTATGATCATTGGTACTAATGAGCGTGGGCTTGGTTTTCTGTTTTCCATTTACCTTCAATATTGTTCAGTAAACAAAGTCTCGAAAATTGATTTCGTTATTGCAAGGACATTACTTTTATAATTTGTCGAAGCTGCAGGAACGTAAGTTATTGGGAGGCTGTTCGCTATTTTTTCCTGCACAACCTACTACGTCAAGATTTATGATGTGTTTACAAACTGCAAGGCTTATATGGGGTAGTATATAAAGGTTCCAAAAAAGGTTGACTTTGTGACTTTATTGTTTATTTTGGATGTTTATAAATTAAACTTGAATTGGTTTTCTATTGAGGATAACTAATATTTATTTAGATTGTAATAACACTTTAAATATTGATCGTACGTTGTAAAACGCGAAAGAGTACCTTAAAAAGTTTTCAAATCATTAAATCCAGAAATTTTCAATATTGTTGTTGTATTTCACTTAAAACGATTAATCTTCATCGACCGCTCGTTGCAAAAAGGAATGATCGATTTTAAATTTGGTCATTTATATCTCATATTTTATTATTTGTTCTGGTAACCTTATAAGGTTCTCAATACATTTATATTTAAATAATAAAAATATGATTATTACGATTTTAATTTAATATACCTTAAAAAATATGTATCTATAAAAAATATCACTAATAAATATATCTTATACGTGCGTTTTTGTCTGATACAAAAAATAAAACATCCTACATTTGCTTAAGAGTTTAATTGACATCTGATCTTCCGACAGCGATACAAAGCATTACATTAAATTGAGCTTTTGAAATGAATCAAATATACGTACTCTGTCTGGTCTGTCTGTAAATGTCAGTCTGATACGAGATACGTGTTGTATAAAACCGTATGTGTAATCCAACATGCGTGAAGGTGCTATCCGTGTCAAGATTGATAACTTTAACGATGAATAAATGCGTTAAAAGCTGAGAATCTTGTAACAATTTTTTATCATCTCCCATAATCTCGTTGTTACATGTAAACAAAATTGCCAAAATATGAGAGACATTTGTCAGATGTTAATATCTCAAGTTTTTGTATAATAAAAGAGTCAGAATAAATAAAAAAATAACTTTTGATTCATAGAAAGATGTATGTATATCGTATATTTATTAATCAAAAAATTTTAAAATATAATAAAACATGTAATATTTGTGTTGTATTCAAGGCGGTTTTCAAAACAATTTTTAAATCATATTCTCTTTATCTCTCCAGTCTTTATATAAATCATGGTTTGCATCAAGCTGACATATAATTGTAAATCGTATAGCAGTGTAACGTTTTTGATTCATTTCTGATCCGTTCCTTTCCTTATACGTTGTCCTATCCATCTCTACGGATTGATGTCAAGGGCTGATATGAATTATATTAAGTTGATATATTAAATACATTGATCAATTGACTTTATCATTCAGAATTGAAGCCACTGCGGCTCGGCTGATTATGATAAAGTTTCGCCTTTTTGCCTTATACACGTATAATATAGTTTAGCTGTAGTCATACAACTGTATGTTAGTATAGGTGCCTTGATATGATATGATAACATGATGATGAATTGGGTATCAAAGCCCCTTCATCCAAGATGGTATGGAGTAACTATGATAGCTAGAATTTCCTTTTCTCCTTGTTTCCTGATGACTTTCTTAATTGTCCAATTCAAAATTGGAATTAATAGAAATACAGGAATGCATATTTTCAAATGTGTATGGATGGGTCTCTTACCATCAGATAGGAGGTCTGGTCATTTCCTTCAACTTCATTAATATAAAAAAGAGTTAACCTCAGTTACGACCGTTAATGGTAGTTAAAATGTATTGGACTATTTTTTAGAGATCCGTTAGCTCTCACAATCTGTTAATCTCTTGAGATAAAACAATCGAAGCGCAGTTAATTTATTTAGTGTTTGAGTGATGGTGATTGACGTTCGTTTCAATGTATGTAGTGGTTTAAATACGTTAAGACGTTGTTATTTATCTACTGTCTTATTTGAAATGGTATTCGTGCAGTTCATAATTCATAGTATTAATTATACACATATTTGGTAATAAGTTATTGTAAATATGTTAAATGTTAGTATAAATCAAAAATTTGCCCGACTAGTTTTAAAACCGGTTATTAGTAAGCTCGGAGCATGACGGAATCGCGGTGTGACGAGTTCACGCCAATTTATTCGGGCAAATTCCAATAGAATTGACGTTAGTATAGCCGGATAATTGTAATTTTTAAAAATAAAGTATATGAATACAAAGATTAAACTATGAACTGTATTAAATATGCTTAAAACATCTTTGTGATAAAAATGTGGTGTCTAAGTCATTGAAATATCGTTATCACTACTTTAAATTATATTTAAGTACATTATTTAAAAATTTCTCTAAAGTGCACCTGATACAATAAATTTGTACGTATAAATCAATCATTTAATAAGTATTTTTTACTTGACATATATCATGTGCGTTGGTGGTGTAATGGTCAGCATAGTTGCCTTCCAAGCAGTTGATCCGGGTTCGATTCCCGGCCAACGCACTTTTTTTTTTACCAAACTAAAAGAAATAATAATTCTACTCATATTTAATATTTGTATATAACGCTTCAGGGAGGTGCAGTTTTTATATAAAATACAGGTATGTCAAAATATAAATTATTCCGTAATGTTATCAGAATATTTATAAATTATACTTTAATAAATAAAAGCAAGAACAAACGGACTTTAAAAAGTGAAGAATTTTGTGGGTTTATTATATTTTTATTCTAGTTCATTGAAAATTAGAGTTGTTGACTGTTGAGAGAAGGTAACTCGCTGAAAGTACATTTAACCTGAGAGGAAAATGCTCATAATCTCTTCTGCAACTTTTCTTATTAAAAGTTTGTATTTGAAATTGAGAATACACCGACTGCATTGTATAGATACCAGAATACCCATAGCATTGATATTTTATTCGTTTCAACTTTATAGATGTGTTTATTAGTAAATATTATCTAAAATTTACGATAATATCCTCAAAAGTGATAAAGAATGATAAAAACAGAATGATTCATGAATAATTGCGCATTCAACACTAACAGTACATCTTTGGAAAGATTTCAATCACACAAGTGATTAATGAACGTGAAAAGAATTAATTCAATGTTAAAATTATGCAAGAATGAAGAGGACCTAGCAGGTTTACGATCGAATTTTGGGCAGAATCCAAATAACATTGACTTTGTGGTAACGACTGTACATAAAAATTTACGAAAATGTTTATAATATCTGATATCTATGTAAACTATAAACAAAATACAGCAACATTGTTGAGAAGACATTATAAGTGTTGTTCTTTTGCCTTCAGATATAAAAATATATTTATTAAAGTGTACATTTGGGAATATGGAAGATCATTTATTTGAAGATATGTTTTATTTTCATGGCCCTCCAATTTAGTTATATTGAGCTGAATATTTGTTTTCAAAATTGTATGATTAGTAGTGGAAAGAGATTTTTTTATTATAACAAGGATGTGGGATAAGCGCTATTCTGACAATCATCGTTCTTTGGAAGAACATATTTCCTTCTAGTCCAGTCACAAGTTCTTCAACGACTTCACAAAAAAAACCTCCTTATTAGAAACGACAATTATATTTTTCACTGAAGAAATCCATTAAAATTCAGGTATTGATAATTTGATTTGAAAAATCAAATATGGCTCAAAGCCGAGACGAGTAATTAAGCCTTTAAAGTACTGTAATTACTGAGCTATCATGTCCTCATAAATAGCGAACATTTTTTAAATTTAACTGGCTATACTTTGGTTTAGTCTAGCTAAATTTTTTTGCCAAATTATTTTAATATTAAATATAAAAAAATTGCTTTCAAATTATTTTTTAACTATTTTGTAATGTGTTTTTAACATAAGGTGAAGTTTTTCAGAAACTGAAGTGTATGGGTAAAGTAATGTGTTCGTATAAAAGATGGATAATAGTACCGGTGGTACAAACGATCAAAAGATGCCATTTTATGTGATCGTTTAATTTAGAAAATTAAAAAACGTATAAGTAGAAGAGTTTTATTAATTAATGTTTCTGGCTATAAGACGAGTACCGAGAAAGATATGAATGGCGTACGTCAAAAGTTAAGATAAACGGAAAAGTGTTTAAGAATTTTACTGACTCCAAATAATTTAGGCTAAGATAGATGATGCGGTGAAAAAATAATAATGTCATTTTTTGTATTATTTATATTCAACTAAAATAAATTTTAAAACCGTAAAGTTATTAATATAATAATATAAGAAGTCAAATTTAACGATAACAACAAATCATCAATATTAGTAAATTACAGAAAAGTATTAATTTAATAAGATTAACTAAATATAAACACGCTGTAACCAGTTTGGTCGCATGCCAAAGACTCCATAAACATGATCAACTGCATTAATTATTAATTCTATTCCAGCGACGTCACTTACTTACAGCTTATCTGCGTTATACCGAATTATATTTACATTCATGAGACATTTACTATAGATCTGATCACACAACGATTTATTATTAATAGAGTCATTGTCAATGCGAACCTGTTCTAGAATTAAATCAATATTAATAACATCTTAATTAACAATATAATTATGTTGAATATTTAAAAGATTTGGAAGCCAAATATTGGTCTAACATTTACGTAATAAGATTGTGTTTATTAATTTTTCGGAAGGCCTTCTCATGTTGAAATGTTTATTGATATTGTTAAGTTGGGAAGCAGAGTTAAACTATCAATCTCATTTCAAATCATCTTTCCCCAATATTTACAATAACTTATCTTGGACGGTATAGTTTTTAAAGGGCTTTGAACTCTGCCTGGATGGAGTCGAAGACAACAGCTAGTAGCAGATACAGTGATTGTGAAAAAACAAACTTCTGATTTGTATATGAGAGTTTATAATGTAAGTTTTAAATACTATTTAACTAATGTCAGCTGTCTGTAACAGTCTTGTAGGTGGCGCCACCGACGGACCACAACTAGCATCTGTTGAAGAAATTATATAGATTTTATAACTTTGCTTTAAAGGTGTAAATTGCAAAGAAGAATTCACTTTCATTTAAAAGCCATTATTTAACAAAATGCGTGATATAAATCTTTTAAACGACCACCCGAGAGCATACGATTAACGATTTTTGAGCCTTTTAACAATGTAAGTTAAAACAAGTGTTTTTACGAGAAAAAAAAAGTAATTACACAAATGAGTCTTTTTAAGATAGTCAGTACTACTACTGGCACTGAATAAAAATTTTCGAGTTTTTAATTAGATATAGATAATAAAAAGGACAATTTTTTCGTCAGGTTAAATATTTAGTTCGTTTTTATATATTTCTGACCTTATATCTATAATAATGTAGGAGTTTATATTACTATTTATATTACAGTTAATATAAGTTACCTTTATTTGTGGTATAAAATTATACTCTCGCATTAGCGATAGAAGGGTAAAAAATTATGTATAAGGTTCCATTATATTTCAGGAATTATTTATATAATACACAAAGCTATAAAAAAAGTTTCCCTTTGAATTTATTTTCTAAATCCTTTAAAAAGGCTGCTACATTACTAAAGAAAAGATACTCCATTAGGGAACTTTATTTATATTTTTATTAAGTATTGTCCATTCATGAATTCGGTAACTTTGTACACAATTGTCAAAATTGTCAACAACATTAACCCGAGGCTAACTGCGTCCTCGTTTTCACCGTGTCATAGAAACGAGCCAGCCATTATGATCTACGAAAACTAAACATCACTTTCTTATCATTCCAATTTGATTCTTATTTCAATGTGCATAGATGTTACAGGTAAATGATACGCAAAATGAAATATTCTATCCAAACTCATTGAAGGGAATGAAAGGATAGCCAATCTAGAGGTCAGTGAACTCATCCGTCGTAAATCTGAATAGTAAACAGTGATTCTGTTACATGTGTTTTGATGACGTCATAGCAATACGACTTCCTTTATCTGAAATGTTAAGTTACAGTCACAAACTTTTCGCATTCAATGTACACTTCAAGGTACTTTTATTATAACCAATTATTTATGGAAAATCAGAGAAAGTGAAAAAATAACCTAAAATAAGGCTTTGACAAAAAAAAACTTAAAAATTGAAAAAATATATTTAATATTTATTAAAAAAAATCGATATAAAATTGGCCAAAATAAAATATATTGTCTTTAACATGTAAAGTCTTGTCAAGTTTATTAAATTTTAAAGAAATATAGAATGAAAGCTCCGTCCCGATAAAAACGGTTATATATAGAATGTTAAATCCGTCGTCAACTTGAGTGGCTGTCCGCCTTCGCCGGAATATGCACATCCTAACCAAGCTCAACAATCTCTTCTCTAATTTAGCCTAGCATGAATGTTTCTGACTCTCATTACCCAGTAGGAATATCAAAAGTTTGATTTTTTTCTAAATATAACTTTTACTCCCAATACTTTACTGTCAAAGCAGCGTGGTTAAGGAATTCCTTACCAACTGATATAACATCAAGTTCCACCGCCATGATATTTAAACGAGGACTAAAGCATTATTTTCTGTCAGAAGCATAAATTGTTTGTATATTTATCATTATTATAAAAGCTATTGTTTGTATTTTTTGTATTGAAATGGATAAAAATATAGTATTAATATATTATATATGTATCTATAGAATGTTATAGAAATGTCTATGTACCTATCTCTGGCCTCTGAAACAACCTGTCCAACACTCGTGGGTAGCTGGAAGAGGTCTCTTTGAAGAGATAATATCATCCTATGCGTATATGTTTGTTTGAACTTTTTTTAATGTAACTTCCTGTGAAATTACTAAATAAATTCATCGGTTACGGTAGCTCAATTGGGAGAGAACGGGGTTCGGGAACGGGTTCAAATCAATAAACAATTCATTCTTTATTTCTTTCAAACAAAATATATAAGTTTACTTCAATTAATGTGCTACAGACACTACTCTCTCAGTAACAACACGCCATGAGTTCTGAATGCAATTGTCATTAATGGTAATGTTATGTACGTTGATAAGAACCTTATCTTTAGTGTGAATGTCACAGGTTTTTATGGTTTGTACCAAGAAAATAACAACTAGGTTACATGAACTCTTAAAGTTTTAACATTATAAGTTTTGCTACATCATTACAATAATTTTACTTTTTTAAAACCTTTTAGTTTTGAAAGAGGAGCAATTAACTATTAACATCTCAAAAAGAGTGTGAAACGCAGGAATTTGTGCAGAAAGTTGTGTTGTAATATTACTTTAAGAAATGATGATACAATTCCAGTTAGATTGAAATGAGATGATTATTTAATAATCATTTATATATTATTTGTGGGTTATTTTCACAACTATATATCTGTTCATAGAAGTGGAGAAACATACTAACTACCCTATTGATTTTTTACCTATACTCATAAACAAATTAAAAAATATATATATAAAAAGTAAATATTTTTCATACTCAACTTATTTTATTATTTAAACCTTTTTATGTACTGTTTGAAATTCGAGTTCGATTACATCCTTATCTAAGAAGAATATTAAGTAAAGATAGTACCGGTTGTTTTGAATTAATTTTCTTTTGTTTTATTAGTAATAAGCTTGTAAGCACTTGTATTATTAGAGTTTGAACCAACTGCTTCTAATGTTCACCACCGTTAGTTGTGTTCAGATACACTTAGGTTACAAATTACATTAACGTGAAGAAAAGTAATAATTATATTATTATAGTATATATTTAAAAAAAGATAAGATTAATATATAGATTAGATGTTGCAAGATAAAATAGGTATTGTTTCTACAAATCAATCTTTTGTATCTTTTATCAAAATTCTGGCTACATACAGGGCACAGAACACCTCGTACTGTAATAAACACACGACTAAGATATTTTGTATGAAAACAATTTTCCTCTGAATATAACGCTTGAAAATACGAACTATTTAAACTGATTCGGAGAAAATTCAATTTGTAAGTTTAAGCAAATGTTAGTTTTATTGTAAGTTCTGACCTCACAGAGTTTGTATACTTTTATAATTCAGTTGAACTTTATTCTTCTCAAGATCTTTGAATTTTAAATCAAATTTGGAGCCGTATTATAAGTTTTTTTAAAAGATTCTTTGAGATATTTTTCTTTTAAGTTACTTTTCTGTATTAATCACGCATTCGTAGTAATGAAATATCAACATAACTCTATAGAATAGTATCAGTCAATAATCTTCTTGGATACCCTGAAAAATAAAAATATTTTTATATGACTAAAAATTGTTAGATATAGAGATTCAAAGACACATTTTTTTGCATATCTTGCTAAAGATATTTAAATACATTGTTTTTAAACGGTTTATACTTAAGTAAGACATATTTATTTTTTAAGTTTTAATAAACACCCTTGACACGCAATGTCACTGGCACAAGAAAAATAACGATATCGTAAAATAACTTGTTAGTTTATCAATGAGTGACATCAACTGAATTATTTTATACAAAACATGCAAACTTATTTAATGCCTCCATGACACTATTAAAAAAGAAAAGAGACAGCGCCGGGTGACATTCTTAGTATCCTCTCGTATGTATCATGACAACCGTTTTATTGTTCACTTGTACGAATATTTTATGGCCATGATTGCTTAAATATTTTTCGTTGAGATTATAAAAAAATATATAATATTATTTTATTATGTTATTGAAATTTTAGACATTTTAATTAAAAAATTCAATTCGTGAAAACTATATATGTCGCGCGTTGGAAAGACTTAAAACTTTTCAGAAAAATTTATAAAATTTACATGTGTATAAAGCCTAATATTTATTTAAATACTAGTAGTAGTTAGTATTTACTAAGGTTTATAGTTTATCAAAATATTATACCGCGGGTAAAGTCGCGGGAGTAAGTAAAGGTATCTTAATTGACGATTAGTTTCTTTAAATTATATTTATTCATTTAAACTTCAAGAAATGTTACTTTTATTTTATGCAAATGAAAATTCATCGTTAATCTAGACTGTGTCTGAGCGATTACTTCAACTCATTATTTAGAATAAAGTATGGGACCCAGTATTGTACCCAAAACACATATTTATAATCGAAATTTTACGACGTTGTAAAATCAACTTGTATGTTATGTGTTAAGATTATGTTCTTTGTTATTATTTAATGCATTTTTTTCTTGGCATTTTAATATTTTTATGAATGTCAATTTATTAGACACTTGCAAAAACCGCTATAAAACTGTTATGTGTTTTACGACCTGGCTTAGTTATTTTCGTTGTTTAGAATTCTTTATTGGATAACTTATTTTGTATGTACGGTGCTAAATATAAATTAGCATTACTAAATGCTCATTAATTCAAAACTCACAACAATAGATCGTCACGCCATTCCTCTGTCTAAATGACAAAGCTTAATATATAGGGACTTTAAACGTATTACGATTATTAAGAAAAGTTTGACTAACTTCGTATTTTAATAAAATATTTACTATAGAAATAAAACAAATCAAAATAAACTAAGCTTAAAATTGTTACCAAAATATATTGTTAAGACAAAAGTGTTAAATAAGCAGACACTTCAGCCGCAGCCGAACGATATAGAAATCTCCAAAAAACTCCAATTTGCAAGCGTGCGTTAAAGTGGCGAACAACAGCTTATGTTAAAAGAAGCGCAAATAACCAACCGCTCGTTATCTTGCTGACGGTACAAAAACTCGCAAGAAAATATATTAAAAATGGGAGGACCGTATTTGATAAATAATGCGAACAATAAATCAGGATATACGAGCTGTTTGGTTTGAATATCTCGACCCGAGCGCGGTGTGGTTCCACAGGACAAAGGTGAACCTTACTTTTTGGTTGTTGGTTGTCGTTCTGTGTTTAAATTTGAAGTTAAGCCCCTTTAATGACATTGACAGGAGATCCAGAAGTTCATACTTTTTAATTAACCGTTTTTTACGATTTGTTTTTGTCGTTTCATTAATGGAAGCCTAATTTTCACAAATTAATTATTTTCAGGATATATAGAATAATTTTTGTGATTTAATTAGAGCGTCATTTATCTTCTGAAAAAAAAAATACATACTTGACATTGAAATGCTAGTTAATAACTGTGAGGTGAATAGAATTAGTTTTATATAAAAAAAACATTCAAAACATACATACATTGCCACCCTTTTGTATTCCTGACTTACTAGAGTTATATTCTAAAATTAGTAATTATATAATAGGAATTAAAACATAATAAGTCGTTAATGTAGTACTATTATAAGATGGTGAATAAAAAAATCATAAATAAGCCTGAAAAGCTATGAGACTTCCTTATGAAAGTTTAAGGAAGTATGGAAATAATTTTAGGATATATTGGTAGTTTGTTGGTGTTTTTGTAACTCCAGTAACCCCATATTTGTTATCAGAGGACATTATATCTGACAGATAGCGCTCCGTGCACTTGTTGTCTGTTCATTTCTGATTAATGTGTTTTTTGATAACTAAAATTATGGTGTGGATTTATGTATTATTTATGTATTATCAGATGGTGCTGTAGATATCGTATATTATTGAGATAGATTTAAGAAAAGAATCCAAACATAACTCTTACAACACTTCAAAGATTTTTTTATGTACAAGAAATATTTGAAATGTAGTTGCCCATTGTCCAATATTCCTAAACTCAACCCAGGTTATTTAGTTATTATTCATATTATTTCATTATTATAGGCAGTGGAACCCACAACGTTTATTGTATACAGTGTAACTTCTATCGCATTTTTTAAATATTATTTATTTATTTTATACGCACAGGTTCATAACCTTTAATATAATAATTTTATTTTATATCAATCAATTCAGCTTTTGATCAAAATTATTATTAGATCAAAAAACATGTAAGAAAATGTCTTTCGGCTTTGCGATAAAAGTATTACTAGAGTATAAAAGATAATATCTAAACATTGTGTTATGATAGATTCAAACAATACTGACCATTTTATTATAACATACTGAAAAATAATCTTCGAAACAGTAGATGAGTTATTCGGAATAAATACCATAAAATATGTAAAAAAAGATAAAACATTATTTGTCATCTTTACATCCTTAAAAAGATAAAGTAAAGTAGGGTTAGGTTCTTTCCTATTTCTTTTATCCCATGAATATATATCAAGAAATGTAGGATCTTTATGTTTGTATACGAAATCAACTTTCATTCTCACTTTCCGCCCTATTAAACACCAGAAAAATTTCAATTTTTTTCTGAGTTATAAAAAAAGATTCGAATTACTTAATAAGGGAATGACGTAGAATTATATCATGCGAATAATGTTGTAGATGTTGTAATGACAAAAAACTCAAAATCCGCTGTGTGACGAACAAATAAATAAACTATCAAATAACAATAGTGAGGAAACGAAGCTTGTTAGCATTCAATGAATTCACCATGCGCGTGACGGAATCATCGCATTACAGGTAGAGGAGGAGGAGGAGCAAACAGTGCCTGGGACTGACGATCCAGGAGTAGGATTAAGGGGTGTTAACTAGAATCGGAGATATATAAAGTACTAACTACTATTATATTTAAGTAATTAACATTTTGAAATATCTGTTTAACATACAGTTTTTTGTTTATTAAAATATATATTTATTGATACGGAAAATTTAAAAATTACTTTTAGGCAGTTGCAAAAGTAGCGCCATCTCTAGGTTGAACTAACCAATAACTACAGACGAAAATTTACAACAATCTTTGCAAACCATCGTGGACTGTATCATGTGTAGTTTACACAGAAATAAAGAGAGGGCGCTGTTAACAATACACTACTCTTAAATTGAAGTGTATAGTATTAGCTTAAGGCATTTTTTGTATGTATCTTTGGTAAAACCTTTCTTAATTTCGTAATGTTTTAAATTTTATATGGAATACCTTATCAATAATTCTGATTATTTTTAATAACCTAGCTATTAGCTTTGCTTGCTCACAGTGCCATCTATACTAAAATTATAGAGTTTGTTTGTTTAAATACGCTCCGAAATCTCCGAAAATGCAGCATGGATTTGAAAAATTCTTCCTTATTATAAGAGGCAGGTTCATGAGGGAGGTTGTAAACATTATGCTACTACTGTCAGTTATTTTAAGAGTATATAAAATCTTTTGTCTGCGTTCGGAACCGTGATTAACAACTAGTGTAAAATAAAAAAGATTATCCATTAAATTCCTGAAACAAAATGGAAACAGTTGCTTCGAAAAACGGTGGACGTAAATTGTATATTGCATAAACATACTTATTACTAGTAATAAGTATGTTATATGTTATGTTATATTTTATTATTAATATAGGTATTTTATTTTTTTTATTGAGAAATGACTAGGAAGTATACCACTTAAATGCTCCATTAAAAAAAAAAAATATATAAATAATAATAACCTACTTTAATAAATCGTACTGAAAGCAAAAAGTAATATAAATTGCTTCTGAAACTAATAGAAGTTAGTGTAATTGGATTTCACAAGCGTTTCTTCACATTATCGGTAAAAAATTGAAAAATATTACTTTTAACGAGCCCTTAATATTTTATAACAACTTCTACTTTATATAAATACTTTTTTTTGAAAAAGGTAGTATATTTAAAACATCTCATACATGTTTGCGTTTATGTCTTGCCATTTTAACTCTAAAACCAGTCTTGCAGGTTTAGTCTTGTTCTTGCTCAAATCTTATCGAACAGACTTAGTCTTGAAAATGCAAGATCAAGGCCAAGACTGCAAGACTAAAACGAATTTTGGGCAACACTGCTTGGGACCTGTTTTCAATAAAACGTAAAAAAATATTTATATTGTTATAACAAAATATTTTATTACATTTTTATAACAAAAGATTTTTCTAAATATTTATTTAGAAAAATCTTTTCCACACTTCTGGAAAATAATCGATTTTGTTTTAAATATATACTCATTATGTATTTATTTATTTAATATATTATGTATATTGTTTGTTTTGGAATTCATTGTGCACTGCAAAACAAACCATTACTGTTATTACATTTATTTTTCAAATAAAATGGTTACAAATAAAAATATTGTTCGTATTAAAACAAGTAGTTTTCATTTCAGGACAAAGCTATTTTCTTTGAACTTAAATGTCATAGTTCTAGTTCTTGTCATGTTTTAGCTGGATCGCTGATCTCAGTAAATAAAAATTCTCTTTTTCATATATTAATTAAAAGTAGGTGAGAGTATATACCTGTAGAATTCTGGTTTTTCTTTTACATCGACTCTAATGTTTAGTTCTCTTGAAAAGAGTAATTTCCTAATCATCACCCCCGTGTAGAACTGGTAGTTTCTAGAACAGTTTTTTCAGGCTGAATTATCTAAAATAAAACCGTATCAAATTGTTGTTACGTTAAAAGTTTGTACATTAATTGTGTTTGACTGTAAATATCTATCCCTTGATATGACTTCTAACGAATTATTATCATGACTCGGTTCATAAACTATTGTGAACTTATGTTTTTTCACTAGGCAATAGAAGTATTTCAATCGCAATGCATCTTTTAAAGTATCTTATTTCTGTTGAGTTTCACGTATTTTATAAATAAATGAAGCTGATTTGTAGCATTTACTAGCTGTTACTCGCAGACTAGTCTGTCTTACTCGCGTACAGCAATGGTGATAATATTATTGAAATCGGTTTAGTAATGATTGAGTTTAGTAAGTACAAACATACAAATGTTTCGTCTCCGTGATATTAGCATAGTTAGAATATAGTATTATAGTACAGGCAATGAAGGTGATCAAGTAATCTAGGTAATACTTGTATATTTACTTTGTCTTAAATCTGGTTATTTTAATACGATTTCAGTATTTATACTCTTTCATATTTACTATCTCTATTTCTTGTGTGTTATCCTATTAACCGATTGATGGATAGGGACCGACAAATTGTATACTTTTTCGTCTCTATTGTATCAAATCATAATAATTACATGTTAATATGATTGTAGATATGCCTTGAAAACTTTATATAACTTAAATTTAATTTCTGACAAATCGGATTATCTTATGATCCTTCAAAATTGTGAATGGGTTAAGGCCATTCCTAGACCAAAGTATCGTGTGTTATGGGCCTTATTTCGGTTGTCAATTTCTTCTGACAATATTGATACAATCGGAAAAATAACGATATATTTTTATATTTAGCTTCGCAATGTGCACTCTCACAATGATTTCAACAGAAACTAGTTAAGGCGTAATATACAAAAGTGATCTAAACCTAAATATATCGTATTTCACAAATGGTTAGATATTTTTTGGACGACTGACAAATCTATCCATATTCTTTTAGTAAATTTTACTTCTGAAATCACCAATGAGTCTATTGATCTGTCACAGGCGATATAATAAAAACTCTTGTCTAAATTGCACTACTTTTTCTTTTGAATTATTTACAATTTTTGCTCCAAAATTAATACATTCCGAAAACAATGCAAAATAAAATCCAAATTGACTGTTCTAATGTATGATGTCCACTCTTTTTTAACAATCTATATTACATGGTATGGTATGTTTTGTATAACACAAAATGATATATAAAAGACAGGGCTTATATATCAACTTTGTGCTTAATATTTTATTGATAATACTTTCAATAATTACTTATGTTTGTTAAATTACAAATATTGAATTATTTATACCATTTACAAATTATCTATATTATATATACATCAAAATGATATAAATACCTCAGCTGTAAGTAATATTTTATAATAAAATTGGCGAGATAATGTCGCAGACGTGAAAGCCTAGTATGAGGTAATGAGACTAATTCATTCAACATGGCGACTGAATACCTCTGAAGCCATTTAGCATTAGGTGTTATTGTTATCTTACACTGCATTCAGTACATTATAATATATGATTTATTATATTTGAATATATTTTAAACAATATGCCTTTCCAATATAGTTGTAGTTGCGAAATTTATTTGTAACTAACTGTTACTCGTGGGTCCTTTCGTTTCCATGGGACAAACATTTTATGTACTATATACAGATAAATATAGACTATGTACCTAAGTTAAAAATACTTTAAAATTAACCAATTTTGAGATTATTCGTTACAAAATAAAACGTCTTTCTTTCACATTCTGCTTATAGTTTACTTTCTGAAAAATGTTCATTTAAAATTCATGAAATACCGTTGTAAAGTTCAACAGCCCTTAAGTGTATTATTAGAGTTAGGCGCGGGTCAGATGATATAATATCATGTAGGCTCTACGCGCCTGTAGTCGTCACGTAGAGATCCTGGATGGAAGCATATTTATTATTCCCTATCGGTACAGAAGGTAGGTAACATGTTTTACACAACTCGTTTTGTTGATTAGTTTCCATATATATAATAAGTATTATATAATTTACTGCTGTTTTATTTTAATGTAATTTTATAGATAATTTATATAGATATTACCTAGATTATTATATTAACTAAAATATTATAAAAGTCCCTATATATGTCCCTAACATTTAAAATGTTTAGCTTTAAACTTTAAATTTAAATGAGTAAGTTATCAGCGCCATCTTTGCAAGACTATTTATTCGGCATTTTGAAATTACCTTTTACTATAGATCAAAGATGTATATTCCAATAATTTAACAGTTTAAGTTCTTAAATATATTTCTTTCAGAAAAATATTTTAATTATTTTTATTGTTACAAGATCTGGCAGGGAGTTAATGACCTATACTATTATACAATACGCTGTGGTATAAAGATCAAGGTCAGCCGAAAAATTAAATCGTAAAATTTAATAAACACATTCTATTTTAAAATAAAACTTTTAACTATTTTAATTTAATGGATTTTGCCCATCTAGTTAGACGTCCGGTTAGTTAGAATAAGGGTGAAGTCAGCCAAATTCTGTATTATATTATTCAAGTCTACGAACTGAATAGACCTGAAGCCGCGAAATAAAACTTATTTTATTGTTCTATAAATCTTGGGGGTATTTTTTGAGTGATTTTGGGTGATTTGGGTGATTTAACAAAATAAAGTATTTCGCAGACTCTGGCTATTGAAGAGATCATATATCTCTGCGGGTTAAGTACGTGAATGATGCTGAATGGACACTAAACTGACTTAGGGTTTGTTTGAAGTGAACAACAGCTTTTGAGCTGTAATTTACAGAGGTCTTATATCTTAAACATGTTAGTGCAGCAAATGATCTGTAGATTTGTAAAATGATTCTAAGTTTTTATAGTCTTATATCAATAGTGCTATTAATTGATAGTTTGTAGAAGGATTTTAAACTTTGAGTCCATAAATAATTGTTTTGATATTCAATAATAAAGGTAAATTATTTTAGTATTTTCTTAAATTTTCACGAGTACACATTTAAAATAAAACTATTTTTACGGATTAAAAATCGCGTATAATTTGGTTACATTAATCGATTAATTAACTAACTTACTGACTTTCTGACAGACACTTACATCTCGTCTACCCGTGAACACGATGACTGCAAAGTATTCGAAACGTCGGGTTAAATTCAAAATGTAACCAAATTACACGCGAATTTTAATCCGTAAAAATAGTTTTAATTAAAATTTTTTTTTTTAATAAATGTTAAGTATAAAACTTTGTCTTTTTATTGTACCTTAAAACTAGAAATCGTTTAGAAATAATTTATTTCTTTGCTCTCAGTCTATCCTTGTGATAAGTATGTATGTTGTAATATTAAATGTATTTTTAATAAAATTAATTTCGGTCAGGGCGATAAAAGTACGCTCTGATAACTTATTTAATTACAATGTTTCCGTTTAAATTACAGTATGAACAGGTTATTTTCAGCACAGATAACATACGTGAAAACAATATAATATAGTTTAGTGAAACGTCGGGTTAAATATAAAAATGTAATAATAATCGCGAGTTACATCCGAAAAATAGTTTTATTGAAATGTGTAGTACTCGTGTAAATCTTAGAAAACATTAATATAGTAATAGTTAATTTTTTTGTTATAAGTGAAGAACTTAACAATCTTTATAAAATAAGTAGGTTATTTGCTATTGAATGAATTAATATATTTTTGCTTTATTCCCTAGCGCTGTACTACAGGATAATCTTTTCTACCGAGAGGTTTTACAAATACAAAGTATACTCTATCTCGTAAAATCTGCAGATCAAAGATATATCCCGTCTGGGAATCGAACCATACACTTACAGCTCGACTTCCAGGATATAACATTGTTAGTACAGGCTGTACTTGTTCTTATTTTTTATATATAACTTATTTTTTTGTATAAAATAGTTAAAATATTTTTTATAGTTACAAATGATTTTAAACAGATATCTCAATGTAATTAAAATAAAATTTGTATTTATTTTAATTAAATATTTGCTTAATAACATCTTTATTTATAACAGTAAATTTTTAAAAGTGTGTATCTAACAAAAAATGGTTAGAAACTATTTATTTGATCTAATGATTATAAATCAATAATGAATTATTTTTTTATGGTCATAAATTTTTAGATTATAGTTAACAATAGGAAATAAATAGTTAATTTATTATTGTACTCTTACTGCGTTAACACATATTTTGGGTGAACGCCAAAGCATTCGGAACTACCCCGTGTCTTATAAGATAGATAACAGCACTTGAGAGACTGTAATCAATACCTTGAATTAAGATAAATCTTATCTAACTACTAAAATAGTTGATAAGAAAACAACAACGTTTTGTAAACAAATTTCATGACATGACATGACGTGCAATTGACGTTAAAATGATCAACGAATTTCTCATTACAATTTTTCTTGACTTTCACATGACATGTAAATAATGTTAAAATGATCAAATATAAATAGTCATTTGAGACAATTTACTGACACACAGATACTATATATTTTTCATTATCGCGTGCGTCCATCCGAGAAAATTTTATATTATAAAAAGCTCTTTAAATATTGAATTTCGTTGAACGTGACGAAGTATATTTACTATCATTTCATATTTTCTATTTTTAACTTATCTATTGTAACAGTTTTTGTTATTACATATATATTGGTAAAATTTATTAATATATTTCATATTTTTTTTTACAAAATTTTTTTTTTTAAATGTACTCCACTTGATTTGTTATTCATCAAATTAAAAATAGAATTTTTTAAAGAACTCTTCTTATTGCCTGTTTTTGTTAGTCACATTTACATTTTATTTAATTTCTTTAAACTCTTCGGTGAAGCGGTTTTTTGTTGTCAATACAAGAAACTTTGAATATGAACTAGACATTATAAATATATGTTATATAATAAATTTTCTACTAACACCTCTAGGCTCGAACGGACAAAGAACAGATACAGAAATCCATTTATATCTGCCGAATCATAGCCATTATCAAATATTGGAGCTGAGTTTAACTGATTATCTATCAATGTAGACCAGTCATCAGTTATGTATATTATATAATTCAAAATTATAATTCAATTTTATATCTCAAATCCTTTATCCGTAATTTATTTGTAATTTTATCCAACTCTCCGTTGATATAACCATTGGTTCTTAGAAATATCGAAGTTAACAATACATTGAGTTATATACAACACTATGCTATTTACAGTGTTCGAAGTCACAATACTCAGGGCCTGATAATTTTTTACCAAAAATTTTGGTCGAAAACAATACCTTTAGCTTTTGTAAAAATATATTAAAAAAAAACTATTTCATCTTTTATAGCAAGGGTGTAACCAACGTCCATACCACGTTGAATACACCGGTTTCTCGTCCGATCACCGAAGTTAAGCAACGTCGGGCGAGGTCAGTACTTGGATGGGTGACCGCTTGGGAACACCTTGTGATGTTGGCTTTTTGTCACGGTGAGTGTTAACGCGATCCCGTGACGTCCCACTATGGCGATGAGGGCAACCGTTGGTTTTTTAGTGGGTAGCCTTAAAAATGGCAGCATCCTCTATGCTGCCGGGTAGTCCCACATATCCCCCCGGCCATCACCTTCTTGGCCGATGGGGTATCCGTAACGGATTTTTCCAACAAACAAAAAAAAAAAAAAAAAAAGGGTGTAGTTTTAACAAATATTTTAGTTGTAAACTTAACAAAATTGTACTTAATAGCCAAAGGGACTTACCAATAACCTATTAATTTAAGTTTCTTGATTGTTTCTGTATAACAGAGCAGTCATAAGTCTCTCTGTATATATAAGTATATAAATATTATAGGGCAAAGACGTTACAATTGTTAATATATATTATTACCATTTTATAGACATTCAATTGTTTTATTACTTCCAGAGAACAAAACAATATGAATAAACAAGTCAATGTACTAACTTGAGCATTTTATGTTAGAACAAAGCTAAGTAATTTGACTTTTAGATACTTCGTTTTAAGTTAATGTTAAATATTTTAACATTATAAGTAACAAAATATATTAATAAATGAAATAAAATAAATATATTTCGAATATTGATTTTTAATTACAACAATTTAAAGATATATAGAGTGAAAACACAAGAGAATACGATATTTATAAAACCCTATATATATTCCGCCCACGTCCAATACGCAATTATTTAGTGAAAAGGCATCAAAATACGTTACATGTTTTTACAATTCCACACTAACATATCTCTATAAAATGTACATATTGAATTTATGTTTTTTTCACATACGGTAGAATAGAATTAGTACATAACTTTGAACTTAAAACTCATAATTATTATAGTTCACTTAATACAAAGCAATTTTATAATAACTTTGGATAGCTCTTAATATCATATATAAATAGGACATTGTTCTAAGTAAGCCATCAATCAATGTTAGGAATTTTCAATGTTTACAAAATTTAGGACGAAAGACAAAGTGTTAAATTAAATTTGTTAAGTCAAGTATTAAAAGTTTCAAATAAGATATAAAATGCCGAGTAAAAATCGTAGTTTCTTACTGAATTCTATATTAATATAATATTGAGTGTGTGTGTGCGAGAGAGAAATAAAATGGGTTCTTTTTTGGTGGTAATAATAGAGATATAATAAAAAAAAATCAGATGATGTAAATGAAAATGATTTTTTATTTATTATACTTTAAATATTAATAATATCAATTTAAAGCAAGAATGGTTAATATTATAAAATAATGTAGTAAACCTTTCCAGCTTTATAAAATCCTACGACCGACGTAACATCGGCCCAAAAGGGTTAATGACCCTTCACGCAACGCTTTTACATACGCGAAATTTGGTATTTATATAAATTTTGTTATTTAATTTTATTTTGTTACAATAATTTCAATAAATATTAATTTTTAAGTACCTTTACTAAAATATTTATAATAAAGTCTTTACATAAACTTAAAAAATCCGCGATACTAAATATAGATGGTGTCATCAGCGTGTCATGAGCATGACGCAGATGTGACAATAATATCATCTTGGACCCGTTATACCACATCATCTTACACTTAATTCATCTTACAGGTAACTAATATTCCATGATATTGATTTTTCTTGTCATTCCTATTTTTATACCGTGCAGAAATATCCTGTAGTATCCTGTGATAAAAATCAGAGACACCTTATTATTTAAAATTGTTCGATTTGACTTGTTTTGAATTTGACTTGATTTGACTTGTTATATTTACGCGTGTATACTATTGTCCATATTTAGTGACTTCCAGGATCTTAGGACTAAAAAATTAAAATATGCAATTTACGAAACTGATTAAAGTAATAAATATACAAACGTATTCATATATGAGCCATATAGGTAAATAAAATAATATCTTCATTGTAGTTAGCAATTAAATTAAAACATAAGCCTGTGTCTCAATTGATGAAATCTAAATAGATCCTAACCAGTATATCAAATTTTCAAACGCAACTAAAAAATACTAAAAGAATCCTTTTTAATTACGAATACAAAAAATACTCAAACAAACAATAAAGATATCAACTAAGTTATTAAATTACGACCTTTCATATTGTTTGCAATATATTGATCAAAATATATGTTACATTGAAAGACATCCAATTTATTTTAACGTAAATACTACCTGAATGTACCAAAACGAAAACATTTGATATAATCCTGCCAATCAGAATCATCAAGTTGAGTGCTACTCTCTTACTCTTCATATTCAAAATCGCTGCTCATTTTCACCGTCAAAATAACTCTTATGAATTGTAGCACGTTAAAGCTATGGAAGTCACAATTTACTAGAGCACGGGCTGAATTCGTAAATCCAGGTTATGTGTTTGCGTTAGCTGAATTAGTTGTTAGGCTCGCTACAGACGTTACAATCATTATATCGATTACATTATTCGTTTTTAGATGAAGAAGACATTATTATTGTTAAATATTAAAGTTAAGTTTGTTTTAGACAGTATCTTGTAACAATCTTTGAAGGTTAGCACATTGTATGTTATCAATTTTGGATTTATAACATATGACATGAAAAATAAAAGTATTCTTTAATTTTATGACGTTGTCATAATGTTATATACCTTTAAAATGTAATTATTTATTACAAATCAAATATTTAGAAAGAAAGAAAGAAAGAAAGAAAGAAAGAAAATAACATTTATTCAATAACAAGACACAACACTGACAACGTCTCAAAATCAATAAAGAGAAAAATTTATATATATAAAACTAAATGAAGACAAAATAAAAAATAAACAAAAACACATTTTTTTTTTATATTAAACAACAAAAATTAATATTAGTGTAAGCTTTACAATATGTGAGTACAATATGTGAGTGTGTGTACACGTCAATAAACAGGTAGGAAAGATTGGCCTTATGTAAATTTACTGTGATAAATTGATAATAAACAAAATATAGGCACACATATACAATTACTTTTATTTGTATTAATTCTTTCGTGATTCACGATTATTATATATAACTTTCCAGCTGTGTTTATGTTTAATTTATCGGAATTTCATCGACTAGTTTCCAACCCGTCCGAGTCCTTTATTCATGGGCATAGTGGAACAGTTCACGCCGCGATTTCGCAATCTAGCGCTAAAGTGAATGTGAGTTTTTACAAATTACACTTTCATAGACGATAACAAAATAACTAAATTTTTTTTTATTCATTTTAAATTAACATATACAAAATAGTAAAGATGGCGTCGGCTGATTTTGTCGTAAAATGACGCAAGATTCATACCAATGTTTAACGTACATACAGTGCATTGGTTATTGTTACAGGGACTATGTAAATTGAGCGAAAACACTTATATTTTAATTTTGTAGTCATTGACTATTTTTAACTTCCTGATTAAGAAACTTATTGTATTTGTATTTTTTTTTATCTTTACGTTTTAAGATATCCTGAATTATTCTTTATACGTATTTGCAAATTAAAGTTGATTAGTTTTGTAGGAAATCGACCGAGCGATTTTTTTAGTTTTTTAAACTGTCATTAACGAATTAGTGATTTGTAAAAACTAATTGTCTCATCGGGGTGATTGTGGTTGCAATCGAAGCTTATTCTCGTTAATTAAACCTGATAAGTTTTCGAGCGAAACCGTTCCAGCGGTTTTTACTTTCTTTAACCTCAAATCGCTTACTCCCGATTAAGAAAAATCTAATAGAGCGATTAAGGTTTTGGTAAAAATAACCGTTTATTTATGTCAGTAAACAGTAATCGCAATAAAAAATATTTTGTTGAATATTTGTGTTTTTTTTTTAATGTTAAAATCAAATAATATATTATAATAATAATCAAATGATTTTATTAAAAAAAATATATAATGAAAAATAATAAAACATTTTTCTTAACCAAAAAGTTAATGCGATAGGACTTTGACCCATTACCGGTTTTAATATGAAATTATTGAGTTTATAAGTGTTCTACTTCACAATTGTTTTGTTTGTTAAAATAATAGTTACGGTTCTGTAGTCCATGTAGATATCGTACTATAGAAGCTGCGGATACAGAATTTGGTCTAGAAGAAAGCAATTTTGATCTAGGGCTGTAATATTATGTGATTTTAATATTTTAAAAAAATTTTGCTTAATAGAATGGAATAGAAAATAAATTTATGTTTTTTTTTGGTGGAAAAGATTTATTGTTTAAATATGTCTTCTGTTTTAGAAGCTATATACAAGCTCGTTATATCTTGTAGAAAACAAAATGGTTAAGCCTATTTGGTAAGATCAGCTCTATATCTATAGCGGTTATCTTCGGAAGTACGAAGTTAGCCGATGAACATTTTATGTATAAAAATAAAACAAGATTCATAATCTTAAATACAAATGCTCTGTATAAATTTAAACAAATCACGTTTTTAATATTTGTTAGCGTCGAATTGAACATTGAGTGTCGTTTGATTTATTTCTTTAATATAATTTTCAATATATTATCAGATAAAAAATGTCTTAAACTTTTACTATAGGTCCCGCACCCGATGTGAGTTACACCTAAAAACTGGACGGCCATAATGACAGAACGATGAGAATTTAATTAAATTGTAAAGAAATGTTACTTGAAACATAGTTTTAGATTTTATTAAATGCATTATTTACACTAACAAAAAAAATTAAGGATTTACAATCATGTATTGAGATAATCTGATAACATTGTAATGTTTATTATTTATTTATTTATTTTGATTGAACACCATAATAACTTAAAATTTACAAAAAAAAAGGAACAAAAAAAAAACAAAGTACAATTGGCGGCCTTACTGCCTTAGGCGATTTCTTTCAGCAACCATACCATTAAAGGATAATTCTATTAGATGGAAGGTGGTGTAAAGTTATAAATTAGCGATAGACATACATGCAAATACATGCGCTGTAAGATAGCACAGTTTAAATTGCTCACTCGTTCGTTGATAAATGTAAACCTTGTAAAAAGTTAAATCGTTGTAACCAACATAACTAATTTGCTTAACTCTGGCACAAAACTGCTTGTCAACATTACCAGGTTCCAACATGTTCTGGCGTGTTATAATGCATTTCAGACCGGATATTATCTCAGGTTTATTGCATAGCCAGCGAATAAGGCAGCATGTGCGAAATTTTGCATATTTTACTATAATCGAAAGTACGTTTGACAAGAAAAGCTCGTAATATAAGCTACATTTTGATATTTTCCCCGTAAAAAGATTTTATATAAGATGTTAACATCGTCAATATCTGCGAACATTGATATGTCTAAGTTTAATAATTTTTACTTACAGTAAATAATTCATCACGCAAGTCGGGACGGCTTTGAAACCTTTCGACTTAGTCAAGATGCCTCAGCTAGAAATCCATGGTTGTAGATATTACTGATTTTGCTTAAAGTTTGTTTTAAAGACAATGACAAATCTACCATTAAATTCTTACTAATATATATGTTTGTTTGTATGTTTGCATGTTTCTAAATTACAGTTCCATAGTTTTGAAGTTTTTGATTTGACATGGACCACGACATATCACTCAAAAAGAAAAAGCTCCTTTTTATCTAGACCAAATATAAGGTTCGCAAGGATAAGCCTTAGCGTACTAGAAATATGGAGGCGCTGCTATTAACTGTTATTTATTTTATATTTATTTTTATGCAGTAATTTTCTTATTGTTATTCATCTACCCAACAAAATCCATCAGGTATATCAATAGCTAATCTTCATTGATTTTTTATTAAACTTATTAATTAATTAAAATAAGATACAGATTATACGTTGTTCTCATGACTGAGTTGAGAAGAGTAATTTAGTTCATTTACATTAAGTACTTGCTCTATTTCATTTAAAATTAATGATAATGCTAAAATGAACCTTATTTATATATAATAATATAAAAATACTTCTCATAGATTGTTAGTTGGTTTAGTTCAGTAAGTAACCTGTAAGCTAAGTAAGTTTATCTGAACTTGTAATACTAATAAATGATAATAAAAAAACAGAACTTTTAAAATAATATATAGCCATGAAACAATTTCTTCTTACATAGTTTCCTAAATCCGAAGTATTTTTAAAATCAAATACTTCTACGTTGAGAAACGAATTTATGATTTGGCCTGAAACCTCATGAACTTGTAACTTGTTACTAAACCGGCGTAAAGTTTAAACTTCGCTTACTTAAGATATCATAAATTGTATTTTCCAACATTATTTTGGTTATCTTAAGCGTTGGAAGTGTATATTTATTTTAAAAACATATTTTTTTGAAAATATTGTAATTTTTGTATCTACTTTTACCTTTTATTACAGTTTCTAACTTTATCCAACATAATGTCATTCTTTTCAAAAGGTTCTATTGAAATGTGAATAAATATTGAAACTACCCCAATACACCATAGAATTTGAAAGTATTCTGTAAGAATTGTGTATTGTATTTGTTTATTTAACTCAAGTTTCACTTAACGTTAAGTTAAGGAAAATATATCACTATGTTTAAGAAAAAAATGGTATTTATGACCGACGTGTATATTAAATAATTTTTCAATACATACCGTATGCGTAGAGCGGCTGTACTTTGTATTTCACTGATGCAGTACATGCTATAGCACCAGTGCCTCCGCCAAGTTGTAAACCGTGTGATAAAATCTGTACAATTGTTCCCACAACTGTAATGGTCCACCCCCAGCCTCCTTCGGGATAATAACGTCTCGCTAACGTAAGAGCCGCCCGAGCACGGAGAGCAGAAGCAGTCTCCGCTCCCACTGTAGCGCCGGCGCTAGCGCACCTAATACACCATGTTTAATATATATCAAACCATTACATGAACACAAGACCATTTAATAAATAACTAACCGGCGGAATTGAGTCACTTCACGAGCCGCCTCATATCCAACACTTTTAGAGCGCTCACGTTCAGCGCTTTTGATTTGATTGTCCTTAAAATTATCTCGCGCGACTCCACAGGTACATAACAGGTCTTCGGGTGGTGGATGATTTCGAAGTTTAGAGGGACATCGGTTGTTACAATCGCAGTCAGGAGTACGCCAGGATAAGAGGCGCTCCAGTAAGGTTCTGCGTCTCGCTGAATTTGTTTTTTTATCTGCTGTATACCTCTGACCACAGTCCAGAGGAAATGATGAGCTGCGATCGACTTCCTGTGCTCCCACCGAGATATGCTTATTTTGGTAAATGTTTTTTCTTTGAGCATCTCCATTGTTATATGCTGACGCCTGATACAAATGATTCTTAATGGATATTCTTTTGTTCTGCTGATGGTTCAGTGTGTAATTTTTTATAGCGCAGCCGTTCTTTATATTCTTGACATCGGTGTGAAGGGATTTCCAAGTGGCGATTACTTCGTCTCGAACGATTGTGTCGTTGAGATGCGGGTCTGTGTTCGAGTCAGGTACTTTGTTCGTGAAAGGTTGGGATACTTCCGGGCTTCCAATGGGCACTAGTCGTAGTTTAGTGGGCAGACTGTCGCACCGGCGGAGCGTCATTTTTTATTTCGTTTGACGATCGCATTTTTAAACACAGAGAATAACACTATTCCGATCACATCCCACAGTTATTCGTTACCTAAAAAAAAAAAAAACTTATTTTAAAATAAGTACATATAAAATAATATTAAAAGTCCAATTAGTTAAAGTTAGTCTTTAGACTTTTACTTAAAATACACAATATCGAAGTGGAATAATCTTACGAAAACAGAAATTTAATATACTTTAAATTTAATATATATATTTCATTAAAACCTAATAAATATATTCTTTAAAGTATGTATTTCCTTAAATAAATAAATAAATATATTTTTAACAGAACAAGGCCACTATTTATCTTTAGTTATTTTTTATATTTTATCAAGTTAGAACTTCCTCCTAAAGATTACAGAACGCGATTACAATACTAACAAAAAGAGTACAATTCGATGGATTTTATTTACTATCGTTCCATAGACAATAAGAGAATTTATAGAAGAGTTTATATTAAACGGGTTTCGTCAACAGAAATACAATAAGTGAATCTAGTCTCAGAACGTTTCAAGATCACAAAAATAATAAGCCCTTGGGGAAATCGAATCCACGATCAAAAGTTCATCAGTCAGGAGCATTAACTAAACTAATCTAGAAGGGCTTATTTTTTATTAAATTATTAGAATAACTTCATAAGCGGTATTACGATATTTTGTTATTTCATAATAACTGAAACAAAAAAGTTGCAGTACAGACTGAAAGCTTATCGCTAGGCCAATAACTGAAATACATTAATTTTGGCTGAAATTACTTGTTTTTGTTTTAATATAAAATATGAATATTAAAAAATTTATATTCTCATATTGTCTTTATTGCTCTAGCATTACGTTTCAAAATAATTAATTCAATTATTGCTAATAATTAATGCAATTAATAAATAATTAATGCTATTAATAAGTTTTTCTCATTCTACTAAAATATGTGTAACTATTTATCTCACACTTCAATGAAAATAAAACTAATGTGCTGTAGTTGTTCAGATGAATAACAAAATAACGTCTGTTAATGTCACGAAGTTTAAAGCAATGACACTTTAAACGGTTTTTGAACTTTTAGAATTACTATTATTTTAATTACATGAATTAATTTATTTTAAAATCATTTATTTACGATAATTACATATTTTTAATTTTTTTATTGTTATTCTCATTTACAAAATTAGAAATGTAATTATTTAAAGAAATGAAAATATTTTATCTATTCAAGTTAAAAGTTATTGACACTAGCTAAAAATAAAAATAAGCGAATGAAAGTATTTACACTAAAACGAGTGAATGCAGAAGTTTTCAGACATTCCATTTGGTCCGCCATTCATTCATTTATTCTGTAATCACTCGCTGATTCTTTTGTTGCCTCACTGCGGGTCGGACTCAGTCTCAAATGTTTAGTTTTGCTACTTAGAAATCTCACTCGTTATCACCTTTGGTATAAGTATTCGGGTATTGCTTAATGTTTATTAATATTATGTCTGGCGATGTACGAAGCGGTGTCGTTTTACTCTTTTGCTACACTAGATAAGACAGCTACATTGCTAGGATTTAAATACATTAAAACAGTGCTTTAAGTTATTACAATTAAAGTTTTAAATATAAATATATACAAATAAAAAAATATATATTATATTAAAAACAAATTATTTTTAATGAAGAAAAAAGACGATTTTTAAAAAATAGTTTTAACGTTGTCTGTATATTTGTTTTGCAATTCAGCAACTTTTTTTTATATTAACAATATATTGTAAAACTTTTAATGTAGTGATTTTTTCAAGTTATAAGATAAAGTACGAAAAAGAAAGAATCAAATTTGTGTTTTAATTACAGTACACTAAAACTATTGAACATATTATTTATTTATTTAAACTTTCGATTTTTTTATTTAGACATTATTAATATATATAATTATCCGACTACTCACGTAAATATTATCGGAATTTGGCCGACTTGTTTCGACTCCATTCAAGGTTCTTATTCATGAGCTCGTTGTTTTCATCCATTTTTAATTTTCAGTTCAAAATGCAAAGGTTAATATTTTGTTCAACTCTTATTAGTAACATTATCCGGAAAGCAGAAGCAATTTATTCAGTGTATTTAATAGCATGGATTAGTGGCCGTGATGCTGAATAATTGTATTAAAACGCGATTAAGGTGTTTGTAGTACACCGTGACATAATAATCGTATTAAAGATTAAGACTACAGCCGCAACGAGAGGGTTTGTTCTGAGGATTTTATGTTTTATTTAATATAAATATTAATTTTCTCTTGCGGCATTCTATTACGTTGTGTTCAACAATGCGGCTATAGATAGTATGTCGTCTCCCTGTGAAAATATCATATAAAATAGTTCAGTGCGCAATTTTCATTCGCAATTTTAGGCAACAATTATTATGCAATTTACAGCCAATAGCTTGCAATTAGAGTCAGACGTAAACTGCAATGTATATTCCTTCATAAGAATTATTTTTGGATTTTAATTTGGAATGTACTGAGAAACGTGAGACAATATAACATTAGGTACAATTACAATCACTATTGGTAAGCATAGCAGTGAAAGTGTATAAAAAAAAGTGTATCAAGGAAAGCTGAATATTCATTTATGGGATGTTGGTAATGTTATCCTTGAACCGAGAAGAGTCGCGGGCACCAGTTAGTTTGTATAATAATATGAAATATCTTTTTGATTAGCAAGCAGCACGCAGGTGTGAAATCGAGTCGACATGCTATAAAAGTCTCGTCGACAGTGAATCGATATAAATAATGGAATAGTGTTCGTTGGTAAGCGTATTACTCGGAAACTGCTGAACCGATTTTGCATTTTTTTGATTCCGTTCTAGTTTTACGTGAAACGGTTTTTTTTTAAAAGATTCACGGACGGAAGAACTAACACTGTGTAATTTTGTTTAGCCTGTTATGATCCCAGGACTATAATTATAATAAAATATAGACTAGCTGTTGCCTACAACTCCATAAGATCTAAAACATCATTATTTATTTTAAAAAATCCAAACATTATTTAATTAATTAAGATTTTTTTGTCGGTATATAAAAATCATCCACGATATCATCCACACAAACTTTAATTTCCTAACATACTCCGTATTTCGTAACGTACCCCTTTTCTCAGGCTCTTAATTAATTCTATATTAAATTTGATCATAATTCGTCCAGCGTTACAGCGTTACAGCGTTATTTTTAAAGTTTTAAACTAAACACATAAACACGCAGAAGTATTCATACATAAGTATAATAGTTGGAGGAAGGATTAGCAAAAAAAAGTATATGTTTTTTTCTCAGCACTATTAGAAGTTAAATTATTAATTGATGTTTCTAACGACTAAAAGTTTTTAACAAGGTACTGGAGTTAATAAAACACTTGGTTGATCCACGGATGTTTTAAAACCAACTAGCCTAATATGTTAATGAAAATTATATTTTAATTTGTAGAGCGTGAGACCAACTTTGTTAAAATATGTTTTAAGTTATGTATTTTCTCAAGTGGCTATTATTCGAATGATTGTTTAAAGATTGTGAAAGCATAAAAGTAGCTCGTAAAGAAAAGTCAAGTCAAAAGACTTTAGAATATTTTTAAGTGCTTTGAAGCTCAAAAACATAAACATTCCATTTAACTATGACCGCAAATGTTGCCAAATATCCAGTCTTTGATGTAACATCCATAAGCCATATATAATATTCATTAATCATGTCCTCAGGAAGAGATGTTAATGAAATCGCCACTAATTCGTCCGCAACGTCGTCTATTTGTTATATGTATATACAAAACGAGCCGTTCAATGCGCTGGCATTTGTGATTTATTACTATATTCAAATTATAATACAAAATATGGAATTATTTCTTATGGTATTATTGTCCTAATCTAAAAGTAATTATGTATGTTATTAAAAATGTTACCATGGTTTGTTCGTTGTATAATTTATGTTTTATTATTTATTTCATTTATACTATATTATTGACACAATGACTTGGTGTTTCGACATTTTCATTATTTCAATTTAATTATTATTCACTTATTAAAGAAATAATATTGTATAAAATTTATTGACATTTATTGCTTAAAATAATATTTAAATGAACTTAGTAAGCTATTCGATTTGATGTTAATCTAAAAATAGCTTTCTTATAATTAGAAATACAAGTAAAACTCTGCTTTATTTATATATTTCTGAACAAAAACAATTTGTGTGGGGGTTTAAAAGTCTTACACCCACAAAGGATAATAGATACCTATAGATGTTGTCTCGATGAGTGTCTCTTTTGTATTGTAACAATGTAAAGATGTGATATATCATTGTGTTGGAATCAATTACTTAGATCCATAATGCCTGTCACGGATGATTATAGATTCGATAATGAGGTTTGAAAGGATTAAAATCGTTTATATTTTAAAAGGTACTATAATATAAAGTTATTTATTTATTTATTTAAATTTTATTGTAAAACCAAAAAAAAAGAATTAAAAAGGGCGGACTTAATGTCTGGTGGCCTTCTCTGCGAGTCAACCCGTGGTGCTGGTGATAAGGTGGAGTAGTCCATGCACAAATGCATAATATAAAGTTCATAGATGAATTCCTTTGATATTAGAATTATTCAAGATAACCTTATATTATGAGTTACAAATGACAGTTAAGCAATCATCCAATGGTGATTGATTATCCTTCTTCTATAAAATTAATTTAATACCATTATAAATCGAATATAAACCAAGTCGCTAATACTTATTAAATAATATCAACCGATACTCTTCTTGACTCTACCTGACCTCCAATCCATTCTGAAATTGTAAGTCAAGAGCAATATACCAATATTAAAGATTATTGTAGAGCTTTATAAGAGCATAGTTTGTGCTAAATCAATCATATCACGGGCTTATTGGCAACACAATATCTGCTGTAAGCCTAAGTGCTCGTTACAATTGAATTCAATCAAACACACTGAAACAGTTTATAAGAAGATTAGTTCAATCAAATAAACTTTTTAAATTAGGTATACTTTTATATTTTATTTACAATTTTCGGTTTTTGACGCAGTGTAAAATATTTTTTTTAACTTTTTAAAAAATGTTTAAAAACCTATTGATGTAGTTGTAGCGCTTACTGCTTTATAAACAACGTATTTTTTGGTATTTTATTAATATCTAGTAAACAGTTTATTAACAATTTTTTTCTATGGTATGTGTATATTATTTCTGGTAGTAATATAATCCTTGAGCCTCATTTAGCAAGGTTACCATTAAGCAATTTGTCGGCCCCTGACGCTTATTATGTCCATAAATCAGGTCCTGCAGCTACTTTTTACTTCAATACAATAAAAAACAGAAACATCATTAACAAGATTCCTTTCATTCAAATGGATACATTAACGGTTTTGATTTGACAGCTCTGTCAAGGGTTGAGATTGGCTTTTTATCACGCCTTCAAGCAATTAGAAAAATAAACATTGGAGAGGAATATATTTTTATTATTTATTAGATTTTTATAGACTATACAGATGTACGTAACTTCTAAGAAGGGGGAGTTTATAGAAACATATATGGTCAGCTAGGTTCTGTTTTTCCGAATTCTTTAAGAAATATTTATATTACTGTACATAACTCAAAATTCCAGAACTCGAATGTTAAGCCGCAACCGGATGATAGGATGGATAGATTCCCTATCTGACTTTTATTCCAGTAAATTTAAAGTGAGCTAGGCTTGGATAATATTTTTCATTATTTGATTAATTATACTTTGACTTTGGTAGAAGCGTCACTATGAAAAAACATATATTTTATTTTCAGTAAATCCTTAATAAACTAGTTGTCCGGAAATCCTAGAACGTAATCATAAAATACTTAACCTACAAAAAGCTTGAGCCAATTATCATAAAATTGGGTTACTTGACGTTTTCATTTTTTACTCATTGTTTTTTGTCATAAACCAACAAGTTTTATATCATTTTTGAATCCTGATTTAAACCGCCAACTTTTGATTGCACTTGCCAAGGAGCTCTAGCAAATTTTTTTTAAAGCAGGCCTAGTCAAAGTCGACAACCCTTGAAAATGTTAAATTCCTAGTTCGACAGAAGGTCATATTTGTAAGAAACTTGGAGCAATTATGTTATTATCTATGATTTTGATTATAAACATATCTGTAAGGATTATAATTACAAAATATGAATAAAAAAATACTTAATAAATTATAAACGTGATCAAAATTCTGAGTTTTTTTTAAATGCCCATAATTTGCAAAACAAATGTGACGGAATTTTTTTCATTTTCTTTGTTCATGATTGTTACCATCATGAGTTAAATTATGGGACATCCTGTATATATATATATAATATTCATGTCATGTTGCAATGCCTATGTCACGTTATAACATTTATTACCCGGATAGGTCAGGAATTCTAATGTTTACAAAATCCTTTTAAAATCGAAAATGTAACATTAAATTCTGACAAAACTATTGCAGCCATTGCAGTCCACAGAATTATAATTTTGTTTATTGTTTCTCGTATATAACAAAGTACTTCAAATTCAAATTTCATTACTAATTTATTAATTTAAATATCATAATTTGTTTGTGCTATAGTAAAAAAGCCGAACAATGTTATAAAGGCGAATGTGACTTTGTGTATTGCATACTCGTTGTAAAAAATAATGAATTTTTAAGCGAACAAATGTTACTACTTTCAGAGGGACAAATAATTCACACACGCAGAAGCGAACCTTCAGAAAAAAAAGTCTGCTAGGAAAAGTAATGAATATAAAGTAATAGGAATTTCATTGTAATGTTTAATATTTTATAGCTAGAGGGTGTTTCGAATAAAATCTACACTTTATAGAAAGTAGAAATGTAGTCATCGGTGGTAAAACACTTGACTTGACTTGACTTAGTAAGAGCCTATTTATTCACTCTGGCCTTGAAGAGACCCAAATTATAATAATATAATAATTATTTTATTTCAGATTTATATTCATATATAAAATGCAATATTGTTAGTGAGTTACTATCAATGGTTCTTAGGATTTCCTGGGATCCATATTAACGGTGTTAGTCACATGTCGTAACAAATTGTAATTTTTACCCAATGTTTAAGTATACTTATTATAACTCCAAAACACTTCAGAAACCTGTCAGTTCTGCCACATTATCGCCCTAAGCATAAAACTGCTTTGTCTATAAACACATTCCGTGAACATAATACTAGCTCTACAATTTTGAAACAACACCAACAACTTTCTAAATGCATTGTTTCAATGCACTCTGAGCGCATTAATAATTCTTTTGTATGTAGTCCGGTCAGCTCCAGTCAATATTTGACCATTCTACACAGGAATACTACCGATACTGTGGTATATGTATATAATATATAATATTAGAAGCTATCCCAGTGTCAGAAGTGTCAAGTACTGTCAGACCTTTTTATAAACGCGAAGTTTTAATACAGCTGGTCTAGAATAAGATTCCATCCATCGACTATACTTTGGTTCAAGTTCGAGGAAAACTAAATTCCTATAAACTGAAAGCGGTCACAGTATTTTAAACCCCTGTAGCTCTCCAGCATTAAGTTTTTAGGATTTGGAGGAGCATCAACCAAAAACTATCCGGAGGGAATTCTGGTTAAGGATATGGAGGAGCAGGGAATATATCGTACACTTAAAGCTTGTTTTAGTCCTGCATGTGTAAGTTCTATATATGTGCCGTAATCTTGATGAGTATACGAGTAAAAGTGAAGTGATTGAAATCGGTCTATATTTTCCAGGGTTGTCACAATAGCATCTTTTGGACACCAGTTTTACGTTAGCAAGCTTCTAAGATTTCGGCACCATTCCATCCCTAAAAGAGAGTTTAAAAAGAAGTTTTAGTATAGGAGTCAAATTGACTTGACTGAAAAAGGACGACTTGCTTTATTCACATTTAGTCAACACAAAGCTCGTCATATCTATTTCTTGAGATGTATATTTCTGTCGTTGAAATACGTAGCCAGTGTCTAGATGCAAATTAGAAGAGAAAAAAAAAGAAATAGATTTGATTTCTACTTTACTGCTTGGGCCTAGGATACATCAGGCTGCAGCAAAGAAGGCAGTTAAAGTTGGTAGAAATTCAACGTTAGCGCTTTTGCCAGTAAGCCCGATTACCAAATGGTTTGAGATCCTTTAGCCACTCTTAGTATGGACAAGCCCACGGAATACCTTCTTATAGGTACAAAAAAGGTTACAATTTGTTTAAAGGCTTTCTTCTTAAAATTTATATCCGGAGCTTTGCGGTGTCAAGCATCAATGAATTTAAGGTACGTTGAAAATTTTCGGTATTCAGTATGAGTACATTTAGTATTAAATCATGAACGAGCTTTACCCCTAATGGATACGTCAGCAAATGGAATGAAAAAATTCATTACCTTGAATTCGTTGGATCCTCAGATCAGAAACAAACCTATTCCAAACGATAAAGAGAAAAAACGTGCCGTATCTCTTCCCAATCACGCGTTTTGTATTTTCATACTCGCCTATTACATTGTGGACTGAGAGCTGGTGTGGAATAAGTTAAAAACTGACTTGTATATTTCACTTGTATGTATATAAGTAAATCTCATTTCAACAATTTGTCAATAGATGGAATTGACCAAGGTACGTTGTTTGTGATTTTAGGTATTCAATATCATTGTAAAAATGTTTCTCGTATCAAAACTGTTGTGTTTTTTTATACGCAATTATTAAGCATAGCGCGCGGGCAAAGCTACTGCATAAAGCTTGTCAAAGAAATTGTTTTATTTGCAACTTGATATGGCGATGTCTTATAACATCTCTGAAACTCGATATGATAATTTTCTGTTGAAATATGTAGATTTAAAAATCTATATAATATATATAAACCAGCAAAACCAGTTGAAATTGTAGTAGTTCAATTAAAGTATCACGTTTTTTATTACAGTATAATAAAAAGCATAACAAAAATTTATATAAAAAAATATTTATCCATACTTGCAGAATAATGAATAAATTTATTAAACAATAAAACTTCAATTTTTGTACATTCCCCAAAATACACATAATGAATACATTGTAGTCTGGCAAGGTGGTAAAAGTGAGTATAAACGTACGTACGACTATACTGTGTGTGTTTCATCATTCTAGCTAATAACTCCTATCGACTAAATTCGTAATGATCAGTAATCATTTCTGTATAAACTTAAACTTTCATCGTTATTTTAAACGACAGCCATCTGCATAGTGATCACCACTTCAATGGTTTATTGTATTAGAATCAGCACCACGCATCTAACTATAATCCCAATTTTATTGTTAAACTAAAATGTTAATTAATTATAACTAAATATGTTAAACTTGACATTATATCAACAGCATGTATGACTCGAACCTGCGACTCCAAAAATATTATCTAAGAACATAATATCAGAACATTTAGACAGGAACTCTTTAAATATCTCTGTTTGAATGATGGATATCGGATGGCAGGATTTTTTCAATTTCGTCGACCCTTTTCATTATATTTAAGTCAATACAACATTTTTTTATAAGTTATAGCCAATCTGTTGTTCTGTTATAACCTATATTAAAGTTACATATACATCGGTTGAGCAGTTTTTGCATAAAAGAGTAACAAACACCCACCTTTCCACACAAATTTTCTTATTTGTGATAGTAGATTTTAAAATATTAAAACAAGGATTTTTATAAAACCTAAATTACATTATAAATATTGTATGTTGTGGAACAAGAACCTTATCTCGGTCCAGTTTTATCTGAGTCGTGTTTGATTTATCTCCCAGGGTAGTAATGTCTGTCAGCGGCACGCGACATAATTCGGCCCCACTTCTCCCTGTCTTGGGAATGTACAAGATTTTTCATGTTGTCTAATTAATAGTTTCGTCTTGCTCCAATTTAGGAGAATAAATTGGGATTGTCCTGTAGTGCATAGTTGTTAATATATCACTTTTGTTTTATTTTAACCAATATTACATTACGTAGAATCCTCAACCTGGTAACGGTTGTTTTAAACAATTGCTATATACTATATTTGGTAAGCCTAAACTTTCTAGTAATTCTAGATCATATTTTTTTTTTGCTTAGATTAAATTGACATTACTTTGTATACTCATAATAATATATCCAATTATTTTTTTTGATACGAGCGTGTGCGTCGGTGCTCGAAATATATGTATGAAAGTTACTAAATAAGAAAATATTCTGGTAGATTGTATGAATATATCTTGTATTTATATATATATATAATTGATTGTATATATATATAATGATATCTTATTCTGATAGCGTTTATTAATGTGTTCTTCACGTTTTTCCATAATTATCTTTATCTTTAAAAGATAACCGACTTTTAAAAAAGTAACAATTTAAACTAAAAGGACATGTTTAAGTCTTATCATTTTTTATTTAAAAGATTTTAATAATATATTAGCTATTTCCAGACTTCGTCGGCTGTTTATATAATATTCCGGTTAACGTTGTAAAAATATGTAATGTAATTTTATAAAACTATAATATTTTTGAGTTTTTTTTGAAAATGAGAGAATTGTATTGAGAATGAATGGAAAGTATACTATTTGTGGATTTAATGTTTTCAAAGATTTACACGAGTACTACACATTTCAATAAAACTATTTTTCGGATATAACTCGCGTTTAAGACGAGATGATGGTGATCTTACCGCGAACACGTTTGCTGCAAAGCATCCGAAACGTCGGGTAAAATATAAAAATATAATAATAAACGCGAGATATATCCGAAAAATAGTTATATTGAAATATTTGTGGATTTATCTGAGAACACTATACCAAGAAACAAGGACAAAATTATTGTCGAATGCGTAAACTTTTTAGATGTCATGATTACCGACCATCCAATACATTAATTATAGGCTAATTATTATTACAGCTGCGGTTATTCTATGATACTTAAGTATGCTTGGATTTTTGATGTTTAATTTTAGTTTTCCAGGCAGTTGGTGAAATTGAACAAGTCGTCGTGAACAGAATAAATGCGGGATGGATGAGCTTGTGGTAGTACTAAGAAACGTGTGATGTTGGAACACCTTTAAAAAATAAAAGCAACAGATACAAAAGTTTCATTATGTGTAATTTATAATGATAATAAGTATTAGGTAATAAACAAAGTTTAAAGATGCATGCTAATCATCTTATCTATTTTTTACGACAAGTACAAACGAGATAAGAAAGAAGATTCAAACGTTGTAACTTAACAAGAAAAGTAAGGAGTGCACGGTTATAGTGATACACAGACGTGATGGCAGTCAAGTGAAGAGAAAAGTTATGAAAGCCTTTTATAAAGACTTCAAAATCAAAATGTTTATTGAAACTAAGTTTTTACAAAACATTTTTTCTTTTTTTTATTTAATTGTGTTTTTTTATACCATTATCTAGTCGTTATTATGTATAACTGTCAAGTTAATTTTATCGGAATTTGTTTCCGTCGTGCTCTGAGCTCATGAATAAGGGCCCTGGTATGGTTCGAAACTAGTCAAGCAATTCCGATAAAATTAACGTAAGTCAGATAGTTACATATATAAGAAATCATGTATCAAGAAGGTATTAATTACAAAAAAGGATATTATTATATTCAAATACCAAGGTTGGGTTTGAAAGTCTAGCTTTAGACCACTTTCAAGATTTCTGTTTTAATATAAAAATGAACGCTTTTTCGAGTTAAAAACCACTCTATATGTCGATTTAGATGATTACCTACAATAAAAAAAAATATTGACATCCTTCATAAAAAATATATAAATAGTAGTATTAGTAGAACATTTTTTGGTCTTGTTTTAAATCTCATTGTATAGGATTGTTTAATTTCAATGAAAAACGAAAACCAAATCTATTATATTAGTTCTAGAAGCCGAATTCTTTAATTACTGACGCTCAATCCTCTTTAATAATGACAGAATAATGAAGTTAATGAAATCGAAATCACTGTGGAAACAATCCAAAGCCCTTTCTTTAAATTTTGTGCCGAATTCTTAATTGATTGCCAAAGTTTTATTGCCCCTTCTCATTAAACGACCATAGAAAAAAATATTTTTTTGCTTAATGCCTTAGAAATTTTACAACATAAAGATAATTGTAACATTAGCTGTAAAACTTAATGTCTGCTTTGTCACTTTCTCACTAATGAATTAAGTTAAAGGTGTAAAAGTTAGAAAATAGAGATATGTTGTACTTGGTATAAATATTTATTATAGGTCATCTAAATAAGATAAAACTGTGATGTGATTCCGTCTGTCCGCCTGTCCGTCTGTAGCAGAAACGATTTTCTCAAAAACTATCCGACCGATTTTAACCAAACTTTGTGAGCAATTTACCTAGATGAAATAATAATTACTGATTAAATTTCAAAACTCCAGGTAGGGGGTGTGGGGGCGGCAACCCCTAGAAACGACATGATATAGCTTCGACAGCATTAACACTGGGATTGACAAATCAAAGGATGTATTTGGAAGAAATAATGATTAGTGAAAAAAAAAATTAAAATGAAAGATAAAATGAAAATACTAAATATATAAGGCAGCTAAAAACCACCATTCCTTGTGACGGGCTCCCCTCGCTAGTTAATAATTACTGGAAGTTACTCTAACTGAGACTTAGATTTAATACTAGTGGAATATAATGTTGTCTGTATCAAATAGTATTATCAATTCCTATATAACTTTATATAGGAATTGATAATACTATTGCGACTGTTTGCTGCAGCGGCATCTTAAGTGCTTAACGATTTCTGGTCCAGGCTTTGATTCTCAGTTAATTAAACAATTGTAGTTGGAAATATTGTCTAGAAACAACAGCTTCCATCTGTTATGTATGTTATAAAAGGCTTTCAATTGAATAACTGTTCTGATATATTAATTTTTTAATATTTGTGTATATTAACATACAACAATTAAAAAAAAAATTAAATAACATTGATGTTCTAAGGGAAGAAATCTCTTGATAGGGATTAGTTAATAAATAAATAAATAAATAAATAAAGAAATGAATGAATAATAAATAAATAAAAATTATTTATTAATTAATTAATAATAATTAATAAATAAATTATTAATATATATAATTGAATAAAAACATTAAACATTATACAATTCTCTTAATTGTTATAAATTTAATGATCAGTTATATTACATAATATATATCCCCAATAAAGGTACACAAACGGCCATAGTGTTGTGTTTATCGCTTCTGTTGTATCGAGTATGAAACGTTATTGCAGATTTAATATCGATGTACAATGACCAGCTATTAAAGTAAAATGTAGGCTTTGAGAGTGTACCTCACTACGAAATACTGTATAGCAATGACTCTGAATTAACTGCAATGACGCAAGTTGAAATTATTATGAATTCAATATACCCTTGATTCCATTTGACTAAATAATAATTTTTTAAGCATCATTGGAAAAAAGTGGATAATAACAAAAAATTAAATAATATTGATTATTAAATAGATTTTTGAATGTGATCATACCAAAACAAATAATAAACTAATTTAACATCTTTCTTCATTTTCAAATACCCTTAGCAATTTATAAAGTAGGGTTGAAAAAAAAAAAGTATACAAGAAGAACAATTCAATTACAAATAATGTGTATTTTTTAAACTAAAGAGTCAAATAGAAATAGAATCAAATACTCAGTGTATACGCTACATTGGGATATGTTCTGTGTAATCAAACTGAATTTTTCCAGTCGATATTGTCTGTATTTGTATTGATAAAATAATACAGATTTTATTAAAAAAAAAATCATTTCATATCATTCTATATATAGAAGTAACAATAACTAAGTTTAAAAATAACAAATTTAACAAAATTTCCATTTACAAGTTATATTATTTAGCAAACAATATATTACCTATTGTATATTAAACAATTTTAACATAAAAATACGAAAGTATAGGACATACATTTAAATAGGAAATTGATAATTATATTGTGAAGAGCGCCATTAAGCATTAGTTTTGAACACATTAGAGGTTATTATTCATGAGCTCTGAGCATGGCGGAATCGCGGCGTGAACATTTGAAATCAGCAAACTCCGATATTATTTACGTGAGTGCAATTCGTTAATTATATATAATAGATTACGATCATAATTGTGTTAGTAATTTTAAAATATTTGAAAAAATAAAAAAGAGATATTTATAATTTAATTATAAAAATGCCACGAATTCGCTTTTTGCTTTGAAATAATTGTAAAATTTATTAAAATATTTTTCTCTAAAATTAATTTTTCACATTAGTCATAACTCTGACTTCAATATGATCTAGACTAAGGAATGAATTCAATTCAGTTCATCTAGGAACAAACAAAGTGCTTGGTTTAATGAAGAAATACTTGGAACTAAAATGCTCTCATAAAGAGACATATGAAGTTTAATTTGTTTTAGATGTTAGTGTGATCAGCTTTATGTCAGTGTGTGTGATAAGAGATTCATAGTACATATTAACTTATACAAATGTGGGTGTTTATATGTTTGTCTTTCACTTGACATAAAAGAGATTTTGAATACAGATGGAAATTTTTGTCAAAGGAAAATACTTAAAGTACACACTTTTTTTGAATTAAAAATAAGGAAAAATTATTAATAATCATAATAATCATTCGATTTGAGTAGTAACTAATAAAATTAAAAACAATTTTAAGTTTATTTGTTTCATCATCCTAATCTGTAACCACAATTCTGATTTTATTTTTAAAGCTTCATTCTTTATATAAAATTCGTATAGTGATTTTTATTAACCAGGTTTTGGTCATGTTGACTGAGCAAATATACAGAACGTGTTGCGAATGTTCGGTTGTCAAAGCGGACGGAGTCGCTGGCAACAACTAGTTAACATATACGAGAATTTAAATTGCAAATGCTTTTTCCACTCAATGGTCCAGTTTGTTTTTAAATTACATGCTCGTTAATTAAAACCGAGATAAAATAATAAGAAAGATTAAAATAACTTAAAATTATTTTGTTATCGGTGAGTTTAAATTAAATCAAAAGGTTAAGGTTTTATTGTCTCATTACTAGTCATTGAAGTACGAGGATAAAAATTAATTAACATAGTAGCTTTTTATAAAAATATGTCATAAAGTTTCGTCGGCTTGAAATAGTTTCATTTATTCTAGATTCTTATCAGTTTAAGCGAAGGTATTTGTCTGTCTGCATGTCTTGTATATTTGGGAGAAAACGTTTAAATATATGTTCTTTTAAATATTACATATCCCTACAAATGAGTTACTGCAATAAATTGTTAGTAATTTGTATACACGATAACAAGAAAATGAAAATTCGTATAAATATTAAAGTTGGAAAACGAAAATATAGAATGAATTGTTGTCAGTTCATCCCTTGATTTGATGGATTTAGATAAATAATTTATTTATATGTTAATTTTTAATATTATTGAGGGGGAAAAGATTTTAACGAATTTAAGATAGGTATTAAATTATTAATAAATAATGTAATATCAATGAAAAAGTATGATTTTATTATTCGTAACCGTTTAGTCGATAGTGTTGCAAGGCGAGTGACAGAATATAAATTAGCACTTGAGACAGTACTTACACTTTCTCGTTACGACTTGTAACCTAACGATGTTAATATTCAATTTATTTTAATAATATAAACTACATATTTGTAAAACGAACATGTCAAAATAAAATATATGACTATCTTTTGTTGTTGTATTAATAATAATATCAATAATTCTATTTTGTTGCTATATATTTTTTAATATTAGTATTTGAAATCTTATGGCAATGGCTTTATTTTTCAGACTTCAGCTATAAAAGTTGAGAAAAAAAAAAAAATGTATCGTAATTTTAGCGCCAAATGTAGATGAGTGACTTGACACAGTAACAATCAAAAGAAATCAAAACAAAAACAGGCTGGTTTCGAAATTCCTAAAATTGAACAAACGAAAAAGTTTCATATGCGCCCTAATACTTTTAAACTAAATATGTAAATGTGTCGTTACGATATTGTATCATAGAGTTATAGAAAAGTAAAAATTTCAATGACGTCATTGGCATAGCAAAGTCGATGTCGGTCGTGGCTCTGCACTCGCCGGTATGCGCTGGCTACTTCTATCAAGAGCTCTTGCATCAGTTAAATTAAATTATATTGTATTTATAGCTGACATGAAGATGTTTTATTAATATACACATGAATATAAAGTAATAATTAATATTAGGGACTGGAAATGCTATTTAAGTGGTATATTTTTAAATTGCATAGTTCTATTTACTCTTGTCTCTGTTGCTTTATTCCTAATACTAAAATGAAAGTTGGTTGCAAATGAAGCGCCATTTTGGTAATATATTAATTTTATTAATTATTAATTATTTTATATATTTTAAAATAAATATTTTTATCTTTAATTTTTTATAGCTATTTATTATTAAGCGATCCCAGTTCCAGATATTATTACATTATTTAAAAAAAAAAAACTAAATAAATAAAATAAAATTTTGATTTGGATGTATAAAATGTTTATATAATTTAATTAACTTCGTTTCTATGAAGCTATTGACGGATACCGAATAGGGCCGGTTCATAGAAGGAATAATTACACTATACGTAACAGATACGTAATTCTGCATATTATTTAAATAGTTTAAAAACATTGAAATAACCTTAAATTACAATACTGGATTATTAACTTATTTACTTCATTAAATTAAATTATGGAATATTAATAATATTGCTTCTTATAAATCTTTTTTATTTTTATATATATCTTTCTTTATATTTTTTTCCTTTTATCAAGTAGAACCAAATTTAATAGAAATCTTACGATTGAAATTAACTACGAACAGTAAAACTATATCTTAAATATATATAAAAACAAGGACTCTAGAAAAATTATAACATTTATAAATGTAAGTAAAAAGGTTTCTAAGAGGCCGCAGTTTTCGAATACTGCTTTATAAATTTTTCATACTGTATTTATTTAATAATATATGTAAACTTTGCTAACAAAACAAACTATCTCCTGATCTGTCTGTCCGTTCCAGTCAGTTTTTCACCGCCTATCTTCAAATGTAATTCCAGCCCGTTGCGCCTCGACTTGCGTTTAATATTTAATTCGGAATTTCGTAAAAAAATGTCTGAGTTGAGCTCCTGAATTAATTGAAACCTGCTCTGTTTTTTTTCAAAACATATATCTACAACAAGCACTCGCTTCGACGTAAAACTTATAATTACGACAATTTAAAAAGTTGTTATTAATATATTTTTATTATTATGCATGTTAGTGTTCTTATCAGACCTTAAAGATTTTGTAAATTTGAATAGTTTGGTTTATACTGAATAGTAATTTCACATTAAAAACTTGTTTGATCAATAAAAAATAATAAACTTAATATTAAAATTACAATAAGTTAAATTAGAGAAAACATAAAATTAATTTAATTATTTATTTTTTGTTTGTTAGGTTATTAGAATAAAATGTATTCTTGTATTTTAAATGAAATGTTGGTATGTTTGGTTCAAAAACGCGGTATTTGTATTAAAAAAGTTAGTTATCAGTATCAGAAAGTTGGGTTTTTTGTTGATTCGATTTATTGTCACCAAAATGTACTATAAATGTACATTATGTGTAAATGGTTTAAGTTTTTTTAAGTTAAATAAGAGTGAAATAACGAACTCTTAAAATAAAAATCTGGTCGCAAACAATAAGTTTTGCCCTTAATTATAATCAAGTGCGCTAATTGGTGTGATTTATTATCTAACTTTTGCAAGTTTAGAGTTTTTAAAGAATATACGTCACAGAAACGATCTTAGATATAGAAATATACAGCGGAATAAATATAGGATCTTTAAGTTATAAAACTCTATAATTCACTAGGAAAATTATTAGAAACTATAAATATTGTATTTTTAAAATCAAAAACTAATATTTATGAAATGTCTTAAAAAATAATATTTTTGTCATAGATCCATAGATCTTAAAATACTAAAGTAATTTCAAAGTATAGAAAGAAAAACTTAAAAATATTTAAACGTAAGACTAAAAAATAAGAAAAGAATAAGAAATAAGAGAAATAGTATTTATATATGTGAGTAAAAGTGTAATAAGTTGTCACTGTAACATACCGTAACAAAGTTAGCTGATAGAATCGTGCGGTAGAATCGCGAGGCGGCACGTCCGCAACATGCCGTTGTCGGATTGACACTGCCTGATAACTCACTGATAGCTACTGACTAGACTCTCATACAGTACCAATTATTTCAACCCTTAAGGCATTAGGATAATTGACTAACCATTTATATTTTTTTCTAATTTACTTTATTAAAATATTTTAAGTTATGTTTTTATAATAACTGATTTATTATGCCTTATATTATTAACTTTTTTAAAGTTATTGTAAAACAATAGTGTTTTCTTAAAAAAAAATTATTATTAAAATTATAATTATAAGACTATTCTTAAAATTATAATTTTAATAACAAAATTAGCATGGGTTATTTTTATATATTTTAAAGATTATATTTGTAAAAAAGGTCATATCTAATTGTAAATCTCATAAGTAATAACATATATCCCATATATTGAACTAGAAGATATACTGTTTAATCTTTTGTATCTACTTTAAGAGCTATTAAGTAAATCCACCATAATTAATGAAGTAGTCCTATAATTACAATTCTTGTTTATTATATACTTCTAACTCGTACACTGCTCTATAGCTTCTATAAGGCTTTGGTTAAGTTTTATAGGTAATTAATTACTGTGATTGATTGTTATACGTTAAATATGTAAAATACATATACAACACACATAGTGTATATATCTGTAGCTCAGGACACTTTATATGGTAAAGAAGCTGTGTTCAGTTTTTTGTCCGTTCGCCCGTCTGCTCGTCCGTTTTTCTGTTTGTCTGTTCATCTAATCGGTCGTTAGAAATGTACTGAGTTGGATATTTCATTAGAATAATATAATTTTCTTATAATGTTTTTTATCGTTTTATTGGGCAAATATAGCAGATATTTAATGTTCGATAATCTAATAAATGTATTTTATCCTTCTCTCAATCAATCAATTTCAAGTGAGAATCAAATCTATGGCTTTTGGGCCAGAAATAGTGTCACTAATTACTAAATTAAAAGACTGTTTATTTTGAATTAGTAAATAATTACAGACTTTTTTTAAAAAAAACCACAAGTCAGACCAATTGTTTAGCAAAATGAGAAGATGAATGTTTAGTGACAATAACAACATTTCAATAGTATATAATATATATAGTTATTGAGCGAAGCGAGCGGAGCGGTCTACTGGAGAGAATTTGCATTGGTTTTACAAAGTTGGCATTAAAACGGCTTAACGGTTCGGTTTCAAATTTTGCACACATACCATGCTGATATGTGTGCAGGTTTGTAAAAAAAAGTTTCCAAAAAATTCATTGTCGTTGAGGAATTATGTCCAAAAAACTTCACTCCCATAGACTTCAATGTAGCTAAATTGAACTCTCTTTGTGGATGCGCGTGCCGAGTTTTTTTAATCGAATTGTACTGTCCCTCTGTTCAATTTTTTTTCCCACACCAAGACGAAGCCTTTGGCTGGGCTCGCTTTACAGCGAGCCGAATTTGGGGGTCTGGTGACGTTCCTAGTATAAATTTGTTCCTAGTATAAATGCCACATAAGCAGTACAAATATAATCGTGATAAATATATATTTTTAATGAATAAAAGCATGTCTCTGCTTGGTAATGAACAAACTTAATGACGTTGTTAATGCTATAAGCTCTCGTTACGCCGTTCTTCATACTGATAGATGCTCTACTTCAGCTTTATAGAATTCAAATATAAATATCACATTATAAGTAATTGTAAGGTTAATTACAAAATACTATATATGTTAAGATGTATTTATTTGTTATTAAATACTATGTAATATACACTCATTGTTACATCATACATTAATATAAGAATTAGTTAGTGTCCGTTCATTATTTAAGTTTGGCAGAATAGAAATTTTAAAATGATGTGATAATGTGGGTATTTCATTCTATTCTCGATATTTGTACCGAACGGTTGTGTGTGAATAAAATAGTTGAATATCGTATCATTTGAAGTTTAATTGAAGAAAATAAGCATAGATCCTTTCATAATGTTCCATTTTGTTTTAATGTTCATATAATTCAATATGAATTTATTAGCCGGGAACGGTAAGTTTATAATATATTGGTAAAATTACTAAGGGTTTTGTTTACGATATTGGTTTTTCAAATAGCCTACTTTTTCTTATACTTTTATTTTATAAATAATTACTAGGGAAAATTCGTAATATAATTTTATCTCTCGATAAAATTATTATTTTTTGGCAAAATAAAATTAAAAGAAAACGGATTTAATATGAATATTCATTTTTTTAAAGATTAAACAGACTTATATATTTTTATGTTAATTGTTTATCTCTATGGACTTAATATCCATCCTCTAACCGCTTACAGTAACATGTAAGTATGTTGTAGTAGATATTTAGGTATCTTAGTAATAAAGAAATTAAATCTTCGCAACATTGACAAAGCGAGCGAAAACTAAGTTCTGACATCACACCTGTGCTGTCATGAATTGTTAACAAACGTTGAAGTTTCTGTGCCGTCACTAGGTTCCTGTTCATTCCTGAGTCCTGCCATTTGAGAGTTTAAAAAAAAAGTTATTTACCTCACCTTACTAACTATATATAATAAAATGATCGTTCATGGAAAAGTATCTAAAACGGATAACAATTTTAGTAATAATATTATTATATAAAAAAATCAAATAACTCTCTTATAGAATAATTTAATTTTGTAATATGTATTTTTCTATACATTTAATTTTGTAATATAATTTGGAAATATCTTTTTAAATTAGTAATAAGATTATCAATTAAAATTACTGCAACAGAATATTTTTTTGTTTTTAAGCTTTTGTGATCCATGATTATATATATTTTTCACTACAAATGTGAATATTATCAGATTTTTTTCGAATGAGTACGGTAATACTATTGAATCCCGTCGTGAACTTTCGATCAGTTCACGCCAGAATTCAGCCATGCTAAGAGCTTATGAATAAGAACCCCGAATGGGTTCGAAACAAACGGACAAATTACGATAGTACTTAATTAAACACAGCCGGATATAGTTATATAATATGTTATTATAATAGAAAGTATTAAATGACATACATTTACTATTATTTACTATTTTCGACATACAATTTGGACTCTTTGATTTCAAAACTTTAAAGAACATATGTTATTCAATTATTTGTTTGAATTTAATCGTGAAATTAGTGAATTAAGTTGCTTTAAATTCACAATTTAATAAATAAAAAGACTAATTAATTTATAAAAATAAGCTTTATATCAGATATACAATAACAATAATAATTTGCAATTGAATGGCGTTTTATGAATACAAAAAAGAATATATTTTTAAAAAAGTGTTCTTTTTTTTTAGTAAAAGTTCTCCCCAAATTCAACAATTTAAAAAATATTTTTAAAAATTACCTTATAAGACTTTTTTAACACTAATTTAAACGTTTCATACAAAATGACAAAATTGAGTTATTATAAAAGTCGTTCGTGAAAACTAGAAAGAGAATATTGTCTAAGCTGTGCACACAGACAGACTAATTTATTTCGTGACTTTTAAATTACATGATGTAACATTACGTAACAAATGTATCACAGTGAATGCAATGCAAATGAGTATTGATTTGCAGACATGTAGGCGGTAGTTAGCGAATTCAGAGTAACACTTTACAAATCAATACTTTGAAATCAAATAACAGAACTGATGCCTTTTATCTCTGTTGAAAAGTTTTATGCGCCCTTCGCACCTTCATATATACCAAGCTTTAGGCTCATACAGAACCGGATGATAGATCACGACCCTATCCTAAAATTGCAAGGTATATTTTAATAATACGCAGGAGAACCGTTTGAAATTGATGATAATAGATTGACTGATCTACGAGTTGTATATATTGAGAATTCGCTATGAAATGGACGAAATATTTTAATGTTTAAAAGCGAAAAATATTCATAGCATTCAGTTGCTGGTAGTACTAATAGCAGTTAAAAGAAATATTTTATATGTCTATAGTTTTTTACTACGGATTCTGCGTACAACTCCATCGACAAGTAAAATTGTGACTATTTTTAATTTTGCTTTAATGTTTACAGAAGTTGAAGCATTTTATAAAAGTTTTCGAGCCATAAGACTGTGGTATCAGGAACGGTGACGTGGTAATACCATCAAATCTATTTCAAATTTCTATAGTTGCAGATGTCCATGGGCGACAGCATCATACGACACCATCATCAAATGAAGCGTGGATGCATTTCCTTTCTACCCAATACTGTAACTAACTGATATACTATTGGAGATTATATTTACAATATTTTAAAATTAATTTTCGACCAATATGAACCATTATCGCTGTATATTATCTTAATTAAACCGCCCACATGAAATTTAATCATAATATTGACATGAATATCGACAGCACTTTAACGAATTTGATAAATTTATAGGTTAAATGCTATTTAATTTAATTATTAAATTTGTTTAATTAAGCTCGTAATATTTTTATTGTGGAATGGATTTATATTTTTACTGTATTTGATTTATTACATGATTTATTTTCCTACGTATGTATATGTTACTAAAACTGTTACCAAAATAAGGAAGTTCTTTAAAATACATTCAGGATGCCGACTGTCCCTGCTGGTGGTCATGAATTGTGCATTCCATTTTTATTTTATAACATTAGTAATTATAATACAACTTGTTTAGATAAAACATATTATAACACTATCGTGGTATGATTCTTCTAGATGTAGAATGAATAATTTCGGAGATAAATAAAGATTATAAAATTGAAACATAAAAGAACTCAAAAATAATGTTGTTTGTACAAATATAAGTACCTTATTAGAATTTTATTACCTTTCAAATAATCCTATAATTAAACGAAAATAATATTTTGAATTCATAGACAAAATAAATATTATATTTGTGTATATCTGAGATAACACCGTGAAGGGGTAAGTAAAATATGTGTTCCAATTCGTAAATTTTCTTATATAGCTCTTTACTATTTAGAAGGGTCAACGGAAAAGTATTTTTAGGCTATTAAGAAGGAAATAAATTAAATAAATATTTCCAAAATACATAGGACTTGATATCTGTAAATATATTATCACGCGGTGGTAGGAGCGAGATAATTCAATATTCAGTGATGAGAGCTGGGATTTATTAAATAACCTCCCTCCACCTACCTTGTTAGCAAAATCAATTCGTTAACGTCTTGCTTTGTGTCTTAGGTATTAGTATTTATTTATTCATTTATTTATTTATCATTATAAAAGAAATAATCTCGCTATGATTTCCCAACATTTTATAATAAAAATATAGCACCTAATAAGTATTATAATGTTTTCTTTAAGACATTTGACTCGATTAAGTAATAAAAACTGACCATTTATACCAGCTACTAACAAAAATATATTTAAATTATTAACTAAACCATTACTGCCTATGATCAGACTCGTATTTTGTTTCAAATGTGTTGACGTTCATTCCATATTTACTTTTAACAACTTGTCTCAAAAAACAACCCAAAATTCTTCATGAACGGATTTTATGTATTTATCAGTATAACATCTTAGAGATCTAACTTTACAATTATTATAAATTAAAGAAATATATGTAAATGAGAGTGAAGCACGCTTTAGGAATGGATTAACAACTAACACTTATAAGTACTTTGTTATAAGTGTAAAAAGTGCATATTCATTTTAATTATTTTTCCAAACAGTTTTTCCTACGATATAATAAGTATGTCTGTATATATAGATAATTTCTGTTATCCTCAATTAACAAAGAGTTTTGTTGTGACGGGGGTTCTCGTACACGTGGTTGGTGGAGGTAATCTAAATGTAAATAGCTTCCTGGCTCGCCATGAAGCCAAAGTAGAAAACCATATGTTTATTCTAAACTAACAAAGTATCCAACAACGAGAACTACTTTTTATCCAGTATAACATAAATACTAGATAAATAGCTTATGAAATTGTATATAATATCGCATCATATCATGAAATGCTAAATTATCAGTGGTAAAAATTAATAATAAACGTTAATAAATGAATAAAATAATATTTTTAATTTTAAATTTAGGATTTTTACGCTATGCAATATATAATACAATATATAATATGAATAAATTTAGACCACGGTAGCTAATTTTCAGAGCTATTGCACGTTATTATCGGTTATAAAGGTAACCTTTTCAGAAGTATTTCTTTGTTTAAAATGCAATGTCTTCAGAACTTAACATACTGACAATCGTTCAGACATGTACTAACATTTATATTACAAGGACTTACCAAATGTATAATGTATTAAAATTATTGATAATTATTACAGCAATTGTAACAGTAGTAGAAGTATTGTTTTGGGATTACAAAACTCACAATACCAGACAGTCAGAGGTCTGTTTGAATATACTTCCTTCGTTAATTACAAAGTTATTTAGATGTAAATTGCAAGCGTCTTAATAGTCTTAAGTGAAGTGGTTTTGTTCGTATCCGTATTTAGTAGTGAAGTAACTTCAAACATTACGGATTACGGTCGTAGAGGTTTCATATACAGTAGACATTTATTATTAATATATTTTTCTTTTTAGATATTTCTAATTAGACGTTGAGTATAAAATTAGTATCTAACATGTGTAACTAGTATTAATAAATTTTTATTTTTTGCTTTACTCAAAAATACGTCCATGTTTCTACTAATGTAATAAAGAGCAAACCTTAAGGAAATAATAAGTTTTAAAATATCTATACATTGTGCGCTGTAGCGGGGTGCGGGTGACGTCTGTCAGTACCACATTACCACGATACTCAGAGCTTAAATCTAGTTTTCTTCAAAATTGTTATAAAAATTAATGAGTTATTCAGTTGGGAAGTGTAACTCCGTGTATAAACTTGTCTTTACTTATTAATAAACACAACAGGGCTAATTACTTTTTTTCGTGACAACATTTTTCGCTACAGCGCATCAGCGCGGCGGGCATTTTGATTAACCGTACGATGCTGTCAGTACGAGTGCTAGCACTGACCCAGTTATGAGTTTAAATGAACAAAATGTGTTTTTCTTAAAAGAATATATGTTATACTGTTTCATTAATATAATTTTAAACTCTTTAACAATAAAAATTTAACTATATACACACAATATACGTTTTTATTACAAGACACATCGTCTATATATTTATAGCAATACACACTAAATACGTCTAGGGCGTTATGTTATACGCATAACACTGTGCTTTATTTTTTTTTCTATAAGATTTTATTAATGGACTAGAATATTCTGAATGGTCTTATTTTAATTTACTGCAGTTATTATTCATTCTGTATGTGGTATAACGAAAATACAAGAATATAATTTGTAAATCGCGGCAACTGTCAAGAGAGAAACGAAACGTTTCTGACACTTACCCGCACCATGCTACAGGGTACAAGGTATAGACAATAAAGTGATTTTTTACGAATTCTGCCGTCTGTAGTCCGCGCAGACCAAGCCGCGGACAGCAAATAAATTAGATTTAAAATAAATGTCTTGAACCCACTATTTACATAATGAAAACTTCAAGACACATATCAAGTGAACTTTATTAATGTTTCCACGTATCTTTTTAATCTGCGTCGAGTTTAGCATATATACAAGACGTTTGGAAAATAATATAAATATTTCAAATAAGTCTGAATGTTTTACATTGTTATTCACGACGTGACAAATGATTTATTAGCTTGCTTCTAGCTTATAATAAGGATTTTTTAGTTTTATTTATAGGTTGTATAGTTATTTATTAGAAATCAAGGGTTTAGTGTAATTCAATCTAAATTTTGTACATCGAATATGATTACAAATATTATGTAAAAAACTACGTCAAATAATAATTATAAAAGGAAATAAAATGAAATCTTCATGTTCCATGTCAAGCTTATTTCACGCTCACTGCACTAATTAAGTTGTTTAATACAGTCATATGTTGCGGAGTGACAACTCTAACTGAGATGGACGTGATGCGTTTACTTCACAGTTCATATCTCCCATTTATTTGACAGAATTCATGTGTTTTGAACTTCATTTTATATTGTTACAAAAAATATATGTGTTGGTTTATCTACGGCCTGAAGCAAACAGTAGTCTCATAGAAAATAGCTGTCAAAATGTCTACAAAATGCTCTTCACATTTGCAGATATGCAGGTATAAAATTATCATGGTATATCGCAAACAAATTTTAATATACCTTAAATGGTACAAAGTAATAATTACTACGACATTTATGTGCACAGCAGTGTATACTAAAATCTTACGTGTTCAATTTTCGTTTGAAATTTGGTCCCCGGTTAATTTTCAGCCCAAATTTCAAAAAGCAATTATGTCCATTGATACAGCGATGCCTGTGATACGCCAATTACCTGTCATTGTGGGGAATGTAAGCACCAATGGGCATTCATTTCAGTCTAACCCTTATGGTATGTTAACATAGTCTATAGTAAATAATACCAAGTAAGGGAAGATTGCCTTAGACTATAATGAATAAATGTTTTTCATAACTCTCCGAACAGTATTTTAGTTAAAAATGTTACAAAAGATGTGAATGATTTACAATAACATAAAAGTAGTTTACAATTATATTTTTTTTATAACCAAGAGGTAGTAATTTTTCTTCGAATTCAAAATTTAGTTCTCATACTTTGATTGAGGTTCTTGCTCATTATTTTATAGAAACCTATAAATATGGTGGATTAGTGTATAAGCTTAAAAATTGGTATAATGTTTCTCATTTCTATATTATAGCCACGACGTTAATTGCAAAAAAAGTTTTTTTTATATTATTTCAATTACATTTTTTACCATCTAATGCTTGAGTCAAATGTTTCTATGGTTTTTAGTATTATTTCTCTACAATTTCAAAAATTTTGTATAAAATAAATTTTAATTTTAATTTTAAGTTAATATATAATAATATTGAAATATAAAAAGTATACAAGAGTTTTTAATTAATTTGAATATACAAATAACTTTTCTCTAAAACGACTGAGATATCTTTATATTTTCTTTATCGTTTAAACGTACATCAAGTGTCGAAAATTAGTTTATTCAAAGAAACCTTTTGGCTGTGAAGTATCAACAACAGACAGTCTTTATGTAAAAAGAAAAACAAGAACAAATGTAATCAACCGCGCTGGAATAAAGCTCAAACTAAATACGTTTAGAATAAAACTATTTTAACGGATTAAAATCCACATGACAGACACTTACATCTCGTCTACCCGTGAAAACGATTACTGCAAAGTATTCAAAACGTGGGGTTAAAATCAAAATGTAACCAAATTATACGCGAGTTTTAATCCGTAAAAATAGTTTTATTTCGAACGTGAACTCGTGAAAATCTAAGAAAATACTAAATACGTTTACTTTATCTTACTTTAGAGTAAGTATTAGTACGCTTTATATTTATTATAAACTAGCTATTGCCATCTCCCTCATACACTCAAGCAATAAATCATCATATAATGTTTTTTAAAAATTATACACTTTTAGTTTTTTTACAATTTTATCATACTTTTTTTGTGGTTATCATTGAAATTGTGAGAATACTTAGCAGTGAAAGGCATCTTAACAGTTGACTCGAACAATAAGTTATTAAAAATATAAATTAAAATTATAATTATACCAAAAACATTTTTTTTTTCTTAGTAAAAATGATCAATTTTTGAGTATCAAAATCTCTCTCTATCTCTCTCTCTGTTGCTCTCTCCTTCTACTTATTCGACGATTAACTAATTCTACATCAAAAATATGTCTACCAGCAACATAATTATCTATGTTAAAGTGTCCGTGTATAATTTTAAAGATAAAATATTAATAATTATAATAAGCAAATGTTATCATTATAAGCTTATTTTTAAGAAGACTTTGTACACTTATGTGTAAGGTGATAAATACACATTTGTATCGTGAGCGGAAACGTTAAGCGATAACAGAGACGGAGGCTGAAGCGATCTCTAGGGACTTTTTAATGTCATCGGTTTTATGATTTCTATGAAGTATTGAACTGAGTACATTGTTGAACTAAATCTGTTAATTGGAAACAGTTTAGCTTTTAAAGATTTATAGTTAATAATTTCTATGATGATCACGAATGATAGACATTTGTATAAAACTATTTTATGTATTTATTATGACATTTTTTATTATAACAAGACGTTTCGAAAGCTTTGCAGTCAGCGTGTTTTGCGGGAAAATGAGATGTACGTGTTGTTTAGTCAGATACTAGAGTACGAACAATTAAAAATGTAACCTTCAAGTATAATCCGTAAAATTAAATCAAAATAATATGGTAGTGAAGCGATCGATGATGTATCACCACTCACCAACCTAATAGTTGTAATGTTATAATAATATAAAATCATATTATAATAATGTTAACTCTGAAATATTTCCTGAGTAAAAATAATAATTATTATTGACTGGGGTTGAAAGCTATAGATTATTACCGAACCAAATTTAATCAAGATAAAAACTACTAGAGAGTTTTTAAATCAAAAATAGGTTTCATTGCTTCATTTTAGACTGAGCGGTCTATCATTCTTATTAGAATATTTGAAATAAATAAATAATACAACTATGTTATTCGTGTATATAATATTACACTCAGTTCTATTATAAAAAAGTGACTGGATTTAAGAAATTCAATATTTTATTATAATTCGCGGGCTGTCTCGACATCGTCCGCAATTTGTTTCACTATCACTATCACTTCACTTTCAATTTTCTTGAATAATTCAACACCCAGAGGTTTTCGATTTTATTGTGAAAATTGCACGTCTTGTTATTCGCGAGCATGACATTCGATATAGTGAAATCTGAATAATTAGTTTCAATTATATTCATCTAAGCTAATCTAAACTAAGGCCGACTTATATATCATTTAGTTTAATTGTGATATATATAATTTTAGCCAATGCTAGTTTTATTTCAATAGTATTCTTGTTTCTGGATCAACGTAATATTTTGCAAAAGTTTATTTTTCAGTCGATATAGTCCAAATGTGTAGAAACACAATCTCTGTGACTAATGGCTACTGTGTTTTGATCGTCCATCACTCAACGATGTTAACGATAAATTTGTTTAGAATTGGATTTCAAATTCATTATGCATTATCCACATATCAAACGATTTATTCCTTTGCATATAATATAAATTGTCATAAAATTTTGTGGTTTGATCAACAATAGCCATAAATTTAATAGCGTTTTAAGCGTAGACGCGTCTCGCAAACTAAATCGTGGATCCTATAATCGATTTAAAATATTTACTTTATGTAGATAATCCTAAAATATTATGAATAGTTTTGGCTTCAACGAAGATTTAAAAACTAAGAGGGTTTATATTAGATTTCATTTTACTGCTAATAGTTTACTGGTAAGATGATATTGTGACACATAATAATAGTTCTTTTGTGAAGTATAGAAAGTAATTAAGTATGGAAATTCATTAAATAAATTATTATAATATTCAAAAATCCATGAAATTTATATAAAAAACTTATCAACAAGAGTAAAGTAGACTATATCACTAAAACAGTTTTAAAACAGATCTATAAGAATTTTGTGATTAAAAACATCAAAAGGTAATCATTAGAAAAATGGAAAAAAATCCCCAGTCTGGTGCTTTTATTAAATTCTATTTATATCACAGAAAATGCATATTTATTTTCCAGATAAAAACCTTTTATCCTCCAGTCACAAAGTCCAGCAAATGAAATTATTTTTAAAACCCAGCACTTTGAAGGAACTTCTCACGAAGGTATAAAGCACACGCGTAGGTTGACGATGCAATATCAATGAATACAGATCTTTAGAAATTTATCTCATTAAAAGTATTCTAAGATCTTCCCACGCGAATAAAAAGGGGAGGACTATCTAGATAAATAATTTCCTTATAAAAAAAGTTAAATAATATACTAAAAGAGAAAATCTAAAAAGAAAACTTATTAGTTTGCGTTATATTTTATAAAAGAGCTAAATAAGATTTTAGCCAAATTATTCCTACTTTAACTATAAATACATACAAAATCAAAATGTATCAATACGAGAAGAACTCAAAACTGCACTGATTGGATTTGCCCACTGAGACATAAAATCAGTGCTCAACTTCATAAATGAACCTAGTTACCTAAAAATGGTTTCTTACAGAAAGCTCAATACATCGAGCCTATTAAAATATAAATAATTCTGTACTAACCTCATAAGATGAAAAGATTAGTTTCTTAGGCCTTAATCTTTCAAACAAACTATAATAAGCACGTTTTTGAAGAAACTCTTAATTGTCCTAATAGTAAATAAAATCATTCGTCCGCGGGTGAAGTCGCGAGTAACAGTTAGTCCTCTATGAGATGTGTTTGTCTGTGTAATAATATTTAATTGAAGCTACTTTTGTATAGATGAAGTTAACATGAAGTATTTTGATTGACAAACAACATTTGATAACGCAATAAACTTTATACGACGCTTCAGATATATCAATTGTGTATTATGAGTGATTATCCACTTTATATGAATTAGTTGAATACAAATTTGCAACCAAATAGAAATGTGTCTCTCAAATAAATATAGAAACCTTCTCCAGTTGACCATAAATATGAAATAAGTTCTTCTCATAAAGTATTTTTATTTATTGATCGATCAAATGTGGTTTTTATTAAGCAGATGGTTCAGTTATTAAGAAATAAAACTGGACAATCTTGAAATGATGACTTATAACTGTTTTTTATTAACGGCAACAAACTTTATTTTTTAATAATTTTTATTGTATTATTTCATAACCAATTCCTATAAGTAAGCAATTCGTGTAACTTTTGCTTACAGATATCATTTTAATTACGAATTTAAAATTCACAAGTTTAGAACTAGAATGATGTTTCTTGTTATGTAATAATCAAAATTGTTGTTATTCGGAAGAAATATATATTAGTCCCTGAGTGCCATAGACTACTTTTAATTAAATGAACACATTTTTTTAAAAATTATTTTCGTAAATGAAGTCGGAACGAATTCTATATTATTGTGCGATGCTTAAATGGTCCAAAATAAATAGATAAAATTTATAGCACAAATAATCGTTACTTTATGTTTTAAATATTCATAGATTTGTAAAATAGTTGACGATACCATATCAGTTAGCGATAATAGTTTGTATATTTAAAGTAACTAATAAAAATAATAAAACCCTAAAGCATTTGCGTTGTCGGTTGCCGGCCGATAGCTAATACACTGGTAATATTTTCGAAGTTCATAACCTTTATAAAAATATTATTTATTATTTTAACCTCACTGTATACCGTATGCTTAGGATAGGCTGTTCTACTTTAAATCCTATGATCCCATTAGTGCAAGATTTACATGATTAAACATGACCTATATATGGTGACGTCTAGACTTTTTAAACGTTATGAATTCTGAAATATTTTTTCAGCTAAGTTATTGCAAATGACACTTCAAGTGAAACGAGAAAGCGTTGATGTTCTCATGAAATAGATGTTGGCAGACTGAAACATAAAGATTTGCCATTGATCTTAAACAAACATTGTCTCGTCTGTGAACGTGACGCATTGTTTTTTATATCTTTGAGGTAAACACCTTCTGTTAAATGGATTAAGATAGTTTTATTTAAATTCTTTGCTTTCTAGTAAGTTCGTGCAAAGATTTTATCTTGAGAAGGCAATCACTCTAATTGTAATATTTTTTTCAGTATTTTTGAGAAGTGGTCATGCATGTTAATCCATGCATGATTAACAAAGTGGTAACTTTATAATTGTTGTGAGTTAGGAAAGTTGATAGATAACACTTCAACTGATACAAAATATTTCATTTAGGTTTAAAATACATCATCATCATCATCATCATCATCACCATCATCTAATGGTAAAAGTCATCTATGAACAGAAAGTTGTAAAATTTTAAATTATAATGTTTGTACTAGTAGTTGGTGCGCTGTAATACCCACTCACTCAAGGTTGGTCATAACACTTAGATAAAACCGTGATAAAATAAATTTTATAAGGTTTTTACAACTAATTTTGTTATTTCGAGTACATTACAATCATAGATGAAAGTTTAGTTTAGTTTTTTAAATTCTTAAGCATCTATTTTTGCTCTAAAAATTACACACTTCTCTAACGAGACTGTTAGGTCTCGGAAGGTGCTTGTAAAATAAAATTGAATGGTGCTCCACTCATAAGTGACTCGACCTTAATACAAGAACTGTAATGTCTGAACACAACACAATCATTTAACCTACATATATATATTTGTTATTCTTTTTTGTTTCTCTCTTTATATAGGAATTTATATAAATCTAAAATAATGAGTGAATTACCTTTTTATTCTATAGTAAAATAAATATAATAATTGTTTTGTTCCCATGATATTTAGTTTTGACGAGGTAAATACACAAGTAATATTTTCTAGCAATGCTAAATTTCTGTACTCGAATGTAAGATGTAAATGTTAGTCAAATAAATTAAGTATATTTGCCAACTTTAAAGAAATGTAATTGCAGACCCTGTTATTATTAGTGTCCACAGATGTATGCCACAGTCAATTACTATTTTACTTACTGTTCACGAACTTTCGAAATCTTGGTCGTAAACATTTTATAGACTTACGTCGATTTGGCTATTGTGAATTCCCATTCGCCTGCTATTTAGGGCATCCATAAACTGTAGACTCATTTTACTGGCTGGCTGCAAGACAATATGTAAATATTTTGTTTTGGCTTGGTTAACTTATTATATATGTAGTTCTGTAATTACTGTATGATTCTCTTGAAAATAAAGATGTCTACAATTCTCATTTTTGTCTTTTTTTCTTTATTGTTATATTATAATTCATAATTTAATATAGTTATATTTCATATTTTACATTATATATTATATTAAATATAATAATATAAATAATATTTTTTTTTATATTTCCATCCCCACCGTAATAATATTCAAAAAAAAAAGATGACTACTTTGATATAAACAAATTAATTTTTTTTTTCTAAGGTGTTGTGTAATCGCCCTAAATTTTAGAGCACGTATTACATAAAAATGTTAACACACTCATGCGCATACAAATAATCTTTGACAAAAATCAATTTACGATATCAACTATGATGTCATGTGACCCCTTGATGAATATTAAGTCTCATAGCCTTGTGACGACACTGAAACATATCTTATAAATAGTTCAATGACAATTGTAACAACAAAAATATTGACTTAATAGCACTTTCGTTTAAGTATATGGTATTTTATTTAAAATTTATTTATTTATTTATTTATTTTTTATTTAGATTTTACGATCTTTATATAACGAGATGTCGTTTATTGATGATTTAAAAAATGTGAGTATTGTATTTTAGACAATATATTGAGTATTATTATTATTTTGATACAAAAAAAAGAAAATTAAAGGTAGCTCCTAGAAAACCACAGATAATAGTTTTTCAGCACGATTATATGTGTATACCTAATAATAGTATAATTGCTTAATTTAATCTATTAAGTATTAAAATCACTATAATTTTCAATCCAATATTAAATAAGTATGTCAATCTAATCCGCAGACGGGATTCCAACAAAGTATGTCGTTTGCGGGAAAACTGTACCTAAATATAGTTGGAAGATTATTTTCGACGCCGCCTGTCGCGCTATCCCAAATCTAAACACATTACCGATCGTCAGGTTAAGCTCTGAACGTTTAATGCGTTACTTTAAACGCAATTGGGTCGGAAATCATTATGTGCTTTCAACATGAGGTTATACGTTCTTAATTTTATTTACTACAATGGATTTAAAAGTGTTCGTCTTAGTGACAGTGATAATAAAATGTGCCATCTCCGACCAACCAATTATTGGTACGTAGTTTGAAGTGGTTTTATACTAATACATATTATCTTTATAAAAATTATTTCTACATACATAAATAATTAAATATCTAATATGTGCTCAGAAAATCAAATCAATGAACTCATAGTTGAATGGTTATAGTTTTCTTGTGTTATTCTAAGGTAAGGTAAAAAGTGTTCAAAACTTTCAGGTGGTATATTTTACAGCGATGACGAAAATCTGCAAATGGCGCTTACTGTGAGCGCTAAAATGTCCAACTTCACACCTTCTATACGAACTGTGTCTAAAAGGGGAGAGATCATTGAAATATCCAATCATATTTGTTCTCTGGCTGAAGTAAGTTATAATATATATGTTGATACGAAGACGTTATGGTGAAATGTTTTGTTTTCACTTTTATTAAAGTCGAAAATACTGTCCGTGATATTACAGGAGTCATACTCATAATCTACTTAGATCTTAATGGGAAGATTTAATCTGCTCAAATGACTGCTGGGGTCCTTAGCGAATTCCGAGGGCAATCACTGGCAAAAATATTTACTTTTATTATCTACATTTAGAAATATAATAAATATTTTTATTTTATTTTAAATGATTGAAGTCACTGAAATTCGAGATTATTGAAATTAAACCTATATAAATAGTTGAAGGTCAGGATGATTAAAAAATTAGGAAAATATATATTCTTTTATATATAAATGGGTGTTTAAATTGTTTTTAAAGGAAGGCGTAGTTGGAATTATCGAAGGTCTTGGAGGAAAAGCAACTGAAATCGTACAATCTCTCTGCGACATACTGGAGATTCCGTTAATTGTTCTCGAAGACAATGATTACTTTACAAAGAACTGGTCCCTTATCAATTTATTTCCAAGTCCTACTGCATTTAATATGGTAAGATTTAAACATATTAAGAGTTAATGAAACTGTCATGTGATGAAGGATGGATCTAATCTTAATGAGACTTTGATTAACTTTAGTCATTTAAATTTCATAATATTTCAATCCGTGAGTATAAAATAAATGTTTATTTCAAACAAAATATAGTTAAATAAAGAACTTGTTAACATTTTTAATTTTCTATTTTTTTTTGAGGCATTGGAAAATTTAATTTTGTTAAAAAATTGGAGAAATTTTACAATATTGTACATAAAAGGGCACGGTCTAACGAAGGTGCAGAAGCTAATGAAAATGGGTGATCCAGCGGACAAGTACACTGTCACCATAAGAGAATTAAGTGGAAACGATTACAGGTTGATTATGTATTCAGTTTAACATTGCTTTTATTTAAATTATTACTTAATTTATATGGTACTTCAAGATATTGTATCAACTTTAGGGATACTTTAATTAGCTGTAGACAGAGCGGGGAAACAAACTTTGTAGTGGACTGTCCATCAGCTAACTTGGAACGGATCCTTCAGCAAGCGCAGCAGGTTGGAATGATGGCAGACGAACATTCATATATATTCGTATCTCCAGACTTATTTACAATTAATCTAGATCGGTATAGATATGGAGGAGTTAATATGACTGGTAATATATATGATTCTCTTCTCTCTCCATTTTCTTTTTTGTTGTTTCTCCTTAACCTTTTTAAATATTTAAGGGTTTAGATTAATAGATTTGAGAAAAAATGAACATTTATGGGAGTTCACAACCGCTTACAATTCAGAATCTGGATTTGCGATTGCCGCACACGAACTGAAGACGAAGTCCATTCTCATTCGTGATGCGGTGCTAGCATTTTCTGACGCATTATCCAAGGTCAAACTTGAATCACAATCGCTTATCTGTGAAAAATATCAATCTTGGCCATTTGGATCTACTTTGATAAATTTTATGAAGACAGTAAGTATACGAGTGTTCATCATTTTCCTGTCCTTATTCTACTCTAGGCCCGTATCTGTCTATCTTTATCTTTATAACTCGCCTTATTAAAAAGTTTTCATCGTTTTTGTTATATACTCATACTACACTAACCTCGCACGTCTTATCTCTTTTATAATAGACACAATTACTCCTTTCTCTAACATTCTCTTCTTAATTTAAAAACACAACTATACCTTATTTAAAATTGATTTTATTATACGAGTTAGCCAGTTTTTACTTATTGCAAACGCAAAGCCAGCCATATTTCATATATAAAAATTGTTAAAAAAAAATTCATGAATTTATTTGTTTTGAATCGTCTTAAATAAACTATTTACTATACATATAACTATTACTAATTTTATCAGAATAGAATAGAAGGCGTGACAAGAAAACTAGTATTCGATGGTTTTGGACAAAGAAATGATGTTATAATTGACGTATTAGAGTTAACACCAGCTGGGAATCAAACAGTAAGTTAAAGATAATAATAAAACATAATGGTAACTTTCAATAGCCGATAATTTAATTATTTAAAGAAGCTTGTAATGGCTTGTACCAGTTCTATATTTAATTAATGCAAATAAAAATTACAAAACGATTACTTAAAGTAAAAACTTTTTATGTAAAACTAATCATTAAAAAAAAACAAATGTTTTATAAATTAGATAGGTAACTGGAGTAGTGACGGATTTATTCTGGATAGACCTTTTGTGCCTGCAGCTGAAATAGCAGAGGAAACAATAATGACAAATAAAACATTTAAAGTGCTTATATCTACGGTAAGTGTGTTATAATACATTCAATACAATAAACCTATTCTTATGTTATTAATCTGAAGAATCTTGTTTTTTTATTTATTGGTACGCGTTAATTTTCAAAACTACTGGATGGATTTGATGAATTATTTGTAATTATGTTAAGAAGATTCATGAGGAAGTTTATATTTCGCCTAACGCTACTGCTTCTAATTATCTTAATGGTTAATAAAATATTTTTCCGCGGTTGCAACTGCGAGTAACGACCATTAAGTAATATGGGTATCATAACCAACAGTTAGCTAAATATACTTCAATCTCTACGTCATTCCAGACTGCTCCATATGGCTATATAAAGGACTCGGATAAAATGTTAGAAGGCAACGATCGTTATGAAGGGTTCACGATAGATTTAATAGCTCAGCTGTCTGAAATGTTGGGATTTAACTATGAATTCGAAATTGAATCCGATTACGGGAATTTGGACCCAATCACCCACAGATGGACTGGAATGGTGTTGAAACTACGAGAAGAGGTGCGCTTATTAAATTTCTTTATTGAATTTCAATAATCAAATAATAATGGATCCTTTTGATATAAAGATATTTTTTTTTACAAAATGAATGAATTGTAGAAAGCCGATTTCGCTATTTGTGACTTTACAATCACCGCGGAGAGGCAAGGCGGAATTGACTTCTCAACCCCCTTTATGACTTTGGGCATTGGTATACTTTACAAACAACCCAGTAAACAGCCGCCCGAAATGTTTTCTTTTATGGCCGTGTTTTCTAAAGAGGTATTTTTTATCAGAATGTATAAAACTTAAACTAATAATAGGAATGTATAATTATAAAATTATAATGCCATAGCTAACAATTAAACTACATGTTTTCATTAACTAATGATTATAAAATATAGGTGTGGTATTACATGATGTTCGTTCAAGCTGGTCTTGGGGTCATCATGATATTTGTGGGTCGCATATCTCATAAGGAGTGGCAGAATCCAGTGCCCTGTATAGAACAACCGGAGGAGTTGAGCAACCAATTCAGTTTTGCGAACTCAGTTTGGCTTATCATTGGATCAGTTATGCAGCAAGGTACAGAAATTGCCCCAATGTAAGTTGTAGTAAATGTTAACAAACATCTTGAATAATACATTTTTATTATGATTACAATATAATAATATTATATAAGCTTAATATTTTAGAAAATTTCCTAAAATTCTCTGAAAATATTCAACCACCAACCTTAACTTAATATTAATAATTTTATTTTGAAGTGCTCTGGCTCCTCGTATAATAACGAGTGTTTGGTGGTTTTTCACCATGGTTATGGTAGCCTCGTATGTAGGAACCTTAGTGGCGTTTCTTACTGTGGAGAAGAATGTTCTTCCATTTACAACAGTCGATGAATTACATGATCACAAGTCCATTTCATACGGGGCTAAAAGCAAAGGCTCTACTCTTCAGTTCTTTAAGGTGTGTTTTATAAATTGACTTTACTTTTCAACTACATATATAGCCCTTTTTAACTAGTACTAAATATTTATTGATATTATTCATATTTCTGTATAATTTGGCAGTTTCTTTAATTGATATATCATAAAGTAGTTCGCTCTTTCTAGAATTCATCATCTCCGACGTATCAAGATATGTATGCAAAAATGAAAGCAAAAAATTGGCTAGTCTCAGACAATAACATTGGAGTAGAAATGTAAGAAAATGTATTTTGTTTATTTTTATTAGGTATCTCTAAATAATGTTTTAAATTTTATGAAAATAATATATCAAAAGATTTCAGTGCATGTATACGTGTTATTCGTGCTTGAGATCTGTGTATGCAAAGAATTCTATATAAAGTAATATCATATTCCTGTTTTAACAAACATACAGTATCCATTACTAAGTATAATTTGTATTCAGAGCCGAGAACTCGACATATGCATTTTTCATGGAGTCTACATCTATAGAATATTACAAAGAAAGGCATTGTGATTTACTTCAAGTCGGTGGACTTCTTGATTCAAAAAGTTATGGAATTGGAATGAAAAAAGGTAATTCTATTATAAACATATTATTTCTGAGTGCGGTGCAAGTTGTAACTTAACAAATTAAAAATAATCTTTACCCTACTAATATTAAACCCATTTGGGTTAATGAGGGTAGTTCTTATAGTAACTTCATGAGCGTAAATGGATAATCAAGGAACACGAAAGTTTAAATACAAAAATTATAAATTTGACAATTTTTATTCGTTACAGTATTTTATTGCATTTTAACCCAGCATGCCTTATAACACTAATGAATAAAATTTATTTAGGGTCTAAATACAAGAAGCACATAGACGATGCACTACTTCAACTTAAAGAGAGAGGAGAAATACAGAAGCTAAAAGATATTTGGTGGAAAGAAAAGCACGACGGAGGAAAATGCGGTGTAAGCGTTATTTATCTCAAAATGTTATCACTTAATTTACTTTTTAGTGTTAATATTAGTAGGTATTTATTAATTTTTTTCCTGATTTACACACTTATATAGCTATAGGAGACGATATTGGCCTTTGAAAAGCATTTCACTACGTGCATAAACAAAAAAGAAATGAAAGAAATATATATACAAATGTATAATGCTATTAAATAATAATAATACTCTTGTCGTTTAAATATATTATTTTACATAGGCAAAGCGAGATGAGGACCAAAAACAACTGGGTATGAAGAATATGCTAGGAGCCTTCGTGGTGCTGGGTGTTGGCTCTTTGATTGGAGTTCTGATATCTACTCTGGATATGTTGTGGGGTGTCTTCAAGCGCTCTGTTAAGTATGAAGTGTGTATCAAGACAATACCTAAAATAAATATGATGACGAAATCTTTACGAATTTATTATTTTAGTTATTATATTTTAAATATGTTGGCATACATTTGTAAAGAAATTTCGATTTGTTAAATGATTTTCAGCAGTCATTTTTTTGCTTTTTTTTAGTCCTCTTATAATACTATTTACTATTTTATATACTTGCGCACTCTAGTTAGAATCCTTATATGTTAGTTAAATATTTATGCAACCGTAAAATATAAAAATGTAAAAAAAATATGGTTGAATGCAAAATTTTAATTCATTGTTTAATTTTAGACCACCTTCAAATACGAGCTGGTGGAGGAACTTAAGTTTGCTCTGACATTCAGTGGAGATATCAAGCCAGTGAAGCGCCCGACGAAACCAAACAGCGATAGCGTTGAAGCGTTGGCGGAACTGGAAGGAAAAGATGAGATCAAATCCCTTCACTCGATCAAATCCGGAAGGTCTACCGACACTCATAGGACGCATCACTCTCACGGCTCTCGACATTCTTCTGGAGGACTGAGTGTGGCTTTTGCAAGACGACGAGAATACACTTAGCATAATGTTGGTGTTTATTTATTCTAAAATATATGTCAAACTATAGCTAAATTACAGTGTAATATAATTACTTACATAATTGTATAAAAATTAAATATTATAAAACTTTTTTTAATAAAAAACATATTTTTCTAAAAGCTGAAACTGATATTTAATCTTATTTTTTATTAATTTAGAATAAATCAAAAGATATTCTTTCGAATATAATGCTAGTATTAATAAAAGAGATATCTTTGACTTTAGCAAAAAACAATAATAAGTTTGCAAAAGATAGCAACTCTAATGGAAAAACATACTTTAGGTCCTTAAAAATAATGGGAAATTTCTACACGTAGGAAGCAAAAGTGTTTGATCTACTATAACTAATAGCTTTTATCCTCCTGAATGGCAGTTTACTTTACGATTACATCACGCCTTATTATAAATTAATAGGTAGTTCTTTAGCATATATTGGAATTTATGTATATAAAAAATTATATCTACATAGAACTGTATTTATGAAGATTTAATTTTAGTTCGGTATTATTTTGTAAAGGAACGAAACCTTTATTAATCAGAGACCACAGGTCAAAGTTCATTTAAAATACATATCAACTTATAATTTTTTTGTTGGAAACACGAGACTTTTTGCATACATAAATCTGAACCGTTTTGAATGATATATAACTTCATTATTTCAATGTCCACGACAAAATGGACACCGACCTCAGTTACAACGACCTGTCACCGGCCTTCCATTAACTTAATAGATTGCTTGAAACTTATAACTTTATCTTCTGCTTGATGCTTGTTAACTCTAATATACAGGCTTTGTAAACTTTAACTTAGATACAGAAGCTACAATTGAAATTAATATTCGAAATTGTTTTATACATATAGAGCCATGATTAGCTACTATATGTTTAAAAACAATTTTGTAGTGCAAAGTTAGAAACATTGAATAAGATTTAGAAAAAACTAAACTAATATCACCTCAGTCCTGATAAAAACGGTGATAAATAATAATGCTATATTCATTTGAAGCAAGTAGCGATGAGGTAGCTCGATTGGTAGAGCGACTCGATGGTATCCCAGAGGTCACTTTTCGAATTCTGCTCATACTGTTAAATTTTTCCTTCTATATTTATTTTAAAATTTAATAAACTTAATATTTATTTATTTATTTATTCACTTTATTGGGTAATCCAATAGTGCATACAAAGTTAAAATACAAATATAATTAAAATGTACATAAAATTGGACCAAGGTAAGACTACACTATTTAACTGTATTTAATGTATGAACAAAACAAAAAAAAACAGTGTTTATTAGTAATTGGCAAAATATAATTAAAAATAAATATTAGAGAAGTAAATATGACAAAAAAATCAAAGCTAAAAGCTATACTACTTAATAGAGCGGGTGTAAATGGGTATGTGTGGGTGAGTGTCTCGGAACTAGGAACTAGGAATCCAGCACCAATTACGCAGGAAGAAAATAAATATTTTTATTCTACTTTTTGTGGCAGCGGTAGAAAAACGTACAGCCCTTAATATAATTAGGGTAAAATTTAAAAAATATGGTTCATTTATAAGCATTTACTACACATTTTACAATATAAAATAAATATGAAAATTATCAGATATTTATAATTAAAATTAACTTTTGTCTACATTATTATTATGATCCGAGTCTAATTCACCACGTGTCAATCGATTCGTACTTCATATTAATATCGTATTATTTATGTTTACATTACACCGTCTTTGGCATAATTGTAAATAAATAATACTAATAGCATGTTTTAAAAATATTTACAAACATTAATCATAATTATATTATTCTTTATTATGTGTTTTATCATTAATTTTGTCTAGGTGAATAACAATGATACTATTAAAAATCACAAATATCTACAGAATTTCTAAACATATTATTACTGATTGCTAGATTTTCGTACTTTTGCCATATGCAAAGCATTGCTTTGTCGTCGACTGTGTGTCAAATGTCGTGAATGACTGGACCGCTCAGAGGGCGTTGGTACTGGGTTGGGTATCTCATCATCTTCCCCGTGAGATTCAACATCATTCTCTTTATCTTCTTTTTTAGATCCTTTAGATCCACTTCCATCTCTATGACGGACCGGTTTCACATTTCCGGTGAAGCTGACGATGAACTTCAATTCCGCTTTTAACTCTTCTAAGAATGAAACCTTTGAACAATTTATATTTGATAATAAGACCAATCCATTAAAAAAAATAACATATATAAAATATTACATACATTGTTTGAAACTGGAAATTAAACATTCAAAATGTAATTTTGTCCTGTAATCCTTTAAATATTTAACGATATCAAATATCTACCAACAACATTAATGGCGTGTGAAATAAGATAGAAATACCTTTTCTTTGTGTGAAGTTATCCATACATCTATAACCATTTCTATGAAGGCGCAGACGACAGCTAAACCTGATCCAGCAACGAGTACTATGAACACACCGCCCACGTTAGCTAGAACTAATGGTTGAGCGTCACCGCTACTTGTATCATCATCCTGAAAATGTCCATTCATCCTTTATCAATTTATATTGTGCTGTCTAACTGTCGAAACTAATAATCTATAAAAATCAACCTTTAGAAAGTTGTAGGGACATTCCTTACATACTCATAAAAGGCGTATCCCTATAACTCATTTCTCTATTATATAATAAAATAATCTGTTTGTAAAATCCTTAGAAACGAAAAAGTTTGTATATGTAAATTATAAAAAAATATAATTAGAAAATGTACTATAACCAAGCCCTAAATGTCTTTATAATGATATAAATAATGCTAATAGAAGTGTTTATAAAAATCTAGTGTTTGAAAGATGATTTTAGATGTTACATCATTTATTTAAATGGAATATAATATCGAAACCACTAAAAAAACGACTTTAAAAACTAAGCAAGAATATCACGCATATGAAATATTTTGTACCGTACAAGCCCCACCACCTCTTTTTTCCTTCCACCATTTATCTTTCATTCTCAATATTTTGCCCTGTTCTTGTAATTGTAATATCGATTCACTCATTGGATGTCTATATTCCGAGTCTGCAAATAAAAATAGCATTTTCATATTAATTAACAGATCAATATTAGTATTTAATTAAATAATATTATCCACTTCAATATTTGTTATTTGACGCCACTATCCGACTGAGCTGACTGTTGTACCAAAAGTAACGAGATCAATTCGCCCACGTGTCAAATCTTTGTGTGATCCACAGGTTGTTGTTCCGAGTTTGGATATACTCTTTATCCGTTATTTCTATTTATGTAACATTATCACTAGATTTGTTATTTATAAATAAATTTGATTAATAAACTAACTTTTCTTCATAGCGATTCCATATCCCTTGCTGTCCAACAAGCCGCCCACTTGAGCTACATCACAATTCCTCTCAACCATATATTCAATAGACGTAGACTCCATAAGAAAAGCGTAATTTTCATCTTCAGACTTTACTCTAAATTTGAATTAGGAAATATTTGATTACAAACGTAAAAACTCTTTTACATATATTTAATAAATATTTATGTTTACAAAATTCGAAGCAACTTATTTGAAAGAAGCATATTCAACGGATACTAGATTTTGGCCGTAAATCTTGAAATACCTAGAGAAGCGAGGAATTGTGAGGGAATTCCTTTAATATTATAGGTTTTATACAACTTTGGAAATTTAAAAAAAAACTTAAGGAAACAACAATAATTTTTGTTTTGTTAAATAATTGTATTACCTTTCCAGACCAATTTCGTTTGATGGTGTCATAAGCTCTTCATGTGCCTTCATATACTGATACATTTTTTGATATACTGCGTTGTCAGATTCCTAAACAACATTCTTATTTATGTAATAATATAGTAAAATAAAGCTACAATTACTTATGGGTTTTCTGTTCACAATATTTGTTGTTATTAAATTGATTAAACTTTCTTAATAGTCAATAATAAACCAGATATGAATATATGATAATACCTTGAAAAAACTAAATGTAGCACCTCCCTTTTTTGCACCGTAGGTTATCCTGTAGGGGTTGGTTGACAAATCCGTGACACTTTTTATGGCATAAAATTTTGATTCAATTGTCAAAAATGCAGCCAAATTAGCTGTATAAGACGAGACCATGATTAATGTGAAAAACCACCACATGCTACCTGCCATTCTTGTTGATACAGCGCTGAAAATATAAATCTATAGTTATTAATTCAAAACCAATATTTCGATATTAAGATGTCGCCAAGAGATTATAATATTAGAAATCCCTAACATAAAAACAGTTTACTAAAATAAATTTTAATTCTATTAAATATGCACGAAATTTAAAGCTATTTCTTTCACCAGACATTGAAATTTTAAAAATTCTTTTAGTAAATTTTCCATTAAATCCCGCCAGATAGACTTTGATCGATGCTTTTATGGTAAATAAATACCAGACACGAAAAAGTGGATAGATTGAATATATAATCTGTGCATTGTAGCTCGGTGATGCGTAAAGATATATTGAATGAAATTACATTGGAGCTATTTCTGATCCTTGGGTGAGCACACTACCCAACGTGAACCAAAACGAGTTCGCTAAAGTGAATTGATTATCCAAAGTTTCCGGTTCCTCTATACATGGATACGGATTTTGCCATTCTTCTGGTGCAAAACGGCCTAATATGAAAAGTAACACCGACACCCCGACGTAAGCACCAGCCAGCCAACCCCATACCTGTTTTGAAGATAAAAATTTTACGAGTTGAATGTGTTCTTAGCTTAAAATTAAATATTTAACTGTACTTATCAATACAGTTGATCCTTCTATGAGATCGAAATAAATTTATATTTATTTAGAAGTCACTCAAAACCTTATCACACTATTTAGAGGCTTAAAATTGCTTAAACAAATTTTTACGGTCAGTTTTTTTCGCCTTCCTCATGAATGTCTTATTAATTTTTTTAGTATAATTAATTTTGAATATTATAAAATTTATGTTTTGTATATATACATACCTGATATGAAAACGGTGAAATAAATGAAAACAGATTAGGTGGTTGTTTAGTTGGTTTTTTATATAATATGGTAATACCCAGATTCATAAAAGGACTTGTAAAATCTACCGCCTTTTGTCTAGCTGCAGTTATAGTTAAATCGGTTATTGCAAAATCAGCTCTCTATAAAAGAAAAAAAAACCATTAATGATGTCCAATTAGCCATAACATTACCTTAAATAATTTACAGCACACATATTTGCTGTACTTAGTATTTAGAAAAGTTTTAATGCGTTTTAAAATATATTATGTAAAAAAGAGTATTTACACCATCCATTATCTTTTCCATCATTCCAGTCCATTTGCCAGTATTAGCATCATACGTGCCGTATACGCCGTCGGTTTGGATATCAAATGTATAGTTGAATTCATTCATTTTTGCCAGTTCTTCAATGATTTCTATTCCAAAACCTTCGTAGCGGTCGTTACCTTCGAGCTTTTTGGATGATTCCCTTAGCATTCCATATGGGGCACTCTAAGAATAAAACACATGTTTCGAAAAAAATTAATACATTCAAAATTAAAATTAAATTTACGTACCAAAGCAGTGAGAACAACAAAATGTTTTCCTTTCATTGTTTCTGTACCCTCCGTTTCTATCTGAGGAATAATTTTCCTTCCTTCAGTAAATCCGACTTCGGAAGTCCAACTACCTACCTGTTAAAATATATAAAATGAATAATACTAATTTAGACATAAATAGAAAAATCAATATATTAAAGAATTGTAACCGAATATAGAATCATTAAATTCTCAAACAAGTACTAAACATTGTATTAGTACTTACTATTTTATTATATATATAGTGTATATAATTAATTCGACTCGGATACTGTGCTGATATTTATAATATATTTATTTGTTTGTTACCTTTTCAAAGCCGTGAGCCATAACTTCAAAGATTTCAACTTCTAACTCTGTTCGAAAACCTTCTTCGTCAAATTTTATAAAACCAGTTAAACCATCGATTTCAGTCTAGAAAAAAAGATACACTTCTAAATACAAAATGAATATTATCAAATACTAATATTTTGGTAATACTTACTGTCCTCACATAATTGATAACACTTGATCCAAAACTCCATGACTCGTCAAAATCACAAGTAATATTCGCACCTTCTTGCAAGTCCATGGCCTTGATGGCTGAGGTGTACAACATTACGGAATCATATACTAGAGCTAAATTTAATGTTAGACCACTTTCTTCAAGTGCATTTTTTATTTGGCCATCAGAGAGCTCTTTTACTTTTTTTTCTATCGACGTAATTAATTCTTTAACTTCTTTTAGTTCAGAATCAAAAAATCTTATTCCTATAAAAAATATGCATACAATTGACCTTATTTCTGATCTTATATTCTACTAGTTATAATATAACCAATTCACCTGTTATATTTGACCCTCCGTGTTTAAATGGACTAATATCAATGTTTTGAAAATCAGGATTCATAATAATGTAACTATGCTCATCAGACATTATACCAACTTGTTGCGCTTGTTCTAACAATTGCAGTAATTTATTTATTCCACAACTAACCAAATAATTTACTGAACCTGAAGTTTTTATAGTTTTCAGCTGCGGTCTAAAAATGCAATCATAGTTTTGGTATTTTCAAATAAAAATCAAATCAAAACTCTTTATTTGGACAACATATCAGATAACATTATATACAAAAAAAAAGGAACTTAATATAAACATTTATAACGAACAGGAAAAGAATTATAATAAATACAGTAAAATGGACTGAACTTAAAAATAATAATAAATTTTAAATAATATTTATTTTAAAAGATGAAAATAAAACAAACCTGTAATCATCGCCATCTGGAAGCTGAATAACTGTTATCGCAACATTATCACCTGAGTCTAAGTCTTCTAAAGAAAGTACATTATTCAGAAATGGTAAAAGTTCAGCCCCGTCATAAATAATCGTGAACTCTGTCCAACCTTTTAGGGTTATAATATCAGCAAAAATCTTTAGAAAGAAGAAATTGGTAAAAAAACATTATATTCAAATAAAAACGTAAAAAATATATGAACATTTACCTGAGAATAGGCATTATGATTTGGATATAAATTAATAGCAGACCAGTTTCTAGTTTGTGATTCTATAGGCTCAGTGATTATTTGAGGAATTTCTAAAAAATCTGCCAATGACTGAACATGCTGTAAAGTATTTCTAGCCTGTGGTCCAAATACTCCAAATATAGTATGCTGGAATATAAAATAAATTAATATGTGGTAATATATAAAGTTTGTGTACATAGTGTACAATTTTATACACATATGGTACCATTTTACCTCCAAAAGGGAGCACATAGCGTTTTCAGCGTCCATAATATCGCCAGGAGCAGTCCGAATAACATTACCTACAAATGCATTGTCTTCATTTTCAGATGCGACAGCAACCGCTATAGTAAATGTTGCTTCTTGCAAAAAACTTCCATCATCGAAAATGGCTCCTTCAAATATAAAATATAATAAAAATATTTCTATTAAATAAAAGTTAATTAAATCTTGTTGAAACCGTTTTACTGTTATCGTGTTAAAATAAAACAACATTAGAAGATGTAAATAAACAAGTACATAGTATATAATGGTTTGTACATTGTAAACGTAGTTTTAAATCACCAATAGTGCAAAACTTACCAATAGTTCTATTACCGCCAACACAAAGTAGGTAATCCATTGCTATAAAGTATGTGTACCATTTTAAATTCACATTCATTCTTGCTCACGTTCGTTAAATATAAAATATACAATTTCTTCACTTCTCATACTCATGTCGAATTGATTTAGTTTGGCTAAGTGTGTATTTTTGGATCTATTGTATAATTTGTAATATCTTTTACCACATACTATATTCGTCGCATGTGCAACTAGTTGGCGTTCCATACCATACCATTGGCTCGAAATAGACAAACCGCTAATATTAATGCACCTGACCTATAATGTCGTTGTTGTACAGTTGAAAATTAGAAACAAATTTTGTTCATCAAATACTTCAAAACATTACTTCGTGTTTGAATATTAATATATAATAACCGTAATTTAGTAATGACCGAATGTACATTATTAATTATTAAATAAATGTTATATTAATCTTACGTAGATTATATTATGTAAATTAAAACATATTTGAAATTGGCTTTAGTGTAAAAATATGTTGAAAATACACTATAACAAATATAGATTTAAAATAAGGTATATGAAATATCCACAGTTGTTTTTTAGTTTGAGCCACGAATATCGTCACCATGTTACCAAATCACTTCTTATTGATTTAAGTTTATTATAGATTTAGTTTGATTGTTAAAAGTGACATCTATGAGAAAATTTAAAAAACCATTTCGGCTTTAGTCATCCCATATAGTATACACTTTTTCAGCCACAACTTAGCTCTTGCAGTTATTTTAATTAAATACTAGATGTCTCTTTTTTAAATATAAAACAAAATTCGCTTTTAAACAAAAAGTTATAACATTTTAATATTGAGATTAGTTACACCGTCTTCTGTTTTTCTTTTCTTGTTCGTATGTATGAAAGGATTTTGTTTTAGCAATATTTACGGCTATATTTTAAATTTATATTTTAATTTTAATGGGATATTGTAATAATCTCAATTAATATATTTTACTCTGTTACAAAAAAAATTAAAAAGATATTTTTGTATTCACTGATCTTGTAAAAAACACTTATTACATATTGCTAGTTTTCATAAGAAACCCTTTAAATTTTAATTTAGTATAAATTTTATATTAAGTATCGCAACGAAAGAAGTGGTGGGATTAAGTAACATTGTTTAAATAAGTCTGCAGAGATGTAATGCTATACCTCAAATTATTAAAATTATAGCATTACCTATATATTAAGATTGGCCATAACATGTCACATGTGAAATACCAAATATTATAAAAAAACATAAATTACATAACAAAGAAATAAATTTCATGAATATATAAGAAGTGCTAAAACATTTCGCATTTAATTTACATAATCCTTACCTTGAACTTTAAATTAGTATTCTAGAATTTAGGTACTAAATTCTTGTTAGTAATGGACTTTAATTAAATCGCGAGCAAAAGAAATATCAGCATACGAGCAAGTCAGAAATATAAGCTTTAACCTCAACGTACTTTTTACTCATTTAAATATATTTTAATAAAATGTTTATGAAATATTCATTTCAGTTGAGTTTATAATTTCGACGAGCATTAGTATTATGTGGTTTCACCGTGTGTGTGCCTAGCCATTCCATTTTAGGAGGAATGCAAACCGAACCTGGGACTTATAACACAGGTGTAGATTTAAGGGGCCCCCTGAAAATGCGTTAACATGCTCACCTTCACTGCAAAAGATTACAAAAGGCATCTATGGTCACCCACCGGTTTGGGAGTTTTTTGGTTTATCGGATGCTCTCGATAATTGTCGTTTTCTTTTTGCAGATGAAGGTTTTCTAAGGTTTATATCTAGTCTATATCCTTGCCTATTTGATCTTAATCCTACTTTCTTTGTTGTGAAGTCGTTACTCGAGTTCTGGTATATCTTTATCTTTTGGGAGATATGTCATTATATATAAAATGAAATAAGATAATGCTATTTTCTACTCAATGGAAAAACATAACTTATGTCTTAAATAAATAATTTCTGATAACTATCAAATTTTTATAATGAGTTTTTCTAAAAAGATTAGAATTTTTTCAAGATATTTTCTTTAATAATATTTTCCAGTGCTCTTCTTCCGACTTCTCGCAGTCATCAAACGGAAATACAGTTTCCTCTCCCCGATTAGTCTTGAATTAATGGTTATATTGAGGTGAATGAACTTTGTGGCTCCTTATAAAAAATATATTCTTTTACGATCATTTGTCGTAACTGAGGAAGCTTTATTAATAGTATTTAATTTAGATTTGAACAAACCGAAACTAAGATTATTTTAATTTATAAAAAACTTGCTGTACTTTTTTAAAGGTAGAAGACAGTCCACTGACACAGTAGTCTGTGTACCAAAACGCAATCGTAAGAAATGCGTGGCGAAACAAATGAGCAGCGTTTTACATACAGGCTTTGTTATCTTAACCGTTCTCTATCCCCGTCATATATATAATTCTGATATAATCATTTCATATTTTTTTACCGTTTTTAGTATATTGCTTTTCAATTTAAAAACTAATATGTGATGCGGAATATTACGTCACGTATATAAAGTTGTCCAACTTAACATCAGCCGTCCTGTTAAGTTATAACTCTATATATTTAAAAAACGATATGTTACATTGAAGGTAAATAAAGAAAAATATATGGAATACTAAGTTTTTTAAAAGATAACTCAAAATACCGCTTCCTTTAAAATTTTTTTACAATAATATAAATGAAGAAAAAATTGTCTGCTGAAAGTAATCAAGTGCCATTTTGATAAGCGAGAAGTTTATTAAAGAAAAAAATGTTGCTTAATGAAAACTCATATAGTCCAAGAGTCTTACTTTTGCACTATTATTTTTTAAATTTTATTTCGAAAAGAAGGATTTTGCATCTACAGGACATATCAATGATTTCATCGTATGTTATCCACTTCTGACCGACTGCGCCGCGGTTCCATTGTTCTCAATTGACCAATGTTGTTAGCGTAACAATATACGAGTAGGAGAATGCAGTACTCGTCTCATTAGACGGAATATCTTGGGAGGGACAACGTTATCCAATATCAATATTATATCTTTTTCAGATTTTATATCAAAATAAATCCATCTTTATAATATTAATATAGAATATGGCGAAATTAGCGGAAGTGAGAAACTAATAACTTGCCGTGAGGTTTCATGGTATTTAATATTCTTGAGTGTGTGAGGCTTCATGTGAATAGATATTACAACTTTGTTTGATCCCGAGGGTGCTCAGATGAATACATACTTACATATTGCTATGTTACGGCAATTTTAATATACATAATTTAACATTAGAATTACAAAATCAAAAGCTTTAAAAATGGATTATTAAAAAAATGTAATCCTTTTTTAATAGTCAGTGTCAAAAAACACTTCAAGACAGATGTAAGGACTGACTGACTGACTGACTGACTGACTGACTGACTGACTGACTGACTGACTGACTGACTGACTGACTGACTGACTGACTGACTGACTGACTGACTGACTGACTGACTGACTGGCTGGCTGGCTGGCTGGCTGGCTGGCTGGCTGGCTGGCTGGCTGGCTGGCTGGCTGGCTGGCTGGCTGGCTGGCTGGCTGGCTGGCTGGCTGGCTGGCTGGCTGCTGACTGACTGACTGACTGACTGACTGACTGACTGACTGACTGACTGACTGACTGACTGACTGACTGACTGACTGACTGACTGACTGACTGACTGACTGACTGACTGACTGACTGACTGACTGACTGACATCTAAGTGTTGTATTTACATACATATATTCAGTCACTATTTAGGTCACTGTGGCAATCACTCGTCATGTAAACAATATTTCTACGCAACTTGAATTCTTCCACAGTAAACAATATCCCTTAATGAGCATTTGTTCGTTCTCTTCCTTCACGCTTTCCCCTAAGTTAGTCACAACTTTGTTTCCTTTACCTGTTTTTATCACCGATATTATTTTACCACGATCTTCAGTTAGACATGCATAAATTTGTAATCACATATATAGATAGAGCATTATATCAAAATATACACAATAAATTCTGTATGTTTTTAACTTTTTCAATTTCTTAATTTTATTTAAAGTAGGTTTTGACAATTTCATCATCATCGCATATGTCATTGTATTAACTTCCTGATTAAAAAAGAAAGGTTTTTGGAATCGGTTTTCTCCCATTTTTTTAGTGCTTTATGTGTTTCTTTATTTTGTTCCAAAATCTTTTATGTCTTTTATGTAAATACTTACTTCTTTTAGAAAATAATTTTAAATTAAAAAAGATCGGTTGTAATTTATATATGATTCGAATTATGATTTGGCAGTTCGATTGTCTTCAAAAAAAAGAGACGCGGAATTAGTTATAATAGTAATTAAACATTAGAATTACAGAATCAAAAGCTTTAAAGATGGATGTACTCCTTTTTTAATAATTAGTGTCAAAAAATACTTCAAGACAAAGATGTAAGTAAAGAGAAATTAAATTTATTTTCTCTGAGATATTTTATAAGTCGACGAGACGATGATAAAGGAAGCAATTGCTTGAAAAACGAGTTTAAAAAATTGATATTGATGCTTTTTTCAACATATTTAAAAGAAAAGAGATCAATATGCTTTAATTACATTGAAAAGAGTTTATTATCTACAAATATTACAGTGTTTTTAACTTTATATTCGTAGAGAAAATATTTTGTGGCGTTAAAATAATTCATATGTTATAGTCTAGCAGGATTGCTTGCACAAGACAAGTGACTTAAATTTTATATATCGTGTGGAGCTGAAATAAAGTTTACATGCACAGAAAATAACGATCAAACTTTTAAAATACTTTATACTTGCTTATTCTATTACATATCACAAGAAAAACACGAGAAGTGTACCAAGCCTTTTATAAATGAAATAATAAGTTCAGTTTGTTCAAAGCTAACTTAAATACTTATAATAAAACTTCTTAAGTTACGACAGACGATCTTAAAAAATTAATTTATTGAGCGAAGCGAGCGGAGCGCTCTACTGGAGAGAATTTGCATTGGTTTTACAAAGTTGGTATTAAAACTGCTTAACGGTTCGATTTCAAATTTTGCACACACACCATGCTGATATGTATGGTGGTTTGTAAAAAAAATTTTCAAGAAAATTCATTGTCGTTGAGGAATAATGTCCAAAAACATCACTCCCATAGATTTCAATGTAAAAAAATTTGCGCAAGTGTAAGGTCTACAATTACGACATCCCATACCAAGACGAAGCCTTCAACTTGGCTCGCTTCGCTCAACATGCAAAGGGCACCCGAGATTTCGCGATCGCAGCGAGTCGAAATGGAGGGTCTGGTGGCGTTCCTAGTTAGAAGTTACCAGATAATCATTGACCTGAATATAACTATTAATTCAAGACTAATCGAGAGAAGGAAACTGCAAATCCGTTTTACGACTGCGAGGAGTCGGAAGAAGAGCACTGGAAAATCTTATTAAAGAATATACTTCAAGAAAATCTTCTTTTTAGAAAATAATTATGAAGAAATTTGAGAGCATACTTTACTATTTACACAATTCTATAGAAAAGGGCAGTAACTTATTTCATTTCAAATATAGTAATTTTATGCATAAAAGATAATAATATATCAGATAGCTTGAGTAACGACTTCAGTCTACAATTTATGAAAGGTTTAAATTCTAAATACAAAAAAATAAATAAAGTCCGTATATCCACAAAACTGTAAATCTAATGCAAAAATTTTAGAAAACTTTTTTTTTTCATACATTTGTATTATAATACCATTCATCCTATAATATATTATCAATTATATTAGGTAATCTAACAAACTCAGAATAAATAAGCTTTTCTACGGAATAATAAGTAGCCTATATATTTTTTTTAGAGTTGTTGCAACCTCCATACCAAATTTTATCATGATAGATTAAATGGTTATTGAATCAAAGAGCAACAAACCTCCATACATATATACATGATCACAAACTTTCGGATTTACAATATTATTTAACGTAAAGAAGACTTTAACAAAGTAAAATAACATAAACAGTTATTTTAGTATTCGATGCATTTACTAGTATATGCAACATGCAAATTTTGTACATTACATTTTGTGTTATTAAATCATAATAAAAGATGTTTTAAATAGTCTTGTCAAATTATATTATATTCTATCAGATGGTTGGAAGGGTTAAGAGAAATACTTAAAGAAATATAACAAATTTCCAGCTAGGTATCCTAAAGAAGGCAGAATTTTCGACTGTTTATATCATAATATTGCATTACTCGTGAAATATGAATAATACATTATTATATGATCATATACTATAATCAAGTCGAAATAAGAAAATTTTTCAAGCTCCATACAGTTAAGTTTAGTTAAGTTAGTGATTTCTCTTGGTTATTTTCGTATCCGATGTACGACATTTTTCGTTTCTACAAACATGACATATGAGTTTTAGTTTCGCAAGAGAATCTTGTAATATTTTTATATATAAAAATATTGAGGTACATTTTACAACGTATACGATAGTCAGGCGTTTTTTCGTCTGAATAAATTTCGATTAAGGACTTCGTTCGTGATTATTCGGAATTGGAATGCCGCTTGGGGCAGATTACTTTGGTCCAATGTGGTGGTGCTCCGTCGAACATTCTGTAATTAGAGATAAACAAATTAGTAGATTTCTTTTATTTGAAAATTGTGTTAACTCTCAACTTTGGTTGCTTTTATCTTAATTTTTTTAAGCTGTAATATTGTTGTAATATTAACTCGTAATACAGAACTGATTCCTTTAACAATAAAAAAAAATTAACCTTATTCGAGTTTCAAGCTGAACTACACCATTGTATTTTCTATTATTATTCTCATTCAACTTCTCCTTCTTATGAAATAATTATTTTGAAAAGATATGATTTGAACTGAGGGAGAAATATATTTTATTTATATATGTATGTCGAGAGTAACAATTGTTTTTCGATCGACTGATTATTTAATGGTAGGAGAAACGGAGTGACGTCAGTTAATTTTTATTCGTTGACTGATTCGTTTTGGAAGGCCAACGGTCGCTTCTTCTGATGGCACGGATCTGGTCACTTCACCGATACGAAACTGTCACTGTGTTGCTCGTGGTTACAGAAATGAGATTATGGTTTTGTGTAGTATGGAAGCGAATTGTAATAGTGTTTATGTACTTCTCATAGTGCACACTAACAATGTGGCCTCTGTTGTACCACTGAGTCCAAGTAATGATGGCCTTATTACTCCACCATCGCAGGCGCCATCTATAGGTATGAATAATGAACTTAATTATAAATAAATGTAGATTTTTCTCCTCATTATTTTCCAGAAGATACGAGATATTGTTATAAGTTGTAAGTACTAACCCCTGCGAACAATCTTTTGTATTGTCAAGGGATCTAGAAAAGCGTTGCTGCCTTTAAGGAAGTAGTCGTTTTTTATTTAAAGGTACCGATGTCGTAACGATCTGGAATCAGAACTCACTCTAATATTATGTTTCGGCTGAAAATTCCTTGAGAACCGCACTTTTAAAGAACGACATGCGTTAAGGTTTCCAAAAGAGATATTTAATCGAAAAAAATATATATTTGTCGAGTATTTCCAGTCAATTTCGCTATAAAATATAAAATATAAAATAACTTCATGGTCTTACTTATTTCAAAGTATCAGAAAACAAACAGTTGAGAAATTGTGTTTTTTTGACTTAACATTGAAATATTTATTCGTCGTGTGTGTGTGTGTTCCGCGTATGATAACTACAATATTATTATGAATTATAATTCTGTTGATGATCTTTCTCCAAGCTAAACTCGCAACATTTGACCGATGAAACCTATCTCCGGACGTGACGTCACGAATTGCTCATTTCACGCGGCGTTGCCAGTATTAATTAATAACAGTATGCAAGCAGATGTTCTAAGCTGTATTAAAGTAGTCAAATTATATAAGTATTTTTTTAAAGTGCTCTATATTTTTATTGTATAAAATATTTTCAAATTTTATCACTATTTTCTTGTGCATGTGAATTTTATTTTAGCTCCATTCTATATATAAAATTCAAGTCACTTTCTTGTGCAAGCAATCCTACTAGACTATAACATATGAATTATTTCAAAGCCCCAAAGTATTTTCTCTACGAATATAACAGCGGGAAATGTACCTTTACAGTATTTTAAATTAAAACGTTCATATAAAATCAAGCTTGGTGTTATTATATTTTTCTTTTATACAGAATAATACATATCTATAGAAAGGTACTGTATATTGTGACCGAAAATAAATATACTAAAACTCTTATTCCTGTAATATCATTTGTATTAAATAATAAATAATGGTTAATTAGTCCTTTAACTAAATGATATATACCTCATTTGTATTATGTATTAAAACTTTCTCCATTTATATAATTATGAAAAACATTTAAAGGAAGCGGTATATTGAGTCATCTTTTATAACTTAACAGGCTTGCTGATATGAAGTTGGATCCCTTTACATATATTATATGAAGTCTTTTGATAAAGAACTTTTACTCGAGACGTCATAATTTAATACAAAGTGACGTAATGTTCTGCAACATATGTTAGTTTTTAGTGTTAGTTTGTATATATATAAAAGTTTAAATATCTTTGCGTTTTCGCTGTGCATGACTGCTACACCGATCGAGTTGAAACTTTTGCGCACGGATAGTTCAACTACCGGTGGGTGTTCGTGGGTGTATTTGAATGATACCTTCCGTATGTATAGTTTTACGGCTAAGCTGAGCCGTTTTATGATGAATTTTGATACAAGTAGTCCGCAGTCTGGGACAGCATATAGGGTAATTTGTATCGACACACTACGCATGCAAATGCGCGGGCGAAATGTAGTGTTAATAAAATAAAAAAAATCTAAATGACTAATGAATGTATATATATATTTAATGTCAACATATATATGCAATGAAAGCCTATTATTACAGACAATAAATGTGGATCTAGTCGCTATATGTACATAAATGATAATTAAAAGAAAATCGTTACTCTTAGAACCCAACAACAAATAGAACCAAAAATAAGGTTTTTTTAATTTTTTTTTAAATTTTTATGTGTTTACGTTCGTGAGCGGCAATTTCTGTATCGAATTATCTTATATCAATATGATTTCCAAAAAAAAGTGGCCCCAATATTCTGTTGCTTAGGAATTCTGTAATACACCAAAAAAATATAAATTCACCGCGAAAGGAGTCGCAGGTTCAGCTATTGCTATTTCAAAGTCAATAAGGGCTGTCATTATAACATTTTGTTTTATTAAATTGTAATAAAAGATTAAAAGAAGTTTAAGAAATAATAAATTAATACAATTTATCACCAACTTACATTATATTACAAAATATGAATTATAATGTATTATCTTATATTTGTATATTATAATTTAGTCATATATCATAGAAATAAGACGATTTTCCGAGCTCCATAAAGTTAAGACTGTGATGTCTCTTGGTTATTTTCGGACCTGATATACGACATTTTTCGTTTCTACAAACATGACTTATGAGTTTTAGTTTCACAAGAGAAGCTTGTAATATTTTTATATATAAAAGAAAATGATTGAGATACATTTTACAATGTATACGATAGTCAGGATTGTTTCGTCTGAATAAATTTCGATTAAGGATTTCGTTCGTAATCGTAAAAAATAACGAATTAAAATTAAGGATTTCGTTCGTAATAATTCCAAAGAATTCGAACTTCGCTTGAGGCAGATTACTTTGGTCCAATGTGGTGGTGCTCCGTCGAACATTCTGTAATTATAGATAAACAAAATTTGTAGATGTCTTTTATTCGAAAATTGTGTTAACTCTTACAACTTTGATTAAATATGTCTTAATTTTTTAATTATAAATATTGATTTATCAACTTGTAATCCTTATCGTGATTCCTTTAACAATAAAAAATTTAAACCAAGTATGCCGATATAACTGTAAAAAATTTATAAAAAACAGCATAGAAAATATTCTGAACTTCACCATTGTATTATTTATTTTTTCTCATGCTCTTATTCTTATGCTTATTTGAATCAGTACTAAGAGAGCCGGCCTAAATCAGGGTAACATGATTATTGAGACAAAGATATGATATAAACTAAGGGAAAAATATATTTATTCTCAAATTTTAATAAGGCAAAATTAATAAAAAAAATAATAATGAAACCAAAACTATCATTTATTCTTTACTTATTAATTTAGACAATAATAGTGAACTAACTTGTAAATAAATGTTAATACTTTCTTTCATCGTTTCCAAGAAGATATCCTAAACGTACTGACGTTTTAGCTGGGGTTTTACGTTTTCAAATATATTCCAACGCCTCCGATGCAGAAGCACAAAGCGCTGTCACATATCGAATTCCGTTTGAAAGTACACATCTTTATGGTCGTATAAAGGTATTGTGAATGTTTTGCTTCATATGTCTTTAACAATAATGTGAATAAAATAGGTTTTTTAATATTATACATATTGTTGAACCAGGGTCCGAGCCAAACGATTTGAAGTTCCTATTCCTTACTTGTAACTTTATACACCTTCATTTCATATAGAACTTATTTTCAGATACGACCGCTCCAAACACTAGTTTTCTACTGAATGGTCCAACGTACTGACTTTATTTCTAAGTTGTATGGGAGACAAAATAAAATCCGTATTCATAAATATTAAATAATTTAGGAACATATTATATTGATTACTAAAATTGTCAGTAGTCATAATAATATATTTTTAAAATACTTCATATAATCTATTTAAACAATTTTATTTAGGTTTTCGATCGAAAACACAAAAGTCGATACCAATTTCAAAAAATAGAAAGTTATTTCTTCCTGTGAAGTTAATTTTATTATATATACAGTTTCAACCTTCTAGTTTACAACATTAATAGAGACAGTCTGGACGATGGAAACAAAATGCTTACTTATTAAATAAAAATAATAAAAAATAATAATTAACATTTTCCTCATTCTTTTCTTTTTAATATTGTTAGTAAAAGTTATTGCATATTAATATTTTAATATAAATATAAAAGTATTTATATTTTAATGATGCCTCTAGGAGGATAGTACAATCTCAAGTTGTAAAGTTATGTTAATTCCTTATGTTTTTTAAGGGGGCAAAGAATTGTGCGGTTCATCTGATAGTAACTAATCACCGCTGCAAATGGTGTTTCTCATTATTAGGAGATCAACCGTTTTTTTTCCATGTCGTAACGATCTGGAATCACCACCCAAAGAAGCTTTTGGAGCGGTTTTGTAGGTCATTGCGAACAACTTGTTCATGGAAATCGGCGTAAAGAAAATCAGTTCTAAAAACTCAACGAACAATAAAAATTTGAAAACGCATAATAAACAGACGTTCTTACAAAATGAAAAACTTAGAAAGGCAAAAAGCTTAAGCTTCTCTGTGATTATTAAAAAAAGATGACTTCCATCTTTAAAGCTTTGAATTTGTAATTCTGATATATTTATATTTATATAACTGACTATAAAATTGCCGTAACATAGCAATATGTATTCGTCCCAACACCCTCGGGAGCAAACAAAGTTTTAGTAATATTTATTCACATGAAGCCTAACACACTCAAGAATATTAAATACCTCGAAACCTCACCGCAAGTTATTAGTTTCTCACTTAATCCGCTAATTTTTCAATAGTCTATATTAATATAATAAAGATAGGTTTATTTCAAAAAGCTAAAGTGAAGAGGTACTAAATTGTTATTTAATAACTTTTATCGTTAGATACTGCCTATATTGAGATAAATATTATTTTAATATATTATATTGTTAAGCTCTTAACATTGTTCGTGTATGACCTCTGAATTAAATCAGAAGAACCGCTATAACTCAATTTAAAAGTATTTGATTTAGTTATAGTTATTTTTCTACTATTAATATCTGACTATTCGTATTTCTAAGCAAAAATGCGGAATGCAGGTTAAGTCAATCAATGAAAAAGTATAAAAATAAAAAAAAATAAAAAAAACAATTTTCATTTTATTTAGTATTGGTTTGATTTATTTTATTTTATTTATTAGGAAATTAAACCTTATTTAAAGGAAAAAAGTTGCATTGAAAGTTTCGAATTTGCAGTTTCACTGTAACGTAGCCAAATTTCATAACATTTTGTTACATATTCATTATTGAATAGTAGAAAGATAATAATTCATAGTCCTGGGTAACACAGAGCCATCTAGTCCCAAATTACGAGTAAGTCGAAGCTTATACTATGGACCGTTATGGACTAGTGATACCACTAGTAATGTAAGTAAAGTATACACTTTTTTAAATACATTTTTCAAATTACATACTTATTATTCCTAGCAAAATAGCCAAATTTATAATACGGTATTGTTATGAAATATTTACATATCGCATAATTAGTAAACATTCAAAAAGTCTGTGTAAACTCAGTTTCAGCAACTTATACTAAAGCGGTTTTAAAGAAAGTCAGTTTTTAAGTCAAAATAGCAATCGGGTGATGTCTTAACATCTTAATGATAAAAATTAATTAAAAGGAAAAATTTCCGAGGATCTTTATAACGAATTATAAAACAATTTTCTTTTTCAGTCTTTATCTTTGTGCGCACTGATCGCTAGGTTTCAAGGTGTTTAGTACCCCTCTAATTGCTGCGTTACTGCTGCATGTTAACACTTTTCTTTAACATTTTCCGAGGACGCTGCCTGAAGTATTATATTATGTCAAGTAAGTTATAATAATTATATAAATATATATAATTTTCCTAAACGTACTTACCCTTTAGCTGGCATTTTATATTTTAAAACTCTTTACTACGTCTCCGATGCAGAAGCACAAAGTGCGGTCACATGTCGAATTTCATTTCATAATACTAATTTTAAGCGACGTTTAAACTTATTCTGAGTGTTTGTCTTCAAATGTCTTTAATATTAACGTCAATAAAATAAATTTTCATATAAAATATAATACACATGCTTTTAACTTTCTAAAGATTTTCAATACAAGATAAAAAAATATATGTAGCCGATGAAAACGTAATTTTGTTATTAATGAAGAATATACAGCTGCTAGTTGCGGTTTCTTTTTTTTCCTCCATACTAGACCTTTGTTGCAGGTGTAGAAAAACTAGAAATTAAAATTATACTCTTACGTCCCTCAGAATGTAATAATTCTTCCGACAACCTCCATCACAGAACACCCTTTTAAAAATGGATAAATTAAAATATTCATTTCAATTTAACTGTGTATATTTATAGGAATTTGTAAAGTATATGAAACCTATATCCAAAGTTTTTTTTTTTTAAATATTTAACTTTTTAACATAAGATTTTTTTTTTTGAAGTTTCTCTTCTGCTGATATATTGTTTCTGCTGTGTGCGAATTGGATACATACCTTTTTTAGTTTGTTTATGTTAAGTAGATGTATTTTTAAAATTATATTATCCTAAAAAATATAAAGAAGTACATCATATATCATGCAACAAGTCCTTTTAAAACTTACATTTTATTTAATACCTATTATGTCTGGTAATATTTATTAAGTGGTTTCTTTTCAAAAGTCATGAGTCTTACAGTCGCGTACATGAGACTCATGACACAAACGGATAGGGTACGCGGTCGAATTTATCATACAATAATAGAAAACTGAAATATTATAAAAAAATTGGGTTAAATAATAAGTGTAAGTTGAAAAGCTATGCTCTTGGTACATAATTAATACATGCTAACATTGTGGTGTTAATGTTCAAAGACTCTAATGGGCACCTATTATTATTACATAATATAATCATCCGGTTGTACTCAATTTAATTTTATTGGAATTTACGGGACTAGTTTTTGGAGTTCTCGTGCAGTTCTTCATCACTCGCCGTAGTAAGGAATTGAGTACACATTGAAATAAACGATTCAGGTTTAAAATGCTTAATAATTTTCGAGTTTAAAAATATTTATTACCAGTTTCCTGAGTTATTATTCAGAACATGACTTTTTTCAGAAATTACAAGAAGGCATGGTTTTACATATTTATAAGTAATAAAGTACGAAAGTAAGGTGAAATTTCAATTGAGTTTGACTGAAAATACTTATATTTATCTATCCTTAGAGTTAGGATTCAAAGTTATAAAAATTGTTATTCTAATGACGATCTCTCACTAAGCTAACCTCGGACCATTTGGCAGCCGACGCCTGTCTCCGCACGTGACGTCACGAAGTTCCTCATTTCGCACGGCGTTGCCAACATTAACGAAGGTACTGCCAACAAACTTTAAACTAAACAAAGCAATCGAACTATACTAATATAATATGTTAAACTACTTTTAAATATATCTTAATTTAATCTATTGGTTGTTCAAGATTTATAAAGTTGTAAAATCTGTTCAACTTGATATGGAACTATAATTAAAGTTGTTACTTTGAAATCCGTATTATTTCTATGAAAAAAGAAACTTATTTAGCTCAAAGTATCATAAATTACGAAAAACCGACGTAAAGCACGCATCTAACTGGTATTTATGTTTTAAAATTAAGGTTCAAAGTCTTTTCAGCATCCTTTGTGGAAGCATCAATCAAAAACTGTATATCCGAAAATTTCCAAATTTTGCACACTGATAGACCTCAGTCTAGTGGTGGTAGCGCAGCGAGTCAAAATTGAGGTCTGGTTTGCGCTCCTATTTAAATATCTAATTGGCCAAAATTACAAGATGAACTTCAATTATCTTCGAATACATATTGTGTCTTTTTATTAAAACACTACACTTTGAGGTGTTCTGGGTTATTTTAGAACTTTTTAAAATCATGTATGTATGTATATGAATGAGTCTGTTTGTGTATGTGTATGTATAGTTGTGTACCCACACACTCACCCGAGTGTGTATGTTTTGTATGTGTATCTTAGCATTTTTTTCGGTTTCATTAACCTTTGACCTGATTAGTTAATTGACTTAATTTTAGAACCAACCGATTAGAACTGATTAGTTTTCAAGCGAAGTCGACCAAGTAGTTTTATTTTTTTTTAACTTAAAAAATCCGTATACACACAATGTTTAAACGATGCGTATTTACATAACTTGGAACTTATTATATTTTTATCGAATTCGACCAAGCGATTTCTAGAATTTCTATTTTATTAACTGTATACCGTATATGTATTCGCGATTTATAATTCATTGCGCTTTTGGTTGTAGTACCAATAGATGATTTTAATGTCAACAAAATATCATCACAATTGGAAAAAATATCGTGGTTTTTTTTTAAGATAAAATAATAATTTAATATCCTGAAAGTTAATTGTGGTGGGGCCTTCAGCTATTACCTCTTCTCAATAAAATATGATAGTAAGATAAGTTTAGTCAAGAAATGTCTTTATCATTTGAAAAAAATAAATGTCGCAAAATGATAATGATTGTTTAAACGTGATACACAATACATGGCATAATAGATACAAAACACGTTGCAAATAGAAATATTAGATATTCAATTATAAATATCTTAAATGTTCATGTACAACGGCGGCTTACTAAAAATGTTGATTGTTTTCTTCTTATAATAATCTCATATTGTTATCTAAAGTAATATTATAGAGATAAACATACAGATTTAAGGTCTAAACATATATTAAATGAACGAAGAAAATAAATAAATAATATTAGAAGAATCGTCACTATGTAATGAACAAAGCTAGTTAGCTTTGTTCATAATATGTTCTCAATAAGTTTTGAGCTGAGCGAAGCGAAACTCTTTACTACCCAAATTTTCAACTCTTTATTACCTTACTCCTCCTTCAATTTACGAGCTACACGCACGAAATTTTGCACACATAAGCATAATGAGCAAAACCCGGTTTTGATTGAAAATCAGTCGAATCGTAACTGTAGTGTTTGAGATAATAGATAAAATGTGTCCCATATAGTAAACATATAGAACGTTTTATTTCGCGCGCGGCGTCACGGGGCCAACCCCGCTTGCGTGGACCTAGTATAAGTTTATCCTCATTTTTGAGCTGAGTGAAGCGAAGCTCTTTACTACTCAAATTTTCAAATCTTTGTTACTTTACTCCTCCTTCAATTTAAATTCTCAAAATTTTGCACACATGCGCATAATGAGCAAAACTCGTTCTGGATTGAAAATCGTAATTGTAGTTTTTGAGATAATTTATAAAATGTGTCCCATATAGTAAACATATAGAACGTTTTTGTTTCGCGCGTGTGACCATTCTTCCTACACTATTTCAGAGGCGTCTCACGTGCTTTCACCTCAGTCATGTAAAACAAGTATTGACATCAAATCATAATTTTTATCCATAAATAGGTAAATATCAATATTTAACTCTAGACATTGATGCGTTCGACTGCATCGCGAGGCTAACCCCGATTGCGTGGACCTAGTAACTTTAACTAACAAAAAAAGTAAAAACCTTTAAAATTATGTAAAATTTTAATACTGTTTCTATTTATAAGGCACTCTTATAACTTAAACTGAGGATTATTATTGAGAGTATAAAGAGAGAGAATTTTCCACGATGGCATTTAAACCGACGCTTACTGGATATAAAAATATTATCTTTTGTTTTAACAACATTTGCCTTCGATACAAAAACACAAAGAAATGTCACATTCAGTTTCATAACGATTGGTTTTATTGTTATATTTTAACATTAAAGTCTATAAACGTAAAGTCAGTTTCTCTAACATTAAACAATACATTTCGAACACAGATATGTTGAAATGATTACAGAAATGATACTATATTTAGCTCAATTAGATCAATTATAGTATATGTATAACATTTTGTTCTATTTACAAAATGGAGCGGTTAATTACAAATTAAACAGCAGGAGAGACAATCTAGCCGATGGCAAGGAAGTGCCTCCTCATTTAATATTTAGGTATCACTTAGTGGTGGTTCGGATTGTAGGAATTATTAAGTAGACCCTGAAATTAAAACATTTGTAAACTAAATAATTCAGCGCTGCTTTTAACCTTTATAAAAACGAAAAAATATTTTCGAAGCATAAATTGATAAAATGACAATGGAAGAAATTTGAAATAAAATTAAAGTGATTTTTTTTTTCATATAGGTGGAATATTGAAAATAATAATGTAGAACGTGAAAAGAATTAAAGAAGTTCCATTTATTGGAAATAATGAAAATTCAGTGTTTAGTTAAAGGCTAAAATAATTATCTTAACCTAATATTAGTGTGAGACATCGACATCATCGTTTTAGGTCAAACCAAAACAGACAGCTTCCAAAGATTTTTAGTTAAATAATATAGCAATAGGATGTAACTAAAATTTCATTAAAATCCATCCAGCTTGAGTTGTAAGCAGGGGTTCATAAAAAATATATTATTTATCAAAGCAAATATTTTTGCTTTCATTATCAATGTCTAATTGAAAAACTTTTATACCCTTAAAGGCTCACTAAGAAAAGACTGGAATTCATTAAAAACAATGAAGATGAGAAAATGTAAGACGTAATGTTTCGTTTTCTGCAAAATAATTTACTAAGACTTTGGAATTACTTTAACTTAGGAAAATATAGTCACTTATTCGATTCAGATAATTTTTTATATATTATCTGAGAAGTTTATTTTTTATAATCTTCATAAATTAAGTCTCAAGATTATTTGTTGTTTTGTGTATTTAAAATTATATTTAAAGTTTTGTTATAATATCATTAAAAACTGCTTCATTTAATATATAAGCTAAAATGAGTTAAGTTAAATTAGTTTTGTACTTCCTTTGAATCATGGACCGTCGGTCGGGTCGTCGACTAGAAAATTAGAAACATATTATACCTTAAAATTTAATTTCATATTAGAATCTAATATGTGATTGAGTTGATATTATGTTTAATGAACATATACGATTATTACAGAGTACGAATAAAGTCACTTCCATCTGATAGGGTGGTTTTAAACATATGTAACCACTAATCTTAGTAACTTGATGTCCGAGTCTGCCACATTTTTAAGGCTTCCCACTGTATTCGCTATCATCACCTGAGTGGAATACAGGGTAGCTTAAAATATATATTTTTTAAATTCTTTATGAGGTCAGGAACTCTCCCAGAGAAATAAGGAAACTACACCGCAATAAGTCCTATATTAGCGTAACAGCAATAGACAACAAGAATAATTTCCTTTTTACCCTCGTCTGGTGTGACAGGATTGACAGTCATTTGTATTGCTATCAATATAATCATGAACTTTGTATATCTTTGAAGAAACCTAAAATTGTATAAGTAAACCAGTTACCCGTAGAATGTGCAATGAATTAAGCTTCGCTAATTGAATGAGAAGTCTTTGCCAAGCAATGGGTATTTTGTTACATTTCTTAGACAGTTAAATCTAAGGATTATGTCGCTCCATTATGAATACAATTAATTAGGTATCCTGTTCAATATCAATATATATAATTATGCGGTTGTTCTAGTACCCGCCGCGATTCCACCATTCTCCGAGCTCATGAATAAGGACCCCTAATGGGTTCTAAACTAGTCCGGCGAATTGCTTTATTTTTTGCGTAAGTACAGCCGGATTATATATGACTCACAAAAGTTTAAATAGCAAAAAAAACGCAATATTATCATACTTTTAAAGCATGTTTAACTTTACCGCTATATTTACAAGTCAGTAAAGATAAAAGTGAGTACGTCTTTTTAAGGGTATAGTTCACAAATAAAATATATGTAATACGAGTAACATATACAATACAATTACAATATAAAGCAATGGATGTAAATGTTAAATTAGCTGGCAGAGGTTAGTTAACGCCAATTGATTGAATGTTGATAACTAGTGCTCAAGATATTTTCACTAACAAAAGATCAGCGTGAAGTTGTTATAATAGTAATTGAGTATTGTCTTGTATCTTTTTCAAATGAGATATCTGTAAGCCATACCTTTTACTCTGACCTCGCCCACAGCTCTTTATCTGTTCGCAAGGCTTGTCTACTGCAACTGCCTTTGTCTTGTTAATATCTATTCACGAGTTTTTGATAATATATCATAAAAAATTAGGAGATCTTTTTCTCCATACTCTATTTTTCTATTAAACGGACTTTAAAATATATTGAAGTTCCGGATACTTGATAGCTTAGTATTTAAAGTGCCGGAGGATATTCAAGTTTAATCTTTTGGAGATGTTCCAACTTAGGACTCACTTTAACTTTCACAAGGTTTGCAGTTCTTTTGAAGTTCGTGGTTCTTTTTTTAAGAGAACACTTTTGTGATGTAATGTACACGCTAGGGCGGTCTACTCCCTTATTTCATGTTAAATATAACAGCTTTACTCCTTGTTAAATGAAAAAGCGTTATTAGCTTTGATCGATTACCAACTGACCATATTTTCATAATAGCTCTTACATATATACATCGGTGTAAATTGCCTACGTTCTGTGAAAGGATGTTACTAGCCTGTGTCCAGATTGCAGTGGTTTTAGGATTTAGTGGTTTTAGCAATAGCTAGACTTAAGTTAGTTACGCCCAATGAATTAATTAGCAGATTAAAAAATAAATACATTATAACGTTACGTTTAACTACGTTGTACTTTGTTATAATAACAAGTCGTTAAATATTAAAATATATGTTTAAAATGTTGATAATTATAATATTTTTATATGATCCTTCGGTTATATAAATTTTACAAAGGAATGATTCATATCACCTATGATCTTACACAATATAGTGAAATCATTAATCACTCGCCGCCACACTGTCTGTACGTCTTATTATCTGAACTCAATCAAATGTACGCGATACAATTTTCTTAATTTTAGTCTTAACTAAATTATTGGTCTTAACCAATAAATATAACTTTATTATTATTTTTATACATAATTTGCCAGCAGTTAGTTTTTTAACAAAATATAATTAAAATTATTAATTATCGAAATTATAAATTGTAATTGTATGTAATTATAAATAATATAACATATTATTTTTAGGATTATATATAGAGGTATTATTTAAGATTATAGTTTTATTATATAAAGTATTCTATAAAAATCTCAATTCATTGGAACGAGTCCAGTTACAATGATGACGTTTTAGAAAACATTTTGAAACAAAAGAAAAGAAGTAACTCTGATGTTACATACTGGAATGATTTTTTTAAATTTAAAATAGTTCTGCAAAAAAATGAAAGAAAAGTTATCTCTCTTTCATAATATCTTCAACAATATTGCGAGTTCAAGTGAGGTCAATGACTGCTGCACCTTCTTTAAACTCTGATATCTGAATGTATGAGCAGGTTGAATATATTTCGTAACATTTATACATATTAAATATAAATATATTACAATATATACAATATTATCATTATAAATTAATAAATTTAAAAAATATGAAAATTTAAGCTGGCATCTTTTTTGGGGTAAAACGATTTTTATTTAAATTAGTGAATTAAAATATTTTACTGTGACATAATTTAATAATATCAAAAATTGTTCTTAGTGGATGGTGACTGGGTAGGGTTTGGCGCATGCGCGGTGAGGCTTCTTGCGCTCTGACCCGCCAAAGCCAGCCTGACGTAGCCAAGAGCGCGGACGGCCGTTTGCAGACGGCCTACATTTACAATTTCATTTTCCGACTCAATTCATACATAAATCGATACCACTCGATCAAATAATCCAAAACGATCTCATATTTATGTTACTCAATGATGTGCTCAATTTTATAAAGTAATCTCTACTGCCTATATAGCAACGATTTTTCTGTGATTCGTGTTTTGTGAGTAATGTTATTAACTGGAACTTTAGTAATATAATTAAAGGATTCTCTAGCGATGTCTTTACCTCATCAATGTTGTGTTGTTTGAATTCCAAGAAGCAGGTAATTGTATAAATTATTTTTTATGTTATAAATGAAATTAGAGTGAACTCAGTTTAAAACATAATGATAAACTGTTTTATAATGAAATGTAGATAAATTTAACAAGAAATATAATTTATAATGTTTTTTATTATATTTTTAAATGTATTTTAATATTGTGAAAAATATATGAGTGAAAATTATAAGTTAAACTATAAAAAAAAATGTAATTGTTATTGTAATAAGATGAAATTTCACTTTGTTATCACAATAATGTAATTCCAGATAATAATTTATATAATTAATATAATTAGAACCCATAAATATCAAGTGTACCCAAAACCAAAGCGTGTCATAAAACTGAGGGTAAAAAAGATCAAGGGTCTTTACCCCATGATTGATTTCTTTCACATCGTCATTCAAATGGATCATGGTTTCAGGATGAATTCTGTTAAACGATAGGCATTCAGTGGGGGGTGAATTGCTTACCTTTAGAAGATTTTTTTTTCAGTAAATTTTTAAAGTAAAGTTTTTTGTTTAATTAGCATTATTACAAGCTCATTAATGCTATATTTTAATAACTATAGAATTTTTGACTGATAAGTTAAAATATTGTCACTCATGGTCATCCTATTAAAGAACAAAGGAAAAATGGAGTACTTCATTGATTTAAATCAGAAATAAAAGATCATATTCTTAATAGCTCTCGTGGTGGAAAGTCATCTTAGATAAGAACACTAGAGGATACAGAATATCTTAAAAATAATTTAAATCATCTTAATTATTAAAAGAATATAAAGGAACTAATACAATGAAAAAAAATTGTTTGATAAGACTTTATTTACTTCGATATTTGTTTTTTTTTGTCCACTGCTCATCTTACACCAACAAACTTATACCGATCAGAAAAATTGATCAATTTCCTCCCTCTTATTTTATATATCTTCTATACTCGTCGTCTTATTTATTAGGAATTAAGGTGTCAGTTTCCAAATCTATTGTTTGTTCTTCTTGTTTATGGTTCCGTTTATATTCCACAATCAAGCTTAATTTGAACATTTGCCAGAAACGTTATCTAGATACCGAAGTAAAGTTATCGCATATAGCTTTCCGTGTGACTCACATCTATCAAAACAAAACTATTTACTTTACCAAATAAGGTCCCTTTACATCTTCGTTTCAACTCCTGTCATTGATATCTTGTTCTGATCTGAGATGTTATTTTATTTGTTAAATAAATTGTAAAGATCAAAGAAGATCAAAGAAGAAATAAAGAAGTCTCTCGAGACGCTTGATTGGAAATAAAGATTATTTTTTATTGAATAGTTTTCAGAATACGAATTTAGTCATTTAAAATATATATACATTTTGAAAATTAATATACTTTATGAGGAAAATCTATTACTTCGTCTTTTCACGGAAGGGCAATTTATTATATCAAGCAAAAACTAAAACTATTCGTTTTAAACTTGGATCACAAGAAGTTTCCGCTTTCGGATAAGAACTCTTGTAACTATAATAAAAAGTTCTATTTCAACATAACAATAATTATATTTTTTAAACCGTTGACTGTACGAAGAGCAACTAGACCTATGTAACACTAAAAAAACGAATGACAGAAATGTTAGCAAAATAATATTATTTTACAGATGTTTTGCTGCGAAAAGAGAAATTATTATTGTTGTAAAATTACTGTAAGAGATACTAGTAAATCTTCAGTTTGTAAAAATGATTTATTTGTCGTTTATTTGTAACAATTATATTAAAAATATTCACAAGAAGTATCATCTTCTGAAAGCTTCTATCTATAGAATAATCTATACTATCAACTTAAAAAATATACATTTCCCCCCGTGATATTTAAAAGCAATAAATTTCTTCTTTGGAAATGTGATAGCAAAAGTATGATGGCCATTTAAAAACGAAACCCATATCACCAAACACTTATCACTGGGACAATTATTTCATTTCATATCCCTAACCGAATCCAAGGTGTGACTTCCCAAATAAAATTAAATACCTCTCATGCTAGTTATTATGCTATTCGAAAAAGTATTTAAAAAATATATATATAATGATAATTTTAACCGAGATTTTTAACATTTAAGAAAAACTGATAAAAATATTTTATTTATAGTGTTATTTTAATAGTTATAAGTGTATGTAAACAAAAATCTTTTTATGTTTTATTGGCACTAACCTTTTAAGACATTAATCAATTAGAGCGCAGGCTACCTTCGCTCTAATTTAAAGAGGCATCGTATAGTAACTTTAATGTTATCGACTTGTGACCTTTGTCCTAAGGCATGAGCCTTACATTTATTTATTTTTTTAATATTAATCTTATATAATTAATACAGTAATATAAACAATATTATTATGTTACAGCAATTGGTGTTTTATTGTAGAATTCTAATATCAGGATTTTCTAGTAAGGTATAAAGTTAAATATTTTTATAATTTTTTACAGAAAGTTTATACCCGTATTTACACAAGCAATATATAATATTTTATTTTTGCAAACAGTGACTAAAGTCCTACCTAAAGTTCGCAAACTAGAATGCTTTTGTTTACAGTACAGTATACATTTTTGGAATAAAAAGCTAAATGTTTTTTTTTAAATTTTATTATTACCTAAAGCTTGTAGGTTTGATATATTATTTTATCATCGAATAGCCCATTTGTTGATGAAGCTAAAAGTATTAAAAGATTACGCTATGAACTCAATTTTAACCACAATTTTATCATTTTTTAACTAATCAAATCAAATCAAATCAAATCAATCAATCAATCAAAAATCTTTATTTGGACAACCTATACAGCACAATAAAAAAATACAACAACAACAAAACACTTAACAATTAACACTATTGACGTTAATTAATTAAAAAAAAAAAGATACAGTTATCCAAAAAGGTTGGCCACTCAGCTGATTGTTGAGAACAATATTCTCAAAGCTGGTATTCTGTGGCTGCCTTTAAGCCAGTTACGACGCTAAGTATAAACAGATATTTTACATAAAAATGATAAACGTCAATGTAGGTACTATGGTAATATAACAAAAATAAGGTGAACAATGATGGAGTACCTACATTAAACAGAATGCATAAATTATATAATAAATAATAAAAAAAAAAAAGAACAAGATGGAATAAAGAATAATTATTGTATTACAGTATAAAAATAAAACTTATGTACGATCTACTTATGTAATCAATATTAACTTAGATTTTCAAGGGTACACATTTGAAATAAAACTATTTTTATGGATTAAACTCGCGTATAATTTGGTTACATTTCAATTTTAACTTTCGAATTTTCTTTTCGAATGCTTTGCATCAATTAATCATGTTCACGGTTAGACGAGATGTAAGTGTAAGTCTTCCATCTACCAAACATTATGTAACCAAATTAAACGCGAGTTCAATCCGTAAAAAATTAGTTTTATTTCTAATCAATATTAAATATAAGTTGATTTACAATATGTTTATTTAGGATTTTTTTTCGGCACCGATCAGTTCTTTTAAAAATATGAACGACTTTCACAAGGTAGACCGAGCTATCGGAAATAATATAATAATATCAATTATAACTATTTAAATATATTTATTTCTTATACTTCATAGTCTTAGATAGTAATAATAAAAATCATGAAATAAACAATTGAAATAATAGTGTGTATGTTTTAATTCAGAATATTGTATAGGAAAGTGGAGTTGCAATATACATTAAAACGTAAAGTTTATTACAATTACAAATGTGCACTCAGCCGTAATGTATTATATTTTCCTTACAGACAGAAATATTTATTTGAAGTTGTTTTCATTGTTTCAGAATGGCAGGAACAAAAGTAGTATTCCTCATTCTATTGATTGGTCACCTCTCAGCTCTGCCAGATACTATAAGAATAGGTAAGTGAAAACATTATTAAATTAGTGTACATTTTGTGATAATAATGCAAAGTGGGTAATTTAATAATGTACCAATTTTTCGTGTCTGAAAAAGTTAGTTGGCACGAATTAATTTTGTTCCACAAACATCAAAGGCAACCGTGAAAATGTCGACAAAATACTCTAAAGGAAGAGTCGGCCATTTCATGGAGTACCCGCCCTTATTTCCTACATTTCGGTCTCCTCGACCTAATATTTTTTAGGCTTTGGTCTGCGATAATATTTAAGACGTCTTATGTTCCTAAAATTATGAGACTTCTAATATATATGCATTCTTAAATAATAACACCATAAGAAAACTAATACTGTGTGTGTTAGTTCAAAAACGTATACATTAATCGGTCTAATAAATTCAGAAGATCAGGATGTTATTTTATCAATAATAATAATAAATTAATAAGAAATTGCTAAAATTAAAAGAACTTCTCTTTTTCTGTTTCCACAATCAATATATTTACAGACTATCTTATTGAGATATCTAACCAATATTTAAAAACTTTCTATTACAATTTTCTATTTAATTTTTTTTTTATAAACGAATCTTAGGTTCGTAATATTAAAAAATACGTGATATTAGATATATCTAAGATTCTTATATTTAAGCAATTATTTTTTAAAAAGTTTTTTTGTCCTCTTAATAATAAAATTAGAATCTTACATAATAAAACTGACAGAATAAAATACATTATATTATTTTGGTGTTTGTTTAATAAACAAAATTATTGAACGTAACTATTATTTATTTTTCTAAATATAACTTACATGTTGTGATTATTAATATCACAATATTATTATGCCTGCATTAAAAAATTATATTTCTTAACGATTATCTCTCAGAGAGATTAAAGAAGAAAGAAAGAAAACAACAAAAACAAACCTAACAACAAAAAAAAAAAGAAAAATAAGTAATATAATTTTGAAAAATTTTCAAGTGATCTATACCTTAATATTTAATGTACTAAATTCTATCATATAGTATTTATATTATATATTCTAAAAATACAATAAAAGTAACCGGAAAGAAAATTCCTGTATTTTAGTGATGTTGAAAAATACCTTTGTTTGCAATGAGTAACCTATAAATTATGGTTTTGGTACCAAATGAAATAAAGCTTTTATAAATCAAATATAATTTGCCAAGACTACATATATTTTGTTGACAGGGGGCTTGTTCCATCCGGAGGATGACAAACAAGAGGTTGCCTTTCGTTACGCAGTGGAACGAGTTAATGCAGACCGCGCTGTACTGCCGCGAGCAAAATTACTCGCTCAAGTTGAAACGATATCTCCACAAGACAGTTTTCACGCATCTAAAAGAGGTTTATTTCATATTACAATTTAACATTATTTTCAAATTTATTATAAGCTCCAACTACATATTCTGCTTTTAAGTTATTTTTGAATAGAATTGTCATAAAAAGTCATATAATTTCATGTAATGAAACAAAATAATGTAATTAAAAAAAAGAAATAATATAATTATAATTAGCCTGTAAGGTCAAATTATTCTACTTGAGATAAAATTCTCGCATCATTTCAAATAAATGATATTATTAAAATAAAGTACAATATAGTACAATACTTCATTACTTCAAGCATCTGATGTTTCTTAGTATGCCACCTCCTCCGAAGCGGAGTAGCTGCTATTTTTGGACCACAGTCCGCTCCAGCAGCTGCTCACGTGCAATCCATCTGTGACACCATGGAACTACCTCACCTGGAGACCAGGTGGGATTATCGAACCCGTCGTGAATCTTGTCTCGTCAACTTGTATCCGCATCCAGCTGCTCTCAGTCGGGTAAGTGGAGCTTGAACGGATTAAGAAACGACTATCTGGTTGTCTAATATAGTGTAATATTATTTCACCTATTATATGTTATTAAGGTAAGCTGTGTATTTTTATCTATCGTGTTAAAACGTATACACGAAACAAAGTGCTTGTTTATTTTTAATACATTCCCAAAAAAATAAACCCAATACAGATTTCAATATAACCACCATATATTTCATTAAGCAATAAAGAAAACATTTTTCTCTGCGCTCAGCCTATTGAGACGAATTCTGTGAATTCAATTATGTTTATTGAAAAGAAACATTTATTATGTAAATAAATTTATATTTATAAGTTATAAGATATTATATAAAATTTTTACTTGTATAAGTATTTCAGGCTTATGTTGACCTCGTACGCGCCTGGGGATGGAAATCATTTACTATAGTTTACGAGAACAGTGATGGCTTAGTCCGTTTACAGGAATTGTTAAAAGCCCATGGGCCTTCAGAACTACCCGTTGCTGTCAGACAACTACCAGATTCCTACGATTATAGGTCCGTTCTACATTTTATTACACATTTAATAAATTTGTTTTTATATAACCCTTATATTCCGGCGCTAGACATAATTAATGATAGACAGTGACAGACGAAAAACATCTTTTGTATTTCCTCTGAGGCTTTACAAAGGATCGGTTAGTCAAAATAAACTGTTACAAAGACATTATAAATTGCTTCATCCAAACACTTAACTTAGGCACAGAGAAATGTATTTAACAAGACTATATTTAACTTTGTAAATTATTTTAACAAGATGAAGATCCCCTTAATATTGAAACAATAGTACCATAGACATATTAAAGGTTGAGTTTGTAAACACACGTCTCTTTGTAGGCCACTCCTGAAACAAATAAAAAACTCAGCGGAATCGCACATAGTACTAGACTGCGCCACCGAGAGAATAAGAGATGTGCTCCAACAAGCACAACAGATTGGCATGATGTCTGATTATCACAGTTACCTCATTACGTCATTGGTAAATATTATTTTTATATTATTTTTATGCTTTCATTAATATCAAATGTCAATAATAACAAACACACCCTCCTACTGTCATTTATTTTATGAAATATCGATATTTCTGTCATCTTTATATTGTTCTGATTATAATTTTAATTAACGTAATACAAAGTTGTAATATAGAGATTATTTTTGTCATTTTATTGAGCAATAAAACATTTATATAACAGGACCTGCATAGCGTAGATTTAGAAGAGTTTAAATATGGCGGCACGAATATAACAGCGTTGCGGCTTCTCGATCCTGAAAGAGCCGAAGTACAGCGAGTTGTCCGAGATTGGGTTTACGATGAGGCCAGAAAGGGACGGAAGTTGCAACTGGGCCATACATCGGCGAAGGTAATAAAATTTAATATATTTGTAGGACACTCCAAGCAAGCCTCCGGAACGGAACTATATCGTTTTCTTTGTTACAGGAGAATATGACTTTCATAAAGGTACGTGTAATATTTTCGTTTGTAACTTTTATTTTCAAGTTTGACAGCAACTAAAATGTTTCTTTTATTAATATTATTTCACTAAATATATTTAATTCATGTATCTCGTATTTAGACTTATCTTTTAAAGTTGGCATTTCCAAATCAAAGTTGAGTTTTCCCTGTAGACTGAAACCGCATTAATATACGATGCGGTTCATTTATTCGCAAAAGCGTTACACGACCTTGACACTTCGCAACAAATCGATGTAAGACCCTTGTCATGTGAAGCCGAAGACACGTGGCCCCACGGGTACAGCCTCATTAACTATATGAAAATCGTAAGTACACTATTAAAACCCTTATTATTTACTTCATATGTTTCAATTTTGCGTAATGATTTATCTTAGCAACGTTTTGGAAACATTGTCCAAGTTGTGAATGTAATAAATATTAAAATGATGGAGATTCTTAAAACTATTTTTGTCAATATTTTGATAAATAAGTCGCAAAATCTAATGGTGTTCTATGTTGAAATATATATTATATATTATAATATATATACATATTTATATTTTTACTTCATTTACTCGGATTATAAATATATTGGCATCAAATATAATAAAAATATATTATACGTTCGTGATCTGAGATTACCGGATTCAGTTGTTACTAAAACTTCTAAATATTCTTAAACTATTAAAAATATTAAATAATTTAATTCAATGGCCTGAAACAAAGAAGTTCTGAGTGTTTCGAGATATTAACAATTGTACTATACAGCTGTCTTCAAACAATTTCAATTATGACCGACAGTTTCAATTATTTTAAATGAACAGGTTGAAATGAAAGGTTTAACTGGAGTTATAAAGTTTGACCATCAAGGGTTCAGAAGTGATTTTACTCTTGATATCATAGAACTAACTAGAGACGGACTTCAAAAAGCAGGAATTTGGAACTCTTCAGAAGGTGTCAATTACACAAGATCTTACGGTGATAATCAAAAGCAGATTGTGGAAATACTTCAAAACAAGACCCTCGTAGTTACTACTATTTTGGTAAGATCTGTTACAAAACTTTATATCTACAGCATACTTTGGTGAATATCATGTATATACAATATCACTCAGCGAAAATGCTCCGAAGGGAAAAGTGTTTTATTCATATTTATTTAATATTGTTGCAAGTTATTCGAATTCATTCAATTCAATAACTGGGTCTAATGGAGTCGATTATGGAAATTCCTTTATTGTGAGTTTAGTTGAGATTTACATTTATGTGGAATACATATTCTTACCTAAAAAAGATCAAATCACTTTATTTTTATCAAATTCGTACACAAATTATATATACACAGAATGATAAATTCATTGACATAATAGCTAAGTTGTCAGACAAATCTTGAGGTAAGAGGACTGCTCTTGATGATAGTTAATATTTTATATTTAATAAAAAAAATAGTTTATTCAAATTCGAAATCCTAAGAAAACGTAAACTTAAAGATCATTCAATTTATAGAGTTCTCCATATTGTATGCGAAGAGAAGCAAGTGAAAAATTGACGGGCAACGCTCAGTTCGAAGGATACGCTGTTGATCTCATTCATGAGATATCTAAAATTCTGGGTTTCAATTACACATTCAAGCTTGCGCCTGACGGTCGATACGGGTCCTACAACAGGGAGACCAAAGAGTGGGACGGAATGATAAGGGAATTGCTCGAACAAAGAGCAGATGTGGCAATAGCCGATCTCACAATAACTTATGACAGGTAATTAACGGTTCGGGCGAAATAGAATACATACCTATTACTATCTATTAAATTGATATTAGAAATATAATTACTAAAACGAAAAATTTAATATCTATTAATTTAAAGCTTTTAAATTATGATTCTTATAATATTTATACTTCATCTATAATCTTATTTAAACAGTTAAAATGTCCGTGAGTGATTTCCCACGAGTTTCAACGCCTCCGCTAACTAAGTAGAGAGATTATTAATGAATTATTATTTGTAATATAGAATAATTTATGGCATAAACTGTATATGTAATGGTTTATATTACAACTGTTGAATTTATTTATACGAAAATTTGATATAAACAGTTTTATGTTATAAATATATAACATATTTTGATGTTATTGTCGTTTCTAATTGTATTTAGAAAAATTTATTTGATAATAATCTTATGGGTTGTGGTAAACCATGTTTTAATGTCACAGGGAACAAGTGGTAGACTTCACAATGCCGTTCATGAACCTCGGTATTTCGGTCCTCTACCGCAAACCTATTAAGCAGCCTCCGAACTTATTCTCGTTCCTTTCACCTCTTTCACTGGACGTTTGGATCTATATGGCCACAGCATACTTGGGTGTTTCTGTTCTCCTATTTATACTTGCCAGGTTAGTAGTTTAGTTCATTTGTTTGCACTATAATCAGGCACTAAACATTTTTATCGTTGTTTAAAAAGTTATGAACATTTAAGATAAAATCATAAATTGTGAAGGGAATAGTGTTTTTATTTGTTAAGGTTTACCTCTTATTACACATAAGTATACTATTGTAATAATCATGTTCGTTTTTATTCAAGAAAATATCATAAGATAATACGATAACAAAAATTAAAGGTGTTTTTAGAACGGTTCAATTATTGTTCGTGTTATTAATGTTTAAACACAATTATTGAATTTTTAAATATGCTTAACAAAAGGGGTTAAAATCATATGGCTATAGTATGTTGGGCAAATAAAAAACTTAATCCAATAGGTTCACTCCTTACGAATGGCATCAAACGCATACGCCGGATGGAGAAAAAATGGAAAATATTTTCTCTCTCTCCAACTGCTTGTGGTTTGCAATTGGATCACTAATGCAGCAAAGTTGTGACTTTTTACCCAAGTAAGATTTATTTAGAGAAACACAACAACGGTATCAATAATATTTAAATTTAAGATATTCATTGTATCAGGATTTTAGTGAACTCAGCGAAGTCCACAGAGGTTTATATCGCGGGTCCGCTGGGAACATCTTGAATTTCTTGCTTTTCTTCGATAATTCGGAAACCCAAAATAGCCCTACTTCTGGTCAATGTTGAGACCAGAATTTGGTATTCAACAAAATTGGCAAAAAAACTCAAGATTAGAAATTTAAATGGGCATATTTGGGCACAGGTTCAGCCCGTACGAGTGGGACAACCCCAGGAACTGTCTTGACGAGCCGCAGGTGCTGGAGAATCAGTTCACACTGTTGAACTCGCTGTGGTTCACTATCGGATCCTTGATGCAGCAAGGTTCGGATATCGCACCGAAGTAAGTCAAACGATTGCTGACCATGATAAAAATCACTAAAACATTGAGTATATATTTGACTTATAGAAAATTCCCAAAGGACTTCTAATAATGATAACAAAAATTAACTAATTATAATTTTATTGTCAAATATAACACAAATAATACATACAACTTTAAGAACTTCCTTTTGCTAATTAGTTTCAAAGCGACCACAGCCCTTTGTGAATTTCAAGCTTCGGTAGTCGCCAAGAGCGGCCAATGGAAATAGAGACGTGTTAAGGATTCCAACTATTCTTGGTTTTCACTAGTGAGCTACAAAAATAATAAATTAGTTGCTAATTTAAAATAGGAAAAACTTTAACTGCACGCCATATTTTTGTGCTTTTATAGTATCCATAGCTTGCTGCATCAAGTTTGAAGTGTCGTAGCATTATAACCTGAAGAACGATTTTACATAGAAATATTTCAGTCAAAATTTATCTAAAAAAAGTATATGCAACATCGTTCTCACTGTATGAAATAGATATGTACTTGACGTTATCACATCAAATCAAATACAAATAACAAATATGTTTGATTTAAATAAATTAAGTATGACGATTCCTGTCGTGTTGAGACGTGACATGAATATAACGAAGTTTTACGCGCCCGCTACGTAAAGGCTTTTATTAATTTTCACGTGATTTCACGTCATGTTTTCGACCTAAACAAAAGTGACAGCAGACTAGCGTAATCTGGCATATTTTGAGACGTTTAAAATTATCTCTTCGACTTATTCATTTAGAATTCATAATTTATTGTTGTTTTTGGTAGACAATTTATGACAAATTATTTGAAAAACTAAAGAGTATTTGTTATTTATAAAAGATATATAACGTTTAGTAAGATATATAAGTTGAGATATATCAGTAATATATCTATATATTTATATTTTTATAGAAGTAAGATATATTACGAGCAGTTTATGTAAAATATGATACGAGATTACGCTAGTCTACAGACTACAATCTTCCTGAGATAAAAATTGTTTAAGACAGAATATTCATAAAAAGATACGACTAGAAAGGGATGTTACTTAACCGAGTAATTGAATATATTTGATACAAATTGAACTTAGAACAATATAGTTTTTAGTCACAATAGAGAAGTATAAAATAATTTAGCAAAAAAAACAACAAAAATCTATTGTATTAATTACACAGTTTTAAATATTTTATTTTTAAACATACAAAAAGTTTGAACTCAGCACTATAGTGTACACTTGGTTCAATTTGATTTACTTTAAAGATTTAGGTTGAATCTTCGGAGTTGGTTTCGAATTGGTTTGTTACTAACCCATATTAAATACTTTAATATTATCTAGAGCGGTGTCAACGAGGATGGTGGCTGGAATGTGGTGGTTTTTCACGTTGATCATGATATCCTCCTACACGGCTAACTTAGCAGCTTTCCTGACAGTAGAACGAATGGACTCACCAATCGAGAGTGCTGAAGATTTGGCTAAACAAACTAAAATTAAATATGGCGCTCTAAAAGGCGGATCTACAGCTGCCTTTTTTAGGGTAAAATTACAAGCAATAGTTCTTACAGAAACTGCTTCATTATGAATTTTATTATTTGGAATTTATTGACTGTTCATACCATTTCTATTCTTCTCTCAGTCTTCAATTTCAGTCTTCGATTTTCTTATTAAATGCAGAATTGGATATGTGATGCTATTTTTTTGTTTAATTCAAAAAATTATTCTAAAACAAAAGTCTTAGTCATCCCTTTTATATGAATGAAATCCACGCAGTTATTTCTTCTTTTGCTTCTCTTTGAAAAGCGTCCCTTTCAAGCATTGAAAATAAATTTTTGCAAAGCAAACTAAAAAGTATATTTGTTTTTATTTCTAAATTAATATTCCTTTATATTTTTTATCTTTTGCAATTTCCTAGACTTTCTTTAAATACTAAAAACAAGACATCATTGTTTTGATATTTTGTAAGACTCTCGAAAAATACTGCAATTATAACTTTCAAATTTTTACTATGTTCTATAATCTGACAATATTTATTGTCAATATTTACATTTTACCACCAGGATTCAAATTTTTCAACATACCAACGGATGTGGTCATTCATGGAGTCAGCGCGACCTTCAGTATTTACAAGTAGCAATAAAGAAGGGGAAGAAAGAGTCATGAGAGGAAAAGGTGCTTACGCGTATCTTATGGAATCTACAACCATAGAGTATGTAGTCGAGAGGAACTGTGATCTCACTCAAGTAGGGGGAATGTTAGACTCCAAAGGATATGGCATTGCCATGCCGCCAAGTAAGTTTTAAGTCTTTAGTTCTTTTATTATATAAATATGACTATTTTTTCTGTATTTATTAAAGTTATCAGCAACTTTTTTACCTTGCCCCTTCCCCTTCCTTCCGCAACTAAAATATTATCTCTCTAAATCTTTCGGTATTAAATGAAAATTGACAAATCCATAAATGGGTGGTATTATTATAATTAAAGCCTTATTTGTGGCAAAAAGTAATGAAAATAGAATTTTAAAAAAAAGTATTTAAAAACATTAATCTGTTATGTAGATTTTGGGTGATAAAAACCGTTGGGAAGTAAATAACAAATTAATTGACTAACTAAAATACCGACACCTCGTCTCTTCTGTGCACCCGATTTCTACAGACCTTTTTGAACGTCGGGTTATAATTAAAATATAACAAATATAACCGAGTTAAATTCATAAAATAATTTTATATAAACTGTACATATTAGTTTTCGATCTGTATTATTCACTAATCACGTAATAATTATTGTTTATTATTTTTTTACTATTTCATACGAATTACTAGATTAAATGAGAGTATTTTATTAGCTGTAATTATTTACTCGCATTGAATAATAACCGTATATAAACTAGTTCCGGTCATAGATCTTTACGTTTCTAGATTCACCATACCGTACAGCTATTAGCGGGGCCGTTTTGAAGTTACAAGAAGAGGGAAAACTCCACATATTGAAAACGAAATGGTGGAAAGAAAAACGTGGAGGAGGATCGTGTAGAGTACGTTATTTTATTATTATAATTTTAATTATGGCTATGGTTTTAACCATCAGGAAAAATAGCTACTTCATTCATTAATTTGTACACAAATATTGGATAAATATATTTATTGTTTTTTTATAATTTTGAAATATAATATAAAATAATGAAACGTGACGTGAGCAGAAAGCAATTTATCTTTCAAAAGGTCGTTACACAAACCTTATTACATTGAATGGTCCGATGAACAAAGTCTATGAATTTTCTCATGTTCGTCCCAAATACGGACGTTTATCAAAATATTCGGTATTCCTTATTTTATAGATGACCTACTTTTATGAAAGAACGTTAAACACAATGTGATTATTGTTACATTTTATCATTAAATATATATATCTTACGTTTTCTTTAACAAATACCCGCTATTATGTAAGGACGAAACATCGAAATCGTCTTCCACGGCCAACGAACTGGGCTTAGCGAACGTGGGCGGAGTGTTCGTAGTGTTGATGGGCGGCATGGGGGTCGCCTGCGTGATCGCTGTCTGCGAATTTGTTTGGAAGTCAAGGAAAGTTGCAGTTGATGAAAGGGTAAGATGAGTGTTCTTTTATAAATAACCATCTTTTTTTAGAACTAAGAAGTAAGAAAATAAATATATGTATACTTTACATTTTAAGAAATAATAAAATCGAACAAACACAATAAAAGGATTCGTTCATTTTGTTTTAAATTTTTCCTTTATACTTTATTTATTTATTTTTTCTTATTTTTAAGCTCGTTTGTTCAATATATTGGCAGAAATTTTTTATTTTCTCAAAAAAGAAGGTGATCAAATTTAATCAAAGAACGTCCTGAGTAAACTGTATTTATAGAAACTTGAGAAAGGACAATGTGTACCTTTGTTTTACGACAGATATTACAAATTAATTTAATATCTTTTTAATTTGTTCTAGGTTTACTTTTAAATAGGTAACATATTTGTTTTACTTTTACTTTTTCGCTAGTTGGTAGAATCTGACGCACTAATAGGTTATGATATATTACTATTTTGGCTAGATATTGTGTAATCACTTTTATAATAATTTGTCTATAAATAAGCTAATACTATACTAAACTTTCTCAGCAATAATATTTTCTGTTTCAACGCTTCCAGAAGGAAGAGGTAAATTTATTCTAAGCGTTTTCTTTCGTCTGCTGTTTTACATTTTATACCATTTAATTTGTTTGCTTAGGCGTCGCTTTGTTCGGAAATGGCATCAGAGCTGCGTTCTGCGTTGAAGTGTCCAAGTGGGGGGAGCGGCGGGGCGGGGGGGACGCGAGAGAGCGCCGACTCCCCTTACTTGCATTACGGCTTTAGTACAAAAAGCCAGCTTCACTAGCGCCATAAGGCTACCTCCTCACCCCCCGATGTGTAGTAGGTACGAGGGGTCAACCCGAACCAAGTACCGTGATGGTACCTGCCAGACTGCACCCCCCAGACTGTATATAAACCATATCGCGTTAAGGTTTAAGGTACAATAATGTTGTTGTGAATCTGTGTTTAGTTTTTAAATCTCCAAATCCGTTTGTGTACGGCTCTTTGTAAATACAAAGTAATATAATTGATATTCATGATTCTTATATCTGTAGTGATTTTTATAAATATTTTATGTAGGAAAAAGTGTAAATATTTCACTTTGGTAGCATTGGAATTATATTTTCATGTCTCTTGTAATGACCTAACTATTGAATATTACTAAACAATAATTAATTGATTTCCATTATTCAGATATTATAATGTAGATAAGTGTATGTGTAGTTCGAAAACACATTAGCTATAAGAACAATCGATTAATTTATATGACAACAGTACTAATAATTGAATATTTATCGAGATAAAATATAAAATCTAAAACTAAAGTAAGCGACGTCAGCTCAAAGTGTGCCAAATCTAATAACCACTCAAGATGTTTTGTAAATTTACATATAAAGAAGGTTATTAAAATTTTGAACAATTCCCCGTTTGTTTTATTTTAATTGTAGTTCCCATATAATTATTTGACTCTTTAAACAAATATTTTGTTTCAATACCTTGCTATATTATGACTACATTTATCTATATAACTATGTTACTATATAAATATGCTGATATGACATATAGGGATGACGCAAAGTCTACATATATCCAGAAATTAGACTATATCTAGAATCAAAAACATCAAGGTATATATATTTTTTAATATAAACTAAAATTATTCATAAAAAGAACAAAATTATTTTTAATTATTTCAATTTAAATAGCAAAATTACAAAAGTAACACTGCAATTTGTTTTTTGAAATAAATACAAGAATTGAGTTCTTTCCGCAGTTATTTTAGATCAAAGTTTTATTGAATATAATTAAAAATGTCTGAACTGACCTGATGGACTTATTGATGATCTGTCAATTCAGACATAAACATTTATTGAAACTCCATAACATTTACATCCAGTAATTCACTGAATTTATTATAGGAATAACAATGTATAAAGAAAGACGTTAGACAAAGAAGTGAAATATATTAGCTTCTAACAAAAAATACAAAATAAAAAATTGTTCCGTCGCCATCCATACCTCGTCAATACAAATTTGCTTTTTTTACTCGTAACATTTCTTTCATTATTAGAATTTTATGCCAGTATTTATGTACTTATTTATTTCTATCAGTCAAATACAAATTAAAACATATATTATATATAAATTACAAAATAATAATAACATCAAATCGTTATAGATATGTATTTTTATAAATTATTGAATAAAACCTGTAAGTAGCTTTTCATTTTAGCAACAAATGTAGTAAGTATAAAATGATAAAAATGCCACAGTAAAGCGAGGTTTAATAGTTTAATGTGAAACAAAAGAAGAAAGATGAGACAGACGACGCCATCATGTACGTGTCAACAAAAACGTGCGTTTTGTCGACTGAATCCCACGGGCAGTAATAATATCCAGACATGTACAATGAGCAAAAGTTACAAAAAATTGTACACATTCCATAATAACCTTTATTTTAAAGACACTAAGACTATTCTATTACTTACCAGCAAATACGAGTCTTACTGTACAAGACAGAATGCGCTTTGTTTTAAGGGACGAGATTGTAACATTAACATCGTTAGTATCATGCTTTCTCACACTTTGTATTATTTTACTAAAACGGCTTTTTACGGCAACTTAACATAAATACGCATTCATTATCAGTCATTTATCAATGTAGCGTAAACTAGAAATTAACAGTGTTACTACGAGTTTGATTAATTCTCTCTGCTCTTATTGAGAACAAGACTAAAAAAATAATGTTTATCTGCTAATAACTCCGAAAGCTTGGGATGGAAATGCAACAAATTTCGCAGAAAGACAATGGTACTCTGATCCTTATCCTGTTATCACCTAAAAGAACCAAAACCAAAACGTAACAATAATTAGTATATCTATACATTTATTAGTCTACTGTGGCTACTGTAAAATTTGATTTTGTATTCGACTTTGCACAATCAAATGAATAACATGAAGGTAGTTATTTCGTTTGATTGGATTACAAAAACTCTACGTTACATTTTTTGCATCCAGGGATGGATATGCACTATTGATATATTTTTGAGACCAATGCCAAAAGCACCTAATGTGAAATATATTTGATATAATAAAAAAATCTTGAAGTATGACAGACACTTCAAGATTTCTGTATCATCAATACACTTCTTATAATGTTTAGACCATTGATTTACCTATTTGGGTAAAATTGACAATAGCAATAATTGCTAATACTTCACAGAGATATAATAAGTCATATATTAAAGCGATAAGTAACAAAGAAAATATTTTTTTTTTCCCAGCCCAGTGTATCACAGTTTTTGGTTGATTGTAAAGTGTGTGTAAAATCCTATTTACTTGTACTTAGTTCCGTGCAATTTCATCACATTAGAATAAACCATTAAAAAAGCAAGCAAATAGTAAATAAAACTGTCAATAACAGAACGATAGTGGATTTTTATAGCTAAAATCTATTGAAATTGTGGCTCCGGGCGCGATGCGATCGACGGTAAAAGTGTACCGTAGAATTAATGGCTCAGCGGTTGACCCATTTATTGCCTTCCAAACAATTTATACACAAAATTGTATTCACATTTAATCTAGCGATATACATTTTAATGGTGTTCGGATCTTCATATGTTTGTTATTGTTACACTTACAGTTTTAAACATTAGATAATTGTAAATCCTTGGATGCTTGTGCCAAATTCGTCCCTCAGCGAAATATTCTGCAGTTTGTGTGATAAAATATAATGTAATTTATTAACATTTACGATTCAGATTTCTTGATATTATAATGAAGTGCTTAAAGATACAGACAAAAAATATAACATTTATTACTTCTTTGCAGATTTTTTTTTATTCGCATCTGTAAAATAATAGTGAAGATGACTCCAAGATAAAATGAACTACTGTAGTTGCGCGGTTTGAAAGCGAAGTTACAGATCCATAAAGAAGCATCGTCTAAAGACTATTAATTTATACACTAATCTTATTACCCTCACTCTTTTTATTTTACATCCAAAGGCCATAATATTCAAACGTTAAGCTTAGGAAATAAAAGTTTGTATAATATTGTTTCAGCTCGTTTAAATCATTTAACAAAATACAAATGAATAATATTAATAATTAAATAATTAAATTAAATAAGGAACAATAAACTAAAGTCTACAGTGGCTTTTTTATATGTCAAAATCTACTCAAGTTTCTTTTTTAAGAACTAAAAAATTATACAATGTTATCGAGTAACTATTAAATTAATATAAAAAGTTTGGTTATTTGAGAAACATATAACTTCAGAAAATGTTCAGCTGGAAGTAAGAACATTTTATAAGTAACACTAAATAAAAACAGCGAAAACGACTATATTATACACGTAGAAGAAAATGTGCGCAAAGTCGACAAAATCAGATCTTCAGATTAGATTAAAATCAGACCATTTTCATTTGTAGGAGGGATAACTATAAATGTTCTTTATTTTTATTCTGTTATCCATGGTTTTACCTCCAATGATAAAGAATGTAGTTTAACAAAAAAAATATATACATTATATTCACAAAACAATATTTTTTTCAACAACTTCTTTTTTATTTGTAAAAAACATAACTAGAAAAAGGCTTTATAAAAACATTTTTTTATTGGTATATCACCGGCTCGGAAAAAATATATGCCTCAGTCCTGAGATTAGCCGATGATAGAAACTCAATGAGATTGTCATTTTTAATTTAAAAAACATACAATTATTACAATTTGTTGAAATATCCCAGCATTGACGGCCTCATTCCCAGGATACAAATATTCGGACAGATTATAATATCTGTTAGCACATAAATGTCCTTTATATATGTTTTTTCTTATATGTTTATAATTTAAAGTTTTCATGGAGATTGTTGTAAAAATATATACAACAAACCCACTGAAAGAGTTACTCACATTTTTAAGTCTATTAACAGGCAAAGTAATTTTTTATTTTTTTATTTAATTCTTTTCTACTTTTAATCAATACCATTGATAACTTGTGTATGATAAATGAAAGTGACAGTAGGGCCTATTTCGACACTATAGTTATCGAAATAAGCCCTTCTGCTGAGACACTCTCCAACACAAAGTTAAGGCTACTAGGTTTCGTGTGTAACACTATACTAATCATACTTTAAGGACCTCAGGTTCTTAAGAGTATGTAATATATAAATATTTTTTTGACATTAGTTTTTAAACCCTTACATATCTTTTTTACGCCGCAACATCTTCAATACAAGTTGACTCAAATGGGTTCTCTGAAGTTAATATAATAAACAATATCTGATGAAAAAGAGCACTTCAATAATAAAATAAGGAACCATGTATTTCAACCATTGACAGTATAGCTGTACAGTTCTTGACTTGTGTCGGTGTACACTTGTAGTTTTAACACAAATCTTCTTTTCAATTTTACAGCAACATACAACGTTACTGAAACTATCTCAGTTTCTTATTAGAAATATCCGATATGTGAAAATAAAATAAATTTCTTTGTTTTTCTTGTGCCAAATAACGAAACTTAAGTTAGTAATTGAAACAAGTGAAGTGGATTGAAATAAAATCATTTTCAGAACTACGTATTTTATTTCTACGTTAGTTTTTATTAATATAAACTTATTTTTAAACCTTTTTCTTTCTTTTTCTTTTGGTGTGAACCGAAAAAATGTCTATAATTTGTTTTTATATAAGTTTTTATATTTGTATTACATTGAATTATATTAATATTACATTTAAATATTGATTTAATATGAGTTTATAATTTTCCTATACTATATGTAATGATTGGTCATTCTATACTAGATTTAAGCAATAAATAAAATATTTTAATTAATTATAGTATCGTTCTTAATTTATTATTTGTAAGTTCTGAAGCTTCTAATTGAATATATATCTTCATTAGGTGTGTTTGTGTCACATTGGTTCACATTGCTCCGTGCATCTTCTGCTTTGAAACAGTTAGTATTAGGAGCTTAAACCATCTCTTTGCTTTACTAATGTGTTGGTGAGTTATCTAGCATAGAATTTTATATTTTATTCTATAGATTAGTGGTTTTCCTTAAAAACAGCTTCCAGATAACATAATTTTTTATAAATTTAAAACAATTAGAAAAGTTAATTAAAAGTCCAGCGTCCATACATATTATATATTTGGTTGGTCCACAGCGAAAAGATTAACTTAAGGTCAATTCAAGGTCAATGGATAAATTATATGAATCCTTTTTAATATGTTACGAAATTGAAGCTTTTTAATTAACTAATTGATCCGATAAAATAATTCAGTAATCTCTCTTATACAAGGAAAGGGATGGACCTACGTTAGTGAGTTATTTTTTGAATATATTTTGATTTGATTTTTTCCAATGCAATACATTTCAAAACATCATAATGTGGTATGTAAAACAAAGACAGGAGTCTTTTTTTGATGAAACGTTTATTTCTATCGGCCAAAGCTTTGACATTTGTATCTGACTGAAAAGAACAGTCAATAATTCTTTTTGGTATTTTCAAGTATATTTAATGTTTTATATTATAAATTTAATCCTCCTAAAGATTAAAATTTGTTTTTGAATTTTTATTGATTAATCGTAACTATTAATACTTATTTTTTTATATGATTTTCTCAAACCTAAATGAACAGGTGTTTCGTTACATTAGAGTCTTAAACTCAAATTAAAGGTAATATACTGAAAATACCTAATACCTAGAAGTCTGTATTATTTTGTTGTAAACAAATTAGACTAGTTTAGGCTTAGTTCATGTTAGTTTTATATTTTATTATTTAACTATTTAATTTTTAAATAACTTCCGATAATTGTAACTTGATAATAATACAAATCATTTTATTTGTAGTGTTTTTAATATTATCCGTTCGTCAGGATTTGTTTTATTTGGCGTTGAATAAAATTCGACAATAGTCGTTACATAAAACGTAGTAAAGCTTACAGGAGTTGTTAGAATAAATCAGTTTGGCAGCGGGCCAAGTACATACATAGCATCGACATCCAGCTTTGTCGATGATAATTAGATTTTGATATCAATGGATCCTAGCTTATTAATTGAGTTTAAAAAAAAAAGAGCATGTTGAGATAGAAGAAAAAGAAGACAATTTCGTGTTGCCTGATTTAAATTTCACTTAAAAAATCAAGTTCTTTCTCTTTTGTATCGTATTTTATTTCAAAATAACATTAATTCTGAGATTTTACTGCATCATTTTTGCAAGCATCAATAAAAAACGGTATATCCGAAAATTTTCAAATTTTAGACACTGATAGACATCAGTTTGGCGGTGGTTTTAAAAAAAATAAAAAACAAAAAAACAAAAAATGTAATAATGTGTCTCATCTGGAAAAACAGTTGAGGACAGAAGGCGTCAACATTTTGTTAATGTAACTTCGGTGCTGTTTGCACCTCGCCCTCCCTTCGCTGAATATGCTAACACATACCGAGATTTTGTGAGCGCAGGGAGTCAAAATTAAGGTCTGGTCGCTCTCCTAGTATTGTCTTGTTTTGTATGGCTGCCTGAAAGAAATCACCTAAGGCGATAAAACTGCCAATTGTATTGTTAATAAAAAGAAGGTATAAATATCGCCTCAAAACAAAACAGAAAATACAATCATGTTTCACGTGTCAGCAAAACCGGCCTTTTGTAGACGAAATCCCGCGGGTGTCGGTATTATGTCAAGACACAACCAACAACATGTACATTTAACAACACACATAATTGACAGAAACCATTATTATAAATAATATAAGACATCTCATCTTTTGTAATCAAAGGAGACTCTATTTACAAAACATAATAAACCTTGTTTTAAAATGAGCTTGATACTAAAATTGTTTCATAATTCTCTATCACGCTTTGTATCACCGAGATGTACTGTAAAATGCAGTTTTCAGTATTCAGGTCACTTGTTATTACAGCGTAAATTAATTATAAATTAACTACATACCAGTCTGAGCTATTAAATAGTCTAACGTATGAAACACGCCTTTAAACTCTCATACTTATCTTTCGTGTTGTTTTTTTATAATACTGGTTTGAAGCATACAAGCTACATAAGTTTAATTCGTTTAATAGTTAACATACTTAAGAATATCATTGTTCTATCGTCATACTGATAGCTTCTAAACAATATAACTGATTTTGAATAATAAGATATAGAAGTCATTTCTTTTTAACTTTAAAATGGCAGTAAGTGATAGGTGCATTCGTATGTTTTTTAAGCGTTAGTATCATCTTTTAAAAGATCTGTAGAACTAGTGGCTGTTCTGCGAAATCATTTATTGACTTTTAAACAAGTTATAAACAAAAGTTTGCTTTTTTTGGTCAATATTATTACACATATTTTAAAGGCATATCTTTTTTATGGGCATTTATTTATGGTAATTATAAAAAGGTTTCATTGAATCTAAATAGAATTATTTTTATACTACAAAAAGCATTATTTGTTTATAAAAAATAATATTAATTAATGTTATTTACAATCTTTAGAAACTGAACTGAATTGTTTACTCTGAGAATGTTTCGCAGAGAACTGTTAAATAAATGAAATGAATGCGAGGCAAATTGTAAACAAAGATCAGCAAATAATATCAATTTCTGTTATTTAAGTGTTTTGCTTTGAAACATTATTTTTACTGAGGATATAAGATTTTTACATTGTTATAAACTATATACGAGAGAATATTGACTAGACTTCACATTTGTGTATGACTTACCTTGATCTGAGTAAGGCATTTCATTGTCTTATTATCCCATGGTGCAGGTCTGGAAGATTTAAAAGTTAATTGAAAAATTCAAATTACAAATAAGCATAGCACTCAGATAAAGAACGGGTGCTTAAAGCCTGAAGTTACGAAGCTAACGTTGAATTCTAACTCAAGACTTCGCTAAGAGATGCTGTCGTGCTTTGAGTACTCGATTAATTCATCTTAAGTGAATCTATTCTAACAATTTTGTTGTTCATTGACCCTCTTTGTTGTAATACTTATTTTTACCGCACATTGGACGTGAAAAGGTTTTAGGTTTCTCACAATTATATTGTACTATAATAAAATATTAAGAAATATTTAAAAAATATTGATAGAGTTAAATCTATATAAATCAATTATTATTTTTATTTATTATTTTTATTAATTATATTCAGTAATAGATTCATTTTATATTCATTTCAATGATGATAAATTCATCTTCGGTGGAAGCTTAATCTTGCGACTTCCGGGGACTGTGCCCTCTCTATAAAATGAACTATGGTGTTGTTACACGCTTTAATGCGTTATTACATTTTTTTATAATATACATATTATAATTATATTTATTGAAACAGATGTTATATTTATTAGTTTTCTTTCGAACATCCTAAACGATGTTTGTATCTTTTCAGTAAAGAATAGCATTGAAAAGAGGCCACCGCTGAAACTATACTTAAATTATTATTAAATAACTGTTTTGTGTTGTATATTTTATCAACGTACATTTAGTAAAGATATCTTATCTAGCAAAACCAGAAATAAGTAAATTCTAAAAATAGAAATTTAGCGCAGTATTTCATAATGACGGAAGGTGTTCAGATCCAAAACATTTCAGGGATTTTAAATTATAAATATTTTAAAAATAAACAGAGTTGTTATCGAGGCGGGTGAATACTTTTAACGAGCGCAGTCAAGTTAGAAAAAGATTTAAACTTTAAAAATATTATTTACAAAGTCATTGAAATTTTTGTTAATATCATATCTCTTTTTATCCATGAACATAATTAACTTATTAAAAGTTTAAATCTATTTAAATATTAATAAAAACATAATTAAGGAATTGATAATTTTTTAACATTCCCACTTGACCAGAATGGTCGAAAAAGGAATTTCAACTGGCAAAAGCTTTTCAAGTGAACTTTCTGTATATTTAAACAAACTGGTCCCCACTTACTGTTCTTTTAGCACAGCCAAGCTGCTGTAGTCAACAATTTTAAATTTTGTAATTTCGTATTAAGGCGTGCACTGAAACAACTGAAACTAAACTTTTGTGTCGACTTTTAGCCATGAAAAAGAAGATAATTTTCTATAAAAATCTTCATTCTTAAAGCAAGAATAATAAAATTTTATTGTCATAATAAAATGATTAATCTTCTACAGGTAAATCCGCTGCAAAATTATAGTTTAATATATTATAAACCCAGTCTATGCTCTGAGGAACAAACTTTATTAATATATGTACAATGTTGTTTCAAACATTGTAATCTGCATACAGTGTACATCCAATATCTTTGCGAATATTATAACTGAAGATACTTTATATACAAAATACGATAAAATTACGAACAATTTTACATATCATTAATTATATATTATTTTCATATAAAATGAATGTTTGGAATGCGTCTTTTGAGTTGTATGTGCTTACTAACAACATGATTTTTATTTGTAATTTGAGTTTTAATGATTATCTTAAAAAGTGCTAAAATATTATAACTACTTAACATATGACCAAGTGATTGGAAATTATGGACGGATTGGTTTTTAATTTCTAAGTATAGTGAAATAACTTTCATTTAATAATACATTCACATATAGTTCAATTACTAGTGATAGAGTACAGTTAACAAAAACAAAAATTAAAATTGGTAAAAGTAATTTTATCTTTTAATATCAATATCGTAATTCATTTCAAAATAAATAAACTTAAAATCAGCATCAACAATACTAAAATAACTTACAGCATAATTACAACCTTAAATTTTGCAAACGTTAGTAATTATATAGCATCTACTCATATGTTATATATATAACATATGAGTCAATCTTTACATAACGCTTGACAAAGCATTATGTCACATGGACGTCATAGTGAGATAAAAGTGCTGCTACCCATCTAATTTATATGACATTTTAAAAACCAGCAACACATTATTATTATAATTGTTGATAATAATATAATATAAATAAGTACCTATACTTAATTATGATCTATTTTAAAGGGAGAAAGTTTTACGTGATTTGATCACAAAAATCTTATATATATATATATATATATATTCAGTTCATACTACAGTACTAAATGTAAAATTATTTATTATAGGCTCTAAGATTATATATCAATTTAACAGTTTAGCGGTATTTATTATTATATTATTATACTTTTTAATATTATAATTGTAAACCACTGAAACTCAACCATCGGAATTTGATCAATTCTCCTCTCGATCCATCAATGTTACTATCATTGATGAGTCAAAAGGACCAATGAGAGACTTGAAAGTTCATCATTATTTCTCTAATAATATTAAATAATCAATCAAGGAGCAGTATTAGTGAACGAAAAAAATCATACTTTTATGTTATAAATACTATTTCATAGAAGAAACTCATTTGTTTATTGTCATTATACTTTCAAGTTATAGAGTTAGTATTTCAGCCTAAAATTTCTTTCTTTATAATTTTTTGACGACTTCAACAAAACAATAACACCACAGGCGCCTAAGGCAAATCTCCAAGACGCCACTTTTTTTTGATTTATTGTAAAATACTTTTCTAGACGAAAATTTAAAAAGTTTTAATACAGAAAAAATATTTTTCATAAATCTTGAAAATAAAAGCTCTATTCATTTTGATTTTAATTTTTTATGAACAATTTAAAGAAATATGCCAAATTATATAATTGTAAATTATATAGTAATAAGTTATATTTTATCGTCTTTGTATATTCTGCGGCAATTAATGATTACAAATTGTTGCTAAAATACATTGATAAGTATAATTATTCATTTAATGTCTCAATCATTTCATACAATTTTTTTATTGTTCTACAAAATATTAAAATATCTATTATGAGTTAATATAAAATTATTAACTTAACAAAGAAAAATACTCTATTCATTTCTTTTATTTAAAATAGTAATATTGACAGCGAATACTATTTATCAAAGCAGGACATCTCTTACAAGAAGTCTTTATTACAACCCTTAGAAGATATTTATTGACATGGATATAGAACGTACTATGTACATAATAAAGAATGACATATACATTATACGCATCTAGTATCTTAATGTAATCAGAACATCTCTTCAAACTTCAAAGCAGATAAAAAAATCGTTCGTAGCGTAAACAATTTTTAAGTTTCATTCGTGTAAAGACCTGAGGCAGCGCTCTCATACAAAATAAACGAATAAAGATGAAACGTTCTAGCAACTTTGAAAGTAATTGATACTATATATTCACGAAATGCTATTGCACTTTAAATTCAAACAAGAACATGATTAAATTCAAGGCACATTAGAGTCTCATGTATTCTGATTGTCGAATTTACAAGAAACAACATTATGCAGTATATAATAAAGCATCTTACAGGGTGATGTTTTTTATTAAAAGTTTTTAATTTTTTCCCTCTTTTTTCTGTAATAACGGGTATTTAGAATTTCTTTTTCATCTTCCTAATTTAGTTTATATATGTAATAAATATAGTACTTTTACAATAGTTATTTCAGTTTGTTAAATGATCTTACTTTTCGTTAATGATGTTTTTAATAATCCTTAAAAAAATATTTCAAATGTTGAAACATATTGCTGTTAAAAAGAAGGATACACCGTTATGTGTCAACAAAAACCTACGCTTTGTCGACGAATGCCCATGGGTAGCGACATTACACAGAGTGATACAACCAGCGTAACGACAACAGACTAGGTTAATATTAACCGTTATTTACATGGCTATAGGGTTGTTTTTATATTGTATGATTAAATATGGGGTTCACTGTACGAAACAGAATAAGCCTCGTTTGTAACGAAGTACCTTGTTATATTAACATTGTTCTCGTCATGCAGCCTCACGCTTCGCAAAAATGTGATATCATTTTATTATAATTTAAAATGCACTATAATTATTCAGACCAGCTATCATTGTAGTAGCTGTTGTTAAATAGGTAATCGCTATAATTTTGTTTATTGTTTTTACAAGTACATCTTCTAATTAATAATTTTAAACATAGCTGACATGAGTACATTATAGACACTTCATCGTCTAAATTGCATTAGGTTGATGAAGTCTATGATTACTGAATATTGCTAAATATTTTAGATTCACAAAAGTTTTAAGTACTTGAAATTTGTTCTTACAACAAATAACTGTTTGGCTCAATTTGTTCCAAATACTTTGAGTTTAATCTCGTTTTGTTAAAGAAACCGTCTCCTCGTTTTCTTTCGATAGTTCATAGTAGCAATAACTTCGTATGTCAGACTGTTACCACCAGCAGTGTCTGTTATTGTATTTGCTATTTTTAATACTTCTGTAACAATGTATTTCTCTGGTGGATACTATTATTATCAATATACTCTAAATTAAGTTTTATATTTCAAAAAATATTAGAAATGAGATTGTCTTACTTATTTTTTGCAATCGCGTAGATAATAATTAATATTAATATATAAATACTAGTAGTGTTATAGAAATATATACCGAATTGCACCGGTGCAATTCGATCTAAACGTCGGATAAATAAAAAGGTATCGTATCTTAAAAAATATTTACGCGATAGTCCCGATATATATTTCTATGTGTAAGAATCGTGAAAGTTTAAAAACAATTATTACTAGTGGTGTGTCTGACTTTGCTTCCTGATATGACTTAATATCAGCAGTAGTTTGAAAAATCATCTTGAACTTTTTATCAATTATTCGAAGCTTAATACCATTAAGTGTTACGTGCAAGTATAATTCCGTTATGGAACTTATTATTGAACCACCAACTTTAAACTAATAGTACATAGTATTGAAGATCATATTAATGTTATATGTTCAGTTGAATTATAAAAATATATATCTTGACTCGTTGCAATAAATAATATTCCTACAAAACTATAAGAAGATATTGATTTCTTTTGTTGATAGTTTTTTATTAGGGGCAAGACTTTTCCATTGAATAACTTTAATTAAGCACAAAGTATTGAGAAAGTTGGAGTTTACTTGTAGAACTGTATTCAAAGTGCAGTCCAGCTTTGAGAGTATTCTTAACGGGCTCGTTACGCAAATCTATTTAATTTTAAAAAAGTTCTCTCTCTGGAACTGTTTTTTGATTAAAATACCATAGTTCTGGTTAGTAAGAATGGGTATGTAGGTTCCACCTGGTACCTATTGTTACGGATATTCTTTCCGACTTGAGACACCAATGTTGAATTATATATTTTAATTTTTTTAGAGCTTTTTAAAAAAAAGCAAAGATACTCTGGTTGTAGCGTTGGAGATGATTTCATTTTGAAAGATATAAATATCATTCATAATAATTAAAAATTTAAAAACAGATTTCATTTTTAATTTTCCCTCTAAATCGCTGACTTCTGTCATGGCGTTGCTTTGACCCTACTACTATATAATACTAATAATACTAATAATCTATATAATACTATATAATACTAATAATCTTGCTTTATATTAGGACGCTATTCCATTGTTTATAAAGCGAAATTTTTTGTTTTGTGAACTAAAATTTTAAATTAAAGAATTCTTGTGCAGTGCCCTTGTGTTAGATTATGAGATACCTTAGGACTTCTTATAGTAATATCATTTTTAATTTCAATGTGTGTGTATGTGTTGTTTGTATGTTATACAATTTATTTATTATTGTCAGAATTATTTAATTGAAAACCAAAAAAAAACCTACAAATTGTCGAGACCAAATAATAATTGTTGTTTGAGTTACATGTCATTTTATCTTGAAACTTTCAGCTACCCATTTTATTATAGAGGTAGTGAAAAAACCTAAAATATCTAGTCGGTTTGTTTTACATAACTTTACAATACCCGAATTACACAGACATCACAAACTATATTTATATGTAATAATACTTCACAATCTATACCGCAGTCCTAACATTAATATCACACGTAAAGTGTAAATCACAAGTGTGTAAAATTGTGCACGCGGCTGTCATGCGGGCCGAGTGGAGCTTGCTGTGATCTGCATCTAAAGTGACTTCAGTTATAGCATTTTGTGAACAGCGTCAGGACATTAGACAAACACTGAATAGAGGAGATATTATACGTGGAGCTTTACAGCCTGTTGTCTTAGAATACAGACAAGTTTCGCCTATTCATTATACATAGTTTTTTAACTTTATTTTTTTAACACAAATAAGGTCATGAAAAGGACAACGATATTTCAATAAATTGGCTTTTTTCTATCCACGCAACTTTTGGAACAACGTTTTATTTAATGTACTTATATCAATATTAAACTTTTATATGTCAAATTACAAGTAACGTTCAAACTGTAATCAACTAACATGAAGACTGCGCTCGTAAAAAATAATCACCCGCTTCGATAAAGACTGTTTATTTCTTTCTTATATTAAATCTTATATTATATCCTCGTAAAAAAATAGTTTTTAATACTTTTATCAATTACAAATGTGGAAACTTTGATTATTTTTAGATTTAAATGTTAACTTTTAGTATAATTCAAACAAAATAATACTACTAAACGAGAATCGCATGAAACAAAATTGGTCAAATTACAAGTTTACTCCCAAAACGTGCAAACAGATGCTTCCCAGTTGGTATAAATTGCTAAGCGCCGACACATACATGACAATATTTCAAATACTTCTCCAGCTGCACTTTTTAAATTTCTAAGAACGCTAGGTATTAGATGTGAAATGACTCTTCTCTTCAGATGTGTTATCCTTCAGGAAAATTTACAAAATAACAACTGATGGAAGAGAGGGAGGAGGAGTTGAACTAATGCTTCTCTGCTTCTCCGTACAAACGCAGGCAAAATATTGAAATTTTTTCAGTGAGAGTGAGGGAGTGAGATTATTTAATATTTATTTACATTATTATTATATTCACATGGACCAGTTTTACTCTCTGACTGAATTATACAAAAATTTTAAACTTTTATTATTATAATGTATTATGTTATATAACATGGTGGTCGCATATAATACACTAGTTTTCAAAAAGACAAAACCGCACAAGAGATAATAGAATAATTTTTGTGTCGCGGGTGTCATAAAAACATAAATAGTGTAACAGAACAAAATATACTCAGAACAACAAACTGTGATTTAATATAGCATGGAAATCAAATATAACACATTTATATTATAACATTTTTTTTTATTTTGACGATTATTGTGACAATTATATAATGACACAAGAAATAATATGTCCAGGAATGCTAAAATTAAAAGAAAGTATAAATATAGTCACAAAAAAAAAAACGGAAAATACAATCATGTTTCACGTGTCAGCAAAAACTGCCCTTTGTCGACGAAATCCCGCGGGTGTCGGTATTATGTCAAGACACAGCAAGCAACATGTACATTTAACAACACACATAATTGACAGAAACCATTATTACAAATAATATAAGACATCTCATCTTTTGTAATCAAACGAGACTCTATTTACAACACATAATAAACCTTGTTTTAAAATGTGCTTGATACTAAAAATTGTTTCATAATTCTCTATCACGCTTTGTATCACCGAGATGTAATGTAAAATGCAGTTTTCAGTATTCAGGTCACTTGTTATTACAGCGTAAATTAATTATAAATTAACTACATACCAGGCTGAGCTATTAAATAGTCTAACGTGTGAAACACGACTTTAATACTCTCATACTTATCTTTCGTGTTGTTTTACTATAATACTGGTTTTCTAACTTTAATTTGTATAACAAAATATTTTTACTATATTCTTACTCATAATTTATAATAAATACACAGTGTAAAATTAATTCAGTCTGAGCTTTTTATTTTACCACTATCTAATTACTACTTACTGTCTCTTGTAATAACTTTATCCATCTTTCAATGTCTCAGTAACTAACATCATGTTTACGTAAATAATCATCTAACTCATAAGACAAATGATGTTTCAATATAGTTATAGTATAGACATTACATGGTCAAATAGTTTCCTAATTAAGGGCATTATTCTTTTTTCAATTGAATAATCATTGTTTTTATGATTAATAACTTATGGCATGACTATGCCTTCATTACTACCTTACTATCACATGATATGTGGGACTCTTTGTGCACCTAATGCTAACGCCAGCATTGATTTACATACCATATACTGCCAACTAAATTACCGACGGTTATCCTCTTCATCACAGGGTTGGTCCCGCGTTCGACCATGCTGCTCTAGAGGGATCACTACGCCCGAGAAGGATGCTCAGAACATTGAGTTATGAGAGCTTGGGGTGAAGGGTATCCCCTTCCTCCTCTTACCTTAAAAGAGTCGTAGAACTAGTGGATGATCTGTGGAATTGTTTACTGACTTTTAAACAACAATTTATATGCAAAAGTTTGCTTATCTTGATAACTATTATTACTTGTGTTTAATTAGTCATTTATTTATGGTAATTATAAACGGGTTTCATTTAAACTATATACAATTGTTTTTATAGTATAGAAAGCATTTGGTAGCGATTAATACAATATTAATTGATGTTATTTACAATGTTAGATACTGAATTATTTACTTTGAAAATGTTTCGCAAAGAACAGTCAAAATAAATTAAAAGAGAGTGAGGCAAATTGTAAACAATGATCAACAAATAATATCAATTACTGTTATTTAAGTGTTTTGCTTTGAAACAAAAAATATAAGGAATTATATTAAGATTTATAATTATCCAAAAGCATGTTTGATATTATAGGCTTATATAATTTTTTATTCAATATGTAATGAAAAATTAACCTTCGACTTCTAGGTACTGTCCCTGCCTTAACAAGGAACCTTTTGTACAGTTCCACGCTTTGAAATCTTTGAATTTTTTATACTATAATCATATTCTTAGGATCAAATATGTATTAAGTTGCTTTCAAATAACCAATGCTTGTAGCTTTTCACTATAGGAAATAGTATTAAAAAGATGCGAATACCGAAATTATACTAAAATCATTAATAAATATTAAATGTATGTTTTTAACTCTTTCATTCTGTATTAAAATTATTTAAATTCTAAAAATTTACATATAAAGCTATAGTTTATAACGAAGAAAGGTGTTAAAACCCAAAACATTGAGGGAATTTAAAATTGTAAATATTTAATAAAAAAATGGAGGCAGATGAATATTTTTAACAAACACAGTTGCACGTTAGTTAAAGTTTGAAACTTCACAATGTTTTATTTACAATATAATGAGTACTGAAATTATTGTTCATACGAATTTAGACATTATTATGTTTTTAGTTTATTTTTAACTTATTATAAACAGAGTTTCGTTGCTATCATTTTGGTTTAAAAATATTTAAATATATATAAAAACAAACATGTATTATATTACTATTTGAATAGTTTTGTTGAATCGCCAATAAAAATTCTTATAATAATAACATTTAATTATCTTATAAAATATATATTAACCTTCAAGAGGCGAACCTTCTATTAAATGCTAGTTTAATATATTTTAAACCCAGTCTATACTCTGAGAACAAACTTTATAAATATATGTACAATGTTCAAACATTCTAATCTATACAGTATACGCCCGATAGCTTGACGCTGTTTACTATATGCTGAATATCATCGAATAATAATAATAATAATAATTTATTTCGATTTCAAACAAGCATATACACAAACGTAGTCTTCTTTTAAGGCTAATATATTTATTATTCTATAAAAATATAACGAAAGCAAAATAAATGAACTAAAATTTTATAAGTGGCAGAGCCTAACTGTAGTCATCTGACTGCAGCTCATATTGGGCCGTCTCGACCTGGGAAAGGCCACACAGAATATCGATGTGCAGTAACCAAACCATTGATTTGGTTATATTCTGAGGGAGTGTTTCTGGAAACTATATTGTTATAAATATAAATAAAAGAAAGAAGATGCAATAGTCCAGCTACAACTTTGACAGTAATTGATACTGTATATTCTGATGTTTCATGAAGTGCAATAACAGGGACCTTTAAATTCAAACCCCAACGAATTTCAACTCAAGGCGCATTAGAGTCCCATATACTTAGATTGTCTACACTTTAACACAGGTGTAATATCGTCTTAAGGAGGCACTTTGTATTATTCGTATTTTTCGTTATAACAGATATATATATTTTTTTGTATATATCTTTTCCGAGGTTATAATGTATAATATAATATATATAGTATTTTTTTAAATAATTATTTAAGTTCATATGCATAAATAGTTTTATTGGAGAAGGTATTACTTGACCTTTCTTTTCGTGAAAATCGTTTTGATGATTCTTAAAAATAAATATTACAAATGCTGAAACAAATGTTACTGTTAAAAAGAAATGTACATAGTTATGTGTTAACAAAAAACTGCGCTTTGTCGACGAATGCCCATGGGTAGCGACATAACACAGAGTGATACAACCAGCGTAACGACAACAGACTAGGTTGATATTAATCGTTATTTACATGACAATAGGGTCGTTTTTATATTGTATGATTAAATATGGGGTTCACTGTACGAAACAGAATAAGCCTCGTTTGTAACGAAGTAGCTTGTTACATTAACATTGTTCTCGTCATGCTGCCTCACGCTTCGCATAAATGTGATATCATTTTATTATAATTTAAAATACACAATAATTATTTAGACCAGCTATCATTGTAGTAGCTTCAAAATAGTTATAATCATACTAGTAGTATAGTCTTTTGCCCATTTATATTTTTTTTGTATTTAGTCTTTATTGATATCGGACCGTACTCTATAAGTCAATTCTATTGGAATTTGCAACAATAGTTTTGGGGTCCTAACGTAGCATGGCGGACTTGAGGCTTTAACTGAATGCAGCAACTTTTACTAACGCTTATTAACCATAATGTATTTTACTTTCATTTGAAAAAAAAATGTATAATCATTTACTAGATCATGTTAATAACAATAAATTGCGTCATAATAAACAACACTTTTTTTCAAAAGGTTTTGTCTACAACAGATGCCGGTGTCTCTTTTATAAAAATAAATGTATCATGATCGTCATATATATGAAAAACTATAATATATTCATAAGAATATAGATAAATTTATTAAGAATACTGATACCCAGTTAAGTTTGTTGTGTGGTTCTTCTCGGGCCAGTATGTTGAACAGTATATCCAGTAACTATGTAACTACTTCGTAAGATGAGCTTCTAAAGCTACCGCATTCTCAATTGTAACAAAACAATCTCTAGTTTGAATACAAAACATTATATCGGCTGCTATTCGAGCTGTGTGTGGTTTAAGATATTTTTATTGATCATATTGAATTATATTTATCACTCGGTTGAGACAAAATTTATTGACAGGTTCTTTGTTGTCAGCTGCTAATAATAAGTATTTAATAGTATATTTCTATCTTTAAATCTCACACTTAAATTTTTATACTTCAATACCAACTTATAATTAATTTACTAATAATTGTTTATCACATTTATAAATAAAAAATCATTTACATTTATATTATTATAAAGAAATGTAAATTGTTATTGTTGTTTTATATAAATATTTCATATAGCAAGAGCCTTGTTAAATACTTCTTTTGAAGTCCAACGAGAGGCTGTCGCTGGAAATTGTTATCATTAAATAAATTGATACATACATTTTTATGTGTTTACTTCAATTATTTTATAAAATCATTTCAATAAAACTATTTTACGGATATAACTCGCGTTTTATTGCATTTTTAAATTTAACCCGACGTTTCGAATGCTTTGCAGCAAACGTGTTCGCGGTAAGACTAGATGACAGACATCATCATTCGAAACCTCGGGCTAAATTTAAAAATGTATTAATAAACGCGAGTTATGTCCGTAAAATAGTTATGTTGAAATGTGTAGTACTCGTGTAAATCTTAGAAAACATTATACAAAATCAGTTAACTTTACAAAAACATTACAGTCGACTTAAATACTTTCAAAGTCTTTTGTGGTTTAATAGATTTAAAATAATTTTGAACCTAAATTTATTAATTAACTTAAATTTAAAATTTCATACTAAATACTCTGTTGTAAATACTCATGAGTATTTACAAGTATGATCTCTTGGGCCTTTGGCTGCTTTATTACGAAAATAGATCATGTGCCTGAGTGAAACAGACAGTCTGGTTATTTAAATAAATATTTATCAATTATTTTTTATAAAAAGTTATAAATTTAAAAAGCTACAAAAAGCCTTTCTAAATTTCATCTGACCGCGACATAAACCTTATAATAATGGGGCTCTTCATATTTATCGTTTTGTTTTTCGATATAAACTCCTATAAAATATTTTAATGTCTCAGTTTAACAATGTACCTATTCGGTATGAGCTTGTATAGAATAGTGGATAGTTATAGTATTTTATTTGCATATTTGAGGACAAACAACATAGTTTAGATAGAATTAATGGATTCTGTAATCACTTTGTGCGCACTCAGCACTTTATAAACGAATACAGTCAGGTTGTTTTCACGACAAAAATATCAAAATACACAGAAACACAGTAATAAAAAAGGTTTATGACGGAATTAATATTAAAATAAACATGTTTATGAGGTAAAAATCTCCTACGTGATAGGTTGTGGTCGATTATGGCTTTTTGGATATAAATGAAATAATATGAGCATTGAAACTATAAGCATATTCCTATCTCTCTTTTTATTTAAGTCATAAGAGTCAGTGTTCTTTGTTAGTACTTTTTTGATCTAGACCTTTAATATCTTTACCTCCATCGGCTAATATGATATATATTATTACATTCCCCTCAAGACTAAGTCTTATTGATACAATATATTATTTATTATATATATATATATTATAGGGCAATTGTTGTATTCACATTGTCCTTGTTCATTTTTTTTTGCCCTCCTTTTCCATAAAAAAAAAAACAAAAAAAAATTGTCTCATGCGAACATACAAAGCATTACAGATGTAATAATATTATATTATTTTCAAATTTGACAATGATGTTACAGTTAAAGTAAAAATACAAAAGAAACAACTCCCTCAGTAGACAAAATATAATTAGAATTTTTATAAATAATTTATATAATAAATATGTGGAGTCTCATTTGTATTCGTCTTGTTCTTATCATATGCTTGTACCATTATTTTGGTAATATTACCTCATGCTCTATTCGAATCAGTCGCAATAAGTATATGACAGTGTTTGTTCTTTTTCAGCTCCATATTTTGGTGACCTGATTATGCAATTGACTTCGTTTTGATAACAATCGACGTGAGCTCTCGTAACTTAGAGATGATTGGTTTTTCAACGAAATTTTAGCTTTTTTTAAAAAAACTGAATTTGTATTTGCGATTTCTGAAAAACTGCATGATTGCGATAGTTCTTGTACGAATGGATGTGGGTTAATGTCAACAAAACGTGATCAAAATAGAAAAAAAGATATATCACTTTTTATTTTTTTTAAAGAAAATATTTAAAAAATCATAGAATCACATTTATTGTAAAATTTTTAAGGTTATCAAATATGCTGTACCCGAATAAAGTGTTTTAGTTACTTTAATTATACAACAGAAAAAAAAAATTAAAAAAACGAAAACGTCCCTATTACTACTTCTTTAATAAAGTTATAATTTAACTGTGATTAATTGTAATAATTTTGACAGAAATATTCACATTAAAAGTCTATTTTGGATATGAAATCGTAATTTAATATTAACTCTTATCTTATTTTTATTAAATTAAATCAAATCTACAAATCTTAATTATATTTTTTATAAGTACTTAACCATTTATTGTACAAATATTATGTATTAAAATAAGATGCTTTGAGACTTGTCTCGGTGGATTAGTAGCATTTCTGTAGCACAGGGTGTAAAAAAGTAGTTTAAGAAGCTTGAAACTAATATATTTATTTTTTAAATAAAATAGTAGAAATTCATTCACTCGCATAGAGTTCATTTACACAGACCAGACTTAATACTGTTACTTCAGAGATACAGAGACTTGTTTCTAAAATCCAACCGGCGTAAAATGTCTGGCATGACAAACAGTCACAAGACGTAATATGGATATAAAGAATTTCGAACGTGATTATACCTAAATCAATAAAATATTGTAACCTTTAATTACAATATGATATGCTATTAACTAACATATTGTTATAAAACATATATATTAAAATAATTAACGAACTTATCATAAAATTCTTTTTTAGGATTTGAAATAAACAGAATCGTTTTCGAAGCGGGTGAGTATTTTTAACGAGCGCAGTCATCATGTTAGTTACAGTTTACAATTTGAACATTACCGATTACAGTTTGAACATTACTCGTATTTTACAATATTCAAGTTTAATAATGATATAAGCAATAACTTCGTATGTCAGACTGTTACCACCAGCAGTGTCTGTTATTGTATTTGCTATTTTTAATACTTCTGTAACCATGTATTTCTCTGGTGGATACTATTATTATCAATATACTCTAAATTAAGTTTTATATTTCAAAAAATATTAGAAATGAGATTGTCTTACTTATTTTTTGCAATCGCGTAGATAATAATTAATATTAATATATAAATACTAGTAGTGTTATAGAAATATATACCGAATTGCATGGGTGCAATTCGATCTTAACGTCGGATAAATAAAAAGGTATCGTATCTTAAAAAATATTTACGCGATAAAGTCCCGATATATATTTCTAAGTTTAAAAATCGTGAAAGTTTAAAAACAATTATTACTAGTGGTGTGTCTGACTTTGCTTCCTGATATGAGTTAGTATCAGCAGTAGTTTGTAAAATCATCTTGAACTTTTATCAATTTTTCGAAGCTTAATACCATTAAGTGTTATGTGCAAGAATGATTCCGTTATGGAACTTATTATTGAACCACCAACTTTAAACTAATAGTATTGAAGATCATATTAATGTTATATGTTCAGTTGAATTATAAAAACATATCTCTTGACTCGTTGCAATAAATAATATTCCTACAAAACTATAAGAAGATATTGATTTCTTTTGTTGATAGTTTTTTATTAGGGGCAAGACTTTTCCATTGAATAACTTTAATTAAGCACAAAGTATTGAGAAAGTTGGAGTTTACTTGTAGAATTGTATTCAAAGTGCAGTCCAGCTGTGAGTGTTCTTAACGGGCTCGTTACGCAAATCTATTTCTTTTTAAAAAAGTTCTCTCTCTGGAACTGTTTTTTGATTAAAATACCACAGTTCTAGTTAGTAAGAATGGGTATGTAGGTTCCACCTGGTACCTATTATTACGGATATTCTTTCCGACTTGAGACAACAATGTTGAATTATATATTTTAATTTTTTTAGAGCTTTTTAAAAAAAAGTAAAGATACTCTGATTGTAGCATTGGAGATGATTTCATTGTGAAAGATTTTATAAATATCATTCATAATAATTTAAAATTTTAAAACAGATTTCATTTTTAATTTTCCCTCTAAATCGCTGATTTCTGTCATGGCGTTGCTTTGACCCCTCTAAATACTAATAATCTTGTATATTAAGACGCTAATCCATTGTTTTTAAAGCGAAATTTTTTGTTTTGTGAACTAAAATAAATTTTAAATTAAAGAATTCTTGTGCAGTGCCCTTGTGTTATATTATGAGATACCTTAGGACTTCTTATAGTAATATCATTTTGAATTTCAATGTGTGTGTATGTGTTGTTTGTATGTTATACAATTTATTTATTATTGTCAGAATTATTTAATTGAAAACCAAAAAAACCTACAAATTTTCGAGACCAAATAATAATTGTTGTTTGAGTTACATGTCATTTTATCTTGAAACTTTCAGCTACCGATTTTATTACAGAGGTAGTGAAAAAAAAAAATCTATTCGGTTTATTTTACATAACTTTATAATACCCGAATTACACAGACATCACAAACTATATTTATATGTAATAATACTTCACAATCTATACCGCAGTCCTAACATTAATATCACACGTAAAGTGTAAATCACAAGTGTGTAAAATTGTGCACGCGGCTGTCATGCGGGCCGAGTGGAGCTTGCTGTGATCTGCATCTAAAGTGACTTCAGTTATAGCATTTTGTGAACAGCGTCAGGACATTAGACAAACACTGAATAGAGGAGATATTGTACGTGAAACTTTACAGCCTGTTGTCTTAGAATACAGACAAGTTTCGCCTATTCATTATACATAGTTTTTTAACTTTATTTTTTTAACACAAATAAGGTCATGAAAAGGACAACGATATTTCAATAAATTGGCTTTTTTTCTATCCATACAACTTTTGGAACAACGTTTTATTTAATGTACTTATATCAATATTAAACTTTTATATGTCATATTACAAGTAACGTTCAAACTGTAATCAACTAACATGAAGACTGCGCTCGTAAAAAATAATCACCCGCTTCGATAAAGACTGTTATTTCTTTCTTATAATAAATCTTATATTATATCCTCGTAAAAAAAATAGTTTTTAATACTTTTATCAATTACAAATGTGGAAACTTTGATTATGTTTAGATTTAAATGTTAACTTTTAGTATAATTCAAACAAAATAATACTACTAAACGAGATCGCATGAAACAAAATTGGTCAAATTACAAGTTTACTCCCAAAACGTGCAAACAGATGCTTCCCAGTTGGTATAAATTGCTAAGCGCCGACACATATATGACAATATTTCAAACACTTCTCCAGCTGCACTTTTTAATTTCTAAGATCGCTAGGTATTAGATGTGAAATGACTCTTCTCTTCAGATGTGTTATCCTTCAGGAAAATTTACAAAATCACAACTGATGGAAGAGAGGGAGGAGGAGTTGAACTAATGCTTCTCTGATTCTCCGTACAAACGCAGGCAAAATATTGAAATTTTTTCAGTGAGAGTGAGTGAGATTATTTAATATTTATTTACCTGGATATTCACATGGACCAGTTTTACTTTCTGACTGAATTATACAAAAATTTTAAACTTTTATTATTATAATGTATTATGTTATATAATATGGTGGTCGCATATAATATATTAGTTTTCAAAAAGACAAAACCGCAAAATAGATAATAGGATAATTTTTGTGTCGCGGGTGTCATAAAAACATAAATAGTGTAACAGAACAAAATATACTCAGAACAACAAACTGTGATTTAATATAGCATGGAAATCAAATATAACACATTTATATTATAACATTTTTTTAAATTTTGACGAAATAATATGTCCAGGAATGCTGAAATTAAAAGAAAGTATAAATATAGTCGCAAAAAAAACGGAAAATACAATCATGTTTCACGTGTCAGCAAAAACTGCCCTTTGTCGACGAAATCCCGCGGGTGTCGGTATTATGTCAAGACACAGCAAGCAACATGTACATTTAACAACACACATAATTGATAGAAACCATTATTACAAATAATATAAGACATCTCATCTTTTGTAATCAAACGAGACTCTATTTACAAAACATAATAAACCTTGTTTTAAAATGTGCTTGATAATAAAATTGTTTCATCATTCTCTCTCACGCTTTGTATCACCAAGATGTACTGTAAAATGCAGTTTTTAGTATTCAGGTCACTTGTTATTGCAGCGTAAATTAATTATAAATTAACTACATACCAGGCTGAGCTATTAAATAGTCTAACGTGTGAAACACGACTTTAAGACTCTCATACTTATCTTTCGTGTTGTTTTACTATAATACTGGTTTGAAGCATACAACCTATCTAGGTTGTATGCTTCAAACTTTTCTAAGTTTAATTTGTATAACAAAATATTTTTACTATATTCTTACTCATAATTTATAATAAATACACAGTGTAAAATTAATTCAGTCTGAGCTTTTTATTTTACCACTATCTAATTACTACTTACTGTCTCTTGTAATAACTTTATCCATCTTTCAATGTCTCAGTAACTAACATCATGTTTACATAAATAATCATCTAACTCATAAGACAAATGATGTTTCAATATAGTTATAGTATAGACATTACATGGTCAAATAGTTTTCTAATTAAGGGCATTATTCTTTTCCATATTGACTAATCATTGTTTTTATGATAAAGAACTTGTGGCATGACTATGCCTTCATTACTACCCTAAGATCGCAAGGGATGGTCCTAGGGATATGTGGGACTCTTTGTGCACCTAATGCTAACGCCAACATCGATTTACATACCATATACTGCCAACTAAATTACCGACGGTTATCCTCTCACACAGGGTTGGTCCCGCATTCGACTACGCGATCACTACGCCCGAGAAGGATGCTCAGAACATTGAGTTATGAGAGCTTGGGGTGAAGAGTATCCCCTTCCTCCTCTTACCTTAAAAGAGTCGTAGAAGTAGTGGATGATCTGTGAAATTGTTTACTGACTTTTAAACAACAATTTATATGCAAAATTTTGCTTATCTTGATAAATATTATTACTTGTGTTTAATTAGTCATTTATTTATGGTAATTATAAACGGGTTTCATTTAAACTATATACAATTGTTTTTATAGTATAGAAAGCATTTGGTAGCGATTAATACAATATTAATTGATGTTATTTACAATGTTAGATACTGAATTATTTACTTTGAAAATGTTTCGCAAAGAACAGTCAAAATAAGTTAAAAGAGAGTGAGGAAAATTGTAAACAATGATCAACAAATAATATCAATTACTGTTTTGAAACAAAAAATATAAGGTAGTATATTAATATTTATAATTATCCAAAAGCATGTTTGCCATCTATAATTTTTTATTCAATATGTAATGAAAAATTTACATTCGAGTAAGATTTGAACCTTCGACTTCTAGGTACTGTCCCTGCCTTAACAAGGAACCTTTTGTGCAGTTCCACGCTTTGAAATCTTTGAATTTTTTATACTATAATCATATTCTTAGGATCAAATATGTATTAAGTTGCTTTCAAATAACCAATGCTTGTAGCTTTTCACTATAGGAAATAGTATTAAAAAGATGCGAATACCGAAATTATACTAAAATCATTAATAAATATTAAATGTATTTTTTTAACTCTTTCATTCTGTATTTATTAAAATTATTTAAATTCTAAAAATTTACATATAAAGCTATAGTTTATAACGAAGGAAGGTGTTAAAACCCAAAACATTGAGGGAATTTAAAATTGTAAATATTTAATAAAAAAATGGAGGCAGATGAATATTTTTAACAAGCACAGTGTCACGTTATTTAAAGTTTGAAACTTCACAATGTTTTATTTACAATATAATGAGTACTGAAATTATTGTTCATACGAATTTAGACATTATTATGTTTTTAGTTTATTTTTAACTTATTATAAACAGAGTTTCGTTGCTATCATTTTGGTTTAAAAATATTTAAATATATATAAAAACAAACATGTATTATATTACTATTTGAATAGTTTTGTTGAATCGCCAATAAAAATTCTTATAATAATAACATTTAATTATCTTATAAAATATATATTAACCTTCAAGAGGCGAACCTTCTATTAAATGCTAGTTTAATATATTTTAAACCCAGTCTATACTCTGAGAACAAACTTTATAAATAAATGTACAATGTTCAAACATTCTAATCTATACAGTATACGCCCGATAGCTTGACGCTGTTTACTATATGCTGAATATCATCGAATAATAATAATAATAATAATTTATTTCGATTTCAAACAAGCATATACACAAACGTAGTCTTCTTTTGAGGCTAATATATTTATTATTCTATAAAAGCGAAAGAAAATAAATGAAATAAAATCTTATAAGTGGCAGAGCCTAACTGTAGTCATCTGACTGCAGCTCATATTGGGCCGTCTCGACCGGGAAAAGGCCACTCTCTCACAGAATATCGATGTGCAGTAACCAAACCATTGATTTGGTTATATTCTGAGGGAGATTTTCCGGAAAGTTATTCCTTTTATAAATATAAATAAAAGAAGGAGAGGCAACGGTCCAGCTACAACTTTGACAGTAATTGATAGGTATTTATTTTATAGGTATTTTTTAGGTAAGCGTGCCACACTTTAGACTACAGCCTATGCTTAACATCAGGCGGGCTGTAGTCAAACGCTTACCTTTTGTGGTTTAAAAAAAAAAATTGATACTATATATTCTGATGTTTCATGAAATGCAATAACAAGGAACTTTAAATTCAAACCACAACGAGTTTCAACTCAAGGCGCATTAGAGTCCCATATACTTAGATTGTCTACACTTTAACACAGGTGTAATATCATCTTAAGGAGGGACTTTGTATTATTCGTATTTTTCGTTATAACAGATATTTATATTTTATAGATATAGATATATATATATTTTTTTTGTATATCTCTTTTCCGAGGTTAATTTATGTATAATATAATATATATAGTATTCCTTTAAATAATTATTTAAGTTCATATGCATAAATAGTTTTATTGGAGAAGGTTACTTGACCTTTCTTTTCGTGAAAATCGTTTTGATGATTCTTAAAAATAAATATTGCAAATGCTGAAACAAATGTTGCTGTTAAAAAGAAAGGTACATAGTTATGTGTCAACAAAAAACTGCGCTTTGTCGACGAATGCCCATGGGTAGCGACATAACACAGAGTGATACAACCAGCGTAACGACAACAGACTAGGTTAATATTAACCGTTATTTACATGGCTATAGGGCCGTTTTTATATTGTATGATTAAATATGGGGTTCACTGTACGAAACAGAATAAGCCTCGTTTGTAACGAAGTAGCTTGTTACATTAACATTGTTCTCGTCATGCTGCCTCACGCTTCGCATAAATGTGATATCATTTTATTATAATTTAAAATGCACAATAATTATTTAGACCAACTATCATTATAGTAGCTTCAAAATAATTATAATCATACTAGTAGTATAGTCTTTTGCCTATATATATATTTTTTGTATTTAGTCTTTATTGATATCGGACCGTACTCTATAAGTCAATTCTATCGAAATTTGCAACAATAGTTTTGGGGTCCTAACGTAGTATGGCGGACTTGAGGTTTTAACTGAATGCAGCAACTTTTACTAACGCTTATTAACCATAATGTATTTTACTTTCATTTGAAAAAAAAAATGTATAATCATTTACTAGATCATGTTAATAACAATAAATTGCGTCATAATAAACAACACTTTTTTTTCAAAAGGTTTTGTCTACAACAGATGCCGGTGTCTCTCTTATAAAAATAAATGTATCATGATCGTCATACATATGAAAAACTATAATATATTCATAAGAATATCGATAAATTTATTAAGAATACTGATACCCAGTTAAGTTTGTTGTGTGGTTCTTCTCGTGCCAGTATGTTGAACAGTATATCCAGTAACTATGTTACTACTTCGTAAGATGAGCTTCTAAAGCTACCGCATTCTCAATTGTAACAAAACAATCTCTTGTTTGAATACAAAACATTATATCGGCTGCTATGCGAGCTGTGTGTGGTTTAAGATATTTTTATTGATCATATTGAATTATATTTATCACTCGGTTGAGACAAAATTTATTGACAGGTTCTTTGTTGTCAGCTGCAAATAATAAATATTTAATAGTATATTTCTATCTTTAAATCTCAAACTTAAATTGTCTCAAAATAAAAATTGTTTATCACGTTTATAAATAACAAATCATTTACATTTATATTATTATAAAGAAATGTAAATTGTTACTGTTGTTTTTTATAAATATTTCATATAGTAAGAGCCTTGTTAACTACTTCTTTTGAAGTCCAACGAGAGGCTGTCGCTGGAAATTGTTATCATTAAATAAATTGATACATACATTTTTATGTGTTTACTTCAATTATTTTATATAATCATTTCAATAAAACTATTTTACGGATATAACTCGCGTTTATTATTACATTTTTAAATTTAACCCGACGTTTCGAATGCTTTGCAGCAAACGTGTTCGCGGTAAGACTAGATGACAGACATCATCATTCGAAACGTCGGGCTAAATTTAAAAATGTATTAATAAACGCGAGTTATGTCCATAAAACAGTTTTGTTGAAATGTGTAGTACTCGTGTAAATCTTAGAAAACATTATATAAAATTAGTTAACTTTACAAAAATATTACAGTCGACATAAATACTTTCAAAGAGTCTCCGTTTATTTTGTGGATTAATAGATTTAAAATAATTTTGAACCTAAATTTATTAATTAACTTAAATTTAAAATTTCATACTAAATACTCTGTTGTAAATACTCATGAGTATTTACAAGTATGATCTCTTGGGCCTTTGGCTGCTTTATTACGAAAATAGATCATGTGCCTGAGTGAAACAGACAGTCTGGTTATTTAAATAAATATTTATCAATTATTTTTTTGGAAAAAATTATAAATTTAAAAAGCTACAAAAAGCCTTTCTAAATTTCATCTGACCGCGACATAAACCTTATAATAATGGAACTCTTCATGCTTATCGTTTTGTTTTTCGATATAAACTCCTATTAAATATTTTAATGTCTCAGTTTAACAATGTACCTATCCTGTATGAGCTTGTATAGAATAGTGGATAGTTATAGTATTTTATTTGCATATTTGAGGACAAACAACATAGTTTAGATACAATTAATGGCTTCTATAATCACTTTTTGCGCACTCAGCACTGTATAAACAAATACAGTCAGGTTGTTTTCTTACCAAAATAATAAAATACACAGAAACAGAATTTTGGATATAAATGAAATAATATGAGCATTGAAACTATAAGAATATTCCTATCTCTCTTTTTATTTAAGTCATAAGAGTCAGTGTTCTTTGATAGTACTTTTTTGATCTAGACCTTTAATATCTTTACCTCCATCGGCTAGTATGATATATATTATTACATTCCCCTCAAGACTAAGTCTTATTGATACAATATATTATTTATTATATATATATATTATAGGGCAATTGTTGTATTCACATTGTCCTTGTTCTTTTTTTTTTGCCCTCCTTTTCCATAAAAAAAAAAACAAAAAAAAATTGTCTCATGCGAACATACAAAGCATTACAGATGTAATAATATTATATTATTTTCAAATTTGACAATGATGTTACAGTTAAAGTAAAAATACAAAAGAAACAATTCCCTCAGTAGACAAAATATAATTAGAATTTTTATAAATAATTTATATAATAAATATCTGGAGTCTCATCTGTATTCGTCTTGTTCTTATCATATGCTTGTACCATTATTTTGGTAATGTTACCTCATGCTCTATTCGAATCAGTCGCAATAAGTATATGACAGTGTGTGTATTTTTTCAGCTCCATATTTTGGTGACCTGATTATGCAATTGAATTCGTTTTGATAACAATCGACGTGAGCTCTCGTAACTTAGAGATGATTGGTTTTCCAACGAAATTTTAGCTTTTTTTAAAAAAACTGAATTTGTATTTGCGATTTCTGAAAAACTGCACGATTGCGATAGTTCTTGTACGAATGGATGCGGGTTAATGTCAACAAAACGTGATCAAAATAGAAAAAAAGATATGTCACTTTTTATTTTTTTTTAAGAAAATATTTTAAAATATCATAGAATCACATTTATTGTAAAAATTTTAAGGTTATTAAATATGCTGTACCCGAATAAAGTGTTTTAGTTACTTTAATTATACAACAGAAAAAAAAATAAAAAAAGAAAACGTACCTATTACTACTTTTTTAATAAAGTTATAATTTAACTGTGATTAATTGTAAAAATTTTGACAGAAATATTCAAATTAAAAGTCTATTTTGGATATGAAATCGTAATTTAATATTAACTCTTATCTTATTTTTATTAAATTAAATCAAATCTACAAATCTTAATTATATTTATTATAAGTACTTAACCATTTATTGTACAAATATTATGTATTAAAATGAGAAGCTTTGAGACTTGTCTCGGTGGATTAGTAGCATTTCTGTAGCACAGGGTGTTAGAAGGTACTTTAAGAAGCTTGAAACTAATATATTTATTTTTTAAATAAAATAGTAGAAATTCATTCACTCGCATAGAGTTCATTTACACAGACAGGACTTAATACTGTTACTTCAGAGATACAGAGACTTGTTTCTAAAATCCAACCGGCGTAAAATGTCTGGCATGACAAACAGTCACAAGACGTAATATGGGTATAAAGAATTTCGAACGTGATTATACCTAAATCAATAAAATATTGTAACCTTTAATTACAATATGATATGCTATTAACTAACATATTGTTATAAAACATATATATTAAAATAATTAACGAACTTATCATAAAATTCTTTTTTAGGATTTCAAATAAACAGAATCGTTTTCGAAGCGGGTGAGTATTTTTAACGAGCGCAGTCATCATGTTAGTTACAGTTTACAGTTTGAACATTACAGATTACAGTTTGAACATTACTCGTATTTTACAATATTCAAGTTTAATAAAGATATAAGTACTTTAAATAAAACGTTTTACGAAAAATTATGCGAATGGAAAATATCAAATTTATTGAAATATCGTTGTCCTCTTCGTTTCCTTCTTTGTGTTAAAAAATAAAGTTAAAAACTATGTATAATGAATAGGTGAAACTTGTCTGTATTCTAAGACAACAGGCTGTAAAGCTCCACTTATAATATCTCCTCTATTCAGTGTTTGTCTAATGTCCTGACGCTGTTCACAAAATGCTATAACTGAAGTCACTTTAGATGCAGATCACAGCAAGCTCCACTCGGGCCGCATGACAGCCGCGTGCACAATTTTACAATCTTGTGATTTACACTTTACGTGTGATATTAATGTTAGGACTGCGGTATACATTGTGAAGTATTATTACATATAAATATAGTTTGTGATGTCTGTGTAATTCGGGTACTATAAAGTTATGTAAAACAAAGCGACTAGATATTTTAGGAGGTTTTTTACTACTTCTATAATAAAATGGGTAGCTGAAAGTTTCAAGATAAAATGTAATTCAAATAATATTTATCTCGACAATTAGTAGTATATCAATCAATCAATCAATCAATGAAATGTATAGATAAGTGTTATTAATGTAACGGTAATTAGTGTTCTATACAATAATGTTTTTATATTATTTTATTCAGAAGTAAATTCATTCATACATCATTCTATAAGACTTCTAAGTACTTCATACTTAAATATAAATTGCAAATCTTTTGTACAATGAATTTAACAGTTATGTAAATTATTATCCTTTTTAAAACTAAAAGAAAATCTGAAAAACCGCAGAAAAGACAGGTCTGTATTGTTGAAGAGGTAAATATTCATTAGTTAAAAGTTGGCGGAGATCCAGCGGACACGCTGTCCTGACTTGGCTTTTTCTCTTAGGTTTTGAATTAAATCATACTGATAAAAATAAACCAAATATTTTACATACCAGCAGAATACGATTCTATATATTAACGCTGTCATTGACCTTGTTCTTAAATTGAAAATTATGTTACTATAAGAAGTCCTACAGTATCTTATAATATAACTTAATATATACATTACTATTTATTAGATAAATAACCTTGGTTTAATATAAGTAAGTTTAAAAAAAATAGACTAATGATAATAATAATACTATTAGATTTTATCCGACTAGTTTGGAACCCATTTTTGGTTCCTATTCATGAGCTCGCAACGCGGAGGAATTGAAGCATGTTCACGCCAGTTCGCGTCGGGCAAATTCTGACAAAGTCGGACAAATTCTGACAGCATTCACTTAAGTACCTACACCAATTAACAGTATTATAATTTAATTAATTTAATTTAATTTAATTTAACAGTAGTGGTGTTATCATGGATCCACAAAGTTTAATTACAAAATTATAAATACATAACCATTATAACTACCAGGTAGAAATTGTATACCCATTCTTATTAAATTAATTTCAATAAATAAACAGTTCTAAAGAGACAACTTTTTTTTAAAAAGAGATAGACTTGCGTAACGAGGCCGTTAAGAACACTCTTACAGCTGGACTGCACTTTGAATACAGTTGTACAAGTAAGCTCCAACTTTCTCAACACTAAAGTTGAAGGTAAAGTTATTCAATGGAAAAGTCTTGGCCCTAATAAAAAAGTATCAACAAAAGAAATCAATATCTATACTTTGTAGGAAAATTATTCAGTATATTGCAACGGATCAAGAAATATGTATTTATGATTGAACTGAACATATTAATATTAATAACACGAGCTTAAACTAAGCAAAGCTTAAAGTAAGCAAAAGAAGCTGCTATAAATAAGAAGAATACATCTTATGTAACCTTTGTAATCTAAAATATTTAGAAATTTTTAGTAATTTTACATTAGCCTAATGAAAGTTGCAGAAATATTTATAACAAAATTTTTCAAAACAATATTTGAATACAATATTTTTCTAAAAGAACAAAGATCTTAAGTGGTTATTAAGTATATATCATTGCTAGCTAAAATATGTAATAAAAATCTTATTTATATTGACAGTACTCCAAGCTAAAGTTATATTTTCTTTGTCTTTAATATTTAATGTCTGCAACAAAAACAAGCATTATAAATGACATTTTGGGATAAATATAAAATAAAAACGACAACATATTATACACAAAAATATATATATATACAATTACTGGCCTATATCTCTTCTTTGCTCCGAAATCTTTTTAAAGTATCTCGTAATGAACCTCGTCAGAACAAAAGATATCGCGGCGGTGGATGACAGTGTCACATAAATCTTTTGGACTACATTACCTTCTCTCAAGCGATATCACTCCGGCCGATGACCACCACTCTCTTATACTAACAGTTAAATATAACTATTAGAGTACAAATTATGTACAAAACAAGAGTAAAGCTAAAAGTACAAATTACAGTTTGTTGTGTATTTTGTATCTAATGTGTTTAAATTAGGACTTAAACAAATTGTAATTGGACTTCAACGTTGATAGTTTAACCCATAGCTCCTACACGTTTTTCGTGTAGTAATTAATTATTATACGAAAACCAGGACACTATCTACCAATTTATTTAATAACTTTATTCAGTACCATTTTATTACATTCATCAAAATATATGTCAACAAAAACGTAACAATAAAGAAACTTAAGTTTCTATTATTCCTCCGTCGTCTCTTGTCAATGATTTAAACAAAGACAACACGATTTACAGAGACAATATATTTTTTATAATGAATCAATAGATATTGAATGACAATCTAAATTTATCTGTATATTAATACGGACAAACCAGTATAGGAAATTACATCAACAACATGCATCTAGATGCACCACATGACTTAAGTCAATTATTTTTTTAAATAGATAAAAACAAATAAATTAGTTTTTATTTAATTACTATTATTTAATTACTCTAATTCTGTAAAATATATATCGTTACATATATAATATTACCAGAATAAGTTATATTTATTACATACGTGTTTTCTTATAAAACAAACTTATACGTCAACAATGTTTATGATACCACTTAACGAGACACGAGGGATTGACTTCACAAAGTTGCGCCATTTGATGACGTATTAAATAGATATTGTTGTCTTTAAAATGATCTGTGAAAGCTCATCAAATATATTTATTACTTTGAACACCCATAACGTTAGCTATATAGAACATTACATAATTTGTGAAAAAACTAAAACTAGACTAATGATGACAAATTATGACAGCAATAAATATTTCACAAAACATAATTTGATACATAGAACATATATATTTATATATTTTTAAATATAGTATAATTAATTTCTAGAGACAAGATTTAGTTTTCAAAGACTGATTGCTTGTTTTTTACTTGTTAATGAATATTCTATGGGCAATTTAAACTTTGCATTTAAACTTTATAATTTACAGTAAAATATAATATGTAAATCTTGTATAACAAAATTATAACACGAAGATGGTTGAAGAAACATGATTGAGTATAAAGAAATACATAAAAATCGAATAAGACGCCAGGAAAAAAGTCTTATATTAATTAAAACTGTTCCTCACATTTTTAGTAGACGTTGCTAATTTAAAGTTCATCATCGACGAGTTCAAAGTTAAGTGAAAAAACTGTCTTACTATTCTTACAATAATAATATAACATAACGAATATTCTTATTATAATCACAATAATTATTATATCAGATATGATCTGCTAGTATACTCTTAATGAATATAAATTTTGACTATCTAGTTATATGATAATAACGTATACTTATTTGTCACCAGTTACAGTAGAAGATTTATGGATTTTTCGATTGCTATGACTTCTAATAAAAATTCAAATACAGAAATTCAAGAACATTTCAAACTTAACAATATTTTTAGCAGCAAATTGACAAAAAAAAAAAACAAGGAAGTTTATCATATATTTATGAACTCGATAAGGTATATAAACAAACAAAAAACCAAAAATATTGATGGTCTATAATTTAAAAAATTTTATTCAACCAAAGTTTACTTTCTATAAGATCAAACCACAGGTCTGATTTTTCACTTATAATTTAAAAAAAAAGATTGGAAAGTCTGTTTTTAGTTAAAACATGAATATTATTATCAATATTACAAATCGTACTGTAATCGTAAAACTATATCAACGTCTCAAGAGGTGTTTAATTCTATATCAAGAAAAATCTGTATCCTCCAGAGATTTCTCTGTTACCTTTCAGAATAAATTTCTAGTTATTTTGTTTCAAACAAAACGTCAGAAGACAATATACATAACGTTTTCTGTTGGTACATAATTCATGAAGGCAAATTCAGTCTTTGTGTATTTCTTTTTCGCTTGAAAAAGCTGAATAAATTTATGTAACACATGCACAGGTATTAGAATTCACTTTCAACATCTTATTGATGATGTCTTGAAATAAAGATTAATAAGAAATCACAATATTAATATATTCGTTTTTAGTGTGCAAGCATTTGCAAATAATTTATGAAATGTAAATAATTAAAAGTAAAGCATTATCGGAATTTTGCGTATTTCAAACGACTTTTCATAGGTTTTTATTTTCGCTGTACATTTCCCAGAGAGAATTTTAAGCCTTCAGCATTTATCTCTGTTGGGTAACAACCACGAAATTTGCTAAACCGATTCCAGTGGCAGCTTTAAAAAAATGTTTCTTGTAGAAACATTTACCTCTTTTTAATCTTATTCTTGTTCAAAACCAAAAAAAAATATTACAAGACCATGAAAAATAATGACCTAAATATAAAATAGTCTGAGTAGATCATAAATGTGGTCTATATTAATTTAGTGTTTGTGTAAACTTATAAAAAACTATCAAAAATATAGTAAATAAAACTGCAGTATCTTTGCTAATAATAACGACATCGATTGTGTCAGCTGGCCTGGATTCCTGCCAGCTACATGGCCCTGTCGTATTCGGCTCACCTGCTCTCGCTCTGCTAAACTTTCATGACAACTAGATTAACTGAAAACAGAAACTTCCCTATTCTAACACGATACGGTTCAACTTGCTGTAACTTTTTTGCTCTTTTAGCCTCATTAATTTAAACAACTCCGAATATTCATTATCATTTTATTAAATTCAGCACATTGCGCCTCGTGCAGCGTTTTATTAACCAGATTACGAATAAATATTTTAATACTAAAATGATACTCATTTTATAATCATTTTTTTTCAATTATAATCCTTTCATTATATCGTCTAGTCTGTGAGTTGTTGTTTTAAATAATATTTAAATCATTTAAGGGCGACAACATTAGAATGCATTATTAATAGGTAGTAAATACATTTGGCCAAGTATATAAGTGTCAAAGCATGTAGACAGTTTGGCCACGAACGTCGGTTCGGTTCAGTCCTTCTCTTTTCCCTTGCATAACTATTCCTTTTAATTTTTTAAATAGGGGTGGTTTTATAAAAAAAATTACCTAGTGACCTCCGCGACGACAAAAGTCAACATTATTCAATGCTGTAATATTTTATGAAGCCATCCAGACAATGCTGGGCGAGTATATTTTTAGAATTATGAAACAAAATTATGAATATATTATCTACTATCTTATTTTATACCCAGCAAATGTCCATTTCATAGGAATTTTGAATTATTCTGAGGGTTTTTTTCAAGCAATTGTATCTATGTTAAAAAAAACTGGTACTTTTTGATAAACATACAAGGTTTAGTTGACATTATTAGTATTATTGATTACTTTTAGGGTTGTGGCTGGCACTGCTAGTTGTAGCATCATGTACCAAGGTACAATGTGCATTCCGCAGCTTCGAATCGTTGAAACAAATTGTACCTATTGGTAAGACGCCATTTTCTATATATTTCTCAAATACACATTTCTGTTTATTTTTTTTTATTACAGGTGTTATATTGCCTCCAAACACAGTTACGGAAGTTGCATTCGCATCTGCTTTAGCAAGGGCGTCCATAGAAAATAAAGATTATCAATTTTCTATGAAAATTGTTTATGCGCCATATGGAGATAGCTTTGCCGCTTCTAAAGCTGGTAATAATAAATATATATTCATATGTCTGTCTTTCTCAGTGTTACTCAGTTCAGTGTATTTTTAACATTTATACATCTGGTAGCCTGTGAGCTGTTATCTGGTGGTGTAATTGCCATCTTCGGTCCCACTGACATCACATCTGCAGCAGTCGTTGAAGCGCGCTGTCGAGCCTTCGGAATACCGCATATTCAAGTATATATAATTAATTATAAAATTATATTTTTAAAGGAATACTTATTATAATAAAATATAATAAATGGCTACATAATAAATATGAACAATTGAAAGTATCAAGTGTACAAATAGAATGATGATAATTTAATAAAGATAAGCTTTTAAAACGGAATATACGGAATAATATTCAATGGAATTAACATTACAGAAAAAATAACAGAGAGCTATAATTTCAATAATAAAAGTAATTGATATTTGTATATTTTCTGCAACCTTTAACTGAAATATCGGAAAGAAACAAATTTAATCTTTTCCGAAGGCTTTATATTTTACGTCTATTTCTAACAATATATTTTTTTATTCTAATCTTTGATTCTATACAAAAACAAAACCCTTACACTTGGTTACATTTTTATTTTAACTCTCTTATATTTATCTAAATAACATAAATTGTGTAGGTTCCTTGTGAGCACTAAAATATCACCTGAAATTGTATTCATCTACAAAAAATGTATAGTTTGAATATACAGTGAGGCAGAAATTCTTTCAGGCAATATGGCGCCCCCCTCACGTCCGAGGCTTGGATCGTCCCACTACGCCAGGTATTAATTTGTACCCAGAAGCGGTGTCGCTGTCAAAGATAGTGGCTTTCTTCATAAAGGACAGCAATTGGAAGACTTATACCCTTTTGTATGACGATGATCAGGGTAAGGAAGTTTATATAATTTTACGATAATCATACATTATTAATTATTTATATTAGTTAGAACAATAGTTATAACAATCTTTCTATATAATATATTATAATTGTTAGAAAAATTTACACAAAAACTGCTCTTAAAATATGGTTCTTCTATGATTATATTTTAGGTCTCATAAGATTGCAAGAAGTCCTTAAGTACGCCGAACCAGATCATAAATGGTTAGCTCGAAGACTGAAGCCGGGCGAAGATAATAGACCTCTGCTCAAGTCGTTGAAAGCTTACGGAGAAACTAGAATTATAATTGACTGTCCTGCTAATAGAGTGCTGGAATATTTGAGGCAGGCTTACGAAGTTAAATACTTTGAAGACTATATGGTGACCGTTTTATTGTAACAAATAAATATAATTATAGAAAAATACATGTAGTGATTAAAACAATTAGAAATATCTCACATTCTCACTACCCAGATAAATCTTATTTATGAATTGAAAATTGAATCTTAATTAAAAACCTAATACTAGACGTTACTTTTTTTTTAGAGTTACGTTCTCATGTCTCTCGACGCCCACACGTTGGATCTAAAAGAATTGAGATACGGCTTGTCCAATGTCACATGTTTGAGAATCTTTAACCACGCAGATGCTCTGACGAGATCATATCTGGCAGACTGGAGGGCTAGAAATTCGAACGATGTCAAAATACCCCGAGAGACACATGAAATTACTGTAAGAGACATATTGTACTTTCTTTAAAGCTTAAATTTATAAGAACCTTTAATAAAATTATTTCTTATAATACTTAAGGTGGAAGCTGCTCTCGCCAGTGACGCAGCGAGACTGATAACTGATGCTGTTATCAGTGCACCAAAAGAGTTCAAGATAGAAGTGCAGTCAATAAAATGTGAATCCGACAAGAAGTGGAAAGACGGAGAAGAATTCACCAACCATTTGTTAACGGTACTGAATGTATTTCTAACTAAGCAATGAAATATAAAACATGCGGTAATAAGTGGGAGCACAATCAAATAAATTTCCTGATTACGAAAAATATTATATTATTGTAAAGACAAAGAAACTACGAGATATTTTTCGATCGATTGGTACGATAACCATCCCAATCGCGTAATGAGTATTCGCGAATATGCTGTATTATGTTTTTTATATCTATAAGATCTAATTAACACATATACGCATTTATTAGTACTACAACAAAGTCAATTGTATAACGAGGTTGCAAAAAAATAGAGCCGAAAGAAACGCTTACATACATAGATATATAGTTGTTTATGTATCACACACACAGACATACATACACCCACACATACATGTTTTTAAAAGGTATCAAGAATTACTCATCACATCTCTCAACATATTACAACAAATCCGACTCCGAAAATCAAAGGACTACAAAAACTTCCTTAATCAGAAATTTTATAAAGTATAATTATTGACAAATATAAAATAAAATGGTGCCACTAAAGTTTAAATAAACTCACATTTTCTAAAAAGATTACAAACAACAGCAAACGAATTAATAATATCAAAAACTATTTATATTTCATTAAAAATTTCTTATTGTAATAGAATTATTTTCTCATGTTAATACTATGCAATAAAAAATACTTGTGCTAAAATTTTTCTCATTTCCTGCAAAACTTTAAAAATTATTCAGGCTACAATTACTTACGGGATGTGGTAAGGAGATATTGTCAGATAAAACCGTTGCCCATATAAAATTTTAATAAAAAAAATAAGGTCTAAGATAGTTTTAGAACATCTAAGTTAAGCTTTTATTGCCAATTTACTTTTCTCGGTCTATATAAAATGTTTCACTAACTTTCCTATACTTTTCTTATATTTGTTCTTTGAAATATCGATATATCTAATATATTAACAGTGAGATATATAAGTATCCACCTTACATTAATTATATGTTTATAAAAACCTTTAAAAAAAAGTTAATTTCAAATAGTTAAATTTATAAAAAAATTATAACTATATTTTTAGAAAATATATATCGGGACTTTATCGCGTAATATTTTTTTTTTAAGGTGTACCTTTTAATTTATTCGACGTTTCGATCGAATTGCACCGATCGTGGTCACGGGTCGACTGTAAACTGTAAATATTTACGCGATAACGTCTCGATATATATTTTGAAATGTGTAAAAGTCGTGAAAGTTTAAAAACAGTACAATATTAGATAAATAAATGCTTTATTTTTGTTTAAGTTATTTGTTTAAGTAACATTAACGTTATTTCATTCCTAGAATCCAATTACTGGTATTACTGGACAGATTAAAGTAGACAATACTACCGGCGAGAGAACGAACTTCAATGTCGAAGTAATGGAGTTATCTAACAGCGGTTTTAATAGCATTGCGAAATGGGACGCAAAGACAGGCTTTGTTCACGCTCGAACGGCAAATGAAGTGTCCGATCTTTTAGCAGAAAAATGGCAGAACAAAACATTTAGAGTCGTTTCTAGAATTGGGGCCCCGTATCTTATTGAAAAAAAAGCGAAAGAAGGGGAGGTATTGCTTGGAAACGATCGCTATGAAGGTTACTCGAAAGATCTGATTCATGAAGTGTTGAAAGAGACCCTTCATTTAAATTATGAAATCGAAATCGTCCCGGGAAATGGATATGGGTCATATAATAAAGACACCAAGAAGTGGGATGGTCTTGTCGGACATCTTTTGGAAAGGGTAAATACGAAGTTAATACATTATAAATATTGAATATATTTATTATTTATAAGAACTCTTTTTACAGAAAGCTGATTTAGCTATTTGTGATTTGACCATAACATACGAAAGAAGAGCCGTCGTAGATTTTACGACACCGTTTATGACTTTAGGGATCAGCATTCTGTATTCAAAGGCAACGCCACCAGAACCGGAACTTTTCTCATTTCTGAAGCCATTTTCGGTAGATGTTTGGATTTATATGGCCGCTGCATTTTTAATGGTTTCGTTGTTACTTCATATTTTAGCTAGGTATTAAACCTTAGATAAGTTATTAAATATTTAACTTTAAATATTTACTATCTTAAACTTATAAATAAATATTACTTGATTAATAATTTTCAATCATTAACATTTTATTTGAAGACTTGCCCCGAATGATTGGGAAAATCCACACCCCTGCGAAAAGTCTCCCGAGGAATTGGAAAATATTTGGCATATCAAGAACTCCTGCTGGCTCACTGTCGGATCGATTATGACCCAAGGGTCTGATATATTACCGAAGTAAGAAATTCCTCATACTTTTGTCAACAACATTCTTGGTTTTGTAAATTACAAATACCTTTTGTGCATTTACGATGATAGGAAATAAGAACGGTCGTTATATAAAATTACTTTAAAAAATTTGTAAATAAATCACTCTTTCGAATTAATTATATTTAAACTGTCAAGTATATGATTTAGCATTTCTTATTAACGGTATAATTGTCATTTTAAAAATATCAAGGGGCTACTCGACAAGATGGGTATGTGGTATGTGGTGGTTCTTTGCTCTCATCATGTGTTCCTCATACACGGCCAACCTCGCCGCCTTCCTTACCAATGCGGCTATGGACGACTCCATTAAAAATGTAGAGGATTTAGCTTTACAAACTAAAATCAAATATGGAACTGTACTAGGAGGATCTACGTCTTCTTTCTTCCAGGTAAAATTATATATTTTTTATTTATAAAAATTACGATATCTGAATAAAAAATAATGAATACAATTCGTATATATATTTCAAATTTATTTATAATATCCCCAGAGATCAAATGTGTCGACTTATCAAAGAATGTGGTCGGCAATGGAGTCAGCGCGGCCATCAGTCTTCGTCAAAAACAACGACGTAGGGGTTGAGAGAGTTTTAAAATCGAAACGAGCGTATGCCTTCCTAATGGAGTCAACCGCGATCGAATATCAATTAGAACGCCGTTGCGATTTAATGAAAGTAGGCGATTTACTCGATTCTAAGGGATATGGTATTGCTATGCCATTTTGTAAGTAATTTAATTTACATTCATCCTCCACTAACATACGTAACATAAACAATATGAGTAAACATACTTATTAAGTAATTTTAGTAAATTTTAGCTTAGACAAAAATGTAATTTATTAATACAAGTAAATCGTAAATAAGGTAAAAAATATAAAAGTATCTTTTTACGTCAATATTATTGTCGCAACGGAACATCGGAATGAAGGGATTTTTTGAACCAAGACAGGCCGAAAAGCGATATATCCAGCCAGTAAAATATTTCATGCAAGAATATTTACTACCAGGAAACATCTTTTAAAGAAAAGGTCAAAGCTATTTTTAAAACAATAGAAAAAATATTATTCTTTTTTTTAATAAATGAAAAAATATATATGACTTCGTTAAATTAATTAAAAAAACAAGTAAAAACCTATTTTTGTTGCATTTCTTGTATTTTTTCAGTGTCGTCTTATCGAACAGCAGTTGATAACGCTGTTTTGAAATTGGCTGAAAGCGGCAAATTGCTAGAACTGAAAAACCGCTGGTGGATACCAGAAACACAAGGATGTGTGGTTTGTTTAATTAATCTTTACTTACAAACCATTTTCTAGATCTGTTCACCAACTTCTGAAGCAAAGCTGTTTATACTTTGATAATATTTACTTCACACACGCAGCTCTTCTTCTGCTAGATGTTGCTAACATTTAGATGATTCTTGACTATGTACTATATGTTTATATGTAAATTGTGATTGTTTAAGTTAACTTTCACTTTGTCATTTAACAGAACAATGTACGTATTACACTTTATATTGGTGGAATCATTCTAAACTACTATGAAATCTTAGAAAAATTGATAAAAGTAGACTATAATTATATTTTTGTACCAGTTATTATTAAGTCGCTAATACTCTTATATAACGATATATTATAGGCAGAAGTAGCTGGTGAAGAAGGAGCCAGCGCTGCAGAACTTGGCGTGGACAATGTTGGAGGAGTTTTCGTGGTGCTTGGTATCGGATGCGGTATAGCAGCCATTATGGGAGGATTGGAGTTCCTATGGCATGTGAGAGACGTTGCTGTTGAACAGAAGTTAAGTTTTACAGTATTTTTTTTTTAAATATGAAAACCATTTCTATCTGTCTACCATTTTTAAACCACTGATATTTCTATTAAGTTTTTCAAACTCTTACAGATGAGTCAATCAGAAGCATTTTGGGCCGAATTGAGATTTGCTTTAAGTTTTTGGGAAACAGAGAAACCGGTACATCATTCCCGGTCCTCTTCACCTGAATCAGATTCAAACAAGGTATCGAGAGCTTCCTCAGTCTTACGATCAGCAGTGGATTTATTTCATTTAGATGTTTTTAATAAATAAAATGTTTTTATTTTATTTATTTATTCCTTAATTAATCATTATCAATTTAGCATCCAATTAATATATTATTTTTTTTATTGTTCTTACATAATAGATCATATTTGAAATTTTTGTTAAAAAACGTTAATTAGTTTTTAATATAATTATGTAATTAAATTATAAAAATAATAAAAACCTTATTGAACTGTATTATTTTATCTCACAGTGTAATACGGGTCTTCAAAAAAATATAATTTTTTTTTATTTGTAAATTTCAAACAATATTATAACTATACTATATATATAACTAACTCTCCATATATTTTCCTGTATTTTTTACTTTACTGAATTATTATTATTATCACATATACCTATAGATCAACTATAATGTATTAAAGATGGTCTACTTGAGACAGAATGCTGATTTCATTTTAAATTAATATATTATGTACATATTGTATTACAAGAGTAAATAATCATGTATTTTAAGTATGTTAGTTTTTGTAGCTTAATGTGTTATTATTGAAAGTTGGTCAAATAAGATTTCTCGTTAGTTATTATCAATATAATTCGTCGTAAAATTGTTTATCAGATAACTTCTGAAAATAAACTTAATCTTGAACTATATTCTATTTTACCCAAGTAACTGGGGCAATCTTAATTGCTTTCAGCGGTCAGGACGCAATCGTTTTGTGGTACAAAATTTTAGATTTATAAGCGAAAACCTGCATGTATTAGAATAATGCTGAGGTATAGAAAAATATTTAATATTCATAAAAATATATCTTATATATAGTACCTTATTGTTACAAAAATATATATAAAGGGCATAATGAACAACTAAATTCTAAACAAATATTTATGGGTCACATAAGCTATTGCCTCGCAGTGAAATAAAAACCACTGCAGTTTAGCTTTCAGCACACCAGATGATGATCCTGATAGTCTGGTGGTTATCAGATATGCACGATTAATAAATCTCGTCAAAGTTAATAAAGCTGGTGGCAGCTCTGAGCACGGAGACGGCGCGAGACTGCGAGCGTTCCCGCGAGGTGGCGGTGGAGGGTGCGGTGGAGCGAGGCGGCGCAGCCAGGCGGTGCAGCGCGCGCGGGTTCAGCGAGGCACGCCACTCGCTTAATAGCGCTTCTTTGAAAGATACCTGAAATAGTAAGACAATAATAAGAATCATTATTTATTGTGTTATATTTTTAAAAGGCAGCACAATAACTTTTATTTTCTATTATTCAATAACATCGAAAGATATTAGTAAATTGTGTAATTGACATAAATTATATAAATATCTTTTTTGCAATTTCCAAATAAGAAAAAAAAACATGTTTTTGTTTATAAAAACAAGAATTAAATGTAGTTGTACACGTCATGTCTTTTACAAACATTTAAGAAATTTAAATAAAATACTTTAATACACTTAATCTTATAAAACACAAATATCTACCTTTTCTTCAACACATATCTTCTTAACATGTAAAAGGAAGTCTATAATGGCTACGAAAAATCCTATAATACCGCCAGATCCAAGAACAAGAAATATTCCGCTGGTATTTTTCATTTGTAAGGAGCCGCTGTCTTCCTCGCTTTCGGATTTCTGTGAAGGAAGTTCCTGTCTCAGATCTACCGATAACTTATTGTACGCATATTTTATTAAAATAAAGTTTATTATTTTATTTAATAAGACATTAATTATAAAAAAGGTTTACCTTACAGTCTTGTGCATTGTCCTCTTCCTCCCACCATTTTGTTTTCAACTTTAATAATTCTCCCGATTCTTGTAACGCTAATATCGCATTATCTATTTCTCTTTTATACGGTGAATCTTTGAAACAGAATAATTAGAATATTAGAATATTGTAAAACATATTAGGAAATACAGAAGTAAAGTTACTATTGTGTTATTTTTAATTGTATATAATATTTTAAGTAAGGCTTCATAAACCTGTGTTATGCGTACTTTTTGGCATTGCTATTCCGTAGTCCTTTGAATCCAATTTCGCTCCAGTCATTTTTAAATTACAGTATCTCTGCATATAATACTCGATTGAAGTAGATTCCATAAAAAAAGCGTATTTTCCTTCGCTTCTTAAAACGCGATCACGGCCTTCCTCATTTGAATTAGTAAAGACTGTAGGCCTTGCAGATTTCATAACATTCCAAAGTTTCTTGTACAGTGTATCGTTAGAAGTCTGAAATTTAATAATCGAATTGTTCAATCAAGCATTAGTTAATTAAGTTTTATTTGAATTTATATGAAACTTGATGTAACGCAACCTGAGTCCTAACGTAAAACATTAACACTCGAACTAGTGCATTCCATCCCTCGTCGCACTGAAAAGGGATCTAATTTGTCGTTTTAATAAACTTCGCATTCAATATAGTTATATTTGGAAGAAATTAGTAAAGTTTCTTTCGAGATTCTAACAGATAAAAAACATATGGCTTACGCCTAATATATAAAGCACATTGAACGTAAAAATTATACATGTGATTTAAACTATTCCCTAGTCAAAAACTAAACTAAACTTACTTCAAAAAATCTGTAAGTGGAAGCATTATGGAGAGCGCCATATGCAATACCATTTTGATCGACAAGATCTTTAATTTCTTGGATCTCATTACTACGTCGACTCGCACTGAGAAAGGTGGACATATTAGCGGTGTAAGATGCGGTCACGATCAAAGCAAAAAACCACCACATGCCCGCAACCCAACGCGATCCTGCTGCCCTGAAATAATAAAAAAACATTCTAAATCTTAAAAGTTGTACCGCACTACAATCTTAAACAAAACCCAGATATCAAATTTATTTATAGCAAATTATTCTTAGACCTGTGATGCTTTATCTTTATTGCTTAAGCACAACTAACCTTGGTAGAATATCGCATCCCTGCGTCATGATGGATCCCATAGTGAGCCACATGCAATTATACAAACTCCAAATGTTTTGGAGATTATCCGGATTCTGGTTACATGGATGAGGGTTGACCCAGTCACCTTGGCTCATGCTATAAATTTAAATCATAAAAATGTACAAAAATCTAATGTGAAATACTAATAAACACTTCTAATGCCATGCTAATACTTTTTTGTAATGATCGATTTTACAATTTCTAATAGTACAAAACTTTTGGGTGACCACAAGTCACAAATTTTGTTTCATGTATATTTTTGACAACTTACCGAGCACATATAAGAAGAACAAACGATACTAAAATATAAGTAGTGGCAAGATATAACCATACGTCCAAAGAGAGAGGGTTAATGAATGAAAACATATCAGGTACTTCAGGTTCTGGTTCCTTCGTCAGAAGACTGATTCCCAAAGACATGAAAGGTGTGGAAAAATCTACCAAAGCATTTCGTTCTGACGTGATAGCGATATCACAAATTGCTAAATCGGCATTCTGAAAAAATGATTTATTTTTATTGTAGGTACCGAACGTATTATATGTACGTACCGTACCGTAGTTGGTTTCAAAAAAAAATTACAAATTTGTTAAGAATATCTCTTCAAAACGATCTCTTTCATGTGACCTATGAGTGTTTAACAGGGATATTATATAAGACAGATATTGGGAAATAGATAATTACAATACCTTTTCTTAAGATAAATAGTGGGCATCGGCTATCTTCGTGTTACCGAACATAACCGACACATATAGGCTGTATAATGATAGAGCTGATTTTAGTAAAAAAAATTCCAAGAGATATAGTCATATTGTGTATGTTTCTTCTAATACAGACAACGTTATGAAATCAATCAAACTGATTATTATTATATGACAAATAGATAAAATGCCAAATTTTAAATAATTGGGAAGGATTATAAAGATATACCAGAATAATCATAATATTTATTAATGTTATTATTGTTATATAATTGCAATAATTTAATACTGAAAAGGTTATATTATTTCTTTTTATAACAATACACAATAGGGGGCTAGATCAACTATATATCGTTATATAAAACAGTAGCACTTGATCTTCTTGTTTTCAACACTAATACGAATGTTCCCATTGTTTTCTAACGCCCATTATTTATCTGGACTGTACTCTAACGATTCTGTTAAAGACTATACTTTAAAGATACGTAATAAAAATAATTACATAACAGTATAAATAGTATTCCCAAAAACAATTTTTAAATAGCATATATACTCACATGATCTAACAATTCTCCGATAATACCATTCCATTTCTTGGTGCCAGCTATAGGGTTGCCATACTCATCTCCACTTACTCTATAAAATTCATATTTTAAATCTTTGTCTTTAATTCTCATATGCTCGAAAATCTTATCAATGAGATCCACAGCGTATCCTCGAAATGATGTGGTTTCGTTGGAAAAATCGAAGTAAGGTTTGCCTTTTCTAGAGACTATCTAAAAAAAAGTAGACCTAGAGAATACTGGATAATTAATGTCAGGTGAAAATTATTCTTACCCGTATTACAGATTTCGAACTCCTAGCAGAAGATCGTTCAGTAATATCTTTTTCAGTATTCATAGTGTCAGTCTTAAAATCCCAGTTGCCAACATAAATAAACTGACTCTCGTTGCTCAATTTAGAATAATGGAGGACGAAGTTTGTTCTTTTTCCAAAATTATCAAACTCAATATTACCCGTGAAACCTTTATAAGATGTCTGTACAAAAAAAATAAGGAAAGTTTGAATTTAAATAAAGAGGAATCTGAACAGCGAAGAAATGCCTTTACAAATGTTTTTAAAAAACACAAATATGTATATACATACACACAAAAGTTTAAATATATTACCATATGGAGTACAAGTTAAGACTAGATTTAAATATCTTACCTTTAGTAAGGCTTCTCTTAAATCGTTACCTTGAGGCCACGCTGCTTCTTCATATTCTTGACTTTTCATGAAACACAATGGTGGGGGGTTAGCTATTGGAAATTTTCTTCTCGAATATGCTTTTTGATCTCCAGTATCTACTAACATAGTTCTTATTGCTTTATCAAGATGGCCTAAAGCATCAGCGGTTAGTGCCGTTTCTAACTGCAAAGAAATTATTTTATAAAATCTCATTAAAATCGCAAGCAACCTAATTAGGAGGCTATACCTGTATATTATAATTATTCATATCTTTATCTATCCAACGTATATCATTAGGCATGGTTAAATGTAATGTTGAAACATTGGCCCTAAAGTCTGAAAGTTCTTCGAGGTTGATTGTATACGCGTCAAGCGCTGTTAATATGAAACTCTGCAAAAAAAGTAAACGATGCTCTTTTAAAAATATGAAACAGTTTAAACAATCGTTGCCACTATATTGTGTATTAATATTGGACAACTGCTAAAACCAGAAAACAACATTAGAAGTTAGTCGGTCATGTGTACCTGATACTGTGTTGAATTTTCCACCTCTATAATCTGTTCCATATACATTTTTATATTATTGACATCACAATCTAAAACATGATAACTCATATGTACTACTTTAAATATATATTTAAATGTTTCTCGATTATCCCCATTGGGGTCGAGTTTTTTAAATAATATTTGGTCGTTTGTGTAAGGCCAAGTATTTATTATTTCTTGTAGACGGATGAAACCTAAAATCAAAAAATTAATATGAATCTAAAACGTTATATTAAAGCCAAAATAAATTTATTTACTGGTCTAATCAATCTAACTTTCAACAGTTTGTATTGGCGTAAGAGATATAAATAACAATATTTAATTGTTTTTTATAACAAGTATATATACATGTTTGTTACAGGAGATAAGTAAACAAATAAGAAGATTATATACACCTATTTCATATATTAAAACTTACTGCCATCATCTTCATAAAGAATCGTAAATTTATCCCAGTTGAGTGTGCTTATAAGAGTAGCATAAGCTTTGGATATAATTTCAGCTGATGGATGATAGTAAAAGGAGTACAAATCATTTTCCAGCGTAGCAGGCGGTTCCCATCCCAATATTAAATGAGATATCTAAAATCATGATGATCTTCAATTAAGAGTTATACAGACATTCATATAGATACAGTTAATTATTATGAAAGTTACGAATTTAAAGATTTATAGACTAAATCATACTTGATATGATTTATACACATAATTATTTATCGTTTAAAGTGAAAATTTTTCTAATTATACTAAAGAATTCTATTGTAATTTAATTATTAGTTTATATATGAGCACAAATAACATCAAATAATCTACAGTAAAAACAAATTATATTTACTTACATTTAGCCGATTGCATATTGAACACGTGACATCACAAATACCGCTTGTTGGTCGAGCATCAATTAACGCAACTATTCCATTATCAGCTGTTGTATTTGCACACACTAAATACACGATATTATTAATAAATAATTAATACTTCATGTTATAAATTATGAGCTTGTAAACAAATAAAACTCTAATTATGAGCTTGTAAACAAATAAAACTCACTCTCTAGAGCTGTTGAATAACTGTCAGTAACCCGCGATGAGATTAATTTGCCATGATAAGCGTTCGTGCTTCCAATTTTCAATATATTTTCGAAAGCCTGCGCTGAACTCGGCAACGTCTTTGAGTTAAATAGCCCTCCTGGAAAATATCAATGGTTTAAACAATGTTTGGTTGGTTTATATCTCACAATTGCACAGACACGTACCAATGGGTAAACGTGTACTGACTGCAGCATCCGTAGTTGGCAATTTGAAGAGAATTATTCCAAGAAATATTTTTAAAATGACCATTTTGTATAAATGCAACTTCAAATGCGAATAATATTTAGAGTGGCACGCGGCTTTCATGCCGCCTTCACACTGTCTGATGTATTTTTGGAAAACAATTTTAGGTCACATCAGCGGAAGACGTCGACGGAACATGCGACGTAGTCTACATTATTATCGACTGATTCAAACTTAAAATTATAATTCAGCTATTAACATTACAGTGATATCTCACAATAACTTTAACAATTTTGTATTTATTTTTTATGATAAGTGAATAATGAAGATATAAGGAATTTTTGATCAAAAACGTGCGAAACAATGTGGTGGTTAATTCTTGTTTGTATTAAAATTCATTCATCCAATTCGGAGATTCGTTATACGGAAACACGACAAAGTTTTTATCAAATTGGTAAGTACGGGAAAAAAATTTACTGGTCTTTTAATATTTTAGTGAAAGTATATGATTAAACGGAATACTTTTTATAAAAATAATTCCTGTTTCCTGCAAATGATATTGTACTAATAACAATAACAGAACACTGTAGTATAATTTGAACGAAAACGGCACTCCTAAGACCAATTTAATTTAGTCTGATATAGTAATTTAATTTTCAGCTGGTATTTTTGAAAACAATGCACTCACACCACGACTTGCTTTTAATGAAAGCATTAGATACGCAAATTTAGGAAAAGCTGAATTACAATCTATGTCAGACTCTCAAGGAGGAATAGGTATGAAGCTTAACTACTAAAAATTATAAAGTCCTTGTACAACAAATACTAGACTACTAACTACTAGTAAAAGTAGCAAAAGAAATAAAACTATTACTACCGATCAATAACAAAGTGTAAAATATTTTAATAACTAAATCATATCTGAATAGTCATCCATAATTTACATCAAAATGTTGAATATAAATGAACATAACTAAAATAATGTTGTTAACACTTTTATACATGTCATAGTTAAAGATCTGCGTCTTGAACCTGTTATCTTGCAGCCGTTCAGATCTGACAGCTATTCTATTTGGAGAGATTGTAAGTAATTCTTATATAAGGTAATTAAAATACTTAGGTAATTAAAATACTTTTCAAATTTATATTTTTAGCCTATGTTTTCAAATACCAAAAATTTTTTTTTTTTGTTTTTTCATAATTTTTTCAGTATGTTCCAATAAAACCATTGAACCTATAGCCATATTCGGACCCCAGAATCCTGTCACTGATGGCATTATCCGTGATCAATGTTATATTGCAAATATTCCACACATACAAGCAACCTGGCAGTCTGCAGATCCTGTCTTAGAGCTAAATCCAGAAACTAATACAGCCACAGAGACAACAGAAAATCAGAAGCTTCAGTTTAAGAAGATCTCCATTAACTTTTATCCGGCGGCCGAGGAGATTTTGTATGCGTACGCTATGTTGCTAAAGTACTACAAATGGAAAAACTTTGCCGTTCTTTACGAAGATGACTTGGGTAAGAGTTCGCGAAACTTTACGAAATTACTTCATTAGTATAATAAAATAAGTAAAAGAACATTTCAAACTATCTTAGCAAGGCAGTATACATTATATTATTGCTAGATACAATCTTATATCTAGAAACTAAACTAGTTGTTTTTAATACTTTATTCCTAAGAGGCTTAATGAGTAAACTATAGTAATTTGTATGTAAATTTGACGTAAGCATAATTAAAAACACGTAGCATCCAAAAGCTAGAATTTAATAAGTTTGTTTGAGTATTCTCAATTTCTTATTATAACTGTAGGTCTACTAAGGATACAAAAGATACTTTCAGAATTCACTGAAGATTACCCAGTCACAGTTAGACGATTAGATCCCAATGCTGATAACCATAATGTAAGTTTATATTTTTGTTAGTTATTTTGAGACGAAAACAATAAAGAGTCCACTTGAAATGAAGAAAATAGTTGGTCCTAAATTGATTTTTAAATGTTAGATTGTAAAGATTGGTTTTGTACTTTTATTATTACTGAATTTTGAGTGAAATAAGAAATTAGTAGACCGTTAGTTCAAAACTACATTAAATCAAAAAATAAACTAAGGCAGTCTTAATCGTAATGATTAAAAAATTGCAAAATAAACAATATTAAAATCTAATTTTAAAATAGAAAATTTGCTCATGATATTTCGATAAACGTTTCAGTATTATAACTTACTATATTTAATTATTGTAAATTGTGTAGTTTGGACTACTACAACTACTTCGGAGTTACCGGCCTTAAGGTCACTAACTTCTGATAGTGGCAAAATTAAATCAATAAGTTTCTATCCGTATAACATCTTTGGAGTACTTAATCCATCCTTCAACTAAAACCTCAAAGTCTTATACCAACACGGTATCAACTGACTACAATCATCACATATTAAAACTCCTCTTTAATATTTATAAGCTAAGTGTTTCAGATGCAGATGTTGAATAAAGGAGTCTATTCTAAAGTAATGCGTTAATATACATGGCTTAAGTAAACTTATCTGAAACACGGTGCTCAAAATTGTCTTCTTAGCATAATTTTGTAATCATATGTAAATAACTAAAAGCGCTTTAACATTTATAACAAAACACTCGTGATAATATGACTTCATCAACGACGTGAAACAGAATATTGCAATTTAGCAAATTAGACCGAGTAGTGTGTGTTATAAAATATTGTACCATTTTTTTAAAAGGCTAATTAAAATCGAAAATACTTACAACTCTAGTTATGTCTGCGGTTAGATAACATAAGTAGGCAAGACAAGCATTTAATCCAAAGGTTCAATTATTGAGGACTTTTTTACGTTTTAATTAAATTATTATCACTACTGACACACAAACACGTGAAAGTCTGAAAGTCGTTTTTTAATTTTCAGATATTTAAGGACCTCAAAAAATTTAATGAGTACCGTATTATCATGGACTGTGACGTAGACCGTGTCGTCAGATACTTGACTGAAGCCAGCTCTGTTAATATGGTTAACCATTATGAGGTACATTACAATACAATAGAAAATATAACAACAAACACACACTTGTATATTTTACAGAAGTACTGCAGATATGCGTAAACATTTTTAGTTCAGAATTACTGATCAATCCTTCGAAGTAAACATTTTATATTTTTGTTAAATATACTGTTTTATTCTTCATATTATTTGTTTTTACTTTTATAATAGGCACTTTCTAATATCGACTATATATATTATAACTTATCCAACCTTTAGTGAAATAGTGTTTGTCTTTACTCTGCTTCCTTTCCAAGCCTTGTAATATAATATTTGACTTTACACTGTATTTTACTTATATTTTCAGCATTATATTTTAATCACCATGGATGCATCGATAGTTGCAGAAGAACTACGTCGTTTTCAATCAAATATAACCTGGCTTAGTATAACAGAATATGATAAATTACAAAACTCACAACATTTCCTGACTCCAAGGATCAGTCGGTGGACCAGCGAAACAAGTATTGTGTATCCACCAGTAACTGACATCAAAGTATGTAACTAAAATCAAAAAGTTAAATTTTCAAAATTATCATAATAATTCAATTTTAGAACAAAATAAATTATATTTTAAAAAAATATATAATTGAGTTCTTTATACATTAATAGACAAATAGTTGTTTGTTTTGTTAATTTCAAAAAGGTTAATGCCCTGCTAATGGATGATGTAGCTAATCACGTTCTGAAAGCATTACAAAAAGTTGAAATGGTCGAGACTATAGAAAACAAAACCAGGAGCGATATATGTGGATCTGACAATGAACCGTGGGCATTCGGGGCTCTCCTTCAAGATGAAATATTGAAGGTAGCTTATCTCATCTTCACTTGTTTACTGAAACTAAATTATTCATAGCGTGAGACGAGAATAAATACAAATAATTTCACATTTTTACGTCTCATTGCTCTAAATAAATCTACACATTCATTTATGATAATTTGGAATTTTATGCTTTATCTTACTCCTATTTCTGTTCATGTTTATGTTCATTTTTAAGAACACAATCGTCCATTTATATGAGATTCTAATGTATTCATAAATATTGTTTTTTTTTTTTTCAGACAAAAACAACAGGCGTCACTGGAAATATAGAATTCAATGAGTACGGACAAAGAGTTAATTATACTCTGTATGTAAACGAAATTTACGTTTCAACGCTCGATACTATTGGTACCTGGTCCTCGGCTATAGGAGGCGAAATAATTGAAGATAGGCCTGAGTCTGACGATTACGACAGTAAAAAGAATGTTAAACATTTCTATGTTAGTATAATTTGTGAAAAATTCGGGTTGTATGCATTTTTAAATATCGAATCATAAAAAAAAAATAGTAGACCATCCTTATCAATTATTGGTATGAAAAATATTTTATGTCCTACTTAGAGGTCGTAAATTATTTTTAAATGTATACAAAAAAAATCATAAGACTCGGCGAAGCCGTTTCGAAGGATTTCGAATACAAATGCCGTGCCACGAGAATTTTATATATTAGATATAAAATAAATAACATACAATTAAGTATGAAAAAAATATATTAAATAAGGTATAAATAAAAAATGAAAGTAAATTTTGTTTTAGATAATATCCAAAAAAGCAAAACCTTACTTTTATGATAAAATACGATGTGATGAGAACGATCCTGACTGTGAAGAAGAAACGGCAGATGAAAATTACGAAGGATTTTCCGTGGACCTTGTTAAAGAAATATTTGATACATTAAGAAAACATAACCTCAATTTTACTTATTCGTTCTTACCCAAAACATATACCGATTACGGTAAATATAGACCAGAAGAGAAAAAGTGGGATGGATTAATCGGTGATCTCTTAGACAAAGTATGTTACATGTTGTTAAGCAACTTTTCAGTATTTATACCAAAACCTAACCTATTGGCTTCTAAAGCCTTCTAAATTTTTGTCTATCTATTATGTAGTATCTGTTGGTTTATGGTGTATCTATCATTTTGAGATGACAAGAATGTATAATACTGTTACATCCAAATATTATAAATGATTGCTCTAAACACCAGCTCATTCCCCTTTTTGTCCAACAGAGTGCAGATTTGGCAGTTTGTGATTTAACTATTACAGAAGAAAGGAAAAAAGTTGTGGATTTTTCAGTACCGTTTATGTCATTGGGCATCAGTATACTTTACATAAAAGAAAAAGAAGTACAACCAGCAATGTTCTCCTTCCTTAATCCATACACTTTTGATGTTTGGATCCACACAGCAACAGCCTTTTGCGTTGTTTCAATTATTCTCTTCGTATGCTCCCGGTGAATATATGTATATATATATATATGTTTATATTGTTTCACCTATCTTAGTTTTATTAGAAGCTTTTTCTTTTTTTTTATGTAGGATATCACCAGCAGATTGGGAAAATCCTCAACCATGCGATAAAGATCCAGAGGAGTTAGAAAATATCTGGAATTTTAAAAACTGTACGTGGCTGGCAATGGGTTCTATAATGTGCCAAGGATGTGACATCTTGCCGAAGTAATTAGATTATAAAAAATTGACATCACTAATCTAATATAACAAAAATTAATAACTTGTATTACTTCAGGGCTATCGGTAGTCGATGGGTTTGTTCCATGTGGTGGTTTTTTGCTGTAATCGTTTGTCAGACATATATAGCACAACTATCAGCTTCTATGACCTCAGCATTGGAATATGAACCAATAACTAAAGTAGAAGATCTTTCAGCACAAACCAAGGTCTTATATGGAGCAATTGATGGCGGATCGACTCTTGATTTCTTTAAGGTATTTTAACATGAACAGAGGTAATACATCCTTAAATAATGGTTTACACAATGGTTTTGGTTTTGATTCATTCTAAAAAATGTTTTTTGTATTGTAAATAATTAAAAAAATGTAACTGGCGAACACAATATGTGTTATCAAAAACTTTGTTCTAAAATTCCAATTCGAAAATTCCAATTTTTCTAGAGTTCCAAGGATAAAATTTTTAATAAAATGTATGAGAACATGGTAATAAATTCAGCAGTTCTAGTAAAAACTAATAAAGAGGGTGTAAAGAGAGTTTTAAAAGGAAATGGCAAATATGCTTTCTTTATGGAGTCCACCTCAATAGAATATGAATTAAAAAGAAACTGTGAACTTAAAAAAGTCGGCGAAGAATTAGATTCCAAGGACTATGGTATCGCCATGCCAGCGAGTGAGTACAATAAGAACTGACAAAAATTTTTAAACACATTATAATTCAATGTCATAATAAAAATTATACATTAACTTTACAACCGTGAACAGGTCCTACTTGCGAGTGCTGATTGTCTTGCTAGCCGAATTGCAATATTAATTGATTATAATCTTTAAGCCAATATCTATATCAAATTTATTGCGATGGATGTTGTTGTTCATAGAAAAATATTCAATATTTTGACGTTTGTAAATTGTGATCACAATAAAAAATACCTGGTAGAGTTTGTTGTGTGGTTCTTATCAGAGCGCATTTGGACCCCTCGTGGCCTTAGCCTTTAAGTTATAGAGTGTCCAGAACGGCTTATTTCGATATTTACTTAAAATAGGCCTAACTGACTCTTCAAATTGACGTACATAAATGATCACAAACATGGATTCAAAATGGAAAAAATATAAATAAGTAAATAAAAATGGTTACACAATAGAATTATTTATTACCTATTTGTAAAATTATTCAGAAAATTGCATATTTCGTTTTTTCTTCTTTTCTTAAATCTATTCTACCATTATGTTCATATACTCCTTGCGATTATAGCATATTTCAAAACTTCTAACTAACTATACATTTATTTATAATATATATTTATTTATAATATTTTATATCAAAATAAACAGATAGATCAATTTTGTTCCAATTGTCATCCCTTTTTGTCGACAAACAGCCCGGATCGCGCAAGAAGTTGCTTAGAAATTGAGTTGATACATTTTTTTTCCAACAAAAAGAAGCTTGGCCGATTTCGCTTTAAGTTATGTCGGTATTCTTTGATTGGTATCAAAATAGAGTCAATTGTATAATCAGGTAGCAAGAAATTGGAACCGAAAAATATGCTTACATAGATACACAAACACACACACATATACACATTTATTTAAAAAAGGTGTAGCATTACTCAGGACACCTACCTTAAAAAGACATTGCAAAAAAATCCGATATCGAAAATCGGGATCATAAGTTCCTTAATCAGGAAGTTAGAAATAAGAAAATACAATACATATTAATCATTTTTCAACATATGTTATTGTTTTCATAGTCTAAATTTTTGTTAATAATTGTTACAGACTCTCCATTTAGAAAATATATAAACCGAGCGATTTTAGAGCTGAAAGAACTGATGATATTAGATAAAGTCAAACGTAAGTGGTGGGAAGAGAAAAACGTCAGTCAGCCATGCGAGGTAGGATTATTTTTCAATATATTGAAATTGAAAAATACCTTATAAAAGATAGAATAATAATAACATCAATAAGAGCTAAATATTGATATATTTAAATATTGTATTATTTATTATATAATATATTTTTATTTTCTTATTTATAGGTGGAGGAAGACAAAAACGACGTAGAAGGAGATTTGGAAATGAAGAATTTAAATGGCGCTTTTGTTCTACTTATCGTCGGACTCGCTTTTTCCCTCTTCATCACTGCCCTCGAGTTCATGAATGAAGTCAGGAACATTGTTGTCCGGGAAAAGGTCAGGCAACTCGATACCAATATATTTAGTGACGAATCGCAAATTAACTTTAGCCGACATTCTTATGAATGTTTTACTATTGATTGTTTATTTGTTAGGTAATTTGTATATTTTTCAGGTATCACACAAAGAAGTATTTATCAAAGAGTTGAAGGCATCGCTGAACTTTTTCCAGCTCCAGAAGCCAGTTCTTAGAAATCCAAGTAGAGCGCCTTCTGTCGAATCTTCAAACAGCGAAAAAAAAAATATTAGGAACAACGTAATAGAAAACTTGCTAGAATTCGAAAAAGAAGTTCAATAAGAATTTAATAAGTCCAATTCTTGTACCACAATATATTATTTAAATAATCTTCAAGTTTCAACGCGTGCTCGTCAATTGCTTATAACATTCTTAACTAATACATAAAGATCTGTGTAGATATGATTTATACGATCATCAAGGTTTACTTGGTATTTTCTAAGATTTTCACGAGTACACATTTCAAATAAAATTATTTGTTATAGAAGTGTATTTTGTAAAATGTGGTAGAGATAAGTTGATGGCAGTTCGTGTACAGTCTGGCTCGATCAAAGTGATCTGAGAGAGTGAGGTCTCAGAGGAGATCAGTATAAAGGATTTTTTTTTTGTGGGTGCGAGTCCCACATCCTGGCACCTTTGACGTTATCAAAGTTGTTTTTTATATTTTTTTTTATTTTATACTCCCAGTAGAAGGATTCTCTATTGCCCTGATTGGGTCCGTCTAATTTATTCTCCATTGCAATCCGAGTGAGCCAGATGGGTTTCTTTGTAAAAAAGCCAATAGAAAAGCTTTTCTTAGATATGTGAATATTTATGTTTCAATAAATTTATGAATCTTATTTTAGGCTGATAAGGAAATTATTTTCTGTAATTGTATTAAATCTGCAAGGTAGAAAATCTGTGCGGCAAAAGCTTTTATTTATTTATTTCTTTATGCATAAAATACAATGGCGGATTTAATGCCATAGGCATTCTCTAAGTCAACCAAGCTTTTCCCTAATATGATTAATTTACTAATTATTGCTAACTAAATTGATTGATGTTTCTCATATAATATTTATCTTTAAGTCTTTGTTACGATGTGGAAAACTCTAACCAATAAATAAGTAATATATTTTGTATTGTATTAGTTACCTAGTGCAAAATCCTCGTAAATCAGAACATTATTAAATCAGAAATGTATTTATGTAAAAGGTTAATGGTTCATACTGATGAATTGATATTTATTCCCATAATATTTGAGCATCTAGTATAATGATCATTTCAATAGGTTATTAAAGTACCACAAATTTGATATAAGAGTTAATTAATACGATGCTGCATGAATTTATCTAATATTTGCCTGCGTTAGGTTTCCATCGCACGGCAAGACTTTATACGCATCGGTGTTAGAAATATTTTGTCGGTAAAGAACTTACAGTTTTGTCTCTTTGTTGTGATTAATATTTTAGCTTTGATTTAAATTTACAATTTTACGTCAATCTTTGTTGTGGTTAATATTTTGGCTTAGATTTAAATAATCTGTGTATAATTTTTCGAACATAATTTACCTTCACAGAGAACGAACAGTCTGCTTCAAAAGTCAATGACCATATTTAAGTTTCAAAATAGCTATGCCATATTATACCAAAATTGCTAAAAATGACAAACGCCAATATTGAATGAGAGTTCAAATTAAATATCAAGTTGTCAAGTTTATTAAACACATGTTGTGTTCCTGACAAATTTTATTTAATTTAACGTATTATGTATTTTGGTCTTGTTCTAAGTGACATTAGAAAACGCTCCGTCAGTATTAGCCTAAAATGCAGGGTTATGTATTAAATATTAAAATATAAAATACTAAATTTTGAAGTTTATAAATTAAACCTGTTCACGTGCAAAGTTGTAGTTCATACTAAATAAAGTTTTAGTAATACACTCCAGACACACATATCATGTATAATGAATAGTGTTACCCGGGTATTGCTTCTCGGTGAATATTAGGTACATTAAGTACACTCTGCGGGATACATTCTGATGTTATATGAAAAATATAACTTTATTTATGTTTCAGAATATATAAATCGTAAAACAGTCTATGTGTTGCATTGTTATAATCTAATATTGGGTATGGGTATCTATGCTAATGTTATTGTAGCGAGATAAATTTGTAAGTTTCTACAGTCGGGGTTATCTCCGGTACTACGATTTTGAACGAAATATAACAATAAATGCATTTGAAGTACTCACAAATGTTATTATGACGTGAGTGAATAAAATATAGAAATTTAAACAATACAATATACTGGAACACCTTTATATTTACTGACTATAATAATATAATATCATGTTTTTTATTAATTTGGAATCTGTCATTCTTACATGAGTATTCATTGTGTTTTCTTATTTTAACGGCATTAGATATCAAATATTTGTATAATATTTAAACGTAATTTGGCAAAAAAAATACACAGAGTAAGGTATGAAGACAAATGCAATATAAATATTGCATATATAAACTTTCCTTCCGCTTGGAATTAATAGAATATTTGTGTACCACGCTACTGATAGGCACAATGAAACGTCCTCTGTTTGTGATAGAAAAAGATCAGGCCAACATCATCAACGAAGTCAGCGGATTATCAACGACGGCAGCGGAAAGGCTATCAAAGCAGTGAAAAACAGAGTTCCAAGAAGAAATTAATCCTTTCCAAAATTCGAAGGAAAAGATTTTATTTAATAATTATATTACTTAGAACCATGTCACGTATTTTCAAAGATGATAGCCTATTAGAGACCTATTGGACTTCACTTAACTCATATGCCAAAAACGAATTAATCTTATGATACTATTGTATAAAACGAAAATACTAGAGAGTAGATTGTAAATAGCAGGATATTAGATTTCGACCTGACAGATTAATCCAAGGTTATCAATGTGACTATCTGTTTGAAGATACTATGAAATCAGTCAATGACTAATGTATTAGATGTCTATTATCTCAAATAAGGATATTGTATGCATCAATATGGATAACAAACTTAAATCTTATTCTTTAAAACCCCGATAGTAAACATCGAGTACGAGTTTAGATTACTATCCATTATAAATAAACATAAAAATCTTTCATTATTTATAATGTTATTATAGAGGAAGAGCTCTATTTATTAGTTTAATTACTTGCGCAATGAAACTATTCTACCTAAAAGTCTTAGATGTAGACGACGGGAAATCAACAATCAAAATAAAATGAACCATATATCAATGTAGTTATTTGGTTTCAGATTATTTATATTTATAATTGAATAAACTAAAACTAATGTCTAGGTCTAGATCCCTCTTGATAAATAGCATCCGGGAGTCTGCACGTGCTTGACTCGGTAAAAGGTCGCGTGCGCAACTATCGGAAACCGTATGGGAACCATCGGAAGCATTACGCATAACCGAACTAGTTAATAATAGTCAATATATTAGCTGAATTAACATTGCTCCGTTTGTTTGAAATATTATAATAGTGTTTGAAGTTAACATGCAATGTGTTTTACGCACGGCATTTTGATCGCGCAGTGATTGCATCGTATCCTGCGCAAGCGTAACAATCAGTTGTGGCGAAAGAATGCCAAATAACTCTTGGCTCAGTGGCGCGGGAGCCACGTATAGAGATGGCTGCTTCTTGGTATTCTTTGGCGTTCCTCGCCGCAACTGCTCTTGGTGCTTCTATCGCACGTAAGTTATCTTTGTAAATTATAAAAAATCGCACAAGATAAATAAGGAATATTTTAATTTGCTGTTTCTTTTTGGTATAGTTTATTTTTAATTTAATATTTCAATAAATTGTATGATACATCTTAAAAATATTCTCTATTCTAGCCATTTTTTAAATTTTATTATAATAAAATATTACGTTCAAAGCACTTGTTGTTCTGAAACTTAATTCTGTGATAACATATTTATCAATTGTTATTGTTTGTTTGTAAAAAATTGTAATATGCTCAAATTTTATATATTAGTATGTCTAAATCAAAAAATGGATTTCAACTTTGCCATTACTTTATATCAGTTATTTTGTGAATTATTAAATGTTTCATTTAATTTTTAATGGAACATACCTTTTTATTGAATGTTGTCTTTAAATACTATAGCTATTATTATAAAAATAATTATGAAAGTTATATAACCCACTTATTTTTAGTGCTTTTTTTTAAGTTAACAAAAATCAATAAGTTAGTATCTGATGGTAGTGAGATATAAGTTGTTATATTAATTACCCAAAAATTACTTTTTTACTGTTAGTATTAATTTTTCCTGCTACAAGTAAGGAAAACAGGCTAACACAGTTACGTTTTACATTCTTTATCACTTTGTATAATCTGAGATAGAATTTTTTATCTTTTCCATTGATTGAACTTTAGTATCGGTTGCAAGTGTTTAAGGTCAAGTTGATAATTATCATAGAAACATTTATCATTATTGCAATGATAATGAAAGACAAGTGAAATATTCTGATAAATTTATGTTACATAAAAATATATTAGTAAAATTCTACATTTACTTATATTTCTGAGACGAAATCTGAATTTTAAATGTATTAGTATATTATTCTTAAATAATTTTGGTGTTTTTATTTTAAAAATGTCAGTCTGTATCGTTGGAACGGCTTACTTTTTAGTGGAATGGGATTATAGGAAGATAGAGAAGTTAGAAGGAGTCAGTGGGCCTACATATAATATACATTTTATTAAAGAATCTTTTAGGATTTTAGCATTTAAATATTACATAAACTTGGTTAGTGATTTTTGCATGAGATAGAAATAAAAACTGATGTTTGAAATATCAATAAAAATATTTTTAAGGTAGTTTATACGATTCTGATAAATTTGTAAGTAAAGTTTTTTAAAATGTTTTATCATAATAAAATAACGAAAAATTCACAATATTTTTATAAATAACATATTCATAACATTATTACTGTTAGTTTAAATACAATTGTTTTATTCAGAGCTGCAGTTTTTCTCGATATAATAACAAAGAGTGAAACAAATGATTGTAACACCTCGTAACATATAATAAAACATAGTTTTATTTTATTGTAGGTTTTTTAACGTTTCTTTTCCAAACACATACTGGATGGAAGTTTTGTCAATTGTATCAGTTTGCAATATACTGTGAACTGTACTTTTATTATCTCTGCACCAAATAATGATAAAGGAATTAGCTGATTTTAAATAAGATTTTTTAAAAGAATCACCTTCAAATGACTAAAATTTTCAGATTATTTTATATTATCGGTGCTGACCACATTTTTAAAAAAATACTCAGTCTGATAATGAAGTAGATTAAAATCTATTTTCTTTGTATACACAAATTATGTGTTTGTTTTTTATAGGTACATATAATTAGTGATTAAACGAACTTACCTAAAGTGAAGTTCTATCATAATTATACGAAGGCTTTGTACGAATAGATTAGTATAATTTAATAGTTCACATGTAGTACACACAACAGCGTCGCCATCTTCACTGACTTGAGATCTCTTCTTTTTTTTTTTTTTTTTTTATAAGCTTGCCACCCTGTTATCGATGTCAGCGTTGTCTCGGCTGGAGGCTATCATTTAGTTTAGAGTGTTTAGTCACATTGATATTTTTTCTTGAAATGGGTAGAGGGGTGGGTGGGATACTAATCTATTCGTACAAAGCCTTCGTATAATTATGATAGAACTTCACTTTAGGTAAGTTCGTTTAATCACTAATTATACTTCAGGCTTTGTACTCTAGATTAGTATAATTTAATAGTTCACATGTAGATGTTGAGAGTAACTCTATTTTAAAAATATCAACAACAACAAAGAAGTTCTTTCAATTAATAATTCATTTATTAATATCTAGATCATGTTAATCCGATAGTGTAACACATCTGGCCAGGGAATCATCATGGCTGTCTGTGTCTGTTACATATCTATTATAAAATTTTTCAAATGTCTTAAAGCTACTCCAGCCCGCAGTTTTTCTGATGGAGTCTAAATTTACACCCATCTTGTATGCTTTAGAGGTAGACGCATGTCTTGTACTATGCGCGGTAAAGATAGAAACATCAATTCCACTATTGTCTAAAGTAGCTTTAATCCATCTGCTCAATGATTGCGAAGTAACAGAATTATAAGGTTTTTTAAGACTTATAAATAGATTATTATTAGAACGTAATGTCTTTGTCCTTTCCAAATAACAAGTTAAAGTTAACGCTGGACAGATTTCTGGTTTCTCATGAAAAAAGGGTAAAATAAGCTCTGGTTGCGTATTATTAGGACGAGAAGTTTTGATTAGGTCTGGTATTTTAATTCGAATTTCATTATTAAAAACAGCTATGTTTATAATATTTATCTTTGACAATGTCTGAACTCTGTGCGCAGTTGTCAAGGCCAGAAGGGTTGCTAACTTTTTGGAAATCTTTTCTAAAGTTAGAATTTCATTAGGGTACCAAGTAGCAAGACTGGTTAATACTTTAGATGTGTCCCAAGTAGTATTATATTTCGGTAATGGAGGTCGGAGTCTAAAGATTCCTTTAAAAAATCGTTTAACGCGGAAATCATTGCTTAAATCTTGGTCAAGTATCAATGTCAATGCTGATCTACAACTGTTAAGTGTTCCATATTGCGCGCCTGATTCATATAATTGCGTTAAAAATTGTATAACAGCTGTAACCGAGGTTACATACATATTTATATTGTTTTGATTACAAAATAGAAACCATTTTTTAAGGTAAGAGTCATATTGCTTGAGTGAGCTTACTGAGAGAGAAGATAACATGATTGGTATTGAAGATAAAGGTACATTTCTTCTTAGCAGTGATGTCCTGATAATATTCCGGCAACCAGGGTAATCTTCTGATGAACATCTCGGGTGCTGGAATGAGAGATAATCAGGTACTTAGAAGGCGGAAAATATAATGGTTTTGATATGAGAAGGCTTTTAAATAATGGGTACCATGGTTGTGTAGGCCATTGTGGCACTACAACTATACCTTTAGCCTTATCATCAATAATTTTCCTTAAAACTTTAAGGATTATAGAAAATGGGGGAAAACAATAAAAATAAAATTTAGACCAGGAAATAGTAAATGCGTCTATAACATAGGCATCAGGATCTTTGTGCCAAGATATGTATTTTACGCATTTCTTGTTCACTCTATTAGCAAAAATGTCTATTTCTGGACTCCCAAACTGTTTAGTAATTTTCAAGTAAGCATAATCCGATAGTTCCCATTCTATATCAGGGTGAATGCGGCGCGATTCTGCATCCGCGATATTATTTTCTGTTGAACTTATATACGATGCAAAGACAAATAAATTGTGCTTTTCACACCACTGCCACAGTTCCCGTGTGACATTAGTAAGGTGGGGATACTGTACACCGCCCATACGATTTATATATGAAATAGCCGTAGTATTATCTATTCTTAAAAGAATTTGGCAGTCGTGATAATTTTTAGCAAATATTTTTAGCCCGAAGAAGGCAGCGAGTATTTCCAAATAATTTATGTGTCTTGTACGTTCACTATTTGTCCATATACCGCTTGCCCGATCCTCCCCACAGGCAGCACCCCATCCCGTTGTTGAGGCATCACTAAATATCTCTAAACAAAACTCGTTTTGTTTAATCTTTTTAACAGGATTATCCAATACTTGAGACCACCAATCTAAATCAGGCAATACCGTTGGACAGATGGTCATATAACTGTTGTAATTGTCGTTATTTAATAAATTTAAATATTTACATCTTTCCAGTTTTTTAGTATAAAGCCAACCGTATTCCACGGCTGGACAGGCGGATGTTAGTAAACCTACCAATCGAGCAAATTCCCTAACTTTGCACCGATATTTAAAACGAAACTTATTAATTTCGAGTCTGATCTTCTCTATTTTATCTCTAGGTAGGCTAATATGATAATTATTTGAATTTATAATAAACCCTAAAAATTTACAACATGTGGAAGGGATTAGAACACTTTTGTCGGTATTAATGATAAAACCTAAAGAACGTAGAAGACCTAGGGTGTCTTTTATGTTTTCTAAACAAGATTCAAAAGATTTTGATATTAATAAAGTGTCATCCAAATAAACTGTAGATAGGTGTCCGCAAGATCGTAATAAACTGATAACGGGTTTCATGAGTTTTGTAAAAACAAAAGGCGATGTATTGAGACCAAACGGTAAAACATTAAATTGATATAATTTTTTATCAAATTGAAATCGAAGGTACTTTCTAGAGTTGTCATGAATACGTATTAAAAAATATGCATCTTTTAAATCAATTGTACTCATGAAACAGTCTTTAGAAACAAGTTTTAATGCGGTACGAAGATCTTCGAGTTTGAAATGATTAGTATCGATAAATCTATTTAAAGATTTTAAATTTAAAATAAATCTTGACTTTCCGTTAGGTTTTGGTACCAAAAATATTGGAGACAGGAACTGACCCTCACAAGGAGAACATTCTGTTATGGCTCCTATACTTAAAAGATTTTTAATCGATTCTTTCAACTGTGATTTTTCAGAAGCTGAATATAATCTTTCTGATGGAGTATTATATTGAAATACAGGTCGTGAAAATGGAATTTTATAACCATCTATCCACGATAGTATGTTAATATCGTTAGTAATAAGTGACCATTGTTTACGAAAACGATATAGTCTGCCAGCATATTTTACCTCGTCTAACGTCGGTTGTGACTTGGAGCTGGACGCGACGACTGTTTCCAGGAGTTCTCTTGAGGATTCTTGTGGGCAAGATCTTTTGTCCTCTGAATCCCCTTGTGCCTTGCCTGATGTGGGGGAGGACCACGGAAGTTTAAATTCCTTTGATTATTTTTGTAAGTAGTTTTAACAACTTTTTTAACGGTGGGTATTTTCATATCCGCACCGGATTTTGATATAGCTTTTGCAGTTCTTATTGTTTCGCAAAGTCCCTCACTGAAAAGTAATTTGTCTATTTTGGTAGCTTGAATTTGTTCCTTTATCTCTTTTTTTATGTTAGATATAATGAACCCTCTCCGTGTCCTTGAGTCTGTGTGCTGCGTGTCACAGAGGAGCTTACATGCATCCATTAGTTTTTGTATGAGCAGGGTATTATTTGCTTCAGCCATTAAATGGCTGAGGATATCTGCTATGCAGGCCGTCGCAGCACACAGCTGTTTTTGTTTAAATTCTATTCCTTTATCTCTTTTAATTACTGCATCTGAAATAGCAGCCTTAACTTCTGGATTGAGTGTAGGTGCATCTATTAATGTGCAATTGACTGGTGGCAAATATTTATCCAATAAATTTTTTCGTTCTTCTTTATTTAGCCCAGTCGTGGCAATATGCTCAAGACGAATGGCTAATTCAGGTTGAATATTGGAACTGTAGGCCTTATGTTGGGATGGGTCTTCTCCCAAAATTTTTAAAACATCGTCAGTAAGTTCTATCGGAGCAGATTCCTGGTCCATAGATGCAGTTGTTACAGCTACATGATCTAACGGTCGATCTGTAGAATCAGTTACTGGTGGTGGATAACCAGAACTACTTGTTGAAGGCGCAGTGTTCATAATAGTGTCAGTGCGCTGTACATGTTCGGGGGCATTGTCAGTAGGCGGTAAGGATACAATAGCCTCACTCGATTGAATTGGTACGTCTGAAAAGACAATATACTATTAGCCGTATCGGTTATTAGTATATTACGTGACTGACAGAATGCCCGCATAGTACTAATTTAACATGTGTAGTGGCAATCCAAACAATTGCCCGCAACACTAGGTATTATAAGTGTCTGCAACAAAAGTGATATTTCAAATAAATACCCGCAATCGTTACTTTCCACTTAGTACTATGTTATATTAAAACGCAAAGCGTTATAAATTATCAAAGCAAAGTAATATCCCAGGTGGATATTCGCATTGCATATTTATTCTGTAATTTCTAAAAATGTAATTTTAGTAAAGTGACAATCCAAATAATTGCCCGCATTACTTTATTACATATAATCATTAAAACTTAATTATTTTTAATTATTTATTTGTTCGAGGGTAGTTAAAAAATTACCAACCTTCTATGCTTAACGTCTCCTGATGATGAATCGTGGCATAAGTGCCTGATCTTGGCTGTGACGAGTCCGAACTTGAACTCGATGTTTCCGATGATGATGAATCGCAAGATGATGATGATGACTTTCTTGAATTCTTTTTTCGCGCTTGTAATAACATCTTATTTAATTTTTTCACTTTTCTTGCAATAACGTCGTAATTGTCAATTTCGGTACGTTTACGTTTACCCATTTTTAATATAAATAACTCAAGTAATTATTACTGTTATTAAAGTAGTCCGAAGTGGCGGAGCACTGAAATGTGAATGATAGCCTCCAGCCGAGACAACGCTGACATCGATAACAGGGTGGCAAGCTTATAAAAAAAAAAAAAAAAAAAGAAGAGATCTCAAGTCAGTGAAGATGGCGACGCTGTTGTGTGTACTACATGTGAACTATTAAATTATACTAATCTAGAGTACAAAGCCTGAAGTATAATTAGCGGTAATAATAATGCTGAGTTCCTAGTTAGGTCTTGCGCAATGTTACCTGCTAGGAGTCGCACGCGCATCGACTACCGCTACAATGTTATGTCATTAAAATTATGTAATTTCCAATGACAGCGCAACTACCAACACTTCAAACCTTTTTTCTAGCTAAATTACTGACAGATTAAAACTATGTAACTCCATAAAATGTTAAGAGATATATATTTGTTTTATGGTTACCGATTTAAACTATGTCTTATTAGAAGCAGCCAATTACTTAGATTGTAATTATGTAAAAATACCAACGCAGGTAGACTTAAAACAATTTGCCATCCTCAGGACAAATATTAAATTAAAACGATTTATATTTGACCTTGGAACTTCCACCGTAAATCGGTGTCTTCCTGTCGATTTGTTCTTTGTTTGGTGATGAGAAAGATGAAGATGAAGACTGATGATGTATGCAGTTCTAATACACTCTCTTCGATATGTGACAGAGTGGCCATCTTGGGGCAATGTTCTAAGCTTGGAGTTTTACATTAGTAAAGGTGGTGTTACATAAAAGCCTCTTGACCAGTGGTTTCCTAGATTTAAAATAGTCTATGTCATACCGCTATCTTTTAATTGTCAGTCTATTACATGTAATTTGTGTAATGCAAAGTCACAAAAGTACAAACACACGCTCATATGGTATAAACATATAAATAATACTCATTAAATTTAATAACTAAAATATATATTGCATGTGTGTATCTAGTTTTCTATCTATTGCACAACATCATTTATTAAGGTCAACTCATAATATCTAAAAAACATTTCATTTTCAGTATCATTTATGCCCCACCGAAGCCCATCGCTGGACACAGATATAAGATTTAGCAGGATCATGAGATATTTAAAACGTGTATGTACGTAGCTGAGGCTATACAACTATAGGGTGGTTGGATTAATAATATTAAACTCATTTTTAACTTACGAATGAAGCGGTGATGGCTTTTGTAATCACTCTCGAAAGTTCAGGAAAATACAGCACTCTTAAATATTATATTAATATAACGACACATTCTTTGTTTTGTATCTGAAATTTCTGATATTTTGGAATAATAATAATCTCTAATTGGTAATTTTATATTTAAGCTAACTATTGTTTTTGGCAATTAATAAGATTATAAATCCTCAACATATTCCCGGTGTTTCATTTAAAATAATTAAGTCATGAAAACTTATCACATTTATTGTATTAACTAGCAAATGTACATAAAATTTCAGTAAATAAAAAAACAGCTGCATATTCTAATGACTTCATGATTCCAAGTTCATCAGCATTACTAATTTCTAAAACTTACGACTAAACAAATATAAACTGAATGACATAATAATGCATTATGTATATATAAATAGTATTACAGTATTTTTGAGGATATCTATTTTAAGTGTTGGTGATCTTAATTTTAGATATACATAGTACTATTATTACACCTATGTGTAGAATAAAAAATATATTAATAAAGCATGTTCTTATCTCAGTGTATGTCTAGTTTTTATTATTAAATTGTATCTTGTAGCAAACACTCAAATTTTGGAAAAGGCGGCGTGTGGACGGGTATGGATCACATTACATGCTCCAAATATCCGACAACCCGGAGGAGATCTGCAAGATGCCATTGAACTGAACTGGGACTTTACCACATGTTCAAACTTACCTCAGCAGGTTAAAGAATTACATTTCATTCAATAAAAATAACAAAATAAATATAAAGGAAAATTTTTGTATTATCCTTGTATTATACCGTTTGGAGTTCATGGGAATTTTCTAATGTGTCAGTATTACAAATATTTCATTATAATGTTTTTTTCCCACACATGTTACGAAAGCAAGAGTGGAAGTCTTTATCCGTCTCGCCTGACCATTAGTCATTAGGGCACGCAACTTCATGGAGCACGCACCACGGAATTACTGTGGAACAGTTCCTAGCTTAACCGCAAACTATCAGATTTATAAACTGACAGCATACTTCCGAATTAACGTTGTTTATAAGATTGATTGACCTCTATACAATTAATTCAATTAATTCTTCAGCACCGTTTCCGTTTCTACATCCGATTATTTGTTATTTATTATTCATTACAAAAGATTTCTAAAAACATTTACCATATTTATTACATTTACTATCAGTAAAGTTGGTTGTGTAATTTCTTGCTAAATTTTATATTTTTGTATTTTATTACATAAGAATATACATTTATATTTTGGAATTATGATTATATTGTTCGATTAATAACTTCACTTTACATATATGACTTAGAGAATGTACAATTATTTTGATATTTTTTTCAGATTGGCCTCTTTAAACATAAGCCTGTGTTGTTAGCGAATGCATTGGCATTATATCCCATAGAATCAGCCGAGGGCTTTATAATAACCAATGTATCTCTCGGTGACACCAATTTGCCCGGCGATTGGAACAAAGGCGCCGGGATGAGGGGCCCCAATTGTCTTTGGCCATGGATTGGCGCGGGGGACAATCACATACAAACATACAACTGCCTTAAGATACAACCCACATGGATGGAGGATAATTCGTATGTTAAATCCATTTAAATAATAATACACTGTACATGACATACTTATATCATAGGAACCGTTTTAATATATATTAATAAGTCCCGAAAAAAATACATTTAAAATATTAATTCCGTTCATTACATTTTTAGCAGTAAGTAGAAAATAGATTAATTTTATTCAGACTCTGATTTCGGAGCAGTCGGATATACATTCATTAACTTATATAATAATAAATTACGTTAAATATAAAACATTTGAACAAATATTATTTTATACATTACTTATTAGTTTCTTGTAATGTTAGTTAATATTAAAATGTTGTTGATAAATTATGGTTTACCAAATGTCTAAATCGAAACAAACAAGAATATTCATAACATTGATTTTGAAATGTAATGTGACATAAAACTCACTGTCACTTCTGAGGTCTATTATCTTATTCAGTACCAATCATAAGAAATGACTAAGATCTTTCTTTGAAGACAAAGATAATAATTCTGCATTAGGATTGGTTGAAGAGGTATCTGGTTACTTATCTACCTACGTATTTCCTTACAAGTTGATGCAGACGCTAAATATCGGAATCCGGAAATATTAAATCGTAAAGCAATACCTATTAATACTCGACACCTGTGATACAGAGAACCGTCTTAGTTGAATAATCTTTCGTCGCCCATCAGTCAACAGCTATCGAAGTTCAAAAATTTGTAATTTCATTTATAGATCTTTCGATATGACCTAATCAATTTAAACCGATTAATGATACCTAATCGATATAATTTTCATTAAAACTGTTAATAAGCCAGATATTGAAAGTATTTAAAACCATTTTCATCACTTACAAATCATAAAGACTAAAAAGTCTACAACTTTCATAAATAAGGTTTCTTTATATTCTGTTTTATAACTTTTATTTTTTCTCAGCGAGAATATTTAGACCAAAAATTATTTTAACATTTCTGTATTATATAAGGTTCAAGTATTTTTGAAAGAATAAAGACATGAAAGATCAAATCTTCCCACACCATTATTATAAAAAATAGTACAAATTCCAGGTTATAAATGAAAATGTATGTTAATCAAGTGTCAATTGTGGTTTAGAAAACGTACAAACGAAATTTCAATAGAAATCTGTGTACATGTTTTCACTGTTGGTAACAAAAAGAACTTTTCAGTTTTTGAATCAACCACTGGCATACTTTTAACACTTTAATTGTAACAAGATAAATAAGATCTTAAATCTTACGTAAAGAACTTATTTAGAGATATTTAATATTACAAGTTTCTAACCGCGACATCTCCCGCACGAACCAGAAATACATTACCGGTCCAGACTAAAATTCAGAATTAATTCCAGCATGGAATGAAAAGTTTTCTAAATTTTGTAGAATGACCCCCGTATGCTATTTCTAAATATACTAGGGTGATACTATATTGCGGGTAGATGGTAGGCAGAGCAATATTAATATTAATTGAAATTAATTCCATAGACAGTCCCCGATTTCAAACATCTCCGTGTGTATTTGAACTAAGTATAAATATATTAAAATCTACCGTATTTATCTTGCAATGGTTTTTTCCAAAGTATAGAATCCACGAGGAAGGTACCCATATAATTTATAGAAGTTCTATAAATTGTCTTAGCTTTGATGATCATAACAGTCAAGTCAGTTTGTCCTGCATTTAGTGTATTTATGGATAAGTCGTTCCTGCATATTAAATTTCTTATTTTGTATATTATAGAAACTGTCCAAACATATAATTTTCACTTTCAATTCTTACACCTCAGTTGCGCGACTAAAATACTTAATGCTCAATTTTAGGTTACGAAAGGTTATTAGTAATTATTTTTTCTTTTTCAGGGAAAAAATAAACAAATTGAAGATTGGAGAACTTGTTATCCCGGGTACACACAATGCAGGAGCGTGGCGATTCGACACAGAAATCAGTTCCATTTCCCGGGACAGCTTCGTGCTATGCCAGGATAGATCCATCTGGGCACAACTGGTCCACGGCATCAGATACTTCGATTTTAGGATAGCCTATTACGACTTCTATCCAAGGATAGAAGATAGGTACGAGACTTTCTTACTTTAACAAGATAAAAAGAAATCATACGATATCATACAAACATGTGGTTTTATAACTTTTAGAATGATTTGCTATTATTGAATGCAAAATACTAACATTATTTAATATTCGTTTTTAACTTGTTTTTATATTAATATTCATTATTTAAAATATTTAGAAAAACTTAAGACTTAATACATTATCTTTTTTATTGTGTGTTGAAAAATAAATATATGTATTATAAAACGATGAAGCCATAATATTAAGAGGAGAGGTAAAACGCTAAAATGTCACTTTCTAGGATAAGTATTAGTTTCTTTTTAGATTTAATATTGAACACGAAAATCTAATGACGCAGTAATTTATAATGACCATATTTTTTCAGAATAGAGAAATGTTTTAATAATAAAAGTAGAACTTGATTCTGGGCATTGTAGTTTAAACCAAATTAAAAAACTATTTCTAAAACCATAAATGGAGAAAATTGTTTAAAAGACGCAATTTTTTATAATAATATATCTAACAAAGACGTTAATACCATTTTACGACACTTGTAGACAGTACATTTTTGGCAGAAAATTATAATTGCTAAAACACTAGAATCCATTTATATCTTTGCTATTAAAAACAACATTCAACGTCTCTGAAACTGTTATAAAAAGATATTAAATTTTACAATCTTTTATGTAACAAGAAAACAAGCAAGTCCAATTAACCATTCACTTTATTACTTACTGCGTACTTTATTCTAGAAAATTTTCATGATGCAAAGTTTTTTCTTTGTTTAATACTGAAAATCCTTTTAGTTCAGTTTTTATAATTTTATAAGCTCTCTTTTGATATAATGATATATGATTCTTAACTTTATACAACAACAATACTCAATTTGTATTTACTTCTTTTTCTAAATAAAACAATGATTGAAAAAAAAATTTTTAGTAATATTGCCAGCTTTAAATCATGTTATGATTATTTAAATATTGGTATTTTCAAAGACATGTGTAATATATTGGTGAAGTTAGTTATTCACATATAATATTTTGAGTTCAGACATTAAAACACACAAACACACATACGTGTGCCTAATTTAAATTCGTGTTTGCAGCGAATACTTAACCGCTGTTACGTGCGCTGCGGTCAGTGATCAGCTGTTCCGCCTCGCTTCCCATTGGACAATGTGTTTTATATTCGCTACTTAGAACCTAAATGAAACAAGAGATGATAGAACATTGCAAAATTTAACTTAAACAAAAATAATTATTTGTTGAATGTATTTCTATATTAAATGAGTCAAATAAATCTACTTCACTGCCTATCACCACTATTATACAACATTTTCATGACTTGCCTCCTCTACCACCTACCACTGCACTTATAATTTGTAAATGAGTGTAAATAATAAGTATGGTAGAGCAGGTGGTAAGACTTTTAGCAAAAAAATCGAATTATCACTTTATAATACGGTTTGTTGATAACATTATAATAATTGTTATAATTCCAGATATTGGCTGAATCATAACTTAATCCGAGTCCGTCCGTTAGTTCCACTTTTAAAAGAAATAAAAATGTTTTTGGACAGCACTAAGGAGGTTAGAGCATTAACTTATATATTTATTAGTTTTTATTAGCATTCTTTTAAGTCTAAAAACATTTACTTACACCAAAACTGAATTTAATTGATGAACTTCTAAAGGTTAGCAATGCTTAGTATATTAGTAATTAACCTAATTGATTCGTTATCTATAGGTAATTCATTTAAACTAATTTATGTATACTGTATTCGATTAATTATAACAGGATTGTAATCGATAGCTATATATCAACAACTAGCTGCTACTAACAGTTCCTCACGTGGTTGAACAATTTATTTACTATAAATAAATAAATATATTTATTTAAACTTTTCCAGGTGGTATTCCTGGACGCTCACCACTTTCCCTTAGGCTTCTACCAACAAAACGGGGCTCCCATCTGGGAAGTACACAGTGGGTTATTAAAAATAGTTCAGAAAGAACTGGGACCTCATCTAGCTTATGCATCACAGTTCAGCACCGGCCCTGGTACGAGAGGCCCTTCTCTTCAAAGCTTGATAGATGCTGATAAACGTTTACTCTTCAGCTATGTTGATAATAATATCGTACTTGGTAAGAACTTCATTTCAAATATGTAATCTAAACTAAATTTAACATTATATAAAATCTTATGAAGATATTAATTTTAGTTTCTATTTATATAAAAAACGTAAATTATATTATAATTATATAATTTTTTGTTTGGTCCAAAACATAAAATAATCTAAATAAGTAATTCCATAACTTAACATCTGTTCCAAAATGGTTCCTAACAGACTTGACTAATAACGTAGAATAACATAAGTGAAGGTGGCTCACCATAGACCCAAATGTCTCTTGTTTGTAACGAGCAATGTCAGTTCTTAAACGCAAGCGATCTGTTTTTTATGTTCCTTTGAAAGCCAACCCTAAATAGAATTAGATACTGCAATTTAGTATGTTTAGAAGTGTAAAGCGTTTTAGTTTATATTTGCGTTTGATTCTATTATAACGAAATATCAGTCTGCTTTAACTGATATCAACATGTCAAACAGTAATTAAAATCTTAATTATATTTTAAGGTGACAGATGGTACATACTTAATTATATTTTCAGGTAACAGATGGTTATGGCCGATATTACCTCATCTTTGGGCCAACACCAACAAACCTACGGAACTCTTCCACTACTTAGACCGTTCGATTAATAATTCTCCACAACCTTCAGCGCGATCGCCACTTTTTTCCGCAATGGCACAAACAACTCCGACTGTTCTGGATATTTTATTCCTTCGTGGTTCCCTACGGGAAAATAGTGATGCCGTCAATCGTAATGTAACAGCACGACTGTCTTCCCGTTGGCGAAATAAAGCCAATATTATATCCACAGATTTCTTTCTAAGCAATGATGTTATCGATGTTTCAATAACTCTAAATGTCGAGCGTTCTAATCGATTATGACGAAGCAATCGCTTTAGAAGTGGCGGAATTATATTAAATACAGCATATCGTCCTCAACTAGAAACCAGTGGTCGCCGTCCCCCGGGGTTCCCTCTCACTGAGTACAACCGGGACCGGGAACTCAAACCAAGACGCTCCCTTGACTTTATTTATTTTACAAATTGATTTGATTGCTTCTTACTGATCGTGCATATCCGGTGTGTCAATACAATAACACTGCCTGACGTTGTGATATAGCAATGAGATACGGGCGGATAGTAGTGAGATATTTTAAGTATTTTATTTAGTCGTTAACATTGAACTAGTCCATTGTTATTTGATAAGAAGCCAATGATTTATTATTATTTTATAATTGATTAAATTTATATAGCAAATGACTTTTTTTTTATATAAATATTTGAACCTAAGGTAAGTAAAACAAATATAACTTTAATGGTCCTTATATTAATTGTTACAATAAATAATATCTAATCATTAATAATAATTGTACTTGCAATAAAAAGAGGTAGATCACCCGTGCACGATGCACGACAGTAAAACTATATCACGTGTGAGGTGCCAAAAGTGGCAGCAGTTCCGCACGACTCATCCGAGAGAGGGCGCGGGCATCAAGCCCCATCGCAGCTGCAGCGCCGCGCACGTCGAGACCGAAGCTCTGCAGAAGAGCAGCCAGAGCAACTTCCTCGCCGGTCCGAGGATCCCGCAAACGAGGACAGGAGCTATTACACTGCGGCCATGAGCAGCGCTCGATTAGTCTTCGTGGTGCACACCGACCATGCTCTTTTCTGTTAGCGCTGCTGAGTCTTCGTTCCCAGCATGAAATCGCTTTCGGTAATGATACTCCTGATACATTAATTGCCAACCATTCCGGGCGAGCCAGTGCACCGTGAGCGATGCATGCAGGTGCAAACGCAGCTCGTACGTTTTTTAGACTCCCTCGAATAGCGGCACCGGTCTCGTGAACTGCGTCCCATTGAGCTCTAGTCCGTGGAGCACGGACTCCTTCTGCTGTAAGCTGCGCAGAGTCGAAAAGATATTGAAAAACAAATAGAGGTGTACGGATGTGTGGATATAAACGATATCCGAAATAACATAACCAGGGCTTTTCGTGAAACTCTCTAACACAAGAGCGAGGTGGTGACCCTAACCACAATGCATGACCCAAACGGGCAACGGCATTCGCTGAGGATGCACGTCTCATTCTGCGTGGACGATCCAAAAACCATCCAGAATCTGCAATGGCTGCGACACGGATATCATGACCTCGAAGAGCTCTTCTGGTTGCGTCAACGTGTAGCATGACGCCTGTTCCACCGGCGCTAGAACCGATAAGTAACAGGCGACCAGCAAGACCTAGCTTCAATAGTTCATTAAGGACTGCTCGAACAATGAAGCGGCCCACGAACGCAAAACTGTTGTTGCTTCTTGGGTGAATTCTAGTTCCTGCCCACATATCGCTTGAGCAGTATGGTAGTAAGACGTGATTGGAAGCATGCCAAAGCGGATTAGCGTGTGGGTCAGCTGACAACAACGCAGGGGCCCTCCGTAATCGAGGCCACCGCTTTGATGACATGAGGCCAGGACGTCGCCTCCACCGAGCTCCGCATGACGCTGCATCCCAGCAATAGCCGCCTCCCTCCAAATACACGATCCAATGGTGGCTGTTGCTGCCACGACGAATATAGTATCTAAGGAAAAAAGACAACATTTATTGAAAAACATGATACATAAAAAAAGCCTAAACCCAAATTTGGTTAAAAAAGATTTTTTGAGATAATATGATGTTCCATACCCTGCAGAAGAGCCGTCATTACAAGTAAGCGAAGTGTTAGAGAGCCAAACGAGCCGCAAGCTATCTGGCGGGGCTCCGCTCTCACAAGTCGCTAAAAACACCGCCTAAAACATAAAGATAATCAATATAATATAATGTAGGTAATCATATATACAATATACATCACCTATCATTGTTAATGTCAAGTGCAGTCACCAGTCACACGGTACTAATATTTTTTTACTAAGTTTAAGTAAATTGAGAGTTTACGGTAACTACAACATATGTTAAATATAATTTATTATTAAATTAATGCCATGTTGTCATTTTGTAAATACATAAATAAAATACGTAAAACATCACACAAACTCCTGGAAAATCAAGTTGTTATCAGACAATTTTTTTTATTAGTGGAATGAACCCTTGCACCATAGGTGGCGTAACCATTGAACAAAAAGGTAATGTTTGCTGTGTTTTAATTTGTTTGTTTTTCCTATTATTATTGCATTGCCATAGCTATATAGCAAAGTTATTAAAAAGGCATTTAACAAAAATATTATGCTTACTTTAATAGTTTAAACTATAACTCTCAATTTGTAACATTTTTATGAGTTCCACGCGTACACGGGCTATAAAAATTTCATTATAGGGCTTTTTATAATAATATAGCAAATACACAGAAAATGAAAATGTTTTTGTAGCTCTGAAATAATATTTTAATTTGTGGTCCACACAGACTCCAGGTGATGGGTGTCGAGGACAACATCTATTTATTCAATTATATTGAATATGATCACGACTCTCAATAAAATTAATAGTTATATAATACCCTTAACAATTCAATACTAAATATGACTTAAAGTGTTTTCGCTATTTATTTGATTTTATTTTTTTTTTTATTTGACTTTGAATTAAATAAAAGTAAATAACTTGAATACGATTAGATATATACATTAAATATATTTGTCTTTGTATATGCTATATTGTCATCATATCTCTTTATTATATTTAGTTTAATCAATTATTTTTAAACAAGAACGACCTTAGAAAGAACAATAAATATCAAATAATTTCTCATCTATTTAAAATATATATATCACAATGACAAATATAGAAAACAATGTAAAAAAAATTATAAGTAATAAAATATGAGCTGAAAATTTTTGTAATGTTCTGAGCAAAAGATTCTTTTCTATCGTAAAAGATTTACGATACTTATTACAATTTAGTGCGGTCATAAAACATGCATAAGACAGTCTATAATCTCAGCATGAGTGAATATTTTATTTTTCATCGCATGTAATTGCATACAGAATCTCGTTCATACGCTATAAAGAGTTATATAGAGATTTAGAGTTAGAGGTATAGAGAAATAGTAGAGCTGAATTTTGATACGATAATAATAAGAGTTATTGCTGACCCGAAGTTACTTAACATAATATGCGAGCTATTTAAATTTTATTATTAAGAATATACTATAAAATAGATAGAAAACGTTTTAAATAACAAGTTTATTTACATAGTCGGCGACTGCGTGTATTCCGGAACGTTATCGACTTTGATTTCATCATTATAACATTTCCATATATTATTCAATTTATTGTTATAAAAATTTTATCGTAATTTTTGTATGTAACATGCAACAATTAAGCAAAACACAGTTTAACACAATTTTTCACTTTGGCAAATCCGTAATTCACAAATGAAAATAAAAAAATATGCGTACACAGAGAGTCCAAGTGAGCCAGCAGGAGCGGCTTGCAGTCATCACTAAGAGTCATCCGCGGCAGATAAACAGCAGCGCAGGTTGCGACACCAAGTACACCCCATACTGACCGCGTCCGACCGCACCACCGAACTCACGATGCAACACTGCTACCGCGCACGGTAGCTCCAATGCTCCCTGTTTACAAAATAAAGCCTATTTAGAGCGAGGGCGAAGGGCCGCCTCGTCGCGCGGCGTTCGACCGAATAAAGGTAAGAGGCGGGCGGCTCGTTTGTTAGCAGGGGCAGCGAGACCGGCTCCGGCGGCGAGATCAAACGCGACGCAGATCAAAGGGGCCGCCGCGCGATCGGCATCCGTCATTATTATTATGCAAGCATTACGGAGCGCGCGTGACTCAGGCGAGTAGGCCACGCGAGCTGCGCGGGCGCCGCCTCGACCCCTCCCCTCGCGACCCCAACGCACCCCCACCCACTACTTCACCTTCTTGATGCACCACTTTACGCCCGCCCGCTCTACTCCTGAACACTGAATGTTCAATTGACTAAACTCTCCAGTATATTTTCGAATCAGATTAGACATTTTCTATTGTTTTTTATTAAAGATTTTACGTTTCTTTGCAAGTAATAACTTTGTTTGTTTGGTAATATGTAGTTGCTTTGAAGAAGTGCTCAAATAACTGGAAATTATTTCTACGAACTAAACATCTATATTATTTTACGACGAACAGGTGTGAGATTATTGATAAAGTTTTTTAATAAACGTTATAGTAATTTAAAAACTAGATATCCAGTGCTATTATATGGAAACTTAATAGTCATAGAACAACAATACAACACCCTACCTTTGTTCTTTAATATTATTCTAGTAGATCTCAATATGTTCTTACTTCTTCAAGTAACATAAGTTTGATATTATAACTATTATAACAGCTAGAAGTGATATCCATAGATGAAGGGGGAATGTGGACACAGAGCTAAGTAGAATATAATTGGCGGGCGGCACGGCGAGGTTCAAAGCCCGTACCTGCCTGTAAAAATGCCATCATAAAGCCAAGCCGCCACAATGAGCCCTTTGACAGTTGGTACCCACCTTTATGATGCCGACTCTGATATACGACTCGGTCTCATTAAACTTATTTTATCGACTGCCGATACAAAATCTAGAGCTACCCGTATAATAAATCAGGGCATCTAACAGAGCGGAAGAATAAACAATTTAGATCATTCAAAATCTTTATGGGTTATTATTCAATCCTATTATGTCGAAGTCGGAACGCTCTTTTAAAAGGTCTTTAATATAGAAGACTATTATACAGCCCATTTTCAATAACAATAAGCCTAACAAAAGTTTTTTGTGCCCTTTAATAGGGTCTTATTAATTTATTAGAGGCAGTAAACAGAAACCTCCGAAATGAGTTACGATACAGCTGTTTGTACCATCTTTTTTTATTTTTATATAAAAGCAATATGTGTTAGTATTTTAAGTTTCCTTTAAAAACATATAATAAATTACGTTATTTGAAAAATACTTAGTTATTTTATTGAAAGGAAAATAAAATTAATACTTTTAGAAGTTATAAAAATATTTTGGAATAATTTTAGTGTCGGTTATGACTTCGTCTTTTCATTTTTTTTTGTACAGTTATTATTGAATTCTCAAAACCTAAAAAATCCTTGTAAAAAAAAAGTTTAGAAGCTGCAACAATAAAAAATATGGAAAATATATTATTATAAGTTTGATATTTTACAAACATTGATTTCAATTCGAATATCTATCGGAAATTAAATCGATAGATTTTGTTTCTTATAACGATAAAGAAATAACTCGTAAGGATTTTGTTAACCAATATGTAAAACGCCTTTTTAATAAAAAAATAGTACTAACAGTTAAGTTCTAACTCATATTTATGATTTGAAGCTATTATTATAAATCCATGACAACTCTTTAGTGTCGGTGGGTTTTAATGAAGTAAATAGTTTTTTTTATATTTATAAATATATTTCACAAGTTACAGATTAAAAATAGTTTCTCAAAAAGTTTGGATAAGTAATATAAAGTAAAGTTAAGTACAAATTACAAAACGCCTTATTATTCTAATAGAATCTGTGCTTGTATCGTAAGACTGCTTCAATTAACTTTGTTTAAACTTATATTTCGTTTAACAAATATCTCATTTGAAATTACTTGAAAATGCATTAATCCATTCACTTACCTGATTTAAATTTTAGATTAATACAAAATATTCTAAAGAGTCCATTCTAAAGACCTCAGTTGTTTCAAACACTGTCATTTATTAAAATAATATCGATAGACACCACGCAGTAATAGTAATTTTACAACGCTACCGGCCGCGTTCTGGCAAAAAATATATAGTGCTCACCGTCCGCTACGTACAATCGCGGACATTATTATTGTCATTAAATTCACATTCTGATATAATTAATATATAATCAGATTATAAACAATAATTTGCATATTAAAGTTTAATTAAAAATTAAAAATTATCTTCTGTTTTGAAATGTATTTTTTATGTTTTTTTACAAATACAATTTATTACAAATAAAGTTGATAGTAACCATGTAACGTAGTTTATAAATGTTTCCCGCTCAGTTAGATCTCCTAAGCGTATATTAAGCATAACTTATGCTAATTACGCCTATCAAGTTAAGACTTAGTATTATATATTCAAACAAGTCGATATAAATCATCAATTAAATCAATATTTGTAACTGGTATCAGAGCTGGAGGACACGTGCGACTAATTATCGTGCTAAAGCACTTTCGTCACTGACAGTCCACGTGAATAAGCGTCGGAAGCAAAGTACGAATGGGCGAGTATAGTAGTAGTGCGATTCCCGGGCCGCAGCCTCCAAATCACAATAAATCTGAACCGATAAGTAGTCAGGCGGATTGTCGGCGCGGCGCGATCAAAGCGAAGGGAGGAACATGAAAGGCGCCGCCGATGTTCGCTAAGATGTTTCATTTGATACCGCGTTTCCACAACGTCCCGGCACTTATTTCCCTTTGTTCTGTGACATTTTAATTTTGATGTGGATTTCGAGTAACATGACGTGTGACAACGAAATTGACGAAGGTTAAAAATGGGTTAAATAATAATATAAGTAATATAGAGAATATTTTATATTTATCTCAGGGGTATTTGTAAGTCATGGCGTTTTTACCTTTTTTATTCTTAATATATTAGCAGTTAACCTAAATAAATAGTTGTGAAAAATAAGTAAAATTATTCTGTTGAAAGTTTAAAAGGTGCTTATTCCGTGACAATGGGCACGTGCAGTCGTATAGAGGCACACAGACCGTAACAGTTATTATCGCTTTATATGCATGAAGTAATAATGTACCTTTGAAAGCCGTCAGCTACTGGCGGCGGTGGCTTCGTGTAATTAAATATTAAATTGCCATAAACGACGTCGACTTCAATAAAATGCACTGTTTTTAAATAAAACAAGGAACTTATACATCTACGTGTACATGACGTATCATAGTTTTCTATATTACAATAATTATTGTGTAGCTACACGACTTCGTACGGATACTCATTTGAGCTTCAAGTTGTATTAATGTCTCGTAGACTCTGATGAGCCGTACCTATAAGTACAATGAACAAGCTGTAAGATAGATGTTATAGAATAAGAATATATATTATAGAATATATATTATAACTAGTTAACCTTAGTTATTATGGCCAGTTTTAATGATTTTTTCTACAATTTTTATTATGTGTAAAAATTTCAGTATTCATTTTTATAGTGCATTATAGAATATGCCAAGAGACACATTATTGACATTGAAAATACCTACTTTTAGCAATAGTCTAAAATAATTCTTATCATAGAAAGATGAAGATCTCTAAACCTATACTACTATTCCAAGCAGACGAAGTAGCAGAAAATACTACTTACAATAGTAACTAATAATAATTAGTGCTACAGATACAAACAAACAATAAAAATATTTATAATATATTTTAAATTAATTTAAATTATGTGAAAAAAAAATATTTTAAATTAATTTAAATTATGTGAAACAATTTTTTTTTTGTATAAGATTACTAAATTTTGCCAGGGATTTTATCTACTTTCCTCTCAAATTTTATGACATCCATCATATTTAATCAAATACATACATTTTAAGTTTCATTAAAAGTATATCCAAATCAATTGTTTACTATGAAACTTAGACATTTTGTAAGAGTAAAGAAATATATTCCTATATATTGATCACGACAATACCACATCCGATGTTATAAAATGCGTCCAGTAGTATTTACGTGATACACAAACATACTAAATAACAGAAAAAATATACTATTGTTCACTCCAATAACAGTCCACTTGTCTCCAATATCTTCTTACTAGTTTGTTATACGCATGTTTAATTTCGGGAATTGAACTTAAGATAAATTTCATATTATTGTAACATTAATTTATATATTGAGAAAAAATCTATTTTTAGAGTTTTAAATATGATTATAATTTTGTATACAAAGAAGAAATTACTAAACCGTTACTAAATCTAATATAATCGCGATAATCTTTTCAATTTTCTAATTTCTTTCGTAATGTAAACTTTTTAAGGTTGCAGTATACTGAAATATTTGTTAGAAATGGACTCCATTTTGAACTAACCATTTTAATTATAAAAAAATAAAATGTTTATATTATCACAAATAGAAAATCATCCACTAAGTATATTTGTATCCATATAGTATATTTTTAAACCACCAAAGTACCTTTACTTTAGCGGTTTAAATAATATTATGACCTTACATATATGAGTTTTTCTCGCGAAAATAATAGAATTAACGGAAATAATAATCTTCATAATATAAAAAGCGTTAAGTAAATATCATCAAAATCAGATAGTTTTTAGATCATACACAAACTAACAAATAAACAAAAGAATTGAAAAGAACGCAGCTTCTGTGTGATGTACTTAACATACAACAATATATATTAAATATATCATTGATAGATTATGCGTTGTTCTTTATTCTATGTAATTGCAAAACAACAAACTATTCTTTATTATCAAAACACCACCAGCGTATCTAATGAGGAACTAAATAATACACCACATTTGCATTCAAACCGTCTTTATTGACCATATATATTAGTAATAAATGAAAATACATTACAAAACGTATTGTTTTGCGATGTACAACAAAAAAATAAACTAAACAATACAAAAGAAACATCGTGAAACAGCGGCTCACCTAATAAATAGGATACAAAAGAAATATATTAAGGCACATTTCTTTATCACAGAATACACCAAATAACGTATTCGTATTCTATATTCAGAATACATCGACATACACTTCACTAAGCACTCTTATTGCCACAACTCATTTATATCAAATATTTATTAAGTTATAGTTGTTTTTAAGCTTACAATAAATTAATTGACGTCATCTACAAAGCTATATTAGCAGTTCGTATAATTTAAATATATACAAGAAAAAATTTATAAAAATTCATAAATATTTTTGAGATCCTAAAATTAATTCCTACTGTATACACTTTATTAAGCCATATCAAAATGGAGATTCAGGTCAAATAAAATCTAATTTAGAATAATGTTTTCTATATTATAAGCCATCAGTCTATTTCTTAATGCTTATTTTATTATTGCAAAACTTCTAAATCAAAAAAACCTAAAATAATCTCATAAAAGTCGAAATTATACATTTATTACAAAACTACTATTTATTATAAAGAGTTGTCTTAAATATTAGTAAATAATGTACTATTTAGAACAGTAATGGAACAGATAAAGTATATCATGTCTTCGAGTATTCACTAAATGTTTCACTTCATTCTTTTTTGTGCAAAATTTCCACAAAAATAATATTCAGGTCGTAATTGTTTGCTTCTCAACCGAGTGAAAAGAACTGTTTACTTGGCATTTTTTGTCTTTGTTTCTTGAGGAACTCCCGTGCTTGTTTGTCGCCTTGTCGTGACTCCAATGCTTTGATGGCGTCACCGTCTAAGATAAATATTGCTTTTAATATACTTAATTAGTTGTACTTTAATGAGTTTGCGTCAGTGTTATTTATAATTATTATGCTAGATTCCACTTTCGTCTCAATTTTGTCCGTATGGGAAGGAAAGGGAAGATGGTTTACCTATGTCCTCAGGGAGGAAGAGCGGTTTGCTTATGTTGGTAGAGAGAAAGAGAGAGAGTGGTTTTTCTGTATCTGTCCATACGGGAGGGAATGGATTTACGTACGGCAAGGAAGGAACGTGAGGATGCTTTATCTATTTTTGTGGGAAATATGAGCTGTTTATCTTTTTGTCCGTAGGCAGGAGTACAAGGGTGCTTTACCTATATTAGTAGGGCGGGTGAGCGGCACGTGTTGTTGCGGCAGACTGGAGATGGGCGCGGAGGTGTGCGCGACCTCGCTGAAGTGCACGTAGGCCTCCCCCATGAACGTGTTGCTGACGCTGAACATGTCCTTGTCCTTCACGACTAGGTGAAGGAGGCCGTCCGCCGTGCTAGCCTGAGCTTCCGATAGGGATCTGCAATAATAGATGCCGTGATGTTAGTCCGTTGTTTTCAGTCCAGGGAACATTTCGAAGTCTTTGTATACTCACATTAGGAACATTTCATCGTATAAAGGAAAGAGATTCTTGCTGTGAGTTTGAGTTTTCGGCTTCTCCACGTTTGCAAACGTATCTTCCGGAAGAAGTCCCACTCGTACGTATGAGTCACAGAGACCTATGAGTGAGTGATAAAGTTTAAATAAATTATCTGATATTCATCGTATTTTAATACTAAGAATGAATCAAAAACTAATACCGTTTGAATCAGTGGCCATTAAGTTTCTAGCGTTCATAATTTCTATCTTTATATTGTCCTCTACAAACTGCGCTCTGACTGTCAGTAAGCCCATCTTCGGATCGGTGATGGCTTGTTGTTCCTGCCATCTTTCCAAATGATATTGATGTATTAATTCTCTGGTCTCCATGCCGTGAAGTTTTAGTAGATATTCTACTCTCTTTAGCGTATCGGAGGTGAAGGTTTCTTTATTATCTTGTCGAAATGATCGTACCATTATTTTAAGACATTCGTGGAGATTGTGGAAGAAAGCTGGTGGTCGACGTTTCTGTAATTTTGTTAAAAATAATTTTAATATAACTGTCGTCTAGTAAAATTAAAAAAGTAAAAATACCACAACCATATCAAAACCGTCACCACACTAATATATATTCAAGTTAAGCTATCCAAAGCCCATCGTATCGATGGGTATGATTCATGCGTTGAAGAATTAGATGCACTCATAATAGTTTATTAGACATTAATAAGACATGCATCTTGCAGAGAGAAGGAAATCGTCGAGAGTAAAAAATATATATATTTTAAAGTATCATGAAGGTATAAAGATATACTGAGGTTTTTACTAATATACTGTTTAAAAATACTAAATAAGACACACGATCACAATGCAAATATCACTACACTGTTATTGTACTAATTCACTGACATTGAAGCAGTATTTTTGAATCGGACAAACGGACATACGAAGCTGATCACAAACATATGGATACATTATAGCATGCACCCTGTCATAATATTCTTTAAACATACTTTTTTATTAGTTCTAAAATAATGCAGTAAAATATTAAAAAATATTTATTTTATAGTAAATTACTAAATTGCAATTTTCAAATATTTATATAGCTCTTCAGATATCAGTTATAAAAGGCTCCTTATTCATAACTAGATTTACAAAAACAGGGGTCATGCTATAGCGGACTATACTATGGAGTACATAAACACAGTGAACAAGGTGCTGTCTTTATATGTGTTAATTTGTCTCATGGTTATGCTGTTTTTGTATCTGGGTGTGTACATGTGTGAACACATGTCCGTAAATATGATGTGTGTGCGCGTATCAGTAAGTGTGTATGTGTGTGTCTGTGAGCGCGTGTCCCTCGCTATGTATGTGTGTGAGAGCATGTCCGTAGGTGTGTATAGGTGTGTGAACTTGTGTCCATCGAATGTGTGTGTGTGTGAGAGCATGTATGTAGTCTGTAGGTATGTATGTGTGTGAGCGCGTGTCCGTAAGTATTTATGTGTGTGTTACCGCGTCCAAACGCGCGGCGGCCGACTTGGTCAGACGCCTCGGGTCGATATAACGAGTTATCTTTGCCCTTCGGTGCTATTAACAATAACAATTCATAAAATAAAAAAATATATACATAATAAATACTTTGTCAAATACTGTGCTAGATAATATTGCGTGAGGACAAATGGTATTATTTACCCGAACTAACACAGTTTTTGGAGAAACTTTGTTATTTCCAAAATATCTACGCCTAATCAAGCGGATACGGCTAGCGATTTTCTCTTTCTACAAATTAAAGATTTAGCTCTGTTAGTTAAAATGATGGACAACGTTAATAGATAGATATCGAAAATCCAGTAAATAATCCAAAAACAAAAATAATAGTAATATATTTTTAATTATATATAAATTAATAATTTCTTTACTGGGAAACGTTAATAAAAAAACTTAGAAAAACCATAAAGTTTTGTTAATACAGTGATCAATAGCGAGATGCACTCATACATACCTCCAAATTCGCTTGAATCAGTTCATACAACACTTCCCCCAGTTGTTCCCAAACTATATCCAGAGTCCTTGAAAAGTTTTCATTGTTAAGATGGTGGTACAATGTGTCCAGATTGGCTTCAAGGTATCTCATGACTCGGTCCATGCTTGAACAGTCTTGGTGCAGGAGTTCAGCGCCCTCTATTAGGAATCTAGTAATCGATGGCATCATCTGAAAATTTATTGAACTTTCTTTATATTTGCATGTTATATTTATTAGTTTTATAAAAATATAAAACAGAAGTTTTACGGAGGCGATTAATGATATAACTAGTGACAAGATCTCTATCGTGTTGCTGATTACGAGTAAGACTTACTTTCTTGTAAGTAAAACCTATGCTGGTTTTAGTTACTAAGAAAATTAACAATAAATTATGTTCTAACAAATAACATTTTCGTAATATCTATAAATACGGTAACTATGTTTTTTTTGTTCTCTATAGATTTTACTTTTTATTATATATTAAAATTACTTTAAGAAACTTTTTAACACTCATATCACAAAATGTATGACTGAATTTAATGTTTGTAATATAATATGTTGCAATAATAAATATTTCTACGAGAATTTATACAGCTGGATTAATTAATACGAAAGTAATATTAAGTGATTATGATGAATGCGTATTTATAGTGAGGAATGATAAAATATTCAGTTGACTCACCTTTTTGATCATAACTTCTAGAAGATCCGCTATTTTATTCTTAACAGTATCGATGGCATTGGCAAGAACGTTTTGCAAAGTCTCCTTGCATCTAAAAAAGTAATTTCAATTAAATAATATATATTTAGAAAAGGACTTCAAATTGGACCTTGAGGAATCCTCACTGTAATAGAAATAATGAGTGATCCCAAAATATTTATAATACTTTTATGAATTTTATAAGTCACCAAGAAATAATAAAATATCCCGATTGAGTGAATTTATAAAATAAACTAAGTACAATCCTCCATTGGCGGTGGCACCTACCGCTGCGCCTCCAGGGGCGACCGCGCCTCGCACATCCTCTGTATAATGTCGTCCATCCCCAGTTCAGCCACGAAGGGCTCGAGGCTCTGCCGCACGTAGTCGATGTTGTTGATGGCCACGCACCACTCCGTGGTCACCTCGAAGCGCTCCTCGTACACGGAGGTCACTGACCCCGCGCCCTCCACGCGACTTGCCGTGCGCTCGGAGAAGAACACGCAGCAGCGACAGATGTCCTGGAGGGGATAAGATATTTGACGCTCTAAAGATATCATGGAAGTTATGATACGACAGTAGGTATTATTTTAATCGTTCCCATGGATAATAATTCCAAAAATTCCAAAACTTCCTTTACACCTATTGTTAGCTACATTTGGTGCGACTTTAAGCAATCTCGTTTATTCTAAATTTAAAGCAGCTAAATTACCCTTAAAACATCTTAAAACCAACACTTATAGTCGTACATATAAACAACTATAGTATCTAATCAACTACAGATATGTAAGTATATACTTACGTCCACAATTTTCGCCACAAACGTATAGCAGCCTTCGACGTCTGGCCAAGCTAGCTGCTGCCAAAATATCTTGATCTGATAGAAAATAGCTAACGTGTCAACTCCAGAACTGCTGTACTTTACATGCGTATCGACTGGTGACAAGTTATCTAGCTCTACTGCCTTTTCTATACGAGTGAGGGCTTTAAAGGCCGCGATGTCTAACCACTGGGCGACCCCTCCGAAGAACCAAGAGTGGAACTTTGAAATTGCATAGGACTGCCAATCTGTTTCATTAAGACCTTGTCCTAACCTGCAACATATTTAGAACTCAAGTCGATTCATATAAAAGTATCAATAATTAAATATTCTAATTAATTGAAAATATGTAATACTTTAGTATATCAATTTTAAATCATTTTATAATACTCACGTTAAGAACCTTTGCAAGGCCAAATATAATTCGAACAACGTTGTTCCCATAGCCAACGGTTCGGAACCCACTTCTGTAGCCCCCAGACCAGTCTCGCCGTTCAGACCTCCGGCCAAATGTACGCTATTTGTAGATCCCTCACTATACCTCAGACGTTTCAAGCTTTTACAAACTTGAATCACTTCCGGTTCAACTAATGATGCTATCTTATCTTCGTACACTCCATATAGTGTTTTCGAGTATGGAAAACTCATTACTCTAAAACAAGGTAGAAATAGAAGATTTGTAAAAGAAAAGAATAAAAGATTACAAAAAGAAAATGTTAAATAAGTACTTACTCTACAAAAACTCTGTCAAAATACTCAACAGCTCTTTGCAGATCCGATCTAACTAATTGTATAACTCTAATCAGATGCTGCAGCCTGGATTCCTCTGTTTTGTCCTTACACTCATTATTATCTAGTATATGAACGAACCAATCCGAGGCACCCTGTATAGCGGCCTGGTTCAATACTTCATGTATCGTTAGCTTGCCGCCGTCGTCCTTGTATCTCAACCATCCATATAAATTTGCCGGAAACAAATCTATAGTTTCCGGTAGATCCAACACGGACAGCTTATAGAGAATCTTCAGCACTTCTCTGAGCGTTTTCATCACAGTCTTATCGCCCGCCGTCTTCTTCCTTAACTTTCGAATGTGACTGTAACACGTCGGCAGCAATTTCTTCGCTCCATCCCAAAAGAGCTTGACGTCCTCTTCATCTACTAGACCTGACAAGAAAAAACGAGACTTCCCGTTAGCAAACTAACTCAATGAGGTCTACTTTCTTTCGGAGGAAGGGCGCGTCATATAGAAAGCGACAGTAGTGCGGTTAAAGGAAACCCGTTCCCAAGTCACGTGGTAAACCGAAACATGGGATTGGAGATGCGTCATAAATGGGGCATCAGAAGAGTTTAAAATAAAATACCGATGCGAAGTTTCGTCGATAAGCAGTACGCACCGGACTGCAGCGGCTTAGCGAGCTTGTCCAGCAGGTCCGTGAAGAGGGCGAAGCTGAGCGGGTGCTGGTGCGTGAGCGCGCAGTACACGGCCCACTGCGCGCGCGCGGCGCCGGCGCCCAGCCCGCTCTGCGCCGCGTGCTGCGTCACCAGCGCCTCCGCGCACGAGCTGAAGTTGCCGCACCACCAGTACGGGGCCACCTGCGGCGCACCAGCGGGATATAACTACTTGTAATGTTACATTGAGGGAGGGAATCTCTCGGATTAGATATACACGCGGAATAAATGTTTGTGAGATCCATAGTTCTCTCTCGAGTTTGGGTGTGCATCGTTATCACAGTTCGGCCGAGAGACGCGCCCCGTTGGGCGTAGGCCTCCGAGGTTCTCCAAAACGTCCGGTCCTATGCCGCCTGCGTGCGACGTCTACCATACAGATCTTCCGCCAACCTTGTTGGGGAACTACTAACGATGCGTTTCCCGGCTCGTGGCCGCCAAACGAAGACCTAATTTCGAGACCATGTACAGCAGTGCAGCAGCAGAAAAATAATTTAAATGAAGAAGAATTCGGGCGACAGCAAATTCTGTACATTGAATGAACCCGACAGTATATCTCCTGAATATTAATAACTTAACAGTGTAGTCTTTATTTAGAAACAAATTATTGCCGCTCGGCTGTGGCTTTGCCCTTATTTATCTATTATTCAAACTAATATCATTTTACAAATTCCTCGATAACACTACCCACTGCATATTAAAAACCCTCATGTAATTTTACAAAAATGATCTTGATTCAACACTGTATGTAAACGTCAATACATAAGTAGGCAGTACCCGAGTGCCATTAAACGTTATCAATCAAGGACTTTATGTACACTATTAGAATTATATACATGAAATGTCGACTATAATTTATTTTCCATCATGTATACATTCACTAAAACCTTCAACAGTTATAAATCAATAACTTTTATAAAATTACAAGCTTTCACAGAAAAGTGGATCTAAAGTCGTTAGTTATATAAACAAAGACGTCTAGTGTTTTTCTAATCTAAATATTAAGACTTTTCATATGCTAGTAGTGTTTTATATAGAAAAGATTAAATTAAATAAAATTATATATTTAAATTACTAATACTTTATTTTATTCTAATCTGACATTACGATATAAAAAAGGTAATCTGTCGTTTCCGAGGAGTGTAGTAGGTGTGAAAGACATTCCAGCGCCTTCGCGTTTCCATTTGGTTTGTAATTGACTATACAAGTCTACCGCAATCGTTTTTTATTTTTGTATAGAATTTTTGTTGTTAACAAAATAATGTCAAAGAAAAATCAAATGCTTCGAAAACAAATGAATTACTCAATTCGAACAAGCTTAAATTTAAATGCCAATATAAACGCCACATATTTGTGATCAAAATAGCAAGTTCAATAAAATGCAAATTTACTTCACAATAAATAATTCTGTTATATCGGAGCTCGCTCTGCTACTGACGCTGGTATCTTTTTCCTAAGACAATTATTTGTAGATTTAGTTCTGTTGCATTTGCTGTTTAAAAAATAAGATACATGACTGTCGAAACTAATGCTGAGTTAGTTAGTTACCACTCTTTAATATATTATATTACTCTGGGATAACGCTGACATAAATTATATTTTAGTCTTAAGTATGCTTATTATTATTATTATTTTTCCTTCCTATGGGCTTCCCGAGAGTTTATGCAAGTGGATCACCAGCTTTCTCACTGGGCGGAGTATACAGGTCGTACTCGACGGTTTTTGCTCGGACCCCAAGCCCGTGAACGCTGGTGTACCCCAAGGCTGTGTGCTATCCCCAACCCTGTTTCTCCTGCACATCAATGATATGTTGGATATTTCCAACATACATTGTTATGCGGATGACAGCACTGGGGATGCGGTATATTCCGGCCGTGCAGGTCTCTCTCGGGAAAACGTCGACGAGTGTCGAAAGAAACTTGTGTCTTCTATAGAGACCTCCCTGGGGATGGTCTCAGAATGGGGTGAACTGAACCTCGTCCAGTTTAATCCCCAAAAGACACAGGTTTGCGCGTTTACCACCAAGAAAACCCCATTTGTCGTATCGCCACTCTTCGAGAGCACACCCCTCACCGCCTCGCCAAGTATCAGAATACTGGGACTCGACATTTCGAGCGACTGTCGGTTTCGTGGTCATTTGGAGAGCAAGGCCAAGTTGGCCTCGATGAAATTGGGTGTGATCAATAGAGCGAGGCAGTATTTCAATGCTGGCCAAAGACTTGCGCTCTATAAGGCGCAGGTCCGGCCACATATGGAGTACTGTTCTCATCTCTGGTCCGGATCACCCCAATATCAGCTTCTACCTTTTGACCGCGTACAACGGAGAGCCGTACGGATTGTCGGGGACCCGGTGCTCTGTGAACGGCTGGACTCTTTGGCACTGCGTAGAGACGTGGCTTCTTTGTGCGTCTTCTATCGCATTTACAACGGGGAGTGTTCCGAAGAGCTATTTAATCTGATGCCTGCCGCCGAATTTCATCACCGCACAGCACGTCACCGCCTTCATTACCATCCTTACCACCTGGATGCATGGCGTTCTTCTACTGTGCGGTTTGCAAGTACCTTTCTTCCACGTGTCACAAAGATGTGGAATGAGCTTCCTTCGGCGGTGTTTCCAGATCGATACGACATGGGTACCTTTAAAAAAGGCGTTCATTCCTATCTCCAAGGCCGGCAACGCTCTTGTGAGTCTTCGGATGTTGCAAGAGTTCATGGGCGGCGGTGATCACATTTTATCAGTGACCCGCATGCTCGTTTGCCCTCCTTTTCCATAAAAAAAAAAAAATAAAAAAAAAAAAAAAATGCTCATAAGAAAGCTAATGATTTTACTAAGCAAACAATATAAATACCAGAAACAGTATACAGTTATTTATCAAGTTTCCAAAAAACTTTCAAGTTTTATCTTATTAATAAAATTTAAAAAAGTAGTTAAGGAGCGTTCTACTTGCAGAAGGTAAAAATATAACCGAATATTTACATGATGATGCACCCTATGAAGCGATCAATGCCTGGTCACTTTAAGTTTTTTTTTTTGCACCCCTACTAACGTCCTCTCTCCTGCACATCTAAGGTTGCCTGGTAGAGAATGTCTTACTAGCATTAAGCCCGCCTTTTGTACATTATGTTGAGTATTGTGCAATAAAGAGTAAATAAATAAATAAATAAAATAAATAATATAAATGTAATTTAGAATTTATGTATGGTTTTAAAAAAAATAGCAATAATAAAAGAAAAGCGTGCTGAGTCTCTGTGAATAACTCTTCTCAGATAAAGGGTAATAATAGTCATCTTTCCGAAATGGTCGTCGTTATGACAACGAACATATATTTTGGTAAAAATTTATTGATTTTGGAAAAAAAAAATCTACTTTCTCATGTACAGACCTAATATTATGTAAACTTACCTTAGAACTTTCTAGCTCATGCAGCAGCAGTATTCTCAATAGGTGCCGATGTTCCTGAGCTGCAACTTGCGCATTCTTCTCCGATGAAAAGTTAAAGCGCACTTTCAGCACTCCTTGCCTTCTTAATTTACTCTTCCTACTTAAGTTGAGCCACATGATCATACCTCCGGCTGGAATGGACTGAAATACATACGATTAAATATATACTTCATAAATAAAAACCTATTTATAGAGTTATATGGCATAAATATGAAAGTGAAAAAGATTAGAATATAAACACGCCTAACAAAAAATACCAGCTCTACAGAAGGCAAAAATTATCAAGAAAGCCACTAATAACTCAGATTGCAGAAGTATTTACAATCCCTACTCGTTATTATGTATTTATGTCTTTTTAATCTATAATTACGTAAGTTTTGAAATATACTACAAATAAGTCTTGTTGTAAGTATCAGGCAAAACCTTAATTCTCATAGTCAACTATTATTTTCAAAAATAGAAACAGAAAAAGGAAGTATAAAACTGTTTCAAAACATTGAGCGCCTAAAATTAACAAAGTGTAATGTTTAACTATAAGAACCGACACGAACTCGAACTCATGACTTAAATCAAAGCAAAACGGAATATATTATTAAAACTAAAGTATACATTGTATTGTTTTTAATAAAATTAATAAACAAAAGGAGGCAATTTCTTCATCAAGAATCTATTTAAATAAAAATGTATTTTTCTTAGCAAATGCTTATTATACATATTATATGATATATATTATTATTAGATCATATTAAAACAGTTTTCCATCAAGGTCTCATGATTAATAAGATGACACGTTACAGAAGTGATTTAAATTCAATGTTTCCTTGATAATTCTATTGTATCAACTTACTTTGAGCGGTATGTTCGCCGTTCCTATTAGCTCATTATCGTGTTTTCCAGTTGACGCCGTAATGGCAATTTCTTTCATAAGCTTCCGAAGTCCCTTCACGCCCTTTACTTCAAATATTTTAGTCATTTTTTCTTTCACCGTCTCCGCTGGATCGAAATCCCTATAATTTTATATGTGAACATAGATTGTTCTGATTTAAATACTATTGTTTTTAAATTCATGTTTTACTTACCATACTTCTAAGCAGATTGAATCTTCTTGTAAGCTGCCTGGTATTGGTCTGAAACAGGAAATATTAATTAAATAAATACCTACTAATAGTTTGTTTATATAATGCCGTCATGGCGGATACTGGCAGAAGTGAAGCGAATTCTTGTTTAATAGTTACCGAAGTCGTAAAACCACATGCAATTACACTTTCATGTATACCTGGTCTTCAATCGCGAATGTTGTAAACACACACATAAATAATAATCTATACTCACAATGAAAAATGTTCTTCCCATACAGGGTTAAGTGTGCCCGACTTCACCGAGGTGTTATATCTATGAGATGTGTTCGACATCAGGTAAATTGTTACAAAAGGGTCACTTAAACCATTTGGATCTTTAGGTACGAGATCCTTCCCTTCAACTACTTCTACATTTAGCATTAACTCGGGAGGTTCCTTCGCCTCTGCCTTTGTTAGTAGTTCCGTGTGCTTTTCGTTAGATATTTTGAATGCTTCCTGTACGTAGGACAACAGTGCCTGCTGTCCTACCTCGCACCCTACGTCACATCCGCCGACATTGTGCAAAATTTCATACAATATTTCCAAATATAATTCATCCACCTGAAAATCAAATTATAACTGTTATTATTGTGTAAATTACTGAAATATATTATACTCGTATATTAGGAATGACACCGCGATAGACACGTTTCTATTAGGTGCCATTGACATACTAATAAATATTTTATAATAAAAAATACAACAGTTAGTCAAGTTATTAATACTCATTTAATACTCAAGTAAAAGAACGGAACAGAACTGGTAAATGATTGGATGAGTTATAACTATGAAAATTTTCCGGAAGTATTGATTGACCAATTTAAATGATTGCAATACGTACTTGACTAGATGCATACAAAATAGGCAAAAGAAACTAACTACGCTCTCACCATTAAATACATATATTGTAATAATAATTCCAAATAAATATATTTAGTGCTAGACAGAACTAAAAGTAGAAGTATAAAAGTAAAAATTTTTTTTTTGTTTTCGCGTGACTTCAATTTGCATAACAATTGTTTTTATCACAGCCACCGGAAACACATACCGACGAATCGTAGTAATACCGCAGTTTCATCAACTAAGAAGTCACAAGGGATATTGCGCTCCGTCCGTTCGTTAGTTCAGTCTATCACTGCACAGGGGCTCTTAACGATGTGGTGTTACCATAACAGCAAACAACATGCAAACACCACTGAGTTCAGATGTCATATCGTATAGGAATACCGCAATATATTCACTGTATTTCCAGAATAGCAAGGTTACTGCGCCGTCGTGGGAATTATATTGATCTGATTGAAAGCTCGCTTCTGTTTTCGATTTACTGCTTTTATGACTGGCTAGTTTTTTTTTATTTCTATTATTGACGTATACTATGCAAGTTTATAAAGAAATCGTTAAAAAATATTTTAAAAGGATGTTTTGTTTTAATGACCTATCAGCGAAGTTTTTTCGTTTATGTACACCTACTTAAAATTCGGAGACTTTTATTTATAACTCCGCAGTCATTTGCATGCGTATGAAAGACAAAATGTTGAGATAAAAATCCATTAAATTTTTAAGTTCCCACTTCCGCAATATTGATAAAGACAAGTAAAACTCAATTACAATACTCAACTACAATAACTAAGCAATTTTGTGTTGTAATTAAGGGCAGTATACTTCTGAGTATTTAAAAAGTAGTATAGATGATTCTGTAATAAATAAATTAACGTACAGTCATAGATTGTATATACAAGCTGGTCTGGCGATCCAAGAGCTCCTTCTTCACGCCTCTGAACTTCGACCTAAGGGTACCCATCCCATTCATCTTCATTCACTTTTCACTCAATATTACTTAACACATATCCATCCGTGGTTCTTTAAATCTGTTAGAGATGAACGCGAGACGTCTCCGCGCAAGCGAGTCCGGCCGGGACTCAGGAATCAAGCCAAACTCCCGCCAGAATCTATTTTTGCAAACCGCTACCATTGAAGACGAATGAGAACTCAACTAAATAATTAAAAAATATACATTTTTTTCATGTTCTATTCGACCTTTAACAATAATAAACAAAACCCCCTCTTAAATACTAAATCTATGTATAAAAACAATTAATTGAATTAAATTCATTAAAATGCGTAGAAACTTTTTACTATAAAAATTAATCATATAGCAGATTAAATATCTCAAATATTTTCTTAATGGTTTCGCTAATGGAAAACTCGATTTATGTATCTGTTCAATTACATAAGAACCGTATAGTAGAACATTAGACAAAGTTTATGAGTGGAGATATACTGGTAGTAAAAATACTATCTTATGCCTATCATAAATATTTTACAGTTCATATCAAATAACGAGTGGTGCTTTTATACTATAGATCAGATTTGAACAGATTTGAATATTCAATATTAATTCGTTTTTTTTTTTTGCTGCTGAATGAATGCTGAATACATTATAAATTTTCTAGAGATTTCAAATAGATTAAAAATAACGTATTGAGAAGAGACATTTCTCTAAATATACGTCCTTTAATTTTGTTGTTAGAAGAATATTAGATGAAAAAGAAGTACTGTTTATAATGTAATGTACTAACAACAGTCAAGGTCCTTATGAAGCGAGGGGCAGACGTTGAACGAATTATTTGTTTTATAAAGTATAGTTTACACTTATTTGGCGGAAACTACTGCGCTCTGTATACCTCTCAATGGACCGCTGTTGGCCATCAAACGTTTCATGTATAGGACAAAATGTTTAAATTTTTTTATAAAATAATGTTTATGGCACAATGGTAATAAGCTAATAGGACAAGATTAATTTGAAATTATCTTATTAACAATATTTGATTTTTTAAATATAACAGATTTAATATAAAAAAGATTATTACTTAACGGGTCTCGCATTAAATCTACTAACATAATATATACATGGAATACATATCAATATATGACACAAACGTGCAATTGGACAAAAAAGTAGTGAAAATGTATATATTGGATGAACTTCTTCACTCTTTACTCGGAAATGGACTGATAGTTATAGCTCACTCAAACCAAATCTCGTCCTCCGTTGAAAAATAATAAGTACATATAATCAAAATGCCGGGTAAAAGAAATAAGCAGTTGGATAATATATAAAAATAAGAATAAGTATAAAGTCCTAGGAAGTTGCAAAACGTGGTGAAGCTACTCTCACATGCCCCAATTAAAAAACGCTTTTATAAACAGACTAAAAAAGATCGTACTTAGTGATTCTTTCATTGTATGTAATCAAAGTGTGTAACATATGTAATGTTAATTTTACCTGCCACGAGTTGCACTCATAGAAATAAGTATATATTGAACAAGGTAACCGCAAACTATTATTTAAATCAGATTGCAGCATTAAATATAAATACTCTTTACTTATTTACTCTTTAAAATATATTTAAATTAAACATTAGGCTTTAAATCACCATTTCGCAGGAGATTTTACCTTAAAAAAAAAGGAACAAAAATAGAAATATTATTAAACAGATAAGGCATATATTTTGGAAAATAAAGAAAGTTGGATGTTCTAGAAATCGCTCGTCGCAGATTCGAATCCTGCTTGAACTTATAATTTAAATCATAAACCGTATATCAACACCTATAATTTAACAAATAATTTTTATTTCTATTTGAAAATAAAATATTTTTGCAGCAAAAAAGTATTTCAAATATTGACTTAAGTAACACAAAAAATTATAAAAATGTGTTCAATGTTTTTGTTGTAATTTTAGCCCAATTTAGTTTGTGGTTTTCAGAACAAACCTTAGAATTTTCTGGACTGAAAATCAAAATCCTATACTGAACGTATAGGAACTGTATTCATAATATATACTTACATACAATCACTTAATTTTTATCAAACATATTTTAGTAGTTTTCCCATAATGTGCGAATAAACAAACAGTCATACAGACAGTAGCAGTAGTTATTTAAAAAAAAATTATTTCTAGAATATGTCTCGTTCATATATCACGTAGAAATGAATTCAAAATGTTTTCTCTTTAGTATATAGTATATAACACACATAGAGCATCTGAAACGCACTGTGAGAACAGACAACAGACAACATCTAGGCATATGGACTTGGCTCTAATTGATTGAACACGCATTGAAGCGTATCTCAAGCAGTAATATTCAGACATATGTTAGATGGATACATGAAACTCAAATCTATTTAATACTTATACATTATCTTCTGCGTATATTGGAATTGGCAAAGATTTCTCATAGTTTTTAGTTTTGTTTATCTTCCCCTAACTTGTGGACTTTAGTGTCTAAAAAATTATCAATGAGATATTTTTGTTAAGACATTCAAGATTTATTTTTAATTTAAGTTGACATAAACCATGAACATGGACAATGGAATTGGCACCAAGCCAACATGATCCATTGTCGTCTCAAAAAATTTAGGAGACTGTATTCTTTTAAGTTAAATTGATTGGATTGTATTTTTTTTATACATAAACTTCCTAAAATTGAGGAGATGTCGCTTTAAATAATTAACTTTCTAGATAGATACTCACACTTTAATAATAGTTTATAATGTATATAATTAACCATAATCTATACATATATAAATATATTTTAATGAGTTTACGTATACCTTGTAACGCTTGATATAAATAATGATCTTTGGAAACTTGCCAGAACGGTGAATATCGAATATTTACGGCGACATATTTTCAAATTAACCGCGACCTACATCTGAAATAGGCCTAACCCAATGTCTAGTTCAAATTGAAGTGTGACAGTGGAAACGAGCCAATACACCATTCAACATTTATAACACTATATAGAAACAATAAAATGGGAGACATAAAGATTAATATAATGGACACGGCTTGTTTGTGTTTTAAATGACTTTTATCCGTTATTTTATCATTGATTGGATATCCTATTATAATACATATACAGGATTATATTGTATATATTATTCTATATAAATAATGTCTATCAATATATTAAATACTTACATTCCAACCAACAGCTTGCTCATAAAAATCTAACTTCTCGGGGTCTTCCGGCTCGGAGTCTGTGTCAAGTAGAGTCTCATTCCCACTGTCTGAATCTCGGGTGACGCTTCTACTTTCGCTGACATCTGTGATAACCTTTTGCTCGCCGTCTTGTTCTTCAGCTTCTTTCAGTGGAGCTAGAGGAGTAGATTCTTCTAGTGCAGCCTTTATTGATGCTTGTTTTAGAATTGAACCAAACTTTTCAAAGAAACTGTCGTCCACTTCTTGAACTCTATAATAAAACAAATGGATATTTAAGTGTGTTTCTAGACTTATATTAAAAAATTATTATATTTAAATTTCATATATCATTTATTATTAAAACAAATTATAAAAAAAATTATCAAATTTATTTTCTAAATAAATCATTAAGGATTAAATGAAGTAATAAAAATCAACTATGCATATATTATTATAAAAAAAAAACAAACTCAATTGTCACTACGTGATCACGGAAGTAATGCAATTGTCTGTTAGAAATAATTTAAACTCGTATGTGTGGGTGCATCGATACAATTGATCAAGTATGTGACAGACACATCTCGTCTACCCGTGAACACGATTACTACAAAGTATTCGAAACGTCGGGTTAAAATATACGCGAGTTCTAATCCGTAAAAATAGTTTTATTTCAATTGATCAAGGTTTACAAAATAGTTAAGACTAGGGGAGAATTACGACTCTAAATCTTAAATGCAATCTTAAATGAAGTCGATAGTTCATGCTATATATAAAAGTAAGTTTTAAAGAAAGAAATTTAATGATGTCATGTTATGTAGCTAACATATATATATATAGCTAACGTTATGTTGATAAGAAAATATGGTTAGGTATGACTTTTATCTTAAAGGTTGATAAAATAAAAGTAAACACAAATTTCCATTGATATATTTCATGTTACTATATAAACTTATCACTTAGAATATTAATAATCTTGAATAATATTATATTAAATAAATGCAATTTCAATACAATTTATTCTTCTCATAAATACGACAACATTATCTTTGAATTCAATATTATTCTATGATCACAAATTACTGGAAGACTGGAATGAGTATTTAATTCCTAAATATATGTTATATAAATAAAATGATTATATAATAGCAAAACAATTAAGAACTATAATAACATCGTAAGAAATTAACAGATTCATTTATCTAAAGCTGAGAACAAAGTATATTTGATATCAGTGTACTCTTCCACCCCATGTTTGCTACCCTCCCTACCAATTCCAGATTCTTTAATTCCACCAAATGCTGGCTCCGCAGCTGATAAAATACCATCATTAATAGCGACCATGCCAAATTCTAGCTTTTGTGACATTCTAAATGCCTGACCGAGATCTTTTGTAAAAACATATGATCCAAGTCCAGTTCTGGTACTATTGGCAATTTTCAAGACTTCCTCTTCTGTCTGGAATTTATGGCAGACTGCCACAGGACCAAATATTTCCTCCCCATAAATTTGCATCTCAGGTTTAACATTGGTCAGAAGAGTTGATTCATAAAACTTAGAGCCATGCTGCAAAGCAGGTTTGCCACCTATCAGTACACTTGCACCTTTATCACAGGCATCTTGTACCAAATTTTTAACTTTTTTTGCTTGCTCAATATTTATTAATGGGCCACAAGTGACTCCTTCCTTGTTACCCGGACCTAATACACATTTCTTGGCAATTTTATTTTTAAAGGTGTCAACAAAAACATCAAAAACATCTTTATGAATTAAGAATCGATTTGCTCCAACACAGGCTTGTCCGTTATTCCTGAACTTAGCTAACATAGCATGTTCAACTGCATGTTCAATGTCGGCACTTGGAAAAACAATGAAAGGGCAATTCCCACCAAGTTCAAGAGAAACTCTTTTTATTCCTTTTGCTGCCATTCCATAAAGTATCTTTCCAACATGAGTTGAACCTGTAAATGAAATACAGCCCACACCAGGATCCTCACACAGGACCGTCCCTATAGCCGGAGCATTCTTTCTACTTGATGTTACAACATTAATTATACCTTTGGGTACTCCAGCTTCTTCAGCTAATTGAGCTGCTGCTAGAGCTGTTAGAGGAGTGTCTTCTGCTGGCTTTATAACACAGGTGCAACCTGCCGCCATTAGAGCCCCAACTTTACGAGTGATCATAGCAAAAGGAAAATTCCAAGGGGTAATAACAGACACTACACCCAATGGTTGCCTTGTTAACATTATTTGCTTGTTGGGCCAAGGACTTGGAATAACTTCACCATTAATATGACGAGCAGTGTCTGCGAACCACTCCAAAAACGAACTGCCATACACAACTTCACCTTTAGATTCAGATAGTGGTTTTCCAGCCTCAGCAGTTATAATCTGAGCTAAGTTGTCACTGTTTTTAATACAAAGATCATACCACTTTCTGAGAATGATAGCTCTTTCCTTTGCAGTTGTATACCGCCATGACTGAAAGCTTTCTTTTGCAGAATCTATGGCAATTTTGGCATCTGTAGCATCCATGTCAGGGATCTCAGCGATAACTTTATCATCAGCCGGGTTCATAACTGGGAACACTGCTTTACTTTTTGCATCGACCCACTGTCCGTTAATATATGCGTTCTTTTTCAATAAATGCATATTACGATATTCCATTATTGCTAATTTTTTGATTCTTAAAAGCCCACTCCGCAGAAAGAACATACTCACGCTATAAGGTGTTAAATTAATTTGATATTTATCACACTTGACAATATGGTACGATAATAAATGTTTATATAACACAGTGACTTTAGATACGCGAGAATTCAAAGTAGAGATCGTTTTACAATTGAGAACCGTTGTGTTTTAATAGGAAAATTATTTAATTCCTATACGCCGGTCGCCAACCATTGTGTAATATACATCTCATACTGACAGCTGACAATTTCTGCGGTAAAACTGACACTGACATTAGATATAAGTCTAATGTCAATTTGTACTACTACAATTTGACAAAAAACTACGACGAATTTATTTTATGTCATACGTACATAAAATAAATTCGTCGTATGTATTTAATACAAATAGTATTGCATAAATGTTATAACAAAGGATGCTATATCACTTCTAAAATAAAAACTATTTTTTGCAAAAAAAATAATAATAAACAGACAGACAATAGTTTTATTGACTGTTAATATTAAAAAATATTTTTGTGTAGAGAATGAGTTGGTTAATTTTTATATTTTTAATGTTTCTCAATTTCAATAATTTTTTTTTTTGTTATATCGGGACTTACAAGTGGAAATAACAGGTCTTTAAACGCGACTTAGCGATAATTAGTATTTGATACAAATGTCACTGTCTTTATTCAGTTTGCACTTTTCAAATCAAGAATAAAGATATTTAAGATTATTATTTTAATATTTCTGAATATAACAACAGTATCGATTACACGATACTATTTTATTAAAAACATGCAGCCTATATATAATGTGAGAAATGTTTTCATAAATTTTCGTAAACATAATATAACGAAAAACATAAATGTATACGAAAATACGTTCATAGAAAGTATATAAACCTAAAGTTATGTTTACTAAGCACTATATTTTACCTGTTGTCATGTCTTTGTTCTTCTACGGATTTTTGTTGTTGTAGTTTATCGTAAAATCCTTTCCACATTGATTCTTCATCCATTTTGATGTTTTATATATACACTCTTAAGCTACACGTCTAAATGTACAGATCGAGACCAACTAAATGGCATGTAACCGTTACCATAACATAATGTTGATCGTCTGAATCACGAAATAAGACGAGTCATATCTCCGCAAAGAAAATGACGTAAACAGTACCGGTTAACTTCAGATTATTGAACTAAATACATGCACCGAACGAGTAACTAGCGCAGCGGAACCAAACAGAGGTCACGAGAGTGCACTATCACCTGCGATGTAAGTAATTTCACAATCACCGAAGTTAATTTAACTATTTCTTGTTATAAATTATTTGCGTTAAGGATTGTTTTGCGTTAATGCGAGTAGGCGAACAAAATAAAACTGACGTAATTGAAGGCTAAGGCAGGTCTGTATTCGACGCCGGCTGTTACGGCAACAAGTACCTAGTGTGCTTTAAATAAAACACATGCTTTTATAATGACACATAATCAGTATTCAAACAGTCATACTATGTACAAATGTGTTTTAATTTGTTTATAATGCTTTGTTCTTGCATACCTAGCATGCACAATAATTTAAACTATGAAGTATTGTATCAATATTATTCGTTTTGTCATCGGAAAAGTTTCGCATTTTATATAGAATATATACAAGATATAATAATAGTTAATAGGAAACTTTGCTCAGTCTATTATTATAACATAGTGTGTATAATTATTTCACAAGCATATCTATCTTCCACAATAGGATATTTAAACGCAAAACACGCAATTAATAAGACAAGTTTTAGTTAAATTCTTATGAGGTGGTTATATTTTTCTTAGCGAAATTGAAATACTTAGATACGTAAAACCTGAGTAAGTGTCCGGATATCAGCCACCAAGAATGATAACGTCAAAACTCATAACAGGCCAATTCAAGAATTACTTGCATGAATTGCTGGATTAGATTGAGTATTATTACATATCGTAAATAACCTTGGAGTTAGAATTGCCAAATAAAATACGCACTAGTTTCTTGTGATACTTTTTTATTAAAAGACTCGGAAATAACAGGTCTTCTGTCCTACTGAGGCCGCAAATAAAATATCTTTGCTCAAGTGTGAATTAATATTATATTAGTGTATTAAATTCATTGTTTGGTATCCAAGAATATGTAAAACCTGTGATGACGAGCTGACGAAAAATAATTGAAAAAAATTGTCAATATCATATTTAATTTATTTAGATTCTATGTAAATAATAACAAAACAATCTTAACATTTATACATTGTATGATTAGCATTATTATACAGATCGATAAGCATTATTATTACAACTTTTATTCGTTTAACCAGAGTATATATTTGAAATTGTCATTGTCATAAAACAAACCACCGTAATGATAAACCCGGGGTCATTGTAATTGGACAAAAGACAGCTAGCGTTTATCTTGTTGAACATCACAATAGACCTTCAATTGTAGTCAGTAAGTGTCAGTACTGAAATACTAGCTACTAACTTCTAGCTCATGTTTTACACTCATATATTATTAAGTATATATAGATAATAACGTAGTAACGAGTCCAAGTCTACATATATTTTTTTGTACAAGGTACTTAATACAGATTAATACTAAGTTTCAGTTTTTAATGTCTGTCTGTTTGTTGTGGGAAAAGACATGGTTTTCGGTAAAATTTTGTGTGGTTTTAATCTAAATCACACAGAATACTTTTTGGAAAATTCCCATTTTTAAGACAAAACTTTTTTGAAATATGTTTACGGCTATAAGAAAAGTTTGATATAGTTCATAATAATCTAAATGAGGTTTAAAATAATACCTGACCAAGTAGACCCCAAAAAAATATATATATACCTACATAAAATGTAAGAAAATTGAAAAAAATTAAAATTTAGTCTTCATAAATAAATTATATGAACTTAGAACAGTTTACGATATTTACACACTTTGGACAGCAACAACCTAATGTCTCAAACGGAAAACCCCCTTTAATATTCTGCGCGATTGAAGTCGTTGGCAACAGCTATTATAGAATGTATAAATTATATGTTTGTTTTTCTGTTCATTAATACATGAGTTCTGTGAAAAATAATTTAAAATTAATATCATAAAGATCGACATTGGATTATTTTCAGATAATAATCTTAATCTCAATATACGCTTAAATATAAGAGTTTTATTTTTGGAATATAGATGCGGAAGTATTCAATAATATTTCATGAAATACCACTTACCTTTAAAAGGTGTTTCAACTATAAGAGTATATAAATGAAATAAAATATGGATACCTACATATGTACGCTATTTTAAACGTTTTCAGTTTTAGTTAAATATTTATTTTAATAATATGCAAAATGCAAAACCAAAACATGGACTACAAAATGTGGGTGTCTGGTGAGATGAGCTCTCAAATCCGGCAAAGCCGAAAAATGGTTCTTCAGTTGATTTGGTTAATATTATATTATACCATGATCCCTAACTAAATTGAGGAAATTTAATTATGTTAAATCAACTACCCGCACTTAATAAGAATTCTAAGTTTAAACAAAATCGGTCCAGTAATTAATTAACCTAACCTTCCAACTTTGACCCTTCATAACTTTTGAAGACAAATTTTTCGTGATCAGGAGGTCATGATCTGTCAATAAAGTGACTTACATGAAGTTCATGAAGAGTCGAGGGTAGAAGTATAGTCTGTCTATGATTTTTTCAAAAATCAACGAAAGAACGAAAATTTAAAAACATTGATTACTATCATATTTAATTATTCAGCTGTACTCACTTGATTTCGCCATACTCCGAACTCATAAATAAGGACAAAATGGGTTCTAAAATGTTCAGTCAAATAAACATATTATTGACGTGAGTACAACCGGATAACTAAATATAATAGTAATCTCATCAAAAAAGTTTAAAAACAAAATCATTAATCTTTTAAAAAAGATTTGTAGTTTTTATTTTTACCTTCTTATCTAGTAAAATTAAATGTTAAAATACAGTTTCAAGACAATTTAATCCTACTCATACAGACTGAACAAGATACACTGTTGGTTAATCAAAATACAAATATCTCATCACGTCATTTAATAAAGAAGTATGATTCAACCGTTTTCCTAGCGTTTATGGTAGAGTAGAAAATATATATATGTTTATTACATTATTATTTAGTCATTTATAAAAAAATATTAATTTTTTTTAAAGTGACATTTTGTTAGCAAAGAAAAAAACGCAATTTTTTTTTTTTAATAAATCATTTAACTTATGTCAAACCAATAAATATATGTACTTCGTTATATATGGAATAAATATCTTATATTCATTAATCGTACACCTATTTATTTATATATGTTTTGAATTTATCTTTTCACTATTATTGTAAGTCAATTATTTTGACATTTCTGAAAGATTTATGCAAAATATTCGAAAATAGATTTTTCGCCATGTATTTAGGCCTTTTAGAATTGGAATGGCATGACATTAATTTTGTTATCTTGATGCTTACTTTCTATTCTTATTGTTTTTAAAACATTTTGCTTTCCTCAATCACTATTTAGCCAATAGTCCCATATTTATATTCGCTCGGAAAGTTTAAATGTCAAGTTTAAAATATATATATATATATATATTCGAGAAAAACAAATAAGAAACCAGAAATTCAATCTCCAAAATGAGGCTTTATATCTGAAATAATGACTACATAGAAAAATTTAAAATTACCCTTTTAAAATTATCCTTTTAGATGCCAAAAGAATCGAATAAATTCGTCAATATTATTACAAAATATAATTAATAAAACAATCTTACTTTAGCTGGCTGAACAACTCCTTCTCCTTCATTTTTCGGTACAGAAATCCCCATGGATCTTCCCGAACTGTTACATCCATTTTAGCGAATGACAAAATAACAAGGCTTAAAACTTTTATAATATTTCAGTATTTACAACTTAATTATAACACATTTTTTTACATCAAATATTGTCATGTGAAAATTTTCAGTATTTGCGCGCGAATCAGTGTCTGTCTGAACTCTGAATGCTGTCAAGACAAGCGGGTTAGCATTGTTTGTATGAGGTTTATTACCTACTCCATTTTTTAGACATCTTATACTTGTTGAGGAAAACCAACCATTGTTATACAAAGGAAATACATTTAGTAAATAATATATTAACTCAAATTATACAAAAGCATAAATGGATTATGCTTTAAATATAAATAGATGTTAAATAGTGGATAACAACTAATATATAATAAAGCTTTATTGAAGTTTGAATGTAAATTCACTTTACTAAAATAAAAAAATATTTTTTACGTTTTTTGAACGTTGTTATGGAGCTATATAAAGTTACCATTGATAAGACAAATAATTTAAGATACTGTGTTAAGGACTAATTAAATTATTTATTATAATATAATTACAACTACTTTGACTAATTTGATAAAATAAAGTTTAATTATACATAATGTTAAAGGTTTATAACAATTAATTATATTATTATTATTTATTCATAACAGCAAAGTACTAGACGTTGACATGACTGTGCATTGCTGTCATTCTCAACATGTGGGCAGAATGTGTTTATTCATTGCTTTGCTTGCAATTTGCAGATGGCGTCAAGTCATAAGACATTACTTAGAGAACACTACATGTTTCATCAGGTATTGTGCTAATAAGTGATAATCATTGCTACCTAGATATAACTTATACATTTATATACAGACATAAAGCAATCAACCTTGGAAATAATAAAAACCTGTTAAATACTATTACTAAACGTAACTCTCTTAGCTTAGCTTCTTTTATTTTAGGGGTAACTTCGATATAAGTATTTTGTTGTTTTTGTTGATTTCGGTAATCGTTTACTTATTTTATATCTCGTGATATAGTATGTGATTAAAAATAGCACTTGAATTAAATATATTTAAAATTAATTTCTACGCTTACCATACCATAGTTTTTTTTAAATGTCTGTAACTGGTCACTCACAAGCTAGTGGAAGCTTTTTGACATATTTGTGTCGTGACAATAAATTATAGAACACTGAAAAATTTTGCTCATTTTTGTGGCAACACCTAAAAACTATTTTGGTCTGAACACTTCGATAATCAGCACGCTGTGTATAAATAGATTTTATATAAATTTTGTTAAAGATTTTGATAAAAAAATAAAAAACCTTATTTCTATGATATAGATATCTGTAATATTTATAACACGTCAATTATAAAAGATAAATAAAAAATGTCTTCTATAGTTATGGCGCAACAAGAGAAATCAATTTATATCAATTATAATTAATTTATTATTGTTTAATTGTCCACTAGATTAATATATTCTTTTGTCATTCAGAAGGCTTATAGATCAGGGGTGAGCAACCTTTTTTGCTCGGAGGGCCGCAGTTTCAAAAAGAGAGGGCCATATAGAAAATAAAGTGCATATACAAGGTTGATATCATGTTTTAAACGTGATAAATGTTCGTATTTAAGAAATTTAAAACTTATTATACACTTTCGTTATCTTAAAAACTTTGTTATTCGGCATTTTTTGAAAAAAAATACTAAAATAAATTAAATTTTTATGTGGTTTGAGGGCCGCATGCGGCCCGCGGACCGCGGATTACTCATCCCTGCTTTAGATGACTAGTACAATATGTTTAAAAAAAACAATTCCAGATATTTTAACATTAAAGTTAATATAAATATTCAGATAACAATATATCTGTTTACAAACGTATTGGATTTTGAATATATTATACGGATAGTATTTTCAATAAGTATCGGAACTTATACTTTTCAGTCAGCGTCAAATTATATTATTAGTATATATTCGCTTTGTCGATATCGATTTCTAGATATATAAGAATTTTATGTAGTGATTAGTGTCTATTAACTCTTGGGTTAATTGAATGTATTTTCTCTTGACATTAAAATTGTAGACATTTTATTCGACGGTAAAACGAAACGAAACGAACTAAACGAAAAATATTTATAAGTAATCTGCAAATTGTGTGCATTTAGGTGCAACAGGAAGCCTTATCGCTAACAGCGATTTTTCAAGGCAACCTTTAGGCAGAGGACATAGTCGATATACACGCAGGAAAACAATAAATTATTAAATCTAATAAAATGTGATGTGCCACAAATTGAAACACATAGATTATATAGATTCATACTATAGATAGCTTATATAAGGTATATATATTATCTTATTTTATATGGTTTTGAAAACAGGTATGGTCGGTATATCGGCCAATAGTAATAATATCTCCATATAAAAATCGTAATTTCCTGTGGCATCGTCTCTATATTAAAATTTTTAAAGAGTAATGAGAAATAGTGTGGGAAATGGCGCAAAATAAATGAAAGTCTTAAAAACAATGAAAGCATTCCAAATTTGTACTCAGAAATTAACAATATGGTCAGGTTAGTTTTTAACATCTAAGCTTTAACTTTGTGTACTTGATGTGGTGTATTTATAAATAAAACTAATTAGTGTATGGGAAATATTCATCATCATGGGTATATTGTGATGTGATCACAAGGTTATAGGGCGTGTAACTCATATCAGATGTTATACCAATGTCTCCGTGTGAGTAATGTGTTGGTGTGTACATCTTGCGGTATACTAATTAATAGACAATTATTCAATTTAACTGCTGGCCTCAACTAAACCCTTATACTTATCAGTTGTAAAAAATAAATTTCTATATTTTAAGTTTAAGTAAGATTAAGCAATCAACCAACGCCCCTCAAAAAAAGTGAATTCCAGAAATTTTAGTAAAGTAACAATATTGTTTTATAGACGTGATACAACAGATAGGAAGATTATTGTAATATTACTTTAAAAGAGGGTATAAAGGTACACACGTTATAAAACACGTTATATTCTATGTCATCCAAAATACCATCTGGGGAAACTGTAACATCTTAAAGCACGCAGGTAATCAACAAAACGTGTCATGTTTTTTAAAGCGTGGGAATGACAAGTGATCATTACACTTAGGATTTTATTTTAATTACAATTACTGGGGGTTTTGGCTTTTTATATTATTCTGGGGTAAAATTGTAGGTTTTTATTAATTATACCATTGTATGATGGGTTTTTAAATCTTTTCTTATATTCTATGGTAATTTTATGAGATAAGCATTGTAGGTCTGCTAGTAATTATAGAACACAAGTTTATTTTTAGATTATCTTCATTCAATTAATATCATTTAATACTGCTATTAAAAGTATAGGCAATATTATTTTGATGTACTTACTTTTTTCAGTTTTTAAGATTTTTATGAAAAAATATTTCTTATTTTACTTAAATATTATAAAATTTAAAAAACGTAATTATTATTAGTGGGAACCACTTTTTATAATATTGATTCATTGAAAATTATCATGGACCTTCTTGAATAATTAGTAATAATAAAAAAAAACAATTTTAATTCAAAATCACTGAATAAAATCTAAAAATCACTATTTTTCCATAAATATATGTAATCGAAACTCTGCAAAATCATTTTTAATATGGCCGGAATAATTCACTAGTTCCCGTTTGATAGTTTGATGTGAAACAACATAACAAACACGCACATATATGTATATCTAAATACATAATTGAGAAAGAACATTCTATATTGTAATTAAAAAGAAAACGACGAAAAAAACTCTTTTTTGCGTGTGATATCAATATTAATGACTACTTTTATCTTTTAGCAATTAGGAACAAGTAATTTTCGGATATCCTTCATTAATAGATACTTAACAGAAATCCATATAAATAAAAAGTATACGAAACTATTTTATTCAATATTTTTATATATAATGAAATAGTTTCGAGGCAGACAAAGTAGCTGGCAACAGCTAGTGTATACGACAATTGTAAGTTTAACTTATTTACTGACTATTAACAACAAACAATTAGGCAGACAAAAAGTAGAAACAATTTTTTAAGTTCTATAAATGTTTTGTAATTAGTATGTACATACTGCTTAATGGAAATATACTGTATATCTATTATCCTGACTGTAAAAACTTGCGCGCCATCTATTGTACTTCGATGGTAATATGTGTAACCTACACGCTACTACTGACAAGTTACAATGCTTCTACTTGAATAAGATGGATACGCAAACAAATGCAAACATTATTTTAAATTTCTATTATATAGTGATATAATCCCTACATGACGTATCTTTTTTAAAATACATAATAAATATAAAACAAAAATACAAAAAATATATATAATGTATTTTATCTATCATGTGATGTAATACATATGACATAGGATCATTTAATTGTACATTCGTTAATTGAGTTCATACTAGAGGAAATTAAGGTAAATGACCATATTCAAGGTCATTATTTTGACACACTTGAATTATCAAACGAATATAAGCCAGTACATTTTTATACGTAACTGTACTCATTTTTCTTTATAAACAATACAGCTAAAATATGTCGTGGCATACATACATACTTATACTATTTATTTTTTTTGTAAATTTTAATATAATTTAATTCAGTTATAACTTCATTACCCTAGTCTATATACATACTTTTGATTGCAAAATACAAAAAGTAAATATACAAAATATATTTTATCTGTATTATTAAAAAAAATTTTGTAAGTATTTACAAGATGGAAAATAGATTTGTTATACATTACATAGAAGTTAAACCAAATAAATATTTTTTTACTATACTTTACTAGAGAACCATAAGAGCATAATAAAATTATATAAATTGTTATTTACGCCATCTGTTGAAAAAATCAGAAACGAAGTAAACAGACTGATTGCAAACAAGCAGTGATATACGTTACACCATTTACTTATAATAACACTAACTAGTCAACTATAATTACAAATACGTATAGTATAAACGTTACAAAAATTCATTAATTAATATTTAATGAAAAAGGTCTCGTTAAAAAGTTTTCTTTCGATGAGACTAAATTTATAGTATTTTTACGGAACACGGTTAAATACGTTTCTTATAGTCGCATATGTAGTCCATGCAAATTAATAGTAGAAACATAAATAAATAAACACTTGCATTTACTATTGCACTTGTGATTCTATTAATACTAAGAAAATACTTAAAGATAAGCACAGATTGTGTCAAAACTATGATACTACTGTTCAAAGTAATCTATAGCTGGAGAACAGCTGGTATACAATATATTATATTACCTATTTTCATATTATTTTCTTTAATTATATCAAGATGCCAATTATTCTTCAGTCTTGAAATTTAGGAAAATTTTCCGATGGTCCAGTATAAAAAAACAACGATCTAATCAATTAAAATATAAAACGTAAGACGGTAAAAAGGAATGGTAACATATTTCATTTTATTCATTTTAGTTAATTAAATTAATGTAAGGTTTTTGTTTACAATTTTGTATATATTTTAACCATGATGTTGGTTGTTTGAAATATTATTGGAAAACAATAAATAACTTTAAAAACACTATACATTTGACGGCACTACCAACAACCAACTGCTAGTCATTTATAGTACTCTGTGCAACTGGTATACATATCCGAGGATAGTTACACTTGTGGATACAGAGACTGTGGAGACTGTGAAGACTCTAACATGTAACGCACAGATAGGAAAGTTAAGGTGACAACTGACAAGTCATATAGGCGCCACAGTGTCAAAAAATATTATAAATAACACATATTAAAAAAAAATCAACGTACAAAAATGTTGCTCTAGTTAAAAACTATCGTCTAACTGTTTGTGTAAACTAGCAGGGAAGAGTAGTGGTTATTAAATATTTTAAAAACTTCAAAATAATTTAAAAATTTTAAATATTTTAAAAACAATGAACGAAGTCAAGATGAAAGAACAATAAACCATTAATACAATGTTACAGTTTCTATAATGAGTCGTATATTTCACATACACTTATTATCCTACTTTGTTTAGCTGCTGTCTGTTAATATGCTCTTAGTAGCATAGGACAAAATAAAGAAATTGTTCTATGGTTCTATTACCTACGTTTTGAATATATGATGTAATGAAAATGTTTTGAATATTATATTAATTTATATTAATTTATATAAACACATAAAGAATAACGATTACAATAAGACAAATTAGACATAAATTAAAATTAAACCGATAAAAATCATTACAATCTATTAGTTTTTCATGTGGGATCCAGTTATTTGTAACGTAATTATTTGTAAGATTTCATACAAATATAACAAAAAGACAAACTTCATCATGTACTGCTAAATCCCTTCTAACGAACACGTTTTTAATTTAGCACATTCAAGGGCATCTCAAGAAGTACCAAGAGATCTTAATTTCTCAAAATATACTTCCGAATTACTTTAAAATGACTCAGATTGAAGTAGAGATTGAATATCGTTCGTTATAAAAAACAACAAGACTTAATATAAATATAAGAACATGAATCACTCACCTACTTTGATTGGACGGTGGTTTCTTTCCACGCCACCGAAGTAAACAATCAAATGTTCCTTTTCGAAACTGTGGTTTAAGCAATTTCCACCGTTTCCGTGAATCCAGAGTTCCACCGGAAGTGACAGATTTTTTTCTATTAATATCCGATTCCGAAGAACCTTTCCGTAACTCACTAACACTCGTATATTTTGTACACTTTTCAAAATCAAGCACTGACAACGAATCACCAACAGGACATGTCTTTCTGTTTGATAATGGCGTTGATGTAGCAAATTTATGTCTTTGTGTTACATTGACGCCGCTGTCACTAAACTCTGATATATCAGACATATCTTCTCCCACACTGTAAAGCTTGTCCCTTGCGGTGGGGGCGATTTTCGCGTTTAATATGCTATTTTCTTCAAAATTCTTACTTTTCATTTTGTGTCGCAAATCCACGAATGCATTTACATCTTCACAACTTTTGGTGTTATATTTAGACAAATTGAACCGTTGTGGGGACTCAGCCATCGAACCGGGGTCCGGGTGATAGTCCATGACACCAATATTGGCTAGATTATCTTCACTTTTAGACGGTTTTAATATATTCTGTAACTTTTTATGTCTTGCAGGACGTATTGGTGGCTCTTCAGGACACTTAGGTAATGTGAATCGATGCTCGTCTGCCCTCTTGTTAGGTTTCGAGTACTTTGCGATAATTCTATTTATTTCAGCACTGTTTTTGCGTCTGTTTGTGTGTCGTTTAAAATGAAGTGGCTCGTGATAAGAGTCCGCCACACTAGCGCCCGCGACCCTAGCTGACCTCTCGCGCCACTCCGTCACTTTATTTTCGATGAGGCGCTGCAGTTCAAGCGCTCGCATCTTGGCACTCAGTTCTGGCATTCTGTTATCTTTTGTTTCTTATTTGACGTTTCGGTATACTTATCCCCTTCTGTGACGTCAGACAATATGAGCTAATTTAGGCAGCATGTCCTCAAAAGACCTCAAATAAGCGATAAATCTGGCTGGTCTCCTCCTCACTGAAACAAAAGATAGTGTGTTATTTTATTTCATATGACGTTAGTTAACGCAAAATTTAAAATCAATAAAAAATTTAACATTCAATTTGACCGACAGTTTCGTTCTTTCTAGAGGATGTTGTAGTCGTGATTTCTACTTAACCAGCTATTATGTAATACGTACTTCCGAATACATTTATATCCCACCTCCCCTTCCGCTGAATACATTATTTATTCACTCCTAAAATAAATCAAAAGAAAAGTATGGCTTTTATAATTTACTTATCGCTGACGTCGAAAACACAATTATATTACGCATTCTACATAAGTACCGCGAGATTACAAACAAGAATAAAACCAATGTCTTTTATCTTTAACATAACAAATAACATTGATCTTTCGATTAAAATATATATATATAGCAGCTGGTTTCTCCATCTATCGAAACGAAATCGAATAAAACAAATTTATTATATCATTTTAAAAGATATTATAAGAAAGTAAAGCGTTGGAGTTCTGGCCCCTTTAATTCTGGGCGTTGGAAGATACATCATTCGAAACTAACTACTATGAAGTTAGTAGATAACTACGTACCTATTTGTATAGAACTTATTTTTATTTATAATTCATTTAATTAACACACTTATCGTACACTTCTACGTACCTAGTTTCAAAGATGCTTGACAATACTGTTTGTATTTAAAAATCATTCAACTTTATAACTAACACATACAATTCAGAACTACTGAAGAACATGTACCGCATACCTTGAAAGATAAGGTGATAAGATTTCAACTTTAGACTGAGAGGAGATAAACAATTTCATATGGCGAATCATCGCCCCTCCTGTGTACGAAAACCGATTCTTAGAAAGAAAAATCAAGTCTGCACCACTAGAATGATATAAATAGCAATTACCCTTACATGAAGTAAACAAACTATTTATGTAAAGTGAATAAAGTGTAATAGTAACTTTACACCAACAGTCTTTACACTTAGTGTAAAGTTACATTACTTCTGCTAAGATTTGTCTCGTTTTAAGTTACTTATAAATCCTTCTAAACATCGATTATACGATAATTATAAACCTTAGGTTTCCATATATTAGTGTACTCGGTTACATCATTGGTATTCGGTTCGATGAGCATGTGGGTCCTACGTGTTTCGGCATTCTAATTTAATCTATTATTCTTTCTATCTCAGAACACCTATTCGGAAATCTTTATAAACAACTTAATTATGCCATAACCGCGCCATATTACTTATTTTAGTTAACGAGTGAGTATTTTATTTAGTATGAAAGTTTAATTATTTTATATACAAATGATTAAAGTCAGTCTCCAAAACTTGAACTCAGTCAATCTTCCATTTATTACAATGAATAACAGTTAATATAATTTCAAATTATAACGTATAGAACATGGTATGTTTTAATTGTTTTATTAAATGGAAAGAACACCTGATTATCTGTTATTAATTGGGTTGGAAGTTATTTTATTAATGTATTATTATTCAGCATTTTGCAAAAAAACATTATTCTTATAAATTAAATAATTTTCAAAATATTCGCAATATTTTGTTAAGTTTATAAAACACGGTAGTTTCTTTGTAAGTTGTAACGATTGTTTTAAGAACGCCAAAATCTGAAATAAATATCAGAAAAGTGATGGAGTTCAGTTACGTTCAATATCTTCGTAATAGATCTTAGTATTTGACACTACATGCGAAATAAAAATCTATAAAATTCTAGTTTGTGAGCAACCTTAAACGTCGCCTATAAACTTATTACATATTGTATCAATTGCTAATAATATATTTACAAGATTTTTTTTTAAATTTCGGCCGGCTTATTAACTTAATTTTTTTTGGAATTCTCAATAGATGAAAAAAATCTAAGTTGTAATTCAATTACTGTCAGTACTCAACCTCAATAAATATAAATTTTATTTATTTTATTTGGAGTGACAACTGAGTATTTCGTGTAATATATTATCTAAAAATTTGGCGGGACGAGCTATATTTAAATTTTCTGGAATATTCAATCTCTTAAAATAACATTATGTTCAGAAAGATCATTTTTATTTTGGGTATAAGTAGTGAAATTAGTTAAAAAAAAGTTTACTATGTAACTTTATTTCTACATATATAAGTGAGTTAAGTCGAGATAAAAACTTACTTCTGATTTCACCATAAACAAAGTCCACGATCCTTTGATGGCACTAAAGAACTGTTACTGAGGAATACCCATCTAACCCGCTCTTATACACAGTTGCGTAAATGTAAACACACGTGTGGCGGCGGCACGTGCAGATTCCACAGTGAGCCCGCGTTCCAGACGACTGATCCTGCACTTGACTCACCCATCCCACTGGTATAAAGAACTAAATAGACTATTTAATAAACTCCAAATTGTTAAACGACCTCCAATTCTTCTCTATGTTGATATCCATGCGAAGTATGCCAGTTAGTTGTCATCGTACAGGAATCGCCATCACGTTTGGGTCTTTTGACCTCGTGTTGTGGTCTGCATAAATTATTTAATATTTTACAAATATTTTTTTTAATACCCGTTGTAAGTAAGCTTTGTAAGTACGGCATAAATATTTAAACAACAACTTTTTGAGTTGGTACTAACCAAAGGAAAGAAAATTCTGTTATTTTTCATTCTCATTGTTATCAAATTAATGTACTTCCGTAGTAGAGTGATAATAGTTGTTCATCGGTGGGGGAGAGGGGGGCCATGGAAGTGCGGGCATGACAATAGTTTCCGCCAAGTTCATTGTCGCCCATCGTGTAACCCAGATGCATAAATACATTGTTCTATCAGGAACCGCATAAAACTGTCTGTGTCTTTAAACATAGGAATCTAGGAAGTGTTTAAACCTTTTTTAATATAAATTATTTACTAAATTTAGATTAAGAACCCGTTGTATTGTAACTTTTATGTCGTCTTGTATCTGCAAATGTGAAAGTCAACAGACTTTCGTCATATTGTTATGAATATTTTGTTTTTACAAAAACACACTTTTCACTCTTAGAAATGAGAACCGAAAATAAAGTAGTTGTTGATAACAAACATTGTTTCGTCGGTCATGATTTAGGTTTAGATTTAAATTTAAATTTAAATTTCCCCCCCGAGGCTGCCACCTTGTCGTGGTGGGGGGGCTTGCGTGTCCCAATGATCCCTGAAGCTATACCGGCAGAGTTACTCATACCGGGAGGTTTAGGGTGAGGGGCCAGACTAAGAGTAGCCACTCCAGGCGTAGGTATGTGACGACACCATCGCCCACCGGCAATCCGGTGCAATCAGTCGACAAGCCGCGAGGCACAATTCATACCGTAACCCGGCCATTGCACTACGGCCGGGACCGGGGGCACACTTGATGTGCTGCGAGGAAGGAAACCTCTATAAAAAACCACCCCGAAACCGTAGTCTAGCGTGCTGTGGCGTAGGGTTAACTGGCAAGCGCTGAGAAGGCGGGGGAGCTCACCCGAAAATGAGCCCAAAGAAATATGAACACAAGTAATTTGCAAAAGACTACCCAGGAGGGTGCCAGCCAAGCTGGGCAATCCCTCCCGACGTCTTCGGACGTCGGCTGCCCCACGTACTCTGGGGGGGGCACAAATTGCTTCGTAGGTCGGCAGTCCGCCGGCCTTCGTGAACACGACCAATGCTTACGTACAACGGACTTTGATTTAGCTTACGGAATGGATTTTGTTGATGTGGATGCGGAGGAGTCGACCCCGTTGGTCGGCTCTTCTGCCAAGGACCCTGGCATGTCTAAGGGATCTAGAGTTGCTTTTGATACGGCTTCGGTGTCCAAAGGAACCAGTGGCATTCGCACCCGCGGTGGCGGACAGTTGTCTGACCGCGAGGGCAATAGTCGGCGTAAGAGGCCTCTCTCCGAGGTCGCTCCGACTCTTAGTGACGCGTCCGGTAGCGACTCTGAGCGTGGTACTGCATCAGTTAAATGCAGCGCCGCTCGTCGTGGACGCGCCACTACTGGTCTCAGAGGGAGTGGGCTCGCTCGGGCGAAGGCCGAGCTGCGAGCCCTCAGAATGGAAGCGGAGGAGGCCGAGTTCGAGCGCAAACTGAGCGCTCGGGCCCTCCGCAAACAGCCCGCTGCGGTTGAGAGTGTGCCGGGATCCGAGGAAGACCTTTCCTTGGGGTCGCAACCGGCATACTCTCCCGCATGCATGGGGGTGGAGGAGCTGAGGGCGGTCGCTGGGCGATATGCTGCCTCTATAGTAGAGGTCAGCAAAAAGTCCCTCAATTTAAAGGGGACAATGGTCAAGGCCCTGAGAGAGGCTTCGAGCGGAATACTCGAAGTTGTGCAGGCCTTGGCCAGTCGCAGCGAGCCGGAGGAGACGCGCCGCATCCGCGCGGACAATGCGCGTCTCCACAAGGAGGTGGAGGCCCTCAAGGGTGAGCTGAAGGCTCATCGGAAGGAGTTCTCCGAGATGAGGGCATCTGCAGCCAAAGCCGCGGCTCCTGAGGTGCCCCTCCTCAACTCGGAGACCCTTGAGGAGTTGAGGCGCTCTCTTATTACCTCGGTGGGCGTTATGCTAAACGCCCGCCTAGCAGGTATAGAAGATCGCCTCCTCCCACCGAAGAACCTTCGGCCGCCTCTAGCGGCAGACAGCAAGAGAGAGGCAGCTGCAACATCTGCAGCGGCTGCCCGGAAGCCCGCTGCAAGTGGGCGATCAGACTCGCCTATCCTAAGGGCGAGGCCTGTGGTGTCGCGGCCTCCTCCGGCTCCTTTACAGAGGGCAGCCGTTACAGAGGAGGCCTGGACCACGGTCGTCCGGCGGGGCAGGCGCAAAAAGAGTGCTCCCCGCCCGCTGGCCCCAGCTCCTGTGGTTCGACCCGCAGCTCGCCAGGCAGCTCTTGAGCCTTCACAGCCGCCGAAAAAAAAAAGCGGAGGCCGCAGAAGGCGGAAGGCCAGAACGAGGAGACGCAAGGCCCGTTCCCGGCCGAAGCCTAAGTTGCCGCCGCCTCAGTCACCTGCGGTGATCATTAGGCTACATGACGAGGCGGCCTCTAAAGGCGTGACCTATGCCCACGTCCTTGAGCGCGCCGCCGAGAAAATTGATCTCGGCGAGATCGGGCTCGAGGGCGGGCTTGTGATCCGGCGTTCGGCCACGGGAGCCAGGCTTCTGGAGCTGCCGAAGGCGGCGGCCGACAAGGCGGGGGCTTTGGAGGCGAGGCTCCGCTCCGTCTTGGATGGAGTTGCAGACGTCGCCCGGGCCCAGAAGAGGGTTGGCCTCAGGATTAAGGGCTTGGACGACGCTGCAACGAAAGAGAAGGTGGCAGCCGCGATTTGCCGCATGATCGGGTGCTCCAGGGAGTCTCTCCACGTTGGGGAGATTCGCTGGGGCTCAATGCACAGGGGCGTCACCTTTGCCCGGTGCACGGTTGATGTGGCGAGGATCCTGCTGGAGGCGGAGCGGCTGCTCGTCGGGTGGAGTCCAGCCAAAGTGGAGCTCCTGGAGGAACGACCGCTGCGGTGCTTCGGGTGCATGGAGCTCGGACACACGCATGCGGTTTGCTTCTCCAGCGTCGACCGCAGCAAAATCTGCTTCCGGTGCGGCTTGGCAGGTCACGATCGTGCCAGCTGCACCGGAGTGCTGCGGTGCGCGGTCTGTGCAGACCGAGGCTTGCCAGCGGGTCATGAGCTGGGGAGTCGAGCATGCAAGGCGCCGTCCAAAGGACGGAAAACAGCCCGCTCCTCCCCGCCGGCTCCCAAGGACGTGCGCCTGCAGGCGCCTGTTGAAGCCATGTCGCAATGAACAGTCTGCGACGTGGCTTCCTTCAGGCGAACCTCAACCACTCCGCCGGGGCTCAGGACCTTTTCCTGCAGGCCATGGCGGAGTGGAATGTAGATATCGCGGTGGCCTGTGAGCCCTACTATGTCCCCCCAATTTCCAATTGGTCGGGGGACATAAACGGCTCCGTGGCGGTGGTTGTGGGATCTACTTCCGGTCCCCCTCTCTCCACCCTGGAGACTGGCCCGGGTTTAGTAGTGGCGCGGTGGGGGGAGTACGTGGTTGTCGGCACGTACTTCTCTCCCAATCGTAGCCTGGCGGAGTTCGAGATCTTCCTGGACTCCGTCAGGGAGGCGATCAGCAGACAGGCGTCGGGGAAAACAATCGTCCTCGGCGACCTGAACGCTAAATCCGCGGCCTGGGGGAACCACGTCACGGACGCTAGGGGCAGGGCTGTCCAGATCTGGTCGCTCCTCTCCGGTCTGTCCCTCCTCAATAGGGGGACCGAACCGACCTGCGTGCGGCCGCAAGGGAGTTCCGTGGTGGACGTCACGTTTGCCACCCCAGCTGTCGCACGTTTGGTCCACGACTGGAGAGTCGAGAAGGAGGTGGAGACTCTATCGGATCACCAATACATCCGATTTGAGATCTCCGCCACCCGACCGGGTCTGGCCGGGCCACCGCGGGGAGGAAGTCGATTTCCTCGCTGGGCAGTCCAGCGGCTGGATCGGGAAATGGCTGCGGAGGCAGCCATCGTACAGGGCTGGGCTTTTCCCGATCCTCCCAGCGAGGAAACCGACGTGGAGGTGTTGGCGGGCCGCATGCGCGAAGCCCTCTCTCGGGTTTGCGATGCGGCCATGCCAAGGGTGGGGTCTAGGCCCCGGCGGCGTAGAGGTGTCTATTGGTGGTCGCCCGAAATAGCCGAACTTCGGGCGGCCTGCTGCAGGGCTCGTAGGGCCTTTGTCCGGTGTCGCCGACGTCACGGCTTTGACCCGGATCTGGAGGCCCAGCTGCGGAGCTGTTACCGTGACGCGAGAACAGCTCTGCGCTTGGCGATTCGAAAGGCGAAGGACCTGGCTCGGGAGGAAATCCTGGCAGGTCTCGACAGGGACCCATGGGGGCGAACGTACCACGCGGCACGGAACAAACTTCGCACCGCGTGCGCCCCGGTCATGGAGTCCCTGGAGCCGGATTTCCTCGAAAGGCTGGTGGGGGAACTTTTCCCGGATTCCACCGGCCACTCGCCTCCTGTGATGGCTCCCCCTTTTCATAGTGGGGGGGTTGGCTCTGTCCCAGACATCACGGAGGCCGAGCTGGAGGTCGCATCGAATCGCCTACGAGCCCGCAGCACTGCGCCGGGGCCAGACGGTATTCCAGGGCGAGTGCTGTTCATCGCTCTGGAATACTTGGGTGGCAGGCTTCGGGAACTGTTCAACCTCTGCTTGCGCACTGGACAGTTCCCGAAAGCCTGGAAGGAGGGCAGGTTGTGCCTGTTGCGGAAGGGGGGTCGTTCTGCCGTCTCTGCTTCCGCATACAGGCCGATCGTGCTGCTGGATGAGACGGGCAAACTCTTCGAGAGAATCCTCTCTGCCCGTCTCATCCGTCACCTCGAGGAGGTGGGTCCGGATCTCTCAGAGGCTCAGTTCGGCTTCAGGGCGGGTCGTTCTACGATAGACGCCCTGAGAGCTCTGAGAGATGTGACCCAAGAGGCTTTTCGCGAGGGGGATGTCGTTTTGGCGGTTTCGCTGGACGTCGCTAACGCCTTCAACAGTCTTCCGTTCGAGACATTGGTCGAGGCGCTCCGGTTCCATGGAGTGCCTCCCTATCTCCGGAGACTGTTGGGGGCCTACCTGCAGGATAGAGAGGTCCTGTGGGAGCGCGGCGACCAGCGAATGTACCGACGTGCCGTGAGCCGAGGGGTTCCACAGGGGTCCGTTCTGGGACCGGTCCTGTGGAACCTGGGCTACGACTGGCTGCTCCGCTGTCCTCTCCTTCCCCGGATGAGGGTGTTTTGTTACGCTGATGACACCCTCGTCACAGCACGGGGAGGGAGCTTTGCGGAAGCGGCCCGTCTTGCTACCGTCGGTGCAACGCTCGTTGCGGACCGCATAGGGCTGCTGGGTTTGGAAGTCTCCGTCACTAAAACGGAGGCCATCCTATTCCACGGCCCTCGGCGAGGTCCCCCTCGTCGGGCGTCCATCTCCGTCCAGGGTTCGGAGGTGGTGGTGAAGGCCCAGATGAAGTATCTGGGCCTCACCCTGGACGGAAGGTGGAACTTCGGGGCGCACTTCTCCCTTCTCGCCCCGAAGTTGGTTTCCACCGCAGCTGCCTTGGGAAGGCTTCTGCCCAACATCGGTGGGCCGCAGGCTCCATGCCGGCGCCTATATGCCGGCATCGTGCGGAGCATGGCCCTATACGGTGCTCCCATATGGTCGGGGTCCCTCACCGCTGACTCAAGGACCCTGTTGCGAAGAACGCAAAGGGTCCTAGCGGTGAGGATGATCAGGGGGTACCGTACGGTGTCCTTCACGGCGGCTACACTCCTGGCGAGCGATCCGCCCTGGGAGCTACAGGCGGAGGTGCTCGCAGCCGTGTACTGGCACCGGGCAGAAGCCTTGGCCACGGGGGTAAGGCCCGAGGCGGCGCGAATCAGGGCTCTAGCTCACCGAGCCCTGATGCGACGGTGGAATAGGGACTTGGAGTCCCCTGCCGCCGGTATGATCACAGTGGGGGCGGTCCGCCCTCACTTCGACCACTGGATCAATCGGCGGCACGGAACGCTTACGTTCCGTCTTGTGCAGGTGCTGACCGGGCATGGTTGCTTCGGTGAGTACCTGCACAGGATAGCACGAAGGGAGGCGACCCCCTCCTGCCACCACTGTGACGAGTCCGTCGACTCGGCTCGTCACACCTTGGCGGAGTGCGCCGCCTGGGACCACCAGCGCACTGAACTGGTGGGCGTGATTGGCAGGGACCTCTCGCTGTCGCGCGTTATCAGCGCGATGGTCAGCAGCGAGAGGTGCTGGGTCGCAATGGCCTCCTTCTGCGAGCAAGTCATCGCCGCAAAGGAGGCCTCGGAGCGGGACAGGGAGTTTGCCTCGTCCGCTGACCCGCTCCGTAGGGGGAGACTGGGTAGAAGGAGGCGGGAATACGCCCGTCGCTTCCTTCCCCAGTTGTAGGCCTGGTGAGGGGGGAGGGTGACCCCCCTTACCTAACATAGGCCTACGATGAGAGGGTGCTCTACGTTGCTCGGGGCACCCTCATTTGGGGGGTCTCGCCGGGGCGTCACGGTGTGTGCTAACGCGATCCCGTGACGTCCCATTACGGCGCAGAGGGCAACCGTTGGTTTTTTAGTGGGTAGCCTTAAAAATGGCAGCATCCTCTATGCTGCCGGGTAGTCCCACATCACCCCCCGGCCGTCACCCCCATGGGCCGACGGGGTACCCGTAACGGGTTTTTCCAACGGAAAAAAAAAAAAAAAAAAAAAGGTTTAGATTTAAAAGTTAAATTTTTTTTCGAATTCACGAACCCTGGGTAACCGTTCCGTCGGTCTACCAATTGAGGTAACGTCTTGAATATCATGACGTATACTACGTTACTTTTGATACAAAACCACGACAATATTTCTAATAATTTCTAATATATAAATAACAATTTAAATTACTATTATTTCACACATATATACTAATGTGTAAAATAATAGTTTGAATTAAAATATACTGTACATTCTTATACAAATCATTTATATGTTACTGTCATTATAGTTTCATGTCCCGAAATCGGACAACGTTCTTATTTTAGTTTACGAAGAACCCTCTGCAGCATTGCTTCAATTGCTTAAATTGACTTAAATTATCCGAAGCAGGGATGAGCAACCTATTTGATTAAGGGGCCGCATTCAGCTTACTTTTTTTATAGAGGGCCGCATGATTAAAAAAAAAGTAGTAAAATTCTAAATTTATGAGTCAGTACGACACGTTGGGTTTAAATACCTTAAAGTTATATAAATATTAAGTGCTATGTGCTTTTAATTTCTAATTTCTGTGCTAATATTTTGGCGGAAAATGATAAATTAAAATATAATGCTTCGCGGGACGTAAAAATATACTTCGCGGGCCGCGGATTGCTCATCCCTGATCTAAAGGATGTACAAACGTACAATAGGTAGCTGCGATTAGATGGATCACAATTGAAATAAGGATAATTCACACTAATTAAAGATTTGTCTTATAAGTATTCTAGGAAGTATAATTTAAATAAAACTACATTCTCGAAAAAATAGACTCTACAGTTCAATCTAAACATTTTTTTTTTGTTTGTTGTAAAAATCCGTTACGGATACCCTGTCAGCCAGGAAGGTGATCGCCGGGGGGTTATGTGGGACTACCCGGCAGCATAGAGGACGCTGCCATTTTTAAGGCTACCCACTAAAAAACCAACGGTTGCCCTCATCGCCTTAGTGGGACGCCACGGGATCGCGTTAACACTTACCGTGACAGTTCAATCTGAACATATTAGGGTAGTTAAAAAAAAAAATAATAATAATATGTTTGTGTACCATAGTGGCCTATCACATACTCTTAAAATATATATATCACATACTCTTAAAATATATATATCACATACTTTAAAAAAGTTTCGTTTTTATAATTCAGATATTTTACTTTTTGAAACCTTTTATTTGTTTGAAGAGCACTCAACCAGTACCATTAGGTATTAATCTTAAAAGGAAAGAAATTTGAGTAGTACAATTATGTTTTAGAGATGTTTTGAAACGAAAAGGAAACGTAAGTTTGTTGTAATATTATTGTAAAGGATTTTGGTTTTTTTTTTACTAAAAATATTTTAATAAATCTTTTTTTAAACTTTAATTGTACAATAGACTTAGGTATCTCAGATAATTACGAATTAAAAGAATATATAACTCGCACAAAACCAAAAAAAACTACATATCTATACTTGGATTTCAAAAAAATGCAGTTTTGTACTGACTGAAGCTTATAAAAAGTTAAATTTAAAACTTCATAAATAAACATAGAATGTAATTTATCACCTTATTTTCTAATTGCAGGCATCGTATAAATATGTAGCTGTCATTAGTATGCAGCAGTGTGCGTACTACAGTGCCGTGCGGACCCAGCGAGACCAACTTGACACGGGGAAAGTTGAATTTCACCGAAACAGAAATCAACAGTGAAATTTATCGCTTTGTATTTCAATTAAAAAAATCCTATTACTCATTGTTTTTTTTAAAGCTGTTGCTTAGAATTAAAAAGCTTAAGCATAGCTTATGGTTAAAAAGCTTAAACTTAGATTTCGCTTAACTTTCATTATACTGTTTTTAATACCCATAACACTACAACTTTTCTTTTGTCTTACTTCATCCACCTAGTTCTATAAATTAAGTAATTATAATAATTAAAATAGTATGTTTACATTAAATTGTTATCTAAGCGTTACTTTCAGTTCCGCATAATTCTTGTCTATTCTTTCATCTCGTACCTGCTTTGTTAACGAGTATCTGAGAAATAAATACCTATAAATAATAAGAATTAAAAAATAGATACAACAACAAAAACGTTTGAAATATTATTTAATTGTGGTAATTAAATGGTCGAATAGCCTCTGAAAATTTCAGCTTAATTATAGTTATTAATGTCAAGGCCATTTTTAGGAAACATTAATTTCCTTTTATATGTTACAATGAAAATTTAATTTTCAGTTAATTACACGTCTACTTAGTAATCGTGATAAATAAAAACAGAAGATAAGTTGTATGCAAAATTAATAATTCATGATATTAAAAGTCTATCATAAGGTGGAAAATAAAAGGAAAAATTATAATATTATATTTAATAACAATGAAGTGTACACTTATAAAAAATAAATAATTTAATAAATTAGGATAAACATTACAATTTAAATGCTTTAATGGCACAAAGATGCTTCTCGTTCATCTGCTTCAAGAAGTCTCGTTCACTTCAGATTGACTCCTTCTGAAAATATTACAAAATTAAATAATTATAGTTAAGTATTTAACAAATATATAATCTTGTATTGACCCCGCTTATAACGCTTTAAATATACAGTATTGCAAAACTATTACTTGCAATCTCCACTCAATTATTAAACACTTGCAATACACATAGATTGTTTAATCAAAGACACATGTTACCATAATTATTCTAAATTAAACCTAAAATCTCAAAACAATAGGTTGATAATTGCATAAACAGTTAATTAATCCGTAGAAGTTATCTAAAATAGATCTAACCATACCTGAAATAAGGCTGAAAGTCGTAAATATCATCTATAACACGTCTCACGCGACACGCCAGCCCGCACTCAGGTCGCTGGTGTCCGTACACAAAGAGCGCACGATCCAGTAACTGTTGTGCTGATGTTAACTCCATAACTGTAATTATAATATTAATTAGTTTTATGATTTAGATTATACGAAAATGTTACTTCATGGTTTAAAACTTGTGACGCATGAACCTCAGATTATTAGAAGGTTAAAATCTTTCACCCTCTATTTTGCCAGTATGTCTCTCAGTGGTAGAGGTACAATAAATTTTAAAGATCATTTCAAACGTATTTCTTAAAGCTTATAAGATAAATATCTTTAACCAAATCCTGATCAATCAGTTAAAAACATGGTAGTTACCAGTTTAGTTTCATGTGTGGTTTAATTTATATCTAGAATATAAATCAGATACGTAAGGTTTTAACGATAATATAACAATTTTGTGGTAGACAAAGTAATGTTTATAATATTTATTATATTTACTTACGATGTCGGTCACCGAATTTTCGCTCATCTTCATCGCCCCCTTCATCAACATTCTTATCTTTTTTGAACGATATTAGTTTAGGAATAACAAGCAACATGCACACCACTGCGATCATGGTTACAATCTTCTTGAATATCAGAAATTTAAGCATCAACTTTGCAATAGTTAGAATGTCTAATTTTAACGATAATTTGTCGAAGAAACCGAGACCGGGAGCTGTGTATGGGACTCCATAGAAGGGCTTGATTGGTGGACCATACATTGGAGGTTTGTGTACAGGCGGTCCATATACAGGGGTTGGAGGTCCATAGGATTGGGGTGGTCCGTAACTTGACGAAGGTCCGTTGCTGGAAGGCGGGCCGTAGTTTGAGGCAGGTGGACCATAGTTAGGCGGCCCGTAAGTGTTTGTTGGAGCGTTATATGTGATTTCTGGTTCAAATTTCACTGGTTGTCCATAATTGCTTGAGGGCAGATAACTGTTAGAAGGACCAGACGAACTAAAACTATCGCTGTTCGAATAAGCTGGCGTATAATCGTAACCAGAATTATAACCGTCGTCGCGATTGCTTAACTTTTTCTCACCATCTCGTGCCGTTATTATCATGACACCCTTCTTGGCTTCTTCAGCGTCCACACGAGATTTCGAATAGGCATCGAGGTAAGTATCGGCTTTAGTGACGATAACGACCTTAGAACTGTTAGCAGCCGGGCCAATTATAGCCGAAACACTGGCTAAGATCGCAAACACAACACAAAATCTACAAAACGCCATGATATCCTTGAGCTACTGTGTCAAGGAAGTTGTCTCCATCGATCGCGGCTGACGAATGACAAGCGAAGTGGTATCCCATTCAGTTTTCACTTTTGAGTTACCGTAAAAGAGCCTAAATATGATAATGGGACGCAATTAAATTCTCTCAGTGACCCCAGTGTTCCGCATTGCTCATTGTAAGTAGGCGGAAAGGCGCCCCTTGCATGCTAATGCCCAGTTCACCATCGAGGATGAACATATGACTTACAGCCTTTCTTCGCATAAAGGAATCTCTAATAGGCCGCAATTTGCTCGTGAAAGTCACATATATTATACTGATCCTTACATAAGGTAAGAGGGTGATCAGAGCCAACTATTTATAGTTAATAGCTTCTATTAAAACACATCAATAAAACATAATAGAATACCTAATGGAAATAATACGTTCTAGATTAATTTAATAAATAAACTATAACTGGAATATTGAATACGGATATAATACGGTATGTAGCACATAGATATTCGAAATCTGTCCTAAAATTTTGGTAAATAAATATACTACACGGAGTCATTTGGAAATCATCCAAGACGAAAAAATATGTAGGTATTGTAAGGCGCCGGGACACTAACAGCATAATCTCTGGTATTTAAATTTACGATTTCTAGTGCTCAATGCATTTTCACTGAGAGTTAAACAGCATTGTAAGTTGTAACGTGACGTAAATTATGTCTAATTTGCATTTCATCACTAAACTAGCTGTTACATGCGACATTTACCACAGAAGAGCCCCACATATTCTGAGCATTTATCATTATGGATCTGCAACGTCTACGATTGGGAATATTTTGCCCTATGATGAATGATCAATCTATATATATTTAAAAGCGAAAAACACTCACATATTCATCACGAAATCTCAAAAACTACTGAGCCAATAAAAATGAAACTTGGCAGGAAGATACATTGTAACTAGGAGGTTACGTAGTGTATAAGCGTTACGTAATATATTATAGTTACGTAGTATATAAGGCTTTAAGTAGTATATAAACATTATGTTGTATATACGCGTTAAGTAGTATATAATGCTAATGTAGTATATAAACGTTACGTATTACATAAGCCTTATGCAGTGTATAAGACTTATTAAGTATATAAGCGTTATGTTGTATTTAAGTATTATTTAGTATATAAGGCGTTGTTGTATATAAGGGAGTTTTGTAGTATATTAACCTTATATAAGCATTATGTAGTATATACGCCTTATGCAGTCTATAAGCGTTACTTCATATAACCTATCACATATATTTATAGAGCCTACTAGAATCATAGCAACTGCTTTTTATTCACACACGAGCGAAGTCACGGAATGAAATAAAATAATATAGCGTGTTTTATCAAATTAAAATTTATAAAAATATGTCCTGTTTTGAATTGTGTAATCCTTGTTGTTTTTTTTGGATCGAGTTTTTATGTGTATATCTATCTACTTGTAAGTAATTTACAAAACAACAGAACAACAATATTTAAGTCAGTTTCATCCTATTTTATCATTTGTATTAGTGGGATAGAATTCAATAAACATTATTATATATTTGTAGCTCCCCTTGTTATCCAAGTATACGTTGCAATATGTAATTAGAGAATTTTTGAAAAAGTAAAAAAAATTGTGCTTACAAGGGCAAATATTTTTTTTTATATTTGCTTAAATGTAAATGCTAAAACGGTACCTAGTCATTTATATTTGTATGATTATTTTTTGTGTTTTTTATCATGTAATATCGATAATAAATCTATTTGACGATTATTATTTGAACATAATGAATTAGGAAAAATTAAAGAAAAAACCCCAAAAATCACTGATCGGCATCACCAACTAACTAGTCGCTAGATTAGTCGGTCATTTACAAACCGACTACTCGGTTAGTCGGCCAATGTCATAGTCGGACCATATCTTTTAGTAATATAATAGACAAAACGTAAAGTTTCAGTAATTATGATTTATTCAAAAACATTTTCCATAGTCAAATGTCGTTCTTCAAAAAACTTGTGCCTTTTTCTTTTCCTTTCATTTTTTGGTGAAAAAAATGAACTTATAGCCTGCGTTCCTTTAGGTTTCTTAGTTTCCTCTTCAACTTCCTCGAAGGTGCACCTAGCAGCCTTCTCTTGCAACATGAGCTCAGCCGTGGACCAGCTGAACCTCACCAACGCGGGGTAACCAAAAACTTTGTCAATTTCTTCTCTAATGAACTTCTTTGTTAAAGGATCTAGAAAATAGAAAAATTTAAGCAGTCACTATATTAATTATATGTCTCGGCGCAATGGTTTTAATGTTTCGTAAATAATTTAATCTTCATAATTTTTTTACATCCTTTAGCTCAGGTCTATAGAGAATCTAAGTGTAACGAATAACAAAGAAAACCTATTATTAGAAATACATGTTTTAATGTTCAACCCAGATAAATCACTGTACTAATTGTAATTACAATTAAACATGAGCTCTGCAGACGGCAGTATACTGGTAGGTACTAAAATTATCCATATCTGATTTTCGTATTTAGAATAAAATTTTTATAAAAATGTTCTAATGGTAAATAAATGAAAATATTAAATTAAATCAAGAAATATACAAAAGCTTCTTTTACTGGCTAAAAATCCATTTCCGAAGTTATGATTGGTCATTGGTAAATATATATTTAGTATCATCCGACTGAAAAAGATTTTACAGCCAAAACCAAACTTACGGCTTTTGCTTTAAGTTTAGCCTGAACCCAAAAATATTACTTGAGAAAATTCAAAATTTTAATGGATGTATAATATAAATAATAAATAAGTTTCAGTGACGAAGTTTGCCGATAGATCACAAACACTGGCGTTTCGGTGAAGCCGAAAGTCGGCTATGTTTTGGCCGAAACCGAAACTAAGGCCGAAACTGGACGAAACCGAAAGCGAACTTCCGTTCGCACACCAATATTTAGTAAAAAACTCTCACCACCAGGATATCCACTTCCGAAGTCAGTGTGCTTCAGTTCCAGACCCTCACTAAACTTCCACACCTTAAGGGCATGATCCCTCGTTACCTTGGCCACTATACTCGCAGCTGACACTATCGGGTATATGGAGTCTGCTTTCTTTGATACCTGTAGAGAATGATTAAGATTTTTTTATTCTCAGTTTCTTATTTACCAATCAATGTGTAGAGAACTATATATATATATATATATATATATATATATATAGTGTCTTTTAAAATTGAATAATAGTTATCTTTGAAATGTATTCCAAATTTGTAAAAGAACAAAGATCTGTTACAATCATAGGGAATGTTGATAATAAGAATGTTGCCGGCCATTGAAGAATTTCTTAAAGGTAGCGAATTGGAAACACCACCGACAGAAGTTCAGTACATATTTTGATAAACTTAAATTATCTTAAGAACAAGATCGTATGTCACGTAACCAGATAGTAAAGTCAATAAGAATCCCACTTTACTGGTGAATTTTCAGGTATGAATATGAAACAATAACAAGCATTGCAAGTCTCTACAAAATAATGTTGCAGTCAGTTGCTCGAAGCCATTTTCTTATCACATAAATAAGGATAATAGTAATGCCATAATAGATGTAGGAATATCATAGCCTACACAAGGTGTGTTTGACGGTCAGGATGTAACCCTCAAATCTCCACATTCAACCTTGGGCATTTAAGTGTTTCTACCCTTACTACCCCTGTAAGCAGACACCAGGGGAAGTCATAATTCTTAAGCAGAGTACTTAAAATTTAATTAAATTAGTTTGAAATGAATAAAATTAATTTCATATACAGTTACTTTTTTCTACTCTATATATAATAACAATAATTATATAATCTTAGACTATTAAACTGAAAAATTAATATTTACTTGATATAATCAAGTGTATACAAAATTTTTGTATTTTTACTTATACAGCGTAACTGTACTAGTTTTAAGTTCAGTGAATGGCCCTTAATCATGAGCTTGTAGCATTGCAGATTACAGAGGGAATAACTAAGAAGTAACTCTAACTCAGACAGTGTAAAAAAAAAAAAAAAAAAAAAAGTAATAATCATGGTACATAAAATTAAATACAAGAAAATAAGCCTACAGTTATTTTAATATCAGGAAAAATCTCCTGAAGCTTAGCTTGATACTTCTCAGGCGGACCAACTGTATCGACATACACTTCCTTAATGTTGGCTCCCATTTCTATAGCTTTCTTGATTAAAGAGATGGCTGAGGTCATTGACACCTGCAATTAAAAGAAAACCATATCAATAAATATTAACTTAATTTTTATCTTTATTTTATAATAAGATATTTTAAGATTCAATATATTTTTAGAAGTAAAAAAAAAAAATTTCAACAACCAATTGATATAAATTTGATATTATGAATTTTTTTGACCAATATCAGGGGAAGGAATTAGCTAAATTTGTAAATAATAGATGTTAAAAAAAAAAGTTTGTCACCTCATTTAATGAATGTTTAGATCGTCTGTACATGGAATTTGAAATATAATTTGGGGAAATGACTTCTGCTATCCAGCCAACATTATCTAATGCATCTTTGTCAATAAACATTTTTAGTAGGATCTCATTTCTCTTTTCCTCTGTTAAAGCTTTTGAATCTGCACAGCCTAGAGCCTCTAACACTTTTTTTTGATTAATTGGACAATAAGCAATTCCATAAACCATTGGACCTGAAAGCATTTCATTTAGATTAACCAATAAAATAAAAGCATTTCTTTCTGATTATAACACAGAAATTTTGTATTGGAAAAATTTAAACATCATAGTACACATTGAGATGAAACTAATTTTAAACATATAAACATTGACAACCCACCTAACACTGGACCACGTCCGGCTTCATCAACACCGAGCATACAAGGTTCTGATTTACAAATAGTAGGGACATCAGAATGGTTTAAAAAATTTGAAAAATTATTCTGTGATCTAATATAATCCTGAAGAGACTGTAATGAATCCATTTCACATTAAGAATTATGATTTCATAGAATAATTAAAGCGTTGCTTTGGATGTAATTGTGCCAAATTTATTAGTATTTGACGGCTAGATTTATTAAAAATTTATATATTTTATTTATTACATATTCAATTATTAATGTTTTTAATATATAAATTTCCCACCACAAAATTACTTCAAATTGTTGCGAGTTGTCATTTGTCATCTGTGTTTGTCATTAAATTATAGAGTGTAGAGTTAAGGAAGATATAAGGGAAGGGATAACTTCTAATGGGCTCGAAAGGGGCGCTAGTATTCTAAATCTAAGATATATACAATCTTTTTCTGATAACTGAATATTAGATTAATACAATTTAAGATTTAGTTAGCAGAAACTAATTATAGACAATTGTTGATTCTTACGAAATAAATTTTATAAATTTTTAACATTTATTCACATACATTTTATAAAGTTTCTTTTCTTTGTTTTTGTTTACATTTTTGACAATAATCCAAAAATTTTAAATCTTTTCAACGCTTTAATATATGCTTTAACAGAACGGTCTTCTAGCGCACAAATGAATAAAGTCTAGGATATGAAATTCCATTTAAGTACAATACAGCGTAACGAGTATTGAGATACGGTATTGTATTTGTTCCGAAATTAGTAATGAACACAAAATAAAAATAAAAAAAATATTTATATCAAAACAATACTTAGACTAGAATAAAAATAAAACAATCTAAGATGACAAATTAAAAAAATCGTGCCTGCTCCGACTCCCAATAGAAGTGATAACTTAAACTTTAACTATTTAATATTTAAATTTTTTAACTTGAAAAAAGCTTAAGGTTTTTACTTAAATTTTACTTATATTATTATGATAATGTAAGGAAATGTTATTTATTAATATAATCTTTTATTGTTTATAAAACATATTTTATTCTAAGTTCCAATTCTTGAATATATATTAGATTTTTGTGTAGGTATATTATTAGTATCATTATTTAATTCTACAAAATATGGCTTCAATGTATAACGAAATACAACTAGTGCTGTGGCTTGGAGTGAGAGAAAAGGCACCTGCCTGCCGATACCATATGCGTAAGAAAAAGAGCAGCCAGATAGACTCGCGCCGTCACTCGTTACGTCACGAAGTTTTCTATCCTCTATATAAGATGTTATCATTTCAAAAAATATTGAAAGCAATAGTTTTGTGTATTTATATGCTAATCATAACCTAATCTGCTAATCTTCTTAATATAATTCACACCTAAAACATTTTGCCTGATTGTTTGTTAGCGCATGTCGTAAATGTCTACACGGGCTATGATGAAATTTGGTATGGTGATAATTTAATCTTACTTTAATTTAATACTCTTTAATTTAATTCTAAGTAAAGACGTCTCTTATTAGAATTTTAAGTCACGATATATTTATAATATGTACCCGTCAAGCAATATATATTGCCGTTGACGTACTGCATTAGTTTTGTAATCCGAATTCTGATTTTTCTTAAACGTAACATACTAGTCTCAGAACGTTAAACACTAGTCACAGGAAATTAATTGAATTTTTATTGCTTCTATTCATTTAACAATCTTTCATAACCAAATTAAATTAATTTGAATATAGTGTAAAGCAAACATTTAGGATTTTAAATCTTATTTCTGTAATGTCTTAACTTCTTATTTTTCTTTGTCCATGAACTTAATCAATATTCATATAATTAAAACCTAGTCAATTTTTAAAATAAAAGGTATTCAAAGGAAGCAACACCCATATGCAATGCAACAAAGTTTGACGAGAATATTTTAATATTAACTTTATTTTCTCGGATCAATGTGGATGCAGTGCCGAATCAAAGTTCGGTCCCAATACGGTACATGGGCGACCCATGCCATTAGTCACAGCTATTATTAAATAAATATCATAACAAAGTATTTAAGCTCGAGTATTTCAATAAAAAATAGTAATAATATTATATTGTTAATGGATATAATTAATAAAAGAAAAACAAACAATATTATGCACATTAAAAATTCTTACTACTTAACTAAGTACTCTGTTTATTTTGTATAATTAGTATAAATTAGTATACTAAACATTTCAATTTCTTTATTTTCTAATTATAATACATACATAACATTTGTTTGGTATATAAGAGACAGAGTGTATAATATATTTTTATCATTTACCAAAACTGATTTGACGTTTAAGTATCTCATCTCTTTGGTTCGTCTGTGATTTTGACTTTACATTTTTAAATTTCAAATTCAATGACAAAGACGCATCCATATACAGCAGTGAAGTGCAGTGTATAGCATAATATTTTTAGATGTAGATTATAAGTGTCATTTGCTTATTTATTTCCAAAATTGTGCACATATCAGGTAAAAATCATGTTTCTCTTCATATTTATTATTAGATTAGAAAAAAACTTCTTGTAACATATAAAACTCGTTTGTAGGTTATAGTAGTGCGATTTAATATGCAGAACAACCCCCAGGAGCTTTCATGGCAGGCGATTCAGGCTATAGTGGGGGTTAAGCTCCCACCTAATGTGTTGCGTTTTGATGATATCGGGTTCCACTTAGTCAATAACTCGGTTTCAAGTGCCGAAGACTCCGATTCAGACGTAGAAATAGTCGAAAATGGCTGGGAATCGGACAATAACGTATCATCCAAGCCCGAGAACTCAGATAATGAAAAGACGTCACCGGACAGAGAGCAGAGTGCATCGCCCGTTTTACGTCTCGTAGAACCTGACAATAACAATTCTGGTAAAGGTTTGCTGCATTATACAGACTTTTTAGTTAAAATGGATACCAAAGATATTACTGATAATGAAAATGATCCAGTGTCACAAAGTAATGATGATGCAGACAGCTCCAATGGGAACGTAATGTCCATTGAAAACTATTTAGAGGTCACTCTATCAACTGATTCAGAGGCTAGTCATATTTGTAGCCAATGTAACCAAATGTTTCCCAGTGAACAGCTTTTATCTTCACATCAATGTAGTGCTAAGCAAATTGAAGAAAAGAAGTATCCTTGTCATGTTTGTGCTGAAAAATTTACAAGCTATTGGGAACTGAGAAAACATATAAACAACCATTTTCCTGGTATGTTAGACTCAAAATCTAGTTTCTGTCATCTTTGTCAAAAGGATTACACAAAAACAGGGTTTATGAACCATTTGAGAAAGCACACAGGTGAACGACCTTTTGTGTGTGAGCTCTGCCACAAGGCATTCTCCCAGTCAAGTTCATTATCAATACACATGAAGTTTCACCTGAATGTGCGTAAACATGCTTGCACAGTTTGTGAGAAGAAGTTTGTTACGAAGAGTGAACTGTCCCGTCACATGACTGTACATACAAAGCAGAAGTCCTATTACTGTGGTGTGTGTGACAAAGCCTTCACTCGTTCTGACAATATGAAGAAACATGAAAAGACGCATGGATGAAACCCCAGCACTTGTCTTATCATCTGTAAAAAGATTCACCACAGATATAATAATTTACTAATGTGTTTGTTACATATTCTCCAATTATGTCACTGCTATTATTTCAGTGTTTGTGAAGCTTTTTATTTATTTTTTTTGTTTCCAATTCTCTTATTGCCAAAAATTTTAGTCATGTGTTTGTTAAGTAAAGTTATAAATTGTTTTATACCAAATGGAAGAATCCACAGTCTAGTTAATAACTTAGTCATTATGGTGTGTTAATGGGAGTGTCTTTACACTTTGGTGTGCTGCTGTAGATGCTTTTAAAATAAGGTTTTATAAATGCATGTTTGGGATATTTATGGTATAATATGCCTTGACAGGTGCTTTAATATATTGTCACATATCTTTATCCAAAGTTGCCTTTTTAGATATGATAAAGTGATATTTTAACATTGGATATAGGTCAAATATCCATTTGTTCTATGATAACTACGCTTGTAGTGTTTGTGTTAGATAAAAGAAAATAATACCTTGAGGTCTTCTTATATACTCTGAGTTTGTCACAAAAACTAATAATTGTTCCTGCTTCATCTAAGAGCTTTAATAATTATTTATATTTTTGTAAAACTTTACCACAGGGTGTTACCATGTTGTATACCATGTGTGTTTGCCAAATTTTAGATAAGTATTTAAAGTGATTCTTATTGAACTGTGTTGTAACCAAAGCAATAATATTGTCTATGTGCCTATCTATATACAGTTAAGAGTAAAATATACCAAATATATTATAGATGTTAGAAAATTCATGAAAATATTATTAAATCGTAGTTTTTACCAAATTGGACTTATATAACTTGATATTTTTATAAAATTCATAATGTAGCATTCTATTGAGGCACTTTTAAAATATTTTCCTGTTTTTATGGTCTCAGGTTCACAATATAGTTTAGCCATTTCGAACAATTAGCATAGTGTAGTTAAGTATATTTAGTGTAATTTAAATACTTGAAACATACATCACAATTTTACAGTATAATCTATTTTGAGGTGTTTCTCGCTCTTATTGTGACAAAGTCAAATGTTTCAGATATATTTATGTGTCTTTGTTAAGAGTTAACTCGGAAACATTTATTAACTTATTCCAAAGATGTAATTGGCTATTAAACCAAAGCTATTTAATATTTCAATTGTGCCACTTTACTATTTTAATGGTTTTCAATACCATATTAATATATTGACATTTTTATATTTAGAATAAGGCAATAATTACATTTTAATATATTTATTCTATTTAAAATAATTAGATGTATAGTTGCATGAATTGTTCATAGAATTAAGAAATTAGATTGAGCCAAATAAAATACACAAAAATCTACAAGACTGACAATAATATTCAGAGTAGATATTAACTTTGCACAAATGTAATAATTATTTATGATGTCTTACCGCAATTTATAATATTTATCTGATTTGCACTTTGTTATAGACTCATCATGACAATTAGTATAAGACGCGTTTTAAGAATTATATCTGTTTATAATAAATGTAATAATTGTCGATTTTATTAAAGAGTTGTTTGTTGCAATTTATGTTTCATTTATTTTCTTAATTAAATAGGTCGTTTTCCCTTTGTTCTAGGTTACGCTAGCGATGTCGGCAAGGTTACGTAATCTTAATCCGTATGAGTTACATAAGTATCTAGTTAATGTTTATTGTCTGAATGCCAAGGGTTCCACCGCCTTGTTGACTCGAGATTGCTCCAAAGATCGAACCGACCTTGACGTTATCAGGGAAAACCACAAGTTTCTGTGGGAGGAAGACGATGTTGCGGATACTTGGGAAAAGCAATTGGCTAAGAAATATTACGATAAGCTCTTTAAAGAGTATTGTATTTGTGATCTAAGCAGATATAAGCAAAACAAAGTAAGTTCTCAAATGTTCCTCAGTTCGTTACTTAATAAATTAGAATCATAAGTGTGCACATCATGATGAAATTCAAATTTTGAATTTAATAATGTCTAATTTTGACCGTTAGAAACCTCGAATATAAAAGAATAATCTGTACTAATAAATTATAACGATTGTAAAGGCAACATTGGAGACAATTTATGTACTTTACTCTCCCCCTAGTATTAAGGATGAAATGGGGACGGTCCCCTATGAAATTCAATTGCCTTTTTTGCCCCAGAGACCTTCTTTTGTGTGCAGTGTATCGGGGAGACCGACAATAGCCTTAGTGCCTTTTTGTAGGCTAAATATAGCGCAGCGTCCCACGTTGCACGGTAACGCACATCTGCTGGCCTCTCCTTGTTAAACGGAATAGCGCACACAACACTTATAATATCTATTTACGTAAGCCTTCCTCGGCGTTTTAAATGATATCGGATTTGTAATAACAACAATTTATCCATTAATTTATACGTAACTACAGTCTCTTAATTTTTTTCTAATCGTTTTTTATATTTGCCATTTAGATTTTTTAGATTAGTTGAAAACTTCTAAAAAAATACATTACCTAAAAAATAACTTAATATTTAATAAAATCTTTTAAACTACTATAATTGCATACCCATTCTCATCTATTAATAATAACAACGCAAATATAATTAACTAATTTAAAAATCTGATAACAAAAAATCGAAATTAATATTAAGAAAAGATTCATAAAAATCATAACTAGACTATAATGACGGATAATTATAAGATTGTTGTAGAACTTAATTAATACTCCGTTATTCTAAACTGTTTTATTTCTTTTGTAAAGATTAAACAGATTAAACCACTTCTTAAAGCTTACCTATAATAAAAGAGTTAAGGATTTAATAAAAAATAAAAAGAGTTTATCTTTATCAGAGTTCTTTGTGTTAGTCGTATTCTGAAGTTAATATTTAGAATCTAACAATTAATATTGTTATGAATTTCGTAATTAACTTCCCTTATATTAAAATAGTGGTATTACCATGTTATATTTTATGTATTCTTTAAGACTCCCTCCATTATATTTGTGTTGATTCGTTTTAATAGAAAAATAAGACAACCATATTTATGGTAATAAATTATTTTGATATTTAAATAAAAAAAGGATCATAATATAATTCATATTTAAACGTCTACAATTTAAAGGTAGCGCTCAGATGGCGAATAGAAAATGAAGTAGTGCTTGGTAAAGGACAATTTCAATGTGCGGCTAAGGGTTGTATCAAAGACAAGAATTTAAAATCTTGGGAAGTAAATTTTGCCTATGTTGAGGATAATGAAAAGAAAAATGCACTTGTTAAGCTGCGTAAGTAACATATTTTCTATATAAGTTAATTAGCGGAAATTGGTTCAATCAGTACTTAGTTATTTGATATAGCACGTTTAGTTTCTACTTCTTCCTTAAATGGTCTTCAAGATATCAAGATTTTTTTATATGTTTGAATTTTACATCGCACATAAAATTAAATAAACATTTTATTTTGGTGATAAATAACTAGTATTAATTATCTATTCGCATTTAAGGCCTTTGTCCAGAATGCTCAGAAAAGTTAAACTATAAATCCAAAAAACGTGAAGTTAAAAGGTTAAAACGCCGAAATAAAAAAAGGAAGCCTTGCGATGAAGAGTTCGAAAACAACAGTGTTGAGGAAATTATAGACGTAGCCCCTGACCTTGAAGAACCTTCAACCTCGCAGCAAACTGAACCTGATAACAATGATGATTCATTATGGAAAAAGGGTAACAATATCAATATATGTATATAACAGCTTGTACTAACATCCCATTATTAGATAGGATACACTAATGATAAAACTACATATTTTTTTACTCAAATACTAATTATTAGGTATTATAATTCATTAAAAACAAGTATTTATAAATACTTACTTTATAAGTAAAGTACAAAAGTAGTCTCCGTATAGAATTTATATTATATTTGATCTTGACTTATAAATAAAACATTTTTTTTGTCAATTTTATCTTTACATATCAGCAGAAGTAAACATACGCACTATGCAATATATATAGAATGTGTGTATTGATGTGATTGCGTGTACATATATACACACGCACACAGAAAAACATTGACCATGACGCAAGTAAATGGCTCTATCGTCGTGTTAACCAATCGCGTTAAGCTTAAAAATAGTCAGCGTTCAGGATACATGGAATAAACAAAAAAAAATATGCCTTTCGATTTTTGTCAGATATTTTTTATTAGGCTGTCTTTCAATTGAAATAAGTCATTTCCATCCGTCGTTTCTTTCACTAACATACAACAAAAAAAAATTTATTATTTAAACAGCTGTGGAAAGGATCAATACAACATCAACAACCAGTTTTACTATTTTAATGAAAAAATAATATTAATTTCAGGGACTCAAGAAATGGAAGAGAAAACCCGCGAAGAAGAATTCGAGGACTACCTTGAGGATCTATTGCTCTAAAATATAGTATAACATTAACAACAGATAAAATAAAAGACAAAATAATAATATTATTTTATTACATACATGGCTACATTTGTGTGATAATGTAAAAATTGATAAAAAAATCACTACAATAACAATCACAATTATTCAAACAATTTGATACACGAGTCAACAATAACTTCCTATAATACACGCACTCGCCCTGTTTATGTAAATTAATTATTGCAAATTTAAGTTCACAACTTGATGTCTTCATCAGATCAGAATAGAATAAGACAATAATCTTGATACATAGACCGGACAAGGTATTATTATAACAAATATATAATATAAACTATATTTATCATTTGTACATAAATCAATTATTAACTTAACAAAAAAAATATAAACATTTCACTTGACAACAAAACATCGTTCTAATATAAGAAATATACACAAAAGATATTAATCAGATTAAAAATCACAATTATCTATATTATCACGATCTTTGACCAGCCTCCCGTTAACTAGGTCTAACTAATAAAAATGTGAATGTTTGTTTGATCATAATGTAGAGCCGTGCGAGCGAACCCGCCGGTAAAAAGATAGTTAATCATTACTTCCAAATTATCTTGTGTCATAACGGTTATATATTTTAGTAAAAATAGTAAATAAAAATGTATTTGAGTGTCAAACCGATAACATAAAAAAAAAACTAAGCGAAAAAAATCTTTTACAAATTACAATTAAAGGGCTGTTTAATTTCAAATACATAATTTCTTAGGCCTTCAATTTATAACAATTAATTGACCGTACAAATAGATCACATCTTCAGTTTCATTTAACCTGGAACAGAAGAATAATAGTTAGTAATTTGTGTAAAAATTTAATATCAATTTTGACCTTTATTATATAAAGCATATTGGATGTTCCCTGACGCTGTTGGTTTTTAATTAATGGTTCTATTTAACCTCAAACAAAAATTATTCCTTGCATTGTAGTCCTACTGGGTAATAAGAGGTCGCCTACTGTTTTACTATGATACTAAATCATTTTGTAATCTAAAGTATCAAATCATTGCACGAGGTGCATTGTGATATAAGTCGTCGTACTAGATGCAATGTGATACAAGTCGTCATGCTAGATGCATTGTGATACAAATCAACATACTAGATGCAATGTGATACAAATCGTCATACTATATGCATTGTGATACAAAACGTCATACTATATGCATTGTGATACAAGTCGTCATACTAGATGCATTGTGATACAAATCGTCATACTAGATGCATTGTGATACAAGGCATTATATTAGGCGTCTTGTGATAGAAATCATCGTATTAGATGTATTGTGGCACAAGTCCTCGCTGTAGACGCAGTCGTCGTGCCAGTGTGCAGTGTGTCGTACCTGGCGCTACTTGTTCTTGAGGTCGTCGTCGTCGGAGCAGTCCTCGTCGTGTGTGTGCGTGAGGCGGCGCGGCGTCTCAGGGCGCGCGTGAGGCACCGAGCCCGCCGCCTGCGGGCAGGGAGGGTCAGAGTATGACGCATGTCATTACTACCACACTATAGAAGGGCCGTGGGTGTTACCTTCAAGTCTATCGTGTCCGAGACGGTGTCGGCTTCCTCGGAAGATATCTCGCTGATGCAGGTAGCACTGAAAGCTCTCTGTGAGCTCGAATGTCTTGACCTGAAAAAAATTATTATAGGCGATATTAAATAAAAATGGTTTAAATCTTCACATTATAACTAAATTTAAAAAAAAAAGTTATTGCAATTATATATATATAGCTCATGCTTGCATACACAGTTAAAACATAGAAGACTTGCAAGAATAGTCTCGATGGTTAAAGTTGTTTACAAATACACCTTATTTATATAAGGTGCCATTTGTCTCGCTCCCTCACTGTCGGCACTCGTCACTCACCGGTCGATGGTGGGCGTGTCCACGGTGAAGCGCTGTTCGTGCGCGACCGTGGACTCGTGCGGCATGAGCATGGCGGGCGCGCGGAACATGTAGCAGAACGGGTAGTACATGAGGTTGAGGAACGACGCAGCGTACAGGTCCGCATACCTCACCACCTGTTACGAAAAGCAACATTTAGGTTAGCATTGACGTAGTAGTAGTAGAAAGTCGATTGGCGACATCCAGATAAATTTTAATCACCTGCGACGAAAAGAATGTCTGTCTGGATCCAGATCGGAAGAGCGATCCCAGCATGCCGTATGCGAGATCCATCTTGTGCGTCACATCGCGTATTGAAATCCGGAGTTTCGATATGTCCGGCTTCTCCTTTGTACTCGAGTCGAGATCTCTGTTCAGAAACATTGTGATCATTTGGTTGATTTTAAATTGAAGTTACAAATATAAGCCTTGTAGTAAAATATGGAATATATTTGTAGTCCATCCAGAATTGATGCTGTCGTATATTACACGAAGGGGTCTCAAACTACAGCCGATCGATAAGTATGTTAAACAAAATTAAAATTTGAGATAGAAAGGACTCTTTTACTTCAAGAGAAGCTTTAATTTTTTATGTTACAAATAAAAGGCAATTTAAGAATATGATCATCATTTTTTCATAAAACATATTTTTAATGTAATGTGAATTATTGCTTTATATTTAGATTACAAATATTTAACTGGCGACTCCCGGCCATCACACACGTTTAAACCAACTTGGCTTTTGTTTTGATGGTACGTGTAATTGAAACGTGGAAAGACAATGTTAGCTGAAGAACTACTTAAAAATTATTGTTTTACACTCATTGATTTTCTGTACACATGTGTACACAGAAAGTATTTTCTTAGATTTTCTCGAGTACACATTTCAAATAAAACTATTTTTTACGGATTAAAACGAGATGTAAGTAAGAGACACATCTCGTCTACCCGTGAACACGATTGCCGCAAAGCATTCGAAACGTCGGGTTCAAATAAAAATGTAACGAAATTATACGCGAGTTTTAATCCGTAGAAAATAGTTTTATTTGAAATGTGTACACATAGGTTAAAATCGATTTCGCAATATCTAGACCAGTGTAAACCAGTATCAAAGTGTCAGGTTTTGATTTAACATGAAAGCAAGCTATTTTTAATTTTTACTTTTCCTCTGAAAGCTAACAAATAATTCTTTCATCCCAGGTCATATTTTTACATTATACTCTATCAGATTCAGCGGAATTTTAGACATAGGTTACGAACGGATTTGTTAAAATTAAAGCTACTGCTCTTTGGAAGGAAATATTATATAATAATTCCAATTACTTAAAACAGAGTGCTATTTAAACCCATTTGATAAGTTGGCTGGGATTCGAATAAAAAAAAATAATTTCAAAGTAAATCTAAATTTCCCATAGTTTTGAAGATACGAGGGGCAGTGTCATGACATTACATGGTGATAATGAGAGTCTACCTGGTAAGTATCGATTCCTAGTAATTCTGGGATTCTTGTGAAGCGTCTGCAAATTGTTCTGATTCTCTAACCTACTTTTAAGATGCCTCCCAGGACCTGATTCCTTATCTAAAGGATATCAGGACATTTTCTTGACTTTAACAAAATCGTGTCGAAGAAAGCTGTACTCATCTACGCAGAGAGGTATTTTAAGACGCTTCTGGATTTTTTTCATAAATATACTGAAGGAAGGATTATTTCTATAATTTCTTTAGCCATCATCTTCTTTTTAACTTTCCTATAATTTTTCTTATTACGATGTATGTATGATGCTCTTTTGTATTTTTTTTTGTAAATACAATGGATTAGATAAAATTTGTCAGTCCCCATTTATAGTAAATATAAATAGTTTTGTGTTATTTTAGATATATAAGTAATATAATTCAATATTTGGTTTTTCGTTAAGAATTTTTTAATACAATGTAATGGCCCCAATTCCAGTTTTCTACATTCTACATAACAAATATATGACTCATAATAGCATGGATGAGCCGTGTCTAAAGAATTAAATTGAAAAATTTACGAGTCAAAAGATTGACATGTAACGTGTGACATTCAGTTATTTTCTTGCTAAATGCTAAATATTTTAAAATGAGTAATGTAATATATATATAAGAAAATTGTAACAAGGTAAAAATGTACATTCAATATTTTTTAAATTTTGCATATTTATAGTTTATTGTCCCGTCAACATATTTTTAACTAAAAAAAAAATTCTCCGATTTCAGGTTTAATTAATAAATGACATATTTATTAGAATGATTTTATAATTATTTTGCTTGATTTATAATGCTTTCTATACAGATAACAAAATACGAATTTGTAAGTGAAAAATTCTCAAAGTGACAGTAGATGAATAGTTATAACACAAACATGATATAACTTTATACAAACTTTGATAAACTGTATGTAGGTCGCCGCATTTAGACGGCCAGAGCAGTACTCAATACTGGAAAATATATTTACTTTTCAATAATAAGTTGTATATTTAAATAAATAAAATAATCTGTTATATAAATGAGATAGAATGAAACATTCATACAACTGAGCAGGACTTAAACCTGCGATCTCTGGGACACTAAAACCGCTGTTCTAACTGAGCTACCGTGTCATTACCGTGTCTTGAAGAATGAAGGATTAAGGATACGTACAATAATCTTTTCTATTTATACGAGTAGAAAATTTAAAGAAACTTAAGATAGCTGATATAAATTAAAGATAATTTTAAACACTAACATATAAGTTATTATATAATCAAATGTTTATTATAAATAATATTGTTATCTCATTTGTTTAATTAATTATGTATGCTGTGTATTATTTTCATATTGTATTTTTTATTATCTCACAAATATATATATAACTTTTACTGATTAAGTATTTATTTTTAAAAGAGCACAAAACTATATGTAAATGTAAATCTTGTCAGTGTGTACATATCTTGTTATCTTGTTATATAAGTCTAATGATAGATTTAATAAATATTTTTAATTAAAACAGAAATAACACAATGTACATTGTGTAGATTGAGGAAAATGATTGTAACCACACATATCTTACAAATTACTTAATTAAAAGAATTTTTTTATATTACTATAAAAATGATATTTTTACCCGTTATTTTAGTTGTAACAATTTTCTATAGAAACACTCAAGTGAATATAATAATTATTTTCATCCGTCTCAGTACTATTCTATCGTTAATGTCTTTTCTAAGGAAACATAACTTAAGGTAATCAAATCTAACTGAGTAATGATACTAATTCTTTCCGGTTACTTTGTCTGAGTCTGTCTGTCTATTTTCAACTCCGGTTACGAGGTTCGTGTCCTCGTGTTGTCTAATTCTCCAAATATTTAGTAAGTTAAAAGCTGCTCATATTGTGACATCACTCACTTGTACATGTCCCCCAGCTGTACGTCCAGGTGTTGCAGCTGTGCGAACAGCGTGCACTTGTCCGTCCAGACGTGCAGCTCCTGCACCAGTTCGGGCACGATGAGGAAAGTGCGCCAGCCACCTATCTTCTTGGACTTCAGGATGTCCCCGAAGATGTGATCTCCGATGTATAGTACATCCTTCCCCTTGGCCGAGATCAGCTCCGTGAACACGTCGCACGAACCTGGGTGGTGACAGAAACCAACTGTGGTTAACGTTTTAACAATTGTGACTTCCACAAGTCCTCTATCTGAGGTCAACAACACACTAATTCCCTAATAGCTGAGGTCATAAACTTACTGTACTGTAATCAGTCGAAATCAATAATCGATCGTTATATACTTTTTTATTCTAAAGATTCTAATTACTTCATTTTTTAGTTAAAACTACATGTGCATCTTGTAGAAAACCATCTAAGTAATCCAGTGTTGTAACATTTTAAGAAGTATCTGTAGTAGAAAGTAGTAGAGTAGTTAAAGAACCCTTATTATATTACAAGAGTTAAAATACCAAAAATTATAGTTATCACACACTCTATATTTTTATTTTATATTATTATAGCTTATTATTATTAATATTCCATGTAATCATAATAGTTATATCAAATTGAATTCAGCAATTTGTGACAAACCGTTTAAAGCACTGCTTGAATTAATATTGAAAAAAATATTATAATTAATCTCACTAATACTTATAAAAGCAAATATCACCGTTGTTTCCACCGAGCCGTTGATAACGAAAAAAAAATTACAGCCATTTATTTTTTAAAGTTGTGTTTTCGGCGATGAAAATCAGATTAATATATTTTATATATATTTATTATGTTATAACAACGCCCATACTACATACCTATTGCCTATACATACTAATAATAATAATATCATTTGCATTGAATAAAGTAACACGTACAGAATGTTTATAACTAGATATAATCTTGATACATTTGTCAGTCATTATAAAAAAAAATCAATTAAAATATCAAAATCATTTGTCTTCTTAATAAATAAGAAATGCACTAAAGTATATTATTCTTGTAAGTATATAATGTATGTATGTTTATGACTACATTTAGTACTGTGATTAGAATATCAAAAACCAGTTCCTGGTACACTTCAAGGTCATTTTTTACGATTCGATTGCAGTACACTAATAATGTTTTCGTACACAATTTAATTAAAACATTAAAAATAATAATTCAATAATTCATGTTTTTTAAATATTTGGATGTTTTGAAATAGTGGACTGTTTCTCTTAGTTTATATTAGGTTATGTAATTGTTGTTATACATGTTATATATATATAATTTGTTTTAACATACTTCACACAATGTGATGATAAGACAATGAGATGATTATAAAGCAAAGATAAAAAATCAACACAATGTATAAAAATGTTGATGATATATGTATTGTATGTATATGTGTGGGCGTGTGGGTGTGTGTGTGTACTTACCCCCAGAATACACCCGTCCCTCATGCAGTGGTCCCACGTGGTGTCCCATCTTGAGAGCCCCTGTGCGTGTGTCCACCTGCCGCAGGGTGGTGCCTTCGCCGAAGAACAAGGGTTTCTTAGCGTCCACCACGATCCAGTCGAAATATGTTTTCCAATTCCTGTGAGGATCTCCCGGCTGCACAAAAATAAATTTGGTCAGAGAAGGAAAAACGCGCGACAAGCAAATTAATAGAAAATAAACCATGCTCGGTACATATCATATCTATACTATTATTATAAATGTAGAAATTAATTTGGTTTATTTATTTAAAAATCTTCTAAACTACAGGGCGGATGATAAAAATACTTTAGTCAGGTTCATGAGAAAGGCTAAAGATTATATAGTATTACACGCTGATTAAACCACAGAGCTAGTGTTATATAAGAAAGCACATCTTTAGGTTTCAAATTGATAAGTAAAGCTATTAATTATTGACATAGACAGGAAGCAAGTAGCATTTTCTTTCATTTTCACGAGTACACATTTGAATTAAAACTATTATTTATTATTTTTAACTAATTTTAACCTGACGTTTCGAATGCTTTGTAGCAATCGTGTTCAAGGGTAGACGAGATGTGTCTGTCAGAAAGTCTGTTAATTAGTCATCTCAGGAAACAAGTGTAGTCTTACGTTATGTAAAATGGTAAATGAAATAGTTTAATACGTCGCTTCTCGTAGTGATAAAACCAATTAGTAATAACAGCTTCCTTTGATATCAGACTAATAAAATATAAGATCATAAAGTTACATTGACGCAAGCGGGGGCTGAAGTTACGCACTCTTCATAATAACCGACTACAAAGAAAGTTCTGGATTTTATTGAATTTTAGATCATAATTTTTTAAATTATTTATTCTTATATTACTATTATTTATAATTTTTTTTTGTAACGTATTCTAAACGTAGGATAATGAAACGTAAGTAAGCAAGTAACAACACGCCAGACCTAATGATATAGTAAGCACGTAATAGAGCGGACTAAATCACGTAAAGGGTCGTTTTGCTTTGTTTATATTTTCTTTGTTGTTAATAACCACGCTGATAGCAAATACTTCTTAAGAGACCTTAGTGATTGGATTATTATATCCTGGTACATTATTTAAATTAAAAAATACTGAGTTGAACCACCATTGGTATATTATGAGTATATCTTCGAAATATCCGAGAGTAAATTAAATATTGTTTACAAAAATCTTTTGTAATCCGAGACTATATGATCTCAAAAACATACGAAAGCGTTTCGAGGTCGTTAAACTCGATAAATTAGAGGTAATTTGTATGCAAATATAAACCTTCCCACTCACCTTGGCGCCATGCGGGAAATCGAAGAGATAGTTCATGATTTTATCAGTGAAGTTGTAGTCGCTGTTCGTTAAAATGAACAGCTTGGCGCCACTCTCCGTTATTCTGGACAGAAACATGGGCAGTCTGTCGTCCTTCTTCAGGTATAGATCTAGATTTTCCGTGGTCTTCTTCTTGAGGTCTCCGTGTATGTGCACGTAGTCGACCGCGTTCCTCACGTCTTGGAATATTGACTTGAATGACATCGCCAGGTCTCCGCTTCTTACTCCAGTCTTTTCTCTGTAATGTTTTTTAAAAACATTTCTTTTCAAAATTTATTAATAATAATAACATTTTTTTCAGCTTTATTATCGCGAAATGTAATTCTCCATTAATAGTGGTCTGTAAAGAATTTCAGTCTCTTGCTTTACAAACTACTTTTATTTTTGGTTACGACTAAAATATATTTATATTGAGATATATACAAGACCCTTTTTTTTCTCAAAATACCTAAAATACATTGAAACAACATATAAACAGGATATATGATCATAATTCCTTTAAATCCTTCGTCCAACCTCCAGCCCCTACCACCACTCTTCACTCACCTCGTGTACTGCGGCGAGTTCGTGAAGAAGTCGATCAGACATGCTATCAAGTACGTCTCCGGCAGATTGAATAATGTGTTCAAGACGTACACCCTGGACTCATCCAGGGTTAGGAACTTGTTCGGATACAGTTCATAAACTTGTGAGCTGTAACAAAAATTTAATTTATACCTAGGATAAAAAGCTAAACACGGAGAAGACATAATATATAGATAGATATATTTAGATAATTCAAACAGTTACCTGGTCCTGAAGACGAAATTAACATCGGAAAGAATTTGCTCACAAGCGGTCAAGCCAAGAAATATAAGATTACGAACAAACATGTGTAAAATTAAAAAAATATTAAAAATTAACTTACTGCTTTAAAAATTCAAATCCGTGGACACAGACTAAAATATTACCATAGGCGTCTACTTTGAGAAGGTTCCCATACAGAGTATCGAACCATAGACCTCTGAAAAAAAAAACAAAATTATTTAAATAATACAAACATGGGACGATAACTTCATTATAATATTAAAATATTGTTTGTTATTGTTCTGATATCTCAACATAAACAAAATACTTTTATTTTTTAACTTCACTTCATCTTCAACGATGTATAACCTTGAGTCAGTCATACTCGAAAGGTCAGGTAGGTTTTAAATACTTCTCAAACATTTAGACCTACCTAACTGGAAACGAAGGGTCATATTCGAATTCCAGTATCTCCTTGGGATACCCTTTGTGAACCAATCTTTCTTTGGTTAAGTTGAATCCTAAGTTTTCGTATTGCGGCGACTTGTATTCTGAAAGGGACAGGTAAATAAATAACATTCACTGCGTTTATTCCTAAGACATTTTCAAATACGTAACTATATTTGTACTTAATTATTTAATTTCTAAATTGTGTAATTGAGTCATAATAAAAGGTTATCATTTGTACCAAATCATAGATATTACATTGTTATTAGATTTACATTTGTGTTACGGAAAATTATTATCGAATTGTAAACAATAGTTATCTGTGACGTCATAGTCGACATATTATTTACCACGTGGCGTAATAAATTTAAGATTATTAATTTTAATAAGAATAACAGTAAATGAGATGAATATATACTTAAAATTTATTATTTAAGTATCTGATATTCATAAAATTTTTATGAGTAGGAATACTTTAGAGCACCTTCAAGCATTATGATTGGTTGTTATATAACACCACCGACCAATCAGAAAAGTGAAACATGATTTGACAGAAAATTAAAGAAAATGTTGACGGCAAATGATTAATAACTGACAGACGCGTGTTTTTATCATGACCACAAGATGAGTTAATTTAAACCTCTAAAAAAGATGATTGATACTCACCAGCCAATGTATAGTCCATATCAAAACCGTAAAACTTGACATTTTCTAAATGTAATGACCTGTTTACAAAAATTCTGCAACAAAAAAAACGTCAAAATAATTAGTCAAGTATAATCTATTCACGGTCTTCTAAAAAGATTGAAAAGAGAAAAAAAACTTCTCCACGCACCATATTATAAATATTTATATTTTATATTGCCAAAAATTATAAATCTTTCTTTATTTATACCGTATCAATTAAAAATAACTTAATAAATTCCGCAACAGTATCATTTAGTGAACCAATATTTTTGTAAAGCAACAGTTAGCATAATTGGAGCCTGATCCAAATCTACAAATGTTTCATCTGTCTTCATTCTCGACTTGATTTAGAATTAAGTTTAGAAAGAAAACCTAAGGCTATAACTAAACAAAATATAAAATATATCCATAGTGTTATTATTGTGAAATATACATTTTAAGAAACGTCATTGAATAATCAATGAATAATCATTGTTATTTATTACACTAATAATGCAATTTCCATAGAAACAATGACTTATCAATTGACAATTATTGGATCATCTAGAGTAATATAATTTACTTATCAGAAAATTTTTATCAATATTGCCATTAATTATATATTATATTGCTTGGAATTTAAATGTAAAAAAACACGACTAAAGAAAACAGATTAATTACCTTTTATGTTTAAAAAAAGTATAAATAAAATTCTTGTTTTGTATGTCTTTATTTGATTTATATTTTAATTAGTGACGTAAAATCAACTTTACATTGCAATATTTCTATTTATTACTTATTTAACGTAGCTTTAGCGTATATAAATAAAAAAATAATAAAAACACAAACGGGGTTTACTTATATTTACTTATATAGGTTTATCAAACAATTAACCACTGCAATTTTATGATGTAATAATATGACTCTACGAATCATATTGCTCCAGTACAGGGATGTCGAACCTTTTTTGAAGTCCGTGTCACAAAGTAACAAAATAATTTTAATAAGGAGAATGACATGCAATGAAATTTTTTCTAAATGCTACCTAGTTGAAACAATACGAAAAAATTTATCTAATGCGCATCTTTATATAATTCGAGAGAATTTTTGCGATATTTTAAAATAAAAATGTATAATTTGACAGTTCCAGTTAACAAACCAAAATAAGTATTTATTATTACAAATTAACACCATAAATTATAAATAAATTAAGAAAAATAAATTTTGTTTTTGTACGTGCCATCAAAATTTACAAACGTGTCTCTTGTGGCACGCGTGCCGTTGATACGCCATCCCTACTCCAGTAGCAATACGCTTTCACATTCTCTATAAAATATTTACACCTAAACAACTTCATTATGTATAGAGTTTTATCTCTATACATAATATCTGAATGATATGTAACAATAATGAAATAATTTCAAAACATTATTCAGCATTATATACATATATTTATCGGGCTGTATACGTTTACGTATACGTATGGTATTTATACTATCGCAATTTGAATAACTAGTTCCGAAAGCATGCAGTATCTTATTTATGAGCTTGAAGCATGACGAAATCGCAGCGTGAACTGAACGTGAACACACGATATATTTACACGACGTTTATATTTTAGTGACGGATAATTATATATATACAATGGTAATCATGGATCAAGAAAGTTTAAATAAAAAAATAGATATATATATATATATATGTATACAATGTTGTTTTCCAAATTATGTTTGTTTAACCATTAAAATATGTATCTATACTAATATGAATGTAAAACTATTTTATGTACATTCATTTTAACATGCTAATCAGGAAATGTTATTAGGACTTAAAAAAACAGTTTGAATTTTATAACCTAATTATGAAGGTATAGGTAGAGGTATATGTAGAGGTATAGGTATAGGTATCGATCGGTATAAGTATATAACATCACACAACCAACGTTACAACTTAATAATATGATGGTCCTAAAACTATCACAAATTCCATATCTGCTGTTTTTAGTTCAGTGTTGAGACGACAAATTAGAATTAATGTAGTATTATTATTATTAAACATTTATCAAAGACAAAGAATTCTTTTAGTACACGTGTAATGTAAGTAGATGATGTCAAGATAGGTTTTATTTACACACATATAATTCTCTTCTAACGCACTAGCTGTTCTCTCCAGTTCCACCCGAGAACTAACGATTTTATTTACTATTAGGACAACTTAGAGCTAAATGCTAGTAACAAACAAACAAACTTATCTGCTTTATAATATTCATAAACCGCATTTTATTATAGAATTAATGAAATCTTTAATATACAAAATGCGCTAAAAACCTAACACATGCAGTCTGGTACGACCTTTCAGCACAGTATGCCATGCCGCCGTCAATTGTCATTTGTCATGTGTCTAATAACGGTTTGGGTATTCTATTTATAGTGATCAATACCTCTAAGAGTAACACTCTTACTGTTTGCATATTAATTAGAAATAATTTTAATTATATATAGTATTAGGTTATTTCGACCTTGAGGAACAATCTTTGAATATTGCCTCTTGGTCTATACCTTTCCAAAGTTAATGGATCAACGTCAATTTTGATAATAGCTTCGAACAGTGATACTATTTTGGAATTCCGTAATGTTTAATTATGAATAAATATATCTCAATATCAATGTCCGTGCCTTGAACTAATCCTCTAATTTTAAACCATAACTAATTATCACTGTCATTGAAACTGCGTCAGGTGAGCTGATAATCCGGATTTAAACATTGGCGCCGGTGTGTGGTGTTGCGATTAATTAAGAGTGGAGGATGACAGCGCACTGCGCAGGCGCACCTTCGAATGCACACTTCACAATCAAACCGAGACCTTGGTTAATACCACGCAATTCCAGACATGCTCCATTCAAAAATATTTGCATAATGTCAAAACCTTGTAAACTATTTCATATTTGAGTTATTAATAGTTATCTATATTTAGAGAGCAATTATTTATCTGTGGTTGATAACCAAATGTTTTTTTAATTGTCGCATCATAAAGGATAAGTCTGAATTCCAAGAAGTTTTAATTGAAGTATCAGCGCTTCTGGTAAATAATCATCTATGAGTGTAATCTCAACTCAAATATAAATTATTCTATGGAAACGTTCTAGGAATTTTGTAAATACCACTTAGTATTGTAACCGCAAGTATTGTGACATAGAAACGAAAATATTCCATATACAAAAATAAACATCTAATTTCTAACTCACTCATTAGGAGCGGCGGTGTATCTGTCGCCTTTGCCGTAAGACGAGTTGCCGTTAGTAGCTACAGAGTTTGAAGAATCTTCTGACGTTCCATTCGCCATGGCCTCCTGGTACCTCATGGCACAACACTTATTCAATTATAACTTTTGAACCAAAACCAATCACCAGAACCGTCTACTACGAGACCAGTTTACAAACTAACACCTAAAAAGAATAATACTTCAAATGTATGCGTTTCCGAGTGTATACCCTTGACAATAACAAACTTTTAACACATCTCACAATGTTTGACCTTCGTATCGTTTTGGTTGTTCGTGTATTTACTTTCGTGATAAGTTACGATTCTTTATATATGAAAACAACTGCCCACTTTCCTTGTAACAAAGTTATTCTAATATGTCTCTTATAAATGATTCTACAGATATCTTGCTTTTATTTTATTAACTACTTTTAAATTATAAGTAAATGAAATACTCATTAACCAACTTGACTTGAACTTGACATAAAGAAACATAAGCTCAGTATGCAGAAGTGGTTTTTAATGAGTGAAGCGGATGCAGGCCGGTTGGGGGAAGTTGCCAACCGGAGGGATCAATCGATATATATTCGCCAGACCTAACAATACTGCTAACTTCAAGTATTCTGCATAATTCCCGTACCCTAGTTCATGCACTAATTAGTATCGAAGAAAATTCAATCGCAGGAAATTCTCAAATATAAATAAAATTTGCACAAGTTTTTTTACCCGCTGCGCAAAAAAGCACGTAAACAAGTACATAAAGTGATAACTAACAAAAAGTTAATGAGTCATCATTTGTAAGAATGTAGAATCGTAACATACGTTTGTAAAACAATTTTAATATATACAAGTTAAACAAAGAGTGCAATTTATGTGTGTCACTCAAAGTAAACAACGTCGCCAAACATTGCAATTGTACAAAACTTTACTCGTTTTTGAACACGATTAGCCATTTAGTACTATATTTGCAACGGACAAACATATATGTGAATTACAAATCCGTAGTTGTCAAAGATATCAAAACTACATTCTTTTATTTATCATACACGGTAAGCACACTCACATACACACGTAACTGAAGGTCCCACTCATTGACCGACTTAGCATAGAATACGTTAAAAACTATGTATGCAGTCGAACGTTGTCATACACTATAAGATCGCGATAAGGTTTGTAAAAATCAATTAATTTGGTATTCAACGTAGCGATACGGCAAGCGTGTAACGTGAACTGACGCCATTCACGTCGTCGACAGTGGAGCCCCCTCCCTCGCCGCAGACGACAAACAGCTGATTCACTCCCTAATACTAAACAATCAGGAAACAGTACGATGGACTTCACTGTTCGTTAACCAGAATTTTGGGCTTGTCAAATTTACTTAATGTAAAAATCATTTTATGGTTTTGAAATTAATGAATTTTAAATGTAAACTAAACAAAATGTTAACTCTCTCTTTCCGCAGCATGTGTTGTTGAATTGAAGTGTTTTAGTACCAAGAGTAGATAGATTAGTTTTTTTATGGTCTATTTATGTTAAGTTTTGCGTCATAATTCCACCGCCTACCCCTTGATGAGAAATAGATATTCTAATAATATGAATTATCAAAGATATTCAAAACATGTACTGAACAGATCTGGTAAATAAATAGATAACCTCCTTTTAACCTTTCCGAATTTGAAAGTAATTTAGGTATCTCTATTTACAATCGTCTTTTTTATACATTTCTTATAAAAAAATATAATAAGAAACGTTTGCTTTACAAAAAAGTTGGTTGATAACAAATAATTGATGAAAGAAATAGTAAATTAGACATATTTTAAATTCAATATTAATACTTCAATAATATTTTGATATTTTACCCAACTCCCAAAGAACGTAACCAGCCTCAATACTATGACAAATTATAAATTTATAAAATTTTTGCTTATCATTGTTGAATGATATAACTAAAATATATCATTGATACAAAGAACGCCTTAAATAAACATATTCCTCCTCCTAGAAGAATGCGTTTCTTCTTTCAAATAGCAAGAAGTTTAGTATAATTATATAGTTAAAACTACGAATAATATAACATTTCTTATAAATTATTTATATTAATGCTTTAAGGGCGTATAATAGAATATTTGTAGTTGTGAATGTATGTCATTCAAGTGATCTGTCGTGTTGCTTTAATGAGTTACGATGTAGTGAGAAAGTTGATGATACACTGGTTACGAAAAATTTGGAACAGTTTTTAATATGTTTTTTTTATAATGGAATACAACAAACACAATTTTTTTAACGATATTATGAGGATATAAATCGACGCAGCTTCACTTTCAGTGAGGTCTTTTGTATTTATAGTATGGCCCAAGTCAGTATCTGTGTTCACATTTGTTATCTTCGTTTTATACAGGGACATACTTATATATTCTGTCTTCGTCACGACACATGCAGCTACTAATATTAACCATATTGTTTCCAACATAAAACGCTAATTATTAGTATCGTTTACCCAAAAAAGCGACATGATGACAAAACGTGACGTCAGACAGATGTCACGAGCATTTAACGACTTACTTGCTCCATTGACACGTATCGGCCACAGAAAAACCACGTGATTATTTGATTAAACTTTTTATGTAATGGCTATAATTTAAAACTGTTTTCCTTTGAATTGTCCACCCATCGAATAATCGACCTGAGACAGCTTGGCTTAACTAGTGCTATTCACTTCGACACGTTCGCACATCTAGGCCACAATATTACCCAAGCAGCAATATCAATGAAAAATCACTGAATTCATTAAGTAGCGAAATTTTATGATTAATTATATGAATTTATTTTGCTCTTTAAATTCATATTATAAAATAATAAAAAAAACTATCTTTGTTTTAATGATTCAGGTAAATTATAAAAAAAACTAGTAGCATGGAATTTTAATAACTAAAGATATAATGATATAGTAAAGAGTTTCCAATAAATTTCCTTTACATTATAAAAATCTAATTAATAAACTAATAATATAATTATATGTTACTTTATATCAAACCTTCTATAATCGGATTATGAACGACGTCAAAGTAATATATAAGGCACGCATTTCTAATTATTAATACTCATTATTTAATGCTGTTATTAAAAATGATAATATTATGTTTATTTTTAACATACCTATGCTGAATACTCCTCTTATCGAACCAAGTGCTATGAAAACTCGGAAGAGATTCTGCGAAGCTGTCCAATTCATTTTCTGTTCTATCAGCGTTCAAGGGCTTGTTCACTCCTGTTATGGTTTTATCGGGTATGTGGACAGCACTTTCATCTGAGAGATACGTCACTACAGGTTTGTGCCTGTTCAAAGAGTTGGATCTCGCCCTTATTTCCTGCGGCGTCAGCGACGGCGATAGCGGATAAGCTATTTCAAATGCGTCCGGCATTTTATGATAAACAGTAAATATAATAAACAACAATCGTCCGTTCGCGTAAACTTCCAACTAACTACTGTACGAGTGTAGAGCGATGTCGAGATCAAGCACCTCGTTACTTATTTATCCATCGATAACACTTGGGGGGGTCATGGTTCGATTCTGATGTAAATGTTTTTTTTAATAATTATCTCCACTGCTTAAATAACAACGTATATAAATTATCTCGTAACTAAGAAAATATAATATCACGCAAATTAAATAAAACGACGATTTCGACGAGGATTACTCGCGTAATTGACTGAGTATTTATTCTTCTTAAAGTATAATATATTTTATTGTTAGTTGTAGATACAGGTACAAAGTCCACGATAATCTTAATAAAAAACTAAAATTTTGTGTGAAATAGAAGAAAAAACACACTTCAAGCTTCATGGACTTATAATAAGGCATGATGCTGGCCTGGCTGATCCGGGTCAGGCTGGCTTTAAAAAAATTTTTTTTTTTATTTAGGAATAATATCTTAAAAATTACACAAAGGGGCACTGCGATTGATAATATTTTTAATTGGTTATAAGAACTTTGGGTCAGAGATATTATTATAAGTATACAAATATGGCATTCACTTACAAATGACAAAATTGTTTTATGGTAACGTTCTGTTTCGATTATTTTACGGTCGCCATAATCATCCTACTTAGAAAACCATTCGTAATATGATGGATAAATCCAACATTGTGCTACTCCTGTGCTCCTACGCTGTGCTGCAGAGTGCAGGTTTCACACACAAAACCTTGGCTTTTCACAGATCACAACTATGCAACTCAAGTTAAACCCGCATCTGTACAAAATTCTTATGACCTGAGGGTAAACAGATATAGACTAGGATTTGTATTTTCTCCAAGTAGGTCCTGGACATGTTTGAAACTGACCCTAATCATCATTAAATAATTGGACATGATTTGTTCAATAGGTTTTTTTTCTAGGCTTTCTCAAATCACCCTTATACTTCTATGCATAGGCGATAACTTACAACCCACTTTATTTTATTTAATGCTAAAGATTGAATAAAGTCCCTTTATTTGTACCAAAAACAACAAGGCTAGGAAGAAGATAAAATATAGCATTTGTGACTAATTTGATTTAGACATAGACTATATTAAATATCTCAATACCGGTGGATATCGGATTAGATGATTTATAATACTATTAAATTATATAATTAATAATTTTTAGTCAGCCCACAATTAATTGTAAAAAACACTTTTTCTTCTTAAAATATTTATTAATTTGATGTAATGCTGTACACAAAATAAATTACTTCAATTTCTATTTAACATCCTCTAAAATTGTTTAGATCTGTACAAATTGACAATTATAAGTTATTTTTTTGTGAGCAAGCTACACTTTTAAGAACCAGACAGTGATAAAAGAGAGTTAGCAAATGGCAAAAATGTATTCAAATAGAATAACTGTTTTATTAATGTATATTTTTACATTTTTAAAAGCAATTAAGAAATATATATATATTTACTTGTGATAGAACAAGTATCTTATGTGTGAAGGAAACATAAAAATGTTTATTATGTATATTTTTTAATTCAAACAATGTCAAATAAGTAATTAACATTGGTGACAATTTGAATATTAAATAATAATAAATAATTCTATATTGTTACTATTTGATTTTGATAGTTTGTCTGTAAAATTATCAATTTGCAAAATTATCAATTAAAAATGCCCATATAATAAATAGAATTCTTAGAATAATACAAACAGAATTTTTTAATAATCTTATTTTAAAAATATAAATTATTTTAATTGAAGTAGTGGTGCTATGCCGTGTACCTTTATAAAAATTAACAAAACAATTCCTACCTGTGTTCAGCTCGCCGGTAATATTTTTTGGAAAACAGTTGATCTTGTGCAGACAAACATTCTTTGTTTTTACATCCATCCATATTATAAGGTCTCAATATTTTAACTACTTTACACCAAAATGTTATAGGAGATTGGGCCTTTATTTTTTTCTGCGACTTCAAGAGACATATGAACGATAACATACACTGAATTGGTAATTTTATGTAATCTGTAACAAAAATATAACATATAACGATTATGTTTTTTAAATAATTGTAAAATAAATAAGTATTTTAAATAAATAACCTGATTCGTAGAATAGAAGATAAGTATTTGTTTAAATTTAAGCAAACAAACAAAAGATACATTAATATAATCTACAACTTGCAAAGACCTTAAATAATAATCGATAAAAATAAATAACAAATGTAACGCAACTGCTCCAGAATTACGTTTAAAATTTAATTTTAATAGAAAAAAAAACATTATATAATAAAAATAAAAGCTTCTCTTTAATTACTTTCTATTAAATTTAAAAAAATTAAATTAGAACAAGTCCGAACTCACCAGAATATACAACCACAATACGGAAAAGTAAAATATTCAGGAGGAATACAGGGCAACAAAAAGTGAAATATTTTTTCATAAAAACAGTTGCAAACTGTACATTTTCAATATAGACTATAACACATTTCAATAGATAATAAAACATGATGTAAACAAATCCTTAATTTAATATTTTTATTTGATTATTCATATTGGATTTTTTTGAAGACATAAAAATTTGGTTTTATTTTATTTTTACAAACTAAATCATTATAAACAAACATATCAGGTGAACTAAATAAACATGATGAGAGACATAAGACAATGCGATAATTATAATTATTTTACACAAAAACTAATCATTGACATATAAAATATTTCATTATCTGTTTCAATACTGTGACAGGAGACAGTGTTAAGTTCGACATTTGTAACCAAAATATATTAATTTATTTTATGTTCTATAAAAATTCCTGTCCGTGAAATACAGTGAAATGAGCCAATATCATATAATCTAGATATAAGCAGTAGTATTAGTAATATATAATGGCTTACACAGAGAAGGTGTCATTAAACGGCACCGCACTCTCTTTTTTAATGTACGAATGTATGAATTCTGTTAATAGTCAGGTATGTTTAAAAATACATAAATTCTTTATGTTATTTATCCTTCATAAATATATTATGTTATACTGTTATAATATTTCAGGAGGGCTTCTTAATTGGAGATGTAACTTCACAAATCACTAACCATATATCAGATTCCCAAAATGACAATGCTCGATTAGACACTCAAATACTGATTAGAACGGTCTTGCCGTTACCCTCAGTGTCATTATTTTATTTACCGACCGGTACGATAAAAGAAGATGTTCTGTCAGATCTACTATCAACTGCTGCTACTGAAGTTGTGGGCTGGTATAAATATAGGAAAAATAGTAGTATCAAGCCCACATTTCGAGATAAATTAATATCAAGAGGATTACAAAAGTATTTTGAGAAATATCATGGCAAAAAAACATTTGTTTCATGCAACCTATCAAGCAAATCATCCTCGGCCTGTTCAACACACACACTTATATATAGATTTGGAAAAATAAACTGCTTTGATATGTATGAGTATGTTGAAGATGTTACTGGTAATTTAGGGGAAAAGTTATCTGGATATAAAAAATCTAATAGAGTGTCTCCACATTGCATTTTCAATAAAATTGTCAATGAGAGTAATGTGCATGGTAATAACACAAATGATGCTATATTATCAATTCAAGAAGCTGTTGATGTAAGACTTATTAAAGAAGCTAAAATAGCAGCTAAAAATGAATGTGTGATTAAAGAACTCGAAGCCGAAGTGAAGCAGATGAGTGCTATATTAGCTGACAAACAGGTAGCAGATCTCGAGGCAGCCTATAATAAAATATTGGAGGATAAATACATTAACAGGGATGTTGAGATGGCACAGGCTTGTATTGAAGCTATAAGGACACCTGCAAGTGTTGACATACTTAGCATACCAAATGTTACGATTATATCCAGTACTCCTGAGCAACAAAACGATGAAGGCGCAGTTCCACTCATTGAAAATGATGTTAATGGAAGAAGCCGTAGTCCAAGCCCTGGCCCAGTCATAGCTCCTTCAACCTCTACTCAACAACCAACGTTAAATTATGCTGCGGCTTTAAAGAAACCATCAGATGGAGCTTCTTGTAGTGTAAGTAGTTATTTCAAATAAATCCCAAAAAAAACAGGTAATATGTTATAGGTTTCACAATTTCTATGTGCAATTTAAGTGATACTCATACCAAGAAATTAAGTAATCGCAATTATATTGTTATTATTTTCAAACATTATTCTTGTTGTTACAGAAAACAAAAAAATTATGTGAAGATTTAATTAGTTTTGATGTGGAAGAAAAGAATCATCAACCTCAAAAAAGGATACTTATAAATGAAAATGTCAGTTTAGGAGGAAGCTCACCAGAGTATTAATGTGCCTTTCCAAATGTTAATATTAAGTTACCATTAACATCATAACATATTGTTTAATAAGCTGTTTCCATTGTTAACAAATCATTGACTCACCAGCCATCTTGGTGTTAATGTTAAATTACAATGTTAAAATATTCTCAGAATATTTTTTTGTTATAGGTGATGTAAATATTGTCATTATCAAGAAATACTGTTATAGCTTAAGTTTTTTTTGCTAAAATGTTTTGTTTCACAGTTGTAAAGGTTGGTATAAGATTTACTTGATTTATAACTGTACTTCAAAGATTGATTAGAATGTAAGTTTTTACTAATTTGAAACAGGATACAAGGCAGAACAATGACCAAGAGATAACATTGACAGTCATTAGTAATGTAGACATATCAGTGAACACTATTACTACCACTGTTAATCACTTCAAGGTTTTATATACTGATGTTTAATATTAATGACTATATGGGTAGATATGTTTCATATAACCATGTTTAACATTGACCCTTGTAAATAATTATCCTAAGAACATTACCATGATGTACCCTGTAGAAGTGTATTTTTCTAATAAACTTCTAATAAACATCATCATGTCTACAATATTCTGTTATTATCTGGGAAAATCAATGAAACAATAAGTATACCATATATCATTATATTAAAAGAATTGAATGGATTAATACAATATGAGAACTCGAGGAGTATTGGAAGTAATTTATTTTATAACTGAAAATATTCCTGTTTCTAGCTTACTAGGTACAATAGTATCTTCTAATAACACTATGGGAAGTTAATTAATTAATTAATTCAAAGTTCAACCAATCAGTATCAATAACAAAATTTAAAATCTCATTCTGTTCAAGAAATGAACAATTATTAAAGAAATAAAACCCTATAAAATAACAATAAACAAATAACCAATAATGTAGTGTTTCTTAAAATAATTCATTATAACCTTTGCTTAAACTATAAAAAACTAAACTTCCCTTTTGAAAATTAGTCTTAAGCTGAAATAACTTAAATATTAAAAATTAACAAAATATACTTTGTATAAAACAATAAAAATCAATAAAAACAGTCTCAGAAATGTTTCTCTAATTACAAAATTTATATAAAGTTCGAAGTATATTAAAAGATACTGACTAGATTATATAAACATCAATTTAATTGTTATTAAAATATCTAATAGAATGAGTTGGAATTTCAATTATATGTAGATACATAGAATTCAAACATGTATGTATGTATGATGGTTATTTAATTACAATAATTACAATTATTATGTACTATTTAAACTGTAATCAATGTGGTATTTGAAGTGCTCTAGAATAGTTCTAGAATATCTACTCTATCTCTACTAGAATATCGTGTCTATTAATAGCGTAAGCCGATTTTTGTCCAAGTGATAATGGAACGATAGCTGCACATTAAAAATCGGTTATGGTCTTATTTTGAGAAGCTTTAACCATAGATGTGTTGGAAATTAAAGAGAAAAAAAAATAAAACGAAAAGGAAAATGATAAAACTTTTTCATAATTTTGACGCCAAATGTGGATTAGAGACCCGCAGTTTGCAATGAAATTAAAACAAAACTCGACACGGGTTTCGGAATACCCAAAATATCCCTCGATCGAACGCAAAGTTTCGACGTCCTTAAATTTAATAAAATTAAAAAAAAATGGAACAAACTCATCCGAGATCGCAATTTTGATTACATTATATACAGGTACTGACTCAGGTTCAAAATAGGAGTTTCATAAAACACACTACGAGTTCGATACGGTAACTCAGTAAAGACAGTATTTGCAACCGTCTATTTAAGTGTTAGTGATGTATCGTGCGGGTCCTACAGCAGGTGGTGTGCGGGCGCGGCGGCCAGGTCCCTGAGCGCGTGCGCCAGGCGGCGCGCTTGCTGCACGGCGGTGGGCGCGGGCAGCAGCCCCACGTGCACGCACACCAGCTCGCGCACGCCCGCGCCGCCGCCGCCGCCCGGGAACGACAGCTCCACTAGCTGCCTGCGGGTCCACCGGCCCGGGGACAAGACCATAACACATATAACTTTTTTGGCCTCGACTCCCGCCCGACTCGATCCATTCGAGGAGAATATATCAAATCGGGGTTCGGGCGTCGAGAGACAGTCGAAAAGAAAAAAAGCAGAAAAGCTAGTACGCCGGTCGTGCACCTCCTCGCTCTCGGTGAACTTCGATTACATCCGAGGCTTACGCTTCAATTTCACGCATGCCCGTCACTATTTTGATTATAGAAGAGGAGGCAGGGAGAACGTTTTGGTCCTTTTAGCGCTGTCGCCTTTATTTCCCCGAGTACATGTCTAAGCACAATTTGCACTCATATTTGCCAGGCTTTGTGTGTATACACAAAACGATCCATATTTTCAGCGTCTTGGCCATCTTACAGAAAACACTTTCTGTGCTACGGGTTTTAGTGGACAAAGGAAACGAAAGAAACCTGTATTATTATGTTTAACTTTCATAAAGCGGGGATCTAGAGAGAGCTCAATTATTTATATCTCATTAAGCATGCTGATGCGGCTCTGTATCAGTACTCGACAACACAACTCTATCCAGGGAACTTTAATACCAAAAGAACGACGGTAGCAAATCTGGCCCATGGTTTTTTTTCACATTTGACTAAAGTCTTGCGGCGATGTTCCGTTAGCTTAGAATTTCGTTTCAGCAAAGGTGCTATCACCTACGAGCCTCTTAGATTTTTTCTAAACCGATTCCGACTTCTCTAGCTTGTATTTTGCTGATCCATCCCAAAGATGCCGACAATACTCCATGCACGACAGACTCGTTTTTTATAAAGACTGTTTCTTCTTGAAGTACACCTTCGAGATAATACCAATCTTTTTAGCAGCCCATTGAGTCCTAAATTCAATATGGAATCCAAAAAAAAGTGACTTATTTAGGCTGACAACAAAATGCTTTAGGTTTGCAATCGTCATTCCGAAAAGGAAAGGCCAGATCGATGGGCCTGTTTTGGTAGAGAATAGACACTCCTGGGTCTTCGCTGTATTAAACCAAACTAGGTTGATACCGCCCCATTCAGAGACTGCCTGGAAGGAAAGGTCCTTGACCATGGCATCGCTGAGTGACTGGATTTCGGCCGCATTAACTCGTCTGTTTGCTACAACTGTGCTGTGATCTGCATACCAAAAAGAACCGAGATTATGCAAATCGTTAATGTGCAGCGAATAGAGTAGCGGTACTCAACCTTGAGTTTCCTCATTAATAGCCATTCGTTGGAACCAGCAGCCATCAATGACCACTCATATTAATCGACTCCTCATAATGTTGATAGAAACGGGTAGTGCTTCTTCGACTTCTCAACTGTTTTACTCCAGATGTGACTGGCGTATACTAGAAGATTTCCAGTTGATCGATTAACGCGAAAACCTTAATGTCTATAACTAACGAGGCTATTCTATTCAAAATACGCCAAAAGCCAGCTATTAAGGACGCGTACCGTAATCTTGCAGAGTATGGACGTGACCTATAGTTAGCAATTCCGGCCACTACCACTTCTTTGCAGAGGTTGCTCGTTAGCAAGTTTCTAAAAACTCCACTTTTCCAGTATAAGTGAGTTTAACTGTAAGTATTTAGATAATTCGGCAGTAAGACTGCTGTCCTTGTTCATGTCTAGATTGCGTAGCGTTTTTAAAATTTCTCTTTGGCGAATTCGGATTTCCGCCATTGAAACCGATCTGCCAGGAAAAACTCAGGAGCCTTCTTTTTCACCATCTTGCAGGACTTGGCAGCCTTGTTTAAAGCTATTTTGTTATCGCGAATATCCATGTCCTTATTTACATGGCCGAGATGCAATCCAGGCTAGATATGCTTAATGTTTTTGCACTTCCGCTCGTCCACAATCAGGTCCAAACGAAGGGTGAGTAAGATTTCATACAAATCATGCTTAAAAAAGGTAGCCGGGCCAATCGGGTTATTTATAAAGCGATTTTAATTATCTCTATACTCTGGAAACGTATTGAGCTTGAATTGACCATTTGACTTGGACAGAACCATCGTCTCCGACAGATGGTATGGTTTTTGCAAAAAGATTTTAATACAAATTTAAGAAGAGGCCATCGAGGAGAACGTAGAAACGATCATCGTGTCTCTAAACGTCTCGAAGACATTTTATAGGTATGCTAGCGTCAATAGAAAAATTTTAATGTATGGTAATTTCCCTGGTCCGATCGGCTGGGTAATGGACTTACTGTACCAGAGATGTGACTTGTCGTCGACGGGTATTCGTCGGAGTCTTAACAAAATGCCAGAGTTCCTGAGGGATCCGTTCCTGTTACGACTCTACTCCTGCGGTACAAAAACGATCCGCTCAAACGGATCCATACCGTTCTCGGGCCGGGAGGAGCCGAGTACGGGCCGAACGAGAGGGGCGCGTATCGAGTTAGGGAAACGGATTTTCTTAACCTTCAAACTCGGTCGGTTCACCGAGGCGGGAGCGAGAATAACCGTACGAGAGCTCGACGGACTTAGAGAGGTCCAGGTGGAGTACCGTCGGGTTCACGTCGAGACAACTTTAATTCTCATATAGAGCACAGATCCGGTCGCCTCGAAGCCGTTGCTCGGCGAGAGGCCGCAGTATAACGTGTGTAGGTCACCTGTAGAAGGCGCCCGAGATGTCCCCCGGCGGCGGCAGCGCGCGCACGGCGGCGGGGTGCGGCGGCGCGGGGGGGCGCGCGGGGGCGGCGCCGCGCTCGAACCAGCGCACGCAGCACACGTGCAGCGCGCCGCGCCGCCACACCGCCGCGCCGTAACCCTCGCGCACCACGCGCAGCCCGCGCGACAGCGTCGAGCGCACCTGCGACAGACCACCTGTACCGCGCCGCCCCCGCCCGAGCGCCGCGGCCGAGCGAGCTTACCGTCCGGGGCGGCAGCATGTCCGCGCAGTCCGCCATGTCGGGCGCCAGGAACCGACCCGTACTCCGGTCGATGTACACGAAGTGGATGAGGCCGGGGAATTCCTCCACGTACCTGTGCGACGTCAGGGAGCCGCCGTCTACGTGGCCGGTGCGATGCGTTAAGTGAAATGATTCCATATTTTCTTACATATACAAAATTTCATCCGTAAATTTGTTTTATTAGAGTATTGACGCGACGTCGCCGTCCTCCCGGCATCTCCGACTTCCTCGGACAGAATGAGGGCCATCGACGCCGAAACGCTAAAATACCCCCGGTGCAATTTTAAAAAAGGATATGATTCCAACGTGAAGTACCGCATCGCTTTCACCCTCAGAGAGTCTAAGTAGGGAGCGAGGAGGCTCCTCGACTCCCTCAGCGGGTGGTCCATTTTAAGGCTGGGTATGTCGGGCTTGAGGTGTTGCAGGGCGGGCTCCAGCGCGGCGTGCAGCGCGGCGGCCGCGGTGTCCGGCGTCGGCGGCGCGGGGGAGCCGCACGACCTCCGCAGCTCCAGCATGCGACTCGACACGCGCGCGCACATACCAGAGGTGGACTTGTTCTTACGTAGGGCGTCCGTTGTCTGGAAGTTAATATCGATTTTATGAGCGTACCTCCACCGGTTGCATTGAAACTTTAGCGGTTTGCAGTGTGATTGTCGATTCTCATACACAGTTATAATAGACAGCATCCTGAGACTGCTCGACTTTTAGAAAATATTACTGTATATAAACAGATATAAATACTAAATGAGTACCTTCTTTACGGCTTGTTCTAGTGAGTCGAGGGTATTCGGTAGCATTTCTAGGTTTCTTTGCAATAAAAGTCGCCGTAAATTCGATAATATTTGACTCGACATCTGGACGGCTACCCCGAGCTCCCTAACAAAAATAGAATATATTTAAAGTTGCTCACTAAAACAAACTAGAATATAAAAAGCCCCTTTAAATTCATATAAACAATAATCCAATTTTAATATCTTATTTATTTGGAATCAATAAAACATCATATAGATACCGTAGATCCATATCGATGAGGACCACGAACACGACCCTGGGCGCCAATTCGGCGAGGTGTAGCGAATGTGGAACGCTCGGGCCTGCGCCCGCGCATAACATCACTATGGCACTGTTCTCCTCCGACAACCCTGGAATTGAAATGAATACATTTAGAGTTACTTCTACAATAGAACCTGATATTGGCATTTCTCTTTATATTATTAACCAATTTTTGTATTTTTGCCCAATTACCTTACCACTATCAATCCCAAAAGAATATAACAAGAGCATGGTACACCTATTTTTTATTACAATGTACCAGCTCATAAAGTGATGGGAGCTAGAATTATTGAAAGCCACTTTATAAATTAGCCAAGCCAAGAATGTGTATATGATCTTAGTTGTTAGATTTTTGCAATAAATCTTCACTCCCACAACACTACTTACAACTATTACTATAATGAAATAAAATAGAAATTGATTTACAAGGCAAGTGCATATTATCACACTCAGTACTCTTTTCTTGTTCACGTCTCTCCTGCCAATATTCCTGGGCTGCAATGCACTGTATGCTTAACAGAATCAAATCAGGAGGCATAAGATCTTCACAGCCACGACTGCAATATAAAAATACTTTCAATTTTATTCATATCTACTTTATCACAAATTACTTTTGAGGGTGTTACAGTACTCTTAAATGCAAGTAATATACCTTGAATAAAGGGCCAACATCTTGTCACCTACAAATAACAATAAATGATAATGTTGGTGTGACCATTTAATTTCCTTTGACACAGTTTTTAATGCATTCAAAGCAGCTGCAGTTGCTCCACTTTCCCCAATGACTCCACTAGCTCCAGGAATGGAGTCCCCTTTCTCTCGGGACTCTAATAATATTGATAACCAGTCTTGGTATACAGCTGAATGTAAGCTTAAAAAAAATATAAGTTAATGATAATTTGGATATTCTTCTGGTCTGTCTTATTTATGAGTTGAAAAAATTCTATTTTAAGTTACTGGAATGTAACTTTTAATTTGTCCATTACAAATTAAAAGTTACATTTGGTAAAAAAATGTAATTTGTAATGATCTTACAGATTAATGTTCTGTCCACATATATGTTGTACAAGAGTTTTGCAGTCCAGTAGCTCTCGATGAGCATCATCCACAGTATCTTCACTGATGATCATAAATACATGATCCAGCCACTACAAAAATGATATATTACCCTTCCCTCACTTGTTGAACTTATTGTTTTGTTTATTTTATTTCAAATACAAGAGTTTATTAGAGTATAATCATTAAAATACATACCTCATCGAAAACAATAGTAGTATTGTCTTTACATTGCATGGAAGTGTATGTATTACTGAACTGAGCTGCCATCACCCGTTGGGATGTGATAATTGGGGATAGTAGTTGTGATACATGATGACTGTCTGTGATGTTGATATCTTTTTCCTATTACAAACACATATAGTGAATTAATTTAATCTCCGATAACAAATATACTACTCTAGTCATAACATTAAACACATAAAAATTACTTCAACACATATCAATCAAATTCGTTGAGTATCTTTAAATATTACATTTTTAAATTCAAAGTGTGAGTGACAAAATTTAGAATGGTTACTTACTTGGCCATTGAATGATTTCATGCGGCTAATAAAGTTCTCATCCCATTTTGAAAATAACAAATCATTTACATTGTCAAAAATTAATATAGCCTTCATTGTAGATATTAAATTTAAATTTAATAAGGTATTGAAAATTCTTTTTGTATACTTTAAATTACTAATTATCACAAATACAAATCGAACTTAAAATTTGAGTTATGACATTGACAATATGAATTGTTGTTGTTGTTTTTCAATTTGTCCAATAGCAATTCGGGCTAGGCAAAGATCGGAGAGGCATACAGCCTATTCTAACGTTTTTCTTATTTTCTCATTTTCTTCCAATTTAAGACAATGACTTAATTTGTCGTTTTATAAATATAAAAAAATTGTCTTCAAATTTCAATTCTTGTAATTTAGTTTATTAAGGGCAAACCTTTTTATTTTTGAAGGATATAATCCATAAAGATAAACACTCTCAATTTAAGAGGATATTGTCTGAGGTGTATAATAATAAATCCTCAATCGTTTTTTTCATCGTCGTAATCGTCTTGTTGATCGATAATTTTAATTTCAATTTATGTTTTATTTTATATTTTATCCAATTCTACCAATACAACTTATTAAGGTTATATGACGATATGAGTTTTCATTATATTTTATATTTTCAGGTTTAATTATATTTTTAAAATCGGTTTTTTACAATACAATACAATACAATATGTTAAAATATCTTGATTAGCTATCTATACTTTGAGAATTACATTGTGCTATATGAATGTGGTTCATTACTTCTAGATTTAGGACCTTTTTTACTAAATGTCTCCAAGATAATATATTTAATTTTCAACGAGCTAACTGGAAAATGATCAGATTTTGTTGAAACAATTTTGACTAAAGCTTCAATCAATAAATTCATAAAAATTTCAGATTTAAGGAAAACTTGAATTTGATTATGGGGATCTTTAGGTGGTAATGCTGAAAAGCTTCATCTCCAAATAATTGCGAATATCTAACTGCTTTCGCTTTTATTTTATTTTCTTCTATTTTTTGCTTCTTTAATGGGCAATTTGAAGATACTACAATATGACCGTTACAACTAATACATTTGGCATATTCTCTTGGATACATTATAGTTTTTACAATTATGGTTGTCACCACAAAATGAGCATTTTGTACTATTCTTACAGAACTTTGCTATATGGCCGTATCGCAGCCAGTTATGACATTGTTTTATAGGAGGGATATATGAACTTACCTTGTGTCGCCATGAATCTAAGTACACGTATTGACGTAATTGTGTAGCGGCAAACGTTACAGCCACTGTTGGTGTAGGTCTAAATGAAAAACTATCATCAGTGTTGAGCCGTGTCATCAGTCTTCGAACTTGAACTATATTTTTAGAAATGCCTAATAAATAAAAAATATCTATATTACCTAAGTCTATCGAAACTCCTCTTAAAACACTAGTCATTTCTGTGGCTGCAGCAGATATGCTTGTTCTAATGTTTAATTACTTATGCAATTTAAAATTTTGTAAGACGTTTGCATTATTGGGGATTTCGAAGATAAACCCTACTTTATATCTGTTTATTAATTGTAAATGTTTTACTCCTGTAACGTATTGTTTCCTAATGGCTGTAGAAAAGCATAATTTCTCTTCCTCCGAGAAAGGGTCCTGGTTTTCGACTTTGGTTTAGAACACTATATACTCGTTGGCTATGCTATTTTCAGGATATCTTCGAATGTACTCTGAAACTTTGAAAAGATATTTAATCTTTTCCCTCATTTATTTATTTATTTACTTGGAGATGTGTCTTTTTTCCGCTCTCTTTTCTCTTTACAGTTCCCGATACTAGGGAACTCAAAAATAAATCAACTTTAAAAACTCAAGGAGTAATATTTTTTACTTAAACTAATTTATTATTAAGCTTATTATTAATTAAGCGTATTGATAGTTTTCGCTACATAAAACCATTATTTTCTCGTTTTTTGTAGTCTGCACTCAGCATGTATACTCGAGTTATAGTGTATCGCCTATATGCTGTTTATATTCTATACTAGAAAGTTGAAACTAGAAACCATAGAGCACGTAACTTAAATAATCATCAAAATATTTCAAAAACTTAAACAATCAACTACAAAATAGTGATATGAAAGAGAGTTTAAAAATCAATAGTCTTATTCTTTGACGAGAACATTATACCTTTTCTCATCAAAGAACTTATTGGTCAATTACTGAATTAACTAAAAGGGAAAGATGGGTCGCAAATATAATAACCTAGTTTGTATCATTCTTACGACAATAATGTTATAATTGTAATAGAAGAATTATATATTCTTTATCTTTTTTTTTACAGAAAAAAATTAAGTCTCTGTGCTATTTAACATTAGGTGGATCTCTTTCATATCAATTTATTTATTTTAAGAAAGATTTTAATGGTTATTATGATAATTTCATACAACCATTAAGCCAACGTTTAAACCCAGAATTGGCTCATAAAATTGGAGTTTCAGCAATAAAATATGGTCTTTTTCCTGCAGAAACCATTGAGGATCCTCAAATCTTGGTTTGTTATTGTTTTTTAATATTCTGCCTGTTACAGGCAGTTATTCAAAAGTTTACAATCTTAACATCTTTTTTATGACTAGCAAGGTAAATCATATTATAGATGATAAATCATCATTTGCATTTAGAATGATATTTTATTCATATTGTTACTTTAAATAATTTTTTGTATATCATAAAAAGCATTTTCTGAAAAAAATATTTTAATTTAATACAATTTCTTTTAGAAATCTTATACTTACAATTTACATCATCATCTTGTTTTTATGCTTTTGCAGCTTTTTTGATTTTGTTTTGTTAAAACTAGTTTATTGTCAACAGAAAACCAAATTTTTAAATTATGAACTGAGTAACCCAATAGGTATAGCTGCAGGATTTGACAAACATGGTGATGCAGTAACAGGATTGAGAAGTATTGGTTTTTCTATTGTGGAAATTGGGTCAGTCACACCTTTACCTCAGCCGGGGAATCTGAAACCAAGAGTATTTAGACTACCAGAAGACTCTGCAGTTATAAATAGATATGGATTTAATAGTGAAGGGCATGATGAAGTATATAAGAAAATACAGAATATTGACAAATCTTTAATACAAAATGGACTTCTCGGTATAAATTTAGGTAAAAACAAAAATTCAAATGATGCTGTCTCTGATTACATCTTAGGAATTCAAAAATTTCATGATGTTGCAGATTATTTTGTTATTAATATCAGCAGGTATTGTTTTAAATTTGTTTTATTAAGTTAGTAAATTAAAAAAATATATTTTGTTGTATTTATTTGATTTTTTTTATTGTAGTCCAAATACCCCAGGTCTCAGATCACTTCAAAACAAAGAAGAATTACAAAAGCTTTTGAAAGGAATTAATAAAACACTGAATAGTATACCAGGAAAAAGGCCACCTCTATTACTAAAGCTTGCACCAGATTTAACTGGTGAAGAATTAAAAGACGTTGTGTCAGTTATATCAAAAACCGAAACCAAGGTAGATGGTCTAATCATCTCAAATACTACTATTGATAGATCTTCTCTTTTAAATCAAGAATTTTCTACCGAATCTGGTGGTTTAAGCGGGAAACCATTGACAAACAAATCTACAGAAATGATAAAAACTGTTTACAAGTTAACAAAAGGTAAATATATTTTCAATCCCAAAGAAAAGTTTGTTTACTATTTTCTTAGATTTTTACAAGTATACATTTGAAATAAAACTATTTTTTATGGATTAAATTCTGTATAATTTTAGTTACACTTTAATTTTAACCCGACTTTTCGAATGCTTTGCACGAGTAGACAAGATATACCTGACACTTACATCTCATCTACTTGTGAACACAATTGCTTGAAATCATTCAAAATGTTGGGTTAGAATTAAAATGTAATTAAAATTATATGAGAGTTTAATCTGTAAAAAACTGTTTTATTTCAAAAGTTTGAATGTTTATATTATCATTAATGTGCTATCTTGTTATAGGTAGCATACCAATAATTGGAGTGGGAGGTGTGTTTTCTGGGCAAGATGCTTATGAAAAAATATTAGCAGGTGCCAGTGCAGTTCAGATATATACAGCCTTAATTTACCACGGACCTCATGTGGTTACAAAAATAAAGTTGGAACTAGCAAACCTATTATTTAGAGATGGGTACACCAGTGTCAGTGCAGCTATTGGAAAAAGTGTCAAATAATATTTATAGATAAAATTGTTAAAATAATTTATTACTGTTTATATTTATTTTTATCAAAAAAATAATTTTATACAGGTATAATTTGATGTAGTTGGAACAACTGAAATAATTAACCACTTAATGTTTCTTTTTCACCTGAAACAATAATTATATTTTTATGTTAATAATAAAAATAACATATATATACATAATATAACAATTGCTAAGTATAAGCAATAATGTAATCACCTGAAATTTTGCAGTTTACTATTTGTGATTTCAGATATTCTTTACATTCATCTAAATTGTTCACTCCCGATAAATTAAACAAGACTAAAGTTTTTAACTTTGTCAAAGTTTTAATTTCCTTTAAACCTGCATCTGTGACATTTTCGCATTTGGAAACTTGTACATGTAATAATGTATCTTTACCATTTTCAAGTCCTTTCATTGCCCGGTCGTCAATGTAATTATTATCATGGAGAATAATGTTTTTTAACAGAGTACAGCCCTCTAGAATAGTATATAATGAAAATAAATTCAAAAATAAAGAAATAAATTTTTTAAGTAGAAACCAATAAAAACCTTACTTAAATGAGAAAACCCATAATGGGATATTGAAGATTCTGTTCCATCAATTGTAACTATCTTAGGTACTGATTGTTGTTCGGGCGGCAGCAAGTTATAATCTTCGAGTTTTCTTCCATCGGACCAGATGACCTTACCTCCATTACGCAAAACCCATTCAGCACAGGCTCGGTCAGGACCTAATGTTTTTATACGTTCAGGGTCAGGTTTATTAAACATCATATTAACATATTCCCAAAAATATCTGGCAGGGTATGCTCTAGGTTTGATAATATTTTGTGAGATGTTGCTGAACAGCTGTAACATTTTTAGTTATTATTAATAATAAATGCATTTCTTTAATTTTTTTAATGATTCAAAATACAAACCTGTCGTTGAAGTTGCAGCATTTTTTAATTTGATAATGTAATTTGAAAATAAATAATAAAATTAAATTTGTCTTAACTGTCAAACTCAAAATTTTCACCTGAATTTCATTACAGAAATGCCAAATTGACAATATCGAATTTCACTGTATTTTGTTTTTATTTTAGTAACGCCACAAACTAAGAGAGATACTGTGTTAAGGAGGAGAATTTTTAAGATTCTGAAGATTCTGAAGAATATTATTAATATCTCTTTTAAGAATATTAAGAAACTAATAACTATTTGCTTTAATGATAGTTCTAAGAGTAAAATGAGTTTTGGCTTGATATACCTCTACATAACAATTTATTTAGCATAAATATCAATGACACAATTTCATTTTTTTTTAGTTCATAAAAATAAGTAATTAACTTTCTCTGTGCTGTTGACATTACGGTGTCAAAAACTAATTCTGGATGAAAATTGACTGTTTATTGAAAATCTAGAAAGCAATCTCAAATACATTCGTTTTTATATTATTTTAGAGTTAATATACATCTTTGATATATTTAACTGATTTAAATATAATTTAGTGATTGAAACAATAGGAATGTCTGAATCGTATGGTAAAACTGTGCCCTTTAGATGCTGTTTTATTGTATTATAACATTTATTTAATTTACTAATTTGTCTTTCAGAATATTTATTTAAGTTTTTGGTAATAGGAAGTGCTGGCACAGGGAAATCCAGCCTTCTTAACAATTTTATAGGAAATAAATGTGAGTACATTACTGTACATCTTATTTGCGAAAATGAATGGTAAAAATAGAACAATGAAGCTAACTCGCAGATCTAGTTACATATGTAATACAGTACCCTTTAATCTGCAATCATAATTGAAACAATTCTTACTGAGCACTTACAGTAAATATGCATATTTTAAAGATTTATGATATTTTTATCAAACTATCTAATACTAGAATTAAGGCTAATGTTTACAATTCATGTATTGACTACCTTTTTTAATTGTATTTATGTTTATAGTATTAGTGTAATTTTGATTTTTACTGACAAATGCATGTAATTACTCCCAATTATTTTTTAAGTTAGTCAGTTAGAATGTTCATAGAATATGAAAAAAGCATTATAAAAAAACATAATATTGATCCAGTTTGTGCTCCACTGGCAGCTTGAACACATTGTTTAGACATTTCTGAATTAACATTACAATCTCCTATTACATGTTTTAGTTAAGGAAGACAGATGTCACACTATAGGAGTGGAATTTGGATCTAAAATCATAAATATTGGAGGTAAATCTACTAAGCTACAAATATGGGACACTGCTGGGCAAGAGAGGTTTCGTTCTGTAACTCGCTCATATTATAGAGGAGCTGCAGGTGCACTTCTAGTGTATGACGTCACGTCTCGGGACTCATTCAATGCTCTAACTAATTGGCTCAGAGATGCTCGCACACTTGCCAGCCCCAACATTATTATATTGCTCGTTGGTAATAAAAAGGATTTGGAAGGGTCTAGGGAAGTCACATTTACTGAAGCTAGTCAATTTGCACAAGAGAATGGTAAGAAACATTAGGACTAAAATTTAATTCAATGTTTGTTTAAAAATTAATTAATGCTTTTTTGTTCTAGAATTAATGTTTCTAGAAACTAGTGCCAGAACTGGTGAAAATGTAGAAGAGTCATTTTTAAAATGTTCTAAAAATATTCTTGCAAAAATTGAGACTGGTGAATTGGATCCGGAAAGAATAGGTTCTGGCATACAATATGGTACAGGCACTTCAAAGAAATTGGCAGCACCTAGAAAACCAGTTCGGCCACCTTCAGATTGTGCTTGCCATGTTTAATTAAAACCAATGTTGTGAAAATTAATTATTAAGAAAATATCTCGAATAGGAAATAAGTTTATAACCAATAGATTTAATATTCTTGTGATTTTAGGATTAAAATTACTTTCTAAGATCTGAATTAGATAAACATGACTGAATTTGTTTTGGAAATGGTGAAATAATTTGTGCCTTCTTGGCTCCTACATATGCCACCTAAAAAAAGAAAGTTTTAAAAATGTCAAAGAATTTCCAGTACTCTCTTATTGTACTTTTATTATTTAACGCCTATTGTCATTTAGGATAACAGTAGCCTAGATATAAGCACATTAATTAATATTTAGAAGCGAGTTGTAAACTGCACTATTATATAATCATTTTTGATGTTCCCAGTCCATATTATTTGAAGTTTGATATGTTTTAAGACTACTTGCATAGAGTTTAAAGGCTTGTATTAGCTACTATGGAATTGTTATGTTACCTTCAATTTTTGTTGCAATAAGGAAATAAAAAGAAAATATGAGTGGTCATTTTGTGTTTGAACCACAATGGTGTGAAATGAGATTAAATCATAAGCAACTTTACAGTTTAACATGGATGTATTTAGCAACTTATTTTATAGTTCATCAATGCTATCCGATTGTCTAACAATAAAACACTGGTAAACTTGTTAAAACTAGTTTCTTTTAAGGGTTAAAAGAAAAAGAAAAATACATTCTTTCAAAAATTTATTTAAAAGTAACATAGATAACATCTCTTAGTGTTGATAGCTAAATTTAAATCTGAACAATTTCTTACATCTGAAATAATAAATAATATTCATAAAATATTGTTAATTCAATTCATTGCTATTGATCTTCACACCAGTGTAAAAAACATTATATATTGAATAGAAAAGCAGAGTTCTTTTCACATAACAAATTTCATGTTTCAGTGTTAGTTTGTGATATGTTAATTTCTGCTTTTATGTTTCAATGCTTTACCTGTGGAATGTAGCAACTTATATACAATTTAAGCAGAATTTCAATGTTGCTCATCAACAATTTCATGTTTTTTGACTATTAACGTCATCCAGATTGAGCAAACATACAAATACTTAATGCAATATAGCAACATGCCAAATGTAAACATTGCAAATCAAAACAATAGTTGAATAACAAGTTGCAAAATGCACTTTGTTGTTGCTTGTTATTGGAATTGAATAGGCCTTTGTAAATAGTTTCAAAGATATGCCACATAAATATACATTTTTTTTCTAATAACGAAAATAAGCTGAATTAAAGAATCATCAAGTGAATTTTATACAAATAGTACAATGACTTAAAAATACTTTTATAACAATACAGCAAATAAATAAAAATATACACTAATTTATCTGATTTTACATGATTTGTTATTAACAAAATGAAAGACATATCCTTAGAGTAAAATGCACCTATTTTGTAACTAGGAACTATAATATGGTAGATGGAGGCCAGTCTCATACCACATATAGCACACTCACAACTACACGTGATATGACTGTTAAGTGAATTCTTAATGCTTATTTTCTGTAAATATTGACAATATCCATTTATCTAAAAACAATGTTTATATATTTGTTATACTTAATCACAAAATCAAAACGAAAAAAAACAGTTACAAATTAAGTCCTAGTTCTATCACAGTAAAATATTAATAACATCAAAATTTCAAAATAAAAATCCTTTTCAATTATTTTTATGTAATCAAATTAATAATTGAAATGAACTTGTTAAATACTCTACTTAATTTATGTGTAATACATACATATTATTTTTTTTAATATATCTACAGCGATATAAGTAAATGTTTGCAGATGTTCATTTAATGGAATGATCGTATTTATGATTTCTACAGTAGCACGATGCCAGCTCATTCACTGAGATTCATGTGTATTGCTACCTTTTCATCAAAGTTGGTATATGTACAAACTGTTTACATTACACGAATTTTGACCTTTTAATATTTAGTTACATATTTTTGTCTTTAAACAAACAAATTATGATTCTTTATATTAATAAACTTTAACAATGTTACAACTCAAAGTTCAAGGTGTATTCTTAAATATACATCAGTGAAGGTATAAATTTGACCCTATATTGTATTGCCATGCTCTGCTATATAAGTAAGATAAATACTGGTGTGACACCTGTCAACTGTGACTACTGCTCTCAATGTTTTCGGCATTAAATGTATACTTTTTTATTATTCTAGCTCTCTTTTCATATCTTAAAAGAAGCCCTTTATTTATATCGTAATTTTTGACCAGTGTACTGATGATTATTTCAGATTACACTGAAAATTTATTAAACAAATGCCGGGTCATTGGTGAACCGCTTGACACTAAGAGACTATAGACATTTTATTCGTTTTAATTTCTCAGTCTTGATATCATATTTGTAGCAGAAAAGATCGAAAGTACATATATTAAGTAGAATTTTGTTTATTTTATTTATGACTAGACTAACAAAAATATGTAAGTACAATTAGGACGATAAGTTGTTAGCTTTTACATAAAATTTTAAATTCTTTGTGTCCTACATATAGTTTATCTGCATTAGCATAGCAGATGACGGAGTACATATAGAAATTATAATTTTATAATTTTATTATAGACAATAATATCATATTTATGAATTTATGAATAAGTACTGCTGCAATATCACGAATCGAACTTCTCAGCCGACGGAGAGCTCGAAGAACAACCGTCTTTTCAGGCACACAGTGGCTACACGAACTTAATGATCACCCTCACGCTACACTCGATTTAACAAATATGCTAGAAGTCTATTGCTATTTAAATAATTTTAGGACGCTAACCTTACAGCATCTAGTTTCCGGCGGATAGGAGCCATCGCGGGCATAATAATTACCAAAATATCCGAAACAACGAAATCTGTTTTTGATGAAACCAGATCCGCCGATTTGATAATGTACTTGGTCGTGTAACACAGCGCAGCCGTGCGTCGTTACGCGAGCTCCCTCTGGCGGCACGCGACGGCCGCCACCAGCGCGGCACCGCGCCCGCTGCCGTCCTCCGACAACATGAGGTCGAACTGAAACAACACACAGACCTACTGCTCAACATCTTTTAAAACGAAATTAAAAATTACTATGGTAGGTATCGATTATATAGCTGTGACGATAAACATGTATTTTACAAATATTTTTTCATCCCTTCTATTCGAAAAGTGTCGTTTTGCTCCTTTGTAAGTGGGAGCAAAATAGCACATTTCCGATATTAACTTTTTAGCGAAATTACTATGTAATCTCATATTTGTCGTGAAATTTAAAAATGGAACGCTCTTATACTAAGAGACGTTGAAACCAAGGAGATAATTTAACTGAGGTTTTATTTAAATTTTGAACTCGCAAAAAAAGCTGTTTATCGAAAAAAAAAAAAATTAATTAGCTTTTAAAAAATTAAAATTTTTCTTTGTTCGTCTTGGATTTTGAATATTAATTGTTGTATATTTAGTGATGTGTTCAGGTGAAGACAATGAGTTTAGAAGATTTACGCCACATTAAATTCGAGAGGCCGCAAGAATCGTAATAGAAAATTTGTTGTCACCAAAAGGCCGTTGGAGACGTTTGACAGGAAGGCTACGAGGCTCGTAGATGATACCACCGTTACTAAAGTAAAAACTTCTGAGCTTCGAATATTACCGCAAGCTAGCCATTCTGTCGGTTTTTTATCGGACACGTTTTGCAGAGTGTGTAATAGGAGCTGCACAACTTTATTTTCCCATCCCCCTTCCATCACTGAACAACGAAGTCTAAGTTCTAAGGTCTTGTATAAAGCGTTTTGATCCAGTAAAACCTTGGAATTCTCTACCTGGGTCGTATTCTGGAGAATAACAATATAGGTAAATTCAAGGTAAACCTGTCACATTCTAGACTACAGTGACAATGTTTAACTGAAGTCAAACAAACTTATTTCGCATATATAAAAATTACACACTTATTAAAAAAGATAAAAATGAATTCTTTCTGACATATGTTTTTCAGAAAAAAATGTCTATTGTAAAATATCTCTGACGAAAACACGAAGTAAATACGTTTAACAAGATAATAATAAAGTGACTAATGGTGATAATACGATATTCGTATATCATTTTAGATATTGCTTACGTATGATACATGGGTGTGTTATTTTAAGATAACGTAAACATTTTTTTAATAATATTATTCGACAACAATAAAATGTTGATTAAGAGAGGCTCGATAGAATTTATAGGGATTGATAATTTTAAAGTGATCAATGTAATATATGTATGTAATGTAGCGGTCCTCCGATAGTCTCTTACGTAGAGACTTTATACAAGTAGAAAATAGTAGATTGTATGAAAAGGGAGCAAAATAGTATTTTTACGGCTATGACCCTACTTTGAACTACGAGCGAAGCGGAGCAATCAAAAGAGAATCCCGAGCTTAGCAACGTTATTTAAAGTAGAATTCTGAGCTGTCCTTTTTCATCTTCTTTTTATAAAAAAATATGTACTTTTAGATTATAAGACAACTCGTACCAGCCAGTAATTTATACAATTTGCGTTCGATTTATATTATTAATTTATTGAATATGATTTATAAACTAGATTAAGGCATTATGAGTGTAAATAAATTATTTTATTATTTTTAGTCTGTGACAAGGAAAATGAAGTTCAAAACATATCATGGAAATGAAATGAGCAAGAATATGTGAAATTCATTTTATTATATTAGTTTGGCTCATAGCTCTTTCTCACGTCTACACTGGATACCGCTTCCTGTCTACATTTAGAATTGAAGCGATGGAATTTACATTATGTTTTAATGAAACTAGTTTTATAACCAGTTATATAAAAAACATGTAACATTTACTAGCACGGTCACTTGTTTCCTTGACATTTGTCAATAGAGAAGTGGAACTAGAAACTAGGTTATTAAAAATCGATAGTTATAGGTCTAAAATGACACTTTTTAAGCTAAAAATATTGCTTATATTTTGTGAGGTTAAATTATAAGGAATCGGTGTTTATAAGTTATCGTCTGTCACTTAGATTAACGCCCTATATCTTAACGAGGGTGTCTTAAGAATCGGCTGCGGGATGAAAATATAAGATGATACCTTTCTACACCATTCATCCACAGGGTGGTCGAATTTTTAGGGCCTCCCAAGGGAGTCTGATACCAGGTCGGAAATATACAAATAATAATATTATTTTCATAAACAATTAGTAAAAAAACTGACGTAGTATCTTCTCTATCACAATTTGAGTTCGTCTGACGCACAAAATTATCTCGCGGCACGTTAGCGGTTCGACGTTTACGTGTTTTTGTATGCGATATCTTATCGGGCGACACCGGGAAGCCCGTACGGTTCGTCGGCCTCACCTGTATGCCGGGGCGCACGAGCTGCGCGATCTTGTCGCACATGAGCGTGTGGAAGTGCGGGTGGAAGCGGTACACGGAGCCGTCGATGCCGACGGTGACGCGCGGCTCGTCCATCTTGTGCAGCAGCGCCGCCAGCCCCGCCGACACCAGGTGCGCCGCGCGCCGCGACACCGCGCCGCACACCTCGCGCACGCACACCATGTCCGCCTCCGACGCGTGCGACAGACCTGCGCCGACACACTCGTCACGACACATCTTTACACGCCTCCGACACACCCGCTCACTGGACTATCCGGCACAGGTCATTCGTGAAAATATTTTAAACACTTGCGCAGTCGACGTTTCTTTTTCCGTTATTGTAAAATATATAAATGAGTCAATAATTTTAGTTGTATGTCTACCGCTTATCGGGTACTTCTTTATTACGAAGCTAAAAGAATGATTGTAAAAAATATCTAGATCGGGGAAAAACCGAAGTGAGGTCAATGCACCTAAAAACATGCACTATCCTCGACAAATTACAACTAAACTGAATTTTATTTTTATTGTATTGTCTTAGAATCGACTTAACATAACATTTAATTTATATATTTTTTATAAAAAAAATTAGGTAAAAAGTAAGTCTTTCAAGATTAAATCACTCACCGAGTTCCTCCAGCACCTCCATACAGCTCGTATAATCTCCCGGTTTGTCAGACTCGATCTCAGACACGTATTTGGTATAGAAGCTTCCTTTTTGGAACAACAGATCTGACCCACGACCACCGAACAGCAGACCCATCCGGGTGAACTTCACTAGTGCTAAACGAACGAGTTCTCCCATGTACATTCCGGATATCATCTTCTCTTGACTGTAATGAGATAAATATAATTTTTAATAAATATCTAACATAGTCAAATTCATCATTATAGTATAATTAAGTTCATTAAAAATACCAACATTTTGACAAGGAAAATCTAAAACATTAAAAAAATATTAACAGACGGAAAACCCAAACATTGAAATTACAACATTAAAAACGATTATTTCAAAGTTGTGAGGTATAAAGTAGTATTTTTTTATCTACTTCAATATAATTGTCATTATTAATATGAATAATGACAAGTCTAAATGCTATCGGTATGGGATACAATTGTATTAAGTCTGAACTTTGCTTCTATACAATTGAATTGACATGCCAATAATAAACTGTTACGTAATGTAATATATAGAGTTCTTCAAGTCCGGATGGATAATTACCGAACTAATAATGTAGTTTTAAAATTCATTATTTATAGTTTTTTTTTACCATAGATAAAGTTTTTCAATATGCCGTAAAGTGTAATGATTTTACATTTTTAATGACGAATGACCTTGCAGTTTATTCACTGTTCTACTAATGTATACAATTAAGTAGTGTCCGATCGAAACAGGTTTTCAGCCGAAACCGACACAAAATTTTTGTCTTTGCTCTCAGTTTCGGCTAAAACAAAAATTCAATAATATAAAAAATTTCAATTGTATATTATTTAATACAATACTACTTAATAATCTATACTTTATATTTTTATTTTGGGAAGATATTTAATATATAAATGAAATAAAAAATATTTAATCTTATCGAAGAAAATTTTTGAAAGACTAGGTGAGCGTGAGTTAATTGAAAAGTTCCCCCCATGACATGACTATTATTCAAGAAAACCCGAGTTTAGGAATAACCGAAACCGAAACTATGGTCGAATTTCAATTTATTGGCCGAAAATGGTCGTAATCGAAACCGAACTTTCGGCCAGTCACTACAATTAAGGAAAAACAAAGAGAAAATTTTACAACGTATGACTTGAATTCAGTTCATAACAGCAAATCGTTCAATAAGTTAGATGACCTCATCGTTGTGACTGATCGTTGTGACTTTGTCCAGACTAAACAAATTACATATCGGAAATAATTTTGTCTACGAATATAATTTTGACATAAATGCAAATTAATAACAAAGAACATATCTATTTGGCATCCTTAGTCAATTATATAATTATTATAAATACAAATAAGATTGCGTTGCTGATATTTGTAAGAAAATCGGTAAATTTAAAAAAATCGATCGAAAAGTTTCGGTACCGTCCGCGAAAATATAATAAATATATTTTTATATTTTTTTTTCATTCAATAAGGTGAATAACTTACATTTGTTTACCGGGATTGATGGAATTATTATCAACATCGCGATCGAACTCCGTCCTCACGAAGTCCAAGCTGCCGTCGTCCCCGAAGGCACCCCACTCCGTGTTGATGAGCAGCTCTGGCTTCCCTTCCTCGCCGTCAAATAACTCACAATTCTCCGTCTTCTCCACATAACAGGCATTACTTCCCGTGCCTGAATCAATACGTATAATTTATAATAAAGGCTAGAAAAACAAGATACGTGATCTGTTTACGATTTAGCTAAATAAAGACAATAGCCACCAGTAATAGTCATGCGATTAAGTTATGTTGATATCTTCACGCTGATTAGATATTCGAGCGTTTTTGATAAAACCTCATTACAGATATAATAGCTAATCAGAGTGTTTAGTGGATATTGTTATTTGAGATTTAATATAAGCCATTATTTGTCATAACAATGTAATGATTGTTAAAGCGGACGCCATTTCATAAATAAGGTAAACCTACCAACTATTAGTCCTATTTTGCAGTTGTGGTTTTTCCACGCGCAGGACATCAATGTACCCGTTGTGTCATTCAGTATAGCGCATATATCAATCTGTACGTCCTACAAGAGTGGAAAAACATGCTTAGAATACGTGCATTCCTCCTTTGGACCCCCTTTGCCCCTCGATTCGTTGAAGATGATCGGTAGAGGCTTTCGTTTATAATTTGAAAACTCAGTCAAGGTAATGAATTATAGTTATAATTACTTTATTATTTATTTTATGTAATGCTCAATGCATACATAATGTTATAGTTTGCATAATTCATTAGCATTCAAGTAAAAATTTAAAGACACAATAAAAACTTAAGACAGTTCCAATATCATTAAAATTTATAATTAGTGTCAACCCTAAAAAGACCCCCGAATTTTTTTTATTCATGCATACCATGCCAAAATGAAAATTTTGAAAAATATATAGTTAAAGTAATAAATAATGAATCGACCAAACCTTGGTTGGAAGCCCCATAAAATGACAAGTATCATACATGCATCTCTTAACGTCAAATGATTACCGACACGTTAATAAAAAATAACATCAATAAAAAGAAACGATGTTTTGTCAAGAAGGTTATATTCCATTGTTTCAATTATCTTAATAGCCAAAATCCGCTTGAGCTGAGATTCCATTTGAAAGCCTCTATCTGGCTCTCGGTACATGCCTTACGTCTAAGAGAGCTTATCATCATCAACTCACCGATAATAATTCCTATCCGGCAATTGCGATCTTTATGCGAACATGACATAAGGGTTCCGGTAGCATCATTTAGGATACCCATCACAGATAAAGAAAGGTCCTGGAAATTCCATGCTATTTAAATTTCGAAAAAGGACCTTTTTTACTGTTTTGTGCCAATAACAGATGTAGTTTAAATCAGTTATAAATTACGAAATGTTTTAATTTTAACTCACCCCTCGTCTAGCAATCGCATCTTTTAGTAACTGTACCACGTCTTCGCCCACAACACCGGAACACGAAAAACCTTTGGTCCAACGCTGTAAAAGTCCCTTCGTGAGACCAAGCTGCTTCAACGGAAAACTAAACGTGAAACCCAGAGCCAACCGTTCTTCATACACATTGTGTTCCTTAAATTAAAAACAAATAATAATGAGTATATTTCGAAACGACGTAGAATAAATCATTTTGAAATCTAAACTAAAGGGTATGTTTGTTTACCTTCATAAAATTGGCTAAGCACTCGGCGATATGGTCGAAAAGCGCAACGCCGGTGCCAGTCATGATGTGATTTGGTATGGCGTAAATTTTTGATTGCATATCGAAGTGGTTATCTCCTAAATTTATTATTAATACTCTGAAATTAGTTCCACCTAAATCTAAGGCTAAGAATTTACCACGCTCTGTAACAAAAATGGAATTGTTAGTAACCAATTTAATATTATACCATTGTACATTCAAAATAATAGCAACCTTTTCCATTAGGTAAGTCCTGTATATATGTAATCCAACACTTGACTATGGCGTTGGCATGAGTGTCTTTGCCAAGACCTTTAATCAAATCATTGTGGAGTCTACTCATAATCTCCTTAAGCTGCTTGTCTGATAGATGGAAAATTTCGCATTCTTCGCGAATCTGTAACAAATAAAAATATTTTATTAAAGACAACCCTGATCTTGAAAAACCATGAGCATAAAAACTTAATACTATAAATCGAAATCTAAAAAACATCGTAGTTATAGAAAGTTGAGAGAAATCATATAAATCGATTCAAGTAAAACGTTTAGCACCTATACTTCGGAGGTAGGTTTGCATCGTCAATAAGGTGATAATAGTGTGCAATTGTGAACAGGAAAATATTCTAGTTGTCCTATTTTTTATATTAATATCATACTGGTATGAGGATATAATATTATTTTTAAAATTTTGCTGATTAACTATTAAAATTGAAAGGTCAAATCTAATTTACAACTCTTTTACATACAACCAGTGATGGTAATTTAACCGTCTATTTTATCGCGAACAAGTTTCACAAGGTCAAAGCGGTCATTACAACACTACTACTGTCGCTTGCGTTTGCTTTCCAATAATTCAACCCGGCTTATAGCAATAGCTCATAGATCTATTTTAATGTGAAATATAAATATACATTATCGTTTGACACTTACCCGAGGTAAATTGTTAATTGCCATTCCCATTTTAATTTACAAAAATTCCGGTTATTAAAGCACTACGTAAGTTTAAATAAACACACGACTTGTCGACCCCGCAAAGAAATGTAGAATATGGTTCGACAATCGACTATGACCGTCGATTGTGCTTGCTACCCAAAGACTGACGCGCGGCGTTCTTTTTCATTCATGATAATAAAATGGTGTTATCTCTTTCTTCTGTGCAATTATTGTGCATGTGAGAGGAGTACGGCAATATTTTGTGCAACATTTATTTGAGAAAATTGTGTTTTATAAAATAAATTATTTGATATTTAGAGTTAGTTTTGAAAAACAAAATGTGTAGATTGTAAGCTAACCTTTACACTTAACGTTATTTAATTTACTAACAGATGTTTATCATTATCCCCGGCGCGCCTCTGGTTGTACGATTCTAATTGGACGGCGCGTGGGCTCGCTCATGTCGTCACGAAAATTCCTCGTGCTAATGTATTTCTATATTTACAAATGCATATGTATGTGTAAATACCCACACTTCAATTATATTGTTGGTGTGGAGTGAGTAGCGGATATCGGCATATCGCACTATTTAATAAGGTACTTTTCAAAAATAATTCACTACTTATCTATTCTAGTTATTCTAGTTATTTATTAAATTATAATATCTGAAACTGCGAACACATGAAAATATTTTTTTTATAACATTTTTTTTTCTGTCTTTACCAATGACAGAATAGATTGACATATTTAGAAAAATATAATTTTAATTTACATCAGTTACTTATATATTTTAACGATATTAAATTACACATAGTATTTTATCAAATAAATATTTAGAATTTTTAAAAGAAATATTCAATAATATTAAAATTGCTGAAGTTGTGGACTAGGCATCTTTAATAAGAAGCAATGACCGGTCGGAATAATTTCAAGGCTTTAGTCGATACCAGCGTTGATAATGAACATGAACCTATTGATTTAACCTAACACGCGAACAAGGTAAGTAATAAAAACGTAATTAAATTATACCTAGACAACTATTTAAAAGACATCGTAAAATTTTGCGTATCATTAGATTATTATATTTATTTCCTTTAACTGAATATTCAAAAGCTTTATAATCTGTATTTCATTGTTTTCGATAGCGTTAGCTGTAGTTTTTGGCAGAGTGAGAGTTTATTTTTAAATGTCTCGTGTTTGCTAATGACAGACGCAGAACGAAATCCTTATTACGCACGTGATCCGCGTCACATTTACAACAAATAAGAGAAGTAATAAAGGTTGCTCTTAGTCAGATGGCGGCAAAATTAACAGGAAACAGGATAAGATAGTACCAGGCACAGACTGCTTAGTCACGCTGTTTTAATCTGAAGTTGTTGTAGATAAGTACATTAATCTTTAATAACGATCGCACCATAATTTATCGCCAATATAAAATACCTATGTTTTATTTGAAAACAATTATGGGCTTCAAGCAGTTTAAACATCTTTAATTAAATTACATAATTTGTAAATGTTTTAGTCAACCGTCTGAAACTATAATGCTTAAGGATTTTTGTTCAACTCTGTCAAAAATCGTGAATAACAAGTTATAATATACATTCGAAGTTTTTTCTATTGGTCAACTACATGGATAGTACAGGTTATAACTAGTTATATATTTATTTTGGAATAGATGTTTTAAATTAGAAGGTATTAGGTTTGTTATGATAATAATAAAAATAACTAAGCATTTTAAAAAAACTACATATTTGCTACGTAGTATTAAGTAGAGTTTGATTTAATATTTATAATACATGTCTATTATGTTTTTTATGATCTTATTTCTTTAGACCCAATTCTTGTCGAAGGGGTATAGAACTGCTCCTAGTTGCTAAAGGTTTATCTTAATAAATTCATTTAATTTGACCTTCAAGTTTGACCTTGCTCTACATGATCGGTTACTCTAAAACCACAGATACCTACATCATCAATGATACTCTCAAAGACCTCTTAGTAGTACCTAGCACTATTTACATATTTATTAATAAAATCCGGATAACGCTGGTGAGTTAATGTTTATGTAAAGAAAATAAAAAAATGTTATTCGTGTCAAGGAAATTATTTTACCCAACAACTCATTTCAATACAATAGATAACATTCCTAAAATTCGGAATTCAGAAGAGTTAGCGAATTTTTACAAAACATTGTATGTTTTTATTAATAGGTATTATCACGTATTTTTTTTGGCAAATATTTGTCTGTACTCACAATGTCTCTAGCTTGACGCATATCGATTCGTCTTGTCAGTCTTGACGACTGAGATAAAAGGTGATGGACGAGAAGCGTTGGGGTCCACAGGGTGATGGCATAAATTTCACTGGTCACAAATATTATTATGGTATCTGCGTTCGAGCAAATACCGGTTTATTTGGAGTCGTAAGGAAGTGAAAGGAACGAGTAACTGAGCGCTGCGGCCTGAGCACTTGTTCGTTGAGTCGAGGGTCACCTTGAGAGTTGAGACGGCCGGCGCATGTGCACCACACCCTCAGCCGCGCGTGACGTCACGCGTCCACACCCTCCCCCTTCACACTCTCCCCTCAGCCACCGCGCCTCACGTTCACGCAATATCGCTTCAAAATAACGCAACCGCTTGTGAAATGCTTTAATTTCATAGCTGGTATATAAAATCATAATATTTTAATACTTTAATTTAATTTTTACATTAACAGATGCTAATAGTTATTACTTATTATTTCAGTATTTTATTTTTGGAAATAGATCTCGTCCAAAATCTATTACACATTGAGAACCGTGATTGGACTACCAACTGCTCATTAAGTAATGGCGACTAAGCTGTTGTAATAATGTATATGCTACCATAAGACCTCATATATGCAATGAGATCAATTTACAGGACTACCTTAGCATTTAGAACGAATCGAGTGAAGGGATTATATGTAAGTGGTTAGTGGGCGCGGCGTCTACCATCGACGTGCGCCTGGGCATGTTTGTCTGTGTTCCGTGATTCGGAACACGTGTTCATTGTAAATTCTAAAACATGATTTACTAACGCAAGTATCAATGTCATAAGAAATCGTAATTCAATATTAAAAGTTTCGTTAAATTGTTTCTTCCTACTTTACTTTAGACTTCCCGAAATGAATTGTCCATTTTAAATATAATTAATTTATAAAAACAATTTGTTTACTAAAATAAAATGCGTTTTAGCTATTTGAAATGTGTTAGTAACAACTGTTATTTTGTAAATAATATTTTTGTTCTTATATTATTTACAAAGTCATAATAAAAATAAAACTTGTTCAAAGTCGTTACTTCAGCGTGATTCATGAAATTGTTTTGATACGCGTTATAACTTATAACACAAGCGACTGGTTAATAGATAAAGGAACCTTAGACATATCGTATGAGTTTATTCAAGTAATTCTTACGTAAAATAATAAATATTATTTGTGTCGCAATTTAATTACATACACGTAATATCTAGTTTTTAGTATTATATTTTTTATAAATTATTATGTAATGAGGAAATGGTCTAAATAATGGTAAGTGAACTCATGGTCGGTAGGTAAAGTTAAGTATGTATAATTAAGTATGTATATAAGTCGGTATGTTAAGTTTCATCTTAATTCAGAGATGGCGCTAGTGAAATTCTACACCGCGGTGTCAAATATAGACTGTATCACAGCGATCTAATGAGATGGGGTAATTGGTTTCAAAATCGAGTAACATACGAATGTTTTATAACTATTATTGCGGTGTTAACGTGGTTTTTTTAAATTTTGTCTTTTATATATAATAATAAGAATAGGCATGCGTTGCTTGAATTTAGTCTTTAAAGAAAAAATACATTTAAGTAGAGGCAATTAAAGTCAACAAGGCTCTTGCAATTAATAAGGGACGATATAATTTAAATCCACCCAGTTTATAATTGCTGAATTGCACGAAATTGTAATCTTATATCAAGTATCAAATAAGAACCTCCAACAAGGTAAGTGATAAAGAATTATAGAAGACTCAGTATTGGCAAAACAGTAAACTTCTCTTTTGATGAGTCATCAGAAATTGAAATTTATCAATGATTAAGGAAAATAAATAATATTCAAGATAAAATACGGTCTCGGTATACCTAAATCTAAAATTATCTTTTATTATTATAAAACGAAGTCCAGTTGTAATAATTTTTTAAGTCTTACTCAATAATTTTATTAAATTTTAATTTCAAATGTAGAGGTATTAAGTAAAATTTATATTTTCAAATTTTTAGTTTTTTTACTTATCATACCCGACGTCTAGTTTTGTTATTTGGTGAATGTTGTTGAAGTAGTTTAAGATAATCACTGCCACATAAATAGGGATAAATTTAAGTTAAAATTAAAAATCGATTTATTAAAAATTACCGATTCCTGTATTAACAGTGCCATTAAATGATATCGGTTAACATATGTTTATTGAATTTGTAAAAACCCATCAATTATGATTATAATTTTGAATTCATTTTATTCATTAATTTGGGTATACGTACGTATTTTAAACAGATAAAGACTTATACAGACTTATATAGATTTATTTTTCAAAGTATTTGATAGTTGATACAAAGTGGTGATGGCGCGATGATGTCACTCTACTGACAGGGAAGTCCCCGCTCACAATAAAATATTACTTCTGAGTAATTGTAACATTTGAAGCCACATATAACTTATTACACTCTAGAAAAATAAGTAGATAATAAATATATGCTAATATTTAATATTTGTAAATAGGACTTTGAAGTATATATTATAATAAGTGTAAATTATTTCTTCTCTCTATTAGATTGAATTAAATTAAGATACAATCAAAACCATTTATTATTAAGTATTCTATATAATGTACAAATGAGTTTGAAAAGTCAATTGAATGGAACCTAATCCTATTATACGCATTGAACGAACTGAACATAACGGTATATGTGTGTGTAAAATCACGTTATAACCCTTTTGGTGCCATACATATTTTACTGATACATGTTAAAATTGCCCCTAAAACAATGTATTTTTATAAATAATTTATACGAACAAGACACATATTTACCATTTTAGTTACAATATACCAACATTCATAGTTTTTTTAACAATCTCTTTAGAAGATTTAATAAAAAAAAATTTAATACTACATATTCATTGACAAGAAAATTACGGAAACGGAACTGAAAAGGAGCGGCATTTTTCATATCTAGCCAGAGCAGCGCGACGGCGCTCCTTGGCACTAAAATTGTTAAACAGGTATCCACTGGCGCTTATCGTCAAAACGATTGTTATATATATGTGTGCGTTTTTATTATATATATATATATATATACACACACACGTATGTAGTTAACAATCAGTTGCAACCTATTATTATGTGAATATGAATTACGTACTTACCGACACGTGCATGTTTTATAACATAGGTAACTCAAGCTTATATGAAGAATTTTATATTTTAAATTAATTGTTATTAAAAAATAGAACTGTAGTATCTATCTATCTAAGGTCAGATTAAGTACCGCCTCAAAACTATATAATACTGTAGGAACTTTCATTTTTAATTTTATTTCGTGTTAGTATTGTTTTTAAAGAATCATTGGATGTTAAAGAAAAATATATTTTACTAAAAAAATAAATATATAAGCATTAGTACTACGACTCTAAAGAGAACATAGGGTTTGAGTCAATTTTATACCCTGATTATAGATATTTTTTACAAATTACAGTTTTTATAACTTAAATATATAAATATAACTTTTTAAAACTTAAAAATGTCATCCCGCTCTTGTATTATCTGTAAAAAGTTTTATACACTGTAGGTGTTTAATGTTTACATACATTGTATTTTGATATTATTTTACTCAGCTGTGTTGCTACACGTTGTATGTGTGCGTGGAATGTAATGTGTGTTCGTAAAGGTGTTTGTTTTGATTAACTATTGCAATATCATGTTTTCTAAGTAATACTTGTATGTGATTATAAACTGTATAATTGTATAATGAAGATAAAAGGCAATTATAATAATGATCGCAATGAGAGATTAGAAATTACAAATTGCAATTATTTTTCAAGTTTAGTTTTAGATTTCAATAACCCGTGCTCGTGCAACGTGATAAAGAAACGCCTTGAGGAAAAGAAACACATACGTTATAACTTATATAACACACACCACCGACATGGCCTTGAAATTACTAAACAGATTTTGACCAAATAAAGTCTTAAACAAAATAATCGTATTGATTTTTAGAAATGCTGTTTGTCTTTGTCTTGTAACATAGATCAGCTTCTGTTTTTAGACTAATGTTATTGAAAGATAAATATTCTCTTTCACTTACAATAGGTAATATTATAAAGTACAATTTATTTCTATGACGGTTATACTACACATATTTTACTGATAAGAGAATTGCGCATTAGAAATATTATTTCCTTATTCATTTAGTATTTTTTTTTCAATCTTTTTTTTCTTTTAAAAAGCACTTGAAATAAGATGTAACATTTCTAATCAAAGCTAAATCTCAATAATATAACACTATACAAATGCCACGACAAAAACTGGATTTTTAAATTTAAAGTTGAATATTAAATTATAATGGAATATTATGTAAATGTACCGATTAAATCGCTTTAATAAAAATGAATATTATCTAATAAAAAATTACATAACTGACGGTGACGTTGTTTTTTCAATATCAAAATTCAAAACGCTTACATAATATTTAATATTATATTAAACTAATATTATTTCTTTATAAATACACGATAAAGAACCTGTTCGTTACAAAATACCTTTAAAAGTTCCAAGTCCTTGGTCATTGTGAAGCGGAAATCGCCTCCTCGGTTGTCAGTTGTCACTTGTCGCGCTTACAAGCGAAATGAGTAGTTTTCCACACGTCTTCTTTAACCTCCCCTCAATAAAATCCTTTATCTTCACTTACAGTACAGTTACCACAATATAATCTTTATCTAAATTGAAACTACAACAACGCCGCAATTATACGACCGAGATATAAATAATAAATACGATTGTTATATCGATTCTAAGGGGCCATTTTAAAACCTTGATCAATATATTAATTTACGTTTACAGCTGATATCCGTTGTTATACAACGATTGGGTTGTGTAAACTGATTACTGGTATTACAGGGGGTGATGGGCTTGGCACGTTATTGGTTTTGTCTTGGATGAGTACCAAGTTGATTCGAGCGCATATCTCCGTATGTTTACCTATAGTTTATTGACTTATTTACATTTATACTAATGCAATTTACGGAAGTGCTATTTAAATGATATAAATAACAGTAAATGTTAAATAAGTCACAATATTCACACGGGGGTATCTCTGGCCGTAATTAGTTATATCTACCTCATGAAATAAAGCATTATATAAATAAAAAAAATTACTTTCACTACGTACACTATTTTTTTTTTGTTATAGGGCAAAATTCTTATATATAATTTATTATATACGAGGGTAATTTATGCAAAAGCCTGCCCTTTGAAATGTGGAAATAGGAGGGAGACTGGGAAAAGGAGGGAAAATATGATTGTTTTTGTACTCTGACTCTCTAAGTGATCGTACTTTTTATCTTACAATCAGTTTTAATTGTTATTTTAAAGGTACCACAGTTTACGTTCTCGTTATCTGAAAAAACATCTCGCCTCATGTTTCTTTTAAAATGTAAATACTTTAGAATCACTCAAAGGAAAGTGAGGAGCAACACAACTCTTACTTGTATATAATATATTACATTCTCATTCCCTAGAACTGATTATAACTTATAAAACTTTGTTGTACCACTGTTAGTTACAATACGGAGGCTAAAAATATCTTCCATATCTTTAAAATTTGTATTAATTCATTATATTAATATTAATCTGACAATTGAAATTGCAGTCATTGGGTTGTAAAGATACGGAATTATTGCCTTATTTACAAACCTGTTTATAACATTTTTAATGTCCTGTTGTGTAAAGTGTTTAATATTCTATTAAATACATTCACACAAGGTTGTCTAAACATTTGTTATTTGTGATGTCCTACGATTAGAACAAGAAATAAGACCTTTGAGTCTTGAGTCTTTATCACCTCTATTCTTACTTTATGATGTTTATGAGTCGAATCCCCCATGAGTAGTATATTCCATCCTTTAATCTAATTAATAGAATCTATCCACCATTAACGTAACCAGAGGGCCTTGAGAATGCTTATACTCTAATCGAATAAATAATTCAAATGTCCCATACATTATATATAAGAATACCTATCTACTTGTAACTGGTTCAGCTTATATTACACTATCAATTATATGATAACTTATTATTATTTCCAATCATCGATTTTCCAAAATCTTTTAACTAAACTTTTAGTTGTGATGATTTCATAAATTGTTAAATAATTGTATTAGGTATAGTAAAACTATAAAACTTCCAGACATTTGCAACGCTTGAATAAGATTAGAAGGGGATTTTACATATTTATGTTAAATTTATGACCGTATTTATATTGATATACTTTGATAAGATATGTTTTAAGATCCTACTAAAGTATAAATAATATTGCAGTTTTCTCATAAATACTAAATGGTAAAAACAACAACAACATGGCGGAAAACTCACTTAAATGCATTCCCAAAGAGGGAAAAAAAACTTTGTCAAATATCTTGCAATGTCGTTGGGCAAGATTTTTAAAATGACATTATACCTCTCTCATATCTAAACTTAACCTTACTAAATAGACTTATAAGAAACTTTTTCATTTCATAATTCAGTAGCTTTAATGAATTGCTTTTTAATTTAATTTTAGTAGCAGTGCTTAATTGACAAAATAATAAAAAAAACCACTGTTATGCTTACACCAGTTCATCTTTATAAAAAGTTTTTTTTTAATAAATTCTTAATTATATATTTTCTACTGAAAGTTGCCTTGATCGGATTGGTGACGGTAAAAAGAATGAGAAGACATGTTACAGAATTTCGTGTTAGAAGTAGGACAAACTTACGGACAATAACAATAAGGTTTAATAATAGTTTTCAGGATTTTTAATAGTTTTAATCAAATTATTTCCCGTGCACTTAATATTTATAAAACAAGATAAAAAGGGTTGAGGGCGAAATGATTATTCTAAAGTAATTTTAAACATCTTGTAGGTTAACCTTCCTACTACCTCGCCCATAAGTTTGTTTTACTTCATATATACTACTATTTATAACTTCATATAGAGGTGTACTCTTAAAATAAACATTTTTCGAGTAAAGTTTCGTACATTTTTATATTAAAATATTTTTTATTGGCTAAAAATTTACCTTTTTTCCTCATACTTCTATAACAGGAAAAAGTTAAAAAAATAAAAATATTATATCTTAACTCTTAAGAAACTGACGACCTTGTTAATTGACTGACTTTTTAAAAACTTTGATATCTTCAGTATTTACTATTTGTTTTAATTATTTACATGACATACTTTTCAGAATTATAAGTGCATTTATAAACATCCATAATAACCTAGAATTCACATTTATAATAAGCTTTTTTTTTTGTTTATTCTAGAAAAACTATCTCGTAAAAACCTTATAGTCAAGTTATAAATAATAATTTCTATTGGCCGTTTTCACTAGTGGCACCTATATAATCTGTCAGGTGAACATTTCACACATTATTATTACAATAGTAGAATTGTATCACAAGGGAGCAAAATAGTATTTTTACGGCGAGTCATACACTTTATTTTTCATCCCCTTTCTATAGGAAAATATGTACCTACTGATTACGGAAACAGAGACGTCATTGGCGCGCTTTTGTTTTTTTTTTAGTTAGCGCCGTGCAACCAACACATACAGCCAGTAATTCATACTACTTGCATTCGATTTCTATGAATGTTCATACCTATGTGTATGTTCCAAATTCAAATCACTTTTTCGCCCGGTTTGCGCCTCTGCTATATAGTACTCTGTGCGCAGCTAGTTACATTATAGTTTTAGAGTCAGTACGATTTTTTTTAATAACTTTACAACAGCGTGTTTTATATTATTGTTATCTGTAATTTTTAAAATTAAAAATTGAGATCTGTTGTATAGCTTAAAAGAATTGATTTGCTTTTTGTATTTATTATATAAAAGAATATATTATAACTAATACGTAATAATATACTAAATTGCTATTTTAAAAAATTAAACACTTCGTTGCGAATAATGCCATCTATTCTAAATTTAATAATAAAGTCTTTGTAGTTTTGCCATCTACCGAATAGGAAGTGAACTTTATCTAATCACGATTTGAAGAATATATTGTTTAAATAGTTTGCAATATTTTCCATAGATGGCGCAATACGACGTTGAAAGATATAAGTAGATTAGATTAGATTGTTTTTCTCTTATCTCTAGTTTTTGTGATACCCAACATACACACGTTAGTATAATATCATTATTTTTAACTGCTTGTTTTGTCTGAATTAATATAATACTGCTATATGAAATTTTTGTCTTTTTCTACATTAATTTCATAAGTAATTAAGTGGGAATAGTGCTCTGGCTATCCATCTTGGTGGTAAAATGATTTTCTCAATTTCTTTTATACTAGAATTAAGTAAATTTAGTGCTTTTAGATCAATCTCGGTTTCCAAAAGCTCTAAACTTTGAATTCCAGGATGTAAAAGGACCAGGATATTTCGCTTTAAAGCCAGGGCTATATATGTATCATCATTTGTGGTTGAGTTAACAAATAATTATACAATGTTTCATTCATTCATGCTGTAAAAAAAGTTTATTATTGCAGCTATTGTTGCTGGACGTAATCTGTCTTGCGTTTTTATAAGAGAAAAAATCATCTCTATATTAGCATTATCTCCCGGAATAAAGAAGAGGTATTCAACCACCTCGCGTAATTTTCGGCGCAAGCCCAGTGACGTCACGATTGGACAGAATAGTGGCACCAATCATAAAACATACTTAGTAATTCAGAATGATTTTTAATATCTATCTAGGAGAACCCAGGACACCCCAAAAAGCAAGACGTGTCCTGAAAAAATAGGGCGGTGGCAAATCTAGGGTAAATTAGAATCATTTATATTCAGCTTTAAATTTGCTGCTTCTAAATGCTGGAGTGATATTCCACCTCCAATTATATCTTTACGAAACCTAATGCAATTTAGGATTCAATGTAAACTCTGGCATATATCTTGTCAAAATTTGGACACAAATTGGTCAAGGGTCTCATAACATAAAAATAAACAATTTCATTTTTAAGGGAGAGATATACATACATATACATTAAATATATACATTAACACAACAAATATATTAAAATAAATTTTATTTACTAAGCGGTAAAACCTTCTTTCTCGTTATTATTTGAAAGATAAATGTATTCTTTAGTATTATTGTTTGATTTGTTTTGATTTTTTTTTATTGTATTTCAACTTTGTAAGTTTTTTTTCATTTTTTATTTTATTAGCATGATCCATTGTATTTTATTTTAATTTACTGAACTTTTCTTTTGTAAGCACTTGTAGTTGGCAGGGGGAACTGAACCCAGGGCCCACGGGGTACCCGCAACGGGTTTTTCCAACGGAAAAAAAAAAGTGGGAACTGAAAAGCAGCTATAAAGCTGAGTTCACTCCTTTTTACTACATGCCTTTTGTTCAATTATTTTCAAATTTATCATTACATAACATAACAAAATTGAGAAACAGTGAAAATTTGTAGTTATAGTAATTAAAAACCAACTAAGAGTGTCAGTCAGTCAGTCAAAGATGTTTTGTTTCATTTTTCTGACAACTGTTATGCACTGGTACAGCAATCCCTTCAAAGTTTTATTTCAATATTATAATTATTTTGCTCATTAAAACTAGAGTTTTTGTAAGAACAGCTATCAACTTGTATTAACTGACAAAAAAGTAAAAGTAGTAATATTAGTAAAACGATATACATAATTGATAAATAAAGCATGATTGTTGTAATATTACTTTAAGAGACGGCGAAAGACGATCGTGAGGAATATTTGTGTATGTATAAACTGGTAGCGCAACCTACTAGCAACTCACCTACCTATAGCGAAGGCGAAGCTAAAACTCTATAATCTTTTTTTTTACCCATCTCATTGGGGCTAGTATTAAAAATTTTATTTATTATTAAATCCTATGTATACAATCAAGAAAGTGGAAATGTGCCTTTATAGAAACAATAAGTCCTATTTTGTGTACTACAATCAAATTAAAGTTTATAGAATGTTTTAAATTGTGGGTATCGTTTGTCGTGGTTGCGGTTTTTCGGTTTTTCGTTCACAAACGGAGAAATATCCAAATTGCCTGCGTAATATAATATAGAATTGAATCTATGTCTGTTTTTGCCTATTTAATAAATTAAATTTCATTAATAACTAATGGCACACGTGAAAGTTTTGATGGCACGCACAAATACAACATTATTTTTTTTAAGTTATCTGTTTTGATAGAAATTAATTTAAAAATATTAATGTACACTTAATTTATAATTTATGATATTAATTTGTAGTACTGAATATTATTTTGCTTATTTTGTATATTGCTTCTTGTAAAACATTGATTAATAACAAAATGTTTTAAGAAGAATTACTTTTATTTGTTTATTTGATTATAATTACGCAGTTTCACCACGCTTACATTTCGAATGAAATTTTATTGTGGCATGTCAACTATTTTTATTTTGTGGTACGGACATCAAAAATGGTTTGCCATTCTTGCTGTAGCAGTTGACTGACCTGACCTTCTTGAGAAGGTCAAGTGTTTATCCCATCACGCGGCATTTAATATATTAGAGGTGAAAGAGATACATATGTATAAAACTACTTAACGTATTATTTTCACATACTCGTACTTGCTATGGGATGGGTCGATTACTCTATCTGATGTGAAAAGAGTTCTGAGTACATGAAGCTTTTCTACTAGCAAGCTATACGAATTTCACTGGTACAGTTCACATTTGTGTTAAATTTTAATATTGAGATTCTTGTTATGATGGAATGGAATATATTACGTTGTTACGTAAATTTACATTATGGCCTGAAGTAAATTATTGATTGAGCTGAGCCAAGCGAAGCTCTTACTGTTCAAAAGTGTGTTTCGTTACTAATGCTACTCCTCCTAAACGAATACTAGTAGGATGTCGAAAATTGGCAGACTTGTCGAGGACAGTGATAGGTCCCAAAGTTTTTTGGTGACATTAGTGATTGTAGTTTTTTATTGAATGGTCAAAATGTGTCCCATAGAGTTAACATGTTTAACGTTTTGAAATCGCACGCACGAGTTCTCATACTGCACGTACTGACAAATCAGGGCTGTCTTAGATGTAAGGCTTAGATTAAGGTAGTTATTAAGTTTACTAACATTAGAGTAGTGATTTCTTATATGTTGTATTACTAACAAAATATGATCTTTGAGGTCGAAATAAATGAGTTTTATTTATTTATTTATAAGATCATAGCTACAATTTACTCTGATAATTTTAAAAGTATGCGAAACTCATTCAGCAACAATGCTCCGCTCAGTTTCACCCGCCGTGCACAGTGAATTCAGAACCTAGTTAATTTGACAGTTTTAACTTATACACTCGGTAATGAGGGAGTGTAGCATTATAGTTCGTGTTCAAATGAAAGATTTTTAAAATAATTATATAATATATAAACGTTATGTAAAAGCCACGAGGCTTCATAACATAGACAATTCTTTCATGGTTAATTGTATACGATTTTAGTATAAACTTAGATTTCTCATTATATAAATCTAAACTATATATTGGAGGGAATTATATAAAACAGATCTATTATAGTTTAAATGTTTACATTAACGATAGGATGGGAATGACATGTATTTTTGTAATTGCAATTTGTTTGTCGTTGTTTTGATTAGGTGATGTTCTGTTCACTGTCGGTTCTGTCGTTTTGATGTTGTTAATTCAAAGTGGAAACAATATTTAAAAAAAACCAAATTAATAGTACATCATTTTCTTATTATAATACATACAATGCATGTATGAAACGTTATAGGACGCATGTATCCTGAATTTCTCTCAGACAGGTTTTACACCATGCTCGGATTACAAGGCGACGTATGTCCATTTTGCCCATACATGTAGTATGTTCAAGAGTGTGACTGTGTTTAATATCTAACGTCAATCAAAATGACACTATTTGCGGTTGTTCAATTCAATTTATTCCTGCGAGCGCAGATTACGCACTAAATTACATGTGAACTAATGTTATAATAATATGGTTTTAGTAATGCAATAATCTTGACCGACGTGACAAATATCTTTAAACTTAAAATTTTGTAGCAATTAGAATAAAAATAAAATAATTTTTAAGAGGCTGAATTAAACCTAAGACTTGAAAAACCGTCTCGTCGCTCTATAAATTGAAATACTCCGTGATAGTTTTCATAAAAACATAACCACACTTAATATAGCCATTGGCATATTTCTAGATAAATTTAATAATTCTATAAAAAAATATTCGATTTGTTCTAATTATCCCTATGGATGTGATATATTGTCAACAGTTCTCGGCCCATATTGGGCAATTTATAGTAAAAAACAATAAAATTTTGTTAAACATTATAAAATATTACAAAGCCTAGAAACATCGATGAAATCACTCGTCTCGTGGAATGCAGTTGACGCGTGGGAGTCCAGTTAACTAATTTAACAGTGGTAATACGCGTTATAACCTTGCTACTCTGTAATGAACCACGTCGTAAACTATTGTATTAAGATCATCAGTTTAAAAAATGTATATAAATCTAAATTCCACTGAGTTTTTCTTATTTTATTTACAGAACGCCCTGTGCATTAATTTTTTTTTATTCATGTTAATAATTGTATGTAATTCTTAAATAATCAAATACATTTTAATTATTAATTTACAATAGTACAATGAAATATATAATATACACGCAGACAGCTTAAGCGTTCGCTTTAGTTTAGAAATACAAATCAAACGTCGGAGTAACAGCATCCATACTTGACATATTTTTGTTTAAGGCGCTAATATTTTTAAGGACACTGCCTTTTGTGTATTATTGGTCAATAACGTATCACGAAATTAGGATATATAATGAAAAAGGCGTGTTATATTCGAGTGTTAGTTGCAGAGATTAGCGGATACAAATCAACACACTCTTCAGCTTTATGATTAGTACATATAACATGGTTTTCAATTTAATAAACACTACTCTAGTATATCCTACTGGTTGTCATGTTGAAACCCTTGATGGGAATCGGATAAATAATGGCATCAAGTGCCACAGCAGGTGAAGGATCATAGTATTAATTTAATGTACGTAGCGCCCATCCGTAGCGGCGGCGTAGCTCGTGGTCGTGCGGCGCGAGCTAACTCAGTATGCGAGTAGCTTTCGCTGCGCGCGCGCATATGATCCCACACACATTTTAAAAATTACGAACGTTACACTCGTGGTTAGCGAAACATCCGTCGGTGATTTTTTTTGTGTTATCAAGTGAAAACTAAATAGGGCGATACAACAATTAACGAAATGTTTTTTTAATAATATAAACAAACCTTGTTTGGTATGTTAGTGTGACGGTAAGAAAGTGACATTCTGGCGGCTGGCGGCGAGCACAATGAGTTCGCCGCAGAATTGGCACAAATGGCTAGTGTTGTCGCTGCTGGGATTGGCTTTGTCCGTTCGTACAATTGGATGCGATTACAGCTCCATCACCGAGAAATTTGGAGCGGAAGCAGTGGCCCGATGCAATGAAAAATGTCCTTTCCAGGTCTGTTTACTTGATATAATGAAAAGTAATTTAAATCGTTGGTTGTTTACTACCAAACACTTATCTGTATTCAATATATCATATTATTTATCACATTTAAAATAAATATGAATAATAAAAATATTTTAACGATTACGTAAAACAGTTTTTAAACAATTTTTAATATCTAGTATCCAGAGGGTCACGGGTTCTATAAACATGAACTTTGAGGTGCGTAGTATTAAAAAGTATTTACTAAAACAATATATAGTTTTAGTGGAAGAATATATTTCTTAAGTCAAATAAGATAAATGACTTGCTTGTTTAGGGACTTCTTATTCAATGCAAGAATGGATAAAATATTAAAACACATGTAAATTTATATATACATATAAACATCATTATAAATGCATATAAATACCGTATGTTAATAAAATAGGACCGCCCCATATTTTCAAGAGGGTGCCTTTACAATCGGCCTATAGACAAAAATAAAAGTGGCTGGCTTCGCCACTTATCTGAAAGGTTTAGAACGTCAACTCGCATTTCTAAGGAGAATTTTTGGCGGCCTGTGCTAAATTCCCTTGAGAATCTCTTGCTAAGTTAGAGATACATTTCCAAATGATAGTGAGAGGGTAGATGGATGATGCTATCTATGCATTTTAAGAGATTACACTAAAATCATAAATATATAGTTTGTTTGCAAGCAACGGCGCTTAAGGTTGAACGATCAATTAATTGTGTACAATTAGCGAGCGGGTAATAAACGAATCCACGCTAAATATAGAGCGTTCCACAACCGTATTGTCCACGATGCGACCGGCCTTGGATAGATCTAGGCTAAAAAATATATACACATTTATTAAACTATTAAACTATCCGCGATGATACCAACTGATGATTTTGTACGACTTTGAACCATGTTTAAACCGACAATCAAAATTACACAAATATTTTTCTAACGATTTGGTAATTTCTTAAAAAAATATTGTTACCTTGTTTTGTTCTGAAATATAAATAAAAAGAGTGATGAGTCTCTCGGTATTAGAAAATTTTTAAGATATATGTTTGATATAATATGATCAAACTATATAGTTTGTGAAACTACATACAATATGGTATAAGATGGAGACGGCGTAATGGGTTTGAATTGATTTTAGAGAGTTAAATATTTATTAAGATAATATTCATAAATCATCTACCTGATAAATGATAATGATATCAGAAGATAAACTCATACTACATATAAGTTGTAAAACGCTTTTATTATCAAAGATATAAGTACATAACAAAATCCTATTTTTAACTGACTGATCCGTGGATGTAGAGCTTAAGCCATTGGTTTAGAACTTGATTATTTAAATAACTTTTTTGTAAGCACTAGAACATAACTTTTATAGAAGGTAGATAGAATTTTTAGAAAAGTTCATCACTTTTTATTAACGAATTTGACAGTGCATACATCTTGTCCGCGTGCGAAGTGACGATCAAAACTATACTTATCAAACTTCGAAAAATAAGGGGACTGTAAGTAAATGTACTTACCTGAAAATAACATGAAATAATAACAAAAATGTTTGTTTCAATCAGAAACCTGTTATAAATATTTTTTGCGAGCGTGAGACCGGAACCGACGTGAGCTGCACTTGAAGGACTTCGGAACGCGATATAGTATTACGTGGTTAGTTTTTGGTTTTCATATTTTGAGGCAAACGTCAGTTAGATGCTGCATTATGGTCAGAACCTTATGAAATTTGTTAATCATTTATTTAGAATAAAAAAGGATTGAAATAAATCAAACTGCACATTAAAAAAACGTACGCAATAAATATAGTTTTAAAAACTTTTCCTAAGTTTAATGATACAGATAATAAATTGGTAATACAGATAAAAATTTACGCATTAAAAAAAAATACTCTGGTATTTTTTTATAATTTGGACCACAAAATACAAAAACTGGCTTAAGTTATAAAACAAATAGATAATAGAATATTCATTACTCTGAGAGTTTAAACAATTAAGTAGAAGTTTTGATTTATAGTTACTTGTATATAAACTTATATAGTATTCCTTTTATTACCAAAATATATATATTTTTATATAATAGATTTAAGTCTTGTTTAGTTTAGACTAGCCGTTGTCTTCAAATAAAAACTATTCTATTTCGTACCTTGTTCTAACTAAACAAAATTATTACGAAAATTAAAAAAAAAATAGAAATTTAGACACATTACTGTTTGAGTTATTACTGGTTTTATAAACAATATTAACATATTTATTTAGCCTTATGACACATTAACTTTATAATTTACATTGTTAGCCTCGTATAATACTTAAAGGTTTTATAAGAACTAATTGCATTCTATCTAAATCTCCTCAATGATCAAACCCTAGCGTCATTTTGGCACGCTCCGATGCGCGTGCGCAGTCACACCGGAAGCTATCAGGCCAGTGTCCGGTGGACGTACCCGATTATTATAACAGAAACGATTTTACCTGTTGCGTTTTTAAGAAACGGATTTTTTTTATTATATTTTTTTTCAGAATCGAACGGGCGAGGGACACTTTGACGTCAGCTGTGGATCTGACTGCAGCGTTCAACAGGTAAGTGTGATGAATACACTTTTGAAGACTAATAACAATAGCTTCTTAATAATATTAAAATATTATTTAATTTGTTTATATTTACTCAGAATATAAAACGTCAATGATCAATTAATTAAACGCATATCAATTCAATTTATGTGTGATTTATAATATTTCATAATGTATTTGTTTTCTGTCTGTGTATGTCGTAAAACTCAAGTCCTCGCTGATAACTTGGTTTTGTTATTGTTTTATTTATATTTTGTTTTATAACTGTTGTAGCTGTGTAAATTGTTTTTTAGTTTATTGCACTATATTCACATTAAAGTTAATTGAAAATAATTCTATAGGTGTTCTTATAAGCTATTATAAATTTATTAACATAATTCAAATAAAAAAATGTTGTAAATTATATCTCATTTATCTTATTGCCAACGCAATAATTAAATTTTAAACTACAGTTAAATAATTTACCTATATTATAATTAACAGTAGATAAGTAAATAGCAAGTGATCTTGTAACCCAGTGAGGTGATATTCTCGTCGCTTTTAATGAATACGTTGGTTCAAAACATAAGATAATAGTACACATTAAGATTACAAATACTTGTTTATATTACATACGATGATATTTTGTTGCTAAAATGTCATAGCAACATACCCAAAAATATTTTTTACTTTGTTCACTTTAATATCGAATTTCTAATATCATGGCCATGTGTTATACAAGTTTTACAAATATTTCATATCTCTTTAGAATTGAAAATCCTAATCTTAAATGATAGTCCAGACATAATATAATTAGAATCGAATCCTAAAATATTAATATCTCGCAGTCTTACTGACTATATGCCGTCAGTGTTCAATTTATTATCTACGTATACTTTAAAATTTAATGTTTATACCATTTTTGTGTTAAAAGGTAATTAAAACAAAAACAAATAGTTTTAAAGTATTATGTTGTGTCAAGACTCAAGGACGTCAGGCTCGTGTGCTGGTAACTTGAAGGACTGACGAACACAATGTGATGATCAACTGGTGTAAACAGGACTGTTTTATTTTAACTAGAGCATGACACGCGTGTGCATTATATATCATACAATATATGTGTTATAATATATATTTCATATTACAATAATATATCTTGACAAAAATACTATTTTATAAAATCAATAAATAATATAGGTTTTTGATAAAAAAAAAATTGTAAACAAAGATTATTAATTGCGATATTATTTAATCTATTCATACCTCTCATAAGTTTCAAGTATCATGTTATTCATCATCATACTTCGTAAAATGACACAAAACGGCTTGTTCCCCTAAACTCTGACAGTTACTACTGTTTAATGTCAAAATTATCAGTTGGGTCCAATTTATGCGCCCGCGCAACGCAAAAACTCTTAAGTGGTAAGACGGGGCGCGCACCCTTCACAACGAGGTCGAGTCAATTGACATGTTCCCATTAAATTTTGGCTGTTATAATTTGTATAACATTTCATATTTGTGTAGAACAGTGTACTGTTGTTGGGTTTTTATGAGTCTTTCAAAATCATTAAACATTAATTAAGAGACTGAACCCAAACAAATTTAAAACAAATTGTTACCAAAAACTTTACAATAGCTTTAAATAATCGCCTGCTTATTTTATTAGATATTAAAGTTATTGATAACAGCGGAAATCATTAAAATATATTTTTTTATTTCACATATAAGTAACTGTATGAAATACTCATTTTTTGTTACGGGTCCTAAAGTTTAGGATAACGGTGCTTCGATATTAAAAAATAACATAATTTCTCATCGAAATTTAAAATATTGACTTATTTATATTTTCTGTATTAACTAGTCATTATATTTTTCAATAAGAATACCAGTTTGCGTCACTCTTCGCATTCCCTGTAGCTGTGAGGAATAAAATGCAGGTTGTATCTGCTTGTCTGTTTGTTTACGGACGCCATGTTACATTTACCTTTACTACTTCCTGTTAATCGTGTTAACTGACACTTAGCACACAATTTGAAGCTTATTTTCATCCTAAATTCTAATTTTAAATCCAACTTCAAACATTTGTTAGATTTGTTTAAATAGATTTAGGTATTATAAATAAATGTTAGTTAACTAAAAGTGAACCTGATTTAATACATTACCATTGGTAGGGTTAGTCGTTAGGTCAAGAGTAAGACCATATCTTGATAAGAAGGGTTATCCTTCACGTGACTCGTTTGACTAATTTGCTCTTAGAATCTACCTTTGGAGCTGGTTGGAGAAATAATCCCATACATCGGAGGTCATCCGGCATGGTGGTCAAAGACCATCGTGGATGGCGCGGGGGTCGCGTGAGAGTCGACGCCGGATGCTCGCGGGAAGGAAGCTGTTACTTGCCAGTCGGCTCCCCTCGGGTCTATTTTAGAGTTCGATCCTCACCATAGCTTTATAGGACGCGAATGAATATTTAGTTTTACATTTGCTAAATAAAATTATAAATCTAAACTTTAATAAGCACCCATACATCATTTTATAAATAAACTATGTATTTAATCGAGTTAATGGTCTGAAAACAGTGTAATAACGCGTGAGAGTCTATGGGAATGTGAAGGAACGTTCCTGCTCCAATGCGTGAGGGAAATGTAATTCCGGGTCGGAAGTGAGTAGAGTCACTTAATTTAAATTAGTTTTAAAGTAAACCTTTAACCAGTAGTTTTACAAACGTACAAACCTTACCGTATTATTTTTGCCCGCTAACTTTCCTGATGGTAAGAGATGACGTGCTCTATGGTAGAGCAGGATCACTTTAAACTTATCCATTCGCGACTTGAACCTTGGACACTTCCAGTTTATATCTATTCTGATTTAAAAAAAAACATACACAAAAGAAGTTAAATTTACATTTTTAGGGTACCACCGAGTAATGAAATAAAAATATATGAGTATGTTAAGTAGCGGGATATATGTATAGTAATTTACATTTCAATCAAATGAAAATAATATTAATATAAAAAACGTGGGAAAGGGCTTAGTGGTATTTACTATAATTTATTCATGAGATCAGTAGAGCAAAACCATCAAAACATTTTAAAACAGCGGAACAATCCGGACCGGCCATTGACTGCACATATGAATATATGAATATTCAGATATCATAATAAACATTGCAACACAGTTTTGCCCTAAATTTAACTTAATATATAAAATGTTGGTCTTTATGTTCGTAACTCTTCTCCTTTTGTTTGACCCATTTTGAGATTTTTTTTTGTTTTGTGTTATTTAAAGTTTTTTATATTGGATTTATCACAAAAAATCGTATAATCTTATTCCAACTTAGAAGTTTTAGTACATTTACATATTTTATAATCAATAAAGAGTGTGTCATTTTACATGCAGTTATTGCAGTTAAAACCAGACAAAAAAATGTTGTCTATGAGATGTCAGATCTGACAGTACGGTAACTAGTGGCGCAATAAAAATAATGTTATAGTTTCTTGAGTGTATTACAATAATTAAAATGTAGATAAAACAATAAAAAGTACATCGCATGTGATAAACATACATATTGACAGGAATATAAGATTTCTTTCTGCAAAGAATTTCCTAAACTGACTCCTAAGTGAATGAAATTGTCAATTTTAAGAACCTCTACTTATGAAAATCGACTGCAGATTTGTTTATAATTTGATCTTATCTGATCTGCTTATTATAATTGAAAACAATTTTTCGAATCCATTCGGAAGCTTCGAAGATACCTTTAAACAAACAAACTTTTCCGTTTTATAATATTAGTTGCGATTACTTAAAAACTTAATAATTTAATTATTAATATTATAATTATTTCTTGCGGCCTAATTTCAATTCTATTCCATTAAAGAGCATATAAAACATCAATTAAAATATCATGATCGGATCAGTGTCGAGCCATTCACATGAGAACTTTCTTCTGAGTAGTCTTGTATCGTAAGTCAGCAATTGAGATACTAATTGAAATATGCGCGATAATAAGTCTTGGTCCTTTCATTGGGTAATCAACGTTCATTATGATTGTTTGTTTTCTTTTAAAGATTTCGTAATATTTTTATGACAAACTATTACATATATAAGTTCTTGACTATTTGGTAGGTCTATAATTTTTTGATAATTCTGATTATAAATTATATTTTTATAGCCTTTTATCTGTTATAGTTAAAATATTTTTATCTATTATTATTTTCACAAGACATCGTCTACATTTAATTTAACTGGTTTCATTAATGTGTATATTAAGTTATATAAAGACATAACCTCTAATTACCAAAATGTAGATACTTTTAAATTGCATTTACGTACTATGTTTTGATAAACAAAACGATAAACATTTAAAAATATAATATTTATAATCCTTTCACGCAATATATATTATTTTTTTATTATTTATCTTTTTATGCAATTACTTTCGAAGTTTTTAATCTGTGTATTTCATCTACAATAATAAAAAAAAGTTTCTATATAATTAAGAATTATCAATCAGAAAGATTTAAAACTAATTAAAATAGATTTAAACATTTCTTCCATTCTTAATAAAACAGCTTTTTGTATTCTCATATATTGAGATTTGATATTAGTGAATCAATTTCATTACTCGTTTTTTTTATATAAATGTGAAAGTAGTATTCATTGTACGTCTCTAAACCTTGTTGCTTTTTATTTCTAAGAACTATTACAGCTTATTAATATAAAGTTCTTTAATAAGCAATAAGCGTTAATAGATCGTCAGACAGCTTAATTCCTAGACGTGGTTGTACCCTAGCATACCTATGACATGGGGTCAGGTCTAAATGAAGACAAACACTAACGTCTTAGGCATTTCCTTGACGCTATTTTTAATGCTGTTAATTTATCTTGTTAATTATTTTATTACCTGGATAGTTTTTTCAAGCACTAGTCATTGTTAAAATGTTATTTATTTTATTTTTTTCTTATTCAATTTAACTTGAGCTAATTAACCTTATGTGTTAAAACAAAACAAATATATCACTAATATATTAATTATTCATATTTATCCTTAATATAATTTAAAATTAAAATATTTATACTTTAAAAATTTTCTCTAATACTAGTTGTTAAATAAGTATTATTATTTTAAGTTTCAAATTAATATGAATATGACGGCCGGTTATATCAAGAACTGCATTGTGCTTCGTCGCCCGCTAATTCTTATTTCCTCATTAGGCGGCCCGTTCCCCGCCGAGCTGATCTCGCGCTGCTCCCATTCAACGTCTCTACACCCCGGACCTCTACCCCTTCCCCTTAAACATCCATTAATACAAAGTTGTCGCAAGTGCACTCTACCATGGAGTGTTTTGATTTATTGTCCATTTGGACTCGCCAGTTACTGCATGAATAAAAATAGAACAATTCTTCACTTTACCGAGCATCTCCTTTGGATTAAACAATATTAGTGTTTTTTAAATAAACCAACTTTTATAACGATACTTTGTACTTATATCAATTCACAGTGTACGTAGGCATTTCAAAAATAAATAATAATAAAATAATGCATCAACTGATTTAGAAGCAAAAGGCTAACATGCTCGCCTGATAGAGGCCAGTAAGGATACTAGAGCAGAGAGCACTCGAGAGCGGAGAGTGGGACAACGGAAAGCACACCGGTGGGTCCCAATTTGCCCCAACATTATCCAATTGCCAGAGACAAGCGTTCGGCGTGGGCCCGCGCGTGACCTGCTCACGAATTTGATACCACTTTTAAATACCTACTTCAAAATGTACTTCGTTCTACAATGATATAATTTCTTCATATTTGTATTTTGCAATTTGAAGTTACTAGTACGCTTACTTCAAGTAGTCTCTCAGTACGAAGGAATGGAAACCTGTCTAAACTTTAATTATTTCTGCGTCGCAGTTATACATTTATAAATTATATTATTGAGCTGTTATTCTTTTCTTATTTTTGATACAAAATAATTAAATCAAAGTTGTTTATAGTTCATCGTAACTGCATAACCCAAATAAGGCAATCTGTTTATGGGCAATGCTCAAGTGACCGTCACATACACGCGTGTCGTGGCACAGCAGATGATCGCCTCGTGCAATAAAATATATGTGGGTTGGTGTATCTTGAAAGTTTATCTGAGGTCAGTAACGGAGTTAGAAAAACAGCAAAATCAACTTATCCAGTGGCGCCTGCTTACAAATCACTTACAGTTGTTATCAATTAAACAATAAAAAGATTTGTCGCTATGTTCGAAACGAAAATGATAATATATTATTCATAAAATACTTCTTACATTTTTTTAAATATTTCTACTTAGGAACAATATTAAATTAAAATTTTAAGTAGAATTGCTCTCTATATATAAAGGTCGAAATGTATTCATTCTTCAGCTTCATTTTATTTAAGTAGTTTATTATTTTTATTTATGTATTTGTAAGTTAGTATTCAAACGTCAAAATAATATTTCAATTTTAATTGACTAAACGCACTTAAAATAACCATTTTACATACAACAATCAAATACATAGATTAAATATTACATATTTTTTTAATATTAGAAGATTTGAGATCTTGTACATGACTCATGATGTATGATGTTAAAAAATATTAAACAGTTTTAACAATGTTTCTATATTTAAATTATGTTATAACAAATATTAAATATTGAAAACTGATAAACTATCAAAAATATGGATTATATAAATTTAATTAAATTAATATACAATATATGACCTTTTGTTTTAACTGGGTAAAAATAGAGAAAGATGGATCGTCTGTAATAATTATTGTTCAACTACAAAGCATGGGTGAGTGCTTTCACAGAGCCCTGCATCCGGCGTGCGCCTGCGCTCCCAATTGGACTTCCGAGAGCGTTTCCGAAATCGCTCCAGCAATTATATAGAGCGACAATTTTAATGACTCCAAAGGGAGCAACTATTGTTTTGTTATTATTACGGCACGAGACAGGATGCTGCTTAATTATACACTAATTCACTTAGTTACTTAAGAGCAACCAACACCGCTAATGGAACAGGAGTGCTTTAGACATATCCAATAAACATTATCACACATTCTAAACCGTTCCATTTTAATAATTATACTATTAAAGAAGCAAACAATGGATAGAGCATCGACTATATGTATCAAATTTCAGAATGAATGAATGAATGGTTAAAATGAAATTGGCTGTAAAATGATAGAATCACAGGGGATGTAGGTTAGATTGTGTTGTGGTGTTTTTTTCTTTATATACATTTATATAGAAGCAAATTCAGAGCTACAGTTATAAATTAGATGTCGGTGTGTCCGTGATGTTTAACGAAGGGTCGAGATGGGCGGGGTGTTGTGACAGGCATGGCGGAAAACTCCTGTTAACGACAGTCACAGCAAGGGCGCTATTTAACAAGCTGGCCATGAATAGTCGAAGTGAACTACGCAGTTATATAATACAAACAATACGTATTTCATTTACCTTAGGACTATCTGGATCGCAATTATATGTCATGTAATAATAGACCCTTAGGATTATATATAATTAAGCAATTCAAGTTAATTAAGTTTATATCTATATGAGTAAACCTTTGCCAGGTGCTAGAACAATGTTTATATGAGAGTTGTGAAAACTTTGACATTATCCCAAATCCGTTATTCCTGTCCCAGATAGTTAATGGAAGTGTTGGTCAGGTCGCGACCCACAATTATGCACCCGAAACAAAACTGCGCACACTCATCCCGCCTAATTGTTCCGCGTGTCGGCTATTATGAGTTACGACTGTCTCTAAATTACAAATTGCACTGAATACAACCGACACGTGTTTTTCGATTCGATTCTTGATTCAAAAAGAAATTACAATAATTTGCACAGTTTCACACGTTTTCGTTACATGTTATCTTTCACATTAAAATATTTGTTATATCAAAAGATATAGACAATAAAATAGCTGTGTCAAAAACTAACATATCAGTAGCAACCTGTGCGTCCTTTATATTATTAATGTAACAAGCAAAAGGGGGTAAGACATGTAGAGGCACCTGCACATCTTCTTGCATCAAGTCGCAAGTCACCACCCGTAAAGGTCGTAGGCCGACCGTGAAAATCCGTTAAGAAACTGTCTTTAGGTGGATACAAGCTTAGCGTGCGACTTGACTACATTAGTATAATTTTTTTTATATAATTAGATCATATTAGTATAATTTTTTTTAAAACTCTTTAGAGTATTATTATTTGTAGTAAATTAACTTTTGCTGGCTGTACTGCCTTTTGTAAACATGCGTTAAAAATTTTATCTTCGTTTCGATCTAAGCTGTAAAATGCCTTATAAAACCGAACGGTTAATTCTAAATATTATAAATTATTTTCTATAATTTGTTGGTTTTTGAAGATTACCTCCTAAATATATTTATAACATATATGTTAAGAACTTACGAACATCCCTTCGGCTGGGTTTTAAAAATATATATTTAGAGATTGCCGTTTAAGAATGTATAATTATTACAGAAAGGGATCGTAAAGTTACACAAAATTACACAAGCCAAATGTAAATTTCTTGTGAATCCCGAAACACTTGATTTCGAGTGGATGGGATTGTTTGTTTGGACCAACTTGAAATGAGCATGTGTTATAAACACACGTTAAAGAAACTCGCAATCTGTTCACAAATTTACTGTAAACATACATTTTGTCCTATTTTTTTAATGTTTGTTACAAAACAATGATAAGAACGAGAATATTTAAAAATCTATAAATATAAAAACGGTAATACTTAATAAAAACTGTATTTATTCATAATAAATAAAACCACATTTTAAGATCATAAATCATTTATCTAAAAAATAGAAAAAAAATATTTACCTAATTTTCGTATTTGAAATTGAGATATTCATTTACGGTTGTAGGTAAACAATGTATATATAAATTATATTAGATTCTATCTACAAATTGGACCCCCATTGCAAGACCTGTTAATTATGATAATTGAATTCGATAGCGTCTCTGACGATGAAATAACACGTAAATTATGTTTAAAGACCACAAATTAGGGCCGGTAGGAGTTAACTATCGTAGGTTTTAATATCATGAATATATATTAACTATTTTTACAAGCTCTATTAGAATTAGGTGTAATATTTTATTACTTTTTTACAGTGCAGATTAGGTTGCAATCTTTGGTTAGACGGCTTGGATAATTCCTGTCAAAATGTTTGCGTAAGTACATTTTTATTACTTTTATTATTATTTTACTGAATCGTCAGAGTGATTTTATATAATATTACAGAACGTCACATCTGAAACCGTCTTTTCGAGGGAGTTGTACTGCGTCATGGGATGTAACGAAGCCCTCAACACTTATATACAAAAAGTTAGAGGTAAATGTTATACAATTAAAAGCGTAAAGCAATTTATTATATTAAAGTTTAGCTTTTTTATATAATAGTATTAATAGTAATAATTTACTATATAAGATATCGTATATTCTGTGCAGATCTATTAGGTACTCCGCCAGCACCAGCGCTCGTAGCGGATAGCTTAACTTCTGCGTCTCTGTCCCTCGTATGGGATGCACCTAACCTTGGAAATCTTAGTTATCTTGTGCAGTGGCGGTATGAGGAACTACCTGGCAGCTGGCAATATTATTCAAATTCTAGCAGAACGGATAAGTCTATTATCCACGTAGAAAATTTGCGTCCTTACACCAAATACAGGGTGAGTAAAAATGTCTAGTAAATGAAAACACTCGAAAGACCGCGGTTTTTAAATTTGCGTACATTTCAGTTTCGAGTGGCAATTTTTCTCTCGGGTCACAGTGGCTCTGGTGAACCGGTGTACTCAACGCCATCAGTAGTAATATCGACTCTCGAAAGCGGCAAGCCGAGCTCGACGCCGGCGAGCCTGCGGGCGGCGGCGCCCGACCCGAGCCGCGTCGCCATCTCCTGGGAGCCGGGACCCTTCCCTAACGGACCCCTCATCTCATATGTACTGCGCTTAGGGGATACGCAGCCCAACACGAACGACGCCCTGGAGGTATCGGTCAATTATCACTTTTTAATATAAATCTAGAGAAACTGTTCCATTTAATGCTAAATGGTACAGAAGAAATTGGCCCTCCATAAAATAAGTGTAATAAACTTCACAGGATATGCCGGCGTCGAACAATACTTTATTCTATATGTTTCAAAACTTAGCACCTGCTAGAGAATATGAAGTATCTGTGGCAATGCGTAACTCTGTGGGAGAAGGTCCAAGGGCTACAGTGAGAATTAAAACACCTCCGTTACCCATATGTAAGAATTCAAGTATGATTTAAATGATCGTCTAGAAGTGTAATAATATACTTATATTTTTTTTCTTTTTGTAGCTGTTCCTAGTCAACAACCCGTTCTAATTTTAGGAGGAGAACAAAACATTCTTGCAGCCCCTGCAAACGATATGTTATCCGATCCTATAGAACTGTATAATACAGAGCACACTATAAAAGGTAATTCTGTTGATTTCACGATACTATATAAGTTAGCTATATAATTTTGGCATTTCTTGATTAACATTTCATATTGTTAATTATCACATACTGTTTGTAGGTGTCGGCCTTGATTTGTCGAGTGATTCCCTTTTCGTGTCTGTAACAAATGGATTTGTATACCGAAGCTCATTGTTGAAGAAGAGTCACTCTGAACCTATACTTAAATTTGAAAATATATTGGATAAACCTCTTGATTTGTCAGTGGATTGGCTTAATAGGCATCTATATGTGCTTGCTGAAGTTAATTACAATAAAGAAGCCTCAAACTGGTCAAACGCCAGCCTTTATGCAAGTTGGAAGGTACTAAGATGTGATTTCGATGGTAGAAACCAACTTGTTGCATTATCAGGTTTTAACTCACGGCCAATACACTTTGAAGTAGACTCTTATAACGGGTTAGTTCTTCTATTATTGAATTTTGTTGATCATTATACATGTTAAACCTTTTATATTTTTTCTTATTACACATATAGATATCTTTTTTGGGCATTACGGGGTGTTGAACGAGGCGGATTATATCGTTTGGATCTGGCAAATATTTCTAATGGAGTTAGACACAACGCTAAACCAGAACTTATAGTAAGAGACGCTCATCTTGGAGCCTTTACAGTAGACCATGCTGATTTTAGACTTCTTGTTGCGCATCTTAGAAGAAATACAGTTCTTGCGGTTTCACTTGACGGGTAAGAAAAATGTTTTAAATATATATTATATATTCTAGAATAGAAATGATCTCTAATAATATTTTTAGACGAGAAGTAACAGACTTTCGAAGTAACACACAAACACCCATGTTTTCTTCGGCAAGATCTATAGCATATGCTAATGGTCTATTTTATTGGACAAATGGAGAAGAAATGGTATCTGAAGAGTATCATGCTCGTAGTGATAGTTATTTTCACAACGAATATCCTTTAGCGTATAATACAAAAAATATTGCGGTAAGGCAAGTCTTGGTTGCTTTGAGAAGCTGTCAGCCAATTCCTGTACCTGTGAACCCGCCGTTAGGAGTTCAAAGTGTAATGGGTATAAATCGCGCTAAAGTATCTTGGTCTCCTCCGCATCTGTTAGGTCATCAAGGAATTGGAGCCTGGCAACAATGGACATTTCACTTGCAACTTACAGAAACTGAATCTGGAAATATTATGAGAATGTTAGTAAATATAAGTGGGGTAATCGTGTATTTGTTATTGATATTCTTTAATTATATATTTAAATTTTCAGTGAGAATATTACGGACTCTATGTACGTCGTTGAAAATTTGACCCAGGATACTGAATATGTTATTCAAGTGGCTGCTGTAACAAAATCAGGATCAGGCCCTTGGTCTTCTGAATTTGTTGGCAAAACATTGACATCGTCTCCCACGACATTACAAAGTACATTGCTATTGTCAGGTGCAGATGGACTTTTGCAAACCGATTTGACGGGTGATAATTTACAAACCTTAATACACAGGTAAGAGATAATATCGTTAAAATGTTAAATTTTTTAAAGGACTATAATAATTGAACAAAACTAATTACTAAAAAATCCGTAGAGATCATCTCGAAAATCTTTACATAACTGACATCTCTTGGTACCGTGATAAACTCTATTTGGTTACAAATGCGTCTACTGTTATGTGGTATAATACCACGACGAATGTACATGGTGTTATGCCTAATATGGATAACGTTGGCAGCCTGGCGGTCGATTGGGTCGGAAAAAAGATTTATTGGTCAAATCCAAAGCAGCAATTGGTGAGTTAAAGCCAAAAACACTCATAACGAGGTACTTCTGGGATATTGGATTACAATAACTGTACTAGCTAACTAGATGTGTAATTATATGCAAATTTAGATAACAAGAGGTAACTTTGACGGTGGCAATAGAGAACCAGTTCCTATAGTAACGGTTGCAAAAGAACTTACAATAGATTCATTAGGAGCATATATTTATTGGAATACTGGTCATGCTGTAGAGGCTGCAAGACTTAATGGAGAGAATAAAATTATTTACTATCCAGCTCAATTATTTAGTGGAAAACAAGGTAACAACATTTACTAATTGATTTTCATTGTAAAACTTGATACTCTCGGATGTTTCTTTAATTTTAATTCTTTCTTTAACATTATATTTTAGTAATGGGTCTCACAGCAGATTTAGAAAAGAAATGGTTATATTGGTTAGTCAGAAGTTACGATGGCTCAGAATTGCACAGGGCCCCTACAGCTGACCAAATATCTCTTGGAATAAATGAGGTAAGAGTTTCTTGTCGTGCTTTAAATTTATATATTTTTCTAAATAACTTAGCACTAGTTTAATGTATTTTCAGGTTTCTGGATCTTTAGTTACGCGTCTTTCAGGGACAGCCACACTTGGTCCTTTATGTTATTTTAGCGGAAGACTTGTCTGGGTTCAGGATGCTTCTAGAGCCGTTGTTTCTGACCTGGCTGGAAGGTATACGGCTGAACTAATTCCAAGGGTTCATGTTATCGCTGTTAGAGACCCTAACTTACATAAAAATAGCGGTTAGTATATTTTAAACATATATGTATAGATGTATAAAATGTAATCTCTATTTATACAGTAATTAATTTAATTGTTACTAAATATTCTTGAAAAAAAAACGTACAATCAACTGCTACTGCCGGGATTGTGAATGCCGGTTCGGTGTGTTTGCGTAAATCTTGAAATGTTTTTTCAGAGATAGTACACATTTTAATTGACAGATCTCTTTTGTAGAAACATTTAATATAATTTATTCTTGGCTCTTCATTTCCTATGTTGAAAGCTATTTTTAGGATTTTTTTTGTATAATAAAAGATAAGTAAATGTGCATGCTGGATACCCTATGGTAAGTGATCCACGTCCCCTATTTCTTTTGTTTCAATTGATTTTTTTCATTCCGATTTCAAAATTTCAAAGGATGCACAAGAGTATTGTCTGTCGGGCTTTGAGGAAAAAATAGGTGATCTTCTTGATGGTACCAATGTCGTGTCGATCTGGATACAACGCCGAAGGAAGGTCATTAGGCATCTTGGATACTTGGCTAAGTACTTAGGGGTGCGTTTTCGATAGTGATTATACGACTAATAAGATTTTTTAGTTGTAAACGCTTTTATTTGTGTCTTGTAATAATAATAACCACATTTAATTTATCTCATATCTAAAGGGGTCTTCGTATCCTAGATAATCGACTTTAGCGGGAGAACCTATATTAATATATCATTAATTGTCGTTTGAATATGATCCACTATGAGACCCGTGGAAACACACGTAAACTATTGGACGGTCATACAAGTCGAAGCGTAACTTTAACGCAACGTAATGCGTATTGCGTATGCGTATTAACAGTTTTTTTTTAGAATAAGCAAAGTATGGCAGGAAATATCAGCCCATAAGAACACAGTACCTCCTCGTGAGGTTTAATGTGATGCAATATAGTGTGGGGCAATATCGATACTCTGTATCACTCGAGCGAAATTTCTTCATCTCCAATAATAACAACAGTGCTCTTTTTTAATGGCGATCGTCAACTTAAACGTTGTCCATGCAATAAGATGTGTGGGAGTCAATATATTCTGTCAATATACTCTAGTGACTTCTTGTACCAGTTGGGGGATTTCTAACTAGAGGACAAGATGTTTCGTCTTTCTGCCAGCATGGTTGGTGTCGGGGTGTGGATATACTAGTACTGATGATAACAATTAACTCAGTAGTATCTAAGTTAAAACATCCGATCTTGATGAGGTGTACTTTTAGGGAGAGGGATGAAACCGAACGTGGTGCCGGATTAATCGGTCTATTTGTATTGCTATCTAGAATATAGCATGATTCTACTTTTACTGGCCTTTGAAAAACGTAGGAGAATAGCTCAAAAAATTTTTTTAAGAAACTCTAAGTTTATAAAACTTAAGTATTATTTTCAGAGTCCATAATCGCAATACCGGGGACGATAAACGCATCGAGCATCGACATTCAGGGCGAGTGGGACAAGTTCAACGTCACGTGGGCTCCCGATGAGCGCGTCAACGTCGACAACGGACGCGTGTACTACGATGTTAGCTTGCAGTTTCACGGACACAATAAAATAGAGGTATATGATTAACACTAAAAAAATTGAGGAATACAGTTCGACCGTTTAATATCATGTTTTATTATGGTCAATGTCACGTCAGACGTACGAACGCTCAACAGGGGTGACTTAACATTTACTTTTACGCTGAGACATTTCCTTTTTTAGCTACATTCGTAAATATGCCGGTCACTTGCCGGCACTACAGATCGTCGGACAGTAATACCTTACTCTACTACTGAGAATAAATCGACGACCCTCGATTTTAACGATCTCGCATCTTCGACAAATACATATAGCGAGTCCGACCTTCCCCTACAGAGGACGGTGGAGGTCCCGTGGCTGCGGGTGTCCTCGACGGGCGTGCCGCCGCACTCGCCGGCGGAGGTGACGGTGCGCGCGCACTCGCAGTGGGGCGGCGGCGCGGCGGCGCGCGCGGAGCGGCGCTCCCCGCAGGCGGCGCCCGCCGCGCCCGCGCGCGCCAGGCTCTACGTGCAGCGCGCGCGCAGGTTGGCTTGAGAGCGTCCCGCTCTCGAGGTTTCGTAACGAACTTTGTGTTTAAAAAGTAATTAACTCGTTACTTTCTCCCGGCAGCGACGGCCATCCGACCGCCACGTTCAGGTGGGAGACCCCGCCGCTCGTCAACGGCGTGCTGCGAGGCTACTCGGCCTCGTGCCGGGCGGCGCGCGCGCGCGGTCCAGTCCGCGCCGCCTGCGCCGACGCGCGCCTCTCGCCGAGACACACGCAGCTCGTACTGAGCGACCTGCACCCCGACACCACCTACTATTTTAAGGTCGGTCTTCTCCCTCGCCGCTTTTGATCCCCAGATTTATCTTACGGTGTAGTAATGTCTATATCCCGTGTAGGTTCGTGCGTTCACCGATGCGGGGTTCGGGCCGTATTCCGAAACTGTATTCGCATCCTCGGATGATGTTGATCCGATTCCGAGGGTCGCGATCTCGTCGCAGGAGTCGATAGAGATCGTCGATTTAGATTCGGGGGAGACCGTGGCGGTGCCGAAGAGTACGGGGACGCCCATCGATTTCGGTGCTATAGTCGAGGAAAACGTCGTCTACTGGGTTAATAATTTGGATGAAATCTTTGCATCCAGAATAAATAGCAGCGGTAATTATAAGGTAAAATATGTTCTGTCGACACGTAATCGATGATCTATGTCTGTGTTTTTATGATCGTATCACTGTAAGGTACCGTTTTTGTTTTTAGTTAACTTCGCTCAATGGGAGCGCGAGCAGTATCTGCGTAGATTGGGTCGGTCGGTCCGTGTATTGGGCCCAGCTCGAGATAACATCTACGGATTCTATATATGTAATATACCGAGCCGACTTGGGTATACCGAACAATCGTCCTCACATCAGCCGTATACTGACAAGAAAGCGAGCGATTTACGGTTTACAAATTGCTCCTATGTTACGGTGAGATGCACCGATTTAACGAATGACAACTCGTTTGACTCAGGTTTTTATATACCTAATTTTATTTGTTTCAGGTCGTTGTATTGGTATGAAGAAAGTAATCACACAGGTTTAGGTAATTTGTTAACGGCGAAATTGGATGGATCGAATATTACAGATTTTTTTAACAAATCTGAAGTCTGCGATTGCCCAAAAAATCGGCAAGTGTCAAGAAGTTTTGTTCTTGATATGACGAATAACAAAACCAATTTGTTTTGGGTAGATCTCAGTATGAATCAAATTTATATATCAGATATTGATGGTTGTACATGCAGTTTAGTCGTAGATGCCACTGAAAGAAAGAAATATGGCTTTAATCCAACTTCAATTACTGTGGATAGCAAGTATATCTACTGGTATAATTCAACGGAAAAGTTTATATTTTACAAAAACAAATTTAAAAATAGTAAAATCGAACAAACTAAATCGTCTTTAGGATTTAAAATTATGGCTTTAGATCCTGGAAATCAACCGTATCCTTCGAAACGGTGTCTATTCCCTAGTTCACAGAAGCTTTTGCCAAAATTCATATCGCATGCGGCAAATAGTATCACACTACAATTACCACATGTAAAAAAACCTGACCATATAGAATGTGAAAATCTGCAATATGAATTGCCTGCTGCAGAATACACAATTTTTTATAGCTCTGAAGTAATAAATAATTCTACTACCTGTGAAAAAGATACATGCCCTTATTTAACGACTACCAATACCGAAGTTATACTCAACGAATTGAAACCTTTCACAAATTACTCTATAATGCTAGAAGCTACAAATTACTACTCCAAACTTCATGAAGTTAAACCTATATCGGGTATGCCGATAATTTTGCAAACTGCAGCGGAAGGTAGACTTAACGCTACTAAATAATATAAAATAGTAATCTTTTATGATATTTTTTTTAAATTACTTTTGTTTTGCGTCATTTTAGCGCCGACGGCTCCTAGGAATGTAACCGGAATAGTACTAAGCCCCGTATTAGCTCGAGTGGAATGGATTCCGGATCCTGGACTCTGGTACGAATTGCACTGGAAGACGGATGACTCTACATCATTACCCCATCGATCAAAAGGTTAGAAGACTCCTAGTATTACAACACCGTACCAAAGACAAAACTCAATCGAGATTTTTAAAGATATCAGTTGGCGGAGTTCAACTGGCGTCACTCGTCACACGAGCTGTCGTATGATACGATGTTCTCTCGTAATTTAAAACAGTACAGCAATATTATTCCGATCGCTCATATCGATGCCCGGGTAGAGACCCGAGCTCGATCTTTTGAGTATTCGCTCTTCACGCGGAGATATGTCTCATATCAATTAATTTATCGACTATAATGTCTTCCCGCCCGTATCACTAAATTTCAATATCGAAGATCGGATTACCGATTACACATACATACATAAGTACACACAAGTACAGAATTTGGATACCGGTCGGGGTTCGCTTTAATTTCCTCGGCTACGGGTATTTTATGGTCTCTAATGTCTATCAATCCGGTCCGTCTCAGAGCACATATTCGAGATGTCCCGGGGTCGCAGCGCCAACATGTCGGGTCTGTCCCCCGGCACGGCCTACACGGTGTGGGTCCGCGCGCACTCGCGCCACAGCGCCGTGAGCGCGGATTCGCGGCCGCTGCGCCTGCGCACGCAGCCCGAGCCCCCGCCGCTGACGAGAGTCGCCGCCGCCGCCTACAGCCTGCGCGTGGCCTGGCGAGAGCCCGCCCGCCCGCCGTATCGGTACCGTCTCTCTCGTGTTTTCGTCGTTACGATACAATATCATTTTTACATCACAAGTATTTTAACGTTCAGGTACAGCGTAGAGTACGCCGAGGTTTCTTCCGGCCGGGAGGAGTGGAAGGCGTGCTCGCGGGTGGGCGAGGCGGAGTGGACCGCCGGCGCGCTGCGGCCGCGCACGAGGTACCGCTTCCGTCTGCGGCTGCAGTACGCGGCCGAAGCTCCGCCCTACCTGTGGCCCGACGACGACCGCTTCACATACGAAACTCTCGGTAATTTTGACAAGCGGTCGAGCGACCTATAAACCGATAAACAGAATAAATTGTGCCATCAAAAATTATAGTGTGTCAAAAATATAAAAAAAATCCAAATCTCGAAAGTGAAATGTTTTCTTTTACTAATACCATCAAAATTCAATAAAAAAATAAGAATTGTCGATAGACATCCCTCACATTTTCCTCTCAATGATAGAGCCGTATGTGCAGGAGACGTCCCGGGCGCGCCGTCCCCCCCCCGCGCGGAGGCGCTGGGCGAGCGCGTGCTGCGCGTGTGGTGGGGCGAGCCTCCCGCCCGCGGGGCGCCAGTCACGCATTACCGCCTGTGGGGCCGTCCCGAGCGAGGGTGAGGCGGGCCAACATTCCCGACTTTCTCCGCTCGCACTCTAAACCTAAGGATTTCAAAATTATATTCGACTCCCGTCCCAGATCCGACGACGTCGAAGACGACGACGCGCGCAACGCCAGCGGAAGACTTCCGAAAAATTTTACCGACGACCTGGACGACGAGACGAAATCGGCGATACTCCGCGAGGGTCTCGAGCTTCTCCACAACGGATCCCGTGAGTCCCCGCGCTCGAGGTCGCGTCGTCCCCCGAAGAGCGCGCTCTAACCCCGAGGTCGGTCCGCAGAGTCGTACTGGCTGGTGGGCGTGGAGCGCCTGGCGGCGGGCGCGCTGGTGGCGCGCGTGCAGGCGCGGAACAGCTACGGCTGGAGCGCGCTGTCGGCGGCGACGCGCGTGTCGGCTCCCGAGCCGGCGCCCGGCGCTCGCGCGGCGCCGGCGCTGGCGCTGGCGCTGGCCGCGCTTGCCGCGGCGGCCGTCGTACTCGCCCTGCTGCTGTATGGTGAGTCGCCCGTTTGCCTGGCGGTTGAGGCGGGGCTTCTTCGGAGACTGTACCCTCCTCCCCTGCGGGAAGATGACCCGTCGTCTCTGGCCCCCCATTTTGTACGTCGAAATTATTCGAGGCCTCCTTTCGTAGCTTACAATCATCGCAGTAGGAAGAAGACGGCGATCGGAGGTCGACTCGCCGCCGACGCGGTCCGGCGGGGTCCGGACGTCGAGCTGGCGACTCTGCGTCAGCTGCCGATCAGACATTCCACCAACATATTGTACAACCAGGTAGACGTGACGTCGATTATTTAATAGTTGAACCTGTTCGATTATATATAGGAATTCTACGATTATTCTTAACGATTCGAGAAAGTACAACTCGATCTGCTCGCCAGGGTGCGCTCTGTCCGTCGGACGCCGAGCTCGCTAGTCTGCCTCACATTCGCCGCGAGCAAATAACTCTGTCGAAGTTCTTAGGCTCGGGTGCCTTTGGTGAAGTATTCGAAGGAGTCGCGCGACAGATCAACGCCAGCACCGCCGATACTAAAGTGGCGGTTAAGGTGAGGTCGAAAGATATTTATTTTCCGATACCTACATTAATTTTAGAAAATTTCTATACCTCTGAAATTCCATTTCTCGATTTGAGACTCCATAAATACTTCCAGACCCTACGCAAAGGGGCCACAGAACAGGAGAAGACCGAATTTCTAAAAGAAGCGGCTCTAATGTCTAACTTCAAGCACGAGCACATCCTGCGGCTGCTGGGCGTGTGTCTCGATAACGACCCGCACTACATCGTCATGGAGCTCATGGAGGGCGGGGACCTACTGAGTTATCTTCGCGCCAAACGGGCTTCCCTGGTAAGCTCCTCAGAATATATAGCGGCAAGCAGTATTTCTTACTCGTATATGTGTTTATCCAATTTTACAAAGTGATCACGTTCCGTCAGTACACCCCCGAGTCCCTGACGTTGCTGGACCTCCTAAGCATGTGCGTGGACGTAACGCGCGGCTGCCGCTACCTGGAAGAGATGCATTTCGTGCACCGCGACCTGGCCTGCAGGAACTGCCTCGTGGCCACGCGCGGGACCACGCGCGTCGTCAAAATAGGGGACTTCGGGCTCGCCAGGGACATCTACAAGAACGATTATTACAGAAAGGAAGGGGAAGGTCAGTTACATCGATAGTACATCGAAGACTAATCGAATCCCTTGAACCGTTTTATAACCTCGATGCTCTTCCAGGGCTTCTGCCCGTCCGCTGGATGGCGGTGGAGTGTCTGGTGGACGGCGTGTTCTCGTGCCAGTCAGACGTGTGGGCGTGGGGCGTGCTGTGCTGGGAGGTGCTGTCTCTGGGCCGCCAGCCCTACCCCGCGCGCACCAACCGACAGGTGCTGGCGCTGGTGCGCGCGGGCGGCACGCCCGACCGCCCGCCCAACTGCCCCTCGGCCTTGTGAGTGCGCTCTTGGTTCATTATTATCACCAAATTTTCGCTCTATTCCCTTTTCTTATATTTCAATGTTTATATAACTTTTCTCAGCTACGAACTCCTACAAAAGTGTTGGAGTTACTCTCCCGAGGCCCGTCCGTCTTTCCGTCAATGCCTGGAGGTGGTTTGCTCCCTTCGCGATCGCACGGCGCCCCGTGAGGCGCTGGCGGAGTCCCCCGGCCTCCTCCCGCCCGGCGCCCCCGGGCCCCCCCCGCCCGCCCCGCACTACCTCACGCTGCTCGGAGACGGTAACACGACTATTGCTATTTTCTTTTAAATTTCGAGCCACATTTGAAAAGAATGATTCAGCCATAAAATGTATTTACTCAAATAAAAATAATTAACACCCTTTTTTATAGAGAAACGCCAAATTCTAACAAATATATTGTAAAGCATGTTCAGGGCTCGATTAAAAGTACTTACAGAAGCATGTTAACGATCTGTTTAATAACGGAGACTATCCTCACGGTGCTAATACTTGTTACTTCTACTGATACGATTCTTGTTGCATGTCGCATGACAGATGCCGTCGACAACCGCACCTACCTCCTGGACGAGAACGGCAACGCCTTGGGTTCGTCTGATATAAATTAATTTATAACGTATCGCCGGCACGAACTTTGATGACAATAATGAAATATATATGCATCCATTTCAAAGCCATTCAGTCTCTCAATCGAGTTTCAAAAATGCTTTAAATCACCGTTCTTTCAGATGAAGACTACCCGGAACAGGAAATGGAACCGTCTCATCTGCTCCCGCAGCGCCCCAGCACGTACCTGGAGCTGTTGTACTCCGAAGCCCCCCCGGGCTCCCCCTGTGATGGGTACGAGGTGCCTCGGGCGCCCTGCTCGTATGCGCCCTTCTCCCGCCACAGCATCGTGGGCGTTGCACCTAACAGACTCATCAAGCCGCCGCTGTACAGAACGCGTTCCCTGAGGGCCAACACGAGACCTCCTAACGCCACGATAATTCCTCTCAGAAACGGCATCATGAAGAGGGCCTCTCTGTGCGACGGACGGACCTTCCTGGACCCCGCGCCCGGACCCTCCAGGAGGCCGGAGACGGACCTCGACAGACATGTCTTTAAGACTCCATTTTGAACTGTGATATTAGACTTTTTGTTATAATTCCACCGAGAATAAATGATTTAAAATATTTATTTATATTAATTTTAAATGTAAATATGTCATTTCTTTGTATATAGTAGAAATAAGCGCATATATGTCAGTGTATAGTGAGACGAGTGTAGCTGAATAAATTGGGTACAAAAAAAAAACTATTTCGCTTAATAGTTACGCATTTATTGAAATCTAGAAGTTAATGTACGGTTCTGGATTTATTTCTGATAAAAAATAAAGACATACATATCAGTACTATTATGTTTTATTTAGCCCTTAAATTTCGAAAAAAACTTACGTTCTACCGCTTGTATATAATACACTATAATAATATAAATGAAGGCGATGACATTCAAAACGATCAAAATATATACATCTAGTGCATTAATATATTATTAACCTCTTAGGTGTCATTGACTCTACCACCCAAACTCCATAGGCTGGCGTTTAACACATCTATTACCAATATCCCAAAGCTCCAATACCGGCGTCTTCTTCTACGTCGTTAAATTTTTTTTCTAATGAAATCTAAATGCTAATTGAATTGTGTATCATTATACACTATTATTAATAAAAAATAATTTCAACGTAAGATTTTGTTAACAACTATCTACTACTTAAAACAATAGATCAGTTCGATCGAAGAAAGTAAACGTATCTAACTCTACTTTAATATGTCACAGTTTTTAATGGAAACTTTAGAGACGAAAAATAGCTCCGAAAAACGTGCAGTCGTCTTAAATAATAATTTAAATTACAAAAAGTAATGAAATATCTCGAGAGCGGCCCGCTGCCCGCTACTCCCCGTCTGCGGCAGCAGCCTCCCTATCGTGCTTGTCTTGTCGCAGTCCCTCGACGGAGGCCGGAGGCTCCTGGTCGTCGTCCTGCGCCTCGTCCTTGCTGTTCTCGTGCAGCAACACGTACTCGCGCGCCGAGAATCCGAACTTCACGACGTCACGCTCCAGTAGCTCCACGTAGCGACGGGACTCCACCTTCTTGTTGTTCACGAACGTGCCGTTGGCCGACTCTGCAGGGAAAACGACAATATAGGCGTAATGCGTGCTTGCGCATAGTGCGTGCGTGTGCGAGTGAGTGTGCGTTTGTGTGCGCACCGAGGTCAATGACGTATGGTCTGACGCGTCGTCCGAGCGAGCCATCGGCGCGCGTGAAGGGCGTAGCACGGTACTGCAGTGCCGCGTGCTGCTTACTGATGGAGGGGTGCTCCAGCGCTATGTCCACAACCTTCTTGTCGCGCCCGATGAGGAAGCACGACTGGCGGTGGATGTACAGGATCGGAAGCGCCTTGTCACCCTTGAACGGGTAGAACCTGAACGTGGGTGCGATTTTAGTCTTGATGATGTCGATTGAAAACAAAAAAAAATTGTTAGTATATAATGACTAAGATACGTTTTTTACATTAGATTCAAAATACAAATAAAATAAAACAGGGGACTGCGACGTCACCTCCATCGTCTCTTGGGTTGCTTGGCGTCATCGGGCTCCGTGTATTTGATGACGACTCCGTTGACGGTGTTGGCGTCGGCCGTGAGCTTCCCCGACAGACCGAAATTGGGCTTCTCTTTCTCTCCCGGGTTCTTATCGCCCTCCTTCTTCACTTCCGTCTTTCCCCAGCTGTATTCTTTGTCGTCGTTCGCGTTGTCGAATCTGTTTGTGACATATTAAGATAAAATTACATGTTTATTAAAACGAGATGCCTACTTAACCTGTATTTGTAGACTCTACCTAGACTTCCTTTCCCTGGCGCGTGGCTCCGGCTTGTCCGGTCGGTCCGTCCTCCGCCCATCCGCGCGTTCGTCCGTCCGTCTCTCTCGTCTCTCATCCTGTCTGTATCTCTCCGGCTCACGCTCGTCCCTTTCTCTTTTCTTCTCTCTGTAGCGTTCTTCTGGACTTCTTGATCTGGATTCATCTCTAAAAAAAAAAATCAAGCAATTGGTTGTTACCAATACTCAAATCTTTTGTAAAGGACAAGTCGGGATCTCTAGAACTTGATAAGCATAAAGACAATGAATAATCTATCCTTATGTTTATTAAGAAATTTTTAGCAAAAAGAAAGCGTCAATCTTACGACGAGTACGGGGAAGTGGCAACATCATCTTGAAGATGATATCAAACCGTCATGACTGTCAGATACAACATCACTGTATCATGGTTGGCATAGGCTTAATTAAGTAAATAAAAGTTGGATAATTTATTCTCAATGACATAGAATTTCATTATTTTCATTATTGTTTTGATTTGATTTAATTTAATTTAATTTAGTTTGATTTAATTTGATTTAATTTAATAATTTAGTTTTATTGTAATATTGACTTTGTTTTGATTATGTTTTGAATTATTTTCATTATTACTATTATTATCAATGGCATTACATATATTAACTAACATAGTCTTAAAACATCTCTACTAACAAATATATGGATATATTGACAATCTGAAATAAAGAATATTATTATAATTATTATTATTAGCACAAGGATAGATAATATTCTGTATCTAATCCTACTAAGTATTAATATAATATTTTGAATTTTGCCTATATTTGTGTCTATCAAAATATAAAAGTTATTCTGTAGTTCTCCGAGAAAAAAAAATATTTTCACAAGTGTCAAAACTTAAGGTTCTTTGGTGCGAGCATACCTCTGATGTGGTGCTGGAAGTTTCATAGGTCTTGCAGGTCTGTCTCGACGAATTTCTCGACCCCTGAAATTGATAAATACAAATTAATATTCATACTACTCTTTGACTTTTACACGAAAGGAAAAGCGACCACGTAACGAAAAAAAAACTTTTTTAACCTCGGCCTTCACTAAGTCATTTAAATTATTACTTTTTCATACCAAGTCAAAAATTATGTACTTCTGACTGTTTCAGTTGATAATATATTCTAAAAAAATTGTTGTGATATCGATTATTATTGCCTATTGCTATTATTTATACATAATTAATTTGTTACAAAGTAAAAAAAATTTACTAAAATGGAACAAACTCACAATTGAAATTTGTTTTTAAAGTTTCAAGCAAAATTTACATAAATTTATAAAAAGAAACTTTTTGCATATAATAAAGAAAAAAAACACCCCAACACGTTGAATCAGTTATTTTGACACTCCTTGACACTTACCAGTACTGCCTAGGGCTGAATCAGGAATACCTACTGAATTTCATCCAATCGTGGATATCTCTATAAAAGTTATATAATCTACCAACTAATGAAAACACCCATTATCCTTATAGTATAGCGGAGTGCACTTGTCTTCATATATCATCTAATAATTCTACAAACAAACAGACAGTTATTATATAGTGTGAATCAATATAGTACACAGCCTCTGTGTTCTCACACATTAATTTCAACTTCCCATAAATATTATTGATAATTTTTCTGTCTGAATGTATCTTATTCAACATCATTGCTTCGTTTTAAATACATCTATTTTTGTTATTTCCTTAATTCTGTTATATTTTATTGTATATATTCTTTTATCTTTCAATACTTTTACTTATTTTATATTTGTAGTTTCGATTCCTCATTTTCGTCTAAATAAATTCAGTTGTAAAACTAAATCTCTTGAAAACATACTTTTATAATTACTATTTGTATAAAAAAATCTTTTATAGTAAATCGAAATCTTGTACCTTAACTTTTCATTTGGTTTCTTTACTTTCATCCATTATAGTTTTCTGAAAATATTTCCATTGTAGTTCATTGTTTCCTTCTCAGTAATGCTTTTTTTTCTTTGTTTTTTTTTAAATCACAAACTGTGGTAAGTAAAAAAAAATTTTTTCTAAACAACTGATTATCATCATAATACATCGGTACAATATCCCACAACATAAGACCCGATATCTTTCAGAAGGTTCTGTTTTGATAAATTATTCATCTTCTTAATAATGTTAAATAAACATAATAACATTCTCTGATATTCTTTACTCTCAGTTCTCGAAAAATAATAAAAATGACATAGTACAGAGTAGACATCTTACAAATGTATCTAGAGGCGCCTCACACACGCCTAGAGGAATTATCGTTTAAGGTGAAAACATTAAAATTTCTTTGCAACTGCGATATGTTCTGACCAAACTCATTATAATCTGAAGAGATGTCACTGTAAAAACAAATACAGCCATTTAAGGACGCGTTACCAGCGGCGGCGACACATGCATGATGCACTGTGAGGCATCTCATCCAACATCATTTAAATGCGTTAATACATTGGCTACGGTGTCATCATCTAATTACTTTAGTTAGAATTGTGTTATATACCTTTCCGGTGAGTATCTGTCTTCGTTATATCTCTCCCTCTCTCTCTTGTCGTATTGCTTCTCTCTGTAGCGCTCCGGTTCTGGAGGATACCGCCTGCGACATACTTTTTATTAGGATTTGTATTTTTATATATACTTATTTATCATTTTTGTATCTAATGCACTATATGATTTTTTTAAAAGCATTTCGACATTAAATATGAATTTTATATAATATATTTTATAGATGATATAATACTTCCACAAGAAATAATGAAAAATCTAAATGAGTAATAATCACTTAAAGTCTGATGCATACTGTAGTGTAAGATAACGCTATAATAATAAATTACCTTTCGCGGTAATCTCTGGTGTCTTCAAACTCACGCCTTTTGGGAGGTCTCTCCTCGTATCTTTGAGGGTATCTCGGATTGCCTGAACCATACGAATATATGTTATAATTTCATACATTTTTAACATTCTTTTATGAAATTCCTAGACAAGAAAAAATGCTGTCTACTACATCAAAAAAAATTTTTTTTTCTTTTTTTTTTCAAACCATAAAAGGTAAGCGTTTGACTACAACCCGCCTGATGTTAAGCATAGGCTGTAGTCTAAGGTGTGGCACGCTTACCTAAAAAATACCTATTAACTTTCGATTTATTAGGTTATTAGTGTTCGTATAATGTTTGTATCATGTTCGTATCTACTCTACCTCTTGGATCTTCTTTGGGCACGTACGGCATCTCTCTGTCTTTTTTGTAATGCTCCTGTGGTCTGGATTCACCATACTTCACTGGTCTAAATGAAAAAAATATGTTTTTTGTAAATAAAAGCATTGAATAATTATTATATTTAGATTTTTACTAAAAATATTGTCTACTATAAAATTTAAATTTAATAAATTAGAATTACATAATATAAGTTTATGAAATTGATTATTTAGCTTCATCTGTTCCCTAAAAAGAAAAACAAAATTTTATTAAACTGAACTTATTTAAAACATAAAAGAAAATATTATATTTTTAAAATTTATCGTAAAGCAAATATCGCCTGCGTGTGCGTGCGTGCGTGCGTGTATGTGTGTGTTACACTTATGAGGGATTGATGACATTATTGTGAGGAATTAAATTGGTTTATGACATTCTGTAATGAGAAATATAGTGTTCTATGTATTAATATTTTTACAATAACAAAATAAAGTACAAAAACCATAAAAAATCGGCTTTTAGTCAACTCCTCTCTAGTATATGTTTTATTAAAACCAAATTAGTTTATTAAAAATAAAAACATATCAAAAGTAATAATGACAATACGAATACCTTTTAAATTCATTATATTCTCTCGGACGGCCGCTGTACTCTTCATTATGTGAGCTGTGGCCAAATTTATCCCTTTGACGGTTATCATCGTGAGGTGCGTATCTGTACATACATGTAATATATAGTAGTCATACTTGTTAAGTATTATAAAGTGAGCAAGTCCACATTATCGAGCGAAGAGAGCGGCACGCTCTACGTGAGACCTTTCTGATTGAATGTTCGGGGTTGGCGTCTAAACAACTCATCCGATCAAGACAAAATTTTGAACACAGGTTAAGCATGTCCACACGGTGGTTTTAAAAAATCGTAAATAATTCTGTGGCGTTGAGAAATAATGGTTGTAAGTCCCCATAGACCGTAATTTTAAGAATATTTCGCGCGAAAATTTATAGTCACAACGAAAAACAGTAAAAAAAAACAGTATGAAAATAAATTAAAATAAATATTTCTCGATGAGCGCATCTACATTAGTGTTAAAGAGCACTTCAATAAATGATTTCGTCTTCCACTGCTCGCTTCGCTCAATATGTAAAAGGCAAGACGAAATTGATGGTCTAGTTGCGTGTAATTAAAAATAGTAACAATTTAAATTATGACAATGGGTCGGTTTTAAAATTATAATGAAAGTGTTATTTTGTTCTTAGTCTAAATTTACTTCTTTCAACAAAAAAATCCAGAAACAAATCAGTAGGGCTAATAAGCCCGGAGAACTGATGTCAACTCTATCTCTACAATTGCCATTCCTTGGTCTTCATGCATATTATATTTATTGGGATCGGATATAATATTTCGATACAAAAATATAAAAAAAAAAGTAGAACAATTTGCAAGGTATTCGAATCTATTTCAGTTCATTTTTATAATTTTCACATGAGATATCACTGACGTTGTTGACATAAAAGCAATCAGGACACATAGTATACAGATCACTGAAACACATTGTCGCATGTCTAATTCCTATGTTTCACCAACATTTGTATATAGTGTCATGGCTTACAAATAAATCTTATGATTTATGTGATTCTGAACACTAATAGAAGGTCAAAATTGGAGTACTGAAATACTCCATGTACTGAAATACTTCATGTAGACTTTATATACATTGCCTTCAGAGGTAAGGAGACACCTACAAACAATGAAGGATAATGTACTTCCCACATCAATCCCATGAAAAGAATCTTTGCTGAAAGTATTTGGAAACATATTGCAAATGTCAAGAATTGTCAGACTAATAAGACTGCAATTTACAAGCACTTACTAGAATCAAAACTCACAAACTTCCCTCTCTTCAGAACATCAATACTATTACAGAATATTTTGTAGTGTTTAAATGACGAAAAATAAACATTTTAATTTATAAGATGGATGTCTGTAATTGGCATGGAATACCGTTATCAGTAGGTTGATGTTGTTGGTATTGTCTGGAAATGCCCTCAAAATTTTGAAGATGAGCAAGTGTAATGCCAAAACATGCAAATCGTCAAATATGCTGAATAGACATGAATCAACCCTTGGTCAGATCTAGTGAAATACATGCAGTATTTATTGACAACTTTATGATATTGTCCATTAGTTTTTTTAACATACAAACATAACTAAATTAACTTATTATCTGAGACAACACAAGAGCTCTACTGTTTAAATACTTAACATGAAAACTTGAAACCAAAATTGATTATATTTTGCAAAAATATAAAATTACAAAATTTTTAAAAATTATATGATCTGTGAATTATTAATTGTGCCCACAACTTCATCATTGATCTTATTCAATGACTTTTAACAACAGTGCACACACTATTTACCTCTCATTCCTTTCTCTTGTATAATTATAATCTTGATAAACTTGTTGTTCCCTGCCCGAGACTTTATAATATTTTTGAGGTTCATGTTCATTTTGGTAATCCTTAGGAGGTGCATTGTGATATTCCTTTCTGTTAAACATTTCATTATTATTTCATTTAACCAGCAAAAATTAATATAGTTAGGATGCAATAAAAGGAAAAAATATATATAAGTGACTAACTGGTAATAAGTGCGAGATGGCTGGCTTCCTTCCTCTGAAGATGCACGCCTCTCCTTCACTACACTCATTAACCGACGCTCACAGTGTCGCTCTAATTGTTCTTCTAAAATTATTATAATATTTTTCTTAACTCCATTAACACATAACTTTTACAAATAAACAAATAGTAACAGATATTACCTCCACTGATAGAACTTTGTGATCTCTTTGAATGCTTATGTTTATGCTTCCGCTTTTTCTTGACAGATATCTCACCGTCGCTGATTGATATGTTATCATCCGTGACATCCTCTAATGAGTCCGAACGTCTTTTTTTTTTGCTATGCTTCTTCTTCTTTTTTTTATGTTTACGCTTCTTTACTCGTTTTTGGTCATCAGAATTGCTATCAGAATCGGAGGAGTTGGCACGTTTTCTTTTTTTCTTATGCCGGGGCTCAGATATTGAAGAATCTTCACTTTCGCTATCCGATGAGCTACTCGATTGTACACTACCTTCGGAGTCTTCAGACTCATCTGATGAGTTGTGATGGCGTTTTTTTGATTTCATTTTCAATAAAATTTCAAAACAAAGTGCTTTTAGTTTATCGCTAGTACTTCTAAAATCTAACAAAACACGCTTTCCGCACGAACAAGACCTTCTCTCAAATATGACAATCTGAACTATATAGTACTCTGTGGTCTGAACTAGGTGTTGTCAAACAATAAAAATTAGTTAAGTGTATTTAATGTGGTGTATATGAAATCATTATTTTAAACTTTAAAAACTTTTTATTTTGTGGTCATCATGAAACCATAAAGTTATATTCTATTGGTCGTTGATCACATTTCAGCATATTTGTTTTAATAAACCAATATTTAATATTGGAAACTAATACTTTTCGTGATTTTTTTGACAAAAACAAAATTTATTAGATGATTCACTTTATAATATATATTGAATGGCCTATTTTATATCAATTTTGTTTAAAGAATTTGTTTACATTTTTCTAAGCGACAAGAGGCAGTATGATAAATGACTCTGGTCTGCTTATATTGATATCAGTTGAGAAAAAAAGTGATTTGTCAAATGTCAATAGATTCATATTTGAGTTGTAAATTGAAAAAAATATATAAAAAATATTTGATAACTACTATCAATACAAATAAAAAATAAATTTGAAAGTTTTAATTTGCGAAATGGTTTATTCTAAAATTATTCATATCCAATAAATACTTATTATAGTAACAGGTGTAAAAACGATTTGTGAAAGTATCGAACGTCTATAATTGAATAGCCTTCTTTAATCGTTAATGAGATAAGCACATCCTGTCTTAATATTGTATTCATTATTACTTTAGTTTTACATTACAAGTTAACGATGGCGATGAGAAAAAGAAGTGGATCTGGTTCAAAAAGACATTTAAAAGAAAAGGTAGTACAAATATATGAATCATTTTTCAAAGGAGACGATTTAACCAGTGATAACCCCACATTTTGGGATGAGTTCTTCCTCCTCAAGCCTAAAATCCCTCAGTTGGAAGCTGAGATCCATAAATTAACCTTGGATCAACTCAATAACTTAAAAGATAATATTAACCTCCTAGTTTTTCAATGCATAGAAATGCAGGGTCAAGAGCACCATATAAGGTAACAAATTTACAGCTATATTAAATACTATTTCACCTAGCAAATTAATAACCATTAATTTGTTTATAATTTGTGTAGGTTGGTGTATGCACTGCAAACTTTTAGTGCAATTTTAACTACCATGTACCAAAGAGCAAACCAAGACTCTAATATCAATTTGAGATATTTGTTATTAGGGGATAATTCAAATACTAAAATGCAGAAACTGCTAGAACATTGCAGCACAGTACTATCAGGTAACTACTCAATCAAACATGTTTATAGTCAAATTTTAGACCTGTATCAACAATAAAAATAATGTTATTCTAGGTGATGTACCTGACAGCTTAAAGTCAATGGTTCTTAAGTTACTACTGATAATAGCTACTGGTTTTGACAACATTGATGATAACCCTCTTGTTGAGTTTTTGATGCTCCATTCATTGTTCGAGCCCTTGATACAACTTCTATGTACATCTACAGAAAGACAGCAGCATGGTAGGTGGTAGCACTGATATTGTCCATTTTGTTAACACCATTTAATAAACATTGAAAATGGTGCTCCACTTGTAAAGATCTCATTCATCTTAAGATCACTGATCTTATTATTTTTTAAATATATTATAGAAAAGGTATTTAGGACAAACACATATTTTAGGTTACGATGTCGTGCTTCTTCTAATGTTTCTGGTGAATTATAAAAAACAGGAATCCACTAATCCATATGTTGTCAAGTTGTCTATACTAGATGACGAATTGGCTCTAAATGGGTAAGACTGTAACTATAATTTTGATTTACCTTTATTATGATATCAAGATTATTAAATATCATAACCATAGAAATCTTTATTCACAGATACGGCCAAGTGATAACGGCGGCTCTAAACGACTTTGTGATGTCAACATTTGGAGGCATGCAGGCAAGCGGGGGAGGATGGCTATCGTCTCTGACTAGTATGGTAGGCGGGATATTTCTCACCAGCGACGAAACACAGCCGCTAGTAAGGGGACAGAGACATAGGTATCCAAATTTTCTCACTCTTAGCTCAAGTATGACAAGTGTGACCTAAGATAATATATATGTCTCCAGCGGCGGCGAGGAGGGCATGCTGCTGGGTCTGTTCAGCGCGTCGCACCTCAACCGCAACTTCATGACGACGCTGGCGCACTCCTCGGCCGCCTCCGCGCCGCCCTCGCCGCCCGCCACGCTGCCGCCCAGACAGGTACCACTGCACCACATCGCAACAGAGATAACTTATTACAATCATATGAAAATATTGTCCTAACAAAACTATTTTATAATCTTGACCTTGCTCTATCGGATGATGCTTTTGCAATAATATCACCTTAAAAACAGAATACAATACATTAGTGAGCCGTCCTTTCTCATATATTTAAAAGTGTATACGACGGGAAGTGTTCCGTAGAGCTATTTGATCTGATGCCTGCCGCCGAATTTCATCACCGCACAGCACGTCACGGCCTGCATTATCATCGACCACCGGGATGCGTGGGAATCTTCCACTGTCCGTTTTTTAAAGGACTTTTCGTCCACGTCCACATCTTTTGGTACATACCACAAAGATGTGAACTTCCTTCGGTGCCGTTTTTAAATCGATACGATACCTTTAAAAAAGGCGAATACTTTTACCTCCAAAGCCGGCAATGCTTTTGTGAATCTTCGGATGTTGCAAGAGTTCGTGCGCGGCGATGATCACATTTCACCTGAGACCCGCCCGCTCGTTTGCCCTTCTCTTTGATAAAAAAAAAAATATATAAATTATTTAGTCATTCATCTTGATTTTTTTTTTTATTTTCAGACTCCACCAAACTTATCACAGATCCAGGCCCTCGATAACGACCAACCGACAAATTTACTAGTCACATTTTTTCAATACTGGTGAGTTTAGTTTTTAAAATTATAAAACATATCAATCTCCAACATAATCTTTGGCAGTTTAGTTGAAAAAACAATGATAGAAAGATAGTTATTGGTATATTATGAACATGTATTAAATTTGAACTAGTATGCTAAGACCAGCTAGTCACAATAGATAATACAAAAAATTTGAAAGCGCGCGCAAAATTTCCCCATGCAAAGTCTATGGGAAAAATTAATTTTTTGACTAATTACTGCAATTAGGCTAATGAGATTTGAGAGTTATCACTATTTTTCAGCAGTGTAGCATAATGAGACCTTTGATTTGAGCCATCAACGATATTTTTCCCTTTAGTGGTTCTCGAGCTACAGTGTGCCAACGAAATCGCTTCCTGCATTAATATATAAGATTCGAAATTAATGAAGCCATGCTTTAAAAATACTTTTATAATAGCATAACTAAAAACAAAAATTTAATTCTCTCTCTTCTTCCAGTTCTGCTTTAAACATACTTTTATAATAGCATAACTAAAAACAAGTCTAATTCTCTCTTCTTCCAGTTCAATAGTGATGGCGGACACGAGAACAGAAACCAGTATAAACAAGTGCAGCCTATGTTTTATAACTCTAACATGCATAGTTGAGGAACAGTTTGCCAATTCCATAATGCATGATCAGAATCTTTCTTTTAAGGTATATCTTTCTTTTTATTTATATTTAGATACCTTTTACACTAAGTCGTTAAACTGATCGATTAATATAAAATTTATTAAATTGAAAGATTTTACTTTTTATTAAATTTTGGGATCTTTCATCTTTCAGACATACATGTTCAGATAAAAAAAAAATCATTCTGGCAAAAATTTTTAAAATGAATTTTTTGTAAATCTAGTTATTTTTGTTTTTTATTCCTCACCAGGTCCAGTTATACAGACTACCGATGCGTCATAGAAAAATAGTTCTTGAAGAGCCACCGTCTCAGCCGCTGGCTTCAACATTAATAGGTAACGTATAAAATTGAACAACTTTGATTGACGCAATACTAATTACCAAAGAATACTACTCTGTACTTACAGATTACAGATCACGGGTTCGATCCCCGGCAATGAAGGAATTAATTTTTTTTATCACGAATACTTATATTTGTCTAGTTATAGATAAAAGTCGTAAGGGAATCCCCTTAATTGTAAACGAAATTGAGAATGTCCTTGAAATTATTAGACAGGAAGCCGTTTTCGCATAAACGAAGACTTTAAACTATGTTATAATTTCAGACCTGCTTGTGGAATTCATGATGTGCCATCTGCTGAAGAAGTTCCCCGGAGAGCTGTACGAGCTCTGCGTGGGCGTGCTGCTGCGGCTGCTGAGCTACCAGAAACGTTGTCGCGTGCGACTGTCGCGCGACTGGCGCCCGCTGTGGGCCGCCCTCATTGCCGTACTGAAGTTCCTCGTCACCAATGAGAGTGTTCTGTTGCGACGACACAATATATTCATTATGGCTCAGCAGGTTCATAGCACTGATGATATAGATTAATAGAGATACTTGCTTAAATAAAATAATATAAAAAATATATATTTAAAACCAAATGAAACACCAATTATAAACATTGGTTATAAAAGTTTCGAAATATAAGAGAGCAAAGAATGTTGTTTAGTTTTAAATAAAACTATTTTTTACGGATTTAAACTCGCGTATAATTTGGTTACATTTTAATTTTAACCCGACGTGTCGAATGCTTTGCAGCAATCGTGTTCACGGGTAGACGAGATGTAAGTGTCTGTCAATAAGACAGTTACTGACTGAATCCGTAAAAAATTGTTTTATTTCAAATGTGTACTCGTGAAAATCTAAGAAAAAGTTTAGTTCGAGCTACGGTATGTGTTTAATTGTTAAATGAAAAATATATTCTAAAAACTATTATATATATGACTCAGATCTATTTTTGAAATGATAACCTCATTTATCATATAAAATTAACATTATTTTTATATGAATAAATTAATAATAAATCTTACATTGGACTTGGCAGAGTTTAATGTAAGTCTAAGTACTGATAGAGTGCGTTTGTCTCAGGTGGTGAATATTTTTAACTTGTTCATAACGTTCGGGGACACGTTCCTTCCAACGCCGGCCTCCTACGACCAGCTGTACTATGAACTCATTAGAATGCACCAAGTATTTGATAATCTCTTCTATATGGGTAAGAATTTTATAACATTATTATAATACTAGTATGCTAAGACCAGCTAGTCACAATAGATAATACAAAAAATTTGAAAGCGCGCGCAAAATTTCCCCATGCAAAGTCTATGGGAAAAATTAATTTTTTGACTAATTACTGCAATTAGGCTAATGAGATTTGAGAGTTGTCACTATTTTTCAGCAGTGTAGCAGAATGAGACCTTTGATTTGAGCCATCAACGATATTTTTCCCTTTAGTGGTTCTCGAGCTACAGTGTGCCAACGAAATCGCTTCCTGCATTAATATATAAGATAATTGGTTACTGCCCTCTTTTAAATAAGTCTGCAACTTTAAATGTACTCCATAATATATTAATTTCCTTGTGATGTTTTTCTTTACCAACCTGTGAATTCGCCATATTAAATATATGACAGGGAATTAATTCAGATTCAGTCAAATCAAAGGCTATTAATGAAACAAAGCCATAGTTCTAATTATATCTTTAGAATAAGTTCACAATATGTAATTTATTAAATTATTTCCAGCTCTCCGTTATTCCACTGGCGAAGGAGAGTTCAAGGGCGAGGCGTTGCGTCTAGCTAACTGTCTCGTCAACGTGAGAGCCATCATACAGCACTTCTCTCCCAAGATAGAGGCCTGGCTTGCTTCACAGCATCTCTCCACACCTACGGAAGATCAGGTGCCTATTTACTTGTAATTAATACATGTTCTGTAAGATGTGAATGTTTTAATGCAGGTTATAATAATAACCATATGCTTTTGACTGCAGCTTGTTTACGTCAAGCATGACTGTGGTTGTAGTCTAAGATGTGGTCCTCTTACTTAGAAGATACCTATTGAGTCTGGATGCAAGTTGTTTCGAAACACCAACGATGGTACATTCAATGTAGAAGTAGTACGTTTTGTAAAAGACTTTGAAACTTCCTTGCTTCTTTTATTCGCAGAATGCCTAGATGGAAAGGCATATACGCTTGATTATGGTTATATATCTCCACAACTGTGCTGTCGTCTGAATATCATTCCATAAATATTTGATTATATAAGCAGCCATGAACTATCACGTGTATTGATTGATTTACCAAGAAGTTTGATTTCCACTCTGTGGAATCAGAGGGCAAGCGTTATAGGAAAGCTTGCCTATCGAGCTATACTCTGTCGACGGCGTTAGAAATGCAGAAGCACTCCTGGTTTCTCTGGATATATTTCGGAAAACTTTTCGAACTTCTCAACGATCTCATTTTAGATGTAAGTGGCGTAAACTAGAAGATCCCCAGTCCATCGATTTCGGTGGAAGCTATATTGTCGATCTGTAGACATGTTTTGCTACATCTGACATGTATTTTTAGAGCCAATGTGAGGCGAAGAGTAAATGATATACCAGATTATAACAGACTCCCAGCACTCTGGTTTCGTGGAATGAATGTAGTCAATCCTAATGCTGGGCAACAAAATCCCCCAGTAACACCAGTGGAGCCGAGGGGTACTCCTATTGTACTAAGGCCGCCCCCACAAATCGATTGAAATTGGAGCTAGACTGAACATATAGTAAAATATAACATTTACATACACACATTCTAAATATCGTACCTAACTATCCCGTAACTCGGACTCATGACGCAACATTATCCTATAAATATAATAATCGTACCATACATCTTTAAAAAACTATGATTAAATCAATACGGTCGTTTAAAAAACACCTCACCCGCAATCACGCTATCGTGAGATATTTTAGAATAATTATTGTTCAGATTTTAGAAGTGGTGCGCAAGAACTACGACAGCTTGATCCTCAAGCTGCAGGAGGGGCTGGAGGGCTACGAGCGCTTCGGCGAGAAGGCCCACAAGGCGCTGCTGAGCCGCCTGACGCGCGTGGCGGCGGCGCACGCGCGCGCCTGCAGCGGGCCCGCCGCGCTCACGCACCACTCGCTGGCGCTGCTGGACCACTACACCGCTAGGACATAGCCGCTAAATACTATATATGGAATGTTCAATATTTGTAAATTGTGAGAGCTTCACCTTTAAAAGTTTTAGAAGTAATTGTAGAATAATGTACAGATAATGTAAAAATATGATCATAATATATATATATATATAATCACACCATGGGACAACAATACTTACATTAAGCTGCATACGACTGGACGCTCGACTAAATATTAACGTTTGCTTGAATACTTGACATCGTTTCTAAGTATTCTGTATTTTGTAAGATACATTGGATATCTTACAAATTGATTATTGCTATGCTTAATTGTCCGGCTGTCGATATAATAGCCAGTTTAATACAAAAAATTAATATTGTGTTTAAAAAGTTTGGCAATGCAATTTTTTTTTTATATTATAGCATTAGATGAATAAGAAACTTCTGTTGTGTGCATTTACTTTACTAATGTCCATTGAGTATTTGTTATATTAAAATAAACACAATAATTATGTTATATAACCTAGTGTTAATATTTTTTCAGTTATTTGTGTTTTAGTAAATTAAAAAAAGAAATGTATAGACCTAAGTCAAATATATTTATGTATATTTTTGTAATAAATAAAAGACTGAGTATATATTCTTTCATTTAATAATGAACTACAATAATAATTAATAAAAAATTAAATAAGGAAATAAAAATCTAGTAATATTTATAAAAAATCTTTGGTTAAAATATAATTAGAATATGATTAAAGAGGAATGTTTTATCATTTGTACTATACTCTATACCGACGCATATAAATGATATGCTATAATATATAATAACTTTGGTATAACATCACAAATTGTCTTCATTTTTACATATACATAACCTGTTTGAAGTAAGGATGAAAATATTTATTCAGATCTTATGATAACATTATTGTAAAGATTTTATCTCTGCTAACGCTTCTTTAACCAAATCCTCTAATTCTTGAGGAAGAACTGTCTTCAATGTTAACTTCCTGTTATCTCCATTAAATGTTAGATCTGAATCTTTTTCACTCTTTGAGTCTTCGTCGCTATCAGAATATTTTATTTTGTTCTTCGTATTATCAGAATCTTTTCCAGATTTTTCTCTTGAATCATCAGATTTAATAGATCCTGTGTCATTGAGTTCTTCCATCAACATTTGAGAAGGAAAGATTGGTACACATCTCTGACCATTACACCAACTTTCCAATGTTTTTTCTAATTCTGTTATTCTATTTGCGAGAATTCTGTAAATTGTTTCAGAACACTTATATTAAAAAAAATATTTATGAACAAAAATGTATTTGTTTTCTCTATTTTAACAAAAAGACCTAGGACAGGTAATCCAAATAGTCAGAACTGGGAATCAAACCAAGGAAAGTTAAAGATAAAGGCAAGAATTGGAACCTTGACATAACTGTTGGAACAGTTTTTGTTTAATGACCAGAACACATTAATCTTAAGTAAATATAATATAAGAACCAACTGATTAGTTTTCCGTTGATGTTGAAGTGCTATAGATTTGTCATTTAATGCCTCAAACAACCCCAGACACAGGCGCTTCAGCTCTGCCGCTGAGCTTCTTTTCAAACCAGTTTTAGAATTGATGTCCAGATACTCTCGGACTAAAAATGAATAAATTGAATTGAATTAGAACTTAATAAGAATAACAAGTGTAGAGGTAATTTCTGATACAATTAACATCTTCATAGATGTTGTCAGAAATTAACACACATGATTCTTACCTTGCTTTTGAGTCATGACATCTGCAAAACCTTTTCTCATTAGCGGTTCACTTTTTCTTCTATTATCAAGTAATGTCTGCAAAATAAAAATGTTGCAATTTTTTCTTTCAATTAATTATTATTAATTACAAACCTAAAATTGTTCGGCCAACATGCCATGGAAAGAGTATCCTTAAGCTCAGGAGAATACAAAAACAATAAATGCAGATATTCTTTTGAAAACCAAGTTAACTGATGCACTCAACCACAGTTTGAGACAAAAATGGAAATGGGCAGGATAGGTATCTAGATACAAGGACCAAAGGTGGACATACAAAACAACAAAGTGGAAAGGATCAACAGGCAAAATCAACATACAAAAGATGTGTTGATATAAAAAAAATAGCAGGAGAGGGTTGGATGGCAGCTGCTACAAACTACCACAAATGGTTCAAGTTGGAGAAGGCTTTTACCCAAGAGGGACTATACACCATCAACAATTAATCTTATTTTATTTAGAGTTTTTTTATTTTATTATAAAAATAAGCAGACAAGTGTAAAAAATAAAGCTATACATTATATTATTAATTACTAGCACCTATACCTTGTATTTGTTCAATGTTCTTTTAACAATTTCCTTTTCTACTTGCAATTGAGTTATTCTTTCATGTAAATACTTATTTTCGGTGACCAAAGTATCAATATCAACAATGGGTGTGGAAGTGACTTCATCTTCAGACTTGATTTGGTTATTTAGAATAAAACTTATTTGATGGTTCAAGCGCTGTACTTTGGTTTTATAATAATCCCTATCTGAAACTAATTCTTCTTTATCATCTAGTGTTGCTCTGTAGTCTAATTGTATTTGCTGGTACTGTAATTAAATGTAAAAAAATGACTGCTTTTGTCTATATTGAAGAAATATTTTTAATGCTTTTTATAAGACATTGGCTTTTAATTCAAAATCCCTAATGATAGTTTTCTGTGAAAAAAAAAGAATACTCCTTATGTAATTAAAAATAAATTAAATTTATTTCATGTTAGAATCTGACCTTTTTCTGTACTTTTTCTAGATCTTGAACCAACAGTTCATAATCTGTTTTCGAGTAAGCTAGAGATACTTTTTTAACTCCATTACTCTCTTCATAGCTGCCTTTTTGTAATTGTTTTCTTAATGCTAATATATCACCATTAGCTTCTTCCAGCTTGACTCTTAAGGTTTCTACCTGATTTACATATCCAAAACTTTAAATAGAAAATCTTCAGTTACATAAAATTATATCAACTTAAAATTACTTTAATATTTTATAAGAAATTAAATAAAACATTTATATATCAAATTTTTGTTCTTATATAATTAAATTTGATGTAAAATTGGTTATAAAATTTAAGGTTGAATCAAGTGTACTACGTCATAATAAGGTTAAATACCTCTAATTTAAGCATATTATTGTTCTCCTTTGTTCTAGCTAATATCTCACTGCCACTGATTGTGTTAGTAGGTGCAAATCTATCAAAATTGTTATTGCCTTGCAAGTGCTTCTTACATTTCAACTGTTCCACAAGTATTTTAAATCTGTCTCTTTCCATGCTACATTTATCCAGCTCATTGCTCATTATGGAGAGGGCATCAATCTTGCTTTGTAGTTTACTCTTAAGAACTGAATTCTGCAATAAAACAAAGTTGTTATATTTTCCAAAAAAAAATTACTTAAAAATACTGTAGGCATTTATATAATCTTGTAAAGTAAGTGATTATTAAAATTAATGATAAATTTACAAAAACAATATTTTTTATATTTTATATTATGTGTATAAGGCTTACCTCTAACACATAATCGTCCAATTGTTGATCTTGAAATTTTACTTTGCTTGATTTCGTAAACATAATGGATTAACACAGAAAATTACTTTTTCTATATATAATATAGATATAGCTTAGGATGTTTATTAAATTTTTTAAATAACTTAAATTAAATAACTAAATTTCAGTAAATAATATGTTGAATTTCAATATAGAAGTTTTTTTATTAAACATTTTATTATTAGCTTAATCCCTTATATCCACTGCTATAGAATACTAAAAGAACATTGAGCTTATAAATTTGAACTTTTTTGGAATTTAAAAGTAAAATAATATATATTTTACAAAAAAAATCGATAATATTTTGATTTTAAACTGTTATCTATTTTACAAGTTTGACAATTTAATTTAGAGTTACTAGTCGTAAATAATTTATGAAATGTTTTTCCATGGTAAACAAATTTTATTTTAACGTCTCAATAAACAGAATTATCTAAAAAAATATAAATATAACATTAATCAATGAAATCAATAAAAACCCCATTAGAAAATTCTTAATTGTTCAAAGTTTAATGTAAGTAAGTAAATTGTAAGGACGCACATACAGTGTTGTTACATTGTAATGTATGAAATATATAATCTATGGATTGTCATAATTATTTTTGCCAAAATGTCAAATCGTGTTACGGTGTTTGCACATAACACGGGGTTTCTTTGTATTTAATTGCCGATGCTTAAGTTTGTGAGTTGTGTTTATTATACGTGCATTTCTAATGCCATGTTATGTAGCAAAAAACAAAGGATTACGGTCTCTTCATCTTAACATTTAACTAGAATGGCCGCATCTGCTACAGAAATCGACGACTTCTTGAGTGGACCTCTTGTTTCGTGGGTGAGTGAGCAATGATTCTTGCTGTTAATTAGGCTAACTTTACGTTAAGTTAAGTTTGTGTTAAACTTTTAAATGTAGATATTTTTCATACTATAACTTTTGTTTATATTGATTTATAAAGTTTTATTTGATGAAAGTCACTCAAAAAAGATTTTTGAAGTACTGAAAAGTATTTAATAGCTATAAACTTAATACTTGCCTGTTTATATAATTATAAATATGTATAAAGTGTGGGTGTATTGTGACATAATTCTAATAGAAATTTAAAACAAAGTTGATATTTGCTTTGTGTTTTTATAGAATAAACAAGTTTTTTGTGACACTGTTACATTATAAGAAAGTTCTCATCAAAAACTAACAGTGCTATCATGAACAGTATCTGCTATCTTATAATTATCAAGTACATGTCAGTAGACACAATAGAATCCATTGACCTAATTTCTAAAGACCTTCCCAGACTTAGGTTCATCATTCAAATTCATATAAATTTATAAAATTTAAATATAATACATGTGATATAAAAAATATATTTTTTATTTCTAAAAATAAATCCTTAATTGTTATTTATTTATATTTTTATATTTTAGCTGAAATCATGTACACCAGATCCAGAAACTATAAAGGAGTACTCATCTCTTTTCAATGGAGATATTTTGTATCATGTGTACCTGCAAATAGATCCCGAACCTTCTTTTCACATTACCAAATTAAGTGGTTTAGAAGACCAAGCTCTTATACTAGGAAGGGTTAAAAACTTTGATGCTATAATAAAAAATCTAAAAGGGTTGTATGATGAGGAATTAGGAATGACACTTTTAGTTGTACCAGAATGTATATGCTTGGGAAAGGCACCAGAGACAAAGGAGGGTCTGGAAAACATGAAGTTATTGGTTCTATTATTGCTTGGTGCGGCCGTTCAGTGTCCTAATAAAGAAATATTCATTACCAGAATTAAAGAACTAGATGTTGATCTTCAGCACAATATTGTTCAATGTATAAAACAGGTATGTTTATGTTTAAAACTAAAGACAAATAGTCCATCTCTTGCCATAGGGTATTTATCTGTCAACTACGAGTTACAAATGGTTGAGGTCACTATGGCCACAAAAAACATATTATGTTGTATATATTTTCCTTTTCTCTAGTTAAATATTTGAAACAAATTATTTGTAAAACCTTAAATATGTATCTGGACATGAAGTATGTTTTATGTAACTATAAAAATCAAATACGTAATGATGTTGCCTTGACACTAGTATGTGACAAAGCCATAAATGTTCAACAACATAGTAGCAGTAATCCTTATATAGGAATCCAATTTAAATACTACTTGCTGTGATAATTTAAATCTGTACCATGTCAAATGTTATTTATTTATTTTTACCATTTTTTGTAAAGATATTTTCTTGGTCATCAGGAAATAATTATTATTAAATATAAATTTAATAAGCTTAATATGTTTACAGGCTTAAAGATAGTTTCAAACAAATATTTAAGTTGTAGCAAATTTTTAAAGTTTCTCTATAGTGCAAGGCGAAAAACATTAGTTAGGATTTTCAAAAGAAGTTGAGTAAATGTCTCACCTCCATCCTGAAACAGATGGTTAGATGTAGAATGGTAAATTCATCAATGTGAGCACAGATACTTAGTTCAATTGGTAGGTTCCAGTAGGTTCAAGCGACAGTTTCCCTGAGGTTGCAAGGTTTGAATTCTTCATGTATTGAAAAATTTTTCATTTTTTTTTTATTTAATAAGCTTAACATGGCTATACATGTTTAAAAATAATTTCAGACATGATATATATTATTATATATTCATATGAAATATACTATCGTAATATAAGTTATCATAAACCTAAAAGCTAAAGCAACCAACCAACCAAGCTTATGGAACTAACTGCCCGTTAATATAAGAAGAGTACCTTCCAAAAGTAGCTTAAAAAAACTTGTTAAGGAACACTTTTTAAATTCATCTTAAATATATATATTTATGTATGTGTAAGTATTGTATATAAAGTATTATATTATGTTAAATTATATTATATATTAATTATTATTATAAAGTATTTATTATATTATATATTATATTGTAATTTTATTGGTATTGCTTTTTGTATTGTATTGTATTTTTTTTAATAAACACCTACCACAATTTTTCACCTTCACAAAGGTTAACTGGTAGAGAATGCCACCAGGCATTAAGTTCGCCTTTTGTTAATTTAACAATAAAGGGTAAATAAATAAATAATAAATAAAGCTAAATGTTAATTTTATATAAAGGAATATATATTTTCACTAGGTAACTGATATGCAAACGGTTGTGCTAACACCAGATGCTATTGATCTCTTCCAATCACCCACTATGTTCAATCATATGAGAAGATTAGCCAAAGAAAGAGACCATTATCTGCAGAACTGGGCAACACTTGTTCTTAATGAAGATTTATGTGAAACTGAAGCTGAAAATAAAAATGGTAACAGATCCACTCAAAACGTCAGTCAGAATAATGGAGAAAGTCAACATTTAGCAGTTGAATTGGCCGATTGGAAAGCAAGGCTGAGAAAACAAAGACAGGAATTGTAAGTTTGTAATCTTTTGCTATAATAATTTAAAGATTGTCTTAAGTCTATATTAGTAATACAATGTTACTAACTAAAAAACCATGTCATTCTACAAATTTTTAGGGAAGAAAAATCGGAACAATTATCAGAATGTCGAGAAGAACTTGAACATACAAAGTTAGTCCTTACTAAATTACGCACAGACAGTCAAGAATGGTTCAATGAAGCTAGAAAAGCGACTGGTTATAGAGATGAAGTGGATGCTTTGAGAGAGAAAGCTGACAGATGTGATCGGTAATGAAACAAAAGTATAATAATTTTAGTGTTTATTTAATCATTCAAAATTAATAGTATTACTATTTAAATTCTATTAATAAATTTGAGTATTTATTTATATGTTTATGTAAACAGGTTAGAACAAGAAATACAGCGTTATAGAGATCGTTTGGCAGATGCAGAGTATTATAAAACTAGAGTTACAGAATTGCGAGAAGATAATAAAGCCCTCATGGAAACGAGGGATGCCTTAGAGGAACAGTTACAAAGGGCACGGAAAAGAGCTGAACAATGTTTATCTCTAGAAGCAGCGATGATTAAGTTGAAAAGAGAGGCTAATGATATTGCTTTAGTAGGTTTCTTTAAATGTTTTTTATTCTAAATATTTTTTTTTTTTTTAATTATCTATATTTTTCTTCAGGAAAGGGATGCAGATCAGCAGAAGATTCAAGAACTCATTGAAGAAAATAATCATTTACAATATATTACAAGATCAGTATTAAGTGAAAGTAACAATAGCAATCTAGATACAGATAATGAATGTGAAAATACTTTAGAATCTGGTGAAAATAGTTTATCAGAACAGTTGACCAGCAATGCTCAGGCTAGAGCTTTAAAACTTGAATTAGAAAATAAACGTCTTCTTTCAACCATAGACAATCTGAGAGAACAATCTCTATTGGAAAGCACTGACAAAGTTTTGGATTTGGAGAAAGAAAAAAAAAGATATGCTCTTAAATGCGAACAGTTGCAAGAAAATTGTAATAGATTTAAATTGCAAAACTCTGAACTTGAAGAAGTATTTAAGAATGCTTTGGAAGAAAATAAAAAACTCCAAGATTCCATAGATAGTCAGAAAGCGTTTATTGATAGACAATCGATAGATAGAGATTCGGAAAAAAATAAACTACAGGACTTTGAGAGGCACTTAGAATCTTTGACCAAAGACAAACAAAGAATTCAAATGCTCTGTGATTCAATACAACGACGAGCGGATGATCTTGAAAGAACATTGGATTCAAGGACTAAGGAACTTAACTCTATTAAGCCTGAAGCTGAAAAAGCCACTCTTCTTATAATACAAACGGAGGAACTAAAAACTAAATTGACTTACAGCGACAAGGAAACTCATAATTTACAAAGAGAAGTTAATAAGTTACGTGAAGCTGTTGAAGAAAAGGATGTGATACTTGATAGAATAACTACAGAAATAGAACTTAAGAATAAAGAAATTGAAAGACTAACAAGGCAGATGGATATAAATCAAACTTTGAGCAGCAGACTTCAAGATTTGGAACAAAAAACACAAGAACTAAAATCACATAAAAAAGTTGATACAGAAACAATACAAACTCTACAGAAAGATCTTATATTAGAAAAAGTTAATTTTGATAAATTAAGAAATTGTATGGAAAAAATTGGCATCAATACGTCCGAAATCATATCAAGAGATATTAGTGTTGAGGACTTGTTAGAAAAAATAATTACCAATATAGATCATGAGGCTTTAATATCTGAGATTACATCAAAGTCGCTTTTCTCTAAATCTGTTCCATGCAATTGCTATAATAAAGAAAAACCAGACATAGAGGAAAATGTTATGAATCCACAAATTGAGCAGTTGACGTCCGACTTAGCTGCTTTACAAGTTTGTTTGGAAAACAGTCAAGCAGAGAATGCAAAGTTACAAGTAAATATAGCAACATTAAATTCTCAAAACGGTTCTTTAATTTCTCAACAAATGACTTTACAACTTGCTAATAGTCAGCTCGCTGCTGAGAAGGATGAAATTTTAAAACAATTGGAAGTATTGAAGGACAAACAGGATAATCTTCTACGGGACCAGGTCGCGTTACAAACTTTACATGAGCAATTGAATACAGAGTATGAAATGTTGCTCAGTGAAAAGGAACCCGTGAAAGCTACTATACGAGATCTGAAAACTGAGAACAGGGAATTGAAAGAGAAGTTGAGCAATTATGAAAAGAAAGTAGTCGAATTTGAATTAGAGCGTGAAAATCTAAAGATAGAATCTAGAAATCTAATAAATCTAAGAGCTGAACACTCCAAATTAAAAGAAGATTTTAGAAACTTGTTTACAGCAAGTGATAGATTAAAAAATGAGTATAGAAACATGCAAGAAGAATACAGAAACCTTAGAAGTGAAGTCGCACAAATTAAATTAAGAAACACGGAAATGTCAGGAGAGATTAATACAAAAGTAGAAGTGATTACGAGCATGGAATTAGAAATTAGTAAAACGAATCAACATTGTGAAATGCTGATTCAGATGAATAAAAATTTAGATGCTGACAGGAGATCTCTTATGGATCACGTGTCCCAGCTTCTCACTCAATATCATGAACTCTTGGCACATTCACTGAAAGACAAACAACATTATCACGAAGAGGAAAAGATGTTCGCAGATAGAGTGAACGCTTTATGTCGGCAGAAGGAAAAATTGGAAGAAAAAATCATGGAACATTATAAGAAATTGGATAACTGCACTACTAAGAGACGGGGCTTCGGTGCTTCTTTCGTGAAACGCGTACGCAAAGCCGGCACAGATTTAATAAACAAGGTCCCGACCAGAAATAATAAGAGAATAGAAGATGCAAATAGATCTAAGTCACAATTGACACTAGCTGGTTCAGAGTCTGGTGAATCTGATCCCGGACAAGATCTTGAGAAATTGTCAAAACATTCCGATCACGACCAGGGTTCTTCCAATCCAAGTGTAGAGTCTCCGAGACATAGCGTAGACTCGAGCTTCAATAGACGTTTTGATGACACCTTACTGAAGAAGTCCGACAATACAGATATGACTGGATCAATTCATAGTCTTGATCCGATGAGAATAAGTAGCGAAAGTAATTTCGTTAGAAGATTATCGGCTGCCTCTATTCATAGTGGAGGCGGCGACGATGCTCTTATTAGAGCATCTCTCAGACGAAGACCACACAAGGCTGTTCCACCGACCCATCGAAATAGTTTTCAGGGTTTAGAGCCAGATTCTAGCTTGCCTACAGGAAATTCAAGTAAGTATTAAATTTAAAGTTAAATAAAAATGTATGGCCTTTAATTATATAACGAAGGAACAGTGACTTAATTGATACCAACGTAACAATTATTTTTTAAGACCCTATATTTAAGGTTCAGTCAGTAGTTCTGACTCGCGTGGTCTACGTCATGAACTGAATATGTATTTTTTGTAATATTTAATTGGCCTCGTTACTAATTATTATATATAAAAACAAAATACCAAATACTCTATTATTCCAGCTTTAACTTCTTCACCAGTCTTCGGCACCGCCGGCACACGCCGGACAGTTTACTTAGCTGAAGACAATCCAGAAGTTAACCTCAACAGTAAACCTCAGAGCACACCAGTGAAGGAGAACCCGACTTACTTAGTTTATAATAGAATTTCTACTGTCATCGGAGATGGCGCTTACAATAACGATAGATTGAATGATCATAGACCTGTGCCGGAACAATCGCGATCCGTCGATGATAACGTACAAGATAAAGAAGATTCCAGAGACAAGAGGTCAATGAGCCGCAATGACAAAAGTGACACTTCCAAGGAAACTGCCATTTGGTATGAATATGGGTGCGTATGAACTATCAGAATAGGGTAATAGTAGACTGAAGGGATGCCTTGATTTCGAAATGACTTCGAATTTAAACGCGTGTGATTTATTGATATCATGTAGTACATACATAGAGAGTGATACACTTATAAATGTGTGAGTATTATTTTTTTGCATTTATTTGACATTTCAATTATCATATACTTGAAGTGATTTTACTATTGGGTATCGTTTTTTTGAGATTAACTCAATTTGAGGCTAAACATTTATGTAAATAAGTTTTTGTACACTAAGTTAGTGTAAGAGAGATGGAAAAATGGAGAGTGATTCTAATGTATGAAGAACCATGAAGAATGCCTTGCCAGTGGTCTGTGACAAATAATATAGATATAGCAACATTTTGTAAAATTAGTTGGATATAATAAGCGATTGAGAGAAAAGATAATTTTGTTGGTGATTATCTTCAAGAAGATTTTCAAATGATTTAATGTATTTGCCATCAATAACTAAATTAACTGTTATATTATATAATCAAAATTAACCCCAGTGTACCTTGCAATTATATGCTGTAGTTAAATTATATAACCGGTGGTTTATGCATATTTTTAATAATTATTATAATACATTAACAAATGCATTTTTTTAGTAAACAATAAAAGCATTATCACACTTTTGTTGTATGTAATATAGATTATAACTATATACCAATAGGTCAATATTTTCATTTACTAGTACAAATAAATAGATTAATATTTTTTTTACAATTAAGTTGGATAGATTATAAATTTTTTATACATAATTCTAATAATTTCTAAGACTGGAAATATTTTTTTACCTAATGATTTTTTATATTTTAACTAGTAACATGATCATAATGCGACATCTGTTTGTATTGTGTGCATTATCAATTATATATAATTATCACTTATACACCATTATTCAATTAGACTGATTATAGAAGAGTTGATGAATTCAAATTAATATTACATTCTTTTTTAACTGCACAGAACAATAAAAAAAAGCATTTGCTGCAAAAACTGTATTTTCTTTAATTTCACCACAAAATTTTGGAGACTTCAAGTATTGGTACTATCATGTGGTGCTTTCACTTTACGTGTAGTTATAGTTAAGAAATGCTATATGAACAATTTATGTAACAGATTGTGTTTTTTACATGTTAATGTACTTAATCGCCTCTCACCGAATTACCTATATAGCACACTTCTTCCAAATAAAGTATCAAAACAGAATCATCTTTTATTGAAGCTCTTTTTCAATTCTATTGGTTTTATGAATGTTTCGTGTAATGATAGTTTTGTAAATTAAAAATATTACATGAAGAAATATATATATATATATATATATATAGATATATGTATAGTATTTTAGCACTTTTTTTTTAATTTATTTCTAAAAACATCTGACACGCGGCAATCGAGCTTGCCGCTATGAAAAACTCCTAATCGGCAAATTATAACTCGCAAATTAATTAACAAACAAAATCACATTTTTAAAATAAACAATTTATTTTAATAATAATTTTTAATTTTTTTATTTAGTTTATGATAGGATTTTAAAAAATTTAAAAATTCGAATTTTTTTTCCACTTTTCGGTAACTTCGGCGGCCGATCTGACCACCTTCCCGTTGGACAATCAACATAATTTTGAAAAGTGAATCTTACATTTAGATGCTGATTCCAAATATATCTTTAATTTTTCAAAATTCGAAAAATAAAATTCGACACACACACAGACACACATACAGACAGACAGATCGGAAGGAAAAACGGAGTTTTTCGAACATACATTACATATTTTAGACACAGAATATTAACTTGTTAGAGTTGATGTTTTGTGATTTTATAATTTAACACATTCTTAGTATATTAGTTTTGAATAAATAAAACTTAATAAAATAAGTAAGTAATAAGTAAGAAAACATTTACAAATAGGAAATTATTGAAAAAAAAAACCAGTACGAATCATTTGAAAAATTGTATTTTGTAGATCTATAAAATAATCTTCTCAAAATAGGAACAAAAGCATTGTATCATGTCTGTCAAATAAACATTTGTAAACCTTATAATATACTGGATTGTTGTATTTAAATAGTGATATTATATTATTAATGGTAACATAAATGAGATATCTCATACATTTGCAGAAGTTATAAACCTCTAAAAGATTTTAAGTCTGTTAACAAGATTTTTCTAGAAATGGTTAAAAATATTTCATGTCAAAGAGATCCATTAAGAGTTGGTTCAGTCTTAATCTGCCACTCTAGTACGGGGCAGGGTTGTGTTAGCAGCTTGAAGGGTACACCAGATACAACTGCCTTGTGCCCTGACTCTGCCTTTGGTGGCAGATATGATATTACACACTAAAATAATAAATCAGTTACAGAATGTATGTATGATCATTTTGTAGAAGATATTGACCTAAAAAAATATAAAAATATTTATCAGATTAGGTACCTTTGGCTTTGCAATTTCTGTAGACATGTATCCAATGCACATAGTTTTTGTTGTATGACCCCAAAGCAATTCTCCCTCACCCACTAAAGAGTTATAAGTCAAAGCAAGGGTTCCACCAAGCCTCTCTGGAATATCCCAAAGAAAAGGTGAGTTTAAGAATTTTTCTTTCAAGCAGTTATTAAGCCCTAAAATAGGTGATGGTTCCAACAAACTTTCAGCAGAATTTTTAGCCAATTGGGTTCTGATGAGATGTTCCCCACATCCTGAAGTGCAAGATGCTATGGAAGGTTTTGCTCCATCTCTGCTCATTACTGCCCAGACTCCACTACCAAAAGAGGCAGCTTGACCGACACGGCCTTCATGTTTTAGGGATACTCCCCCTGAGCTGGCTCCAGATGCCACTACTCCATTTGAATCAACACAGATTGCCCCCACAGTGTCTAATGGGCTAAATTTTAAATCATTTTGCACTGAATACCTTTTTAACTTTCTTTTACAATGTTTGAAATTACGAAAAGCTCGATTGGAAATCATTTTTTGTTCTTCAACTATCTGTATGCCCATCCTTTCTGCCCAAGTTTTTGCACCTTGTCCAGTTAATATGCAAGGTGGCACTCTCCCCAATGAAAGGTTTTCACATTGTTTGATGCACAGCTGCTTTGCTAGTGTAATAGGATTCCAAACATTGGATACTGCACCACAAGCTCCAAAATGTAGTGTTTGTCCATTCATTATTGAGGCATCACACTCAACTAAACCATCCCAACTTAAGTTAGATCCATACCCGGCATTAGTTAAAGGGCTATTCTCTAACTCTAAAATAAATATAAAATTTTTAATTTAGAATACAATAGCTTTTTATTATTATTTTTTTATTGATATATACCTATAATAGCTTTTTCTACTGCATCTACAGCATTTCCGCCTTGAGAGAGTGCATCAGCAGCTTTACGACATGCAGCATAACATGTTCTTTGATAGTCTTTTCTGAGGGTATCGCTGTGGTAACCAGCTCCTTGAATGGAGCATATAACAATAAGCTTAATAATTTGAAATTGTTAAACGTTATTTTACTCCACTTACCGCAATGAACAGCTATAAACCCATTCATTGTTTTATTGTTGTATTAAATATAAATCGATTATCATTTTAAAGAACTTATATATTTTAAACTATAACTAATATCTTCTTCGATTAGTGCTTCTGCAGCAATTAAACAAAACAATTGCAAATGTCAGTTTGATTTATAACGCTTGTCAGTTTAGTTGCCAATATGTAGATAAGAAGTAGTGTAGCCAGAGTAATCTCAAAAGATTCTGGAGAACATTTTTTTCTAATAAACTCAATTAGCACGGTCCTTTAGTGTAGCTAAGTGATCCTTTTGACAAACTTCCTTTATATACTTTTTATTAGTTAGTTTCACAAATTCACCTGCAGAAAAATATGACCTCCCTTACTTTCTTTTTTAAAAGTAAGATAAAGGATTTTTTTTTTTCTTAAAGTTATAAATATATTATTTCCTGTATCAATGAAAATTTCAAATTGTCTAGCCAAACTTGTTCTATTTGAATCTACCCCTTACTGTCCTATTGCCTAGTCCTCTACATTAGTAAAAATTATAAAACATATATAACAGGGTATATTTATCTATAAATAATATGAAATCCGACTGTGGAATCGCGAATTAATGAGAAAACAAAAGTATAAATTTTCTGATACATAGTTATCAGTGATATAAATGATATCGAAACCGTGGAATAGGATAAAAAAAACTACAAATTTAATAAGGCTGTAGATACGACTAAATATAAATAAATAGAGACTAACCTCTTTAAGTATTTTTATCTCTTAAAAAATTATAATATATTCAAGAATTTTACAAACTATTTGCATTGTATTTAAGTTGAACATGAGAAAATTAGTAGCATACACTGGTCTGAATTAACAAAAGTGTGTATGTGTGGAAAAGTTAAACAAAAATAATTAAGAAAAGTAGTCTACGAGAGAATGAGATGAATATAAAAAGTATTAGGATAGTTATGAAGTTTAATATTTTTTCAATATTTTTGAAATTATTTTAATATAAATATTATATAATTTGAATTTTTCTTACATTAATGTTTATAGTATTTTCTTATTTTCACGCTAACCGGTGTTAAATATTTTTGCGATATTAAACTGGCGTGAGGTAAGAAAAAGAACCGAATTGCTATGACTCTATTACACAGAGTCGATATGGAGCTTTCCATCCGTTTGGTATTAGTGGAACGATATTGTAACACTCTATTGATATGAACAATGAAACGTTCTCTGTGATAGAAAAGATCTGACCATCCATGTCGTGTTCAAATTATCGATAAAATTTCGAAAGGTTGTTGAAACCTTAACAACACCATGTTCCATAATCAAAGCTAGTTCTTTCTGCGACACTCAGCACCGGAGATATAGCTCGATCTAACCATGATGAAAATGAAAGTTTATCAGAGTAAAGTTCATCAGAGCTAAAGACTTAGACGTCGTTTTGTCGATTTCAAACCTCTGATTTAAAATGTATGGTCAGTTGTAAGTTGTTGGTAAGAATTAGGCTTAAGTAGTAGCTTTTATTAAGAAAAAATATATCCCGTTTTTCAATTATTCTCTTAATAATTCTCAGAACTTGTCTTTTGCTGAATGACAATTTGAAAAATTCTGCAGAACGAAATTCTACATGCATTAGAAGTACGTATATAAGTACGTACTTCGCTTATTTACAGCGCTAAATTTTATCACGATCGTGCTTTTCATTTTTAAAATATTTTTTAAATTTATCGCCATATGTCGATTGTGATTTTGGTTCTCCCCAATTCACTAACATGAGGATGGGAAATCACTCTTTGTGTATGTGGTATTGACAATTTCATATTTTCTTATCCTGTTCTAGATTGCTACATCTCGTGTATGATATACTTCCTACTAATATTGTCAATCACACAAATGTGGGGTTTTATATTTGTTTTTGAATTTAACGAATTAAAATAAAATTATACATTAACGTGTTCATCCTCTGTATTAACATAAATTAGATGTTAATAATACCTTTTCTTAAAAACGGTATATCGTATAATATCTCTGTTGTTTTAGGTTATTGAATTAAATAGCTTATAGTAATTACAATATCTGCCATATCGCCTGATTAATATCAGAACCTAATTTTAAACTCACGACGAATGTTGAAAATAAATTCAGATATTTTCACCACAAGCGACATAGGCCACATATTTTGTGACCTCTTGGCACCAATAAAACCCATCTACTTATAGAAGAACAATTCACAGGGTAGATTTTCAAGTTATCCATAAAACACATGAAATGCAAAATAAAAATCAAAGGCATCAGTCGTTTTAATCAGTTAACTTGTATTGTGTGTTCATTCTATTTAATAGTAAATGGAACCATAACATCTGTAGATCATAAAATCTGCCCATCGCAGTTATAGAATATAAACTTGTTTGTATTTTATGACTGTAAAGTAAACTTTGATTTTCATAATCTAGCTTCTTCTTTTCCTGATATAATTATAAACAAAGTATAAGTATTTTTTACTTATACAAATTATAAGATATAGAATATCTAGAATTTCTAGACCACATCTAAATTCTAGCAAGTTTATATACAAATTTTATTTAGTAGGTACATAAACTATCGAGAAAACAAAGATCTGTTTTAACATACAGCTGTTCTGTATTGAATACATACCAAACTTCTTGTTGGATTCATGTAATGTCAGATCGTGTTAAGCGCTAGATCTCAGTGGGAGAGGAGAGTGACCCTTTTTACCTTGTTGTGAGGATGCTCTATGGGGCCGATGCGATAAAAATTGGTCTATAAAATCTCTATTGGCATCTATAAGTCTTAGTGGCGTTCATTAATGAGTAAATAAATTTAAGCCGCAAATTATATTTTTCTCTTTTGATTGATCCTTTGAATTGGATGTTACTAGTATATATGCCGGTTTACTAAGAAGGTTATTACGTATTTCACTTTTTATCCTGCTGGTAGTGTACCTAGAAATTAAACGATGGATGTTTCTATTTCGCCATTAGACCTTAAACCCTGTACGTATAAGTTCAATGTAAATTCAAATTTAAAGTTAAATGTAAATTCAAGTGCACATGTGGAAGGTAATTCCGTGTTTTTATGTTTTTTTTTTGTACTGAATTGAACTTCGTACGTTTTAGATCTCCTTCGTTTTTCCGTCGATGAAGAAGGTTCATTTTCGTATATAAGTGCTTCTGGCTTCACCGTAAATTCGCTATCCCACCAATTGCTATTTTCACTTTAATTTGCGACAAAAACAAAGTAATTTGAAGAGTATTTTGAATCAAGTCTCAGAGTGAGGCTACTGATGTGGCTTTGAATCAGTATCCATAAGCACCGTTCGTCTTTCTTGGGGACTTCAATGTCTGTCATTAAAACTGAAAGGTCCACTACCAGATTACAAACGACGCTGCAAGAGAGCAGAGAAACTTTGGATTGTCTCAGCTGGTTAGGGTAAGGACTAGGATATCATACCTTGGCGGTGGTGTGCGTAATGCAATTCCCCGGGCAAAAAAAAGGACTAGCATGTCATAGTAAAAAATCTGGATTCTGATAACAACTGACTGGGACAGATAACCTCGGATCACTGTCGTAACCCACTAGATTTCGATCCATGAGCTATTCAAGTATGAAAATACAAGTCAGGAGATTGGAAGAGTGGAATGGTGGCACTTTTTTTTAACACGTTAGACTATATAGCCTGGAAAACAGAAAAAGAATAACCATAATAACGTTTTTACATCATACATTTTGTATACGAAGAGCAGAAATTGAACGCATTAAAGAAACACAACTACACTATCACTTACCGTCAGGTGGAATGTCAAGCATTTACTTACAAGTTAATTTAAAACTAAACACATACCCCCACAAAAGTTGTAAAAGATTATGACTTCTTTCTTGTAGAAACATATACTAAAAAAAACATATTTTTATTAGTTGAACATTCTACCTGAAATTAAAATTATCGAAAGTAGCTACATAAATTACTAAATTTCATAAAAAAAACCTTTTTTGGCAATTAATTCAGTTATAAATTATAATTAAAAAATAATAGATCCTTTGAATAATTTTGGGTGCTTATAAATGCAATTACTGCAATTGTGCAATGATGATGTTAATTATTTATTTTAAATTCAGGCTACAATAATAAAAATTGTCTTTAGTAGTAAATAAGATATATTTTTTGTTTCTATATCTAGAGGTAAATTGGTTATTAGAGATTAAACAATTATTTCAATGTCTTGTTGGCTGTCATTGCAACACCTATAACCAAAGCTGTGATAGTGAAGCCTTGTGCAACAATCCTGAGACGCATCATTGTCTGAGATAAGCGTGTTCTGCCTGTCCGGAAAGTCCATAATCCATATGATAAAGCCCCAGCTGTAGCCAGGCAACCTTAAAATAAGTTAATGAATACACAATTGAAAAGGAAAGGTAATAATAATTTAGGTGATAATATATATTTTTTTCTGTGGAGTATAATAAGATTGTGAAATGATAAATGAGAGTTAGACTATGTTAATATTTTAATTTAACCATCTCATCATATGTTTTAGTTTTAAAATCGCAGATGATATTGTGTAATTTTATCTAATACCAAAAGTTGGAAAAAAAAATCAAAATTACAAATATTAAAAAATGTATTTTAATATTTATTACTCTAAAATAACTATTCTTAAATGATCTAATATTTTTATTTTGAGATTCTATTGAAAAGTTTGTAGAGCTCACTATTAATAATATACATTGACATTAAACAAATAAAAATATTTACTAAATGTATTAAAAATAAATACCCATTGGTACAAAGGGATTTTCTCCAAACTTTCTTATAAACTTTTCTTTTGTACTTTCCACTTGGCTCACAGGACCCATGTCACGACGTAATTGAATCCAATCAAGATCAGAAGGTTCCTCGTTAGCCATGATTTATTTGCGTTTTTACAAATAAATATGAATATATCCCAAGACTTGAGTGGAAATTACCAAAACCGTTTTGATATCGTTTTGATTATAAAATAATTTCACTTGACAGTTGACATTGTCACCTGTCAGTGGTTCGCTGTCAGCTGTATCGTTTAATGTTAATTAAGTGACAGGTAAAGAATGTCATTTTAAATTGTTTTTCCAAATAGCAAAATTGCTAGACAAAAGGAAGTTTTTATTCTTTGAATACCTATCTGCCGTATAATAGGATTTATCGATACATTCTAAAAGTATATACTTATATACTTATATTTTGAAGGTATCTGTGTAAATATATAAAAAGGGCATTTAATAAAAAATTCAAAAGATTTTTTCCCAATAGTCCATTGTATTTTTTTGTAAATGTAAATAACGACATTTTTTCTCTATATCCTATAAAAATTCTAAAAATTTTTATCGGCAATATCCGAATATAAATACATTTATCAGAAACATATTTTTTTCGGTTTTTATAGTATTGCTATATATAAAATTAAACAAATTTAAAAATATGACATCCCTAATTTTTGCATATTTATTACCATTCAATACAATTTATTTCGAAGGTGGTGTTCAGTTTTTTTAGTAAAATGAGTTTTTCTACGGTCTCATTTGTTTTTAAAACAGTAAGTATAATTTTAATAGCTTCATAATAGAAATATAACTTTTTAACACAATATTTCCAGTAAGCAATTATGTAGGACAATCTTTTTATGTGTAACATTATGTACACGTGTTATTGTTTATTATTCAGCTATGTATCGTCAATTCAAATAATGAAGTATATTTGATTACGTAACACTAAGTTATATGTTACTTACACTACCTATTTTCTGCTATGTTATGCAAAACAAAGGGAAATGTGTCAATAGTTATCAAGGTCGATACGGGCTATTGTGTCCTATGATAAAATGGCGTATTAATAAACATAAATTTGACAGGTGACCTACCTATGTATATAAGTACCTACCTAACAGTTGTATGGTTGTAATTACAACTTAGTAATAATACTCTCGATGTGTATTGCGCATTTAATTTCTCACTTCTCCCTACTATTAATCTTTATATAAGATTGTTTTTATTATTAATGTTGGTGTTTTAGAACGATGGGTTATTTGTTAGCATTCATCTCGTGATTAATTTTTCTTCAATTACTACAAGATAATACCATTTTATTAAAATGGTTAATTTTCTGTCAAATAATGCGTTAAAGAATAATATGGTATGAATAAAGCATTTTTTTAAAATATAAATAGAAAAATAGAACTACACATATTTATTGTTATATTCGTCTTTTATATGATTTTTTTTTGTAATTTTAGTATATTGTCACCAAAGTTTATAAAATATATATTTTTAAATACTCATTATGATTCTTTGTTTCAGATGCATTCTTCATCCCTTAACCTTATATCTAGCGCCTCTCAGAGGGTGTCTTGAGTATTTGAATAGTTATTTAGATTTTTTAGTTAATACTGATACAGTACATTTTTAACATATTTCTGTTTAAATTTCTTTATGTTGGCAATAATCAGTCTTATCACTCTTCACTCTGCTCGAGATAATAGACACCCAAGTACAGATTCAGTGTGCTTTGTTGCTACAAATCACCTTGAACTTATATTGTGGAATATATTAAATAATATATCATATAAATAACTCAGAATGGCTTCAAGTGATCCAGAAATAAAGGATGGGTTTAGTCTTCCTGTTTGGATGAAGACAAAACCTTCAAAGTAAGTAACAGATTATATTGTTTAGAAATATTACAATTATTATTATTAATATATACATATCCATAAGCATAATTTTTTTAGTAAGTGTAGATAAAAGTAACAATATTTAACATATTTTATAGATGTTTTTATTATTTTCTACTTTATTTTTAATAATATATATATATATTATTACAAATAAAGTAATAGTATGTAATTTTTATTATTATACTGATAAAGCCACACCAGCTAACAGTTGGGGTCACAAGATTGTTTCATAAACATACAGTTCATGATATAATTGTTTATTTACACTTTGATAGCTGATATCTAAAGTCATCATGAAATTGATAAAATCAAAACTGAAAAGATATGCTTTGAATCAATTTAGGGCACTAAATAATTTGTATACCTCAGTAGGTGTGCATTGAAGGTCATCAGACTGGTTCAGATGTTATAACTAATACCTAATCAAGGCCTAAATAGAAGGGTCTCTCATCAAACATAATATTTTAGAACAATTTGACATTATATTGTACCTTTACTTAAAACTGATAGTGACAATTTACAACGAAATGTGACATCTTTTTCTTCGTTATACAGTAATGTGAAAGATAATCAAATCAGATGTAACTCTAAAATAGACTTTATGATCATTTTGTTTAGGTTATGTTTTCAATAAATTTACACCTTAAGAAGCCTTGTCATGTAGAAAGGTGGTAGTGACGTCAGAGATAAATTTCTTTGATATAACTTTATATTTTACATCATTTTTATAAATTATTTCATTATTTTGCAATAATTAAATTATAAGGTGGTAATATAATATTACTTTTAGACAATATTTTGGTAATAGAGTATTTTATATTTAATTGACTTGTGCGCGAATAGTACTTATATAACAGGCCAGTTGTGGTGGCTCTAGTGGGATGGCACGAAATCGTTTGCGTAATTAATTACGTCACTCCGAAGGTACCAACATGAAGGGAGCAACTGATAACCTCATTTTTTGCTTGTTTAACTACGAGAGGACTCTTGCCCCTCATGTAGAAGGCCGAAACACCGGCATACCTCGATTCTGTCTGAAGAGCCGTCATAAAAATCGAGTCTAATTTAAAATGTCTCGTCAGCGATCACCAGACCAGACCAGACCAGATCAGACCAGACCTCATCGTCTGGCATCATCATCTGAGGTCGTTCCTACAAAAGGCCAGCGCACTGGCGCCGAAAACCAGTTGTAGAACTGACAAGAACCAGATAGAACTCATAAACCATCTTTCCAGCTCCGGTCAGTGCAATTTCAATTGCGTACGGACGATCAGGATGACGTTGATAGCAAATACAAACTCGAGATTTCCGGCAGACTTCTTGCAATAATAGGTTGTAATTATTTCGCGATTGTTTCTTTGATTTGTGAACCCTTACAAAGTAAGGATAAATTAAACTAAAACTTTCATTACAAATAATATTTTGTAATTACATAGTGCTGCAATAATAATATCAACTAAAGATTATAATAATTAGTAAGTGTAACTAACCTGAGATGTTGTTGAAATAACAATTTATGATAAGACACAAACTGGCATTGATTCTATAATGACGAAACGTAGTTTGGAAAAGTTGTACTCTATCTAAAATATATATATTTTATATTATATTTTAGATGAAGTACGACTATGTATGTTAACATTATTCTGTACAAAATAATGTTTATTTGCCTAATGTTTTGGTCACTCTGAATGTACGAATGTTAACGGTTAATTTAGCTAAATAACTTTCGATCATTATTCAACTTGACATTAAAAGATTATTTTATTTTCTTTAAATATTTTTTTAGCTTATCGTGAATATTGAGTTGTCTTGTTATTTCAATTCTTAAATTTTTTATCGTGTAATCCATTACGTGATAGAACTTTCTATCTGTTAATTCATTATATTTTGACAGGTTCATTGTATTATATATTTCTTATTTTTATGTATATATTTTTTATTTAAAATTAAAAAGTTCAAGACAGTATAAAAATCCTATTTCGAACATCAGTGGGTTCTTAGATTTCCCTCATAGATCAATCAGTCTATATATATTATAATTAAATTATTTTTCTCCACATTGTCATAAAATTTCATTTGGATTACCTCTCTTTTTAATTATTACATCAAGTGCACAATGTAGTCTTAAGCACAGTATGCCATAAAGAATATAGCATATTGTGCTAACTCCAAATAAAAGCTGTAAGGATAGGTCAATGATTTTTTTTCCGGCGATATTTTAATTTTCCAAGAAACTTAATATATTTACAGTGTCAATAATCTATTTCAAGATGGGTATTTTGTGACTATGTTTCTTTTTACTGTTAGCAATATCGTGATAAGATTATTGTCAATATTATTTAATGACGTAGCAAATCGAACGAGTAGAGTTAAACAAAAACAAATGATAGTAATGTTGCTATTAAATAATATTGTTAATTTAAACAAAGTAACATTTGTCTGCATTCCTTTCGTAATAATTAAACATTTGCCAGTCTAGTGCGGTGTTAATATTCGATGTATTTCGTCTCTCAGATTTCCATGATCGAGGAATTCAACAGTTTAAATCTTGTACGTAAGCCAATTATTGTTTTATTTATAGTTACTATATATTCTCATCGTTCGAGTCGCCTGGTCCTACTTTTGGCACTGAATAGTTTCTTATGATTGCCAAGAATAATAACAAGAGTTCCTCATTATTAAATATAATATTGTAGCTTAAACAAGACTCCTGCCTTTGACCTCTACAGTGTAGACAGTGCATTCGTAAACATGTTGCCATAACACGTTCTCGTTCTGGGGGAGTGCGCGTACACGCTGTCGCTATTGGCTGACTGGTAGTGACGTCACTCGTGTTATTTTCGTTTAGTTTGCAATTATTATTATCTTGATAAGATTAACTATACAAATATCACGGTATCGGCCATATAAAAAGTTATCGAGAGCGGATAATAGTTTTAGTTTGCGGTATTATTTGTACTCATTCGCACCTTTCAAAGTTAGTGATTAAAATCTAATTACGTAAGACTTAAGTTTGTTGAATAAAATGATGTCGAAAAGAAATATTACTGCCCATTTTAGTACTTTGACTAATATTATTTCGTAAGTATCCATGTCCAAAAAATGTGTCGCTGCCTATTAGAAAATATTCATTGGAGCTAAGAATATAAGTTTGTCTACAGGGAGTTTGAGCCGTTTGCATCGTCGCCTCCGCCCCCCGAAGACACCTTCTTCTACATACGTTATCCAAAATCAGATGTATTGTTTGGCAAACCGAAATTCAGTTCAGATTTCCCGAAAGTTTTGACAGAAGAACAAAAAGAACTTTCAGCCCAATATGTTATCAAAGATAAGGATTGGTCGAAGCACACCAAACCGTGCCAAGACGTTCTCCACGGCATCCCTCCTATCAACACCGCAGGTATGTACATAATAGAATTAGATACTAACATCTGTCACACTCATATTGCAACGCTTTGAGAAGTCTCGATATTTGAAAGTTTTTATATGAAGGTAAATAAAACCATTCACTTTAATAGATGTATCTCTATTGATAAATTGTAACCTTTAAAACGAGTTAAGTAAGCTGTTCTAAGTTCAGTCGTCCGGTTATCGCAAGGTCATATAAAACATACGAAATATCTTCAGCTGTATAATAAAGTTTTAATGTTTTTTCGTGTAGTTACATAATTAATTGTAAACCTGGTGCTATCATAAGAGATGTATGTATGCAGATATATCAATTTAATATAATCATATTTTCTCTGCGGGGTAATGGCATGTCATTACCTACCATTATTATGGCATACCATTATTAGTACCATAGTACTAATTCTCGTATTTGAATTGACGAGCGATTCGAATAGTTTTCTCTGAGCCGATGAGCGAAATTAATACTTGCCTTTGATCTCGGATTTGATCTCTGATCATGGAAAATATTTGTAATTTGAGCTTATTTTAATTTCTGTTAAATGTATCACTCACGATGTCTATGTAATATTAAATAAATTATTTATCGTGTTTAGTCAACGCTTCTGTTTTATGAGCCGTTGTTATTTCCTGGCTTTTGGTAAACTAGTTTACTTACGAAATACACTAAGAATGGTGAAGGAAATAATATTAAAGTTTTTTATTACTCACATACAACACGTAATTGATTTTAAATTGTATTAACTTATTATACAGCCTTAGTAGTGACAAACAAAAACTGTTGACGCAACAAATGAAGCACTGTTTACTTACAAAATGCTTATATTGAAACAATATTGACAATTATACGTCATAAAACCTTGGAATGACCTGATGACGTCACTGGGTGTTCATGAACAGTGTCATGAACTGTCAACCAGGATCCTGGAGTCGACATTCAAGTTTTATTTTTAAAACCATAAATACGTAGAGAATAGTAGGTCGTACCAACTCGTTCTGTTGGGTTGATTGAACTTTTGAATGACAATAATTTTACTTTTGTCTCTATATATAGGCATTCCATTGCAGCTGCAAGAATTCCAAGAATTTAACTCAAAATTATTTTTATAATAAGCGAAAAACTATGTTACCTTGTACAAGTAAAATAAAATTAGGCTATTAGTATATACTTCATAATTTACGTATTTAGGAGGGGCGTCGCTGTAATGCGATGACGTCACCATGTTGTAAATGTATGTTTATTTATTGCAGTGAAGTCTATGAACGCGAAGCCGAAGCCGGCGGGCACCGACGACGGCTTCAAAGGCGAGGGGGCGGCCTGCGGGAGCTCAGTGCTCAAGGTCAGGCGATCAGTTAATACTGTTACCTCGAGAAAGTTATAATATTTTGCCATGAACTATATTGTCTTATTATTATTGTTTTATATCATCTCCCAAACGAGTATATTCTAATTGATCTTATATAATTTATTGAAGTCCATAAATGTACTCATTACCGATTCAAATGTATGTCCATACTTAAAATGTAAATTAAATGCACTGTGACGGCGTATAGTTAATAAAAAAGTGTCCCTGGTCATACGTAAAAGTTGTTCAGCCATCCATAGTAGCTGATAATTTACAAGAACACTCAAGGTATTTCCGACCGCATTCTACTTATTTCAAATGCGCCCGCGCAGCGATACCTACAGCTTATCGTGTAACAATAGATAGCGGCGATCGTATATTATAAGGCAATATTTTATTTATTATGTAAGTTAAAATAAAAACTGTTATTGTAATTTTATCATTCCAGGTCGCGCACCAGATGATATCATCCAACCGTGGCTTCACAGTGGCGACTCCGTCCGAGTCGTCAGCTGAGGCGCTCCCTCGCCTCACTCGTCGCGGCAGCCGCAGCCTGCCCGCCACGCCGGGGACTTCGCCCCGCGGGAGCCCCACCGCGAGGAGGAAGATGCTCGCCAACCGGTACGTAGCCATGGCTTTCTACTGGAGAGTCCGGGTTCGAGTGCGATCCTCGACCGTCATAAATTTCAATGTATTTTTCAGGTCTGGTTCTGGCCTATTCTAGAAAACTGTTGGTGTAAATTGGATTTATATGGGAAATTAAATATTATAATAATATATTTGATATTTTATTAAAGTTTCTAAAATTACACTTCTCTGTCTAATTTCAAAATAAAACATTATAATTTTGCACAACCTGATTATTTAGAAATGAATGAAATAACTGAGAATGTATTGTAAAAATATTTTATATATTTTCAGCTATTTCACATCACCATTCGAGCCAATGGAAGATGCCAGTAGTCGTTCTTGGTTAACCAATGCGTTGCTCGGCTTCAAGAAAGACTTGGCTACTTCTACCTCCACCCTCACCGAGGAGGATGCCATTGAAAACCGGTTGCAGAGTAAGTTACTAGTATTATAAGATCACATGTATGATGTAATCTGGTTTAAGAATTATAAGCTAGAAAAGGTTTTATCGACATTCCAATCATAACTTATTGCCAAGTTACACAGAGTGACAGAAATAAAATATTTTCGATCTAGCGTAAATTCTATTATGAGCATACTATAGTACTAATAAGTTTTTATTTAATTTATTATGAGGGACATGTTATAAACTGAAAATTTGTTTTCTTAAAATGGAATCTGTAATGTGTAGGTGGCAGTCTAGCCGAGTCAGTGGAGAGTCTTGGTCCAGTAAAACCACAGCTTAAGTTGACAAACGACACCACGCCACCGCCGAAGCCAAACTCATTCCGCCCCAAACCATCAGAACTGAGGGAAATGAACTTCTGGTCGCCAACTTCAATGTGAACATACAAAGAATTTTCTGGTATATATTATATATTTACTCTGCTTATGATTCGCGGAGGTGATAACAAGAGGTCTTGCTTTTCCTAATATGTATTGTAAAGTAATAATGTCAATATTAAGTGGAGGAAGCAACTACTTTGATAAAACAACTAACTGTTATTGAAGATGTTAACTCGTTGACGTACTTGTGTTTTGTATATTAAAACAAATAGGTAATCGCAGTGAGGTCATTGAATAATACAGATGATAAAACTTTTAGTTTTTGAATAAAGAATGATTCACTAAGTTGTCAGGTATTTGATATGAAAAAGTGACAAATTAACATGCCATCTTTACTTTGATTATCAGTATGATGAAACTTTGACTTATCATATCATTTGTATGAGTTTTTCTATTTAAAAGGTTATACGTACATCAACATCAAATATGTTTGTGTAAAGAAACAATTCGTTATGTAGCCGTGGTAATGTTTAATAATTTGATATTATGTAATTATATAATAAAATGATATTCCATTAATTCTAAGATCATTTTTAAAGTTTCATTGATTTGAGTATTCAAGTGAGTTAATTTTAAGGTTTCATTAAGAGTAAATAACTGATAGCAAACATGTCATTTTAGTGTTGTAAGAAAATAAAAGCTGATATTATTTTTCAAAAAGAAGTATTTTTGTATGATTGAGAGTTACGAATTTGTTAATAAAATGGTTGTGTAATGAAAATAATAAAATTTTAATTGTCGATGCTTGTTTGTCAATATGATTGTGCCGCCTATACGATGTTACAATTAAAAAGAACTCATTAGTATTCAAAGACAATAATATATGAAATCAATGGTTTATAATATAAATGTATTTGGAACTAATATTTATTGAATGTTTCTACACATTGATGTAATGAATGTACAAGATTTGTTATTGACCTTGTATTTATTTAATAAAAGTATATGTATTTGATGTGAGATAATACTGAGGTGTTATTATCTAGAGCAGAGTGGACTTCATCTCATAATTTTTAAAGCAATAGAAAAACTGGTAGATGTAGTTCTTAACAATAATAAATAGTTTCTTTGATCACAACCGTGTTTTAATTCGACTTTGCATACAGGAGGACTGTTCCCTTCTGATATCATGTTTTTAGCCCTCAATAATTTTTACAAATACTTTTCTCTTTTGGAGAAAAATAAAGAAATTTTTGTTTAGCAACCAACCAGTATTTTCAAATTCAATGCATTTTTGTCATAGACAATATTATAGACTATAAAGTTATGGACAATCAGACAATTGGTGTAGAACAACATATTATATCATTTAAAGAAATAAGACTTGATTTTTTGCTGTTTTGTTGACGGTTTTCGGTTGTTTTTTACAACTTTGTGCAAAACAAACTGAAGTTTTTTCATTAATTCATAATTTTCGTTAATTAAAGTATAAAAAATTACAATCTTGGACGGCTCGTCTACCTTGTTCAAACAGATATTTAAAATTTATATTTATTCAGTTCACTTGATTGTAAATAATATATTATTATTATCTGCAAATATAGGTACTTATTACCTTAATATAAGAAGTATCATAGAAATAGAAGGATAGTTGTTCGTTTATTCGGCACTTTAGTTTACGAAACTTAGTTATAATAGCCAACTTGAAGACCACCCTCTTGAAGGGGATGGTGATATAACCGTAACGGTTGACCTATTCGTATATGAGCCTAAATCATCAACGTTGGCGTTAACAGACAAGTACCGCAATATTTATGGCGTAAAATAGTTTTATTGAAAAGAAATTTAATGTAATGAAAATAAGTTTATAAAACACTTAGAGACTTTGACAATTCGTTATAATCTTAAAATATCCTGGTAGGGAATCTCTTTATTATTTTGAATATTATATTGAATATTCGGAAAGATTATCATATTCGTTGCATATAAATGTTCTTACATTTTTTTAACAAATTTATATTTTTATATTATATAAATATATATAATTTGAAGTTTTCCTGGATGTTGTAAAAATGTATATATTGACACACAAAAGAGTGTCTTAATTTTTTAAACCGTGTAAGAAGCAGAGTAAGTATGTTTGTTGCTTGTATTAAAATTATCTTGTTGTAAACAAATAAATGTAACTATTTTCGATGAATTCGAGACGGTCGTAATCATAGAGAAAACATTCGTATAGAGTATAGACGAACGTTTAATTTGACAATACAAAGCAATCTAATTTTTTTGTGTAGACAATCGTTTTTTTCTTTCCATTTCAAAAGATAATGAAGTATTTATACGTAAATGTATATATTTTGATACATTACGTCATGAAACCTAATCTTAATAATCGCTGTGATAACGGACTCGCATGAGAAAGAGCTTTTTATTTCATTTTCAAAACATTGTTTCTGTTGCGTGACGAAATTCCATGTAATTTTATGATTATCCCGTTCTGTTATCGTTAAATTGTGATTTTACCAAGTTTACAAACTTAAAGCTAGCACGTAACACGCATTTAGGAAATCATATATATGTGTTATTAAATAATCAATTGTATATTGTACTTACATTGGAGAGTCCGACCAAAATGTCGATAATGTCGGCTTGTATTTTAGGTACATAATTGAGATATAACTTATTATTTTTTAAATGATCCATTCAGTAAAAACTGTGGAGGAACCAGAAACCTTCTAATAGACATAACTACTTTTCTAGATAACACGGTTATCTCGTTTTGTCTTAAAGTGATATTAGCTATTGATTATTATAATTTTTGATTGTCACTAAAATCCATAACTATCTTAAGAGATTTTAATAAAATTATTTTACGGTTATAACTCGCGTTTATTATTACATTTTTAAATTTAACCCGATGTTTCGAATGCCTTCCAGCAAACGTGTTCGCGGTAAGACGAGATGATGGTGTCTTACCGCGAACACTTTTGCTACAAAGCATTCGAAAGGTCGGGTTAAATTTAAAAATGTAATAATAAATGCGAGTTATATCGGTAAAATAGTTTTATTGAAATGTGTAGTGTAAAACTTAGAAAACATTAAATCTTTAGAGATATTGTTTTACTTTTGAATTCTTAATAAGTGTCTTTTCGTTAGTTAAATCGGATTTTACATTTCCTGCGTGGATTTGAGTTGACATGAATTCAGTTGTTGAGACAAAAACTAAAACGTTCTTATTAACCTTTTACGTTTTTAAATTTTGAATTTATTTAGATTCTTTTACCTTATTTATTATTCGAAATATTTTTTATACGTTTCATTATTTAAATATAAATTATCTAGTAGACGTCAGACGTAACTTTACTATAAAGTACGTCAAATTAATTACAATGTTGGATACAGACAAGGCAGAGCTTTGACTCTAATAGTTAAATCAATGTTCATATTCAAATTACGACTACTCGTTAGTTTGAGAGCGATATTGATGAGATCCCAAAACCAAATTCATGAATTTCTGCTGTTCATTTAGAGCTAGCTATTAACATGCTGTTTATAGAGATATCTATATGTACATCATGATTAAAGTAAATGTTTTATCATTAACACATACATTAAATATTAAGTGTCGTTTCATGTTAAATTTAGAATTGATCTTGAGTTGATACGAGATGATCGGAATGATGTCTTCGCAAGCAAATGAATTTGTTGCAACTCTAGTCAGGTTCTTGCTACGTGTCTAATATAATATATATCTGCATTTTATTTATTAATTTAATTATTTAGCATTTACTGTTAAATTTACAACAGTGAAATATTTAAAAAGAGAGGACATACATACATACATCATACATCTTTATCAATACAAATACTAATGATTGTTGAATATAGTTAGTGGATAAATACAATAAAATGTTAATCTGATGAATTTAAAATAATGCATTTCAACTAGGTTTAGGTATGATATTATTATATGTCTTTAGTGTTAAGAATATTCTGTATTTAGTTTTTCAAGTCATTCTTAATATAAATTTTTGTATATTTTAAACTATTTCAATATTCATAGTTTCTAATAATTCAATTAAGTTCTTCAATGTAATAAAAAAGTTTTTAAAGAGTTTTTTTAATTTCATTTCTATTATTATATTATATAATTGATCTATGTGTTAATATAAATTAATGTAAAAAATCGTCGTCTTATGAGTTACTTAACAGGTAGCACGGTTTTAAGGAGAATAATCTCTTCAAGTTCATCGATCTAACCTAACGTACTTATCATTGTGCAGCAAGACGGCTTTATTTTTAGTTGAGACATTTAATAAATTAACTCTCAGTTCCATAACGGAACACATCAGTTTAAATGTCACTTGTAGAATTCAAGACTAACGAATTCTAAAAATGAAATATATTTAAGGCCATTTGCTAGAAAGCCTTGTCGGAGCTAGACTGAAGTTATATTAAGAAAGATAAAAATATACAAATTGCTCAAGACTAAGAATGTATTAGATTCCATACATTTTGACTCAAATTTCTACATGAAGTCGTTAAAACATATTTAAAGCCAGTACAGAAACCTAACATGGGGTAAGTGTGTGCCTGGATTTATATTGTTGATGAATAATCGTATCAATCTGACCCGGATTAAAGCGGTATCTATTCATTAAATTGACGATTATGATATAATTGCTAGCTGTTATTAGTCACCAGATAATCTAGTTCAAATCTAAATTATAGATGTGTATGTGATTAAATAGTTTTATTTAAAGAAACTAGCTACTTCTAGATTTACAAAATATCGGATATTTATAATCCATTTTTAATTACATACTAACGTTTATAATCTTCCCATAATAAGGATATACTGAACCACACGTAGCAATATCTCGTAGAGGCTAGTAGCACGCATTAAGAAATACATTAGTAATTGATATTTGCAAATATAATTAAACTTTAAAATTACGTTGAGTGATAAGTGAGTATCTTAAAGTGTTCTATCAAGAGTGCGGCGACATCCTTCGGTTGTCAAATTACCGCAGACCTTATATAATCCTGTTAAAATTACCTTCAACACTTGCTGAAAGTACCTACTGTGATAACTTGACTTGTTATATGCGACGTACTAACAGACCTACGGTCTTTCTCTTATTGCTCTGTAAGGGGACGACACAAGGTTATATATAAGTCAAGTCGTATTTATTTTTATGATCTATCTTGTTGGTTTATCTAGCTGGTAATATGTGAACCGAAGAAGACTTAGTTTGACTTCTAATCTAATTTTAATCTTTCCATTATTGAAAATATTTTCGTTGAAAGAGTTTTGGTTAGCCTTTTTTATTAACAAGTTTAAAGAACAAACTATAACCCGCTTATTGATAGAAAGCAAAATGAAAAATACATGTTTTGATATCTTTAATTTACGAAGGTTTAGCAACCCTTGTCTATCTCTACTTTTATAAACGTAATTTTTCAGATTTTATTTATTAATTATTAACAGTAACACTACTGGCCTGTCAAATATTAAAAAAGATTCTGCATAACGCTGTAGATCAATACTTAAATATTAAAAAAAGATTTTTCATAACCCTGTATTTGTAGTAGGATGGTTACTAAGAGAATTATTTATTGTTTATTATTGTTTAAAAACCAATAAAAAAACCAATTTATCACACGTAGAAGAACAACTTTTTATACTTTTAAGAACTTTAGGGACTCGATAGAGAAAAGTTAAGTCGTTTATCATTAGACAATATTGGTAAGTTGGCAAGCATTGTGTTAACCTGAGTAAGTGATATCTTTTAAAGATCTTTTGATTTGACTTTGATTTTCTTGTTTATTCTTATTATTATTTTTCTTTAAAGTTAAAAAATAAATATTCGTATCTATCTACTAAAACTAATTTAATCAAAGAACTTTAAAACAAGCAGATATCTACTTGTTTATAGTCTAACAATAGAATTTTAATATTCGTCAAAAAATTACATCTTACATTTTGCTATTGAGTAAAATACACTTTCTACTTTATAAAAGTGAAAGAGGAAGGTTGTTATTTAAAATATAACAGTAGTTCAGGAAAGTATTCTGATGTACAGTATCATTTTACAATGCTCTTAGAACTACCGCCCTGAGATGGTGTGAGAGTCTTGTAGCGAGTAAAACACTCTATTATTAAGGCTTTAATGCCTTAAAATAGTGCTCATTATTTTAATAACCTTTTTTAATATTACGAAGCAAAATGAAAATGTAACCTTTTTGGAGTGAATAAAAACATAATTAGATGCAAGTACTACATTAAACTAAGTTTCTGTTTAGAGTTACAAATAAATTAATATATAACAAATAAACAAAAAAAAAATGTCACGTTATTTACATAAAACTTTTTTATTTCATTATAATATCAAATATTAATAAAACAAAATCGACATATTTTTTTTGTATTTATTTGTTATCGTTGCGCTAAACTGACTTTGATGGCTGAGTAAAAAAATATTATTAAGAATTTATATAAAAGCGTTAATATTAAGATAATAAGTAATATTAATGTTGGTGTAAGTGTAACTAAACAAAGTTCTTGGTAATAAAACGCAGCTGAAGTAAATAATATTAAAGAAACCCACGTTATGGATATATTAAAAATAAAATCTTCTGCATCAAGTACTTAAACAGCTGAGTATCCGGAGGAGTACAGGTTGGTGACAGTTAATTTCGTTAAGATGTAGATAGAACACGTCGCAATTTTCTTCAGACGCTTTTCCTCTGCCTACTTTTATAATTTTTTCCCTTAACATGCGCCAGAATATATTTATAAGGTGTCGGTAAGTGCGTTATCGTTTAATTTATACAAATTACAAAAAATTACTGTTTGTTTATAATTTTTTTTTTAATTGAAACTTCTTTAGATTGGTAGTGATGAGAAACTCAATAAAACAAAACATAACAATAAAAAAACAAACACATTGCTCAGAGCAGTATTAATAAAGTCAAATACAAGGTGTCTTCTGGACGAGTCTCCCATTAAATACTCAAAATCACAAACGACTATATAGTTCGGCTTAGATCTTTGCACCGTTATCTTTATAAGTTTAATTTAACTTTGTTCATCCAGATGAATACACTAATTTACACCCTTAAAAATTAAAGACACTTAATTCGATAATTAATTGTCTATAATTTTAACTCTACACGTATAAATGTATAGATTTAATTTTAACGCCATCTAGTGTCTAGAGATCCAGTCTTGTCGGGATACTTTGAGTATTATTACTTTTTATATTGTGTCTTTTTTTTTGTTAACAAAAGTCTCAAACAAAGGCATTTTTGTTATAAACTTAAAACATATAACTGAATAATATGTAATGTAAAATACACTATCTGTAATATATGTGCTTTATTTCAAATATAAAATATTTTTAAACTTGTTCAAACTTTAAAACAATAATCCTTACAATTAATTTAATTTAATGTCTTTTACTTTATGGCATCTCTTTCTATGAAGGCTACTTCTCTGAAGTTTCACTTCTACGGTGTGTCAGTTGCACCTACCTTGTTTGTCACAAAATACATAAGCCGTTATTTGCGTTCTGACGTTCGTTGATAAAATAAATTTGAACTAATAAAGACAGTCGCTATCACAAAGCTTACTTTAACTTCTAAATATTTATATTGTTATAGCTTACTTTAATTTTTAAAGAATCAATAAAAAAAAATTGTTTTAAAAAATTTGCAAATATTTTTACTTTCAAAAGTTACGCAGGTAACATTTGAGGCTGTATAATGCCTGTACAATGGAAAATTTGAAGAAGAAAGCTGTAAAAATAGGCTGTATAAAGGCTGTATATTCGGATATACAGCCCTTAGATCCGCAATTTGAGCCCCAAATTATACAACTTTTAGTGTAGATCTAGCTTTATAACAGATGTATAATAGCGCAATAAAGGCTGACTTAGAGAATAATTAGATACCATTATACAGCTACTGTTCTTAAATCTTACTTGTTTTATTCAGATATACAGTCTTAGGCTTGTTAACGTCTGCATATATGTATGTTCGTGGTTGAACTCTTCCATATTTATTTTCTATTAAGACTATTAATGTCGGATCAATATAGTTATTATATGTTACTTATAAAATATACAGGGATAATAGGATTATAAAACACAATTCAATAAAAAATTATTGAATTTTAAAATAAAACAAAACTGAAATAAAAGTAAAAGTACATCAAAAATCGCTCACAAATACTCATTTTACAACTTAAAATAAAATATTTTCAATGCTCTTGTACTCTGAATTAAAACACACAGCAGGTTTATAAGATATTAAAGCTGGAGCTCTCAATCACCCTTCGTCAGATTTTAAATTGATTGATTGATTTGACTTTAATTTTAGGAACAAAAAATATAACGATAATTGATTAAGAGTGATGTCTTCATCGGGCTGTTTCATTTATGTCGATTTATTACAGTATTTTTAGCAATCTTTGTATGAAAACATAACATTATTTTATACACTTATACATTACTTCTTTTGAGAAAGTAACTACATGTTTATTTGTTTGATTATAAATATATCTGAATAATGTTTAAAATTTTAACTTTTTTGTGTTAGTATCTTACACAAATACACTATTCTAAATTTACTATAGTGTTGGTGTTACTGTCATAGTGCTACCTCATCATCCCTGGCAACTGCATTTATCAATAAAATATAAGACAATGTATAATATTAATTCAATGCGTTAGATTAACAGTTTAGTTTAATGATAACAAATTAAGCTTAATTGATATTAATTATAGTTTTATTTGACATTTGGAAAAGCGAGTATATTCTCATAAAATGTTCCTCACTAGTTTTCTATTATTTATTTTAAACATTCAATCACATACAAATTAAAACTACAGTGAGGTTTCTCTTTAAACTTTTATAATTCGAATATCAAATTATAAGAGATATAAATGTCATGACTCTCTACACTGAATCACTGCGAACTTCAATTAAAAACTCGTTTCTCGTTGTTAAAATGGTATAACAATATATTATGTATGATCTGCAAAATAGAACAGAATAAATAAAATACTTACAATCTCGTAGCTATGTTATTTCAATGGCAATGAACGATAGGCAACATATCAAAGATTTTATTCGAAAAGATAAAGTTTGAAAAGACATGTCGTCGCCGATGCTTAGAATCCGACCAATAAAAACTAAGTCTAAGAATCCCTCTTCTTTAGTCGGATAAAGTTGCAGGACATTCGATGCTGCTTAGTCCTGACTTCGATGGCTGCGAGAATTGAAGTCTAAAGATAACCATCGATGCTTACTCGTGAACTTTGACTTGTTTCTTTGTTATTTCTTTAAAATCCAATAACGATTGTAATAATATATTTAAACACAGAGTAAATTCTTCTCGAGGCTCTAAGTCAATTTGTGTATATTTTGTAAGTTTTTAGATCTGGAAATAATAAGATGAATACATAAAACAATAACTGCACAAAAAGTTTATCTAAGCTTCTTCTGTAATTATCGTTTTATGTATTAAAAAAAATTCTCTAAATAAAATATCAAATTTATTACAATAAATGTAAACATCGCTTCTATTAAGTAGCTTCTGAAAACATACATGACTATACTTTTAGAAGAAAAGTAAGATCATTAAATTATCCTCTCCAAATGGAACTTCCTAAAAGTTTCATGTTTTTTTTAATAAAGTTATTTCATAATAATGTTGTTATTTTCAGAACATGAACTGACACTGATTTCGCAATGATATTTTTATGTTGATTATTTGTGTTAATTATTTTTATTCATTTTTATTTATTTATTTATATCTTCACTTTTAATCAATAGTACTTTTCATTTTTGTTCGTCAATTAGAAGAGTCAGGAGGGCCTACTTTACTCATCGAAATAAGCTCTTCTGAAAGGACACCACATCACAAGTTTAAACCAAAGCCACAAAATTATTATTAGCAATAATTATTTGACACTAAATATATTTAATATTTAACAATAAATGTCTGTAACATTTTTCTACAGCTTTATAAACACTTTTAGTAAGTCTTAGAAGATGGTTTCATCGCGAAAGCCAAATCTTAAAATAACTGTCTGAGAATATAAAAATATTTTTCTAATGTCGTGCTATTCAGAAAAGTGTCATTGGTTAAATCCTAAAATGGATTTCTATTAAACAAATGCTTCTGCCAGCTCTAACCGTGGATAAAGTACGAGATGTCGAAATCAATTTTCACATTCATAAGTCGCTATTTTCGATATATTATAGACCAAGAGTCGATGGATAGTTTTAATTTATAATAATAATGTATATACTTGTGAAATCGACAGTCTTTTGTGATTATCAACACAGAATCAAAATTATTGAATCATTGTAGTTTCAATTTGGAACATGAATGTTATACGTTGTAGGCATTCACTGACAGATTTTTAGAAAATTTTACCACTATAGGAAAAAAACGTTGTGGAAAATATAATAGGACTATGCATTATGCAATATACAAGGTTCAACCACTTTATAATCCATTCAATTAGAAATTGACTTCAGAAAATCTCAATTTTTAATTTAAACAGAAGCAAGACATTTATGAAATTGCATTAATTTAAATACAACTTTTTATTTTTGTTCTCATGATTGTAATAACAAAGTGATGTATTGTTTAAAAAGTTACAGTGAATTTAATGGTAGCTCCTAGTCTCTGTCTGGTCTATTTGAGGAGTGACAGTATGCATCACACCGGCCCGTCCGGACATGCTAAATGCAGCCGAAGTTGTAGTGACAGGGATATGCACTTTGTAAACTAAATTTTTAATCGACCAGGTTATTTTAGCTCGAAGTGAATTATTAGCTTATGAACTTTTAGCTATTCAAGCTGTAGGTGAAATAGTAATATAGCGAGGATTATCAAGGCAATTAGACTAATTTGTTAAGAAGTTAAAGCTTATTTTTAGAAGCGGTTTCCTTGGCTTCAGCTTGATATGAGGCTTTTGTTTATGAATACAATTATTTGTACTGTTTAGTAATTTAATTTTTTATAAATCTGATAAATCACCGAGGTAAGAAAGCGGAACGGTAGACTAGTTTAAATTTTTTATAGAAAGCCATCTTCAGGGCGAGAGCGACGCTCGCATTATTTATATAAATCAGATTATAAATAAAAAATAATGTTATCTCAAGTTAGTGGTTTTATAATTGATTATGAAATTTATTGTGTAAGAAGTGTAGTTCTGACACTGAACTGTATTTTATTTCTATGGCAAAGTGTTTCTGTTGCTAAATATTTGTGACAGTTTAGTATTTTTCTATCGGCACTGCTGGTACAAAAATGAGTGGAGCGGAATTGAAAAGGTAAGAGGTTGTGTCATAAGGAGAGAAAAATGGTAGTCTCTTGGCTCTCGTGTTTAAAATAAGAAGAATAGCTAGGACTTTATGAATATCTTCTTTAAGAGGGTGGTACTCACTGGTCAAGTCACCAGTAGTATGAACCTTAAAATACAATGGACGGTCCTAAACATATACTCACACACACATACTCAGACACGCGTACTCTTTATGATCAGTGTTATGATTATACGATTATGGCATTAATTGCAATTTAACAAGGATAATTGCAATCCTATTGTCACAATTATAATTAAATATAACTTATAACAACAATATAATTTGTCGTTTCTGCATTAGAGAATACTGTATAATAAATTTCCTTTAACCTACTATAATTAAGGATTGGATTGATTCCCGTCTGATTTCCTTTAGACCCTCGTATCAGCCCTACATACTTAATTAAACTGTCAAAGGTTGAAGATCCGTGAATTTCAATAATATTTACGTCGACTTTTTTATCAGAGTTAAAGTGTATACAATTGTACCTTTTAGTATTGGTTGGTTAAAGAAAGGTTTTTATAGCACATCGAGTTCAAATATATCGGTAAAGCTACTACGGTAAAAAATGTTAATAAAAAATTGAGAAAAAACGTTTCTTATTACGAATTGTCACCCGACTGCTCACGGTTATATCAAATATTCTAGACAGTGTGAAAAGGAAAGTAATATATGGTTAAAGAAGAGGAACAGAGACAGTGTAAATCCAGCATTACAAGCTGCAAAGCTCCCCATTGATCACACTAATGCCTGAAGCTTTGAAAAAAGCCTTTTATTTATTGATACGGTAACAACACGTTCACAGGGCGCCTGTTTAGACAGACGACTCGTTGAACGTGTGGTTACAGTATAGTAAGTATACAAAATTGTAAATTAGAGGTTCTCGAGATAATTATTAAGATGTATATAAAGTTAATTTAATAGTTCCTGTATTAGAATTATAAGAACAATAAGTTGAATATCAGACCAACGATTCCTGCTTTTTCGCTTAAACTATAACAAACATACACTTCTGTAAATTATGAAATCCTTGAATGATGACGTTCCCTTAATATTATTTATTTTAAATAAGTTGCACTTTTCCATGACCTCATTAACAAAGAATTTGCCAACTCGCGTTACTCTGATTTATAAATACAAATTTACTTTTAAAAATGTTATGAGTGAGATATAATATCTTTTGTTATTCTTATGCTATTACTTCAAAAAACAAAACCGTCATTGTTTTATAACATATTTTCTAAACAAAAAATTATTCATATGTATTTTTTACATCTTGATTGCATTTTTGAATCAGATATTGTTATTTTAAAATACGTGCTAAATAAAGTTTTTGATCCCTGATGCAATAAAAAAAAGTTGTATGTATCTGTAATGTTATCTTATTATTAAAAACATATTGTACAAAATGTTACAACATATTGTACATAATTAATTATTTTCATAGCTACGAAGAACTATCAACCAACTCTCAGTGAGTTAAAATCATGTGTTATCATGAAAAACGAAATTTTACAAAGAATTATTACAAAAACAGAGTACTTATACGTAAATGTCTACAATTGGTTCCACTACAATTATGCCTTACATGCCATTGTAATCGACCAAACCTTAATAACGGCCTTGCACGAGAGAGTTTTATATTTCATTTTATATACGACAAAACGTGGTTTCTGTAGCGTGATAAAATATCATGTATTTTTATTATTACTAACAATTCACCCAGTTCGGTTATCATTAGAATTTAAAAGGCCAATAACTGAATTCTTATTTATTTATTTATATCTTGTCCACTTTTAATCCATATCAGTGATAAGGCTTAAATATTAATAAATTTTATTGAATAAGAGATTCATTTGTTAATTAGTTTTGTCATTTATTATTATAGATAATATTTTGCTTTTGAATTCTTTATCAGTGTCATTACAATAATCGTATTTTACATTCACGGGGTAGATCTGAATTAAGTTGAGTTCAATTGTTCCATTAAAAAATAATTGTGCTTTATTTCTGCTTTTAAAATTAAAAATTTTATTTTTTAATATGAAATAATCTTTTATTTCTTTGAAATACATAGTCATGTATAAACAAATATATATTACGCGAATATGGATTAAAAACGTTAGTGATATACCGTTTCAATAGAATAGACCAAATTAATTACAATGTTGGTTGCAGCTTTGCAGCTTTGACTGTAATAGTTAAACCTATGTTCATGTTCAAACTCCGACTACTTGTTACTTTGAGATCGAAATTGGAGAGAACCCAATATATAACCTATAATTTAGAGCTAGATATTAACATTTTGCTCATATCTATATTTATCTGTGAGTATGTCATGATTAAGTATGTTGTATCTTGAAGACCATTTCTGATATAAAGAGTGTTTTTATATTAATATTTAGATTTAATTTAAATGATTCGGGATGATCGAGATGATTCCTATCCTTCAAAGCATTTTGATTTATGGCATTTGTAATCACGTTCTTACCACGAATCAAATGTAATTATATGTATATCTGTGTATGTATTTGGTTTTCTCAAGTCATTCTTAATATATGATTTTAATATTAAGTGATATCATTTAAAATTTATTTATCATCAATTTAGTTTTTTCTGTCTCATAAGTATTGGTATTATTTGGTATTATTATATACTAAACTATTCGTAGACGCTCGTAGCATGCATCAAGAAAATAATTTGTTTTAATATTTGTAAATATAATTAAAATTTAAAATAATATAAATGTAATAATATATATGTATAAAAAATTTCTACTAATATGGATATATGGACAATCTGAAATAAAGTTTATTATTATTATTATTATTATTATTATTATATCTTCAATCAAGTGATAAGTGTATGTAAAGTGTTAAAGTGTCCTATTAAGAATGTGGTTAGAACCGTCGCTTGTCAAATTGCAGCGGTCCTTATATTATCCTGTTAATTACCTTCGACACTTGTTCAAAATATCTACTATGGTGAATAGACCTTTTTTTTTTTTTTTTTTTTCCGTTGGAAAAACCCGTTACGGGTACCTCGTCGGCCCAGGGGGGTGACGGCCGGGGGGTTATGTGGGACTACCCGGCAGCATAGAGGATGCTGCCATTTTTAAGGCTACCCACTAAAAAACCAACGGTTGCCCTCATCGCCGTAATGGGACGTCACGGGATCGCGTTAGCACACACCGTGATGCCCCGGCGAGACCCCCCGAATGAGGGTGCCCCGAGCAACGTAGAGCACCCTCCCATCGCAGGCCTATGTTAGGTAAGAGGGGTCACCCTCCCCCCTCACCAGGCCTATGGTGAGTTGACCTGCGACATGAGAGGCACTTGACAGAACTTGTTGTATTAAAAAAAAAATAACAGTTATATTATAATATACAAGCGATTGTACAAACGATGTATGCAAGGCTTTAATTAGATTGTTTTTGTCATAAAAAACAGTGCTATACGGATATAAGCTATTATACGAGTCTCACAACGGAACCAAACTCCTCGGTTAACTCTTATTTAATTAGTTTTTTATTTTTTATTTTATTAAAAAAGAAGAAAAGAAGCAAAAAGGTTTAAATAACTATCAAATCATTACTTTAGAAATAAATAAGCACATGTAATCTCAATATTATTTAGTTAAAAATATAATATAATGTAAAATTTTTTGTTTTAATTTAATAACAGTTTTTTTAATAAAACATTAATAATTAAGTACATGTTTTGTTTTCTTTAATATATAAAATTGTAACCTTTGTATAGCTCTTCTCTAATAAACGCAATATTGGAGATCTTGTTATTATTTATTGACAGTAATAAGAGCCCCCGGAGATGAGTCCCGGACACCGGTTATGAGAGTTCGGGGAATCATTTGTTACGTTTTCACTGCTGGCCTGTATGCTTAAGTGGATCAATATTTAAACATTAAAAAAGATTTTCCATAACCCTACATTTGTATTGGGATACTTATTTAGAGAATTATTTATACTTTATTATTCCACAATGTAGTTTAAAAACCAATAAAAAATAATTATCACACGTATAGGAATTTTTTTTTGTACTTTTAAAGACTTTGGGACCCGATGGAAAAAAGTTAAGTTATTTATAATTGAACAATATTGGCAAGTTAGCAAGCATAGTGATAACAAGAGTAAGTGATATGTTTTAAAGATCTTTTGAATTGACTTTGTTATTTTTTTTACCTAATCTAATTATTTTTCTGTAAAATTGAAGGTAATAGGAGTATTAAATGAAAAATATGAAATTGATACCGTAAGTAAAAAGTAAAAAATGACTTAGAGAAATAATTTTAGACGGAGTAGATAACATTTTTTTTATCTTTAATAGCTGAAATTCAATGTTTATCGAAAAATGACATCTGCGTGTTATTATTAAGTGAAAGAAACTTTCTACTTTATAAAAGTAAATTTATAAAACATAAAACAAGAGTACAAGAAAGCAGTCTGATATAGAGTATCATTTTACAACGCTCTTAGAACCACCATCTTGGGAATGTATCGGAGTCTCGTTTCGTGGAAAAACATTTTATTATTTAAGTCTTAAAATATTACTTACTGAGTCAGAATGGCCTTTTTTATAATAACAACCAATTGGAAATATCAACTTGTAGCAATTAATGAATAAAAGTTCATAAAAAAGGAAACTGAATTTAATTTAATTTCAGATTAAATTAATTAGTTTCTTTTCGGAGTTCAAAATAAATTTGCCAGAAATTTAATGTTTTATTTCTACGTTTATATTTCAACGCAAAAATTATAAATTTGTTTTTTTTTCAAGAATTCTTATCTATATTATACACCGAGGATATTATTGTTGACGGTAGATGTCGTACGATGTCGATGATGTACGCTTACTTTAATTCAAGTCTTTGTCAAATTAGTAAAAATTTACAAGTTATTTAATTTTACAACACCACATATATAACTTGGAATTGTATTTGATAGACTTATAAATCTATTTCTATTTAATATTTTTGACTATTTACGGAAATAGTCAAAAATATTAAATGGAAGATACGGATCTTAGTAACATGTGAGTAAATATATTTCTTTTAGATTTCAAATAAAAGAATATTGATTTAAACGTTAACTATACAAAGCTGTAGTTAAAAACGAGACGGAAGTAAAGAATGGTTGGTAAGAAATAAAATCTTCTGCGTCAAGTACTTAAACAGCTGAGTATCCGGAGGAGTACAGGTTGGTGACAGTTAATTTCGTTAAGATGTAGATAGAACACGTCGCAATTTTCTTCAGACGCTTTTCCTCTGCCTACTTTTATAATTTTTCCCGTAACATGCTCCAGAATATATTTATTAGGTGTCGGTAAGTGCGCCATCGTTTAATTTGTTTTAATTACAAATTTTTACTGTTTTTGTTTATATTAACTTATTTTATTTCAATTGAAACTTCTTTTGATTGTTTGTGATTTGAAATTCAATAAAACGAAACATTTCGAACGATAAAGATACAATTACATTGAACAGAGCAAAATTTATAAACTCAAGCATGAGGTTTCTTCAGGACAAGTCTCATATTAATGTGCATTAGAAAAAAAAATTACAGGACTACTATGGGCACTCATGTTCAGAAAATCTGTTATCCAGCTGATCAGACGAGGGGAAATATCGTACACTAAAACCTTGAATAAAAGGCTTGCATGCCGATCTAGGAACCCCAAAGTTGACCTATTTCGAAGGAACCTGTACTGAAGACCTTTAGGACATCATTTCCTTCTAGATATGCCAGAAAGAGCAAGTTCAATATTTTCCATAATCTTACAGGCATGGAGGTGGTTGAAATCGGTCTACAAATGGAGTCGGGACGGCGGGGTCTTTTCGGGCACGGTTTGTCGTTAGCAAGCTTGCAGGATTGCGAAACTATTCTTACAATTTATACAGCCTATCCTTATAACTGTCAGCACTTCTTTTACTCTATATTCCCAAAATTTTTAAAATTATCGAAAGTACTATATATTCATCTGTTTCTTTAGTATGATCGTTGTCACAAAACTTACCTTAACTTTTGTTATTGCCTAATCCTTTTATTAGAATTTATTATAATAAACTTATTATTTTATTATTGCTACATTAATAAAACATCCAAAGCGTTGCGTTTTAGAAAAAAAGTAAGATCTTTATTTAAATCTTTCCAAATGGAACTTCCTAAAAATTTATGCTTTTATTAAATTAAGGTATATAATAAAGTTACATGATAATAATAAATAATAGTTGAGCTTCTATGTAAATTTTAAGATATTTTCAAATTTTATGGTATTTTAAAAAGTTTGACTTGCTTAATTAGCTTTTGAAAATCGTTTGCTGAAGCTGTCATCGAAATAGTACCCGTACAGTAGGGATTATCAAAATACTAATTTAATGAGAAGAGAGAGCTATCGTTAGAAGTATTTTTTTCTTATAAAAAGCACTTCAGTTTTATTTGTCGCTGGTTTATGAATAAAAATATTTGCACTTATTTTGTAAGATTTATATGATTATTAAATTATTATTTATAAATTTGATTAATCAAGTAATTTATCGGAACTTCAAACTAGTTTCATTCTTTTTACAAAGCCGGAGTGGGTGGAGCAAAAGGTAGAGTGCGATTTATATTATTTTAGTTATTTATTTTCACTACAATTTATGTCACAATAAAAAGAGCAATGTGTAGTTTCGTTTCATAATAAAGTAATAAACGTCACACAAAAGATATTGAAGACAACAGACGTCAGTAAGGTTTATAAAAATCAACCTAATTAATTACCTAAATCTAAATAATAAGTAATATTTTTATTATAGTAACCAAAAATGAGGAATTAAATAAATATCTAGTTTATATTTATTTGTGGAGTGAATGGTTTGTTTTGATTCAATTCAGGATACAATTCTCTTGATCTATTGCCTCTCAGTCTCAGTCTATTTGGTCGCCGCTGATCGGCTAGTAAATATTGTTCTCTTATAATTAATGTTATGAATACTATCATAATATCGTTAATATTAAATATTAAATATGTTGAAATAAATCCAATATATATTTACCATCCTAAAACAGCAGTTCTAATAGTAAGACATAAGAAGTGAGGGAAGATAGGTCCGCTCCCCCCCTCGTCTTCACTCTCATGATTAAGGGAAGTTTTTATGTCTTTTATGTCAAAGATGACCTCAACCTCTCTGGTAAACAAAACTAAAACCGTCCATATTTCAAGGTTTATAAAATGTTAAATGAAGATTTTTAAAAGCGATGATAATAATGATAACATAAACAAAATGAAGTCATTTCCGGTAATTGAAACTTTTTCATTTAAAAGATTTATTTATCTATTGACTTATTCCGATTTAAAATAGGTTTATAGTAAGAAAATACTACAAAGTAATTTATGAAATCCTTGTGTTCCTTAAATCAATATGGCATCTCTTAAAATCAAAAAAGTTTTTCTTTGTAAAATAATTTATAATTTCATTATATTTATATTAGTGAAGGCATTTACGAAAATCTATTGAATTATCAACAGTTTTGGTATTAACCACAACTGAATAGTGACAACGGACGGCCCTAAACACACACACAGACACGACGCGCGCACTCATTATGATCAGTGTTACGATTATACGATAAATGATTTTATTGCAATTCCTAAAAGTTCATTTTCGTAAGGTCGCAATTTGTAATCGAAGACACAGTATATCTTTTATTTGTCAGCATGCAATATAAATTGTCATTTATGTGTAAGAAAATACTGGCTAATTTCCTTTAACCTACTATAATTAAGGATTGGACTGATTGGAGTCTGATTTGCTTTAGACCCTCGTATCAGCCCATACTTAATTAAACTGTCAAACGTCGAAGAGCCGTGAATATCAATAATATTTAGGTTTGAGTTTATTAGAGTTACTGAGTGTGAATTGTATTTATGGTACTGTCTAATAAATCTGCAATTGAAACCCTTCAATTGCAGATTTATTAGATAGTACCATTTATTACCAATTAATTAATTAATTAATCAATACCCATTGAGTTTAAAACACTGTAAAAATATTTCAGGGCTACCATTGGTAATAAATTGAGAACGTCGGCTGTCGGCTGTAAGAACCAACATGTTGGCCTGAAGGTTTGCTGGTTGTTTAGTACGTAAAATTATACTGTTTAAGGCTTACTGTCAAACATTTTACACCAGCAGCCTTTGGGAGGACTATAGTCAAAGAGCGGCTTATAGAGTTCAATATAATAATCTTTTCATGGCGCTGTTGAGGCTTCCTTATCATTGTAGTGCGTCAGGCATGTTTGCAGATGCTCACACTGACGATTATTTCACGATAATCCGTAAGAAGATGGCGTCAATAATACAAAGGGTAAGGGTAACCACCAACAGCATCCTTAAGATTTTTGCAGAAAGACTGAATATGCCGACCATGCGGACGTTTATCAGTTTACATGTACAAAATGTAATTGGGTCCATCTCGCTGCGGTAACTATTTATTTATATTGTTTATGTTTGTATTTTGTTTTTAATAACAAAGTTCTTAAGTAACTCTATTGTATTAACGAACTATGAGCCTGTGATGCTTGAAAATCAAAGATTTTTATTTTATTTTTAGTATTTTTTTATTTTATTAATACAATATTCAAAAAATTATAAAATTAAATGTAAGGTAAAAAAGTTTTAGAGGCCAAAGGTTTCTTATTAGTAATTGTCAATCGACTTCCCATGGATATTAAATCTTTGAGACTGGGTGAAAAGGAAAGTTATAGATGTTTACAGAAGAGGAACAGAGAGAGTTTAAATCCGGAATTACAAGCTTCAAAGCTCCTCCATAGATCACAGTAATGCGTGAAGCTTTCAAAAAGCCCGCAATTTATTGATACGGTAACAACAGGTTTACAGTGACTGAGTGATTATAGTACAGATTGCAGTGTGTGTGTATGTGTGTATGTCATCAGATATTGCAAGCAAATGAACCAAATTATTATTTTTTTTCAATTAAATAATATAAAATTATTTTATCCTGTAATGTTATCTTATTGAGATCAAAACGTCTATTACAATAATTTTAATTACTGTAATAGCTGCGTAGAACTAAAAACACGCTCACATCGAGTTACAATTTTATATTATCAGATCTAAGCACGAAAAACCTAAATTTAGATAGATAGATAGATAGATAAGCACTTTATTGCATATTAGACAATACAAAAATAAAAAATAAAATAAAAAAAAAAAAGGAAAAACTTACAATATTAAATGAAACACGAAACTTACAATATTAAATGAAAAAATTTACTTAGAATTACTAAAAATACTTTCGATTTAACTTTTATAACTAGCTGTTAATCGTAAAAATTGTTTCATGACATTATACAAAGTTTTAGTGTTAGTTATTATTGGCTTAAGATATTGGTCTACAGAAATTGCGTTGGCAACTTTTTATTTTATGAGGAGAATATTTGTTTGCCGCGACTTTAATATATTATATTATATATTATATAAACTACAATCAACGTTCCTGAAAACTGATCTTTTTTCCTTTGTAACAAAAAAAAGAGTACTACATGTCTAGAATTTTTCCAGTACAATAATGCCTTATATACTTGACTGACTGATTATGTAACTGACTGGCATGAGAATGAGCTTTTTATTTTATTTTCTTTACGACCACCTACTATTTCTGTTGCGTGACAAAACTCCATGTAATTTTATGGATTACTAACAATTCTAGTTCTGTTTAAATGTGATTTTATCTAGTTCCCAAAAACTCAAACCTATATACAATTGTGTTTGTGTATATGAATAATTCAATAATCAATTGCTAATTATTATAATTGGAAATATAATTGAAATATCTATTAATACAATATAAACTAGTATTGAAAATCGACTTCCACAGAGTTACTTAAAATGTGGCAATGCATTATAAATATAAATTGAAGGGAGATATTAGATTCCATTATTTTAAAATAAAGCGGCCGAGGGTTTTTAATTTTAAATTATATATAATATAATAAGTAGCTACCAACATGTATAATTAAATGTACATTAATTAAATGTAATCCAGTAAAAATAAAACAGTAGATGTATTTATAATTAAATAGTTGAAATGAAAGACTACATATACTCTCATAATAACATTTTGGTCATATATTTTTATATTCGAATTCAAATTCAAAATATCTTTATTCAAATAGGCATTTACACGCACTTTTGAATCGTCAATTATTACATTATAAAAAAGTCAGTATAGTCAGTCCGTCCTTAAGCTACCACCATCTCGGAATGCTGTTCTGTTGAGAAGAGCTGGCCAGAAACTCAACAGTAATCTTAAAAAGTTCTATGGAATTATTAGGATATACTATACTAAACTATTCATAGCAATATATCGTAGACGTTTGTAGCATGCACAATGTAAATGCGAAAAATATGACTTAGTTTTAACTTAAGATTTTGCGAATGTAATTAAGCTTTATAATCATAATATAAGTATAATTATCTGAAAGTTCTCCATTAGAGTGCGGTTAGACCACTCCCTTGTCAAATTGTGCTTGCGTGTTGTTATCGAGTGTGTTGTCGAGTCAAGTTGTATCTATTGTAATAGTCTATCTTATTAATTTGGGGTCAATGGGAACTGGACAAGCTGGTAATAGAAAATGAATCGTTTTCCATGGTCTTACTTTCTAAAATATAAACAACAATTATAGATATATTTGTTAACAAATTGTGTTAACGAATAATTACGTTTACCAGAACGTATGCAGGGTTGTAGTCATAAGCAACAGCTCTATTAAACAAGTCTTTTACAAAGTAACCGCAGTCCTCGGTTTATTCTCATTTGATTTGTGTGTTTTTCTTGTGATTGAGCTGAGCGAAGCGAAGCTCTTTACTACCCAAATTTTCAACTCTTTGTTACCCTACTCCTCCTTCAATTTACGAGCTACACGCGCGAAATTTTTCACACATGCGCAAAACTCGTTCTGAAACGGAATTGAAAATCAGCCGAATTGTAATTGTAGTTTTCGAGATAATTGATAAAACGTGTCCCACAGAGTTAACATATAGAACGATTTTGTTTCGCGCGCCCTGCGTCGCGAGGCTAACCCCGCTTGCGTGGACCTAGTATGAAATCCCCATATACATTAGTTTAATAAATTTTACACACTTAAAAGTAAAGACAAATAATAAGAACAAACAATAACCCGTGGAAATAAATAAGCAAAATAGCAAGTACATCTTAAGTTATTTTTAATATACAAAGTTGTGGAAATCCCTATCTAGTTTTACTTTTATAAACGCAATATCGGAGACTTTGTTATTATTTATTGACAGTAATAAGTCTCCTAGGAATAAGATTCGGTCACTGGTTATGAGAGTTCAGGGACTCATGTGTTATATTTTCACTGCTGGCCTGTATGTTTAAGAAGATCAATATTTAAATATTAATAGGATTCTCCATAACCCTAGATTTGTATTGGGATGGTTACTTGAAAGATGGGAAAGCATGTATAGTAAAATTTTAAAAATAAATGATGGGCATACCAACACATAATCTAGTAATAATTACTAAAAATAATTGAACTAACGAAGTATAGAACAAGCAGATATGTTTTTATTTATAGTTTAATAATAGAATTTTAATACCATTTGAAAAACTACATTTGACATGTTGTTATTAAGTTAAAGAAATTTTATACTTTATAAGAATGAAAGAGGAAGGTTGTTATTTAAAATATAATAGTAGTTCAGGAAAGTATTCTGACGTAGTATCATTTTACGATGCTCTTAGAACCACCGCCCTGAGATGGTGTGTGTTTCCTTGTAGTCAGGAAAAACACTTTATTATTAAGGCTTTAATGCCTTAAAATAGTGCTTACATAATTTTAATAACGTTTTTTTTAATATCACGAAGCAAAATGAAAATGTAACCTTTTTGGAGTGAATAAAAACATATTTAAAACGGATGCAAGCACTACATTAAATTAAGTTTTTGTTCAGAGTTACAAATAAATTAAATATTATATATTAAAATAAAACAAAATTTAAATAAAAGTAATAGATCATCAAAAAATATCTCGAAAATACTATGCATTTCATTTTACAAATTAAAAAAAATATTTTCTAAGTATTTGTATTCTGGATTACACACATCAGGTTTATAAGCTATTAAACCTGGAGCTCTCAATCATCCTCCGTCAGATTTAAAATTGATTTGACTTTAATTTTAGGAACTAAAAAAATATAACGAAAATTGATTAAGGGTGATGTCTTCATCAGGCTGTTTTATTTATGTTGATTTAATACAGTATTTTTAGCAATCTTTATATGATAACAAAACCTTTTATACACTTATATATTACTTCTTTTGAGAAAGTAACTATATGTTTATTTGTTTGATTCTTAAATATATCTGAATAATGTTTAAAATTTTCACTTTTTTGTGTTAGTATCTTACACAAATACACTATTCTAAATTTACTATAGTGTTGGTGTTACTGTCATAGTGCTACCTCATCATCCCTTTATCAATAAAATATAAGACAATGTATAATATTAATTCAATGTGTTAGATTAACAGTTTAGTTTAATGATAGCAAATTAAGCTTAATTGATATTAATTATAGTTTTATTTGAAATTTTGCGAGTATATTCTCATAAAATGTTTTTGATTAGTTTTTTATTGTTTATTTTAAACATTAAATTTTATAATTACAACATCAGATTATAAGATATAAACGTTAGTACCCTCTACACTGAATCACTGCAAATTTCAATTAAAAACGACTTTATCTTTGTTAAAACGGAATAATAAGATAATATGCAGACGAGATCTGCAAATACAACAGAATAAATGAAATACTTTAGTTCATTGTCATTTCAACGACAACATGCAACATATCAAAGAGATTATCCGAAAACATGTAGTCATCGAAAACGTGTAGTCGTCGGTGTCTCACAACGGAAAGCGAGTTTTGTTTAAGAATTTTTTATTTGTTGCGGTTACAGTAGCTTGAGAAATCATTCACTGCTCTTTAGTCCTGACTTTGACTCCGAACATTATTGTCGATGCAAACTTGTGAAGTTTGTCTTACTTAGTTGTTATTTCTCGAAAATCGAAAAAGATTGTAAGAATGTATTTATGCTAGAGAGTAAATTTTTCTTGAGACTTTAAGACAATTGGAATATATTTTACAAGTGTTTAGATCTGCAAACAATAATGAAAACTTCTTGTGTAGTTATTGTTTAATTTATTCAATAAAAAACTCTAAATTATCAAATGCATTACAATAAATGTATTGTCCCACTATAATTTTTTTTTAATTCAGATTAAAGCAGCACTTCAACTCACTTATTGTATGATTATTTTATGTATATATTATATATGTGATTTTTTAAAATTATATATATAAACTATTATGTTTATGTATATTGTGTTATTATTTATATTTAAGTATATTAGTATATTTTTATACTTTGTTAGTATTTCTTTTGTTAAATGTATCTGCAAATTTTCGTTTAATTTGCTGTACTTATTAACTGTGTATCTTATTATTGTATAATGTTACTAATGTACCCATCAGGGTAGCTGGAAGTAATCTCTTTGAAGAGATAAGCTATCCCATGCACATTTGTTTATAATAAGAATTGGTGCATAAATAAATAAATTAATTAACATCGCTTCTACTAAGTAGCTTCTGAAAACATACACGAATATACTTTTAAAAGAAAAGTAAGATCATTAAATAATCCTCTCCAAATGGAAGTTCCTAAAAGTTTCATGTTTCTTTAATAAAGTTATTTGATAACAGTTTGTTTATTTTCGGATCATTAATGGATCTTCACTTCACTGGCTTCCCAATGACTTTTTTATATTAATTTTATTCTTAAAGATATTGCTACTACAGCGGTTATTTGAAAACTCTTTTTTTTAACTTCTGTATGTCCAACTGCAGGTGTTCCCACAAGGTCTTATAAATTGTAAATAAATAAAGATTACAAGGTTTTTATTATTATTAAGGTTTATTGTTAAATTTTTCGTGTTTCCTCTGCAAATAGATTTATACTCAATAGTAATAATAACATTTATTAAATATCAATTCTTACCACAAATTGTTACTTAAAATTAAATATAATATTTCGCTAGAAGGTTCTAAAAACACTTTTGGTGAGTCTTTAAAAATGGTTTCACTGCGAAAAGTAAATCTTAAAATAACCGTCTGATAATATAAAAATATCTTTTTTATTTTGAAAAGTGTGATTCGTTAAATCCTAAAATGGAGTTCTATTAAACAAATGCTTCTGCCAGTTCTAAGCGTGGATAAAGAACGAGATGTCGAAATCAATTTTCACATTCATAAGTCGCTATTTTCGATATCTTTTAGACCAAGAGTCGATGGTTAGTTTTAATTTATAATAATAATGTATATACTTGTGAAGTCGACAGTCTTTTGTGACTATCAACATATAATTAAAATTATTGAATCATTGAAGTTTAAATTTGTAGGCCTTCCCTGACAGATTTTTAGAAAATTTTACTACTATAGGAAAAAACGTGGGGGAAAGTACAATAGGACTATGCATTATGCAATATACAAGGTTCAACCACTTTATAATCCATTCAATTAGAAATACACTTCAGAAAATCTAAATTTTTAATTTAAACAGAAGCAAGACATTTTTGAAATTGTGTTAATTTAAATACAACTTTTTATTTTTGTTCTCATGATTGTAATAACAAAGTGATGTATTGTTTAATAAGTTACAGTGAATTTAATGGTAGCTCCTGGTCGCTGTCTGGTCTATTTGAGGAGTGACAGTATGCATCACACCGGCCCGTCCAGACACGCTAAATGCAGACGAGGTTGTAGCGACAGAGATATGCACTTTGTGAACTGAATTTTTAATAGACCAGGTTATTTCAGGCCTAAGTGCCTAATTAACTTTTGAAAATTGTCTACTCGAGCTGTCAGTGAAATAGTAAAAATATAGTGGGGATTATCAAGGCAATTAGACTAATTTGACGAAATATTTGGGCTAGTTTTAAAAGCAGTTTCTTTCATAACCCTTACTTCAGTTTGATTTGAACCTGTGTATGAATACAAATATTTTTACTTTTTTGTAATATTTATGTGATTATTATATTATTTATTAATCGGCTAAAACAAAAAAAATATACTAAACTGCAAAATAGTTTCATCTTTTTTAGAAACCTACAGTCAGGTGGAGTGCGATGCTTGCATTGTCTATGTGATTCACCCAAAAAGAATACGAAGACCAGTGGATATAGTAAGAGCCAAGTAAAATCCAAAATTTAGTAAAATCATCCATTGACTAGCATCGTCCCACACTCATACAGAAAACCGGCCTGAAATAGCAATCGTACTTCGTATTCTGGTGACGGCAGACTCGTACTCGTCAGGACTCCGCTACATTTCATAGATAAATAGATTAGCATTTTATTGTAAATGAAAAGGCTTATCTATCTATCTAAAAATGCAAATGTGGTCTTATTGATACGAGTTGTCTCTGACAACCTAGATTTTTGCAATACGAGAGGATTGCATGACACAAACCTAAACTCTGTCTACTATCAACGCCTTGGTTGTACGTAGACATGGACGACCATGCAGAGTTCACAGGTGCTTCCATATGCCCTTTTTCCTAGATCCCAAGAATTGCCAGGTTCAATTAACGTATTGTCAACGTTCCTTTGGAAACATCTGACTATTGCTGAGTACGGAGTACAGTTTGTGTAAAATGTCCACATTGCAGAATCCGAAACGCAAAACAAATCAGCAGATTATGATAAAATGTAGTCCGTTTTTACTTTTTTCTATTTTACTCGGTTCCCAACTGACCCAACGATGTAAACACCTCTCACCTCTGCTTTGTAACTATTTGAGTATTAAACAGTGGTTTCATATTCTCTTTGTCTGAGGAATGATATTTGATTACACGCAGGATTATATTTATGAGGTGAAAAATCTAGTCCTGTAATCAACTATTACTCCGTTATTCACCATCACCTCCAGACAGATAAACCACACCTGTTTCTCACGCAGGCTCAAATAAGTCCATCCGATGTGTCGTACTTAATCTACCCAGGATATACCCAGCAGTACAGTTTTAATTCTAGTGCGGGCATATGTGTATACGCCATCGAAGAGATTTGTTTTTGGCATCTCCGTAAATTTGAGAAATTTATAGTTTTACAATAATATAGTTTAAACAATTAAGAATAGCCGTAAAGAATTTTCCTATTGAGAAACTGTTCTATTGATAAAAGACTATTAAAATCAATGGAAATTATTTAGAGCGTCAAATTAGTAGTTTATATACCTAATTACACATAATTATAATAATTTATACAAAGTTATAGATTAAGAACAATATTAAACTTCGTAAGTAACAGAAAGAGAATCCTATACAATATTGGGAGCTATTTCGATGCAAATGGCACATAGTTGAAATATGCGACACCAAATGAATTCATAAATTCCAGTAAATGCTGCTGGAGGTACGAGCTGTGGCGATCTCTGTCTTCAGTGGCTTGTATTAAATTTTAAAAATATTAAAGCTATTTTATTTCATAAATCGTGAAGTTGCGAATAACATTAATAGGAAAATCGTTCTGTTATAAGTTCTATGAGGAAAATGGTATTGAAATAGAAATATAGAAAACTACGTTTCCTTGAAAAATATCTTATTATATTTGTTCTTTAGGGGTTCCTTATTTGTGCAAAATTTGTCACGTTTACTTTGAGTATCTGTTTCTTTTTTATATATATATTATAAATCATCACCACCGTCGCGATATAGACAGTAATATAATTGGAAATGCTAAATTCATCGATGCGAACAGCGTACGGTAGCTCAATTGGTAGAGTGACGGGACGGTTTCGTAGAGGCTGCTGGTTCGAATCCCGCTCGTATCGATAAATTTTTCATACTATATTTCTTTATAGATAGCTTTACAGATAGCAATGGAAAGTAAGATAATGATATTATTTAGTTTTTAAAATAGTATATTATTGCTTTGTTAACATCAATTGTATTTTATATCATCTCATAGCGTATATTAAGTAATTGCACTCTTAGACGCAGTGCAACATGTATATGATGGATGCACTACAACAAGTCTCTATACAATTTGTTCGTTTGCAGTATCTTTTGAATCCAGTATTTTTTGATCGGGCTACATCGTATATTGCTTTTGAGCTACAGAATAATCATCTTCATTTTCACTCCACTTATTTGTTATGAAAGTTGATTCTATTCAAGAGGGTATAACTTTAAATCTTTGAAAGAGATATCAAGATGGCGTTTAGTTCATAAATATTGAAAACGAGACGCGCTGGTAGAATTCGTCAGAGATCGCCGGAGTCTGATAACTTGGATTACGTCTTATCTTTCAATAATTAAATTTATCTGACATTGCAAAAACCTACTGATATCTAAACATGTTTGTTTTGAAAAATTTTTAAAATATGATTTAAAAGGGAATGTAAAACCAACAATGTCTTTATTTCAATTTCCAATCCTATGCATTTAGCCGTCTCTCTTCTATATATGTCAAGAATTGTTGTTGCAGGTCTTTTAAAATATGATTAATCTCTATGATTCCAAGTAGCTTACATTTTTCTCGTCATAAATAAATAATAAATGAGACAGAATTTCTGCAAATTCTCTAACTTTGGCTTCGAGCCAGAACTCCCTGCACTTAAACCAATCCATAAGAGTTCCTGGGCTACGGAAAACACTTATATTTTCATATTATTTATACTATATATGTGGAAGTCATATAAAATTTTTGAAAATAAAATATTATTCATATCACGCAATATGTCATTGCACGATATCACGTTCTATGATTCTTAAACGTAATGACGGATTCGTGCTCGAACCAAATATGATGCCAGGACGGTATTATTTCTTTTACGACTTATTGCCAGCAAATAACATATACAGTGGCATTTGTAACAATAGTTCTCTGTAAATAAATATAATGCAGAACAGTATTAGTGGATTTATTAATACACTTACAAAACATATACAGTTAATATCGTTTCTTAAATAGTTTTCTAAATACACTCTACTTCGTAGATGTTCAAAAGTCGAGGATTTTCGATTTACGAGGGGATATAATTGATAAGGGGCTTTAGTTGCAGAAGCATACGAATTTTCACCTACATAATATATATAATAATCAAGTCACGTAGCAATCAAATTAATAACATCATTTCTAGAGATTAAGAAATACAATATAAAATAAAAAGATTCTAGGTTATGGTTATTAATTTAATTATAACACAAGTTATTTAATTATAATCCATTAAGAAAATAAGGCATTCAATACAATACATCTCGGAGAAGACGACGACGAAGGAATTTTTTTATTTGATTCTTTACTTTGAATTATTATGTAATCTCCAACTGAAAATGTAGGTACTCTTACTTAACCTATAAATTGAACCAAATTAAACTAATAAAAATTAGGTTGATTTATCCAAACAATTACAATCTTAAAAAGCAACCCTGGGCAAAGGGCTTTGGACTATCCCGCTTGTGATGTCGGAGATAGCTGAGCGATATAGCTATAAATTAAACTCGGCCCACATTGTCAGTGTGTCAAAACAACGACATCGACATTGTTAAACTTCGCTTCCATACTTTATATAATCACAATCTCACCTCTTAATACACTCACCAACCACGACAAATAAACCAAGTGACCAGGTTCATACCTCCAGAAGAATTGATTGACCTTTCGAGTCGAAGACGACTGTCCTCTTGCCGCCTATACATATCAGGTGACGTCACAGCTTTTACCTTTCTATTAAGTAATTAATTGAGGATTTTTAATAAAAATAATATAGCTATCTGCGACATATAAACAACTAAATTTTTTTTAGTAACGGTGCGAATGCGAGATTAAATTTTTTTAAATCATTTTGAAATATTTTAGATAGCAGATCAAAAATAGACTATCCCCGATACCGAGTATTGGTTCCGCAGAGCCGGAAATGTGGCCGCTATAAACCTAACTCACGATCTGTCGTATTTACTATTTATGTACGAGCATTAGATTGATGGCTCTGAAAGTTGTAAAAAGAAAAATATTCAACGATTTCAACTGTTTATACATATTTAAAAACAATCTATGGCTTTTGGATATATATATGTTTATTTCTATAGTAATTTTAGGATAGGCTATATATTCTTATTATTAATATAAAAGTAGTTGTGATTGTAAAGTATATAAATATTTGAAAAACACATGAAAACCAAGCAAAACTCATTTTCGTGGTGGATTTCATGTAATAATTCAATAAGGTAAGTTTTCTGTTACTGTCAGTGGCGAGGGAGAGCCAACAAACGACATGGTTGTAGATTAGTTTATCAAAATAACAAAGATAGACAAGATTAGTGAGAAAAAAGCACAACGACAGATTCTACTACTAATTAAAAAGTATCGATATTTAAATTAAATGGAAGTAAAATTTAAATTTGAGTATAGCAACGAGAGTTCTTTGGTCATAATTCAAATCGAACTTTTTTAAAAGAAATACAATGAAGCTGAAGAATGAAGGGCTTCTCTAACTTTATTTTATTTTTCTGTAAACGTGGTAACTTGTATTTAATATAAGATAAGAGAAAATAAAAAATAAAAATAAGCTTAAAGTAAAAATAAATAAAAATTGTCAACTATTTTGTTACCAAACTGCAGAAGGTCGCTTTCCTCACGGTACTTGTACCGAGTGCTATCGAACACATCTGGCGTGAGTAATCTTGTTATAGGAAAAACTTTGTTAATAAGAGCGCTGTTTGGTTTCCAAATATATTACTATATTCTGGGTAATAGTTAATACTACTCAATAATACATTCGTTATGACACCGACTATTCTAAGTTTATCTTTTACACCCAGCGTTTTGAAGTGATGTTTAAGTATTAAGAGCATTATTATAACAATTTTGTACTAAAAATGAAAGATGTATTTATTAAACTGCTTCATTTAAGTTTCATACTCTATTGTGTATTATTCTGGCCTATTTTTATTGTTAGATTAGGAAATTAAGGGATGAGGGTATTTATTTATAAGAAAACATGTAGTCATTTTATCACGAATTGATAATAAGTCAACACTTTATTTACACATTATTAAAAATATGTTAGTCGACGTCTTTGAACATTTCGTAGAGAGCATAAAAAGGGATTTGGTAGAAGAGGTAGGAGACATTAGTACCGCATCCATTGCTATCTAGCCATTTTATCAAGTCCAGGTGGATAGTGGGGAGGACGTGGCTGTTCATGTGGTTGTGGATAAGGGTAGTTGGGAGGGTAGTGAAGTGGATAATTAGGAGGATAGTTAGGAGGATAGCTTGGGGGATAGTTAGGTGGATAGTTAGGCGGGTAGTTGGGTGGGTAGTTGGGTGGGTAGTTAGGTGGATAAGTTGGTGGATCTGGGGTGGGATATTGTTCAGGCATGTCGGGTGGTTGGCTGTAGGGTGGTGGGTGCCATTGCTGCAAGTGCGGCGGAGCTGGTGGCTGGTTGCGATAATAGCAGTGCGGCAAGCAGTACCCGTTGCCGCAGTAAGGACTGCATGGAAGGCCGTGCGGAGCAGGCATAACTGATAATATTTGAAGTATTAACAATTATATTATTATGCAAATAAGTGAAACAAAAAAAATAATTACACTTTAGTATTCATAATAAATTTCAATTATTTTATACAATTTTACAACAATTGATACAGCAACAAATATTCACCACGAAATAAAATTATTATATAATAATCAAATTATTGTAATTCTACTATGGTTCTTATTTTTTATTCTAAAAAATGGCATAATGAATATTATACATTTTTGCTTATTTAAAAAAGAATAATATTTATATATTTATGGCTTACCTTTTACTCAAAAACAAAACACGTTAAACCAATTCAAATATAGCACAGAATACTGTTATTGATAATTTTTAAGGTATGTTTTAGTGATAATATCCTTATCATGTACTGCTTATCACTGATAAGATACTGAGTTGTGACAAACATAGCATACATGATCTTATATTGATTAAAGTCATTAATATCAGGTGAATCATTTTCCTGGACAAAGAACACAAAGACTCATACGTAAAAAGGTTAGATATATAAGTATTGGTAAAAATATGTAAAAAAAAAAAACTTTTGTTAAATAATCGTAATATCATTTATAACGAACACACGTGGTTGGATTGTTTAAAAAAAAAGATCTTTCAAAAGTTACTGGTTTAGATCTTTTATTATTATTTTTTAAAGCTTTTCTCGCCTAGCAGTTCTATTATAATATTAATAAAAATCGGACAATTTCAAGTCTGACTCGCTCACCAAAGATAACGTAACAAATTATGTAGAGAACTCTGTGTAATTATTTCTAAAATTGATAGATCTATATAGCACGGGAAACGAGGATGTGTTTGTTCGTTTCAAGTTTCATGACTACAAGATAGGTTTAATTGAAAATTAGTGGCAATAATGAAATTGACTTTTTGGTGCCCCGTCTTGCGCGTTAGATATCTGTTATATATAACCTTTTTTTTTTTAGTTCGAAATTATTCCTTAGTGCATGTTTAAAGTTTTAAATTTCACGCACATTGAGTAACGGAAAGTACCATAAGTGTTGATATATTATATTTAGAAAGGCTACATTCATCACTGCTAACATTAAGGATTTTTCTATTAAGAAAGTAATGTCAGTGATACAACATTGTTGCGAAGTTCAGGTATTCAGAACGTATATTATTTAATATCTTAAGCATTTATTTGTCAAAGTTATTTGTCAAAGTCAACCATAGTTTATTTGGTCATTATTTCAAAAAATATGTAAAAATATGTAATCATAGTTCAAAAGTGAAGAAATTATATAATAAATAATATTTTATGCACTGTTACAAAGTTACGTTGGTGAATTTTAATAAATGTGGGCTATTAAATTGGCAGTTATGATTTTATTGATTTTGTCGACATTTAGATAAACCAAAATTAAAAACAATTTAAAAAAATTAATCATAAAGAAGAAAGTTTTTAAAACACAAAACCACAGAGAAACCGCATTAAATAATTGTTAAGAATGTTTACCCTCCATTTGTTTTTAAATTTGTGCAAAGAAGCCGTTATTTACTTAGTACGCTTCGTTTCTTTACAAGGTATTTAGATTTCGAAGCGTCTTTTCTCAGTTTTGTGTTTGTAAAATGGAATTTTCTTGTTGATAAAGAGGAATTACAAATTGATTTAGGAAAATACTCTAACAGAAATTTTATTTATAAATATTGTTTTCCTCTTTCATAAATTGATGTACTTTTATTAATAATTTAAAAACAACAGTTTAAATGTTAAGATTTAAGAAATTGTTTTAAATGTACGAAATAAAAATAAAAGTCATATAATTCAATTCAATTTTGTATTTTAACAAACTAACATATACACATTATTAGCGAAACGATAGCTAAGGATTCTAGTTGGTATTTCATTTGTTTACTTTTCCTATCATAAAAGTGACTATAGTCCCATTTCATATACTCCCATAATATGTGAAATTTCTCATGAATTGACATTTCTGATAAATTTTTAATATTGCCAATAAAAATATGAGGAACATGTATTTTAAACCGAAGTTTCTGGATTTTAAACGTAGAATTTGTACTTTCCTCTTACAATGGACGATGAACTGGATATCTATTAGGATCATTGGGTATTCCAGGTGGATATTGAGGTGGATAATTAGGTGGGTAATGAGGTGCTTGATTGGATGGGTAAGTAGGTGGGCGATTGTTCAGATTATGGGGCGGGTATTGAGGTAGTTGATGAGGTCGATTAGGGGCTGGGTATTGTGGTGGTTGTTGATGCTGGTTATGTGGAGGATACTTCTGAGACGGAGGCTCGCTGTTAGGTGGTGGCTCACATTCCCGGAAATGTGATGGCGGAACTGGGCTAGTACGGTAGTGGCAGTTTGTAATGCAGTACCCGCTGCCACAGTATGGACCACAAGGCGGAGCAGTTGGTGGAGGCATATCTGGAATTAATTATTGTAATAACTTGAATTAAATATCATTAACATAACTACATCTTCTTTACGTTCATAAACACATAGATAACATAACTTTTTGTAGCTTAAAATAGATAATTTGAAAAAATATTAAACATACAATTATTTTCTAAATCTTACCTACCTGTTTTCGTGTCTTATAGATTGTACGAAACTGTCGATAATAAAATATGTGTGATTATTTTATTTATCGCTTGCTTATCTCAAATTCAAATTAAATGATAACATTTTGTTCGTGCGTTGCCTAATAATTTTTCAAAGTTGAACAATGATGGAGCCATTATAAAATCTGCTTTGTAATTTTTATACCTCTCGAAGACTTTATTGCTACACCGCTCTTCCTAGGGAAAGGAGGTGTGGGAATTAGTGTTACCCCTGCCCCATCCAAGCTTGCTAACAAAAGAAAGCTGAAACAAACCCTAGCCAGAACCAGTCTTTAGATCGGTCGTTTGGAACCTTAGCTTTGTCCCTAAGAAATAAAAAAGCCTATACCTATAATCTATAATAAGATCTCATTTCAGCGTATCATAATGTACTTATTCCAGTCTTAATAAAAAACTTTATTTATTTAAATTATAACATTACACAGGATTTTTTTTATGAAATCGTCTTCCGCAAGGATCATTTCTGAGTTCTCTTTTGTATGTTGTAGTTAGATATAATTGTATATTGCTTTTACTAACAATATCAAAATTTTACAATCCATCCCCATAAATTACCGCTTTAAGTGGAGTGCGGTTAACTTTACATTTAAGATGATAATATTTATCCCATCAATGAGTTTTTACCCGCCCGCTTAAACAAAAACTTCATTTACTTGCTCAGTTTATATTGTTCTAATAAATTGATTCGATCTTGTCATGAGTTATAGAACATATTTAAGATTTTCAATTTACATATAGATACTACATATTTTTAAATGCGATTTCGAATCCCTTGTAATAAAACCAAAAACATTAAAATTATTGTTATTAATAAGAGAACCATGCAATTGTTCCCTTTCACCATATCATCACTGATAAGTTTCCTGGTTCTCATACAATATAAGCTAAGCTTTTCCCAAGTTGAGCAATTTCAATATTAAAAAGTTCAAATTAGATTAGTATAACTTATCATATCTGTCGGGCATCCCGAGCAAAGAGCACCCTTTTTTTTTCATGTGCCCGTTAATTTTTGAAAGAATCTCAAATCCAATGTTAACAACCTGTCTTTTATATAACGAAACAATTTCAAATTGCTTACAGGTTTCATTATTTTTAAGGATATACACATTTAAATAAATTTTACCATTTATTCAATTACTGTCAACCAATTTTTTTTTGTATTTTGCTTATTTATCTTTTCATATGTATTTTTTTGTACAATATTTTGTACATATAATTTAATTGTACTTATTTTTATGTATGTATTAACAGTATTACGTTATTTTATCTATAAAATTAGATGTAATTCTAAAATTTTTCTAAAAGGAATAAAATTTCCATAAAAAAGGTTTTAAAATCAAAGAATTTCCGGTGTTTTTTTGTAGGCATAATGTGCGTAATGCTTTGCCAGAAAGTTGAAGAAAGAAAGACTACACAGTTGACAAATGACAGTACCTATACTTCTTAAGAAAGCCTCGATTTTTCCTTCCTCGATTTTTCCTTGTCTAATTTTGTACTGAATATCGAGATCTATTTATATATATGGGTATTGTATATATTGTTTCTTTATTATTGTTCTGTATATCTGAGTTTGTTTCTTAAATCCTCATTAAAAATAAAAAAAAATGTTAAATGTAATTTAAATTTGACAAATGCTGTCTATATAGTACTCGGTAGCTTGCAGACAGTGACTGTGAGTGACAGTGACATAAACATAACGTGACGGAAATAGTAGATGCAAAACAGTTCTGTAAATGGATAAACTGGATTTACTAGAAAGAAATATCATTGAAGATATTTAGATTTGTTGGATATAACAAAAACACTAATTGTGACTAAAGAAATTTAATACTGAATATTACCTAAAGAAAAAACTACTGAAAAATTAAACTAGAGAATACCTCAATATAATTAAACAGTTGAAGACATTGTTCAATTGGCCACTGAAGTCTTAGATTGACTACGACTTTGACATTTTATTGAAGAGGAAAAATACTGAAGACAAAGAATTTCAATGAAGATTGGGAGTATTTAAGATCAGGCTGCATGGTGTTAAAGCCTTTGCTTGTCCTCTGAAGGACTAAAAACTTAAAAAAACCATAGACTAATAAGTAATAAGTAATACTACGTCAAAACGTCATTCGTATTTTTAAGTTTAATATTGTGCAATATTTTAAACATAACTTAGTATAGTGTAAACATTCAACTCGTTTAAATATTATATCGTAGAGTATTTATAAAATCTGAAGTTCAAAATTATTGTTATAGCTGCAAAACAATAAATTTTGTAAACATAAAAGTATGTAAGTGGTCTTCGTCTTAATTGATGTTGTAATTAGAAGTTGCAATATATTTGCTTTTATTGTTTTTAATACCATAAAAAAAATTAATATGACTACCCAAACTACAGATAATCAATTGGTTCTCGTTCCTATCGAAATATTGAGAGTTATTCCTCTTTACAATGGAGATAAAAGTAAATTAAACTTATTTCTGCGAAAATGTGAGTACGTTATAGATTTGTATAAGGGAAATGAAGCCCAAAATTTATATTTATTGCACACACTAACAAGCAGGCTTGTAGACAATGCTGCAGACTTGTTAAGTGAAAGAGAAGATATTAAGACTTGGTCTCAGTTGAAGGAATTCTTGTTAGAAAATTACAGTGATCCTCGAAGTGAAGATTCAATTGCAGTTGAATTTGAATCCTTACAAATCAAACCTCACCAAAGTTTATTAACATTCTACAACCATTTACAAGCGACACATAAAACTCTATTGTCCATGATCGATACCCAAGATGAGTCCATCAAATCTAAGAAAGTAACTCTTTACAATAAGATGGCTATAAATGCCCTTATGTACAATTTACCACTTTATTTAGCCCAGATCTTAAGATTGAAATCACCAAATTCACTGGAGGAAGCTTACAGAATTGTTCTGGATGAGATTTCTTTCTTTAAGCAATATAATAAAAAACAGTATACAGCTTTAAATACTGTACCTGAGCTCAAATGTTTTTATCCATTTGGTCTTGCTCATCAATTTTTCCCTCAGCCGTCTTCTAGAACCAATTGTGGGTTTGGGTCTCAGCCAAATCAAGTTCAATCTGCATACAATAATCAAAAGAGTTATGGTACAGTATTTGGTTTTAACCAAAGTCAACAAAAGAGTGGTTCATGGTCAAGCTTTGGTGCACCGGCCACATCTACATGCTTTGGTGCACCAGCCAAAACTTCAAGCTGTGGTGCACCGGCCACATCCACAAGCTTTGGTGCACAACCAGCATTAAAAGCTTCGGTGACCTCTGAACAAAACAGTACAAATTTTTTTGGATCGCAAGCTCCTAATAGTGAAAACAATGTGAAATCAAAATTTCATGCATTCCTTAATGATGAAGATGAATAAAGAAAAATATTTTGATCTTACCCGACTCTTTATATCATTGTTTTTTTGTATTAGATCAGTGCTTTGAGTTGTAAACAAATGTAAAAAACATGTACAATTAAGTATATATATAGTAATTACCTAACCATAATTTTATATAATATAAAAAATAAGGATTGATACTGTAAACCAGCTGCTTTCTATTTTGGATAGGAGCTTCTCTTTAGAATGATTAAAGGATACTTTCTATACATGTAAAATGATTATATATACATATATATATTCAATTTTATTCGATATATAAGTGGGATCTTGTAAAGAAGAAAAATGTATTTTAAGGGATAATAATTTAAATAATACTTGTTTTTTATTAGTTAAATAACAACCTAAAACCTAATTGTGATAAAATTCTAATAAATTGACTTTATTTTTCTTAAAATTTATCATACATGCCTTTTTTTTTCAATATAAATAAATATAATAAATGAATTAAAACCTCTTGTAATATATATTGTATTATAGGGAGGAAAACAAATGCAATATTAAAAAAAAAATTGTTTTCAAACTTTTGTACACAAATATTTTTGCTTTGAAATAACTACAACAATTATACAATAAACTATATAGCTATTGCCAGAAATTGGTCTGTTTCCTGTATGTATGTATGAGCAACCCGCCAAAACAACAAGTTTTTTAAATTTAGTATGATTATTGGTTGTCAGGATACACGTATGCCATACTTTTTGTACCCCAATTCTTTCATTTTCAAGGCAAACTTTTTGAGAAATAATTATAGCATATCAAAACATTGAACAGATCTTTTTAAATTTGGTTTATTTTTTTTTATTATCTTAACTCACTTACCGACGGAGCATAACCTAATGAATATGTTTACTGCAATTCGATTTTCTGTGAAAAGGTGGTCCCACCCCGGTCGAGCCAACCCAAAATGAGCTGCAGTCAGATGACTACGATTAGGTTCTACCAGAAAAGATGGTTCTAAAAGTCTGATCGTTCAAAAAACAAGAGCAAAATATTCCTTTTTGGAATAAAAAGATGATTTCTATCGATTTATAACGATCAAGACGATTTGACAGAAACGTATGATAATAAAAGATAATATGTGTCTGCTTTTGTCTTGTAAAACTCTTATACCGTCTTATACTGATGTAAAATAGTAGGTTGTATCACTAGGGAGCAAAATAGTATTTTGATGGCGAGGGCGCTATTTTGAAACACGAGTGAAATGAAGAATTCTAACCTAGAATCCTGAGCGAGGGATTCAAAGTACATCGCCCGAGGAAAAAATAATTTGCTCTCGAGTCATACACTCTACTTTTGATCACTTTTCTATTAGAAAATATGTACCCACTGATTACGAAAACTGAGATGTCATTGACGCGCTTTTGGTTTTTTTTAGCGTCGTGCAACCAAAATATACCGCCAGTAAGTCATACAATTAGAGTTCGATTTTTATGAATGTTCATACCTATACCGTATACGTATGTTCTACATCCAAATTACTTTTCCGCCCGCTAATAAGTTCCGATCGGAAAAGTGCTATTTTGCTTCCACTTAAAGAGGAACAAAGCGACACTTTTCGAATAGAAGAGAAGAAAAAATATTTATAACCATTACCAAAGTATGTTCTAGTATATAATAGAGCGTAAATAATTCAAAACATTAACCCAAAGAATGTCATAATGTTTATCTTCAAAATAGTTGAGGACAGAATGCGTCGACGTTTGTAAATGCATTTTTGCTGCTATTGGCACCTGGCTTCGCTCAATATGCCAACACATATCGAGATTTGGATAATGCAGCGAGTCTAAATTGAGGTCTGGTTCGCGCTCCTGATATTAGTATTCAATAGTCAAGTGTTTCACTGTCTGTCTAGTATTCAACTGTCTGTCTTGTATTCTGTAACTGTCGTTTTATTTAAAATTAAAAATCAATAATTTTTCAAGAGATTTTTAAAGAGTTTGTTTGTTTTTTAACTTTCTTTTCGCCCTTGCAAACTGAGCGTAAAGTTATGTCTGGCTCCGAATAAATTTTACATAACACTCAACTGTCCATTTTAACGTATGTTTAAGGCGGTGTATTAAAAGATAGTGCATTTCCTAACGAAGGTTTAGGATAATAGTTTCTACATTACGGTTTTATGTAAATTGGCTGAAATATACTGTTGAAGAAGTCGCGTGGTTTCAAAAAATCTCGCCCGCTAGGAGCTTTACTCGCGGGCGCCCAATAAACTTCTTCATCTAATTTTAAAAATACCTTGAGACAACATAATTTTCCTTCCTACATACTTTAAACTAGTGCCTTCTCTCTCTCTGTTTGTCCGACCTAATTTCCGGAAAACTAAAGCCGTTTTCGTTGGGACTTTCACTGGAAGATGGAGCAAAATACAGATTACTTTTTATCCTACGATTCCCGAATATTGTGTAATCCACTGATTCCAAATATAGTGTTATATATAATGCGGGATTGTATTGCGGGCAGCATGTACTAAGTTGCTTCAAAATACCTAATCAGAGTTTTTAACTTGGCTCTAAGAACAACAATCGAAATTAATAAAATTCTATAACACATTTATCGCTAAGGGATACTTATATTTAACAATTATGTATACAATTTAAATTGTATTTACAGCGAAAATTTTTTCATAAAGTAAATGATGTTAAGTTATACTTAAGTATGATCTTTAATTACTTCTCAAATGTAACTAATCTGACATTCAACCTGTTCAATTCAAAGGAGGCCTGTCTTCAATGCTCCTGTTCCTGTGTTTCTGTTTCAATAATGATGTCCACAGTGTAATAGTGTATAGACCTTGTGACAGATTAGAAAAAGCACAAGAAGCAGTACAAATATTAGGAATTTAATATTAATATGCTCAATATTAGTTTGAATTCTGAATAATTTTTGTTTTATTCGTGATCTATATATGTATTTCAAATATTTTCTAAAACCAATTATATATATTAAGTATTTAATATATATATTTTTTAATAAAATGAAGCAGTATTAACTATTACCCAGAATATATATATAATATATTTGGAAACCAAACAGCGTTCTTATTAACAAAGTTTTTCCTATAACAAGATTACTCACGCCAGATGTGTTCGATAGCACTCGGTACAAGTACCGCGAGGAAAGCGACCTTCTGGAGTTTGGTAACAAAATATTTGAACATTTTTATTTATTTTTACTTTAAGCTTATTTTTATTTTTTATTTTCTCTTAACGCTTTGTATTGAAATACATTTTAAACACAAGTAATTCATAACACCACGTTTAATGAAAAATAAAATTAAGATGGAGAAGCCCTTCATTCTTCAGCTTCATTGCATTTCTTTTAAAAAATTTCGGTTTGAATTTTGACCATAAAACTATCTTTGCTATACTCAAATTTAAATTTTCTTTCATTTACTTTAGATATCGACACTATTTTCAATTAGAAGTAGAATCTGTCGCCGTGCCTTTTTCTCACTAATCTTGTCTATCTTTGATATTCTTTTCGCAAAGTCTCGAAAGTTTTGATAAACTAATCTACACTCATGTCGGTTGTTGGCTCTCCCTCGCCACTGACTGTAACAGAAAACTAACCTAATTGAATTATTACATGAAATCCACCACGGAAATGAGTTTGGCGTGTTTATCATATGTTTTTCAAATATTTACATACTTCACAACTACTTTTATACTAACAACAAGTATATATATTCTATCCCAGAATTACTACAGAAATAAACATATATTAATTCAAAAGCAATAGATTGTTCTTTAAAAATGTATAAGTAGTTTGAAATCTTTGAATATTTATCTTTTTACAACTTTCAAAACCATCAATCGAGTGCTCGAACATAAATAGTAAATACGTCAGATCGTGAGTTAGGGTTATAACGGCCTCACTTCCGGCGCTGCGCACCAACATCCAGGTTATCGGGGCTTGTCTATTTTTAATCTGTTATTTAAAATAATTAAAATGATTTAAATTTCATTTCGCATTCGCGCCATGAACGAAAGAAATTGGAAATCCTTTAAACGAATAAATATTTCATGTGATTTCCAAAAGCTCTTAGCATTAAACAATTTTGTTAACGGAAAGATTTAATTACTTGTAATATACTTAACTAACTAACCCTAACTGAAACACTAAGAATTCATAATCAACTTCTTCATTCTTATAAATAGTTAAAATAAGCTTATTAAATTTATTTAGGCGAGATGGCCTCATATCACAATCTTATAAATGTATAATATAGGTGAGTTTTACTGCGAAGAGCAATGTCACTATGACACTAGAGCCACTTATCACTAATATCGTCTCGTAAATCGAGCATCCTCGACATTTGAACATCGCGAAGAACATCAGTCTAGTTTGAAAACTATTTCAGAAACTGTATAAATAATTCACATTTCATGTTTTGAATGTAATTTATTTACAGAGAACTGTTTTTAAGAAATGATACTGTATATTGTCGTTCGCTGAAACTACTTTCAAATGATAACGTGACCTGTGCTGTAGCTATGACACGCATGACAACTAACAACGTGCCGGTATCATATTTGTTTCGATCACGAAGCCGACATTACATTTACGAATCAAAGTACGCGACATCGTCCAATGACATCGCGTGTTCAATCTCATATGACTAATATTTAACTTTCACATTAATATTTAGCTTCTATATGGTATACATAATAAGAAAATATAACTGTTTTAAAGTAGCACAGAAACTCTTATGAATCAGTTTCAGTGCAGCGAGTTCTGGCTTGATGATGTCAAGGTTAAAGGGCTTGCAGAAATGCTGTTTCATTTATTATTTATTTACGACGAGACATATTTTAAAAGCTGCAAGAACCAATCATAACACATAAGAAAGAAGAATGCAGAGAATTTTAAATCGAAGCAAAAATATTGTAAAGTTTAAATTTTACTTTTAAATTGTATTTTTAAAACTCTTATGAACACAAACGCGTTTTCATATTATTATAATAAAGACAATAAAATAAATAGTTTAATAATTATTCAGAACAAAGAAGGTAGCAAAAATTAAGATGATTAGTAATCTGTAATTCAAGAAGCAATTTAAGATTTAGTTGAATCGTAAAATATTAGATTAATAAAAAAATACTGCATAAAGTAAGAAATAAATAATATCTAACTTATTGTAAGCACCCGACTTTTCATTTAGGAATTGCACTGCTTCTACGAGCTCGATATTTTATCAGACGTTACGAGATGAAATATAATATAAGAAATGGTTTTCCTTAACAATAATAGACTACGTAAAAAAAAATATATTTTTATGAAAATAGACAATATTATAATGGTAATACATCTTTGGTTTGTGAAGTTATTTATAGGTTTATTTTAAAATGACTACAAGTAAATTCAAAACAACGACTACAACCATTTATATAGTAATCCACTGAATTATCAAACGGGGAAGAATAACGTGATAAAGTATAGAGAAGTACACTACAAGACGAAACTCGCTATATTTATATATAAAATAGAATGCGTTTTAACACACTTCGCACTTTTTTAGCAAACTTTATTAAGTTAATGTATTTTTAAGTTCCTGATTAAGAAACTTTAGTCACTAGATTTTCGTAGTCCGATTTTTCGTTAGATCTTTACGTTTTGAGTTGTTCTGTCCAGAATCTTACTTTTTTTTTAACTTTCGTGATCCATAATCATCATTAAATATAATTATCCGACTCCCATTATTAATTATAAGACGTTTCTTGGTTTGTTTTTCTCGTGACCTGATTGTGCAATTGACTTCGTTTTGGTATTCGATCGATGTGTATACACTTAAGTTAGAGCTGATTAGTTTTGCAGCGAGAAAGATAAAGCTAGTTTTTAGTTCTTGTAAAAAAACAAAAAACAGTGAATTCAAAAATTTCTAAACAAATAAATTTACCATTGTGCTGGTTGTACAACAATGCCAGTAGACACCAGTTGTTATGGGTCCTATTGTAAGTTAGTTATTATAAGTAAGTGACACCTACTATTATTACAATTATTTTGGACAATTTTCTGTCGACAATCGCTAAAAAGCTACTGTCATAACAAAATCGTATATCTAGTAGTATATATTAAAAATATTTGTTAAAATTATTTTATTCGAATATATAACCAAATATATTTGAGTATATAAAAACATATAACTATAAATATTTTATTTATACTATGTTACGGTGATTTTCCGTAACTTTACTTATGTTACGGTAAATTGTCTGTGTGGTAAACTCAAGTTCAAATTACAAGAGTGATTGAATTAAAAATTTTATTAAGAGTATTTTAGGGTTAAATAGTAATAATACATTTTTAATTTTACAAATGTAAGAGCAATATCATCATTGAATAAAAGAGCTTTTGTAAAAAGAGTATCAAAGTAATTCAATTCAATTGAAAAGTAAATCAGATGTTACATGAGAAATACTTAAATAATAGCGTTATTAATCCAGCCCTCGCTTCAGGTGACAGAGTTCAGGGAATTAAGTCTTTTTAGGAACAAAATGAGATGTATAATCTGAAGGATCTTTGCTAATGGATGGGAGAAAATGTCTTTGATTAAATTTGTTTTGCAAGCCACATTTTATGGTGGTTTATGTGGTTGTTAGTTTTTGAGGTATAATAATAATATGATATCATTTATTTTACGAGATTTTATTAGTAATAACAATGTTGTTTGATGAACACTGATTTTACTTTTTTGAGACGTTCGTTTGATTGTTAAAAAATTAACATTTTAATTTTGATATTTGTGAAGGGTTACATCGGTGTATTGAAAATAAATAAATGAATATAAGGATTATTTATATTACATAAAACACAACAGGAATAAAAAAACACACTTTTATTTTTATATTCCGAAAACTTAATAAGATTAACAGTTTCCATTACCATAGGCCGTTAATTCGTTTTTTACATCTACTCGTTTTTTAAACAATTCTATTCACTAAGTCGTTTATTTTCAGTGAACTGTTTCTCTTCTCAGTTCTATATTATAATTTGTTTATTATTGAAATATGTTGCTTGATATATTTTATACGTCATACAGACAAAATCAGTTACGTCAGGGGGTTTACAAAATTTTAATATACACTAATATTAGAAAGCAGATAAGTTTGTTTGTTTAGCGCTAATTCTAAGAACAGCTGTATAGGTTAGAAAAAATCTTACTTGGAACACTCGTCAATAACTTTATATATCATAAAAGTGCTGTTGGAATAGAATTATCTAAACCGGCATTGATTTAAAAATGGTGTAATACTATTTTTATTGCAACGTTAAATAAGATACACTTCTTGTTCTTGTATTCAAAGCTCATAAACCAGTTTCAAGGGTGTTACTAAGCACGATGTCAGATGACCTCTACCATGCTGAATGAGTACTTCGTTATATGTTTTCTGCACTTCATTCATCGAAAACCAATGAGCCGTAAAAAAGAGCTGAATGCGCTGTTCCGGTCGAATTACCGCATCCAATGAAAAACGATTGAAAAGTTTGTTCAAATACAATTACAATTACAATTTTACTTAATTATTGCAATTTTATTTATTGTTTCAAAATAATGTTATATTACACTGATTGATCATTCCACTAATGTAGTAATTAGTATAACAGTTTGTTTCTCTCACTATAATTACTACTAGTATTTTGAATAGTTACAAGATGGCCGCTTATATAAATAATATTATCATTTTAACTTATATGTAATTAAAAATTAAAGTTATTAAAAATACATAGTTAAATGCTTCAAAGGATAGGAATGTATACTTTAAGCGACCGTTCTGTTATTTATAAATATATTATTATTTATTTTAATAACTATTAAAAACCACCATTAAAATTATTGGAGCAATCAAAATGTGTACATGTTTTTATTTCTCCAAAGAGTATAATAATGAAATAAATGCTTTTAGCAACGCTATTCTCTGCAAGTAAAAAGTAATTGTTAGTAAACGAGACTTTGGTTCTTGATGTTTTGTTTAACAACATAATTAATTTCATTGATTTTGTATATTTTATTTAAAATATAGTTATTAATAAATTTATAAGATTATAGATAACTGTAAATGGTTTTTACACTATACGTCATCAGATATTAAATAATGAATATATTATATAAGGAAATCAAGCGATATTTGTTAAACATATGTATATATATTCATTTTGAATTTAATTTTCATAAACTTCTTCATTAAATTGTAACACAAAGACAGTTATTTCCTATTCATAACTCATATCATCAGTACGGTTTGTTTACTGCTCACTTATATTTTTTATATATAATATTTTAAATAATATATAATTATGATTTTATAAACTATTGTGATTGAGTTGAGCAAAGCGAAGCTCTTACTGGTCAAATGTGTGTTTCGTTAAAAACGCTACTATTCCTAGACGATTAATGGCAGGATGTCGAAAATTGGCAGAGTTGTCGAGGAGAGTGACGTATAGTGACGTAGGTGTTACAGTTAACCAGTGGAACGTTTTGAAATAACACGCGCGAGTATCTTATATGTAATAAAGACACTCTTAATTAATTAACCCACACAGTTTCAGTTTCGGTGTCAGTAATCAAAATATTATAATTTATAATGTTTTCTAAGATTTACATGAGTTCTACACATTTCAATAAAACTATTTTACGGATATAACTCGCGTTTATTTTTACATTTATAATTTCAACTGACTGACTGACAGACACCATCATATCGTCTTACCGCGAACACGTTTTCTGCAAAGCATTCGAAATGTCGGGTTTAAATTAAAAATATAAAAAAACGCTAGTTATATCCGTAAAATAGTTTTATTGAAATATTATAATTAACATAAAATTATAATATTTTGGAATCAATCAATAATTAGAATAAACGATGAATATATTTCAAGGTTAATAAACCACTTATTTACTTGATTACCTTAAATCAATGAAAGTGTTAATAAATGGTTTACAACAAATTCTTTCCTACCGGGGTGTTTATTTACTAACGGGAAACTCGTAGAACACGGTCTTTTACACTTTTTTATCGCTTGTCAACAGTCTTGTTACCTGTTAATAATCTAAAAAAGCAGATGATATTTTATAGATACCAAGATTTGTTGCTACTTATTACTTTTAATAATACTTATGTAGAAATGTACATTATACTTTTCAATAGTAAATTAATACTATAATGCCTAAACATAAGCTTTTTAAGCAATGAGGAAGATGGTAATAATTAATTGAAACAAAAAGGGACGTGTTTTTCAGTGTTTTTGACGACCATTTGAAAACTATCTAATGTAATTCATATCATCATTTAAAAAGTTGAATAAAAATTTCTTTCTTTTAATGTCTTTGAGTAAATAGTAAAATGTTTGATTTCCGTCTATCTTTAGTTGACAGTCGTGAATATTCAGAGATAATTAATTTGAAAAATAAAATATAGATATAAAAAACGAACTATTATTGGCATTTTAGTTTGCTTGGAAAAAATTGGAGGTTACGCCGAAAAAAGGACAGGTGATGAAATTGTATCAATTTAATTAAAACTTAGAAAGTTTAAAGGCGGCAAAGAAACACCGTTCATGCTATATCATACTTTATGCAACTATACAGTTTTATTGCAGGATTGTAAAACTTACATCGAAAATCGAATTGCACGTTAGATGTGATCGTAAAATATCCTGTGTGGGTCACACGGTCTCATGAATAAAGTCTCTGAGACTGACTTGAAACAAAAATATTTTACAAGTTACAGGACAACATAGTACATTCGTATTTGTTATTTTATATTATATCTAATAAAATTAAGTTTAGTTATAACTTTTAGTTATCAATATGATAAAAAAATTATAGATATTAAATTGTTGTAACAAACTATCACTAAAGTATGAAGTCACAATATTTATTTATGATTTGTATTAACAGAGGCCCCGGAAGCTCAAGTCTTACTTAATCTCGGTTCGCAAAATGTACTCTTGAGGGACAACAAAATGTAAGTTCTGTAATTTAATATAAATAACATTATTTATTTAATATTTACTCTGACATGAACTTTCAATCAGCACCATAATAGATCACATTACTGTATAGGTTACCGTAAGAACAGTCCCCGCGTTAGTTAATATCTTAAATTAATATCATTTATTCTGTCTGAGTAAATGTCACGTATCTACCTAATATATAATAAAAGCACAGATAACTACTTGCTACATACAGACAGACTAAGTTAGGAGTAAAGTCACGAGTAGGATGTTTGTTTTCTTGATTCCAGAGCGAGTGAATAGTTGTGGAGCGGATATTAGCGTACATGAAGAGACTTGAGAGAGTTTTATTTATATTCGAGTAAGATATGTTACTTCGGTTGTTACATACAATATTCTTGTAAATGTGATATATTTTTTAAACTAGATTATTTGTTGCGTTTGTCAAATTATGTTATATTCGTCATAATAAACATTTCTGATAAACTATTTTATTATTATTATTATTCTGGATAAGTAGTGTAGACTCTAGAATATTTAAAACAGAATGTTCTAATTCTAGTCTATAACAATTGAAATAGAATCGTTACAATTTTTGTTTAGTAACAAGAACAATATACACTTTCATGTCGTCTACCCGTGAACACGATTGCTGCAAAGCATTCGAACCGTCGATTTAAAATTAAAACGTAACCAATTGTACTCGAGTTTAATCCGTAAAATATAGTTTTATTTCAAATGTATACTTGTTAAAATCTAAGAAAATACTATAAGAACAATATACTCAATTTAATATAATATTAAGAGAGAGAATAACGGCACACTCCGAGTCGGAATTACAGTGTTATGTTCCACCGAACAAGATCCAATTTTTATTATTTTGTATCATATTTGATTGCAAAATCAACTTCTTCGAACCCACTTACAAAAATATATTTTAATAAAAATGTTCTTTTATCATTTAATTGTAAGATACCAGTTTTCTTCAATATACATATTAAAGAAATATGGCGATGAAAAAGATAAAATGTTAAGCAAATCATTCACCTAATTAACATTTTGTTTTCTCTGATATTAATATTTTATACGTTAAAAGAAAGTTAAGCGTTGCCAACGTGAATTTTGTTTATTAACTGTAAATGTATGAAAATGTATAACTGAAAGTTTAAATAGTATAAATAATGTTGCGAGTTGATGACGTAATTACGAGATGTAATCAAATAATTTTGTTTTGTAAACAGCGGAGTTCATAAAGTTGCTTCGGGTGACAGAGTTTACGAAATTGTTTTTGTTAGGAAAACTATGTAAAGTGTACTTAGTTAAATTTCAGCTAATGGAGAACATAAAATGTATTTGTCTTGTATGTTATCTGAAGTATTTAGTGTATCTGAATGGTGCTTATGAATACTTGTTAAAATTTTTCTCTTAAGTGATTTTTTTTCGGCCTGATGGTTTAGCTTCTGGTTGTCTATGCTTGTTTTTCTGTTAAAATATTAAATATTTAGAAACTAAAATGTAGAGTTTTCATTGAAACGCCTCCAAATCTTTATCACTTAACAAGCTCTCACCAGCTTCTATTAGTAAAGGTAATTAAGCTTTTGTTGACATCTATTGGACTTTACGATTCATATTTTACTAAGTCGTTTATAGTTCAGATGTTTTAATAGGAACATTAGTTTAAAACTAATAATTCAAATTAAAAATGAATAATTTAAATATTTTTGTGTGATTTTTTTAATAATTTGCTATATTTTTTATGAATTGATATTTTTTGTAAGGGTTGTAGTGGGGCGTTATTTAATAATTATAACCATTAATGAGGGTACAATTAAACGGAAAAAGGTTTTTACTTCTTTTTGAAATTCACTTTGTTGCTTGTTTGTTGGTTGTTTGATTGAACTCGTTAATCTTCGAAACTGATGAATATGAAAAATCTTTTCTGATTATAATAGAAATAAGAAAGGCAAAAAAATAAAACTACAACTTAAAATAAAATTTAAAAACTAAAAAAAACTAAACTTTTAAAATTTTTATTACAATAAATTGTACTCTACAAATATACTATTAAAATACAAATTTAATTGTAAATAAAATTGTTTAAACGCGGGTGGAACCGCGAGTAACAGCTAGTTACTGTATAGAAGAGATCAAAGTTAATTAAATTAAAATTTTCTCTGCAGATATTGCCTTGCTGTTACTAATTTAAATATAGAATATAAAAAATATAGTCTACAATAAAAAAGAGAAATATCGTCCAAGAAAATAAATATTTTTAAGTTCTAAGCTAAATTACGAAAGTTAATTTTATCATGATATGTTTACATTAAGTAAACATTATTAGTATTCATGAAATTTATTTCAGTATTATTATAATATAATAATCATCTTTTTTTTCGCTCAAAGTTAAATGATATAAAATTATTATATAATAGCAATTTTATAGTAAAAGAAATTAATATAACAACAATAGACTTCTAATTCGTAATCATTCCGTTACTGTGACAAGTCAAACAAGCTAACTAACTAAGCTGTAGCCGGAATGTCGAGATAGCTTTAGTATACCACAAGGAAATTATTAGCTTAGTATATCACTAAAGACATTCTAATTTACTTTATTTATTTATTTTTTCATTCATTCATTCTAACATTTATTCATTCATTCACTCACTCACTCTATCATAATTCATTCATTCAATTATTAATTAATTAATTAATTCATTAATTCATTAATTCATTTATTCATTCACTCACTCACTTACTAACTCACTCACTCAATCATTCATTCATTCATTCATTCATTCATTACATTTATGTGGTTTACAGATTTACAAATAATATACAAAGTCAATATTAGAAAATTGTATTTATTTCTGATGTGAGTGATGATATTGTTCTAGTAGATCGCAAATATTTCACTAGATATTGACGTTTGTGAAACAGTGATTACAATGAAGAAAAAACCCGGATCAGTTTGTTGTGTGTTTCTTCTCAGATCAGGGCACGTTGTTTAATCATGTAACTTTAATTTTAGATTTGAGAGTGTCTTTACAAAAGGATTTGTTTCGATATCTATAGTATCCATAACTGTTAATTAGAGCCGTTTTTAAACTTTGTGCTATATAATAAGTATATTTCAGTATTGCTGTCTTTCTCAGTATATATTTCATATAATAATTAACATTTTATAAATAAATTATTAAGTCATGGCAAACCGAGCTGTTATCTATATATTAATAATATATTATTAAAATGTCGTATCTACTAAAAATAAACAATTAAATATACTTATTAGTTTACGGAAAATAAAACATTTTAGAGTTAATTAAAAATATTACCAGTAATTTATTTCTTACATACTATTAACTACTGTAAATTATAAGATAATTCTGGCATAGTGTGATCTCTGCGCTTCAAACAGTTTTTCAATCATCTTTTAATATCATACATTAATCTGATTTAAACGCTATATTATTTAATGTTTTTATAAATTATATACACATTACGGACAAAGTCAAGAGATCTGAATGATTTTCCTGAAAATGTAAGCTTGTAAACAGAATGCTTTTGTAAGTTTCAGACAGATAAGAACAGCAAATTAACTATCTATGCTAATGAAAACTGAATTTAATTATAAAAAAATTGTAACTTCGTAAAAATAATATATATTTGCCTTATATACAGGATATAAATTAAAATGTTTGAATAATCAATGAGATTGATAGAGCACACTGAGTTTAAAATATATTAGTATTTTCAAAACATTAACAAATTGTTAAGTCTACAAAACTAAATAAACAAATACACTTAATAAAAATTGGTGACGTAACTTTTTTATTTTCCTTATCCAAAATAACAACAAAATAGGAGTTAATAAAAGTAATTGTTTTTTAGATCCGTACTGTTCGTCGGAAGTTACAAAACAGCCCAGATATTTCAAGGATTCTACCTTTGGCTCCACCATCCAATTGTCACTGTTCTTAATTAATAGGCTTGCCTTGTCAAAGTCGTTGGATTGCCTTCCCGCCAGTAATCATATGAAATTACGTACGCAACAAATGGAAGATTGAAAATATATATTTTTTTAAGATAAAGCCCTTATTAATCTTATTATTAAAGGAGATATCCTATTATATATCATAAAAGATATTTTAAATTTGATTAATCTTAATTGAAACATTTTTAACTAATAATTTAGTTTGTAAATATAAAAATATTTTTATATAACACTGAAATGATTGGTGAAAAGCTAAAACACTTATTTTAAAATAGTTACCCAACTAGTAAAAAAAAGAAATTTAAAATCGAACAATAATTATTTTTATAAATTAATTGTTGTCTTGTGATCGTCTTTACGCTGAAATATCTATATTGGTTATTTTAATTTCAAAGAAATATAAAATATTCTAAGATCTACAAAATGACAGTTTAACTAAAAGTGACTTGCAAATTTCACCTCAATCGGTAGAGATTAAGTGGTTTATAATTTAGCTCCAAGATTTGTCCCTCACTAATAAAATAACTAGCAGATCAAATTAAAGAAAAATGTGTATAAAGATATCAAAATTATTTCAAATTTAAATCAACTTAATCCAAACTGTCAGACATTGAATAGGAGAACAATCAAGTAGTCAAGCAGAAAATATTTTATGAGAAGAAAGAAGAGACTAAAAGCTAGTTTTAGTTACTTTCGGAAACGATTTTAAAAATGTGCTAAATAAAAAACAAGCAAAGACTATATAATGCAGCTAATGCCACAAAAATATACTGCATTGTCGGTGGCGTTTACATTACATTTTAGTGTATTAGATTAATGTTATAAGTTATTTGATTTATAGTGAAAAATTCCTAAAAGTCATTAAGAAAATATAAATAAAAGTAATGTTTATTAACACTTCACAGTCCAATGAATTATTTAAATATCAGAGTGCAGAGCCGTGTCTCTGTTTCTGCAGCGAGCTGTCAAATGTTGCATTTGGCTTGTCGTTAAAACGAACATGTCTGGTTGCTATATTTCTGGAATAGTCGAACGACACAGGTCAGACGGAAATAAATCGAGCGAGTTCCGCCAACTTTGAACGTGTCTGATAGTTTAAGTGGCGTTTGAATAAAATATATGATTTTGTCTCTGTTTCGGATGTAATCGACATAGACAAGCCAGTTATACATGTTACTTGTGAGTACTCGCGATTGTGTTATCATACGGCAGTCCGTTGAAAATAAATGACGAATATTGTGTGAAATACTTAAATCGAATGAAAGAAACATCTGATGTTGGCAAATAATCACAAAAGAATTGAACATCAGTTTTCTTATATTTAGGACGTGAGCTCTGTGATGGCACTGATTTTAAAAATAATTAAGTAGTTATATTATTTGCTAGTAAAAGCAATACTTTTTGCATAAAACATAAGATTTAAGTTAAAAGTATTAAATAATAATTTTAAAGATATGAAGGGTATCCAAGTTGCGTAAATTAAAAAATTAATAAAATGATTTTAAGAACTAGTGTTGTGCAGTTTAGAGCAGCCCAGAGTCACGTTTGCTCAATATTTTTTATGTAAAATTCAGCAACAGTGAAAACGCATTATTTTCATATATTTTCTTTTAATCTTTTTATGTCATATGCATATAATACCGAAAAATTAATTATTTTATGAAAAAATTTATTAGTAGTAGAAATATACACAAAACTCAACATTCAAAATGTCAGAATTTTAATGATTTCAGTCTTAATTTATTACCAACTTTGAACAGTGAGTTCGTTTTCACCCTAAATAATATTTATTTAAAATGCAGATGAACTTTCTTAACAGGAAATTAAATATCGTATTCCCAGCTGCTATGACTGGATGTAGAATTGTTATTAATTGCGATGCAACTTATTTTTGACTAATGGACAGGACATTAAATTTAAATTACACTTAATAAAATTTTATGGGAAAGAAGAAGCAGTTATTTCCTTTCTGAACTCCAACGATTCCACTGAAACACAAACTTTCCTTTGTGAACAAATCGTTGTATTAAAGTAAGCTTTAATGGAAATGAATTTTTTTTTAATAAGTGAATTAACTTCTTAGTTCGCACTCAGAGACCTAAAATATATAAATTATGGTCATTGTACATGATTTAGTTTTAGTTTAAAATCTTGCTCAAAAGGGCTTTTAGAGATCATGGTCATTGTATTCATTAAAAACTAAAATTTCATTAAAATATAAAGTTTCGCAATAAATTAACGGTTAAAGACCTATTTATTTTCCGACGTTTCGGCCAGATTTCGCCAGCTCTCTCACGGAACTGATGGAATATATTTCTTAAGAGAAAAAAAGGTTTTGGAAGTCCTTAGCTCTTTACAGATTATATGTTTATACAAAATCAATGTTTCTTCACACCACCAAGACATGTTTGCAAAACAAGTCCTCTCGCATTCAATGGATATGACGTTGTAACAAACCTTACAACTTTTAGAGTTTGAGAATTAAATCCATAGCAACATAGTTATAGTGAATTTTTAACATTTGAAGTTATATATCTTAAAACAAAGAAAATAACTGTAACTTTAACAAATTTTTTTTATAAAAATATGATATGTTCAGATATATAAGGCTTTGTATCAACAGAAATGTTTTGAACCAAGTTACAGGTACAATAATATAATTAATATTATTTGTATATTACATTTAATATAGTACGCACGCCATATTGTAGATTTTTTCTTAATTAAACAATACAAATTGTGTAAAATCAAGAAAAATATGCTTACCAAATTAAAGAGTTCATATTTCAAAGGGATAATATACCCTTGTAACAGTGAAAAACCTTTCAAAATGATTAGTAATAGATCCAGTACTCCAGCTGATCCAGCACCGGAGACTACAGCAAACATACAATCTCACCAACAAAAAAAGAAGTAATATTAGTATAATAAATAAAAATATAAGCTTTTTATGAAATACTAAAACTAGATTCAAAAAAGAAATTACACATACATTTTTATCATATAACACATTTTTATTATATAACGCATTTATTTATGTCAAAGATGCTTCTGAGAGGGACGCGCGAAGGATGGTGATAAAATAAATTCCTTTTATTTTTGTTTCTGTATAATCAGCGGTTTCTGAAACATAAAATACACGGGCGCATATGTACATGAAAGTTTATCTTTTTCCTTTATAAAAAACACTATGTACATGTGTAGATCTATTTCACCCAACTGTTCCCCTACAATATTGGGTTGCATGGCACTAAAAGCAATCATAAGTAAATAATTGCTGTGATATCAGACTAGTACGAGAAAGAACTTTTTATTTACAACAAAGAGCTATTTCTGTTGCGTGACGAAATCTCATTTTATTAACAATTACTTTCCATTCACATGTTCCTACAATTATAATACCTTTGTGATTTATAATCAGACAACTGAAGATTGAAAACTGTATTTGATATTCTTTAACACTGACGATAACATTTAGTGAAATGTAATACATAAAATTTCTCTAAATTAGTGGTCTTGTTTGTGTCAATAGTATTACTATATATATATATATATATATATATATATATATATATATATATATATATATATATATATATATATATATATATATATATATATATATAATTATATTCAATAAGATTTACATAAAAAATACGGGATAATGTAAGTAGTAATTATTCAGTTGAACTCAAACAATTTATGGGTATGAAATAAAACTATTATTTTACGGATTTAACTCGCGTATATTTTGGTTACATTTTAACTTTAACTCAACGTTAAAAAAATAGCTTTATTTCAAATGTGTACTCGTGAAAATCTAAAAAAATACTAAATTTTATGGGTATTATATAACAATATGCAATTTATTCACCAAACCGTATGTTATCACAAATTGAGAACAAGAATTTATGGGACATTGACATTTTTATTTAGTAAAATTGTCTTAAAAGGGTAGGAAGGGATATTTTAGACGTTGTTTTTCTTCAGAGTTGTTAATTAGTATAATTTCGTCACTCAAATCGGATTTAAATTCACGCCGTGGGTTTTAATTTTATTTAACTAAAAAAGTTGACTTACTAAGACTTTTAAAAAGACTTGAGTGTCACCCTTTATTTAGAAAGTTTTTGACTAATATTGAAAATTGGTTTATGCCTTCGTGATACTAATTAATGAGAATATTTGTGTTTTTTTTATTTTAGAAAATTGTTTTTCATTAAGTTTACTTTTACAGATTTAAGTTTTAATGTTTTGATATCTCTTTCTAACTCTGTTAAATTATTTCGAATGTTGGGCTTGTAACCAAATGTTAAGTATTGTTGATGTTAATTTCAATTCGTGTTTTATATTGTTAGAATTTAATTATAGTCTATGGATGTCACACTGTACAAATTTATTATACATAACTCATGTAATGGATGTCAAAAAACAATCTTAGGAGTTAGTTACTAAACGAGTTACGTAGCACTGTTTTATAGAGAACAATCATATAAAAGCCTTCGCTGTAATCTAACGTACTTATCATTGTGCAGTAAGACCGTATTATTTTTAGTTGAGACATTTAATAAATATACTCTCAGTTCCATGGCGGAACACATCAGTTTAAATGTCACTTGAAGAATTCAAGACTTGAAACAATACTAAAAATGAAATATATTTAAGGCCATTTGCTAGAAAGCCTTGTCGGAGCTAGACTGGAGTTATCTTATATTTATTTACTAAAAGATTGGAACAAGGAAATATAAAAATAGAAAAATTGTTTAAGACCTAGAATGCATTAGATTCCTTAAATATTTACTCAAATTTCTGCATGAAGTTGTTAAATTATATTTTAAGCCAGTAGGGAAAGTTAAAATGCAGTACGAATCCTGAGCATCAGTTTAGTAGTGCTTTAGTTATCCACATGTATTATCTGAATGTAAACAAGATTACTCACACAAGTAGAGATAGGTCGATTGAACCAAACCGGTCAATATTACTGGATTAACCGGCTTTATAATGTTGATGAATAATCGTGTCCGTCTAATCCGGATTAAACCGCTTTCTACCGATTCAATTGACAATTATGGTATAATTGTTAGTTACTATTTAATACAATAATTGATTCGGTTATCCAGTAATAAGGAAGTGTAAGAGAATCTAAGATGTATGTACAGCAGATATTTAAATTATAAAGATATATAAGAGGTTAATATGGCCCAGCAATAATACAGACGTAACCATATTTAAACAAGAAAATAATTAAAAATTAATTGTAGGTTCTATGAAATAGTACTATTTATAATATTAACTAAATTTTAATATATTTGTGTTAGTTATAATTATACTAGGATGTATCGTAAAAAATCGTATTAACGTCTCGTAGGCACTCGTAGCACGTTTTTGAAAGAATGGTTTTACGATACATTTTGCGGGCGTAATTTAACATTAAATTACTTACTTATTTATTATTTATTTATTTAATTCTTCATTGCACAAAATACAACAAATGCACAAAAGGCGGGCTTAATGCTACAGAAAAATTCTCTACCAGCGAACCTTACGACGTGCAGGAGAGATTGTTGGTAGGCGTGCAAATGAAAAAAAAAAAAAATTAAATTAAAAATAAAAATAAAAATAAACCTAAACATAAATAATATATAAAATAATAGATAACTATAATAATAATATTTTATATAAACGTGACAAAGCTTCAATATAAAAAATTAAAAAAAAAAACAAAATAATAATAATAATATAAAATAACATATATACACTATATACAAATAAGGTAACATACAAATATATACTTTATTAAAGTAGATAAAAAATCTTGACTTGGCGTTTAAAAGACTCGCGAGATGGTGCCTTTCTGATATGTTCGGGCAACTCGTTCCACAGTCTGACAGCAAATGAGTTGGACAAAAACCCAGTATGATGAAGGGGAGTATGCAGCAGTAAATTGCTGGAAGAACGAAGTAATCTGTCATGCACATCGGACAAGAAAGAGAAATTGCATTTTAAATAAGCAGGAGTAGACGGACTGAACAAAATAGAATATAGGAAACATAAGATGCGAAGATTACTTAGAGTGACGTGTTAATATATTAAGTAAGCAAAGTAGTGCTATCGTGTTAATTACAATCGACACCCGACAAAACAATTACTGCGGAAACTTGACATGCGCAAACCGACGTACTTAACATTCCTTCTTTGCAAGAATGATTCAACTCTTTATTTTCTTATCTACAGAAATTATTACATATTGAATTATAATTTAATAAAAGAACTTGGAATATTAAATTTTTTAAACAAGAACCCAAATAAATAGTTGTCGTAAATAACAGTTTTGTTATAAGATACTCTCACGACATAACCTCAGTCTTGGGGTAATTTCTAAGTGAATTGAATGTTTTTCTCATTATGTATAAATCTACCATTACTGATAGTGATAAAATTAATAACTAATAAACTTGAGTAATTGATATCTGTTTATTTTAAGTTGGTAAAAGATATATATTGCTAGATAGTATACATTTTACTAATTTAGTTTTTAATAGGCTACTATACTAGAAAAGTTCGCCACTTTTTTAAGTAAATTATACTAATATGAAAGGATCTTGCGAATGGAAACGATAACCACAAAATTAAATATTTGTAACAAGAAACAAGTAGTGGAAAGAGAATTACAAAGTTCCCATTTAGTATTGTAAACGAAAATATGGTTCGGTGCTCAAATCGTCGTCTATTCCTAAATGTTCCTATGCCGTTTTGTGATTTTTTTGACTAGCTGTCATAACGGGTTTCTTTAACTTTGCACACGATTTGGTATTGTTAGAATAATTTGTTATAAATAACATGACTTCCCAACGCCCATAGACTTTTAAAATAGCTGCGTTACAATTCTTTCAGATGCATTCGATTTTATCATAAAATAACAGAAAACCGATTTTTTTTTCTACACAAATGTTATAACCCAATCATCGAAATTCTGTATTCATGTCTAGTCCAAGGGCAGCGGTTATCATTTACATTCTTCTAGACTGTGTACCAATTTAAACTACTTAACATATATCATATTAAAATACATGGTTAATTAATATGGACTGCTAAAGTCGCTATCAGAATTCTTACTTGATATTCTTGACTTCAATCTCGTAAATTCGAAATTATAGGAAGTAGTTCTTGTGTTGTATTTAAGAAATCAAAAACTAACTTGTTTCTAACTTGCAACCCCTATTCTGTAAATGGCGTAGTATTTCAAAGAGCTGTCAAAATGATTAATAATTTATAAAGAGTTGGGAAATTGTTAGGTTGCGAAATTCATTACGTATGCACTTATGTTGAGACGTTTACTTTAATATTTAAAACAAGTTAAAGACATTTGAGTATGTAATTATCTTAATAGTCAATATCATTTAATAAATTAAAACTAGACAACCATCAAAAACTAAAGCTCTTAAAGTTTAAACTTATTATTATTAATTAAAACATCGAATGAAGTTCATTGTGATTACAATATACATATAAATGAAGTATGTTTTATCTGCTTATACTCATACTATTTTTCATTTAATTTCTTGGAGCTGAAGCTGACAATCCCCTTCACCCATTTTCCATAGATTGATTGATTTGACTTTAAAAAATATTACAAAAATTAATTAATTATGTCTTAACCAGATTGTCTCATAAGTGTCAATTCATCATACAAGTATTATACCTTTTTCATCGCACTATCCCGTATTTTGTATTGAAATCCTTACACCTAAAGGTTGTCTGTCAGAGATTGCTTTTAGCAATAAGACCGCTTTTGCATATTCTTCTGTTTTTCGTTTGTATCATTTAATATTGTAAGTTTTTACTGTTTCATTGTATTGTCTAATATGCATAAAGTGCTTATCTATTTATTTATCTATCTATATATTTATGTCAATTGAAACACAGTATATATTGCAACTTTTCTACGTCGTCGTTAATAAGCATTAAGTTCGCCCCGAGTACCCTAGTTTATCCATAAATAAATATAAATAAATATTTTTTAACATTTGTATGATTAAAAACACAATTATAAACACTTGTATAATTTTCTTTTTAAAAGTAATTGTTTGTTAATTAAATGTGCTGTAACTGCTAATAGGGGTTAAGTTACGTGCTAACCACGGAATTACGTGGTTGAAATTATATGTACATCTTATAAAATCCGAGTTACTTTGTTTATTGATTGAAAAGTTTAATCATTTATTCTATTTATTTAATCTGCCCCATAACAGTTTAGGGAAACGATCGCTAATAAGGAGTTAGTCAAATTAATTATACTTCGTTCGCCGTTTTAGAATAGCGAGTATTATTTTAAACTGCCATTAAATTATTTTGTATTTTCTAAAATATTTCTTTAAATTATCTCTTTAAACTTCTATTAATTTGAATATCAGATAAGAAAAGATAAAAATAGAATTACCCTTTGTACACTGAATCACTGCGAGCTTCAATTAAAAACTTCTTTCTCTTTGTTAAAACGATTTAATAAGATAATCTGTAGACGAGACCTTCAAATAAAACGGAATAAATAAAATAGTAATCTAATTGCTAATCATCCTAAGGCATGTTGACTAAGGTAACGGACCAATAAAAGTAAATATTGTTTTTGTTAAACGAGACATTGTCTAACGGTCATAATATAGTGACATATGTCATAGATATCGTATATAGACATTGAATATACATTTGTAGCGGTTCAATTGCGAGAAAAGATATTATTGATTATTAATTCTGACCACTAAAGTTTGAACATATTTCGTCGAACTTGTGAAGTTTAATTCGTTGGTTGTTAATGGTCCTTAATATGTTTTACAATACAATAAGTGTTAGTAAAGAAATTGAGTCATTTTAGATATAGTTCGTGAGGTCGTGGATTCATATAAAATAATTAAAATAAATTTAGATACAACAGGATGTTTTATTTAAAAAATAAATGCAAATATACTTTCAAGAGAAAAGAAACATCATAAAATTAGCTTGTCCCATTGAATTTCGTAAAAGTATCATCTTACCTGAATAAAGTCATGTGATAGCAGCTTCTTTATTTTTTATATCAATACTTTCTCAACTTAATTTGAAACTTCAGTCAATAGTAATATCACAATACTTAAGAATACGGATATTAAAGAGTCCAGATTTAAAAGTGTATTCTTTTTTATTGTTGTTGCTCCAAAAGTACGTATGTGTTATTGAAACATCGTAATTCAAATGACTTTTAACTTACTCGTATCAACTTGTAAGACTACAAAGTTTTATGAATATTTAGGAATATTACTTATTCAAAGAATCGTCTTTTATTTCTTCCGTCTTTATTTAAAAAAACCTTAGAACAATGTAAGCAATAATTTTTTCTTAGATTTTGTTAGTAAATTTTTAATAATAGTTTAAACAAACATATTCGACAATTCATTAAAAATGAATGGTGAAGACTTTTACTGACCTTACTATAGATATTGTTATTTTGTTAAAACACTTTTGGAATCATTTAGAAAATTGTTTTATCGCGAACACAAAATTTTAAAAGCATCGTCTTCTAACAATAGAAATAGATTTGTGAAATGTTTCTATCATGTACAAGCGCAAATAAAATATAAGATTGCAAAATCTATTTTCACATTTACAGATTGCTATTTTTGATTTAGTTCATAGACAAGGAGTCAATGGTTAAACAGGTAGTTTTAACTTATAATTATAATAATTTCGTATACTTGTGAAACCGTCTGTTTTTCTGGCCTTTAATATAGAACTTGATTTACTTGAAGCTAGGAAACTCAAATTTGGTACAGTACAAATGACCTTACGTCATTTTACAAATTACAAATTTGGTACAGTAAAAATGACGTAAGCATCAGCTAACAAAAGATTTTTTAAGATTTCAGACTTATGATAGGTAATGCGAAATTATTTTTAGTCAGAGTTTTTATACTGAGGAAACAGTTAATATATTATATAACATAATATGTTTTGTATTATGTAATTTATATGATTTAACGATTTCATAAACCATAATGATTACGTTACTGATTTACCTAATAAATTAAAATTATATTAAAATTATCTGACATTGGAGAAACACATTTTTCAATTTAAACAGACTAAGGCATTCATTAAAATGTCTTGGTTTAAATAAAAGCTTTCAAGTTTTTTTTGGCGTAATGTGATGCATTGTAATATATATATTTATATATATTACAGTGAATTAAATGTCACACTGAACACAACAACAACAACAACAACAACAACATGACATACTAAATGCTTATAAAAAAAACATGCTTTCTCAGTACACAATAATTCTATTATAAATAATACGATGCCATGTATTCCTTGTTTTATATTTAATAATTAACATAAATGTCTTGTTAAATAAAAATAACTCTGTCAGTGAACTATATACGTATTTGCTTTCAACAACAAAGCGTTCTTTAGTTATCTTTTTGCAGCTTTGTATTTTTCTATTGGCACTGGTTCGATACTTGGATACTAAGTAATTGAAACACAGGTTCACTTAGAGATCCGGTGTTATAGTTAAAAATATTGTATACTAAATTAAAAATCTCCTATTAATATACAAGTATACTATTTGAATTTATGTAAATTTTCTCACAGTTTTGTAATATATTAAACAAAAAACATCAGGTATTGAAGACCTCAGACCTAATTTTGGATTACAAAAATTAATTACCAAAATATAAATAAGAATAAGAATTTTAATTTTAATTTTATAATAGACAACCTAAAGGATGAAATACAATTCACACTTAACTAAATATCTAGTTTCATTTCTTATTTTCACTCTATTACTTACTATGTGATTGAAGCAGATCTGTTAGCAAATATTGATTTGTGCCAATTAATGAAATGTCTATCATCCGATATTTGAAAATCTGCCACGAAGTCAAGTTGTTCTTTACAGTGAAATCAAAGTGAAACCAGCTTCCATGTCATCTATTCAAAAACGACACCGTTATTTGGAGTTACTGCTATTAACACTGTAAAGTAAAAGGTGATGTTATCAGTACGTATAAGCATTTCTAAAGTTCATCAAGCTCGGCTATTTTTGACAGTTGATTGAAATGTCACAGGTAAATATCGAAAATTCTGAACAGTGAGTTGCATTCAAAAAGAAGTCATAATTGATACTTATTAGGTCAGAAAATTTATTTATCCATTTACCTATTTCTGCCTAAAATAATTTTGGAGAATGTGAATAATTTATAAATATCCTGGTCTTACTTAGATCAATGTAGCAGCTCTTAAATCACAAATAGTTCTTCTGATTTTAGAAATAATATTTAATTACATTCTAATGACCAATTTCTGTATGCGAAGTATTTTATCCACAGAAGACTATTTACACCACCATAAATGAATAGTGACAACGGACGGTCCTAAATAAACACACACAGACAAAACACACGTTCTTATTATGATCAGTGTGATACGATTATAGATTTTATTGCACTTGCAAAACGTTCATTTTCGTTTTGTCGCAATTAATATTTAAATGCAAACACACTATATCTCTGTGTCAGCAATAAATATATTTTGTCATTTATGCGTTAGAGAATACTGACTAATTTTCTTTGGCCTAAAATAATTAAGGATCAAATTGATTGGAGTCTGATTTTGCGTCAAACCCTCGCATCAGACGAAATCGAATTAAGTATACTTAATTAAACTATCAACTGTTGAATTGCACTGTGAATTAAAAAAATATTAAAGTATTAAAGAAATTACGTGATTCCAGCCTGATAATTATATGTAATATAGTAGAATAGTAGAATTAAAAAACTTACTAATAAAAATGACGATGTCTTCAGTATTATTAATTTTATATAAGTTACAAAGTTTAAAATATTCTCTTTAACAATAAAGCCGCGAACCCTCATTACTCTGATTTATAAACACAGATTAACTTTTAAAGACGTAATGACTGCTCGAGAAATTTAATATCTTTTAGTAGCAAAATTTTGTTTTTAAAAGTTTTAATATAAAAAATATTTGATTTGATATTTTAAATACATTTATGAGTCATATGATTTTCTTTAGAAATATTGTCTAATTTTTTTTTTTTTAAACACTTTTTTTTTAACACATTAATGATTTTTTTAGGAGATTGTAAGAAAAAAAGTATTTTTAGAAAATAAAGACTAAGAAACTATATATCATTTATATATTTTGTGTCAATAATTATTATTTTAAAATATATTATATCATTATAATATTAGCAATATATTTTAAACTAAGATTAAAATCTTTATAAATGTGTCAATTACTTTTATAAGTGTAGGTATATTATATAAATTATATCAACTGACATTTAAGGTAAAATATTTTATATGCTTTAGTTATAAAATATTGTTATATACATAAGTAATTCAAATCGCTTGTAGATAATGGCCCGATGATATCATCGTCGGTGTCACTATCAAATGTATTGTTAGAAATGAAGAACGTTTCAACTGTAGAAAGAGAAAACTATATAAATTTTTGCCTTCTATTGCATTTATATAAGACTAAGAAAAACATATAATTAAATTATATAAAAAACAGAGACGCAGCGATATGATATATTGTTGCATTCCGTTTTTATTAAATTCTGAAATATTAACATTTTTTCATTTGTAAAAAACTAAGTAAATCTTGACAGTTTGTCACAGGACTGAAAGTTTTATCGAAAACATGTATGCGACAATTTATTTTAGAAAATTTTGTGTTTTAGAGAACTTATAGATATCGAGATAAAATGAATGAAAGTAAGTATATTAGGACAATAGAACTACAGTTCTCAGTCCTAATGCATTGATTGCCACATGGACCGTGTTCAGACGACAATAGATTATTTAGAGCAATGAAAGGTCTATTTCAATTTGTTGAGATTTTTTCTTTTCTCCCGGATGTGGTGATGGCCATATACCCTCTTATGTTGAAACTTCTGCTTACTTCATGTCACGAAAAGTACAAAGATCGTTTAACCAGTGCTTGACGTATCAAGCAATGGTAAGGTATTTTTACTATATACTTCGTAGATTATAGTGCCTAAAAAGACCCATGTTGCATAACATCTGGAACATCTGTGATTGAAGTAGAATGCCGTTTCATTTTACATCCTACCCTTAGCTCCTATTGACAGGTTGGTTTTCTTTCGTACATCCTAGTAACTATATTATACTGTAGGGAAGAGATATATTTATACGGAAGTTTGAAGCGCCAACTCGGCAATCGATGGTAAATGCCCTGGTTCGATGGATCTATGGGAGCAGTTACTGCGTGCAAACGTAAAGCTTATCGTTCCTGGCATCAGGCCCTACTTATCCAGGATCCAAAATACTAAATTTGTAAAGAGAGATGGCGACAAAAAAATGATACACCCAAGTCACGTCGTTATTAGCATTATATAAATATATTATAAGGATAGGTAGGGAGAGAAGGAAAGCAGTTCCCACACTAGCTGTTTAATGATGTACGTTAGGTATACTTACGCAGTTACACGCAAATAGAGTGAATAAGAATATTAAACAGAATGAGAATATTGGAAGCCATTTCGATGCAAATGGAACATAGATGAAATATGCGACACCAAATAAATTCATAAATTCCAGTAAATGCTGCTGGAGGTAAGCTCTGTGGCGATCTCTGTCTTCAGTGGCTTGTATTAAATTTTTAAAATATTACAGCTATTCTATTTCATAAATCGTGCAGTCGCGTATAATATTAATAGGAAAATAGTTCTGTTATAAGTTCTAAGAGGAAAATGGTATTGAACTTTATATTGAAAACTAATTCTTCATAATAAAATAACTTACGTTATTTATTTCTTATCGTCACTTTTAAGATATATCACAAAGTTTTATTTTATTTCAAGCTTATGAATTGTGTGTGTAACCTTAGCTGTGCGTGGAGCGTGTCCGGGACCGCTGCTAATGTGATTCTAATGCTGCTATAAATCGTGTCTCTCAGCTCCATTCACCAGTTTCATACGTAATGCAATTAATATCGATTAGCTGAAGAACGTCAATATGGTGTTTTGAGATGATTATTGTTATGAGATTATTATTAGGTTAATTGCCATGGTAGCATTAGCTGAGAATAGAGGTTTCTCCATGTTTTCGTATTTGTTGATTTTAATAAAGTAGGTGCACTTTAATATATTCTACATTAACACAAATTTGATCTATATTAAACTTGAAAGAGTAAGTTTTATAACAAGCTCAGAAATCAAATAAATACACCACTTCGATTGAGCAATACATTTTTTTAAAATCGAGAATACACGGTCTTATTTTTGTTTCAACTAAAAAACCGCGTCGTGAATTCAATGGACGATAAAAAAATTAAAAGCAGTTTAAGTCCAAGTATTACATAAAATATAAATTTAAAAAATTGGGATGTTTACAATAACTTCCTTAATTAGGTAGATAAAAGTACAAAAATGCCAACTAATTTTCGAAAAGAGTGTCGAATTCTTTACAACAAATTTTATTTTGTATATAAATATAACGAGTATTGCTGTTAAATTAACTCTACAATTTATCGTATTATTTTTCTGCCTCTGATAGTTAAGTTAAGTTAAGATACTTTTCAGTGATTTTAAAATAAACTTATGCATACCTTTACTAATCGAAGTGAATATTAGCATTTTGTTATTGTCTAATTTCATAATAAAATATAAAATTATTAAAATAGTCTATTATTGTTTGGGAAAACCAACTACTCGTATATTTTATTTCATCTCGTAGCGTATGATACAAACTCTAACTCGTTGACGCAGTACAATTCCTAAATGAAGAAATCGGATGCACTTCAATAAAATCTTGTACCATCTTTTTTCTTGAACCTAGCAGTATCTTTTTGAAAACCTAGTACTTTTAACCAGGCTACATCCTATATTGTTTCTTCAATACTATACTAATCATCTTTATTTTCACTCCACTTATTGCTTTGAAAGTTGATTCTACTCAAGAGAGGTTTAAGTTTAAATGTTTTAAGGGTTATCAAGATGGCAAATAGTTGTTAATTATTTAAGGAATGAAACGCGCAGGTAGAACCCGCCAGAGATCGAAGGAGTCTGATAACTTGGATTAAGTCTTATCTTTCAATATTTAAACTTAACTGACATTGCAACTGTATTATTGTCTACTGTCAACTTTTATAACATTTTAATAATTGGCAAACACATTTGTATTTTAAAGCTTTTAACGTATGACTTAATAGGCAATACTTAAACTTAGAAATTAATGCATTTGTATCAATTTATAATAATCTGCAACAAATATAAAACTGGGGTAAAATATTATTCATATGAGTGATCACGCGATGTCATTGCACGATATCACGTACTTTGATTCATAAATGTAATGGAGGCTTCGTGCTCGAAACAAATATGATACGTTATTTTCATGCGTGTCATAGCCACAGCACAGGACACATTATCATTTGACAGTAGTTTCAACGAACGACAATATACAACAACGTTTCTTAAAAACAGTTCTCTGTAAATAAGGACGGTCTCAGAATGGGGTAAACTGAACTTCGTTCAGTTTAATCCCCAAAAGACACAGGTTTGCGCGTTTACCACTAAGAAAACCCCATTTGTCGTATCGCCGCTCTTCGATAGCACACCCCTCGATGCCTCGCCAAGTATCAGAGTACTGGGACTCGACATTTCGAGCGACTGTCAGTTTCGTGGTCACTTGGAGAGCAAGGCCAAGTTGGCCTCGATGAAATTGGGTGTGATCAATAGAGCGAGACAGTATTTCAATCCTGGCCAAAGACTTGCGCTTTATAAGGCGCAGGTTCGGCCACATATGGAGTACTGCTCTCATCTCTGGTCCGGATCACCCCAATATCAGCTTCTACCTTTTGACCGCGTACAACGGAGAGCCGTACGGATTGTCGGGGACCCGGTGCTCTGTGAACGGCTGGAATCTTTGGCATTGCGTAGAGACGTGGCTTCTTTGTGCGTCTTCTATCGCATTTACAACGGGGAGTGTTCCGAAGAGCTATTTGATCTGATGCCTGCCGCCGAATTCCATCACCGCATAGCACGTCACCGCCTGCATTTCCATCCACACCACCTGGATGCATGGCGATCTTCTACTGTGCGGTTTTCAAGGACTTTTCTTCCACGTACCACTAAGATGTGGAATGAACTTCCTTCGGCGGTGTTTCCAGATCGATACGACATGGGTACCTTCAAAAAAGGCGTTTACTCTTATCTCCAAGGCCGGCAACGCTCTTGTGCGTCTTCGGATGTTGCAAGAGTTCATGGGCGGCGGTGATCACATTTGACCTGTGACCCGCACGCTCGTTTGCCCTCCTATATCATAAAAAAAAAAAAAAAAATAAATAAATTACATTCAAAACATGAAATGTGAATTATTTATACAGTTTCTGAAATAGCTTCCAAACTAGACTGATGTTCTTCGCGATGTTCAAATGTCAAGGGTGCTCGATTTACGAGACGATGTTAATGATAAGTGGCTCTAGTTTATCTTTTTTATACATTTATAAGATTGTACTATAAAGGCACCTTGCTCTAATTTAATGACATATTTTAATTATATATTAGGCTGAAGAAGTATATAATAAAATCTTAGTGTTTAGGCTATGATTAGTAAGTTAAATGTAATACATGTTATTAAATGAATATCAATTACAAAATTGGTTTAGATATTAAGAAAATGTCATGAAAAATATATATACTATTTGTTTAAAAAAATTTCCATTCTTTATGTTCACGGCGCGATTGTCAGATAAAATTTTAATGAATCAATTTTACGTCTTTTAAATAGCATACCAAAAATATACAAGCCCCGATAACCCGGATATTGGTAGCGCAGCGTCGGAAGTGAGGCCGCTATAACCCTAACTCACGATCTGACGTATTTACTATTTATGTTCGAGCATTCGATTGATGGTTTTGAAAGTTGTAAAAAGAAAAATACATTTATATTATTTTTCATTATTTATATGCAAGGGACACCAGTCTTTTGAGATTAAAATATATTTTAATCTCTACGGAATCTCTTTAATGGTATAGTTACAACGCATACTTTGACTGTGATAGCTTTTGCACATGTGCATACAATCTCACTTTCACTGTATACGCTCCTCTATTAACGTAAGCACACGTCAAAAAGAACCTATTAATGACGCTTCTGAAGTACATTCTAGAAACGGACTGACGGTAGTACCAGAGGGGCCAAGATCTTATCCAAGTAGAACATAGAGAGAATTCGCTGGTATACCTGTCGCCGGTTACTTCAACAGCATACATATTAGATATAAACCTATTCCTGATCAGTTGGTTGGTTACTTGAAAATTCAAAATGTGTGATCTTTGGGGATTTTTATTTCGCAGGAAACATTAATCTCCATAAGTTAATACTTAAGAGCTTAATAGCTCTTATACGGTTTTGAGTACAGAAATATGTTTAGTCTGGATGAGGAAATACTAATATCCTTAGGGAATCTATTTAGTGTCTCCTATGTATCCATCATGAAAGTTCAATCAAGAGCCGCTTATAAAGTTGAAGCAGTGTGGCATTTGTTTTAAGCCGACCCTTCTTTACACTCTATAGATCGTTCGGTGGTGGTTTTACCGTTTTGAGAGCAATCTTTTAAAGTTTTTTATTTCTCTGCAATGCAACGTACTCATCATTGTGTAGTTAAACTTATTTTTAGTTAAGTCATTTAATAAATGTACTCTCAGTTCCATTGCGGAACACATCAGTTTAAATGTCACTTGAAGAATTCAAGACTCAAAAGAATTCTGAAACTGAAATATATTTGAGGCCATTAGCTAAAAAGCCTCGTCGCAGCTAGACTGGAGTTATATTTATCTCAGCTAAAAGCTCAGGACAAGGAAATGTAAAATATAAAATTAGAGATTAACTAAGTGAACCATTAGATTCCACTACATTACTCCAAGCAGCTGATGGATTATAATTTCTATCTGTATAATAACATTTGATGTGACCTATAGATGAAATTTAAATCCTTTAAGCTAATATATGGTGCGTAAAATTGTGCTAAGCAGTAGTTTTAGTAAACGAGATTTTTCAAAGTTATAAGTAATTAATATTGAACAGAAGTTTGTATTTTTTAGGTTTTTTATATTAAGTTAAATTTGAAACACATACATACGGTAGTCACGTCTATTGTTTTGCGTCGGTGTTAAAATTAAAATTTAGGACAAATTTCTATCATAAAAGACAAAATTTGCCAAAGTCCATTAAAGAATAAATTTATCAAGTAGTTATCAGATTTTTAATAATTAATCTGTGTTTATAAATCAGGATAATAAAAGTTCGCGACTTGTTTTTTAAAAAGAATGTTGCTAACTTTTATTATAAGAAGTTGAATATAGTAAATAATATTAAAGTAGAATGTCGTTTAGAATTGAATGTACTTTGATCTATGCACGGGTTATTGAGTATAGCAGTACTATATATCAGCAACATTACGAGAAAAAATATAAAATAATTTTCTAAAATTGTAAATTTAATATTCCGATAATCAATTTTAAAGGATAAAGAATGCATAGTCTGAAAATTTGATATTTTCAAAAATACGTTTATTTTTATCTCAGATAAATAATATATAACGCTTTTGTGTAAGTGTTTGAAAACCAACTGTATAAAAATCACGAGAATTTCTAATATGGTATCTTATTTTGTTTAGGCGCGAGCGATGGTAAAGATATTGTTACTCCGCTTAAAAGTTAAAGCTTCGCGGGTTACTGTTATCAATAGATATATTTGCTTGTTTTAATGTAGGACTTTTACTAACTTCATTCCTCTTCTCACTCAGTCTTTAACTCCAATAACTAACTCGGATTATATATTATTGTAATTCATGGTACCCCAACATTTGACAGTTTAAGTAAGTATGTACTAGGTCTAACAGGAGGGTCTAACGCAAAATCAGAATCCAATCAATCCGATCCTTAATTATATTAGGTTAAAGGAAATTAGACAGTAATATCTAAACTCTAAAGCATAAATGTCAAATTATAAACTATGTTTGCTTTAAAATTGTAATGGTGGCAATACAAAATTGATCTTTCTGAAAGCGCAATAAAATCCATAATCGAATGAAAATAATAGGTATCATAATGAGTGTGCATGTGTGAGTGTGTGTTTAGGAACGTCCGTTGTCACTATTTAATAGATTTTCGTTGACAAATTACTATGCTTATTGAAACTTGTGATGAAATCTCGCCTTTTATTAAAGACAGGGATATAAGTATGTTCCAACAGGAGAGCTACATAATTACACAGAGTATTTAAAAGTTATTCAGTGTCATTAAAAATTGAGGATGTTTTTATTAATTCATTCAAAAAGGGTTGGTTAATGAATCTTTCATTAAATTATTACCGATAACTTATCAATCTACAAGCGTTTTTAGTTAAAAAAAAGCTTTGCTGTGTTTACTAATATATTTGAAAATTACTGGGTCAGAATTTTTTTCAAAACGATCAATGTTTTGATACCGTTATTCATAATAGAATAATTATTAACTAAGAGTTAAGTACATTTCTTTAAATACTGCTTTCATAGTATATTTTAAATAATGTCAATTTAAACATTCAAATGTAATTTAAAATGAACTAAATAAATTAAATTATACGATTCATAGAAACTGAAGTGCTATTTATGCGATAAAAGGCTTCCAAAGATAGCTTTTACGTCGCAGCTAATTAGTCTAATTGGATCAGTAATGCAAGCTACACCTTTCCGATCCCTATGACATGTTTCTATAAGAATTTTCATAATACGGTCACGAACTTCATAATACATTGACTTAAACAAAAAATTAATAATATTACTGCAAAGGCATTTCAAATGTTCTGAAAATACAAAACAGTTGTCACATGACTTTAATAAAGGATGATGAAACTTCGAACGCAAATAAGTGTTCATAGATATATTTCAAATCACATTGAGCTTGTATTATATATATTTGAATCATGTCGGTCATTCTATCGTTGCAAAAACGATGCTAAGTATTTTATTTATTCAATTCTATTTGCAGATCTCTTCTACAGATTATCTTATTATTACGTTTTAACAAAGAGAAAGAAGTTTTTAATTGAAGCTCGCAGTGATTCAGTGTACAAAGCTTAATTTCGTTTTTATCTTTTCTTATCTGATATTCGGATTAATAAAAGCTTAAAGAGTAACCTCATTGCACGAGCATATTTTAGTACCATGACATTCCATTAATGCCTTCATAATTTTTAAATAATAAGAGTCTAATTAAAATTATTTGATCTAATCAAAATTGATGTATTTATTTCTTAAATACAGGAACTTAACTAAATACACTGATACAGAATTTCTTATTAGAGATTATAATAACAGTAACTATTATTCTGATAGGATTGAGTAATCGCGAACCCGCAAACAAGCAGGGCAGCATAACGAGAGAGAGCGAAAGAGAAAAAGGAAAGAGAGGGAATGACATTCGCCGCTTTCTTTTATTAGCTTTACATAGTATAAAACTATCGTCTGAACTGATTAGCATAATTATTTATATAGATTAAAATTACCAAATTAATCAATTAATCAATATGGAAAATCGCTGATGGCAATTGAGAGCTCCAACTTTCATATCTTAATGAAAAGAAATGTTTATTTACATTGCAATGAAATAAGCATGTGCTAGTTGCAAATTTTTCTATATTATACGATTTTCACGAGTATTACATATTGAAATAAAACAATTTACAACAAACTTAACTTATGTATTTAAAGTTAGAATATAATTTTTTTTTTTTTTTTAATTTGACAATTTGCAGCAATCTAGTTAACATTAAAAAGATGTTATTGTTTGTTAACTCCCGAAATCATCTTTAAATCCAATCATTATATGCGAGTTTAAAACTGAGTTAAAAAAATAGTTTTTATCTTAAAAAACGGATATATTATTCAATTTGTTTGTTATAATTATATCTTACAGAAAAATTATTTTAAATACGTTTCCATATATAACTTATTATTTTTTTATGACACACAAAATTATATACATTAAAAAAATTACCAAGAGTGATGAAGGTAATCTTATATAGTAATTAAAGGACTATTTTAGTAAACCACCACAAGTTGGTGCAAACAATAAGCAAGAGAAACAAATTAATATATAGAAATATAATCTATCTAATATTAAAATACACATATTTTTATGCATATTAGCAAATATATACCAAATTTTAATCCTTTAGTCCTTTACACCTATTAATCATAGACATATTAAGAAACGATAATCCGTTAATATAAATATATGAGCAATATATAAAGTAGAAATTTTCTTATAATAATATCTTTTTGTTATATGTTAAAGATAGAAGAACTTGAAATGGGTTGCTACCCATGTCTAGCTTTAGTTTATACTCGCAACACTGGATATTTTGTTATTATTTGTGGACAGTTACAAGAAACTCCCTGAGGTAAAATTGTTAGAAAATTTGATACAGTCGAATCACAAGTAAACATTAGCGCTTTGGACATTTACCAGCCGCGAGACAAATCTGTATTCAATGCATTTTTTTTAAAACTTGATCTGCAAATCAACAATTTTTTTAATGTTAATATATCTGTATTTCTTCCTATCCCTCAAGGAAAAACAACGCATGTGCAACTCTCCTTAAGTTGTAGATGTCATTGCATGACGCCGGAACGGGGATTAGTGCAATTCTAGTCTTTCATTGCTGACTCAATTAAAATTTTATTTCTACTAATATATTTTTTAAATATCATATAAATAACACTAACTCGTCCCTTAAAAAGCACAGAGAATAAAACCACCGATAAGTTTAGTCGCGGGATGTGGCAGGTAAAGTTTTAAGAGCGGGTGTCAAAGAAAACTTTAAGAATACTTACAGGAACACTCCAATTCGACAATCAGTAAGTCTAACCACACTCTCAATAAGACATTTTAACATTGTTATACATGTCACGGAATATAATTTTATAGTTGATTTACATTCGAAAAAATAACCAATGAATTTCTAAATCTTGCTATGATAGCATGATAGATATTTCTACGAATGGTTTAGTATATCCTAATAATACGATAGAAAATTATAAAAATTAATGTGTAACGATATCTGTTCAAAATGTTTTTAATGTAAGCATAGGCAGTTTTTTATATACTAACTATTTAATATAGTTTTCATTTTCATTTTACTGGATTACTTGGTCATAATTGAAAGCTGACAATTATAGCTTAATTGTCAATTAAATCCGTAGAAATTGGTTTGATCCGTATCAGATAGACAGACATTCATCAACATTATAAAGCCGGTTAATCCAGCAAAATTGACCGGTTTGGTTCAATCGCCCTGTCTTTGTGTGAGTAATGTTGTTCACTTTTAGGTAAAACATATGCGTATCAGAACAATTACTAAAACTACTGCGTATGACAATTTCCACATATTATATACTAGCTCTAAACAAGATTTAAAATTGTATGTTGAAGTAACAATCAAATGATATTTATATAGACTAAAATTACAAACCGTTGGCCGCTTTCCCTTAGTTGATATCGATTTTTCTATTTTAACATGCTTTAGGGTTGTCCCGGATTTTGAATAGGTAAATATAATATAATTCCAGTTTAGTCGGACAAGGCTTTCCTATTAATAGCCACAAAAATATTATTCTCTATAAACTAGTGGTATGTGGTAAATATCAACTGCAATGATATTTTTACAATCTATTAGAGTATCACTCTCAAGTCGCAATATATTTGTATAGCTCGCTAGATGGAGAATGAATAATTAAAATATTAATATATAATACCAAATAAAAAATAGAAAACACGTGTTGTATATTCAAGCAAAAATCCAATAATTAAAAAAAATATATATTGTAGGATAAATATGTTATAAAATAATACGAAGTATTTCCTCGAACCTTGATTTATAAATAAAGTGAAGGATTTGTTACATTTTTTTCAATTATCTGAAAAGTATTAATAGTACTAATTATAAATTATATTATCTCTCCAATCAACAATTGAAGATTTTGTTTATTTATTTATTTTTAGAGAAACCAATAATATTTTAACTTATTAAATTAATAACTATATAAGTTTTCACTCTTATAAGTACAAATATGAACTTTAAAAGAAAAAAAATTAAAATAATGTTTTACAATCATCAGTGAAACATGAGATTAAGTTGAAAAAGCTGTGAAACTTAAAAAAACAATAATTTAAACTAAAGCTTAAGATACATACATACATCTATAATAAAAATATTAATGATAAATAAAAACGTTAAAATTTCCCGTCATTCGTCTTTAAAACACCAATTTGCTCATTAAAAATGTCTGCGTTATGGTAGTCTTGTTAGTTAATGCACTTTCCTGATGAAGAGTTAGAGTCCTTAGAAGTTGAAACGTTTCCAGATATAAATAATCTGCCAAATAAAAAAAACGATCCATCTCATTTAGTTATTTCTTAGTTAGCAATAAAACCAAAGTGGAAGGTAAAGATGGTAAAGATCAACAAGAGAAACTTTAAAAATAAAAATGTACACTCTCGACTTTTGAAAAACTTAAAGAGATAACTTATTTTTGTCGAATAAAATGAGATTCTTCTCAAACGCGGCGTGAATGCTTATCCGATTTGAACATCTAAATGATACTAATTAAAAACTTGAACGGGAAATGGTGAGGAAAATATTCATTTTCTTTAATTAATTTTAATAAAAATGACAATGTATCATCCACTCTTGGTAGTAATTTGTGTTAATATATAATTATTTTGGAATATCAATATTCTTATTTTTAAGGTTATAATACTCACTACAGCGTTACATAGTATTATAGAATTTATATAATCATAATATAAATTAATGTGTTTGGCTCCTCCATACATACAATATTCTCACTTACTTACAGTATCTCTTAGTTAAAAATGAATAATACCTGTTTTTTAAATTTAATTATTATCTATTTATTTCTTATCATAATGAAAAATACAATTTTGGTATTTAAACTTTCGTAACCCATGATTACTATTATGTATAATTATCCGTCTGTACTCTCGTAAAACCTATCGGCTAATCTTTTAACATAATTGCGTCCATTAAATCTAGCTCCTCACCTTTGCTGAGGCAAAACTCCAAATCTAGAATATCGTATGCAAGGTGCATGGTTTATTCAACTTTTATCCGATATATTTCGAAGAGTGTGCAACAGAGCTACACAACCTGATTCCATCACCGACCGACCAGAAGCTTAGCAAATATAGGTTCTAGGAAGAAGTAAAAAAGTCCCGTACAAAACATCATTTAAACATCAAAATCATTAAAACATTTCGCTTCAACATTATTTCTGCGAACAGCATAATTTTGGAACCCTGCCCGGTTCAGTGTTTCATAAGAATTTCAATCTAGGAGTATTGAAATCTGTACTAATAAGTGGCTTCTAGGTCTAGGTGTCACATCGTTGGCAGCCATGATTAACATCAGGCATACTGGAATCCAAACCAAACCTATATATAAGTATAAAAAAATACAAAATTCCAGCTATACTAAAATTTGTTAAACAATTTAAAAGTTACACCTGCAGGGTCGTCGTATAGTATTAATTTTATTCTATAGACACGTTACCTATGTGGTCGATAGTTTAATGAAACATCTCAATCGAATGTAAATTGCTCTAAATATGGATCGCTTGCTCACTAAATTACAATTCAAGTTAATTATTTACGTATACACTTACAGGAAAGTTTGAGTTTTAATCGCCCAGTATTAAATCGTAGTCAACCACAGCAGAACTGGTATTAATAAAATTACTTGAAATTTCGTCACGCGACACAAACAGCTCTTTGTCGTCTAGAAAATGAAGTAAAAGCTCTTTATCCATTGTAATAACGGACTGGCATCATTATCGCGGCAATTATTTAGGTATGAATGTTTTTAGCGGCATGCAACACAAAATTGAAGTGAAATAGTCGGGTGAAATTAATCCACATATTTACATGTGGTTAGATATTTTTACAAAGAAAGATAAAATTAAGTTTTATCATATGTATTTTTCGTTTCGAAAACAGCTGATAGCTCAAAAACGAATATAAAAAAAATTGTAATCTCCTGTTCTTTGTATGTAGTTTGGGTATTATATGTAAATGATTTTCATACTTACATAAACTTTTTCTATATTTGTATGATGTAACAAATATTGAAATAATACTATTACATTATTTGTTTATGTAAACGAAAACACCTTTAGGAAACTTATATGCAGGTTGTATAGAAGTAATTGTTTAAAATGTGTTCCGCCAACCTGCACTAAAAAGTGTGAATCAGATTAAGTTCTGCACAATTTTTATAATTAGAAAGGACAGAAATACATCAAAGTGAATTTAGAAGTAACTAGTAGACATTTAACTACAATTTACTAAACAGTTCTATCTAATAATAGTCTTACTGCAGTAAAGCAGTACTAAAGCAGTAATGCTTTATAGTATTTTTGTAGTACTGATTCAATTTTGTCCGTAACTCCTTTCAAGAACTTTAAAAAATGTTGCACTCTTTTTGCGACGGGAATTAGATCATTCTTCTTTGGATGTTGAAAGTTGATCTTGTATCTGTTACGCTATTGTACCTTAACATAAGTTCACATTCGAAATTTTCAGATTTATTATAATTTAATTTGATTATATTTGTTAATAAAAATATATAATATAACTAAAATAATCTAATCTATAACTACAAAAATCAAATTCATAATTAGTTATAAGCGATAGAAGCGAATATACAAAAAAACTGTTAAGTTTCATAAAGTGTTGTGCCATGGTACACTTTTGTCGCCTTTTAACTAGTAAAAGCTTTATTATTTAGATCTAGATCTTACTACTATGTATCTTATTGCAGGACTCAATTAAAATTCGGATGAAATGATAAATAATTACGCTAATGAGAACTACATTCATTCTTTTCTAAATAAGAACTAAAAAAAAAATTTATATGATATTTTATAATCTAGTTTGTTTTTAAATTGTAAACAAATACTGTGAACTTTGTTAGTTGTTTAAGTTTATCTCTATAACTCTTATTATTCTGTAACCATTAACATAGAATAATATAATAACTGATATTTTTAAATGAAATCAAAAGTTGATAAGTTTTTCTAAATATATTTTGTAAATTGCGTTCATGTGTTTAGACACAAATGCAATTTATTAATATTAGTATTAATATTAGTATTGATATTAGTATTATGGTAAGGTTCTGAGAAAGGAGCTACTAAACTTTGGACGTTAATAAAGTAACATAATATGCAGGTTGTCGCAGTTACAAACAAGCTGTTACAGTCATAATAGTTTGTATGTGACTGCTGCAACCTGTAATAGATTACTATTAGATATTATTTAATATGATTTTACACAGTATACTGATATGGAATGTTAAGTTATTAATAAGAATAACTTGTTAGAAAGCAAAAATATTAACAACGATATAAAAATTATAACTATTGAATAAGGGGGATAGAAATAAGTTTCAGAACCAACCTCTTTTTTCTTAAAATAACTTTAACATTCCTTTTTTTATTAATGATGGAATTTTTAAAATGAATTACAACACACGTCAATGTTTTGTAATTCCATACATCACAGAACTAATGCGTCAATTTCGTGTCTAATAATAAACAAGAAACATACTTTAAATATCTTATTTTCAAAAGTTTCTACAGATCGACAGCTTATACAATTATAACATGTGATTTTTTAAGTTATTTCATGAATGAAAGTGCTGCTGGAATAATCTTACCCGTACTGATTTAAGAATGTTTTACTATTTCAAAGCAACTTAAACTACTATAAAATATATTGTTGTTTGGTTTTATATTATTATACAGGTATACCCTGATATCAGCAGGTATATGCTGTAATAAATTTTATATTACTAAATTCTAGTTTATCAAGAACTGCCACATCAGCTAAACGGCGTAAATGAAAACTAAAAAGCGGCTAACTAAATGTTCTAAAGGTTTCCGTTCTGAACACTCAAGTCGGAAGGAAGTTGCTTGAACACCTCATTTCCTGATTTCTTCACTACTAATTTACCCCTTGTATTGACTTAGTTGAAAATTTTACTTGAAGATTTTTTATTTAATTATTGTATTACTTTTGTTTTACTATCATAAATAAATTTTTACGGTACGCTGATGCAGTCGGTGCCCAAGAATCGAGTAAACATGGGACCCTGTTAATAACACAGTAAGAGTTAATATAGCCCTATCTGTCTTTGCCAAATGTGATTTAACATGGAATATTCATGTAATAATAGAAGGAGAAGCCGTTATTACTACGCAATGGCATAATTATTATACAATGGCAGAAGTTAAAAAAGAATAAGCACTTATTCAATGTATATAATACCCACTCAAAAACAATAAAAAGTCGGTCTTTCTTTGACCACACTGTCAGATCTCAAGATATTGCTAGTGTTTTGTGTAAGTTTTCGGAATTCTATGCCCGCAAATTTAAAAACTTGGAATAGATAAAAAATAATTGACTTACGTAAAAACACATATCGATTCTTGTGAGCACGATTGCTGTAAAATATTCGAAAGGTTGGGTGAAAATTAAGTTTAATAATTAGAAACTTAAATAATTACTGAAAATAGTTTTATTTAAACGTGCATTCGTGAAAATCTAAGAAAATACTAAAGCACCAGATATTCGACATTATTTGGAGAGCGCCAAAATATATCAAACTATAAAATTTTTCTACGTAACAATTTTACAAGGAATTTAAACTTTGTGCTTTCAACGTGGGTGAATAAACTCTTAAAAACTTGTTATTATTTTAAAAGAAGTAATAATAATAATTATCAATTTGTTGTTTTTAAAAATGCTCCCAAAGCCGTGTATACTCCCGAGAGCGATGACTTTGTTTGATTGATGAAAAATCTGGAAATCTGTTACGGATACCCCCTTTCACGAGAACGTATTGGCTGAGGGCTTATTTGGGATTACGAGGCACTATAGACGCACTATTATTTTAAAAGCTAACTACTTAAACCCAATGGTTCATACTGAATGTATACCTTAAATTCGAATTTTCCCCTCCCACTATGACCTGAGACGAAAGTTTCTGGCATCTTCTCGACTCGCTTTCCTAAGGCTATCCCTACGGAGTGGGTCAGCGGCAGATGCTTAAAGAGTGGTGCCGTTGTCTTGTCATAGATGAAAGATAGAAATGTTCTCAAACAAACTAAAGAACAGGTTACCAATTCAGTGGTCTAATGTTCAAGTTCAATTTCATTTTGCTAACTTAAATTTTGATTACTAAAATACTTAAGTTGAAGATAAAAAAATCAAAGATAGTAGTGAAATGTTATTTACGGCTCCTCATATAAATACAATAAATATTAAAAGCAATTATAACTTCGTAAGCAAGTTTAGAATGAATATTACGTTAAACCAAACTCCCTGCCAAAGTCTTAACTTATTAAAGTCATTTTCAAGCGAAATATTTATAAACTACCCGTTTTATGTTTTTAAAAGAACTCTGCCTAATATTTATATTTAAAACAGGAACATATCCTGTAACTGACTGTTAAACTACACATAGTAATTCTTATATGTGATCATATAAATGTCTTATATAAACAAAGATTTTGAGCAAGAGTTTGAATATTTGCAAGTTCATAATAATAATTATAATCAACGTTCATTATAATAAAAAAACCATCAGATATTTATTCAATTTATAATAAAACAGTGTTCAAAAAATTAAATATATATATATTATTTAATATTATATTATTTATTTAATTTGTTATTCAGAGGCATGACTAAGTTTGAAGTAGTTTTGATTTGAACATTTAAGTCGTAGCTACGCGGCTAAGCCCGATGGCTACGGGATCCGACTTGTTGTATTTGATAGTACTTAATTGTAATTGTTTTTAAAAGTACAAATTAATTAATCGTGAAAATAAATACTAGTAAATATTGAACTATTTTCCTATTTTATTACAGGATTTTGTTATTATATTTCCTAGAAATGTAAAATTTTGCTTCATGGTTTTCGTACATGACATATTACTTCACTGTCATATAAAATAAAAACGGAAAATATATTATGAGAGCTGTCGACACTAAGCTATATTTTATTTTATTTCAATATATATGTTTTGTAGTAAATAATTAAGTCGGTAAAAGACAAACTATTAGGGGCGTTATTACAAATTGTTCAGAAACATTTGTTGTAGAAGGACATACAACGAAACAAAAAAAAAAGATGTTTAATAAAGTCCTAATTTCTTGGAAAAATAATCAGTCAATCTCTTAAATAGGTAACGAGGAAACGGACTCGAAAAAAACTCTTATTTCCCCTGTCTCCTCTTCCACCATGACCTCGGAGGCTATCTCGGATTCCGCGGCTTCCAGGAATTCCGCTACGATTTCAGCGACCTGAAAATGCAAAACAAAAAATTAGTTTACCAATATATAGACAACACTTTTTTAATTAGTTATTTACATAATAATTACTAATGACAAGGCTGTGATAGATAATCAATGATATCAATAACATGGTATCATCTCCTGTCAGTTAATAATCCCGCAGACGTGGTTACTGTTCTTGAGCCAGGCGGCTGTTGTTGTGGACTATTGCAATAATATTATTATAACCAGCAAATCGTTCTCTAGGCAAATATATTCTCGGTTTTGTTCATAAAACCGTTTATTTTCCATGTCATTTCAAAAACGACAATTACAATTCCATTTTTAGGATTAACAGTAGAAAAACAAATTTTGGAAGGAAATAATTTAATAGGTGTTTTCTGTTTAAATAATTAAAAATACATATGTATTTTTTAATTACTTTGTTTTTCAATGAAATCTATTCCATCCTTACTTTTTACTAACTTGGAACTATACTTCAAACTTGGAATTATTTATACTAATATATTTGAGACTAATTATTTTTGTAAATATTTTCTTATAAAACAAAGTTAATACTTAGTTAATACTTAATTTAGTTTATAATAATTTAGTTACACAAATATAATTAAAAATAATCCATATCTTTTATTAGGTTTAAACAAATTTTCATTGGAGGCGGCGGATAAATACATTTTTATAACTACTTATTTTCTATCTATTATTATTATGTTTATTAATAACATTAGTATCGTATATATACATATTTAAGTTGCATTCACATTTCTTTTGTTTTACTTAACATGTACCTGTTTCTTTTTATCTATGCATCATCTTTTGTTGACTGAAAGAGAAAGCCTATGACATTAAGTACGCCATTGTAATTTGTACATAAAGTTTAAATAAATAAATATATTAGTGTTCACTCATCATCATTATAGCACAAGTCTTCCAATAGTGTATTTAATAACATTTGATAGATGATAGTCGATGACAGTGGATGTAACATTGTATGAACGAAACAACAATATAAATATGTATCTTATAATATTTTATGTTGCTTTAGTGTTAAATTTTAATCAATTAAAAACCACTTAACCAAACCAATGTTATAATTGAATAAGCTGTCGAACTGTATGAACTTTTGAAAATAAAAGTTTTGATGCCTGTGTGTTGTTTATTATTAGACACGAAACGAATGCAATATTTCTCTTTTGTACTAAATTGATAAAAACTTTGTCATTTTATTGCTTATTATTAGATAATCGTTTTTATATAAAACTAAAGTAAAAGTAATTGTAAAAAGAGAGACGTCTGTTCTGAAACTCATTTCTATCTTCTTGAGTTATAATTTCATATTTTATACATTGCAATTTTAATATTTTCATATTTAATTTCATATTTTTATATATTGCAAATTATTACTATAATAAAATTTCTTCCTGAAAAGCTTTACATTTTTAAATATTTGATTATAGTATTTAGTAACGTTTGTTTAGTATATACAAGATTTAATAACATCTGGTATGATATATTGAAACCGTCACGGCATATTGAAAGAATAAGATAAGATGATAATAATATTTATAGAAAATGTTAAGCGACTAACAATTTTTTCTTAGGGTAATTAGAATAACAATTAATTATAAGCATAAAATATCTTTTTCTACTAAAAAAAAAAATATATTACTTTAAGAAGGGTATGAAATGTGAACTATATTTAACAGTATTTTTAATTTATGGTTTTATCCCAAGAATTATAATTAAGCTAAACAGTGTTACATTTAGGTCCGTCTTTTAACTTTAAAATTATAATTTAAGTAAAATTCATATATATTTTGATGAACAATAGGTTTAATATTTTAATACGATATCAAACCATATCAATTTGATTAAAACTTTGCAAGTTTAAAGACGGCAAAGACACACCGTGTACCTTATGAAAGTCTACACTTTTATTGCACGACAGTAAAACTTGCTTCCGGAATCGAACTACATACGTGTTAGATGTGATCGTAAAATATCCTGTGAGGGTCACACGTTCTCATGAATAAAGTCTCTGAGACTGACTTGAAACAAAAACATTTTACAAGTTACAGGACAACATAGTACATTAGTATTTGTTATTTCATATTATAAGTAATAGGATTTAGTGTGGTTTTAATTCTTAGTTATGGCTGTTTTATTTGATAGTAAATTATAGACATTAAATTATTATAATATACTCCCACTTTATGAAGTCCCAATATTTTTATGTATGTATATGACAAGCATAAGCTTTGTTCTTTATCCCGGGAACGATTATTTAAACTTAAGGGGACTGAAAACTTAACTCTTGTAATTTATTATTATTTATGTAATATTCATTATTATATCTCCTTTCATTGACCATCATCATTGAAATAATTAGTAAGTATCTGTAGGTAAAGTCAGTTGATAGTGTTAATGTCATTTATTCTATCACGAATATATAAATGTATGTAGCAAGTTTGCAACATACAGAAAGAGTTGTCAGTGGAGTCACGATTTCGATGTTTGTTTTCTGGATTCCAGAGCAAGCGAACAGCAGACATTAGTGTACATGAAGAGACTTGGAGAGAGCTTTATTCATGTACGTGTAATAACTGTAGTTTTGATGTTTACATAAAATATTCTTGTGGAGTCAGTTGCCTTAACTAAGAGGAACTAATTAACGTGAGTCCTATATGGAGTAGATCGATTTTAATTATTTGATGTTTTAATAAGAATAAGACACATGAGGTAGATCGGGCAAAAATCTTTTATATGTTTTTTATATATGGTTAATGATATAGAATAACTTTCTTTAAATGACAAATGTAAATACACTAATGTATGAGAAGTTTTTAATTTTCAATAATTTTTTTTGATATTATATTTTTTTTTAATATTTTAATATTATATAATTAAATATGTTCTAAACATTTAATTATAATTTTTACATTATAGATCTCACGTTGGCATAAGTTACATTTTTCTTACTCTGATATTAACATTTAAATGTGAAAACAGTGCTAAGTAAGTCATTATGTGAATTAAGAACACGTTTGCTGCAAAGCATTCGAAACGTCGGGTTAAATATAAAACGTAATAATAAACGCGAGTTACATCCGAAAAATAGTTTTATTGAAATGTGTAGTACTCGTGTAAATCGTAGAAAACATTGTATTAGTTTAACTTACTTTACTGTATTAATTTAAATTATAAAAAGTCTGATTTATTTAATTTATCTGACATCACTTAATTTCATTCATTCAATTGTGTTATAATTTATTGAATTTATTGTATTCTTATTCATTTTAAATTTAATAATATAATATAACAAATAAAATTATTATAAAATATTACTTTTAAATGTACAAGACCATATCCTTATATCAAAACCCATAACCCTTTTCGCCATCGACGAAGGAAACGCCCAAGATTTACCGACTTATGAATATTTATTTATACACTTAATTTTATTAATTTATTTTTATCATGTAATTTAAATATACGATACAACACAATTTTTTTATATTGATTTATAAGAATAATATAAATAATTAGTGTTAAATGAGCTGATTCTGCAATTGTCTTATTAATGTTTTAAATTTATATATACATATTTTTATTAACGGCTTTATTGTAGATTTCGTTATTGTACTTATATTAGTATAAAAATATAATGTTTTACAGTTTGTTAATCATAGATATATCAAGGTAGCTGACTCAAACAGACAGTATGTTATAGGTAGCTTATATTACGGAATTCAACAGTTTATGATAAAAGAAAGTTACATACGATACTTTTTATATAAGTATTATTGTAGTGCAATCAGATAAAAATATGTTGAGAATATTGTGTGAAATACTTCTGGTCAAACAAATATCTAATGGACTTAAGTACTGACACCCTTAACACTTTTACGTACCGTTACATTTATTGTTTTAGGATTGATCGTTGAAGGATGTCGGTTTTTGGATGTTTTTTTATTATTGCTTGAATAATTTTGATGCTATAGAGTTCAAAAAATAATCACAAAATAAAAAAGTCACAATAAGCTTACGAATTCATAGTTTCTTTGAATTTCATCTTAGTTTTTATTTGAAGTTACATGATTTCATTAAAGTATTGGAATAACACTTCCTTAGTTAGTCTGTATTACTAAAACTTTTTATATATTGTCGTGATGGTGTGTTTATTTTCACAGCAATGTACCTGATTAATATAATAAAATTTTAAGATATTTAAAAAATATATTTTGAACACCCTGAATTATTCATAGTTTATCAGATTTCTTAAACTTGATGTTCCTTTGAGCTCAATTTTATAGTAGAATAGCTCTAACAACAAATATATTTTTTTAAATTCAATTGTGTGATAGAATTTAGAATATAACACTTTGATATGATCTTTCAGTTTTATTATCAATAGCTATGAAAATAAATTTTGTTTTTTTAAATGAGAAAGGCTAAGGATTAAATAACGTACAGTACAAAACGGAATGAGTGTAAATTCCGCTTAAGTATAATAGGGAACCAGGTGAGTTGATTTTGAAATTGTGATTGAAGGTGATATTTTCTCAACCCAAGTATGAACCTCTTGGTAATGTTCTTGAAACTCTTAAACTTATGTAGTTGTTCTTAAGTGAAGATAAAGTGCGACAGCATAGTCGAATATTGAAAGAAGAACGTATATTTTTTGTTGGAATTGGAAGTCAGGAGTGCAGAAGTATTAAAGAAATATAACTGATATTTTTAATTTCTGAGTCCAAGATAAGATACTGACCGAACCGACTGAACCTCAAGATATTAAACGTCTGACTAAGGAATTATTCTTTAAATAATGTGAACGGTAATTTTAGAGGCGTGTTGTTTTTATATTATGGACATATTTATTATAGTTGCTAGACCTTCGCAAAAAATAAAATAATTAAAATATTTTTATTCACGTCTCAATATGTGGTTAGAAAATGAGTTCTCGCATGCACCAAATATAATCATGTCATAGACGCTACCAATTAAAGTTGAGAACTGAAACAATAACTGATAATATTCAGCTTTTATCATTTGAAGTTACATTTGTTGAAACAAAAACAAACAACTATTGATGTTCAACTAAAGTTTTGAATATCAAAGTAAATAGTTCAGTAGCTTAACGCGCCATCAGGGCCAAAGTCTCGGACGACCGCAATTAGTTTTTACTTGCGGTGATTATAACGAAAACCTTCTGTAATTGTCTTTTTTACAATACCCTTACTAAAATTAAATTAGACATTTATATTGATGAACCGACTGTGTTGGCTACTCACTTTTCTAATTATCGAACGGACAGTGCTTAACCCACAATGCTGTTTCTCCCAAGACTTGACCATACACGACACAACATACTAAAGGTCACACAGGATCTATCAAACTTTAAATATGAGACATTGAAATAAAACTAAAAATTGAAAATAAATGCCCAATTCATCTATAAAGAATGTACTTTTCAATTCTCATTTCATTTTTTAAATCAGCATTTTTGGAAACTTAAAATATACTGACGCACATGTGCATCAAAGTTTACTTTTTACCTATATAGGATATTTCACCCGACTATTCTACTACAGAATTGCGTGGCATGCCACTAAAATTGACCATAACTAAATAATTGCTGCGATAACGGACTCGCACGAGAGAGCTTTTTATTTCCTTTTACGACAAAACGCTACTTCTATCGCGTGACGGAATCTCATGTAAATTTGTTACTACCAGCCGTTTATACCATTCCACTAAAACTCAAATTTTTCTGTTAGTGTATGTAGGAAAACTTAATTTGAATTGTAATGAATTGAGCGAGAGATAGGAATTTAGTTGAATTTACATTCAATTCTGATGTTTGATTAAACTATCGACCACAGAGGTAACGTGAGTTTAGAATATATTATAATAAGTTGATTGATATCCTTATCGTTACATCTTGGTAGTGTATTACCAATACCACAAGGCATCATCGATGGCATGATTTAGTAATTAAAGTCACATTTTTCTATACATTTAATATATTTCATGATATTAACTACTGTAAAAATTATTAATATGGCCACTCGATTAGAAAAAACTCTGCACTTGTATAAAATAAAACACTTTATTTGATACTCAAAAGCACTGACTATCCTCTAGTGTTAATAATTTATGTAATAGTACGAATTATTTAATTTCGTTGTGTAATGAAAGAGTTAATAGTAATTAAATTACGTATGAATTAATAGATAGAAAATTAAGAGATAATGTAAGTGGAAACCAGCCACTTCCATTCGTATTACACAATAGCTTATATAAAAAATAAAAACGAGCTATTATTCACAATCGTAGTTGAACTTTTTATACTTATAAAATGTTCAACTACGATTGTGTTTATTATTGTAATTAAATTACAATAATAATGAGTTCATATTAAAGTAAATATATTTTTACACAACGTATGACAATTGATGAGACATTGTGTTTTTTATTAAGCAAAATTTTCTTAAGGAATAGAATGAAATATTTTACTTACAGTTTATCTTTTGAGTTCTGAATAGGAATAATTTCGTTACTCAAATTGAATTTTGCATTCACGCTGCGGGTCTGCGGAGAGTCTAATCGGTTTCTAGAAAAATAAGTTGACGTTTTCAGGTTTTCAAAACGTCGTGTCACTTTATATTTAGAATTCTCGAGTTGACCTTTACCTTTGACGTTCGTTAAATTCTATTTAAAGGACTTATTGATCTGAATCTGACTTGGCTTCATATTTTAAGTTGATCGAATTGTTTTATTGCGAGGAATTGTTCATTAATTCCATTAAAAAATCAACACAAGAAGCATCAATGTAATATTATGTTACCTGTCAAAATAAAGCATAAATTTAATATTTTACAACATTATATATGGGGCTGTGACGGTTCAAGCGGAGAAAATGAATTCAAGCAAGTCGTAGCTGAAGAGAATGAGTTAATTGATCGCGTTTTTTTATTGATTTTATTGATTTTGTACGTCAATTAAATGTTTAATTAAGTAAACGTTCAAAAACCTAATATATTTTTATGGTAAAACTATTGAAATCAAACATGTTTTAGGTATTATCCTTTAAAAAAGGTATACATCCTTTTATATGTTATATGTCTCAAATTACAATATTTAAGCTTAAGTAGTTTTTTCCATTTCAAATAATTTATTATATAATTTTTATTTTGACTGGATTACGAGTACAGTATTTATATTTTTATTATATCGCAATTGTCAAGTTAATCAGAAGATAAAAAACAGTTTAACCTTGGTCAGATAGACACAATTAATCATCAACAGTATAAAGCTGGTTAATACAGCAATTTTGTCCGGTTTGTATCAAAACGTTATTTTTCTATTTGTGTCAGTCGCTCGTCCTATCAGTACATGATTAATCTTGTTTACAGTCAGGAAATACATTTGGGTACCCAAACACTACTACACATATTATATACTGGCTTAAAATATGATTTCATTACTCTATGTAATATTGTCATATTATGTCGTTCTCATATTGGAGTAAAAATTTTTAAAATGTAAGAACTTCACTTGGTTGATATCGATTTATTTATTTTTATTTTGCCTTGACCCGAGATGTTAGTAGATAAATATTAGATAACTTCAGTCTAGCTCCGACAAGGCTTTCTAGCTAATGGCCTTAAATATATTTCATTTTTGCTATTGTTTCGTCTTTAAATCTTCAAGTGACATTTAAAATGATGTGTTCCGCTAATTGGACTGAAAGTATATTTATTAAATGTCTCAACAAAAATACAATAGTATTGTCGTTCAATGTTATTTTGATTAGATATTAGGACTGGACTTTAAATATTGTACTCTATCAAAATTAGCACTTTGTTAAGCAGCTTTGTTAATTTCACGAATTAATTTAGGATGATAATAAAATTTTACATAAAATGCTTTAAATGTGAATTGCATTTTCTGAAAACAATTTTTGATGTTTGAGGTAAAAATAATGATACTTTTTTATTCATATTAGATATATTAGAATTTATTAATGTCCACTTATGATTTTTTTATTGTTTTGAGTAATAATAGTTATATGATTAACAAAATCATTTCTGCAGAAAATAATAATGATGAAATAGTGAATGATTAATGTTTGTAAATTTTGTAATTTGTTGTAAAATGTTGTAATGTCTAAAATTTTTTTTATGTTTAAACTTTTGGACTTCTGAATTCCATTTACACTATGTTAAGAAAAAAGTTTATTTATTAGAGTTTTCTAAACCGTACACAACTATACGCACGAAATATCTCTTTATTTATAACTTTAGTTTACTACCTACCCTCCCCTCTATTCCTTCTTTAATATATAAAAGTAATTATTACAATGGCTTATTATTTATTCAAGCAGTAATCATGAAAATAATTTACAATATTGATATGCAAGAAAAAAACTCATACAATCCGATTAATAATCTTAGATTTTAAAAAACTTAACATCAACTTCAACTTATTTTTGTGGACTGACCCACGACGTGAATGCAAATCAAGAACTGAGAAGAAAAACAGTGAAAAAAATATACTTTCTATCATGACAATTCTACTAAAAAAGTTACAATATTCTTAAAAATCTTTGGCCGTAATTTGTGTTCAAATATATTTATTTTGGAAGAATTTGTTATAATTAAAATACTTATAAATGTTCAAAAACAACTGTGATTAATTCGATAATAAAATCAAACGTCTTCATCAATTTTTAAATTGTTCTGAATACAGATCGCTCTTAGGTATAGGCGAGTTAAGTAGCCTGTAGCGAAATATTACAGAGGGACAATCGTCTGAAATAAATCTATACAATCAATCAACATTTCTCATAAAAGTTTTAAAAATCGCTGATTATACAGAAACGACAACAAAATAAAACCGATTGATTCTTTGATTGATTGATTGATTGATTTGACTTAAAAATATATTAGTAATATGTATGTAGGCAATTTGATATTTTGATAAAAAAATTTGTACATTCTACGTCTTAAAAAAAGTTGATCCCTGATGTAGTTTGCTTTCTCGTCTATTGATACTTCTGGGAATTAAATATTTATATAATTTAGGTTTCCTTGGTTTATATTCATTTATTTACAGATCGTCAACAGCAAGCAATCCTTACTCCTATTTTACTTACAGAACCAAAACAATCTGTCTTACCAATGAAAAGTAACTTAGAGTAAATAAAAAGAAAATATTAAAAAACTAAAAGAAAGTTTTAAATAAGAGTCAAAAATCATTAAACAAAATAACGATAAAAAACATTAATACTATGTTGTGATATAACTTAAATTAACTTTAATACTAAAAACTAAATAAAATGACATAATTTTAAGTAAAAAAAAGTAAATTTTGTTATTTTTCATTGCGTTAAAGCATTTTGTGTCGTATCAAAACGATTATATCGTTTATTTTAATAGAACACTGTTCACAAATGAAAGCAATGAAGTTGTGATTCATCTTATTTTTTAACACAAAATAAGTTGAATCACAATTAATAACAGTTGTATAAATATATTCAGATGAAAAGACGTTTAATATCCTGCTAATGAAATCATTACCGACATTTTTTATTTTGATTTTTGTGTATCTTTCTTAAAATTTTAGTATTCACATTGAAAGCAATCTACATAACATAATTTAAGATGAAGTTTTATATTTTCAAAAGCCTGCAAATAATTTTCCAAGAGATAATTTTTTCGTTGCTAAATTTTAGACAACTTATATTGAGTAAATGATTACTGAGCCGCTTTAAACTTGATGTAATTTTTAGCTTAAAATTTTTATTTTGGATCTTATGTTTTATGCTAAAATTTCATTAAGATACATCGGGGTCTCATGTTACATATAAGAAAATGTAAGGTCAAGACTGTTTCAATGAACGAACCAAAATAAGAAAGAAAGTTTTAAAGGGTTGTTTGGTCTTAGTACTGATTGCAAGTTACTTTGTTTTCCGAAAGCACCCACCCCAGTTTAGCATCTAAGCACTAAATACAATTGGTGTATTAATTTATTGAAAATATAAGTTATAAAAGCAATTTCATATTACCTTTAACAAATAAACATTAAATTTGTCCTCAAATATACTGAGATTTCTGGTTTAAGTATATAGTTTCATTTAGTTCATGAGATAATCTGTTAGATGTTTGTTACATTGAAGTTAAATGGTTCATACAATACTTTTAACATATATATTTTAAGGGACACATTACAAAAAAAAACAACTAATGAAATCACCAGTTACACGTTAGACTTGGTTACACGTTTACTCATTTTTATTACTAACTTTGACAATTTTTCGATTTATAATTTAAAAATATAATATATGCGATATTTCTTAAATTAAGTAACTGTAAATCATTAAGGCTTTATTTCAATTAGCTAAAACTAACTGACATTTAAAAAGTTAATTGATTACATCCGAAATGGAGACAATTTCATATATTCATATATTTTATTCAAACGCCGTTTAATATATCAAGCACGTCGAAAGTTGTCTGATCTCGCTCGCTTTATTCCGTCTGACTTGTGTCGTTCGACTATTCCAGATATACAGCAACCAGACATGTTCGTTTTAACGACAAGTCAAATGCAACATTTGACAGCTCGCTGCAGAACGAAACAGAGACACGGCTCTGCACTCTGATATTTAAATAATTCATAGGACTCACATCTTATTATTAAGTGTTAATGGAATTTTGTTTAATTAAAGTTGTTTACTGATGAATCCAATAATATATTAAATTATTTTTATATACTGTATATAAATATGCCATCCATCACAGCAATATATTTTAGTAGTATTGTCAATATTATGTAGTCCTGGCTTTTTTTTTCCATATTTCTAAAGTCCGACAGTTACTAATGCAAAGAGAGTTACAATAAACAAAAGGTTTTATAGTGATCATATTAAAAAACGAATTGAAAAATATAATATAAAAATGAATAGAATAAAAAAAAGGAATAAGGGCCTTGAATAGTTTAGTCGGGCAAATACCGATAGTATGTATGTGAGTACAGACAGAAAAATATATATAACAGGAATAATCGATGACGAATGATTCATTACCAATGATAATTTAAGCTATATAATTACCTATACATATTTTTAAAGGTACAGGTACATAGTTTCTTAAATCAGAATAATTTGTAATATTTCAATGAAACTATTTTACGGATATAACTCGCGTTCATTTTTATTATTTTTTTTATTTAAACCGAGTTTTCGAATGCTTTGCAGCAAACGTGTTCGCAGTAATTTATAATAACCTAATATAATAAACTGCTGCCATACAAACTAAGATTAGAACATAGTGTCTACAATAAAGATGAAATATCAAAAACTCGTAGTAAAAAACAAGTACTTATATATAAGTTATATATAACAGCCAGTTATATATAACTTATATATAAGTACTACTGCATATCATGAATCAAACTTACAATAGATACAATATTTGTAAAATATATTATACAAAATATATTTTCATTTTATAATTTTTATATATATATTTTTTAACAATATTTGTAAAATATACTTTACAAATATTGTAATTATAATAGACTTTTAAGTCCAAGTTGGGACGTTAATAAACTAATATAATATGTAGATTACAACCGTAACGTGCAAGCTGTTATGGTTTGAATAAGTTACAATCACACCAGGCGTTATTAAATATCACTTTAATATATTGCGAAATTTAATATTCAGAATAAATAATAACAATGTCGTAAATCAAAGAAACAGAAATTAAATTCAGGACAAACCTCGCGTCTTTTATACTTGTACATAATTGGTATTTAATAACATTTCATAGAGATTGTAATAGCAGAAGACAAAACCTAAAATACAATGCTATCGCGATTAAGTACATAACATAGAAATATTGCTTTCATTTCGTATCTAATATGAAATAACACAAGAACTTTTATTTTTAAAAGTTCATACAGTTTGACAGCTTATTCAATTATAACTTTGGATTGTTTAAGTGGCTTTTTTCTGTAACAGTAGTGTTTGAGGAGTAGAATTATATCAACCTGCAATAGTTTAAGAGTGATCTAGAATTTAAAAATAAACAATTTAAAACTATATTTTTGTTTGATTTATATATCGTCAATAACGTGTGTGTACAGGTGTTAGTATTAACACTTTGGTTGCATTATTGTTTGTTTAATTATTGATTGCATTTTAATTTTAACCCAACGTTTCGAATGCTTTGCAAAAATTGTGTTCGCGGGTAGACGACAGCTATCAATGTTCGGCGTAAAGGTTTCATTTCAAGCAATAGTTAATTAAACACATATTAAATTTTAAAAGTAGTTCTTTTTACCACACCATTATATAAAAAATATTAAATTAGTAATATATTTATACTGTAGAGGAACGAGTTTGGTCCACCTTAAATTAATTAATTTTAAAAGTAAGATGAATGCTCTGATGAGCTTAGCATTGAATTAAATGTTTTGATGCCGGGTGCTATGACTGGATGTAGAACTGGTATTAATTGCAACTTAGTTATAAGAACTTAATTAGAGTTTGAAAAATTTTGCTATCTAGGGTTGTTACTAACCAACAATCTTGCAATGATTTTGTTTTTAACGCAGTCCTTAGAGCATTTTATAAAATACAACATTGATAATCTTATTAAGAGAACTGCCCTCTCGGTGTCATACCCATGAATCCCATTGCCATAGCGAGTTTGAAACATCTAAAACCCGATGAACAGTACCACTACTGGCTAGAGGGTTTATTGCTTTGCCATAGGACCTTTCCTCGAAAATTCGCAGAATCTCTGAAGAAATCGAAGCTCTAGAGCATTTTCAAAAGCATCACTCTTATAGCTGCAAAATTCAAAGATGCCATGGATCCAGTTAATTACCGTCTCATAAGCTGTGTAAATTAAAATATGTTTCTTAAATATTTATCTTTAGTATGTTCCAGTCGCTCAATAGTAAACAATATTTTAAATTAAGTTGTGACCAAAATATCCAGTCACATTGACTTTGTTGCAATAAGTGGGTTAACCGAAGTTATATTAGCATTAGTATAAGTATTAGTATTAGTATTAGTGTCAGTGTCAGTGTCAGTGTCAGTGTCAGTGTCAGTGTCAGTGTCAGTGTCAGTGTCAGTGTCAGTGTCAGTGTCAGTGTTAGTATTAGTATACATTTAAAAATCTATTTCAATATTATTTTATAAAATTTATTTTGATTTAGTGAGGTGTGATGAATTGTGCATAATGTTTGATTCAAAATATTTATCGAGAAATAAAAAAAAATCTTTTTATTTTGTTATTAACGATTTGTTAAAAGCTTTCACATTGATTAAATTTAATTTGTCATTCAAAGCGTGAGGTCAGGGTCTAAATTTCGGACATTAGCTATTAACCTAATGAATGGATGAATGAATTAAATAGTAAATAAAAAATATTAAACAAGAACATTAAAAAAATAGCATTTATTCAATTGAAATATTAAAACTATTTTTAATATTATCTTTTTCGTTACAGCTAGAATCAATGATTTTATATATTTAGTTATTTTTGTAGTTAATTTAAAGATTTTTTTTAATAAGTTGTAACATAATTACAATATGGTTACGTATTTGTTGTGAAATATTTATTTAATTTTCATGGGTTTTTGTGGGCAACATCTCAAATATTTGAAAAAGAAAAATGGTTTATTAATGCAACTTTGAAAGTATGTTTAGATCTTTAGATGAGGAATAATATTGGTATTGCATATTGTTTAAGTAAATTAATATATTTCAAGGGTTTGAATATAAAAATAAAAATGTGTTATGCTTATCATTGACAGATTGAAATTTCTCCTTCACTAACGTTTAAAAAAAATACTGTATAATAGTTTTCTAATAAAATATCCTTACATATATGTATAAAATACATACATATATACGCTTTGAGGGATATTACACATGTGCTTAATTAATGTAATACACTTGAATACACATTTATTTATTTTATGAGATAATTTTCATCATTTAGAAAAGTCCATATTGAACTTTTTATTGTTTTTTATAAATAACTTAGATTATTTAATCGAAATTATTTAGTATTATACTATAATTATTATATATTTATATTTCGATTATTAAACCATTGGATTAGAAATACCAAATTTTATTATATTTTATTATTTGAGAAAACTCAGATGAATATCATAAACCAATAACTTTTAATCCACCATTATAACAATATGACTTTTCAAAAGTCAATTAGAGGAGGTTGTACTCGCACACAGTCACAATACCTATTAGTACTAGGCGCGCTCGGGCGATAGCAATTAGGCTTTTACTGTGGGGAAGTGGAGCGGATTGCACTCAGTTCAGATATAGCAAGCACATAAAAATGTATTGTTAAACCATACTTTTCAAACATAATTCTCTAAGTACGACTTACCCATATCTTACTTATTTAAATAATTAGATAATTTTTATATATTTCGGAAGACTACAGAAATATTATGTAAACGAAGTTATACCAGAAAACACTTTTATTTGCCTTGTTTTGTCTGACTTTAAAAATAATTAGTATATTATTACGGTAATTATTTTATTAATATTAACTTTATTTGAATAACAGATGTTTTTGTATATATATATATATGTAGTAATCTATAACATATAACAATTATAATAAAAGTTTTTTAAGTATTATAACTGCAGTAAAATTTGCGTTGAGCCAAACCTTTTATATTTATTAGTGTTATTAAAAACTAATATTTATAATACCTGTTTCAGAGCTAAAATAAACATGTACTCTTGCAATGATCCTAGCCAGTATCGCTAAAACTTATTATAAGTTTCTAAAAATCATTAAACATTACTCTAATAAAGAATAATAAAAAAAATAAATGATAAGTATAGGAACGAAATATTATTTACAAATAAATTTTTCCTCAATCGAATCAATCAAGGCTAAATAATGAAATACATTAATTCAAAACTAAACAAATGTACAAAATGGCCATATTGCGACCATAGATGGCTCTCGAATGATGGTAGTTAAGTGTATCCCCTTCGTAATTAGTGCGGCCATTTGTGCTCAGTTCAGTTACACCAAAGACATAAAAATGTATTGTTATGCCATTGATATTAACTGAAATCCGAGAATTTTTTATAAAATTTACTCATTTATTATTATTTTTAAAATGAAATTGTTTTTCATTTTAACTAATAAATATGTAATTATTAATATGATATAAATTCTGATCATATTAAAATGCGTCAATGATGCCTAAATGTTGGTTATAATTGTTTCAGCCATGTCTAAGGGGATGATCATGTCATCCATTTCTATCTTACCACGTTTTCATGTCCTAATTGAGTTAAGCGAAGCGAAGCTCTTTACTCAAATTTTCAACTCTTTGTTACCTTACTGCTCCTTCAATTTACGAGCTACACGCACGAAATTTTGCATACATGCGCATAATGAGCAAAACTCATTCTGAATTGAAAATCAGCCAAATCGTAATTGTAGTTTTCGAGATAATTGATAAAATGTGTCCCATATAGTAAACATATAGAACGTTTTCGTTTCGCGCGCGCTGCGTCGCGAGGGTAACCCCGCTTTCGTGGACCTGGTTGTCATCAATCTTTTTTCTGTAGTATTTGATGTTTCATATACTCCATCAAAACCCGGGTGATCTATCTGGATGAGTGTTGCTACTTGTTCTTTATATGTTTATTTTCGTTTTTTTTATATTTCTATACTTCAATAATAAAAAATTTAAACTTTAAAAAAAATAGTAATTGAAGAGTTAATTAATAGCTTTTTCGTCGCCCACATGAGTGCCACCGGCACATGAAAACTTTTTTTTTCAATAATTATTTAAAATTTAAATAATCTTGACAAGGCTATAAAAGATAATTTATAAAGATATATTATAAATTATCAAGGCCTGCCAGTCTTAACATTAATGCTGTTTATATCATAGATGTATATTTTTAAAAATAATATAATTAAGTGTAGAGATGGCTTAACAACGGATAACTGGAGCATTTACTAACGAAATGAATGAGCAGGCGGCGCATCTTTGCTTTATTAAAATACATATGTTGCTTACCGCTGCCATAATCTAAAAGAAATAACAATATTACATGAAGTTAAGTTTAAATACAAAATAAAACTGGTAATTAATTTTTACTGTTTAATTTGCTTTTATAAATGTAAGTATAAAATCTTATTCTTCTATAAAATTAAAATATATAGCGAAAATAAGTTTATAAAAACACTATTTTATAATCAAAGCTACTGGTCCTGAAAATGCCTCAGTTCAAAGAAGAGTCGACGACAGAAATTCAGCTGATTTTCCGTAAGTATATAGATTTTCTTAATTTTTTTTTCAAATTTGTAATATATTAATAATCTAACATTATCTGTGAGTTTGTTGTAAAATATATAATCATAAAAGAGTCACTCACTTATTAAAGGCGAATAGCGAGCAGACTAAGTTTTTTTTTACTTATATTATACCATGAAAATAACTGTAATAAAATACCTTCAGTAGCAGTAGCAGTAGCTTCAGTAGCAGAAGGAGTAGCAGTAGCTTCAGTAGCAGTAGCTTCGTCTATTGGAAACCAAGTTTTTTAAAGCATAAGAAACAAAACTATTTTACTAGCCAATATTATTACTAACAAGTGGACTCTAATTGTCTTAAAAATAATAACAATTATTATTATTAATAAACCAACCAATTCCATTGCTTCTCCGTTAACTTAAAATACTAAATTAGTTTGCATCTATTTTTACATTTAGTGTAATAAACTTTAGAAGTTTACTCTTTACCAAAACAAAATATTTTTAAAACATTTATTCTTCAAATATTTGTAAATAATTCATTCCATGGAATACCTATAATATCTCTTAATATATATTTATCAATAATATTAAAGATGTGTTCATGTAAAATTTTAACATAAATAGAGAAAAGTTTCCATAATAAATACAATAATTTACTTTAATACAAATCAATTTCTACTATAAATAACAATACCAAATAATAGAAATATAACGGAACGATTTTCCTATTAATATTATTCGCGGCTGCAAGATGTTTCAGATAAAATAGATGTAATATTTTAAAAAGTTAATACAAGCGACTGAAGACTGAGCGGTTGCCAAAGCGCGTACCTCCTGCAGTATTTACTAGAATTTATGATTTCATTTGGTCTTACATATTTAAAGTACATGCCATTTGCATCGAAATGTATCGTAATATAGTATCGGATTCTTTTTGTATTACTTACAGATTTTTAGTATTCTCATTGAATACATACTGTTGTAATAATTACAACAATTATTCAAACGTAAGTATAATAAATATACTAAGGCATAATGTATACTTAACGTAACTAATTTAAACCAGCAAGTATATGAAATGTTTAATTACTTTCCCTTATGAAATATGCACTATATATAACTTTTGTCGCCGTCCCTCTGAATTGTAAGCAAGCGCAGAAAGATGTACGATATCGTTACTGCGTAGTACTGTCAAAACTCCGTATGCTCGGGCTAACGCTCCAGTTCTGCATACATTACTCACTGAGTGCGCTTTCTACAAAATTAAATTTTGTTAGTTTGAAAAATGTCAGTGGAAAGAATTTTTTGTAGGTAATTTATGAAATGCCATTCCGTAATACTCATTCTCAACGAAATAAGAAATTGATTTAAGACGTCTTTGCTTTGACTTCTTAGATATTTACAAGCTTTGCTGCTTGTCTCTTTACTTATAAGTTTTTTCAATAAGACTAATTTTAATTGCATAAATATTTACTGAACAATAATTATCCAACTTTCAGTCAAAATAAATAAATGAATTAACTTCAACAAATTCACAAGGTATCGTGGAAAAACTGAAGGTATTTAAATAGACTTAATAAGTGTTAACTTTAATTATGCTCTTTATAAAAGTAAATATGTAATATATATAATATGTATATATGAATAATAATAAATAATTAGTGCAACAGTTAAAGCCATTGGACGAATAACTTTAACTCAATTTCATGTTGAATAGTTTTGTCATAAATTCAAAAATCTTCAAACTATTCGATAAGTCATCAGTATAAAAAATTAAAAATATGTCACGAATTTTTTTTTTTGGAATTATTATAATTAAATTGGTTAATGGAAAAATATGTATATCTGTTATTTAAACATTTGTCACAACATTCACTTGCTTAAATAGTCTAGACATAATTGAATTATATGATTTCAAACAATATTTAGGATCCATTTCCATGATCAAAAATTAACCAAATTGTTATCATACTGGTTTATTAAAGGAAAATAAACTTTTTACAATTAAATTTGAAGAGGCTTGTATCCTATTCTTTTTCTCGTAAAAAATAAAGTATTATTTATACGTTAAAAGCTTATAAAATAATTTCAAAAAGTATCCAACTTTAATTTTACTTGCATTTTCATATATATAAATACACATTTTGGAAATACGAAAATAAATAACAAACAAACAAGTCAAAGTTCACAAATATTCGTAGACAAAATATGTTTAGACTTCAGTGATCGGAGCCGCAACAGTAGGGCTAGGGGTTCTTAAGAAGACTCGCTTTCATTGGTCCGTAACGTAGCACCGCAGACAACATGAATTCGAAAACTTTATCTGTTCGGATAAACTCTTTGATTTCTTGTTGTTGTTTAAATAACGACGCTAAATGCTAAGTATTTCATTTATTCCTTTCTATTTGTAGATCTCGACTACAGATTATCTTATTACTTCGCTTTTATAAAGAAATAGGAGTTTTTAAGTAAAGCTGGCAGTTCAGTTTAAAAAGAGTAATGATTAAAAAGTTGTGAATATAAGGTTATATATATTACTTATGAATAATTTGCTAATATTAATTTAATTCGTTATCAGAAAGATGAAATTACTAGAACACATAGTCCATTAACATAAACAAGGTAACCCGTAATCGAAAAGATGTATAATTAATTACATTTATTAATTAATTTTCTCAACACTGCACTGTAGTTAATTACCAAACAAATACACATTTATAAAATGTTAAATTATAATGAAAATGATGGTTAACAATCGCATTCATGGAAAGCAAAACTCTGGATAAGTTTTTATTCTTACAGTTTCGAATGATTTATAAATAAATAAAAATCAAATCCGTCAATCAGTGTTAAAACAGATGAAGTTGATCGAGATTTTCAGCTTTCAGACTGAACGAAAAAAATCAGTATTGTAACTACAAGCGCATATTAAATAATTTATTGAAATTTAAATTTAGTTTTTAAATTAATTTTAAATTGTTATAATCATAACCGAAACCGTAATTTGAATCCCACCCGCAACATTCAACTTATCTTTTTTTCAAGGTTTCAGATTTTATTGGATTTTAAATTGCATGGTATAATAATACTTCAATAATAAGTAATGAATACCTTTACCATATTCAGATTTTTTTTACATTGTAATGTTAGACCTTTTTAGGGTACTAAAATGATAACACTCTTTTTCCATTTTTATATGTATATAAATATATATACATGGAACATACAAAGAAGAGTAAGGCACTGTTTTCAGCAGTGCTTGAGTTTATTTTTAGATTTCTAGATAGGGAATCGATGGGAATAAATTAAGATGGAGAAGTACATGCAGTTCGCGTACGACATAGTGGTATTTGCAGAAATTGAAACTGTTCAGTCTTAGTTTAAAAAGTAGGCAGTTTTAATTATATTATAATAAAGTAAATTTTAAAAATTATTTTACAAAAATAAATGATGAATATACTATTTCAATATATATAGTACATAGATATGTATATTATATCAGACACGTGGCAAGAACGTGCCTAGACTTGCAATACATTCAATTCTTTGTTAGCATAAGGGTGATCTCGATTATCATGAATCAATCTAAGATCAAATCTAAATTTAACTTGAATTGCTTTGCTTCCCAGGTCAACGCTTTTTTTTAAAATCACTCTTCTAATGTTGAATGTGTGTTTTTCTAAGATAATAAAGCTAGGTACACAGATGCCTAGCTGATGAAATGAATAAAAACAAGTTGTACTTTGGTATTTCAAACAAAAATCATGTTTTTTTTAATGTAATTTTTAATCTTTAAGTTATATATCGTTTGTATATAAATATTGAGTAAAGCTTTGGTTGTGATCCCTTCATATAAATTAATATAATTCACTATATTTAAGGTATTCTGTCTAAGTTATTTATTTATTTACAACTTTTCCACTTTGAATATGGATTCACTGATATGGATCAGTGATCGCTTGTGTACGTGAATTTGAAGAATTAGGAGGGCCCATCTATGATACCATACCTATCGAAATGAGCTCTTCTGGACACTCTCCAACTTAAGAGTTATGGCTACGAGGGTTCCAAACGCGCTCTAGTCAGAGAAGAACCACACGACAAACTCAGCTGGGTATATTTGATTGTGATTACTGTTTCACAAATTTAAAAAAAAAAGAAAGATTTTTCTTACGAACAACAAGACCCAATGCAATCAATTCATTATGAACACCTCATCATTATAAACATTCAAGCAGCACCCGTTCTCGAGTATAATGCACGAGTTAAAATATTACAATCCGCAAAATACATTATTTTACATAATATAACTAATACAATATACATACAACTATTACCATACAACCATTCAAAGACACCTAACAGAAACTTTCTAAATAAAAAGTGACATTCGATTTCTTGAAGACGTAAACGTACACTTATTATTGTACAAAATTTGATTATTCTCAGATCCGCGGCATGAATACAAATACGATTTGTATAACGAAATGATTCTAATTAAGAACTCAGAAGAGAAACAATGAGGAAAATATTCTTTTATTTCCGTTTGAGACAATTCTGTTCAAAAAGAAAGTTTCATTTTCATAATTTTATCGTCGTAATTTGTTTTAACATAATTCTGCCTACTAGGTAAAAATAAGTGGTTTCATGTTCACAAGATCTTATCGCCGAGATGCTGCTGAGTTGAGACAGCTTGATTATGGGCAAGTGGAATAATTTATATTGCTCATTTAGATATTTTATTGTCAATTATTTTATATTTTAATTTGTCACATTTATCACAGCTCCACTTATTTATTAATATTGTAATTTGAAATAAATAGTTATTTTTAAATTTCCTATCGTTTGAATAATTGATTAATAGATATTCTATATCTAGCCATAGCAGTCGGAAACAAAACGATGAATTTCGTGTTTGACGTAAATTTCATCTTACTTTTAAATATAATATGTTAGGGTGGACCAAACCCATTCAGTTTCATACTTTTTAGTTTGTGATAATTGAATTATGAAAAATATAATATAAAAATATATTTATATATATTTAATACTAATTTCGCAGTGATAACGTCTTATGGGCACGTAAACCGCTCCGATACGTAGCGTGTGACAAGCAGTATGTCTGAGTTCCCTTACTCTCACGCATACGGCAGCAGTAGGCAGGCGTATCCTATCTCAAACCCATAGCGATAGCCGTGCTGCTGACAGACGGACAGTATCTGATACAGTCTTTGCAAGATTTTTAGATGACATAAAATGTAGAAATTTCGTTCCTTTTTTTGGTTACTTTTGTAAGATTAAATATTGATACTTATAATGTACATTTTAAGAAATGTGACTATTAACTAAGTATATAATATATTTTATTATCAAAAAAAGCTTCTTTTAATAAATAAGCTTTCTTGACGATATCATGTTAATAATATTTTGTTTTAAACATGTTGTTATATTGGTGTACAATATAGAGTATTAATATTATTGTTATCTTATTACTATACATCATTTAAATAATAACCAAATATTTTCTCAAATTTAAAAAAAAAAATCAATATTAAATAGTACAACATAGACTAGTTTACAGGTAAGTTATCACTTCTGTATTTTTTATTTTACTGTTCTGATTTTCTTTAAAGTGAGTATATTATATAATAATATAATTTTGAGTTTCATACTTTCAAGGCATGCAAATGTTATAAAAGAAAATATACGAAAGAACGGTTTCTGTTGAAAAATTTTGCACAACAAATATTAAGCAAACGTGACTCTCTGTCGCTCCAAAGCTGCAAAACGTTTATTCTCGAAACCATAGGTTTAATTTTATTTTTTAAGAAACAATGCAATAGTCAGTGCATTTATATTTTTGAATTTCTAATATGAGTCATGTTTGATGTCAAATTATTACCCAGTCTATTGATGGTAATTGTTTGAGAGTCCTATTAATGCTTGAACAATTTTGATGTTGTTCACTGTCACATAAAGACAATCATAGTGATTTTTTTTTGCATAAAAAAAAAGTTACCTATACTACTACTATACAATACCAAAAATATTTTTATTATTTATTTATAATGAATATTATAAATATTAATATTAATGACTTCATAATACTTAAAATAATTACCTATCAACAAATGTAATTATACGAATAATGCATTTATATTTCGCGCTTGTCGAGACTTCAATAACATCTGTCACAACACCGACATTTTTTATGACACATTAAGTTCTCTTAAGAGAAATTATGAGAAATTGTAAGTTTTTATTGTTTTTAATTTTTCTCGATATACTTTTTCCTACAATTAGAGTTTTTTTAAATTATCTTATTATAAATTTTATTTTATTTTTTCGTTCGTTTTATGTTTTAATAAATGATTGATAGTATTGTTTTTATGTTTGCTTTTAAAGTTCATGTTATGTTTGTTTTTATAACAGTGGAAACTTTATTGATGTTATGCACTATTTGTTAATTTTATTTATAAGTTTGTAAATATTGTTTGTTTCCCAAATAAATAAATAAATAATTAAATAAATTATCTTAATTATCAACTTTGTCAGAAAACAATTTGTTAAAAGAAATTAATAGGTCTTGTGGATTAATTTGTATTCTTTATGCCTGTCTGTAGAGGCGTACATACGAGTACCATACAAGCTAATAAGCACCACATAACCTAAGCATAAAATCCAGCTAAATATTGTGTTCCACTCTTACTTACATAACCGAAATTAATGATTTCATTTATGATTTGTTAAAACTACCTCTACCGACGCAAGCGGACTTCTCACGACTTAGTCGTAATACAATTATAACACGTTAAAACTAGTGTAGAAGGCAAAAACGTTTGTATGTATGTGTAAAAACTTATACTTGTGTTACGGTTTGAGACGGTTTGCCACGGCTTTTAGCAACGTGATTCGTTAAAAAGAGGTCATTAACCTATCTTTTGTTGATTTTAAAGTGACTAATTATTTTAACGTTTAAACATTTCTTTGGCATTTTGTTTTGATAAACTAAATACAAGTCCAATTTCCGCATTATCGATTGAAAAAAAAATAGTTGCAAAAATTTAGGTGTGTGTGTGTGCGTGTGTGTGTATATGTGTGACTCAAATAGAATTTTATTTTGATCAAAATATTTTTTGTTTTTTACAATTGTTCATATCGTATGTAATAAATATTAATGTACAAATACTTGTTTTGCAATTTTCCACTGACGACAGTTATCATTCACATTCAGGTGGACTAACTGCCTGGTTGCCACTCATGTATCATTATTATAAGTAATAATAATAATAATAATAATAAAAATTTATTTCAGACAAGATAATCCATATAGTGTTAGTATGTAAGTAACAAACTTATAAACTAAGTTAGTTATCGTTAGTTACATTACACAAATGTTTAATTAGATTTTATTTTATTTGGCCCGTCATTGTTTCTATCCAGTATTCCTGAATAGAACAATGAGGGCGATCCAGGATTGTCTTCAGAATGCTGTTGCTGCGGGTCCTCATGCGCCGCAATAGAGACGACACTTTATGCATAATTGCATGAAATCCTTCCACACGTGCGTCAAATAAGAGTATAAGTATTATTATCATATATCATATTGTTTGTCATCTATAAAAAACTTTTAGCTTAGCCATAAAAGCAATAACTAGATATAACATTTTTCTATCTTTTTTGGCTTTATGATTGTTACATACTTTCTTATTAAATATTATAAGAAATTTGCAACGATAATTCTATGTTCTGCTAAAACATTAAAAAGTAAACAATTTTATTCAAATTTATTTGTTTTTTTGTAGTGCAATTTGCATATGATTAAAAATTAACAGCACCTAATTAGTTTGGTAGTTCAGTGGTTGATTTCTGATGTAAAAATCGATGAAACGAAAGATAAAGGTAAAGAGATTGTGAACTATTAAGTTAGCAAGTTCTATTAAGTGAATACTTTTTAGAAATTCCTGCTTAATAGAACAATAGAATTGTAAGCTATTGAATATTATCTTTTATTAACTAGTTTACCTCATTATTTAAGATAGTTCAACAAAATGTTATGAAACTTCCTAATGTTATGAAACTTCCTAATATTTACTATGATATAAGATATATAAGTTGTAAAGACCAATAGTCTTGTTGTAGATACGTTTATATAACAATTGTAGAGTATTAAAGTTTTTTAGCATTAAAGTAATAACAACTAAGTAGATAATGTTAATTATTTTTTAAAAATAATAAAAATTCTCTTAATGATAAATATAATTAATTCATTTTGTTATATAGATTATATTTAACAAAAAACAAATTTTAGTTCAGTTATAGAAGCTGCTACTACGGTACTCTTAATCATAATTCCCCAGATTCCAAATTGATGATTTGTGATTTGAATTTCGTTTAATTGAAAATACTTTAAAATTGTATAATAGTAGGAGTGAATAGTAACAGATTTTTCATTTATATTAATACTATGTTATACGGTTATTTTTATACTGTTCTTTTTGTACATTTATATTTGTATATTTATACAAAAGTTGTAACTACGACTTGATTAGTTTTGGGCTTAAAGAATTATTTTATTACATGATTGTTTTGTTTTTTATGTAAACGTAGGGCAAATGAGCGTACTGGTCACAGATATAATGTGATCACCGTTGCCCACGAACATGTAACATCCGAAGACTCACAAAAGTGATGCAGGCCTTAATGGGAGGCGTTTATGCCTTTTTGAAGGTACTCATGTCGTATCGACCTTGAAACACCGCCGAAGGAAACTGATTCCTCATCATGATCATTTATTGGTGATATTAACACTAAAACGACCTAAATCTATTATAGTACCGGTGTCAGGAGCAGACCAAGATATTACAAAAGTTTAATTAATTATACCAACTTCAGAAAACTTGTTTATCGATTTAAATATCGATTGTGTATTCAGTTTAGAGAAATGATCACAAAATTAGGTGTAATTTAGATTCAATACTCTTTATATGCTATTTTGGAAAGACAGTTTATATTTATAAAGTGTTCTTGATTAGTTTTGTATTATTTAAAACATTAAATTACTTTATAATAAAACATTCACGAGCATACTAAATGATATAAACGTCATTAACTTTTGTAAACTGAACCATTGCGAACTTCAATTAAAAACCTTTTTTCTTCTTGTAGAAACAGAATAATAAGATAAATAAATAAAACTAGAACGGAATAAATAAAACTCTTTGTAGCTCATAGGTCGTTATTTCAACGATAGAACGAACAACATGGTACATATCATAGAGATATTGTCCGAAAAGATAAAGTTTCTAAAGGCATGTTGTTTGCGGTACTCCGTAACGGAACAATGAAAGTAAATCTTGTCTATTTGCGGCGATTAAAATTGCAGGAGAAGACATTCAATGATCTAAATCTAAAGTTTGAAGTTAAAATTTAGACCAGTTCCTTAGCACATTCCTACTTTTTTATAGAACGATTTTGAAAAAAAAAATTAATTTTAGATTAAGAATAATTTTGCAATTAACTTAGAATTGAAATTAAAACGTTCTATTGCATGCGATTCTATGGCAGTCCTATTGCGGATGGTAAATTATTACTATGGCTGACATATGTATCATATTATGTCAATTGTAGACAGTGGCGAAACCGTATCAAACAAAAATTATCGTGACATATTTTTCGTTGTTTCCCCGCTTGTATGTTGGCGGCCCAAGTTATTTTGACTTTTAAGTCAACTTCCTTGTAGCTAAAAGTCTAATAGAAGATTTCTTAAGAAATTAGAGGGTTTATAATTATATGTCTTTTTTAATATAGATGCTGCAAGATATTGTGCACTTTACAAGACTGTAATACAATTGAACCCAAATTAAAAAAATAGCTGCAATACAAGACATTTATTTTATTTAACACATAACAAACATTTAAACATATGAATTACGAAATTTATACAAAAAACGACTTTATCTCTACTAGCGATTTCCTCCAGCATAACCAAAATACAGAGAATTAGTGGAAGAAATGTAGAATACGCAGTGTACCTAAAATAAAACTTAAATATAGAAAGAAAAGACAAAAAAAATGGAATAATAATAATTAAAACTATAACAATATAATAAAAAGAATAATAAAAATATCTATCATGCAGTTATGCCAACTAGTTCGTGACGACAGGTAGTGCTACTTTAGACGTTACTTAAAAATTTCTAAAGTAAAAATGCCTAATGTCTAAAAGAATAGGGAAGTGAATTTTACAGTTTGATAGAATGAGAATAGAACTTAGTGAAGTAGTGGGGTACTGAAAAATACCGCGAACTTGTGATCGGAAATCGGCGTCAAAAACATATAAAAACTTAAATCGTTTAAGGAGATAATCCGGACTATTAAATAAAATTTTAAACAAAAAACAAACTGAATGTAAGTTCCTATACTCTAAAACTTTAGACGAAATGGAAATTGGACGATATTGAGATAGAAAGGTGTAGGAGGCAGAGAAGAGGATAATATAAGCTATCTTTAAATCAGAAGGGAAAGTATTGTAATAAAAAGAATAGTTCATTATACGAGTTAAGATTGAAAGTAAGTCTGGTATAAGTAAAGCTACCATACGTGAGCTAATGTTGTCTTTGCCATTGGCAAAAGAAATAATACTTTTTATATGATTGGTAACATCGGACTCAGTTACATCATTGAAGGTGAATGGAGGACGCAATGAAATAGACAGGTTTGAAATTAATACTTTAGTATTAGTGACAGTGATATTATATTTATTATTTACTTAAAATTTTGCCTTAAAATAAATTACACGCTGATTAGATTAGATTAAATGTGGTATTTTCAAAAAACTACTTTACTAAAAAAACCTATTTAGGGCAATGTTAGTAAAATCGTTCTCATATAGACTGGATATACTTACTTTTTATTAGTATAGTTACTTTGTATTTGACAAATATGTTTAATATTTGACAATACTTTTTGAATAAATGAAGAAAGTAATTACTTTCCCTGTTACTGACGGTTAGTAGAGAGTTCTAAAAACACTTTTGGTAAGGTTCACAGAATCGTTTTATTGCGAACACTAAAAATTAAAAGCAGAACTCTCAAACATCATAAATACATTTCAAATGTCATCTTAGTTTAAGAAGTTTGATTGCTTAAATCCGGAAATGGAATTTGCATTAAATAAAAGCTTCTACAGGTTTTAATAGTGAATTAAGCAGGAGATATCAAAATCTTTTTTTTACAGTACTGATAGTTATTTTCGGATAATAGACCAAGAGTATCGTATTTACATATATATTTATATTAAATAATAATAATAATTATTATAATTTTTTAATCATTATTTATACTTGTGAAATCCTTGGTTGACTATTATTGAATCTACGCAACTGAAAATGTTAACAGACATCATATAACGTCTTAGGTGCAGCATAGGTACAGTATTTTAAAAAAGAAAACCTGAGTTGATTTTTTGGTAAAAATTTTGATTCTCAGACGAAAGACGAGGAAACCGTTAAATACACCTATATATGCATTTTGCTAAATATATCAAATATAGCTCAATATATAAAGAGTATGTACCTGCTTTACTTCAAGAGATCTCACTCTTTAATTTTAGCAAGAGCTAGGTATTTAATTAATTGGAATAATTTATTAAAAAGTTTTCACTTTATTGTTTAAATTGTAGATAATATATGATTTTGTTTAATTTTTTATAATAAATTGAATAGAAGTTCTTGGTTTATCTGAAAACTGACAGCGTGCGTCACACCGGCTAGACCAGACAGACTGAAGTTTGCAAACTATTTAATATTGTAGGTTATTTCGGCGCAATATCCCTAATTAGCTTCGTCGCTCGCAAATCGTCTGTTAAAGCTTTTGTAGAAATCGTATAGATATAGCTGTGATCACCAAGCCGATTAAACTATATAGCTACAAGTAGAGACATGTTTTTCAAAACCTACTTTAGTCGGAGCAGAAAAGTTACATTATAAATAATACGGTATTATGCTATTGATAATTTACAATAATATATGAAACAAAATTAGGTCTGAAACTGAAGTATATTACTAGAAAAAAAAAGATTGTGTGTTGAGTGGAGTGGAGTGGAGTGGCGTGGGTCAGTTTATGACTTTGTACAAACAGTTTATGATTTAGTACAAAAATTGTAAATATTTAGAAATATATAGTATTATATTATAATAAAAAGTTTGTAAACTCATACCTTGTTCTTATGGATCAAGATAAGAAACATGAACAAAGAGATATGAACGACGCCTGACGTCAACATTATTTTTAATCAACTACCCACTTTTTATCTGATGTATATCATTCCGTGAATTTTTTGATACATCAGGTTTTATTAACTATTTACATGAATATTCTAAAATGGCTAAGTAACAGAATATTATTTGTAATGTATATATCTTTTATTGTCAAAAAGGATATCTTTTATCTCATTCTTAAATGATTAGGATTATATTTTAAAATTATTTATGTCAAAGTATTATTATTAGAGGTCATATTATTATTTAAGTGCTCAATGAAAGCAGTGATCTTAATTAACAAATTAAAAAAGATCAAGAAAACGTTCAATAATCACATTATAAAATTTTAAGTTTATTTTTTTTAACTAGCTCAAAGTCACTCATTCTCTTTCTCCGACTCAAATAATAAGTCAACTATAATTACTTAAAGTTATCACAATATATATATTTAATTTACGGATAATTATTGGCATGATATACTTACTGAATGTAATGTTTTATTGGATGTTTAGATTATTTTGATGGGACGACTACAGACACCATAGTCTTGTACATTCAAAACAGATAAAATTTGTGACTATAATTTAATTAACTAATTTTGACACAAATTTTTTGCTTCTTTTCTTCCTCAGTAATTAAATGAGCTTTTAGTAAAAGAAGTTAGAAGAAGTTGTTATAAAGTTTTTTGATGTCTTAAGTAGTTGAGTTGGTGAATAGTTGGAAGTTTTGTGAATTTATTACAAAACTATTCAAAGTAACCTTATTCGACCTCTGGCGTTAACTTCTGAAGTAATGGTTTATACCTATTAGTTATATATAGAAAACATCCTTAATCAATATTACATCATAATAAAATTAATTTCAAATAGAAAACAACTACTTCTACTTGAATATACTATTAACTATTTAAATATCAAGTAGTTTTATTTATTTACGAATTTACAACATTTTTCAAATTTTCCGAAACTATAACAAAATATATATATTTTTGTTATTTTTTTTTTTAATTATACACATTATTATCACTACAGTAATCTATTTCTGTCAGAAAGTTTCCTTAAAAGTAAATTCTATCTATCAAAATAATTGAATTGCAGCATAACAGCGAATCTTGTAAATATCTAAATGGATCTAGGATATCAAAAAAAGTAACGGGTTTCAAAATAAACTTAGTATTTCTATTACGAAATAAAATTGTATAAATTACTAGTAAAAAACATCTCTGTGAATGATATCCAAGCAGCCATTATAATTTAATTTTACCGAAAGCGCACCCAGTGAGTATGTATGCAGAACACGAGCGTGTGACCGAACACGCCCGAGCTCTGACGATTCTTCGTTGTAATAGTATATCTTGCTTCTCATGTTTACAATTCAAAGACATCGACAAAAACTAACAAAACGTACACGCCACCTCGTTATATACATGTAAGGGAAATTGATAAGACATTTCACACATACTTATTAGATCAGTATTCGTTTTAAAACGTACTTAGATATTGCGAGCCATTTTAAGGCAAATGACACGTAGTGAAATATACGACCACTAAGTCTTCAGAGGCTTGTATAAAATTTTTGAAATCTATTTTATTATATACATTCTGTAGCCGCGAATAATATTAATAGGAGAATCGTTCCGTTATGAATTTGAAGACAGAAATGGAATTTGAATTTATATCGGAAAGTTATTGTTAATAACAGAAAATATTTTTTATTCCTACGGGAATGGAATCGCTATGTCCATAATTTAACATAAATATATTTATACTTTAGTATCGCTTGATATATTTTTTACGATATATAGTTTTACGTTCGCCGTTGAGCTTTGAAATGTTGATGTAGAAAATATCATAAGTTTTACTTATGATATTTCCTAGGTATGTTTTTAAAAGGAAATTCTATATAAGTTACTGAAAACTTAATGACAAGGTTTTTAAAAATACAAATTAATAATAAAACCACAATACAAAAGACGTCCATTTCATTTTTTGTATATAATGTTAATTCGGCGTTGCTTCTCATAAAGGTAAAATTTATTTTAATCTATTTATATATTAATATTTGTTACTATATGAATCTGGATATATTAAAGTATATTAAAATTGGGTTATTCTTAATTAGTATACGAGAGTTTTAAACTTTTGTTGTAATTATATATTAAAATTTTTCTTCTTCAACAGTAAAAAACATAAAACTAGATGAAGTTTGTAAGTTAATTTTGTTTATAAAAATTGTTTAAACTTCGTATAGTTATTTTTGTAGTTTAGTTTCTTTTAAATGAACGCAGCGGCAAGCAACCTGTTGTAAATGTTTAATGAAACAAAGAAGCGTCGCGTGGTCTTTGATATCGATAGCTTCTTGTTGTTACGCCATCCCTACTTCTTCATTTTGCTTCTGTTTCTAATAGTTTAGTGTTAAAAATATTATCGTAACCCCCTCGTATGTTACAGGAGTTATTTGTAATAGTGCTTCGACTACGCAATATCAAATGCTTTTAGAGGTAAAAAAAATTTATGTCATTAATTAAGAACTAATTCTTTAAATTCTTTGTAATTTGGATAATAAACTATATAAATTTAAAACATATGATTCCGTTATGCTTATGAGCTTATGAATAACCCCGAATGGGTACAAACCCAATCGGGCAAATTCGGATAGTACGTGACTTCAGCCGGATAATTATATTTAATAGTAATCATACATCACGTTTACATACAAAAATATTAAGGTAGCTGAAGTTTGTGACATTTAATCATTTATGTTTAAACATCATAATAATATATTTATTTAAATGTATTATTTTCTAAGTTACTCTATTAATGATAGGTGAACAAATATCTTGTGGTAAATCACACTAAAAATACGAATACTCTAATGTTAAAAAAAATAACTCATTAAATGACTAAAAATGTATTGTGTACTTTGCTTCAAAAATTATAAACGGTAATAAAAGAAGTGCTACGCGGTACATTGCTGCATATACAAATCTCGATACACTTTCGCTTTTTAATATTAGTCAAAAACCAAAATAAAATTAATGTATACTGACAAAAGATTTACCAGACGATATGTAAATGATTTTTATTTTTTTTACCTTGATATTTACCTTACCAATTTTTAATGTTTTTTTTTTGTAATTAAAAAAAATACAATTTTTATATAAAAAAAAAATTAAAGAACATTAATAATAGAAACATTAGAAAAATGCATTTGAAGGAAAATAATTTATACAAAGCTAAAAGCAGAACCATCAATTTTTTCATTTTTTTTAAACTTTTCGTGATGTGCAGTAGTAAATTATTAGCGCTTCAGTGAAGTTCAGAAGGAATTTATTATAAAATAAACGACATCAAAAACTTATAGCCACAGTCTCAGCGACTTCATGCTTTGTATAACAAAGTACATTCAATACATATTCAAGATTTTAACAAAATTTTAAATTTTCATTACACAAAACTAAATGTTATGTAGTTTACGTAATTTATTGAGCTGAGCGAAGCGAAGCTCTTTAATTCTCATTTAGCTGAGCGAAGCGAAACTCTTTACTACTCAAATTTTCAATTCTTTGTTACCCTACTCCTCCTTCAATTTACAAGCTACACGCACAAAATTTTGCACATATGCGCATAATGAGCAAAACTCGTTCTGGATTGAAAATCAGTCGAATCGTAATTGTAGTTTTCAAGATAATTGATAAAATGTGTCCCATATAGTTAACGTTTTTGCTTCACGCCGACCATTTCTTCAGAGGCGTTTCACGTGCTTTCACCTCAGTCGTGTGAGAGACGTCAACCAGTAAACAACTCCGTTCGATTTTTTTTTATCCACTTTTTAAAACAATTTTTTTACTTATTCTCCCATTTCCCTCTATCATTTTCGATTAATATGATTTGCAATTATAAATTTGCTCAAAACAATTATTGACATCAAATCATAATTTTTAGCCATAAATAAATATCAATATTTAACTCTAGACATTTATGCTCTCGACTGCTTCGCGAATCTAGCCCCGCTTGCGTGGACCTAGTGTTTATAACTAGAAGAGATTTAAATTTTCTTAATGTTGACTAAGCGGTTAACTCACTTGTCGCGAACAACCCAGGCTGTTAATGCATTCCCGTGACATCTTAAAATAATATCTTGTCTACGAATAACCGTCTAAATTTAAGATGGAATAAAATTACGTATTATAATCTATCTTACTAATTATAATATAACAGATGCAGATTATTTTTTAATCAATGATACAAATAATAATGTTCTCATATAAATACAATAAGAAAACGTATGTTAGATATTAAAAGTACATACATACCAATCTCTCAAAGCTATTAACAATCTGAACAAAACCTGTAACAAACAAAAACAAACAAAACCTGGCTTAACACATATATATATATATATATATATATATATATATATATATATATATATGTTAAGCCAGTTAAATAAATAACCATAAAAAAGATAGTTGGAATATTTAAAATTCTCTTCTAAAAAATAAAAATTCCCTAGTGTGTAAACACAATGCAAAGATACTGTGATCAAGTTATGTATGCATCCTTTATTCTAAGCACGTAAGCTTGGAACCGTTGGAGGTAGATGACAAATTAACTTGCTCACTGACAGACACCTCTATCCAAGCTTTCGGTAAATAATATTGTTGCAGAGTATTTGAAAAAATCTAAGTATATCCGTAAAATAGTTTTATTTAAAGTTGCAACCTTTAATAATAGACTAGAATAGACATACAGAGTAGTATAACAATACTACTCTATAGTATTAATTAATTTTTTTAAGTGTAGTTTATACACATATTCGAATTCTATTTTCATCATTAATATTACCCTCTTGATATAAAATTTAGAACACATCAACTCCGTTGCAGCAAATATTAAGGTTTAAGTATACACTTTAGACTAAATTTTAGATTAAATTTTTCTTAATTTATTTTATTCATAACATAAATGTTTAAAATTTTTAATTATTATTATAAAAGTAATTTTTTTTAATTCTCACTGATTTCTATCTATTAACACTCCGTGATGGCTTAGTGCGGATGATGATGTTGGCACACATAAAAAAAAGTTCGTATCTGAAACTTGACCTACCTACAGGTGAGTTTTTTGATGTTCTAAAAACGAATCTTAAGTTTTCCTATTACCCTGAGATTTTGACCCAGCCACCCTCTAGGTCACCCAAGAGGCCGAATATTTTATTTTGTGCAAAATTTAGAAATAAAAGAGTTTATAATATGTTTTTTGGAGTGCTAAATATGAATCTGAAGTGCGAATTTTCCCTTGATTCGACGTCGTTAAAATTATTAACAAACAAACATAATTTTTGTATTTAAACTTTCGTGATTCATGAATACTATTAAATATAATTATCCTGCTGTACTCACGTTATTATTATCGGAAATTTGCCGATTAGTTTCAAACCCATTCGGGGTCCTTATTCATGAGCTCAGAGCATGACAGACTCGCGGCGTGAACTGTGACCGCCGCGAGTCCTCCAATAATAAAAACGAATTCAATAATAATGAATTTCATTTATAATTTTGTTCTGTATTTTCAAACAAAAAAATTGATACTACTTTTTATTTTTATTTACTATTATTTAGTTTGAACTTCCACTTTTTATCTACGAAAAGAACCTTGTGTAGTACTTTTCGCTTCAACTAGACATTGATGGATTCACGTATGTCAATTACGTATCAATAGTTTTTTAGCAAATGTCAACAATTTTTAAACATATTTTAGTTATAATAGTCTTCCTCTTTAAAATAAAAATATAAAAAAATAAAAAAACAACATGACATACAAATTGCTCAAAAATTTTGATTGAACATTAAAATATACCAAAAAATTATTACAAACAATACAATTGTTCAAATATCCTCTATAGAAGGCTGATTTTTCCTACAACTCTATCTTAAATACCTTCTTGTTTTTGTTTTATAATTTTAAGGTTTGAGATGTTCAATTTTATTTAGTTTAAAAAATTTAATTTTATTATTAAACAGGAAATAATAAGTTAACACATTATATGAGTGTGTGTACTGTGTGGATTTATGTACTTCTTTTATTTAATTTGAAATTATACTGTAAAATAATAAAATAATAAGATAAGAAAAATACAAAGTTAGTTCAAAAGGTCTTTAAAAGATATCAATTACCTAGTTTTACACAATGCTTGCCAACCACGTATTCTTTCGAGTTTCATGATAAACGACCTAACTTTTCTCCATCAGGTCCCAAAGTCCTTAAAAGTATGAAAAAAGTTTAATAAATACGATAAATAATAACCTCCTCTACATGCCAAAATGTAGTTGCTTATGAGTATTTTTTTTAAATATTTAGTAATAACTAATAAATATTATACAAAGTAAGTTTTCTATAATGAAAATCAAATATAATTTTTCATTGAAAGTACGAGTAAGTTTATAGCAAAACATTGTTAAAGCTACTAACTTGGAAAGTTATTTGATGCAGATTTGAATCTTAACAGGCTGGCAACGAAAACTCAGACAGGCTGTCCCTTCTCTTTTTAAAAAAAAATACAATTACTATAAAACTTTAAGTACCAATGGTGCATTGTTCTTTAAATATTTGGGAATAATGTTGTAACCGTTACCACAGGAAAGTTCCTTATTTAACTTCTTAAATTGTTAAATTCTTAATTTGTTAAAAGCATTACTACCTGATCATTCACTGGGATCTTTTTGGAAAAGATTATACATTTCCCTCTCAAAGACTGACTTACCTTTTTAAGTCAAATGTAAGAAACAAATACAATACAAGTAATAATACAAATTGGTAGAAAGTAAGATACATTTGAATATTATACTTTGAAAATAACTCTAAAAAATTAACATGGGAATAGTTTTTTGAAGAAACGATCTTATTTATTTATAGTATTTGCATTAAAAGCTCATCAAATATTAGGGTAATTTAGTATCTACAGTGTTTCGTAGATTATTGTAATAAGATCACCTCCATCGGTTTGTATAGCTACAACTAAAATTGTAAATCTTTTAAGGTTTGTCTTTTTATCAGGTAAGTTCAGTGCACTATTTGCACTATTTGAGAGCGAGCTTTTTTTACATTGTTAAACATTATCAGATACCAATTTAATTAAATTTAAAAGAAGAATAAAGACAAATTAATACTACCTCATCATGTTTGCCAACAAAGATAGGCATATCGTTTATGTAAACAAGGACCAGATCAGATAGAGCCTCACATTATTCTTTAGTGTCATGTATAATATTTAAATTCATAAATTATCATTTTTATATCTAAAACATTAATATTTGTGAATATCGAGTGGTGTGGGTAAGACCAATAAAATATTGCATTACAACTTCCAGGCCAGTAATTGTCTGGCAACAATATTGTCGAATTTACTAGTAGCTGTTTATAATTAAGATTACTTATATTGTATTGTTACTTGTTTTTTCTACTGTGTACACCATACTAGATATACACCATGCCATGTACGTTATAAACAAGTCCCACCATCATTTCCCATTTGATTAACTAAAGCTGATAAAATGAGGGTGGGTAAAAATTTGGCGAAACGGAGGGTAAGGGATCAGAAATAAAAATCAAAATTATTTTTCCTTTTTAATATATTCTCTCTTTACTATAAATTTTTCAGATCTCTGAATTCATTAAAAAATATTTTTAAATTATTAAATTCATTATTAAATTTCTCGTCAAAATAGGGTCAAACTGCGCTGGTAAATAATTTTTTCCCTCGAAGCTTTTTGTTCGTTTTTTTGGAACAAAAAACTAATCGCTAGGGGATAAACGGGCTATAAGCTATTCCACGATTTCTAAGCCTACTGTTTGCATAGCAGTCACCGCAACTTGTTTCTCGTGCACAGGTGCATTGTCAAACAAGAAGCACACCTTCGGCTAGTTTTTCCCGCCTTTTCTTCTTGACAGCATCTCGCAATTAATCTAATAATGACGCGTAGTACTCTCCAGTTATAGTACCTGCCTTGCTTGAAGAGGTTATGCCACTTATAGACCACTTATAGATGTGTATAGATATGTTTTATCAAGGCAAAAGGCCCTGAAAATAGAAGCCATCTGTTCCAAATTAGTCATAGGTGGTTTTCCTAGCTTAGTGAAGAATTGGATGACGGCGACAAACTCAATTTTCTTCCAGTTTACAATTATAATTTCGGATTGGCTTCTTTATTGATATGTATCTCAATTAATAATGAACTGATTTTAAGGAAAATTTCTATTTATACCTTAATGTCTGTATGTGTGTATGACCTTTAATATATGTATGATACACAATTTACCAAAATATCAAAATCGATACATTTCCATTAATTAGTCCTTTGAGTGCATTTTAGCGGATAAAACTTACAACAAACTTTAACTCAAGATAATTTCAAAACAAAAAGTGACTCGGGTTTTTAAAAACTTAAGAAAGTTAACTTATTTTTTACGATGATAATTTGACTTTCCGCAGATCCGCAGCGTGAATGCAAATCCGATTTGAGTAAGTAAATTATTCTTATTGAAAACTCCGAAGAGAAGCTGTGAGAAAATTAATGATATAATATAAAAAATATTGTTAAAATACTGCTGCTAAATAAAAATAACAATGTATCATAGTCTCGTATTTTGAATTAAGATAATATATTTAACATTACATAATCTTATTATATAACTAAATAAAATATTACATCAGTTAATTTAACTTTTAAATTATCAACCTAATTAAATTTCTCTAAGGCAAAGCACAGTAAAATATACAAAAACTGAAGGCTTTCAACCCGCCCTAATCACCGCCAGTAAAAACTTATTGCGGTCGTCCAAGACTTTGGCCCCTGACTGCGCATTTTATATAATAATATAACTATTGTCATTGATATTCAAGACTTTAGTTGAATATTAACGTTTATTTGCGATTTTTCTATTATATATAACTTCAAATGATAAGAGCTGAATGTTATCAGTTATTGTTTCAGATCTCAACTTTAAGTGTTAGCGTCTATTACAACGTAATCTCTAGTAGAGTGCGAGAACCACATTCGTATTGTTGGCGACGGTTTAATAATCATAATAATAATGAATATATCCATTCAAACACTTTTAAAAACTAAAATAAAACCATTTACAGGTGACAGTAATATAAAATCATGATGTTTGTAAATTTCCCGTCTAATGAATGGAGAATCAAAAACATTAGTATTATGTTCATATTTGAGTTAAAGAAATAAGTCCATTAAAATTTACACATTCTGTTATCCTTATAGTCCTTCTCATTTAAAATACGAATTTATTTTGTAAAACTGTAAGGTCATCTTAAACTTTGAAACTCCAAATAATTTATAAATATTCCTTTTCTGTTAAATCTGCAACATTAATAATACACTTTAAGGGTAAGTTCCTTTAAAAAACAAATATCTGAAAATAAATATGTAAATAGAAATATCAGCCATTGAAGAAAACGGAGACAAAATATCATATTTTATTCAAGCGCCACTTAACCTATCAGACGCGTCCAAAGTTGGCTGAGCTCGCTCGCTTTATTTCCGTCTGACCTGTGCAGTTCGACTATTCTAGAAATACAGCAGCCAGACATGTTCGTTTTAATGACAAGTCAAATGTAACATTTGACAGCTCGCTGCAGAATTAGAGATACAGCTCTGCACTCTAATATTTAAATAATTCATTTGATTCAAAACAAAATTAATATGTTACTTTTAACTATTTATATGGACGCTTATCAACTAAAATACTGTAATACATTTGTGACATAACCTATTTTCAATATTCTTTGCTTGTTTTATTTTTGCGTACATTTCTAAGATCGTTCCAGTGCGTGAACTTTGGTAAAGTAGGCTCATGTCGTCGGATGCTCGTCACTAAATATTTTGTACTTAACATTCTACTCTTTTCCAAATTCTGTTAAGTTTGACTAAGCTGACATAAAACTGACATACTTTTGATGTCTTAGTGACTTCTTTCAACTGTCAATCAAATGATGCTAATATTTTGAAATAAAAATATACTTTTGTAGCAATGGTCTGAAAATCAGTTTTAATTAATTGTTAATTAATGAGTCACGATTGATTTCTTTAAAATGTATAGTAATAAATAGTTTGTTATCAATTAAGATCCCCCTAACACTTGTTCACTCAATTATTACTGAATAAAATCATCCATTACCCGATGAAGCATTACGTTTCACAAATTCATCAAATACTTTCCTAAAAAAATACACATTACAGTAATTTACTAAAAATAAACGAAAAGTAACATATGTAATAGACATACAACAATTAACAAATAAAAATAATCTGAATTTTAAAAATGATAAAATAAATATTATATATAAACACAATGTGTAAATAATGTTATTGAATATAAATAAATTATGTCAACATTAAATCTTATAATTTAATTATAACAATCAATGTTTTTACCTTTAGTTACATGATAAAAATAAATGAATATAGTCTAATGCATAAATAAATATTCAAAAGTGATATAAATTTTCGGTGACAGCTTTGGAGGAAATTAATCTCGTTTATTTCCTCGGTGGCGCCAAGAATAATGTAGTATTAATTATTTGTATTATATGATATGTTCTAAATGAATAAATCATTAATATGAATCATGGTATTGGAATATTATGTATTATGAGTTTTATACTGTTTAATCTTCTAGTATTGTTGCCGCGGTTCATTTATCGAAAGTAGCTTTTCCGTGTTGGTAACTAGTAGGTAAAAGTTTAAATGACAATATTTTGGTTCCAAAAATTAAATTACCAATAGTTGTTTAACGAAATACTTCTTCAAACACTTCTTCAAAATATATTTATGCATAGAAAAGCTAACGAATGATAAAAATTTGTAAATAAGATACGTATATTTTGTTTTCTTATTTAGCTAATAATTTATTAAAATTATCTTATTTGTCTTTTACATTTATACAAAATATACATATTTAATTTGATCTTCCAAGCAAAGTAACAATAGACATTTAACTAAGATGGAAAGAAGCGATTTAGCACTGTCGAGTTTAAATACAGCGGCTCTGTGGCAGTAATATGAGGTGTACCCTCGCAGCTGCTACAACTTACGATTAGAATAAAAACTGAATACTTGGTTTGATAATAACTTGAAATAGTTATTAATTGTAGATAATAAGAATTATACTAACACTTTCTTTCTTTTCACTTTAAAAATATTCAAAGACAGTTTAAAATTAATTAATTATATTGTATTTATATTTATTTTTATACTGTCTCAGTACATTTTGTACATTTTGAAATAGACCAATGGGTTTAATCCGACTTAAATAAATATATTTAAAAGTAATATAAACATACTAGTAGTATTAACGGGATATTAAATATGATTCAATTAAAGTAATGAGTCTTATTATTTTTTAATTACTATAATTACATGTTTTACAGTTGCTATAAATAGACGTTTTAGAGTTGGTGAATATAAGCATAGTATATCACATTTGGTACCTGAAATAGACAAATAAGTATGAGCTCACATTAAATAAAATTTTAAGACTTAATAATAAAGCTAAAATTAAACCTAAGGTTTCGAGTACAAGTGTTGTGCAGTTTTTATAATAATATTTATCATGTAAAATTTAGCAACAGCCAAAAAGCGTTTTTCTGTATGTTTTCTTTAATAATGTTCTTGAAAATAACTTACAATTATATTTTATATGACAAATTTGCCTTAGAGAAAATCCGAACAGGAAAAAATTAACAAATATAATATTATATATTTGTCATACTGCATCACGAACCTGAAAGAATGAGTTAAGTGTGCTTTAAATTTATTTAAAAGTAAGATGAAATATTTGCCAAAATCTAGCAGGAAATTAAATGTCTTATCGTGGGCTGCTATGGCTGGATTTATAATTATTATTAATGCCCAAACAACTTATTTTACTTAGTAGGCATATTGTATCTAAAATTAAAATATATTATTTGTCTTATATTTTTACAAATAAATGTCAAGTTAGTTAAGAAAAAAAAGTAACATCATTTAGATTTAGTGGAACCCGCACTATTGTGGACAAACAGTTTTAACTAAAAATATTTTATAATAATCGTTAAGTCAAGACAGTCAAATATTTTTCAAGAAGGGAATTAACAACAAACTTGTTCATAAAAAACCTTGACGTGGAATAAACTTTCTTTGACGGTGTTTCCAAATCGTTACTATATATCCTCAAGTGTACCAATTTTTTCTCAAGGCCAGCAAACCTCTTGTGCATATGATAATGCAAGAGACTGTGAGCAGCGGTGATCCCTTTCCATCGTTTGCAAAGTATGTCTTAAATGAAACGACCTATCAATACTCAACGGAAAAAATTATCGACAAAAATGTAAGTTAGATAAGTTTAAAAACCCCAGACATATCCATACTGTATTAGACAACAGCATGCATTTACCACTTCGAAACTGTATGTTAATATAAAAATATTAATATATTTTTTTTACAATCAGTGAATTTTTAAATGAAAATAACAGATGCATATGTATAAGAAACTTGAACTTTTTTCTTTTAAATAAATATTATTTAAAGCAAAAAAATTACAATTTTAGGTATTCCTAACATTTAATTGTTTCAACAACGGAATAATTTTATATACATATTTAAATTTTTATACGACAAAGTTGTTTCTGTCTCGTGACGAAATATCATGTAATTAGTAATTTACACAGTTCTTACAATTGAAGTTCAATTGTAATTTTTAATTAGGTAACTAAAACTCAAACTTTCCTATTAGTGTAATATATGAATACTTAATTTGAATTGTTATGTATTGAGCGAGCGATCCATACTTGAAGCAATTTACATCGGAGTGAGTTGTTTACCTAGTGTAAGAATAAAGTGTCTTGTTCTTCCAAATGTCTTCCAAATTCCAGTTGTCTTCCTAATGTTATAATTAAATTAAATCCCAAAGCACTTATTTGACTACATATTTAATAATAAAATAAAACACAATTTCTTCTGCAAATTAAAAATATGAAAAGACTATTTCTGATTTTTGAAGTAATAATATTTTGTTACTCAAATTTTATTTGTATTCATGCTAAGAAGAAGCACAGTTTAATTTTCTTCACCAAAAAGTTGATGTTTTAGGTTTTCAAAAAGTCTTAAGTGTACCTTTTAACTGAGGAGTTGTCTTTGAAATTTGTTTGAATAGCCGTAAAGGAATTAATCGGAATTTATTAAGGAAAATAATTTACTTTGCCGATTTGAATATGTTTTAATGTTGTCGGAGTATCTCCTCAATGAACTCAATTAAATTAATTTTAATGAAGAGATTACAACGAAAGCTTTATTAAATTTTCATATACAAACTCTGTCATACAACTTTATGATTACAATCTAAATAAATTGCATGACCTGTTGTTAATAAGAATTTAGGTAATGTATAATTTATTTTTGTTCGTATATTTAACAAGAAATAGAAGAACGTAATAAGTTTTTATTAAAATATACTAAATATTAAAAGTGTGTTTTAAGAATTTTCCAAAAACACACTTTTTATAATAACATTTGTTTTTCACATGGGATGGAAGGTTTCGTATTAAATTTAGTTTTGATCTTAAATTGTTTCGCAATAATCGGGATAACGTCTATTCACGCAAAAGATTCAATTGATTACAACTCTGGTCACGTTCTTTCCACGTGTCTAATGTAATATGATCATTTTTATAAAAGGACTTTTGTTTTTTTTTTTTTTTGATGTGTCATAAATATTATCTTAAAATATTTATTTTCATCTATAAAATAGAGGCAATACATATAAAAAAAAATCGTTAAAAAGTATCATTAATTCGGGATTGGGGTGTCAAATGTCAACGTAAAAATATTACGAAAAATCAGACTTTAGACTATATCTTTTTTTATTACTTTTTTAAAACTATTAACCACGTTAAGGTATTCTATCCATTATTTTTTTGCCGAATTCGGCGAACAGTATATAATTGTAATTTTTATATGTATTTATGTGTATTCATATTGTTGATGACAAATTAATCTTACAAAAAATAATATAGTTTAACTAAACATTAACTATTTTCAAATTTAATATTGTTTACTCTTTAGAAATAATAATCCAATTAAAAGTAACTTATGTATTTCTATATGTAAAACATATTATAATTGATTGATCCATGTTGTGTCATAAAGTCCATTTCCAAGGTAGCGCCAATATTCCGCTTAATTTTTTCTATTCGAGTTTTCTACGTTGGAGCTATATTCAAAATATATTTAATTAAAAACTGTGTATATTCGACTCTTGACTAAATATTAAATAAAGATATTGAAGCTAAATGGATACAAGTTCGTATTAGTTAAAAATAAGTTTCCGCTAATAATTAAAATTAAGAAGATATATTAATATCTGTTTATAGGTTTAGTTGTTGACCACAGCCATATCAATCTTCTCAAGGTAATGAGAAGGAGAGTTATATATTAATATAGAATAGGAACAGTGATCGTAATACCCCTTAACAACCAGGAAAGCTTTCCCATTGATCACACTAACACGTGAAGCTTTGTATAAAGCCTGCAATTTATTTAGATGGTTCACAGTTGCCCTCTTACTGAAATATAAAAAAATGCTTATTAGAGGGTATTTGAGGGAGAAGATATTGATATTCAATAGTCTGAGTAGATGGTATAAACTCTGTCTTTCTAAAATACTAATTTGTAAGAAATCTGAATATCAGACTAACTATCTCTTCTTTACTACTTTACCTTGGGGGCAGCGGTATATTAAATATGCATCTGTATATTATTAAAATATAGACTCATATTTAATAATAATGATGACGTAATTTAATATTTTTAATTTTAAATAAGTTGCTTAGTTTTTTAATATTTTTTTAACAATGTAGCGGCGAACTCTCATTAACCTGATGTAAAAAAGTAGATTAACTTTTAAAGACGTAACGACTGCTTGAGAAATGTAATATTCCTTAATTGTGTAAGAAAAGTATCTTAAAAGTTATCATAAAAACTCGTTGTAAGATTTATTATAATATTGTTTATAATTATTAATTTGCACATTACCGATATTGGTTATTAATCCTAAATGGTTTTGCACGCCTACAGCTATTTACATCTACTACAACCTCTCACACACATTATGGGTCAACTGGTAAAAAATGCCAACACACATTAAGCTCCTCAATGCGTTCCCTTTTTTAAGATAATTTAATAATAAGGTTTCAGTAAAAATATAAAAGCAATAAATTTTATATAATTGGTATTTGAACCATAATGTCGAACAGAAAGCTTTTAGCCAATCCAAGCCATTCGATCGAGATAGGGCCTATTGGTAATACTTGGTTGCTTATTAAAACTAAAGGAAGGAGTTCAGAGACATTAAAACCAAAGCTCTGTGATTTTGAGCTTTAATTAAGGTAAGGTGTTTTTTGTTTATACGCTTGAAACAGGTAGTTCTGTGTGCATCGTTAAAACCCGGCATGTGAGTGGCAATTGTACTCCAACTTGTGTCCTAGGCAAATTGTGTTACATAGTACTCAAAAGACATCGCATCTATGTTTCCGCTAAAAAGAGAAAGTGCGACTCTAGTGTTTAAAGGGTGTAATTGAGAAGACCGAGATGAGAGTGAAATCCTCGAATATCGGTGAGGTGCACTAAAAGAAGAAAGGAGTGAAGCCGCTGTAAAACTTATTTATTTAACTTTATAGGACAGATGGCAGTTGAAGAAGACTCTAAGTATTAAGCCCGACATAAAAATTAGTTCTGTCATGTTACTGAGACCTGGGCCTAGTTTGGAGACCATGGGGATGCTCGAAACAACGGGGCTCGCCATTAGGACTACTATACTGCAACAACATGATACTTTGATGTAATCGTAAACAAATCAGTTCAGCCCAGTTTTAGTGATAATGAGTGAATAAAAATTATTATTATTATTATATTGTTTTGCTCAGGTTGCATGCATCTTGTAATAAATTTATATTCTAGGAACGGGCGCATTATCTAAGTAGTCTACTTTAAAAGACGGAAAAGATGGAATGTTAGTAAAACTGAAAGAAACTAGGAACGCCATCAGACCCTCAATTTCAACTCACTGCGATCGCGAAATCTCGGGTGCCGTTTGCATGTTGAGCGAAGCGAACTAAGCCGAAGTCGTCTTCGTCTTGGTGTGGGATGTCGTAATTGTAGACCTTTCGCTTGCGCTAATTTTTTTATATTGAAGTCTATGGGAGTAATGTTTTTTGGACATTATTCCTTAACGACAATGAATTTTATTGAATTTTTTTTTTGCAAGCCACCACACATATCAGCATGGTAACTGTGCAAAATTTGAAACGTTAAGCCGTTTTAATGCCAACTTTGTAAAACCAATGCAAATTCTCTCCAGTAGAGCGCTCCGCTCGCTTTGCTCAATAAATGTGTTACTCATGGTAATATTACAAGTATTACTTAAGAATCGCCGTACTATTGCGTATATATTTAAAATAACAGATTTTTTTAGATAAGGAGAAGCATTTCCAGACTGGATTCGGACCAGAAACTCGGACTGATTGCACCAAACTTCGTTCAGTAGGCGATGGGGTCATCACTTCCCTACGCCTATTTAGCTAATACTGTTATTATTATAAATTTATTTTTAATTAACTAATAATTTTATGATCAAAGTTAATATAAAAAAACCATCGTATCATTGTACGCTTTAAGGTGGTGTTTGTGTACAGTTTAAAGCTTTGGAATTTATTACAAAACTCTTCAGAGTGATGTCATTTGTCCACAGGTTTTTACTATTGCAGTTATAAATTATACCTACAGTTAACATAACAAAAGACTCTATAAATTGATAGAAAAAAAATTTAATGAAAGTAGAAATAAAAGTCAAAACTCACTGAGAGTACTTAAATATTTACATTTTCCATTGACTATATAAATAAATTAATTAGTAATAGTATTAAATGCCATCTCGTTTTGTTGAAGAATACAAATCAATTATTTCTAATAATATATCATTCCCATTACACACTTCTTCACTAAGAGTTCGATAATTATTTTTCAGTAAATGTTTTTGAATGTTAAAATATTCATACAGATGCTGAAGTATTAAAAAAAATTATGAAAGGGACATACCAGCCAAGTTTGTAAATATCTAAGTGGATTTCGGGCAAAGAAATCAAAGCAATAAGGTCGTAAGTCAATTTCTTATTTCTTTGAGAAATGTATAAACATTACGGAGTGGTATATCATAAATTATTCCTGTAAGAAATCTTCTCTCCCAACGTTATCCAAGCAGCCATCAAAATTTAATTTTATAGAAAGCGCACTCACTGAGTAATGTATACAGAACGCGAGCGCGAGCCCGAAAACGATGGAGACTGACGGATTTCGCAGTAACAGCATCGTACATCTTGTTTAAAATTCAGAGTGAATTATTAATATTATATACATATTTAATAAAGGAAAGTAATTAAACATTTCACATACTTGCTGAGATGAATAATTTACTTTAAGTATACATTATGCCTTAGTTACTTACTTATAGATAATTGTTGTAATTATAACAATAATATATATGCAAGGAGAATACGAAACCTCACGGAGTGGAAGTATACGAGAACTAATGAAATCTTAGAGTAAATTCTGCAGGAGGTACTTACTGTGGCGACCGCTTATTCTTCATTGGCTTGTATTTTTTTTAATATTACAACTATTTTGTTTTATACATTTTGCAGCCGCGAACAATATTAATAGGAAAATCATTCCGTCCGACTTTTTTAGAAAATGGTATAGTTGGAAACTCCCAATGAAATAAGTTATCTCATTTATTTGTAACGGAAATTATTCTTAAAAATAATTCCTTATATTAAAAAATGTACATATGTACGTGGGCTTGTTTGTGATTGCTACTTTTACGAAGTCTTTAAAATATTTTTGAGGTCAGATTATATATAACTGTCTTTACTGGTTTGAGTAGTAGTTTAGACACCTATGTGTATTATTTTATATCAACACACAAGAAGAGCTAGTGGAATTAAACGAACTAGTCGATAATGCTGGGTTAACCAGCTTAATAATTTTAATGAATAATTGTGTCCATTTGACCGGGATTTATTCGCTATCCACTAATAAAATTGACAATTATTATAAAATTATATATATATAATTAAATATTGCTATTATTAATATTCAAGTCAAAATAAAAGCTATACATGTGTATATAATTAAACTACGAATTATGAAAATTTGGGCATATATCATTTACTAATTTTATAATATTTTGTTGCATTGTCTCAGTATATTTAAATATTCCTATCTACAAAGGGTAAAGTCTTGTAGACGTTTATTGCGTTTATTTAGCATTAAAATTAATGATGAAAGGATTTAGGAATATTTTAATGTTTTGTGATGCAATTTAAATTTAAAATGAATTTGAGTAATTGTAATTGTATTGGTCTGTGTAATTAAGAGTGCGGTTAAACCCGTCGATTGTCAAATTATCTATACCTCAGACACACGCTCAAGTAACTCCTGTCATGATTAGACCTATGTTCATTAATAATATTGCATAAAATGCAATTTTAATAAATGTAATATATTAAGTTCTATCTTTAGTACATAAAGTTGTCGCATCCCTTGTCTAGCTCTAGATTCATATATGCAATATTGACGATAATGTTATTATTTATTGACAGTAACAAAAAACTTCAGCCCTATGTTTACTAAAAGTAAAATATTAAAAAAATAACCTGAATAAATTTTACTTTTTTTTTCTTAAATTATTATTTTATAATTCAGTTTAAATAATTCCTTTAAACAGAAAGATAATCATAAAAGAATCCATTATTTATAAGGTTTCTCAGTTTATTATTTTGTTTTATTTATTAAACACTATATAAGGAACCGACAGGAAATTAGACGTAAATTAAACGTTTTTGTCACAAATAACATTTTAGGAAACGCTTCTAATTATTTTTATTTTCTAAAAATTCAAAATATATTAAAGTCGTAACGTAAAAATTCAAAATATACACTGAATCAATGCGAGCTTCAATTAAATCCTTTTTTTTTTTATTGTTGTTAAAAGGAAATGTTAAAACAATCTTAGATGAAATTCGCAAAAAATAGGGGATATAAAATACTGTAACTTAGCGTTTTTATTTCAAAGAAAACGAACGACATGCAATATATCAAAAACTTTATCGGAAAAAATAAAGTTTTCAAAGGCTTGTTGTCTATTTAAAGGATCGTTGAAAGCCAGCCTTATGTAGTAATTCTTCTTGTTGTGGCAATTAAAGTTGCCAAAGAAGACATTCAACTACCCCTCGTCCTGACTTCGATGTCTGAAAACTCAAAAGTTTGTACATATTTAGTCGACGAATATTTGTGAACTTTGACTTGTTTATTTATTATTTATATTTTCTTATCTCTTTGTAAGTCCAAAGAATTCTTTTCATACCATTGATCGTATAAGTAAAATGTAGTTGAGATTTTTTTCTCTTCTTATGTAGACTTTGAAATATTAATCTAAATTTGAAATGTAATATTTTCTTTTTAGTTATTGGATTATCAAAATAAAATAAAATATCAAATATATTATTAAAGATTTTACTATCGTATTTATTATGTTGCTGAAATAATAATAAACCACAACAGACTTGAAACTTAGAATATTTAAGATATAAAAAAAATCTGATACGTACTAATATTAGAGATTTCAGGTTTAAAATATATATGACTTCAAATTCCTCTTCTCTTTATTTGTTGCAACAGCAGATTGCTTTTATAACACAAATGAGACAAATATTATCAATTCCAAAATCTGAAAGGTTTTTAGTAATTAATATTAAATAATATTGGTAGTTTATTGTTGGTTTTGTTTCTTAATAAAATAAATTATGCATTTACTAAATATAAATGACTATACTTATTTAAAGTTTCATCTTTCATGAGAAATGATTACACAAAACATCCTTAGTCCTTAGAACACTGTAGATTTAAAGTGATGCCGTGTTATCGAACCATATAAAAAACTTCAAATGTTTTTTAGAAACTTTGTATAAATTAAATCCGGATATGGAGTTTGCATTACACAAAAGCTTCAACCGGCTTTAAGCGTGGATAAAGTATGAGAAGTCAAAGTTAATTTTCACATATACAAGTCGCTATTTCCGATTTAGCTAATAGGCCAAGAGATGATTGCCGAATATCGAATGAAAATTCATAATCAATATTTATATTGAAATCGTTTAACCCGTCTGTCGATTAATACAACCAAAATTACTAAATATATGAAGCACAAATTTGGAACTTGTGGTGTACTTGACTTAAACGTGCGCTGTATTAAGAAAAAAAAATGTCTTAGGTTGAGCGATATGATTTTAGGTAAATGGTTTTTATTAGGCAGTAAACAATAGAACACCTATTTAATAAATATGCATTATAAAATGTATATTGACTTAACCATTTCCCAAACTCTAAACAGTATGTAACTGATTTACATCAATATATTAGAAATTAATTGAACTTGGAAAAGTTTCAGTTTAAGTGGAAGCAAGGCATTTATTAAATAGAAATAATTCAAATAACTATTTTGATTTTTATTGGTATAATTGTTATTATGATGTAATGATGTAATGTAATGTTTATTTTACTACTATGAATTTAATTGTAGCTCCTGGCCTATCCCTGGTGGTCTATTTGAGGAGTGACAGCGTGCATCGCACCGGCCCGTCCAGACAGACTAAATGCAGCGACAGGGATATGCACTTTGTGGACTGAATTTTTAATATCACAGATTATTTCGGCGTGAAGTGCTTAATTAGATTTCGTAAATCGTCTGCTTGCATTGCTGTCGGGAAACAGTAAGGATATCACCGAAACAATTAGATTTATTTTCAGCTAAGTGTTATTTGTCCTTATTAGGACAATATTTCATAGATTTTTTTAACTAAGACTTAGACCTTACAAAAGAAATAGAAAAAAAATGTGTATAGTTTTTGTTCATAACAAAATATATACTACGTAGAATATTTTAACATAACGCACTTAACTAAGTATACTTAACTTAAGTATAGAATAGTAACTTCAGTAGCAGTATTAGTACCTTAAATATAAAATAGTTCTATTATGAATGAAGGCATCTTGCTATCGACTGTTTAGTATTTAAAAAGTAAAATGACGAAATGATTTAATATCTTTAACAAATATGGCTCTCACACTAAACTTTAATTTGTTTCCACTGCAAAGTGGTCTGTACCAAACTATTTGTGGAAGTTTAGTTTTTTTTTAAATCGATACTGGTATGCTAGGCCCAAGCCTAGCATACCAGTATCGATTTAAAAAAAAAAGTATCCAAATACTAAGCGATTGAAGCACAGATTCAATTAGAATGCCGACCTTACAATTTAAAAATATATTATGCAATATATTTTTAATTTATGCATGTTACGATCAGAGTTAATCCCCAAAAATATATGCATATTTATGGGGATTAACTCTTGTCTTAACATGCATATTACTGTTGCAATATATTAATTTATTTTACAGTTGTAATTATTAAATTTATCAAACAGGTAGGTAATTCAATGTGACGTCCATATACTAGTGTCGCATATCAGGTTGACCGCTTCCGCTTCCGCTTCACTTCACTTTATTGAAGTGAAGTGAAGCACTTCACTTCACTAAAATCCCATAGACTTCAATAGAAAAAAATTTTCACGAGAAAATTTAGCTTTACAATGATATTCGCGTGCCGAATTTTGTTAACAGTTTTATAATTTTTTCGTTTTTTTTAGTTTTATTTTGTCTTAAAAAATAGTTGAGGATAGAATGCGTTGAGGTTTCGTAAATGCAACTTCGGTGATGTTTGCAAGTTGCGTCGCTTAACTCAAACTGGCTAACACGTGAGTTTGTGAGCGTAGCTAGTCGTAGTAGTAGTAAAAAACCAATATCATATAAACTAGAAAGTTTATATGATATTGATTTTTTTAGGAAATCGATCGATACGAATGTTCATTGATGTCTGTTCTTCTGATTAAATAAGTATTCAAGTTGGTGTCCCTCAGGGGTTAATGCTCTCCGCAATACTTTTCCTGGTTGCATATTAACGATTTGCTTAAATCCAGTACCTTTGAGTATACACACGACAGCACAGTTATGAAGAGCTATACATCAAATGCACGAGCCAATACAGCCAAAATCCAGTCACTATGAAAGGTCATGGTCAAGAATGTGAACTTTTACTTCCAGGGGGTCTCTAAATGGGGTGAAGCCAACTTGGTAACGATTAATGAAGTCAAGGCCCAGGCGTGTCTATTCTTTGCCAAAAAATTCATTCGTTTTATCCCCAACTTTTCGGAATATACCCGTGAAGATCACTAACTATCTACCTTTGTGTGCACCTACAGTCATCTCTCAATGCGTTCCAACGATGAGCTCGTTCAGGCTGCTAACCTTTATATTTTCTCGAAGGTTCGTCGGTACTTGAAACTGGAACAGTTGCTCACTTTTTATAAAGCACAATTTCGGACGTTCAACTTTGACATGGATAATCAAAATGCCAGCTAGAACCATTGGAATCAATTGAGAGACGATTTAAGAGGATCGGAGGCATATCTTGAAGTCATATATTTAATAAAGCTAAACTCCACAGTCTGGAACACCATCGCAAAGGATACATTTCGGATTTTGCAACAGTGCTACTCAACCTGAACTCCTGAACCTGAACTTCTTTCCATCACAGAATAACCAGGAGCCGAGAAAGTAATCATCGATTTACTATTGAAGTTTTCAAGTCCAGTACAAATCATTTCGCTTCCACTTTAAGGCGGTAAAGCAAGTAAGGGCGGCAAAACTGTGTAACTCTATGCCGGGATCGGTATTTCCCAATAACTATGATTGAGCTGAGCGAAGCGAAGCTCTTTACTACTCAAATTTTCAACTCTTTTTTACCCTACTCCTCCTTCAATTTACGAGCTACACGCACGAAATTTTGCATACATGCGCATAATGAGCAAATCTCGTTCTGGATTGTTTGTCTGTTCTGGAAAATCAGCCGAATCGTAATTGTAGTTTTCGAGATAATTGATAAAATGTATCCCATATAGTTAACATATAAACGTTTTTATTTCGCGCGCGTGCACCTAGTTACTTCTTCTAATAAGTTAATAAATTTCTACTAGGGAAACGTACAACATCGGAGATTGTAGTCATCCTTAACATCAGACAGACGGTATTCAAACGCGAACTTGTTAAGAGTTAAAAAAAAGAGATGATAATATTAGTAACTGTTTGACAGTGTAATTGAATAAATGGTATTTTTTGAAAATTATGTATTTATGTCATTTTGTTACATAAATTTAAAATAATTTATTTTATTTTATAATTTGTTTCATTCATTTTAATCTATTGTTTTAATTCAAATGTTTTATTATTATTAACATTTCCATATTTTTGCTTTGACATTTATGTCAGAATTTTTAATTCCATTATTTTATGACTTTTTAAAAGAAATACTCACCTCTTTGGAAAAATATATTTGAAATTAAAAAATTTCGTTCATGTTTGATCATTTCATATTTTATATTCTCTACACGTACAGGCCTGTAAGTCACCTTTGGTCTTACCCACAATCTGCCAGTGATCGAGAGCTAGTACAATACTGTTATATTATTTGGACCAGTCCCGAATGTTGCAGCTGCCGAGGTCGCTTGGGCAAGCAGTAGGGCTACAAGCGCAACTCAGTTGGTATTGAAGCATCGGTTAGTTTGCCGTCTCCGGTATGCCTGCGTTCCACTAGCGCGGCCCCGGAGACGACCTCTTCAAGTTTTTCGTCTTTTATCCTTCTACTAAATTGACGTGGACTTGAGGCCGAAGCCTAATAAATAATTAAATAATAATGTTTTCTAAAATAATTTCTTTTCCGAATATTGAGAGTTTGAATAAATTTAAATATTACATGAGAAGCATTCTCATATCTATTCTAATAAGAATTATTTAAAATGATTATGGATAAATCTTCATCTTGGCAGAAATCAATTTGTTGACAGCTTGGTAAATATAGTTTCATTGTAACCTATTCGCAGGTGTTTTCCATTAGCGTTCTAAGTAAGTCATAATATAATTACTTTTATTTAAAATTTTAAAAGTTAGAACCCTTTAAACCCTTGTAAATGTAAAATCATCATAAAACCAGTAGATATATATTAATTCTATTAATTGTAATTGTTACATTAATTGTATAAGTTAACAGAGTATCCATGCAGTTTCTTGTCGATTCTAATTCATGAATCTGCACTCTGAAACTGTGCAACTAGAGTTTTTATAAGTGTAGTTATCATATAAAACTGATAATAGTACAACAGAAAAAAAAAACAAAACCTCCTTTATGTTTCTAATAACTTGTTTTCTTTTATATTTACACTTGACGAGTTTCTTGTAGTATTGTTAAGGTTTTGTTTCTTTTATAAATGCAGAGCTGAGCAACCTGTTGTGTATTTTATACGAAGCACAGAAGCGCTGCCTGCTCTTTGATACCGATAGATCCATCCTGTTAAGCCGTCTTTACAATCTAGAACGTTTACCTCCTGCCTCTGGTAGTAAAGTCTTTATTTATAATAACAGTTATGGCTTTTTAATAATTTCTATTTACTTATCTGAGATTAAACGCATGCTTAATTCTGGAAATTAAAGCAGATACTAAAGCTATAATGTTTAGTTTTATAAAAAATATACATCTACATATTTCAAAAAAACAATATGTAGATGTATATTTTTTATTGCAAAAAAACAAAAACGGCACTACTGCGAATACTCACAGGGCATGATAATTTACATCTAGTTAACATTTTATTAATTTCTATTAATATTTTAAGACTAATCAAGCTTATTTCAATTTTAAATAAATATTCAATAAAGACTACGTCAGCACGGGCACGATTCAATTAGGCATCTTTCAAAAATCCAAACCAATATTTTTGCAATATAAAACGACTTGAACAGATGAAACAAACAAAAATTATTATTTGAAATAACTTTTACTCAATATCAACCAAATCCAATTAAAAATATTATTTAAACGTCACACACATTCTAAGAGAACAGAAAAAACCTTTGAGAAATAAAATATAAACACGTTTCTCTGTTAATAACAATGGTATAACAATAATTTTTTATGCCCTTGGTATAACTGAACTGAGCTCAAACGGTCGCGCTAATTACAAAGAGGAAAAACTTAACTTTTATTGTCCGCGTTACCTCTATGTCCGCAATATTATTTATACTTTGGTATAGTTTTGAATTAATTTAATCTGTTATAGATTTGTTTGAATTTTATTAGATTAATTATATGTCACAATTATCACACATTATTTATTTTAATCCAAAAATAGATAACATTAATTTCCTTATCTTTTAATATCACTAATAAATATAGAATGTTTATAACTAAATGTAATTTTTTTTGTAGTCATTACATTAAAAACTTTTATTATAATTGATTCCATAATTATCTTGTATAAGTAGTGATAAATGTGATTATACAGCAGTAAGTACCGTACGTATTTCTTTCAGAAATGTGACCTGTTTTTCGATGTTAAATGTTTTGCATGACATATACTTTTTCTTCTTATTATATAATATAAATAGTAATCATTGATCACGCAAGTCTAGATAAAAAAATATTTATAGTTTAAATAAATTTCTAAATATAAGTCTTTTGGAGAAATTAATTAACAGTTGATAGTTAATTTTAAAACACAATTACAGTTGTAATAATAATAATAATTATTATAAAAACTATTGAAAGCAGCGTAGAGAAAAGTATTGTCTTGTAAAACATCGTTTTCAAAAAATTTGTGGTGACAACATGTCTTCATAAATATATAAAAATAATCAAATAAGGTTTCTGTGACTTAAAAGTAAGCCGTACTTGTAGAAACAGTTTTGAACAATATGGTTTAACAATACACTTTTATGTGCTTGCTATATCTGAACTGAGTGCAATCCGCTCCACTTCCCCACAGTAAAAGCCTAATTGCTATCGTCTGAACGCGCGTAGTACTAATAGGTGTTATGACTGTGTGTGAGTGCAACCTTTTTAATTCATTTTAAAAATAGGTTATATTGTAAAATTGACAGATTAAAAAATATTGGTTTATATTATTCATCTATGCAAACTATTTATTTATTACTTAAAACAATTTCCCGGGTTTACTGAGGATTGTTCTCCATAACGGGAATATTAAAACTCCGTAAAAATGTTTAAAATCAACATTTATCACCTTCACCTCATAAAATAAGATAAACAAATAAATATATAATAAATAATATTGAAGTGTATTTTATTTCATTGATTAAGCAAACCTGCAATATCCCCTAAGCGTATGTATGTATATATGGATGTTTTTTATTTATGTTTGTATGTATATATGTTATAAATTTTTTCCTAAAATTTTCTGTTCGTCAATAATGAGAATAACAAAATAATTTCATTTATATTTAAATTATAAGGTTAGACATCTTTGAAATATATTAATTTATTTATACAATTTTATTATTGAGTTATTCTTGTACGGAACTAGTAAACAAATATGTAGAAGTATATAAAACACTTTTAAAAGTAAAAGATAAAACTAATGTAAAGTCGACACAAGTCACTATATGGCCAAAAATTTATTTTTCTCCACAACTAATTTGAAAAGTTGATTTCATAATAACAATTAATGAAACATGTACTACGTGGTCAAACTTTACTGTTACAGCTACAAACCCGCTACGGTTGCACTTGCAAGTGTAAATATACATACACATAGTGATTACCACTTTTACATATTTGTATGATATTTTTTGTTATCTAAAAAAAATTATATATCTATCATCCCATCTATTTTATTATCATCCTTACTACTTGGCGTGGCGATCTTCCACTTTGCGGTTTTCAAGGAACTTTCTTTCACGTAAATACCACAAATATGTAGAATCAACTTCCTTCGGCGGTGTTTTCAAATATATACTACATGGGTACCTTCAAAAAAGGCGTATACTCCGACCTCCAAGGCCAGCACCGCTTTTGTGAGTCTTCGAATGTTGCAAGGATTTGTAGGCAACAGTGATCATATTCCATCTGTGACCCGCACTCTCGTTCGCCCTTCTCTTTCAAAAAAAATATATCACATATGACAGTAACGTTACAATTAAAGTTTCACACTTTCGTTTTGAGTTTTTGTTTGAAAATAAAAAGTAGACATGATTAATACTCGTAATACTTTCTGGTTATAATTACCTTTTGCAAGGTCCATGAATGATATGACTGTAACGATTGTCTCCTTAAAGAAAACGTCATGATAGAATCAATACTATTGTTGATCCGAACTAATACAAAATATTTAACTTAAAACTATGGACCATATAATTACGTTTTATGCTGTATACCATAAATTGAAATTATTGTGTGACACAATATACGGGCGAAACATTATAATATCTTTCAGTCGATATTTGAAATGTTATTATGAGGTTACTTCAATTATTTTTCTTTGATCTTAATTTTTTATAAAAAAAAGTTTCTTCTTGTTATTACTTTTTAACTGCAGATATAAAAATCTAATTTTATATAAAAGAAATAAAAACAACATTACTCATTGGAAATCATTCATAGCATACATAAAAGACAGTAAAAATATTTTTTAAATATTCTTTTCAGTGTATAAAAGTGAATTACTTACGTTAATGGGATCTTTGTTGAATGCATTCGAGTATGGTAATTACCGCCAATAAAACTTAATAAATATCGTCCGAGAGTTAGACTTTGAACTCACGCTTTGTATGACAAATTACATTCAATTTGTATTCAAGATTTTAGCATGTTAACCACATGCTACATAATGCAATAAGGCAATTTATAAGGAATTATTTTACATCAAAATAAAAGCGTTTGCAAAATGTTGTCATAAGCTTTATCTACGGCCTCAAAAAGTTCGACCACGTCTCAATTTATAGAAGACAACTTAATTGGCTTGCGATTCACGAGCGTAGGAACTTAAATTTTTTTTTTTTTTTTGTTTAGAATTTTATTCGGATTATCTCCATGAACGATGTAAGTTTTTATATGATTTTAACGTCGACTGCAGATCAGAAGTTCGCGGTAAAATGCATGATAAATGTTATTTTTTAAATAATTATTATCATTATTTTATTTTATTATGGTTTTACTTAATTTTGTTCCTTTTTTTGTATTTTCTGTCTATATTTAAGTTTTTATTTTATGTGCAATGTGTATTCTACATTTCTTCAACTAATTCTCTGTTTTATGGGTTTTGCACGAAGATGTTTTTAGTAGAGATAAGCTCGTCTTTTGTGTAAATTTCATTATCATATGTTTAAAAATTTTGCTCTGTACAATAGTGTTAAATAAATAAATAAATAAATAATAAATAAAATTAGACCTAATCCTCTAACACAGTGATTCGATTGAATATAACGAAATATGTTAAAATATATATACGATATATTTTTTATTATTTTATTCAGATGTCTATGTAAATAAGAATATTTTTTAAATTTAATTTATGGAATCGCGTTAAAATATAAATAATTACATTAGATTTAAATAAATAAATAATTTCGTAATAATTTTACATAATTATGATATTACAAAACAAAGGTTAATAAATATCAATATTTGTGGTTGTTTTAAAACTGAAAAGAAAATAATACAGCTGCGAATAAATCAGGAAATGAGGTGTTCAAGTAAGTTCTTTCCGACCGGAATGTTCACTTATTGACCGGAAACTTGAAGAACATGGTCGCTTTTTAGTATTAATTTAGTTGTTATAGACAATGGTCTATTTATTATTGTTAGATTATGATGTTAAGTGTTTCTCATGATTTTAAGTTAGTCGTTCCATCATATAGTTTTAAGGCTCTATATATTAATGTATGCGGTAATTCTGTTAAACGCTGCCCGGCGGTGTGACTGGGCATGTATATCTTAGTTATTAAGCGACCTTCAGCCTTTCGGAGCAAGCAATTACCACATATCTTCTCCATTAATTTATAAAACTGTATAAATTATAATAATGTTGCTTCTAAGCTTTTTGAGGTAAGTTGAATTATAATTTCACTAATTCGTTGTATGAAGTGGTCTGAATCTATTAGTCTCATTTTGCCTGTCAATGGTTTTAATAAAGTTACTAAATACCTACCTATCTTGTACGTACATACGAATATATTTGACTCACTAAAGGCCTTAACGGCCAATCCTGTTTATGTATATTTAAAAGTTTTTATAACTTTGGAAGAGTCGGTTTTAATGCAAATAACTATGTTTTAAACGCCTGAAAAGTATTTAATATAACAATACATATTTTGAAATATATATATAAGAAAATAATCTCAGAATAATCAATAAAGGAACTGTACCTTGTTAAGCATTGAAAGTTTAAAGGTAAAATTACACAATGACTATATATTTCATGAAACTCCACCGGTTTTATTGTGCGTTAGTAAAAACTGCATCAGCAATTGAACTTCACACTTGAAATAATCATACAGTGGTCCTGTATTGGCTACACGTGCTCATGGACAAAAAGTCTTTGATACTTATAACAACATTTTACACGCTAGATTAAAACATCACATAGAAGTAAGGAATTGGTTCATGATCGTTTAATCATATCTAATAGCAAGTGACTACGTTTCTTTGTCGTATCAGTATATGTCAACAGTAAACCTATTAATTTAATATAATATGAGATTACAAAAAATTAAGACCTAATCATATTTGTGTTAAGAATAAATGCACATTATGTGACATGGACCTTCACTGCTGAGACGCTCGGTTTAACACATTTACCTTGAAAGATAAATTTAAGAATAATTTATTGTTATTTATTTATTGTCTGATCAATGATTTTGTCTTTGTTGTAACCATTTCCATCCTTAGTGTGAGTGGTATGTTTAAAAAACTATGAACTTGATATAGGAAGACATTTTTTATTAATTCTTATTTAACTTAAATTGAGTATCTATTTTATTATCAGTATATCAGTACACTACAGAAAGGTTCTAAGTAAAAAAAAATAAAGATTTATATCAACCCCCAACTCGCATAAAACATTTATATAAGTAAAAGAATGCAACGGGGCGCAAAAGCTGAGGATAAAATAAATTCCTTCCATTTTCTTTCTGTACAATCAGCGGTTTTAAACACGAGTATATACAAAGTTTCCATTTTGTTTCCTTTATAAAACTAAGTAACAATACTAAAATGTACAATAATAAATATGTTCTTTCTGCAATTCATTTTCAGCTGCACGTGACCGATCTGTTCAAACTTTCCAGAATTTATCTTTGGAACACACTGACCGCCTTCAGTTGCTAGGGATAGATATTTCCTCAACTTTGGTTGGTTCATTGAGTCCAGAGCGTGAAGAGCTCCAAGAAAGCTCCATGTTAGACGTATGTAAAGCACAGATCCGGAAGTGTGTGGAGTACTGCAGTCACTTAGTGGCCGGTGCCGCAAAAGGTCACCTTACAGCTCTGGCATCAATTGAGAGGCGAGCAAAGAAGGTTATTTGCGACATTAAATATCTTTCAGAATGTAATAATCATAATATTTTTGCAAGCATATTATTTTAATTTTGTTAACAACATATTTATTGAAAAATTTCATTTGCGTCGTTTTAATGAAAATGGTATATAAAACTGGGGTCCTAGTATTCTAAGACATTAATTTCAAAATCAAATCAGGGTGATGATTATAAAAGCATTATTAAATTATACTTTACATTATACTGGTTTCTTCTACTTTTACTATCTATGGTTTAAATACCATTTTTTTCTTTATTTTCATAAAGTGTAACATAGCTTTTACTTTAAAAATTCTAGGTATCATTCATTTTTCAATAACTATTCCAGTTCATTGGTTATACGGTTAATAATAAATTATCTGCATGTTAAAAAAAAAATTTGCGTACGATAAGATATCAATTATTTTTCTATTTCAGTGCTAAATGATAAGATTTAAAAGAGATAATAGAAATTACTAATTTAATTCTTATTTAAAAGACATCAATTACTCAGGTTTATACAATGCTTGCCAACTACGTTTTCTTTGGAGTATTGTTCCATGATAAATCGCCTAACTTTTCTCCTTTGGGTGCCAAATGGCGTTGAGTATTATGAAATTGAAATAAATACTATAAATAATGAGTCTTTTTTACCAGTAATAATTTGATTTTTAAGAGATTTCAAACTATATTATTTAATAATAAGTAATAAATATTATGTAAAATAAGTATCTTAAAATATATATGGAATTATGGATCTTTTAAATATTTAAATATTGATCTACTCAAGCATACAGGCCAGCAGTGGAAATGTAACAAATGAGTCCCTAAATTCTTATAACCGATAACCAGTAATTTTATTATTTTATTATTAAATTTAAGATTTTGTGATGTTGTTATATTGGTCAAAAATTTACATTGCAAATGTTTGCAAAGTGGGACGTCGCTCAATGAATGGCAACCACAGAACACCAGCGTTGAGAAGGTTTACTATTAATAATAATGTTGTCCAAATTGGTCGACCACTAATATGGACAAACTTTATCATTTTATTATTGTTATAAATGTGTTTATATTAAGTCGTGTCGTGTCGTGTCGTGTCGTGTCGTGTCGTGCCGTGTCGTGCCGTGTCGTGTCTTGTCGTGTCGTGTCGTGTCGTGTCGTGTCTATATATGAAATAGCACTTTCAAAGTGTGAAGTAAGCGCATAACTACAATAGAATAATGACTTAAGTTATTAAAAATTGGAATCGACCCTGTTTACTTGAATAACAACTAATTTAAAGTTCTTAATTGATTTTAAACGGAAGCTGTAGACGCGTAGCAGCCGCTATGTGGCAACAGTTTACGTTACGCTACGTTATGTTACGCAGCTACTCATATCCGCTTTATTTACACTCCACAGTGCTAAATAGCGCCGGCGATGGTCCGACCAAAGGGTTATTATATTGGCCGGAAATTGTGAGACCAAGGCCGGTTTTTTAGTTTTTATCATTTGTTGGTCTTGATATTTTTTAATGACAATAAATTGACAGAAAAATGTTTATATCGCCATAAAGGTTTCAAATTTTTAAATGGCCTTGGATAAATGAACTGCGGCGAGTATATTAGAGTTCACTCACGTCATGACTCAAGTCATCTCACAACATGTTAAGTAATGCTCAGTAGACACCGGCGAGTGACAGAAGGATGATTATGTTTTTAAGAAAACAACGAGATATGTACTTTGATAGATGTTAATGATTGCAAGTAAATGTGTTTTGATTTGGATTTAATAATTCAGGTACAATTAAAGTATTACGATGTTAATCATACAAATAATATTTTAGTAGATTATTATATTCTTAAATAATATTTTTAATTCGCTTCTCTCTTTAGTTATGGTGTCGTTGCAGAATTTTTATTTCAATTTTTTTATTAATCCTTGTTAATAGTGAAAAAAAAGCTTTCGATATCTAGTAAAAATAAAAATATCGATAAAATACTGAGAAACCACAAAAAGATTAATTTAAAATGCACGGAGATCAAGAGAATACATTATTTAATGTACACTCTAAACATTTAATAAGCCTTCATCAGATTCTATTGTCACAGGAAGCTAAGCTGCTAACCATGTCTGTTGGAATAAACTTCAAGCTCCTTACTTTATTCAAAAAATATTTTTATAACAACGGGTAAGATGAGTAACGTTATTATTAACTGTAACTACTATAGACGTGACTTTTTAATGTGGAAATATTTATTTCCACCTCCTAAGGGTAGTAAGCGAGATTAACAAACTATTGTGTGTTGTTGTTGTCTCTCATCACACAGTTTAGAAATATTATAAAAAATATTACTGGACTTTATATTATTTATGTGTTATATAACATAACTTATAATATATATAATTAAAAATACAATATCCTTGTGACGTCACCGAGGAAGTAAACCAGTTTAATCTCCTGCAAAGCTCTCACGTGAGATTTATAAAACTTATTAATATTTATTTATATATTAAATTATATTTTATAATTATTATTTATCTAATAACCTAAGGAAATAACATTTATTTTATTTACTGTATAGCATCTTCTCTGTTTTTCAAAACGTCATTTATGTAAAATTTAAGATATTTAAATTCTATTTTTAAAGGAATTATTATTATATTCATTTATTATTATTTTGGTGAATTATATTTATAATTTATATGTTATATCTTACTTATTGTGGAAAATTCCTGTTATTCCTTTATGTAGGCTGGTTAAATTAAACAAGTATTTTTTTTAATTTTCTACAATTTATTGTAACCATGATATTTAATGAAGTAAAGATGAAGATGAACATTTTGTATGAAACTTCACACTCATGTTCATTTTGTGTTTTATAAATTTGAATACTGTGTTTTTATTGACAGCGGCTGTTTAGCCCTAACGGTTAATTTGAGTTTTTTTGATTCTCCACTGATTCAATGAACTACTTGTACAATAGGAATGAACTGAAGCCTACCTCATGGGCATGTAATATACTTCAGTGTGGTGCATGAATATTAATTGAATTTATTAAATTGTTTTATTGCTTTATTATTATTGCGTATCAGTATATGTCAACAGTAAACCTATTATTTTATATAATATGAGATTACAAAAAATTAAGACCTAATCATATTTATGTTAAGAATAAATGCACATTATGTGACCTGGACCTTAACTGCTAAGACGTTCGGTTTAACACATTTACCACAAACCTTGAAAGATAAATTGATTTAAGAATAATTTATTGTTATTTATTTATTGTCTGATCAATGATTTTGTCTTTGTTGTAACCATTTTATCCTTAGTTTGAGTGATATGTTTAAAAAACTATGAACTTGATATAGGAAGACATTTTTTATTAATTCTTATTTAACTTAAATTAAGTATCTATTTTATTATCAGTATATCATCAGTTCACTACAGAAAGGTTCTAAGTAAAAAAAAATAAAGATTTATATAAACCCCCAACTCGCATAAAACATTTATATAAGTAAAAGAATGCAACGGGGCGCAAAAGCTGAGGATAAAATAAATTCCTTCCATTTTCTTTCTGTACAATCAGCGGTTTTAAACACGAGTATATACAAAGTTTCCATTTTGTATCCTTTATAAAACTAAGTAACAATACTAAAATGTACAATAATAAATATGTTCTTTCTGCAATTCATTTTCAGCTGCACGTGATCGATCTGCTCAAACTTTCCAGAATTTATCTTTGGAACACACTGACCGCCTTCAGTTGCTAGGGATAGATATTTCCTCAACTTTGGTTGGTTCATTAAGTCCAGAGTGTGAAGAGCTCCAAGAAAGCTTCATGTTATATGTATGTAAAGCACAGATCCGGTAGTGTGTGGAGTACTGCAGTCACTTAGTGGCCGGTGTCGCAAAAGGCCACCTTGCAGCTCTGGCATCAATTGAGAGGCGAGCGAAGAAGGTTATTTGCGACACTAAATATCTTTCAGAATGTAATAATCATAATATTTTTGCAAGCATATTATTTTAATTTTGTTAACAACATATTTATTGAAAAATTTCATTTGCGTCGTTTTAATGAAAATGGTATATAAAACTGGGGTCCTAGTATTCTAAGACATTAATTTCAAAATCAATTCAGGGTGATGATTATAAAAGCATTATTAAATTATACTTTACATTATACTGGTTTCTTCTACTTTTACTATCTATGGTTTAAATACCATTTTTTTCTTTATTTTCATAAAGTGTAACATAGCTTTTACTTTAAAAATTCTAGGTATCATTCATTTTTCAATGACTATTCCAGTTCATTGGTTATACGGTTAATAATAAATTATCTGCATGTTAAAAAAAAAATTTGCGTACGATAAGATATCAATTATTTTTCCATTTCAGTGCTAAATGATAAGATTTAAAAGAGATAATAGAAATTACTAATTTAATTCTTATTTAAAAGATATCAATTACTCAGGTTTATACAATGCTTGCCAACTACGTTTTCTTTGGAGTATTGTTCCATGATAAATCGCCTAACTTTTCTCCTTTGGGTGCCAAATGGCGTTGAGTATTATGAAATTGAAATAAATACTATAAATAATGAGTCTTTTTTACCAGTAATAATTTGATTTTTAAGAGATTTCAAACTATATTATTTAATAATAAGTAATAAATATTTTGTAAAATAAGTATCTTAAAATATATATGGAATTATGGATCTTTTAAATATTTAAATATTGATCTACTCAAGCATACAGGCCAGCAGTGGAAATGTAACAAATGAGTCCCTGAATTCTTATAACCGATAACCAGTAATTTTATTATTTTATTATTAAATTTAAGATTTTGTGATGTTGTTATATTGGTCAAAAATTAAATGTTTGCAAAGTGGGACGTCGCTCGATGAATGGCAACCACAGAACACCAGCGTTGAGAAGGTTTACTATTAATAATAATGTTGTCCAAATTGGTCGACCACTAATATGGACAAACTTTATCATTTTATTATTGTGATAAATGTGTTTATATTAAGTTTCTTTTTTTTTTTGGTATGTAATGTTATCTGTTGTGTTGTCCAAATAAAGAGTCTTGTCTTGTCGTGTCGTGTCGTGTCGTGTCGTGTCGTGTCGTGTCGTGTCGTGTCGTGTCGTGTCGTGTCGTGTCGTGTCGTGTCGTGTCGTGTCGTGTCGTGTCGTGTCGTGTCGTGTCGTGTCGTGTCGTGTCGTGTCGTGTCGTGCACTTTCAAAGTGTGAAGTAAGCGCATAACTACAATAGAATAATGACTTAAGTTATTAAAAATTGGAATCGACCCTGTTTACTTGAATAACAACTAATTTAAAGTTCTTAATTGATTTTAAACGGAAGCTGTAGCCGCGTAGCAGCCGCTATGTGGCAACAGTTTACGTTACGCTACGTTATGTTACGCAGCTACGCGACTACAGCTTTCAATACGGCCTCATATCCGCTTTATTTACACTCCACAGTGCTAAATAGCGCCGGCGATAGTCCGACCAAAGGGTTATTATATTAGCTGGAAATTGTGAGACCAAGGCCGATTTTTTTTTGGTTTTTATTGTTTGTTGGTCTTGATATTTTTTAATGACAATAAATTGACAGAAAAATGTTTATATCGCCATAAAGGTTTCAAATTTTTAAATGGCCTTGGATAAATGAACTGCGGCGAGTATATTAGAGTTCACTCACGTCATGACTCAAGTCATCTCACAACATGTTAAGTAATGCTCAGTAGACACCGGCGAGTGACAGAAGGATGATTATGTTTTTAAGAAAACAACGAGATATGTACTTTGATAGATGTTAATGATTGCAAGTAAATGTGTTTTGATTTGGATTTAATAATTCAGGTACAATTAAAGTATTACGATGTTAATCATACAAATAATATTTTAGTAGATTATTATATTCTTAAATAATATTTTTAATTCGCTTCTCTCTTTAGTTATGGTGTCGTTGCAGAATTTTTATTTCAATTTTTTTATTAATCCTTGTTAATAGTGAAAAAAAAGCTTTCGATATCTAGTAAAAATAAAAATATCGATAAAATACTGAGAAACCACAAAAAGATTAATTTAAAATGCACGGAGATCAAGAGAATACATTATTTAATGTACACTCTAAACATTTAATAAGCCTTCATCAGATTCTATTGTCACAGGAAGCTAAGCTGCTAACCATGTCTGTTGGAATAAACTTCAAGCTCCTTACTTTATTAACAAAATATTTTTATAATAACGGGTAAGGTGCGTAATGTCATTTATTAACTACAATAGACGTGACTTTTCAATCTGAAAATATTTATTTCCATCTCCTAAGGGTAGTAAGCGAGTTGATAAACCACTTATTCAATAGTTTGTTTTAAATTATAAAAAAACTTGCTGTAGACAGATGAAACTTTTCTGACGCTTGTCAAGTGAGTAAAAAAACGAATGTATGTCAGCTTCGAGACAACTTAATCAAAATTGTCTTACATAAAAATGTTTAAGTACAATGTCAGGTAGAAAACATTTTATTATAAAAGAGCGAAGTGATCCTAAGCTAGTTCGCGTAGAGTAATAAACAATACGCATGAATTTATTGTATCAGAACAATTTACCAAATTTTGAGATTTATTCACAAACAGCTATAAAAAAATAGATTCCAATTGATACCTAATAAATATAATTATAAAAAAATTATTAAGGTAAGCGAAGCCAAGCTCTTTACCAGTAATCTCCATAAAATTTTGTCTGCTATCTCCTTCTACATCGATCAAGCTATACTAACCAAATTTGGACCAATTGAGTTTCACATGCCGACCTTCTATAGATAGATTTTGAAAATAATTCTAATTGTAAGTAAATCGCAATTAATTTTATTTTTAATTAAAACCTTCCACTACACGCGCAGATGTTAAGTTCTTACTTTGACTAACATATGTATCATATGCAGACGTTGGGGAAATCGTATTAAGCTAAGTTTTTGTGATATATTTTTCGTTTCGTTCAGTTTCCACCGTTTGCGTGCTGGTGGCCCTCGTTAAGTCTGTGAGTCAAATGAATTATTTATGTTAGAGTGCAGAGCCGTGTCTCTATTTCGTTCTGCAGCGAGCTGTCAAATGTCGCATTTGACATGTCTGGTTGCTGTATTTCTGTAATACAGCACAGGTCAGACGGAAATAAAGCGAGCGAGCTGGGTCAACTTTAGACGTGTCTGATAGATTAAGTGGCCTTTGAATAAGATTTAATACTCTTGCGGTCGTTGGTAATCCATTAGTTGTAATCCATTAACATATTTATTTTCGGACATTAATTTTTCATTTTTAATAGACTTTCAAACACTTTCTTTATAAGTTGTATCATAAAATATACTTTGGGTCTGAAGAATCTAAAAGAAACTAAACACTGAATATGTGAATGAGAAGTGCAAACAAGTAAAGTATTAGATAGAATAATAAAATGATACAAGTGACAAACAATCATGACATACTTGTACATTGTATGAGAATTGATTTCTTCTATTACCTTTATATAAAAACAGTTCTACGTCTTATTTGCTACATTCATATGACACTTTAAACATTGTGTATTATTATTTAAAGAACATTTACTGCCTGTTGTGAGAGTGTCGATTAATTTTGGGGTAAACCAGTCACGTCAAAGAAGCACTGTCCGAGATATTTGAATGTATTCATAAATGCCAATTATTTTTTTATATTTAATGTTTATTTGAAAATAAGTTCATTTAAAAAAACGTCCATTTAAACAAAAATTTTCATTTAAAAACGGATTTATATAAATAATTTTTAATTTAATATAAATATTAATTAGAACGTAGAAGAACGGTGTTGGTTCGATTTAATTAATATATTTAAAAGTAAGATGAATTCGCTGGTAGACGTAGCAGAATATTAAGTCTTGTCACTGGGTGCTATGTCTCAAAGTAAAATTGTTATTAATTCGTATGCGACTTATTTCGTAAAAGTAGTGTCAAATAGTAGTAATATTTTGTGGCAGAGTTAGATCCAAAAGATATAAGACTAATTAGTTTTTGAATTTAAAAAAGCTATAAATAACCTGAAATATAACTATTTTTAAAGGATTTAACTAACGTATCATTCTGGTTTAATTTAAACCCCACGTTTCGTATGCAGCAATCGTGTTCACGGTTAGAGAAGTGAGTATCTGTCAGTAAGTCAATTAATTAGTCATATATGTCATGGCCTATACAAAATGCACAACCAGTATTTTGAGGTCTGACAGTGCGGTCACAGAGTTGAGACTTTACATTATTTATGAGTGGGTGTTAGAAGGGCTCCAACCATCTTCTCGATTAAAATTAAAATATTTATTAATTTCAATAGCCTCACGAATTATTCTTGGTATGTAGCGGGGTTTTCTTGAAAGGATTTGTGGTTTATAAAATCTAATATAATAGTTGAGCCTGTCTATGGTATGTTTAAAGACAGCAGTATGTGAACATACCATAGACTTGAAAAATGTATAAAGTATAGCACAATAATGATCTGAGTACATTAACCAAGACATAAGTAGATAAAAAATCGTTTTTAAAATATTTATGTTCCAGTTTTTCAGAGTTCTTTATTAGTAAAAGTTATTTATAAAATACCGATTTTTGGTTGTACGTATTGTAACTATATTTTAACTTTTCCTTTAAAATATTAATTTAAATAAAAGTGTAAATTATGCTAGTAGAACTAGAAAACGTTGACTACGATGTGAGGGTGAAAGAACGTGTACACACGCATGGCCGAAACAATCTATAGGCAAATTATGAAAAGACAAATAACAGAAAATTACATGAATCGATTGTTAGTCAGTGCTTTTTAATAAAAAGAACTACCCTGGAAATATAATGTTATTAGGTGTATTGATAATTTTTTACTGCCCATGATCATCAAAAGTTAAAAGCATATTCCTGAAAATAAATTGAAAATCACATCAGAATAGATCATTACGAACGAGTTCTCTTATTAAGTATTTGGTAAAATATGTCTCTCGAGCTATAAATAGTATGTTGCAAACTTAAAACATTAGTGCATTTATTTATCCAACGTATTTTAATTAGACAACCACTCGTGTTTAATAAACTTATATATATTTTTTTAAATTTAATTTCCTATCGAAGTAATCGTGATGAACCTACTTGTCCTCCAATTCTCAAAGCTGGACCAAGGAGAAAGAAATTTATCTTATTTTACTTATATAAGTATTCAAAATTAGTATAGAATTTGTAAATATAAATAACAATTGTAACATTTTTCATACCCATGTTGTTAAAAAAAATCAAGTTTAAAATAAAAATTTACAAAAGGTTTTTTTAATAATTACGTTAAACATTTTTATTTATTAAAACCTTAATATTTACAGTAGTTTAAGACGCGTTACTAATATTATCATTATTAAACTGTAATTTGTTGAAGTCGTTCAATCGTAAAGTTATTAAACGAAGTTGTGACCGAAATGTTCACACAGTTTGAGTCTGTTGCAACAAGGGAATTAACAGCTTATATTATAAATGTGAAAATTTAATACCCATTTAGCTGACTCTTACCTATGAGGTATATGTTAAAAAACATATTTTTTATTTACGACGTTTTAAATAAGTTTCATTGTCGGCTATTATTACAGTCAAAGTCCATACTAGTTACTGAAATTACAAAGAGTAAAAGCCGCGTCACGGTCTATTGTTACAATTTTATGTTTTCACCATTTTTAACTTAATAAAAAATTTATATAAAATTTTTAAGTATATTTAACAATATTATTAAAAACCAAATATGTAAAATAATGAAGAAGTAAGGAATAAATAAAATAAGTTATTTTAGTAGGAGTTATTTTCAAATATTTATAAACAATACCCTTACTATTTTCAAATGTATAACAGAACGATTGTTCTATTAATATTACTCACTGCTGTAGGATGTATAAAATAAAATAGCTGTAATATTTTAAAAAGTTAATACAAGCCACTGAAGACTGCGCGGTCGCCACAGAGCTCACTTCCTGCAGTATTTACTGGAATTTATGAATTCATTTGGTGTCGCATATTTCAACTATGTGCCATTTACATCGAAATGGATTATAATTCGTATCGTTTAGTGTTCTTCTTGTATTTATTAAAATTTATTATTTACACTGATTATGTATAATTATGTAATAGCTTTACATGTGAGACGTGTACTCGCTATACATTATTAAACAGTTAGTATTTGAAATGCGTAATTGCTTTCCCTTGTTAAATATGTATATAAAGCTATTAACAACGTTGTGTGCGTGTGTTGTAGTTTTTGTTGCCATCTCTCTGAATTACAAATAGTAAAAGCAAGACGTACGATGCTGTTACTAAGAAGCTCCGTCAGAGCTCCGGCACGCACGGGCTCAAGTTCGAGTTCTGCATACATTACTCACTTAGTGCGCTTTCTACAAAATTAAATTTGATGGCTGCTTGGATAATGTTGAGAGGCTGATTTTTTATAACAATAATTAATAAAGGCCATTCTTTAATAGTTATACATTTCTCAACGTAATAAGAAGTTTGGTTGTGACCTCGTTACTTTCTTTACTAGATCTATTTCGATATTTACCTGCTTTGTTATTATATTGCTTTTCAGTTATTTTAACGAGACTGAATGAATAAATTAAAAAGGCTTTTGTTAAAATTGGATTAACATCTAGCAAAATGATTTATAAACAAAAATGAAATCTAATAATAAGAACTAGTTAATTAATTCAACAAATTTAAAATAATTATCAATGTAGTAGTATGACAGCTGTCTTATATGTCTTTTATGAACTTGGGCTTAATTAGTGGTGTTAGCCTCATAATCACTATTATCTCGAATAAAAATCGGAAAAAGGCCACGCTAATAAATAGGTCTGCAACAGTTGAATTGTTTATTATTTATCTTTCGGAGAGAAACAAAGACCACCATAAGATATCTATAAAGATAGTGTCTAGCTTTTAAGAATTTCAAATACTAAAGTCAACGATTCCAAATTTTCTGTATGTCCAAGGCCTCACATTGTGAGCGAAACTACCGGCATATCCATAAAGAAATAAAGGCACACAATAAATTCATTTTATATTATATAAAAAACGACACGATTAAAAAAAAAACTTGTTTATGTCTGTTATTTTGTCTCTAGATTCAATGAAAGCTAAATACAAACGTTATTGGTTAATAAGAGCCTCTGTTTTTTCGTCTGGTTATGTTATTTAAATGTAGTATTTTTAAACAATGAAAATGGATTCAAAAAACTGTTCAAATATTATATGCTTACAATATTTATTATTAAATACTTGTTAATTACTTCGTCATTGCTTTTTAGTACAAAGTACTCAAAAAAAAAATAATACCGTTTTTCATTTATTCATGAACATTATGTACTAAAAAAAAATATGATTTATTAAATATTTCTCAATTTATTTTAAAAAGATAAAATAGTTTTGTTATGTATGAATCATATAAATTTCAACAAATAATAAAATAAGTTTTAAAAGAATGTTCAATACTATAAATAAGCGCAAAATCAAACTAAAGTGCTATTTAGAAGAGGAAAGACTGGTAAAGAAAAGTCTCACTTCGTAGCTAATTAGTCCAATTGGCTTGATACACTCAGCTTTATCTTCGCGATTCCGACGGCAGCTCGAGCAGACGATTTGCGAAAGCCAATTAGGCATTTCGCGCAGAAACAATCTGCGATATTAAAAATTCAGTTCTCAAAGTGCAGACACCTGTCTCTACAGTCTCGGCTGCATTTAGTCTGTCTGGACGGACCAGTGTGATGCACGCTGTCACTTCTTTAATAGACCAAGAGATAGGAGAGGAGATGCCATTCAATGCACTTTAATAAAATAAATACATAACGTTATAATGTTACTATAATTATAAAATTAAAAATAATAACTAAATGGAATGCATATATATTCACTAGCTGGTTTATTCACCAGATAATTATGATTTTTTATCCAAAATTATTACTTTTTTGAAATATCAAATGTAGTTATTAATTTTTGGACTGATTGTCAGGGAGGAAAAGACGATTGCGCAAGTACATGATTCTATTAATTTATTAATTACTTATTTAACCATTGACTTTTGATCTATTAATTAATCCGAAAATAACAACCTGTAAATGAGGAAATATTTTTGATATTTCTGATACTAAGTTTTAAACTATAAGCATAATATATTATTATTTTATTAACGGAAATTAACCTGTGACCACAACCGGTATAACCTGGTCGAATCGTCAGGCAATTGAGAGTTATGTATTTCGCGCGTTAATTCCCTTTAATTAAATAATAATACATTATACTGATTTCGATGGAATCTCCAATAATGTTACTTTTGTCAATCTGTCCCTTCATTTATCGCTATCTGTATAAAATAAATAAAAAATATATGTTTTACTACTAAACTGAGGCGTTTTATGACGGAATTTGATATACATAATCTAGAGCCTTGGATAGGACATAGAGTATTTTCTATCAACAAACCACGCGAGCGAAGTAACGTGCGGAATTTAGTATATTTATATTGTTAATCGATGCTGCTTTAAAACTTTATTATAAGTATAAATTTTTTTGTAGAAATAAACATGTATAGAACGTCACTTAAAAGTTTCGCTCATGTGTTTTGACTAAAAACTTTGAATTATTATATATATATATATATATATATATATATATATATATATATAAATATAATAGATGTTTATTATTTTACTTATTAATAGATAATTTTATATATATATGTTTATTATTTTACTTATTAATAGATAATTTTAAGACAATATAACAATTTTATTTAATAATAATAAAAACATTGCTATTATATAAGTTTCATCTTTTAAATTTCTGTTACAATATGATAAGACCTGTTTTAAATGTATAAGAATTAAAAAAGTATATATTTAATATGTTATCGTTTCAAAATAATTTGCCTAAAATATAATGGCACTGTATTTACTTTCCGCAAAGGACCAGGAAACACACAAATCTTTATCATATGATTTTATTAAGGGAAGACGACACTATTAGGAAATTCTATTTGTAGAAGCTTACCTGTTTGGTTGTATAGATGCTATACATACCAATACATACTTAAAAATAAATACATACTTTTTTGTAGTTCCTAAACGACATATAAGTAGCAATATTCATGTTTTTCACGTAAATCATAATATTTATTAATAATTAAATTAATTTAAATTAGCTGGTGTATCTCTGGTGGTCTATTTCAAGAATGATAGCGTGCATCACACTAGCTCATTCAAACATACTAAATGTAACAGAAGCTGCAATGATACGGAAAGGCACTTTGAGAACTAAATTCTTAATATCCACGTTATTTCGCAGTAAAGTGCTTAATTTACTTTTTCACATAGTTTGCTCGACCTGCCTTCAGAATGATGAAAGCATACCCAGGATTATCAAGTCAATTTAAATAATTAGCTGCTAAGTAAGAACTATCTTTACAAGTTTTCTTCTCATAATAGCACTTTAGCTTATTTATTAATACAAATAAATTCACCGTCACTTTAATATCACCTGAGAAAACTATAACAAAATATTAACATTCTTGGTACAGAATAATTGTGAATGTGACAGTATCATTTATTGATTGTTTCGTATTTTAAAAGGTTACTGCAGGTAATTTACAAGTATTCTAGTAAACAAAACTAGCTCCGTGCACTGAACTATTTTTTGGGCAAAGCGGTCTGTATCTTGCAGCTTTGTATTTTTCCATCAGCACTTGTACGATAGGCTTGAATACTAAGTAATTAAAAAGCTTCAGTTAGGATTCCGGCCGTGCTATAAAAAAAAATAAAATCTTCTAGTAATACGTATGTATATCAATGATACGAATTTTATAAGTTTTTTTATATTAAACATCACACAACAGATATTTGAGACCTTAGACCCCAGTTAACATTACAAAATGAACCTACATATAAATAATTAATATTTTAAAAAGCATTCGTCCTATATACAACTGAATAAGATATTGTGTTAAACCTAGATATTATAAAAAATGTTATATAACTTATTACTTACAAGCTTTTAGGTTTATTGGACTTAACGAAGTGTACATTTATACAAACTATTTAAAATAGCAGAGAACCTAGAGACTTCAATAGTATTCACACTTAACTGAGCATTCAGTTTTCATGTATTTTTGCAGAGAGAATTGACTATTTCGGTGAAATTCGAAAAATCTTTTGGTATATGTTGGTATCTGCTAATTAATAAAATGACTGTCATCAGTTATTCTAAACATTGCTACAAAGCCAAGTTACTAATATTTATAATCAATCTATTAACAACCGAAGATAATGCTTAATTCTTAGTTATGTATTTTTTTTTTGTAAACCAAATATTAATATGCATTTGTGGCTTACGCAGAGTGGCCCAGAACACTATCGGTCGGCAATAAGAAGTCGAGAAGACTAGCTCTACCGCATCATCCGTAAATAATACAGTATAATAATATAGATAAAAACACTATATTTTTCGAATCTCTTTTAAAATTATATAAAATATTTTAGTATATTTATGGAAGATCTGAGTCTTCTGACACAGGGATAATTATATCACAAGGTAGCCAATCTCACATATGTCGGTCTTCTATGAACGTCATTTCAGAAAGTGAGCAATGAAGTTACACAATTAGATTTCTTAATCTCCCTTTCATCGCTGAACAATGAGAAATTCGGTTGTTTTCTCCTTTCTGAAATTTTTTTGCTTCTCCACTTATTGACAGCTAAACTTTGGATCTCTCTACCTAGGTAGGTGTTTCTAGACAATTATGATCTAGGAGTCTTAAGATCTAGAGCGAATAGGTACCTTCTAGGAAAGCATGCCACATCTTAGATTACAGTCATTTTTAACATCAGACAGGCTTGACTAAAAAGGCTTACATATTTCACTTTAAATTATAAGTAAAGATGTCTATAACATCTTTTTGTTTTAATTTAATAGTTTAAGTAGATGGTACATACTTAGTGTATCAAAAATTAAAGAACATCTGAATATCAGACGTATTATTACTACTTTATCCCTTAAATGATGTCAGCGGAATATTAAATATACACTTATGTAAATTATTAAATACGTGAATGACGACGTACTAAAATGTTATTGTAAATAAGTTTCAAAGTTTCCAAGATACTCTTTAACAAAGAAGTCACAAACTCTCATTACCCTGATTTATAAACACAGATTAACTTTTAAAGACATAATGACTGTTCGAGAAATTTAATATCCTTTAACAGGTTTAGCAAATTTTGTTTTGAACAGTTTTAGTGATTCATAAAATTTTCATTGTAATGTAATATATTTTATATGCAATTAATATTAAATCTAAAAGAGTAGTATTTGTACATCATTTATGAGTCAGCGATATTATTGTTTAGACATACACACTAAATATTATTTACATAACCAAACTCTAAAACAAGACCTCTGGTGTCTTATAAACCAGTATTGTTTAAAGTTGACTATCATTGGAATTAGTGAAAAGGTCTCAATAAATATAAACCAATATTATATATAATACTATTATTATTAATATTATATATGTATATCCCGATAGTAAGATAGTGCACGATGGGGCGCCTTGGAAACCTGGAAAAGTTTAGCTCACTAACATCTGAGGCTCTTAAATTCTTAAATACTAAGGTCCTTATATCTCCTTGGGTATATGGTGGTGGTTTTGCTTATCTTCGGGAGATAAGGAAACAATAACTGTTACGGCTGTGGCAAGTCTAGTTATTAGCGTGCCCAATATTTGCTTCCTCTTCCCTTAGCGAAAGTGCAAAAATAGTGGACGTTATACATCATTAGGCACAATACTTGCACGCATTGTGCCTAACGATGTATATTTATATCATAAATGTGATGGACCGACACCAAAAAAAAAATCATTAAAAGAAAATTGTTTTACGCAGTGAAAACTATGGTGTTGTACCAATTATTTAATTTAAGTTCAATTACTAAGCTTTGTTTAAGAAGTAATATTAAAATTAATTCAAATATAGTGTAAGTGCAATTTTATTAACAATCATGTTTATTCCTTGTGGCTCCTAAGATGTTAAATGAGCTTTTTGAAAAGAGTTTTGTTTGAAACATTTTGATGTCTTAAACTGATGAGTTAGCAAAATTATTACAAAGCTTCATTTAGATCGCGAACGTAACGACTTTGATTTTGTATTCATTTATAAAACCCAATAAATAAATAAATAAAAAACTCTTTACTAAATATTACAGCTTACATTAAAAGTTATGCAAGTAAAATTGCACTGTTTACATTCCTTACAGCTTCACAGTTAATATATATAGTATATGTATACAGATAGCGGCTGAAAGTAGATGTAGATGTAAATTAAATTTATTAATTAATTATTTATGTGTATATAATAGTAATTTTCATATAATTGACATTAACATAGATGTTAGTAAATTTTATATAATGACAAATGGTATTTCTTATTCCATTATATTAAGAGAAGCAGATGTATCGTATATTTTTACCATGACAGTAAGGATTTGGCTAAAAAAGGTGATTCTGTTGAGCAAACTAATGTAATAAAAAGATGATCAATACTAACTATATATTGATTTAGAATCAAATTATTTTAATTAAATATTAAATTGCAATTAATCAGAAAATAAGTATTGTCGTTAATTATTTCACATTTCTTTTATGTTATTGCAATTTTTATAAACGCATTTTTAATATGTTGAATTCTACGTTTTTTAATTAGTTTATTAATATAACTGAAAAGCAATATGATAGCTTAGCAGATAAATCTAAATAGATATCGGACATTAAAAGCAACGAGGTCGCAGGTCAATTTCTTATTTCGTTGAAAAATATACTAAAATTACGAAATGGCTTTTCATAAATTATTCTTATAAAAAATCAGCTCTCCCAACGTTATCCAAGCAGCCATCAAAATTTAATTTTGTAGAAAGCGCACTCAGTGAGTAATGTATGCAGAACCCGGGCGTGAGCCCGTGCGTGCCATAGCTCTGACGGAGCTACGCAGTAACAGCATCGTACATTTTATGTTTACAATTCAGAGAAAAAAATACTATTTTTTAAATTGTGTGTCTCTAATTAAAATAATAAAAAATGTCACACATAAATCAGATATATTTTATAAATTACTAGGAAGCAATTATAAATGCAATATTTTTAAGATAGTATGGAATATTCTAATAAATTAGCTTTGTGGCTAATGAGGTCTAGTCAGTAGTTGCCCTAAGCTGTGCGTGGAGCGTGCCCGGGGGCGCTGCTAATGTGATTCTAATGCTGCTATAAATCGTGTCTTACCAGTCTCCTCACCAGCCCCGTACGTAATACAAATTAATATCGAAATTAAACATGATGTTTTGAGGTGATTATTATTCTTCCCTGATATATATTATGATGATTATGATTATATAATCAGCCGGTGGAATTGGGTTATAGGTATACTTTATTATATTTTTATAGTTTAAAAAAAATAATAATGATAATCTAAAAGTGTTTTTAGTAACATCTGAAAACAAATAAAGATTTACCTTTTTTATAATTTTAAACGTATTAAAAATGCAAGACCGTTACTGAAGTTAGAATTCATTTATGATTTTAATTAAATTTCAGAACTCGATATATAATCTATGGTGCTATTATTATTTTAATACATTAAGTAACAAAATGAAATAAGGATATCACCGAATATTTCTCTTACTTTAAATATTTTTTTCCATATCTTTACAAATTATGATAGAATTACGAATAATATAATATATTTTCATTTAGTTTTTATTAAACGAAGCTCTCTATGACAGACTTTTCTGCATTCTTTGTGCAAGCATCAATGAAAAACGATAAATCCGAAAATTTCCACATTGATAGACATCAGTCTGGTGTTGGTTTTAAAAAATACATTCTTTTAATGCTCGATGTCGTTGAGAAATAATAACGGAAAAACTAAAATCCCATAGATTTCAATGACAAAAATCTAATGCGTGAAAATGTAACTTTACAAAGATATGCACATGCCGAATTTTTTAGAATTTTTCTCTTTTTTTTTTTTTTTTTAATATTTTTTCATCATCGGTGTTGTTTGCATCTCGCTTTACTCAGTATGCTAACATATACCGAGATTTTGTTAGCGCAGCGAGTCAAAATTGAGGTATGGTTCGCACTTTTTTTAATAAGGTATGAGGAAATCACAAGCCGTCTGCTGTGTATTTGGAACGATTAGACATTGTCGCCTTTGTGTATTATTTTATAGAGTTACCTCATTGTGACGTGTTATCTCCTATAAATTTTTGTAAATTCTATCGCGAGACTTGCAAATCAGTATTCATTCAAAAAAGTTAAAGATCTTATCTCTTGCATATCAATCAGCCATTAATAAAAGTTTGACTTCAATTTACGAGTGGAGTAGGCAATATGGGCTTAAAATCAATTCTGGATTTGCAAAAGATATTATTATTGTCAATCAAAGTATAATTGCAAGAGTTGATAGGCGAAACGTCCCACCAATAAAATATGACAATTTTTTTTACCCTATTACTTTATTGTTAAAAATCTTGACATACACCTGAATTAAACTTTATATTAGACTGGTTATGTAAGAGAGATTGGACAAAAAAGTCCATGTAGCATAAATAACGTTGGTGGCGAGAAACCTTAAGCTACGATTATCAGCAGACGATCAAAATTTATTGGAAACATCGCAAAATACAAAAATATGCTTATTTTTTGTTAACCAAAGCTTTTTTGTCACATACTACGTAGGTAAGAAACAACCAAATGGGTATTAAGTTTTGTCATTTATAATCTAAGTGGTTAATTCCTTGCATCAGACTTAAACTGTCTGGACATTTCGGTCACAGCTTAGTTTAATAATTTTACGATTGAACGACTTCAACAAATTACAGTTTAATATTATTATTTTTACTAGTAACAAGTTCAATAGTAATGCAAGTTACTAGTTTTTTTTTTTCTAAAAATACTTCAATATATCATGAATATAATTAATCTTACAATTGACAATTGTATTCATAAAGTACGAAAAGAAATCAATACTATAAGCTTATATAAATCAATTTATTACGCTCATTACACACTTTTAAACACAATAATAAATTTAGGTAAATATTTTCGTATACAATATTATATTTTTATAAATAACCGGTCAAACTACCAGTGGTTTACAATTTTATTTTTTCAAACCTGATAAGGGCTTGTCTTTTATTATTATTTTTTAATATATTGCATAACTTTTTACAATATATTATCTACAATTACATCTCGTCTACCCGTGAACACGATTGTTGCAAATCACTCGAAACGTCGGGTTAAAATTAAAATGTAACCAAATTATACGCGAGTTTAAATTCGTGAAAATAGTTTTATTTCAAATGTGTACTTATGAAAATCTAAGAAAATACTATATATTCTAATCTACAAATGAAACCTTAGAGTAGCTATAAGTGATTATGAAGATTATAGAAAGGCATCGTTTTTTATAAACGTCACCAAAAAATCATAAAGTAAAAGGCATATAAAAGTATAATTAGTCCCGTTTCGTTTCCTACATAATTTTATAAAATTCATGAAATAAATCAACTGATTTAATTTGAAACGCTGTTTATATAAATTGGTTTACAGAATATTGAATATGAGATAAGTTTTTAGATTTGATTTTCCAAATACATTAAAACGTATAAAAAATTTGAATAAATCCCCCAGATGTTCAAATTATAAATCTGTATAAGATATACTTATAAAACTTATTTTATATCTTAACACGAAAGGTTGTTTTCTTGATAATAAAGTTTGAAGTAGTTTTAGATTGTAAATTGTAAGTTGTAACCGCTGCTTCGATATTATAATTCACTATTGTGGCTACAGACTTACGCTACACTTCACAATATAATTTTAATAACATACTAAACCAGAACTAGCCTTTTTTAATGTTTTAGTTTACTGATAACCTAAAATGAATAAGAACAACCAAGCAGACGATATTTATTTGGTTATATTAAATATCTTCGTAACGTATTACATCTTTTAAAATCATATTTTATTACATTATTTTGGGTCAAAGTTATTTCAATAATAATAATAAGCTTCATTTATGAAGTGATTTTAAAAATATAGACTTAAAACGAAAGTTACCCCCCCCCCCTTGAAACGGACTTTATAAATCTGCAAACTGTATACTTTATTTCTATGAAAAGATAATCTATGACTCTCGTATCTGATTATAAATAACTTAACAAGACTTATAATATCTCCAGTAACACACTAAGCGGCTAATTTCCTTGCGACAGACTTAAGCTGTCTCGACATTCCGGTTACAGCTAAGTTTAATACCTTGTTTACGACTGACGCAGTGACAAAGTGATTACGAAGATAATCAGAAAACTGTTGTTATTGTATTTTGCACTTAATATATACTTTTTATATTAAAAATGTCATAACTTTATAAAATATATAATAGCAGAGCAGTGATCTTTTGTAATAGAAAAGAACTATCAATGATAATTTGGTTACATTCTGATTTTAACCCTTTGCAGTAATCGTGTCCACGGGTAGACGAGATGAAAGTGTCTGTCAGAAGGGCAGTTAATTAATCATCTGATGATTAATTAACTGACTTTCTGTTCGAGTTTTAATCCGTAAAAATAGTTTTATTTCAAATGTGTACTCGTGAAAATCTAAGAAAATACTATATCAATGATAATGCTCTCAAAACATGTAATAATAATACAAAACCAAAAAAAAACAAAAAAATTTTTTAATAAGTCAGATATCAACCTACGATCATTGATTGATCTATAATAATAAATATATTGTATACTTGAAAATATTTTAAATTTAAAAGATGAATTATGAAAGTTTTATTTTAATCTGCTATAGAAAATTGCGTATCCTACTTTTGATAATTTAAGAAAGGCTTTTCTGTATACACCTACACCGTAATTCATTTTTAAGGTTCATTAGTATACACACTCAACATTTATTTATTTAAATATTCCGGATAAAATAGAAAAAATATAACAAAATCATTTCAGGTATAACAAGTCTAATTACAATTCACTAAGCTAATAGTATAATGTAGTAATAAATTACTGAATACGTTCGGCCGCGCAATAATCACCCACAGTAAAAACTAATAGCCGAGACTTTGGCCTCTGACCGCATACTTTGTGTGCCAAAGTAACTAATTTCACCGATATCATAAATGTATTTTTAACATAAAACTTAAATTATAGTTTTTATGTTCAAAATATGTTATGGTTCCGATAGGTAAAAAAAATCATATTGTATTTGTTTCTTTGATAAAAGGATATCTTGATCCACTAAATTTTTGAGACGCTACAAACCTCTGCACCTAAAAATATAAATATTAATAGATTTAACGAGGAATATTTTTTTAAGGTTTAAGTTTTTAAAGACTAGTCGTCCGTGCTCTTTTTAATCTTAATACAGACATATAAAAAATCTACCTTTAAAAAGAGTTTTTTATAAAGAAAAACTTAAATTTAAACCTTAAAAAAACTGTCACAGTTTCTTCTTATTGAAGGGTAAATCGCTTCGTAACGTAACGCGAGACAGCGCCAGTCTATCTGGCTTTCCTTTCTCTCACGCTTATGGTAGCATCAGACAGTCGTCCCTTTCTCACTGTAACCCACAGCGTCAGTCGTATTTCGGTGTACAATATTGCCTTTTTTTGTAGGATTAAATATTAATATTAAAAATATACATACACAAAATTCTAACGTACATTCAAGAAGTTATCACTCACTCACTATCACTTTTTTTTTTAAATATACTTAGCTAAATTATTTTATTTTTTACATATTTTTTTTTACTTTATACGTTTATGAGATTCGATTAATGTGTTTCTATCAAAACATCGCTTTACAGGCCTGCTATTTTTAGATTTACAAAAGCATCTCGAGAAAAGCTTCAACAACGTCCCCGACGAGAAAAATTTCATCAGCGCTCAACAACCGCGTAGTCATTACTGTGGCTCCAAAATTGTTAATGATAGCATCGACCACTACCAAGCGATTAAAGTTTTCTGACACTGTGAAGCAGTTTACTAGAACGGACGGGATCGTCCATACTCTCTTTTGGCTTTCATTCGCGTCAAAGTGTGATATATTATTCACGCAGTTTCGCCACATCTCGGATCCTCTTTGACCCAATTTATTGATGTCACTGTCCAAGTTTCAAAGTTTGTCAGTGTGCTAGTTTCGTCTAGGATCATGTTATCTAACATTATCTTCGTGCATTGGGCCTTGGTACCAATTGGGTCATTTGAAGGTGTCGCGTTTTAAGATCTGCCTGTTCGCAATCTGTCTCTTCTTTATTCATCATGACTATATTTATAACTATGTTTGTGAACATATATAAAAACTTCTTTTGCTAAGCCATCTTCATTTAAGAATATTGATAATTAAACTTATTTTATTTATTTATTTAAATCATAAAATAACATTTTTTTATAGCACTAGAAGGTAGTCCCAAATCTATTGGTTCAGCTATTTAACAATACAACAAACAAACAATAAATCTGACACAAAAATATTATATATATAATATAGTCGCCAGTACTTTTAAGAAATAAGACTAATCGCAATTAATAACAATGTTACTTTGAGTCATAGCGCGCGGCGACAAGACATTTAATTTCCTGCTAACTCAACCAGACAATTCATCTTACTTTTAAATAAAGTAATTTAAGTCAGTTCAAACCATTTCTTCTACGTACTAATTAATATGATGCCATCTTGTTTCATTTTAAAATCACATTTTCGCTGTGGAATATTTAAATCGTAAGTTATTTATGAATACATTCGAATATCTGGAAGAGTTTCTTTAATGTGACTCGGCTTCAAAATTACACAAATTTCTCACGCCAAGCAAATTGCTAGATTTTTTAAATTAATACTTTACTACACCATGTTATATGAGCGTGTTAATAGGGCTCTAGTAATAAAGAAAACAAATAAAATATTAAATAATACTGTGATTATTTAAACTATTCTGGACTGTGATTATTAAAAATATTACACATAATGTATAAATAAAATAACTTAACTTGCCCTATCCATCTCCAATATGAATAATGCCTCAATAATCGCCATAAGCCCTATTTGTAACCATTTTTAAAAGTGACAGCAACGCTATGATCAACTGAAGTTTTATCATATTCATAACTTTTAACCATACTAAACAGTATTTAAATATGAACTATTTAACACTATGATTCTTAATTCTTAAATGTTGTTGTAACAATATATTAATGGTATTTCCTTCTTATTAAATAAAGTATGTTAACACAATAACTTAATTTGATAACAATACCTTATGAGAATTTATCAAATCAACAACTTTTATCACTTTAATATTATATCAGTAATAAGAGTAAAACATTGTTCTAAATAATGCCAAATTCCCAAAAATAATAATTATAAAATATAAAACTTTTATTGTGTCAACGAAATTGTCTAACGAAGTTGTCTAATTGATTTTTGTATTAAATTACTATACCATAATTCAATATGTGGGCCATAGTACAATAATATAATAAACGTATCAAATGAGACTTAACTGATTGCATTTGAAGATCTTGAAGTAAAGAAATCACTTCTTATACACTTACTAGTATGTCACATATATCATTGCTTTTATTGAGCTGAGCGAAGCGAAGCTCTTTACCGCTCATTGAACTGAGCGAATCGAAGCTCTTTACTACTCAAATTTTCAACTCTTTGTTACCCTACTCCTCCTTCAATTTACGAGCTACACGCACGAAATTTTGCACACATGCGCATAATGAGAAAATCTCGTTCTGGATTGAAATCAGCCGAATCGTAATTGTAGTTTTCGAGATAATTGATAAAATGTGTCCCATATAGTTAACATATAGAACGTTTTTGTTTCGCGCCCGCGACCATTCCTACTACACTACAATTACAAATTTGCACAAAACAAGTATTGATATCAAATCATAATTTTTATCCATAAATAAATATCAATATTTAACTCTAGACATTGATGCGCTCGACTGCGTCGCGAGGCTCACCCCGCTTGCGTGGACCTAGTAATTTAACTATTAACGAAAGTGTATCAAAGTCTGGTGCTATGAAAAAACGAAAACAAATTTGGAAAGTAAATATATAACTGAATTACATCCAAAACCGAGACAAAATATCAAATCTTATTCTAACGCCACTTAATCAATCAGACACGTCTAAAGTTGGCTGAGCTCATTCGCTTTATTTTCATCTGACATGAGTCGTTCGACTATTCCAGGAAAATAGTAACCAGACACGTTTGTTTCAACGACAAGCCAAATGCAACATTTGACAGCTCGGTGCAAAACGATACAGAGACACGGCTCTGCACTCTGATATTTAAATAATTCATTTATTTTACGGATTTAATAAAATTTACATCTTTGTTTATTGGAATCTGGTATTAATTGGAATCTGTTTGTTTGCCTCTGAATAAATCTAAAAATTTGTGAAATGGTTCTATTACACTAAAATATCAAATAAGTAAAGAAGGCCTGAGCTTCAATATAATATATATGGGTCCTCCGCTATCTTATAGTCTTAGCATATTGTTTTTGTTATATTTACTTGACGTTACTTGTAAACTTAGCATCGCATCGCTCTTATATAGAATATCCTCCATTTGATATTGTAGTCATAATATTTTATATAAGACAATTTTGTTTAAGCTGACTTGATGCTGACATAATTTTGTCCTTATACTCACTCGAGTAGCTTCAAAGAAGTCTTATCTGTCTACTGAATGTTTTTTTATTTTTTAAAACAAACTATTGTATCATTGGTTTGTCAAATCAGTTAATTTATTAATTCTTTGTGTTTTTTATAAAAGAACAATACAAAGTAATAAATAAATTAATAAATTTAATTATTATCCCTCAACACGTGAGCCAGATATTTTCACAGACATTATATGCACATGAAGTAAAATCCAGTTCATTCCTAATACAGTTCATGGAATCAGTGCAGAATAAAAAACTCAAATGTACCGTTTCGGTTCAATAGTCGCTGTCAATAAAAACACCGGATTGAATTTTATAAAACACAATACGAGCACGAGGGTGAGGTTGCATACAAAATATATATACACTTGTCAGTTCCTCAGAAACTTTATTGTTTGTTTTGTTTGTCATTGTGATGCTTATTATTAATATTAAACTATTTTTACATCTTTACTTTATTAAATATCATGGATACAACGAATTGTAGAAAACTAAAAAAATACTTAATTTAATTTAACTTGCCTACATAAAGGAATAACAGGAATTTTCCACAATAAGTAAGATATAACATATAAATTATAAATATAATTCACCAAAATAATAATAAATGAATATAATAATAATTCCTTTAAAAATAGAATTTAAATATCTTAAATTTTACATAAATGACGTTTTGAAAAACAGAGAAGATACTATACAGTAAATAAAATAAATGTTATTTCCTTAGGTTATTAGATAAATAATAATTATAAAATATAATTTAGTATATAAATAAATATTAATAAGTTTTATAAATCTCACGTGAGAGCTTTGCAGGAGATGAAACTGGTTTACTTCCTCGGTGACGTCACAAGGATATTGTATTTTTAATATTATAAGTTATGTTATTTATAACACATAAGTAATATAAAGTGCAGTAATATTTTTTATAATATTTCTAAACTGTGTGATGAGAGACAACAATAACACTCAATAGTTTGTTAATCTCGCTTACTACCCTTAGGAGGTGGAAATAAATATTTCCACATTAAAAACTCACGTCCATTGTAGTTATAGTTAATAAATGACGTTACTCACCTTACCCGTTATTATAAAAAACTTTGTTTGAATAAAGCAAGGAGCTTGAGTTTTATTCCAACAGACATGCATCACAGCTTAGCTTCCTGTGACAATAGAATCTGATGAAGGCTTATTAAATGTTTAGAGTGTACATTATATAATATATTCTCTTGATCTCCGTACATTTTAAATTTATATTTTTGTGTTTTCTTAGTATTTTATCTATATATATAGTATTTATAGATACCATAAGCTTTTTTTTCACTATTAACAAAGATTAATAAAAAAATTTAGATAAAAATTCTGCAACGACACCATAACTATAAAGGGAAGCGAATTAAAAATATTATTTAAAAATATAATAATCTACTAAAATATTATTTGTATGATTAACATCATGATAGCTTAATTGTACTTGAATTATTAAATACAAATCAAAACATATTTACTTGCAATCATTAACATCTATCAAAGTACATATCTCGTTGTTTTCTTAAAAACATAATCATCCGTACTGTCACTCGCCGGTGTCTACTGAGCATTACTTAACATGTTGTGAGATGACTTGAGTCATGACGTGAGTGAACTCTAATATACTCGCCGCAGTTCATTTATCGACATCCATTGAGTCGCAAAAAAGAGCTCACTTCGCTGTTCCGGTCGAATAACCTCCAATGAAAACGATTGAAAAGTTTGTTCAAACACAATAGTGTATGGGGATTATTTTTTAATATAAAACCGAACGTTAAAAGGGAATGAACATACATCATTTTTCTTTCAATTAACTATCACAAAATAAAAGTGTGTTGTTGTTTCCAGATAACTTTACATTAATTCTCAACTCTAAAATGACAACAACTACTTCAGTTTATTAAAAAGTTTTAAGATGTCCTTTACGATAAAAAAACTAAAAACTTGAACTCCTTATTTCCTGATTTTATTGCTATTCTATTGTATTAAACTGGTAATGTTATAAACCTTTGAATTAACATAAACTATAAAGTAAGATAATTAAATTAAATATTGATTACAAAATAATATAATTTCACAATTTTTCAATTGTAAAATTTTTTCAATTGTAAAAACTCAGTAGTTTTAATGTTTTCTAAGATTTACACGAGTTCTACACATTTTAATAAAACTATTTTTCGGATATAACTCGCGTTTATTATTACATTTTTATATTTAACCCTACCTCCTACCTTTGTCACCTACCTCCAACGGTTCCTGAGTTTTGTGTGCATCCTGAACTCTATGCCCGTAAACTCAGAAACCGTTGGAGGTAGGTGACAAATAAACTGACTGACTGACAGACACCATCATCTCGTCTTACCGCCAACACGTTTGCTGTAGAGCATCCGAAACGTCGGGTTAAGTATAAAAATGTAATAATAAACGCGAGTTATATCCGAAAAATAGTTTTATTGAAATCAGTAGTTTTAATATGATCTGATAAGAAAAACAGATATAACGTTTATGTTTATTTCAATATTATACTTGCAATAATTATATTAGATTTTAGGTTATTAGTTTGAGAAATTGTGTAAATACTATAATAATTCATTATTTTAGGCTTCAGTTAGAATGAGTTTATTTGTTTGCATTTTCCCTATTTCAAATTTTTTCTTTTTATAAATGATTTAACTTTGTTTAAAAATAAGGTTGATTATGTGCTTGTTTGAGATATAAATACATTTAACATCACCCTTCGTTTGCGGAGTTTTATTTAACAAAGCTGATGGATAGTTTCTGAACACTTTGCTTGAAAATGACTTTAATAAGTTAGGATGTTGGCAGCGAGTTCAGTTTAACGTAATTTTCATTCTAAACCTAAGAAGTTATAATTGCTTTTAATATTTATTGGTTTATATGAGCTTTAGTAATTATTTTATTATTTAGAATTAGAAACCTTCGTGGTTTATTTATAACGTAATCATGAAAATAGTATTATAACATAGTGTTGCTTTGACTTCGAACAATACAGCTTCTTCAAATGTTTGTGGAGTAATTTAATTAAAATGATACTTAATCTTCTAACAGATTTATATGACTAATACAACATATAGTTATATTATATAAATATAAAATAAACAAATATTAATAAAATTAATAAATTATGCAATATTTTTTATTATTTTATTCAGATATATATGTATATTATTATTTATTTATATTTTATTTTATCGTAATACAATTTTAATAGTATTGCAATTTTAATCTCTCTTGAACAAAAAAAATCACGTAAACCATCGCATATTTATGTAATATGTCGACACAATGCTGCGGGAGGCGAGGAAGATGTAATGTCTTCTTAAGAGGTCTCGTGTCGATCTTTGTCACTCTTTGACATATACTGCATTATTGAGATTATTCAGTATTAATCGCCGGTTTCCCAGTTGAAGTTAACCCTAATACGAATTCTTGGTCTTAGCGTGAATAATAAGCCATACCCAAAACCAAGTCGTGTATGATAAGTATATAATCTGAGAATTAATAAATATAGGACTTGTACCTACCAGTTTAAACCTGAAATCTATGTGGTCCACTAGAAACAGTTTTGTTAAAAACTTTGCAAGTTTAAACGCGACACAGGTACACAATGACAACATATTTTATGAAACTCTACAGTTTTATTGTGCGATAGTAAAACTTGCATCGGAAATTTAAATTCGCACTTTCAATGATTGTAAAGTCACGATGTGTGGTCACACGTTCTCATGAATAAAAATCCAACGAGACATAACAAGAACATTTTACAATCTATTTAAAAACATATCACATGGAATTAAGTAGTAGCAAACGATTATCTTGTTTTATTATGACTGTCTCAACAATATAACTTATATTACATTATTATATGAAATTAAATATTAACACCTAATCATATTTATTTTAAGGATATATACACACTATAAAAACCGGACCTAAAATCTGGTCTGTCTAACATATTTACTACAAACCTTAAGAAATAAATAGATTACAACGTAATTTATTGTTAAATAGGATTCTTTTCTTTTACTTTAACATGTTTCCAATATATCATCATCTCGCATCTTTAAGTTTTATTCTATCATTATATCATAGTTTGAGTGAAAGCAACTTATAATATTATGTTAGTATAGCTTATTTTTTAAACTATTTATCTGGATGATTATATGTATTTATAGTTAATTATATAACTTGAATTACTATTTTATTATCTATGATTTTTTTTTTCTGCTGAAAAATAATCACAATATTTTTTTTGTGTTTTTATTAATTTTTACAATGTTGGTCGGGCCTACATTACATATATAGCATTTTGTGTATTAATTGTGAATGAATATGCAGCTCTAAATAAACAGACAACCTTCCCATAATATATATTTAAATACCATAGTGCAGAGCCGTTCCTCAGTTTAAAGCTGCAGCGAGCTGTCAAATGTTGCATTTGGCTTTTCGTTGAAACGAACATCTCTAGTTGCTATATTTCTAGAATAGTTTGTTGAACGACACAGGTCAGACCGAAATAAAACGAGTTCACTCAGCCAACTTTAGACGTATCTGATAGCTTAAGTGGCGTTTGAGTATATATACGATATTCTTTCGCATGTAATCTATTTAATTTTTTACTATCAGATAGTCATTTTTGTTTTTCGAAAGGAACAGACATTGAAATTGTATTATTAAGATTAATCCTTTAAATTTCTGTATTGGACTGAGTTATTTTACTAAATTGATTTAATGCTTTAAACTTTACTTAAACTTAATTTAAACATAATTTGTAATGCATGCGGCATTTGTAGGTCTACCTACAATCTATTGTTAAACAAAAATCAAATAAAAAATCTAAAGTTCTAAAGATAGTAACAAAACTAGGTTACTGGTTATTGTTACTGGTGAGTTTTCGGATTTGTACAGATGTAATATAGTTAAATCAAATCCAAGTAACCTGTAATCTCTACTAAGACCTTTTTAATATTTGTTTTATTAATTGAAAAATTGTTTATGGATACCCTGTTCACCAAGATCATGGTCGCGGGTCTATATGGTTACCCGGCGTGCGTTACGTTACCTGAGTACTGCCAATTAAAGGCTAACGACAAAAAAACCAAAAGTTATCTTTATTGCTTAGTAAGATGCCACGGGATTACATTCGCACTCACCGTGACGCCCCGATGGTACCCCCCATATAAGGGCGTTTCAAGCACTGATAGTGGTCCCCCCCCCACCGAAGTACTACAGACTACGAAAGGAAGAAGCGAGCATAGTCCCGCATACATCCGCCTACTCTTACACGACGAAGCGGATCAGCGGTATACACGAGCTCTCTGATGATCCCCGTGGCCTCCTTTGCGGCTGGCAATGACTTGCTTACAGAAAATGCCATGGTAACCCAAAGACTTTAAATTCGAAGACCTGATCCTAACCAACTTGTACATATTTATGCTTGGTATGGCATGTTCATTAACGTAGTCGTAGAACTTGACATTTTCTAATATATATTACATAGCGTCACGGAGATATCCTAGTTGAACTTATCGCTTCATCAAACTGATTTTGAAAATTTAAGTAATAAGTAATTTTATATTAAAAGTAAGAGGATATTAAGATAAAAAGTAACAAGTAGCAATGTTGATAATGGAAATTTAGTCACAATTGCTTTGTAATTTAAAAATATGAGGTTTTTAGTAGAAGTTTCGTGCCGTGTAACATACTAAAAGTCACGTTTGCTCAATATTTGTTGTGTAAATTTAGCAACAGCGAAAACCTAGTCTCTTTGAAAAAGTATTTGCATGCCTTGAAAATATAAAACCTTTGATATTATTAAATTATTTTGTGTAACAAAAGCTTTAAAGATCAAAAAACATTTTAAAAAATATACACAAATATTATTATAGAAAGATGACATTATTATAGGTATTATTATAGGTAGGTATACTTTCAGAAAATGAAATATCTTGATATCTGAATATATAACAGTTATTTATTGTGAGTACATTTGTTGTTTTATGAAATTTAATAAAATATTTATATATAAAAAAATAAAATATATTCACAGTTCAATTTTATATTGTTTTGTTTGTAGTTTTTTTTTTTGTTTAATTGTTTTATTTCTTTTTTAATATTTTAAGCGTTTTGTATATTACTGCATTCTCAGGTTGACTGGTGGAGAATGCTTGTTAGCGTTAAGGTCCGCCTATTGTACCTGTTTTGGGCAATAAAGAATAAATAAATAAAATATTTATATCAAAAATCAATACGCAAGAAGCATTTGTCTATCTAAAAAAATGAAACAGGGTGCAAAAGCTTAAGATAAAATTAATGTCTTCTATTTTCTTTTCTGTACAATCATCAGTTTTAGAAAGTAGTATGTACAAAGTTTCCTTTTTTTTTCTTTATAAAACTAAGTAACAATACTAAAAAAATTTGTGTTAAATATATGTTGCGTCATGGGAGGCCGAGCGCGAAATCATATGATTTTGTTCTTTGTTCATAATTAATTTTAGTTTTAGGGTTGGTAGTACTAAAATACACTATCGTAGTATTACAGCGGTTACAGACAAGTTCTCGAGGAACATGCTATCACCACCAAATTCAAAAATTAACTGAATCTATTCGGTACGAATGTGCAAGATCAAGTCCAGGGAAATTGACTAGCTTTAACCAATCAAAACCACCTGCACTTCCACTTTCTTTATTAAATTTTATTTTAAGAGTCAAATCACATATTAACTGGTCATTAGATACCTACTAATTAGATATTAAGATTAGAATTATTAGATATTAGAATTAGATAGTAACTACTAATTAGAAATTAAGAGTCAAATGACATTCTGCCTTTGGATTTAAATAGCCACATCAGCGGCAGCTATTTCCGACATATGTATTAATACAAATCCGATTGAAAATTACCTTGTAATTTTTATTGAGAACAATTGTCTTAAAAGGAAAAACGGTATATTTTTCTCAACGATTTTGTTCCGAGTTCTTAATTATAAAATATTCTGATTTGCGTTTCGCGGATGATTCAGTAAAAATAAGTTAACTTTTTAATTTTTTAAAAGTCAAGCTTATTAATCGGATTGAATATTTTTTTTATTGCATTTCAATATTGTATTTAAATTTAATTATTTCAATCAAATGAAAAAAGAACAAGATATTGTAACATTTACGTTCTATATCTATAATATCTCTTAGACGAAAATATAGGCAAAAAAATTACGTAATGTCATTCATTTTGTGTACTTGGGTACGGTTTTCAAAAATTACAAGATTGTTGGAAGTCCCGTAGCTTTAATTTTAAGTTGGTTAGTGTGTTTTCAAACAGTCTTATTATTTTAAGTATGGTGTCAAAACAAGCTGTCTCGTCGCTTCCATTTTAGGTACACAAGGGCTCACTATTATTGATTCAAAGTAGTCAAGAGATAAATAATTCTAAACTTTCGACTCACCCAAACAAGAGAGGGTTCTCATCTCATCACTTAAGTTTTTCACCTGTATTTTTTTTATTGAAAAATTCAATATAACAAATTGTTTTCGGAAAATGCTATTCACATAAGCGGTTTTTCACGTCAAATTTAAATTAGAACTTAAATTGGCTTGGATTGGCTTGGCTCACGTGCCACTGACTACACGGGAAAGCCTGTTTATGATTTAAATTAATATAGGATGAAAAATTAATTGATACTAGCAGGATTCGAATCCACGACTTTTGGGAAACTCAACAAAAAAAAGCAGTCATATATAGAATGTAAAATTTCTGAAGCGATTTTCAGCCATATTGGTACATCTTAGGGCATATATTTATTAAAAATTTAATAAGTTGTACAAATGTTATTAGTTATAATTTAATACTCTTATGTTTAAAAACAATTTCTAAACGTTTATGATTTTTGCAACAGTTACTGGATGTTCTGCTAACCACATATTTCTAAAGCTACCCCTGTGTGACTTCGTACAAAAATCTATGTACTCTACTCGGACTCTTCTTTCCTCAGATATCCATATTTCAAGAGGACCAGATAACAACCACATCCCTAAGATAGGCACTAGGTTAAACCCAGCTAACTACAAGCCTATTTCTATCACCTTCCTACTCTTCAAAATAATGGGTTACATTATAAACTGCCATTTCTTGGCTTAACTTGAGTATCGCCAGTTAATCAATGCCCGGCAGTATGGTATTTGTAATGATTCTTCAGATAATCTTCTGGCGTATCTAACACACAAATAGGCTGAAAAGTCCGTGAAAGCCGATGTGCGCGCCCTACACTGTTCCTTCTGCATATCAATGACATGTTGAATATTCCCAACATTCACTTTTATACTGATAACAGCACTGCGATTGCAGTATATAATGTGTACCGAAAGAATATTTTTTTGTCTTTATTGAGATCTTTTTAGGAAAAGTTTGAAATGGGGTAAATTGAAACTAGTTCAATTTAATCCCCAAAAGGCACAAGTTTTGCGAATTTACCACCAACAGCTTCAACTATATATTTGACCGCATACAAGGAAGAGTTGTATGGTTTGTCAATTACGGCGTATTCTGTTAAAGGTTAAATCAATTGGTGTTGTGTAGGAAATTCGAATGTTTAAACGTTTTTTGCGTTTAAATGCATTTATCAAGGGGAATGTTTCGAAAAGGTAATTAATCTGTTTATCGCCGCCGATTTTCAAAGGTAAGGTGGCCCTTAAGCTCGTTTGCTCTCTTTTATATATATGTAAAAAAAATATTTTCCTGAAATCTAGCACATTTCCTTGTGAAAAAGACTGTTATTTTTTAGTTGATACATTTAAGAAATGTATTCGCTATTGCGGTTCTAGTGCGGAACACATCAGTTTAAATGCCACTTGAAGCATTCAGACCCAAAACAATTCTGAAAATGAAATATTTTTAAGGCTATTAGCTAGGAACCCTTCTCGGAGAGAGACTGGAGTTATCTTATATTTATCTGCTAAAAGCTCTGAAGACGGAAAAATAAAAAGAAAAAAATCGATATCAACCAAATTAAGGTTACGTTTCATAAAGTTATACTCAAATTAATTAACGGTATAACTTTTGTGTACATAATATGACGAGATTAAATACTTCTATATGGAGTCGTTAAATCATGTTTTAAGCCTATTTTAAGCATATGTGAGGTAATATTAAAGTACGCATATGTAATATTTGAATGTAAACAAGATCACTCACATAAAAACAGACACTTGTAGGGTAGTAGTATAAACGTGCTATACGTTTGATACAAACCTTGCTGAACAAATATTCTGAAAACACGGTCAAAATAAAATTTTAAATATTGAAATTATTACTTTTTTTTAGATAATCTACAAAAAGCATTGTTTAAAATATTATAAAACTTATTTATATAAATATATAATACAGGAGATAAATATATATAATAACTGATTTAATTTTCAACCTATTGGTATATTAGTATGTAATTTAGCATTTTACAAAAGTTATAAGAATTTATAATATCTAAGATTATATTTAACTAAATATTTTGCTTTTAGTACCATCTTCTATTTTTGGTAACGAGACAAATAACAATAAAAAAAGTAAATTACTACTTTTAAACTATGGCCTTAGTTTGAAAATAATAATACCACAACAGTTCAACATGACAAAAAAGGCATGAAGTATCTGTTTTTTTTAGCAACTCTTGTCGAGTCCTAATTTTATAGACACAATAATGTTTTTTTTATTATTTATTAACAAGTGTTTCTCCGACGTGAGCTGCAGTAACCGATTATACGAGTTCAGGAACTCATTTCTTACATTTTCATTGTTGTGTATTAAATTAAATCAGTATTTAAATATTATAAAGTTCTCAGGAAAGTTATATTTGTGAAATACTTATTAGTTATTATTGAATAATATAGTTTAATTTCCTTAAACAATAAAATTATTACATGTATATATATTTTTTATCGTAGTCTCATAATATATTTAATGATTTTTGAGTCCAAAGAGGAAAAGTTAGGTCTTTACCACTGAACAATACACAATACAGAGTACATAGTTTACAACCCTTCAATAAGCCTGTTCAATTGATATCTTCTGAATACTGTAACAAAATTATTATTTTTTCTTAACTAAATTATGTCTTCTTATATTTTCTAATTTTATTATTTCGCAATGAAATTTGAAAAAATAATAATATTTATTGAGAAAAAAACCAGTATATGTTCCTGAAAATATGAATTATAATAATATTTAATGTTATAATAATATTTTATGAGAATAATACCGGAATATGTTGCTGAAATATGACATACAGATAATTTATTATTAACCATATAACCAATGAACCAATGAAAAATGAATGACATTGACAAGTTATTTTAAGCTAAAGAAATTAACGACCTTTTAAAAGCGAAAGTAAAAATTTGTTATCTAAACCATAGTCAAAGTAGAAGAAAGCAATATGATATAGAGTATCATTTTACAATGCTCTTTGAACCACTGCGTGGGATGATATAAGTCTCGACACTTTATTATCTTAAAATAATACTGACCCAATTATAATTACCATTTTTATTAACCTGAAGCAAGTAAAATTTGCCTTTTTATATGCTTTATCAAAATATTTAACAGTATCAATAAGTCATGTATCTCAAACTAGATATGTTTATTTTCATGTCTGACGAGGGGGCCCTCCCCTGGTAAAGGCCATGGATCAACAAACAACAATACTGACTATAGCAACCTCCGTAAAGGTCCCCCTCGCTGTTATGAAGGATGTCGTCTGCACACGATGGAGGAGACGAAAGATGACCAGCTAATCCTAGCGGAGGTTTCACGTAACGGTCCCGAGCCCAGAGCTTGTGGGGCTAACGCCAAGCAGGTAGAGCTCTGCGCTACCACTCTACTCCCTGTACGTTAGCCCTCTATTGTAGCTCTATGGTAGCGTATTGCCTTAATCATAATATTTTAAAAGGCATTGGGGGACGTCAAGTGATACGACGTCCCATTCACATAATGCCTCTTGGGTTTTGTCACGCATGGCATCAATCGTAGATCGATCCACCTTAAATCCAAACTGAAGAACCAGAAAACACTTATTCGAGTTAGTTGATGAGATGAGCGGAATGGCGGTCTATAATTATTTAAAATGTAACAATACACGCGAGTTAAACCGTTTCAAAAGTTTAAATCGTTTTATTTAAATGCAAGTAATATTCCTATGTAGCATACAGATGATGTAAACCATTTAGGTCATAGAATATCTATATAAGTAATGGTTTCGCTATGAAAGGACTTCATGGATCTTTTACGGGTCGGAATGTAAATTTATAATCTATTTCTTATTTAGGTTTGTGTGATGAGATTTTAAGAATTTAAATGTGATTGACAACCCCCGGATTTAATTTCAATCGTATCTAATTCTAAGTGGTCGTTAGTGACTGATAATTCATACTTGTAAACGCTTTTTCTACTTTTTTTAAAAGAATAGCCAACAATATGAAATTATTACAGGTTAATGACTTCATCTTTATTACCTCTTTTATTTTCTATTTGTGTTATTTTAAAAATATCTTTATTATTCGATTTGTATTCAACCCAAGATCTTTTTCCTACCAATTATAATTATAATAAGACTTAGTCAGATTTTATTAAAATCTAGATTATCTTGTGGAGTTAAATAACTCAAAATATAAGAAAATTTTATCGAATGTGGAATCTTATAATAATATAATTAATTAATAAATATAGTAAATAATTTTAATATAAATTTTAATAAAGTTTTCTCCATGCGCTTGTGTTCGAGATTATAATGCTTAAGTTTTTGAAGATGAAGCTCTCAATCACCCTCCGCCAAATTTCAATTTGATTGATTGATTAGATTATAATTTTGCGCACCATAAAACACAACAAAAAATGGTTAAGATGTCTAAACTTTTTATTAATATCCAATAATTTTTATTTTTTTTTGTTATCGTTACAAAAATGTAATTAGCACCATTACATATATATTATTTCATTAGAGAGAAGTTAGGTCATTTGTATTTCTGAATATATATATTCATAATTTTTATATTTGTAACATTTATTTATATCGAAATCGTCAACAAAAATAATGATATAAATCTATTATGCCTGCGCCCTGTCGATACGACGCTTAAGAGCACTGTCACGAGCCGACCAAGGTGTTGTTAAAGTTTAATTAATTATATACCTTTACCAACCCCGACAACCTTTTTATCAATTTAAATATTGAGCAATGTATTCCATCAATTAAATCTTTCTAAAAAGGATAAGAGTACCGATAGCAAACAAGAATATAAAGTTCAAGCCGATATTTTGAGAAAAATTATATAAATATTAATAAAACGGAATAATAATGAAGTAGTAGAGTAGAATCTGCAAAATTGAACAGATTAATTAATAATTATTATATGGTAGTATTTCGTAGAAATAACGAACAACATGCATATCAAAGATTTTATAAGAAATGTTAGTTTCTGAAGGCATGTTGTCTGCGGTACTCCGTAACGGACCAATAAAATTCAATCTTTACGAGATAATCCTTTTTTTTGTGGTTTTAAAAGTTAAAGCTTAAGTTAAGAAGTTAAGATTCCTGGTTCCGACTGCGATGGCTGCGAACACTGAAAATAGTGTTGATAAGTGCTTGTAAAATATTTACAAGCACTTATCATTACGTTTTTCATTTGTTACTTATGTTTCCTAATTTTTTGTCAGTCCAAAACGATTATAATAATATATTTAAACATAGGGTGAGTGCAAGTTGAGAGTTCAGAGAGTTGAGTTCTTATTGAGATGGTGGATTTAGATGTCATAATCTAAACCTATTAATGACATAAATCAGTTGTCACTTTATGATTTGAATAAACAGTTACAAAGCAAAACATTAGCAGTATTACAAGAATATCGCTAGCATCATGTTGGTTAGGAACAACAATAAAACACGTATTTATTTTTGTTTGTGTGTATAGGACATCAAAAAAGCTTTCTCAAAATGGATTTTCCGTTCAACTTCCTTTAATAAAATTATATGATAACGGTTTGCTTATTTCCAGATCATTTTCCAACAGTGTCTTCGAAATTATATTAAGTAAAATTATGTTTAGATATTAAAACATACATATACATATATTGAAAAAAAACGTCTTTCATCCTTGGTCTTCATTAGTAAGTGTTATTATAATATCGTAATACAAATGAATTGAAATACATTATTTCGTAAAACTGCAAGTGTTTGTATTAATATTAAAAAAGTTCAGTTGTTGCTTTGTGTTTTAAATTAGACATTTAATTAGTAAATGTCTATCATCACATTAATTAGGGATATTATATACTTGTTCAACGCTTTTAGTCAAAATACATGACGAGAATTTTACTTATTACTTTAAGTGTAAGTAAGTTCCTATACATTTCCATTTCTATCAGAAACTTTTGGTGAGATTTAGAGAATATTTTTTACTAATACAAATAAATTTCCTAAATGTTATCTTATTTTAAATAGTCGGAATGGTTAAATCTGGAAATAGAGTTTACGCTAAACAATAGCTTCTGCCGGCTTCGAGCAAAGTTAAAATACGAGGTGTCAAAATCAATTTCCACGTTTACAGGTTGCTATTTTCGGTTTAATCAATAGAACAAGAGTCGAAGGCTATCTAGGTTATTAATCAATTAATAGAATCATATACTTGTGAAATCGATTTTTATGCCTGAATATAAGCCCCAAAGTAAATTACTAAGTTTTTTATGTAAAAATATCATATAATAAATATGATAGCAATAATTTTCGATGAAAATCATTATTCTCCGGCGAGTGAGGGAGCAGCTCACTAGCTGCTCCCTCACTTCACTGACTATATATGCATTCCATATAGTTATTATTTTTAATTTTATAATTATGGTAATATTATAATATATTGTATTTATTTTATTAAAGTGCATTGAATGGCATCACCTCTCCTATCTGTTGGTCTATCAAAGAAGTGACAGCGTGCATCACACTGGCCCGTCCAGACAGACTAAATGCAGCCGAGACTGTAGAGACAGGTGTCTGCACTTTGCGAACTGAATTTTTAATATCGCTTATTGTTTCTGCGCGAAATGCCTAATTGGCTTTCGCAAATCGTCTGCTGGAGCTGCCTTCGAAATCGTGAAGATAAAGCTAAAGCTAAAGCTAAAGTATGAAGCGAATTGGACTAATTAGCTGCGAAGTGAGACCTTTCTTTACAAGTCTTGTCTCTACTAAATAGCACTTTAGTTTGATTTGATGATTGTTTAGAAATAAGACTTATATCCCCATCTTTTATAATATCACTTGAGAACTGTTTTGAAAATCATACTTCCGTCTTAGTACCGAATAATGACTAATAATTAGGTATCATATATTGATTTGATCATGATTTTTTGCATTTTATAAATATAAACCAGGTAATTTACAAGTAAACCAAAGTAACTCTGTGCTATAAAACTATATTTTTGTATTTTTAGCAAAGCGATCTGTAGCTTGCAGCTTTGTATTTTTCCATCAGCACTTGTGCTATGGCTTGGATACTAAGTAATTAAAACGGGTTCAGTTAGGGTTCCGATCTTACAATAAACAATATTTAATAAAAAATTTATTATCTTCTAATAATTAACATTTCAACGATTCGAATTTAATGATTTCACATACTAGGATTATAAAAATGGTTTATATTAATAATAAATACTTTTAGTAACCGTCGTACTATATAGAACTGAAAAAAAAATGTGTTATACTTATATGTTATAAAACTGGAGATTTTTAAGAAATATAAATTTTAACAAACTATTTGATATACGAATTGCAAAGAACCTAGAGACTTAAATATTATTCACACTTTACTAAATATCGAGTTCTTATTTCTTTGTGCCGAGTGAATTGACTGTTTTGGAATTCAGTCGATCTTTTAGTAAATATTGGTTGCGTCAATTAATGAAATATCTCTTATCTGTTAGGTTTCCAAATATTGCTACAAAGTCAAGTTACTAATATTAATAACCAATCAATCAGCTAAAGAAGAAAATGCTTACTTCGTAGTAATTCTGTTTGTTATATGTAATTCTATCTGTCAGCAGTGAGGAATCCAGAAGACTATTGACTCAACCTAAAACATAACAGTGAAAACAAACATCTCTTTTAGATAGTTTTACATTTAGTAAACCAGCTTATATTCATAAAAACACAATATTCTCCGTATCAAGGTTATAAAATAAATAAAATTTTAAAATGTAAGTACACAAATAACTTTAAATCAGGCTTCCAAAACAAATGTATATATAAAAAATGAAATCAATTCGAATGAGATTTAAATAGATATATTAGACTGTTGATCAAACAGTTGATAGACTGTTAAAGGAGAACATTAAAAGGTGATGGACGACACGGGTCAGTTCTAATTAAAATAAAGCCATCCCTAACAATTTAAACTAATATTAGCCCTTATTTATACATCCCTATGTCGTTCTTAAAGAACGACAAAATAATGAGTTGGTGAAAGTTGTAAATTATTTTCAGTTTTTTTTAATTATTATTATTAATTTTATTTATTAACTTATCACATTTTTTGAAATACTGAAATTGCTATTATCTAAGTTATAAGGTTATAAAAAACATAAGAAACGATAGTTCTGTAATAACAATTGATACCCAACTCCCCACTGTTATATGAAAGCCAGGACAAGATAAAATAACTTCGTATATGAGTAGCTTAACACTGTATTTCAACAATGTTTTTACCTTGATGGTATCAACCATCAGAATCGAACGATCAGTACGAATAATTATGATTAAATGTCTGTAATGGCGGATGTGACATTCATTCAAACCAGGTAATATTTATTCTCTTATTCATTCATTCATATTCATTCCTTAACCATTATAACATAAATATTATTATACTTATATGTGACATTATATGCATATCTAACACTTTGTTTTGTTACCCAAATTACAATACTCTTCCAATCATACATATAAAAACAGAAAAATTGGTTATCATATTTTCTTGGAGACAATTGTTGTTTTGTTGTTAAAGTAGTTTTATTTATATAAGTTATTTATGTAAAAACAATATTTTAGAATTTAGCTACTTAAAAAACTGAGGCTTCTATCCCTGTTTTACTCTACCATCATTTTTATAAAGTTATCTTTGTTCAGTCTTAACCGGAGAACTATTTTAATTTGACGTTGAATATGAATTGATGTCTAAGTCATTTGTATACTGTACATTGTTAGAAATATCGAAGATTTCAATCCAGCCAAGTCAAAAAAATATAACACAGCTGTTATTCTAGATGACATTGTAGATTATATTTTTGACAAATTAATTATTTATTTCGTTTTACTAGATTTATGTTTTGTTTATAAAAAATTTTGCTCGATGTTGACCCAAATTTAATAAAACCATTTTTATTTATTCACGTTTAATTTTTTCTAGCTAGTCTTATTGAAATAGTTGAAAAGCAATTTTACAGCATAGTATGTAAATATCTAATTAGATCTAGGATATCAGAAGCAATGAGGTCGTAAGAAAATTTCCTATTTCATTAAGAAATGTTAAAGCCTTTCAAAATATCCTTTCTTAAATTAATCTTATAAAAAATCTGCTCTCCAAACGTTATCCAAGCAGCCATCAAAATTTAATTTTATAGAAAGCGCACTCAGTGAGTAATGTATGCAAAACTCGAGTGAGCCCTTGCGTGTCGGAGCTCTGACGGAGCTACGCAGTAACAGCATCGTACATCTTGCTTTTCGTGTTTGTAATTCAGAGAAATGGCAACAAAAACTAGGACACACGGACACGATGTCATTAGTAGCTTTATATACATATTTAACAAGGAAAAGCAATTACGCATTTCAAATACTAACTGTTTAATAACGGCAAGTAAATGTCTTACATTATGTAAAGCTGTTACGTAATTATACATAATCAGTGTAAACAAACAAATTTTATAAATACAAGAAGAACACTAAACGATACGAATTACAATCCATTTCGATGCAAATGGCACATAGTTGAAATATGCAACACCAAATGAATTCATAAATTCCAGTAAATACTGCAGGAAGTAAGCTCTGTGGCGACCGCGTAGTCTTCAGTGGCTTGTATTAACTTTTTAAAATATTACAGCTATTTTGTTTTATACATCCTACAGCGGTGAGTAATATTAATAGAACAATCGTTCTGTTATACATTTGAAGTTAGTAATGGTATTATTTATAAATATTTGAAAATAACTCCTAATAAAATAACTTATTTTATTTATTCCTTAATTCTTTTGTTTTTAATAATATTGTTAAATATACTTAAAAATATTATATACATTTTTCATTAAGTTAAAATTTATGGTGAAAACATAAAATTGTAATAATAGATGGTGACGCGTTTTTCTCTTTGTAATTTCAAACTTAATAAAAAGATTAGTTTTAAAGATATTACATACTTGCATATAAAATAGTGACAATTAATATTATTGAGATACTTTTTGTAGTAAATGTAGTGCACTCAAACAAACAAACAAAATAAATTACATAACATTTATGTTAATTTTATTGTTAATGACATTAAAATTATAAAACAAATAAAACTGGTATCACGATGTTCATAACGAAAACTTTATGTCTCTAAATAAAACAAAATAAATAAAAATACATCAAAAAAGTCATTGAATAAATCACTTGAAATCAATGATCGATGCAATACTTATAGCTTGATTATTTTAGTAAATAACCTCGTGGCAGGTCTAATCAGTAAGTAACCTTAGCTGTGCGTGGAGCGTGCCCGGGACCGCTGCTAATGTGATTCTAATGCTGCTATAAATCGTGTCCCTCAGCTCCATTCACCAGTTTCATACGTAATGCAATTAATATGGATTAGCTGAAGACCTTCAATGTCGTATTTTGAGATGATTACTGTTCTTCCCGCGTGACTTTCTTAATAATATATTAGGTTACTTATCATGATAGCATTAGCTGAAAGAATTTCACAATGTTTTTTATAACTGTATTTTATAAAGAAGATAGTCTTTAATATAGTTCATATTTTTATTATATTTTTTAAGCATGTCTAAGAACGTTGCTTTATTAAGAATTCATTTGGGCTTTTAATTAAATTTTGGGATCCTTGGTTATTATGTAGGTGCCATTAATTTAATACAACAAGTAACAAAGTGAAATGAGAATTAAAACGGTTTTCTACAACTTTTATTATATCTTCCACAAAATTGTATTTTGATTTGTTTTTACTACATTATTTATGGATATCCAAAGCTATGATTTTGTCATATAGGTAGGTAGGAATCATTTAATTGGGTATTAAATTTTCACATTTATAATCTAAGCTAAGGGAATTCCCTTGTTGCATCAGACTTAAACTGTCTGGACATTTCGGTTACAGCTTAGTTTAATAACTTTACGATTGAACGACTTCGACAAAGTACAATTTAATATTAACATAATTAATTAGTAACGCATGATTAAATACTGTAAATATTAAAGTAAATATGAATGTTAAATCTAATTATAAAAATATCGTTTTGTGAATAATCGTTTAGAGTCCTAGATTTAGTTTTATTTTCCAAGAAATGGACAATAAGTCATTAATATAACAAGTATTACCATTGACATTTCGCAAATTTAAAATATGAATTAAATCATTATTATTATTATAAGCAAATATAAAGCAACTCTTGACCATAAAATATTTTAAATAATATTTTTTAATAATATATTTAATATTATCAATCGATCTCAGTTGGAACTGTAAGAATTTAGTAATCTACCTATCCTAAGTTCATCAGATTACTAATATTAAATACTTCACATAAGTCAATTAAGATATTGTCTTCAATATAAATAAATAAAACATTTAAGATTAATATCTATAACCTTATTATGTATTTAATATATTCGAAAAATCAAAATCAGAATGTTTATTGAAAGTAAGTTTTTTACAAAACATTTTTTAATGTTCATTGCTACCATCAGGTCAAAAAGATATTGTCACAAACCTGAGAGGAGTCGAAGACAGAAACTCAGCAGGCTTGTCTTTTATATAACTATACCCAAATAATATATTAAATTTATATTAAAACTTGAAGTGGCATGGCAGCGGTTACTTCATACGCAGGATGCATCATTATGTAAATATTCGAAAATACTGAGGTAACAAAGACACAAACGTTCTTTAACTACTTTTTTAATTTATTAAAGGTAAATTTTATCATTTTCTGGGAGCTTATTAAATAAGTATACACTTATTGTGGCAATATTACATTGCCCCGTAAAAGGGTCACTCGCTTATTTAAGTAAAGTAATATTAGCTTGTGTATCATTTATTATTTTCGACAATAATCTAGTAACACTAATATAATCTTTGAAACTTAAAGTACCTTTAAAGGATCATTAACAATTATAACGAGCAATTGTTTTACAAACAAACGTGACCAAAATAAGTGGAAGGAATACAGAAGTACAATAAGTTCCGTTTTGTTTCCTGTATAATTTTATAAAATTCATGAAATAGAGAAAACCGATTTGATTCATAACTTTTTTCTATAAACACTGTTTATAAAAATTGGTCTATTGCAAAATATTATATTGGAGTAAATTTTAGGTTTGGTTTTACAAATAATTTTAAATGTTTTAAAAATTTTAATGAATCAATCAGATGCTTAAATTATTTATAGAAAATGTACTTACTAAAAATATTTTATTCAAGAAAAAATCAATCGTGTTAATGATTTTTTTCTTATTGGTTATGTTTAACTATATCAACTATAACTACAGAACACAGAGAAACTTAAATTTAAGCTCCATGGCAATACACACTTGATTTACACAGTCACATTTATTAAAACGTTGTAAAGGAAATAGAAAAATATAACAAAATCATTTCAGGTATAACAAGTCTAATTAAAATTCACTAAACTAATAGTGTAATGTAGTAATAAATTACTGAATACGTTCCGCCGCGCAATAATCACCTACAGTAAAAACTAATAGCCGAGACTTTGGCCTCTGACCGCACACTTTGTGTGCCAAAGTAACTAATTTCACCGATATCATAAATGTACTGTTAACATAAAATCTACACCGTTTGCGATGGTTAAAAAAATTGGATACTCTTTTTGTTTCTTCAATATAATTTAAAGGTTTATTTCACTCAAACATCAACATGGCCCAGAATCTTTGAAGAAAATGATTTTTAATAAAATAAATTACAATGAAGAATTTATAAATACTAAAGTTTCAAGAAAGTTAAGTGGTAAAGAGGACATTAGTATTATAAAGATCCAGGGAAACTACTTGAAAATTTTAATAATATTTTATTATAGCGATCTGCATTTGGTTTTCATTATTATCTCCTATGTTAAAAAGAAATTCATCCCACTGCTATATTATTCCTAGCATATACTCCTATTAGCATACTATTTCAAACAATATTAATTTTTTGTCTTGTAATAATTTGCCTATACATTGTATCAACAATGCGTATGCACATGTTCTTTCATCCTAACATCTTAGCTAACGTTATACGGTTCTGTTATCTACACTTTTATGAGAAAAGAAAAAAAATCTTTAAATAATACAAGTACAACAAAAAAAAAATCCGTAATGGGTAAGGAAGTGCTAATAATAAGTAACATTATAAAAGTGATTTCAATATTCTTATGTCGTGGTTAAAGTAATCATCTGATTACTTTTTGTTATTATACCATACTTTTAGCACATTTCAAAATTTTTGGTAACGTATATTCTTAATTACGAATATACTATGGAAAATATTAAACATTTTCTGTTATTTATGTTACAAATACATCATTTAACTTTCCTTGCTAAGCAGTCGCTTAATGTTAATAATTATTTTTATTTCTTATGATCATAAAATAAAGAAATATAATTATATTTTATATATACTTATATCTCTATTCTTCTAGCTATTACTCTGGTCTCTGCTGGTTCTACAACTGAACATTACGATAACGTTGGCTAAGTTTCGAAATCTGACACAAAGCTATCACTACACTACATTACTTTTACGAAATAAGACTAATCGCAATTAATAACAATGTTACTTCGAGTCATAGCGCGCGGCGACAAGACATTTAATTTCCTGCTAACTCAACCAGACAATTCATCTTACTTTTAAATAAAGTAATTTAAGTCGGACCAAACCATTTCTTCTACGTACTAATTTTTGCTGTGGAATAATTAAATCTTAAAAACAAATGATACTTATGAGCACATTGAAATATTTGGGAGGAAGTTTCTTTAAGGTGACTCGCCTGCCCCAATATTAGACAACACTCTTACACAAAGCAGTGTATTTGAAGATATAAATAAATAAGACGCATCATTCATATAATGTAGCACGAGACATAACTGATTTTATATTCATATTTCTTATTTATTTTCTTATATTTTCTTTACTAACAAGTATGTCGTTATTGTTTGTCACATGTATTTACGTTTCTGCATTTCTCTCTCATATATTTAGTGTTAAATTTCTTTTAGATCCTTAGGAACCAACATATATTTTATGATTTAACTACCAACGGAATTGTGTAAAAGTCTCTCGTATTTAAATAAGAAAAACTAATTCCCTAAAATGAATATAGAAACATCAGAATTAGGTTAACATCAGAAGCCATGACAGAAAATAAATTCTTATTCAAACTCCACTTAACTTAGTATTTTCTTAAATTTTCACGAGTACACATTTGTAATAAAACTATTTTTACAGATTAAAACTCGCGTATAATTTGGTTACATTTTTTATTTTAACCCGACGTTTCGAATACTTTGCAGTAATCGTGTTCACGGGTAGACGAGATGTAAGTGTCTTCACTTAAGTTATCAGACACATCTAAAATAGGCTGAACGCTTTATTTCCCTCTGCTCTCTGTCTTTCGACTATTCCAAAAATACAGCAACTAGACATCCTCGCTGCGCTCATTCTACATTAGAATCCATCTCTACGTTTTAAAATAGTGCCCTTGCTCCGTTTTGATACTATTCCACTTAACATTGTACTTATACATATAAGACAATTTTTATTAAGATCAGTCCACGACATGACATTCTTTACTCACTCGAGTAGCGTTTTATCTGTCTACTGAATGTTTCTTTATTTTATGAAACAAATTATTTTATCAAACAGTTTTAATTTATGAATCGTTTATTATGAATAGTTTATTTGTTGTTTTAAAACGATCACATAATGTAATAAATTATTTAATAAATTCAATTATTACCCCTCTACTCGTGAACCAAACTGAAGTGAATTACATGCACATGAGGTAAAATCCAGTTCATTTCTAATACAGTTCAATGAATCAGTGCAGAATAAAAACTCTAATGTACCGTTCCGGTTAAATAGCCTCTGCTAATAAAAACACCGGATTGAAAGTTATAAAACACAATACAAACATGAGAGTGAGGTTTCATACAAAATACATATATATTTTTCACTCTGAGTGCTTTAGAAAATTATTTTTGTTTTATTTGTCGTTGTTCTGTTTGTCGTTTTTATAAAACTATTCTTAATGAATATACTTCAATTACTCAAACTGTAATTACTATTAAAGAAATATTAGAAAATATCATACATTCAAGATATAAAAATCTGAAAAAATGTTTACAATAAAGGACTAGTTCAAAAAGATTTTTTTAAGGGATATTAGAATGATTTCCGCAATTGGCAAGTTTACAAGTTTATCTAATCAAAAATTTATAAATATTATATTTTGTATTTATATGTTTAATAAAACAAAAAACTCAATTATTCAATATAATTTAATAATCTTGTACAAAAATAACTTTTTTAAATTTTTTTAGTTTACATAAATGATTATTTAAAAAAAAGACAGAAGATACTAAAAGATATCAATATTATTTCATAGAGATATTATATAAATATTAACTATAAAAATATAATTTAGTGTTTAAATAAATATTAATAAGTTTTATAAACCTCACATGAGAGCTTTGCAGGAAATGAAACTGGTTTACTTCCTCGGTGACGTCACAAGGATATTAAATGTATTTTTAATGTATGTATTTTTAATTATATATATTATAAGTTTTGTTATTTATAACACATAAATAATATAAAGTGTATTGATATTTTCTATAATAATCCTAAAATGTGTAATGATATACATAATAATGATTGTTTATAGTTTGTTAATCTATATCAATAGCATTTGGAGGTGAAAATAAATCTTTTTAGATTTTTTTGAGTTACAGTAAATGTTATTAAATAATATCACTTTTCCACAATATTTTTAAAAGGTTTTTTTATAAATTAAATAGCTCGATGGATGTTAACAACAGTTTAACTACCTATGCTAATAAAATGTGTAAGTTATTGATCTTTGTACATTTTCGAAAAACTCAGTTTTTCCTTCCGATCTGTCTGTGTGTATGTGTGTCTGTGTCTGTGTGTCTGTGTGTCTGTGTGTGTGTCGAATTTTATTTTTCGAATTTTGAAAAACTAAAGATATATTTGGAATCAGCATCTAAATGTAAGATTCACTTTTCAAAATTATGTTGATTGTCCAACGGGAAGGTGGTCAGATCGGCCGCCGAAGTTACCGAAAAATGGAAAAAAAATTTCGAATTTTTAAATTTTTTAAAATCCTATCATAAACTACATAAAAAAAATAAAAAAAGCAATAGAAGTTGTTTTGTTTGTTAATTAATTTGCGAGTCATAATTTGCCGATTAGGAGTTTTTCATAGTGGCAAGCTCGATTGCCGCGTGTCAGATGTTTTTTTGTGTTTTTAATATCTTTGACAATTTTATCACTTAAATGTAATGATAATAATTAAAATAAAAATATATTCTGCAAAAAACCAAAAACTAAACAGAATTGAAATAAAAATTTTATTAAATAAAGTAATAAACTTTTAAACTGTAGATAATATTTCAATCATAATTAGTAATAAAATGCACGTTAAATATTATACACAAAGCAAAATACATTTCACCTCATCCATAACACAAAATCTATCAAAGTACATATCTCATTGTTTTCTTAATAAAGACAATTCTCTTTACTTTGTCATTCACCGGTGTCTCCTCAGTGTTACTAAACATGTTGCCAGATGACCTGTGCCATGACGTGATTGTGCTGTAGAATCCTTGCTGCAGTTCATTTATTAAAAGCCTGTGAGTAGTAAAAAGAGCTGAATTCAACGGTTCGGTCGAATAACTTCCTCAAATGAAAAACGATTGAAATGTCTGTTCAAATACAATATTGTATGTTGATTATTTTTGAACCTGTACGTTAAAAAGGAAACACATATACACCATTTTTCTCTCAAGTAACTATCAAAATATAATTTATTGTTTTAGGACAACTTTACATTTATTAATTTAATGGTTCTATATTCACAGCAATTATTTTATTTTATCAAGAAGTATCAAGTAGACCATCTAGCGACAAAAAATTTAAAAGTGGTAACAGTCCTTAGGCCTCTCCCGACTAGACATATATTATCAAAAAAATGGAATTATATTTTTTATAAACATTATTATAAATTAGTTCATGTATGTATATAGTATATTTTTTTAGAGTATTGCTGATCATCAACCTGAACATTAATGTTATATATTCTACAAAATTGTAACTACTGTCTTGAAAGTCTTTCCGACAATTTAGTATGTATATACAATAAAAAAAAATAGAAAAAGAAACAAATATCTTACTCCATTGTTTCCGGTCAATATGTACACTTCGGTCGGTCAGTCTAGAAGATTAATAATGAATTGAATAATATTAATTACTTATATGCTCTCAATTACAATTTAATCTATTTTAAACCGTTTTATGGTAGATAATAGTCCTAAATTATGTTGATGTTATTGTTTATTATAACATGCAGTAATAAACAACAATTTAAAAAAATCCTTAGTAATAATATAATTTATACAAGTGTTATTGAAAGCGCTATTTAACACTGCAGAGTATAAATACATTGCCACTGTGGCCTCAACAAAAGATGTAGCCGCGTAGCTACTACTATAACTTACGTTTAAAATCAATTTAGAACTTTAAAATTAGTTATTACTCAAAAAGACAGGGTCTTATTAAACACACTTTTTTTTTTTTTTTTTTTTTTCGTTTTTTGAGGGAGAAATAAATTATATGAGTAGCATTGGTAGCAATTAATTATATTGTTATAAGATTATTCAGGTTCAATCGATATGTTTTAATTAATTTTAAATAATTTTGACGTAAAGATTGATTGACCATAGTTTGTATGTCTATGTACATGTATTTTATGTATGTGTGTCCTTCTATAACAAATTATAGCTATAACCAACTGAAACAGCTTGAACAATGATTATCAAATAAAGATTTTGTGATAAGATGTGATTGCGCCAATAACAGAGTGAACCAAACTTCTTAGATAAAATTTGTTGTATTAACAATAAGATAAATATATATAATGTTGACATTAGTGTAATTAATTTTTATTTTCAATATATCTAAATATTCATAGCATAACTTTCATTAATAATCCAATGATTATAAGGTTACCGAGGTCCCGCTTCACCAAAAATAACGACTTTACACACGCACCAGCTTAAAGTTGATAACTAAAACAATAACAATTGTAAATTTTAATTATTATAGACAAGAAAATACTAAAAATGTAAGTCCATATTATATATAATGTAAATATAAATGCAAACAAAATGTTATATTAATTTTAAAATGCGTAAAATGTTGAATATAGATTAAATTACATCATATAAAATATCGAAAGCAAAAGTTCGGGTCAATAAATTTTTTACTAACAGAAATTATCGCAGAAAGCATTTATTTATTTACTAGTTTTAAAGAAATATAGTTAAAAATGTTGAATGCAAGATAAATATTTTGACTTATTTAAACATCTTATAATATTACTTATATCTCATAAACTTACATTAAAGTTACTAGGAATTAGTAATTTAAATGAAACTCCAAAAATTACCTAAATTTTAATAATACTCAATTAATTATAAATAGATTGTTTTAATCTGTTACCTTGTCGCTTTTATTGTCGGTTTTGTTACAGGAGTCTATCACATCTATATTTTGTTATTATATTATAAAAAAACCTAGCAGCTAATTTTACTTTAAAATCAAAACTACTTAAAACTTTTTTGTGCCTCAAAATAAAAAGCTCGGTAATATTTTTTAACACTTTAGTCACAGGTACGATTAATAAAAACGCGGAAGTGCAATATATAAATTCTTCTTTATTAATATTATATTAACAATACGATAGATGATAAGATAATACGAGGAGATCTCCTGAGCGTGTACGTACGACTATGTACACTAGTTTTCAGACCTATCCATGCAGAGTGCAGAGAGCGAAGTGCATACTGCAGGAGCAACTTTGCGGGACCGCCTTATATAGCGGGCGGCGTGAGAAGACCAACCCGCCCCCCGGGTGCATGCGCCTTACTATGTGGAGATTCAGTAGGTTTTAAGATATATACCTGATTTTTAAAAATAAACTATAATAAATAATGTTCTTTATCTGTATTATTGTCGTTGCTGTTAATAATACTTCGATTAGGTTCATATAAGTTTAAATCAAGATCTTCTCTGTAAGACAAAGTAGATCTTTATCATAAATGTGTTATTTTGTTTTATAAAAGCTATATTTTCTGTTGATGCAGCGTATCATTTTTATAAACTTGACTATGAAATATATCTAGTAGTAGTTAGTAAAATAAAAGTAATTTTAAAAACTAAATATAATTTTAACACCGTGTTTAATTTGTTTCAATAAAACTATTTTACGGATATAACTCGCGTTTAAGTTTACATTTTTTAATTTAACCTTACGTTTCGAAAGTTGTCACCACATCCTCACACACATCCACACACCATCATCTCGTCTTGCCGCGAACACGTTTGCTGCAAAGCATTCGAAACGTCGGGTTAAAATAAAAAAAAATGTAAAAATAAACGCGAGTTATATCCGTAAAATAGTTTGAATGTGTAGTACTCGTGTAAATCTTAGAAAACATTATTCTGTTTAATTTGTACTTCTCTAAATTGTTCATTTCTGTAGTTCTGCATAACGAAAACAACACCTATTGAAGTTTGAAATTAAACTTAAACCACTTTCCCTTCAACCATTAATAAGAATAATATAAGTTTGGATTTTATACCATCACCAATTATTCTGACTTTGCTTAATATAAGAGGATTTCTGTTTGGAGTTTTATTTTAACTAAACACGAAATCTACTGAGGTGTCTTTTTTGAAAAATTTATCAAACTGAGACAAAAAAATTTTACCTGGGATGGAGTAGGATTTTTTCATGTTTTGGTTAGTTTTATCATTCATCAATTATCTCAATTCTGAGCCACTAATGAATGTATAAAAAAAAATTTGCAAATATTAACTTATTTTCTACAGATAATAATTGGTTGTATTCACTTTGTCTGCTTCAAAAAACCATACCCTCCTTACAGTTACTCCCCGTTTGTTTGAAGTAATCGTCTCCGGAAAGTACTGAAATTGATTGTTTGTCGTTACCATCTTGAGATCTCGATGTGAACACGTTCCATCATTGATCTTCTAATCGAGTCTTACGTTAAGTTTTAGATTTTAAAGTACAAAAAAGAGAAAGAGGGAGACCCCATGTGTAGATATTATATACATTTTACTTATATCAATCAAGTAAATTGGCAAAATCTTTGATTGTAAATATGTTTATGATTTCAAATAGGTATTTATACTCTATTTATATAAACTATATATTTTTTTTGTGTGTCCATAATATACTTGCTGTACTCTCAAAGAGAGTTTGATACAATAATAACCAAAATCTGTTTCTTTTTGAAGTATAACAATAATGTATATTTCTTTTTTATTTGTTATTGAAAGATTATATAGCTTGCAAATAGTTTAAAAATATCTCACCTGGAAATGGCTTTAATAAGTTAGGATCTTAGAATGGAGTTTTTGTTTAAGCAAATTTTCATTCTAAGTTTGCTTGCGAAGTTATAATTCCTTTTAATATGTATTGTATTCATATGAGGTGTCGTGTTAGTAATACTTACAATTACAAACATACGTTATACAGTTATTAACTATTCGTAAACAGAATGATATAACTTTTTGTTAAAAGTTTTGAGAATTGTATACTTAATTTTCTAGAGTTATGGTTTCTTTTGATATAACAAAATATATCAATAAATAATTATTGAAGTAAAAGTCAATTTAAATAAATTGTAAAAGTAAATAAATAAATTTAAATTGACTTTCAATTAAAGAAAATTAATTTAGTGAAATTTCTCTCCAAATTATGGTTATACATATTTTAATCAAATCCTAATTATAACCTGGTTATGAAATATATTGATTAAATAGATTATTATAATTTTAACAAAGTTTATTTATGTAATAGAAAACAAAAATAAAATAGGTAAAATATCAATACACAACTTAAAACAATAAGGTTGTTAAATAATAGTAAAAGTAGAGAAGAAATCGGGAAATGAAGTGTTCAAGTAAGTTCTTTCCAAACGGAGTGTTCACTTATTGACCGGAAACTCGAAGAACATGACCGCTTTTTTTTAGTTTAACTTTCAGTTGTTATTACCGGTCGGTCTTTCTGTTACTTTTTAAAACAGCGGCTCTCTTAAGTGACAGGAACAAACTACAATTCAAAAACTTTATAACAACACAGGACGTCTATAAGGCCTAAATTCAACATTTTCTTGAAATAATAAGTAATATTATCATGATTAATGGAAAGAAAAATGTATATGAACCCCCTCAGTATTTTCAAGTACAGGTTTCATTTAATAAAAATAATCCACACACATTTATTGTGTTTTAATAAAAAAAACTCAATCGATTTTTCATTGGAAACGGTTATTGGACCAGAACGGTGCTTTCAGCACTTTTTACTACTCACTGGTTTTTGATTAATGGTCTGCAGCGAAGTATGTAAGGGTTAACTTACGTGCAATTACTCAGGTTGATATCAAATGATAAAATTATAAACCAAACAACAATGTATGCCATATTAGTTTATCTTAATCGCTATCAAATAAAGGATTGTCAATCAATCAGTCTTAAATCACGGCAGTTTGAGATCATTCTATTTTTAGTAGCACTCTTATTAATGAAAATGTAACTTAAATAATACAATATTATAATTGAATGAGCTGTCGAAGTGTATGAACTTTCTTTCTCTGAAAAAAAGAGTTTTTATGTCTGTGTGTTGTTAATTGTAATACACAAAATGAGAACATCATGTCTAAATAATAATATTATTAAAAATTTTGTACCTACGATTTGTCTTTTTTTATATTTGATGCCCAAAAATTAAACTATGAAATGAAGAATGAAACTTATGTATATTTTATTGTAAAAGAAGACAATTTTGTCCTGAAACTTGTTTTTTTTCTTTTGAGTCATAAGTTATTTTTTTTGTCGTAATTAATGGAATTAGTTTCTTACAATTTATAAATAACTTAATAATTCATGTTACTATAGTATATAAAGTGACAGTTAATTCCATCTGATGTGATGTAACGTATTCAAACTATCACAGCTTGCATGTTTAGACTTTAACATGCATATTAAATTATTTTATTAAAGACCCAAGTTCCATAATAATAATATTAGTCACAAAAAATATATTTCATACTATTTTCTTAAGTAATTGTAATTATATGTAATTTATGACATTTTATACAATTATAAAAATGACCATTGTATTAAATTTTAATTAATACTTTTGAAAGCAATATAGCTCTGATTAAACATCTTAAAGAGTTTCAAATGTTACATCTTAAAGAGTTTCATTAAAAAAAAATAGTCAAAGAAGTTTTATGAATCCTCCTGCAGTAAATAGCACAATGTTAGATCTACTCCCGACTTTTATTGAGTATAAGATTAATTTTAAAATAAACAAAGAGATACAGGTTTTTTTCTCATAAATAGAACACTGTTTAGATCATGTATTTAATCAAGTAAAACTTTTCAGATGAAGTAGCAATATTTTAAGAATTTTATAGAAAAAATTAACGAGTAATATAAAAAAGTGGGCCTATTGATGTAAATATAGCATTACATCTAGCTTTTGCTTAACGAAGGCACCGTAGCTGCTATGGCAATGGTCCTTATCTTTGAGATTTGGTAAAACGCAACTAAAGGACTGACGTCTCAACTGACGCAAATCTTTTTACATATACGGTTTTAAGAGGTCTCGTATGTGAATGTCTTCGAATTGATCTAGGGTATATTTATTTAGGTTATGTTTTAAATGAGTTTCAGTTGTTTGGATACGTTTTTTAGCAATTAAGTAAATGGATTAAAAAATATATATAAATTGATTAATATGTGCACCTCAAACGACTCATTACTGCGCCTGTAATCATGCACCTATAATAAAATAAATAATCCACCTCTAATTTATATCGGCATTCATTTATGACGACTGCGTCCTGATACACGGGTCACTGTCTCAGTGGACTGTATCTTGTTTATTTTTCATCTATTTTAAATGTTTCATATCATATCAACTCAATGTGTACATACATTTAAGATAAATAAATAAATATATTCTTAAAACAAAAATACAATTCGACTAAGTAAATAATAAACAAAATCTAAGAATAGAAGAGCTCACTAAAAATAAACGACTTTGTGAACAGAATGGATTTGTAAAGTTTTTCCGACAGATGTGAACAACGACTTAACTACCTAATGCTAATGGAAACTGCTAAGCTTATTAAGTCTGCGAAGTGTAAAATGAAAAGTGTGCTCTTTCAGTTTTCTGTGATATATTTATTTTAATTATTTAAAATATAAGTGTATAAAAACAATCACGTTCACCTTGACTAATATTAAGTTAATAAATTAATATTAACATTAACATTTTAACAGGTACCAGATAAAGAATTAAATTAGCTGTGCTGATTTTTAAATATTCCTCATGAAATATCTGTTATGTAATATCGATTCAACGAACTTTATTTTTATAAATTTATATTGTTATTAATTATTTTATAAGTATTAATTATTTTTTGTAATATTACTACTTTTTTTGTGTCAGATATTTATTTTATTATTTTATTTTTTTTAAATCAAAATAGTTATTTCTTTATTAAAGTAACTGTAAGTAATTTTCCCTAGTTTGATATATTATAAATTTATTTCTTTAAATATATATGTTTTAATACTAATATAATAATTAAAATTGAATTTAAATGTTTTCTGTTTTATATAACAAAAATCACCTATGGTGATTATAGGTGATTTTTTGTTATATAATAAGTGCAAATGAGCATACGGGTCACCTGATGGAAGGTGATTACCTTATTTACTTTTTAATTTTAGTATATACATAAAAGTCATAAAAGTCATAAAACTATAATAAGTATTAGGTACTTATTATTATACTTTTATGGCTGTTTATAAATATCAATTTATTATAAATTATAATAAAAATAACAAAGATATTTAGATAAATAAAAAACGTGAAAAATTTGTCAACTTCGAGTCAGCTAAGTCAAAGTTATCAGGTATTGAATACAAATAGTACAAAGTCCAGTAGAATATATTTTATGACAAGAGTGAAGTGACCCGAAGCTATACCGTATGAACAAATCACGTTCTGGAACGATCATTTTTTAGGTTTTGGTTGTAAACATAAGCTGCAGCTGCTGCTACGCGGCTTCACCTCTTTTACAGACGCAGAACCACGTTATTTTCCATCAACAGTGCCGAAATACTATTTTCTATCACAGTTTAATAAATATACCTGTGTTATTTCAGAAATTAAATTAATTAATAAATATAATTTTTTAATAATAATTTATTTTTCACGTCATAATAAATAAAATCAACAAAATTTCAAATTCTTTTGTACCAAAGTCCGGTTGAAAACATTTTAGCCACTTTTCACAAGCAGACGGACACAACAAACCATTATTTGAGCACTCGTAGCTTTTAAATAATGGTCTGAGCTTTAAATCCTTCAGACTGACACTATATTTAAATATACTTTGAAATGTGTTATTATAAATTATTAGTGTTTAAATTTAAAATAACTCATATGAGATGCGGACGTTTTTAAAACAAGGTTTACTTTTTTTTTTAGCATACGAATTTATTTTGCTAAACTTCGGTGTTTATTATCTGATGAGATTAGACAATTTGTCACAATTCAAAAACAGGGAAAGTTATTTAATTAATTAATTTCATAATTATTTCTCAACCAATATTTAATTGAAATATAGGTATATATTTCATTTACATTTATTACCATTATCTAGCTATTAAATAATACAGTAGAGTAGCGACGAAATCTGAAAACAAGGTGTTCAAGCAAATTACTTTCCGATTGGAATGATCACATTTTAATCATAAACTAAGAAAAGGGGCCGCTTTTTAGTTTTTATCGTTCGTTGGCTGTCTTGATTTAATAAACTAAATAAATCGAAACAAACCACAATAACATATATTTATAATTTATAGTAAAGCGGAAATTTTGAAAGAAATAAATTAAGTATTATTATAATAAGTAATAGTAATAATTAATTAAAACAAATGGTTTGTACATACAACATAGGATTACTACGGATTTCATATAAAATAATCCGCATATACTATTCTGTTTGAACAAACTTTCAATCGTTTCTATCGTTTGTCATTGGAGGCGGTTATTCGACCAGAACGGTAAATTCAGCTCTTTTTACAACTCACAGGCTTTCGACAACTGAACTGGCGAGAATTCTACAGCACAATCACGTCATGGCACAGGTCATCTGGCAACATGTTTAGTAACACTCAGTGGACACCGAGGAATGACAAAGTAAAGAGAATTATGTTCTTATTAAAAAACCAATAAGATGTGTAATGAATTAAATGTATATTGTTTTGCATTTAACAGTTTAGATGCACTTTATCACTAATTTAAAATATTTTTTTTATGGCAACTTTATTTAAATTTGTAATTTATATTTATAACATATTTTTAAAAGTTAAAGAAAAGCTTCAAATATAACTGTATCTAGCTAAAATATATCTAAAACTAAAATAAAAAAAAAATTAAATTGTACAGAGATCAAAAGAATATACATTTTAATGTACACTCTAAACACTTATAACTTATTATATTATTTATATTAACTCTGTCATTGCTAGTAAAGTTTTTATTCACATCTGTCAGAATAAATGAAGATATCGATTAAGAGTGATGTCAATTTTTGACTATTACTCTTAAAAAAGTGACAAAAATCTAAAAATAAATTCTTCCAACTTCAAAATGTAATTAAATTTATAACCTTTAAAAATATTATTACATCTATTATTAAATATTTAAGGATTGTTATAAATAATATCAAGATAGTTATTTTTATTATTATTTATATCTATAATTTAAAAAAAACAATATCCTTATGGCATTTCTAAGGAAGTAAACGATTTTAATTTCCTGCAAAAGCTATCAACGAAGAATTATGAACATTTATTTGTACACTACATTATATTCATTTATTTTTATTTCTTATATAACCAAAAGAAAAATAAATTATTTTGAATTGACTAAAATGTATAATTTTTCAAGTAACATTAAGATATTAAAATTTAATGAGTTTATATATTTTGAGATATGATTACATTTACGTACTGTAGGAAATAATATTTCTTCTTTTTTTTATATAATATATTTGATTTTGTTCTTCTTTTATATATTTTAATATAAAATTATACTGGCATCTTGTTTTTATATATTTATATATACTTGTATATAATAAATATATAAGAATACTTGCTTTGTAACATTAGCTTGCATTACAACGACCAAAAAAATACCAAATAATTTTCTAAAGCACTCAGAGTGAAAAATATAAGTATAATTTGTATGAAACACCACTCTCATGTTCGTATTGTGTTTTATAAATTTCAATCCGGATTTTTATTAGAAGAGGCTATTTAACCGGAACGATATACTTGAGTTTTTATTCTGCCGATTCATTGAACTGTATTAGGAATGAACTGGAGTTCACCTCATATGCATGTTATTTACTTCAATCTGGTTCACGTATTTAAGAGATATTAATTGAAATTATTATAAAATAAATTACTCATAACTTATTTTTTTTATAGTATGTGAGCGTCAGGACAGCTTAGTCAAAGATGTCGGATATTGAATAAAATGAGTATTAAGTCAAGTAGAAATTATCTTGGAACAAGGGCGGAGTAAACTATAGCAAGTGCATTTACAGATCAGGAACGAATAAAAAACAAGCAAAAAAGTCTATCATATAGCGGATATTTCGCGTTGTCGGTCGCGCCTATACTATATATTATACATGTCGGGAATGGCGATAGTAGAACGAAAAGGCTGTCGTTAAACTTTGCTTCCATATGGAATACAATATTGTAAATAAAAAAAATCTCATCTTTTAACACTCACTCTCCAACAACGTCACACAGACCGAATGACCAGGTCCGCGCCACTTACAAAGACGACTCTGTGCACGTGCCGCCATTACAAATCAGCTGATGCCACTGCTTTTGATCTACAACTAAGTAATCAATGGAAGAACTTTAATTAAAACAATATTGTTATCTACAACATATATGTAATTGTAGTTTAATATCTATAAATCTATAAATAGCTACTATACATATGAAAATTTTATTTAGTCCCTGATCTAGATATATTATTTAAATGTCAGAGTGCAAAGCCGTGTGTCTATTTCGTTCTGCAGCGAGCTGTCAAATGTTGCATTTGACTTGTTGTTAATATGAACATATCTGGTTGCTGTATTTCTGGAATAGTCGAGCGACACAGGTCAGACGGAAATAAAATGAGCGAGCTCAACCAATTTTGGACGCGTCTAGCTTTAGTGGCGCTTGAATAAAATATATGATATTGTCTCCGTTTTGGATTGACATTGGAATATTTTTTTTTACTTTTTTGTAACAACAGACTTTAAGACAATAATCTACATATGTTATGGAAAATTTCTAAAGACAACACTGTAGTTTATAATATAAATGTAAATGATTTTTTAAAGTATAGCGTATTTACCACACCTAATGATAATAATAAGTAAGAATTATAATTATTAATAAGAAGCGTAACTTTCAATTGTAAGTATGAGTGTAATGTTATTATTTTTGTTGTTTAGAGTGTCTGGGAATCCAGACCAAAGACGCAGACAGATCCATCTGACTACTTGACCCGAATCTTTAAAATAACAGGAATTTCGACTTACTTTTAAAAGGATTTTGCTTAATGGACAGACAACTTAACGAGTCCATCAACGTCACATTCTGTTTACGACAATGGATATTTGCAAACAAGATTATCACATAAACTGAAGAACTATATTAAATTTAGGAAACCAGCATGCTGCTCCAATGCATCCACTCTGAGAGAGTTCACAGGCATCAGTATGTATCAGAGAGTGATTCGACCAATTCTGCTGACAAATTTGGGAAAATTTGGTATTGGTTTTAAGTGATCCTTTCACTAAGATCATATACCTATCAAATATTCTTAAATAATCGTAATTAAGAGTTTTGACGGGAAAGTTCATTTTCTTAAAACATTTATTAAAACAACTAATAAATACAAATTAAATTTATGTTAAAATAATAAATCTTGTAAAAGTAAAAAAAAATATTATTTTATTTTTGGTGTAAGAGTTTTGTGTATTTTTTAGATATTTCTTTTAGTTTTAAGTTTAGTAAAAAGCGCCCTCACATTTTTCTAAATGTATTTATAAATATCAAATGTTATATGTATAATTTAATTATTAAACGACAAAGTTAAAGGTGTTGGTTGTAAAAGAATTAAGAACATATTCATCTTAACTTCTTCTATTGAAGTTATAACATCTTATGAGAGAATAAACCGCTTCGTAACGTAACGCATAACGGTATCAGTCCGTTTGGCTTCCCTTTCTGTCACGCATACGACAGCGGCTCCTCTCTCACTCTAACCAAGCCGTATTTCGGCATACTCGTATTTTGTAAAATTAAATTAGGATACTAATAATGTACATCCGCAAAATTTTCTTGTACATTTTTAAGAATTATAACTAAGAATATAATATATTTTATAATCAATAAAATATTTTATTATTAAAAAACATTTCCATACATTATTATATTAATATTCATTCATTCAAGTAGGTTATTAATAACCTGATTTTTCAATATTGAATAGTTCAACTTAAATTAGTTTAAGTTATTACTTCAGTCGGGTGTCCCGAGAAGCAGACTTGTTATTTTTTTCAATTGACGTTATATCAAAATGTAAAAAAATGGATTTGGTCCGTCCAAATTTATTTAAAAGTAAAACTCTCTAGTGAACAAAGCAGTAAATTAAATACACCGGCTGCTAAGGCTAGATTTGTTGTTAATTGAAATGCAACATATTCGGCACATTATAATTTCTAGTTCTAGAAACTATTTTATTCTGAAATAAATCAGATTATATTTTGCAATAAGTATTATAAACTTAAACAGCAAAAAATCTTACTTACCATATGTAATACATACTTATAATTAAATACAACAGTCTAATGGCTGTATAATTAATAGATATGTCGGAAATAGATGGCGCTGCTGTGGCGAATTCAATCGTTAGTGACGTCATCTATTCTAAAGTTAATTTCAGTTATTATGATTGTTGTAATTGTTTTCAATTGATTTCATTTGTAATTATTTTATTATTTATTGTTTGATTTTACTTCAACGACTGTTTATTTTATTATCGTGTTGGTACGTATTGACTCTTAAAATCAAAATATATTAAAAGAAGTGGAAACGCAAATGGTTTTGATTGGTTAATTTCAGTCAATTTGCCTGGATATAAACAATCCAAAAAATATATAGATTCGATTCATTTAAAACAATTAATATAAAATTTTAAGTTTTAATCTCAATTCTCAATCCATAAATCATGTAAGCAAAATGATGTAAGCCTATACAAACATGACTGTGAGGGTTAAGTACATACATTTTATCAACGTGTGTGCTGTAAGTAGCACCAAATACCAAAATAAGTAAATACGTCATTGCTGCGGTTAGTACACTCCATGTGTACGTATAAAACTTATTTTAAAATCAATAAAACCAAGTTTTAATAAAACGAAACAAACCGAACCGACATACAGACGACTCAAATCATAGCTATAGTTGGATATATCAGATGTGTATAATTGTAAATAATATAAAACTAAAAAGATAACAGTGTCTCAGTTTAAAAATGTTTTAAATTGTTAATACAAAAAACGAATACAGATAAAACTAATAATACCAAAGTGAATATATTTATTCTTTTGCCATTTTTAAATAATCACATAGCATTTTTTATTATGTCGATGTAAAAATGTTATATATGAAACAATAAGAACTACTAAGGGAAAAGTTACAGTGGATTATTAATTATTTACTCTTGCTCTCAGATCTTTGCAGAACACCAGCGAAAAGTGCGTGCATTTGGATTGCCTGAGTGTGGCCGTGGCATCGGGGCGAGATGAAGTGTCTTCAGAAATAGATAGAAATCTTCGTCTCTGGTTTAAATGATTATGTACACTTAACTAGTTAGTTAAGTGGTACAGTTGTACCGCTTTTAAATTTTTGTGGATCTTTTTGGTATCAGTAATCGGTTACAATGCTGATAGTAGCAGCCAGCCAGTATTTCTATTGAAATTCTGCAGACGTAGCGTATTGTAATTCATTTGATACTAAAAACCTTTCTTTATCTGATTGACACTTATACATATGCTATGTCGAAAGATATTTAATGAGCCGTTGCAGAAGCCAAGATATTTTTTTTTGTCACTCACCCATTGAATTTTGATTTGTTAAGTTATCCTAGTCTTTCCGTTTTATCGAACTTCCAAACGTAATTTAGCACTTAGTTTATAAAATTGTTTAATTTAAAATGTAATGTATAATGATCGAGTGAAAATAAAACATCATCTGTAGCACAATATTAAGATGTAGCCTCGTAGCAGCTGCTACGACCTATTTTTTTTTTTTTTGTTCGTTGGAAAAATCCGTTACGTATACCCCGTCGGCCAAGAAGGTGATGGCCGGGGGGTTATGTGGGACTACCTAGCAGCATAGAGGACGCTGCCATTTTTAAGGCTACCCACTAAAAAACCAACGGTTGCCCTCATCGCTATAGTGGGACGTCACGGGATCGCGTTAACACTCACCGTGACGCCCCTTTTTTTTTTTTTTTTTTTTTTTTTTCCCGGGGAAATGCGTTACGCACACCACCGCCAAGATGTTAACGACTCCCAAAGGTGTAGAGGGGGGGGGACCTCTGGGAGGGAGCGGTGGTAGTGTGGGACTCCCGGTCTAGAATGGACCGGTATACCCACTAAAACCCCGGGGACATTCCCGGCTTCGCCGTTAGGGAGGGGTTCTGGGAGACCGGCATAGCCTTTACGACCAGGACCCCTCTGGCGATTCCCGCAAGTTTGCAGGCCGCTCATGCCAGGAAGCGGTCATAGTGGGCGACCGCTTCCTCACCTCTTTTTTTTTTTAGGTGAGCATTTGTAGCGGACGCAGGCGCCCCCGCGCCTGCGCCCGCTGCTCACCGCCGCACAGGAGAGGCGACTCGCGCTCTCCTGCGTATCTGCCGTCTTCTGTGCGGAGGTGCGAAAGGGTCCTCCTCCCTCGCACGCTCCGCCGCCTCCTTCTGCTGCATTATCTCTTCGCAGAAGGAGGCGACCGCTACCCAAGCTTTTTCGCTCCCCAACATGGCTTTGACGACACCGGGGAGCGAGAGGTCGGGGCCGATTTCCGCAGCCATACTGCGGCGGAGCTCGGACCATGCAGAGCACACTTCAAAAGTGTGCTGTGCCGTGTCGTCTGGCGCGCCGCAGTGGCAGCACGTCGGACTCTCCTCCCGCCCGATGCGGTGCAGGTACGAGCCGAAGCAGCCATGGCCTGTCATTACCTGCACCAAGCGGAAGGAGAGGAAACCCCGCGGCCTCTCGAGCCAGTCCTTCAGGACAGGCCCGAGGGCATCCAGCGTGCGACGACCGAATGGGGCGGAGGCAAGGTCTTCCGTCCAGTGACGAAGGATGGCCTCCTTCGCCTCACGCCGCACTACCGCCTTCTCTTGCGGGGCCGGATGCTCTCCACGCGCCCGCTTCCCCGCCGTCCACTCGTACACTCTGGCGAGCACCCACGCCTCCAGCTCCCAAGGCGGTGTGCCGGCCAGAGCGCACGCAGCTGCGAAACCTACCGTGCGGTAGGCTCTTGCCACCCTTTTTGAAATGGCCCCTTGGGGCGCCCGAAGAGCGGTTGTGTTCTCCCTTCTCCGAAGGGAGTCCGCCCAGATGGGCGCCCCGTACAGAGCCATGCTCTTCAGGATGCCGGCATATAATCGCCGGCATCTAGCGCTGGGCCCCCCCAGGTTGGGCATCAGCCCAGAAAGGGCGTTTGCGGTCTTCAGCAGGCGCACGGACAGCCCGCTCAAATGCGGGCCGAAGTGCCACCTGCTGTCCAACAATAGGCCCAGATACTTCATCTGGGCCCCCACTTGTACCCGGACACCCGCCACGAAAATGTGGGCATCAGGAGGAGGGCGCTGCCGCGGGCCGTGGAAGTACACGGCTTCGGTCTTCTGCAGCGCCACCGTCAGACCTAGCCTGCCGATCCTCTCGACCACTGTCGACGCACCGGCCGAGGCAAGGTCAGCCGCCGTTCTAAAACTGCCGCGGGCAGTGAGGAGGGTGTCATCTGCGTAGCATATGACACCCGTGCCACGAGGTAGCCTTCCCCGCAGGATCCAGTCGAACCCAATGTTCCACAGGAGGGGTCCCAAGACTGACCCCTGCGGAACACCGGACCCGACATTGAACCGCCGGAGTTGGCCCGCTTTGTCTACGAGGAGGACTATCCGGTCCTCCAAGTAGTTGGCCAAGAGGCCCCGCAAATACCGAGGCACTCCGTGAAAGCGGAGTGCCTCAAGAATGGTAGAATGGGGGAGAGAGTTGAAGGCATTGGCTATGTCGAGTGACACAGCCAACAGCCCCTCCCCTTCTGCCATCGCCTCTTGTACCTGGCTCTTGAGCCGGGTTAGGGCGTCCACTGTCGAACGCCCAGCCCGAAAACCGAACTGGGCGTCAGACAGGTTTGGGCCCACGTCCCGCAGGTGGCGGTTTAGCCGGGCGGCGATTATGCCTTCGAACGTCTTACCGACCTCATCGAGCAGAACGATGGGTCGGTAAGCCGAGGGTGAGTCCGCTGGCCGGCCTTCTTTGTGAAGGAGGCAAAGCTTGCCTTCCTTCCATGGTTTCGGGAACCTCTCAGCCGCTAGACACGCGCTGAAAAGTTCCCGAAACCGCTCCTCCATGTGAGTGGCGGTGATGGCCACCACCCTCGCCGGCACACCGTCCGGACCTGGTGCCGTTCTTTTGGCGCGGAGCTTGAACACCTCCACGCCAAGTTCGCCCGCCGTTACCGGAGCCGTCTCGTCCTCCTCCTCCATAGGAGCAGCTTCCCGCGGGGGTGCCATTAATGGGGGGGCAAAGCCCGCGTCCCTGCCCGGAAACAGTGCCCGGACCACCCCGTCCAGCACCGTTGGCTCCAGGGTCTCAGCGACCGGGGGGCCAAAGGGGCGCAACTTGTTGCGCGCCGCTTTGTAAGGCCTCCCGAACGGGTCGGCGTCGAGGCCCACCAACATCTCTGCCCCCGCCGAGTCTCTGGCTGCGCCAATGGCCGACTTCAGAGCAGACTTGGCCTCCACATACGCGTCGTAGAGGCGATCTTCTACGGCCAGGTCTCGATGGCGCCTCCGGCGGCTCCTCGAGAACGCCCTCTTGGCGGCCATGCAGGCGGTCCGCAGCTCCGCTAGCTCCTGCGACCACCAGTATACGGTGCGTCGGGGGGGAGGACGGCAGGACCGAGGCATGCTGGAGTTGCACACCTCGGTCAGGGACACCTTCAGCTGGGCAGCCGCAGTGTCTACGTCGACCAGGACGGCCTCGGGCGAGAGCCAGTCTTGCAGGAACGCGGCCTCCTTCGCCGCCTCCAGGTCCAGGCGAGTGAGAGCCCATCGTGGAAACGGGGATTGGCGTAGCCTTGATCGGGCATTGCCCCTCTGGCTCTGGGTGGAGACGTCGAACCGCACGTAGCGGTGGTCCGACAACGTCTCCACCATTTCCACCCGCCAATTGCTGACACGCGCGGCTATCGCAGAGGTGGCAAATGTGAGGTCCACTATGGACCCACCCTGCCGCCGCACGCATGTCTGGACTCTCCCCCTGTTCAGCAGAGAGAGACCAGTCGACGCCGCCCACAGCTCCACTGCTCTCCCGCGCGCGTCGGAAACTGGGTTGCCCCAAGTAACCGACTTCGCGTTGAAGTCCCCCGACACACAGACCTGGCGTGGTGCTGCTCTCCCAACCACGGTGGTCAGGACACCGAGGAAATTCTCGAAGTCCCGAAGAGGGCGGTTGGGAGAGAAGTAAACACCTACAAGGGCCAGGTCTCCGACCGCGGCAGCCACGTATCCCGGTCCTCTCTCTAAGGGCGAGAGAGGAGGGGAGTCTGAGGAAGACCGCGTCGCTATCGCCACCAAGCCGTCCCTATCGCTCAGCCAATGACCAGGGACCGAGTACGGCTCGGCAACCACCGCTACGTCCACCAACCACTCAGCCATGGCCTGCACGAGCAGGTTCTGAGCCGCTGCACAGTGGTTGATATTGGTTTGGAGGAAGCGATGGATTGACCCCATCACTCGTCCATTGCTTCACCCTCTACTGGCGCGACCGACCCGGAGGCGGCGTTGGCAGCGGCGGCAGGGCGCTTTGGCGCCTGCGGCTTCCCCATCTTTTTTGGGGGGTTACACTTTTTCCTCCCCATAACATGGTTGGCTGGGCGGCCACTCGCGGCGCACACTGCGCAGTGCGGCTTGGCAGCTGTGCAGGATGCCACCATATGGCCCCGTATCCCGCAGCGGAGGCACGTGTCCACCCGATCCACCGTGGCCGGACACATGGCCCGGGTGTGCCCGATCCCGAAGCACTTGAAGCAGCGGAAAGGCACGCTGTCAAGTGTTCGGACCGCGGCCGAGCTGAACCCGACCAGTATCCGCCCCTTGGCTAGTACGGCTTTAGCCGCAACAACCGGGCATTGCAGGCGCACGGCGCCCAGACCACCGCGCCCGGCTCTAATGTCCCGACCCTGTACTGCCTCGACGGGACAGCCCCCTGCTGCCGAAATAGCTGCCACTACTTCCTCCTTGGTCACAGAGTCGTCCAAGTCGGTCACCTCCAAGGTTACCGACCTCGTCGGCCTGGCCACCTTCGCCACGTCCACCACGGCCTCCCGCAGTTTTGTGGCAAAAAGGTCAGCGTTTTGCCCGCCCGTCACCCCTGGGAACTCGAATATTCGGGCTCCCGTTTGGGTCCGGCGGCAGGTGACCTTCATCCCCAGCTCTACGGGGTTGATGTGCGCTCGAGCCCGAGTCAACACGGACTCGTACGTCTCACCCCGCTCCTCAGCCTCTGGGGAGATGGTCACCGTGACCGCAGCAGACTTGGGAGGAACGAGTTTTCTCCCGCCGGCAGGGGTCCTCTTGGCCTTCTTTGCCATCGCCTTCGTTGAGACGCCGGCTTGGGACTTCTTGGCCTGGGGCTTCTTAGCCTTGGCCTTCTTGGCCTTGGGATTCTGGGCCTTGGCCTTCCCTCCCTTCCCCACCTCCGTCCATTCTTGGTCTTTGGGGGGTGTGGTCGCCCAGGAGGGTTCCGCTCCATCTCTTGGGACCTCAGTCCTAGCTTCTGCTGCACCCGCGCTAGTGTTGAGAGTTGGAGCCGGAGCCGGGGCCGGGGCCGACTTCTTCCCTACGCCCTTGCCCTTGGAGGGCTTTGGGGGGGGTTTTCGGAGTTGCGGCAGCCCACTTAAACCTGGGATCGATGACGGGCCTGCATTGGCTCCTGCTCTTCTATCCGCCGCGAGCGGTGGACGCAGGCGTGGCTCGGGCAGGAGCCGATCCTGAATGCCTGCGATGCAGGCTCTCACGAAGGCTCTCTCCTCCATAATCACCTTCCGGAGAATCTCCTCTAGGTTGGCTGGGGACGAGGGTCCTCGCGCCTCCGACGCCTGAGCAGGCGGGTTATTGGCTTCAGCCAGCTTCCCGCGCAGCTGGTTCACTTCAGCCTGCAGGCGATCCACCCTCCCCTGCAGTTGACGTGTCTCCTCATTCGCGCTGCGCTGCGCAAGCTCCTCTACGATGCCGTGCATGCTAATTGCACGGCATTTCAGGGCCTTTTGAAAGGTCCCTTTCAAATTGGAGGACTTGGAGGCGACCTCTACGATCTCTTCCTTGTCCTCCTGTGCCATCTGGAGCAGTTCCGCCACGGAGTGGTCCGCGTACAGCACGCAGGACGCTCCGTAGCCGGCCTTGGCACGGGTGGTGCGGGCCCGTTGCTCCTTGGCTGCCACCACCTCCTCGAGGTCCGATTGGGCTTCGTCACGCTTTGTACGCATGAGGGACTCTCTCAATTCGCGCTGAGCATCCTCAGTGCAAGACGAGATCTTTTTAGCCTTTGGCTTCTTTTTACCGCCGGTTGAGTCCGACGTCGACTCGGTCCTTTTTATAAAGGATCGCTTACGTACGATCCGCTCGGTCGATACCGAGGGCTCCGTGTCGGACTCCGACACCCCGCTATAAAAGCTGTAATAGCTGCCAGCCACAGATGGTGCGCGGCTGGATTCCTGCTCATCCTGGTGTTGGCCCTGAGAAGGGCCTTTGGGTTGGCCCTGAGAAGGGCCTTGGAGTTGGCCCTGAGAAGGGCCTTGGAGTTGGCCCTGAGAAGGGCCTTGGGGTTGGCCCTGAGAAGGGCCTTTTGGTTGGCCCTGAGAAGGGCCTTGGGGTTGGCCCTGAGAAGGGCCTTGGGGTTGGCCCTGAGAAGGGCCTTGGGGTTGGCCCTGAGAAGGACCGTGACGCCCCTGCGGTAACCCTCCATATGAGGGTGCTCCGAGCAACTTAGGGCACCCTCACGACGCAGGCCTATAGGACGTGAGAGAGGTCACCCTCCCCTCCCACCGAGGCACTGCAGACTAGGTAACGAAGCGGCGGGCATAATCACGCATTCGTCTACCTAGTCTCCCACGACGGAACGAATCAGTGGTAGAGGCAAGCTCCCTGATCCGCTCGGCGGCCTCCTTCGCGGCAATGACTAGCTCGCAGAAGGAGACCATGACGACCCAAACGGTCTCACTGTCCAGCATCTTGGGTATGACACTAGATAGTGAGATCCTGCTATCAACCAAGACGGCAGGTCTTCACGCTGGCGGTCCCACGCCACACATTCCGCCAGAGTGTGACGAGCCAAATCCGTGGGCTCATCACAGTGGTGACAGCCAGGGGTAGCCTCTCTCCTTGCCACCCTGTTCAGATACTCGCCGAAGCAGCCGTGCCCCGAGAGCATCTGCACAAGGCGGAACGTCAGTGTCCCGTGCCGCCGGTCTATCCACTGCTCAAGGTGTGGTCGAATGGCCTCTATAGTGTACAAACCGGCTGCTGGGGACTCCAGCATGCGTCTCCACCGTTGGATCAGGGTCTTGTGTGCTCCGATCCTGATCCTAGCAGCATCAGGCGTGACGGCCCTGGCCCGGGCCTCAGCCCGGTGCCAGTACACTGCGGCGAGGACCTCGGCCTGGAGCTGCCAAGGAGAGTCGCTTGCCAACAGTGTCGCCGCAGTAAATGATACCGTACGGTACCCCCTGATCACTCTCACCGCGATGGTCCTCTGCGAAGCAGCTGCTACGACCTACAGTTTAGAATGTAAACTACAATGTAACTTAAGTGGCAAACAAACAGACTAGATAAGCGGACAAATAAAACTACTATTATAACTAACTATAATGCACCTGTGGGATTAATTTATATTATAAAGTCCTCATATCAAACGCTGAACTCTTACTTCCGATAAATATTTTAGTTTTTATAAAATAAGTGAATCTTTATTTGCAGTTACTCCTTGCGTATCAGTGCGGCAAGAGAGTAACAAGTCTACCTTAATGACGAGTGGTGAAAGTCCGACGTTTACAAATATAGATGAAGAAAATCTCTTGCCATCACAGTGCCTTTAAGTAAATGCAAATAATAATTATATTACCTACCAAAAAACTCTTAATGATATAATATATATGATAAATTACTTTGAAATAGTGCATTTTATTAACTTTCTTCATGATTGCTATGCGCTATATAGTTTTTCTTTACTGTACATTGCCATTGTCTCGAACTTTTACGGTCTCTTCTTTATATGATATGATTCTAAAGTCAAAGGATATAATAAAAAATTATATAGTGATGAAAATAACTTCATTTGTAACCTTTAAGTATCTATATTTTGAAATAAAACTATTTTATATATCTTGAAATAAAACTATTTTATAAACGCGTATAATTTGGTTACATTTTGTATTTTAACCCGACGTTTCGAATACTTTGCAGTAATCGTGTTCACGGGTTGACGAGATGTAAATGTCTGTCAGAAAGTCTTAGTATTTTCTTAAACTTTCACGTCCTTAAATTTTCATCTACCCTTAAATACGATTGCTGAAAAGCATTCGAAACGTCGAGTTAAATTTAAAATCTTATATATTTACTTTAGTTAATACTGTTAAAAATAATTTTATTTCCTGTGTACCTCTTTATTGTTTGTTTATTGGTTTCAGCAGTTTAAAAAGCCATCATCATCACATGGCAACATTCTATCGATTGCTATTTAAATCTGTCTGTCCTCAGTTGTATTATTTTGTTGAAATTGTAACACATAAAAATATGTTAAAAGAAATGTTAATTATTGTAATTTCATATGATTGTCAAATACTGTCGCATTCATTAAATTAACATTGTGTTTTAATTTACATTCATATAACATAATATAACACAATGTTTTGTTTCTTGTAAATATTTTTTTTAAAGTACCAGATTTATTTTTCGTTTTTGGTTAAGTTTTGGATCGGTTAAGTGTCACGTTCCAGCAATATTAGCTAAGTTATGTTCTCACAAACGTACAAACATTGTAGAAAGAAAAATATTGTAATATATTTAATGGAGACTAAATGTAACTCACTGTCTGACAAGTATTTTTTTTTTTTTGGAGGTAAGAAGCGTAAGTATTTTATTGCTTTTTTTGATCTATTAATAAAGAAATAAAACAACATTACACCTTTGAAATGTGTAATGTACTTTTATTTCTTCTCTTTTACCTGTGATTTTGTATGCTTTTCTGATTATCTTAGCAAGAACAAAACACAGAAATCAATACTAATGATATTTGTGGTAATTAATAAATAAACTACCAATACTGCAGGTTTTACATTTAATTTTTCAGTCGAATGTCAAAGAGGCTCGCCACCAAACTAATTTACTACTTTATTGTACCGTTTTAACTTTAAAAAAAATGTTTATAACACCATTTTCCTTTGAATATTACTTTAAATATTAATGATTCTAATTTATAGATGATACTAATAACGAAGACTTCAAGGGCTAATCAACATCTTCATGTGAAATGAATGGTTTAGGACGTAGATTCGGACTCCACACCTGAACAGATATAGGTTTAAATACGATTTTTTATCGTTTTGACTTTGTCACTTGAAACCAGTACGACATTTAAAGTCGTACCAAAAACTGTACTCTAAAAAATACCTCTATTCAGATTACTATTATAATTGTTCTAAACACATGAAATGCGGTAACACTATTTTTTGGGTCATTATTATTCTTAAACTGACTTTTACAAATTAATAGAATACAGAAATATAGGAATATATATCACAGGTATTTATATCATAATAAGTGCTGGAAATGCGACCTTTAAAAAATTTATGTTTTCAACGTTTTATAAAAGTTTAAATTCAATGCTATTGAATATTATTTTATGGTATCTTTGATTATTGGAAATATTTATTCAATCTTTCCTGTTCATTATTATATGATAAGATGTTTTAATCAAAGAAGATTAAAAAGTGCAAGTTGGCACTGTAAAGTGTAAATATACCCGCTTGAAATACACAATATTGCATCTTATATCAGCTGATATCGAGCAGTGTAATGCTGTATTTATTTATATGTTCTGTAAGTATGGACTTACTGTATACACTGTTAAAAGTGTTTTGCTTTGCTCATTGCTGTGGTCGAAAGCGTGTTGTATTACAAATAGCTTGCTCAGCAATTAGAGAGTGCTAGAACCAAGTAAGTAAACAGAGCTTAACTTGCAATTTAGTTAGCTTCAAATTTCGACACTGCTTTATTTTTCCATTATGCTATATACTATCATAATTTAAGGGTAGTGGAAATATCTTAAATATAACACATTTATAGGTAAATTTTCCACATTATCATTTAAGTCTTACTTTAATCTGGGGGAGGTGTGTGTAATTAAATTAAATCTTTTAGACTACCAGTACTCAATATATTTGTATTCGGTACTGCGTCAGAATGACAACCGATCAGTGAAAGTTTGTGCGCTGCGACATGGTGCGGGCGACGTCTGTCAGTACCAAATGACTAGGGATTGACGTAATGCTATTAATTTTTTTCTTTTACAATACTCAGAGCATAAATCTAGTTCTCTTTAATGTTGTTATACAAATTAATGTGTTATTCCGTTGTGCAGTGTAATTCCGTGTATGAACTTATCATTACTGATACAAAATAATCAAAATAGGGCTAATGCTTTTTTTTCGTGACAACATTTTTTCTGTATAGCGCATCAGCGCGGAGAATATTTTTTTTACCCGTGTGATGCTGTCAGTACGAGCGCTAGCGCCGACTCTGATATGAGTTTAGATGAATAAAATATATCTTTTCTTAGCAACCTTTTAAGCAATCCGACCCTATATACGTTCTGTTCTTTCATGAATATAATTATAAGCTCTTTAACAATAAAAATTTAACTATTTACGCACAATATACATTTAAAAAAAAAAACATCGACTTTCAATCGTAGCAGTACATCCCCTCACTAATGCGTTATGTTATACGCATAACACTTTGCCTAATTTTCCTTTCTATAAGAGGTTATTTGTAGTCCAGATCATTGTTATTGGATTTATTTTAATTTACCACAATTATTATACATTACTAATGTGGTATAACTAAAATACTAAATTATAATTTGTAAATCAAACCAAATCTCAAGAGCGAAACGAAATGTTACTGACAGTGTCACCCGCACCATGCCACAGCGCACAAGGTATAGTTAATAATTACTCTTAAGTAATCAAATGCTACGACATATTCAAGTCTAGAGTTATGTGTTTATTTTAAAAAAGGTATAATCTTCTATCATCATTGGTTGTCATCTTATCTTCAAAATTGTAATACAAATATTTGATTTGAAAACGGTCCGTATTTAAACATTTGATATTATTAAAAAATAAATAACAAGGTTTAAAGTCTTTCTTATGTTTTATTATTGAATAGTTACTTTAATGGAAGGTGACCTAAAAATTAAATTATGTGCGCATAAATAATCCAATACTAGAGGAAACTAGAGATTCTTACTCTACTTTATTTGGATGACGTGGTGATACTATTACAAGATTACATGCAGTTTGTTGAACCAGCTCTACGTAGTCACAAGTCATCATGAATCATGTATGAGCCGCGAGCTCACTGTTTATTCACAGCGCTAGCGACGAATTAATACTGTACGATTGGATTATTCACCATTTATAAATGAATAGTAATGTCTCATTATTATTTAATGAATAACTTAAAGTTATGTGAATATATGGTTCATAGTAATCAGCGGTTGTCATAACATATATTTTAAATGATAACATTCCATACTAATTATTATTAATAGACAAGAATATAAGTTTTACCTAATAATATATTAAAATGAAGTTGCACACTCTTAAAAAGCAAATTATTAAAAAGTTTATTAAAGAAATTTCTTTTAGTTTTCGAAAAAATCTTGCTTCAAAACATATCTATATCAAGGATAAATAATAAATAAAATTAATTAAAAACTAAATCGCAGTACTTCGCACTCATACGAAACATCAATATTATGACAATAGATGGCGCTTGGACGTTAATTTCTAATTGTCATGTAGTGTGGCCAATTAAACTCAGTTCAATTATAGCAAGGCCATAAGAATGTATATTTATAGCATAGTTATTAACACAGAGACGAGGAAATAGCATTTTTAATTGATAATTTATACTAAATTATTGACTTAAGGGGTTAAAAATAAATAAGTTATTTGATTCGTTGATGTAATAAAGTCATAAAATAGACGATTCTAGTAAAACTTTAAAAGCTTCATGTTGCATATTCGATTATACTTTGGTGATAAAGTTGATTTACAAAACAGTATTTGCATAATTGAAATTTTTAATGTGGTATTCTTTTATAAATAGATGCTGTAAGGAAGAGTTTGAGTTAAATCGGTTTTCTTGGTTTCATGAATTTTATAAATTAAATTATAGTAAAACGTTTACCGTTGAAAGACATTGTTTGTATTTATTGGTCTTTTAATATTAAAAAAATAAAGCTCGATACACCTTACATTTACGTTAGAAATAAAAACGATAACCGTAGTATATTTTCTGTAATATAACTGTAAGAAAAGTTGGGTTAGTTTGTGATAAGAAATTTATTTTATTATAACATGCTGAAGGAATCACTGTAGACGCACATGACGTCACCACACTCTGCTCAATACTTGATGCTCTCTCACACGCTCTGGTACATCTCACTTGCCGCTTGCTAGACATTTTGAACTATCTAACTTAGAAACTGAATTATTTAATATCTTCTCTGTAAAAGAAAATTACCCCTTAACTGAAAAATTCTTTTGAAAAAAATTTAATATCCTCATTCAATTCAATTTCTTTATAATTTAAATATATATATATATATATATATATCACAAACTTTCTCACGACCTTTAACATTTAAGTTAATGGATTTAAATCACACACATCTTATTGCTCTCACTATATAAGGTGAGATACAAAAGGTGTGAGAGGTATCCGACTCCCTGGTTGGTGTATGTTGGTAATTAGCAGTTGTAATTGGGTCGGGCGACATTCAGTAAGCGTCATGACGGGTCGAGTACCAGCTTTTGTAATATTTATCACTAATGAGACTTTATAACACTTGAAGTATTATTTTTTTTTCATACATAAGATTATTTTCTCTGTAATGTTAAAAAATATCAGTACAGCATATGTTTTGACATCTGCTTTACTGATATTTTTTAATTTTAAATTCCATTAAATGACCTCAAGTGACCCACGAGAATACGTAAGTTATATAAATACTTCAAGTATAATAATGAGTATACACTTTAAATCATAATTTGGCTTTGCTAGATAATACAATTATAATAAACAGTTTGCTTAGAGTAAGACAAATATTAACTTTTTTGTAAAAAAGAAGCTCTTTGTTTATACATTTATATATTAGGAACTAAAAAATATTGAGAATTCTTTTATAAAAAGATACATAGGGAATTTTGAAAATGTGACTGTTTATTAAAATTAAAATATTTTTGAAATTTTACTCGGCACGAGGTATTGTGTTTATATTTTGGGCTCAGTGATTTAAGCTTAAAACAGATATAATTAATTAAGACTGCAACTTAGAAATATATACGCAGGAAGATCAGGTCAATTGTGTCAAAAAGTAGAAAAATAGTAACGTCAAAGAATTTGAAGGATATTTCAATACAAAGTATTATATTACCACTAATCTCTGTATTTAACAAGTTAGTAGAGACATATTTAATAATAAGTATTTTATATATACCAATTTGTTCATTAAACCCATTTATTAGAATATTACATATTAAATTAAATTGATCTTATACAATTAAAAAGATATGAAAATTTTTCATATTCATTTAATACTTGTTCAAAAATAATATATCTTGAGACTAAAATAAAATAAAAACAAATAATAACTGAAAGCATGTTGTAACTGGACTCTGATAATTAAAAACTGATCCTCTCACTGATGCGTTTTGAAAATGTGATTTCTATTTTCTTTCATAAAATTACAAAAACTTTTGATGAGTAGCTATCATATATCACACTAAATCAATCTATATGAAGAAACGAAATTACCATTTACAAAAAGTTAGACATACAAAATACCTGAAGTGAAATTATCTCATGAGTGGATTTTGACCAGATAAGTACAGTTATTTTATAATGGCTATTATACACTGTTACATATTCTTGTGCCTTTAATTAAATTTATAGTAATATTAAACCGCGAAAACGTTAGTTTGTTGAAACGCGCTACTTTTCAAAACTACTGGATAGATTTAAAAAAATCTTTCTTATTATGATGGGAAACTTCATGAGGAGACTATAGGCCATCTAGTTTTATGCTGCTGTTCTTATCCCAAAAATAAATAACGTCATTTATCCACGGATGAAACCGGGAGTAACAGCTAGTTACGGATAACTTAAGTTGTATGTGTTAAAAAGATAAGTAATTACTTTCAATTACGAATATATAAAATCATCAAATGTAAAATAAAATACTACGCTTTTTAAAATAAATTAATTATATACTTTTAAATATAGAGCCAAATGCGATTCACATAATATTACAGAATTGTAATTTCTTTCCCATCAACAATGTACTCGTTCATAGACTTTCAGATATACAGTCTGCGTGTATAACATATTCATAACCTAATAATATATACATTAACATATTTTTTAGATTTAACTTACAACTAGTTGTAATTTTAATTTCGTCGGGTCGGCTAATAGAAAATGCTTCTTAACATCAAGTCTGCCTATTGTATTATTATCCATAAAGATCAAATAAATAAAATGTAAATACTCTTGACATATATTCCATATAAGAAAAAACAAACATTTAGTTACAAAATTCAGTCACGCTCTTTAGTTCGTTTTTCACGTCTGACCTTTTTCACGACACGCATAGCACTGTTCACACATTATAGGGCAGTTTTTAAAAAAGTCACTCTAATAACTATTATTAGTTTTATCTTATTTCAGAAAAATTTGGAACTATTACTTAAATATCATAAATCCATTAAAATAAATTAGCTATTAATTATTTAAGTGTTATTGTTTTACTTTTTCATCAAATTTTCGTGTAACAACATCGTCATTTATAAAATATCACCTAATCGCATGTCTGACGGGATTTTAGTGTACCTCAAAATATTAAAATTTAAGTCAAAATATGACGAGTCCCTAGCAAATATAATTATATTTCATATAAATACTTTGCAACGTAAGAGAATGTTAAAATATAGAAATACCTTTATAAATTATTAGTTTCCGGAAGTATAAGAAACTTTTGATTTATTAAATTATAATAAAATTATATCAGACAGAAGACAGCTGCACACATAGTTCTGATTTGTAAATAACATATAAATGAAATTTTATTTAATTTCATTAAATTCAAACATATTATTATAACATATATTCCCTACATTACATATTAAAAGTAATGAAATATCACTCTACTCTGTACCTACCCTTGATATCATGGTCGTAATTTGTGGGTGACCTCAGTGCGAGTCCCAGTGACCGCAGCGCCCCCACTCTCTTCATTAGACCGAACGATATTCGCTAGAAACACGTGCAGGATACGACTGTCTAGGCACTGTTTACGTGTTAATATTATTTTTTTTTTTAGTTAACAAGGCAGTATTTAACAATAATATTACAAAATATAAAATAAAACAATAAAATGTCAATATAACTTCACGTTTTACATAGTTCTAAATAAGGTTATTCAAATTTCCCTCACTATATAAATTGAGATACAAAAGGTGTGAGAGGTATCCGACTCCCCGATTGGTGTATGTTGGTAATTAGCAGTCGTAATTGGGTCGGGTGACATTCAGTAAGCTTTATGACGGGTCGAGTACCAGCTTTTGTAATATTTGTCACTAATGAGACCTAATAACACTGGAAATATTAATATTAACACATGCAATAAACAATCTTCTTTATAACTACTAATCTCAGTGTAAACACGTCTTTTGGAGCTTAAATAACCAGATACATTTTAAAAAATGTTTTAAATAAATCCTTAAACTGGTCATACAAAAGGTTAAATAGGTTCCTCTAAGCTCCGCTTAAGCTTATGAATAAAGACAGTGGTTTCAAAACTAGTCAGAAAATTTAACATAGTCGGTAAATATATGAGATATTGTATATGAGGTTAAAAATGCTTTCTTAAATCGATTTCGTAACTTTTGTAACAAATCGATAATCAAAATCAAATTTGTATTATTTCGGCGTTTTTTGGTTAAATGCAATAAAAGAGAAAACTTAAAATGTGATGTGATTATTTTATATGAGAGCCTATTAATTGTTTTTTTTTTTTTTTTTTTTTTTTTTTTTTATTTATTTATTACTTTAAAGATACAAAAGTTTTCTTTCTTGATGCCCTAAAACTCTCAAGAGTTTATTCGAACACTGCATATTCCTCTTAATATTAGAACAAAATTAAATTAAATAAATTATATAAATGCAAAAATTTTAAAATAATAGTTTGAACCTGTATTAAATTCAACTTACAAATTATAAATTACTAATTAAACAAATACAAAAATATAACTGACATAACATTTACAGTATTATTTGATCTATTAGAAAAGAAAATATTAAAAAAAAATCCGGAATAATATTATTTGTACTTAACAATAATGTTTCTTTTTATCACTATCGAGGTAAATTTATCTTGTATGAGTAAACGACAAATATTTCATTTTCTTGAAAATTTTGATGTTTTAGTTTATATATAATTATGGTTATATTAGTTTAATTTAATTTTCTTCTTTAGAATACGTTCATTCTAAAGAAAAAAATGTCTTAAACTTAAATACTTCGATACTAATATTGCTTATAAAATATGTGATTTAATATTGACATAAAAATCTCAAGATATATATTATTCTTGAAATTCTAAGTAGGATATGTTTATATTCTAATATACTATGTTTGGTTCCGTCCATGAATATTGTACTAATTCATACTTTTTCATTTTTAAATTAATATACAATTAATAAATCATTAACACAATCATTTCATCTATATTGACAACTTAAATATTAACAATTATTGTTAGTTATTATTATACAGCTTATGTGTAATAGAAAATTAATAAAATTTCAATTAGTTTTAGAAAAATACAAAAGCTTTACTAAATTTGAGCAGAACTGATGATAATACAAGGAGCGTGTTTGTTTGTGTCAAACCACGTCGGTCACCTCTACCTAGTCACAAGTCATCATGAATCATGTATGAGCCACGAGCTCATTGTGTTTACTCACAGCGCCACTGAATTGTATCCGTGTTAAAGCATATTGAACGAACAAATGTGAGATTTGGCATCGTTAAGTTAAAAATAAGTGATGAATCTTATTTCAAATAGTCACTAAAGTTGGAAGGAAAATAGTATTTGTATTTTTATTTTAACATACATTATAAAAATAATTATCACTCCCTGTACTGTGAGTAAATTCTTAGTGACCGCAACGACGCCATTTTCATTATTATGTGATTGAAATAGTTGCAACAATCACAAGTAATCTGTATTAAGACTGATTTTGCTAACTATTGAAAATCAAAAAGTTAAATACTATTTTCGTATTGACAAACTATCATCAACTTAATTATATAAAAGATATTTAAATAAAAGATTAAATTAAAAAAAACACAATCGACCTCAATAACAAGTCAATAAACGCTGCCAGCAGTTAGTTTTCAGTGCAGCCAATTGTCATCAGTTTAGTTATACCAAGTAGATTAAAAATAATTGTTATAGCGTAAATAAAATTAGGGTAAAGAGAGAAATAAGACAAGTGGTAATGGGTGCAAGCCCCATTACATTAGCTTATTCTTTAATAAAAATATTATATTATTTTATTTATTTATTTATTCCTAATATGTTATTTATAAGTAAATTATTGTAATTTGCAGATTAAAAATGGTTGTGTAATATATCTTCAAAAAACCGAGCACGTGTCTCTCGATACTAAAGCCTCTTGATACTTGATACTCTTACTATCATCTCACCAGCCGCCTGCTTTAAATCTTGAACTCTACTATTGTATTTCACCAGAAAATTGTCGCATTATTTTTTTATTATTAAATAATAAACATTCAAATTAAAATAACTGGAAGGAGACTAATTTATAGTCTAAAACAATTTCTATTTAACATTAATGTACATTTTGAGTATTAGCTAAATATTATAATTTCTATAGATCTCTTTTTTTTCTCTTTCCTTTATTCTTTCGAAACATTCTTTAATTTAATTCTCAAGTGTTATTACAGAATTCGAGAGGCCTATATACTGGAACTGTCAAACAGTTCCAGTAATTTGAGTTAACATAACCCAAATAATACGAAATTTTGCTAAAGTTAGATGAATAAATCGTTATAAAGAGGTTGCCCTATGATGTATCTCTTTTTAATTGGACTAACTTTAACACATAAAAAAGAAAATGTTATAAAATAAGTATGTGAGGACTTACCCTGATGATATGGTACTGCTATGGGCCCCACAAACGTATCGTTTCGAACTTTGGTAAGAATATGTGAAAGCTTTGATAAAAATATGAAAATGCCGATTCTCATGATTATAACTCCAATCCAAGAAAAAGTGAAGTTTTAATTTTTCAAATCTGGTAAATATTAACCCAAGCACCTCCTTTAATCCTTGCTGACTTAAAATATCGTCAAGAGTTTTAAATATTTAGGACACATTGTCACCTCTTATTAAGAAGAAAACATTGCAAAAGAACGGAAATCTGATCGCCTGCAGATTTGCTTGATTCGATTTGATACAGTTAAAATTAAGCTTTTTAAAGCGTTTTATCGGTTTTTTTACTCCAAGAATACAAGAAAACGAATAAGTACGTTGACAAAAGCACGTGTATACAGAAGATTGTTTTTGCCTTTATAAGGAAGAAAGCAGCTTCACTCTTACAGCTATTGTGTGACAACTCTAACATTCTGAAATGCTCAGGTATAAAAATATTTTTTGAAATTTAAACATTTGTAATTGCTACAAATTGTTACAAAACGTCAGAACAATAGTTCCTAAGACCCCTCGTAACTAACTCACTAATAATATTGCATTAATCTGAAATAAAAGAATAACTTCTATTATTAATAAGCTTTGCTAAACATTATGATGTATGCTATGGCATTATAATCAAATATTAATAAAACCTTGCATTTTATAAATCCTAAATCATATATATATATATATGAATAATTGGAAATCATCCATCTCCAATTTTCAGTTATACAGATATCTCATCATCTTTAATAAGGATATCATCAGAGAAGGTTTATATTTTATTGTCCCATGTCTTTAATGAGTATTAAATATTCACTTCATAACTATATAGCAATTATTATTTACAAAATGTTTGATTAAACACCAGTTGAATAAAACGGTGTCACAAGCTCAGTTTTATATAAAAGAATTCAAAATTCTTATTGGTGAGTCCTTTTTCTTGCTGTTTTAACATATTATTTGTTAGGCAAAGTATACATCTCTGTTACATGTTCCTCACAAGAGTCTGGTTATAAAATATTCAGCACACTCTCAGTTCCGTTTTTTACGTTCGACCTTTTTCAAGTTACACATAATATTAGAATACTAGTGTTTCATGTAAGTCAGTAAACAGTAATGTTTAAAAACTATACTTCTATATACTTTTATACCACCCACATCGTTCTTTTAGCAAGAATGTTGAAATCACAGTCTATTGTTTAAAATTAAAATTATTATAGATTGCAACATAAAATATGCATACTTAAATTATATTTATATAACTATATTCGTATGTTTATATTATCAATTTTATTGTGTTGTAGTCATAACGGTTACTTCTATTTAGATTTTAACAACGAAATAGCACTCTTCGATATTTCAGAGTGTCTTTATTTGTTTCTTAGGCCTGTAAAGTCTTAAAAGTATATAAAATTATAACATAATTATATTTATCAATTAAATTATTAAATAAAAAGATAACGATGTTACACGCAAGTAAATGAATTAAACATATATGATATAAAATAAAAGAAATCCTTAGTGATTTGAACCTGTGACCCTTGGGATAGCGTCAGTTTATCATTTTCAATGATTTTAATTGAACAATATAGCTAATCCATTTTCCAACCAGTAATATATATCCTACTACATATAGTATATTTGTGTTATTAATTACAGGAATGTAAATATTAATAGGTGCAGAAGAATGTTTAAAAGACCTTAGTATCTAAAAAAGTTCTTATTTTTATATTTCTTGTTTTTTCAGCATAATATTAAGTAAAGTATATATGTTAAATATTTCTTACAAGAGAAGGCTGTCTATAAAATACTCGGTATTCTCTCAATGGCTTTCTTTATTCACGTTTTTATTCATTCAGGATATACAAAACGTTACGTTGTAGAATATTTTTTTCAATTACATATACAAAACCTCTGATTGTCTTTACATTTAAAGTATGGAATCAGATCTGTCTGTGTGTATTATTTAATTTTCTTGTTTCATATTCAGATCTAAACATTTTTTTGTATTCAACACAAAATGGACTGTACTTTATTTTCTTTAAACTCTTTACCTCTCTATTTTTCAATTTAACTTATTAAGGATAATATCTTTTTATACTCATGTTTTATTTCTAAAGATATACGATTAGATTATTTGTAAAGAAAAAGTTAAAACACATTTTTAATAATAAAATTAAACCTACTCAATGTTTTTAAATTTAATTTCACAAACATGAAAGTTTTAATAATCAAATAATATCAAAAGAATTCTTACGAAACTGAGCTTTGAAAGCACTATTTAGCTCTGTCGAGTGGCGAGTTTCGAAGCCACAATGCAGAGGTGTAGACGCGTAGCAGCTGCTACTGCTAACAGCTGCTACTGGTTTAGATTCAAGATTATTTACTCTTTGTTGGTTTGTTTTATATTTCTTAACGTGTGTATGTTTGTGTAATATATTTTAACATAAAGAGTGTCTTAGAAAGTCTTGTAATGGTTTAGACCGACATAGTTTTATGAATGATTTCAATTGAACTAGTATTATAAATATAAAAATATTAAATTTCGTCTGTCAATCGCAAAAAAATTGTTGATGGAGAAAGAACGTGAAAAAATTGTACAACCAGCTTATATATATTCTTAACCAGTAAAAATATATAAACGCAATGGTGACATGTTATAATTTACATAACACTTTGGAAATTATTATAAATAGAAAATTATTGAATGCTTTAATTTATTATATTTGCACTCGCTCTTGCAACCATGGTATCGCTCACAATTTTATTTACAAAAAATAACAATGACCATTTTAAATCGAACGTACTGTTTTAAAAAGTATAAATAACTATAGTTTATTTAAATAACATTTAAGAAACTCGATTTTAATAAAATATTCAAGAACAATGAAACAAAAATTATTTATATTTTAATCTTTTATATTCACTATTTTAATGTAACATGTTCAAGATCACTGTAGACGCACGTGACGTCACGACCGCTGTAACACGTGGTTCCTCTTATACTTGATATTCGTACCCTCACTGCGACACATCTCATCCACCGCCTGCTGGAGATGTTATATTATATATTATTATACTTAATTTTATATTTAAAATTAAATAAAATTAAAAAAAACTTAAAAGCAATACACTCTTGATCATTATTATATTTAAATGTTATTTCTTTTACTTAAGATGAATCATATATCAGATAGTAAATTATTAATTATGGTGTTACTCGTATCGTATATAAAATTGACGACCTAACTTTTTAAGTGAATAGAATTAAATCACATACACCTTATTGCTCTTACTATATATGGTGAGATACAAAACCTGTGAGATGTATCCGACTCCCTGGTTGGTGTATGTTGGCAATTAGCAGACGTAATAGGGTCGGGTGACATTCAGTAAGCTTCATGACGGGTCGAGTACCAGCTTTTGTAATATTTATCACTAATGAGACCTAATAACACTGGAAATATTATTATTTACATATGCATAAAACAATCTTCTTTATAACTACTAATCTCAGTGTAAATTCATCTTTTGGAGCTTAACCAGACATAGAAGGTTAAATAGGTTCCGCTAACCTCCGAGCTTATGAATAAAGACCGTCAGTGTTTTCAAAACTAGTCAAAATTTAACAGTGGGTAAATATATGAGTTTCTATGATTAAAAATGCTTTCGTGAATCATTTGAAATTTTTTAATAACTCGTTAATAGAACTTAAATTATATTATGTAAACATTTTTAAGCGCGAGAAGAGTGGCTTCATATTTTCATGGAGCGATGTGTTACTTATTATATAATATATTTATTTATTGATTAGAAAACTTTACAGAAATAGAAGTTTTAATAAGCTTATAAATTTTAAATGTTTAAGTAAAACCGTTAAATTGTCATATATTTATTTTATATTTAATTGTTATATAGAGTAATATTTGATTTTGTATTATAGTGATCGTTTACAGTACATTCATATATTCCGTATAAGATTTTTAAATATTTAACAATTTATCAAAAACATCTGTCATGTTTTATCTTTTAAAATATGTTCTTTTAAAATATGTTCATTAAAATATGTTCATTTAAAATATACTCATTTCAGAGTACCAGAGACTTAATTTAATTAATTGAGAGTAATTTGGTATTACTAGATTATATAAAACGTCCGAAATAAAACGGAATTTGTATAAAGTTGAATGAATGAACCTTAATTTAAAGAGGTTGTTGTAAAGAGGTGTTGTTGTTTTGTGTATTTCTTATAAATAAATTAACTAACACACGCCAAGAAGAAACTAAAAAAATAAAGATGTGAAAACTTCGATGCTGACCGCAGGGTTCAGATTAAATTACAGAATTAAATTAAATAAATTAGGACAAATATAATAATGTATTTACTTTAACCTCTAAAAAAAGATTTATATTAAAAAAGAAATAAATCTTGTGAAAGGTATTTTAAGGATCGGAATATTTTAAACAAATATCTAGAATCAAAATGATTCTAGCGCTGCCATCATAAAATTTGTTTATAGATAATTATCTATTTCGAAGATATTTCGTCATCTTAAGTGAAAATATCATCAGAGAAGGTTTATAATTTAATGTCCCATGTCTTTGATGAGTATTAAATATTCACGTCATAACTATATAGCAGTTATTATTTACAAAATGTTTGATTAAACACCAGTTGAATAAAACGGTGTCACAACCTCACAGTTTTATATAAAAGAAATTAAATTAAATGTTTCTTATTGGCGAGTCCTTTTTCTTGATGTTTTAACATATCATTTGTTAAGCAAAGTATACATCTCTGTTACATCTTCCTCACAAGAGGCTGGTTATAAAATATTCAGCAAGCTCTCAGTTCCGTTTTTTACGTTCGACCTTTTTCAAGTTACGCATAATATTAGAATACTAGTGTTTCATGTAAGTCAGTTAGCACGCAGTAATTTTTAAAAACTTTAGTTATAGATACTTTTATATCCACATCGTTATTTAACAAGAATGATTTAATTAAGGTAATTAGTTAGTTTTAATAAGATTGTGGTAATGTTTTAGGTATGCATAACTATTACGCCTCTTTAGAATTTAAAAAACGAAACAGCATTCTAATATTTTAGTCAGTCTCTTTCAGTTTCTAGTGTCTGAAAAATTTAGAATAGATATCACAGATGATATTTTTTTAGTAAAAATATAACACTATTATTATGTTATAATTTTCGTTTAAATATCTTGTTTCATGTTCACTTATAAATATTTTTGTTTCATACAAACTAGTAACATTTTTTAGGACAATTTATTATATTTCTAAAAATATACGTGTAGATAAAGTAAAAAGAGAAGATAAAGAAAACAAATATTTTTACAAATGCAAAAACGTCTCGAAAATCATTTACTCAATGTTTGCTTTCGTTTTATATTGACAAACAAATACAAGGGTCTTAATATTTAAATAAGTATTAAAAGCTCTTTGCCTAATTGGGATTTAAAAGCATTTATTGGCTCCATCCAGTATAGAGTTCCATAGTCGAAAAAGAGAAGTGTAGATACGTAGCAGCTGCTACAATTAATGGTCGTACATTTCAGAATCAAAAATATTATTTTCACAATATTAAATACTATTTTAAAAGATATTAATTATGGATTTTAGTTCGTAGTTAACACCAAATTTAATGATAGAAAATAATCTGAACAATTAAATGGGCTAGTTTTAATCCAATAAAAAATATTGACACATAATAATGATATGTTATGATTTATATAAAACGTTGATGGCAACACTGTTGTAACTAGGTAAATAGTTCCTTGTAGGAAAACCATAGATACTTATATAATTAAATAATTTTGCATTCTTGAGACGGCGCGATCAACACTTTCGGTTGGACTTTTCTTTTTTCTTTTATTTACGTTCACCAGCAACGGCAATGATGCTGTCTTTGTCCGTCTAATTTTCACATTTTCATATTTTATTTAATTTCGATTCGCCGTCATTCGGCATGTACGTAGATTTGAAACTGTTTTTGTATTATTATATTATTTCCTATATATAAACTTGTTATTTCTGTCTTATTTCTTAATTAATTAATTTCTGTTTCCTTTACTTTATATTTATGCTAGGTGTATTTACATGTCAATTCTTTCTCTAGTTTTTTAATTTAGTCCTCGGGATATCTTATTCATTATCTAAGGTTCATTGGTTTATGTTCTATATTATTTTTAGCTGTACTTCTTATATCTAATTTTTAAATGATGCGTTTTACATAATATATATTCAATATTTTGTCAACGCATTCTTGCTTATGCTATCTTATTAAAACTTATATTGTTATTTAAAATTATTTTACAATATTCTAAAAACTTATAACTAATGTTTTCGGTTGGACTTTGGCGTCCCTGCAGTCTCCAGACTAGTTTCCCATCAATGTGGTTTTAAAATACATCACAGGCCCTACGACTTAAACGCCTGGTACTGCCTACCTATTTATACTTTACAAATGAGAAACAATATAAATGGTACAAAACTGTATAACTAAATGGTATAAAAAGATATATATAAACAGCGGTTTCATACTGTCTCCGTAAAACACCTCATCAATATTATAGGCCTGCATTCAAATCTCTCTCCTGTGCATCATTATCTAGAAACAGATAAAACACACCTCCCCTTTCTCACACGACCCAACCCAGATATCCATCCGACATATTATACTTATCCTGACCACTATATATCCTGGAAAACAATTTGAAGACCCCAGTGTGTCCATGATATAGGTACTGGTAGATCCAGGAATTAGAGAAAATCTTCAAAGCAGGTACAGGTACTTTATAACGATTATATCGGTTCTTGGTGGCTATTAAATGTCTAGTAAAATGTATATGTTACTTTGCCCATGTGCAGCCTACTCCCCAGAAAGACTGTCATGCTGACCCTGCTAAATGCAACCGATCGGATAGTGTGCAATAAACTTCATAACTGGATTTCCCTGTCACCTTTCACCGAACAAGGAAAAATTTGACTCAAATTCTTGTACAAAACGTTTCTCTTTTATAATTATTGTATGAACAGGACAAAATTTTGGAACTCTCTAGTTTGGTCGGTTTTTCCGGAAAATTATCATCCTTAAATCTAGAGTAATCTTTTATATAAGCGTGCCATATTTTAAACGACAGTCATCCCTAAAATCAGGTAGTCTAACGCATAACCTATTTTGCAGAACGAAGAAGAAGATAGCAGAGGTAATAAGTGTCGGTCGACAATCAGTAAGCTTTATTATGGTTTTTATTATTTCTCGTTAATGATACCTAATGATGCTTGAAAAAATGTGACCACTTCACTTCTATTGGAGTTTAAAATAATTTGACACGTGATTAAGAATATTTTATATAAATCTTTAAACGAGTCATATAACAAATGAAATATATTTCGTTTATGAATAAAGACTGGCAATGGTTTCGAAACCAGTACGGTGAATTAAAAAATATATATTACAGCCGGATTAACATACAAGATAGGGGATTAAATGCTTCGACTGAAAGGTTTTCAAAAATAATAATTACAAATATTGTTTGATAAAGTAATACAGCGAATATTTATTATAAATCCTTATCTTTATGCTTAACAATGATGTCTCTTTGTCTCATTATCGAGGGAACTTTATTTTGTATGATAAATGAGAAATATTTCATTTTGAATAAGAATGCAAATGAAAATAATGATACATTAGTTTTATATAAAATTAGTGTTATATTTATTGAATTTAATCATTTTCTTCTTTAGAAAAAGTCCATTGTTATTAAATACATGACTGTTATGTATTTCTTGTTACGATGACTTTAATATTGTTAATATATGACTTAATAGTGACACAGAAATCTCAAGAAATTTATGAATAACGAGACCATATACATATGTAGAAATAGTGCCGTTACACCAAAATAACTTATTTTTTATTTTTACAAAGTTAATACAAATTAAACAACTGATCAAAACCAACGAGATTTCTTTATTTCATTTGTTTTATAATTATTGAAACTAATAAGTAAGTGAGGCGTAGTTAAGTGACGTAGAAAAAATTATATCAATTAGTTATAATCGCAACAATTACACTATTGTATTATTAATATAATATAGAGTATAAGAAATAATCAATTCCCCCAGGAAACTCTCTCTACATACCAATAACAACCTCTTGTGGGTACACTCGGAGTGACCGCAGCGACGCAATTATCTTTATATCGTGACCGAACTACACCACTCCCCAAAATTGCATGTAATTTGGGTCCGATTTGACACTATTTTTATATATTACTCTAATTTTGTAAACTGTCGAATAGCAATAAAGTAAAATCTTTTTTGTGATACAAGAATCTTATTATCATTTAAATTATATCAAAGATATTAAAAAAATATATTAAATGAAGAAGTTCACTACACAAATATTGCCTTATTCACGCTATAACTCAACATCGAGATAATAAGCGCTGCCGGACGCTTGCAATTAGTTATAAGTACAGCCAATTGCAGTCAGTTCCAAGCAGATAAAAAAAATATTATTATAGCATAGTTATAATTAGAGAAATCAGAACAAGAGAAGTTTCGTAACCGCAATATAATATATATAGTGAGGAGTATCCTTTAATTTGAAGGTTTAAAAAAAAATTACAAAGTGAATTTATTATGAGATATAGCCATAATCAATTATTATTTACAAAATGTTTGATTAAACCGATGTCACTAGCTTTATATTAAAGAAATCAAAGTTAAATGTTTCTTATTGGCGAGTCCTTTTTCTTGATATGTTAACATATCATTTGTTAAGCAGAGTATACATCTCTGTTACATGTTCCTCACAAGAGGCTGGTTATAAAATATTCAGTAAGCTCTCAGTTCCGTTTTTTACATTTGACCTTTATCAAGTTACGCATAATATTAGAATACTAGTCTTTCATTTAAATCAGTAAACAGTAATGTATAAAAACTATATTTCTATATACTTTTATTTCCTTATCCACATGTTATTTTACAGTAATTGTGATATCTCAGTATATTATTTAAAATTTATATTATCTATAGACCGCACTATAAGATGTATGCAAATTTAATCTGCCATTGTCTTAATAATCCTTAAGATATGCCTATCTATTATGCCGCTTTGAACTTTAAAAAAACAAATATCATGACTTTATATTTCAGTCAGCTTCTTTCTCGTTTTTAATGTCTGTAAAATCTAGTATAGGCACTTACTATTTTAGTAAAAATAAAGAAAATTATTACAATAATAATGATAAATAAAATTAAATTAAACGAAACGATTATGTTATTTCAAAGAAGTAAATGAGTTTAAATATAAATAAGGTTGCGTGCCCTATCACATTACTTACTGGTTAAAAAAAATATTATATTATTACCTTTTTTTTAATTCATTCAATTATTACTTTCACTTAAGTCAACAAAATAACATATTGCATATGTAATATATTTCATAACTTTATATATTTAAAAATAAATTTGATATTATTTATTTTTCTGTTCGTAGAAACACAAAACACTACACAATATTTTTTCCTAATTAGCACGCATTTATTACTACAACAACCACCCCGAATCACGCAATTTGTTTTTTATTATTCGAGAATATTCTGGAATATGCGGAATTCAGTTTTTTTTAAACTTAAATATTGCTAGGTTATACTGAAAAACTAATTAGAGATAATTACATGAATACGCATCGATTGGTATCAAAACAAATTCAATTGCATAATAAGTAAAAAGGGTGCCGAAAACAACTCTTACATACATACATACTCTCATATACACACATACACATAATTTTTTTTTTTTTAAGTATTTAGAATTAGTCAGGGCACTTCAAATCGTAAAGATAATACAAAAAAAACCGATTCTGATACTCGGCGTGATTACTTCCTTAATCAGGAAGTTAATAATACAGGAGTAAATTATTCCTCATGTTTAACGACTGCAACCTGCGACTTACGAGAGAGCCTTAAAGTTTTGGCAGTCCATTTATTACTTTATATCATTTAAATAATCTTAAGATAGCTCAATCCACTGTATAAATATTTAGAATTCAGTGCGTAAATAAGTATTTTATTTTATTGATATTATCAGTTATAACCTATCTTTTTTTCTCAATGTCAGTAACTTTATATTTGTTATTCGTACAAGCAAACAACAACTCATATTAAAAGCGCTACTTATGTTATTCTAATAAAATTAGTATAATGTTATTTGTAAATTATTATAAAATAAAATGTTAATTTTGTAAGAAAATTCACATAAAAAAGCGAACCCGATGGGAATCCTAGTTGCTCCTGAAAGCAGTATCAAAAGAAATAAACCAATAACTCCAAGTAGATATTCCCGTTTTGCTGCTAATTACTTGTACTATCCTGTCTTATAATACAAACAAACTTTAACCAATACAATATAATTTAAAAGCCAATGACTTATATAAGAAATTTTGCCTACAAAATAAATGTTTAAGGTGTATTATACAATATATGCAATACATACAATATATTATACAATACTATAAAGTATGACAACTATACAATTGTAGGACATACAACTTTATAATCTGCTAAATATGATATATTTTTTTACTATTTCTTACGCTCGGCTTTATTATGAGTATTTTGAATTTGAATACTTTTTAATCGTTATTTATTGCTAGATATCAGTTTCTTAACTGTGTGTGTGTGTGTGTGTGTATGTGTGTGTGTGTGTGTGTGTGTGTGCGCGCTGACACACTTTCAGCTTTGGCAAAATAACGAAGGATAAAGGAAGGGAGAAAAGTAAATAATAAGTGCAATACACAAATACTTAACTAATACTTGTGTATGTATAAATAAAACTTTCACGAGTCTTAAAACACTTCGTAATACGGAGACTTTCTCACTTTTACATAAAAGTTTCCTTTTTTTAACTTTCCGATCCCTTTTTTTGTTGTTTCGGCGTTATTTTTAAGAAAAGTATGCATCGTTGTTACATGTTCCATACAAGAAAAGGCTGTATATAAAATATTCAGTATACTCTCAATGGCATTATTCACGTTTTTTATTCTTGGGCAGGACATGTAAAACATTCTTTTGAAAGAGAATTTGTTTCAGATATAACTGTTCAATATTATATAAGACTATATAAAGTCTCATTCTGGAAAGATTTTAAGATTAGTCTGTCTGTGACGTCATCGTTTAATTATCTTATTTCATATTTAGATATAAATGTGTTTTGTTCTCCATAAAATACAGAACGTAATTCAGGAAACATTTTTAAATTATTTTATTTTATTTTATAGATTAATTTATTAACAATATTTTATATACAAAGACAAGTAATTAGATTATTTGTAAGGAAAAACTTTGAACAGAAACACTGATATAACATTTTTTTGTTTTAACTACTATTCAATATTTTTAAATTTAAATAACGTGGAAATTTTGATAATTACGTTATTATTAAGTGAATTCTTCGCCAAACTGAGATTTAAAAGGGGTATTTAGCTCTGTCGAGTGGCGAGTTTCGTAACCACAATGGAGAGATGTAGACGCGTACCAGATGCTACAGATAATAGCTGCTACTGGTTTGGACTCAAAACTACTTACTCTTTGTTCGTTTGTTTTGTATTTGTTAATATGTGTTTGTTATATTCCCATATTCTATGTGATCATTTATTAGATATTTCTTATATATTTATTAATAATAAAATTGTTAAATTAGCATTTACTATATCCTCACGAACCGTGGAAACACTGATTTAACACAGGTGCATAGTATCATGTTAAAATCCCAGAATGTAAATCTGAAACCCTTGTTTGTTACACTTTCTGTATTCCTTTAATTATAAATTCATTTTATTCATTCTTGTCTCCAACTTTGAGCCAGGAACACATAGTTTGTAAATTAAATATAAAAACTAAATTTTAAGTAAATAAATTTGTATTTTTTTGGATCCTCCGGTTGCGACCTACGTAATTTGTTTCTGTGTTATTTTATTAACATAAAGACTTTTGTATACTATTTACACTCCTTCTAAGAACATCATAATAACTTATTAATATATACATTCAAACACATATCTTTAACTTTTACTATTTCCATGCAACATGTTCAAGATCACTGTAGACGCACGTGACGTCACGACCGCTGTAACACGTGGCTCCTCTCATACTTGATATTCGTACCCTCACTGCGACACATCTCATCCACCGTCTGCTGGAGATGTTTAACTTTGATATTATATATTATTATACTAGAACTTAATTTGAAATTTCAAATTAAATAAAAGTAAAAAAAATATTTTTTAAAGTTGGATTAATAATAATAAATTATTATTTACGATACTATTCGTATCGTATCGTATTGTATAATTAAATCACACACACGTCTTTGCCTTCACTATATAAGGTGAGATACAAAACCTGTGAGAGGTATCCGACTCCCTGGTTGGTGTATGTTGGTAATTAGCAGTCGTAATTGGGTCGGGCGACATTCAGTCAGCTTCATGACGGGTCGAGTACCAGCTTTTGTAATTCTTGTTGTTAATTACGCCTAATGATGCTGGAAATACTTATAAACTTAGTATTAACACTTATATTAGAAATTAAAATAACCAAACACGTGTTTAAGAATGTTGTAAATAAACCTTTAAAAGGATGAAATAGAAGATTAAATGGGTTTCGCCAAGCTACGAGCTCATGAATAAAGACTAGTAATGGATTTGAAACCGATCGGATATATTTAGAAAATTTAATACAGCCGGATAAACATACAAGAGTCTTCATATAAAAGTGTTTTTTTAATTTATAGTTATAATTGAAAAGATTTTTATATATTTTATATGTATTTATATTAGATCGGCTCTTTTCACAGAGTAATTTTATATTCTTATTTGGTTGCGTTCAATCTTATATAAAATATATTCATTTGTTTGTTTGTCATTGTTTTGTATTCACACTATTCAGAAAACATTAAAGAAATAGCAGTTTTAATAAAATGCTACCACTTGCTCACAGTCATATATATATATACGTTACAAAGCAAATAGTTAAAACGTGATATGATTATTTGAAATGAGAGTTTTGAATTGATTTATAAGAGTTTGTTTTATTTTGTGAAATAGTGAACATTTACAGTATATCCGTATTTTTCGTACAAGAATGATAGTTTTTAATAATATCACTTTCTCAAACATGCCTGTCTTATATTATATTCTTAGCCGCGAATTACCCAAGCTCAAAACATGTGAATAAGGACCCCGAAAGGGTTTAAAACTAGTCGGAGAAATTACGAAAGTTATAACTTGAGTATAGCCGTATAATTAAAATAATGATATATATATAGTACACCAATAACATTAAAAATTTCCAAAAAAAAAACACAGTACAATGGCCTCATGCGATTTCTTCCAGGCAACCATAAGAAAGGGAATAATTCTTTTGAAGGCAGGTGGTGCAAAGTTATAAATAAGCAATAGACATACATGCAAATAATTACACCCTAATACGTATAAATATACATATATACTTTACACTATAAATATATATTAAACAAAACAATATTTAAAATTACAAATTATGCATATAATATTTACTAAAGTTACTACAGTTTTAATACAAAAAAACATTATACAAGTTATTGCGGATTTTCTTTTATGTTTACGGATTCATTTTAAGTTTATACTTCACAATTGTCTGTTTGTATCACTATCAAGGTAATTTTATGTTATATGATAGTAAGTGTATGATATTTGTCACGAGCCCTAAATCAGAATCCACACGTAATGTCGAAGTTATCCTACCTAGGGCTCTATACCCTATATGCATGCCATACATTAAAAAAAGCACTGCATACTGCTACGCATAAAATCCCGCTATACATTATTTATTTCTTACTTACATAACATACTTTCACTATTGTTTAACATACTTTCAGTGTTAAACAAAACTGAAAATCAATTTCTGTGAAAATTAGGGATTTCGTTTGATTCATGATTATTTAAAACTGCCATCTTTCAAAAATATATATAACTTCTGCAACGTTCTAATTAGCGAGACATTTTCGACAGAATGCTACTAGCGGTGTAAATAGACTTCTTAAAACTTATTCGTCATACAATTACGACAGGTCAAACCTCTTTAATTAGTTTTACTCAGGGAATATTTTTATGCATGTGTTTAAACTTACGCAGGTTATGGTTTGAGAGACAAGGCTTTGAGCTCATTCATTTAAAAATCATCGAAACCGTAGCGTTTGTTGATTGCAATGGGGTTAATTATTTCGGCCGGTGTACCGGTTATTTTTTTTTTACACTTTGTTTCGATTACTTTAGTCTGCGCAAGAAAAAAAATATAATTATCTAATTAGTAAGATTATTTACCGTAAAGTATGGAAAATTAAAGCTGTGAGATCTTTGTTGTTGAAGTGTTTTAATAAATTAAATACTAGTGCATTTTAAATATTGTGATTTGAAGAAAAAATTGAAACAGTTGCAAAGAGAAGGTGTGTGTGCTTGGTTAAAACTTAACGAAGAAAAAAGTAATAATATTCATTCTTTAAAAATAAAAAAGTATTATGGTAGTTATAATTATTTATTATTGATAGAATATTTTTTTTTCTTTATTTGAAGTTTTCAAATAAAGATAACAAAGATGTTTTATTTCTAATGTAAGTAGAGATTTAAATAACTTAATTAAAAATGTAGCCAAGCACTGCCTATCGGTAAAACACTTAGATGCTTGTTAAAAGATCCAAAATTTTAGAAATGTTAGTATGGAGAATAGTTTGAATAAACATTCTTAGTTGACAGTAAATGGCACAACGTGAAAGTTGATAGGATGCTGAAAATAAATCGAAAATTCGAAAGTTTTGTTAAATCACTCATGCTGCTTACTCTTATCCAAATCTCCCTGTCTTGGAGCACAATTTTAAACCACGTGCATTAATATGCGTATACGCTAGGAATGACATGTGTTTTCGGTGTCTCCGTAAATTTTAAGAAGGTTTTCGGTTATGTGGTTAATGGTGGACACAGGTTTGGACAAAACTCTGTACGATTCTGTACCGGTCGAACAATAGAGACACAGAGACAACAAGGCTCATAAACAACCTCAGTGAAGTTGCGGACTTAGCTTAACGAGAGTATCATAGTAATCAAATCAAATCAAATCAAATCAAAAAACTTTATTCAGACGTCACATACATTCACACAGAACTAAAATAACATATAAAAATAGAACTAAAAATAAAAAACATACAAAAAAAAAAAGGAAATTAAAAAAAAATAAAAAAATAAAATTAAATGTGACGTCCAAAACGGTCGACCACTCAGCTATTACTGAAGTGAAACACTCCAGCGCTGGTTTTCAGTGGCTGCCGAACCATGGCGTAACCAACACTAGTGACACTTATGTGAAATGTATAATTGTGTTTAAAAATAAATATAAAGTAAAAAGAAAATGATACCGATAATAGTAATAATAATAATAATTATAATTATAATAATAATAATAAAGAGGAGATGGAATAAATCAGAAATATAAATAAGTAAATGTCTATGCCAAGATGCCAGTGACTACCCAAAGCGTGCGAAACCATATATCAAAGCGATTGTTTATGATTTATATACGTTTTTGGAGGGCTATGTAGAAATAATAATAATAATAACAAATGTGAATACAATTATTGTAAACATTTAAACAATTTATATTATATACTACATAATAAAAAAAATAAAAAAAAATAAATAAATAAATAATTTCATAGAATAATTAAAAATATCCGAATAACCTAATAAAATACAACAATCCACCTAATCACTTATAGAGACGTTAATTACGTTTTTGATTTGCTAACAGGTGGTTTTTATACAAAGTTTTAAAAGTGATCTTTGATTTTAGTATACGTAAAGGTGGCGGAAGATTATTCCAGCAGGCCGAGGCAGCATATTTAAAACTACCTCGGAATGCGGCCGTTTTGTGCAGAGGAATACTTAGCATGTTGTTAGAAGCTCTTGTATTGTGAGTGGGGTGGTAGTCCTTTAACCATTTTAGTTTTTTATATAAATATACTGGTATTTTATATTTTATAACTCCAAAAAGCAGACACGCCAGATGCAGCTCTCTTCTATAGTTCATTTTTAAAATATTTGCCGCATTAAGGAAAGGCGTTATATGCGTTCGCGGCGGGATGTTAAAAGAGAACCTAGCACAGGCGTTTTGAACACGTTGGATAAGCATCTTACTACTTGCCAGTAACCTTGGACCTATGACGGCGTCAGCATAATTTAGTATAGATAACACAATAGCTTCACAAAATCTAATACGAATTTCCGTGTTTAAATATGGCCTTATACGATATAACAGCTTAAGGCGATAAAAACATTTGCGCACAGAGGTGAGCACATGTTTTTGAAAACGTAAATTCTCGTCCATTATTACTCCTAAATTTCGCGCTTCCGTAACGCGTTCTATTAACGAGTCATTTATAAATATATTAGGAAGACGTGAACTTAAATTCTTTACATGCATTGGCGTACCAAATAATAAATATTTTGTTTTGTTAGGGTTCAACACTAAATTATTTGACTTTGACCATGCATGTATACTACTTAAGTCCTCATTGATTTTATCAACTGCTAAAGAGATGTCACAGGGCTTGAAAGAAAAATATAATTGTATATCGTCGGCATAAATATGATAATTGCAATATTTTATTGAGTTAATTATGTCAGCACAGTATAATGAAAAGAGAATAGGACCCAAGATGGAACCTTGGGGGACACCCCTCGTAACAGATTTACGTTCAGATATGGACTTCGAGCCGTCTTCATTAGTTATTTCTACTGTTTGCGTTCTATTGGTAAGATAACTTTGAAACCATTTTACAGTTCTTGAATTAAAACTGTAAAATTGAAGTTTTGCAAGGAGTAGCGATATATCTACTGAGTCAAAAGCGCGAGTGAAGTCCAACAAGACCAAAATAGTACTCTTGCCTAAGTCTTGGGCACTTAAAATGTCGTCTACAACATTTGCAAGGGCTGTTGTTGTACTTCTTCCCTTCCGAAAACCTGACTGAACACAAGGTAAAATATTATTGTTTTCAACAAAAGCTGACATTTGTTCATATACAATTTTTTCTAGAACCTTAGACAGGCAGGGCAAAATGCTGATGGGTCGTAAGTCGCTAATTGTATTTGGGTTATCTCTCTTTGCGATAGGTCTTATAAGGGCATTCCGCCAACAATTAGGAAAAATACCGAATTCAATGGAACGATTTATTAGGCAAGTAATAGGTTCAATGATATAGTTAATGGATAAAAGTAACATTGATATAGATATACCATCGGTACCAACAGCGTTTGACCTGATACTGCGTAATATTCTAGTAACAACTTGAGTATTGACTAAATTTAGTTTAAAATCATAAATTTCACTGCTTCGATTAGAATTATAATAATGTATGAGCGAGGGTGAAATAGCATCACAGCCCGGTATATCTAAAAAATTATTATTAATTAAGTTAGGATTATTGAGATGATTGGGGAGGCTTAAGTTTTTATTTGGCCTGTAGGGTATGCTTCGCTCAAGTTGTTTCCACGTTTTAGGATTACTTAAGTTCTTACACGTATAAATGGAGTAGTATACGCATTTTTCTTTGTTGATTGCCGTCTCAACTGTAGCTTTTAAGTCCTTGTAGTAGTTTATGTGAATATCTCTTTTAGAACGCCTTGCTCTAATATGCGCCTTATCTCTTAATTGTATCATCTTTGTAATATTATATGTTATCCATGGAAGTTTAAGATCTTTAAAGAATCCGCTTTTAATAGGTGCTAGTATATTGAACACAGAAAGTAAATATCTATTGAATACAGACATTATGTCATTAATATTCTGGATTTCCGACAAATTGTTCCAGTCAAGCGTTCTCAAACCAGTCTGGAGTATTTGAGTGTCAATACGATCATATTGTCTGTAGAACTTAAGAACGCTCTTTAATTTTACCTTACATGTTCTAAGTTCGAAGGTTAGAAAGGCATGATTACTGAGGTCCGGAATGTAATCGATGTTTACATTATTGATATTAACGTCTGCACATACAAGATCAAGGAGAGACTCACTGTAGGTAGTAAAGTGAGTGGGTTTAGTTACAAACTGCTTTAAATTGGTATATGTTAAAAATTCATTTAGCTTAACGGTATTACTACTTATATCTAAACAGTTTATATTAAAATCGCCCATAAGTACGAGATAATCATGACTCGAGAATCCCACCATTGCATCTGATAACGCTCCGAAGAAAATACTTGGATTCAACCATGGCGGTCTATATGCCGTGCCTATTAAAACTTTCTTTCCTTCAACACTTACACTTAACCACATCTGCTCAACAGTAGCAGTTTCAATGTGAGTGAGGATATGTACTGAAATACCTTTCCGGATGTAAAAACCTACACCACCACCACGAGAGCGTACTTCCTCAGGCCGAGGATTGTGTTGCAAGCGATACCCGGGCACACTGGGAGCACGGCCATCTTCTCCTTTCCTTAGCCAGGTTTCATTTAATCCCATAATATCTACATTATGATTATTCATTGCCAATAAAAACTCATCATGACCTGTCCCCAACGAACATGGATTAATAAATCCAATTTTTAATGATCGAACCCTTAACATAATAATTTCAATTTATATTGACTAGCTATAATATACACATTTATATGTAGTTTAAACTTTGTGTTATAAATATAATCTTCTGAATTGTAAAATAAATTATTAATTGTAATAAATAAGATAAATAATATTATAGTTTGACGTAATAATAAATATTTAAATATGTAGGTATTTTTATAAATAATAAAATAAAAGTTACAGGTTTTATAATTTAAGACATAGTTGAAATAATTATAATTATGGGCGGTCACATTTTTACGTAGTTTAGTAGAAATCACAATACTTGAAAAAAAAAAGATTATTATATGAATAGAATAACACCAGAGCAATTTTAAGTTAATAACTGTTTGCAATAAAAAATGAACTAATCGGAGGGCCCACAAAAAACCCTAGCAATATCACAGTCTGACCGAATGCGGTAAACAGTAGTATCAGGAGTACGACGTGCAAAAATTTTACCACCTCTCGTCCAGATATACCTCCAGTTTCTAGTTCTTCCTTCTTCTCGTGTTTTAAATAACAACCGACGATTAAATGGTGTTAGATGCTCGTTAACATAGAACCTCACGGCTTCATCATCTATTAAACCCGTTGATTCCATATTGCGTCGCACACGAGCCGCTCGCAAAATGTCGTCTCGAACGCTCCGACGCGTCAGTCGAACCACAATTTTGCGTGGCTTATCAACTTGCAGCTGTCTAGGGCCCGAGCGCTCAGCACTCACAATATCCCTGTTATCAATTTCGACTCCGATTTTATTTCCGATCAAATGTACAATATTTAAAAGATTTTCTCCTGATTTCTCTCTGAGACCGGATATCTCGACGTCGTTAAGTAAGGATGTCTGATCCTTTTCGTTTAAATCAGATTTCAAATGTAAAATAAGGTCTGATTCTTTGTCTCTGAGTTTTTCTAAAGCAGTTAATCTAGATTCTACGGAACAAATTCGCTTATCGAAATCAGCTACAGTAGTATTAAGGCGCGACAATTCCTCTCTAAAAGAATTCATGTCCTTTGAAACCGCAGCCATCTCTTGTCTTAACATACGAATTTCGTAAATGAGAGTAGAATTAGGATCATTCCTTGACGAATTTTCATAGGATAATTGCTCTGCCTCCGAAGGGCTGTCTTCCGATGGCTTTACCGGCGTACAAAGTTTTGCGATTTTACTTAAATTACAATCCTGACATTGCCACTTTGCAGATATCCTTGTGTCTGGACTGATGCTTACACAGGACTTATGATATCGAAATAAACATTTAGAACACTTAGCGCCCTCTGTTGCGCCTATCAACTTTCCGCATTGATTGCACTTGTAAGCCATATCTATACAAGGGCTGCGAGCGAAGAAAAATTGCGAGTTGCTAACAGATGGCTCTTAACGCAATCGAGTAATAAAAGTAAAATTTGAGATATGATATGTTATATTAACGGTAATATGTATCCAATTCAAACAATCTGTCCACTCACACTAACCACTCTTATATTTGTCCAGATATATCACTAAAACTAATGTTCAACTAAAATTATAGAAAAGTGAACTACGTGGGTACATGTACGAAACAGCTGATTGCTTAGCAGAATATAATATCTTTTGTTTAGTCACTGTAACTCACTAGAATTTAAGTCCTGATCACTTGTTAATTGGAGCAAACAACAAATTACAATTTAAAGTCCGAAAAGTCTATTTTGCACTTTTAAATTCAATTTTAACAATAATTATATATAATGAACAACAAAAGCCGTCACTAGCGTTCGAAGCGCCACCGCGTAGTCCTATCGTATTTTAATGTACATCATCAGGATTAGCTATACCTGGACATCAAACATGCTAAGAGAAAAACGTGATGTCTTGCCACTAGGTTACCTGATGTCGACATCCACATACCTTATTGTTTGGACCTTCTGCTGGTGACTGATACAGACAGGTACTCATTGATGATTTCGTCGTCTATGGGTGGCTCCGACAACTATATGGTGAAATCTGTATCCGTTAACTCCCCTTCCCAACCCCACCAGCGGATATTGTGACACGCAGTCTGGACCTAAACAAGACGGTATTCGAGCAATTATACTTTAGACTTGTGGGCACGAATCGTCTTCCTGACTGTCACGACTCTTTGGAGACACGCGTTCCTGTTTGAAAATTATAAAAAAAAATGTTTAAGATAAATTTTAAGTTAATTTTATAAATAATACATTTATATATTTGTTGAACGTATGTTAAAGTAACTCATAACATATTTTTAGTTCACAGAAGGGTAAGATATAGGCGGTACTTTAACAGTATTTTTTACGTGCTACATAGAGGCTTACTATATTATCTACGGACGTTAAATTCTTAAACAAAAGGCTTCCTAACAACATTATAGTTAAAGAAATCTATATATATAATCTCCCTGTCATGTCTGTCTATCTGTGTGTCTGTCTGTCTGTCACGTACCGTTACTCGATGAAGCTTCGTAATGAAACGTGCAATATGTCATTCGAAAGCTTTTAGATTAAAAAAAGAAATGGTTAGTTCGAAATTTTAAAATTTTCGAAATTTTGGCAGGTATAGTTGTAATTCAAAAACTATGCTTCTTAGAGCAAAGTCGTTCCTCTTGAAGGGATCTATCGAATGGCTATTTTTAAATTTTGAAATATTAAGACTATTATTAATACTACAATATTACTTAATCAACGACGAATATATTATTTTCTAGACGCCCGGACCTCACGAACGGGCTACACCAGCCAGTTTTTATATAAAATGTAGCGACAACCGTTTTGAAGTAGCTAGAATACGTAGACAAAAACTCAAGTATTTTAGTGAAAGAGAATAATATTTCTTTAAAAGCTCATAAACTTTATAGTTTAGGATTAAAACAAAAAAGAAGAGGAAGCCGTAAAAAATTAAGATAACACATTCTGCTATGAGTTCTCAAACTCGTTCAATCAGTTTTAGAACAATAAAAAAGCTTTACTAAATTTGTACAGAACTGGTGATAATACACATTATTACAGTATTACATACAGTGTGTTTGTTTGTGTGAAACCACGTCAGTCACCTCTACCTAGTCACAAGTCATCATAAATCATGTATGAGCCACGAGCACAGAGCTCTAGCTAGAAATAGTATCGTAGCTTCGGATTACTTGCTTTAATATTGTTTATTAATAAATTTTAACAACATTGTTCAATTCAAAAGTTCTGAGGCAACTCTGTATAAGGTAATCAATATGAATACGTGAAGAAAAAATGTGGTGTCTATAGTGAAACGTGAGATTTGGCATCTTATATTAATATTAAGTAAAGCAGAAAATCTGATATTAATGGGTCACAAAAACTAAAATTACAATAGTGTTATACTATTATTTTAATATGCAGTAGAAAAAAATATTATTGTCTCTGGGCAACCAACTACAACCTCTTGTGGGTAGACTCTCAGTGACCGCAGCCACTAAATTATCTTTATGACGTGACCGAACTAGTTACAACCAATTCAAGCAATCTGTACCCAATGTGACACTATTTTTATATACTGCTCTAATTTTGCAGACTGTCAAAAAGCAATTAGCTAGAATATTTTTTATTTTAAAAAATCTCCTATCATTTAAATTATGTCAAAGATATTGTAAAACAAAAATAAAAACAAAACCCATACACTAAAGCTCAAGAACAAGCTAAGAAACGTCCCCATTAGTTTTTAGTGCGCTCCATTTCCGTCAGTTAAATTATACCAAATACATAAAAATTTAATATTATAACATAGTTATAATTAGAGGAAACTGAAGACAACGATAAGTTTCGGAAACGAAAAATATAGCAAGATATCCCTTAATTTGAAAAAATTATAAAAATATATTTTTTACACCAACAAAAAACTAAGCAGTACATTACTTTTGTTACTAGACGCGACACCTCTTGACACTTGATCACTATCATTCTCATCTCATTCTATATCACCATTTAATTTTTAAGTTATAAAAAAAGACATTACATAATGTTTTCTAAGGTTTTCACGAGTACTACACATTTCAATAAATCTATTTTACAGATATAACTCGCATTTATTATTACATTTTTAAATTGGTGTTTAATGGTTTAATGGTGTCCACTATCATCTCGTCTTACCGCGAACACGTTTGCTGCAAAGCATTCAAAACGTCGGGCTAAATTTTAAAATGTAATAATAAACGCGAGTTATATCCGTAAAATAGTTTTATTGAAAAGACATTACAATTCAAATCAATTCAAATCTTGAAAATAACACATCGTGTCTATAGTCAAAATTAAATCTTTAACACCATAAATGAACCTCTGTTTTTTTGTTCTCCTCTATTTTTACCAACAATTCCTTAATTCGATTCTCAAGTCTCATTACAGAGTGCCAGAGTCCTATATATTTTGACATTTACAGTAATTCTGTTTAAGTATAACACGCGTAAAATAAATTATTTATTTCACGCCTTGGTTAAAGATAGATGAAGAATGAATTGCGTTGTGTGACAGGTTGCTGTTTTATGTATATCTTTTTATTAGATTAACTAAAACGCATAAAACAAAACTGTTTTACAACACAGATGTAAAAACTCAACTCATGACAGAACCGCTTAGAGTCAATTTAAAGATTGAATTTAGTACATACAATTTCCTTGTACGCTTAAATAGAATAATGTTTTTATCACCACCTCCAAAAACAACAGTTTAATCAAAAACGAATAAAAACTTGTGAAAGGTATTTTAAGGATCGGAATATTTTAAACAAATATCTAGAATCAAAATGATTCCAGTTTTGCCAGTTTTCCAGTGCTAATTATCTGTTCCGGAGATATTTCGTCATCATTAATAAGGATATCATCAGAGAAAGTTTATATTTTATTGTCCCATGTCTTTACTGAATATTAAATATTCACGACATAACTATATAGCAGTTATTATTTACAAAATGTTTGATTAAACACCAGTTGAATAAAACGGTGTCACAACCTCACAGTTTTATATAAAAGAATTCAAAGATAAATGTTTCTTATTGGCGAGTCCTTTTTCTTGCTGTTTTAACATATCATTTGTTAAGCAGAGTATACATCTCTGTTACATCTTCCTCACAAGAGGCTGGTTATAAAATATTCAGCACACTCTCAGTTCCGTTTTTACGTTTCATCTTTTTCAAGTTACGCATAACATTAGAATACCAGTGTTTTATTTCAGTCAGATAGTAAAAAGGAATGTTTCAAAACTATAATTCTATATACTTTTATTTCTATATCCACATTGTTATTAGACAGGAAAGCTGAAATCTGTCTTTAATTTAAAAATATTTTTGTAATAATATTATTACACAATACTGATGTGTTTTTATACAATAAATAACTTGTGATTTATTCGTATTAATAAGTAGAAAAAACATAAACATTCTAATGAGTATAATAGTTAAAAATAATAATTAATACAATGTATTGCTTTTGTTACTTTATTATGTTGTTTTTTGATCACAATAACACACCAATACATACTAATTGAGGCTTATAATATTATTCTATTTTTGTATTAACTTCAGTTATTCTTTGGTAGTAAAACATTTCGTGAAACATGGAGCGTATCACTCGCAAGTCGAGTCAGAAAAAAAAGATATCAAATGATGGATAAACTCTTTATTTGAAATCAATTCACATAATAATTTGAGGTCAGTACTGATTTGTTTATTTAATTATTGCTTTAAAACTATTTTTTAAGAGTACTAACCAAATATATATACATTTAAATACATTTTTAATTTATAACATAAAATTTGTATGTCTTTGCTATGATTATAAGAACTAATTGTGCTTAGTTAAATTAATATCTGATAAAATACAAATCTTATTATCCTGAACAGTTTGTTGTTTGGTAACAGAATTTAGACCATGTTAAAAACTTCAATTTAAATACAAATTTAAAATTTATAACCAACCAGCAGTCTCTGAAAGTAAACGGTGCTCTGTAAGTTGATAAAATAAGAGCAGTCTTAAATCAGGACACGTTTTGCTTAGATTTAAAACGTGCTTTTTAAATAGAGTTTATTGATGAAACTTTGAATGCGGATATTTAAAACTTTCAATGAAAAAATGCTTATAAATAAACCCTATGAATTTCCATTTCGTATAGTTAATAAGCAGAGAGAAAATTTAACATAAAAGCCTCAAGTCTTTTTACTGAATATTAATTAATAAATTCTCTAACTTATTTCTTTTCAAAGAGTAAAATATTGTCAATATTTATACGAGGTTTCCTAAAAAATATACAAAAACAAAAACTTGAAATTGTTTATTAGCGCAAATATTTGTATAGCTACGATATAAAATTTCTATTAAAGGATGTCTGATGTAAGCACAGCGGGCTCTGTAACCTCGATAAAGAAGTGTTGTCGCGTCGCACAGTGGACGAAGGGCGGAAATAAGTCGATTTTCCAAGAAGGTTAAAAGATAAAATTTGGTTATTATTGTGGAAACTAGATACCTATAATAACTTCAAACAACCATTGAATTGTTATTATCCATTACAGTATTGATAAAAATTGCTATCAATGAAACACTTGCGAAACTTATCTCATTAAGTAAGAGAAAATGCGTAAAGTTTGATCCCAAAATACTTTAAAATTACAACAGTTTCAGTTTTAAACCTGATTTATTCTGAAAAAAACATATAAATGACAGTATATAATTGTAAGAAATATACATTTTAAAAGATAAAAAGTAACTAAAAAATATATATACTCAGCCTATTTTTTTTCACCATATTTTGTGTTGTCTGGATCATAAGTATCTTGCGGCGGTTTGCGGCGCTAAAGTAAGTATAAGGGGACATCCTATGAACCTTCCTTAACATTTTGATATAAAATTTGGCTGCGCCTTTTTGAACAAAATGTGTTTACGTGATCCACCAAACGTTATGTACAAAAAAGCAATTATCGCTAATGAGGTCATTTCTTAATTTTACTGCATTTTTGACAGATATATTATTATCTATAACTAAATAACCTATTTTAAATGCTTTTTGCATATTTTTAACGACTAAATAATGAATAATTTACTTATAAGCTAATTTTATTTTTAGAAAAAGGCTTAATGAAAACTGTCTCAAAATTAATTATTATTAATAATACAGAGGGTAGTTAGCACTGCATAATCATCCGTTATGACGTAGAAACAGCACAGAAATTATTTTAATACCATTTACTATTATCTATTTGAGAAAGTAACACCATTAGCGACATGGGCAATTTCAGCGTTTCACACTCTGAACCTGTAGATATTTTGCTCTCGAGCAACCGTGAAGTAAAACAGTGTCTTGAAGTCTTAAAAAACAGATATGTAGAACTGTCTGAAGATACTTTAGATGAAACTCTCAAGCAATTAAATAAAACATTTTTGGCAAAATTCAATATAAAGTGGCAAAAACCGTCTCGGAAGAAAGATCATTTTCTAGTCAGTAATCAAGAGTGGTTGGCTCATCACCTGACTACCTCTTTCTGCTTTCTCGAAACGAGATGATGACAGTCTTCCTGGCCCCTCCAAACGTTCCCGTAGTGGTGGATCAGAAAAGCCTTATGAAGATTGTTGCGATCACACTAGAAGATACAAAGTGAAGAGTTTGTGTGAGAGCTATTCCCATGATATTGCACAGGCTGGAATAAAATTACTAATGAAGACATACAAAACTTGCTTCTACCTTCTTCGGACCCATACTTATCAAGTCTGAGAACAGAACTAAATAAAAAGTGCATACCTCTTCACGAAGATGCAGTAAAATTAATAATTTTATAATCTTTCAACATGCACTATTTTTGTATATAAAACATATTATATACTAATATTGTGTGTTTTATTTTTTTAAGAACTGCTATTTTGTGTAATAAATTTAATGATGATTTAATGTAATCAAATTAATAACGCAATAAATTATGAAGTTACCAACAACAGTGAATTTTATTTGTAATTAAATATAATATCTTCACTATATAATCAATAAATGATAACACAATTATAGTACTGTTATAAACTATACTACAAAACTACGTATAAGTAAATAAAAATATCTATTTCACTTTAAACTTAGTAAAAATTTATATTTTCCGCGCCCCCATACAAGGCCGTCCACTGTGCTTCGTAGCTATTTCCAGCTTATAGTCAAGCACGTTTACTTATTCTTTATAAAATTAAGTTTTTACTGCTGGACAATAATAAATAGGTTGTAAAGCCATAGTCGTAAGACTGCAGTTTAACACCATCATCTCACCACAATCATGGCTTTTTAGTATTACCTCTCACTGAAGATCTGTATTTCGTACAGTGACTATGACAGCAGTTTGTTTGAACAACCTTCTATACTTTCTTTGTGTCTTTCCCAATCCTCAAGATTGGGAATGCCTCTGTGCAGCCTTCCATATTCTCTGCTTTGATAGGCAACAGAAGCAAGATCTCTACCGTGAGCAGGATCAGTTAAATGAAATTAGCAAATTAAAACCATAAAAAGAATTTGGTTTGCTTGAAAACACGTGGTCTGACGCAAATAGATGACCTCATGGCTCCATGCGTCATCCAGATATTTTTAAGTAACTGTAATAACGTAAAAATTAAAAATAGATTAACAGCTAGTTTTGAATTAATACTGGAATTACTTGCTATAATTATCTTTATAAATAACTTAATAACACCGACTTTTTTTATTATAATTTATCATTTTGTAAGCTATATTTTTACAATTATCTGTACCTCAAGGCAGAGATCGCTGCTTAGCGATAAGGCCGCTTGTTATAAATTATTTAATAAGTTATGTATTGTTTTGTTTTAATAATTTAGTTTTTATTGGTGTAAAATAAAGAGTATTATTATTGTTATTATTAACTTCATTGGAAAGTTGAGAAAAGTTAGTTGACTAATGTTTTATTCTTTCTATTACCATAGCTTACACCTCTCCTATTTTATGTCGTTCTTTCTTTTCGATTTACAAAAATCATAATTCTCTTATTATACAGGTTCTTGACGCATTACAATTAAAATCTAATCAAGAACATATATCTTACCACTCTGTAATATCCATCACCAAACATTTAATAAAACTCCCCCTTCATACTCTTGTTACCACCAGCTTATGGTGTACACCAGATTATGGTATTTATTTTTAATTTGAAATAATTTTAAGAATATATAAATATTTTTGATATACATTTTTAAATTTAGTTTAAGTTTTTTTTTAATGTATTACTATAATTTTTTACTTTTAAATAATTTCAAATACCAGTGGTAACTTTGTTGGCAAATATGTATTATTACTATGTGAATTACGATGGGTGCAACCGGAGGATTAAAAAAAATGCAAATTTCTTATTTAAAATTAATTTATTAAATTATTACAAAATTAAAGAAATTACTTGCTACAATTAAATTAGTGACAATCGGTCGATGCTTGTACCAAGAGTGACAATATCTTCAATTTGATTGCGAAAGAAAACTTCGATTGACGTCAATAGCTGCTTGCAACATTGCTGAGCTTGTAGAAGAAAACTTCGATTGACGTCAATGGCTGCTTGCAACACTGCTGAGCTTGTAGAAGAAAACTTCGATTGACGTCAATGGCTGCTTGCAACACTGCTGAGCTTGTAGAATTTATAGGTCGTAGGTGCCGTGTGCAATGTACCAATGTATAAGTATGCTGACGGGACGATTTATCCTGGTAGACTATATGTAACATGTGTACTTTTATAAATGTAATATAAGTGCTGTTTGTGTCCCTATTTACAATAAAAATAAAATAAAATAAAATACAAACACTTGAGCTTTTAAATACAAACCCTTTTAAAACACTTAAAGACATTTTTTTTAGCTTGTTTTTTGAACATTTACTTCTCTACAATCTGTCAAATTGTTTATACATCGGTGATGCAACAACCATGGCCATTGTCACAGCAGCCGTCGCTTTCTTTGCATGTCGCCTGCGTATTGCCTAGCCTAATTATCACACTTTTTTCCATTTAAAATATTGCAAGAAGGATGTGGAAGAAATCTTCGGTCTAAACACCAGCCTGCTGTCGGTGCGCGTTAATGGTCTTCACACCATCTAACAGATAAGTTTTGAAACGTGGTACCTAAAAGGAAAACTATAGAGCAGTCTTTTTTACAGTCATCATAGTTATTTTAACTATTCCTGAGCAGTCATTGAAATGCAAGAATAATACTTGAAAAATCTTTAAAATTAAATTTCTAATTTCCATTTCGAATCCATCTGATTTATATGAGTTAAAATTTAATTCAAGTTTGTAGGTAATACATTTGAACACTAACAGATTTTTTTACGTTTAAATCTATTATTTTATTCCAATCATTTATGTATCTTATATTTTACACAAATATATAAATAAAACAATGTGTATATTTATATTTATATAAAAAGCTGAACGATAGCGAATAGTTTTTAGTGCGATTTTATCACTTAGCTATAAAAATAATTAGGGCCACTTTGTAATCTTTTCTGATACACACAGGCTTTGTTAATATGCGCTCATGTAAACAAGTACACAGTTAAAATATTATTATTATTATTACATTTTGACATCTTACGGCTACAAAGAAAAATATTTATCTTTTTTTTGTTACAGCAGAAATATATTGTTGGAAAATGTGGGACTAGAGCCAAAAGGTTCTGGTTTCTAATCCTTGGTCTAGCAGTATGTGGTTTTTCTTACCATAGGACTCTAATATTTTATACTCTTTCACTAAAATTTAAATTTTAATATATATTTTAACATACACTGTTTTAACTTTTTACTATTCTTAATAGCCTTTTAATAATTTTACTATATTTTTACGTTTGATTGCTAACAATTAAATTAGGAATTTCAAGGTTAATTTAAATTACAGAAAAAAATACTATGTCTAGATAAAAGAAGTCAAAAAAGTTTAAATTAAAAAAATATTTATTTGCAACATAAAGATACATGTTTAAAAATATAATATTCATCAAATCCAATTCATTCTCCATATTTTGTCAAAAGATTCTTCAATATCCATTGAACTTGCCACCGTATTTATGAGTTATTCCTTTTGATGCTCTGAAACCCTTAAAATATAATAATTTGCGTCTCAAGTCTCATCACAGAGTGCCAGAGTCTTATATATTTTGACATTTATCGTGTTTTGGGTTAATTAGATTATATATAACACGCCTGAAATTAAAAGGAGTTTTGGAAAAGTTAGATAAATTAATGAATCTCGTTGTTTTGCTATTTGTGTTTTTCTTTGATATTGAATTAACTGAAACACATAAAGAGGAAACTGTTTTAAAACAAATTTGTAACAAACAGGTTGAATTTAAAAATAGAAGCCAAGTAAATACAATTTAATTTCTCTGTAGGCTTAAAATACAATAGTGTTTTTATAATCAGCGCCAAAAAAGACAGTTTTATCAAAAACTAATTATATCTTTATTGTTCTTGTTATTAAGGGTTCCCGCACAACAAAGGAATATATTTAGTAAATGTCAAATAGTTTTATAACTTCTATCGGAATATATTTAGTAAATGTCAAATAGTTTTATAACTTCTATCGGAATATATTTAGTGAATGTCAAATAGTTTTGTAACAGAATGAAAAAAATTTAATATGCTTATTGGCGAGTTTCTTTTTGCAGGATTGTATATTATTTATGGAGGATAGTACATAGACGATATATCTCTGTGACATATGTCTTAAGACTAAGGCTGATTGTAATACATACTATATGGTACAACAACTATTATGTTGAATTTACAGTTTATTTAAAAAAATAAGTGATAAACACTAGTTTAAAGCTATGCCTTTATAGTAGTTTTAAAATCTCATTCTATCTACACATGTTATAAAATGAGCTCCCGGCTGCGTCTGTCTGACTGTAGAAAAGCAATTAGCTTATAAACCACTGACCGGATTTTTCAAGAATTAATATTGTGATTCCTAAGGAAGGTGAAGGTGAACAATTCTTTTTGGTTTTAACTATAATATTGTTAAATATGTTACAATAAATATTGCCTTAATAAAAAAAAATATGAAGTAAATTTACAATTTCCTAGATCGAAATATCTCACTGTTTAATATTAAGAAAATAGATTCTTCATATAACTGTTTACGTTTGTTCGCCAATAGCTAATTCAGTATTTATTAGCGTTTACTTTTTAACGTTAACAGTGATAACCATTAAAAATCTGGCTGAGTTTGTTGGGTGTTTCTTTTGTTTTTAGACCAGGGCGTGTTTGAATCCTTAGTAGCCTTAACTCTTAAGTTGGAGAGTGTTTTATATAAGGGTTTATTTCGATAAGTGTAGCATCAAAATAGGTTCTCCTGACAATTACATCTGACGTACACAAGTGATCACTGATATTAATTCAAATAAAAAATATCACACACGAACTTGATATGAAATAATATCATACTTGTCTGTTAAAGAAAAACCCAGCGAAAAGCGCTATGCGTATTATGAACGGCAGATCAGAAAAATTTTTGTTAAATGCGTATAAGATATTTTAAAAAAACAGAACAAGACACAATTTTATTGTTTTGAAGGGGGAAATAGTTAAAGTGGACCTAACATAACCTAATCTATATTATTACAATTGACAAATTGACAGTAAACACAAGAATTTCGAACACGGCTATTGGCCATGAGGTTGTTATTAAAACGGGTTACCATAGCAACGTACGCCATGTTGTTTTCTGATATAATAACTGCACTTTTTTGGTAAGGTTAGGTTACCAATATTAACAAAAGCATACAAATGTCTGTTAACGCCAACGCAGCAAAAATTCTGCTAATATTATTATTGAAGTTCATCAATAATAACATTAATACTTGGTGTTTGATTTATTTCTGCAATATAACATAAAGAAACATGTATGAGTCGTAATTAAATCATGTTATAAAAGCGGTTTATTATTGATAACGTTTGAATACTCTACTAAGTTCAATGATTTTTATTTTTTAATTAACAGAGTGAAAGGAAGTAGCAGTTTTATATTTCATTTATAATCCAATCATAAAATGAATATCTTACACTAATTATCTACAAAAGAGATATAACTACTTTAGAAATAACCTGACATACTTATACCTATGTATGGGGGCTGATGTATTTATCACACTTTTTTTTTCATTTCAATGTTTGATTAACTGAAATTTTTTCTATCAATTTGCATTATTTTAACAATTCTTCATTTTAAGTTCGTTATGTGACACATTTGTTACTTTCACTGGGGTGTCGGGTTGACTCATACAATACCAGATTTGGTGAACCAAAATTTTATTTCAAAGTAGTTCACGGAAGTCTTTGAAGTCTAAACTGTATTTGTCAGTTATTACTATAAAAAACAAGTGTCAACTTATTTTAAGAAACAAGTTTTTCTAGCAGTAATCTTTTATATAACAATTTTAAGGTCAAACTCAGGATATTGATAATTGGATAAGTGCCATATTGTGTTGAATTAATAATATATTTAATTATTTGTCTATGTAATACAACTCTTTTAATTATGGAAGCTCTATTGTTTGGTTTCAAATGCTAAACTAGGTTATTTCGAATTGAACTTTTATTCTAATTTAGGTAATAAGCAGTCAAGAATCAGGATTTACTAACATTTTAAAAAGAGCTTTTTAAACACTTGCTTAGTAAAAGTTTGAATGCAAATGTTTTTGACTTTTAAAAATAAGTGGTTTTGATAAAAAAAAAGTTATAAATTTACTTGCCATTTTGATAGTTAAGAAGTAGAAAGAGAATTAAACATAACCAAAAGATTTAACATCCTCAATAAATACTGTATAACATATATATGAAACGAGAGTACGTGTAAATATAACAATGTATTATTAATCAAAGAATATTCATAATATACTTATGATACATCACAAGAGAGCTTTCCATATATATCTCTCTCTATACACAAATATGTTATGATTTGTGTACATTTATACTAAGAGCTTTGAAGTACACTTTAAGGAAAAAGGCCAATTATTACATTTCTAGTTAATTAATTATATTTTTAAATTTTAACTTTTATTTGACTTAAAAGTAATTTAAATCTTATATTTTCTAAACTGGAACAGTTTACAGCAGGGACCGCATGGCTCCTAGGCAATTTGAGACTAAACAAAGTCTTTTAAAGTTTGTGCCGCGGGGAGGCGTTAGTGTTGCGAGAGACGTGCCTCCTGTGACTCGGTAAGTTTCATTGTACTTGATAAAAATTAATGTAATACACATTTCACACTTAAAACAAGCGCCAGAGTTTTCATTCTTAATAAAATAAAAATATTAACATTATTACTTATAATAAAAAAGCAAATGACCTTAATTTATATATAACTCCGACTAATTAAACTGCCTTACTTCTATATACTTACTAAGCCTGCAAGTAATACACCAGACGAACTCCACTCCATTTCCTTTATAATAATATACTTACACTATATATATTCTGCAATGTATAAAGTTCTTGTGAAGGCGAAAGCTTGATGTGTTCTACTTGTATTGATATATTGAAATACTGAATATGTAACTTTACAATAAACTTGACATAATATGTTAAAACATAAAAGATAATATAGTGTTAAATTAATTAGTCTCTGGTTCAAAGTACAGTGTATAATGTCGCCTCGGTCGCGAACTTTGTAAGTTTGCGGGTAATGTGATATTAATGTTACTTTAGTAATTTGCTCGAGGCCTCAGAACGGGGTCGCACTGCCTTTAAATTGTCTAAATAATTAGAGAACCGGGTGGTGACGTTCAGACTGGATGCATTCAAGTTTCTAACTATAATTAATCTTTCTGAATACATTTTCTATCTAGAAGTGAACATTTCAGACTTGTAATTAATCTCAAAATGTTACTTATTTGAATAAAAATATATTTCTGCTCATTCAGACTTTATTTAAATATAACTAAATGAGCAGACAGCTTTGTTTAATCTTCATATCGCCTAGTTATGCAAAAAAAATTAATTGTACATTATTATATTCATTTGTATTTCAAAAATTTGTTAAAATAATATTGATAGCTGTTATTCTGATAACTACACAATACTCGGTACCTATTGTGAGTATACATTCATTAGTAAAATTCAAATAACTTCATATTTTTATCCAATTTCAGGTTGTATTTTGATGTTTTTTTATGTATATTCATACAATTTATTCAGGTTTTATAATTGTATTTATTTCTGTTTGTTTGTAACTATATTGATGTATTATTTGTGTTTCGTTCTTGTTGAGGTATTTTACATGACGTAAGACAGTGCGTGTTAATCTTTGTAAGACTCAACTTTTTTAGAAATCTGTCAGTATCTATAATACTAAAATTGTATATAAACTTCATTTAAACAATTTAACAAAGATATGTTGCCAATGCGAGGAGAGTAAAATTTGAAAATAATAAAAATAAATTATAAAGAAACAAACATGATTTCTCACATATTTTTATTCCCAATCTTTGGACCCTATAATGCTTTAAAACTATTCATAACATAAATATAACACTGCCACAAATTATCATTGAAAGTTGCAATAGCGCTGCGACACCAGCACCTTGTAAACACAGCGACAAGACTTGCGTTACAAGAGCCGAGTGACGGCCGTCAATCTACAAGCAATTCAAAGCTTCAACTGTCAATTATATATAATATTGATTATACTAATCTATACAACTATATGTTTACTAATAAATTTAATACACCAAGTGAATTGACAATAATTTTAAGAATAACATACTTAAACAGCTCGTTAGAACATTGAAAGAACGTCAATTCGAAGAAATCATTTCGCTCAAGATATCATTGAGGTTAGATAGATGGTTTTCGAGGGATATTGAATAAAAACTTCGATAGAGGATGAGCTCAAATTTATTTGAATTAACAATGACGTCTCCAACCACAATAGTTCATGAAGTAAGAAAGGAAATCAATGAACATCTATAAAAGTCGTAATAATTATATAATTAAGCTAATTTATCACTATTTATACAATGTCATTATGTTTTTTTTTTTCTTATACCACAATAACACTTTACCTTTGCCCTAAAAGCTTTAAATAATCCGAGTCACACAAATCTAACAATTAATTACTAACTATATACTTTGTATAGTTTAAATTGCTCGATATACAAACAAGTTGTCAGCAACGCACTAGCATCTGTCACCGTTAATTAAAACAAGATCGTTAATACTGAATACGAAGCAAACTGCTACAAATATTTTGGTAATTAAGCCATATTAAACATTAGCCTACACGTAACAATACAAATTCTATTGCGGTAAAATGAATAGAAGCAGCGCGAGTCTACTCTGGTACTATGTCATACGCGCCTTCACCGCCTCGCTAACTGCACAACGAAACAACACTTATGTATCTGATACTCCAAACGATTATTTTTATTTACGCTACTCATATGTATCTCTTAGATTATTATTACATTATTTTAATAAGGGGCACAGATTTGATATGTTTCCGATGCACGGTTTTTGTGTGATACCGTTTCACTTAACCTAACTTGCAAGGCGACGCTACACCCCTCTACCCTATCACATGCGGGCCAATGTCACGCGCCTCCAACAACAATCTTTAAAATAAAATTAAACAAAACATCCACCGGTAACCGTATCTCTAAAGTAAACCCAAGCTAAATAATAAAGAACGCCAAGCGAACGGGCAAAGTGAACTCGACACCGATTCAGCGTGACATACAGCCGAGCACACGAGAAGTAGACGAGGATACTGATCTCTATGAAACCGCATTTTAACTCTAATTACATTAATATTACACGATGATATGTATCGAGTAGTCCCGCAAATGTCGTAGCCACTGGACGTCTCTTACTTCGCTAGCTACGGTTGGACGGAATCGTGGCGGCGCCGGCGGCCTCACTCAGACATCAACACTGCGGTGACTTTAGCTCCCAATATTTCATTACATTCTCACTCTAAAACCAAAACGTAGGGGCCAAGTTACCGCAAATATTGACGAAAACCAACTGAAAAGAAAATATAAACTTTTCGTTGTATTCTTCGGGAACGCCGGGCGCCAAGGTTTGGGAGATCACTACTACACTAATACACAATTACTTACAGACGAATTAGCATTATATATCGAATTACAATAAGTAAACATTGACTTAGCTTGATTTAAGAATAGAAGAGAAACCGAGTTTAATATTTATTTTACTCCTTTGATAAAAAATAACATTTGATTGTTTATAATTTTTAATATATACTTCGTAAAAATAGCTTAGAAATTTATCTAACGTTGACAATATACACTGGCGTCGACTGGATTTATTAGTTTGTATTAGGAAACTTGAAAAACTTTTCAAAACAAAACTCGAAGGATATGTTTTTAATCCTGAATGATTTATCCTGAACCGTAAAACTGAAGATCGAGGAGGTCGTTATTTCGGCCAGCGTATTAGCCAACAGAATGTTTGGTTCGGTATGAGGTTAGTTCTAACATCTTTGGTCTTCTTCATGACGCTCGGTAAATGTGAAAATTACAGTACTATAAATAACGTATAAAATTTTTGCTAAGTCAAAAATTGACATTTTAAATATTGACTAAGAGATTTTCATAAGAATTCACGTGCGGATTTATCCAAAATCTGAACGACAATGATCTTGTGAATACTTTACAGATAAAGGCCGCGCTGAGATTACGACCCTTACGAAATAGCCTAAGCGGGGATTATTTTTTTTTACTTTTTTTTTGTTATAATTTTTACATGTTTACATCAGCAGAATATCTATACCTATAATATAAACATTAAGATTTCATTTTTGGTTTATTGCTATCTCGCACCGGTCGTCCGTCACGGCTCTCCGGCGAGTCCATGACGGACTCCCGTCCCGTATGCGACACTCAACTAGCTAAAAATAAAAAATATATTAATCTTCTGATTAAACCTAACAGTAAATTTATCATTACAGTTTTATTATGTATGAATAACTTTCAATATTAATGTAACTATGCTGAACTCTACAATAAATACCCTTATCTAGTTATATATTATTCGCCTAACAATTATCGATCAATTAAAGTAACTACTCAATTTTAAATTAGTACATTACCAAAAAGCTCGTCAAAGCATGCAAATAGAATAATCGTTTCACTATTCAGCATGGCGCGTGTCGCCATATCATTATTACAAGTAATTAATTAATATACTGATTACATATTATAGTTATTTTACTCTCATAAGGCCAAGGCTAAATTCTCGCAACAAGACTGAACGGTACTCGACAGCGTCGCATCGTATACGTGTCACGTCTAAAAGTCCACAAAATCCTTACTCGTACGAAAAAGAGAACAATAATGTTCCGGGATATACATTCGGGAAACGTTTCCGCAAGGCACAAGACATTAGGGTGAGAGCAGACGAGGAAATTAGGACCGTAGAGGATGAGGAATGAATGAATAACGAATGTTAATGAACGATAGAGAGAACGAATGTGCGAGTGAATACGATGCGAGGTCCGAGCGAGAGGTCGTTCAGTATCACTCGACGGCACCGAGGGCGGCCCATCGCGTCTCTTCAGCTACAACTTTACAATTATTGCAATAATTCATTTACGTAGAAAGGATATCGAGACCGACACTAGAGTGCCAGCGCTTTAACAAGTGATCAAACATTATAAAAATTACTCAAAAAAGAATTAGGTAAATATAATTTGAGATAGTCGTGAAATTCATTTAAATACGCTAACATTATCGAGACTAAAACAAAAGTTTCGTTACAATTACATACAACTTCATTAAAAATCATTTAACTCGAAACATTATCAACAAAACGTAATCTTTCTATGAAGGGCACCTTTGGTTTTTAGCTTATTCGAATGAGATATATCCTAGTGTTTATTTCTGGTATTACACTATATCCATAACAAATCCTCCAATTTATACATCGGTCACAGAAACGAATATACAACTATATTCAGTAGGTCAGTGTAAATAAATCTTATATTACATTAAACAAATCATTAAATAGACACATAATAAGAAAAAATAATAATAATTTGAAACAATATTATCACCGACAGCGGTGAGCGATAAACTGGAATGTTAATATAATAAAAGAATTATACTAAGTTTGGTACGAACGCCGCGCACCGCCTCCCGCCTCCGCCGCGAGGAGAGTCGGGCGAGGGTCCACACGGGGCGCCCCTCAGTCGGCCGGTCGTCAGGTGCCGAGTGCCACGAACGAGCTAATGCCGTTCGTCCTCTTCTCCGCCTTTGGCTCCCTGCCGACCGAATCACGACTTGAGTCGAGCAGGTTCAAGGAAATATAAGGTTTCGGAGTCCCCGCGTTCGAGGGTATTAAATCTAGGGTGCGAGGTGCAAGGTGAAAAATGGTCCGAAGCCCGTACTGCGCAATCGGTCGGACGGCATATCGCAAACTGTCGCAAGACGGCCTCCGGCGACACTAGACAGACAACAAAAGGTGCGTGTTATCGCGTGCATACTTCGTGGGCGAGCGTCCAGCCGCTGTGAGGCAACTTGTGGCGGGCGTACTCGAGGCGGATGGCGCCCTCCGAGCTGAGCAGCAGCGCGCCCTGCAGCCTCTGGCGCGCGGCGGCCGCGTCCTGCGCGCGCGCGAACTCCGCGAAGGCGACGGGCGCGGCGCCGCCCGCCAGCAGCCGCAGCCGCCTGAACCCCGGGCAGCTGCGCAACACACGCCCGCACTCGTATCACCCCGAGCCGCCCCGCCACTCTCGCCCGCACCGTGGCGCTTTACTTTCGAGCGAGAGACCCCTAGTGTGCGCTTTTTCTGTATGAAAATCGTAGGTGCGTCGAGTGTCGCCTCTAGTGTGAGTGAAACGATTTTACGGTGCGGTTACGGTTTATACGGTTATGTGATTGCTGTGCCGGTAGCGGTACTGGTGTGTCGACGCGTGGACGTCGCGGTCGACCGTCGTGCTGAAGTGGTACGGGTGCAGGCTTACGGATCTCGCACGGACCGAGGGCGGGGTGACGCGGCTCTCGGTCGGTGCGAGATCTAATGTATACATTTTGGAATGTGGACGAATTTGTGATATTCGGTGCGACATGCACTGTGGAGAATACACGTTTATTTTACCTAGGTAACTGTATATACGTTATCGTTTCATACACACGATACTGTTATATATGCGGACATGCAGACATTTATTAGTTTTGCATCGACTGGAAATATTTTATCATGTTAAAGTATGTGTCCTCATACTTGAGCATGAGGCGATTGCTTTCGCTGAAAGTAAAAAGGGTACAGAATAAGATGTATATTCTAAATCTGAAAGAAGTATTAGTCGATACTGATCTTTAAATATTAAGTAGGAAGCTGTTTTATTTCGATCATTCGATTTATAATATTCCAGTCGATACGCGTAATATTTGCGGGTTACGTACCTGCTGAATATCTCCTTGAGCTCATGTTCCGAGACGAATTGTCCGAGGTTCGCGACGAAGAGCGTGGAGCAAGGCGCGGGATGCGAGGGATGTGAGGGATGCGAGGGATGGGAGGGGTGAGCGGGATGGGAGGGATGCGCGGGATGCGCCGGGTGCGTGGGGTGCGCGGGCGGCACGGACGCGCCGGGCGAGCCCAGAGCGGGCGCGGGCAGCACGCACGCACCGAGCGTCAGAGGGGTCTGCCAGGACGAATGCATCTTGATAAATAAATAATATGTGTTTTAATATTTCTTTTGCATTGTATAATGTTATTGGACAATAGTAGCGTATTAGTAAGGAGATAATAAATCCTGGGAAACTCACGTGGTGTGGCCTATCGGCGGCAGCTAGTCAGAGGTAAGAACGCACGGGTGCCATCTGCGGATGAATCGCGGGATGGACCAGCCCGTGCGACAGAGTCGGTAGTTCGCCGCCGTAAGCCAGCGGGTGATGCCACAACTCGGCGCCTCCGCCCGGGAAGAACGGGCTAGCTAAGTCTGCACAATCGTGACACGTGTGACACAAACGAACATACTGGTCGGTACTCTGGTCTCATTTGAACGATTATAAATAGATATAGTTTATTTACAGTGCCTGTGACATGTTTTCAAGGTTACTACTAGTCCATAATTCGATTGATCAATTTGAGTACACGTTGAGTCTGGTCCTCATCAAAACAGATTTCATGATGATTGAAGTATGTCATGAAAACATGTGATTAGAAGGTGGAAGAGAACCCGATAGATCACTTGATAAGTATAGCCTTGCAGAGCTAGGCTTTGCGTGTTACGTGTAAGCGATTACAGATACTTGCCCAATGTTTGCGTTTGCTCGACACGCTATCACTCGTACTAGGTACAGAAACAAGCATATCAAATAAGTATATAAGTATATTGTGTGGAACTCTGTATTGGACAGTGTTGGCCATTTTAACAAATATTGAAAAACAATAAATCACAAGGTTTAGTTCATTTAAGGAGTTCAAAATCTTGAGTCTAATGTGATTTGTTGTTCCTTCTTGGATTAATTCGAGTGGACAATCGAGCGAGCGCCGGGCGGTGTGTGCGGTCGGCGGTACTTACGTCCAGTGAGTGGGTGCATCAATGCAGGGTGTGCAGCTGGCGCGGCTGTGGCAACTGCCGGCTTCGGCTTGCTGACCTTCGTGTTGCTTTTAGCGAACTCCAGCCGAATCGTTTGCGGCATGTCGGGGTCGAACCGGACACCCTGCTGTGAACAGCCGCGAGCGTTGCGGCGCTCCGATATAATGACGATGGAAGGCTCGGTCGCCTCATGCTCCTTCGAACTTTTCGATGGTCCATTAGGAGACAGTGACATCTTGTATTAGGACATGTTATATTAAGGCTTTTGAATTTGTTTGCGATATTTTTTATCACAATTTAACTTTCCCGAGAGTTAATACTGATTGATTGTATTAAAATTTTATTTAAATAGCAACTGTCATGATCAGACTTCTGAATCCGAATGTATAGCTGGCAACTGATATCGCGGCAGCGCCTGACATTGTGCCGTAACACTGTGCTCGGGGTGTGACGTCATAATCTGTCAAACAGTGACATGCAGTTGCGTATATACACCATAAACCTAATCGATTTGACTCCAATATCCGAGATTTAGAGCTCAGAGGCTCCGACTTGATGACTCGACGTGGTCTATTCGATATGTGCATGGGTTTAGCATAACTTACGATGCGGTTACTCGAGTCAGGAAAATGTTATTCCAAGTCTACAATGAAAATATTATCTATAGTGCTTTTTGGCTGTGTTGAGGCATGTGATGAGAAGAGGTTTAGTAACACCGTGCGTACTTGTTTTTAGTATTTACAATTAGCGTATTCACTTCTGTGTTCAACTATTTCGGTCTATTGCAATGTATTGTCGTGATACTTTTTACTTTAGTGTTCTGTAAGCAGTCAATATAGTTCATTAGGCGACATATCCTTTTAAAACATTTTGTCAGTGATCCCTTTTTTTCAATTACTTCTGTTAAATATGTGTAGTTTATTTGGATATTTTTTGAAAAACTAATTTAGTTATATAGTTTTATTATATTTATTTGTAAATAGTGTGTAATACTAACCTGAAGGTCTTGTTTAGCTGCTTCAGCTCCGGCGCGAGTGTGAAATGTGACGAACCCGACCGGCTGCGAACACACAATGGCATTAACCGTTATTTACTTATATAATATCTGAAACTAAGTTTAAGCACATACTTCAAACGTTCTGTTTAGAAATGTGTTAACAAACCAAACTACTAAGCACTTCCATTGGTGATATGAAACTGCTTACTAGTTTACTGTGAGGCTGTCTGTTAGTTTACCTCAAACTATTTTGTTTGTAGAAATGAAATTTGAAGTCATTATAATAATTCCCGCTGCGGAGTTTCATTTATTATAGTTTCAGGCTACACAATATATATATTGTATTTAATAAAGGATTGTAAAATACTTACAGAAGCTGTTTTTCCATTTTTGCTCGTAACCTTTAGCAGTGAACCCTCGTAGCCCTGAAATTACAATAAATATTTAAAAACGTTATGTAACTTTCAGCTTTTTCTTAACTCGTATAAAAATATAAATTATCAAAATTATTTAGAGAATAAGTGGTACTATTAAATCTTTTTTAAAGAACACAAACTAATCGATCATCCCGGAACACAATTACAATGTCTACACAAAGACAGTTATGAATATACACGATATAAAGTCAGGAAGTCTAACAGAAATTGCTTTTAAATGGAAATGCCTGCTTAAAACAATACCATAAACAAAATTACTACCATTTCCAATTCGCTAAAGTCGCTGACATGACTGAAGTATATCAGTTTCGACGAATTTTAATTCCCTAATCATAGCACTACACCGTACCAGGCACGGCACGGCACGGCTGAGGTCACGCGATGAACAGAACCCCTCGATAAGATTCGGGTGGTGGTACCATTCGTGCCAACCGCGAATGTAACAATAACTATCGTTTAAATCTATTGATAGGACATGTATTATTCATATCTTATATAGGTATTCCATGTCACGTGATAAATGATAAATTAATGAAAATAGCATTAACAATTTAAATTATATTAGTGTGCTTACTTCATATGCTCGGAACAGCAGATACAGTTCACGCGGCTTTGCGTCCATGGGCAGCCCGCTCACGAACAGCGTGCGCACCTGAAACAAAAACATCTTAGTCGTGACTACATACAACACATAAAATATACAAAGATTTATAAAAGTACATAAACAATATTATAACAAAAATATTTCTACTATAATCAAATAAAAGTATTTGTCATTTCCTTTCTCAAACAAAGGCGCCGACATTTATAACAAACCGACACAAAGGGGCATAGATTCTTTCAGCGGCATTCTTCGTCAATTCTCTGCCTTTGTAAACGTTTGAGCGCATTAATTCGTGGGTCAATTTAATGAAATAAAACAGAACTCGTAATGGCGGCGCGATTTGGCGCGTGCGGCTAATGGAGATTTATTACTACCAGCAGCGGCCGCTGACGCCATCTTGTTATGCATTTTATTAATCACAGTTTTACTTTTACGAGCTCTTTAAGATGTCATGTGCAGGAAAGCGAAATGAAATTTGTTGTTTAAATGTATTATATATGTAGAATTAAAGTGTGTTTATAAGTAAACAATTCTTTTCGTGTTTCGATTCGAAAGGTTTTATATCCCTGACAGCGGAGAGTGTCGGCGGTCCTCATATATATTTTATCGCTTCCGTCCCTCGGTCAGAACCAGGAAGTAGGACCTTTGTGTCGGCTATTTTCCGGTCGAATGCACGGGAATTCCCAGTATCGAGGGTATTTTTATTTTGATAACCTTTAATATCATATAAGATAACCGCTTCACTGAAGATTTCTTTACTTTATTGCGATAAATCTGATTTACTATTAAAATTAATTGAAACAATTTAAAATATCTTCAGAATAGACAATTAAGAAAAATAGAGCAAACCCTTTGTATAATATACTACTATATTTTAATGTTAATGTCCATACAGGATGTACATCATAAACGTGCATCTCTAAAATGGCAAGCAGGTTAATTAAGAGCATAGTCAGTTTTAGTGCGCCATTACTATAGCACGTCACCCGCGGCGCTCACATATTTCAGTGACCGGTCACTTTGAAAATGCCCCTCATGGTTCACAATTATACACTTCGCTGCGCTCGAACCCCTACTCCGTCGAGTTGTGTTTCATGTAAGAAAGGGTGTTTCAATAGACATTTGACATTAGCGTGACATTACTTGTTGAAGTGTCAGATAGGAACTTACACGTAAATATATTTTGCACCACAGACACTAACATTAAGTCAAAACCGATTTTTATAAACCTTTTTTTATCTAATATATTTTTTGGTTTTACGTAATGACGTTCTTTTTTTGACACAAGTCTTGTACCTATTAATAATCATACCAATAAATATTGTATCCCTCCAATATTTCGTCATCTTAAAAGTAGTAACTCAACAAATATATCGTGAATACAATTTGATAAATATATTATGATTTACTGCTATTTACTGATTTAATGTGAACAAATCATACATTTACTTGTAAGCAACGTGCCTGAACATAATATATACAATGATATATAAATTAAATATCTCAAGTCTATTCAAAAATCATACGTATAAAGTAATAAGTTGAAGTGACAAAGCGTGGAAATTAAAATGTTATCTTAATTTTACTCATCCGCGGCTTCAAAGCGAGACGAGCTCTTGATCCGCTCAGATAACATCTACGCCTGACATTATTGCGACGAAAAATAAAATCAAGTATTCAACCCCGAGGAATAGGAACCGCCAATTTGTAGAGCGCTTTATGAATTATTTGATTTGTACAGACCGACGGTTTGGAGTGGAATTTTGAATTCTCCGTGTAGACTCTACATGTGAAACTTTACAAAGAGAGTCAGCCAAAGGAAACATCTAATAAAATTGTGCAAGTTAGAATGGTCCGTATTTTATTCGAAACTACATCTGCTGGCTACCGGCTACATAATATAGGTTTTCAATACAATATATTTTAAACATTGAATTTCGATGCACACGAGACTATAACAATATTCTAACTCGTATATCTATACTATCATACAAGACCCACACCCGCTGGAACACTGCTGAAGCCGAAATCATGAAATTGGAATAGTGGATTCTGTTTATAATCTAGTACTAATAAACAAAATTGAAAATTATAGGGTATTTGAGTATATGTACAAATAATATAGACATTCTGGCTTTTCTCCAAATATTTCTCAAGGTGCTAAATACACCGTATAATAGATAGCGAAGATAACATCTGTCGAATTAAGAATACATAAAGGGATTGGACTGACTTCATTTCGTCGTTTATTCGTGTCACGAAGTCGATGTATTTCTCATAAAATTATCAGTTTTTTTGATTTCTTCATTTACCATGTGCGGTGTGAGAACAAATCAATCTTGACAAATCTAGTGATATTATTTTGAAGCAGACCTCCATTTTTGTTCACTACGCTCACAAAATCTTGGTATGTGTTATCATATTGAGCGAAGCGAGGTACAAACAGCACCGAAGTTGCATTTATAAAACGTCGACGCATTCTGTCTTCAATTATTTTACAAGATGAGACACATTATTACATTTTTATATTTTTATTTTTGATTTTTTTTTTAAACCACCCTCAGACTGATGTCTATCGGTGTGCAAAATTTGGAAATTTTCGGACATATCGTTTTTGATTGATATTTGCACAAAGAATGCAGAAAACTCTCTCATAGAGAGCTTCTCTCAATAAAAAAAATGGTCCGTATTTTAGGGTTGTGTATAAAGAACCCTAAAATACGCCAATAATGATAACATTCATTTTTTATTACTCAACAACCCTAAAATACATTATTTCACATAAAGTTTTAAAGTAAAAAGCTTAGATTTGGTTGTACATTTACAAAACTAGGGTAATTGGAGGTGAAAAATCTAAGACACTTCATCTGACACGCAAAAATTGGAAGACATCCAAATAACTAGCAAAAGTTATTTAATTAGAGAACGATATCAGATGCACATGTGTGTGTTAGAGCACACACTCACACGGAGCACATGCGGATGAGCAGTCAAAGTGAAGCTTACAAACATGCCGACGCACAAACATCGATTAGGCTTCAGCGATTCGATTTAATGCAATGGACACAACAATGTTCCTTTGTGAATAACTCGGGACCAGTGAATGATAACAGTTTATCTAACATAATAACACGTTAGGTGAGGTCAGGACTTACCATTTTACTATTTACATTGCATTATTTTATAATCATATTTTTTGTTGTAATACAGAAATTAATATCTAGTTACATCATATTTATTTTATGGTTAACTTTTAATATAAGATCATAAGAGTATACAGTTATCACCGTATTAATATAAGGACCATTCGTTTTAATGATATAACATATATTTGAATTAACATATATTTAGTTAATTAAATTTTTCTTTAAAACCTAGATGTTGCATAGTATGTCATGTCATATAATAATATATATATTTTTTTATAAAATCTTTGTTGTGGTTGCAAATATCTAGTAGATGATATCATTAAGAATAAAATTAATGAAATATTCACGAAATTTATTGCGAAGGGTCCTGTGAGTAATAGCAGACTATTTATAATAGCACTAACATTCATTTTATTATTGTATGAAATTCGAGATCTCATATGTAGTATGCAGTAGTAGAATGTTTACTAGAACATTTCCACAGCATTTATTTATTTGATATTGTATACATTATTGTGTTTACTTTTATTCATCATGTACATGTACGGGTTCATATCAGAGCCATTCAGTAGCGAGCTATAAATACAAGAAAATAAAAAATAATAAAGGTCTATTCACACGATCGATGGCACCGACTGCACGCGGGCGAGTGGAGCGGAAGCGCCCGGGGCAGCGCCCGGTGCATCTATCAAACGTTTATTTGTAAATTACAGTACTAGTATTAAGTTTACTTGTATATAGAGAGCGCGTACCAACTCATAAATAGATTACAACTTGTTTTACATATGATAATAGTTTAAAGAAAACAATTGTAAAAATATCTGAATATATCAATAACTTTTAATGTTTTACAAAAATGTTATAAAAATGACGTCCAAAATATAAACGTAAATGAAGTTTATTTACGCTGTATCAAAAAACAACAACAACGCAACCATTTGAAACATCGAATAGAGGCAGAATTAAATTAAATGTCAGAAGTCCAGCTCCATTGAAAATATTAAACGAATGAATTCGTTTTATCAGACAACAGCTGGCATTTGTTTATTTTAAAATATTCTCTAAGAGCTCGAGAAAGGGTATTTCAACATTTCATAAACCACCCAAGTGCGAGATTCTCACCCCTAAGGGTTCCGTACCACCCTACGATATTTAACACAAATAAATATTTTACATAGATTTTAGTCACTTAGGTCAGATTTCTTCTAAAGCCCTTAAAATGTACAAATATCATTGCCTTCCTTGTTAACTTTTTTTGTTACCTCTTTTATAAGAAATATAAAAACAACTTACTATTAAAGTTGTCAATGTGTAACAATAAATGTATGAATAGCATACAAATTCAATATAAAGTCTATTCATTATTTAATATAATTCACATTTAATGATCCACTTCGAGCGAGCAATGTTTGTAAAACCATGATTTCAATTTTCCACGAAACTGTTTTGAATTTCAAATAAGACACGATTTTATTGTAATAGGAGGTTAAAGGAGATTTAAAAATCCTTCAGCAATAGGAATATGGTAAATAGATTTCAGATTTGATCGAATTGCGATTCTTCAGAAATGTTAATAAAATATTGGCTTTGCAAACTTCAGTGGGAGCCGCCGGAACTTTAAGAAGGCAATTTTTCTTGGAGCGTCAATGTCAGCGGCAATCATTTAAACTTCTACAACGAGCTAATAGATATTATCAGCTCTGAGCAACGTTAGGATACAAAAACAGAATATACATTTTTCATACTTTATATAATAACCAAGTTTTAAAGGTTTCACGATTATTTATAATCTAATATTCCAAGACTCGACATAGATTATATATTCATGGCATAATTTTCACGAAAATATAACAATGTTCGTTCCCCTCCATTACTTCCATTTATACCGGGGAAGGAACACTGATGGGGTAAAACTTTACTTTTATCCGCCATAAAGTAAAAATAATAGCTTGTAATTGCGCACCTTGAGAATAACTTAAAAGCCAGCGTCCACTTTAATATTAACGTTTCGAAATAAAAAAAAATAATCTTGCATTATATATATGTAAAATTTTTGTTTCTAAGTACTTTGTTTAAAACAAACAATTAAAAGAGCAAAGTAAATAAGGAACAATAAAAGTAACAAGACAAAACAATAGATCCCAAAGTAATCACGTAGCCGTCTGATCTCACAAAAATCGACTTGGATAGAGAGATGTTTCTAATTTTTCGGTCGAACGAGATCGCGATACCGGTCGCTTCACAAATAGATAAAACCAACGCAAACGGACTGCAAAAGGAGAGAGTTAAATTGTGTAAACCACCGCCACAGACGATTGAATGAGCTTATTTTACGTAAACATTTCAGTAAATTCCGTAACAGTCGATTATATATTGAAAACTAACATTATACTGTATAATATACGTAACCGACGGTAATGGACCAATTAAAATGTAGCGAAGTTAAAAAATATTTGTGTTTCGCAAAATTAAAAAAGGCTAAAGTAAAAGAGCGTAAAGAGTTCTAAGAGGGCAATGTCACCGACCACCTGCTCCGAGGAGATAGGGATCATAATGTTAATTTAATTAAAGGACTAATCTAAATTGCAGACGACCCGACACTCCGACGACCATTAAAAGGATATTTCGTCGCCGACTGTTCGGAGGAAACTTGCTGACTGTAAATATCTTAGAAAACAAGTGAAATAAAAAGTGAAGGAGGTCGTATGGCTTTTGTATTTGTTATGAGATTTATGCTTCCCCAAATTTTCATTTATTAACTTTCAGGCAGCTGGGTTTATAAATTAACTAGCAAGTTATTTTTAATACATGTTTTGCTTCAGTGACATTACGATTTATGTGACTAGAGTTAATCGAACAGATTAAGTAACAGTGAAGTTAAAAAATACTCTTATAATATCAAATTCAATCAATATAAAATGTCTTAATTCAATCACAGCTAACTCTTCAATACAAATCTTATTTTTGTTATTTTTCTAAATGCTTTTGAGCAAGAGGAATATTTATTTGAATAAATTAAAAAAACAAATGACAAAGATAAGTTTAATTAAATAGTTAGGAGGGACATAGTTATTAGCAGACACCGAGTTAAATTTCTATTAGGAGTTCCCGGAGTCTCTTTCACGGCAAGGAAAAGTTTAAGATATAGATGTCCTTGCATCTTTATCTCAACGAAACAGAACGAAAGTTTAATAGAAACTCGGAAAGAGGCGACGAAAAATTAATCATTGTTGGATTTTTATTTTTTTATATTAAACTAGCAGGTTGAGACGCATTTATAATAGAAAATAAGTATATTAACAAAATATCTAAGCTAAAACTATATTTATAAAAAAGTAAAGGAGAAGAATAGTCTTGATATAATATATAAATATAAAAAATAAATGGCAAAGATCTCTTAAAGAGATAAGTTGATTATTGTATATTTAGTTTCAATTTATATGTTTATTAATTTCTGTTATAGTGTTCTTGGTACCAAAATAGCATTTTTTGTATTGTAAATATAATTTTCTATAATTTAATAATGCTCACCTCAATGAGTAATCCATTACGATCACAATAACGATTCAAATTATTGAACTGATCCGTGCAGTTGTCCGCCCAAATTATGTTCAATGGATAATTAATTGTTCCCGTAAACTTCAATGACAATAGCCTCAATAATCACCGCTCCGTTATCACAGCTATGAAATATATTTATAACAGAATCACTAATTCCTTTCCCTTTTATCTGAGTGAACTAATTTTGTCTGAAATAGGCAAAGACAATAATATCTAGAGGCAGTAACGTTTATGTATAAACGAAATGGAAAATTAAAAGCAAAACAATATTTAACTTAACTCACAAAAACAAATAACAAAAGCTTAAAGGATAAAACGAAATATAAAGGGAGACCCAAACAATTACCGCTAATTGGTTATTTGGTAGGGCTTGAGATAATAAGGTGCAGGTTTCTTTAGCGCCCTTCCGTCGACGATCAACCCTTTTACCAAAATTGCTACGCACGGAAGGATACCGCGAGAACTATTGCCCATAAACATTAAGACACAGGCGGCGCTGTCTCATAGAATTTGAAATTCAAATCGCTAACAGGTGAGACCAATGTTGGTGTTAGCTTTAGATTTTCAAATCTCAATCGGCTTACGTTCACAAAAAGCTGTTTTTTTATAATATCTTTGTTTTATTTTTAAGAGGCATAAGAATTGTTACGCTGCAGGCATTGTTTTTAAATTGAACCTTTGTACGATGTTTTATATTTTCAAGAATTCCATATTGTTTGTTTTCCTTGTTCGCCGTACTTGGGTATTGTTATAATGAAAGTATTTTCTTTTTAATGATTATTCTAAAGCCGCTTAAGATAAAATTTTAATATAATATCTATATGTCTACCATTTTTCTTTTAAAACAACTGAGTGTTTCATATTTAATTCTTCATTGTTATATAATATCATAAATGTACTCAAACTGGCAATGATTGATAGTGATCGAACTTTCCATAAAAATATTTCTCTGTTAAGCTTAATATAAGGAAAACAATTTATAACATAACATACTATGTATTTAGGTTTGTCAGTTTTATTATTTGTATTCTCTTTATATTTAGCAATAGCAATAGTACTTCATAAGAAACATATTTTTCATTTATTAAACAGAGTAGGTTGTAACTTAAAACTTCCAATTTATCTGTTATCTTTGATAGATTGTATCTCAGTGGTTGTGTCTGGCCAAAGCTCTGGTAGCACTGATTGATGGCTCTGTTTACAACAAAGCAATTCTTCCTAAGATCCAATTTTAAAAACTTAAAAATTTAAAATGTGTCAAAAACATTTTCATTACACTGACATATATGTGCAATCTTTTTTACATCACGACCGCTACCAACCCGATGAACCCCAAACTCAATAAAGCTATCTAATCAAGAAAAGCAATCTAGAGAATGCTTGACGTATTCAATTCAATCCCATCTATCGATTATAAATAACACAATCAATATTAGATCCCAACCAATCGAACCCAGAACCATCCAATCGTGTTAAATCTTGAATTCCGAGAATGCAGCTAAGCAGGGCGGCCCCAGTCCGACCAAGTCCCTCATTTAAATTGCAGATGGTCCTCACAGCGAGCGCCGACTCCCGCGATATGCTAATCACAGTCAAGCCGAGGATTATCCCTGTTTACACTCAACAAACTCACTTAATTTCGTCCTGACAGGCGTCTTGTCATATTTATAGTAGGATTTATTTATTTTAAATTCAATCAATAAATATATGCCTCGTTAAGGATAGTTAAATAAGACTTTTATAATTCAAACTGACATTGTTATTCTTATTATGATAATTTTATATATAAAAAAATTAAATTATATGAAAAACATGAAATAATATTTCACTTATAAACATAGTAATGAAAAGTAGAGCTAATTATTACCCGTATCAAAAACTCATTGAACGAATTCGCAATTTCAAAGAAACTTTGCAATACCTTAAAGATATCATCACTTAAATGCTAGTCTTTTAGACAATATCAGTGTCTTAAGCTATTGCTATTTTATGCATCTTTCTCAGCTTCAGGACAATAATGTATACTTTACTTTAATTTAAAACAATAAATAAACTATTCAATTATGTTTTTAAACAATTTTAAAATAAGATGCAAACGATGAAATAAGTGCCTAGGAGAAAAGTCGTAAAGTCGACCAGAGTTGGCACTAATACGAATTTATGTCGATGGACTTACGAGCTCGACCAGCACCGATCCCTTAACAGCCTATTACATAAAGTGAGCTCCAATTTTAGACAACTAAAGTATTTTATTAACAAGGTGATGGTGAAGCTTGATCATTCATACTATGGAAGATAAGGAAAATGAAGTTTATATAAAATGTTAGTAATAATAAAACCTTAGCAGTGTTTGAAATAAAGATTTTAATGTACTTCTTCTTATATAGCACTGTTTGCGAAAATAAATATAAAAATACATGTTAGAAATGCCATATTAAATCTTCTTTAATATAGAGTTAAGAAATATCATAAAAAAGCAATACTATATGATATTAGCGTCAACATTTCTATAGGAAAAATCATAAAAATTCCAAAGCATAGTTTACGAGATGTCAAGAAAATATGACCAAATAAGTTTTCCGTTTAACTTATATATCGGGTTTGGAGGGAAATCTTGATTTACATGATAAAGGGAGGCGGGCGCGTCGGAGGCGTTCGGTGTCTTCTAACAAGGGACGAGAATGTTTGAGGTATCCGAGTCGGCACGTGAAATACGATAGGAACATTTAAATTGAAATCGCGAACACGCTTAGGTTATATTAAATTAAAGCTATATACCTACAGTCTACATGGTATTGGGTTACAGGGACGGATTTGCATTCACAACGTACTATGTCTGTGGTGCAGTTTTTTATTATATCACTAATTTAATATTTAATGTAATATAAACCAAAATGGTGTACATACAGGTAATTTAGAAGATAAATTTGATAGCAATAGTAAGCGAGAAAATGATATGTTACTATATCAAGTTAAAATAATTCAAGTTGTATAAAAATAAGAACAGGTTAGAAAATCCATAAATACCATCGCATAAATGACAATTTAATAAAAATAAAGTTGACTTTTTACAAGCTTTGGGTTGAATTTTAATACTTATATCTACGTATGTACGTAAAACTATCTTACCTAAAGGTTTATTTCCATGGACGCCAAAATTTCACTATTGAAGTCAGCGGCAAAGGTACAAGATAATCAAAAATTTAATGAAGCTAATTATAACAGATACTGAAATCAACGTTTAATTACTATTCTTAAGTATACTTAACGAGATTGTGAGAGCTGGGGAGCGTAAAAAGATAAATTTTGCGGCCCCACGTTGGGCGCCAAAGTTCGCGATGTGTGGCCGCACGAGCAGTAATTAACAACGCCTCGCGAGGTCTCCACTTACCCTCCCGCAATCCCTCCCACAACACTGAGGCACTGCGATTGAATTAAACTTCAGCACGGCTGTTGCGGTTCAAATTCCAGCCTGGTTTTGTCGCTAGCGTTTTGTGCAGCTGCGATTAAACTACCAATACTTGTTCGGCGTTTATTAGTTTCGCTATCGACCTTTTTGTTTGTGCCGGCTTCAATACAACCGCAAGCTTTAATCGTGTTTAGAGTTCAAATTTGTGTACTTTGTACAAATTATCTTAACAGCAATTTTTGCTTTGTTTCTTTAGGTTTTATAATCATACAATCATATAAATTGAAAAATAGTAGTCATATTATAAAAAAATACCTAATATAAGTTTTTAATAATCATTATAAAATTAATTCTTTTAACTTTATGTACAAAGCTAACGAGCTGATCATAATAGAAGCAAAATATTAAAGAGACGCAAGTTCGAAAACCTCCGCCAGAGCGCATGAGCTCAATGTCAACAGATACAAGTTTTTTTCTACATACAATGAATCTCCGAAACAAGGAGTGTAGAGCACTAGGTAGAGTAGGAGGGGGTGGGGTTATACTCTACGTAGAGCACAATTAGCGCGCGCGACTCAACACGGCTTGAGTTTTAACAACGCCGAGCGGAACACTCGGCATCATTCACACGAGATGCTCTAGCTCGCGGGACTATTCCCTACTCTACCGACATACTAATACTAATTAAATAGTCTGCCTTATTCTAAGTCGTTGTTCAAAGTACTTATAACAACATTTTATTAAACGACAATTAAAATATATACATATTCTGCTCGGTTGCTATTTTAGGCAAAGTATATTTTCAAAATTATATTTATCAATTACCAATAATCTAATTTGGGTGCAATAATTAATTGTAAAAAAATAATAATAAAATAATGTTAGGTCATAAATTCTCTGCGTACAAACAAGGGCTTCCAATATTTGGGGCTTGTTATCGCGCGACAACTTATCATCGTCTTGGACAGGGCACGTTTTCAATATAACCTATTTTAACAGTGATATATTTTGTACTCTAAGCACTAAATATATTTAAAAATTACATAAATAACTTTATTTTCATAACATGGAGACAGTATAATTAATTAACAGAGAAAAGTACCTGGAAATGTAAACATCAAACAAAAAACATAACCCAATTAATTCATCACTATTAAAACTAGCTTCAAGATGAGCTAATATCACGATGAATTAAAAAACAAAGTTCTATTAACAGCGAAATTTATATCCACAAAACAAGCATAGGAAAGAAGTTATTAAACATCCTCATGTTGGTAGTCAAAGCTACATAATAAAACTAAATGAAAACCGCTGTTGGCGCGTTCATAATAAGCAAAAACCTTTATAAGTAGAAAAGAGTCTGACTTTAATATAAACAGCAAACGCAATACGTGAGCCTGTAATGTTTTTTTTTTTTTTTTTTTTCAATTTAGTGCTATGGAACGTTTTATTAAAGAGTTTTCACTCGGATAAAAAATTATAAAGAATGCTTTATGCTGGCTCTCTTTACATTTATAGTCGGAGCCGTCATAAGAAAACTTGTCATGGTATATTATATAAAATAATTTTCAATTTGTGTAAAATACATTTAAATAGTAATATAAAGTAAGGTCTATTAATTCAAGATACACTTCGAGAAATCAGTCAGTTATGACGTACGAGTTCTTCAACTGCCAACATTTCTAGATTTAAATCAACTTGAAATCAGTCCAATTGTATTCACTCGAGTGTAATTTATTTCTTATAATTTTTATAGTATGTTATATATTGCTTTTGTAATGAGTTTAACTGTAAAACATATAAGATATAGGCAAAGAAAACTTGCAATTAGAACATACACATGACAGCATGTCATTAACGTCTGCTAAAAACGACACAAACTAGTAGCCCTAAACCCGAGGGCCGAGTCTATGTGTGGAGACTTCTTTGCATCCACTCGACTCGACCTGGCCTTAAAGCCTCTTTATAAGCCGCCGCCCCGACTCCTGTTCTCAGCTTAGCTCCACTTTTGAGTACTCATTTCCGCTTTTTAACCGACTTTCGAAATTGAGCTGACAAAAATACGAATAACAATGTGCAAATTTATATATATTACTTGAAGTGAGAAGCGACGTAGAAGTAAAAATATAAATATTATATAATAAATTCTTTAAGTTTGATTTTTCTATAACTAATTAAATTGAATTTACAATGTAAATAATTCTGTGTTAAATCAATCTCTACGCATTAGCAACAAGTCGGATGTTCGTGGATGGAAGCGATAAAAAATTCAACATATGTACGGACAGAATTGAAACTGGGACGAAGCAGGGGAGGGTGACTATTTAAAATTTCAATCTCAATTTCAATTTAAAAAGGCAATATTTACCTACACTACATAAAAACGACAAAAATATATTTTGAACGTACGTTCATCTTTTGAAGTTATATCTAAAACGTATTTTTATTGGCTATTTACTTATCTTAACTTTTATTTCAATGATCTATGCTCTCCATGGAATCACCGAATTGTCAACATAATAAATATATTGATAATAAATAATAGAATTTTTTATAATAGGACTTACTTAAAATTCTTATTTGATATTTGTAAGACGGAACGACATACGCCCGCAGCACAAATTTATCTTAAACAATATTCAGAAGAAAATGTACAATACGTTCGTCTAACCTACTCTGCGATCGCAAATAAAATACGATCCTCGATACTTGAGGATCAGGAAGGGTTGTTTGTGTTACCTCTCACGCATTCTGATTTGCTTTTAACTGTACGTTTCCGAAGATCAGATCGGATAGCAGACTAGTCTTTGTATACACGGTCTTTATTCCTTAGATATATTACAGTGAAATATATCACGAATTGCAAAATGATTTTCCTCTCTTTGATACAAAGCTTTATACGGCCATAACATACAGTATTCTATCACAATAGTTTTTATATTAATAAATTCAAAGCTTCTGCTTATTAAGCTTTAATGAATTCACAACATTACCATAAACCCAAACTTTATATGTTTCTATTACATAGTTTGTAATTTAAAGCCAACAGGTCTCCTCGGGGTAACGAAGTTAGGATATCCCTTCACTTCCCTGTCTCCACTATTTAACTATTAAAGTGGTCTGGCACTAAGGTATTCATGAGTGGGAGAATACGTCTCTCCTTTTACGAGCGGCCGCCGTATTGAATCGAAGAGGTCAGACCCCTGTCTATATAAAATATCACGCATCTGTACGTTACATAATTTGAAACATTTATCTGCCTTGGAAGGGTTCTGAACTAAAGTACCGACACCTGTTCAAGATAAGAGGATTCATATACCTTTAAAGATTATAAAGGTTTTATACAACTAATACAAGCAGACAAATCATCTTATTGTAATAGATTTATTTAGACCAAAAAATAAAGATATTCTTTTTTTAAGTAAAAGTGTGTTTCTGGATTATTAAATTGACATATCCAATGTAGCCTGCTCACTGTCACTGCACATGAGATAAAATGTATTTAAATAGATCTCCTAATAAATAATTCTTAATTCAGATCTACAGTTTCGTGTGACAGGAGCCAGATGGCGCTCATGTCATTTCAAAGCACTAATACCTCTCTGCATTGAATCTCGTTCTTTGAAGTGTTATAAAATAATCGTAAAGATTTCAGTCAGTGAGTGGAGATCAATATTTCGAGGACATACCGCATACCGCTGTCAATCAAGTTTGAATTCTGTTTACCTGAAATAAAACAAATTACTTTGAGAAAATGTTTTTATAAGGTTATACTTTTAAAAAAGACAATAAAATATGACGTCTACTTCAAATCTTCTTCTTATCGATGTCTTGTCTTCGTGCGAAGTAAAAATAAAATGTTGCCATATAAAAGACAAAAAGACAAGAAAATATTTAATTAATAATATATTAATAATATATTAAAATATATAGTTACAACGTCATTCAGAGATCCACACAATATATATAGGTTGTGGAGAGCCGCAGTGTAGCCGCATGAGTCAGCTAATGCAGCCTCCTCGTCCGTGCAGACGTACTTATACCTGCGACGTGACCGCTGTGCACTTACACCCGCTATACCCTTTAAATATTTGACTTTCCATACGTTATTTTATATTTGAACGTACAATTTCGGTTTCATATTGTTTTCTTAAGATCTTTTCTTATAAAATATATCAAGGACTGAGATTTGATAAGTAATTAAAGGACTGAATTTAATGTGTACATTACTGATTCCACGAAGGCTTATTCTTTAAACAATATACCATGTGTCCTTTTTATTGATATTGTAAATAACATTAAAAAAGGGTAACCATATGTTTGTATAAATAAGGAACATAGGTTTAACAGTTTTGCTACGAGAGTTATATATCAGGCTTAGTAAGACGGCATAAGTTTAGTGCAGGAAGCATTTGTCCGCGGCTAGACTTATCATGAGACAAATTTCAGTACTCCCATTGTAACTTACCTCCGTAACTCTAGTCCCGTATTTTAAACACTTCCACTGAAATATAACCCTTATTAACATTCAGTTACGCGTTACAATTCTAAAACGTTATATACGAGTTAGGGCATTTAATGAGAACAATAATTATCTACCCTAATAAATACAGGCAAACGATTTCGATAAAAATAAATGAGAATCTAATTATAGAATTGGTGTCCTCGATCGATGTGACGTCATTATCGTTTAGTGTTTTTAAACTGTGGGCTTGATAAGAGACGGCCATTTCAAAAATAACATATTTATATTTTATAATGTATTCAAAAATATATATATATTTTATATGTATTAAATTTTTAATATTTTAAGAACATCTATAAAATTTACTTGTGAAAATATGTATTTTTTTATTTTATGTAGCTGCCATGTCGTATCGATCTGGAAATAATATCAAGATCATCCCATATCTTGGCTATGGAAATTTCCTTTGGAACACCACTCGTATATATGGCAGGCATTGTACTGATATATAATAACTTTATATTATAAAACCCTCTGTTATGTAAATCACGTTGCTAAGTGACACAAAACAAATAATTATCAAAATTTAATTAAACCGAATCACAAGACGAATAGTCTTATAGTAAGCGGTTCGTTTGTTTGTTCATTGTCACTTTATTTACGACACAGGGAAAGGGGTGGATGGGTTGTTGTGTGACAGGTGACACCATTGGATTCGTTCTTATATAATTTCTATTTATATGGCGTCATAACTTTCGTAATTAAACGTATATATATTATGTATATTTTATTTATTAACAGTATATTGAGTACAGTTTTCTATTACTAATTTACCAATTTTTATATATTCATTGAAATCTTAAAACACTTGTGATAAGCTCGAGACATTATTTTCTCAATATTTGTAATAATTATACGTTTATATTTTTATTAATTGATTTATGAGTAATATTATTGTTATACAGTATGTTACACTTTATCTCCATGCTGTTGCACTACATTCTTGTTACTGCATCGGAATGTACTGGAATGTTCTGGAACACTCCTCTCCTTTTAAATATGCATCGTCTTCGCAACTAGACAATTCCAAAGTGTCGTGTCACATGTTAAATATTCTACAAGTAGCTATTTTCTCAATTGAAAATACTTTGTTACGAGGACCTCTGTCTGTAGAACGATATACTTAAACATTTAAAAATCAATACTCCATTCATTTATAATATGTTGACGTACAACATATTAAAAATTAATATATTATTCTTTTCGAGATATATATAATACCGAATCTATCCTGATTAATTTAAGATAGATTTCAAACAATCGGACAAAAAATATATATATTTTACATCATTTACTACAATATATATCGGAATAGAAAGTATGCATGGATCTATAAAAAAAATATTATTAACACTGATTGGAATTAACAGTTGTTCCGGAACATTAATGGACAAACAAACAAAACTATAATTACAGTTAAATAAATTATGTAAACGAAAATGTATTTCGATAATCTGTTAATTAAAATACACTGCCATAATTATCAGTGACGTCATCAATTTAAATATTGTTTGAATACGAATGTTTGCGAAAAAACAACGAAACGATCGCTCTGCAATCATTTTGATAAAGCAAAATGAAATGTACTCAATTAAAGTATTGCACACGCACTTGTGTTGGGGTCAAGAGGTTGATGGAAACAATATTCAAATAACATACTTGTTGTGTTTTAAAATTATTTAGTTTTGTTTATCGACGATGTACCTTTCAATGATTTTCTCAACTATAACGATTAAGGCTAAGTTCATATTTGTGTACACATATTATTTGTCATGTTAAAGGAGGGTATACACAGCAACTGAATTACTAAAAGTGGCGCTCTGTTTGAATTATTTAAAGTGGTTCGTCTTGAAACTAGTGCTATGTAACTTTCGGAAAATATCGTCTTCAGCTTAAATAAAATATGAAAATAGCACCTTCAAGTCCTATTCAAATTGGGACTTCTGTTGCAACCAAACCAGAGAAAAACACACACACGCTCAACCTTATAATAAAAAACTTTTTGAGCCGAAAGCTGAAAAGGTAGCGCGCACTAATGGTTAAAATTCTTCAATGTCACAAAAGGTTGTCTTCATTAATGATTTTCTTTATCAAAGCAAAATAAAGTTTAGTATCCTTGCATCGTATTGTAAATAAAACAAGTATAAACAAAATTGTTAAATATATTAATTACTAAAGTCTTATGAATGTGAAACAAAACCACATTTACACAACTTCGTCTCGAGGGAGGAAGTTTGTTTCTAAGTGTGTCAAAGACCTAATTGCATTACGCACTTACAATAAATATTAACTTATCATAAATCTGTCACACTTCAAATAGTAAAACACATAGTAGTAATTTTCCTTTTAAACAAATCATAATAAAATGTTAAATACAATGCAGGTATAATGTCCGCGTGTCGTGGAGTCGACGGCAAAGCTCTAAAGATGTGATCTGCATACATTAGCCTAACGTCTCTTAGTTTTGACACCTGCTCTCACTACGAACGCCCTGAAATAGATGGCGCAAACATGTCGCGAATAAACCGACTCCACCAACTTTAAAGAATTAAATCTAAAAGCTTTTGGACATTACACTAATACTTACATTAGACGGTTTTTTTTAGAGACAAAACCATCATATAATTATATCATTAGGATTATATTTTTAATAATGAAATCAAAGACAAGGTTTTGTTCTAGTTTTTCATGTCTATTAATAAGAGGATATGTTGAAGATAATTTATATAACAAGAAAAACGTTATAAATGGGATTTCCAAGTATGTCATATTACTCGTTTCTTAAATGATCGTAGTGTAATAAATCTTAAGTGTAAATACAATCCACATTCATACTTAAGATTCAGCATCGTAAAAGAAGAGAGATACGAAAGAATACATGGGTGCAGTTCGTAAAGAATATATTTGGCGAAGAACCAAGTCTCTACAGAGATGACGTAATTGGTATAAGGGCAGGTGAATGAGGACTTCCTTAAAGTTTCCTTAATACTTAAAAGTTTTAAAATATATTATTCAAAATAAGCACTGTTTCAGTTTAGATACGCTTTTCCAACATCTTATAGTAAACATCAAACTTATACTATGACCTTAACGATCACAGGAACCTCTTAAAACTAATTCTTAAAATAACACGCGTTTTAATCAAAACAAAAATAAAATACATCAAAATAATAAAATTTCCTCAGTCATAATAAATATACATTTTCATGTGCTAATAAAGCTTGTATTAATTAAATAGTACATGAGGAAAAGAACATGTTTATACAAATTTCAATAGAAATCTGAACTTATTCTCATTAAAAGTATAACATTAATGTATTGATAAGCTTTTCCTTTAGGGGAAAATGTTTTACGATCAAATGTTATATTAAAAAGGGACTCGGTATGCTGCGAAGTTTAAACGCCGAAGTGAGGCGAGCCGTCACGTCAGAAGGCATTTTAATAATGCAGGCGCTCGTTTAGTATGAAAATTAGGTGGCGAGTGTTGGGCGGGAATGTGACTCCTTTGTTTTATTGATGCATGAGCCGACTGCATCACTTCACTAATCTACTGTGTGTGCACATACCATGAGATGGATTAATAAAGTAACCATTATATCAGAGGACGTTGTGTCGACTGTCTGTCGCACCGTCGCCCAATCAGGAGTAGGTTATGATTTAAAACAAATACCATGATAGACTTCAACTTAAACTTAATAAATTTTATTAAAAATATTGTTACGACACATAAAACGAACATAAAACATTTCTTGATCTTGGAAGCACATGGTCCATTTTTTATAACTTCTATTATCAAATCTACTTCTGTATATCTATTTTCTTCCCAAATGCAACCTAAATACGTAGTGCATCCTAAAAATATCGTGTGAATTGGTAAAATTGATCTCGTGTAATATCTTCAACCAATCGCGAAAAGTATCTTTATATAGGATCCAGAGCGTGATCGGATTCCTTAACTGAGGACTGTAATCGAAAAACTAGAATACCATTCAATATCATATATATAACCTTATATATTTTATCTGCATTCGGTAAAAGTATGCTTATATTATATAAAAAATCCTGTATTGAATTTTCCATTATAAAGATGTTATCTTATATATTTTAATTAGCGTCCATCTCGTCTGTATTTGATCCTAAAACCACGGTTAATATTAAAGTTCGAATATTAAAAGACGCATAATGGATTTCATTACAGAGCTCGGCACGCTTATAAAGTTTTTCCTATATTTTAAAGAGAAACCTCATGATTTACAGCGTTTGTTTGGAGCTGAGTATAAACGCGTGCGTCACCGACTTAGGCAACCACGTTTTAAAGTCAGCAGCAGAATGCGTTTTAAATATTCACGCCACTGGAAATTCAATTTGTAGTTTGAACCCCCGAGGTATGATAGCTTTAACCACACATTCATACAAAACTCTTCTTATTTGTTTTTAAAGGCAGAGTTCATAATTCAATTGTTTGTTCTCGTTTTAATTAAAATTAAATTAATAAATTTTTTGATTTATGATTCTAGAAAACATTTTATGTTAAACATATTAACCAAGAAAACATGAACTAGATAATGTTTTTTCTTTACAATCTGATTATTTGTAAGACAAAACATACTTTGTTTGATAACGTATCATCTTAGATGCGAATTGATATATATATGTTTTGCTAAACGGTCGTGACTAGTAGCTTGTGTCCGCTCTCTGCAACTTTACATATTACTACAGGCATGATGCTAACAATTTTCCGGGTTCTTTAACTGGTTTCATTCATAACTCACGACCGAGTGGAGCCTTCGAATATTTCAAGCTGTACCTCACCCCTATAAATTCCGGACGTCGGGTTGCCAAATTAGGCGCGAGAAACGCCGACTTATTCCTCCCCATTACCTCACGGCGTTAGGTAGAGAATTCACTGTAGCTGTGGCAGACATAGCCGTGTTGCACACTGGTGATTGCGACACTGGACGAGGTAAGTCGAATATTTAAAATTGAAAACATAATTAAGCAAATAAGCGATTTGTAATTACCTTTCCGTTTTTTTTTTATATTTTATAGATTATTGTAATGGAATTAAAAATATTCCTCTCTTGGTAGAAGACAAAATTTATATTTTTAATATTCAGTGTAGCTATAGCTTTAGGTGAGGTATACATGTGTGCGAAAGAGAAACTTTCCCCACTGTCACAGGTGTTTTGAACATTTGAACTTCTTTGAAATTGAACTCGCAATTTAATTTTTGTTTCAAATCGTGTCTTTAATATTACAGTACCTTAACACCAAAGTTGGTATAACTAAATGCACTACAATATCGAATAGTAACAACCAAACTATTGTTTTTTACATTTAAACTTAAGTAATTGTATGAAATTACTGAAAACTACAGAAAAAGCAATTGCGAATACAAATCTATTTAAATTTGCAGCGCGGCCGTCGAGTTTAAATTTTGAAACAAGTTATTACAATCAAGTAATAAGTAGGTCGGAAACAAACGAACACAAAACACATTCATACCAACAATCGAATGAACTTCCGCCCAATTTACCTTATGTATAAGCCATTATTATAATTGCTTCAATTTCAAACTTAGCCAGTTTCAGCGCACAAGTTAAATTTAACGAATCGTTATTTACGTTTTATAATTGTTTTATTATATTATCGGTCTGCAAGTACAAGATTACCTAAAGAACTAATGTCTCAATAAAAATATGATTAACAGTAATAATAAAGTACATTAACTTATTCTTAATTAAAATAATTTTGAGAAATTCTTAACTTCTCAAACATTCAACCGTAGTCTGGTAGTATCATAATAAAGCAACTAAACTTTAATTGATTATTAACAGACAGACTTCCGAAAAAGCAATATTTTTATTAATCTTTTGTAAGTAAGTCTTGTCATAGCAACATTTCAACAACCTATAACAACAAAAATTTGTCAACTAAAATTTTTTCAAAAGCTTAAAATTTTTTACCGTTCCTCGTTTTTTAAATCATTTCTCATGTTCCCAACTTCCATCTGAACGGAACTTTCATATAAAAACATAAAGAATGTATGTTTTTAAACACCAATACGATTTTTTAATAAACATGTAGTATTTTCATATATCCATAGGAAAAAATGCGAACATCAATAACAGCGTCGGCATCGAAATAATCATGAAGAATAATCGACGCAACAATAGAGCCGTATTCACAATGACCGGTAATTTAGCGAGTAATTCGGGCGAGCGTTTGGCAAATTTAATTTTATCTCGAATAAACCGGCCGCAATAACTCATATGAAGTGTCCCGTCCTGGGAATATGCGTTATAATTATTGGTTACCATTGAAATATTGTTATCACTTGCAAAATTATATTTAATTTACACGGTCAACTGTCGTTATCATATCGTTTTATTAAAAAGAGTTAATTGTTCGTAAATCCTCCATACTGAAACATGGGGCGGGGACGAACTTGTTATTTGTTTAATAAAATTAAGAAAGCATGATACTAAGTTATTTATAGACAATTTTAAATATTGATAACATTTTCTAGATGTATATCTGTTTCAACCCCTTTCATGTTGAATAAACATAAGATGACCTATAGTAAGTGATATCTGTTAATAACTAGGGCGCCTCATCACGACAGGGATGATTCCGACAGCTCACTCAGATTTCTGAAGATTGTTTTGAGATAACATGTTACGTATAAAGTAAATAAAATTAACTATGACATCGAATTAAAAATACTAATATAATGAAATGTTTATTAAGTGGTTGTCAGGTCTGGCACGCCAGTGTCAGCCAGTGCCTGCTGAACCGTTGGATCGAGATTAGAACGCTCGGAAGGGATTCATCAAACAAAGGTAACAAATCCCCAAAACAGAATACGCAGGCGGAATCTTGAAGTTTACATTTACAACGGGAGACTGAACAGGGCAATAGAATTAATTCAATCGTACAACTTTGCATTCGCCCTCAAAGACTATTGTTCTTATTCATGATATCTAAATAAGGGAAACCTCAACGGGTTACACAAACAATCCACAGCCTAATTGATGGATAAGACTCATTACTAATGCGACCTCCATTACATTTATAACTAATTCAATCAATACTATATGACTCCCAGGATATGTATTATGTGGCCCTGAACAATCATAACAATAGAGACGAGAACAACATTGTTATTAATAGTATTTATAAATATTAAAAAAAATATCTAAGAAGACAAAAAAATAGGAAAAAAATAGAGATACCAAAAGCAACTAATTGGTAAAATATGTTATATAAGGTTTCATCAGTATTACCAGATATGGAAATTTCAATGCTATTTTAAGATTAAAAGTACGTATCGGCTAATAAGTATATCTCACATATATCACATAAAATATCAAGCATCACAAAAACTGAATATAAACTATATGTAATTATAGTGCAGCAACGGTTGAACAAACATAGAACTTGTTAAACATGGTCCGCCCAACCTGGAATTCAAACTCCGAACCTCTCCAAACAACGAAGCTTAAGTGCTTAAGCTATACCTAGCTGTGGAGTATCGAGGCGTCGAATTAAACTTATGCTACAACATTCAAGTGTTACTCACAATACTTATATAATGGATGCAGTTTCACACAACCTTGACAGATAAGGCTCATTACAAATAAACGATGTGAATAAATTGACACTAGTTTTATTTTTTTTTTCTACCACCAATTGGAATGTTATCTTTTGAAATGTCGTCAGCCGCGAGAAGTCGTAAAATAATATTTGAATTTTTGACATTAGATCACACAAGATTGATAAAGAAAATCACGAATGCGATTACCAGAGACGGACGCAAAGTTATTATTTGTTTGTAAATCAAAAATTACAATTCTTATATTCTGAATAAATGAGGTATCGTCAATTTTAATGTTTTAGTTAGAGAATATTGAGCCGTATCTGTATCAATTAAGGAGGCAGCGACGATCAATTACTGCGACTATGGAAAAGGACAGAACACACTTGAGGCGGTTTTTGTTTATTTTCGTTTAATCTTGTTGTCCGAAATTGATTTCATATTGCAATATCTCTTGGCTTGTTTGACTTATTGATTGACCATTTCTCACGGCCTATTTTCAGTTCAGTTGAAGAAGTTAAGTCTTTAAATATATTTTAGGTTTACAGAGGTTTCTGTCATTTCAGTTCCTAGTTTATATTTAATATTCAATATTTTTTCAACAAATCCAAACGATTAAACAACATTTTGAATATGTATAAAAACATAAGATAAATTCGAAAACCTCCTATGTCAAACAAGCTTAGAATAATTTAATAAGACGAGGAGAACATGTCTCCAGATTACAATTGAAATATAAATTGTGTAACAACACACCCAGAGGTACATAAAGGGAGAGAATTAACAGAAATTTCTATTGATGACGGCGCGTTTGAGGCCGAGCTGAGTATTCATTATTTGGGTTATCGCAATGGAAGTATTGCAATACTGTAATTAATATCTTTTCATAATGAATAGCAAAAGCATAAAGTAAAGACGTTTGTCAACTAAGAGCAATCAAAAATGTGTAAAACAATATAAATAGAACATTTTTGCGAATAATAAAAGAGACAAATAAAACAGACGCGAACGAGATCGAGTCTGAACAAAATAATCTTGTAGCGACGGAGATCAATTTGGGGGAACGTGGAATTAGGGACTCCGGTAAACCATCAAATTGATGAAGATTTACGAGGGTAAATTTAGAGTCGGTTTAATTGTTGAAGCTAGTATTTGTTTAGGCAAGCACTCTTTAGCTGTTAATGGAACAATGGAAGAACTGCTATTTCACTTTTCGCTGAATACACGTTTTTTTTACTCAGGTTTCTTTATTTTCATTCGCAGCCTATGAAAACTGTTCACTAAAAGTTAATTATTTACTCCTGTTCAATATGAACTATCAAATCCGTACTATCGGTTAATAATACCATTATGCCATATTTTCTATTATAAACTAATGTTTGAGTCAGTTAATTTGTCATCTACCTCAAAGTTAACGAGCATAGAGTTCATGATGCACACAAAACACACTGTCTTTGGATTTAGCATTGGGTTCAGGCCTGTGAACTGACTGACAGAAATCTACATCTCGTCTTCCCGTGAACAAAAACATGGAAATCGTTTGGTTAAAATAAAAAATCATAATAAACGCGAGTTAAATCATTAAAATAGTATTATTTAGAATAGTCTTTTAAATAAAACTATTTTATCAAAACAAAGAATTACTATGCAGGAATACTGTGATAAGAATAATATTTCTATTAGCTAATAATTATCAATATATTAAATACTTTAGGCATGCTGAAGTATGTTCATTAAATATCTATACAATTCGCTAAGTTCAATAGAATAAAATCATTATTATACAATTAATAAAATTAAAAGTTGTAACTTCAAATGCCCGTTCGTCGTGAAACTGCCCTCGTAACAATTCCCCGGGATCCCTTATCGAGTTGTTTGGGTACTTTGTAGGAGTAATTACCCCCGATAGCACGGATTCGTAATTATGGGTTGGATTATCCGTAATAGCACAGTTTAATGGAGCATTATATGAGCACTAATACATTAATAGACTGATATCAATGACTTTATCCTTTTCGTCAATTACTATCTATTGTCTTGACCATCGTATTTTGTTTATATAGTCTACTTGCAGATGTTTTAGGTCGGAGACAGGGTTGTTAGGGGATCATCGGAATTTTAGTCAAGAATAACCAGAGTAGAATAAGAGATTCGAATTGTTCATTTCCTTGAATAAATATTTTATTTCATGACGCCAAAAATTATGCACTTATCATTGTATATTAATTAACTAAAGTTAAAATTGATATAATAAAAGGTGTTCCCAGTGTAGTAATTAAATTGTTATTAGGAACGTGTTGCGGCGTGCCATATTTTCCTTCACAACGGGGATAGAACGCGAATTAAATACGAAAACGCCACGATTACGAAACGAAGCCGACCCTGCGGTTCCATTAAGAATTCAGCAAACGAATTGGGGACATCGAATCGACAAAATTGTGCTCGACTCATCTTTTCTTACATCTTGTATTTTTGTTCCCAAAGGCGGATATTTTAATATTTTTTTCCCCACTCGAGGGAACAGACCGCTGTTTTGATCTACGAGTCACAAAATACATTTTTTCTCCATAAACAGAATATTATTTATACCGTCCGGACAAACTTTGTGAATACATCTGACTATAATACACAAATCTTTTATGAATGTGATTTTATGTATCCGTGTTGGAGAGGGCAGCTCTTAAGTCAGGGTTGCCAATCATTTAACCTTTGGCGGAGCGTTCCGAATTTAGTTTTGTTTTCTAACATAACAATAAGCAACTCTAAGATACTACTTTAGATTATTAGAAATACACTGACGATAAATATAATAGAACAATATATATGCTTCTAACTACATGCTGTAACTATAAAATATAAGTATAGAAAATGTAAGTTCGGAGTTGCAATATTAAATCCATTCGGCATCCCTGAATAAAATATATTATGTACTCTCGCAACTTACTGCCCGTCGGGAGTCATATCTCTTGAAACAGTTGAAAATGCATTACCTGTAACAACATAAACACGCTGCTAAATCTTCATTTATACCTCATTTGTATTTATTATAAAACATAACGCTCGCTATATTAAATACACGTATATTAATAACTTCTATAAGGTTATTATTTTGTGTAATATATAATATGTACTATATACATTATAATTAATTGCATAACTTACTATAAACTATACTTTTTCAAAAAGGTTTGTCTACATAAATTAAAAATTGATTGACCACACTTGATAAAAATATTGATATTTAATTGAAAGGAGCTCTTATGAGAGACTCTTCTGCACCCTTTGTGCAAGCATCAATCAAAAACGGTATATCCGAATTTTTCTAATTTTTGCACACTGATAGAAATAATTCTAGTGGTGGTTTTAAAAAGAAAATTTCAAATATTCGAAGTCGTTGAGGATTAATCACAAAAAAACTATAATCTCATAGACTTCAATGCAACAAATTTTTCGCGCGATAATTTAGTTTTACAATGACTTACGCTTGCCGATTTTTTTTAAAAGCTTTTATAATTTTTTATTTTATTTTTATTTTTATTATATTGCGGACAGAATGCGTCGACGTTTTGTGAATGCAACTGCAGTGCTGTTTGCATCGCGCTTCGCTCAATATGTTAACACATACCCCAGATTTTGGGAGCGCAGCGAATCAAAATTGAGGGCTGGTTCGCACTCCTAGTTAATATAGTAATAGTTTTTTCCACTTGCTTTTTATAGCGTAGGTAATATAAATAGATTGAAAGGATAATTTTTATTGAAGCTGTAATTGTCACAATAAAAGTAATCCCGCATGTACGAACATCTCATAAACCACGAGTGTAACCTGTTGACCTGCTCTTGATTGACCCACGGCATATTAGATCACCTTCGACAATCGGGGTCAAGTGTCTTAATTGTCTTCAGCCAGACGAGGAAGTGTCAAGGAGTTGGGCCGTTACAAATTGCTTCCGAGCCGTATACTATTATATGTCAAGTTACTGCGTACATACAGACAGATAAAAAAACCTCTTCCATACAGTAATAACCATTCCTTTGATATCTTGTCCCATATTATTTTATATAAATAACCGAACGGTAATACCATTATAGACTAATAATGCAATAAACTACACCAAATACGAAACAGATAGGTATATAATTATTATACTTATTTCTCTGTAATCTAACCTTCACTAGAAGCTCAAGATTGAATATATTACATCCCAAAACACAAAGGGTGTTTGTAAATCTCTAAAGGTAAACACTGAGTGAGCGAATCAATGGATTTTGGAGTAGAATTTATAAATAAAGGGACATTCTTACCTATTACGAAACTAAAGGTACACATCATTAGAATAGATGATTGAATGTATTGTTTCCTCGACACTTTGTATGTTTATGTGATCTGTCTTTTATTGGTACTGCAGACGCTTTTACGATCGAATGATAGTCAGTTTAAAATCGTATGTTTAACAAGTCATTTTTTTATTTTAATTTCAACTAAACAACGTGTCGATTTCAACATTATTAGTTCATATTTAACCTAAATTATAATAATCTTATAGAAAGTTAAACATAATAGGTACATTTCTTTTGTAATCTGTAGAAAGATTACTTTTATTAATGTTTTGTTCAGTCGTTTCCATTACGGACACAAAGGCGGGTAAAAAATTGCGTCTAGAGCTATTTCGCTGGCACAATGTGAAAATTGGCAACAAAACCGACCTACATGATGCCGTGTCAACAAAGATAATGTACATCGCGATATCGGCCGTAGCTATTGTTGCCCTAAACACGCCCGGGATCAGGGGATCGTCAGGCCAGGACTCGTTTGTCCCGGGATATCCTTTGGCAAACATCAACGAAACCCGAGATTCACTAGACCTTTACTCAAGAGCTTTGTCGACTCGCCGCGGGGTCTGAAAACATAAATAAATATATATTCCCCACCCTATTTGCTATATTATTCTTGACGCCGTTTCGTTATTGCTTCATATTGTTTCTCATTTTTTTGAAATAGCATTTTTTCTTCATGGAGTTTCTCTTTTAAAAGTAAGTAAATAAGTTACGACTGTAAGACGCCACACTAAACTTCACGTAAGCGTTTTTATCATTTTCATATATCACGCTTCAATAAAAGACACGTTAAGCAATATATATTTATAAATACAAAACCGATTGTTATTCACAAAACCGAAATCAGCATATGATCAAGCAGAAAAATAAACTTCGCTTTTACCGATTCAATCATAAAATAAGCAGCCGTCAGCAATAACTCAAGATTGTCGCGTCAATTCCAACTTCCACGGAAACATCCCATAAAAGGAGTTCCTCAGTTGCACCTAAAAACTTTTCCCCACGACCTATCGATCGCAGAACTCAAACGACTTGTCCTCTCAACTTCGATATTAGTTTGCGCGTGATCGATTTAACCAAGCCACTCTGACAGCTGGGATAGTGACAGATGACGCCTCATGCCATAACGCGCCGGTGATTTGTCTTTGACGACGAGACTTGCGGGACCTGATATCCGGAACACATTAAAAATTACTCTAAACGCTCACGTATCACTTGGAGACCTCATGGTATTTACTGTAGAAATATTCAATATAAACTTAAATTTCCAAATTATTTTCAACTCTTTACCATTCTTACGCTAGTTTCAGCCTTAGCCATATTTATTTAATTTTTTTCATATAGTACACTTTTAAAAGAAAAAAATATATAAAAATATTAATGCGGCTTAAATTTATTAATCTTAGACTTGTAAGACAAGACTCCAAAGCCAAGCTCGTAACAATGTAGATTCATTTACAAAGTGACTAGACAGTCTCCACCTTATTGTATAGCAATAATTGCTTTATCGTCTTAGAAGGGAGTTTTGCGGCAGTTTACTCAACGGGTAAGTGTTAAACGGCTCTAGTGTCATTCCAGTGATTAATTTGTGTCGGGGCTGTCACGTTAATGGCCTAAAATAATTTAGTGGGCGACGCTGCTTTATTTATTATCAGGCCTCGCAGCATCGCACTCACATCTCAGCTAGTGCTGGCCGCTTTTGTTTGTGTTTTGCTAACGATTTTGATTGCCAGCCCCAATAACACGTGTTTGACACTGATTAGTACATTGCCAATATGTTTATGCTAATATCAGTATTTCCAGCTTGTTTGTGTTAGTCTGCTCGTCTGACTGTTGTGTGTGTAAACAACATCTCTAAAATTGTATCAAAGTACTAAAATTTTGTATTGATTGTGGAAGTACTGTCGATGTCTCATCGACACAGAAAACTTTCTATCTAATTTATGTACCTTTTTAGCTACTGATGTTTGTTTGTTTTATAGTTTTATCAAAAATGATAAAATACAAACAATATGCCGCTTGTATTTGTTATTTAATTTCAACGATAGTACGAATTAAGACGACACGGAATCATAGATATAACATCAAGTACTAACGACCAACAGATTAATTTTATTATTTATTTTTGAACCTTATTGCAACATATTTTTTAGTATAAATATTTTACGCGTTTCATAGACTGTTTATCTCCTCCTAACTTCTAGGGAATTACTTAGGTTTTGACTAATTAATATAATATATTAATAAGAGACTATCTTTCTAACATCGATCTATTTTGCATCATATTTGTAGTTCTAATGTATAAGTAAGTATAAGTATAAAGTAATTTTTATTTCAATATTCAATTGACTTTATTATTGTATATAATCAATATGAACGAATACCTCCACCAGCCACGAGGTTTACTTCGTAAACCATTTTACATTTTCATTAGCAAGACGAGAGAAACTTTCTAAATCTAAATTAGTGGATCCAAGAACAGACCGTAAGTATACTTAAAATAAATAATGATTTTCCGTCACAAAGTTTTCCGATTGACTCGAGTGAGGCATTCTGATTTCGGGCTCATAATAAAACTTTTTGACTGACAAACAACAAACTTGAGGTCGAATCACCATCACGCAACATCTAAGTTGGAACGAAAAGCCTTCAGTAATACGATATAACTTGTCTGATTTCAGAGAAACTTGCCCAAATACCTACGACTGGCATTAACTTCCAACGAACCGAAGGGACCGCCACAATGCCCTGAGAAACAAAAGAGCTCTTTGAAACGATGCAAGATTACCACAGATACAGAACAACTTTTATATATTTTAAATACTAAGTTGCACTAATATTTTAAGGATACGAGCTAGAAAACAATTTACCACTGAAGCAGTTTTCACCTTAGAATACAATACACGACAAAGCGTTCCAAAATAATATGGATGATATGAAATCGATACAGTGACACAAAGAGACAACGATAAAATACAAAAATCATTTATTCGCAATAAATAAGAAGAAACGAGAAAAATTTCATAAAATACCGTTTTTCTGAAGGTAGATATTTCCTTTGTGACGTGAGTGGTGTTCGCGTTCTTGCCTTCGATGAACGAGAGGGCCTTAATCCGGTATTACATGAACGATGACTGTCGAATTGTACGCGGACGTAAATAAATACAGATAAGACTTACAGAATTGTGTTTGTTGTTCATTTTACCACCGACATACAAACTTACACTTGTATATACAACAACTTTTTCGCGTTACAAAAGATTTACTTTCACTCACAAACGAATATTAAAACGGCTACTGTACTTTAAAAAAAATATACATATATTACTTTTTTTAAATGTGTATATTTGTGTCAAGCCAAAAAACGCTAATTCTTTTTTTAATATTAATATAATAATATTCCTACACTGGCAGGACTCGAATCTGCGACCTCTGGGATACCGGGATTCTGTTCCGTCTCTCTAATAACTTAATATAAAATACAATACTATTTTCTTAGTCTCAGAGTGCGGTATTTTTGAAATCGTTCCAAAATATCCGAAGGTTAGATTCGGCCCTCGGAGGTTTTTACGAGACTAGCGGGGATCGATGCGGCGTGTCTTTGCTAACTTACTTCGTTTTATCATGACTAACAATAAATACAATACAGCTACCGGCATCCTTATGCCGTGTCAGTATCCTAATGGATACTGACAGGATAAGGAATTATTAATAGGTAGGACCACCTCGTGTGTACAATGATCACACTGAGGGAAAATAAATGTCCCCATATATGATCCTTAAAGATTATTCGGTATAGTGTATTTGAGACTAAAAAATATATATGATACTACTCTATCTAGTTTCCTACCGTTAAATTATTTAATACTTTCAGCTGCCATTATAACCTACTATCGTAGTTATAGAATATATTTCAATATGTATTAAACAAACTGATGGGTTATTATAGTAATAACTTAATGCATAAGTTAGTCGGTGGTGGCGCTGTAGAATCGATACATTATGGGATTTGAGTCACCTGTCCGTGTGTCACCTAGCGACGGAACACAAACACACCAGCACACGCCCAAATAGCTTCCACCCCACAATTAATTGTAGAATATTAAAATACGTAATTTATACTTTCTTGTTATTATGGAACCTTAATAAGTTTAGTATGAAGGACATTTGAACGTTATAATAGCTTTAAATTTATACATTGCTTTTAATAATACTATTTCTATTTCAAGTAAAATATTGTTGGGAAGGAACAATAACTGGTCTTGAATTTCAAGCGTTTTCAAAAATAGATATTCACTGAAAGGCAGTAAAACGCGTGGTAAGAGATAACAATTAGTAAAAATTTTATTTGCTTTGTTACCCTCGCACCAGACTACATTATAGAGGTATTCAGAGGTATATAGAGGTATACAGACAGATTAATGATAATATAATCACTATTAACAATTCATAGTCAAAGATTAGTTACCTACTTTGAAATATTAGGTATTCAGTATTGTGCTGAATTGAAAAAATAATTCATGATTTTGTTGGTACATTTGTGCCTTAAAATTACTTTTGCGTGTTCAAAACAAAGTATAAAATATAATAATATATTACAAAACAGTCGACCCCATTAGGGGCCGATATATGGCTATAAGAATCAAAGCGGACCAGACCAAAGCCATTAAGGATCACACGTGGACTATAACCACAAAAGACACAATTACTTTCTCGCGTGTAACCAAAATTGGTTGGCCTGAAACCAAATTGCCGTACATTTTATTTCACTTTTTCGAGATCGTAAAGTCACAAAGGCGAAGTTATATATACGTATCTAGAATGTTTAGGCAGCGGGCAGTTTTATAGCACATTACATTTAAGAAAACAAATATTTATATTTAAAGAAAAAAATTATTGTTTCTTGATGATTATAAGTGTTTTACAAAAGACACATTTTTTTTATTTCTTCTACAAATGTAAAACAAATAAAAATGCTTTCTTTTTAATAATCAATACAATATTCAATAATATAAAAAAAAGTGAAAGTCGTCAAAAGATAAAACAACACAGAGGAGTAAAAATTTACATATCATATGTACACGTCATATACTACATATTATGTAAATACCTTATCAGTGAGATTGTTATCGTCAAAGTAACACGTGTCGCAACAGAATACACGAGATTAGATCTTGCTAATCTGTCCTGACGAGGGACATGCTAACCTTTTACCTAATCTAGCTATTTTACTGAGCACCTTGCAAAGCCAAAGACAATTAAATGTTTCATTTCAACCTCAGACCAAATCCCACCTTTGCTTAAGATCAATCAGAATGAACAAAAAACAAAACTCTCATAGTATATCGGTACGTAAAGCTCGCTTGCGAATAAATCACAAAGAAACTTCGTTCGGAGCGGTGGACGGCTACGAGGAAAGTACGCTATTTCCATAAGGGGAAAAAACAATAACCGGAGGAGTAGAATAGAGACCGCTTTTAAGGCCCATAAATCAAAACACGAACAACATTTTCGGTACAGGACGAGCACTTTCAGTAGAGGATTTTTTGGGACACATTGGGATTAGTCTTGCCTTTACGATTCACCACTGCCTTCTTTTATTTCTTTATCGAGACGCTCGTAAAACTACGTGACACAATATTGCTAGTTGAAGCAAGATGTAACTAAACAGTTTTATGATTCTCAAGGCAACCATAAAACTAGCTACAACTCTAAAATGAAAATATAAAATTATTCGAATACAGTATAACATTTTGATGATCTGAACCGGGAACCTTACTACTATAACATAACAGTAATGTTTCATTATGTGTCTAATGTAAATAACTTTCGTTTGTTTCTTGCTCCTGATTGCTATGATTCAAAGCTCGTAACATGAATCTCCTTTAAAGAGCATGGCTTCAGCCACGAGCGGAATGGGATTCTTCCTTTGCGTCCTCATATTTCATTCACCTTCCCCTGCACGCACACATAATGCATATTGAAATATTAAAATGACTCTTAGCTTCTAATATTACGATGTTTTTCAATGTATGTACGTACGAAAGTAGAGTGTAAGGAGAAGGCAACGGTCTTTAAATATTTAGACGAAGTATGAGAGGGCAAATTTAAAAACGTGTGTGAAATATGATTATATCTAGTTTGTTTATCACGAGCTTCGAACACAAGCGTAATTGGAGCTTAAAAACGTCCGCTTGACACTTTAATTATAGCATCACTATAACAGGGTTCGCCAACATTTTTAAAGACCACGTTGACATATAACTTACACATAAATATATTCTAGATAACGCAACATCAATTTCATGACAAGTGGTCCACTTGGAGATAAAATATTACCTTATAGATATCCACTTTACTAACATTACCCTAAGAAACGACTCCTCGTTATGACGTGACAAATTGGTAGCATTTTTTCTCTAAAGCTTCGGGAATTAGCGTGATCAATTGACTTTTTCGTCGAACCCCTGGCCTCTTATTCCCCTTCGAGCTCGGCATATAGTTGTCTCTCTTAGACTTGTATTAAGAGAAGTTCGGATAGGCAAATCTTTACACGCAAACGAGACCCTCGTTCAGCACGTATTGTATTTATGTTGAGGACAGGATTATTTGTCACTAACGATGCCAGTCATACTCTGGCCTGCTCTCCAATTAATTGCGTTATTTCAAGCAACTTTGCTAAGGTTATTTTATTATTTTATTCATGTATTTCGACGTAGAACTGTTTATAACATCAAAATATACGTGAAAGTTAAAAACGTAAATCAAAAAAATAATATACAAATTCACTGCTCAGTTGACCCGTAGGAAACTTTAAAATGATTGCGCATAAAAGTTTGTCGCGTGTTGTTTTATACTCGACTCGTTATAAAATCAAATTTAAATTCATAGATATTTTCCTCGTTTCTAGAGACCATTAAAACATTAAGTACATTATACATATAAACAAAAAAATGTAGATATTTTCGTTAAAACATGGGTACAGTACACATCCTCAAATCTGTCATAGACAATTATGAGTTGGCGGTAATGGATGGCGCGGTCGCCGGGGCCCAGATAACGCAATTACCGTGCCGTTATTAAGAGCACGCTATAATTCATTGCTAAGACCTTCTATCCGTCAGAAAGCGTCCGCGCTCGGTGATATTTCTAGGAATTTGTGAAATCGCTTCAGAATATTATAACAGCAATGAAACGGAGCTTTGCTCGCTTGTTTATAAAAAAATCAACAACATGTAAACAGGAATAAAATGTTTTGTATAATATAATTTAACTTTAAATTATAAAGTATGTAGAATAACAAATCCATATATATTTTTATATTAAAGAAAGCACGCGGTGTGGGCTTATTAATTATTCCGCAAAGAAAAATACTATCATACATAGTCGTTAAGTAAATTTCTGTTTTTGCTCCGCAAAGCCGAGAACAATAAAAACATGTGAAATAAGGTTAGAAAGCGAACAGAATGGATGTAATAAAGAAATAGCTTCAGAGGCACGTGCTTTACATAAATAATTCGGTGGAGACGTCCTCGAGGCACAATAGAGGTGTAAATAATGGAATATAGCGAATTAAATGAAAATATTTATATTAAATGAAAAAAATAAAATAACATATGAAAATGTAAGTTCAATTCGTATATTAGACTTATATTAATTATAATTACCATTAAGATCTTGTCCATTGTATCTAAATGTTAAGAGTGGTGCAAAACTTGTAAAATAATAAAGTTAAAAACAAGATAAATTAAATCTTTTAAAAGTAAAACATTTAAAACTATAAAGGCATTTCACGACATGTTGGTCGCTTGTATTTTTCTTATCAGTGCGACGTCCTCCAGAGGGAAGGTGAAATTTATCGTCAACTTCTTGTTAACTTGTAAATGTATTGCAGCTTGTTAGGGATCCTATGAAATGCCGCTACAATACCTAATGACAAAATGTCTACCGCATCTTCTCGCCGTCCCACTAAATGACATCATATTTTGCGAGTAAATGTCTTAAATTAAAGCAATTACGAGGAGCAGCAGAAGATGCCAAGATATTGTAAGCGGATGCACCTAAAGTAAAAAACATTTATTTTATTATGGTTTTAGAATATCTATACAAATACAAAACAAGCCTCGTCCTAGATCATTAATTTATCAACGCACCTTCAAGCTGCTACAGTTAGCAATTTAATAATTATGACTTTGAGTTCTTTCACAATGTCGGCACTCAATGAATCTAGATTGTTTAAATTCCACCCTATTACAAGAGATTCTCGTACCTGGGGGATTTTTTATAAAATATTATAAATTTTCAGGTAATGAATATAAATATTCTCCTTTATGTAATATCCGAACTAATTAAAAAAATAGTTCAATAAAACAAACGATGCTTATTGATAGCAGTAACAAGTGACACGTTGGTGTCTTTTACGTGTAGATAATACGAACATTATAACCGTCGGTGCTCATGTCAAAAACAGCACCACAGAACTGCTAAACGATGGACTGTTTGTCCTCAGCACTCGGCTGTCTTTCATTCAATGGGGGAAAATTGCTGCACCTTATATTGAATATACTTTCTAATAATATAAATGATCGAATAAATGTAAAATTGTGCACTTCCTATGAATCCGTTTAAAAAGTTGTGTTACGTATACTTTTCATTTTACTTTTTTCTGTTTTAAAGCAATGCATACAGAATAGATCCATCTAAATAAGGTATACAGTACGGATTCTAGAAACTTTAGAACTTGAAGTTGGCGGTAGTTCGTCACAATCTCCTCTTAAATAAAGAAAACCAATTTCAACGAAGTTAAAAGGCCAGTTGTAGTTTTGCAGTTAATATTTCGTGTGATTTGTTTAAAATAATATTAAAATTAACATCGCAGCGCAACCTGTGGTGTTTCGGACCTGGCATAGACTTGAAAATAACTGATACCATAGTTTTTTGGTAGAAACTTGTACCTAGCCATTAAAAACGTTCAAAGAATTATAAGTTTTTATCATAAGGTACTAGCAGTAAATAAACGCAACGACTTTGTTTAAATAATTCTAAATAAAATATAAATAATAATAAAATCAAATCAACATAAGATAATTATAATAAAATAAACGGAAAAGCAAAAGCAATATTCTGAAAGGATACATCAATTCAGTTATATAATGTTAGTTCTGTCGAGTTACAAAGTACGGAACTGGAAACGAGACGGGGTCATGTCGAAATTAAACAAAAACGAGTGGAGCAGGAGGGGAATAGGATTGATTGGTTTTTCTTCTTTTACGTACACAATGCGCGGGTCAGGTAGCTTACGAGTGTTTTTAACTTCACCCATATTTCAACCCAATTTTCAGTAAATTTATCGATAAAACAATTTGTTGTTTTACTTTATCGAATATTTTTTCAACACTAAACGAAACTACATTTAATTGCTCGTAAAAAGCGATAAGAAACTTAATATGCAAATCGTTAACATCAATATAAAATACAGGTAAATTGTAGTAACTAAAAATACAGAGCTGATTGCAGTTCTAAAACTAAACGTCAATGGAGAGGCTGTGTTGTGTTTCACCTCGACGGTTCGGGCTGTTAATTGTGTGCAGGGTCAGGTCGACCACTGTGCTCTTTACACTGTCATAATTACAGTTTGTGTGTACTGAAGTACACTAAAATGTATTTTTTTTTAATAAATCAGGCTATTTCGATAACTTTAGCTTAGTAATTTAAACATTTTATTATTGCTTAAAATATTGACAAATGTATTTTTTTTTTACTTTTTCAGGAATTAAAATCAAACGATCCTTACAAATTTCACAGACACGTCAAAAATAGTAAAAGGACATTTAATTTCATTTCGAGAAAAAAATACAGTTCAAGAAGCAAAGAAAAATAAAATATAGACGATTTTTCGCCATATCATATAAGCTACAACATGTATTTCTAATATGCAGATGATATTTCTAGGAGTTGATTAGCTGAATCTGCGTCTAAATACTTGTGTCTAGTTTTGCAGCAGTCTGTATCATCACCAGGTTGCGTGATTGCTTTAGACATGTACTTATGATTGCCGGTGCTAGGGTTTAATTCATCCACGCGATGTTATTGGATTGAGATGGAGCTAGGAACGAGAATGTGGATACCGGATATTTATTATAAAAATAAACTTACGAGTGTAATATGTTTCTGAATGTTTAATATAGCACTTCTTACCTGAAATAAACAAATTTAAATTACAAGTAGAACCTTTAAATTCATATCTTAATTGTGCAGGGCGACCTCAATAAATATCAACAATAAAAAAAATAGTTTTAACTAAAATATTATTTAAATGTATGTTGGTTTTTAAACGTACATGTAACTAAACCTTTTCGATCCCAAAGGACGAGGCACGATAGTTATATTTCCGTATCTCCGTTACCCTGATCCCTAGTGAACAGTGTGTCAGTTGATTGGACATGTGACAACGGGCTGGCGAGAGTGGATTGATTCACCCCCACCCCTCCTTCCTTCCATCAAAACCACCCAGCTGTACCGCCGCGGTATGAACTACCGCTTTCATTATATACCCAACCTTCCAATAATTATTGAGAAGGTCGCATTATTGATACACCACTGACAATAACTCAATTTTAATAATAAATCGTCATTTTACAAATTGAATTGAATTATATTGCATTTATTTTATTTACTTTATACAATATAAGAAAATAAATATTATTAAAAAGCTAACAAAAGTGAGTCATCAAAGTAAAACACCTATTCTCGTTTCGCTCCATAAATCCCAGGTCCAAGTCGAGTTGTAAATCTCAAATCATTTCCCAGAATTGAAATAGTTTCAATATTTCATATTCGAGCGTTTCCTGCGTAGACGTATGAGCTAATATTTGCAGGCTCTGGGAAGGCGGCTCCGTCGCAGGGGACCAGAGGTCTTCCGGTATATTTATTATGGTAGCGACTGGTAACGTGACGGGTGTTCTGATCTACCTAACAATTTTGGTTGTAACTCGATAGATTAAAATAAGATTGATCGAGCGGACCGCGCGCCATCACAAACATTATTATCTATTTCATATGCATTAAATTGATTAATGTCTAATATTTGTCAAAGTAAAAAAATATTCATCAGAGTTATAAGGTTAGTAATATAAATAATATAATCTAATCCTCGGCTTTTACATTCATCGTAAATGTTAATGTGGTTGGAGGTTTTGGTTGAAAATAACAAAATAACAACTGAAACTACTAAACTTGTCTATCAGACAGTTCTCTAATGAAACAAGTTCACGCTTCAAGATTCAAAAAGTTACAATTTTCTACAAATACATTCAACATTTAAACGAATGAAGAGTCACATGTTAATGACCAGGTAATTGTTTTACCTAATAGTTAGTAACAGTAAAAAAGTGTATGTAAATACATACAGTATTTACATACACTTTTTTACATTTCAAGTTGTTACTAACACGATTGTTTTAGGAGTTATTGAGTAACCCGGCACGTCCTCCAGATGCCTTGTTCACATTTAACCTCGATTTTATCAAATATTTTCAAAAATAGACGTCTTTCTCGGAAATAATGTCGCTTACTTTATAAACGATTTCAGTGAATTTCATACATCGTCAAATTTTATTGAAGAGGTCACAATTTCCTTTCAATATTGAACGCTCCCGCTATTGAAATACGAATTCAATCCAAGCTGACATGTTCTCGCCGGCAGCTCGGTGTCTGATCGTAACGGCGTCACGATATATCGTCTTTAAACTTATACTCTCTTATAATTTAATATACTTATATTATAATGAAGCGTCATAAAGCTTCTCCAACATTAAATTTCCAGTTCATTGATCTAATGTTTCTGGAGACAATGATCCGTTCGTGCATTATATTATTTTTTGCATATTCAAAGAGGTGATGTTTATTATTTTTTATTGATGAAAGCGATTACATATAAAATGCATTTTCTATTTTTATCTTTTCTCTTAGTATCCAAGCACTTTGATCTTATAAGAGCACTAACGTAATTAGAAACAAGTAACGGCAAGCTACGGGAATAGATATCTATATATAACAACACCGACCTTATTTATGTCGGACTTCGCATAGGAGTTTGCCTCCTAATTAGAAAATATAGTCTCCCTGGCAACACTTATCAGAGTGACCACACTCTCGCCTTGTTTACTTAGGACTGTTTTCCTAATGGACACGAGGCTATGCGCCGCAAAATATCCTCCCCACATTAACAGCGCCAATATGCTGAGCTTGTTCATTCTGGCACGAGTGTAGACAACACACGACGGCTTTTTTACCGCTTCCTATAATATTATATATTATACCAATATCCTACACTGAGAAATACCATACATTTGGTTTTTATCACAGGATTTATCTATTCGTTTGAACCGAAAAAGACCATTGAACGAAAGTTACGTCTAGTGTAAAATATATATTAAATAAATGTATGTATATGCTATGTATGTATGAGACAGGTCGCTGACTGCACATAGTCTAGACATAAAACAAAACATATAGTATACGATAAAATGCACATATAAAGTTCACGCTCTGTCCTTTAAATTTTAATTATATCGATTCGGTGCCAATTTAATTCCATCAACATCCGTGGCATCAATTTTCCCATCAGGCAACTTCAAGTATGTGTACGAAAATCCATCAAGCATCTTGATAGATTTCGATACTTCATTAGGCGCGCTCTAATAACAAAACTTACTGAGGCAGTCAATGTTTCCCGTTCAACTCTGACGAGGAGTTAGTTAAGAGAGTGACGTCATCGCCTCTACATGAACGAGACGTCTTATATAAAAAGAACGATACAAGACTAAACGTAACAAATCGTATTCAATAATATTATCACCATACGTAAATAAGTTAAGGGTCTCGTATATGTCGCTGTTCACCTTCGATCTATCTTCTGTAGTTTATTTTCAAGACATTCTTTGAATTGCCACTTCAGGCTAATAGCACATAAGCCGACAAATATAATGCCGGTTCACATCTGAGACAAATTGTACGTCTTAACACTCGATATACACACCCCAATTCCCGGGCGCCCACTCCGTCTTATTTCGTATCGATTTAAGCCTGTCTTGATACTGCGGGGAGCTTATATTATATTCACAACATTTCAATGTTTCATAAACCATCCTGTAATTATTATTATTATAAATTGATATTACAATATTGTATTGTAATTAAATTTTTAATGAAATTAATTAAAAATTTAAGAACATAGACAATATATAAATAGTTTACGGAGAAATTGTAGTATTTTACAATCTGCCCTTACCGGTCGGAGATTAAAAGATAAAAGATTGTTTAAGAAAATATTAAATAACAAAACATTTGAATTCCAACATTTTTATAAAACGAGTAGGAACCAACCTACTTAGAGATTCCCAAGAAAGTTCCGGTAATTGCTAACATTTATAGCAACATGGAAACCGACAATCAGTATTTACACACACACGCCCGCGTTGCCATGGCAACCCTGCTGATCCCCAGAGAGTGACTATAAGTCCTGCCTAGTTAATAGGATGTCGCGGAAATTAGTAAAACCATGTAACCTTCTAGCACTACCAGATTAATATCTCGAAAACAAAGTAGAAAAAATGTACCTACAGTGTTTCGTGTAGGCACCTTTCCCAAACGATATAAATATTTAGCTCACTTCTCTCCTGCCATAAACCGAAGTTTGTTGCTATAGAAGTTTAAATTAACGACCTAAGAGTAAACACATGTTGCACTAAAAGCATTTTATAGTCATTCATACAAACTGTTGTTTTTGAAGTAACTCTTTCATAGATGAATCTGAATGTAACTTTAGCAATCTACTTTTATGTGTAGCGCCTTCATTTTAAAACATAGCAATTATCTTTTCCTTTGTTATCACAACAAAAACAACAGAAGGCTGTGATGAAGTATAGTGTAGTGAAGTATAGTAGTCTAATGCCTTCTGAAAAGATAGTTTATATATTGTAGCAATATCAAATGAACGTAATAGCTCGATATACAGCTGATACAGGTAAATAAGAACTAACACCATTAATATTTGTGTCATTTTAACATAATATATATATAAGACACGAGATATTGTAATGAAATATTTTATTAAAGTAAAATAAGGCAGAGAACGAAGGGACGCGGCTACATTTCAATCTCAAAACTTATCTGCCTTCGCTGTTGTCAAAAAGTACTTGTAAAATTTTCAAGGCGACTTTTCAACAGCTCTCGAGTTTGGAACGTTATTATACCTCAGTGTACACTTTTATTAACTTAACTAAAACTTTGATAACTCCAAAATAAAATATTGTACATGAACATTTTATCTTCTATATATCTCTCGATACAAACATCAATTAAAGACTCCTAAAAAACGAACATATAAAAGTTTTTGCGATAAAAAGCATTGTTTCAAATTTGAAATCCATTTCAATTGAGAGTAATGGGATCCTGCCAGTACATGTGAGATGAGGACAGCGTTAATACATTTTCGTTTCCATTGAGAGGGAAGATGGATTAATTCCACAGAGCCAAGATATTGGAGTCGCTTTTAGTATTTGAACCATCGCATTGCGAGATCGCTACTTCACCCGAGCGGGAGCAAGTTCCCATTCAAACTTGTCTGAAGAAGGAATACACTTTGACGAGTCAGTTGGGTTTGAGTTGTGTTCATTTGACGAAATTAACGGCAACTAACAACCTCATTTGAAATTGGGTTGCTCTCGACCAAATAATTTAAAATATTTTATTTGATATAAACCACAAAAGATAGAAAACTCTCTATACACAAATTGTTTAGTTTCTGACCAACACACGGGCACTAAGAGTGTAATAAAGGTTCACATTGCTTATAAAAACATATTTATATATTTGAGTTTTAAAGCTATTTAGAACACTAAGTATTTCACCCTTACGACCTGAAAACAGATCTTTTATATATAATACAAGCTTGAACCCTTTATTGATTCGCATAAAAAACTCTTTATGGCATGTTTCCTTTGGCTTTCATTCGGTACAGGAAGGAAAGGTGTCCTTTGATCGAGTGAAAAATAGTATCTTGGGAAAAACCTCTCTTATCCTTGGCGTCGTAACAGAGATATATTTATAAAATATCTGAGGCAAGCTTCACGAGACTGGTCTTATGTGTCAAAGGTTGATATAATAAGATGTTAATTTATCTCTTAAAGGTATATTACGATAGAAGGCTGTATAAAAATAGAATGCAGGGAGTCGTTTCTCAAGCCGCCTTTACCTGTTGAAAAAAAAATCTTCAGTGACGTGGAGGCAGCGACTCGTCATCAAAAGCACTTGAGCCTGGCTTGCGAGTTAACAATGTGCCCTCGCCCTTTGACTTGCTCGACGCTTTGTAAGGGAGACACTATACGTACCGTACACACCGTATCTTCATACGAGGACGGAACACGCATCATTATACATTTATTACAACTTCTCCTAATTGGACTCTAGTTAAGATTATTTTATTTAACTACAGCTGCAAGACTTCATCTGTTTAATATATGTTAATTTATTACTTCCTTACCGATTGTATTATAACAATGTATACATATATAGTTATACAATTATTTTATATAAAACTACGGTAGCTAAAATATAGTTTGCTGAATGTTGAGAATCGCGAATATTAAAATAATATCAAATAAATTATAATTTAATTCCACATGCACAGTACGTAGACGGATAGGTTATATTTGGTGAGCTTATTGAATTTTTTGCCGATAATTCATTACCGCCATGATAAATGTTCGCTGCCGCTCGTTCCTATTGAAATCCAGCCCTTTTTACTTTGACGGTGATACGCAAAAACGAGTTAAAAGGGATTGAAGTAGGCGAGCGGATGATATATTAATCAGTCGGGTCTCCCGATTACTAGACGGGTACCTCGCATTGTGCTTTGACGTCATTTGGACGTTTCAATCTAAGCCATTTTAAGGAATAACATTATGTGGATACAATACAATTCAAAATAATAAAACAACCTATACATTTTTAATAAACGTGATAATTGTATTTCGAAAGCTGATATAAATTCGTATATCTTATATTTAAAACGACATATCGTTTCGTTGACGTGTCGTGATATCTAAATGTCGTAGCCGGGTGATATGCGGGCTCAAATAAATCAAGGCAATGCTCAAAACTGCGACGCGGCGAAACCCATCGAAAACATGTCAACTGCATGTCGACGGCGCGCGTTATGGCTTCCGAGATATGGATGTACGCTGTACGGACGAAAAACAAACCGACTATTTACATTCTGTGCTACAATTATTATACATAATTTTAAAATTAATTTTATTTATTAAATTAAAGACGGTTAATGATTCACTATTTTCTTCATATATTAACATTAAGAAATACAAAAGTTTATAGTAAGACGGCGCCTCAGATTACAATACACTATTTACACTCAACACGCCGCGTGCGCGGGGTTCAATGCTCTAAGTCTTGTTTATTGTCTCTTTATAGGTAATATTATGGGAAACTACTTGCTAAGGATTTACGACACTCGTTGATGTAATACGAGACTCATATATACTTGAGAATTAAATTACGTGCTCATTAGTTGCAAACAAGTTTATTATTTGTATAATAACAACAAAATATAATTTTAAAAACATACATGAAAATCTGCCACAGCACTTACGTAATAACCAGCGAGTCAATGACTTCAAAAATAACATATTTTGCTGATAGATAAACATCTAAAAGTGGGACAGAAAACTGGTAAATATAAGTATAACGATCGAATGCATTACCTAATGGAACAACTCTAGAAAATTGCTACGACTGGAGGTAAGTCAAGTTTCATCCAGTTGGTAATCAAATTCAAATAGCTTAAAATAATGGGTACGGGGAACGGGAGCCGAGGTCGATTTCGGGGATATCTGTGGTACTCTGTCAAATGGAAAGCACAATTTATGGGAAGGCGTGGAGAGAATATCCGAGCGTTGGGAAAATTCTACTGAAATCTAAAGTCTATAGTATGATATTAAACGTATTAGACTTATTATCAAACGCAAACAAGCGGTTCAGTCCAATGCAGATAATAATTGACTACAATTTAGTTAACGATTGTTTTAATACTCACAAACAAAGTGGTGTAAAACTAAAACTCGGAGGTTTATAACACTTGGATGGCCATTAATGTACCCTCTGGTCATATAAAAACACTATAAATCTTTGAAAGCACACAGCTCTGTAACGATCGACTAACAAGTTATCATTGTGCAAAAAAACCATCATAAAAATACTATAGATCTGAATAATCACTTGTAATTTACTTTAAAATATACAACCTCTTTAGATAAATCATTCATAACGGTCCTACAGAAATGTATATAAATTGTATAAAACATCTATCTCCTAGCAATTTCTTTTTAATATCTTTCGATTTGTAATATTAAACGAGATAGTCTTACATTTGGCTGATAAAAATAACGTTACCAGAATATCAATGAGATTACGTAAAATACACCAAAATAAAATACAGATTTGACTGAAATCGCGATGGTATATGATTTTAGTAATCGTTTGTCTGTCATCGAGACCACAATTAAATGAAAATCCTCACTGAATTTTCGTCTCTGAATAAGCCACAGTTTATATAAAACACATATACTCGTATATTAAGTATTTATAAAATATTACAAAATACACGGTAGTTAGAACAGAGATATGAAGTGTAATTTTCATTGTAGTAAACAGCTGTTAGGTACCGTTGTATTCTCCAGAGAAATTAAGTCTGAATCGAAGTCAGCGTAACACAACTGACTATAGGTGGACGTAATATAGCAAAGCATTTATGACTTCCTGTGTCGTCGGAGTCAGGCGCGACCGAGATGTCCAGAAAACCATCAAAATACTAACTGGAATTAACGCTAAAAATACATATGACGGTCCGCTGCGAACTAGATACTTCCATTAAAAATCTCGATAAAATTGTTTGATCGCCGGTGAATCGGAATTTTACACACATTTTTTGCGTTTCAAAATTTTTTTTTTGGTTCAACAAAATAAAAAGTAAGTGATATACGTGATATAAAGAGAGTATCTAAAACTGAGAATTTTATGTCTATCTGATCATACCTACATAGTAGACTGCACTCGAACACACATACATACATATATACGCATACATAGACACGATGGTGAATCATACGCTCTATCATGTCACGTTACGACCTCGAATATGCAGCTAGGCACGTACATCTGCATTATAGACTTATCGATAAGAATATTAATTTAATGTACTCAGTTATAGAGCGCTAATAAATATTTAGGTTAATGTGTTAATAATAAATATAAAATTAACTATTAACATTAACGGGACGTGGCCGGAAAATCTAATAGTTATATTTAATAAATATGTAAATGAAAATGGTTAATACAAAAACACAAAGCTCCAATTTGTAAAAGAGAACTTAAAAAGACAATGCGCTATGAGTTAGTTGTCAAAACGAAGCTTCGAGGGAGCTATTTAAATATATTGCAATGGCACGATTTCCGTGAGACGGTTATTAAATGTCAACGCCTGTCTCATCAGAAAATTTAATTTTATATGTTATTATAATCACGACATTTATGTGTTTACGCTTTTTGTACTCAAATTTATAACGTTTTTCTCGCATCGTTAACTCAATTAAATATATATATTCTGTTGTATATGACATTGCAAATATACGACGGTACGGCCGAGTATACCGATATAGGTATGTTTTCTTAATGAATTACAGTACAGAAACGATCTTTAAACGTCAATCTGATATAGAAGAATGATAAATGTGTCAATCGATATAACAGCGACATATCGTACATCCCTAGTGTTATGCTAATCTGCGGCTCGGATGTCATCTTACGCAACAGGCGACCGCAGCGAGTACACGCGGCTCGAGTCCGCACTAGTTAATGCCCCACTCCCGGCTTAACCACTGTCATCCGTAAATGTATGCGGTTTTTATATAGCATTAAAACTATTTTAAAAGAACCTTTTTGCGTTCTAAATGTACCTTTAATGTATGTTCACGTTAAAAATAAGTGATAATGCATTTTTAATTTGAGTATAAAAAGATCATCAGCATGTAACAACTTATTTACGTTCATAATATACTTTGATTACAGCGAATAAAATACTACAGACTGCCAAATGTAAACATTGACCTCGAACTGAGTGCGCACAAAAAAAAAACAAATGATATTTTTTTTGTCAGAATTGGCGTTAGGTAAAAACTTTTGAATATTATTATTATTGTCTTGTACTAAACGTGCATAATTACGATTTATTAATTATTTCTCTCAAGTAGAATCCTGAGAAACCATTGTGGCTTCAACACAACGTGTATTGAGACACGAATAAAGAGTTCTAATAATTGAAAAAAACACGAACAGAAATTAAAACCTATTAGTTTCACTCGATCTCGCCGTCTCATAATATTATAGTTTACTTTTTAAGAAAAATACTTTTCGATGTCTCCAATAAAAAATATTATGTTATTTTATCTTCACGCGTTACGAGCGTAAATAAAATATTGTCTTCGTTATATCTTTAATTATATCTTTTGGTATTTCTGTAGAAGTAATGTTATATTCTTTGCGAATACAAAATTTACTAAAAGATTATATTATCGTTTATTTTTTCACGTCTCGGCAATGTAAGCGTACAGACAAGAGCATGTAACTCAATATTCAAAGTTCCACCCCTCCGTCTGCGAGGGTGTAGTGACAGACTTAACATTACAAACGGATCATCAATAGCGAACATAAATCATTGTGTATTTACAATGTTTTTGCAAGTAAATATATAGAAGTTTGAAAGATCATTCAATACATTCTAATACATTTAAATATACAACCAACTAAACGCGGGCTATTAAAACTTTAAAAATTCAAAAGTGCCATTAAAAGGCACACCAATGTTGTTTTGTGTTATTAACCTCACACACCTTGATAATCGGACGGAAGCAGCGCTCCGGGCCAGGCCCTACTTCCTGCGGTCGCGCGCCGCCGCATGCAAAATAAACGATTACCGGCGCGTGCGCTGACACATGACGAAAACAACCTTCTATAAGCTATCGACTGACACACACCACCATTGGATTGAACATAAATTATTATATGGGTCACTTTAAAAATATACACCATTTTATAATTAAATTATAACTATTATTAATGTTAATGATAACTTTTACTATGTACGAGCTGCAGTGGAGCGTGCGTCGCTGAATGGAAATTAAAATAAAGGTAATCAGAGGTATCGCTCCATCTATTCCATGCAAACCATTTAGTCCGTAGTGGTCGGTGTCGGAAATCCGCAGTAATGTACCGTTCATCAACGGCGTAATGAATTTTTTATCCTTTATTATTGGCCCGGTCGCCTGTTTATCCGGTCCATTTCACTTCATACATGGATGACCGTGTGGACGTGAGCAAATGCATACATTGGTAACATTAGTCTACTGCTATGTGCTCTGTTAACTAAAGTACCAACAATACATACGCTGAGCAAATTGCGCAATAAGATTATGTTGAATAATTACTCACGGGAAACACAAAATGGTAAACAATAAATACAACAAACCTCTTATCTAGATCAACAGACGCCATGTAAAGCAAACAAGAAAAACAAATGGCTGCCGGAGATAAACTAAAGCAAAAAATGCGACACAGTATTGCGTGCAGGAATCCATAGAACAATTGTCGGCCTTGGGCGAGGAGTAGTAATCAGACGAACAATAGCTGCTGGCCTGCAGTCGGACGTCCAAATTAAATTGTAGGAAAACAATTCGGTAGTCACTTTGCACTGGCTCTGACAGTCGCTTGGTTGCAATGGATTGCTTTTCTTTTATAATTGTTGGAACTAACTTCACATTTTCGATATTCATATCGGTATATTTAATAATACTTGGCCCCGGCTTAGCCTCAATGACAAACTGTTGAAAATGTCTTGTCTTAGTTTTGTTATTAAATAATCTCTATATTATAAATGATAATAATATATTCTAGCCAACAGTCCACTGGTGTGACTAATAAGACAATATCAATATGCAACAGATTAAGTTGCGATTATTCTAAAGATACGGAGGCCGTTATTACGCCTGTGTTCTAGCAGATACCTCAAATAACAGTAATTTTATTCAATGTCGTGGGAATATTGTTGAGTAAACCGCTGATCTAGTTCCCAGTTAATCTTAAAACGATCATTAACGCCTTTCGGTAAGCCACGGTTACATTTTAAATATTGTACTTCGACATTTTTGATTGTTAAATAAAATATTATTAATCGAATAGTTGATAAGACAATGAAACCGGTCCACAAACCAGTTTTTCAGGTTCAAACTGGCATAAATTTTTCACATGAAAATATTATCGAGGGATATGCAAAATGTAACCAAACTATACTTTTTATTACAATATATATAGCACGGAAATATACAGTATAATTCATAAGGACAGTTACAAGTGGTGCATAACACAATTTGATCAAAGGTGCAATACCTAACCAACTTCATTGAGTATTTCAATCAGAAATTCAATCAGTTGGCTTACTAAACCGACACGATGCAATCCAATACGAGGTGAAATCGAAACCACGTTTCATAGTTACTGTAAGTGAAACCGTATACCATGCTACTTCCGTCCACAGTATGTTAGATATCCGATGACGAGCTGGTAAGGCACGGCCCGCTGGCGCTGCGGTTGAACACATCCATCTAACTTACTAGGACTGCGTCTCTGATATTCTATTACAACAGAAATCACACCCCCAATAACTGCGTCGAGACACGGAAGATACGATGCGACGACTTCACCTTTATTCCTCTCATTATAATAAGTGTTCATAAAATTCTCTTTCGCACTGTAATGAGGTCTCTGGCGATGAAAGAAAAAAAGATGAGGATTATACGGTCATACCAAGATAACTTCTAAGAGAGTTACGAAAGCCTAATAAAAAATACATAACTGAGTGCCGGCGGCAAACGAACAGAGGGACGTTGTTACAAAGTCTCCGGGGAACAATAATAAAATGATACGACGCTTGCAGCGGTGTCGTGAAGGAAAATCGATACTATGAAATGTCAAACCGAGCCGAAAAATTAGATCAAACGAGGGAATCACTCGTCCTTCAGCTTTAATTGAATAATAAGGAATATATAGAATTATATTTTTATAGAAACTCTGGGGTGTATACTGTGTATCTGCATACAAAACAACCTACAATAATGACACTGTTAATTGATTATGATTCATATAATTACTTACTAATTATCCTTAGTACTGTTAATGAGATGTCAATCGCAGTCTTACCTGCAAAAAAAAAAAAATTTAGTAAAAGGTCAATCGAATATCTCTCAGCGAAGGCTGACGGCTGACAAATCTATTGTATAAAATATGGCAACGCTAAGAACAATAAGCCAGATCAAAGCACTGCAAAGCGGGCAGCCTTGGTTCTGTTTGTCTTGGACGCGGTGGCCGGAGCAATCTGCAAGTCGTTTAATAGCTACGAGTTATACAATGTATATTAATATAAAACACCCTCTGATGAGAACCAATTGGCTGCATTCCCGTGCATATCAACAAATTACTTGCGCTTTGGGCCGTCATTGATAGATTTATTCGTTGAGTGGGCAGAGCTGCTCGTTTTATTCTAAATCAATTGGCGAGAGTGGCCCTCCCCCCTCCCCCCTAACCGACCACTATTAGTTTTACTAAGTGATAGATTTAGGGTCGATTCACACTGTACAGAATTTAAAACTTACGTTCAAGAATCTAAAGTCTAGGTATATCATTATTTTCATAAATTATTGAGATATTAATTTTAATACTATACATATATAATAATATGACAGATATAATTCATTTATTTCTGTTATTTTTAAATATTTTGGACATTTATTGTTCAAAAAGTCTTTAAATATGTTTAATCCTGTTAAAAGTATTGAAATTTGAAATAAATATAGAATAAAATATATATCGATACGAGCGAAATTCGAACCCGCGACCTACGTCTCGTCACTTGAATCAATTGAACTACCATATCGCTGCTCCCTTCCATTAGGAGGATTATTTTTATGTCGTTTTATAAAAATAAGCATAAATGGGTATATTTTTATTAATATAGTTCCTAAGGCAAAATTATTTACCAACACTAAGCGCTGTTTGATCACGAAAAATAACTTTTAAAAGTGAAAGTGATCAGTCATTTTGTGAAATAAGAAAGTAAAACTTCTAATACCATCAGCAAAACGTCTATTCTTAATAAAAGTCCAGGAATTCTCGACAACCGTGATGTCATAATCCAAGATTGAAAGTTATATATTTCTGATTTCCGCCTGTCAATAACTATCCTTGGAGCAGGGCGGATCAAGCGGCGGTCGCCAAGATTTCGTTAATCCTATTAACGCGACGGTGACTTAGTCTTAATATTCTTTACACTTTTTACTAAATCAGACGAATCAGAAAAGATTTCTTTAAAACAAAGATTAGCGCTGTCTTTTGGTGTCGTAAGGTGCCAAATTACCGATGATAATATAATAATTTATTGAACATAAATGTAATAAAATAAACTAAAATTCAATTCTCTGAGTAAGTCTAAACATTAAAATATCGGTGGAGTTTCCAGTACAATAGAAAAAAACAAGTGTACCAGAGTGAGTAACATTTCCACTGTGGTTGTTTACTTTCAACCTTTTTACGAGGTTCTTAGCTGTTCGTTCTTTTTAAACATCTTCCTATAAACCATCAAGTACATTGTTCTCGGCGCTGATACTGATTCTTCAATATTTGTTTTATGTTTATTTAGTTACTACAGATATACGTTATTTTTTAGTTTTTATACAACATTTAACAAAGCACGGTTAGGGTATTTCGTTTGAGAATTAAATAGCGCTATATTAAAAATAATTAGTACATTAATCAGAACTAAATAATAAAAAACCGGTTGAGATTAATTGTTGATTTGTTTCCTTCTTTCGCTGCTCCAACTAGGATCGCGAAAGCCTTAATCGCCTCTAGCGTCGATACAATTTAAATCGTAATAAAACGAGCAAAACAAATCGCTCTCCATCGCAACGGGAGCAAATCGCACGACTAAAGATGTTCTTTAGAACGGAATGCTTCAATGCTCCCGGCTATTGGAAATACTCGCCTCAACTGCGGAACTAAAAAAGTTAATTGAAATCTTTTTGTCACAACAATAACCCGTTATTTTATCTTCTAATTTCTCAATTGTAGACCGCAACCGCTTTATGAATTTGCATGTTTTGTTCAATTGTGAAATTTAAAATTAAACAGAAAAAAATGTCGGTAGTTTGTCAATAATAACGCTGAAAGAATAAATTTCTGCTCAAACTGTAGAATGTCTTTAGAAATGTAACAAAATTAAGATGAAAGAGCTAGATGCTGAAACGTAAAAACAAAGTTTTAGAGAATAGAATTTGAATGTTCCGTCGCTGAATAATAAATCAAAAGACGGCATCTCTAAATATCAAAGGGATCTTCAAAGTCTTCACTTAACTCCGTTATTAAAGTGTCGTGTTAATAACAAATATATATGAAATATGGTTACATAAGCAACGCACTAACGTTATAATAACATCTTATAATGCTTCTTGTAATCGTTCAGATCGTTATAATCAAACAAACAGATGATTCCCATAAGATTATAGTATTCACGATATATAATATACATTGTTAAACCGTTCCCACATCTAATCCGAATGATCTGATGTTTATTTAGATAAATACCAGCACGCGAATTCTATATATAGTTTATAAATAACTTGACAAAATTGTTTAGATATCTGCTCCCAGATTGTTGATGTAAAGGTATTGAGTTCATGTATAGGTATAGCGACGTGTGTCGTAAGGCGGAACCGTCCCGCATGGCCAGCGTCGGGTGTCGGGCGACGCGCACGCATGGACGCTAATGTCGCCGGGCCCTGCCCTGCCTTCATTGATGTACTAATGTAATACTTTTATTACTATAAATTGAAAAGAATTTAATTTTTCGTGTTAGGATTATAGTTATGTTGTCCGCTACTTTAGTGAAAACTTATTTCATTATTTATTCCGAAGTTTCACTAGCAGCCACAGACTGATTATATTTCCCCGTCAGTGTCGCTCCAAACAAAGACATAGCGCTAAAGTCATCAGTCATTATCAGAGTGGAGAACAATAAAACGACTAGTCAGCATCGTTAGTCAAATTCAACCACAGGATGTATCCTGGAACACGCTAAAGATTTTATATAGAATCCCAATCTCAGGGTGACCAGTGCCTAAAATAATTACACCGCAGGCGTCTACTTTAGTCTGAAGGAATTCTCTAACTACAGTGGCAGTTCAGAAAGTGTGTCAGGCACGTGAGGAGTGTGAGGAGAGTGAAGTGTCACGCAAATTAATAATCAGGGTTAATTCTATTCCGTATTCTATACTTTATCATAATATATTAACAATCAGGGTTAATTCTATTTCGTATTCCATACTTTATCATCAAGCAAATTATATTAAAAAAGTTTCTTTCCCAAACAGAGTCGACATGAATTTTAATTTGAGTCATTTGAGTATATCATAGCGTGTCTTATAAGTGGGGTCTAAAAGTCTATATTTGAGTGTTAGGAGCGGTTGCGGTGAATACCAATTACAGCAGATGAGTACGAACCGTGCTGACGGTGGCGGGCCCGGGTTCACCGTTCTATATTCACAGAGATTTTCGTGACGAGATCGGCGCTCAAGTAATTGCTTAAAATATAGCTAGCGCTTTAAGAAAAAAATATTGTTATGAAAGTTTTTAAGTCTTCTTTCTTTACTTGTTGGTTGTAATAGATTTCTAAAACTTCTAACGATGCAGAAGTTTTGTTGTTTTATTTGTAAAGTTTACATACAGTTATATATCTGTACGGTGTTTGTTTAAAAAGGAAAATCAAATAGCACACTGTATCATACAACTCTGTAAAATATAAAGAATTGTTAAAAAGAAGACTCAAATAAAATAATGTTTTGCTTCCTGACCGTGTTCACACAAAGCGTGCGAACGTGATAATTCACGCCACATGTAAAAAAGCTGCACACGAAGATGAGCTTATACGAATATTTGGCGAGGATAAACGAATGAGAACACTTTTTTCAGTATAATTTGACGCGTTTTATTTTCATTGTAATGTATAAATGGCTGCGAATTAGGACGAAATGTAAACATATGTGAACTTATTTGATACTGATACGACCAATATAATATAATAATGACGAAACACTTTCTGGCGGCTATTTTTAAATGAGGGTAAAATCCTATTATAATGGTCGTGTCCCACTTGCATGTGCGTTCCTCAGAATACTATCAGAATACTATCATCTGAATCAAACAACACGACGAGTACCGAGGTGTGGCTCGAAAAAATCGACACATCATTCTTTGAAACACTTTCTAAAGTCACTGCTCTAAGACAAACGGCGAGCAAGACTAAACCCTCTATGTAGTACGAGACGCAACAAAAGATTAACTTTACCATTATCCAATGCTTTTTTAGTATGTTTGTACACACGATAACTGTACGCTAGATTCAAACTAACGCAATCAACCTCAATACACTTTAAAAAGATCACGGAATTGTAAATACAAGTTATTTAATAACTGACTGATTGACTGATTGACTGACTGACTGAATTAAGTAATAAAAACAATATAATATTGTGCGTAGAAGACCACATCCGCACTAGTTCAGACGATGTTGATAACGAACAGTCAACACGCGCCGACCAAACAAAGAGCGCGATGTCGCTTTATTTTACGGTACTTCGCTTTTCCGTTTGCCATTCAAGAATCTAAAGACAAACTTAGTTTTACCACAAAAGGTATACTTTCAAACACTCCACTCAAATATATGTTTGTTTACAGACAACGTGGCTTCAACACGAGGACTTGAAGATAACATCTTAATTTCGAACATTATTTACCTTCATCACGTGGGGAGATACGAGCAGAACAGTACAAAGAGAAACTGAGGGTACCATAGTCTTTCATTGTCTTTTTTGTTAAAAACGAAAAATTGTTGCAATTAGCTAGATTATATATAAAACTATTTTTCAAGCTCCAACTCTCTGTTCCCTTGTTACTCAACATAACAGCTCATTAGAAACGGGCTGTGGGAAGAAGTAGCCGGCTAGTGATTGCAACCATACTGACAGAACTATTTAAATATTTTATTGTCAAAACTAATAATGTCAGTTTAGAAACATCTTTCCTTCACATAATGTTCATATCAAGTTTGAGTCAAAAATTAAAAAAGGCTTTAATGAAGGGATACTAATAAATTTATCCTGAATATTTTAAAGTAAGACTCTCAAGGCCGATAATAACTAGACCCGCTGATAACTGCTTGTTGATCGATAACATATTTCTCACGCGATCAACTTTATTATAATCACCTTATTGTTCACGCCGTTGTATTTAGAATATAACAGAATTATGTATAAAGAACAACAATGAATAAAATCACAATTAACCTAAAAATATTATTTGTAATAGAAATGTAATTTTATTTATTATGTATTAAACAATCGCACTTAACTATCGGTAGAATTAATTACGCTATTACATTTAACATTGAAGAAATATCAAATAATCGATAAATTTAAATAAAACAAGGAACCGTCCCATCCCTAGCCGGCCTGCAGTACAGCGTTTACAAACAACAGCGCCTGCGAACGAGTGACTACATACATACATACATTCATACATACACTCATGAATACTATTCGTTTCGACATACGTGAGAACAACTAGATGCTTAATTCCAAAGTATGATACACATTGTACGCAGGTCAGACTTAGTGGAGCGACTTCAACCCACCAGTATTTTTTTAACAGAAAAACCTGTATAAGTCATTACAAGTGAGATATCTCAAATATATATATATATATATATATATATATATATATATATATATATATATTATATGTTACTATTGTTACGCAATGTAACGTTAACGTAAGATGAAAAGTTGTTTTGTCGTAATGCCTACCGTCTAGTGCAGTTTGTAGATCAACTGTATTCAATCCCGCGGCTCCACTCACTGCTTCATATCTAGCTGATGTGTCATTACGTAACCCGCCGCCTACTGTGTGCTTTAGTTTTAAGTAATATATCACTGTGATAGTGACTTCAGGTCTCTAATCCAACGCGGCATCATTTACAATGTATCTAACTAAGGGGATCCTGAAATAAAACATGATAAGTATTTAATATGGTGATAGTGTTGTCACATATCTCATATCTGGTAGTAATATCACTTTCAGAGTCGTTATAAATTGCATTCATCTTTTCACACCTGAATCCAGTTGGAAGAATTCCAAGACGACACTAAAAAATATTTAAATTTGTATTATACGACTCACACCTCATTTAATAAATACTAGGCAGACTACTTCTAAATTATATACATATTTCAGAATAAAAGAAAATAATGTATAAATAAAGTATTATCAAAATTCTATTATATAAAAAGGCTGATAAGGCTATAATAATTAAACATTTTAAATAACAAAAAGAAATTTTCTATTCAAACTACAAATAAAACATAAAATATTTACAAATACGTTTGATCGCGTTCCCATCTGTATTCTAATAATAAAAATACCCCGCTAATAAATATATCAACCGCTATATTCGCATTTATTTTACAATATAAATAAAATGTGTTTGAAGGCACAACTCTATAGACTTGTACACACACACACACATACACCCACTTTGTACTGTAAAAGTATCTTGTATAAATAATATTACAATAATATTATTTTACATCTCATAAAATATATTTAGAAAACCCTTACGAAATTCTGTCGTCTCTTTTAATAAAACCGGTTTAACGATTTTCCTCGCGTATATCATATTTATTACTTTTTAAAATATATATTTAGTAAGAAGTTTCCAATAAAAATTTAAAATTTAAACACACATTTCGTCTACCCATGAACGATTGCTGCAAAGCAATCGAAACGTCGGGTTAAAATAAAAATGTAATCAAATTATTCTCGAGTTTAAATCCGTAAAAAAAAAGTTTTCTTTGTTAATTTAAAACTATTTATGAATCTTTCTTCGGCGGTCGCTATACATCGCAAGGAAGCTAAATAAATAATAAGTCTATTTTGACCCCTCGCTCTGTGCTAAATAATGTCACACGCGGAATTTAACCGCTGATTCATAGCGCTATTATAAAACTGAACTCTACAAATAATCCGTAAATCACTCCGTAATTACGTTAAATACTCCTACGCACTGCGACCAGCCTCGTATTACAATAAATAAACATCATTTCACATCTTAGCACATTTTAAATAACTTTCAGTACATGCTCATGTGCAAGGATTTTTTAAGGGAAACTTTATTGTTTCAAGAGTTCATTGGATTCTATTTTATATACTCCGACGACACATCTAAATCTCATCGCGTCTGTTGAATATAATGAAAACGTAATTTTCTTATAACGTTATCTTCGGTATGACATAAGAATATAAAAACATCTGGGCGAGGCAGACGTTACGGAGGGTGATACGGCTCAGTGCAGCTCACTGCCGTCGATACAATGATACAACGATACAACGATACAACGATACAACGATACCTACGAAACCGTACGACGACTTACACATAATATTTATCAATTTTTTTTACACATCGCATTCTTGTACCGGCAGCTGTACATATACACAGCCGTTAAAATAATTTATTATTATAAAAATATCTAAACATCCTTCAATATAAAAAATATAAATACAATTTATAGACAGTTTCGACAAATTTAATAAATAAAACTCTTCCTGAATAAATGAAAATATTTGAAAGACATCAAAGATTATCTTATGAGACAAATGTTCGTGTTCCTCTTTTGTAAAACATACAATCTAATATTTCAGACAAGAAAGAAAACAGCGCTAGATCATGACGCGATATATATATATTTAAATAAAATTAATCTGTATGTCAGTTGTTGTATCACAGTAAATGGTTTATTTTGAGATAAACAGACTAAAGACGAGACACAAACAATATGTCATTTCAATCACATCGACATTTTTTTGATTAGAATTTAGATACATTTAAAATCTTGTCAAAAGTAATATGAGTCTCTATTTTCATTTGTTTATTATTTACAAGAAAATAATAAATATAAATATTTAGTGTAGAAGTATAGTATAGAGACAGAACAAATATTTATAAAAACATAGACATAGCCGCGAAACTGCAACTAGTGTCAAATAAATTAGTCCAAAAATATAAATTGAGTATTTTTATTTGTTATCACAACACATGTCTGTTAATACAATCCTTGTTGATCTGATGCTGTACGTACCACTCGACATTACTGCCTTCCATTGTTTCGATACGAGTGTTGTATATGTATATATGTTATATGAATTTTAACCGCGTACTAAAAATATTCGCTTACAATAGAAAAAATATTTTTAGTGCATTAAGACTTCATAGATATCGAGTTAGTTTTAATTATACAAAACGACACAACATGTTCAGACGCGAGTTATTCCTGTGGCTAAGACGTAATGGAGTCTAATGTTACTTTGTATTGGTTCATTACAACCCGCTGCTCAACTTTCTCCGTACATAAGTAAGAATCAAGTCTCCACGTCGTTACGCAACTATGTTACGTTGGAGTCGAGGCCGTATCAAGGTTACTAACACTGCACCTGAACTGAACAGCAGCCTCGCTTTCAGTTTACGCCAACTCCTAAGAAACTTGCTCGTCTGACGCAATTCCGGTCATGATCTTGACTTCTGTTCCAAATTCGAAACTCTTCAAGCTAATTTCCGAGAGGCACTTTGTTCTTTATTCAATTTCCGATATTCCCTTTATTACGTTTGAAAACTCGATTCCTTCTCTATTCGAATCGTAACAAGCTAATATAAGGTACTAGGATTTACTGGAGGAGCTTTGAAGGATGAAGGCAATTAAAATTAATTATACATTTTGTATCAAAACGATATTGAGCAAACGTTAAATTAGCGAAAAATTAATTACAAAAATGTCGTAATAAAAGCGGCAATAAAATAAAATTATTTCCGATATTTCAGAAACGTGAGAAAAAAATATTACCGCGATACATTACCCCGCCCCCCCCCCTACCCTCCACTCCTGTCATAACAGCCTCCGAGTCGAATATTAAATGTACGTCGTCGCTGGAAGCACGAGCGCCTCACAATAATATTACTATTGTACGGTTGACTGATGTAAGCTTTATGCGTTGATACCATCATATTAGAATGATATTTTGAAACGTGTGATTTATTTTATTATTGAAGTACAATGTGAGGAGCAGCTTGTGTCACGTGATCACACTGTGTGTGTGCGGTGTACGTGAGACGTATCGTAAAGATGATTAATTATATCTTCCATCAAAGAGCTAAATGGCAAAGCGCGACAACAAAACAAGGAGCTTCATACAAAATATTATTTAAATTATAACACTTTATTCAATATTCTGTGTTACATTATTTTAAAATTAATGTCATTTTCCTTCCTTCTTAATAAAGAAATTAGCAAAATATAAGATTTTTATTAATCTACAAAAAATGACAGTGACATGCTGAAGGCATTAAAGATCATGTTCTTTTATTATGCAGATAAATAATAGAAATAACTTAATAATAGTTTAAAAAAATATTTTTGTTTTTCTGCCATGACGCAAAACTATTAAAAATATTTTTATGTGGTAACGAATTACTGTGCGAGGCAATACAGCGTGGGAAAATATAAACAACCACGGCTATAATAATAATACAATTTTGTCATGTGATGATAGATTACAGGTCTAATAAGTTTATAAACAAAAATGTTTTCAACACGAGACGGTCGCGTTACTGTGACCACTGTCCTCTATGTCTTCCACAGTAGCTTAGCTAGTGGTACGTTATAGTGTTGTAAGCATAAAATGTACATATAGTACCAGTGATATAGATTCTCCAAATACATTAACGCCATCGGGTCGTCCGTTACAACGCAATTAGGGACAAAAAACGATGGGAAGGAATAAAAAGTGCAAGCTCCGACAGATGTTGGCGCAGCGCTGAGCGATCGCGACAGGTGCATTCCAGCGCCAGGGTTGCTCAAACTACGAGCCTCCGCTTGTCTTCATTTGTTTGAATTTTTTAGTAATTAAATATATTATTTATATTTATAACTTCACAATAACATTTGCACCAAGTATTAGCGGTCACAAAATAATTTATTCGTGCACATGTGACAACGATAAACTATATTATGAATCGACCTCGGTTTGTGCGTAAATTAATTGAACGGATAACACTGGCTCGCTCAGAGAAACACAAATATTATATTTCACCACAGAACATCCAATCAGTCAATTCAATCGTACATCAGAATTAGTAGTTAGATGAAATAACTGATTAGCTTGTATTAAGTTAGGTTTTAATGATAATCGGAACGTTATTTGGCAGCCGGTACAATCGAGCTCAGAAGCGACTTCAATATATATTTAAATTAACATTAATTAATTTCAAATAGACAAGACGACAGCCCTAATAAAATGATTGACCTATTGGCTGAGACGGTACTTAAGCGCGCACGCACCGACCTACGCCTGAGACATCTCCTATATACTATTTGTATATTATTTGATAATTTAAAAATATAAAGAAACTACAAACATTCCTATTAAAAAGTCGTTTTAGAAACAAACCATTATACAACCAAGTAACAAAGTCATCCCGCAGGTCCGCATAGCACTGACCACTATGTCGGCTCGTCTGTTTAATTCCATTAAGGAACCCCTTTTATCTCCTTGCCTTTTATCTTTCACTATTGGATTACCGAACAAATGCCGCAGAAGAGACACACGCAATCCTTCTCCTTTGGCTGTTACTCTCTTCTTAAATAATAGCCTTTTTCAGTGCAGCGGTCTCGGTATGTCCTGTACTATCTAACCTTACGAGTTTCAGCAACTTCAGACGCTTATGATTTAATGTTGCAATTTTGTACAGCCATTTTTAACTGCACAGGGTATTTATTTTATCCACCTTAATATATCGGTGAAAAGAACTAATTGTAAATTTTCTATCTTGATTGATACTAACCCCACTACATAACATTTATGTAATTTGATTTTATTCAATAATTGAATATTTATGATCACTGTTATTGTAATTTTTTGCTTATGTTTTAAATCATATTCGATTGTTTTGAATTATTTTTATTATTATTATTATTAATTTAAAATAGTCTATATCATTATTATTAATGGCATTTTATCGATTAACTAACATAGTCTTTAAGAAATCGCTACTAACAATATGTGGATATATGGAAAATGTGAAATAAAGTTTATTATTATTATTATAACTTTTTAAATGTTAGCAGAACAGCAGAGCACAGAAGGAGTGTGCGAGATCAAAGTAAAAGCGTTTAGTAGGTTAGTGCGAGTAGCTAACTAATTTCTAATATGTTTCGTTAACGACACTTACACGAGTTTCTGCCGACAAATTCTCACAGCATAGTTGCTTACAAGTCGCCCCTTTGATGTTAATCAATATACCGCACATAAACATGTACCGAGGTTTATACCTTGAACTGAGAAAATGATATTTAGAACGACCTACAGTAATATTATATTATACATTTGATTTTAAGATAACTAACTCAGTTTGAAGCATTGCGAATACGTCATTATTTGATTACTTAAAATTGTCAGAATGTTTTTATATGCCTCTGTATTTCAGTAACATGAAAAACAATTTAATAAACAGTGGTACATAATTAATTTACTTCACACACATACAGTATGTATGTAAGTTAGTTTGTAAAGTTCTCGACTGGAACACGCTTAAAGTTCTAAGGCTGGTGCAGTCCCTCGGGAGATTCGAGTACCTCGCTCCAGTACTACACACTGCCCGCAACATCTACTAATTATTAAATACAATATAACAACAATAAATACAAATCAATTTAATATACTCTTAAAATCTTCTTCAATACTGAGTATTAATATCGCAAACTACTCCTAAATCATCACACGTCATTTTAGTAATTTAACACCTAATTAAATCTAAATTTAGATCGACTAAGACTTACTGAATAATTAAATACATCTAATACATATATGTAGTATTGAGTAACTGTGTTCTACGCACGTTCTCACCGCAATGCCTGTACACACATATAAAGAATGCGTCCGCGACGTGGCCGGCCTGCGGGAGTCGTCAGGGCTGACACCAACTGAGCGATTATAAACCTAGACCTACCTATATCAATAGACAACAAAAATATATTGATACACATATTTCATTATATTTTTGGCGTTTATTTAAAATCCCATTTTAATATCAGCAGTAAATTAAAAGAAATGTAATGTTTTTTGTTAGTATTTCTTTTTACCCAACCCTACATATATGAGCCACGCGTTGCGTTCTTTGCCTCCATATTCAAACTGGCCACTCACTTTCCTGCGCCGGCGCACTGAATTGCATAGACTTGTTTAACACCAGGCCTTATAGATTTGACCACCTACAAGAATATGTAACCTACATTATATAATGCTATTAAGTAATAGACACATGTAATAGAGGCAGGATGAACTACACCTGAGGGTAGCGACCGTGTGTAGTCTCAAATTGTAACAAAACAATTAATAAAAAGAAAAAGTGGTAGTAAAATGAAAACGTCATCGGCATACGAATGTAACAATTAACAATCCTTTGTGATGAGACTCACTTTGATCTCAGCGCAATTTAAACAAATGAAATTCGGATTAAAGAGGACGCTTGTGATGTCCGAATAGATGAAACAACACCACGTCCGACTACATTACTATTTAAAACATGATTATATCCACACTTCGTTTTATTAAATAAAAGATAGCAACAGCGATCTATAAAACACATATATATATATATTGGTACTATTTGTTAAGTGTTATACATTTCATACACTTAAATGTAGGTCTGTCGGTGTATTAAAGCCACATCCAATTTACCTCTTTATGAAGTGAAATGACATACCGCTTAATGTGGCTGAGTCATGCGTCCTATAATCCTCTAGCGGTGATGGCGCGCTGCAGCGCTGCAGCGGTCGGACTTCAATCGACGCTGATTGAAACGTAGGGATTTGTGCTCACCCTGCGCTTTTGCCTGTTTGCGACGGCTTTAGTTTGAAAGTATCTAACGGGATATGTATCTGACTACTGCTACAAACTGATATTGCTAAGAAATCACAAATATCAAATAAAACTATTTTTTACGGATTAAAACTCGCGTATAAATTTGTTACATTTTTATTTTAACCCGACGTTTCGAATGCTTCGCAGCAATCGTGTTCACGGGTAGACGATATGTAAGTGTCTTACATAAAAAAAAAACAATAAAAATATATAGTATATAATAATAGAAAAATATAAAATAATAGTTTCATTTGAAATGTGTACTCGTGAAAATCTAAGAAAATACTATTACATATAATACTTTTTAATATTTGAAGTTGTAATAGATAATTGTAAACGGGATCCCTCTCAAAAGTTTTAAGATGGAACAAGTTATTGAGGCGCTATAATCGGGATCCCTTCGAGTCGTGTAGAAACATCGAGAGCGGTTAAAATCTGCGCGATGTCGTTTAAGTGGAGGATAATTTATTCCACATCCGGAAAATACCGATAAACCGATCCCGCCCCGAGACACCCCTAATCCTTTGATGGATCTACCTCCAGACGGCAAATACCGGAAAAGTGCACTCTTCTACGATAAAGAATAATAAAAAAATCCTTGCCCCCAGACATTCAGTAAAATGTGTTGAATACTTATATTGGTTGAGTATATAGAAAAAGTTGATTTAAAAATAAAATAATAAGTGAGAAATATTTAAAAATAGCAGTTATACATTTGACACAAAATATACACTAAAAGATACAACATTGAAACATCTAAATAAATTACGAAGAAAAATAGACTAATTAAAAAAAATATAGGCAAGTTAGAGCAAAGAGTTAGTTCAGTCATAATGGAAGCGACCAATCAGCGTCGTTCGGCTCCAAGTCGATGACCCACCAGGCCAATTGCTCCGTGCACGATCTGCTCTAGCACTCGTCAACCGAAACAAATCGACACCATTTTGTTCCCTTTTTCCACATCGCGGTACTCGTTTTTGGTTATAGCGCGTCGTTCAATTCGTTTTTGTACACGCTTTGTAGAATTGGATTCCGAAGCGGCCAGTAACTAAACTTTTTGTTCAAAACGACATCGTGTAACCTCCGGGGTACAGAGAGATGCAACACTCACGTCTAATGTAATCATCACAGCGGCACCAAAATGATAATTATGCATTTCGTAAGCTATAAATAACAATGGATTAACAATGCTTGGAGCGTGAGCCGGCGCCGGCAAGATGCAGGCGGTGGACGACGGCCAAGAGTCACCGAAGCGAGTAATGTGACCCGGGCCCACCCTGGGATTAACAATTCGGTGAACAAATTGTTACGACATTTCTTACGAAAACTTAACTGCCTATGTAACATAAATAATGCAGAATGAGATGATATAAATAGCCTCTGTTGCCTCGTCATTAGATCAATATACCTACAAAAAAAAAGTAAGTTGTCATGCTTCGGTGAGTACGTGGAGCAACTGAATACGAACTGAATACAGAGCAACATTCGTTTTAGGCTGTTCCAGCCTATCAAAGACATATATGCTGTATGAAAACAAACAACCGACCAAACAATCAAACAAACGAGAGACAATGGACCAAGGGGCGTCTTCGTTACTTGACGGATTCCTTCGCTCATAAACATTATGTTAGAGCTGTCAGGATTAATAGTCTTGTAAATAAATAAGGTGTCATATTTGATTCCTTTGAGACAACAACAATAACATTAGTCTTAGAAGTTTTAATACTACTGTATCTATAAGTAGAAGAATAACTAGTTTTAATAACTGAAAGCGAGGGTTGTTCGACATGTGTGCAGATGTATTATATTTTGCAATTGTTAATATAAATCTAGCTCTATTTTAAAATTCGAATTTAAATTATAATTTTTAAGACCAATAATTTCGTTCTTAAGAGTGTATATGTGGTAAAAGAGGACCTGCGAATATTAACAAGTTTTGATGGATATGAGCTGGAAGTTTCATATAACTACTGTTACAAAGTATTCCATTGTACTAACAATAAAGACACCTAAATATAACAAGTTACAAACATCGCTACTTCAGGTAAGTTTCCTCGTAATTCTAGAAGCACTTACTCCAGATGCTAAGCCACCGTTATCTTCTCTAAGCCCAGGTTGTAAGCTAACAGACATTCAAATCCTGCCAGTTAAAATAGTTAATAAATATACAACATAGTCCTTATCGAAGTCATTTGTAGGAGGCAACTCTTTAAAATACACGCTTTCATTTTATGTTCCACTATCCTTGGGATTAAAGCTTAATTGAGGTTTTTCATCCCGAGTGTACTGCGAATTAATACAACTCCGCGTTACTGTATTGTTACAAGATTTTATATTCAACAATTACTTTGCATTTTTCGAACTACAATATTTATTTATTAATTTGTAACGGTTTAAAAATCAATTTACATGTAATATAAATATTTGTCCTTTTCTAAATATTTAAAATTAATCATTCAGTGACAATTAATTTAATAGACGACCACCCATCGTCTCCTATAAAACCTCACCAGCGCGGCGGTGTAATGTGAATGTTTGAATATTGAAGTCAGTTGGATTGTTTTGGCGCCGGTAATGATTGTCAATATCACCGCGCTGTCGGAGCCTTGCAATCGAATTTCATCAGTTTGTTGGCTTTACAATCATCGCACGGTAATTTTTAACGAATTTACCAAACAAACTTTATGCCAATCATTGCTGTTTGGACTTCGCTAGTGATTCTGACAACTCTTTTAATACGGCCGTCGATGCTGCAATACAAAAATATTTTTATTATTTATACTGAGGTGAAGTTTCCATTATACCTTTAACAATAATACCATGAACGAATTCATAATTTTAAAATGAGCAGAATAGTACATCATTAGAATACTAAGAATAAGTCCACGGAGCAGTTCAAAGACAGAAATATTCAACAGAGAATCTTCTCAGTAGGCCATAAATTTTTACTAAAACAAACAAACGTGCAAAGCAAACAAACATCTCTGCGCATGCGCCGAGGCTGACCGCAAAACATACAACTCGTTTGCTTCTGAATTCAGTCTGAAATGACGCAACTGAAAAATAAAATTCATATAAAAAGTCTTCATATGAATGTATAATTCAAAAATATATTGCCGTAATGAGAAGCGGCTTCAATTGGCAACAGTTTTACAATTTCAAAATCATGAAATCAAAAGCGCAGTCATCGTTCCGAAATAGGTCCACGTCACGATCGGGCTCCAGCACAATGATTCGAGCAACAATGGAACACTGGGGCACGGAATGAATGGAAAAAATATGTCAAACTGAGCCTGAAAAGACTATTAAAAAGTATTATTTAGTGGCTAGCCCTCGGCGCTGCTGGTCTACTAAGATTTTCAGTTTTTGTTATTGCTTGTCGTCCGAAGCTACTAAATATGGAATATTGAAAGAACCTGTTTCATTTTAATAAAACGTGAGATCGTTTAAGAGGTGAATTTAAAATATAATTTAAGGTGTTTGCTTCCATTTATTGTAATAGATCGATACTACGCTACGCTTATCTTTTATCGTACTATAAAACCGGCATCAGGTGCCTCCTCTCCGCACCACTTAATGTAATAATCCCAGTAAGCGCACATCAATACTTAGATCTTGTAGACCTTGGGATCACCCACACTTTACCTCGGCGCCTAGGCGAGGAGGATCAGCGGTACATTGAATTATAATCCTTATTCTTAGTGCCACAGAAGCTTCTAGTTTTATATAAAATTGGACGGATAAACGTGAGCGGATCTGCTCATTGTACAAAGATGCGTCAGTGACGTCAGACTATAATAACTAGTTAGAACCATGTCTCGACTAACACTCAAGCATTGTATCTGCTATCTGCAAAGGTAAATTGGCACAGTAGTTCGTTTTTAATACATGCCTTAACCTATATCGCGGCTAAAATTCATTTTAGTATCTAGTTAAATAAAGCCTATGACAGGGGATACAAAACAGTAACATTTAATAATTCCGTGTGGGGGAGGTTATCGCCGGTCGGGGGATCGGCAGGTGAGTGTACATATGCCCTCTTTAAATGCCATCGACCCTCGCACCGGGACATAAAATACACTTTATTGATATTCTAATAGCAGAAAATCTATCTACCAGCTAGTATTAATATTTGTTGGTCATCCAGTAATATAAGCTTCAATATGAGAAATACCCCTAATGGGGGTTGTCAGATAACATTAATTCCGGACCTAAATATTTATTTAATTTAAATATATACAAGCGATAATTGATACTCATCACAGTAATCAATATTATTTTTTTTAATAAAATCTTTTCCATCATTACTGGCTCCATAGTCATTAAAACTAGTTATAGCAGATAACATAATTCATTACTTTAAAAATTTAACAATAAATTTTATACTATCGTTTGGTACTAAAACCAAGTTAAATAATTAGGTCGCGAGAAAACTCCACACATACACACACACAAACATACATATATATTTTAAAGTATTTAATAACTCAGGACACGTCAAAGTATTCAAAATTCAATTTGTAAAATCTATGTGATTACAATAACTTCCTTTATCAGTAAGTTAATTATATTTTAGTGTTATAAGGTATAATTGCAATATTTATATTAATAAACATTTGCATGACATTATATTGTAACGACGAAGTAACACGCTCCCTCGAGGTTAAAAAAACCATTAGCTAATGAATTAACTCAAGATCATTAACCTGATATCTAACCCCTATTCTTTTCGCCAAATTTCTCCTTGTAAAATGTCAAATTATAAAAAATATAAATGGCGCCGGGGACACAAATGATTTTAGTTTGTCAAGTATTAAAGATTTTCTATTTATGTAGTTTAATATTTCTTTGAACAAGTAATTAGAACAGCTATTTATTTGTACTTAAATACGGCTCGGATGTTGTTTGCTTGTGACAAGACTTAGAGTGTTAATTCGCAGTTAACTGATGAAAAGTAAACACTGTGTAGTTCTAAGGACACACAGACGCAGTGCATCTTGGTTAGATTTAAGTTTTACTTTACTAGCTAAAAGTCTGGAGAGTAAAACCGGATGAGGCGGACACGTTACAAGTTACGGCCTGGGAGGTCTGATCCCCATGGGTGATCTAGAATTTCTCATATTTGGTATCAGGTGCACAGTCCATTCGTTTGACCCTTACTAACATATAAAGGTGGACTAAAACCTAACTATATGTATATATATATCGGTTTAGTATTAAACTATTGAGTGTATCTAAATTACATTTAGTAGTTACATTTTACAATTTACTTAACCAGAGCTGATTAAACCGCTTTTTAAACTGTTCTTTGTCGAATAATCAGTATTTAGTTTTAGTATTATTATTTTTATAAAGTAGGTATTAAATGTCGAGTTAGATAACTTTACGCCGATTGCGCCGTGAATATAAAAAAGAATATTAGTAAATAATAACTCATATATATTGTGTAACTACTTGCTACATGTAATAATACATTTATTATACATCGTAACCGTATTTTGCAAAAATAAATAAATATTTATACAATACAGTGAAGTGATTCAATTGATATCATAGAATATTATTGCATAAAATAAAAAAGAAATTCAAATATATTCGCATAACGAAAACAACTGGGCAACAATTATTTACCGTTGAACAAAAATATGAACAATATTCAAAAACTTTGCACCAGCCGGATGGTAGCGGCCATTAATTAATAACTCAGTTAAGCCCCTACTAAGGCTTAACACATCAGACCAGGGTAGGAAATTCCGGTCTGTACTTCCGACCGACGAATCAGCGTCCTGCGAGCACCACGAGATACCAGCACCGTCATTTAATACCGTGAGCTTTAGACGTTGCGATTTACATTCTCACGGTACTGTGGTTGCTTCAAACTTCTACATTTTAAATAACAATTACTATATATTTCGAATTGTTCAACTATATTCAGACATCTTTTACAATTTATAAAGCATATATCTTATTACAAAATAAACCAACCCGCCCTTATTCTTTGAAAGACATTTTTAGCTTCCAATATAGTTAAATTACTATTAAAATATATTAAAATTGATGGTTATTTGTTAGTATTTGTTATCATACAGATATTTTAAAATAAAATCTAACATTAAATGTAAAACAACTTACAATTATTTTTCACAACAGAATGTCTAAGTACGTGAGCATCTTAAGACTGTTGGAACGCTTCAGTTATGCTGTTCTGAACACTCGATATAATATCTCGATACTTACTCAAGACTTCCAGACGACGGTCACAAATCTTGAGAGCTCACAGTTTGTGGTGAGACCTGCAAAGCCTCTCAACCTCGAACATGTTTGAGCGGATAGCCTTCTTGATTTTCCAGTTCAGTTATTGTCTTCTTCAAAGATATACCAAAAAGACACCGATTCTTCAAACTATAGTACTAAAGTCTAAGTTATTAGAACTGTCTCGTTGAAGATGTAATCGGAACATCGTTCTAATTATGGTTTTCTACATAAAGTCTACTCTATATGACAACTAAACTCGCATGAAATGTGTATGAATATCTGCATGCAAAGGTGATATCATTAGCAGTTTAATCCAAAGCATTTCTAGTTTCAACTAACGTACCCGACAAAATCTAATCAAATATGAACGAGGCACGCGCCAGGTGAAGGGTGGCAGGTGCTCGACGACATCTTCTGTCCCTTTCTCTCCGCATCATTTCGTAGTAGGTCCTCTCTGCCGCTTTTATTATTTTTTTCGTGTATTATTACTTTTGGGGGTAGACATGCATCGCGCTGATACAGAGCGTGTTGATATGCGGAGTTATTTGACTTTTCATTCGTTCCCGTCATGCATTTCAAAAAATTGGCTTTTGAGTTAGTTGGCTCTATTGTCGTTTTTTCTTGTTCCAGTTTCACAGCTTTCAGTGTTCTGATTGTTTTGTGAAACTGCCAGGACTTAGTTGTGTAGTTTTTAGTTAATTAACTTTAGCTCTGTCTCCGACGATCCTAAACCTTTTGTTTGAATATAAGCCGTATATATATTTACGCTGGAATAAATACGAAACTTAATATAGATATCTTATCCGCGGTTCAATATCATTGATTGCACTAATGTATTTGCATCAGACGGTACAAAAGTTAAATTATCAGTAAGGGCTTTATAGATAAGGTAGGCGATACCTTATCATCAGATCAATAAATCAAAATGATGCTTTTGTACCAGTGTGATTCACAATAGTATACGTGGGAAGAAATGATATTCGCGTTTGGATCGAACATTAGCGTATGGGTGGATTTTGAAACTTAGAATAATATATTAAATTTTAAAGCATTACGTAGGATTCATTCCGACACTTGAAGCTTCTAAGTAAAGTTAGAATTACTATGCAATAATATATTTTTGATATATTTGGCTGTGTTAATAATTACCTCAGTTCTTATTACTACCGACAGTCCGGTCAGTAACAATTAAATAGTTTTTTTTACTAAATTACAACCCTATCTGAATATATTGAATATAATTCGTTTAAAAATATCTTCAACCAACGTACCAAGTTCTCGGTAAAACAATAAACAATTCATAAATTGAAGTATAGTATACCATCTCCACATTCAAATCTAAACCAACAGTGGGCTTCGATTCCCAGTTATGATAAATAATAGCATGACAAATTGTATTTGTCCAAGTTGGGATGTTTTTGGATGTTTGACAGTTTCATAGCATCATAAATATCTAAAAAAAAAAATTGCATTCTGTAACACGAAAAAGTTTTTATATCAGTTAGAAACTTAAAAAAAAAATAAAAAATGGCAGTCGCTTAATGGTATTAAATATTTAAAACTTTTTTCTCCGCAATAATTTTGGTAGAGCGATAAACATCAACATTATACGCAGGAAAGTCAAATAAAAAATAAGTCACATAAATAATTCCGTAGTGGACCACAAAGTTTTTTACCTTCTTGACCGCGTCTTACTAAATAATGCTTTTTGGAATATTATATTTCTGTAAGGTCTGTATGAGCGTGTATGAACTATTAAATATTGTCAGTAATGGTGAGTTCGCTTGTAGGAACGCCCTTACAGAGTATTTGGTCTGTGTAACCACACCTTTACATGCCAGCTATAATTTACATAACAAATTATAAACATGTGACAATTCCATATAAGTAGACAGCTGAATTTAAAACAAGAGAAAACTAAGCGCTACCCGCCGAGAGATGGTGCTTGATAGTGCTTAAGATAATAAAGTAATTTCTGTACCACTGCGTTATAAAAAGCAAGTCATTGCATATATATTACCGGCTGAGACATTCAGTTAATACACAAATAAATTGCCTCAAATACTAACCTTTAAAGAAATATTAATTCGTTAATACTGTCTCTCATTAAATCGATCAAATATTAAAATTATCGTTAATTATAATCTGATATTAGTAGGAAGTAAACCGATACCAGAGGTCGCCTCAGATTACTGCTATTTTTTATAGATCATGGTTAAGAATTACAAACTGAGGGTATTTTTTATTTATTTTATTGGATATATTATACAAATATCCAATAAAATAAATAAAATGTTACGTAATGATAAAATCACTCAATAAGAAACGGAAGACAGTCATTATTATGTCCAATTACGATTAATTATACATAATTTTATAGGCACTAGCTTGTAGTTTTGTCTGTTTGTAATACCATAACTATAAGGAAGTATTTTATTAGAAATAACATTTAACTTTACTTATTGTATTGTTATAGTCTAAGCATAATGTTATAGTCTAAACAGAACGTGTTTCTCATTTTCAATTTAATTTGTATTATTCATCAATAATATATCGCAACGCAGTATAACTTTTAAGCGGTAACTTGTAAGCGGTCTCTGGAAGAGTTTATATAATTTGCAATACATTTAAACAAAGTTGTGCTTCTACTAAATCTGTGGTCGAAGATAGAAAACACCATGAGCCAGCGTTCACTAGATCACTGAACATTGTGACGAAACGATTGCCTTTTTTTATTTTATTATTTATATTACATTACTTGCATTTTAAAGTATTTAATTTATATAACAATTTATTTAACAATATTTCTTTTATATTTTAGTTTGAACAATGTTATAAATGATAAAATTCTAGCCAACCACGCATTTACAAATACTAAAAATTATATTAAAATTGCGTTCCAATTACTCTGTAAAGTGCTACGTACACACATGCCTTGTGTAGACCTTATATTTAATATAAGCATCAATGTATGTGGTCAATGGTCATAAACTCACACAAAAATAAAACTGCAGAACACACAACATATGTGTTTTTAATAACTTAAAATTCGATACGCCTATAATATTGCATAGTCAGTTTTTATATTTCTAGTGCTGTAATTGATGTCTATAAATTATGATAAAACATTATGAAGTATAATATCTTAACTGTTGTTATATTCATATTCTTAGTTATATAATAGAATAACTTGTTATTATAACTGATTCATAATAATTAAACTTAATTACAACTTTGTGTTTTTTATATATATTTTCAATTACCGCTACGTAACATTGTGAAATACAACAATGTCACGTGTCGTCGTATCAACACTAATATCAAATTCATGAATCACTATTATTTTTCCTGAAGCACACAGTCAGCACACACCCGGCGGCCATTGTGTCGTCTTGAGCAATATAACGAAAACGCTTGCGAAATACGTCCGTTCGACCGTTTGTTTGTCCTTTGAATTGTTTCGAATCCAACGTTCTTTTCTCCGAAGAATGTGTGGGATTAAACTGTCAAGATCTTTTATCATTATACGTTCGTCTAACACTTTATTTTGAGTAAGAATAAAAAAAAGTGAAAACATTGAAAATATAAATATGCCTATATTTTTATTTTACTGTAAATGTGATAACAATAATCTACATTTTTGGTTCGTGATCTTATAAAACAATCAGAATTAAATAATACAGAGTCACTTGAACGCTTATTAAAGTGTGTATACTATCCTATGCAGTCTCCTACTGCATCGTCTCAGTGGTATGAGAACAGCGCCCCACACAATGAACAAATACATTCTCTTCTATAAATATTATTCTCCTAAACACCGTTATTATAACCGAGCGTGGAAAACCTTATCTTTATTAAAGCTCCGCAAATGTAAACTTGTTTCTCGTACGGGACAAGTTCCCTGAATTCACTCCTATATGTTTATATAAACATTTTATTTTAATTTACAACTACTATTAAAGACATTGAAGAGAAACAGAATCTTCGTAAATTATACGAATATTTAAATGATATTAAACGGAAACATGATTTTTAAAATAACTAACCAGAGATCTGAGAGTTAATTAATAATATACCAAAATAACTGTTGTCTGTTATATCTTAAACATACTTATATTTCTAATATACCTCCCATGTTAAAAACATTTAAACTATAATTTTACTTATTTTCAAAACTCTAGGTTACAAGAATCGAATTATTCTTATATATATTAAGAAAAAGAAAACTTACAACATACAGCTTTCGGTTACGATAAACAGCGAAAATAACTTACCTGTAAAGAAAAAAACAAATGAATCACATACAGTAAGCAATAAATTATAAGAAACAAAACGACAACAGCCAAAGAACAGAATGAAGATATCACTGCGGTATGCAAATAAATTCGGAGCAGCGGTTGACGGCCATCAATCAAGTAAAAGCCGGCTAAGAGGAGGCCGCGTGATCGCATTAGGCGGACGCAATCGTGATTGAATCCGAAATGAGGCAAATAAGCAATTACGTGCTCATATTCGGGCTCCGTTGCACGCACGCACACCAGACCAGACCAGACCAGACCGTGTAAGTCACTTCTATAACACTGTACATTATCTTAATAAAACATATAATATAATTAATCTTTTATTAGTATCACTGCAGGCTCGTGTCTATATAAAATTCATGTTCAATAAAACTATTCCTAGAGGTCACAATAGGATGACATGTGGTCAGAGGTGTGATCATTTTTAAGCTCTGTGGAGTGTGGGGGCGTGTCGTTAAACAAACAGTCGGCCACCATTTATTAGTTTTACAGTAATACCTGGGTAATTGAGTTGCTTCAATCTAACGAGAGTGTCGTATGTAGAAATGTAAGTGTCGTATTGTTCTTTTCGTTCAATTCGAGACTTTACTTTTAATTTATAATTATGTACAAAAAAATAACAATACTTTGATATTGTATACAAAGAGTTTCCCAAAACCACTCATTTGCGACCCCTTACAAGCAGTAGATCTAACACTACAAATTTAGACTAACCGCTGAAAAGACAGCCACATCCAGATTACACTGGACCCGTCGATTAAAGAGTTTCTTAAATTTCAGCGCGACTTCTTCTCTACTGAATCAGTGAGTGTGTGTCTGTATGTATGACTGAATAAAAACTTCAGATACAAAAACTTTTGCATGATTGGACCATTTTTTTTCTGTATCGTAATGTAAAAAATATATTTTTATGTCAATTATGTCCAAACTTTCCATGTTGGAATGTGATCGCTGTGTTAATAAATTTAATTCATGATGCAGCTCATTCCATTCATATATTATTTATTTGTTATTGATCCTGAACTGTGAAAGCTACACGCGTGTTTCATGATGACACCGACAACGCACTCACGATCTTGATTGCTATGCGGCTGTTGTCAATCTGATTAGTTAGTATTACATTTCAACATTCTATTATATCCATATAGGATACAATCTCATTACAAGGTACCAACTAATATATTAGATGCAGAGGAGATATCACCCATCGGTTTATAATTATACCTGCGGACGGCTTGAAAATGACATCGAAAAAATATTATGTAAAAATCCTATAAGCTTAATAACATTCATAAATCTGGTAACGTAGGCAAAAAATTATAAATATTGTTATATAATTTCTTATATACTTTTTAATAACATAAGATGTAATTAAATTAATAAACAACATTAATGTAAAAGACGAATTTCATGTTCAATATCGAAAATGAGAAGCTCGGATAATAAAGTCAGTCTGAGTGTGTGTCGCCATTACATTACAACGGACAAATTTTATAGATGTATAAAATATATGAGGAATGATCCAAAATTTTATATTTTTCTAGAACTTTGTAAAAGCACGCCAATAGTATAAACTTCGTGACGCTTCGTGTAGCTTCGTGACGCACACACACACAAGAATATTATATTTTATTGGCCTCAAATCTGAAGTCTAGGACTCCGTTAAGTTGACAAATATCTCGATTTATATCAAAGTGTTATTTTTATGACACTGAAAATATAAATTTATAAACTCCTAACGAACGGATTTATAAAATTGCCACATAATGTTAAACATAACAGCTTAAAACATCTTAAAATAATATTTATTTACAAAACAGAAACTCAACCAAACAAACACAAGATATTTTGTTTTATTTATAACACCCAACCTTTCTCACTCTACAATTTTTGGGGACTTTGAAATAAATCTTTCTCCGACCCGTTTTACGTATTTATAAACAATATTTTCACAATAAAGTGGAACAACAAGTGAAACTATTTTATAGAGATCTCATCTCGTCTACAATTTCAGCAACAAAACACACAAGGGATCCCATTTACATAATAAGCCGTCTCCCGCAGGAGCGCGCCGATATATACAGATTTTCGTTATTATTTTACCTCGTCCAATCCAAAACTGTTTATATACAATTTATATATCTCGTTCATTTACATTTAATATTATTTGGTTTGAATGTGTACTGTACAAAGAAGATCATGAAGAGCGCGGGTCAATTAGACGTTCTATTTCTTGAATTTAGCTCTAATTTCTCAATAAAGGTCCTGATGAGAGTATAAAATAAAACAGAATGGTCAGTCGGCATTCAGCGACACAGCGTTGGTCGCGCGCCAACTGTCGACACGGCTAGAGCGGACCACCATTGCGTCCTCTATGCCTATCCTAATAAGACGGGTCGATACATACACACATTACTGAATCACGTTCTTTGAGCCGATGACACTAAATAAGCTGATTAGATACTCGGTCTACATCCAGAGCTAAAAAAAAAGTAATAGGATCTTTGACACAGCTTTGATATCACCTAAATAATAAATCTGAAAAGTTTTAAACAAAACAGATAACAGATAAAAAATAATCACTGATAAAATTCATCCTCGTGTACCTTTAACACGGCTCGTATGTATGCATGTGTGTATGTATGTATGTACGTACGGAGCGAGGCGGCTCGTGCAGACTTAATTAATTGAATGGGTCACTTTATTTTATATTAACAACGCCAGTAACACTTAATTGACATTTCCTATGGCTATTAAAAATAGCACACGTTATTAGGGAAGTTTCAAATATTACTAATGCGTATCGTACACTGTACATTAGTTACAAAGTACTCAGAATATAACAAAATACCACTACCACTTCAATACCACCACTGCCGTGTTATTATTGAGGTGTGTTTACTCAGCAAGGCGTATAATAATAACTTTGTTAATAATTTTATTGGTTTCATTTTAACAAATTTTTATTATTATATAAGTTACTTGTTAATTAAAGGTTTTATTCTTTAGTTGTTAATGGTGTGATCTCTGTCTTCATACTAATGTTATTAAATGATAATATTAATACCGACCGGCCAGTTCCGACTTAAGACGCACTTGTCTGTATTAGTAATGTTAATATAATTCAAGAAGGATACTGACTGTGCTCTAGCTACATATATAATAGGATTCAATCACACTGACTCATATAATATAAAAACTTATTTGTATTGAGGTCAAATAATGCAATATCCTCTATCCCTTACTATGTTGTGATCCTTTTTATAGGATTATATTAATTTATATAATTATTAAAATCATATCTATATACAATATAACAGCAGCTTTCGTATCAAGTATTTAACGTTCAATCTAATATCAGAGGTCTTATTATGTATACATATAACTAGAACTCTGACAAAGAGGATTAAAATGTCCATTAAGAGATTCATGATTTTCTTATTGCCTAATAAAACAAACCATTTTAGCGGTTTATTTATATTAAGATTAATGTTTAGAGAATTTGTTTATTCAATGAATTGATAAACACATTTTATTATATTCGTATTTATCTAGAACCGATATAAATAAAATAAAAGCAAATAGTAAGAGCAGACCGGAGCAATTGTTAGTGTTAATATTAGTGGTAGTGCGTCCGGTGCTATCGTTTTATTGCATTCAGTACGTGAGGATAAAATAATTACTAGGATTTTGGACACAGAGACCGATACGAGCCAAATAAGCATCACAATAGGACATATTAATGACGTCATGGGCGGCGGGCGGAAGGTTCTACTCGTTTGTATTCGTCTTGCATCTGACTCTATATATTTACCTCTTGATATCACTCGTAAAATAACATCTGATATAATATTTTATATATTCTAGTATTGTATATTGCACCATGTTTCTGTTTACATTTAATTTTTATCAAAATTTGTCTGGAAGAGATCGCTACTTTTCGATAAGACCGCCTTATTGAATACCTCAAATGCGTCCATACTTCTTTTTGACTGTGTTTCTATATATGTGGTGTACAATAAAGAATATTATTATTATTATTATCTGATATAAACTGTATATATACAAAATTATAATGATGTCATGCTAGTACTAACCACACAAAAAAATATTTACATAAAATCTACATTGCTTATATATTAGAAGCAAAATATTATTTAATATCTCAAGAACAACAAATAACATTTAAAAATACGTATAATGTAAATATTAAAATTTTATTTTATATATATATATATTTTATAAAATAGTTTAATAACAACAATTTATTTAAATTGCGTTTCTAAATTATAAATCAAGAAGTAATTGGATCAGAGCAGACAATAGAAATTGATTTAATAATCAATACGTTGATCATCATATCTTTTGCATATTGGGTTGTCATTAATAAACTAGGCTCCCAGCCTCGTGTATCTAGGTCTCGCATAACACCTACCAAATTGACCGCATAAGCCAATCTAATATACATGCAGCGGCTTCTCGCTATAACATTATTACAATTAACATGAGATTCAGCGTCTTTATATATAATTCTTCAACTTCAATAATGTGCGTTGTACATTTGAGTCTCGTTATATTTGATCCCATCTTTATTGAACCTCGTCTAATGGATTTACAAAGTTGAGATGTTAGTACGTGTTAACATCGGTCGCTTTCTACTGAAAATGGTTGTACACTTTGTTACGTCTAATAGATTTTTATTAAAAGTTGTTATTTGTTATGAAATATGATGACGCTATTAAAGATTGTTAATGGTTATTGAGAGTGCAATTAATGATCGGAGGTAAACATACCACCATATATCGCACACGAAGACATGATTTCGACAAATTGCGGTGAGAGATGAACGTGGCAAGAATCGCAGAGTGCGTGGCGAGTTGATTACAATCTGGTACGGACTGTACATGACCTAGTGCCGTAGGATTAATATTCAACAGTCGATGCGGCGGCGAAGCGGCGCGCGCTATGCACTAATAAAAGCACGCTCCGACGCTTAACGAGCTAGACCGATGAGCTTCTTCGTATTTCAAACAAGTCTACTCCGCACGTGACGCTACGAGGCTACGTCTTAACTCCTGCGGTGATGCTGAGATTGCGAATTATTATCTCCTGGCCCGAGCCCGCGTAGGCTTAGGATTACAGACGTGTTGTTGCAAGAAAGTTTTATTTGATGCTAAGAAGTTATTTCGCAGGTGTCTGACACTTAATAATAAACAGTAATTCATTGTAATTCATATTTACACATAGGTTTTAAAGCGCTTTGTAACGAATTTATTTAGCTACGGGTATAACTAACATATCTATTACGTTATATTTAATAGATATTTATGAGTTCTTACAAACGACCTCACTATATGAACAATATTTTTATTTCATTTCCTAAAATTTGGCGCTGTCGAATTGAAGGCAAATATTTGTACTGTTTCATTTGTAAAAGACTAAGTTTACATTGTTTCGAGAAGCGCTGTCTTACAGAGTTATATTTTATTAATTGAAACTTTCTCGGAAACACAGCCTTGAGAACATTTAGGACGTGACTAACATTTTTAATAATAAATTATGTTTTACGAAACTTCGGCTCCTAACAATAAGGCTAATAACGATCTATAAGGGACGAATTAACATTACTTGGACCCATATTTAAAATTATGCCAGCCAGGAGCTTCGAAATCAAACTTACGCTGCAAAGAAAGTTATCAGCAATCGAGGAGCATTGATTGAGCACAAAGAACTTTCGTCGCTTGACATTTTAGTTCGATTTTCCGATCACAATGCGGGCCCCATTTTTCTTCTTGCACAGGGTATTACAGCGTGCTTCCATCGCTTCAAGTCGACATTGTTCACTCTCTTCATTCAGATCTTAAAGACTGCGACATTTCTTTATTTTGGAATTTTATCAAATTTGTCATAATTTTAGCGAATTATTACATTACTCCAATGCACGGAGCTTAAAGTCTGTCTGGCTGACGTCCAAGACGCTTGCACAATGCGCGATTAATACCTACGACAAGGACTTCTCTTCATTGCTTGACTACAATTCAACGACACCCATCACACAATAAAGGCACTTAGACGCTTATCGAATAGCAACATTAATTTAAACAACACGTATTTATAAAATGTAATAAAAAGTAAATAAAGAGCGGTAATTAAAGCTGTTACCAACTAGTTATACAAATACAAACGGAATGATCCAACGGAGGTCTACTCGGTGCACTCTGTCTATATAAAACAAAACGCTGCGGCGGGATCTCGTTGTTTGTACACGAGCCGTCGGTAATCCGAAGCGAAAAACGATAGTGGAATCAAGCAACAGTTATTGGCTGAGCCACCAGGCCACTCTATTGTTCGAGGCTTAGCCGACGACGCTGTTTCCTTGGTCCGCGTCTACATCACACACTTAATTGGAGAGACAACTCGTGTGTGGAATAAATTGAAGCTTCACTTTTAATTTGTATTTTAGATGAATGATTTAGTCGTCGTAGTTTATTTTTTATATATTGAATTTTGCCCGAATAGCTTCGAGTCCATACGGGGCCCCGAGTATTAATCATGTATCTCAAAAGTTTAAACAAAAAAAAAGTGTTCTCATTTCATGTAAGTATAAATTTAAAAGCATTGAATAAAAAATGTTTCAACTCAAAAGCTTTTCAACTCTTTTAAAGATCAGTCAATGATAATTATCAGATTCATTAAAAAATCTTAAGAGATAGATCTGTATATTTAAATAAAAAATACAAAAAAGTAAGAAATTTTAGAGTAAGTTCTCTTCAAATAATTTAAACGATGAGATCAGTCTTTCAGTAAAAAGTAGATAAGTAATACTTCATTGTTCCAGGGCTCAAATTGCGGCTCGGTTACTCAAGATTGATTCATTTCAGAAAGTTACCGAGAAGTAAGTACTTGAAGATAATGTTTTATTTAATGTTATCATTATAATTAAGTATATTAAAAGAGTGGATGATGAAGAACCATCTTAAGGTCCATATCTGTCTAGGAGCCTTCTATAAAGTCATGTTTAACACAGGTTAGTTCATTTCAAAGGTTGTGACTGCATTGAGGCTGCTCCGAGGAGCGCTAATGGCACCGACTCACCAGTCCATTAACATGAATAATTTTAATGACGAATCTACGAATGAAAATGTTTTATGATGACTAGAAAAATCACCATAAGATTTTTAATATTTTTAACAAACCGTATTAAACTATGTGATTTTATATTATAGTGCTTACTGTACAGTCGAAATATGTCCCTAGGTACTAACAAATATTTCTAAACAAGCCATAGCTACATACAACTTAATAAGCAAACTTTTATTTACCAACAGGCAGTAAGTACGTACACTTTCCCCGTCTACTTCGTGAACATAAGGAGATGTCTACATGTTTGAAGTTTCAAAGTAACATCAACATGTAATAAAGCTCCGACAGGTAAACTCATACACGGAACAGTGTGATGTCTGCCTAAAAATTGTTTTCAACCGCACGCGCTCCGTCAAAAAGCCAAAATCGACAAACAAATTCAATTAAAAGTTCTCAACGAGTAACCCAAAGCGAGTAACATTAGACAAAGCGCGATTAATAATTACAAAGGAACCTCTTTACAACATCAGACAAACAAGATTGGAAGTAGACAAAGGGCCCGTCCGCAATCACTCATTCACGCGACGAGGACCACCAGAACTAACTCTAGTTTTCTCCGTTTTATCGGAATATATTTGTCTCTGTCGCTCTGAAGGAGGACGGGGGATCTATTTGTTTTTAGAGCCGGGCGCCGACGAACAAATTAGGTGGACAAACTGTTTGAGCGGCGAGGTGTCTTCATTCAACTTAGAGAGAATTCTTTTCTTCAATTCGTTCAAGGATGTCCTCGCGATCAAGTTTGAGTGAAGTAATCATCTCGTCTTTAGTAAAATATATACATATATAAGAAACAGAAAATTATAAACCATGTCTATGGCGACATGGTGTGGTAGATAAATAACTTTATACATTGTCTTTGCCTTGAATCCGATACCAATATTTTTTATTACAATTCAATTATAGGTTATGTCGTAATTTTTTAATGTCATATGTAATAAATTGTTTGGTTTAGTTTTACATTTGATCAGTCATTTTATATATAACGTTCAGATAATTTGTTTTAATTTTTTTTACGAAACCATACAATACAAGGTTTTCATATCTTATTAAATAATATATCTGTTAAAAAAATATAAACTAAAAGCCAATGATAAACAAATACACATAATTAATTTAAGTACGTAAATATAAAGTTAAAAAAATATTTTATAAAACTTCATAATAGTTCTTTAAATACAGTTTATGAAACCATTCGAAAACAAACTCAACAAAACCAAGAGAACAAAGACTAAAATAAGTGAAACGATCGCAAAAAGTATCGCAAACGGTGAACAAACTAAAATAAAAGTAGTTATAGGTTTCAGGAAACCTTACAGGTACCGTCTGCGCGGGCCGGCACCGAGTCGAGCGACCGGTTGAGAGACCAGTCGGGCGATACATCCGGCGACAAGGTAATCGTCTGATGTGTCTATACTCAATAGCATTCAGGAATAACATAATATTCAAAACGTTTCCGAGATATTGAAATATTTTACTGAATGCAAAATAAAGTGTGAAGTACACACGGCGAGTTAGAAAGCTGAGACTTATAAATATAAGTTGTTCACAAGAACCCAACACCAATATTAATATATTATGTAACTTGTTCTATGACTGGAGCAAGTTTGAGTTACAATATTAATAAATTATTACCTAAGTTGCACAGACGCAAGGGCGCCTCCATTTTTAATAATTAATTAACTTTTAACGCTCGAATGCTCCGCCGCTGTGTTCTCTTTAATAGGAATTCTTCACCCTTCCAGTTGAACAATATTACAAACAAATACATTACTAATGTAAAATAACAAAACCTTCATAGTGACTGCGAAATTATTTTAATTTTTTTCAATTAAACAACAAACGAAAATAGAAAAAAAACAGCTGTTATTAATAGTTCTTAATTACATTATAATAAAGTATTTCAAAAACAGTAGTGAAGTGAATTCGGCGCCAGACGGCCCGACGCCGCCCGGTCCCGACGCACGCACCCCCTACCACTGTCTACTCTCTATCTACGAAGTTAACAATGAAATAACATTAAATTATTAATTAAATTCGTATTATAAACATAAAAACGTATTATTAAATGTCTTTTCTTATATAAATACAAAAAGCTCGCACGTAACTCCCTTGTTCAATCTATATGATATAAGCCCGCGGCAGTTTCAGTTAAAACTCCCGCGTCAGTGTTCACAAAGTTTTGACAATGATAAGCTTGACGACGAATTAATGGCGGATAATAAACGAACTATTCTTGACTAAACAAACTTGGCTTGTGATTTAACTGCTAGTATTTGTCATTGCGTCTGTGAATTATGGTAACATTACAATTACATAAATGTATATATTGTTTGTTTATTTACTAATTTTCTATAACACGTATCATTAAGAAAGCTGCCTTAGCATGAACTGCCTCTATCATTACTGTCACACTGGTGTACAATCATCTCAATACTTTCTACTACACCTCAGTTATAACTCATAATAACCAACATGTGATGGTAATGTAATGCCCGGTCGATGCCAGTATGTTTGGGTGTTCCTACAAGTTAGTCCAGAGCGATGTAGCGCTCGAATGACTGCACCTACGTCACGGAGGGTCTTGTCCATAATCCCTCCCCTTTGCTCAGTGCATGAATTCACTTCAAAGTAAACCAACACGAACTTTCTAAACGCCGGACAAAATTCGTAATTATTTTCCAAGTCCTACGTCGTTTATCTATATTGTTAAATGCTGTGTACACGAGTGAGGGCGCTCTAGATTAGACGTGCGAGGGTTTCATTTATCTGCATAAAAACAAAAGGTAAGATGCTGAAGAACATCTGCAATCTACACCTGGCGGTGCACACGCTATTACATTTAAATACTACGAGCCACTTATTGTGAACAAGCAGCCATAAACAAATCACCTAGCTATTTATTTAAAGTCGCAACAAAAGGGAAGAGAAACGAGTTTAAAAACAATCAATTTATAAAGCTTTCTCCAGAATAGTGAGGCAAACGACATCCACTCTATTTGTCTCGCTAACACCAGCGCTGCCCACTTCTCGCTGCGAGCAGTTTACGTTGAAGAATTTATCGCTATTCCTTTCAGGCTTCCTCCGATTTTCCTTTTAACTTCACCGCAGATGCGATTTTTACTTCAATGAAACTGGATCTAAAATAAAACGTTCTCGGAATACAATCTAAGCTACGTGGGTGTTATAAAAATATTTTTTCGTTTTTCATTTTGAATTGTTATTACTTTATTGCGTTTATATAATTGTTGAACCTATTTCATTTATTACTATGACCTTAGACTAGAGAATGAGTCATCCGAGTTCGTTATAATATATTTTTAATGAATATAATAACGTATTGTATTCATTAAAAATATATTATAACGAACTCGGCCTTAAACGAAGTTTAACGAAACTACTGGCCTTAAACGAAGTTTAACGAAACTACTGGCCTTAAACGAAATATTATTTAAATCCAGAAGTCTCAAAGAAGGAGAGCCTAGAGTTAAAAAAACGTACCTAGAGTTGAAAAAACTATATAGTAATATCTATCGCCTTCGTGTTGAGTTTCAGTTGTACCGATAGGAAAATTTCCTTTTATTGTGTTAGCGAATGCTTATTGTACGACGGCGCTTTCACCATTGTTATAGCTATGGAGCAGCGACTCTCCGATATTACTCCTCAATTGTTCGATGACAAATCGCTTAAGGGATACATTAAGTGTTCACCAAAACAGGAACTCGAAAACCATTTCGGATTCTATTGTGATATTGATATTACCCTGAAAATTAATACTCAGAAACCCTATCACACGAAACTCAATAATATTAGAAGCAACTATTGTACAAAGTTTTGCTTGGTTTAGTCGGAAATCTATACACCTGTGTAAAAGTTGTTATAGAGGAAATATACAGAGATATAACCTTATGAGTATACATATATATATATATATATATATATATATATATATATATATATATATATATATAATACTGACCTCTTCCTCAGTGGTGGCCGTGTTCACGGAGTCCATGCTCTGACAAAGTGCGAGCTCCATACTCTTGTGTTGCGGAGAAGCGGCCCGCGGCGAGGGTTGCTGCGGCGGCACCAGCGCGCCCTGTGTCACTGCCGTCTGCTGTGTGCCGGCACCGCCCGTAGCCGTGGGGCTTTGGGCTTGCAGGCTCTGTGCCGCCTGAAGACTGTGCTGCGCCACCTGGAGGCTCTGCAGCGACTGATGCGCAAGATTCAATTGGTGCTGCTGCACGATGCTCTGCTGCACTATGCTCTGCTGCACTTTGATGTGCTGGTGCACGGCGAGCTGGTGAATCGGGTGAAGGGGCGCGGGCGGTGCGGGGTACGGAGGGGAGAGCCGCTGACGCTTCACTTGCGCACTCTGAAGCGCTTCGTGCAGCCTCTTCACCGGGAGGGGGCTCTGGCCGAGGTTATCCACGGCTGTGTCTGGGCGTGCCGGCCGAGTCGCGCGACTCCGGCGAGCACTGGCAGTGGCAGCGACAGGAGGAGAGACCGCGCGCGACGCGATTTATAATCGGCAACGAATCGACTACAACGGCGCGCCCACGCACGTTGTCAGCGGTTTTAATTGAATTATCGACTATATGATCGATCCGCGCTAACAAGGGATAGTTTCTTGTTAATTCTGGCGCTGGGCACTGTTCTCATTCGTTCTAGTTGTCGCTCTGCACGTAAAACAATCCTGAAACAAAAGAATATATATGAATATCTCATAGTAGGACGCTATATTTTCTAATTATATATATGAGTATAAGGCAGCCCGTTCTAATTATCGCTGATAATTCAAATTACTATCAGATTCCAATTAGTATTAGAAAACCCTTCCAACCCTCTGTCGATATATCGAAAGGCTTCTCTTTGGCATATTACACGGCGCTTTCAAAAGAGGAAGAGCTATCATACAGTCATACATCTCCATAAATACCGGGGTATATGTCTGTCTCATATGCCCAACTATAACTAACGAAATAAAAACTGTTTGAATTTGAAAAACACTAATTTTCTATATGGAACAATACATACTAATTTAATTTTGATCTAGGAGTAATTTATTTATTTATAATAATTAGATTAAGACTTATCATTTCTAATAAGAATTTTTTTTATATATAGATAAAAGTTTTTTTTCTTTTAAATTGTTTTTAATTTAGACATGTGTATGCAAAATTTAGATCTGAAGAACAAGGCATATTTTCCATTGGACGAGTTATTTTCTAATGTCAAATAGAAGTTATTGTAGACATGTGGGAGTAGTCATTTATTATTGTTAGTCAGCGCATTAAGACTCCTAGAATGAGCTAAATTGAAGACTAGAGATGACGTCACGTAAAAATGTGGCTAAAATAATAGTAATTATCTAATTAAATGAAATGCACGGCAATAAAACCACCCTTGATTAACAAGTAATATTCGTTTGTATATTAAACGTTTAAATTATTTGATCAATATGTTATTTGTAACAAGAATGTACTACGAGATGTGCAAATATTTACTATAAATGTGCCTGACAACGAAAATGTTTATAAATTACACCACAAGTATTAAAGAATATCATTTTTATATTAATTGAGGATACGTTGATATTAGAAGCATTCTCCATTAATAAAATACTTCGTAATTCTGATAACGCAATACCAAGTTGTTAGTATGTATATAGGTATGAGCGAGTAGGTAGTTGTGCATTCACGTGTTGTTGCTCAAGGTTAACTTTTTGCTCCGTAACGTGACTAAATGTAGAACAAAAAAAGCTTGAGAATTGTTAAAGAATACACTTAACGCGTCGAGAGCGATCAGCTTTAAATATGTATTATTCATTGTTTTCATGACATTTACAATTGTATATCATCTTCACAATACTCTTTTGGAATATATATTTCATTTCATAATATTGCTTTATTTACAATTTTGTTTCTAAAATCTAATCTAGAAACCATCTGAGTCGAATAACAAACGTTATCGTTTGCATTCAACTAAAGGAGTAATAGCAGCTTCGATTACATCCTCAGTGCAGTATCAGGTCTGCGGAGCACCGACGAGTCTGGGAGGTGAGGCTTCGATAAGCAAATTTGCTTAAACTTGCTCTAACTATTCAAATTTAACCTTTAATCAAGACCCACAGTGCTGTTACGAGCATTAACTCTTACTAGACACTTTATACCATATTATAAATTAGCTATATACTTATGTTAATGCTTCTTATTTGATTGAATTGGTTTGGTTTGATTTATAGTGTTTTAGCTTGTGGCCTCTAAGTAGTGTTTTGATGGTAATATCTCATATATATAAAACTGCAAGTATCTTTAATACTGTTTAGAAACTATATCATCATGAAGTTGTTGATGAAAAGATATACAAAATAATATGAGTCGCTAGCAGCTGGAGCTGATAAAGAAGCATTTAGACAACGACGTAGTAAGTCACTAAATCCCTAACAATTACAAGAGGTCTATTTTTTTATAATTAAATTTTTAAATATATAATAACATGTATTAATATGGCGCGGGTCTATCATCAGTAAACATTGTTTGGTGGCTAATTTGGCGTTAAATACAATTACGTGTTCAGTTAAGGAGTTAAATCGACCAAATACACCTACAATTAACATCACTATAGGATTGTCTTATTGTATGATATCTTATATCAAATTAATATGTAGCTGTCGGTGAAGGAGTTGGACGATCTTGAGTATCAGCTAGGATTAAGCGAGTTCATCTAAGTGCCTAAGACACAAATCAATCAAACGAAGTAGTTCTTAAATCATTTATTAAATTAATTTACCTTAAAAGTATTTTCCTAACCGCTGAATATTTTAATTCAAAGTATCCGCGGTGAAGTCTCTAAATAAGTCCGGAGGTACTCTTTCAGTTCAGACCTGTTATAAGTCCCGCGGGATCCTGAACTTTCAAGATATTTTGATATGTTATTTCATAAAAACTTTAACATTGTCTTTTATTTAAACATTGTTACAGTACATGATAAATAAACTATAAAAAAAAGCTATTACGATTTATTATTTAGAAATGTTTTAATAAATATTGTATTTAGTTATAGTTCCTGATAAAATAGGTCGATAAATTTCTAATTCATTATAAATCACCCTTCGTTTAGTTATTTAAAAAACAGAAGCCGTAGACACGTCGGCTTACAAATAAGTTGATTAGCGTATTGCCAACCGGCTGCTGACTATTGATTATATTATATTACTGACTAAAGTGTTGAAACAAACCAACCTAATTAATTACTAACTCTGTATATTAATAAGTGATTAACAAAACAAATCTGCTTTATTATTTTTACTTTCATATTTATCGAGGTTCATATCGCTTTTATCGTTCTATTCAATTGATACGTTAACAACTGCAAGCCAACACATTTAATTTACAAAAATACTATATTAAATTAAATAAAACTATATAAATAATATAAAATCAAATACACCTAGAGTTGTACACTCGTCAGATGTTATGTGAGATGTAATCTATATCTAGTAACTTTAATTTGAAAACTATGAGGTTGGGCACAAAGAAATAGTTTCGCAGGATTGTTACGAGTTATTTTGAAGATGAATAGGCAAAGGGTTTCCAACTTTCACTTCTACAAATTCTACGACGAGGGCTCTTAATATATAAATTATTTGATTTACATAAAGATAAATATTTAATTGAATGAAATATAAAATTTCAGGGAAGACAAAAGTAAGCTTCTAGGCTTTTAGGGAATTAGAACAGCCTAGTGGCAATTTAAAATATTCTAATATTAAAATGTTTTCAAAAAATTATTTCTAATTTTAATTTAGTATATATAAAGGTCAAAATATGTCACGTAACAACGAATACTCAAATATTCTATACATTTAATTAATTAAAATAATCGACGCTGCATCGTTTCTACCCAATGAATTTATAAAAACTACAAAAAAATAATTAATTATTCACTGATATAAAATACAATAACGTATTTGATATACCGTCGACATGACACATCCAGCCACTAATAAAGCGAAAACTGAAGAAATATTAGCAAAATTTAATTTCTAAATTCTTCACGTGGTTCAGAAGAAATATATCATAGTGAGGCTGTTGTATTGCGGGAACTGAAAATTGAATCTAATTGCCGCAACGAGGTGTTGAGTCAGACCAGTCATACCTCGGCGGCCATCATTGACCTCATCTTCTTATTTAGGACGTGCAGAGCAGCACAACCACAGTACAGCTGATAAATAAATGAATACCACCAATGTAATGTAACCAAGACTTTAATGTTCAAATATTTCCAATTTTTCTTACAGTTGTCTTAAAATCTTTAACAGCTCGTATGCTCGCATTAAACTCTCCCCAGAAGCTAATTCTATTATGTTTAATTCATGCTCTATTATATATATATTACTTTTAAACAGTTCTACAACCGCAAGTCATTGCAATATCGTAGAGATCGAGCAGCAGAAAGCTTGACAATAGAATATTTTTATTGCAAATCAATGCTGTCGGAACTACAGCTGGAACAGGAATCAAATTTTCCATCATGGCGGTTGCTATCACAGTTGTAACATTACGATCATAACACAACATTTAAGTGTTGATATTCTATGTTGTAACTCAATCTCCGTAGATCAAACCTCGTTTTATCCAGCACAATTAATATAACAAGCCGACTGTTACTATCTCGAGAACGGCGGTCTGACGCAACTCAGACAATAGCGCAGCCTTGCTACGAGTTACTTTAAAATGGCCACAGTAATTACGACGACAAAGTATAGACAACAAAACGTAGACGTGACTACGATGTACTAAAAAAACATACTTAATTACGATAAATGAAAAAACGACGATCATTTCGGATGCTGCAATGCGTCATGTTTGAATGGGGCTCCGTTTTTCAAATTTACTATATACTTACTAAAATTAAAACGCATTTAGCTAATCCGTCCGTCTGCGCATACATTTATAGTGAGTACATGATATTTTGTTGTGAACAGAGTCGAACACAATGAGAAAGCGTAAATACAGAGCGTATTGTATATACCTATTGACTTTCAATTACCAACAATCAGTAAAGAACAATAGCTCGCGTTCACATCGTTTGTTTGTATGTACGTTACTGTCTCATATCTGCCGATGTTAGATATCACTAGAATGCGGGTAGAAGTCAAACTAGCATTTTACATTTTTTATACATTATTTAGGATGAATCTTATATTGTTTCTACTCTTACTAATAAAAAATAATTATAAAAATATATAATTTTTTTAATTGGTAAATTACAAATTTAACTCAAATTTAAGTAAACGAAGTTAAGTACGTAATAAGTTTTAGTATAAGGTCGGTCGATCATTATATTATAAATATTATGTCTCCTGTACGTCGCTTGACAACTTCGTTACAGTTGGCTCTTACTGAAGCTTAGAAATTACTTTAAAAGCTTAACGACAAGGTAATCAATATTTGTAATTTTTGAAAATATCGTAATTAAATCTATAAGATTCGCAATGAATATATATGTGGCTGATTTATAAGAATAGAACATATCTTATGAGAATTACTTTCTAGTTGAGATATACCTGTAATGATGGACATTAATGATAATCAAATTATTAACGTTATGTACGAGTAAGTATTGTTGAAAATATAAAATATATAAAACCTAATTCCCTCACCGTACGACATAAACATTCGACATGCCGGTGGATGTTATGTCAGTTTGTATTAATTCAAGTAAGCTTAATTAGATTAACATCTAATGACTTCATGTAGTTTAACGATGCGGACATCTGAGGTCACTTTTGTTCCTTGAAGTATTTATTGTTAGGGAGCACGGCCTTGTTGTGATTATGATTAATATAGAATAGTGTGTCTTGTAATTCGTAAATCAGTATTATATTTATGTTACGTGTTTTGTTATTTGTAATTTCGCTTCTCTCAGAACTAATGTTTACGTTAGATCAAATGTAATATATTTTGGTAGAGCGCAAGGTACAGGACTCCTTTAGTGTTTATACGACGCAATACTATAATTGTCGGCTTAAAGTTTTATGAAATCTAATTCCATCGAGTCATAAACATTAATAGTTACATATAATGAGATTTTAATATATCGCAGTACTATTGTGGCTCTTAAAGTTTTTATTATGGTTTAATATTTTTTTTTGTAATTTCAAAGAATTTAAATTCGTATACAGAAATATTTCTAATAAGTAATAGTGTATTTAAAACCTTAACATATCACCAGGCGGTGTATCGTCTAGTTTGTTATTCTTATCTAGCGCGCGAACAATTAACAGTTCATAAACTTGTATACAGTAGAGGAGTTGCACACGTCTGTGTGTTCACAGGCTGCCACTTTTAAATGTTAAGTGTAAAGCTTTATTAAAATTGTATCTGTGGTCGCAGTGGGCTTCCCTTTACAATGCGTTTAAAAAAAAAGTAAAACTAAAACGCGCCAATAAGTTTTCTTTTTTTTTAACTTTTTTATTTCAGTGTCGGGCTGCCTTTTATTAGCCTGTATATTTCCTTTACCTAGAAAACAACAGCACATCTCACTAGCACACACACTCTACGGAAAACGCACATGCACAATTTTCCGAACACCGTATCGGTCGCGTCTGAGCAAGGGCCGCACATACAAGCGCTGCCTCTGCGCGCGGTAGACTGACTGACGGCTCGGACCGGCCTGCGAGCGAGCGGGACGCGCGGCGGGCGTGTCGGCGCTCTGCGCGCGCACACCTTTCTCACTCCTGCACCTCGACTGTATATATCGTCGTCTCCGTCTGACACGCCCGAGCACACCTTTCGGTCCCGAGACAGGTGTTCCTGTGCCTGTGTGTGTTGATACAGCGGCTTGAGCGTGTGTGCGCGCTTCCTGCGGCGGCGGATCGTTTTTTATGCCCGACAGAAATTATAAAAAGTAAATGGAGGGAAAATTAAATAAAACGTTTACAATGAAGCGTTTTCCTGTGCGCTTTGAATGATTCAGTGTGCGCTATTTTTCAGGATGAGTATTCACGGAGGTACCGTCGGGAGTGATTACGATGCTTTTTACGGATGTTTGAGTGATGTGGGCGTAATTAGGCATGGGGCGGAAAGGCATATTGATTGCGGTGACGCGGCTTTGTGGAAGAATCGATATTTTTGTATTAAAGGTGGCACGCGATGTGTCCGGCCTGCGTCCGTGGATAGTTGAAGTAAACCTGCGTATCGATCCAAGTCGCCAAGTTTGACCCTAGTTTATGGGGAATTTGAGTTTTAGGAACTCTTATCCGAATTGAAACAACATTTTATTTACCCCTTGTAATACGGAATCTTTATTTATCTTTTTTTTTCTATTACTAATGAGCCGAGTTTCTAAAGCTTTCGAAGCTCTATAAGAAATGTTTTCAACGCAGTAGTCCCCTCGGACTTGACAGAGAATGGAAAGCACTACTAATCTAAAAAAACAAGACTAAGCTATATCTTTCACAGTTATAAAAGTATATCCATTTTGTAAACAAAACAGCCTACATGAAAACTTTTAAAATAACTAAAACTTAGATCCTATGTTACATATTGTTATCGAGGTGATGACTCAACCTGAGCGTCGAACACTTTAGATTACCAAGTTGTTTAGACATGCAAAATTAATTAAAACTTTAAAACTACAGAGCATATATAATGCAACAGCAACAAAGTCATCCAGACTTGTACATATTAATAATGTAAAATATTTAATCTCATTAGAAGCGGCACATCGCTGAACTAAGTTAGTCTCGGCCACTATTTCACGGGTCTTTGTCGTTTCTGCGCCCAGATGTTGAAGCACTTAGCGGCTTGCACCGGTTTTATTATGAATAGCAACGGAACTAGTATTTTGCGGTTTCCCTCCGGAGCTAGACACAAATTAATGCCCAAGCTCTCAGCTAGAAATTAATGTAATGCACCAAGTTACGGTGAATTGTTGGCAGTCGCTAAATATTGCATCGAAATTTCAAATTTCGTAATTGAATTTTTGATAGGTGCGACCCGGCATGTGATATCGCGGCGCCCACAAACAACCGGACAGCCCAAACTCAATTACAACACATATCAAAAACTAAAATAACATTAAAATGTTACAAGCCTCGATATCTGCACCTGTATCTGTGTAAATGAGTCATCGTGACGTCACGGGGCGCACCTCACGGCTATGGAAACCTCTAGTCTTTATAACTATAAAATGAACAACTATGTGTTACCTATACTTATAACTTCTTAGCTAAATTAATTTATAATCTGCCTAATAAAAGTACTGAATAGAGAATAAAACGTAATCTCAGTTAGCGAATAGACGGTGTAAATAAAAACCTTTGTAAAGCAAAGCCCTGCCGAAACTTTACCTACACTTTAAGAGATTAAAATGCTTATCGTGTGAGCTCATAGTTTTTCATTCTTTGATTTAGGGCTCTTAGTTCACCTCTGGCCTCGTTCGTTGAAACATTTGATTTAAGATAGCCTCGCGAGTTCTAAACAATTTCTACCAAAAGTTATTTTTTCGAGGTGTCGGTATAAACATTCAAAACACGCAACCTTTCTTATAATTGATAAGAACAAACACGACTCAGGCTACAATGTTATTTACTCCATAAAATTGTATACAAAACAAATTAAATAAATTAAAAATGTCACTCCGAGTGTCAGTTCTCCACGCACCAGGCAGCCAGCGCCGGTGCTAATAATCTTGTAGAATATTTCATCAACCAGAGTAACGAGTCACTGACGAACTGACGCACCCCTCGCGAGGTGACCATGATACGAAGAGACTCGTATTATAATAGAAATTTGAAGTATACCAGTTAAATTATTGCAATCAATTAAATAAATCAGTTTTCGTACATTTATTAAGTCATTTGTATATAATTAAAGTCCACAATGATAATCTAAATATAATTTAAATAACACTAAGCGGTGGACGGATCACTAAATGTATTCTCACAATCAGTCGCCGGTGTCACGGCCACTCTACATTTCACAGCAGCTAATAACATGTCGCGAAACGGCCGCAGTTCGGTGACGGTATGCAAACAATTTTAATAAATAATTATCCTCCCTTAAGCCCTATGCCTCGTCGGATAAGCAGGCTTAATTTCTTCCCACTTCCTCCCCCCCACCCCCCCTAACATACGCGCACAATTAGAGTATTTTGTTTATTACAGTCGTCATTGCGTCTTTGATTTATTATCTTGTTTCTTGTATTATAATCTTGCATACAACATTTTGTTGTTGTATGCATACAACATTTTGAAATTTCCGTGATTCCCATCAATCATACAATCCTGAAGCTATATTTACCGTGGCTGATCCCGCTCAGCTACACTAAATACTGAAACTTCAGACATAAAATTTAGATAAGTTTATTTATATTATTTATTATACAAATATAAATAAAATTACTATAATTGACAAAATGTAAAAGTATTTTAAGTTACTAGAATTTTGACGCTTTCATATGACGTCATAGACGTCTATGAAGTCATAGTTTATGATATATTTCACACAGACAAACACGTATTACAATAAGCGGCACTCATACTACGGCCACTCCTAAAATCTGAGGCTAATTGCAGTAAGATACCGTCCTTTGCTAATACGATATGTGTTACACGGGGCGCGGTGCGGCACACTCGTTAACATAAACGTCCTTACAGCACGAGCGAATATCAATCTTAATTCGTGAACCCTTAAGTTTAAAACCGAGTATAAGAATATATATTTCAGCCTTTCCTATTTCGGCACAGCTAATGGAAATTGTGAACCGTGCCCGCGTCGTTACGCGCTGCAAATGTACATAATGTGTCGTCAAAAGGGTGAAATATACTTCAGCAGGCCGTGATTTCGTTCGCAAATTGGGTTTAACAGCTTTTTAAAGTTTATATAATGAAATTTATGTTAACCGGTCAAGCGGCTTTAAAGCGGCTTAAGGATACCGTCAAGAGAATGTTGGCATTTACTTTTATATGAGAAAATATTTTTGCAGTAATGTTTAGTCTAAAGCATAATATTTGACGGATGTTATTTTAATATCGTGCTATTTGCAGTCTCTTATTAAAAACGAAGTGTTTACAATAACAATGCTTTTATTAAATTCTCCTTGAATTATCTGGGAGAGGAAAAAATGCCTGGCTTAACAAGAAAGCGCCGAGAAAAAAAAACAAAACTTTGGAGCTTTTGCGCTAAGAATTTTATTAATCTTTTAGTATTTTTTAAGAGGAGAGAATATTTTATCTCGCCTAATATTCGATTTCAATATATATTTTCTGAATCATTTTAAAATACTATATTGTAGCAAAAAAAAACAAGACGGCGTTTCTATTACTATGTTAGTTATATTTTCATAGTAAAACATCATTTTTTCCATCACATATTCTGAAGTCAAAGGAGCGGGAAAACAAACATAATAAATATATACTATATGCGGTATTTTTTTACTATAATAAATTATCTCATATGACTATGCAGACATATTTAATTGCGACTTGTAAATAGATAATCTATAACTTAGAAAAGGAGACTGGAAAACAGTTTATTCCTTTCCTTTGGGATCGAACTAAAAGACTATTAATCAACAGAGGGCGTGTGTGTTGATGAAAGTATTTCTACTTTTTGATAAGAGTTTTCTTTTCGCACTTACTACATAAGTCGAAAATAATAATAAAGTTACAAAAATAACAGTAATTTTAAAACAATACGAAGTGTATTACAATACAATTATAATAAAACAACCCTCTGATTACGTGCAGTCGTACTAAAACTGTTGATAAAATATTACTAAAATAAATAAACGTATGTCCGTGTATCAAAAACACTAATAACTACAAATAATGTACAGAACTACTTAAATACGTGCTCCAAAATATTCACAGCTGAATATGCAGGAGGCAAATAACTTTATTAAGACGCAGATATAACTTTATTTACTTTATTAAATAACTGCACAATAACTTTGTGTTAAAAATAACTATTAGAACAATTTATTTGACCGCAGTCTGGATATAGGTGTCCTGGTAAGGTTCCAAAAAGCCTATTAGGAAGGAGGCTCGGTCGCTATGATAAATGTCAAAAAACCGCCGCATTGCAGGATAAGAACACACGATGTTCGAGTAATATATATTATATAGTACTTGACTTGGACTTCAGACCACTGTCAGTTTAAAGTCTATCTATTTTTAGAAGTTTTTACACATATGACTCAGTAGTGGTAGATAAGCCTCATAATTAATAATTAAAATTAATTATAATTATAATAAGTGAAAGCTATGTTTTACTTGTAATATCGTCGTGTTTGTTATGACTTGTACAGACACTGACCCCAGTGAAATGTGAAATTATTACTGAGGCGGATTTCTTCCACTGGTGCAATATATATTTGCGTTTACAGTGAGTACTATTAGTTTTATTGAAAGCGGCTTTTTCAGGGATCTATGTAAATAATTATTTACTCAGTTATTAATTATTAATATAATAATTAAATATTCATTCAACTTAAGAAATAACAAACAAACAATCGAAATTGTTATGGTATATATACAAGTGTTAATAAACGGTCTGTCTCGTAAATCAACGAGAAACCACAAAAGGTTATCAGAAAAATCTTTCATATATTTTTTTAATTTTAAATGTTAATTTACAAAAACACTCCGTTAAAGTAACAATACAATACTCTAACAATACTCTGTTAAAGTAATAAAATCCAGACTAAAGAGTCTGGATTTTGAAAACAATCAAACGGTAATGGATATGAGCCCCGTCACAAGAACTTGAAAAATGTTACACTATTATCATTAATTTTTCTTTTTATGACATTAGTACATATCAATCAATACTTATACTAAGGTCATGACAACTTATCGCAGATATTATTCATAACTTAAAATTTTAATAATAAATTTGATACTATTTAATTTCAAATTTTCTTAAAACAAAAAAAATTCGAGATATTTTTTTTTTACTAACTGTGACCTATTTTTGCTGTCATTAAAACATCTCAATTGGTACCACAACCACTACAACCACCCCCATAAGGTAATTAGGATTTTAGAAATCTAAAAATACGCAGTTTTTAGTTTTTTCCGCTGAATCAAAAAAAGGCTTGGTCGTTTTCGCTAGAAATCTATTCAGCTCTAAGTTACGAAAATACGCATCGATTGGTACCAACATAAAGTCAACTGCATAATTTAGTCGCGAGAAAATGGAGCCGAAAAAACGTTTACTAACATTCATACATACACACACACACACACACACAGAGAGAGAGAGACACACACAGGAACACAGATATATACATATAAATATATAAATATATAAAAAAGTATGTATAGTTACTCAGTACACCTCTAAACATTAAAATCGGTGTAATTACAATAACTTCCTTAATCAGAAAAATAAAAGATCAGAAACTGTGGAAGTGTTTAGTAAAGCGAATTAAATAAAAAAATGTGTGTACGTTTTTTAGGTATTTCAAAAGACCGTAATTTTTAAAATACATGACTAATATTATTTGTAAATTCGTAGCAGGTAATAGTCCCATTATCTGATTACGATTATAATCTTTATAGCTGTCAGATGACAAGACACGAGAAAAACAGAACAGAACGAGAGAAACAGAGACGTTAGTTGATTCTTCGCCTTATCAAATAAATAAAAAACATAAAAAACGATAATTTTAATATTATAATTTACATGACAAATACTAATTATTTAATATCTCAATAAATGACTTCATTACTACATCGTATTGTATCTTTATTAAATCAAAAATAATCAGAGCATATGATAACATTAAGAGTTTAGTGTTTTGTACACGGCTCATGTAGTCTGATTGATTGCCCGCAGTGGGGGGTAGGTCGAACACACAAGACGCCTTCACCAACTGACTTGACACCAATAGAATTATTAAATATTTATAGTGTTTAATTATATTTATAAACTCACGAATCAAATAGAATTATTAAAATAGTAAAATAAATAATTTAACTCGTTGCGTAGGACCACGTAGCGTTGTTAACTTACTTGTATGTAGGGAACACATATTGGATATCAAGAATAGGCGTACATAGAACTCTGCTGTGTGTGAACATACCATAAACAAGTATAACCATTATATTAGATTTGATAAACCACAAATCCTCGCTAGGGAACCCCGCTACATACCAAGAATGATTCACGAGGCTATTGAAATTAAAAAATATCCTAATTTAAACCACCACTCTAAATACTGTAAAGTCTCACGTCTGTGACTGCACTGTCAGACCTCAAGATACAGTTAGTGCGTTTTGTCTACATCCGGAACTCTATACCCGCAAACTAAGGAACCGTTGGAAGTAGATGACTAATTAACTGACTTACTGACAGACACTTACATCTCGTCTACCCGTGAACACGATTGCTGCAACGCATTCGAAACGTCGGGTTAAAATTAAAAGGTAATAAAATTATACGCGAGTTTTAATCCGTAAAAAGCATTTAAATACACTCATGAAAATCTAAGAAAATACTATTACGTGTATATGTTCTGTGTATCTCAACTTATTAACAATTATAATATGGAGCCTCGCTTTATACTTACTGAAATTACGGAATTACAAGTATTTATTAATTACCGGAATTACTAAGTAATTACATACCAGTGCGCTAGTTCCAATATAATTAAATGCTATTTACGTTCTGATTTGATTCATTAAAGCATCGGTCGTATAATTACTTGACAGTACTTTCTGTTCGACTTTCGATTTATAATATAATTCAATAACTTATAGTTGTAAACTAAAAAGAGTTTTGAGGAACTCAAAGATAATTTAAATATTCACTTTCATATATGTTGTTCTGAAGAAGAGTTCCATCGTTAATATTGAATAAAAGGTGGTTTGCATTTATTTATTTATCGACAACTTGTTATTTGTGAAATAATATTATTATATTTTACGTTTAAACAAATAAAAGACAATATCATACATTAACATAAATTCAAAAGTTCTCTACAGTTGAAAAGCTTTACAAAATCCACATACAATTTTGATTAGAAAAAGTGTTTAGGTCTGCCCAAACCCTATACCATTGAGAGTCACTCGTGGGTCGACGGGTCAGCTGGTGGGGTAGCGTGGGAGGGGGAGGTGGGGAGGGGTGGTTGCCACGGTAACCGCACCCTACAACACGCCGTTGTGGCGCCGAGCGTTCTATACAAGCCTACTTATTATGTATGTTTTATGAGTTTGTTGGTAACGCGGAGTGCAGCGTAGGTGAGGATAAACACTGCCGTGGAAAATAGTAGGTGCGCTTTAATATTTAAATGTAGTGTGGATGGGACGGGTGCTCCGGGCTGCGGGCTGCGAGCTGCGGGCTCGTATCTTATATGTTGTAGCGCATACATGTGTTTATACAAGTCGGTGAGGTCTTGGTGGTGCGGCCTCGTTCATGTCAATTTAGATAATATTCAATATAATACTTTAATAATTATTCATAATATATATGTAGGGACACTCGATGTTTGTAGATCGATACAAATATTTAATAATAGACAGTTCCTAGCCGAACAAGCGGCCAGACAGTGACACAGATTGTTCATATTTATTTATTACTAGTGCCAAAACTCTCATAATTGAATATACCAACTTTACTGTTATTGTTACCCATTGGAGGGATGTTAGCAGATATTCAATTATTCTACGGCACGACCACTAACTCGACAGAAAGTACGCATTTCGGGGAATTACGACATTATCTAGTAATTGGCGCCATAAAGGTGGTTTAGTGGGCTGCCATTATTATAAAACATTTTTGTGGGCAAACTGTCCGTACACGCATAGCCTTGTCTAGTGCTACGGCAGCTTCAGAGTTCTCTGAAACTTAAAATATAGATTCTTCATAACTTCAACATACATTCCACTTTATTGACTATGTCTTTGATATGCTTTTTGTGCTGTTAAGGTTGTGTTTTTTACTATTTTTTTGATATAATAATTGAATTAATTGAAACAAAAAATATTTAGTTACTATAATAAATTAAAAATCTAATACATTTTCTCTATGTGGCGATTTTAAGCTTTTTCCCTATATTTCAGTAGAATTCTTTATTTTTATTAGTCGCTTCAGTGGACATTATAGTAACTGGTGTTATTGGATCGCGTAAATGTCATTTGGTTAATGATATAATTAATAATGTTGCTATCGTTCAAAAAGAAACGAGAAGTAGGTATATAGGCAAAAAAATAAAAAAAAATAATTGTTTTATATTATTTTGTAATAATTTATAGAAAGCAGCTTGTAAGCTTCAGGATTATAAAAAGCGTAAATAAATGAGAGTCGGTTTTGGCTCTTGTTACAGTTCGTTCGTGCATGTTTCATTTCATAAATATGTATACAGTATAAATATATTAAAACTTTACCAGAGACTCAGGAACGAATGCATCTAAATGCTGAACTAAAACAATTCAGTAAGATCTCCAATGGCTAAGTTGTTTACACTACAGTATATACGAATGTATTCATAATGTAAAATAGGCAGAAAAGAAGGATTTTTTAAGGATGCTGACCACCTCCGAGACATTTCTTACTTTCAACACAATAAAAACTTTGTAACTTATATCTTTATACCATAAAAACGATTTATTTTTTTCATACCAATATCGAATCGAATTCTACAAAAAGTTATAAAATGATTTGCTTATATTATATGTATTTTCGGAGCCAGAATAAAATATTAATATCGCTGGTAGCTGGGTCTGAAGAGCCATTAAATTGTGCTGTGGTAAATGTACGTTATAAATCTGTATATAGTCAAAACGCGTGCAGCACGCATACTTCAGCATTAAAACCTTTCAGTCTGTCACATCACCCACGCAACCAAAATAATATTTTTTAGAAAAATACATGTTGCGAGGTTGTTTACTGGTGCGTTTAATAAAAATATGATTCTAGATAAGAAAAAGTTATTATTGTTAAAATCTTATTTCACTTTTAAACCCAGGTGGGTTTCAATGTGTGTGTAAGTGTAAAGTTTATATTGTTTTAGCGACCAAGTACCTCTACACACACAACCAAAACGATAGAAATACGATAACGTTATAATATATTTGTAAATACCTATTTTTATGCTCTGTTTGTTTTTATTACAGCAATTTGTCATAAACCGCTACAATTGCTAAACTATTGTCACCGGAAATTGGTCCACGGGTCAGCGCGCGGAGGAAATGAAATCGCGTCCAACACATTGATCTACGGTGCGCGGGCGCATTGAAAACAATAATGTCGTGTTCTAAAACATGCAGTCGGATTAAATGAAAAGTAAATAAAAAAACCAATAATTTTATTAATAATAAATAATTAGTCATACTAGTAGCTCACTTTCCAAAACAGAATCGCAATTAAGGCATAGTTGCAAATAACATTTGCAGCTTCAGTAATGTAATTTAATTAACAGTATTATATTACAGCTGCGGGTACAATGATCTAGCTCGCGAGGCGTCTCGCACGGCTGCGCGCGCGTCCGCTTGCTACATACAGTTAACTATAGTGAAACTTGCGTTACTCAATCATTGTGATATACTTACATACTTCTTTACATATTCTAATGTAAAATACACTTCTTGTAAATATATCAATAATTTTGGTTAAATATATATTGATCAATAGTTTACCACTGAAAAAATCTGTCGAGTATTGATTATGCAAAGTCAAAATAGGAGACACATCTCGTCTACCCGTGAACACGATTGCTGCAAAGCATACGAAATGTCAGGTTAAAATTAAAATGTAACCAAATTATACGCGAGTTTTATAAAATTGTTTCATTTCAAAATAGGAAACCTGTAGCTGGAAACATGGCATTTATTATTTTATTTTAAATCTAGACTGAAATTTTAATTCGTTTTATTGATTTGTGACGAAGTACTTTCGTGCTGACCTTACATAGTGTATACTTATTTGTAGAACTCAACCTGAACTGAATTCGTTACAAAAATAAACTTTTAAAAACTTTTGTTAATTATTGCCTTCAGAAAACAAGAACCAAAGCTAGGAGCGAGCTTGCGCGATGCTCCAACTAAATAACTATTTCAAAAATTCACAACCCTCTCTATGTTTTTAATTAATTAGCTATATACTTTTGTGACTCATATGTTTCGATTCAAGATCAAATTAAATTATATATGTACTAATCAATAAACCATAATACATATAATTACAGGTGTTAGTCTAATATAATATAGTAAAGAATAGTTGTTCCTCCGCCCCCAAACCCCACCCCTCACCTCCGCACCCGCCTGCTATTCTTATTGTTTTTATTTGGAATTTTCTTCTAGCCAACTATATCAAATAACAAATTTGAAAAAAAGTCTTATCTTGATGAAAATTTCATTTTTACTCAATTATTTGTTTTTATAAGAATTTGTAAGGTATTTATGAAATTTGAATCCAAACCTAGTTTTATAAAAACTATACTCCAACTTTATAGTGAAGACGTATTTTTGACTGAGACATTAAGCTTATGTGATGATTAACCAGATACCTAGATCCAAAACTCTATTTTATAATATCAACTTTCAAGTAATTATTTATTTTTTGATATATCCTACTTGCTGAATTTTCTCGAAACAATCATTACTCAAAATAATTTTAGGAACAAAAAGTTTAGATCTTATAAAATTTCAGTAATATATTCTATTATCTGGCTTGTCTTGTTTAGAAGTTAAGGCTGGTTGTAGCTAATCTTCTCCTCACAGCAGATCAACATGTAATAGTTATAATCAATAAGTTATACTCAGAAAGAATCAAACATTACATACATTTTCTTTCCCTTTCCATATTTACAGCTCAGCGAAATTTTCCATACATTATACAAAACTAGAAAATTTAATTTTAGTAGGATTTTAAATGTACACATGAATGGTGAATGTTAAAGTTCCAATTACAAAATTATTGCAACTTCGTAAATTTTATATAAAGTTATATATTACACTATAAGTGAACTCTGTCCGCATGTCACCGCGGGCATCTAAAAAAAATGTAATGTAACGAAATATTCAGTTGCATTTTATGTGACTTGACTAAAATGTCTATTTTATAGTCAACAAGCTGCGCTTTAAGATGAGCTGTTTTGCAAAGAAACGTGATTATAGAGTGGGTTTTTATGAATATTCATCAAAAATGTCTCACATACCGAAAGTTTATCCATTTTTAAAATTAGCTGAAAGTTGTAAAACAGACAGTAATGACTAGTTAGTTGCTTTATGTGCCTTCTAAAACTATAATAAAAATTATATAAGAATTAGATATAAAAAATTGTAGACACGAAAACGCAATTACCAATAACAACGCCCACTACGAACTACGCCGTGCTCGTACTATTGTGTAAAGATGGATTGTTCTATACTACTTGTTTCTTACACTAATATATAGATTCAATATAAATAATAAATATATAGTATTTTCTTAAATTTTCTACGTTTCGAATGCTTTGCAGTAATCGTGTTCACGGGAAGACGAGATGTAAGTGTACATCTACACCTCACCACGTCGGATTAAAATAAAAATGTAAGCAAATTATACGCGATTTTTGATCGGTAAAAAATAGTTTTATTTGAAATAATTATATTTTTAGGTCATTATCGTGTCAGTCATATATCATCCCTCAAATATAAGGAAGGGTTTGTCTGAAACGAAGTCACGGAATATAGTAATTTAGTGTTGACCAAACACACCTTTATTTGCTTCCTGTCACTAATGTTATCATTTTGTATGGGAAATGTGAAGGCAAGTACATATTAATGTATTACTTATTACCCCTCGAGAATGTTCCTAGAAAACCCTATTTTAAGTAATGTAAAATATGTACAGAAAGGCCAGTTATTATGATTGAATGATTTTTAAGGTATTATTATATATTATGAGTAGAATACTAAAAAGTATTATGAGTAGCTACTAATATCGTAAATGGAAAAAAATTTTCGTTATAACGTGCTAATCTTCGAAAACAGCGGAGGCATTTCTAAAATTCGTTTAATTATGATAGGCAGGTTCATAAGGAAAGTTATAGGCTGTCTAGGAAAAGTTATAGGCTGTATACACTACTACTCTTAGTTATGTAAATAGTCAATAAAACTGTTCGTACCGTGAGGTCTCACGGTACAAACAGTTTTATATACTCCTAAATAATAGTTTTTTTTTGTTAATTATTATTTGTTTATTATTATTATTTGAAACAAGCTTTAATGATAATTAAATGAGTTTCGAGCTGTCATTTAGGTTACGGGTGGAAAGGAGACGACGAGCGCCGAGAGTTCGTCATCCTGAAAGTAATCCATCACTAACATGCAAGCCTCTTCCTATTTCAACAGTAATAAAATCTCTTATCTAATTTTTCATAATTATGATAAATGTATGAAAATAATTAATTTAGAAACATAAACAAAACGTCATATACTCACCTAATTTCTCCATCCAATGGATTTGTTTATGTATAACTATCGAATATTGTATACTCTTAATAAGTCATCAAAATATCATTAAAATTCTATTAAAATTGAATATAATGTATAAGGAATTTAAAACTACAGGCACAATTATGATATGTATTGTGTTAATTATTAATCTAGGCTAAGTCGTCTGATCGTGTGCACTCATTGCACGATACGGTCGAAGTGTTCAGAACTACATTTCAGAAATCCCAGTCTTGTTCGCGGCTCATATTTCACAGCGGAGTCTGAGAATGTTTTAAACACTTCACAAAATACGGTCCACGCTATGGCGGCTGAGATAGTCTAGTAAACAGAACACAAAACACTACTATACCTTAATAAAACTAAATAAAAACACTGTATACTGTTATAACACAAAATGTTCATGTAAATAATTGACTGTGATGAAATTAATTACTATTTAGCTCAAAACTGTTAATTGTATCCGGATATAAATGATGTTGTAGTGTCAGGTCTGTCAAACTTCCCGCGCATGCGCCCTCGGTGTGTTTTGACACCGCGATAACGCAAGGTCGATAAAACAGTCCGGTTCAGGAAAGTCAAATTCACCCTACAACGGCTCCATGTCAATTCGAGAACTTCAAAGAGCTTACAAGTACTTGCATCTATCACCGACCTGCCGCTTGATTTCTCAATTACCGCATTAGGGATGACAACATAGAAGTCAACATATCATTTAGAAAGCCTCTATTACTCAGACACTTATTTATTGGAACTAAGATACTTAATCATAACCTATAAATAAATGAAGAGTTCATTCAAATTTTGATGTACATTTTTATAGCAAAATATGAAATAAAGTATTTAGATAAAAAGGCTAATATTATCAGATCATTTCGGATATATTTATAATATTTTCAATGTGAAACAAAATATTACGATTATTATAATGTTATATAACGCACTTTAATGTGGGTTTTTTAAAGTAAAGTAATGATTTATTGTTCTTTGTGATTCTCCAGTGGCTCGGAACAGAACGTACTATATTACGACAATAGATAAAAGTTAATACTAAGAACTACTACTAGATATTTAGGTGTATCCAATATATATTACTAGAGTACCAAATATTCTGTACGATTGATATAGTTACATCTTAGTATTATAAAATATATAGTTTGATTGTTTATGCTACACTTAAGGCAAAGAATTTTAAACGTAACTACGATAAAATACCCGTCACTACATTTTCCAACTTAACAAATAATACAAATCTCAATCATACACTGCATCGCTCTTTATACTGCTTAGTTACATTATAAGTAGCTAAAACAGGCGTCTATATAACAATCGTTCAAATAAAAAGCAACAAATAGTATCGCATGTACTCGTACATTACGAGAGGCCTTGAGCCGCGAGTGCTAAGTGAAACAATTAGAAATCAGTTACAAACACACGCGCTACCCAAAACAATTAGCTCTTAGACGAGGCCGCTGCAACACTTACTGCAATTAACACTGCTCATCTCTATGGTGAAGCAACAGATATTATTTTACCGACAGTTGTAAAAGTTACACACCGACAGCTCAACTAATAGTATTAATATTTTTTATTCATTGCACTTCAAACAAAAAAGGAATTAATTGTACTTATTTATTCTATATGTAAAATACATCAGTGATTATTTTACATAAGGAATTTTTAATGATATTAAAATTATTTATAAACATGTGAGGCACGAATGGCATTTTAAATACTAATTCAATGAATATATAAATATGGAATAAAGAAATAAACAATATCGGACACATTTACATTATATTTAATATTCATAATTTTAAAACAAATCGACAATCGCCCGGTTCCAGATAATTATTAAAACAATTTTACGTGTCAATTTAAAAATGTATTTATTAACTTCGATATCAGAAAAAATAAAATATTTTTAATTAATTCGTACAAAGTTGACAGTGACAGTTGTAAAATTAAAAATACATAAAAATATCTAACTTAACTGTTTTTAGCAAGTATTTATAGAGAATTGTATATTTCGTCAAATATACCGGTCTATTCAAAGGTTTTTGTAAACTATTGCCTGCAATTAATTCTTATTTTGAAATGATTTCTTTTTTTTTTCTGAAATTGTTTTGTTGGCAATACTTTTAAATATTTAGGAATCCTTGTTCAGTTTAATGATTACGAAGAGATCAAAATTAAAAGTATTCTTGTAGTCGAGTGTGCTCTAAAGTAACGCGTGCGCAACCCAATCCGCGCATCAAAGATGGCGTGCATAGAGCACTGCGCGCACGCCGTGTCCGACGCGCTCGGCCGCTCATGCGCAAAACGTTTTTTTACATAAACATTGTTCGCAGTAGAAATCGACGGGCGTAACTCGGTCCATTGTTGTACGCTTTTGAACTGAGGATATCAGAGCGTGATGCACTAAAATAATGGATGAGCTTACTTTACAGTAAATATATTCTATCATAATGTTATCTTCATGATTTTTACGTTCGTGTATTTATAATGTAGCTCTTAAACCTAATATAAGGATTCACCCTGAAGATAAACTCTTCAACAGCCACTGACAACATTCCACAGAAAGACAAAGTAATTAATTTTACAAGATTAAATTGAATAATAACATTATACTAACCTTAAACGATTTTTAAACGATGTAGAATAATTATAAAATAAATAACTCGATCCACTAGAACAGACAGCGCCATCTGGTAACGATATACATACGAGTTTATGAGAGCAGGTATTTTCGTCTTTCTAAAATATAATGTAAAATATAGCTTCCTCTGAGCCCATGTCTCCAATTATCAAAGGTAGATCATGCCTCCCAAAGTTCCATGATGGCAGGTTATATATAATTTACTAGCTTTACCCGCGGCCTCGCTCAGATGTACACAATTGCAATAAACATCACTTACGGCTGACCCTCCTGGGAGTTTATAGTAGAAAAAAATCGTGTCCTTTTTCGGACTACGTTCTACTTCTCTACAACGCTTCAATTAAGTAAACCCAAAAGTGGCAAACATCCAAACAAGCAAATTTTGGCGTTTATAGTACTTGTATTATATATTCTGATGACATGTTAAGTGTATACACTTAAGTAATGTTTTTTTCCACGTTAAATCAAAATTAGTGGTCACTTGTCTACGTCAAATTGAAGTATCACAAGGACCTATTTTAACCGAACTAGTCGAAATAAGCCCTTGTCTTTAAAAACTATCTAATTTTCCAAAAACTAGAACCATCGCAATCAATTGGACTTGGAGGTAAAATGATTTTAGTGAAATAATAAAACTAAAAATGCACTCAAAAGCAAGATATAGTAAAGAAAAACACCAACACCAAGCAATATCCTTAATAAATCTTAATACGCTGAATTATATCATATAGAACCTCCACGAGTAGTGTAGGCATCAAGGCGTGTTCACTCTAGATACATATGTTAGTGTTATCAACTACATTTAGATGTAAACTGGTTCCTCTGTCGTTTCCGCTTCATTAACATTCTTAAATATTCCTTGTTCGTACGCAGGTATGTGCTTGTTGAGGCACAACACACACCCCGCATGTCTTTCACTGTTGTATCGATCTTCAAAAGCAAACAAATAAGTTTTTCATCTTTTTAGATGTTTCAATTATCTGTTTCAGTGTTTCTTTCAGTCTTTCCGTGTTTGTTTCGTTTAGTATCTAACTATAAAACTGAAGAATGTAATTGCGAAATATCGTAATTTTTACTAATCATCCAGTACGGCTTAAAGTTATAATATATTATTATAACAATATTTTAATAATACATTAAAGCCGCAAATGACGGTGGTACGTAACATGTGGTAGACATGCCGTGTGTAGTAACTCCCAAGGCGGCAATACTGACCGTAGGTACAATACTTTAATATTTTATCGTTTTACCCTACTTTCTATATAGAACCTTTTTATTTAGCCGCAAAAGATAATAATATATTTATATCAAGTTTTATGAAAAATAATTTATTTATTACATTTGAGTGGTATAACTGCTATCCTTGTAATAAAGTAAAACTGAGTCTGAAATAAAAAAAAAATTCACTAACGATTAATCAATAACAAAACAACTTATTGTACTTAGAGTATTTGATCGAAGAAATTGAAATGTTTTTATTACCCCAATATTAAAAAAAACTGAGTGAGATTCCAGCCATGTCTACGGCATTCAAGACTTCTTCCCTGGTACAGATATCAAGTAAATTTTGTTTATACCGAATATGTTAAAAATATTTTTTATATAAATGGCTTTAGCGCATTTGTATTTATAACAGTATTCTTTAAGAGTCGAGTTGAATTAAATTTATTGCCTTCACATCTTTATATATATATTTCATTATATACTTATGTATATAAGATAAGGCTTTTTTATGTAAGTAGTAGTTAACAGTAAGATTTAAATAAATCCCATTTAACTGCTTTTTCCATTAAAGCTGTATCTATCGCCCTTTTAAAATATGTTAAACCTTTATGCGTATGCTACTTACATTATGTATATGCAAGGTTGTCTTTTTATCACTTCATCGCGCGTAAAAGGAATTAATTTAAGGGCCTCTTAAATACTTTACGAGCTGGAATAACCACATAACCATATTCATTTTTATAATGCATGATATAAAATTAATGTTATCAACATTACTATTTCATATGTATATAATAAAGCTTTTAAAAATATTAAAACCAGACAATTTTATTGGTCGACTTCATTTCTTATTTTCTGTAGAATATTATTCTCCAAATCAAGATAACACATCTCATACATTACTATTTGATAACTAATTATAATAAACTTGAAACGCAATATGTCATATCATTTTTGATAATTGGAAAACTGAAGTTACAAAAATATTTATAATATATCTGAGTCTAATCAGTTTCATTATTATTCTCGACGCAATGCTTAACTAGAAGGCAATAAGAATAAACTTTTCCCTGTTATACTACAACATAGTAAGAAAATGTTTAGTATCTCTATAAAATACTTGAAGTAAGTTCACACAAAATTATAGTGGCTTTCTTCAAGAGCGTGGTTTTTGATACTTTTACTGCAATACCTACATTATTTATAATCAAGAAATACAAATCGGAGCATTCGTATATTCTAGACTATTGCTAATGCCGGTAAGAGTTGCATGACTTCAAAACACGCAAATGCACCATTAAATTTTACTGAAATCACCGATATTTTTAGACCAATCCTTAACATTACATACGCCTTTGCATTAACTAGCAGCAAGTTTTCCAACTTAAATCAACCATTCAATTATAATTTATGGAGAATTGCTACATACTTGAACTAGTTTTTAAATTAAAAATAAAAAGTAGTTAAGAACTTATTTTAGTGAAAAAAATCTAATGTTTTAGTAGATTAGTAGTAGATCTTAATTAGTTATTAAAAGTAGTGGTAACTAACCCAGAAATTATTTTTTAAATTTTATATTGAAGGCGATATATCCGCCATGTTTTATTAACTTACTCTTTCTTTGCCTATAATTTTCACATTTATTACGGCTAAATAGCTTTCATATAGATAAAAGCTTATAGAAATTATAGAATTATAATTAAGTAAAGATGCATCAATACATTTTTAGTGATGATAAATAACCTGATTATTATCATTAAATATAAACTTTTTTTATTCTGTAAGAAGTATAATAATATTGGCCAACTGCAGTCAGTAAGGGACCCAATTGTGAGTTCGCCACTTACTAAAGGCTGTCCCGCCAACTATAAAAAAATCCGGGGAGTGCGTCGTCGCGCCGGTTGGCTACCGGATGAGACGGCACGACGGACAATTTCGGGGTGGCTCGGGCGTCTCCGCAGACTCAGGTCTCAGATGTGCGTGGTTATGATGCACTTCACTGGCCCTACGTCGTAAACGCCTCGCTCTACTGGCGACTTCCTTCCTATTTCAACTCTATAAAATTAATGAGAAACAAGAAGAAAAGAAAAGATTTTAAACAGCGGTTACACACCCTCTCTAAAAGTGCACCTCAACAATGTCAAAGGAATGCGCTCAAATCTCCTTTTGCGGTTTGTTTGTCTCAAGATGATGGTGGATAGACCATCATCTTGACACAGACAAACCGCATCTCCTGTTTTTTACACAGACCCAAATAAGATGTCCATCCGACGTGTCGTACTTACCTACCCGAGTTATAACCTGGAGTACAATTTTATATCACGTGCGCGCGTATGTGTGTACGCCAGCGATGACATTTGTTTTCGGCATCTCCGTAAATTTGAAGACCCAGTTTTTCGGTGATATGGATACTGGTTGACACAGGAATTGAAAGAATTCTCTACGCCTGTATTTACCGATCGCACAGCGGAATTACTGAGACAACTATGTTCACAAACTACCTCAAGGAGGTGGCGGACTTAGCTCAAAGGAGTACCAGTCCGCTCAACTGGTGTTGTTAGAGAATTTAATGGCCATCAGGATCAAGATTGAATATCTCCATATCTAGACACCAACCATGCTGGGAGAGAGATGACATTTTATGCCCTCTCGTTAGACCTCACCCAGCTGGTCTAAGAAACCACTAGGGTATCAGATGTCAACTCTCACAAACCTTATTGTCAACAGAAGGTTTACGAATCTTCTGTTGACAAGTGATCTAGACAAGTACTCGGTGACGATTTCATAGTACCTCCGATCACTGTTTGGTGGTATCTGTATCCCTCTACTTCCCCCCTCCCCCGATCCCAGCCCTAAAGGTACGAGGCGAATGTGGATACAGGTCAGCAGATTGGGATGAAATGCGGTGTTTCTATGCATCTTTCCCTTGGCAGTCTGTTTGCTTCTCTTCGAGTGATCCCAGTGCCTGTGCAGATTTCATTACTAATGTGCTATGGATGGGAATGCAGTATTACAAGCCGTGCCCAAAAACGGTAGTCGTGCTGACCCTGCCATTTGCAGGCCCATATCGGTCACGTCCGTACTCTGCAAGAGCATGGAACGCGTCCTTACTGACAGGCTTTTGGCGTACCTTGAATCAAATGACCTCCTCAGTGATCGACAATATGGCTTTCGCCGGAATCGATCAACTGGGGATCTTCTAATATACGCCACTCACATCTGGAGCGAGAGAGTTGAGAAATTCGGAGGAGCCCTTGCGGTTTCTCTCGATATTTAATGCAGCGAAGACCCCAGGCATGTTTGTTCTCTGCTAAAAAAAGGCCATTCCATCTGGCCCCTAATTTTTGTAATTTACCTATGAAGATTACGAACCAGCTAATCCTTCTTGGTTTCAGCCTAAATTCGTCTCTCAACTTTGGTTTCTATATTGAGTGTAAAACTCAATTTGCTGCTAAAAAGTTTGGTATTCTCTGGAAGATGTGTCAATACTTCAAGCGGGAACAGTTGCTCATTCTTTATAAACTACAAGTTAAAGAGGCATCAGTCAAATATCAGCTAGTGGCGTTGGATTCAATTGAGAGATGGGCTAGGAGAATCGTAGGTACCACCTTTGCCAAGGCAAAACTCCAATGTGTGGAACATCACCGCAAGGTGGCTAGTCGGTTTTATATGAGATACATTTCGGAGAGTGTGCAGCAGAGCTACTCAACCTGATACACCCAGCTCCTTTCAGTCACCGAACGACGAGAAGCTCAGCCAGAGTCGGTTTTTCCTGATAATTACAATTTAGAGGACTTCAAATCGAAAGTTACTAAGTACTTACAAGGTAAGCATGCCGCACCTTAAACTATAGCTTATGTCCAACATCAGACGGGCTGTAGTCAAACTCTTACCTTTTCTGGTTAAAAAAATAAATAAAAAATATTTGATAGTGATATGAATGTTTATTCGATGAAGTTTTATTTTTACTTTTAAAGACGCCATACGTCACTGACAGTATTTTTTTTAATTAAAGAGCAAAATCATGTCGCAAAATCATCTTACCTTAAGGGCTAATTGTACTAGTTAGTATAACATTTTAGTATTCTTTGATGAGCTAATATAATATTACACATTCCTGTATAAGACAATATTTTTTCGAATTTGAAAAATTGCGTCCTTCTAGCCTCGTTCTTGACACATGCCACCATTATGTAATATACGTCTTCAACGTTGCCACATTATAATTACAAAAAAGAATTTACTTTTCTCATCAAAAACAAAATTTATTTAATGTAATATGTCCGGAGCGTAATCGAAAAGCAATAACAAGATGTTTTCTTACAGAAGTTTACACTTATTAAACCAAGGCCTAACACACAGTTTTGGTTGGATCGTACTGTACCAAATACCCTTTTCGACAGCTCTTTTGTCAAAATATTCTTTCTATCTCTTCTTACACAACTTCCTTAACAAAATGAATACGATTTGGATAAAATGGTAAGTTATTAATAAAAATCTTCATAACAAGCTTCCTTTGCAAACCGGTCTACTGTTTCTTTTCCTTCTATCCCAATATGTGATGGGATCCATGGCAGAATAACTTTCTTTGTAGTTCCGAAACTATTAATTCTGTCTAAAACACTTAAGCAATCGCGGTGGCTCGATAAGTCGAGGTGCATCGAGTTAAATGTTGAACGCAGCTTTTAGAGTCCGACAATATCACAAATTTAGTCATGTTAAGACTAGAAATATTTGAAAGCGATTCTGAAATTGCAATAAGTTCCAATTCCATAATGTAAACATCATTTTTAATTTAATATAGTTAAAATCTTGGGGATCATAAAAAGCGGCTCCTTTACGTGAATGCTTTGAAGCATCACTAAAAATTTTGTAAGAACCACCACATTCAGCATTTATATAAGTTGAACAAATAAGTTGTAGCGAGTTTCTTGTGTGGGAATTCTTTGGCTCCGTAATTGTAGGAATATATATTTTTTTAACAGCTTTTACAATCTATAAAGCCTACCCAAATATTCAAACTAAACATTTCTAATTGTTTTACTGCAGTGAATAGTAATAAAATTGCGTTGACAAAAGGAGAGGTTGTTTTTTTCTACCCCAAAGTCTGGTACTACAGGAGTCTGTTAATTTTTGAATAAGATTTATAGTATATTATTAAATAGCGATTTTGATTTAACCCAAAACTTTCCAGCAAGGTATTGTCGTCTTACAAACAATGACTGAATAAATAACTCGTTTTCCATAACATTAATGGGAGTAGATTTAATGAAACCACCTATAAGCCTCATTGCCGTATTCTGTACTTTATCCATAGTTTTGACCTGAGATTGTAAGCAATCATCATAAAGGAAACAGGCATAATGTATTCTACTACGAATGATTGTAATATATAATATTCTCAAATATTTTGAATGTATACCCCAATTCGATTAATATTTTGAATATATTTAGAAATTTAGAAGTTTTTACGAATATTTCCTTTATATGTTTTGCCTATTTTAATGAAAGATCCAACCACAATCCTAATACATCCATTATCAACCGACTCAAAGGAACAATTATTTAAAGATTTAAACTACAATTATAACACTTCCAACTATTTTTAAAGACACAAATAAAGCTTTTACTAGGTGAAATTTCTAAACCGACATCCTTCAGTAGGTCATCTAATAAATTTAATGCTGATTGTATGGTTAGTTCAGCCTCTTTAAGTTGTTTACATGTACTATAAAGCGCAAAAGGCATCTGCATACTACGAAATTGACACATTTTTAATTCGCATGCAAATATTATGAGTTAATATATTAAACAATAACGGCGAAAGAGGATCGCCTTGTGCTAAACCTTGATTTGAACTTCTACTCACAATAGATCCTCCGATCATTATACTAAGGTTCCAATGATGTAAGTACCTCCACAGGTGTTTAGATATCATCGACCTTACACCACATTGGTCTAAAATTTAATACAGTTTTGTAGTATCAACGTTGCCTATACGCATTATCTATATCTAGAAACTGTAACTGTGAACATATAATGCGACATACCTGTTATAGAGAAAGCTGTATCTGTTAACATATAACAGTAAAATGAGAAAAAGATAATTCTTTTCAAAGTACCATTCTAGCCTTTTGCAAATCAAAGTATTTAAAAATTTACACAAGCGAAATAAGACGGCAGGCTGATGTAGAAGGGTCTTTACCATGTTTAGAAATTAGTATAATTTTTATTTCTTGCCATTGATTTGGTACAAAACTTAATTGAAAAGACATGTTGAAAAGAGAAAGTATAGTTTTCACACACAGTGGCAAATGTTTAAGCATAGAATATGAAATGTTATCATAGCCTGTAGTCTGTCTTTATGTTTAATAAAGTTTTCTTATTCTTTTAGTGTGAAAGAGAATTGTAGTTGACTATTCGTTGAATAAAAAACTGGTTCTCTTCGGCAAGTAGAATCAGGGCATAAACTCTAGCAATTTTTATGCCTTCAAAACATCTATATGAACCCGCTGGGATATTATGCTCTTCATCCACTGCATACGTTTCCACATGTCATATATAGATAATTCCTCATATTTTATGGAAGACATGAAAGATTTCTAGTTTTTAGAAATAGCAATTCTTATAAGTTTTTGAGCTATCGCTACTTTATCATTATGATGATCTAGATTAAAAGCTGTAAGATTCTTTCTACATATTGGTAATGATAACCGCCGTTCTGCGACTGCTTTTGAAAGCTCAGAATTCCAGTATCACCGACAGTTATAAGTGTTGCCCTTCAACTTTTACAGATATATAATTTATCGACATATCTCACATAACATATAACTTAATGATAGCAGCCGTTAACGTCTTAACTGTGAAACGAGTGACGAGGTTAATTAAAAAAAAATTCAAAATTCAAATATTTTATTGTAATATATTATCTAATAGTGTGAAATGAAACACAAAAACTATTAACAAATTTTTTGATTAAAAAAGATAATCTCAGTTTCGTACGCAAATGAAAATGAAAAACGAAAACACAAATTAAAAACAATTTAATATAAACATTGTCCGATCCGAATAATCGTGAACCCTAGGTCGTATTTTATTTAAATAAAAAGACAACTTATATATATTATAATAATTATTGGTTTTAGCTATTTTATTTCATATTTATTATGGTAACCTTTTAATTCTTATTTTAAAATGTGCACTAATTTTATATTACAGAGTAAATACATAATTTGTCGTGTCTTCTATCTCACAGTATCTCACAGACATATATTATAATATGTATACTCGCATGCTAACAACATACTCGCATGCTAAAAAAATGCTAACGAAATTTGCCCGACTAGGGTTACAAAGAGTGCGAAATCGTTCGGGTAAATTCCAATAGTACAGCCGGATTATATATAACAATAATTATGGATCACGAAAGGTTAAATAAAAAATTCGCCACAGCTACACTAATCATAATAAACGGCATTAAGTTTGACAAATGTTATCATTATCGGGAACAATTGTAATACGACAGTAAAATTTCGATCAAACCTCTGAAATAATTTTGTAACTATTTCTTTTTTTCTCCTCTGCTACCTAATTGCGGTAATAGAACTAAATATTTAGACTAGATATCCTCCAGGCCAGCGTGTCTACCACGCCACCCAGGGCGGCTGTCGTCGGCGCTCGGGCGGCTGCCTCGTGACGTTGACGGGCAGCGACACCACGGCGTGCGAGCGCCGCAGCCGCCGCAGCGCGCGCAGCACGGCGCCGCCGCTGCGCCCGAGCAGGAAGGCGGCCGGGATGTGAACCTCGCGGGACGAGCTGCGGGAGGAGGGGCGCCATGAGGCCCGACGAAGCACACCGGGGGGACTCCACCGGCGGAGGAGCCGGTGTGGAAGGACGAGTGAGAAGGAATTTTTAAGGTGGGGATGTCCGAGGATCCAAAGGAAAGTTCGAGCGACGTGTTCGATAAAATAAAACGTGCTTTGATGTGAGACCGAGCGACGTGATGCAGAACTTTTGTTCTGGGGGCCCTCGAGTTTACTGAGAACTTGTTCACTTGTGTCGAGATAACACGTATCGGCGTTATCGAGAATCGACAGAAGAAGACTTCGTGCGATAGCAACCCTAGTAGGGATCAAAACAGAGTTGCGTAATCTGCGTAACGACGCACGCGAGGCAAGCATTACGCGAGGACCCCGTCGAGGATACCGGTCGAATGTAACACCCAAACTTACGAATTACTGTATGGAATAATGTTATTGCTTATCACAAAAGATTAGAAGCAATAACATTATTCCAATATACGTACGATGATATTACGTAAAGAAATATACTTTATTGTTAAGTGTTCCTTACTTATCGTCGACCATTTCTATGAGATGATCCACCGCGTCTTCCCACTCGTGGACGGACTCCGTTATTATAACGGCCCGCGCTCCGGCCTGCTGTGCTTTGAATGTTTTGTGAACGAATGAACATTCCCTGAAATCAGAGATTTAATTATGTTAAATTAAAGTATAAATTTAAATATTGTCAGTGATTCCTCATCCAGGCCGAACCGAAGGCTCCTGTACTCTAGACGAAAATGAACGAATCAACGAACCGACCGGAAATAGGTCTATAGTCAAATTCTACGCAGTGGAAGTGGATAAAATAAATATAGCAGTGAAATCTCTCAACAACCTACTCAAAGGTCTCAGCCTCTCTAGAATTATCATTAGTACATTTATAAAATGACTTCAGATGCGTCATTTTAATCTCACAACTGAGTCCCCTGATCTCCCTGCAAGATCATGGGCTGACATAATAAAAAGTTTCGACTCTCTCTATTGTTGTAATCAATATTAAATATTTATATAATAAAAAAATATATATTAAAAAAATAAGAAAGAATACTTAAAAGCTAATAATAGTATCCTGAACATAACATGAAAAACTATGAATTTTTTTTATTCATTTTCAAAAATTACAGTTACCATTTTAAAAATATCAATTATGAATATTGTGTATTTCAAATGGAAATGTTAGGAGAGCCTATTTTGATAACTTACTTATTAAATAAGTCTTTCTGAAAAGACATTCTCCAACTTAATAATAAAACTACGAGGTTTCCAAGTGCACCCTGGTGTGAAAAGAACCAAGCCACTAAATCAGCAGGGTAATTCTTAATTCTGTACACTAGAACCATGGAGATCAATTCAACGAGATAATGTTATTCAATTAAAATTGCAAAAATAAACCACACCACCACAGCCAATCCTTGCAAGCAGAACCTGTATTGTAGATTGTGTTTTAGTGGCATTGCTGTTGCCAAATTTCAAAATTCTATTTATCTTAGAGTCAATTGTTGCTCTTTTTTTGGTTGGAAAATACTTCTTTAAATTGTATAAAAATTTAATTTATATTTTATTAGCTTTATTAAATGATATTCAAAATCCTTACCCCCTTTCTGATAATGCTATGTTGCCTATAATTTCATCTTGGTTAATAATATCAGAACAACTGTGTAGAGGAATTGTTGGAACAAGACGGGCTCTTTCGAAAGTAATACTTCCATTCTGAAAGCAAAGTTTTATATTTATATGATACAGTGTTTTAATATTAAGGTCTATATTTAAAGATAGACATATGAAGAAATGGCTACCATAATATATAGAATATATATTAGGTACTATCACATTGCAATTCCACCATGCTCACATAAGTAGGGACCCCGAATGGGTTTGAAACTAGCCGAGCAAATTACGATGATATGTATGTTAGAGCAGCCTAATAATAATGTACTCACAAATTAGGTACGACAGTTTTCCAAATTACAATAAAATACATTTAACAAACATATTCAAACAACTCTTTGCATTTTCGGAGGCTAGAAATTGTATCAATATAAATGATCAAGACAAGATATCATAATTTTTGATTAAATACTTACAAAAGGAGCACCGAAGTCCTTAGCCGGTCTGATTCGGTAAGTGTAGCTAAGTTCTGGGGGATCTAATATTTCGAAGAAAACGTCACCAGCTATTATATCAGCCGTAGAGGAGCCATCATAGAAATGCAAATCATTTGCTAAAATAAGATCTTATTAGATTAATAAACTGAAAAAAATATAATAATAAAATAAGAAAATTGTATTAGTTGTTACCTCCTGGTGTGACATTTGAAGTAAATAATATAAGTATAAGACCCAAAAAGAGTTGTAATCTTTTAATTCTGTTATTTATATATAATGAAAACATACTATTTGAAAACTTAAATTTTATGTATTAATAACTTTATGGGTCAAACATATACATACATATTTTTATAAGATCAAATTGATTCAATTTATACTTTCTTTGTCAAATGACACCTAACGTCAGATATTTGACAGCTAAATGCTAACGTTGGACTTTTTCTGTTTATATAATTTACCCCTCTTACCTACCATCCGAACCTTTAAAACAAATCCAAGTTGGACTCCTAAGATTACAATAATATTATATGGTTTGTATACCCATTTATATTGAGTGCCAGAAATCTTTAAGAATTGCGACTATTTTTGACTATTAAGAAGGAGATGGACAGAAAGGGGACAGTGGACACCTACAAACCGATACGCGCATGTTTCAAGAATTCTGTAGATGCAAGCTCTAGAGTCCAGTATGCGGTTACCTTGGAAGTGCATTTCTTTTTAATATACTATTTACTAATATATAATTGTTGTATTAATCAGTAGTCAGAGCACATTAATTCCTATATTCTACAAGCACTTTTAAGAGCGATCAATGCATCAACACAGTATCTTCATAAGCATTATTTTGATTACGCAGCTAATTTTCTTCAATGTTTTTGTCACGATGTGACGATTTTCTATGTAGTAAACGATATTCAAAAGAACCATGAAAGAGGACTAAAATTTTTTGTGGTACGTTTCCGTTGAAAATATAAAATGATATAATACTTTTTTAATACATTTTTCTAACTTTTATCAAACTCGTTATGGAATAGTAAATATTTTAATCCCATAAACCAGTTGTAATATAAATATAATCGGTTTTGTGTAAAATAAATAATTAGGACACAGTTTAATTACGTAGCTATACAATACAAGTGTACTTGTACTGTTAAAAACTTTAGTATAACTTTAGATTTTTACCCGCTGTCCACAAATAGCCGAGTTTATTGTGGCACTTGAATATCTTAGACGGTGGGAGAAGTTTTTACCTCCTAAAGCTAAGATTACTATTACGGTGATTATCTAAAACTCAAGCGAGAACTTTTTTAATCTTAGAAAATTTGATAATATATCACAATATCTTTCTCAATTACACTGTCTGCCATTCAGTCTGCAAAGGCACTTGCTTATCATATCCATACTCTATTGGATCCTATACTCTTCCCAAAATACCTATACGAAAAATTTATCTTCCTTGGCAATGACAATAGCCGTTTCTTTTTTCGTTCCTGTAGCTGCTGGCGACTAGCCACTGCACGAAATACATTTGTAAGTCCTTCATGGCAAAGTGTGTTAGGTTGTGGAATTCTCTCCCTGCCAAGATACGTTACTCAAAATCCCTGTGCATTTTGAAAATCGTTTAAAAAAATATTATTTATCTATATCAATTTAAATGTAGTATAATATAATGATGTATAAGGATGTCTATAAACTAGACATATATACTGTAGCATCAGTATATATTGCTTGTTTATTTGATAGTATACTACACCAACTCTTTCTTCCCAAATTCCATTCACCAAAGGTTGTTTGGAAGAGATCACTTTAGCGATAAGACGGCCTATGCCCGCTTTTTTATATGTAATATGTAAAGTCTTAATATGTAACACAATTTAAAATACGTATAATAAAGAAATAAATAATAATAAATAATAGTCATATATAAATGTATTAGAAAAAAAAAGAAATGTGTTACTTTGTATTGTCAAACGATCGAATATAAGATAAATGTTAAGAAAATTTTACATAATATAAATTGGGACCTTTTATTATAAAATATATATCTCCTCTTACAAAATTATTAAAAGTAAATTGTTTAAATAATTTTGCTTACAAGCAACAAAATTAGTAAATAGCAAAAAAATTATTAAAAGTAAAAACAATTTACTTTCAATTATTATGTTGCTATTCTTTGTTAGAAGATTGCAAATTACTTAATTCTAAATCGTATAAATCGAATAATTTGGCCATCCAGTAATATTGTCGATTGAAGGATTCCTACAAGTCATATTGCCATATCCCCAAAAATGATGGCTATAATGATCTATACAAGTATTTCTTAAATATATTTCTCCGATCAATGTTCACTAGAGCTTAATTGCTTTTATCCCGTGATTTTTTTTAAATCCCAGGCGATATCCCACATCAAAATAAAGTGATGGTAAGAATAAATAATGAACATTAAAAATATATATATATATATATATATATATATATATATTAAACATGCATTTTGATAACCAGTTTAATTGATAAATCAAAAAAATAATAGTAATTTGAATCAAAATTTCTTAATATTTTTAAAATACTTATATATTTTTACTAGTATCATGCATTTCAAGGTGCAATTAGTCTGACATATATAACATATAACTAACTATCCAGTATAATGGATGAAGCCATAATTAAAGTGACTGTTTTAAGTAGTCGCGCTTTTTGAAATATCTGATCAGTCAGTCAGTTATATCCAACTCGAAATTATATTATTTACCTTTTCAGATAAAGACATAATTTATTAACATATTTATAAAACCAAATAATGATAAATTTAAACAACTCGCAATAGGCTGTACGATCATTGATCTTTGCCTTTTTCGAGTTGCTCTAAGATGAATCAAAAATATGAACATCAATTCGTGTCTAGTTTTGATTGGGCAAAGTTATTTGAATGGTTGATGTAATATGGTGCTATGGTGGGGCTTTCCCCTGTATATCAGAATTAATGCCTGGTTTAAATGATACAACTTATTAAAAATAATTGTATTATCCAATAGCTAAAATATATAATTTAAGAGTACAGATTATTATAATGATTATGATTATTAATATATATAGGCATGAGTAATTTTTTTAGATCTGAATTAGAATTAATATTTTTAGAATTAAATTTTGAATTAGAAATATTGAATTGAATTAGAATTAATTTTTTTAGAATTAATTTTTTTAATTAATTTTTTTAGATCTGAATTAGAATTAAGTTAATAGTAACTTGTAGTTCAGAAATAATATAATATGTAATAATATGTATCAATTTTGAATATTTATTTTTATTTATAGGTTAAGAAATTTATTTTTGTAAAAACAAATGTCCTTCGTGATTACGGTAAACAAAATTCATTTTGCTCATTTTTCTAATATTTTAACTCTTACTATCTTTTTAAGTAAAGCTAAAGCTGTTGAACTGCATTACAATATTACATATTTGCCTCTATTAATTATTTGGAAGATCTTTACAAAGGACAATGTTAAATTGTCGTAAATATCCCTTACGGGCATTCTGCGTTCGATGCCTCTAAGTGTTGCCCTAACATTTCCGATCTGATAGTGTAGTAGAGGCTTAAAAATATTTGACATACGGTCAAGTCCAAAATATACATTGTGATTGCGAATGCATTTTGCGCTGTCCATTCAACAGAGTGCAGTTATCTGAAACAATATTAATTTAGAAGAGTTTTAATTGTTACATCAACTTAAAATATTTCTCTAATATTGTTTTCTGGAAAGAATTTTGTTGAGGCCGGGTAATATTTACGCGGTAAGTATGTTATTATTCATGTAAACAACCGGCAATATCAGATTTTTCTTTGTAATATAATTAAATAACATTCTATTCTTGTATTTTTAGTCAAGTATACATTTTAATAATATTAATTGACATTGTGAAGATGAGATCGAAGTGTAGTGTAAGTTAATAATTTTTAGAGCCTTTTAAAACGTAAATATTTTTATATAGAAATTATTATTTTAATTAAATTTAACGTAAAACATTAGAAAGTTTTTCTTTTTCAATTATTTAATAAATTAGTGCTGGGAAAAAAAATTTAGGGATAGGTACATGCGGCATGGTATTTTTAAAGTCCAACTCTAAATGAAAGGAATTTTTTTTTCAGTACTATCAATACAAGCAAGTTATTTTATGAATATACTTTAAATGAGTTATATACAAAAAAAAATCTCGAAACTTTTAATCCTAGAAGCAATAAAAAATAATCGTGATGCAATAGTTCTGTAACTTGATTAATCTTACTTACTCAGTCAGTTTTTATTAATTTTAATTTAATACTCTGCTAGATTGTTATAAAAGTAAAACCATAAAATCCTTAAGTATGAAACAATGACTTGTTTGGAAGTATCTATTTACTGTACTGTTTCCTGATAATTATAATCTAGAGGTGTTTAAATCTAGAGTAAATAGATACTTACTGGGTAAAGGTGCCACACCCTAGACTACAGTCTTGCCTAACATCAGGTGGGCTGTATTCAAGTGCTTACCTTTTCAGATTAAAATATAAAAATATCCTATTAACTGTTGACTTAAAGAGTGTTATATAAAAGCAATGGAAAAGAATTCACTAAAAGAAAGGAAAGGTTTACTCCTACATTGAGTTTAAAATATTAATTATTTTAAGTATTGGCAAGTTTTAAAGTTTGTTTTCTTGTGGTACCATATATTTAACACAAGTGTGATTATAAACCTTAAAGTTTTGAGAGATTTGGTTTAGTACAGTGAGACAAACAGGTTTCAAATATCATAATGCGGATATAATAGATCCATCCTTTAGGGATAAACATTAAGATTGATACATATTATTTAGTATTGTTTTTTGCTAACTCCTTATTTTCTTTTTAGTTTGTATAGATGTTATCATCAAAAGATGGATTGCTCTGAAGATCAGTTAATACCAAGAGCTTATCAATATCAATTAGAAGAAGTTGCAGTTCGTAAAAATACAATAATTTATCTTCCAACAGGTAAGTTTATTTTGATATAGAAATCTATGTAATATTGATAATAATATTTATGAATGTATTGATGTTTATTTACCTATAACTTTTTAATCAACATCTACAGGTTCTGGTAAAACATTGATTGCAATAAGATTGATTAAAAGACTGAGAAAAACATTGCAGAAGCCATGGGGGGAAGGTGGAAAACGGTGTTTCTTTCTAGTCAACACTGTTCCATTAGTAATCCAACAGGTAAATTGAAATTTTGTGCTGCTTATCGTATGATAGTGTTATTGTATCAAAATAGATGTAGTCAAGACCTCATGTTTAAAATTAAAAGCAAAATACAGGAATTCAAGCACATTTCTAGTATAAGTTTAAATTCACTATTGTCAATAATAAACATTTTTCAGAATGTGAATGTCAATATTGAACATTTTTCAGAAAAAAGTTATAGAACAGTTATGTCCAGTGTCTGGAGTGGGGGGCTTCAGCAGTGAAGATAATATTGACCTTTGGGATAAGGCCAAATGGGACACCGAGCTAAGTAAACATCAGGTGGGGATATTGGATAAAAGTATATACAGCATATTTTAAGATAAAATATTTGAGGTAGGTAATGTTAAGTAACAGTTGTAGATTCTAGCAAATCATCTTATATTTTTATATAATGTGAGCAATCTTAAAATTATAAAATAAGTAGTAATAATAAATTTATTATTTAAACACAGTATGGGTGCGTAGCCCATCACAATATCATCCAGATTAAGGAAAATATGAAGAATTTGTTATTTTATATCAATATGTATAAATGCAAACAATTGCTAAATAAATTGCTTAATTAGTTTACTAAGAAAATTCAACTGATTGAATCACGCAAGCACGCACACACAGGTACGCACAGACACGTTCACACAGACAGACACGCACATACAGCACGCACACAGACACGTGCACACACACGCGTACGCACACACACACACACACGCATACACGCACGCGCACACACGCATGCGCACACACGCATGCGCACACACGCACGTGCACACACGCAAACACACACGCACATACACACGCGCACACACGCACATACACACGCGCACACACGCACATACACACGCGCACACACGCACATACACACGCGCACACACGCACATACACACGCGCACACACGCACATACACACGCGCACACACGCACACACACAGCACACACACACACAGCACACACACACAACAAACACACACAGCACACACACACAGCACACACACACAGCACACACACACAGCACACACACACAGCACACACATACACACACACAGCACACACACAGCACACACACACACCACACACACACAGCACACACACACACCACACACACACAGCACACACACACACACACAGCACACACACACACACAGCACACACACACACACAGCACACACACACACACAGAACACACACAGCACACAGAACACACACAGCATACACACAGCACTCTGTGTGTGTGTGAAACACCGAGCACCGATTAGGTAATTCAGTACTGAATGGGATCTTTATTGAATATACTAGTCGGGACTAACTATAAAACCACACTGTAAACTATACTGATATAAGAGCTGTATTATTTAAGCATGTCTCAAATGGCTGATGAATAGATAATTATTTATTGAATTTCCTAAAGATCTTAACAATTTTTTTTTGCGTACATAAGATGGCGTGATCTATCACACCACTCACGCCATCTTGTCGCTAAAAATACAAAATTAATCACACAACAGTTGTTTCAACTCATGAGTGGTTTACGTATTTAATACGTTCCGTACCAAGCGTAATTCCGTTGAGTTTCCTGCTGGCCAAAGTTTTACTGTCAACGCACTAGAACGATAGCGGAGAGATATGCGGGAATACCAACAATGTAGCATTAGTAGGTCCGTACATAGTCGATTATCTGCATTTAACGTATATGGTAACGAATTGTTTAAATTGCCCAAGATAACGTATTGTTTCAACGAATATCATGCGACTTCAATTCTACCTCGAACTCTTATAATACATTTATTGTGAAGATATGTGCCTTTGGGCATTCCTCCAAGGCGTTATTTAAGACATTTGGTTTCTTATAAAATACTAGTTTGTTTTTGAAAAACGACGGGCCCTGTAAACCATAATGTATCAATTAGGGCACTCGGTAAAATTCTTCTCGAGGGACAGGCTACGGGGCTTATATTCGTTACCACATGAAACCCAATGTGAGACGCTTTCTTGTTGGTCAGTATATCTGATGTACGATTGGCTACAAACGTTTTACATCTGCTTGTATGGCTATTAAGCCGAGCCAGAATATCAATAGAGTCGGTCCAAGCTTTAATATTGTCCTTAGGTATGTTTAAGATCCCTGCAGTTTTTATCACAAGAGATGAAAACAAAACTGTATGTAAATTCGCTTAACGAGAGCTACTCAAGTTTTTGCAACTAACAAAGAAATAAAAATGTTTGCTTCCTTATTCATGTGACGCAAGTACACCACGGTTGAATACGCTCAGATCAAATTTAAATGTCGCTATATGTACGATACGAGGGCGACACTGAAAGTTCTAAGAAAATAAAAACCTGAGCTAACTAGCAAGTTATTATTTTAATTTCAAAATAGTTTCCATTTACATCTATACATATGCTGGATGCGATAAAACCACCGAGAAGTACACTTTGCTCACTCGTTTTTACGGGGCTTCTGGAATGCAGCCACTTTTTCCTGGACGTCCATAAAATATTTTCCTCGAAGTTTTCCTTTTATTTTCGGAGATAAATAAATATCGCAAGGTGCGAGATCTTTGACGTATGGCGGGTGACCCAGCAAGTCCACGTTTGACGTCGCCAAAAAACCGATCATTTATCGGGCGGTGTGCGAGGAGGCGTTGTCGTGGTGCAGGAAGATCCTACAGCGAGGTTGTTTCTTTTGAACTTTTTCCAAGACAAGTAACAAACAATTGTTAATATTCCACAGTAACTGGCTTGATTTCTTAAATATCGTCGAATAATGACCGGTCCTTACGAACAATGAGGCCATCTTTTTTCCTACACTTCGACTTCTCTTCAATTTAGTTGGCAACTCCTCAGAAAGAAACACCCAGAAAGAAGCAGATTGTTTCTGGTTTCCGGATAGCAAAATCCAGCTTTTGTCACCCGTAAGTATATTGAACATAGAATTTGAGTCGCCTCTGTTAAATCTTTGTATGATTTCGCGACACCAATCAGTACGACAGTTTTTAGTCTTCGGTTAATAAATGAGGTATCCGTCGGGCACAAAGCTTTCTAACGTCTAAATGTTCGTGTATAATTTTTTGAACTTAACTCGTCGTTGTTACAGTCGTCGCCGTAGAAAACTGTTCCTCGCACAGAGTTGTCGACTTAAATGACATCGAAAGTCATAAAAATCGTAGTACGAAAAATTTCTCGCGTTAAATTCATACTGACGTGACAGACTGTTTTCAATTAGGCAGGCACCAAATAGTAAAACAAAAGAGTTCTATTTTCAAAATTTAAACTAGTTTTCTTATTGTATTATTTACAAGTGGCCAGTTCTAAAAAACTTTCAGTGTCGTCCTCATAATAACATACCAGTTTCAGTCTAAGATGAATTTGAATATAAAATATATATAAAGAAAAAAATTATAAAGAGTGGAGCGCCCAGAATCCGAATTCTGGGTCCGGTTGTTGCATCGATTAAAATAGTCAGATTAGAATAGAATCTACCTAAAAGAAACAGTATATGGACGTCCCAGTCTCATTAGATATAAACATTAGTATCATGATGGCATTACAGGTGATCGTGATGACATGTCAGATACTTGGCGACATGCTGACACACAAGTACATTCGCCTGAATGATATCAGTCTGTTAATTTTTGACGAGTGCCACCACGGCGTGGAGGACCACCCCATGCGTCTCATCATGAAGCACTTTCAGAACTGTCCCAAGCACCAACAACCCAGAGTGTTGGGTGAGTTCATACACTTTTTTTTTTTACTGTATTTCGTTATTACTATTTTTTAACTTGTCCGAGTAACAAAATCCAATAGAAGTAGAGTACTAAATATGTAACTAAAACCCGCAATAACTGACTATAGAAGCTACGACCAGGTGTTAATCATGTATTATTAGTAATAAATGTAAAAAATATCTTTTAACTTATACAAGTTTACAAATAATCGTTAATAAAGCTTTTGACAAGAGAGTTGCTAATTTTTACTTTCATCAATCAATGTTGGTATAACCCTTGTTGCTAGTATGACGCATGCGTGCTTGAAACTTGATCGCAATTAATGAGATTTAATAGCAATGCTGTATTATAAACTATTTCTGAATAACTTCGTACATCTCTTGAATCCTCTGATCCTTATTTCTCGAGGTTCTCTAATAGACACTATATTTATTCCATCTATTGTGACACTTGTATAAGTTATACCTATTTTCAAGTGATCACCCTCATACAGTCTTGTATCGTATATTAATAAAACGAAATATATTTATTTGGTATTCAGAACAAATAGTGTTTAAAAAAAATAAATATTTGTTTCTTATTCCAAAGAGAGATATATTTTTTCATCTTGTCATATAATAAGAACTATGAAAACAACTTAGTATTGAGTGAATTCTATTAATATATTATATATATTTGAAAAGATAGATAAATAAATGTGTCAAGTTATTAAATACCCTTCTTACTCTGGCAGGCATTAGTCTCAGCAATTTCCCTCAATAATATCAATAATTTATTTTTAGCTAACAATGCTTAATTAATGTCCAGGTTTAACGGCAACCCTGCTTAACAGTAGTGTGAAATTTCACAAAGTACCAGAAACACTTCGGGATTTGGAGACGACGTTTCAAGCAACCATCGCGACGGCGGATAGTATAGGACAGGTTGCTATGTAAGAATGTAACTTAAACATTATATAACTTACGATAAAGTGTATAAAGTTAAGATCGTACAAACACAACGAGCTGTACTTATTTATTTATTTATTGATTTATGGACACACGGAATATAAATAAGTAAAAAAGCACAAAGAGTAATTCGTACAAAGGCACTGCTTATTTAATATTGAAATTTCTTCCAGCAGACCTGTGAAAGGAGAGTTGTAAATGAGAGGCAGTATATGTGTGCAATAAAAAAAAAAAGATAAAATAGACGATAAATAAAACAATTACAATCAATATTAATATTTAAAATTTATAAAATATAAGGAATAAATAAATTTTCAATACACCTAAAACGATATCCATATATATAAATATATACACACTTATTTATTTACATAGACAGGTAGTACTCTTTAACTCGTTTTTTAAATATTGAAAGGGACTTAGAATTACGTATAATGTAAGGTAATCCATTCCAAAGTCTTACTGCTTGAACAGTAAAACAACGAGAATAAGGTTGCTTTTATGTGGGGGAAATTTAAGGTTTGCTCTAAGATGTGGCCTACATGGAGAATTTTGCAGCACTTACATCTTGTCTACCCGTGAACACGATTGCTGCAAAGCATTCGAAACGTCGGGTTAAAATAAAAATGTAACCAAATTATACGCGAGTTTTGATCCGTAAAAAATAGTTTTATTTGAAATGTGTACTCGGAATTATTAAATTTATGAATATTTTACGAACATCAGATGTGTTTTTTAAACATATATTGGTTATAACATTTTAATTTATTTGAATTTATTTCTCAACGACTATTCTTTATATCGTTTCGACGATACAAGTGGATTTTTTATGCTTCCAAAAAGGATGGTGCTCTTAAAAACTCAAAGCATACAAAATAAGGTCTCACAAAAATAATATTTATGCTTTGAGTTCGCCCGACCAATAGCCAGCTCATACGATGTTGTTTCCTTCTCGATTATCGCAGCTGTTGCATCTTGGAGCAGTCGACGTATTCCGAGTGACCGTTGCGTGATAAATGTTACAGAGAATATTCCTCTATATTGTATAGTTGTACTCCTAGTAGACCAAGTTTCCAGTTTTATCTAAGAATAATTTGTTATTATTGTAACAATTATTCGGTTTCTCGGAATTCTTAAGCTTCTAGTGTTTGACAGTTTTTTATTTTATTATTATCTAAAGCACCATTACCCGCAGGTTCTCTACCAACCCCAAGGAGCTGGTGATCTACTACGGTCAGCCGCAGGCCAGTGGGGCGGCTGCCGAGGCCACGCGGCTGCTGCTGGAGCTGAACAAGATCGTACATAAGTTCGAGTTGCCGAATCACGTTAAGATACACAACTTGAAACTAAAAGCTGGTCAGCATGATATAAGCACGGATCCCAAAAAGGTAGGTTTATTAGTTCATCTATGACCGCTAGGAATGTGACCTAAAGAGTTGAAGATACTACTACTACATTTTTTTTTTTTTTTTTCGTCTATTTGTTTGTGTATGTAGTTTTGTGTGTAATTAAGTATATAAATAAATAAATAAATACTACTACAAGCTATGTTTGATCTCGCTCATTTAGTGACTGCAGCCTGCCTGATGTTAGAAGTTCGTAACTATACCATGTATATGACTTCTTTCTTGACTTTTATGTCTTAATCGTTCTTTTTAACAATTTTTATATTGTTGGTATTACTTTTTAATATAAATATTAATATAGTTTTTTTATATAAAACTATACTTTGTGTCAAATAACGCAAAAAAATTATTGACCCGACTTCTACCACATTCTGTAGTTTATCGTTTATCACACAAATTGTCGCTCCACGCGTTTCATAATGCTTCAATGACGTGTAAGAATGCAACTTTCAAATTTCACATTTTAAGGTTGTTTTTTTTACGTCACAAGTATATTATTAACTATGCTTATTGGCCAAAATATATGGCCTTATAGGCCAAAGTTGTAAATACTGTAATCGTTATTATTTAAATCTCAAAATTTTTATCATTTTTAAAATAATAAAAAATTTTACTTACATCTTTTCATCTTCAGTTAATATTTTTTATAACTTCAATATATTTCGTTTTCTAGTTGTTAATAAAGATTGTAAATTACATTAAAAAAAAATATATATAATTTTTCTGACCCCCAAAAATAAAAAAATTGGAATTACTCATGTCCTTTTTCTTTTATCACCGTCCAGTGGTCAGGTTCTCATCTCCTGGCGAACACTTCGTTCTCATTCCGTGTTTGCGAAGCGCTTTGTTGTTTAAAAATAATATTTCTTTTGTTAAATATATCGTTACAGGATTTTATTTTATTTGAGATCAATTTGAGTAGTTTAACTAGAAAAAATAAAAAAAAAATGAGTTCATATTCAATGTTTATTGCTAAATAAAATTTTTAACACAGAAACGAAGTATTAGGATATATTGTTGCAAAAATGTTGACCAGACCTGCTCTCACCTCACTCAACTCTACTCTACTAAGGTACGCACATTACGGCGCTTTAGCGATTATTGTCATAGTTTTGTTATATCATTTACAAAAATTGGATATATTGGAAGTCAGGGTCAATAAACTTTTTTTTAGCGCCAATGGGCACAAGGTATGGTAGCGTAGATTTCCCATACAAGGTTGAGAGTAACCGAAAACTGTCCTCAGATCGTGAAGGCGGTAGCCAAAATAGTGGGATCGATGGCCGAGACGCTGAGAGAGATGGGCGTGTTCGCGGGCGCTTTGGGAATTCTAGCGAACATTATAGCGCTGGAGCGCCGCCGGCGCTGGGCGGTCAGCGAGCCTGAGGAGCTGCTGTACAGCGTCGCCATCACGCACGCCGTCGAGTGAGTGTCATGTATAGTGGACCGTCTGCTCAATATACTGTATCCCTAGTACTGTCATCCGCTTAACCATGGATGCTGGGATTATCCAGCATTTCATTAATCAACAGAAGAGACACTAGAGGAGAGCATACATCCTTAGGTAATATTGGTGTTCACGAACTTAGGGCTTGAGTTATAACTGTCGAGAAAGAACTGTATCTTCCGCCTAATGAGAAAGCTGATGAACCTGTTGCATAAAGTTTCGGGAAGCCATTAGTATAAGTCAAAAGAATTGCTTTGTTCCATACACGACCGAAGGCTATCGCTAGGTCCAGACTAACTGCTCGGCCCTCCCCCTTGCTTTCTTTGGCCGCCGATTAACAATGTGTTACATACATATAAAATAATGATTGTAAGTATGTAAATGTCTATATATTTTTTGTATGTGCAAGGATATATGTATATGTTTTTTGAAATATTATATATAAATAAATAAATGCTTAATCCATATCTGGCAATGTTCAAAGCATCCTCAATTCGGGTATTAAACTTGGTGTTGGCAGCGTGATGGTTGGCAGACCATGGTCGACCATGGTCGCCCATACTCGATTTTGAGGAAAAAAAAATGCCCAGAAGATCGGCTTTTTTCACTTTGTAGAACAGGATGTCATTTCCCATGTTCAATGACGTAAGAGATGGCTTGCAGAAGTTGAGGTGGGCAATTCCTCGTAGTCCCCGGAACTATGGTGTCCCGAGAAGATAGCTTGACAGCTATTTCCTAATTTGACGATATACTTAGGCTAGCGATTTTCCGTTTGAAAAATCTGTTTTTGAATTTTCTGTTTAACATTAGAGTTCGGATTCCTATTATTAGCGCCGCAGCGCTTGTCGCTTGTAAGCAGCAGTTGCTGTGACATTCACACTGAACAAGGGCCGTGATTGCGTCGAGTTAGAGATCTGTGAACCTATATTTTTTTCACTAATGTAAACCAAAAAAGTAATTATATATGTATTTATTTCTTTATTAACGGATTTCAACTCTTTCAGAGCTCGTGCCGTTCTTTTGGAATCAATGAAAAAGCATACAGGTTACGAAAAAATTATCCGCCATTCCGCAGAAAAAATTATTCAGTTGTTGAATATTTTGAAGGAATATAATCCAGAATATATTTCGTCAGACAAAGGTGAGTTATTTTTGCCTCTTTTTGTTACCCGAGAAGAGTATTTAACAATACAATGAAAAATATATGTCGTCCATTAAAATATAACCCACACCTTTTCAGTATCAATGGAAGTGAATAAAGAGAAGAATGAATTAAGTGCCATAATAATCACACAGCAGAGGTTTACTTCTAAAATATTATACAACTTACTAAAGGAAGTCATAGAAGCGAACCCGAAGGAGTTCGGGTTTCTGAAACACGATTTTATAGTCGGATTCAACGTTTCGCCCAATAACATCTCCAGGGAGCAATATTACAACAAGAAGATGAGCGAGCAACGCCTTCTTCAGTTTAAAAACGGGTGAATATAAGATAAAATATAACAAGTAAGCAGAGAACACGGCTAAGGCTCGGTGTGTCGTGGCAGGGAGCTGAACTGCCTGGTGTCGACGGCCGTGGTGGAGGAGGGCGTGGACGTGCCGCAGTGCGCGCTCGTGCTGCGGTACGACGCGCCGCTGGAGTACCGCTCATACGTGCAGAGCAAAGGTGGGACACGAAGGAGGTGGCGGAGGAACCGAAACACGTCTGCCGATATTATAGAGGCCTTTGCTTTTTCTTTAAGGTCGGGCCAGGAGCAAGACGGCGAGTTTTGTGATATTGGTGGATAAAGCCAATAGAATGAAATTCGAGGGCCAATACAGCGAGTACCGGAAGGTCGAACAGTACCTGCAAAGTGTATGTATATTTTACCTATCTTCGGTTAACGTTTGTACTATATTATAATATATACGTTTATATTCAAGATGCTTTACGGAGAGACGAATAGAAACTGTCCCTCTGAAGATGAAGTTGACAGAAATCTGTATAGAGATGAGGAAGTCGCACCATATGTCACCCAGAACGGAGGTATTTATTTAAACTATTATTATGTTTTCCAAAGAGACTGTGTAATCATAACGTTGTTGCTTAAACTGCTGGACTGATTGTTTTGGAATTGATATAAAGGTAGCTTTATAGTTTGTACTGGTAACAAAAGTCAAAATAAATTCTTTTTTCAGTTATATACTTATATTATATTCACTGTTCCTAAGTATCACCTACATTGATTCAGTCATAGAATTGACTGTTTGAATCATTGTCATAATCATAATATCTAAGAATAAGTTACAATTTGAGTAAAGCACGAAACCGAGAACCGGTTATTCAAAATTAATCAATATTGTCGTCAATCCAAAATGATTATATTCGTCGTACATCAAAGCGATTATCGATATCGATTGGTCTGTGGTGTACAAGTATATGAAATGAAAGGTGTTTGAGGTGTACAAATAATTGAAATTACCAAACAATCGAAACTAACGGTTCCAATGATCTTACACAATTTATTGATCGAATAAAATTATCTATATCCTCTTCAACCGGTGGCCAATAATCAAGACCAATAATTACTGCAGCGTTTCTGCCGGCGACGTCGGCGGTGAGTCTGGTGAGTCGCTACTGCGGCCAGCTGCCCCACGACCGCTTCACCACGCTGATGCCCGGCGTGCTGCAGGAGCAAGCTGCACCCGGGGACATGCGATACATCGTTACCTTTATCATGCCGATCGCCTGCCCTGTTAAGGGCCCCATTCGGGTTCGTACTCCCCTCCAACTTTTCCCCTTTTACTCCTTACGACGTGTTAATGTACTCCAAAATCACAGGGTCGGCCCTACAATTCTACAAGATCGGCGAAGAGGTCGGCCGCCCTCAACGCGTGTATCAAGTTACACGAGGCGGGCGAGTTGGACGATCAGACTTTATTGCCCAAGCCGCGGGGGTCTGTATCTTTTTACGATATTAGATAAGTCCAAACGATAGTTAAAAAAATATAAAGAATATTATAATAAGTATAGAAAAAACATGAATTACATCACCAAAAAACAACATTTTTAAATTGGACCACGAATTCTAAAAGTGAATATATCTCTCAATACTATTCAATATTTTTATTTCTTTTGACTTCAGTTTAGTTTCATTGTAATTATTTATTTGTTCAAAGTTATAGGTATTAAAAAGATTCTCCATTTAAATTTTTCAGAAAAATAGACTTCGAAGATGTGGACGTGAAGGCTTGTTTTCCGAACTGGTGCGAGGAACACACAAACAACGAGGACGTACCAAGACCGGGGACAAAGAAGAGGGTCCGGAAGCACCCCATATATGTGAGTAGAGATAATATTATAATTTTAAATAAGCCTACGCGATCGTCAAGAGGCACCCGACCGCGGCACGCAAGAACGGCCTCCGGTGACATCACCTCCACCTCCCCTCTTCACGGGTAACCAGCAATCGTGCTCGCAGACGGCAAATTGCGATAATTCACCTCCACCGACGTCTTTATTTACGGTCGGGGTTACCGAGGGACGAGCGAACAACACTTCCCAAGGTGAACGATGATCTGTGACCGTTGCTCACATATGGTATTTAGAGGACGATCTTCCGTGAGAGTATGTTCCCCAATCCGAAGTCCGCAATCGGGTCACTACAACTAAACTCCTCTTCAATGCCGTCGCAGTACCCCCGCTGCCTGAAGGGCGCCCCCAGGGTGTCGGGCTGGCTGTTCCACCTGCACGTGGTGGTGTCGCAGCCGGCCTGCGCCCCCCCCGGCAACCCCCGCGAGGCCGCCCTGCACGCCCTGCTGCAGGCGCCGCCCGCCTACGGCCTGCTGTCGGCGCACGAGCTGCCGTCGCTGCCCGCCTTCCCCGTGTTCCTGGGCGTGGGTGAGCTGAGGACTCATCTCGACGTCAACTACAAATCCCTTTGCCTCCAGGAGGAGCAGTTCGAGCTCGTTAAACGGTGAGCATCACCTCTCATCATTTTTTAAGTATTCCAAAATAACATTTTATACTTCTGAGAATTTAATTAGTAATTAAATGTGTGATTATTTCATTAGATTTCATTTCTTCATATTCGATCAAGTACTGGCAGTTGCTAAAAAGTTTTTAGTTTTCAACGGCAAAGTCAACAATCTCTTTGTGGTTCCGTTAAAAGAAAATAACGGTTTCGAAATAGATTGGAATGTGATGCAGACATACCGAGAGATACGACCGTGTACGGAGCCGACGTTCCAAGTTAGTATCATCATTTTATAGAAAATAACTTTACGATATATTTTAGAATCTAATTATGTTTTGCGTTATTTTAGGAGAGAACGTCTCAGCATGTCACAAAGGAGACGTACAATAACTGTGTCGTGACACCCTGGTACAGAGGAACTCTACACGCTGACAGGTATATATTATGTGTTATTCCGTTAGTTTTAATTTTCATTATGTGTAATTTGTATGTTTTTACCCTGCTTTAGATACGTTATTTATATAGTATTTTGTTGAACTACTTTCGAACCCAATATTCTCCATGTGAATGTGTTCGGATAAAGCGGAATCGTGACAAATATTTATATTTATGTCTATTCAAAGCAGATAAACAGACGGAACGATTATTGTTATTAATGTTTATTATTTGAATAATAATACCTAATGTTTCAAAAAGATACATCGTATCCAACGTCCTGGAGTACCTGACACCGTATTCCAAGTTCGATGGAGACTCGTTCGAGACGTATGCGGACTACTACGCCAACAAATACAACTTGGAGATCGTGGGCGACAGGGACCAACCCCTCCTCGAGGTAAGCTATGAATATTATCACTAAGTGTTTTATTACTAAAGTTCAATCCGAGAACTTACCCAGTTCCGAGCCACACGTTCGCTCGTCTATTTCTATAAATTTAATCGACTTCAAATTTGCCAAAGTAGAATCTCAACGCCGATCGGATTAAACGGTTGCAGGTTATCGAAGCGATTTACGACGGCAGATGTCGAACATTACGTTCATTAACACTCGGCACTCATTCTAACAATTGTTCTCTCCGACGCTAGTGAAATTGGAGCGATGCCTCCTCGTCCCGCAGGTGATCAACATCAGCACGCGCATGAACTGCCTGCTGCCGCGCGCCGCCACCATCCACGCCTTCACGGACAAGCAGCGCCGCCTGGCGTCGCAGGCGCAGGGCGACGACAAGCCGCGCGCCTTCAACGAGCTCTTCGTGCCGGAGTACTGCGTCAAGTACGACTTCCCCGGAGCCCTCTGGTACCGCGCCACCATGCTGCCCAGCGTGCTGCACAGGTGAACACAACGACCCCATGAGAACAGAATGATAAAAGATATAAAAATACTAGAGGATCCCGATCATCAGACGATCCGAGCGTCGAAAGTTGTCCCTTGGGTGTATTCAGAAGGAAATCCATCAAAGAGGGCATCACTTCAATCTATAACACTATAAATTGACGTTTGATAATATAATTGTTGTTTACTTCAGAGTGACGATGCTGCTAGTGGCTGACGAGCTTCGGGCTCAAATAGCAACCGAAACTAATATGGGAAGACCCCACTTGGTCAAAGGTAATCGTATTTTGTTATAGATTTCCTTATAATAATTTAATGACTTTAATAATTTATTCCGAAGCACCGTAATGAGCCGTGGCCGAAACGCAGAGGCACTACCTACCTTTTTTTAAAGTTTTTTTTTTTGGTTTCTTGTACTTGCATTGATTATTGATAAATAATTGATTTCATTAAATTTTAATCCTACAGGTGAGAGCTGGCTTCCAATAGAAGTAGATCTGGCCGTGGCCAAGAAGTCGTTGTTATCTGATTTAGAGGAGCCCCCACCAATCCATAGTATTGACAGGTAATATAAGTCATCTATATTGTTTTCATGTTCGAATAGATTGACTATACTAAATTTTTTTCATATCGATTCAAGAAATTGGATATCGTGTGTTTAAATATGATTAATAGTAAAATGAATCTGTATCTATATTCCTAGGAAGAAGCAATATTTCACCAACGAATTTGTCAAAATTGAAGGCTATTAACGTTGACTTCTTTCCTTTAGAATAAATAATCCTACCGACGAGGGCGTACAGAAAACTCTCAACATCATGTCTCTAAAGGAGAGCGTGTATCAGATACAGAAGAAAAAGGTCTCCAAAATGTATCCATGGGATGTGAGTATTCTATTTATACATAAATATACTCGTATATCGTAAAAGACTCAACAAAAATTCCCAACTAACAGGAAAGCACCGAGCCGACGGACATTGAACGTAATTTGTCACATATAAACATCATGGATATAGAGTGTTACGACAAGTTCATGACGATGCCGATGTTCACCCGCGAGTCTCCCCCGCGGCTGTCGCTCGTGCGCTCTCCGCCCAGAGCCACGGCCGCCGCCATACTGCCGCCGCCGCTACAGTGAGTGCCTCAGATACATACGTCGGCAAAGCATGTTTAACTTCCAATATTTTCGGAAATAAAGTCTGCGTACCCTAAAAACTTAAATTGTAACTTTGACGTACGTAGGTATGACGCTTGCATCGCGCTACTGCGGCTGGGGCGGGCGGGCCCCCCGCCGCACGCGCCGCTGGCGGGGCCCCCGGGGACTCCGGCGGGCCCTCAGCCGCGGGCGCTGCTGGCGGCGCTCACGACGGTGGGCTCGCACGACACCTGCGACTTGGAGCGCGCCGAGACGCTCGGGGACTCCTTCCTGAAGTACGCGGCCAGCCTCTACCTGTTCCACAAGTTCCCCGGCTTGGACGAGGGACGGCTCACCAACATCAAGGGACGCCTCATCGGCAACAGGTGACAAATAGCAAAGAGTTATCTTGCTTTAAAGTTTTGTAAATTGATTTATCTTAAATGTATTAAAAGGAGATATTAAAAATATTAGAAAAAAAATATTATTAGAAAAATATATGAGCGCTCTATTTGAAAGTTTATTTGAACGAAGTCGTTAGAATACAGTTTATAATATGTAATGCAGTCATTAAAAAGCCTAAGCCTTTTGTTCAAGTGCGTTTACTTTTTTTCGTGGTTTATTGTCTTCTCTATTCTATATTGGTTGAGTTCCTCTATAATATGTAATCCATCATTTTGTGATGGAGGTCATCTTAAATTAATTTTTCTTCACATGTATTGTTTAGATTGAATCTTTCATTTGTTACTAATATTAAACAAAAATATCCATTTTTTATTTTTTATCGACAGTAATATTGATTGTATCTAATTGCAATGTCAACGGAACTAAAGACGAGTTTCAAAATTCAGCGCAATCGATCGATGTTCACTAGATTAAAATTAGTTCAAACATTTATTTTACTCACCCACACACAAACCAAGAGTTTTTGATCTTTTTTACCCATGTCAGTTCTTTTACGAGTCAACGTACAATATCGATTATACTTTGCCTACTTTAAAGGTGACATAAGATTGATAATCGGTCCCAGATGGTAACCCTGTGTGTGTACAGGAACCTGCTGTACGCCGGCCTGGCTCGCGGGCTGGGCGGCCGCATGAAGGTGGAGCAGTTCAGTCCGCGGAGCGACTTCCTCCTGCCCGCCTTTCTCGCGCCGCCCGCCCTGGCAGACTTCATCACGAGCCGCCGGGTGAGAACGAAGGATTTGTTTTATTTATTTTACTCGGTCGACTACTACATCGTTAGGAAATTTCATCGTCCCTTTTTAATTTCGTTATCAAATCAGATTGAAACGATAATGCATAATGCGACGTTGGACGTTTAGGAAGTAGATCACAAAATACATATTTGACGATAACGTTAAGTGTTTATTTTTCATTATCGAACATTATTACTATTGCCGAGTGGAAATTAGCATCTTATAAGTTACAAATCTTGGAATTATTATAAAGACAGATAAGATAGTTATTTAAGAAATTTCACTTTTATTATTTAATAGAAGTGTTGTTATTCGATGTTCGAGAGGTAGTTCACTATAATATGAAATCAGAACTCCAATCGCAAAACAACATCTAACATACAGAGATCAATCATACTAAATGTAGGAACGGCTCTCAAAGTTGCATGTAAATGTAATTTGAAATAGCTGTGCCACCTGGTCGTCGAAGCAACTAATAGTATCGCGTGTGCATTTTGTTAAACTTGATGAATTCCGCGACTGCTTCGAAGACGTCGTCCACGAGCTCTTTAGGAGTGTGCATGGCCGCGAAGTGACCTCCGAAGTCGAGGGTCGTCGAGTGTACCAAGTTTGTAAATTTGTCTCGTAGGATCCAGTCCGGCTGATAGACTACTTCGTGGAGGAAGTTTACGGCGGCCGTGGGCACTCGGGTCGGAATGCTGCCGATAAATAATTATTGCTAAACATAATATCCTAATAATATAAAAGACGATATTCTTGAAGATCTCTTAGTATTCCCTTATTTCATTAGTTAACGATTAACTCATCTATTGCGTATATTTAAAATGAAAGACTCACTCGTGTACGACGAAAACTTCGGACCACGCGAAAGCCTCGGCGTATATCCTCATAGAGTGTGTGATGGACCGGTTGTCCCACATGATGGTGACGGTGTCCAGCAGGTCGTCTGTGTTTATGTGGTCGAGGCCGCCGTGAGGGGTGTCCAGCTGTCGCCTGTTGCTGCAGACGCCTATCTTCTCCAGCAAGTAGGCCGCCATGCCGGCCGGCGTGTCCGTGAGCGCAGCACCTGCAGTAGCAGAGCGATACTCAAAGCGTTCATATTCCGTTCCCGTCCTATCAGATCTCATATATTTTACAAATTGTAAATGTTACCTATCGTATCGGGCTTCGTCGCTTGCAGGTGGAAGTACCCGCTCTCTCTCATGAGGTACGAGAACATGTCCTTCATTGGGTACATTCTGTGTCTATGTTTCTCTTCTACGATCAGACTAGGAAACAATGATCCTATGACGTATTTTATGTTGCTAATCTGTCTCGACGACACCGGCATATTTGTATGAAAACTGTAAATACAGGAGACTATCATTGGGATTGTAAATTATTTTTAACTCAGTCAATATGCAGAGAATAATTATCTTTTTTGTACAAGGCATTGATAAGTTTTTTTTTTATTACTTATTTAATTTCATGACATATAAAATGACTGTATAGTTCGAAAACTAGTATATAGTATATAGTTTGAACACTGTACATATTGTTACTAGATACCCACTCTCCCCATCCCCTCTTACCCTAATACTTCGCTTTGGAATATAGTCGCCATATGGGTGGCAGCCTGAGAGCCCCAGTCGCCGGCCTGTATGTAGAACTGATCGAAACCGAGCCTCTTCATTAGATTTCTCATTATTATACCAATTTGCATAGGATTTAGACCAGGTTTGTTCGTCCCCTAAACATTTACAATGAATCCAGGTAAAGATGATTTTTTTTTTGTTAAAGTATATATGAAATAATTATTTTATATGTATTTGAATTTACCGATTAATAAAAAAAAATAGGGCTAAAACATGAATATATTCATATATAACAAACTAGAAGTATCTAAATATCGGGGACAGAAGTATTATAACGTGAAAAAATGTGAAAATAAACATAATACATAGCATTGTGAGCGAGCAGAGCAGACGGGTCGACAGAAAAAAAATTACACGTGTATTTTTTTAGTTCACCTACTTTTCATTACTTGTTGTTTTATAAGGTTTATATTTAAAGTCTGTATTTACCTGAGAGTACCCAAACCCGGGTAGATCGACAGCTACGGTTTCAAAGACGAAATCATATCCTTTTCTGGGTTCTGTAAGCAGAGGGATGGCCATGTCGAACTCCTTGGAAGAACTCGGCCATCCATGCATTAAAAGCATCGGCAGTACCTTAGTTCCTGGCTTTGCTTTAGGTTTGACGTGTATATAGTGTATATCAAGTCCCTGTACTCGAGTTTTGAAATGTGGAAATCTATTTAAACGCTCGGCCCGCTCTTTGAAATTGTATTTCTCGAGCCAATAATTCAATAACTTATCCAAATATATCGTGTTCATTCCGTACTCAGACTGTATGCCTTCCATCGGTCGAGTGTAAGGACGTCTATTTCTTAATCTAGTCTTTAGATCTTCGATCATCTGTAATTACTAAAAGTATTATTTTATCTGGGTATTATGAAATCAACAGATAAGGATATGATAAAAAGGTTTGGCTTGTCGGTGCTTAGTGAAAAAAAATGTTTAAAATGATACCTACACTGTAAGGTTTATTAATTTATTATTAAATTTATCATAGAAAAAAATATATAAGCAGTTTAATGTTAATGAATTTTTTTTATATATCTCGGCTAGTTAGTTACTGTACTTTTATTGCTGTTGGCTCTAATTGTTACAATAATTAGTGTTTTGCGACACGCGATGGGGACAAGTTATAGCTAATAAATAACCCACCGTCTCACTGAACACAATCTTAAACGGTCTTATTGATGAGTCTTCTTCTTTCGGTCTACTGCCATCGCCCCACCATCTTTCGTAATCTAAATCCGGGAGGGCAGGTATCCGATGCAAGTAGAAATTAATTCCTAGCCCGATTGCAACGGCTGTGACCACAACAACGACACTCAATTTTAACATCTGAAATTATTTAAAAATATATAATTAAAACAAGAAGCGAATAAGAAAGCGTCGCGTGATTAAACTTGTTCCGTTATTGATGAACGAGGTTGAGTTAATACGCTCACGTGTTAAGAAGAAGGCTGATAATACAATGAAAATACTACATCTCGACAGACGAGTTTCACGTACAAACACACAATAAGACATCAAACAATAATGAGCTATACATATTAAGAGTATAAGTATTTTTTTTAAAAAACGACATCAGTTAAATATGTAAAAGTGTATATTAATTATTCTACATTATGTATTTCTATATACTAACAGTAGAAATGTTTTTCTCCGTAACTTCTACACGAATTTATATCGTTGGTAGTTCAGAATGATGTTAAAAAATTACAATGGTTATAAAAGATATGACCTTATTTATAACATGGAAGTATATAAATACACATATATTCAGTGATAACTTATGTTGCAAGGTATACATATTATGACCGTTAGTGTGTAGATAATTAACAAGTTGAAACGTGCTTAATATTATAACATAAATAAACATTTATCAACTATCGCCAAAACATTTTGTGATAACTTAGAGATTATTAAATAGAATAGTATCACCCACTTACAACAACCATACCTTGAAACGTCAGACGTGTAAAAAAATCAACAATAAAAACGGTATATTCAATTAATATTTATGACGCTATATTTATATAATTCTATAACGTATTCCGGAGTACAAAGTGGGTCATATCTCGTTAAAAACACGCTTTCACTTAAGACTCGAGAACAACGCTTTTAATAATATTTTATAAGTAACATTGCAAATTATAAAAAAATCACCTTAAAATGTATTCAATGAAGACTACGCACTTTCTCACTTAAAGACTTGAACCTCAAACACTGGAACATACGTGAAGGTAACACACGACACGTGCGCTGGCGCCGGCTCTCGGCACCGAAATTGCAATTTGCGGATTAAAGAGCGTGTTGACATGAGTTGAGCGACTGCCTATCTATAATTTGGCCTCGACCTTGCACACATGGAACTTAGAATATAAAAGTACATGTCATTGTTTTTAAATTATAACTTTTTATAAGCATTTAATATAAAAATAATTCTAGGATATAAATATTAATATGTATATTTTATATAACTAGCTCTATATTCTCTTATTTCTATTATCTTATTTCTACTGAAACTGGCTATTTCATTAAAGTAATTTACTCGTTTTATCCATTATAGAATCTTACGTAATTGTTTTTTATTTTTTGTCTGTCTATCGATTTGTGTTACAAAATACAAAAACTATTTAAGATAAACACTAATATAAAAACAATTCGAATCTTCTTACCTATTAATTAAAATAAAGTTTGTATATATTTTATCGCTAAACGGACGGTGTTCTGTGAAACAGTGGGAGTAGTTCTGTTTAGTAAAGTCATCAGAAACAATACCTATATTATAAATATTACTTTCTAAGGCAGCGTCCGTTTTAGGTATTGTTCGGTATAATGTTACTAGACATGCGTCATTGAGTATATTGTATCATTTATTTAATGAGACACATTATTTAATAAAATACTTTTATTTTTTCAGTACTTAAAGAAACTAGTTAGCAGCGTGCGGCTGGGAACAAAGCCAAAAGATCGCTACTAAAAAAGCGCGCGCAAAATTTCCCCATGCAAAGTGTATGGGAAAAATTAATTTTTTGACTAATTACTGCAATTAGGCTAATGAGATTTGAGAGTTGTCACTATTTTTCAGCAGTGTAGCAGAATGAGACCTTTGATTTGAACCATCAACGATATTTTTCCCTTCAGTGGTTCTCGAGCTACAGTGTGCCAACGAAATCGCTTCCTGCATTAATATATAAGATACTTTGTAATTTTTATTTTTTGTGGCCATTTTAGTTGTTAGAGCTTCCTAATTACGGTCTTTCAAGCCTTTAATATTGCTACTTGCTTTTTATTGTGATATTTATAACAATAGCAAATAACACATACTGAATTAAAAAAATAATATTGTAACCTCAGCCGCTCAAGTCGAGTCGTCTGCTCGTTACTATTGTTTTCATTACTTATATAATTTAATAATATGAATACGATTATTTGATTTAATTCTTAAACAATTGTCAATTTAGTAACGAATTACAACACGTCGAAATTACGTACACCTTTAATCTCGTAACGGGCGAAAGTTACAGCCACTTTGTAGCCGAAACCGACACTAAGGCCGAAATTAATTTTTTTGACCGACACTTGCCAAAACCAAAACCAAACTTTGGGTAGGTCATTACTAATAAAGTAAGTAAATATATATATAACGACAACAAATCGACCCCTAAATTAGTAAAGCTTATAATAAACTTTCATATAATTTAATATCATAATAGTATTTTTTGCTGACTTCCACAACATTAAATAAATACGATGATATTAAATCATAGTACGTCGAAGATTTAACTCCAGCATGAATACACTTTTATCAGTTTGTTTTGGTTTGAGTAACAAAAGTCGCCCTTATTCAATTACGGCAGGTAACAAACAGACATACAGATTATAAATATATATATCAATGAAGTACAGTCTCTTACTAGCTCTGGTCATTTATCTTTTTTATAACAATGTATGCGTAGACAGATTTGGTTGTTTCACATAGATTATATATTCGACTAATTAATTATAATGACACTGTTTATTTTTTTTTCTTTTATTTTTACTTAAATTATATTTCAGTCACTTATGTAGATTCATTCATTATTTAACAATTACCTTTTCAATTTGTCATTTTTTAGTGAGTCTTATCTAACGCTATTAGTATATAGAAGCTAACTAGGTCCGATATTATAAAACATAGGATATATAGAGCATGTATTGCCTACGGTGGTGACGTACAAGATGTCGACAGATCCGGCCCACGTTCCTCATAGGGCTGCAGTTCTCCGCGGAGGAGGCGCTGTCGGGCGAGCTGTCCCCGGACACGCGCGCCGTTCTGCGGGAGATGATGGCGGACGTAGACCTGGCAGAGGAGGAGCCCGACGGGAAAGCGCAGAACGCGATGCAGCGATATGTCCAAATGCAGGCTGTGTCCGATAAGGTAGGGGCTTGTGTCAGCGATTAAACACACAGAGTTACATATTCAATAACAGGTCGGTAGGTGAAAGATCTCCTCGCCTCTTTTGCTATAACATTTACTACACGTGTGTGAGATGTACTCCGTGTACATCTCACACACGTGTAGTAGCCTCAATTTTATATTAATGCAATTGATAATCTATGTTGAGGTGGTATTTTTAAAAGAGCGAAAAGATTTCCAAGAACACTTGAACAATAACCGCTGAAGTAATTAGTGCAGTGTTAAGCATGTTGTTGTTCCGCCGCAGTCTGTAGCGGACTGTGTGGAGGCGCTCATTGGTACGTACTTGCTGAATGGGGGGATCCCGGATGCGGTCAAAGTGACGGAATGGCTTAAAATCTTACCACCACAGGTAAATACCACCCACGCTCAATAAACAATAAGACTTAGTAGTTATTGTATGATGCTTTTAATCTTCGAACATTTATTTATATAGTGTCTATATATGTGACATACAAGTATATATATTATTAATAATATTATTGATATTTAAAAATGAAACCTGGGACGTTTCTTTATCAAAGAGCTCAATCTGATTAATAATTAATAAATATAATAAGTAATTACTTTTATTAAGATATCGATATGATTGATAATTTTTAGGATAATTTTATGACATACCTACACAAGAAGGTGAGTACGGTCATAACGGAAGGGAAGGCGACGGAAGAGGAGGTGGAGTTTCTCCTGAACCACTGCAGGACCGACATCGAGGACATCATCGGCTACAAGTTCAATGACCCCTCATTGTTACTGGAGGCATGTTTTTGACAGCTTTTTATAAATCAATAAACATTAATTTAACCTTCGTCATACATTTGATCGCTGTATGTTATCAGTGTGTGTAGTGCTATATAGATATATGTATAGGTTTGCATAACATAGCATCTACTATCACATATCATTTTGATAAAGTCCAGACAGAAGTATAGGTCAAGCAAATTTTCTTTTATTTATCATGAAAATGCGAATTATTTATTAATCAAAAAAATATGCATACTATGTAGGGTTTAATACACATCCAAATTCTCTAGATCTAAAGTTTGAACTGAAAACGGCACCTTACAATATCTTATTCTATCCAAAAATACACATTCATATAATTTTCTAAAAATTTTCTAAAAATTTTGCGTGCGTGTGTGTGTGCGTATATGTATGTATGTGTATGTGTGAGAGAGTTGTCTTCCCTAGGTAAACATGATTTTAATAATGAACTGTCTATGTAGGCTTTGTCCCACGGCTCGTACATACGGAATAACTACACTCGGTCCTACGAGCGTCTGGAGTTCCTCGGGGACGCCATTCTGGATTTCCTAATAACTGCACATATTTTCGAAAAATGTGGAAAATTGACACCCGGCGAACTCACCGACTTAAGGTCCGCTCTCGTCAACAATGTCACCTTCGCGTCATACGTCGTCAAACTGGGGCTGCACAAGTGAGAGAAACATCCCTCATACTATTTACTAACCACAATTTAAAAAGACCAAGCCGGAATGTCTCGTCTTGTTCTTGTTTCAGATTCTTATTCTCGCAGTTCAACGGTTCTCTAGATAACGCCATCAAGAACTTCGTAGAGCATCAACAGCAGAGAGAGCACGACGTGTCCGAGGAGGTGCTGTACCTCATCGACGAGCAGGACTGCTGCATCGCGCAGTACATCGACGTGCCCAAGGTACTGGCCTGTAGCTCATGTAGCATGTTGGGGGTACATGCTTCTTTAAATTGAACCTGAATCGATCGATCGAACAGTACTATTGTTTTCAAAAGCTAAGAATTTAAATTCAAAGTAAAAATTTCAGATCGACTCAATTATTAGAAATAAATTTTTCATTTTTACCAAAAGATCATTTGAAATTCCATCACACGTTCCGATCCTCCGGAAACGCCGCAGGTTCTGAGCGATATCTTCGAGTCCGTGACGGGCGCCATATACCTGGACTGCGGAGGAGACCTGGAGCGAGTGTGGGCCGTCATCTACAAGATAATGCACAAGGAAATAAGCGCCTTCTCCATGTGCGTGCCCAAACAACCCGTCCGCGTGCTGATGGAGAGGATCCACGCGTGCCCCACCTTCGGGTGAGTCCCGCCTCGAGTCGATCGCCAGCGTGAGTATCAGTGAGTACAGAGTGTCTTTGTCCGCAGCAAGTGTAAGGAGTGTCCGTCGACGGAGTCGAGTGTCATGTGTCCAGTGTCGTTCAGTCGCGGCGGACGGCGCCAGACGGTGTACGGCGTTGGTGCCAACAAGGCGGCCGCCAAGAGAGCCGCCGCCAAGCTGGCGCTCAAGATACTGGCCGCCTGAGGCACCCCCCCCCCCCCACACACCCCACCTGTGTCGAACGGTTTTAAATACTTATTGCATTTTATTTTCTACCAGGATTCTACAGGGAGTATTAATTATATTAGGATGTGCCCGGTCTCGACGACTATTGGAACGGAATATTAGAGTATTTTTTATATGTCCTCAATTTTATTCTTAATTCACAATTATATTAATAAGAAGCTGTATCAGAATATTTAGATAATTATTTTATAATAATTGTTAATTAGTACGTATGTATTAAGTCTATAGATTATCTGAATATTAAAATAGTATTGTATTTAGGAGTTATCTGAGTATTGAAGAATGATGTTACTATAAATATATAAACATACTGATGTTTTCATTAATTTTTCTAGTGCTATTGGATGTATTTTACTGAACTCCAAACTGATCAAACCCGAGAAACAAAATTATTCTATATTCTATATATTAGAGATATTCAAAATAAATGTTCAAATCGACTTGATGAAACAAAAAACAAACTACTAATATCTTAAATTTTGACATCATCAGAATCAGAATCTTGAAGCTCTCAACAAAAACAAATAACTTTAATGTTATTATTTTTATTTTAAGACGTAATAAATGAAGTAAAAAGAAAATGGCGTCTTTAATTTTTAATTTTTATTTCTTGAATCGAGCGCAGCTGCTTTTATGATTATTGTTACACATTACAATGTGTTGATAATAACCCTTTTTTATATACTATTCACAACAGCTGGTATATCGAAATAAGAATCTAAATTGAGATTCTTTGTTATACAGAATATATTATTATATATTTGTCCTAGCGGGAAACTAATTATAATACGATTGCTCAAATGTAAGATAAAACTCCTCGGGCCCAAAGTGATCAGAGCCTGGCAGCTCCGGTTGTTGTCGAATCTTAGAAGAAAATAATCTTGAAAAAGAAGAAAACCCTTTAATACACGACCATGAGTGTCTTACCGATAACTATAATGATAAAAATTACATATATTATAGAGTTTTAAAAAAGGAAGACAAGAAGCCACGTTAACAAATGAGGTGTCTAAAGATACGTCTCGACGATGTCTAGGTGATTAAATAAAAAGAAAGTGAACATTTGGAAAATGAAGCTGTTCCTCGAAGAAAACTCGCTTTTGTTTTTATGCAATAACTCCCAAGGGAATCAACCGATTGGGGTGATCTGTATGTCAAAAGATGCGTATTACTTTTATCTAAACTATTGACACTAAATTTGAAACAAAAAATTTAAGATAAAAAAAAATTCAGAACAAAAACTAAAAATTCTCAAGAAAAATTAAAAATTTTCCTCTAAGGCATGATTCGGACCGGTCACAAGGGGTTTCAAAACAAGCGCCCTGTGGAACCTCAAAATCGACCCAAAGGATGGAAAACTAAAATGTATGAAGAAACTATATTTTAATAATAAAACGAATTATTTTCTTCTAGAATAAGCTTTAAAAAGATGACAATAGAACCAAGAGAACACACAAATTTAACAAAAAATTTGAGAAGCCTAGCGCAAATACAACGAAAATTATACGAAATATTAATTATTTAATACTGATTACTGTGTCGCTTATGTAAACTTTTGGTATTTATAAAAAACGGTTTTTACCTAATAACTCGGTGACTATTGCTACGTTAACCTATGAGGTGTCTAAAGATGCGTCTCGACGATATCTAGGTGATTAAATTAAAAGAAAAGCGTCACAGTTAAGACAGTAGCAGATTAGATGGTCCACTTTGGTTTAGACATTGAAATATTGGTGGAATGTCGAAAATAGGCAGAGTTGTGGAGGACAGCGATTTCTAGGTTCTAAAGTTTTTTGGTGACATTTGTGATTGTAATTTTTTATTAAATGGTCAAAGTGTGTCCCATAGAGTTAAGATGTGGAACGTTTTGAAATCGCACGCGCGAGTTCTTAAAAGCGTAAGATTGTAGCCAGTATTTACTCTATTAATTTTACAAATATGCGAAACTCATTCAGCAACAATGTTTCGCTCGGCTCCGCCTAATAATTTATGCTTAAGACACCTATGTACATATATAGAGATGACACTTTGAACGCCGCATGTTTTTTATCTAATCTGTTATTAAGTTCGGTATTTATTTTGAAAATCAAAAAAAAGTGACAAAATAGTTATATAACAGTTGCATTTTATATATTCTAATCAGTTACTATAAAAATTTACATTGAAATTCTTCAAAGATGTCTACAGAACTGGGAAGAACTGGCGAAAAACTAGCTACTTACTTAAAGCCTAATTAACATTTATAACAAAACTTGAAATAGCCTGTCAGACAGAGAATAAGCTAAAAGAATAGCTTTCCCTTTATTACCATAAAAGAATTACTCATTTTTCATGTCGAGTAACAGGTCAAGTTAGGTTGTGTTTGTTCCTCGAATTTATGTAAGCCATATTTAAGATATTTTTAAATGCACTGACAGCGACAGCGAGTGCATAGATTTGCTTAAATTTATCGCTTAAAGTATCTATGTCCGAAACAGTTAATTGCATAGATTGGTTTCTTTTATGAAAACTATTTCTATACATAACATACTAAATCACAATATTACATTATGCTATGAAAATTGTTATAATATTTGTGACAGCTCTATTTAAATCTTGATGCTATTTTAATACAAACAAAAAATAATCAGGACATTTAAATAAAGAATGAAAAAAAATGGATCTTGAATGACGTTCATATCATTTCCGAATGGGCTCCTGACCAAGATGATCTTTTTTCATGTAACTGTAAATCCTCCCTAACTTTAAAAATATCTAATAATATCTAATAATTACTTAAAGTGATTTACTAATGTAAAGCGCTCTCTTGTAAAATATTTTTTTATTGTGTAAATTATTATTATTAAAATAATTGTCACTGGTATTGATATTGTACAATTTTTAATTGTTCTCAATGCATGTGATAACGATATTGGTCTATTATTCGGGAAATATCAAGTAACACCAAATTTAAAGAGCAGTGTTTTGTTTTTCCTGAAATAAATTTTACCCTAGTGACACAACAGGGTTCACTATTGAGCGAATCATCTTTACAGACATCCTCTATCTTAATGTTTAAAGTTTCAAAACATTTTATAATACTACATATTTTTTTAGGTATTGACTGCGACGAAAGGAAAAGAAATTAGAAATGAAGATAAAAACTTTTTTATGAGAGTCAGAGGAAGGTTCTTTATGTGAATTTATTTGAGATAAAAGATTGAAGTTGCATGCTTTCCTTTTACCAGATTTGCACATTATTTTACGAGGTCAATTATTAATTTTCTAATGTGTAATGGTCTTCGACTAACTTAGACAATTTGTAATATTTTCTAGTGTACTGTACATATTAAGAGTCACTGATATATAATTCCCTAACACCAGAGGTCACACCATCGTTGTCTACTCTTGAATATTCCTGGCGTCGTGCATTAAACGATAGGTGATTTCTCAGTGCAAGTTTTAAGACTAAACACATTAAAATAGGAATTTATTATCTTAAACATTTTATTAAATTGTAGAAGTTTTTTTAAATTTCATTACTACAATTTTCAGTCAGAAATTGCATATTATTTTCTTATTTTTTAAAATTTTTTATAAATATTATCAATGCCAATAAAAAATATAGAAAATAGATTGTCACTTATTCTACCTTATATATTATATGATTACGATTTTAATTATGAAATGAATTTTAATAAATATATTTCGTAACAGATCGTCGAGTAAGACAGGCTATAATCATTTTTTAATATTTTAGAATATGATATGACATATATATATATATCATTTATATATTTATATATATATATATATATATATATATATATAAATCTCGTATATACTCAAATTTGTACAAAAATAAGTGATAAAATAATTTAAGAAACGTAAAATGGCGAAGGTAGAAAATAAAAATGAAATCACATCAAGTGTTTAATTATAACATAAATTACAAGAAGTATGTGCTCGGTCGCTTGTAGGCGAAGGTGTTCAGTCGCTTGTAGTGATGCACGCGCTTGGGCAGAGGGAACTTGATGCCACTGTTGTGGAACTGCTTCACTTGCGGACGTCTACACGCCGCTGCTTTGATCACTTCCACTTTAATAATCTGGAAATTATATGTGGTTTTTAAAATATTTGTGTCCTTCAATGTTATTTCATAGTTGCCTGGGTATCGGTCGGAGTCATCGCTTGTTAAGCGAAACAAAGAAAATATGGCAAAGAAAAATTTTAACATTAACATGTAATAAAACATATTTTATTGTTATGAAACATAAAATAGCAAGTTAAAAAGGAGCTGTACCTGTATGGAGTGCGCTCGCGCTCGGTGGCGGGCGCCCATGTCTCGGTAGCACTGCGTAACGCCGCCGCCCACGCTCAGCGCACGGTACTCGCGGTACATGTTGTGGACGCCCGAACGAGACTCGTAGCGCAGCCAGATGCCAAAGTTCTTAATCTTGATAGGACTCTTTTCCGGGATTTCCTATAATTTTATATTTTGTTGATAAAGCTTGAATCTGGGTGATGCATGATAATGCAGTTGAGGACTTCTACTTAATCCACATTTAAAGTAGGACATATGTGAAATCGTTAATTTTAATTTAAAAATTACTGTGTTTGTGATGAACTTTAGTCTATAAGAATCTCGTTAAAATCAATTTAAGTATAAAATCAAAAACAACTACCATTTCCCACTCTAAAAATCTAAATCTAATCTTCAAAGCAACTTATTTTGTTCTATATTATTGTGTTCTTTATGTTAATCTTAATTGCATGCTTTTTTGACAGTAATACATCACATTTCATAGCTCAAACTTTTAAAAAAACTTAAAAATCCAATCCTACAATTCCTATGTAGTCTCCAGAAGACGTAAGTGACAATATTAATTTTTATGGCCTCAGTAGTAATGATTGTGTGCTGATATGTTAGTGGGTCACCCCAATAGCAAATATTTGGTAATAAATACAATTGTCTCTTTATATAAGGGATTCAATAATATAATAATATTTAAATAAAGTCCATTTAAGAAATAAAGAGGATTTATATAAATTTTACAGCTTATCTCATCCGTTTATACTATACATACTTGTACTTCTTTTCAATTTTTTTCAAATGTTATATATATAGTAGTTGCTACAACACTGTCAAATATATATAACAAAATATATTTCTATTTATATATATAACAAAAATTGTCAAAGCTTTGAAATAAATTTGTTGCCAACTACTGGTTCTTGAATATTTTTATTATTAACATTTGTTATACAAACACAATTACTTTAGTGTTCCTCATCAGGCAAAATATTTGTTTAGAATAAACAATGAACATGTAATATACTATTTCAATAAAATAAATAAATATCCAACATTTAAAAAACCATCAAAATTTTCACTTAATTAAATATGCAATCCTATTTTTTTTTTTGTACACTGTGTAAGACGAAATATCTATTTTAACAATGTATATTTAAAATAAATGTGATGTCATAAATCCACTTACCCTGATCGAGACAATTTCCCCAGTAGTTTTCTTGAACTTCTTCAATTGTCTTAAAAAGTACCAAAACCGAGATTTGGCTACAATGGGATCTGGAGAGAAAATTCTCATTTTGTATAGAGGAGGTTTTGGCTCACTCTCTGAGGGCAGCTTACGCCCAATGACTTCATATTCCTTCAACTGAAATGGTTAATTAAATAGTAGTTACAAATCCATTTGTTAATAATTAGGAACTGCAAACAACATGACATAACCTCAAAACAGTTGGAAACATAATAAATACTTTGATAATATAAACTCAATAACCAATTTAAATGAGATTACATTAAAGATTTTTTATGATTACAAAATTTAATGTAGATATATTCCATTTTCACTAGTATATTATCGTGATACAAACGCCGCGACAACGTGTACTCAGCACAATGTGTTTAAGTATAATTTAACACTAAATTATCACTTTAATATATAATATAAATAAACTGCTTCATATATAGAAAACTTGAAGTGCCTTTGTATCCACATAAATCACTTAAATTTACATTATTTGCAAAACTTACCTCTCCTTTAGCCTTCATTTTGAGAGATTTTAGTTAAAAAGATCTGTCAACGGAAACGGAACTATAATGAAAGAAAGACAAAATCACTACTATGGCCTTTAAAAAAATAAATATTGTCATAGACAAACATTATATAATTTATTTCAAGCAGTCCTTAACGGTTGTAAAAACTAGATCAGTATAAGGATTATAAATAATTTTGCATATGAGAAATGGAGATAGTAATATAATGAAATTCAGATATTACATTTTCTACACGCTCAAAAGTATTCAGTAAATGTATATGAAATCAGCGTTCTAAAATTTATTTAAACAATTATTTGACAGTTTCAAGCAAATAAATGATTATTTAGTTTAATAATAAACTATTATTATAAATTGAACACTAACTTAAGCAATTTAAAATGTACAAGATTCTATAAAGCAATTTTACACGTAATAAATATTGTATACGTTATACTATTAATGCCTGATCGGATGGAAACAATTATATACATGTTATTTAAAATATTTCCTTTTTTTAAGATACAGCATTAGTAAGTTTTTCACTATATTGTACCACCTATAATATTCATGAAACGTTTCTGTAAGGACATCTTTGACAAAACTTCTTTAAATATTTCTTCTTGTGAATAAAACAAGTTTATCAAGGGATATCAGATAAATAACATTATTTCTGAGGATAATTCAGTACATGACATGTATAGTTATTTATATACTTATTATATAATAAGTTTTAATTGAAAATATAAGTTAGATGTAACGCATTATAGTTTTAAATTATATCTTTTTTTGCTTTTTTGTCGTTCTGTGACGTCACTGCAGCTTTTCCATTCCAGTTTGCAAAATAAAAATGTGGGTTATTGGAAACAAATAAAACACAAAAACAAGAAAAGGATAAGAACTAAACACAAAACTTCATGGGCCTTTTCGCTTCTAGCAAATAATATAAAATATATTTTAAAATTTTATTAAATAGTTTATTTATCAAGAGTAGGTTTTATTTTCGAAAAAATTCTTAAGTGGCTAAAAAGGCATTAAGCACCGCATATGTTGTTGCATACGTTGCTTGTCCAATAATTAATATATCAGTTTATCACTACCATAATTCGAGAATAGTATGAAAGAATTTTGTACTTCAACTAAACTACCCGAATAATAGAAAATAATACCCATTATTAAAATTATATGACTTAATATATCTTTTAAGTAATTATAATCCTTGTCTTGTATGTGAAAATTGTATAAAATAAAATTTAAGGTTAAAATTTAAAGTTTATATTACTGTTAGATAAAAGCGGATACGGCGGTGTAACCATTTCTAACGTTATATAAAAATGTAGTATATCAGCATTTGTAAAATTACTGTATAAAGATTATTCTGACGCATTTAATTTATTTCTCTTTTTATGTATCTGTTCTATCTAATATCTATCTTGTATCTATGTATTGTATAAGGCTAACAATGTTTTTTCAAAAAAAAAGAAAGAAAGTGACTACCGGGATTTCTTTTTAATAAGACGGTAGCAGTCATTATTCACAGAGTAATAGAGGATGATTTCATAGTATTCAGTAATATTGGGCAAAGTTTTTACGAATAACATCAACGTTTATAATAACATTGACGTTGATAAGGACGCCAATTGAAAACGATTAATGGTTTTTGTTACCGTTTTTAGATAGAATAGAATTTAGCTTTTTCGTAATTTGGTCGGCTAATGTTTCGTTTATTATTGTTTTACATGAAATGATGAACGTTAAAAATATATATTGTAAGCATTTATAAAGTTAAATTTAATAAAATAATACTATATTTTCTTTTCTATTTTTTTCTAGTTTCTACAAATAAAATAATTTAATTACTTATAATTTTGCTGAAAAATACTAAGTTTAATATATAAGATATTATAGAGTTTCATTAATGATGAGTATGATTATTAATCAATATGAACTGTTAATATTATTCAATAACGTTATTTTATAAACGGACACCACAGAGTACTATATAACGGACACCTCTATATAGTAATGAGTACGCAGTAGTCCAGTCACACTATACAGTTCTCTGTGAGTTTAGTACATACTGCAGTCTACACTGGTCGCAGCACAGAGTGCTATAAAGTCTAGCAGATAGCAGTAATCCGTATATAGTAATGTAATATATATTTTAGACGTAAATTAAATATTTCAATATTTGACAATTGACATTCGAAACTTGTACACACTTTTACGGTTCGTAATGAATTAATTTGTGTTCTATTATTGTTTAGACTTATCGTAATAAAATATGATTGTATGTTTTATATCGCTTTAAAGAAAATTTTAACTTCAAAAATGTTATCACGAAATATAAGAAAAGTGGTGAAATATTCACTTTTCAGTGGAGTGACGATAGGTAGTACTGTTGTTGCTTTTAAATACCGTGATACTGATTACGATTCCTTAGCGATAGTGAGACTTAGCAGAACTGCGTTTACTGCAGTTAATATTGGAAGAACTTACCAATCTATCTTATATAGCAAAGAGTGGGATAAAGCCTCCAAAGAGTATATGCAGGCAAAAAGTGATGCACACACAATTGGGGCAACGAAACTGCTAGAATTATGCAAAGCAAACAAAGGTGTGTATATAAAAGTTGGACAGCATGTGGGTGCCCTTGACTACCTTCTCCCTAATGAATATGTGCAGACCATGCGAATTTTGCATAAAGATGCTCCAAGAAATACTATCGAAGAATTATATGAGGTTATTAGAGAAGACTTACAAAAAGATGTGAGTATATTAATCACTGTTCTGTGTTGACTTTAAGAGATGCCATATTAATAATTTCAATAAAATTGCACAATAATTTCAAATGTCTACCATACCATCTTTAATTCAATATTAAATTATTCTATTCAATAAATGATTTGATTATTTATTTCTCATTCTTTAGCCTGAAGATTTGTTTGATGAATTTGATACAGAACCGTTGGGAACAGCATCTCTGGCTCAAGTTCACAGAGCAAAGTTAAAAGATGGTTCTGAAGTTGCTGTCAAAGTTCAGCACCATTTTGTTAGAAAAAACATAAATATTGACTTACAGTGGATGGAGTTTATTGTCACAGTAATGTCTAAAGTGTTTCCTGATTTTGAAATGCAATGGTTGGTTGATGAGACCAAAAAGAATATCACAAAAGAGTTAGATTTTCTTCAAGAAGGCAGAAATGCTGAAAAAGTTGCTGAGATGTTTAAAAGTTACACTTGGCTTAAAGTTCCAAAAATATATTGGGATTTTAGTAGTGAAAGAGTTTTGGTAATGGAGTATGTTTTCGGTGGACAAGTTAATGATGTAAAATATTTAGAAGTATGTAAAAAAATTAATTATAATAAGATAAATATATATTATAAAAAAATTTAGTTATTATATGTAATAGGGATTTATTTTTAGAAACACAACATCAGCAAACCGGATTTATGCACAAAGTTAGGAGACCTTTACTCTCATATGATATTTAATACTGGATTTGTGCACAGCGACCCTCATCCTGGCAATATATTAGTGTACAAGGGTCCCAAAGATAAAGAAGTCTCTGTCTTTTTATTGGATCACGGTTTGTATGCTGTAAGTTATAACAAAATAGTATATTATCAATTTCACTATTCGTATTGGACCCGGCTTCCAATATTTTAATTTTAATACATTGTTAAATTTATTAACAGCAACTTACAGACAAGTTCAGATACCACTATTCAAATTTATGGCTCTCAATAATAGCCAGAGATAGAAACCGAATTTCTTACCATGCTGAGAATTTGGGAATAGAAAAAGAATTGTATGGTTTATTTGCTTGCATGGTGACTGGAAGACCATGGGATGTCATAATGAAAGGCATAGATAAAGCAGGACCAACTGCGGATGAGGTCTGTGACTATATTAATGTTATGATCATATAATGTAAACTAGTGTTCAACACAGGGTACTTATCTTCTATTTGATTTTCTTTGTATGGGATACAATCATTTTAATTTAGCTAACTTCTTAACATTAATTACATAATTATAAGACAGACTATAAAGAAGGACAATTATATGTTTTTCCATTCTATTCAAGTCTTATCCTTAAAATTTTCCTGCTATTGACAAATCAATTTTATTAATTCCAATTTTAAACAAACAACAATGTTTTAGAAAACCACATTCCAAAATGAGATTCCAAACTTTTTACACCATGTTACTCGATGTTTGGAACATGTCGACCGTCAGGCATTGCTTGTATTGAAGACAAATGACCTCATCCGGAGTATTGAATACACGCTGGGAGTTCAACATTTGATGTGTGGTTTCTTAGTAATGACCAAATGCTGTACCAAGAGTGTTTATGAACTTGATTACAAGGTAATTTGTTATTTGTATATTATAAATTGACAAGGTTGTCCAAGAGCAATATTTAAACTAGAAGTAGTTTTTTAATTATATGAAACCCATGTGTAAATTATGAAGCTACAGTAGTTAGGTAACTAATACCTCAAATCATGAATTGTTTATAATATAAAAAATAATTTAATAATTTAATTACTTTTTTAATACATCGTTTTGAGAGGATTTAACAACACAACATTTGGTATACCAATTTTTTTCTAGCAGAGGGTTTTATATTGATGATAGTAGAGTCATATTAAAATTGTAAAGTAACTAATTGTTATATATAAAAGACAGCTGGATATAGGCATGTAATTATACTGTGTGATATTGTTTCGTTTAAGGGTTAAAAGAATATATTTTTATCTCAATTACAATTCATAATCCAGTTAGGATTATAAATTTTATAAAAATCTTATTACATAATCATCTGTTTATGATTGCTTAAAGGATAAATATATTTTTGTATCAATTATAATCTAATTACTTATTGCATAATAATTCATTTAAAATTGCTTAAAGGATATACATGTTGGTTAGTATTACGTTACCAAATTGAATTTAACATGTTTTGATTTCGCTCGAATAATTATGTTTTTTTATATTTTCAGAATGCTACATCTCTTATGAGGAAACAGCTGTTGAATTTGAAATATTCATGGTCATTACTTCTTATATATATATATGGTTATTATATAACGTTAAGGAATAATTTCAGTATATACAGCTAAGAATCAGCCATATATTAAATTGTTAATTGTATATTCACTAGCTTTAATGTTATTATGAGCACAACCAAATGTATTTATGGAGTTTTGCTTTAATTTACGACCATGACGTGTATAATCAGAATGGGCGATTAAAAAAATAATAGGTTCATGAATAAACGTGAATTAGGTATTAATTTGTGATCTTGTTTAACATTCTTGGAATAAAACGTTTTGAAAATTATTTAAATGGACATAACAATATCCATTTAAATTAAAACAAGCATGTTTTGCAATAATGTGACAATGGAAATAGAGAATTTGAATGTGTTCTGTTTAATTCCCGTTCAAATATTTTTCAAAGGAATTTTAATATTTCCAGTCTATAACAAATCAGTTTTAAATCACAACAATGGTCGACACCAATCTATCGTTATTAAAATATTGTATATTATTTTAATACTTTTTAAAAACTATAGAATATTTTTTTAAAGAAAATTATTTATATACCTAGTCAACGAATTTTACCTCAAACGAATACTTTCGTAACTTGCTTCAAGGCTGTTAAGGAAAAATAGTACCTTGTACATTAAAAATCAATTAATCAAATATCATAACTTACCTTAGGAATACCTTTGCAAATTTATTTACAATATTGTAGTTAGTGAATTATTTATTGTAAAAAGTGTTAAAGTGGGAAATAAAGATATATATTTTTAATACCAAATGTTTTATTTACTATCTGCAGCCATTTTAATAATCTTTATAAATGTATTCTATTCTCTAAGTCAGATAATTTTGTGTTCAATGTTGTTAGATCGCTTTGTATTTTCAGCAGCATATTGGCAAAATTGTCTCTGCTTTTTCTACCGTGAACTTTAAAAAATATGGAACTTGTTGACATTTTGCATGACACATCCGATTTCTTGTATTCCGATTTCAACAATTTTCTAATGTTTTGTTTGTTTTCCATCGAGTGCATCGTGTTCACGGTGATGGTCTCGTTCCGCTTAGTAGCTGTATGAAAGTTTAGAGCTGTTTATTTGACTGTTGACTATTCATGTTGACTGCAAAGAAGACTGCCGAAAGACAAATTCCATCTTGTTTTTTATGTTTTACCAGAAAGGCGAACGATTTAGCCCGCCAGTTAAATTTGGGTCATTATTAATTTGTGTTATGAAAATGTCTATATCTTTTAGTGACGCATAGCTTTATAGTATACATTTTCTGCATTTGATGATTGTTTTGAAAACCAATGTTTATTTTATTAAAAAGTATCGTAAATAATGGAAATAAAATGCAAAGCTGAGGGACCCGGGCAGAGATGACAATCCGATCAGAATACCAAAGATTTAAAGACAGAAATTAGTTTTAAAAATATGTGATGTATATTAATATGTTTAACACGTGCGATAGTTACTTTCGTTTTCGACGCCTCTTCTTATATATTCATGGTTTACTTTCTCTTGTAATATACTTTCTGGTGAGTCAAAATCTTCCGCGACGGGTCTGTTTTCGCCGATAGTTAACATATTGTTTAGCATAGACGCTAAAAGTTAAAAGCCTTAGAAAACATTACTTAAAATAATTTACAAATAAAATTTACTTAACGAAAAGAGCAACGAGTTAAAATAAGCAATATGAAAATGCGCCTGATATTTTGTTAAAGGATTCGTTTCGTATGCTTTATGCTATCATTATTTCAGTTACTTATTGCCATTCTTAAACAAACCATTTTCATTACTCACATCTCTGCTTCCCTGGTAGCCACACTTCTAGTATATATGGGTTCTGTGGATCGTTTCCCTTGCGAAGCTCTGTCAATGGTATTTCAAAATTTTCCCGTTTTAATATAATAATTTCTTCACAATAGTCTGGCAATTCAAGCAAATGCCACACTTTTTGACGAAGTTGTGATATAGACGCCGTGGGCCTCACAGCTAGATATCGTAGTTTGTCATCCATAACTAAAAAACAAAGTCAATAAAATACTATTACAACTTGTATCAAAATTGAGAAGAAATGCAATAAAAACATAGATCTCTTGTCTATATGAGTGCATGTTGTATATGTTTTGGTTATATATGTCTTTGAAACTAACTTCCCAAATCATTGCGTCTTATGACGAGAAATGTAATCACATCTTTACTAAATAATTTTATCGGAGATCTGAGAAGCTTTATAAATGACATAGCTAATCAGATATCTCCAGGTTGGTCATTAACTCAAGCCATTTAAAATATACAATAAATTTTTTCTTTGCACAAACTTAACCAATGCTGTCATTAATTATGGAATAAATCAATATCAATGACATTTATTATTTCTAAATTATTTACATCATATCACAAAAAGTTCTGCAGCAAATAGTATATTACGAACAATAATATAATTTTAGAAGAATTGCTATATAGTACTAGTTTTTGCAATACAAACTCCGCAAATTAACCTGCTAACTAAAATATAACATACCTAATAGGTTTTTTAAAAGCAGCCATCGCTCTGTACGTTTTTTAAGAGGAACTTTCGTTATAAGAAGAACTTATTTATGCATACCTATAATAAAAATATAAAAATAATATTTTTAAAATTAATAGGATGAATGGATGGAATGGGTAGGATGTCCAAACGCGATAAAAGATAAAAAAAGTTCTAAATTCAACGCATAACTATTTACAATTTTGACTTTTTTGAATGCTTGCATCATTATTTCATTATAAATAATATAAGAAAAAAGCTTTGATTTAAATCTTCCGTTAACTTTAAAAATGTGCAATGTATCAAAAGTAAAAATAACATCATTGTTTGTGAAAACTTTTATTAAAATTATTATTTGTTCAATAATATTTGAAGTCTTGCAGCAACCACTTCATATTCACGTTCATCCGTCATCGCCTAAACAAGATATATAAGATTGTTTCTCTGCACAAGTAGGCAGATCATTTATATAAACATAGAAGAAAAATAAACCTAAGACTGAATCTTGAGGAACCCCCTTCCTTACCGATAGGAGTACCAGAGTCCCTCATTCTCTATAACCCTCTGAATTGTATTATACAAATAAATACAAAAGTTCATTGTTCTTGAGGCCTTAGTGAAACAATTCCCAAACAAATGTTATTTAGATCATAGAATGCTCATAGAATATCCTTGGATTCTTCACAGGTTTCATATAGCTTATGAAAAAACACCAGCACTAGTAGCAGAGCAACCTATTGTAAAACCAAACTGCTTGTTGTGGAGTACCTAAATTTTATTAAAGAGATTCAGCTATTTATTAGATTGGATTAGGATTGTATTTTTAATATACAATTTCTTACAATAATGATAGCATTATAATAAATTGATACAAATATTGTGTAGATAATAAAGAACAGTAACTGTTGAGACCAGCCTTGATTGTAATTATTAATAAATACATAACATATACATACAATATTTTTATACTCTTCATTGCCCTCTGTCAAGTTTCACAGCACGCAAGCCAAACATTAAATCAGTTGATTTTACAACAGACCACTTCTTGGTCAACGGATGTAACATAAAACCTTGGATCAATTGGACGTGACAATTATCTAAAAAAAATAAGACCATACTAACTGATTAATGTTTCACTAAACATTTTTCTACCTAGGGTAAGTCTAATCAATAATCTTAATAATACATTCAAAATCAAAGATTATTAATATTAGAAAGAAAAGCTTAATATTAATAAACTAGTAACAACCTTTATGATTTTATTGACAAATGTTTTCACGAAAAAGCCATTATTCCTCAAATAGTGAATCAAATTCACTGTTTAAAAATAAACATTTTCCTTGCGCCTAGTTTAGGTGAATATTGGTAGTTGTCAGAATATATTCAGAATATACAACTTACTTCTTTCCAATAAAAATGTTAACTCATTGGGAGTCATCAACTTCGCATATTGATGAGTACCTTTTGGAACCATGTTCAAAACATTTTCTGCCAGAAATATACCAAATATTTGAGTCATTCTAGTCCTACAGGGGGTAGTGAAAAATATCATTCCACCGGGTTTTAATGCATTCACACAGGATTTGACAAACAATTCTTTATCAGAAACATGTTCTATGATTTCGGAGGCCACAACTGCATCATAGTGGTTACAGAATTGTATTGAGTGTTCCTGTTGGTAATAATAATTGTACATAAACTTCAGTTATACATGGTGGGTTTCTTGTGTAATACATACTCATACCTCTATAGTATTGCAATAGTATCTTGGCCTGTTATTAACTATCTTAGGATCTTCTTGGCTGTGTTCTTCTGCTATTTTTATTAAATCTTGGCTCGCATCAATACCGGTCATTTTGGCACCAATTCTTGCTAATCCCTGATTATAATTTAAACTTAATAATATAAATGTTTATAGAACATCTACATTACTCTTACAGAATATTCTATAATAATATGTAATGTGCCGACTTAAAGAGGAATAGATGATGAGTACTCCATACATAACTTTGAGACTATAATAATTAAAACATATATATAATATAATTAAAGCATTTAAAATTATTAATAATGTATAGTAATTATAGACCTCAGTCAGAAAACCACCTCCACAGCCAACATCTAAAATAGATCTATTTGCAAGCGGTGCAATTCTCCTTTTGTCTTCTGAGGGAGGCACTAAACCATCCCGTATAAAAGGCACCCTGAAGAAAAATAACCCATAAATTAATAAACTAAGTTTTATTTAAGTAATGACTGTCATGAAAAGTATATGTATGGAAATCCAATATATGTATGAAAAAATTTTACAGCACTTGGACATGGAAGTATATTTGTCCAAGTGCTATAATTTTTTTTTTTCTAAAACAATAATTGTTTTGAAAAAAAAATATATATATATATACATTCAGAACTAAGTGCTTTAGATTAAAAAAAGTTAACTATAGGATCTGAAATTTCTTATCTGATCAAATAGAGGGAGCCTTTTAATTAAAACAAAGTTATTTTAAAATTACAATCCTTTTTTTACAACTGCTACAAGAACTTACCTAAAATAATTGAAGCTATGGAGAAAATTCATTTTACTATTGGGATCCCACCAATATTTTGCCTGCACAGTATGTCTTTTAATATCTTCTGGATCTATTGTAGAGTTTGAATCTTGAATTGAATAAGATAATCCTGCATTTGAACGCCTAAAACTGTGGTGTCTTGAAAATCTAAAAATATTTATTTGTCACATAGCGTGCTGTAAATACTTAGTAGTATTTGGTGAAAAAACTTACATTTTTGTTAGTAATATTTGTTTAAAAGCACTAAGTGTATATCTTTCCATATTTAAGTTTTTATCAAGAATTTTTTTTTGCGGATCTTAGCAGAGTTCAGAATGTAAACCTACACCAAACACGGTTACCACCTCTCAAATATTTTAAGGTAATTATGTACTAATGCTACCGCAGCAACGGCTGTTTTACTGTAAAACGATTGTGGGGATAAGATTGATCCTATTTAAAAGGTTTTCTCATTTCTATTAATACTACTTTTAGTCTCATCTGATAAGATAGTTACATTTCTGTTATTAATATTTTTATCCGCGAGTATTAGTGTAATTTTTACAAATATTATAAAACAACCAGGATATTTAAATATTTATAGAATTGATATATTAAATACATCCACTATTTTATTAGAATATTATCAAAAAAAGAACGTAATTCGTAATAACTTTGATTTATTTTATATAATATGCTAAATTCCGATTTCCTGTTATAAATATACGAAGAGCTCTGACAGCTCCAAAAAGATTTGTTCCTTGCAAAATATATTCAATGTTTCAATATTTAATTATATATATTATTTTGTAAGACTAACTTAAAAAAATAAAAGTATAGAGAATTACTATTTTACGATATAATTATTTTAAGCATGTTGAAAGTTTTGTATTGATGTTAAAACGGAGCGCAAATGAATGAAAAGTGTCGTCATCAACCTGATCTTATCGTCTTCGATACTCGATTCATTTGAATAGGACGATACCGTATTAATATAGTATGATTATTGCAAATTTTAATTATTTTACATATTAAAATACATTATGGGTATAAGTTACATTTATTTATTTATATTATGGTAATATAATATAATTGTAATTTGCTATTTATTTATTTCTTTTCCACTTTGATCAGTGATCACTTGTGTACGTCAAATATAAGTGACAGAAGGAATATTTTGACACCATATTCACGAAATAAGCCTTTCCGTTGAGACACTCTTCAACTTAAAGCTAAGGCTAGGGTTCCGAACGCGGCCTGGTCTGACAAACACGCAACAAACTCACACATTTTTTTTATAACTATTTCACAAAAGTCTGACAATCTGTCATGAAGTCGTAATGTTCCTTGTACAATTAATATTGAAATCTAGGCCCGCAAAACTAGTTACAATCTTTTATGGTGCTGCCTTTTTGGATTCACAAACAAGTACTTATTATAAATTTAAAATCTCTGCTAAAGTGTCTATTATGCATTTAGAACTAATTGCCATTGCAGAAGCTCTTTCTTTTATTGAATGATTAGATTACCATTACTTTGTTATTTTTACGGATTCCAAATCTGTTCTTTTCCATTTGATTAAATGTACTTCGGCTTTTCGAGGCTTCCCATTGGCTTACACTATAATGAATAGCACTTTAGACTTTAGATTGTAAGATATCCTATCACATGGCAATATGGCATGTGATTACTTCTCAAATTAGTAAAGGGTAATGAGATTGTACATCGTTTAGCTCATGAAGCTGGGTCTGATAGGATACCTTTAAATTGTCTGCCTTGGTATACTGAACTTATTCCGTCAGTAAGAAATTTAAAAATAAGAGAGGTCTTATAAAAGGTGTTTGGTATAAAGTTATTCAGGCATCTCTCCCTCGTTTGTTGTGGTTTAATGAGAGAAGTATGTTTAAAGTATGGTTTAAAGTATGGTTTAAAGAGAAAAAAGTATGGTTTAAAGAGAAAAAAAAAATTAGTCACTATGTCAACAATGTCTTTTATTGGCTCAAGTATATTTACGCATATTCCCCATATCGTCGATAACTCGCCTTCATCACACTAATTAATTTAAACTTTTTTTATTATTTCTTGTGTATTCATTTTTCGCGCGCGCTGCGTCGCAAGGCTAACCCCGCTTGCGTGGACCTAGTACAGTCCTTTCCACACTTTTTATCCCTAGGTCCACGCAAGCGGGGTTAGCCTCGCGACGCAGTTGAGCGCATTAATGTCTACAGTTAAATATTAATATTTATTTATGGATAAAAGTTATGATTTGATGTCAATACTTGTTTTGAGCAAATTTATAATTGCAAATAATATTAATCGAAAAGGATACAGGGAATTGGGAGAATAAGCGAAAAAAAATAGTTTAATAAATCGGTCATTAAAAAATCGAGCGGAGTTGTTTAATGGTTGACATCTCACACACGACCAGTACTCTGTGCACACGACTGAGGAGAAAGCATGTGAGATGCCAAGCAGTGTAGTAGGAATGGTCGCGTACGGAACAAAAACGTTCTATATGTTAACTATATCGGACACATTTTATCAGTTATCTCAAAAACTACAATTACGATTCGGCTGATTTTCAATCCAGAACGAGTTTTGCTCATTATGCGCATGTGTGCAATGTGTGCAAGTTTCGTGAATGTAGCTCGTAAATTGAAGGAGGAGTAGCATAACAAAGAGTTATCCTACTCCTCCTCTGATCCTCAATTATCTTATTGACATATACTAGATATTAAGAGAATAACAAATATATAGTGTGTTATATTTTTTTCAGAAGGCATTGATCTTATTCAACTCTCATCATCAAGTTCACCTACAAGCTGTGCTATGTCTCAAAATGACCAACCGGAAATTGCATCTGGTTATTTTTTTTATGATTTTAAATAAATTATTGTAAATATAATAATAAATTTAAAAGAAAAACTAAATTAATAAATAGTAATGTTATGAATAATCGGAACCAAATTAGATAAAAATAATAAATGCATAAGTATATTTCGCGACAAAACGCTTGATACTGTATCAGTCCCTCTACTTCTAACTGAACTAGGAACCCCTACAGTTTTTACAGGATTAAAAGACAGACACGTTGTTTAAAGGTAAGTGAAATGTGAAGGAGGAAATTTATATTAAATATGGTGTACCACAGGGCAATGTGGTCTGTCCGATATTACGTTTAGTTTATATTAATAATCTCTGTCTTTTAAAGAGTCAAGGGTAGGAAATTCTAATATATGGAACTAAGAAAGGACTTTTATTTTTGTGAACAAAAAGAATTCAATAAAAAGTTTATGTTAAAATCACCAATAAGTATCTGATCTATGTACTCTGACTTAATACATTCAAAAGGAATCTAATGAAGAAAAAAAGTCAGTACAAGGAGGAAAATAGAGGACACCAAGAACAGTCTTAACACAGATTTGCAAAAACAGAAATTGTGGAGAAATTGAATTAGCAGATTGGAAAATTTTTTGGATTTTATATGTTATTTCACTTTGTAAATATATATTTTTACACTGTCTGAGTTATTGCTTGACTTCCACCTGATGGAAAGTGGAAATGTAGTCATAGATGGTAAGGCGCATTAACTAAGTAACCTATTCACTCTTCTCTTGAAGACACCCACATTATATACAGATGGAAATACCGACGCAGGCAATCCAATCTTTTGCCGTGCGAATCAAGAAAGGCGAAGCAAAGCGCTTCGTTCGGACAGGTGGAATGTCCACAACGTATGGATGGATACTCGCCGTGCGTCGGGATGTCCGTTGGTGGAAGGGGGATGGGGGAATTACGTCATGTAATTCCTGTGCACACTCTCCAAAATGTATCCTATAGAATAGTGAGAGGCCAGCAATTCTCCGCCTGTGTTCAAGGCTTTGAAGGTTGGCGTCAACCAATTCTTGGTCGCCAATAAGCCTTTTTTGTCGCCTCTCGATTGAGTCCAGAACCGCTAGATGAGACTTTGCAGCACCAGCAAATATGTGACCACAGTACTCCACACACGACCGGATCTGTGCTTTATATAATACAAGTAGCTGTCCCGGTGTAAAGTACTGTCGGACCTTCGCAAGAATGGCAAGCTTTCCTACAGCTGCTCTTGCTCTGGACTCAATGCACCGACCATAGTTGAGGTTCGAGAAAATCTCTAAGCCTAACAACTGAAGCCGGTCACTGTATTCCAAAGATACATTCTGAAAAGAAGGAGCCAAGGTGAAAGGGCTCCTTTTGGCGGTGAACAGACACGTCTGCGTTTTGGTGGTGTTGAATGTGACAAGATTGGCATTTCCCCATGCAGAGACTGCCTGAAGTTTGTCACTCAAACGTTGCACCATGGCTTCTCTTTCTTTATAATGCTACTATGGAGTCTGAGTACATCCCAGTTCAGATGATAAGTACCACGATTATTATAATAAAAAAAGGCGACAAATACTATATAAACAACTACTGCCCTATTAGCCTTACGTCAAAACAATACAGTCTTTTCAAAAAGAATATTTAATCGAATTTTCAAAACCTTGGAAGTTCATCAGCCTCTGAATAAGCGGGATTCAAACAGGATAGTCATATGTATAGTCACATGTATAACATACCACAAATCATTGAGAAAAGCAAAGAGTTTGGTTATACATTATACTTAACATTCGTCGATTGCCTTGAATACCATCATATTTAGCTACTCCTATAAAACCAAGAGGTTGAACCTAAAAACATAAGGTTGATAAAAAACGTCAACAGTTCAGAGACTGTCAAGCTTATGATGGAGAATACTTTCCAATCCGAAGACGACTAAGATAGGGGAATCCCCTGACTGCTAAATTGTTCTTTACTGTACTGGAACACGTCATGTGAAGATTATCCTGGTATGATCTTGGGGTGAATATGGATGGCTGCAGAACTCAATTATCGTAGGATTACAGACAACTTGATGTTAATGACGGAATACCCGGAGACTGTAAGCAGTGCTTCTATATCTTGTTCTCAAAAGTTAGATAGTCGGCCTACCTTTCAACAAGTCGAAAACTAAGGTATGAAAAATAGTATTAGAAAATAATACTTGATGATAGTGAAAAAATAGAATGCGTGAATATATATAACCTAAAACAGATAATATAATTTCAAAACCAGTTGCACAAGATATTGAAAGGCAAGTAACAAACGCATGGAAGCGATATGGGTCACTAAAAGAGATTCTGGCAAAACATATAAAAAATTAACACTAAAAGTAAGGTCTTTAATACACATATTGTCAAATTTGGGCTTTAACCCAACAACTTAATTCAGAACTGTTCAGAGAAGCATGGAAAAGAGCATCCTCGGATATAAAAGGAGAGATAAGATGCGCGCATCTCACTTATGACAAATCACTAAATTCGAGTAAGTTAACATAAATATAAGCTGCTAAACTGGACATGGACTGGCGGCATAGTAAGCCAGAGGACATATAATTAACTCTCATGGAATGGACACCGTGTCATAACAAGAAAAAAAAGGAGTGAGACAGCTATTTATTAGCTAGAGACTATTTGGATAAGAACGGCCAGAAACAGAGAAAAATTTAAGAAGTTAGAGGAGGCGTATATGTTAAAGGACACACTAATAAATGTCATGTGAAAACAAAGTATAAATTATAAATTGTAAACAAAGAATCAGTATTTAACACTTTATTTTTATGATTATTATTATATAATTTTATATGCTTCATTGCTCTGTATCAAGTTTCACAGCCCGCAAGCCAAACTTGAAATCTGTTGTTTTTACAAACATCCATTTCTTTGTGAATGGATTTAACACAAAACCTCGAATCGATTGGACGCGGCAACCATCTAAAAAAAAAAAATATAGTAAATACTAGTTTATCAAAAATTTACTGAATATTCTATCTAGGGTAAGTATTATAAATAAAGGTTGTAATTAAACAATTTTTGTCGGTTACAGAAGTAAAACAAAGTTTATAATCCCGCTAGGGATAATAAAATATAAAAATTAAGTTCTTCTAGATAAATCGCATCGCTAACTTCCTGTTTCCGAATATGACCGACATATCAAGTTCGTATAAAGAGCTGATCTTATTTTTATTATATTGCTTCTCAAACAGAAAACGTATATAAATCATTCAAACTTAAACAACAACCAACGGACCAAGCACAAAATTTTAAATATTTTTGAACCATTTCCAAAATGATATTAATAGAATTGCAAAAACTTATTTATTTTTAATTATTATAATTTAAATTAAACATTAATATAATTATGTAATTGCAATTCCTTTATACTGAAAAGAGGTTTTTTTTTATTTTACAACAAAACCCAATGGAAGGATATACAGCTCTATATAGTTCTACAAAATAGAAGCGCTGTTCGCGCTTGCTTTGACTATAAATACGAATGTTTGTGATATTTCCCTATGTTTTTGATGCTCATTACTCATCTTTAAGTACTGTACTTATTGATTTTATTAAAAAAGTGTTTTTTTTTAAACTGTAAGCGATTTTTGCCGAATCATTTAAAAAAAAAGGGAACTACATACACTTTTAATAGTAATAAGTCTCCCTGCTCTTATTTTAATAGATCGATGATTTTCAGAATATAAAACTTACTTCTTTCCAATAAAAGTGTTAACTCATTGGGAGTCATCAGCTTCTCATATTGATGAGTTCCTTTTGGCACCGTTTTCAAGATATTTTCTGCTATATATATTCCAAATATTTGAGCCAATCTAGTTCTACTGGGGGCTGTGAAAAATATCAACCCTCCGGGTTTTAATGCATTCAGACAGGATTTGACAAACAGTTCTTTATTAAAAACATGTTCTATGATTTCAGAGGCCACAACTGCGTCATAGTGGTTACAGAATTGTATTGAGTGTTCCTGTTGGCAATAATAATTGTACATAAACTTCAGTTATACATGGTGGGTTTATTATATTATACATACTCATACCTCTATAGTGTTGCAAAAGTATTTTGGCCTGTTATTAACTATCTTAGGATCTTCTAGGCTGTGTTCTTCTGCTATTTTTATTAATTCTGGGCTGGCGTCAATACCGGTCATGTCAGCACCCATTTTTGCAAATTCCTGAATATATTGTAAAGCTCAATAATATTAATATTTACAGAAAATTTACGTTACTGTGAAAAAATATTTTATGCATTATCATAGAATATTTAATTAATGTTATGTGTCGATTGGCAGAGGAATGATTGATGGGTACCCCATACGTACCTTTAAGAATACTATAATTAATTCATATATATAATCTAATCAACAAAAATAAAGCATTTTAACTTATTAATAATATTTTGTCCTCTATATATACCTCTGTCAGAAAACCACCTCCACAGCCAACGTCTAAAATAGATTTATTAGCAAGCGGTGCTATTGTTCTTTTGTAACCTGCGGAAGGCACTAAACCATCCCTTATAAAAGGAATCCTGAAGAAAATTTACCCATAATTAATAAAATAAGTTTTATCTAATGAACAACTTTTGAAGCACCAAAATTGTGTACATACGTATGATTGAAAAAATAATAATAGCATTTTGCTAAATGCTATCAAAAGTATATATGTTTTAAAAGTAAATATTTGTTTTAAAAATATCATAGACACAAAGCCTACACTAAATTTAAATAAAATTAGGTAATAAACGAATCTAAAAATTGTTTTTATCTGATAAAAAAATAAGACACTTTGGTTAAGTCAAGAATATTTCAAAAATACTATACATTTTTTTTTACCACTTCTACTAGAACTTACCTAACAGAGTTATAGCTATGGAGAAATCTCATTTCACCATTGGGATCCCACCAATCTTTGGCCTGCATAGCGTGTCTTTCAACATCTTCTGGATCTATCGTAGAGTTTGTATTTTGGATCGAAGATGACAAACTTGCATTTGATTGCTTAAAGATGTGGTATTTTGAAAATCTAAAACATTTTTTTTGTCACATAGAATTCTGTATACATTTAGTATTTTCTGGGTATGAGACTTACATTTTTCTTGGTAAAATTGTTTTAAAGCTACTCAATATGTATCTACCCATGTTTCTTTTTTTGTTTTTTTTTTTTTAGAAAATGGTATTTCTTTGGTAAAAGACAAAGTCTAAATGATAAAGTTAAATATAATAATTGCCATGAGCCCACTTCCTATCTTATTTGTATGACTTACCTAATTATATTTATTAATATGATTTAGATAACTAATACAAATAATTTAAATCATAAGATCTCTATGTCAATTGTAAACACGCACTGTTATCACCTGTCAAATAATTTAATCACTAACTTATGTTAGTTATTTAAGCCTGCTTGTGAGTTATGTTTGTTATGTGGGGTTTTGTCTTGCGCTAGAGGGGAATACATTTGGGGGGAATATGTACTACCGAATGCATTAGCAATAGGCATCAGAGAAATAGGCTTTTGACTGCCTTTAAGAGATTGGTAAATGTCACCATTTTAGAGTATTCCAATTCTACATTGTGATATTTATGTATATTATATCCTAATCCTTACATTTCATTTTAGTTTTGACACATCGGTTTAGATTGTTATATCTGCGTGCATTGCTGAACGTATGCGCTGTGTATTAATACCGGGTATAGGGCGCACCATGGCCTTCTCAGCTATCATCAGGCTTTAGGAGGAGAATTTAACTTCGTAGAGTCAACTCAGCAAAGTTGTATGCTACTGTCGATATTCCTTTATATCGTGTCCTTCCCTAGCTATATTTTCTGGCCCAGATATAAGTATAAGTATTTTTATTATTAAAAGTTGCATGACACATGCTGATTTTATAATAAATTCTTATTTTATTTAAGTATAAACTGTTGTTTGTATATTGTTTAGTTTCTTACTTTATATTTATTTTTGTATATGTTATGTATTAGTAATTAGTTATTCCTGCTTGTTAATTGAGCCGAGCGAAGCGAAGCTCTTTACTACCCAAATTTTCAAGTCTTTGTTACCCTACTCCTCCTTCAATTTACGAGCTACATGCACGAAATTTGGCACACATGCGCATAATGAGCAAAACCCGGTCTGGATTGAAAATCAGCCGAATCGTAATTGTAGTTTTCGAGATTATTGATAAAATGTGTCCCATATAGTAAACTATAGAACGTTTTTGTTTCGCGAGGCCAACCCCATTTGCGTGGACCTAGTAATATATAAATATCGGGGTCCCTTTTTGAGGAAAATAACTAAAGATTATTATGGAATAATCAGTGTTAATATCTCTTCGTTGAATAACCACTGGAGTTCTATGAGTATTGAAAATCCACCTGTCTTAACCGGCTTTGCGGTTATGCCATCCTATGCTCAAACCCTGAGCTGCTTAAGTTATTTTAATGCTCTTTTCATATGTAAAAACTTCTTTCAGGGATGTCTTCAGACTCATATCTCAGTAGAGATGATCTTTTATGTTAAGAGCTCTGGTTGTATGCACATTATACTGTTCCCCATACAATTATTTTATGACGACTTAAGGGCCACGGGTTTATCTTTAAGGCGTTGAACCCATTCAGTTCTACGCTTATGTATGTGTTGGACAGTGAAAGGCGTGACATATGTAGACAGTCGTAACGTCTACATACGTAGGCGGTGACATCTGTTCTTCATGTCGTTATTTTGATTTTCTGGGACTGTATCACATAGATGTAATGTGGTGTGCAATAACTATTACCTTTATTATTTTTTACATTTTTAAGAAAATACATTTTTTTGGCTGGTATTAATTACACTTATGGATTTTACCAAGTAAATATATCATAGAGCGGTAGTTCCCAACCTTTTCTTTTACTGGTAACCCACCACACACAACACACACACTTCTGATATTTTTTCATATTTACAACTCATCCCCTACCACATATATATATATATATATATATATCACATTTATATACAATACGTGCTGTCACTCATATGACATAGAAATGTGGCAAAGAGAAAAAATATGGAAAACAGAAAATGTAAATAAATATGTACACAGCTTAGTATTAAAAAGATATAAAAAGAATTTATTTATTAATTCAAGATAATTACGTAAGTGTGACTTCTGGCATTGTTTTGACTGAAGTAACAATTCAATGTCAGTATTGATATTTTGAGACGCTAGTCACTTTTAACGTTCACAAGTCTATTTCTATATTAATCTTGATTGACCCACTTTGAAAAGGAACGCTCACAAAGTTATATTGTTGAAAAAACTATTAGGAATCTTATTGCTTTTTCATATAAAACTAAATAGCAAAGTTTAACATTGAGCCAAAACAAGATAAAAATTACTTTTTATCATAGTGTTTATGGTGGAATCACAGGATAACTCATTTAAAGGCATCTTCCTGAAAAAAGAAAAAAGTTTTTGAATAGAATGTATTTTTTTTCAATTATTAAAATATACACCATGTAAGTCAATCAGTAGTCAGCTGTTCCCGGTAGAATTGATTATTCGTTCTTGTAGGCATACAAGAACGAAAATAGCTAATATTGAAATTTCAGAAAGTTATTTCATAAAGTTTGATATAATTACAATTAAAAAAATTACAATTAGCATATACAAATGGTCAATTAAAAATTGAGTTAAGAAAGATAACATAAAGTTGATATTAAGATACATACAAATATACCTCAACTGCTGCTTGTTCACGTTCTTTAAATTAGCCTCGACAAATGGATTTTGTATCCACTTATTAGTTTCGGCTGCTGTTGGCGAAAAATATCGCCTCAGTTCGAATGATAAGCCCTGTAAGTATTAACGTATAATTTCTGAGGTAACCGAATCGACTCTCACTTGTAATCACAATTTCGTTCATTAATGGGAAGGCATACAATTTTTTGTGTGGATTTTTTGATGCCACTTATAAATTAATTTGATAGTAGAATCAACTTTATCTTGAAAAAGGAATCTAGAGTTGAAAATGTCAGCTAGGTAAGACAGTTTTATCAGACAATTTTCATCATTGATATATATTTAATATTAGAATATGAATGCATAAACTAACACACATTATAGGTATAAATTCTTCATACAAAGGAAAAAAAAATATTTGCTTGTAACAATGTTTATGGCAAAACTTTAAGCGTTGAATTTTCTAATATAATATTGGAACTGGAAACGAAGTAAGATTCTTTGACAGCTATTGTTTTATATTTACATGTGTTAACCGTTTAAGTTGGTTGAATCTTAATTAGTTTTATTACTTGATTACTAAGTCAATATACATTTTTCTAAATAAATAAAATAATAATAATAATAAATAAAATCTGGCTATTATAATTTAAAAATTTAAATTTTAATAGCCAAATTTTATTCTGCTCTTAGTTAGGTTGTAATTTTTATATTTCTTTATTAGTTTTTGCGTAAATTTAGATAACATTCATGCAGATACACAGCTGTAGTATTAGCTGGTTGTAGACTTTTACCCTCTTTTTTAAGTTGCCGTCTTGATATAAATATCCTTATATGAATTCCAAGACGGCATGACAGATTTAAAAAATCTGTAAGGTTTCTATAAATATACTATAATACTTCTAAGAATTTTAATAACCAAGAATATGGGCTGTCAAAAATCGAATAGCAAAACTTGTATGAAAATCCATATCTGTCGTGTTTTAGCCTCCAAAAAAATTATAATCTAAAAATATCTGTCGTGTGATATAACAATAGAATGATTTTTTACTGCGACATCGAAGTAGAATAATAATAAGAGTTTAATAAAGGTTTTATTAAAAAATATTTTTTGTTTAGTTGAGGAAGTGCGTGAAAATTTCTGGTTATTCGTCAATGATTTTAATACGTGATTATTTTATAATGTTGCTCAATCTTCAGTAATGAGTTCGAGTGAACATAATGAGTGTATAAATTTAGTTAAAGGCGTAGTAGAACACTTGTTGCAACCCAAATTGAAAGAGTAATATTTTTATTTATTTGAATCATGAACCGCAGTTAAATTATAAAAAAAATCACACATTTACACATCGTGTGTCGAATTACCATTTGTAGTAATGTATTATTAAAAATATTTTTGAATCGTGTTTTAATGTGAATATGATATGATCTATTGTTTGTAGTAGTTTTATCGTTTATTATATAACATTTTTGGGTTATATATATTATATGGTTCTATTTCTCTTTTAGTGTTTATGACTATTAATATTATTGATTTTATCTTAACTGACTTATTAGTTAGTTAGTTGATTCATAGGCTCGGTATCACTGAAATCCGCCTTGATTAACTTCAAGGAAAGAAACTCAGATTCTCTCTCTGCATATATTCCTTTTCCTAAAACTATAGCTACTATTATCTCCATATTAACTTCTGCTTGCTTTTGAATAATACTGATATACTTTATTAAAAAAATACTTTAATTTAATATAATAATAAAATATATCTTATTTTTTGTCGTGAATTAAATCTGGCCTATTTTGTTTTCGTTACATTGGTTTGTACTGTTATCACCAGCATTATTTTGGCAGATAAATTTCCTATTTTTTGAGGTTTTTATTTTTTTAAAGCCTCATTATATGATGTATCGTTTTGTCTTTATCACAAGTCGTTTTTTAATCTCGTTCAAGTCGGTTACTTTTTTTTTTACTTTTGGTTGGCTGCTTGGTCAGTGGTCAGTGGTCTTGCTGATTCGAAAATCAAAGCTTCTAATGCCGACTATATACTACTACTACTGTGAAGTTTTAACCATTTAAATGAATTTGATATCTGTATATTTATTCTGGATAGTGAACTATTCATAAAGTGGTTTACTTTGCCAAATCGTCTTCTTCTTTTTTTAATACTTTTTATAGCTCTATCTAAATAATTCTGTCTTGTAGACCCAACTCTCTTCTGCTTTCTCTTGCTGCTTTATATCGATTATGAGTATGAAATGAACAGGACTTACACCTGTGTTTTCTGAGTCCGTCTTCGTCGCTCAGTCGATTGAGTTATTGTGTCGTTTGATTCATCTTTATGAATTTAGAATTCTTTATCAGGACGGTCAGAAAGCGACATCGTCGCATTAGAGTTTTTCCTACAATCCTAATTATCTTGAGACCAAAATAAGATACTTATTCTTTATATTATTCTAAAATATATAAAATACTTATCCTTGGATTTTATCTCCCAGAAATATCAAAATTTAATATATAATAATAAATATATGTAGTCTTGAAATAACCATTAGCAGTTGAATTAGCTCTCACGTCATCTCTATAGGAAAATATATATATAAATTTCTTCTGAATAAGATTATAATTATCGAAGAAGGTTACACGTAAATTCTAATAATTATTTTTTATCTAGGACAGTAAAAACACAAAAAAATGTCGAATGACATTTGATGTGAACTGTAAATAATATTTGTGTCCAAGTAGTTATAATATGGTTTCAATATAACTTTTAATAATTAGTTAGTTCAACATAATTGTGAAGATACTGTGTTCATTAAACATTAAACAAAATATAATTAAATAAAAGAACATTCTTTATTGATGGATTAAAGTAACATATACAATGTAAATCGAATATTTACCCTTGAAATGACAAAGCATAGGAATGATATCGACTTAGACAAGCTACTGATACAATTGAACCAATACGGACGTTATCAGATTGAGAACTACTGCCTAATACTTATAGTTATTATCTTCTCCGCCATCTACAATTGCCAGTACATCTTCGCTGCAGTCGAAGTCAAGGCCAGGTAACTTAGTATCCTATATAAATTATGTAGACATTTATTTAATTAGTTCTTTAAAATACAATTTAACAGCAAGTGAAGAAACTGTCGTTTTTTTCTAAATAATTTTATTATCACTGTGTTATCGTATTATGATCACACATATTTTTACTTATTTTTTTGTCATTGGGCTATATATTTCACTGATTTTTATTAAATCAGAAAACTAAATAAATACTATTTATATAGTTTATAATAGCTTTATGTTTAATCTTAAATCATTAGCATTCTTAATTTATAACATATAAAATAAAACATGTGATTCTAAAATACCAAATAAAAAGTTAACTCATTATAATTAAAAGTTAATCAATTATACACATATACTTAAATTTATACAGATTATAAATAAAACACTAGATCTAACTCTAAAACTCTAAGTAATTAGTAATTGCTTCACAGATTGTCAGCATGTCGTAAAAATATAACCAAAAGAAGAAACCAAAACAGATGTATATATAATATTGGTTTATAGTTGTCATTATATATAAGTATATTAAGTTTCAAATGTACATTGAATCAAACCCTTTTTTACATACACGTTGCCAGTCATTTATTAAAGTAGGCGTACTGCAAAACTTCGTATTACGACCTTTTTTGTTCCTCATTTACATAAATGATTTACCTTACCTTGTGAGGGATAAGCATGGAATAGTAAGATTGCTTATTTTATTTTTTTATTTTATACTTAAAATTTAAAGATACCAATCATTAATAGACGATGACAACAATACTCTGAAATGTTTGTCAATGGATTAATGCTAAAAATCTAATTTTAAGTCAGAAAAAGCATTTAGTTAATTCAAGTGTTTTCTTTGTAACTAATTTATATGCTAAAGATTAACGGGGTTCTCATATATGTGATTTACCCAAGAGGATTAATTCTAACGTATATGCAGTTCAAAGTATAAACAGGCTAGCAACCTTAAAACAGCTCTATTAGTTCAGGTATTTATTTTCATAATATCATGTCTGTATATTATTACGGGTTAATGTAACAGAGTTTGATTTTTCGTTTGTGCCGGAGACGAGGTTTCTTTGAGCAATCTATCATATAATGTCAAAGGAATGTATAGAAAAAAATTACTAAAAGAAATTAATATTATCGTGAGTTAATATATGTAATCACAATAATCTCTAAAAATTTTATATTACAAATTAAAACAATTATCCTAAATTCGGATTGGTGTTACGGGCTTAAAAATAAGCATGTCATCATTAACAAATCAAAGTTAATAAATTATTAACATCTCGATTAAGGAAGTTATTGTTATTAACAAAATTTTCAAAATCAATTTTTTTTATATTTACGTTTTCAGGTATCCTGAATAATTCAAGACTTGTATATGTGTGTGTGTTTGTATGTTGTATTTGTATGAAAGTTATGTTAATTTAAATTATGTATGAGCTCATGAATAAGGACCCCGAATGGATTCGAAACTAGTCGGGCAAATCCCGATAGTAATAATAATAATAATAATAATATCCTTTATTGTACATCCTCAAAGAGTATTTTAACATAAAAAGAAAATAAAACTAAAAACTAAACACAAATATAAATGTACAACGGGCGACCTTATCGCTTATGAGCGATCTCTTCCAGTAATAACGTGAGTGCAGCCGAATAATTATATTTTATAGTAATCATGTATAACGAAAGTTTACATACAAAAGACTTTAGTAATAATGGATTTTATTAAAAAAAAATTACTATAATAATAATAATCTCTTATATAATCAAGAAGTGAATGTGATTGGGCGTGCACCCATTACCACTTGTTTACTTTTGAATCAATCTGTTTTTTATTTTACATAATCCTTTGTTGCCTGCCTTCCATGTAATCAATAATCAAAAGATACCGAAATTGCAATTAGTTGTTAATATATCGATATTTTATCTATATTCAGTACGATTAATTTGGTCGCCAGTTCGTTGGTCATACCACGACATTTTCACACAGCTAACACACGGCTGAAGCGAAAAAACTGTCTTAATAGAAAAATCCCTATTAGTACTTACTAAATTTAGGTTATGAACGATGACGAAGAAGGAATTTGATTTGGATTCGATCTTGGTAGAAGTGGGACAGTTCGGTTGGTACCAAATAAGAACCTATTGCCTCATCCTCTTGCCTATTCTAATGAGTGCAGTGTACGTTAGTCAATTTGTGTTCACTGCAACGGAAGTGGGAGCCAGGTATGCACCAACACTATATGTAATTTCAAATAAAACTATTTTTACGGATCAAAATTCGCTTATAATTTGTAAGCCACTTACATCTCGTCTACCCGTGAACACGATTACTGCAAAGTATTCGAAACGTCGGGTTAAAATCAAAATTGTAACCAAATTATACGCGAGTTTTAATCCGTAAAAATAGTTTTATTTGAAATGTGTCCTCGTGAAAATCTAAGAAAATACTACTATATGTAATTTTTCTTAGATATCGTGATATTGATTTAAAAGATGTTGTAAAACAGTTACAATAAAAAATCAACCCAAATCCTTTAATATAGAATTTAGTTTTATTTTTAAAAAACCCGTGCAAGTTAATTATTGTTATAATGTTACCAATAATGAAAAAATTTCTCTTTATTATAGCCAAGTTTGTTATATTAATTGTATGTACAATGTCTCCATTTTTACAATTACAGAGCGCTCTTTTGATCTCATACTTGATTTAATAAATATCTTACATCGAGATACAGAAGTATATGACCTAGAAGTTAAATTTTCAGAGCTCAATAGTTATACTAAATGGGTCAAAGTTCAATTCTAAATTTATAATTAGATCTTTTTATAAGTTAAAGAATATAAGATTTATAACACCTAGGATTAAACAAAAGTTATGAAAGTTAATTATGGCATATTCACTTAATATTTCGCTGTAGAAGTTGAAGATCATGATCTGTCTAAAACTATCACTTGTTCATTTCTAAATCGTACTTCAGAGGCGAGCAGATTAATTTCAAATTTGGTTAGATAGTATGACGTGTTCGTATATCGTGCAGTTGAATGTGTAGGCATTTTAAAGGAGCCCATTAAAATTTTTAGTGGGTTGGAAATCTCAGGAACTGTTTGCACTTCCCTTCCTGTAACTCTAAGGGCCGTTCTTGGCCCAGCACCCGCACGTACTAAGAAAATTCGACTCTATTAATAATTAACTTTCCATATTTTTGAACAGTTTTAAACACTTCATGAATATAACAAATGTTTTATATTCTATATGGAAATTTGATACTGGTAAAGGTAACTAACGGACTACTAAGTACACGATGTATATATATATATATATATATATATATATATATATATATATATATACTAAGTACACGGTATTTATTTGAGGTAACTCAATAAACAATATGAATTAAATATAAATTATTAAAATAATTCTTTGCTATGGTTTTTTTGTACTTATATTAAGATTATAAACTGACATGGACGGATAAGATTTAAATAAAGGCTGACCTTCTCATCACTTTAGTATTTTTTTAAATATTTTGTTTGCTATAATAATGTTTTTTAGGAACTTTGATAATCAATACATATACGATCTATAAATACAAAACCAAAATGTAGTTTCTATTAATAATATAGAATAGTTTTCAATATTTTTTTGTTTGTCATTGAAATGTTTTCTGAAATCCAAAAAGATTCTTGTTGAAATATATTTAAAATTACTATAAAAATAATTACAAAATATTACTGCTTCTGAAAGGGGGATACATCAAGACTAATGCAAATGTGCAAAAAATTAAATGTTTTATTGACGTTATGTATAAATTTCTGGTCGTAGTATTATAATATATTATATTAACCAGTACGTATATTTTTATGTTATCGTCTGTTTTAATTTAAAAAAAAAGAGTTAAATATCAAAATACCTGAATAATATGATTCAAAATAGTAATTCAATGTCCGTTTGAAGGCGATGGTTAGGTTTTTGCCTAAATTAAATATTATGCTTAGTAGTTGTTTTGAATCTTGATTCATAATTTTGTAACAAAAATATTTATAACGTTACTTGTCCAAAGAACACCCTTAAACAAATACTACGGTTATTGTAGCTTAGAAAGTATATATTTCTAGTTTTCGTGTGTAAATATTTAAGTACTTAGAATATCGTTGTCATAGAATTTATATTTTCATTATTCTTAGTATTCAATTCTAAGGTTTATTTAATTTGAAGGTCGTGTTAACTATTTATTATGATTTAATCTATTGGTTTTTCCTCGTTCAAAACAAGATCTCATTGGTACAAGGTTGGTTTTAAAAATAGCTGTTTATACTAAGATTTGAATTTGTATTCACTAAATAATCTTATATCTTTTATTCTTGTGTCGCATATATTCGAAAAACTCAGTTTTTCCTTCCGATCTGTCTGTCTGTATGTGTGTCTGTGTGTCTGTGTGTCTGTGTGTCTGTGCGTCTGTGCGTCTGTGTGTCTGTGTGTCTGTGTGTCGGTGTGTCTGTGTGTCTGTGTGTCTGTGTGTTTGTGTGTCTGTGTGTCTGTGTGTGTGTCGAATTTTATTTTTCGAATTTTGAAAAACTAAAGATATATTTGGAATCAGCATCTAAATGTAAGATTCACTTTTCAAAATTATGTTGATTGTCCAACGGGAAGGTGTTCAGATCGGCCGCCGAAGTTACCGAAAAATGGAAAAAAAAAATCGAATTTTTAAATTTTTTAAAATCCTACGTTAAACTACATAAATAATAAAAAAAGCAATAGAAGTTGTTTTGTTTGTTAATTAATTTGCGAGTTATAATTTGCCGATTAGGAGTTTTTCATAGCGGCAAGCTCGATTGCCGCGTGTTTAATGTTTTTTTAATATATTTTGTTTATTCAATGAATGTCACATAACAAATTTTAAAATATTAAGGGCACATGATTTTTAAGTAGCTGGTCAAACTTGTCAAACATGCTACGATCTTGCGGAGTGTGTACTTTCTCCGTGAGAGTGTTTGATTATTCATATATGATGTCTTCTATTCGAGATAAGTACATTATTGTTACTATCTACCCACAATTTATACACAATTTATACGAAAGAGAATGATGTTACTTTACTTTCATAACGATCACATAGTTGCAATTTACTAAGAATAGTTTGCAATTTACTAAAAATAGTTGCAATTTACTAAAAATAGTTGCAAGTCGAGAGGCCCCAGATAAGAAATCAACTGTCATACATTTTTATAACTCGAGATAAATATTGTTATATTTCAAGGACAATCTCATAGTGGTGCCATTTAATATTTATAGTTTGTTAAATTATTTTGTGTTTATTAATACTAAGTATTTCTTATCGTCGTGATAGCGCTTTTAAGGATCCTATTGGTATGTAATTTTTATATTTATACATATGTAAATGAAATATATAATGAAATTTTCCGGATCAGCTATCACAAACGGAATCTTTTATTATCTGCGGTATAGTTCCGCTATTGAATCGCACATAAGTAGTTCTCCGTTTAGTATGACACCAAACTAACACCAGTACAAACCAGTTACATACAGAGAACAGTCTTCACAAGACTCGCGAAGAATAAATCAAAGAATAATGCTTAAATCTGAAGAATGACAATTATTTCTGTCTAATACAAAGTAAAGTGAAAAATGAAGGAAAAAGAATTAAATTTAGATAAAGTGCTGGATGAAGTCGGCCAGTTGGGTCGATTTCAGATTAGGAGTTACATCCTTATTTTGATAGCAATTATTTTCTGTGCAGTTTACAACACCCAGTACATATTTAACGCTGCAGTAGTTAATTTTAGGTAAGTTCTATAGAAGTCTAAGGAAAATCTGGTTTCATATTTACTGTTTCTTTGGATGATTGTTGTTAGTATTATTTTTAGGTTAGGTTTTTAAATAAAATGTGTAAATAATATAAAATATGTTTGACTAATTTTACATAGTAGTTGTAAAATTATTAGAAAAATAATACTTTTTATTCGAACACTGATTTTAAATAATGTCTTTAATTTAAATATATTCAATTATAATTTTATTTATATTATTATTTTGACAAAAGTTACATTATTATAGTTTTTGTATGTTTTTTTGCGTCTATAACTCATTAAAAAAAAAATTAAAGAGCTTAGCTCACTTAATCATTAGGTGAATATAATTTAATTATTGAAGACGTATTTACTCTTATTTACTTTATTTATCTGTCATTCTGTCATTGTAATCTTATTGTGTGTAAAAAAGTATTTCCGTAATCTATAGCGAGGACAACAAAGCTATAATGCCCTATTGAAAACTATTCTATATTATTTATCAATTTTAAATAAACCTGTAATCAATTTAAATAATTCCTGCCAATATTTATTATATATATTATCAATCTTTATATCTGTCTATATCTCGTTACCTTGAAGGATCAACGAACTAACATAATATTACGAAATTCATTTAATGTATTGACATTATTAAAAAATCTAAAACGGAAACAACGAACATTTAGTTTATTAGGATCACTGAAGAAATCATTTAAAAAAATAACTTTCATATACATTTTTCTATCAATGTTTCATTTGGAAATTGAACATGAAACAAGGAAAATATGTTTATTTACATTGAACATTGGATTTAAAACTAAGACGGTTTAATAATTGAGAAATTTATTATTATATTTGATATTAGCTATTGCGACTTTGTCTGCTTCCTTATTAATAGATCTTTGTTACATGTGAATAAATTAATATATATATATATATATATATATATATATATATATATATATATATATATATATAAATTATTTATATATATATATATATATATATATATTTATTTATAATTATAATTATATATATATATTGTTGCTCCTGCACTCAAACCTACTCGCCCCCACCATTATTTTAGTATAGCCAGGGGGACGAATAGTACATTCAATTTACTGGCTTTTCTGTTTTTATTCCACACTATCTTCCGACCATCTACATCAGGTATACGGTGTAAAAAATAAACTCTAAGTAAATTGATTTTATTTAAAATATACGTTTTTATAAGAATTTGTAAAATGTTAAAAAGTCAAAACATGTGTACAGGTTGCAACTTTAATTTTAAAGAAATGTTTTCGTGCATTGAAAATATGCACTATATCTGAATTTCACAATATCACATGTGGTAAATACTTTCGCAATTTTATTTCTTTATTTAGACAAAATAAACCTTTCTATCAGTAACAGATTAAAAACCGATCTGAAAAGGACTTGAGTTACTAATTGAGGAGAGATAACCTATAAATTTATTATTTATAGTACTGTTAAGCAAATCAGATGTAGCGTCTAGGTTGCTTGATTCCTCTAAACATACTTTGTTAGTTATTCTTTCTTACACCTTGAGTTTGATTTCATAGTACAGATTGTCGAAAAAGGAACATCATGGATAGATATCATATCCATCGATGATATCTCCATAAAAACTTTAATATTTATGTCAATACACACGAGGTTTATTTTGGAGACACTATTAATGATTATAATTGACTTTTATATAACCTTGGAAGATGGAACTGTACAGAAATCCATCTTTATGAGAAATCCACCTTTATGATAAAAAACCTGTCATTGAAGAATATTAAAGTTTTTGTTAAAAAAAGGAGTTCAATTTACAAACCTATTTCTATTAAGATTATATGGAAGATTTATAAGAAAATGATATTTCTTATTTATAATAGTTTTTACAATCTTATCCTAAACATGCGTCTTCAAATCCGACTGGATTTTTTTCCCATCAGCGCGAACAAACAAATAGGTATAACCCGAGTTATAAGTAACTACTTATAACAACCACATTATATGTAATATAATAATCAAGTAAGAATTAACAAAGATAATATTTTGTTTACTTATATCTCCTATGAAAAAGCTGTTCTTAATATTAATATATTATATTATATTACAGTTACGGTTAAATTTGTTCTTTAGGATGTATACGTTTTAATTTATACTAGTATATAGTTATATGTATACTTTTTTTGATTCAATAAAAATTGTTTAAATTCTTCATATATTTTTAATATTATTTTATATTATTAAATATATTTAATCTATGTATGCGTTTTGAGTTTTTTATACTGAATCAGGTGTTCAGTGGCCCCTATAAATTTGGTATCACGTTCAAAAATTACTAGTATGCTAAGAACAGCTAGTCACAATAGATAATACAAAAAATTTGAAAGCGCACGCAAAATTTCCCCATGCAAAGTCTATGGGAAAAATTAATTTTTTGACTAATTACTGCAATTAGGCTAATGAGATTTGAGAGTTGTCACTATTTTTCAGCAGTGTAGCATAATGAGACCTTTGATTTGAGCCATCAACGATATTTTTCCCTTTAGTGGTTCTCGAGCTACAGTGTGCCAACGAAATCGCTTCCTGCATTAATATATAAGATAATTGTAAATAGCCCATCTGTTGCCAAAGACTTCGTCTTGAAATAGAAAGAATTTTTAGTAATGAAAAGCTGAGTAGATTTCGCGTGTTTATCTATTATATATGTGTATGCACAGACCGGTATGTATGTTGGTACGGATATATAAATACTAATGACAAGTAATGATTTCTAGTAATGTTTTTTTAAGTCATTAATAATAATAATCATAGCCATATTTTCCTGTTGTAAATGAACCATGTAAGCTGAAGTTTATTAAATGCAGAATTATCAAGAAAATATGGAAAATAATATTTATATTTTCTACAATTGTGTAAGAGATTATTCCAATATTTAACTATTTTAACGATACTATAAATCTATTTAAGATAATCGCTTCAAGTCCTTAATGAAAAGCTGTTTGCACTAAGAGCCTATTATTTTTCAAAGAGATAAATACGTCCAAAATATTTAATAATTTGAAAGTACGAAATCACTGAAATACGTTCACGTAATCACTTGTTAACTACAAAAAAGAAATCTGTTATATGTCTAGGCATTAAGATTAGCTTTGGCAAATAACTTCTAACAACCCATCCATACTCTCCACAAGCCTACACCAGCTAACGCGAGTATGAGAGTGTAGATGGTGCGCCGATGTTTACTTTTCTTTCCTCGCCCCGTCTCGCAGATGCTCCTCTTTCTGTCGGTCTTTTGGACGCGAGGCAAAAGAGGCGACAGACTTCCACTCTCTCGTGGTCGCTCACGCTTTCTTCTTATCAAGACAAAGTGAAGTTAGGACTTCCATATCGCTTGGATGTAATTTTATCAGATGATTGCAATCATTTGGAATCTAAAAAATCCATGTCATAGTCAAGTTATTTGTACCGATACCGATAAGTAAAGAATTAAATATATAATATAAAAAATGTATACAAACAAAATCCTTTAAAAAATATCATTTATGTCAACTTTTGAAGGATACTTCTACAAATAAGTGATTTTCAAACTATTTTGGGCAAGAGAGATTTTGGGCCATAGCCAACTTTCTTTAAAGATTCAATATTATATTTTTATTTTATATTTAAAAATTATCTAAACTAATAAACATTGAATTATTTATTTTTATTGTTTTTAAAATTGTACAAAAAGTACTTAGAGGATCTTGTGTGTACATAACTTTAAAGTTTTTTCGTCGTCGGCCATAACTTTTTTGCGAATACTTCTTGCGAAGGCCATTCATGTAGTTGCTTAGCTTTAATTATTTTATTACGCGATTAAAGATTTATGTTTAAGTGTTTTTTTAAATTTCTTTGAGTCTTAATTGAGCTCATTCATAATTTTCCTTTTTTGTTTAACTGTAGGAAATGTTTATTGTTCATTATTATATTTTATAAGCACTTTGATTTATTGGTTTTAATATAAACATACCCTGTCTGTATGTAGAACTCATATCTATATAAAAAAAAATTACGTTAATAATTAATAATCTTATTGGATCTTTTTTACTATTTTTTCACAGCGTCTAGGGACTGTAATATTCTTTTAAGGGTTTTAATTTCAAATCAATACTTCCCCGCTTTCTTTTAATTAATGATCTTGATCGACAGACGGACAGCCAGATAGACAGAAAGTAAACTAAGTTTCTTTAATTGTTTTCCTTTTAGATAGGTTTTTAATATTTATAAGGAAAATGGCCTTACAGTAGACGAAACAAACCCTGACTTCAACAAATCTAGACGAAAATTATGTAAATATTGCATAATATTGTAAATTAATTTGCAAAAGGTTGTTTTGCAAATTAATTAATAAATTTCATAACTAGACTAACTGTAAGCATGGTAGGATAACACTGATAACATCGGTGGTGAAAAAAATATATTTAAAACGATATTATGCTTGATTTATAATTTTACTCCAACTTTGGGAATAGCCGATGTGAAAATAGATACAAAATTTTGAATGTTTTACATGGTTATAATAATTTATGATAAAAATCGCATATCATGTTTCATCTTATGTAACATTGCCTCGATATACTGACACGTGTTAGTATATTTATCTTATCGCTTTATTTCCTCGCTTGATTCTTATTAATAACAAGTTACTTCACTTGTAGTTTCATTTATTAATTACAATGTAACATATTAAATAATCTTGATATGTAGATGTAAACCGGTTATATAATAACGAATGACTAATGTTAACTTTAGTTAAGTTTTAAGACATTAAATACATTCCATGATAGGAATTTGTTAAAGATTTGTTGTTTTATACAAAATTTATATTTTAACTTAGTAAAAATGAGGAAAACCTTGTGGATTACTAATATCTATGACTATTTCATAAATAGTTTAGTATATCAGAGAGTTCTGACTGCTTTAGTACGTTGTATATGCTAATGTACGCTAAATGTAATCTGTGACGCGTTGTCTCAAAAGCCTATAATATTAAAATGTCTAAATAATCTCTAGGGATCAGAATATTGCCTATGTTACATAAATACTGCAATATATTTTATCGCTGTGTAACTAGCATGTCAGTTCACACGTTATCTTTTTCGTGGTACCTAAAGATTACTTTTAAAAATTGTCATATCGATAACAAAATAAAGGCTTTTCTGATCCAATACAAAGTTATCATACAAGAAGTTATATGTTTGCCTAATAGCCAGTACCTATAAGAACTATAAATACATACCAAGTCATAAAAGGATAAATGGTTAGATTACATTTCATTATTGCCCTAAAGAGGAAATTACCTTGTACCACTATGTCCGCTGACACTACGGACGACTCGGCCAGAAGATATACCGTCACCTTTATTTATAGCTTCATTTCGAAGATCGTTTACTATTAATAAGATAAGTAGATATTTGTTATAGTAAAGAAAAACGTGGTAGAAGAAATATTTTTGATTATGTTATCTACTACTTATATAAGTTTGAAATTTAATCCAAAAATTCTAGAATATTTGTTAATAAAGTTTTCGAAACGATTCATCCTTGTAATTAGTTGTGTTCTTGTATAATGTAATGGTTTGATTGAATATCATTAAAGAAAAACACACACACACACACACATACACACATACACACATACACATATACACATATACACATATACACATATACACATATACACATATACACATATACACACACACATACGCACTCACACGCGCCAACCGACACACCACATAAGATACATAAGCACAAGCACACACGCATACACGCAAACATACAAGCACGCACACACTTACACGGACTCGGACACAAACGCACAAACGCACGCACACATGCACAAACACACACACGCGCACATGTTTCCATATTATTATCGCTGCCCTACATTCAAAATTAATTAAGCAGGTATCATAAATAAGGCAGGATGTAAGAATAAGATCAGCCGTCAGAAGTTATTACTTTTTAAAGCTATTGCTTTATCTCAATTCGTACAACCAAATGTCAAGTGTGCTTCTTGGCACTTACAAATCAAAAGATGATTTTGTTTTAGTACTTTCATAACAAGATTACGAGTCTAATTTATGCGTGTTACTAAAATATACAGTAGCGATTCACGTAAATATGACTTTGAGCCTGGCGATCTGACAGGTGAAAAACCATTCTCGAGAGGATATCCTTGCCAGTCTTGACAATAACCCCAGGGAGTGCTCATATTGAGTAGCGCAGAATAAAATCAGCATCATCAACTCCCCGGTTATGGACTTCTTGCAGCCGAAAAGCCTCGAACGGCTGTTGGGTCTTATAGCAGTAATTTCTCCCCACAACAAGGTGGGTGGAGGTTACTGTTTAGCCCATTTGTTCTATGTCCCCCATCAGAAAGGCCATCTTAGAGGTCACCTTGGGTCGTTTGTTGCAAGTGCCGGGGCCGAACGGTATCCCAATGCGAGTTTTATGAATCGCTCGGAAGTACTTGTTAACTAACTGCTCACTGTTACTCGAGTCGAGTCGAGTTGACACCTTAGCAACTGGGTGAAACTTTTGCGGAGGCGATTAGATAACCATCAGAACATTGGTAACGGACTATTTAGGTATGGTATTGTTTTTTTTTATTATTTGCGAGCGTTCCTCACTCGAGCTCCAGGGTGAGTCCCTTGTCGCTGTGTACTGGAACCGGATTGAGAGACGAAGCGGCTGAAGCGGCTAAAATCAGGACCGGGACGCACAGGGTCCTAATAAAGCATTGGAAACGTGCATTGGATTCCTACTCTGCCGGTTTTTTTACTGCAGCAGAGGTACCACCTTTTGCAGTGGATAGGGTGACGGCACGGGACGTTGACGTTATACATTATGCAGATGTTCTCGGGTCACGGCTGCCTTGCCGTATATCTGCACAAGGTTGCTAAGAGAGAAGCAATACTATGTTTTTGGATAGCGAGATTTGGGTTCATTCAACGGCCTCATTCTGTGAACTAGTTAATATCGCGGAACGCTTTAGGGAGTTTGAATCCAGTTTATTTTTTTAGATTATGTTAACAACTTTTCCTACTTGATTACCCATCACTGTTATATAATTTTGTCCGTCAAATGTACCTATTCGGCTATTTGATAAAATATTTAATGATATATTTCAGATGTCAAGTACCAGAATGCGAGGCAAACCCCCCCACTTTCGAAACCAAAGATTGGGGGGCGTTTGCCCTCCCAGACTCAGGGGGGCGTTGCGAGAGATTTCTTCCAGTTGGAACTACCTGTGCTGCTGGATCTTTCGATCCTACGCAGACTAAGAAATGTTCCAGTTGGGTTTATGAAAACCATAATAGTATCGTCTCAACGGTAAGATTTTATATAACGTAGTGTAACTTGTAAATAATATCTTATATCTAATATCTTCTGGTTTCACCCCTGTATGCTGGGGTAGACTGGGTTCGGTTGAAAAGTGGACAGTTAAAACAATGCGAATTTCTCGTAAACCGTACTTATAACGGTGAGTTGTGCAAGAGAAAAATGGTGACACGTCGAAACATGAATTTTTATGTTGTATCACTATTCGTGCCCCGTGTTTGTATGTAGGACGCCCTTGTGTTATTTTTAACAAAAAGTAAGTTTATTTGTTTGTGCAATATTCTTAAGGGTTTGATTCAAGTTAAAGTATTTTGAGATTTAAATCGTTAAATTGAAGGTTATAGAATATGATAGCCTGATTAGATCATAATTAATTTTTTAATTATTCTTATTATGTGCGATTTTATAAATAAAAGAGGTGCTAGGGACAGTTGAAACATTTAATATTTAATTTTCTTGTTTTTTAGATGCGAAGTGGAGGCAGGCTTAACTTATTAACAAGTCTTTGAAGATGTAATTCTTAAAAATAATTATTATTAATCATAAAAATCGAGAAAACTTCAAATAATCTTTTGAAGTTTTATTTAGTCTTTCATTTACTGGAATGTTGAAATGTAGTATATAATTTATGCTATTGATTTTTAAAAAATACAATAGTAAATAACACAAAAGTTATTATACGGTTTAAATTCTATTTACTGTTTATTACCTTCAAAGTGTCTTGAATTTTAATTAAAATTTATTTGTGATGTTCAACTGTGCCGTACTAGTCGAAAAATGTTGATAACACTTGTTCGTATGTTATATTTCATATTTAAATCTATTTTTATTGACCCCAAGTACTGGTTCAAACGACCCTGGCTCGGGGATACTGAAAAACATGTAAAATTTGATTTTACACATAATATAAAACAGTAATTTAAAAAAATATTATTTAAGCTTAATAGGTCAAATAAGCTAATGCTAATCTTGATGCTATGAACGAAAAATTCTGAAATGTTTTAACCGTACCCAGTTCGCCCTATTTATTTTTTTATTTAATGTTTTTTACTTATTCATATCCTAACAGTTAGTTTAAGTTTTTATATAAATAAAGTTAATATCACGTTACAGTGCAATGACAATGATATACTGATCATATTTTTTTAAGCAGATAAGTGAGTAATCAATAATTTGACTTACGATAAAGTTAGTTATTTATAAGTTATTTGAAAAAGACCATAGCACCGAGTTGTTTATATTCCAATATATTAAAATGACTATTTTGGTATCCTTAAGTCATCTATTATGTTTGAATAATAGTTATAAAAAAAAAGTATTTTATTAAGAAGATAACATAAATATTCATATATTTTGCAGTTTAACCTAGCCTGTGACGACTGGAAGCGTACGCTAGTTGGTACCGTCCACAGCGCGGGCCTTTTCGTCGCACTGCCTCTTACTGCTTTTATATCTGACAAGTGAGTCGTCCTAAGATTTAAGTCTATAATAAAAAATTGTAGTTGTAAATTTAAATGGTGGGATAGTTATTTATTTATGTCTTTAGCTTTCATTTATTATCTTTACACAATAATACAAAGTCAACAACGTGAATAAAACAAGAAGCGAGTATTACAAAGTTATCCTGTGAATTGTAAAGCCACTTAAACTTGATGACACTCAATGTAGTATATATTAGATAGTTCACTTTTTGTATATAACACTTTTCTACATTGTAATATATGACCGCATATCTATATATATACATGTAATAAAATTGCATATAATTTGTTTCTGTACATTGAATATGTTTTACAACTTCTATGTGGATGTAATAAGTAATCAATATACATACCAAATCACCAATTTTTGAATATTTTGTCTGTCTGTATGTTTGTGCACGAATAACATAAAACCTAAGCGACGGATTTTGATAAAATTTGGCATTGTAAGAGCTGAGTGTCCTGGTCACATTTAACATAGCTTTTACTGTAAGAAAACATCTAATTCCTACGGAAATTGCGTACGTGCCATAAATTAGTTTTGCTTTCCAAAACTAGATGGCGCCACAAGGTATTATAAACTCGATATCGTTTTTTTTCCGAAACTTTAAAAAACCACCAAACCAAACCAAAAAAAGATAGGACATTGGCTTTCGAAATGCTTTGAGCCGGTTCTTCTTTCCTGCTCCATGATCTCTTGCATTTGACATTGTTTTATACAACCTATTTTTCGTCCTCAGTAATGACGCGCTTCAAAAATGGGTCATTTTCGTGAAGTTTGAGTGGCGAATCACAGACGTCAATGCGATGACACAAATTTGTCTCCCTGACGAGATGAGGAACTTATATATCGAGCTTTAAGGTTAAACCCAGGCCTTTCAGGTGGTCATAAATAGTTAAATGTGATAAATTTAACCTCTCACTGATCTCATCTGTTGTTATTCGTCTGTTTGCATCAACTTTATCGTGTCTTTATCAGCTTCAACCAGCCATCCGGAACGTGCAGCACCTTCGACGTCGAAATTGCCCGATCAACATTTTGAAAACCGGTTCTGGCACTGGTGTTTTGTCAACACATATCCATACATTTCGGTTAATTTCTTTCTGGCATGAACAGCATTGGATTCAAAAAAATTTAAATAAAAAAATACAACTAAATCCTCTGTCGGGAAAAACGAAATTGCTTTCTGAACAAACCAATATTTTGTCAACTTTTTACTGGCGTTAAATCAATACGCCACGCGAGTGACGTCGCAGGCACAGCTAATTATTAAATATTTTCTTCGTTTTTTGTAGTCTTTCTAGATTCAATAAAGGGAATATTTCTTGTACATAGCAGCAGTTTACTCCCTATTTTACTTAAACAGAATTTCCATGGCTCGGTTAAAGACCGTGACTCATTTATTAAAATAAGATATTTTTTTTAACTAAATAATACCGAAGTTTTGCAATAAATCATAAGATTTATGTCGAATAGATTCATTTGATAGAATTGTCATTCAGCTTCAACTGGATTATTATCGACATAATGCTGAAACTTCTGTGTTGTGATCTATAAATTTATGTATATAATATATTGTATAAAATGTGTTTGATCTGTTACATTATTAATATTATTTTTATAATAAAAAATTACAGTTTCGGTCGTCGCATAGCGTTCATCACGACAGCTGTAGCCCCAGCGTTCGTCGGTATAGGACGATCATTCACACAGAGCTACGAGGCCTATATCTCTCTGGAGTTCCTAGATGCGGTTGTGGGGGCAGGTGTTTACAGTTCTGGATTTATTCTTGGTTAGTGATAATTATGAATTATCATGATCCTAATTTAAGTGGCGTGATATGTAATCCTTATTAACATTCTGATTAATTATCTTGGCAATGACTGATAATGTAAATGAAATGTTAGGCGTAGTATGTCTTGAATGCCACGATAATTAAATTTTATTATTTTAGATTATAAAGACAAATTTAATCTTATAGTATCCCTGTTTGATTTATTACGGAAATATATTTAGATTAGGTTTTCTATCTGTAATTAATTAGAATGTAATCATAATTCAGAAATACAGTTTAATACAATGCTGAAAATTTTAATTTCGACCAAACACGTGGTTGGCTAGAATTGCTTAAAACAATGAAAGGTTGTGGCTCGGCTTATTGATAAGAGCTCTGCAAAATTGCGCATCGTCAATTTTGCTCTGAGTTTAATTTACACGATCTAAAACACTGTCCTGGACAAAAGTGTAAACAGATATAGTTCAAAAGTTAAAATCTACGGGTTTGATAGAGGATCAGAAACTGTTGTAACTTTGAAGGTCAATAAGAATAAAAAAAACTAGAAATGAAGTTGCGACGTATTATCATCATATCGTCAAATCAGCTTCGCTATATTGAGAACATGTTTTGGTAAAAAATCTAAAATTTATATTTTACTTTTTTTTTTTTTTTTTTTTAACGTTTACCTTTTTTTTTTTTTTTATTTTATTTTATAATGTAAACAATTACACATAATTTCTTGCCTAACTCGAGAGTTTGTAGGCAAGAAGCGCTCATTACATTCTTAACCTAGTCTTACATTCTAATACTAATACTAAACTACTAAACTAACATTTATAATTTCAAATACAATGAAACAATTAAAACAAAACATAGTAACTCTTACATCTTATAGTAACAATTATTGCATATTATAAAATACAACAAAAATAAAATAAAAATAATAAAAAACACACGTAAACATTTAATAACAACCCTTATAGTAACTTTTATTGAATAATATAAAATACAGAAAAAATTTAAGTTATATTGTCAGTCAATATAATTCGATTAAGCTTTTGTAACTTTTAGTGAATTAAGTCCTAAATTATAATAATATTTTTGGTTTCAATACCGACTTTGTATATTTTTGTATGATTTTATTACAAACAATATTGGTTTTAAATTAAACTTGATATCTCCACACGTTCCCCAAATTATGGATCTTGACAAACAAATGCATAACAAAGTTATCCTATAAGGGTTCTGTCTCTTTACTTTTGAGAAACGAAACACTAAAACTAAAAGGATGAAAGTGGAGGAATGCTTCAATACAACAAGCAAAAATTTTAATTTCACTTAAACTCATAAATGTTCAGAAAATTAAAATTAGGATATAAAATAAATCAAGGGCACTTAACTTTATCGTCCATTAAAAATAAAGTCTTTCTTTATGTTATTAATATTTTTCCGTTATTCCGTTCTTGTTTTTGTTATCAATATAAAAGGAATTCACATCTCATGACATTTATTGTCTTTTTGCTATTATTTTGTTAATATTTGAAGAAAGTTTGATCAAATTCGTAACTGAAAACATAATAAAATTTATTATGGAACCGCAAACATAAATGTCTATATAAAATATATAACGTAAATATTGTATTATTTAATAAATATAATCAACATTAAAGATCCCTTTTAATCATTTCTCAAATATAATCAACCAACCTGTTTAAATAAAATTTAATTTAACTTTCATTGTCTAGGGCAACATTTTTAATTTGTTTATGGTCTTAAAGTTTTATGTTTAATTTAAGGAAATATAAAACTATATTAACTAATTTTTAAATATTTGAAAACTATTGAGATGTATAAAAGTCTAAATTTGATTCTGAATTGTTTAAAACTCTTAAATGTTCTTTAATTGCAGCCCTAGAAATGATGGGACTACAGCGTCGTGTACTAGGAGGTAACATTATTTCCTGCACATTCGCAATTGGACAAGCTGTGGTCGCTTTAATTGCCTGGGCAATTCCTGAGTGGAGAACTCTCACTAGGATCTTGTATGCACCCTCAATTCTGTTCGTGTTATATTTTTTTTTAATAGAAGAGAGTGTTCGATGGCTTTTAAGTAAAGGAAAGAGAAATGAAGCAGCTAGGATAATTTTCAAAGTAGCTGCAGTCAATAGAAAGAAGCTTTCTCCGGAAACCATTAGAGAGTTATCAGATGATTCAAAAAGTCAAGATGATATCAAATCACTTCCTAATATTCCAAATAAAAAGCCATCGCTTGCAGTACAAGTCCTTAAATCTAGAGTTATTGTGTCTAGACTATTAATTTGTTCCTTTTGGTGGATCACAGTGACATTTATTTATTATGGACTTTCCATAAATTCGGTTTCATTAGCAGGGAACAGCTATGTAAATTATATATTAACTGCATTAGTTGAGATTCCTGGCTATTGCATCAGTGTCTTGACTCTGGACCGTTTTGGAAGAAAGAGCTCAATCATGACGGCTTTCTTTATTTGTGGAATCTCTTTAATCTGTCTGCCTTTTATTCCAGAATGTAAGTAAAAAATTTAATGTCGGTTTCTAAAAATCATTAGTTTTAGAAATTCATTGCTTTTGAAACTTAGTGCTTCGTACTAACATTTTCAAACATACCTTATATATAATTCACATATTTAGTCATGTATTGTCTTTCATATGTAGAGTAGAGTAGTGAATAGCATAATTTTCAGATCTGCAATGGCTACAAACGTGTCTTAATTTATTGGGCAAGTTGTGTATAAGTATGGCATTCAGCAGTATTTATATTTACACTTCGGAGCTGTACCCCACGACCGTTCGCCAGACTCTCCTGTCTACGTGTTCTATGTGCGGAAGAATTGGACAAATAGTCGCACCACAAACACCACTTCTGGTTTGTATTCAATAACAAAATCTTAGTTTTACAAAACTCTTATGAAATCAAAACCAAAATTCTCACCACCAACCAAAAAAACTCTTATGAAATCAAAAACAAAAAAAAAAAAAAAAAAAGTTTATTTATACTTCTTTTGTATCCTTTCATAAAATAGTTTTTAGTTTAATGTATCTTTTATAAAATAATGTCGTGATTCAACCTACACAGCGTCTATTACAATATTACTTACCATGTTGGGTAAGCTGACGATAAGCATGGTGTTTGCTTCCATCTACATCTACACCATCGAGCTATTCCCGACTGAGGCACGTCATTCTATGATGAGCATATGTTCTATGGTGGGCCGAGTGGGTTCAACCAGCGCTCCTATGACGCCTCTGCTGGTATAATTTGCCAGTTTAAGTCTGAGTCGACTATAGTAATTTTAGATAGATTTTTTGCAATTCGTTCTTTAAGTTATTATCAGTGATAATTTTATTTTTTTTGTCTATTAGAGCTTATATTAAATATTTTAGTTTGGTACACATATAAAAAATATTTGTTTTATATTACATATAAATTGCTGTCGTGGGTTCAATCATTAGTGTGTTTCATAGCAATTCAGAGGTCACTACTTAAAAAATAGGCACTTATTATTAATTACATAACGTTGTGTATGTTTTATAACTCATAAATCGGATTGTTCCTCGGATTGTTCCATTCGTATTTGTAAAACTAAATGTAAATTTCATATTACTATTTTAATGTAATGCTCAACCTAATAATTTCTCTGGATAATAAAATATTTATATCTTCTTCATTTAAATTAAAGTCGTGACATACTATACGGTATACCCAAACCTTTGCATGACCATGATCTTAGTTCTGTTACAAAGTCATTGCGTATTATCAAAACAAAATTAAAACTAATCGGTGAATAATGCACTTATATTTTAACAATTTGATCCACGATGTTTAGACTATATCATAAAGTATTCATAAGTTGTCTGTATCGTCAAAGACTAAACTGAAGATATACAGATATTCTGAAAATTATACTTTCGTCATCGATGATTATTTAGACTTAAAATTATTACTGTATCAAAGCTATTGTTTTGAAGTTAGTATCATTTATGAACACGACTTTGAGAAATAGTTAACATAAGAATGTATTATAGATATTTATTCATCTAGGCTTGCGTTATAGTATGTAACTACTCATTAATCTTTATTAACATATAATTCAAGATGGCGTACATGGAATCCTTGCCCTATCTGGTGTTCGGTCTGATGGCGTTTACGGCGGGTCTGCTCATGTTGTTGACACCGGAGACCCTGCACATACGTCTTCCGGATACCGTGAAGCAAGCCGAAGAAATCGCCACCGCACCCAGGACCAAACACCCCACCGATGTCATTGTTGATTGACAATGTGTAACTATAAAAGTAGTTTGTTTTATGGTCCACTATATAAGTAATTCTAAATCAGTACCTGTTTAATGATAACAATTAAGATAACAATAGTGTGTGTAAAAAATGTAAGACTCTTTATTTACACGAAACCTGGGGAAAGTTTTTTTTTCCAAAAAAGAGTTATTCTACTTGAATTTTATATTTTGTCTTTAGATTTATTTTCCTTTCCCTTTATCGAGCAGTATTTTTGTCTGTAGTTCAACAACGTTCATTGGTTTTTAATTAATTTAGTAATAGCATAATAACGATTAGAAATAGAAACGACACATTATAACTGCAAATCGTATCACTATAGATATTAGAAATATATCTGGACTTATTTGTGTGAATATTTTTAAGGTACGATATGTTTTTTTTTACCCGACGTTTCCATCGAATTGCACCAATCGTGGTCGACTGAATCGTACCTTAATAATATTCACGCAATTACGTCCCTATATACTTCTATTATGTATAAAAATCGCGAAAGTCTAGAAACAATAGTATGACCATTCGTTTTGTAGTTATATAGAGTGACGTAAAGTGTTCTCATACTTTGTTCATAATGTGAAAAATATTGTCTTGTTTATATTTTGTTATTTTGACTTAAGATTTTGTTGTTAATATTATATAGTTAAAAGTTTTTATCGGTCTCGTTATTACAAAAAATATTGTGTATTATTTTCACATTCATAAATATATAATAAAAAATGAACCGAGTAGGTCAATAGCGGTAATAAGCTAGAAAGAAGGATGCGGGTTGTAATTATGAGTTCCGTTTTTTGTAAGATTTTTCATTTACCATGCCCTACTATTTTTTTTAAATAATTAATCCAATAAGATATGCCAATAATGGCATATTTTTATGTGTTTTTATCTTCGACAAATTAGTATTAAGCTTGTATGAGTTATTTTCTGTTTTTATAAATATTACATAAAAATTTGTCTTTTTTATAAATTCTGATTATACATCGATGTAATAAAAATGTTCCAATTTAAAAAACCAAGCGCCGAATATAATATATTAATTAAGACATAGTAATTCGATATATATTCAGAACACTAGAACACGTCTAAAATATTTATATATACATAATAATATATGTAAAAGATTCAAAACTACTTTAGATAATAAACATATTTGGTTTTTGAAAATTATATGACTTTTAGTCTAGATTTTTTCCAGATAAAAAAATAATAAGTTATTAGAAACTTGCAATTTTAAGCCAAAATCATCTCTGTCATGGCCGAATACTGAAACGTCGCTAAAATATTTAACAGCTTCTTCAAAATTGGAGTATCTCTTAAGTTATTTATTCATATTCTCAGATTTAAAATATAAGCGTGTGTTAATTTTATTTTTTGTCTTATTTTGTTTATTGAAACGACACTTAATGTTATATGTCCCTCAACTGCACTGACACATCTATTTAAGCAGCTGTTAACTTTGAATCATGAAATGGAGACTCTTAAATATTTTAACAGTTGTTATTTAATTCTACAAATATGTCTTTATCGTACTACAGAACAGCTGAGGTATTCTAAATAGAAGATTTTCTGTTAGTGATTCTAATATAAAGAAAATGCTCAGTATAACGAAACAGCGATATAGTATCGCTTAATTGCATATGATACGATTATTTTTCTCTCATTAGTGTTCCAGCTGCAATTGTTGTCTTTGGATTTAGTATGTACCACAATTTCTATGGTTGAAGCACTATTTCAATCGGTTCAGTGGCGTTTTATTGATGTACGACGTATAAGGCTATGTATAAGTTTTCAGATAGACAGAAGCATTAAAAATGAATTATTTATACATTTTTTACTAGTTACAGCCTAACTTTAGCTTGCGAAACTTGGCAACCCTTTCGTAAGAAATATTAACTTAATATAAAATCATTGTGACACATTCTACAATGTTTTTTTCACGTCAAATTTGTGGAATAATTTGTCGCTCATGGTCTTTACATTATGACATAGCCGCTGCTTCAGCGATAGTGTCTGGTAGGCGCTGGCGCAATGTCTCCGGTGTTGCTAGTGTCATTGCGGCTGCAGCTAATGACGTCATTCCGAAAATCGCTGTTGGCAACGATTGCCACAATTCACTCTGTAACACGATATATTCTTGAATAAGACTTAGCAACAAAATGGTGTTCCTCTGTCTTAAATTTTGTTTTCCTAGGCTTGCGTCTTTTTATCTTGTTGAACAAAATGTTACTGAAGATAATCTAAAAATACTAATAATTAGAGTATATGAAATTAAACTAACCAACAACGGCGTAAGAGGTGCCAGTACAGTGCCTACTCGAGCGACCATGGAACACGTGCCGACAAAAGAACCACGTGCCGACGTCGGTACTAATTCTGACGTATAAACGTATACAGCATTGAAACAGGCCGATATAGACAGTTTACCGATAAGAAATATGGATACCGACGCTGCTTTGTAATCTGTAACAATAAAAAGTTTGAAATAATTTAATTAGAGGAAATTTGTATCTAAAGCATTACTTTAGAGTTTTTTTTTATTATTTGGGCTATGATGTCTTTACAGGTCGATCCAACATATTAATGTATAAGAACATGAGTATAAAGACAATATAAGCAAAACAACAACATTTTCTTACCCTGCGGTACAAACCCACTACAAACACAGCAAACACCACAAAACAGAAATCCCCCCAGTAAAGTTTTTCGTCTACCAATTCTGTCTAAAGTAATTACGGCAATTATATCTCCAGGAATTGTTACGAGAGATGTAAGAGCGAAGTTCGTAGTCTTATCACCAGGCAGAGCCACAGAGTTAATCATCAGACCATAATACACAAAGGCCGCCGTAAACCACCACCAGGAGCATACAACCACTCTAAATAATAAAAATCGACAATTAGTTGTTTCGATAATAATTCAAAGGTTATTTAAAAAATTTTTTTTTTATTAAAAATTACAATATGAATAAAAACGTATTTTCTGGCTAAAGTTAACAAAAGTAACAAATTGAAATATAAAATAATTAATAAAGAAAAAAGTAAATAAGCAAAATGATTTCGCGACTCTTCGTCGGATCTGCAATTCAGCAGTTTCAAAGTGAAGGGTAACGTATTCATTTTTTTTATTTTTAATAATTATAATAAAGGAATAAAATATACCTCTTAAGCAGTGCAGGAGATGAAAATAACAACTTGATCGTAATTTTTTCTGTAGTTGCATTATCTTGAGAAGCTTCAGTTGTTTCTTTTTTAACTTCTTCTAAAACGCTATCAGATATAGCAAAATGATTCCAATTTGCGATATTTTTGAGAACAATCAAAGCTTTATCATTCTTTCCATTGATTAGCAACCACCGCATGCTTTCTTCAAGGAGATATATGTATATAAGGAAAATAGGAGCAGGGCAATAGATAATAAGGAAGAACTTTCTCCAGTAAGGGACATTCCAGACAATAAAATCTAAGATTAACTCCCCGATTGCAACTGAAATCCCTACTGCAGCGGCACCGATGATGCGCTTGTCAGATCCAATAAGTTCAATAACTGAAAAAGGCAAGGATTACATAAAACATTATTAATTTACTGGGATTTATTTATATACCAAATCATAATTCGAATTCTTACTAAGTACAAAGCATGTAGTATATGTTCCGGTTGCAAGTAGTGCTTCAACAAATTCGATTAACACATATGTGATATAAGCATTTCGACCAGTTTCTACGAGAGTTTTAAAGGCACCTACACAGAGGCTTAAGGCGCTAACAATGATGGCTGTGCGACGACCCCATCTGTCAAAGCTTAGTTCATTAGGAAAAACTTCCAAAATGTAAACTTATATTGTGTAATTTATAAATATATTTTTTATAAAGCTATAAAATTATATAAATAATAATATCATTACCTGTCAGAAACAAAACCCATTAGAGGCATGGAAATTAAAACTCCCAAATTATGAATAGTGCCAACCAGCGTTCTTTTCCATTCTTGACATGCCAAATTAAACTATGATGATGATAATTTATCGTCATTTTCAGTCATGAGAAAATATATTATTTTAAACAATAAAAAAAATTGGTTTCAAATTTGCTATATATTTATATATATATATATATATATATATATATATATATATATATATATATATATATTTATATATATATATATATATATATATATATATATATATATATATATAAATAAAGGTAATAAACAAATCCCTCACCTCCTCAACTATGGAATTGTTATCATCATAGATCCATTTATTACATTTAACTTCATGAGTAAAATCATCCGGGTTACAAGTATTTGTATTGTTAAATAAGGGACGAAGGCAGCGTATATTAGTCAGGTTTGGTAGCCAAGTGGTCACAGAATAGTTGGATGAATCACATTCTGGTACCGCACATCTACATTTAAGGAAAACTTATGAAATGATAAAATTATCAAATTTGTAAGTTTTAGAAGTTTGCGTTAATATAATCAGGTCTGTATAATAAAAACAATTTATAAGATCTTATATTTTAAAATTGCCATATTCACAATCATAGTGCTCTATTCATAAAAGTATAAATACCTAATTAAAATAAGTATCAACTTAAAGTAATGTAGTACATTAAACTGTTATTTAAACTGTTATTAGAACAAACTAAGATAAAATTAATAATGTAAATGAGTGATATGATAAGGTTATCTTAGAGACGGTTAATATTTTTTATCGCATTGTTAACCAAATTATAAAAAATATTATACCGACCGAATCTGTTACAGGCGCTGATAAATAAGCCTATTTGTTATTTTTTTTTATTAATGTAATTAACATTAATTAAAAACTTTAATCACACATAAAATAGACAAATGATCGAACTTGTTAACAAATTCAGCTCTACAATATCAAACAAACACCTTGAAGCCGTTTCCTTATTACTTGTGATACAAAAAACTGAATGTAATATTATTTTAAATTCCAAGCAGTTTTCTCTTTCAATAAATCTAAAAGACATCTATATCTTAGATAGACACTAAAAATTTAATAAAATTAATTAATTTATATTTAAGAATGGTTTTTTGTTCAGTTTTGAAAATCAAGATGATATCGATATTTTTAGAAAAAGTAATCACAAATAATTAAATTAATCAGATAATAATTAATTATTTTTATATTAAAAATGATAAAGTAGAACATTAATAACTTGCAGTGCGACCAACGAGAGCATGCGATCCAGATAGGTGTCGATCGAAATGTAGACATTAATTTGAAGTGCTGCCGTTGCATTGAAGATTAAATATTTATTTATGAAACTAACTAAATATTATTTCGTTAACTTAAAATAATTATTATATTTTTTCCCCAAATTTTATGTCAAACGAGCAGGCCAGCCACCTGATGGAAAGTGGTCATCGCCGAGTTAACTGCGAGCTGTCGAGGGGGTACGGGTGGTATTAAAGCTAATGACGTACAGTGCGGTGGTGGAATTCAGCGGCTGGTAGTAATTCGAACACCACCTCAGAGCACTCCCTAAAGTAAAAGCGATAGAAAACGTAAAGAGATGAAAAATCTTTTCGCAGGGACAAAGTATCAAGCTGATGGGTAGGAACTGGATCACCAACCATTCGATTTGCTCGATGTTGGATTCGATCAAATGGAAGAAGTTGGTGCTGAGGTGCCTAGAGCTGCGAGCAGTATTACAAATAAGGATGTACTTGCACCTTGTAAAGTTGTAGGAGATGGTCACATGTGAAATACCGCTCCGCTCTACAGAGCACGCCAAGTTTCTAGACGCTTACCTGGCTTTTTCTTAGAGATGACCGCGAAACTGAACATCTTTCGAAATGGAGACACCAAGAATACCGATACTATAAAAATATTATAAACTCATGTTCAAATCAACGTGTTATAGCAAGCAAAGTAACATGAATATCTATTTCTGAACGAATATCTAAATATTTATTTGAAAACGAAAATTTAGAGTTAAATTTCAATCTATTGCCTTTTTATAATAAAAAGTGGCAATCCCAAGGTTCTATAGCTCGACACATTATTCAAAAATTCAAAAACAATTATTATGTTGTATAAAGCTTATTTTATTTCATATTTGGAATATAGATCAACTCTATAGAGTAGATATTATATGAAATGTTTTTCAAACAAATCTCTCAAAATCATGTATCTTATGTTTGTAATTTTATTCTCTGTAATTCCGAATAACTTAACTGATTCATTTTATTTTTTAGACAAAATATCATTCACTTATCTCCGCTTCAGAACACATCGTTATGAAACTCTTAAAAGAAGCATGCCCATGTATGAACATGAGCATGAATTGAGCATGAGCATTTTAACGCGTCTAGTGTTATGAAATATTTCAGAAAATTTCTAATTTTTTGTTATTCTCATATCACTAATTACTTTTTTATATCTAGTCAACAAACAACTTAATGCATAAGATAATCTCAATCGGAGAACATGGTATTACAGAAACATACAAATATTATGAATATTGCATCTTATCTAGAATTTAATTAATTAATATTACTTAGTTTGGGAACGTATCAGATTCCTTAAGCACGATCCTAGTATTGTGACCACATAAGATTTCTGGGTGACTTAGGAATAGAAGTATGTTTAGAGACAAGTCATATACTTGAATTAGGTGAAGAACATTGTTTGATAAAAGGAAAAATAAAATTCATATATATTAAGAAAACAATATTATGTTTATATTAATTTTAATCGATGTAATTCAACATTGAAGTAAGGAGTTCAAAAAGAATTGTTATGGAAGTGCTTTATAATATTGAAAAATATTCAGTTATCTTTGTGCCTAAAATACAACTTGAGGTGTTGAGGTGTTTCGACAATAAAATCTTTGCGTGCAAAGTTTTTTGTACTTGTGTCTATAATTCATTATTGCACTGTTAAAATTTTGTTTAATTATTACAATATTGCATTTAACATAATTATATATTCATCAAAATATAACCCGTTAGTCAATGTAAATCATCCACATCCACAATCCTATCGTACATTTCCTCTCGTTCTTTTTGTTATAACCTCAAAAAAGTTTTTGAACATAATTTTGTTTTAAAAGTTAGTAATGGAAAAATAATATGCTATTCTTAAACAGTAACCCAAAATACGTAAAAAACAACAGTAGTGGTTAGTAGAGAATATCTATTAAAAAAATCATTTGATAGGTTTTTCAAAGTATTGAAGCAGAAGTTCTTTTCTTTATAAAGAACTTCTGCTTCAATTTAAAAAAAAAACAAAAACTACATTGACGTTATTACATATATTTCTTCATTCAAGAATTTATAAATAATTCAAACTGCTATAGAGCTTCTTTCATATTGTAATAGAACTACTATAATTCTATTACAATTGCAACATATTGTTATTACCATTTTTTTATTATATTACCTGTTTTATATATTTTAATATGGTCTTTTTTAACCTCTATTTTTATAGTAAATATGTTTTTAAATACTTAACTATTTTTATTAATATTATTTTCAAAAAATATGCGTTTATGCTGTATGTTTTTCCATTCATAATTTATTCAATAATTTACCTTAATAAGACTAAATATACTCATAACTTTATATAACAATAACATATGACGAAAACACATTATGTCTAGACAGTATTGTTCTTATCACCGATTATTTAATAAATTATCTTATTACCTGTATATCAACAAATTTGTATATCAGTGTTTAATCAAAATTTTAAGTACAATAACAACCTTGATATATAATTAAAAAAATATATTTATTTCTCTGAAGCGTATTATATTTTGATAAAACATACAAGCCAGGTATTTTGAAATATTGTTTAAATTTGAAAAATAGACAATATCTGACTAAATAGTAATTCAACCTTATAACAATAGTATCAAAAATAATAATGAGCTCTTTATACAGTACTTAAGTGTTCACTGAAAATTTGTAAATGACTCGATTAGTTTTATACAAAATTTACCTCAGATAAATAAGTGTTATTTAATGACGTCACGATGACTTTAAGTAATCTTTATAAAATAGCCTTAAAAAATATAAAATAAATATACATTCCCTTTACAACTACAACAAATTTCCCTTCCACAAGCAGTCCGAACCTTAATAATTTAAATTTATTACTTTGTACATAATTTCAAAAGTAGTTTTATTAACAATTTTGTTTGTATTAATTGATTACTTTGGACAATTTGAAACAAATTATTAACTAAGATAAATCGTTATTCATATTTTATTTGTTGATTGAAGCACCATATTTTTTTCCATTGACCACCATAATTTGTTTTAATTATTAATTTATTCATATTTAGTTCATATATATGAGATGGCAGTGATAATTGTCTGCTTGGACATAACGTTACGATAGTTCTAGAAGAGTTCTCAACTGAATTAGCCAGTTTTATCAATATTTAAGGTAAAGGTGTAAGACGAGTACCCAACTAAAGAAGACATGTGTGTAGTTCGTGAAAAACTATTTGGCCAAGAATCTAGTCCATTGTGTTGACGTATGACAAGAGCATATGGAATGGACCCCAAATATTTAGGACAGGACAAATATCAGCCATATTAATATCGTATAAAAGGCCCAGAGACTGAATGGCTTCATAGGACTCAAAGGATGCCATCCTACGAGAAAGACCCAGCCCAGGTCGTTATATAATATGAGAGAATTGATAGAACCAGTGAAAAGCAAATTATTGTTAGGGTGTTTTGATCAGCAACAGTTCTAAGGCTCTTATTTCTTCCACTTTAATAAATGATCTATGTAGTAGACTCCTAGGCACTTAGTAGTATAGGTCAGGTTAGTTTAGCACATAAAAAAAATGTGACATTTGAGCTTTCAACGGATATTAATCTAAAACAAAGCTTCATACGTTTTTTAAAGTAGCAGTAGAAAGTAGTAAATCTTCTAAATTCGACTTTATTGCTTTGACAAAATGCTAAGATTTAACTTCGTTTCATTGCCATTAATATTTTTCTATTTTTCCTTCAGTATTGGCTCCCTTATTAGCAACGTATATCTCTGTGTTACACATATGGTGTATTTCACTCTAAATATTAAAGTCAAACTAATTATTTTGGCTACATTTTTCAAAAGTTATTTTATTTTAGGCTTTTGACTTGCGTTCTGCAAAAATTATAATTATTAGAGTTATATTCAACTAGCTCTAAAAAAGAAAGATTATCAGAATTGTCATGTTCTTAGACATTTTAAAAATAACAATAAACATAATAAGCCGATTTAGAGAAAACCACGAACTAGTTTTTTAAGGTTTAAGAGCGTTTAATGGAAAGCATAGGAATTCCGTTTCACCTTTAAATCTAAATCTATACTAAGTTTGTGGCCCTAAGGCAAAATATTTTATTTACTTTTCTAGAAGTATATTGTATGTTGAAACTTTTAAGGAGGACCACGTTCATAAAACACGGAGGTAGCACGGACCTTTTAACCTTGGCTTTCATGTGCCCTTAAATTTTCGTCCGATGGTGGATCAGACCGTAGAATTAACTTTTATATTTTGTACAACAAAAACTGTATGATATCATAACGATCAGTTATCTAAAATCTGTTGGTTATTTTTATACAATAATGCAACCATTACACTGTATAATTTTATAAATTATTTGACGAAAAAAAAGGACTTGCAAAAAACTATAAAACTATATATAGTAATTAGCGCACTAACAGTCCTTTCGCAATACGATAATAGTATTTTAGTTGTCTTACTTCTTACTAAATTTAACAATATAGTTTCTACTTTAGACTTTTGTTAATATTTTTTATTTATTAGCACTTTTAATGATTATTATTAATTTTATTTTATTTACGATAGCAACGTAAAATTCATAAAAAAATAAAATGTACCTGTAATCGACGGATGCTGCCGCAAATACAAAATTTGTATTGCTCATGGCTGTGCAAATGACAGGCAAAACCGCCAACGTGCACTGCCATATTTGATATCTTCCGAATCCACTAACTAATTCCGCCAGTTTCCCATCAAATGAAACTTTATTTACATTTCCGAGATTATTTAGTTCGACCTCCATTTCAATTATAATTCAATTATTTTTCATCCGATCTAATTAATTAAAAGCCGAAAGTTAACGATTGCAAATTGATGAGTTTTTACTTTGTATACTAGATTTATTGGTTTGAGGATAATTTAACGTATAGAATGAACTGCATCTACATTTAATGTTAGACTCGTTCGATCTGATGATAATAGATGTATATATGCATTGTGAAGGTTGTATACAATGGCAAAAGTAATGGCGCCATAATGAAATAATAGTAGATGATTTGGGTTATCATAGTATGCAAATTCCACCATAACAGAAGAATAGTTATATTAAAATAACTTTTATTTAAATAATAATTTATGCGAAATTATAGTAAAGTATATAAAATAGTTGAGAAGTGAGATTGTTAAGTTGCATTCATTGTAATTGCTTATCATTTTAAGCTGCTTTTAAAGATAATGTGGTATTTCAACTACAAATATTTATTTAATCCTCCAACTTAATATCATCAGGTATTATCTTGACTCTTAAGAGTCATTAATAGCTTCAGCCTTTTATATTATCAACGTTATCTAAACAACAATCTATAAACACGATTTTCATTTATATATTGTTAATACAATATAACAACTAAAAAGTTTTTTATTAAATATGTTATTAAGCTGTCAAATTGTTTTTATTCATCTCAGGGTCTATTGAAGAAATGAGAAAAAGGAAATTTGAGATACTGAAATCGTTAGCATCTACTTAAATTCCTACTTGCTTGATAAAGATAACGCGTAGAAAATTTAGATATATTCGAAAATGAATAGTATATGAAAGAAGGTAGACAGTTATTTAGGAAATTCGGATTTTTGTTAAATATTCAAGAACTGGTGCAGAAGGGATTTAGTTAAATAGTAATAGATTAAGTTCAATGTTTTTATCATATTTTTATTTTATTTTTAATCTCCTTATTAACGTCTATATTTAGAGATTCGTAGTTGTTTACATATTCGTTCTGGCTATTTATATTCTTTGTCGCTATCAATTTCTTTTATGTTGGACAAAAAATATGGAAAAATTTAAAAAACATGAGTCTCTTAACAAATGCTTTTAAACTGTTTTCTATTTATGATTTATAGTTAAACTCTATGAATCGTTTTTTGTTGTAACCGGTTTATCAAATGTTTACATTTTGTATAATCGTAGAATTACACTTGTATGAAGAATGACTATTTATTTTCAAAAACTGACAAAAATTCATGTTTAAGATAAAACGTGACCTAGTATTGGATATTGAGCGATGTAAAATATTCAAGAAAAGTTATAGCTAGTCCAGTATCTCTGTTATTAGTTCGGTAACCTCAGTATCGGAACGTAGTGTTCAGTAGTGAATTCATTATATGCTATCAGATGATCTTTATTGTTGTTAATTCGTGCTCATTAAAGTCTTGTTTATTTAATGTGTTTAAATAAAATTGTAAGATAAGTAGTTAGTGTTACATAGTTCAATGTATTTTTAAAAACGATTTGATAAATACTCTTCCTTCTAAATATATGATTTCCTAACATTATCTTGAAATGGCAGACTAGATTTCTGTCAAGCATCAGTTGCAATATAGAAAGTTTTTCTTGGAATTTTTCAGTCATATATTGACGAAATCATCATCAAAGGAAATGATATGTAAGGATGTTTTCATAAATAAAAGACCTTTGTTGTATTTATTATAAGTTGGCTTAATTTTAAATTATAAAACTCTATTAATATTTCATCTGAATATAAATTTTTCATCTGAATGTTGGTAAAAAGGTAACAGAAATATTAGATTATGTCAGCATAAGAAACAAACATTTCTAAATCTTTAAAACTATTTGTGTAAAAGATTAGTAGCGCTCTTGTTATTCCTCTGGTGTACCTCGTGCTATATAGGTTTGGTCTTACTTACCATCCACATAACTTGTACACTTCTTTGTCTTCCTAACTTAACTAAACTAAAAAGTACGACTGGCATTATCAGAACAACAGCGCTATGAAACTGCTGAATTGCAAATCCCACAACGAGTCTCAAAATCCATTTTGTTTCATTTAGTTTTTTCGTTAACTATTTCATATCTTAATTTGTCACTTTTGTTTCAGCTTGAGTTAGAAAACCACGTCTTTATTTATATTGTAATTTTAAATAAAATAATTACTTTTTAAAACACATTTTTCTTATCGTCTGAACATAACGGGCGCAGACGGTAGGATCGTTGCACTCTCAAAGTCAAGTGTACAGTTCTAATCGTAGAAACTCAGTCTATTATAGAGAAACTGTGAAGAAGATAAGTCTACAAAAAAAATCGAAAAAAAAGATTATCTGCTGAGACAACGTTCAGCAGAACGTGCCGTGTTTAAGTAAGTGCTTTTTTACACGAGTTCCTCTGCTCTATTTCCTGTCGTTATTTTGATCATACTTGTTAAATATAAATAAAATTAATATTATTTTCAAATTTAAAATCAATTTGAATTATTATATTGTGTGCATTGAAGTAAGACTAAAATCACCACATTCATATGGCATCGATATAACTTATCATATAATGCAATTGTTATCTATTGTTATTTTTGAAGTATTAGTACAGCTAAAGCTATTACATTCCACTTAAAGATTGCGATGGTGTTATTAAACAATTGGAGACTTAATTCCGAGATATAACGGTAATCCTAAAATATTAAAAAAATATTACATTACACAATGAATAATAAGGTAGGCAGCGAACGTTATTAATTTTATAGGCAATCGTAACCCCTATTAATGTGTTTCATAACGACTAAACTTATTGTAGCGTAAACATAATATCGCTTACCAATACTCGTTAGATACGTGGGACGAGGTTAAGCAAGTCTTTTTACGCTTAGAAATAAGATCCAAGTTACGGAGGAACTAACACGGATGAATCGCTTAAAACGGAGAACGACGAAGCTTATGACAAGCGACTTAAAGGTTTATTAGGAAGACTATATAAGAAACGACTATATACAGTAGGTAAGAACGCTAATAAATCGTAATGTAATAGTATAGTTATTGAATATTATATTAGTCAACTGGATTTTATTGTAAGAAAAGGTAGAGTTATGAATCCAGCAACTTGAGAATTACCTATTATATCAGCTATATAAGAGGAAGCTAATCTAATATATTATAAAAAGTGAATCATATTGCGAATTCTGTTTCTACTTTTAAAAAAATGCTAAACTCGAACAATCAAAATGTTTCCTACATATAAATGTTGTATGTTAATTTAATAATAATGACAAAGCAGGATTTAGGAAAACCTAATTTTGTACTAAAACGAAATAACAGTGTCAAAAATAGATAGACTCCATGTCGCTCTGGAAGAATACACCTCAAGAAAATTTAAAACCATCAGATAAAACTTCTTATAATTTTAGGAAACCTTATGTACAGTCATCTTCAAAAGTTGATGCCCATATTTAAAATTCAAAAATAGCTATACACTATATTACATCAAAACTGCTGAACATGACAAACAATTAATATCATTAGAGTTCAAATTACCTTAATATCAAGTTGTCAAATTCATCAAACATATGTCATGTTCCTAACAGATTAATTTAATTTAACTTAGCGTATTTTGAAGTTTGATTTTGTTCTAAGTGACAATATCTGGAAAGGTATTACTAACATTGCCACTTTTAAAATACATTATTTTTATAATCAAGTGGAATTTATAACATGAAGTACTGTGTATAAAAATAAATCATCTATACTTTAAAATAACAATTAATAAACAATGTTTTTAAATCATTAATATATTCCTTTTGTAATATGTCATTATTGTGTCACTAAAATGCAAAAGAAAGAGACGATATTTACTTTGTCTTTTTGTACTTTGTTATTACAAAATTCAATCAAATTCTCTTGAATGAAGATAGTGCATTATAAAGTCACGAAATCTAATGAATTGTTACATATTAAGCAAAAAAATATATTTTTACATAGTTGCAGAAATCAGTACATTTAAAAAGATAACATAAAACAATCTCACTTCAAAATGATGTCGTCCTAGTAGTAATCGAGACCTAGGATTGTATTATTATGTTGGCCGCACTTTAGGTAACTTGTTTTCTCTTATTCTATAACTTTGCTTTTCGATAGAATTAAGCCAACGACAATAACATAAAAATAGCAAATTGATTAAATTTTAAGCGGCTAGGTAGAAGTTAATTTTCGCTGGTAGTTTTGTTACAGACTGTGTAAAAAAAGTAAATTGCTATAAATATTGAAAGGCCGGTTGAATCTTGTACAAGGATAATTTAAGCCTAGTCTAAGTTAGAAGTATAATTTTAATATGGAAAATAAGAAGAATGAGTTCAAAAAAGAAACAGATCTCGATGAGGTCCTCACCAATGAACTGGGACAGTTCGGATGGTTTCAAATTAAGAGCCTGCTTTTAGTTTGCCTTCCAATTATTGCGTCAGCATTTATGAGTGATTTTATATTTACTGCTGCAGCAATTCCACACAGGTAAAATTGTAAATAAAAACCAGAGAAAAGTTTTTTGTGACGGATAAAAGCTTATTCTTAAATTAATTTCCAGGTGTCGCATTCCTGAATGTGGAGAGTCTAGCAAACTCGAAGTCTATGATCCCTTTTGGATTACAAATGCTATACCGGAAACTAATTCAGGATTCGCCAGCTGCGAGAGGTTTCTTTATCAAGGTGGCAATGGATCTTTGACCTCTTGCCCCGCCAACTTGTTTAACCAGAAGGAAACTATAGGATGTGATGAGTTTGTTTATTCGACAGACAATTCAGTTGTTTATGATGTATGTTAAAAATAATAGGATTCTTATTATAGTCTTGTAAGGTGTATTTAGTAAAATAATTATAGTATTTACGTCTTGTGCAAGTTAATCACAGTAAGTTTTTGTGTTACCTGTTTACTTATGTGTTTATATTAACAAAAGTTACTGAAGGCCTAGGTCAGTGTGAAAGTTTCTCTTTAGAAATCCGCCATATTGTAAGGCTTTATAGATATTTATTTGCATGTTATATACTTATGAATTTACCTTCTTCAATGTAGTGCGCATCATTATGTATAAAAAGACGATATGATTTTAATAATATCTTTTTAGTTTAATCTTGGATGTCAGGAATGGTTACGAGTTTTGTCTGGCACTCTCAGCAGTGTTGGTACCTTGTTGGTGCTACCACTTACTGGATATATATCAGACCGCTTCGGACGTAAGGTAGCTCTAGTGGCTAATGCTTTAAATGTAGCAGTGTTTGGTTTAATACGGGCTTTCTCAAGTAGTTACACAATGTACTTAGTCCTTCAAACTGTGCAAACTGCGCTCGGAGGAGGGCTATATAGCTCGGCTTATATATTTGGTAATATACCAATCAACTTTTATGTATTTATTATTTATTTATAAATATATATATGTATATATTTTTATATGTAAATCTTAAAATTTCAGGTGCAGAGCTTGTGGGTCCAAGTTATCGTGTAATTGCAAGCGTGCTGGTAGGTGTTATGTTCTCCAGTGGACTAGTATTACTCGGAACTTTGGCATGGGCAATACAGCCTTGGCGAACCCTTTTGATGGTTTTATACATATCAAGTTTTGGACTCATAAGCTATTATTGGTTTCTAAGTGAGAGCGTCCGTTGGTTAATTTCAAAGAGGAAATACACCGAAGCCAAAGTAATATTGGAAAATGTGGCCACGTTTAATAAAACGAAGATCAGTAACAACTCTTTAACTTCATTATTAAAGCCCTCGAAATCTTCTATACCTTATAAGGTCAGTTGATTTAAGATAGTAATCATTTTAAAGATTCTCACGTTTATGAAACTTTATTTTTAAGGAAAGGAACAGTGGTGTTGCTCTTACCATTTTTCGATCTCGAATTCTACTTAGACGAGTTTGCACTACTCCAATCTGGTGGATAACTTCAACATTAGTATATTATGGACTCTCTATCAACTCAACGAGTCTATCTGACACTATGTATCTAAACTATATTCTGACGACAGCCATTGAAATACCCGGTGGATTTGCTGTTATAGTACCTTTGAATTTATTAGGCAGAAAAATGACACTTTGTCTTGGCTATATTCTTAGTGGGATTTGTAATATAGTTTTTATCTTTATTCCAAGCGGTATGTAATGTGATTTTAAGTGTAATTATTACGATACAATGTAAAATTTTATATTTTATCCTTACATTGTTGCTATATTTTATGTTTTAAGTTAAATAGTTTTATAAACATGTTTTAAACCTATTTCAAACAGTTAAAAATATTTTTTTAGAGATGTCTGTGTTACGGCTTATCATTTTCCTGTTAGGAAAATTCAGTATATCTGGTGTGATTACATCTGTGTATTTATATACATCGGAGTTGTATCCTACAGAATACCGTCATACATTACTCGCTTTCTCGTCTATGATTGGTCGTCTAGGGTCTATTTTAGCACCTCTCACCCCAGTTCTTGTAAGTATTTAATCAACATTTATAAGTCATTGCCTTCATTACATTAGTTTTAATTTATTAGGCTTTATTAGGCTATTACTTTAATGGCAAAACGCGTATTTTAACATTCTTAATTAAAAAATATCTAAAATCTATCAAATATTATCAACATAGTTACAAGTACCTTGAAGCATTTTACTATTATAATCAATATTTACGAGTAAAATGGCGATTTTTATTGAATTACATAGAATTTTTTTACCGAATAGAATAGAGATAGAATATACTCGTATAGCATATTTTTCAATGTGAGATATAGTTAATGTTTGTTGTTATATATAAAATGAAAATATTGTTTTAAATATATTTTAGGCAATGTATTGGCACGGCATTCCGTCAATGATGTTCGGAGTGATGGGTTTGCTGTCAGGTGTTTTGGTTTTAACGCAGCCAGAAACGCTGGGCACGAAACTACCGGATACACTTGAGGAGGCAGAGGCTCTGGGCAGTGCATAACTTATAATAATTTTATTTAACTAAGTTTCTTGGTTCAGTAATTTTTTTTTGATATTTAAGTGACTGATTGTTGTCATGTTTATTTATAGAGAGAGCTATTATTAATAAAATGTGTTAAGCTCTTTCAAGAGATTTTAGCCATGTTGACGGTATGACAGTAACTTACACATGTGTCCAATATATTTGATATTTAGTATAGTGCAAGTTCAACGCATTAATTGTGAATTTTTAAGACATAATGTAATTTTATTATAGAACCTGATATTTATTTCATTTTTGTATTTATATTAATCACATTAAGTTTTTGACGAAAAGCAATAAAAATTTGCTCTCGTTTAACAGCTTTAAAACCTTAAGGTACTTTTTTTATTAATTTTAAGAGATTCTTTAAATACCAAAATTAATTTGCTGAGTCGTACGAGATACAAGAATAATAAAGTAAATAATACATTTGAGGCCTTCTTTGAATTACGTAAATAACAATGAGATAAGACTTTACATTAATAAAATACATTTATTACTTTTTTTCAACATATATAAATATGTTTAGATAATCGTAGTAAGATAAATTTAGTTATAACGATGACGTGAGAGTTGATAAACATAATTTTGATAATTGTAAAGAAATATTAAGATTTTGCTACGTTATAAATACTCATATTAGCAAAAAAGTGAAAAATGAGAAGACTTAGTTAAAAAAGTGATTATTTGTTTTTAACATTATCCTGACAATTTTACTGAAACAATCCGAATGATTTAAACTCAAGAACTTGCATCTAATTTGAATTCCAATGATGAGTAGTATCAGCATTTCTATATCAATATATAAATGCTAAAATGATAAAAGAGAAAATTTCTTTGTGTGTTCGCTATGCTTGAGCTGAAACTTGGCCCATGGATAAATCAAATACCGGCGGGTGTTTGTTAGTTTATTTGAATGATTTAACACCAACCCTGCACTCACCTACGCAATTTGTACAATTGCTAAACCTTTTCATCGATAACGATGACATCTTCACTAATTAAGTCAATTAAGTCAATGAATAAAAAAAAATCTTTTTTTTTTGAAAAAAAAATATTTTTTTTTATTCATTCGAAAAAATCCATGTTCCCATAGTATTTATTCCATCATCACTTTCACTGGAACCTTTAAAGTAACCCGGATTCATTGTGGGTATAATGCATCTTAAAAATTGTTAAAATTGTTTTAAGTAAATACATTACATACAGACAGAAATTTGAATTTTATATACCTAAGTAAAACTATTTCTTTTATTTGTTAAAATGTTAACATTGTAAGTTAATATGTATTGTTGTTAAACTGAACAAGGTAACGATTTCTAAGATTTACACGAGTACTACACATTTCAATAAAACTATTTTACGGTTATAACTCGCGTTTATTTTTATGTACATTTGTTTCGCGGTAAGACGATATGCTGGTGTCAGACAGACATTCTCTTAGTGCTAAAACTTACGGTCACTTGTCAATATATATTCGAAAACCTAAAATATGTATATAAGAATATCGACAAATTTGTTAAGCATAGAAATGATTTTAATACTAGGAACTAACTCTGCCTTTTATTCGACTGAAAAAAGTGAGTAACTCTTTTTGGGTCATTGTTTACATTTTAACAACAAACTTCCAGAAAACGTGAAATTATTAAAATATAATAAGTTTAAAATATAATAATAATAATATTATGTGTTAACAGATATTATTTTATAATGTAAATATTTAGATCATAACGTTTCCTGGGAATGAGATCTTCGCTGTCAGGATATTTCAAGAATAATATTGAAAATAAATTGTATTAGCCTATAAGTTGGTTTAAAAAAAATAGGACAAGTCCGCTGAGTTGCTGTTTTTGATTCTTTGAGTTTTTGCCACCGGCTCTTTTCAGAACTCAGGCATTTTTCTTTCCGAGACGGTAGTAGCTTTAAAGATGAATTTTTTTTTTTAAAAACCTATTTTCAGTAAACATTTTCATTTCATTTTATTTCGTTGTTGTATCACATTAATGGTTTGAATTATAAGGATAATAATTATTTGCAAGAATTAAAGATATGATTAATAAGCTTGGCATTGGCCAGCGAGGAGGGAAACCAAGTCGTTGAACAATGTTTAGGTTAATCATAAAAACGTGTTATTTAATTAATAAAGACTAATTATAATAGCTAAAATAATTCATTGTATAGCTGCTGGGCCCTTTTTATTTTTAAGAATATTACAGTTATCAGCGAGGACGTCTACATGATTTATATTATAATGATAATATTAGATAAAGACTTGTACACTTCTTTGTCTTCCTAACTTAACTAAACTAAAAAGTGAACCAGAACAAAAGCGGTATAAAACTGCTGAATTACGAAATCCCACAATGAGTGTCAAAATACATTTTGTTTCATTTAGTTTTGTCGTTAATAACTAGTTCAGATTTTAATTTGTCACTTTTGTTTCAGCTTGAGTTAGAAAAACACGTCTTTATTTATATTGTAATTTTAAATAAAATAATTACTTTTTAAAACACATTTTTCTTATCGTCTAAACATAACGGGCGTACACGGTAGGATCGTTGCGCTTTCAAAGTCAAGTGACGGTTCTTATCCTAGAAACTCGATCTATTATGGAGAAACTGTGATAAAGATAAGTCTACAAAAAAATCGAAAAGATTATCTGCTGAGACAACGTTCAGCAGAACGTGCCGTCTTTATGTAAGTATTTTTTTTCACAAGTTTCTATGCTCTATTTCCTGCCGTTATTTTTATCATACATATTTTCAAATTTAAAATCCATTTTAATGATTATACTGTGTAATAAGAATAAAAAAACCACATTCACAGGGCATCGACATAACTTATCATATAATGCAATTGTTATCTATTGTTATTTTTGAATTATTAGCACAGCTAAAGCTATCATATTCCACTTAAAGATTGCGATGGTGTTATTAAACAATTGGAGACTTAATTCCGAGATATAACGGTAATCCTAAAATATTAAAAAAATATTACATTACACAATGAATAATAAGGTAAGCAGCGAACGTCATTAATTTTATAGGCAATCGTAACCCCTGTTAATGTGTTTAATAATGACTAAACTTAGTGTAGCGTAAACATAAAATCGCTTACCAATACTCGTTAGATACGTGGGACGAGGTTAAGCAAGTCTTATTACGCTTAGAATAAGATCCAAGTTACAGAGGAACTAACACGGATGGATCGCTTAAAACGGAGAACGATGAAGCTTATGACAAGCGACTAAAAGGTTTATTAGGCAGACTATATAAGATAAGACTATATACAGTAGGTAAGAACGCTAATAAATCGTATTGTAATAGTATGGTTATTGAATATTATATTAGTCAACTGGATTTTATTTTAGGAAAAGGTAGAGTTATGAATCCAGCAAATTGAGAATTACCTATTATATCAGCTATATAAGAGGAAGCTAATCTAATATATTATAAAAAGTGAATCATATTGCGAATTCTGTTTCTACTTTTAAAAAAATGCTAAACTCGAACAATCAAAATGATTCCTACATAAAAATGTTGTATGTTAATTTAATAATAATGACAAAGCACGATTTAGGAAAACCTAATTTTGTACTAAAACGAAATAACAGTGTCAACAATAGATAGACTCAATGTCGCTCTGGAAGAATACACCTCAAGAATATTTAAAACCATCAGATAAAACTTCTTATAATTTTAGGAAACCTAATGTATAGTCATCTTCAAAAGTTGATGACCATATTTAAAATTCAAAAATAGCTATACACTATATTACATCAAAACTGCTGAACATGACAAACAATTAATATCATTAGAGTTCAAATTACCTTAATATCAAGTTGTCAAATTCATCAAACATATGTCATGTTCCTAACAGATTAATTTAATTTAACTTAACGTATTTTGAAGTTTGTTTTTGTTCTAAGTGACAATATCTGGAAAGGTATTACTAACATTGCCACTTTTAAACATTATTTTTATAATAAAGTGGAATTTATAAAATGAAGTACTGTATATAAAAATAAATCATCTATACTTTAAAATAACAATTAATAAACAATGTTTTAAAATCATTAATATATTCCTATTTTAATGTCATTAGTGTGTCACTAAAATGCAAAAGAAAGAGACGATATATACTTTGTTTTTTTGTACTTTGTTATTACAAAATTCAATAAAATTCTCTTGAAGGAAGATAGTGCATTATAAAGTCACGAAATCTAATGAATTGTTACATATTAAGCAAAAAAATACATTTTTTAAATAGTTGCAGAAATAAGAATATTTAAAAAGATAACATTAAACAATTTCTGGTGTTCAAGGCCACACAGCATACATTAAATTTTGAACCCCGAATATCCTCGGTTGATCCTGATTTATATGTGCTTTTTCACATCCGCTTCATAAGAAGAACAATACCTTAATTTCCAAATCCAAATATCTTGTACTTGGTAGTGACGTATACTTGTACCTCCACAACGATGGAACCCGCGTATCTCAATTAACAGGATGAACTATCATTGTCTTGGTGCAACATCAAACTGTTAACTGTTTATGATTTTCTGGAAATGGAAAATGAAGGACAACAGCTAATAAAGTACTAACAAGGATAATTTGTAAAATAAAAACTCAGAACGAGAAAATAGAAAGAATTCAAATAGTAACCAAAAAACTAATTTAAAATAACCTTAAAGATTCAAAACTTTCATATATGAACTTCAAATTTTATTTTAGGACATAGAACACGTCAAAAAAAATTCGAGTTTTTATCTCCAGTTTGACGTAAGTTATAACTGGAAACCATTTTGCTGGATAGATTTCACGAACTGGTTGCTTGTTTGGTTGGTGACATTTCTTAGTTGGGCCACAATTATTCTATATGCTGTAGGCCTCATTTTAATAACGAGAAAACTGTTAATCATCAAATATCTAAAAAAAATGTACTAATCAAAATGCAGATTCGGTCAGTTATGTTAGCGAAGTCGCTGGAAGAAGATAGAAGGGCTAAGATACGCTTCCTTTTTAAAGTAACCCCATTTCCGTGAAACTGCTGAATGAGTTAAGGAAACCATTTTGCTCATTTGATTTTAATTTTTTTTCATTATTTCATATTTTAATTTATCACTTTTGTCTCAGTTTTAGTTTAAAAAACATGTTTCTATTATTATTGTAATTAAAAGAATTTTTTTAAAAAAAAACTTTCCAAATCGTCTGAAGATAACTCTGGCAAACAAAAAAATTAATGCGATTTCGATTCATTGAAGGACGTACTCCGCCACGAGGTTTGTGCTATCATGTCCACCTAAATGTATATTAATTATATTATTTTCGCAATGTTGCATAGTACAATGAAGAATTATGTAACTTTAATCTTGTATTTTCGGCAAACCACACAAAAATAAACATGATGAATGATTCCTTGTACAGCGAGTATGGTGTAAGAAATTTTGTTTTTCTTGTTTACCTACCATTTAATATAACGTTTATTTGAAGTTGACGTAATAATATATTTTAATAAGAATAATTATCGGTTAGTATGGCAAAAAAATACTTAGTCTTTAATCTTTAATAATCTCACTTCAAAATTATGTCGTCCTAGTAGTAATCGAGACCTATGATTGTATTATTTTGTTGGCCGCACTTTAGGTAACTTGTTTCCCCTTATTCTATAACTTTACTTTTCGATACAATTAAGAAAACGAATATAACACAAAAATAGCAAATTGATTAAATTTTAAGCGGCTAAGTAGAAGTTAATTTTCGCTGGTAGTTTTGTTACAGACTGTGTAAAGGAAGTAAATTGCTAAAAATATTGAAAGGCCGGTTGAATCTTGTACAAAGATAATTTAAGCCTAGTCTAAGTTAGAAGTATAATTTTAATATGGAAAACAAGAAGAATGAGTTCAAAAAAGAAACAGATCTCGATGAGGTCCTCACCAATGAACTGGGACAGTTCGGATGGTTTCAAATTAAGAGCCTGCTTTTAGGTTGCCTTCCAATTATTGTGTCAGCATTTATAAATGATTTTATATTTACTGCTGCAGCAGTTCCACACAGGTAAAATTGTAAAAAGAAAGCAGAGAAAAGTTTTCTGGTGACGGATATAAGCTTATTCTTTAATTAATTTCCAGGTGTCGTATTCCTGAATGTGGAGAGTCTAGCAAACTCGAAGTCTATGATCCCTCTTGGATTACAAATGCTATACCGGAAACTAATTCAGGATTCGCCAGCTGCGAGAGGTTTCTTCATCAAGGTGGCAATGGATCTTTGACCTCTTGCCCCGCCAACTTGTTTAACCAGAACGAAACTATAGGATGTGATGAGTTTGTTTATTCGACAGACAATTCAGTTGTTTATGATGTATGTTAAAAAAAATAGGATTCTTATTATAGTCTTGTAAGGTGTATTTAGTAAAATAATTGTAGTATTTACGTCTTGTGCAAGTTAATCACAGTAAGTTTTTGTGTTACCTGTTTACTTATGTGTTTGTATTAATAAAAGTTGATAGTGAAGGCCTAGGTCAGTGTGAAAGTTTCTCTTTAGAAATCCGCCATATTGTAAGGCTTTATAGATATTTATTTGCATGTTATATATTTATTAAATTACCTTTTTCAATGTAGTACGCATCTTTATGTATAAATTGACGATTTAGAAATGATTTTGAAATTGTACTAATAATATCTTTTTAGTTCAATCTTGGATGTCAGGAATGGTTACGAGTTTTGTCTGGCACTCTCAGCAGTGTTGGTACCATATTGGTACTACCACTTACTGGATATATATCAGACCGCTTCGGACGTAAGGTAGCTCTAGTGGCTAATGCTTTAAATGTAGCAGTGTTTGGCTTAATCCGGGCTTTCTCAAGTAGTTACACAATGTACTTAGTTCTTCAAACTGTGCAAGCTGCGCTCGGAGGAGGGCTATATAGCTCGGCTTATATATTTGGTAATATACCAATCAACTTTTATATAATTATTATTTATTTATAAATATATATATATATATATATTTTTATATGTAAATCTTAAAATTTCAGGTGCAGAGCTTGTGGGTCCAAGTTATCGTGTAATTGCAAGCGTGCTGGTAGGTGTTATGTTCTCCAGTGGACTAGTATTACTTGGAACTTTGGCATGGGCAATACAGCCTTGGCGAACCCTTTTGATGGTTTTATACATATCAAGTTTTGGACTCATAAGCTATTATTGGTTTCTAAGTGAGAGCGTCCGTTGGTTAATTTCTAAGAGGAAATACACGGAAGCCAAAGTAATATTGGAAAATGTGGCCACGTTTAATAAAACGAAGATCAGTAACAACTCATTAAATTCATTATTAAAACCCTCGAAATCTTCTATACCTTATAAGGTCAGTTGATTTAAGATAGTAATAATTTTAAAGATTCTCACGTTTATGAAACTTTATTTTTAAGGAAAGGAAGGGTGTTGTTCTCACCGTTTTGCGATCTCGAATTCTACTTAGACGAGTTTGCACTACTCCAATCTGGTGGATAACTTCGATATTGGTATATTATGGACTCTCTATCAACTCAACGAGTCTATCTGACACTATGTATCTAAACTATATTCTGACGACAGCCATTGAAATACCCGGTGGATTTGCTATTATAGTACCTTTGAATTTATTAGGCAGAAAAATGACACTTTGTCTTGGCTATATTCTTAGTGGGATTTGTAATATAGTTTTTATCTTTATTCCAAGCGGTATGTAATGTGATTTTAAGTGTAATTATTACGATACAATGTAAAATTTTATATTTTATCCTTACATTGTTGCTATATTTTATGTTTTAAGTTAAATAGTTTTATAAACCTGTTTTAAACCTATTTCAAACAGTTAAAAATATTTTTTTTAGAGATGTCTGTGTTACGGCTTATCATTTTCCTGTTAGGAAAATTCAGTATATCTGGTGTGATTACATCTGTGTATTTATATACATCGGAGTTGTATCCTACTGAATACCGTCATACATTACTCGCTTTCTCGTCTATGATTGGTCGTCTAGGGTCTATTTTAGCACCTCTCACGCCGGTTCTTGTAAGTATTTAATCAACATTTATAAGTCATTGCCTTCATTATATTAGTTTTAATTTATTAGGCTTTATTAGGCTATTACTTTAATGGCAAAACGCGTTTTTTTTAACATTCTTAATTAAAAAATATCTAAAATCTATCAAATATTATCAACATAGTTACAAGTACCTTGAAGCATTTTACTATTATAATCAATATTTACGAGTAAAATGGCGATTTTTAATAAATTACATAGAAATTTTTTACCGCATAGAGATACTCGTATAGCATATTTTTCAATGTGAGATATAATTAATGTTTGTTGTTATATATAAAATGAAAATATTGTTTTAAATATATTTTAGGCAATGTATTGGCACGGCATTCCGTCAATGATGTTCGGAGTGATGGGTTTGCTGTCAGGTGTTTTGGTTTTAACGCAGCCAGAAACGCTGGGCACGAAACTACCGGATACACTTGAGGAGGCAGAGGCTCTGGGCAGTGCATAACTTATAATAATTTTATTTAACTAAGTTTCTTGGTTCAGTAATTTTTTTAAAGATATTTAATTGACTGATTGTTGTCATGTTTATTTAGAGAGAGAGCTATTATTAAAAAAATATGTTAAGCTCTTTCAAGAGATTTTAGCCTTGTTGACGGTATGACAGTAACTTACATATGTGTCCAATATATTTGATATTTAGTATAGTGAATTTTTAAGACATAATGTAATTTTATTATAGAACCTGATATTTATTTCATTTTTGTATTTATATTAATCACATTAAGTTTTTGACGAAAAGCAATAAAAATTTGCTCTAGTTTAACAGCTTTAAAACCTTAAGGTACTTTTTTATTAATTTTAAGAGATTCTTTAAATACCAAAATTAATTTGCTGAATCGTACGAGATACAAGAATAATAAAGTAAATAATACATTTGAGACCTTCTTTGAATTACGTAAATAACAATGAGATAAGACTTTACATTAATAAAATACATTTATTACTTTTTTCAACATATATAAATATGTTTAGATAATCGTAGTAAGATAAATTTAGTTATAACGATGACGTGAGAATTGATAAACATAACTTTGATCTTATTGTAACGAAGTATTAAGATTTTGCTACGTTATACGTCCTCATATTACTAGAAACAATCCGAATGATTTAAACTCAGGAACTTGCATCTAATTTGAAGTCCAATAATGAGTAGCATCAGCATTTCTATATCGACATAGAAATGCTAAAATGATAAAAGTGAAAATTTCTTTGTGTGTTCGCTATGCTTGAACTGAAACTTGGCACATAGATAAATCAAATACCGGCGGGTGTTTGTTAGTTTATTTGTATGATTTACCGCCAACCCCGCACTCACCTACGCAATTTGTACAATTGCTAAACCGTTTCATCGATAACGATGATATCTTCACTCAAGTCAACAAAAATCTCCTATCAATAACATGGTATCTTCTTCAGCGGATTATTACAAATTGCTACAACAGATCAATCTATTGTAACAGATTATTCGAAGTTTTTATATATATATATATATGTACATCGTCATCCCCTTTTTTTAAAATATCAGGTGATCTTATGAAACGATATTCTTAAGCCTTGTATAACAAATCTATTTTTGGATGAATATAAGTTCCATCGGAGAAAATAAAAAGTTAAAAATAGATGACATCCATTAATATAATTAATATTACAAAAAAAGGTAAACGAAATTTTGAACACTGTTTAAGTTCCATGTTATTTTATAAGGGACAATTATATTACAATTTCATGATTAATATTATAAATAAAAAAATAGAATCGTAAAGCTGTGTTCTCTTTGACATGAATGAATGAATAAAAAAAAAATTTTTTTTATTCGTTCGAAAAAATCCATGTTCCCATAGAATTTATTCCATCTTCACTTTCACTGGAACCATTAAATTAACCTGGACCCGGATTGTGGGTATAGTACATCTGAAAACTTGATAAATTCGTTTTAACTATATACATTACATACAGACAGAAAATTGAATTTTATATACCTAAGTAAAACTATTTCTTTAGCGAGTGTTAAAATGTTAATATTGTAAGTTAATATGTATTTTTGTTAAACTGGTAAGGTTGTTCTAAGATTTACACGAGTACTACACATTTCAATAAAACTATTTTACGGTTATAACTCCCGTTTATTTTTAGATTTGTTTCGCGGTAAGATGATATGATGGTGTCAGACAGACAATCTCTTCGTGCTAAAACTCACGGTTACCTGTCAATATATATTCGAAAACCTAAAATATGTATATAAGAATATCGACAAATTTGTTAAGAATAGAAATGATTTTAATACTCGGAATTAACTGTGCCTTTTAATCGACTGAAAAAAGTGAGTAACTTTTTTGGGTCATGTATACAACATTTTAACAACAAAATTCCAGAAAACGTGAAATTATTAAAATATAATAAGTTTAAAAAAAAAGAATATCATATATAACACATATAACATATATTATTGTATAATGTATCCCGATAGTTAGATCATAACGTTTCCTGGGAATGAGATCTTCGCTGTCAGGATATTTCAAGAATAATCTTGAAAATAAATTGTATTAGAATTGAGCAGCACTCATGTAGGTTGTCACATAGATAAAGTCTGCGTTAATAACATTAGCTACGCTGATGACATGGTGCTGCTGAGTCCCTCAATCAATGGTCTTAGGAAGCTTTTAAATATCTGCGAAAAATTTGCAAATAGTCATGGACTTACCTATAATTGCGAAAGGAGTGTCATGCTAGTGTCTAAGTCGGTTAATTATAGACCAGAGGTTTTACCGCCTGTTAAACTATGTAATTGTGATATTAAGGTAGTCAATAAGTTTAAATATCTTGGTCATATTGTGACAGAGATGACTGTGATGTTGACAGAGAGCGCAGAGCGTTGGCGGTAAGGGGCAATATGCTGACTCGCAGATTTGCTCGAAGCTCTTCTAATGTGAAAATTATGCTTTTCAAAGCATTTTGTCAATCTTTTTACTCGAGCGGTCTGTGGGTTAGCTATTCGCAACGAGCCTACAACGCCCTCCGCGTTCAATATAATAACATCTTCAGGATGTTGTTGAAGCTGCCCCGCTACTGTTGTGCATCCTCCATATTTATGGAGGCCCGTACAGACAGCTTTCATGCCATTATGCGCAAAAAAAAGAGTCAATCTTACGACGAGTACGGGGAAAAGGCAACAGCATCTTGAAGATGATATCAAACCGTCATGACTGTCAAATTCAACACTACTGTAGTATGGTTGGCATAGGCCGAATTAAGTAAATAAAAGTTGGATAATTTATTACATTATCGCAATGATATACAATTTTCATTATTTTAATTTGTTTTGTTTTGTTTTGTTTTGTTTTGTTTTGTTTTGTTTTGTTTTGTTTTGTTTTGTTTTGTTTTGTTTTGTTTTGTTTTGTTTTGTTTTGTTTTGTTTTGTTTTGTTTTGTTTTGTTTTGTTTTGTTTTGTTTTGTTTTGTTTTGTTTTGTTTTGTTTTGTTTTGTTTTGTTTTGTTTTGTTTT